>JAPDNY010000007.1:114980578-119780578 GCA_029375565.1 Gekko gecko
TCTTGATCACCCCCTGATATCCATCATCAACATCAGTGTCAGATTGTCGTTGAGCACCAAAGTCCTTCACAATTTGGACGCCATTCACCGAGATGGAGTTATTCCTCTTCCAGATTGCCGACACAATGTTATCAACCGCCTGAGCCATGGATGATCCCTTGGGGCCACTGGCAACTTTACCTTTATGGTGCTTTCCCCTTACCTTCGGCTATGCCATGGCTTACACCAGTGAGGCACTCTGACTGGGACCGATGTTCTTTTCCACATCGATCCCGTTCACCGTGTACTCATTGCCTGACACTGTCAGCTTCAGTATCTTTTTTTAAATAGGTTTATTTTTTTGAATTTTCTATATATTACACAATATCTTTTGTCTCCTTACTTTACTTAACTCAATAAGTTCCCCCCTCCCTCCCTCTACCCCTTGTTTGTTGATCTTTTATTCACAGCCACGGGCACAAAGTCTGAATCTTCCACCGAATGTCCTGTCTTCCTTCCACTGTTATCCACTTTAGATAGGTCTTCCATCTCGCTTTAATTTCTTCGGCTTTATCCTCCCATGTGGTCTTCTGGCGCAATTTCTCAATGATGTCCGACTGCACAAAATCAAACAAATAAGTGTGCCAGGTATCTATTGTCCATTTGCTCCTATCTTTCCAGCCCAGAGCTATCACTGCCTTGCCTGCTAACACCATAGCTTTGAGTATAGCCTGGGTTTCCTTATTGACTGCCTTATTTCCTAATATACCCATTAACATTAGTTTAAAGTCTACATTCAATGAAATTCTACATATTTTCTTTATAATTTGTATTATTTTTGACCAAAAGACTCTCACCTCTGGACATTCCCACCACATATGAGAGAACCAGCCCTTAAATTGTTTACAGTGCCAACACATAGAACTCGATCCCGGAAACATGTTTGCTATCTGCGCTGGTGTTTTATACCACTTTGTGAAAAATTTATGTTCCAATTCATTAAATTTAATAATTTTGGTTTCTTCTATTCCCTTCATTATTCTGTTTGCATCGTTTTCCGATATCTGGCCTTCCTTACACCATGTTTTCTGTAAATAAAGTATTGCCTTATCTTTATTGGATAACATTTTCTTGTAAATATATCCTGCTAATCCTTGTTTAAATTTTTGCATCCTATTATGTATTTCTTCAATTGGTTCTTCTGTCCAAATATTTCCTTTTTCATTAACTTCCTTAATCATTCTATAAAGGCCTGTAATTTTTAACCAGTATTGCTTGCCTATCTCCTCGATTAATTCCTGTGCTGGTTTTAGAGTGCCTCCTCTAAATAAGTCTCTTAGCCTATAATATCCCTTTGATCTCAGGAGTTCGCACCATTTATTTTCTTCTGTTTCGTTATAGAGGGACTTTAGTGGTGCCCATTTTGAGGTTCTTTTAAGCCATGAGGGCTGCCACTTGTTCCACACTGTTAGTGTTGAATACCTAGGTCCCTTAACTTGTATAAGATCTTTATTTGTCGTTTTGGAGAATACCCCAAAACTCCCTATGTTATTATTGATTTCGTTCTCAAAACTCACCCATTTTAGTCCCTCTCCATCGCCTATCTCCAGTATAGATTTTATTTGGAAGGCTTCGTAATAGCTAATCAGGTCAGGGACTCCCCATCCCAACTCTGATCTGTGGCTATAAATTATCTTTCTCTGTATTCTGCATTTTTTACTACCGAAAATCCATTCCTTAATCACTCTGTTCCATTGGTCTAGTTTTTTGGTATACATTCCTAGAGGTATTGTCTGAAAGAGGTATATTAATCTTGGCAGCCAAAACATTTTAACACTTTTTATTCTAGTAGATATATTCATTATTTTATTTTTCCACTTTTTCATATCTTTTTCTATTTTCTTCCAGACCTTGTTATAATTGTTCTCTGCTATTTTATCGATATTCTTCTGTAGTACAATGCCTAAATATCTGAATTTTTTGGTGCCCATTCCAATATTAGTAATCCCATGTATTTGTTCCCTTTCCTCTTTAGTCACATTAAGGTACATAATTTCTGATTTAGCCATGTTCACCTTCAGTCCTGAACATTTTTCGAAGTCCTCTAATATAACTTTTATTTCTTTTACTGCCTCTTTGGGGTTTGTCATAGCGATTATAATGTCGTCAGCAAATAAATTGATTTTCATTTCTTCCTTCTTTACCCTGTATCCTTCCACCCTTGCAGAATTTCTTATTCTTTCAGCTAGCTGTTCTATTGCTAGTATAAATAGGAGGGGCGAGAGCGGGCATCCTTGCCGGACTCCTCTTTGAATCTTGAGGGGTTGTGAGTGTTCTTCATTAACTCTCACCACTGCTGTCCCTTCTCTGTACATTTCTTGGATCGCTTTTATATATGGCTCCCCCATCTCGTATTTAGTCATTACCTGCCACAGAAAATCCTGGGAGAGTGTATCGAATGCTTTGTAGACATCTAATTTCAAGAGGCCTAGCTTTTTTTTGTGGCCATGTTGTAATACATTTATAATATTCCTTATGGGGTGGGCTATATTCCTGTCTTTTACAAATCCATATTGGTCCTCCTTTATTATGCTAGGTATGATCTTCTTTAATCTATTTGCCAGTATTTTTGCAAAAATTTTATAATCCTGATTTAGTAAACTAATAGGTCTATATGAGCCCACTTCCTCTGGGTCTTTATGTGGTTTAGGGATTACCACTATTTCTGATTGCCTCCACGAATCTGGGGCTTTTTTCCCTTTCAATATTCCATTAAATACCTCTTGGAGTTCTGGGGCCAATATGTCTACCATCTCCTTATAGAATTCACTTGTGAAACCGTCTAGGCCTGGGGATTTGCCCTTTTTCAATTCTTTAATTACCACCTTTATCTCCTGTAGTGTTATTTCCTCCCTTAACATAATTTTATCATTTTCTTTGAGTGTTGTTCTTATATCTTCCTCATATATGACTATGTCCTTCTTTTTATACAGCTCCTTATAAAAGGTCTCGAAGGCTTTTACTATATCTTTTGAGTTGCCAGTTCTTTGGCCATTCACTTTTATATTTTCTATCTTTTGCCTTACCTTCCTGTTTTTCAAATAGTTAGCTAACCTTCTGGCCGAATTAATACTATTTCTATGGAAGTCATTTCTTACCATTGCTTCTCTCTTCCATAATGTAACTGAGTCCAACTCATCTAATTGTTTTTTAATTGTTGTTATCTGACTCTGTACTTTTAAATCATGATTGTTGATTTGTTCCTTTTGCAACCTCTCCAGTTCCTGAATTTTAGATTGTCTTTTTAGATAGCGTTCTCTTTTGATGTACTTTTCTTTATTTATGCAGTGTCCCCTTATCACCGCCTTCGGGGCATCCCACAGGGTATTAGTTGGGACAGTCCCTCTATTCTCCTCAAAATATAATCTTATCTGCTCCATCATATAGCTCCTATCTTCCTCTTTAGCCATTATTAAATTATTGTACCTCCAAGTTCTATTTTTTGATTTTTGATTGCCTTCTATTTCTATAGTGATTGGTGCATGATCCGATATCCAGATTGGGTGCGTTGTAATTTTTTTTATAGTCAGGTTGCTGCTTTTTTCTACAATTATGTAATCTATGCATGATGGGGTTTTGTGCCGGCTGGATACATGGGTGGGTTTTGGCTGCTGTCCTATCAATTCATGTGCTTCCCTCAAGCCCCAATCTCCTATTTTAATTGCCTTATTTTTAGTCAGATCCATGTTCAAATCTCCTGTCATAATTAATTCTCCCTCTGCGAATTGCTTAGTTTTTTTAACTAGCCTGGCTAAAAATTTCTTTTGTCCTTTATTGGGTGCATATATATTTACCAATGTAAATTTCTTCCCCTCTAATCTGAATTTAGCCATCACATATCTCCCTTCCCTGTCTGTCCTTCTTTCTAGTACCTCTACTCTAAGTTTCTTATGAGTCATTATTGCCACTCCTCTGGCCTTGGTGTGGCTCCTAGCTTCCGCTAACATCATCCAGGTCGAGTCTTTTAGCAAAGGCTTGTTGTCATTTCTTTTCTTATGTGTTTCCTGTAAACACAGAACATCAGTTTTTTGCTCTCTTGCCAACTTGGCTATCCTATATCGTTTAATTTCTGATGTTAAACCATTGACATTCAGTGATAAAATTTTTATTGTTTTATCCATATCCCACATCAATTAAGGCTTTGACATCTCGTGGCTGTGAAAAATTTGAATGGTTAGTTAGTTTACCCTTCCCCTTCCCTTCCCCCCCCCGTGGTTGAGAGTAAAGGTGGAAAGAAAATCTCTTCCCCTCTCTCCACTGCATGGGGTGCACGCATCCCCCTCCTCCTCCTTCTTGATACTGTAAAAAATGATAATACTATTAATAGTCATTAGCTCAATCAATAAAGGTATACTTCCCTTAATTGGTTATCGGGAGCTGGTCCTGAGGCGTTTCCCTCCTCTCTCTGAAGTTCCTTCGTCGCCATCTTCAGGAACCCCCGATTCCGCTTCCATTTCTTGCTCTCCCATATCGTCTGTGTTTATGCCTAATTGTTTAAGTAGTTCCTTTGCCTCTGTAGTGTTCCTTGCCATCAGTCGCTTTCCTTCCCGAAATATAATTATCGAGGATGGATAGCCCCATGAAAATTTCACGTTATTTGCATAAAGCTTTTGGGCAAAGGGGCGCATGAGGTTTTTTTTTCCTTAAGGTCTCTTGACAAAAGTCTTGTCTCACCCAGACTTTTCTTCCTCTAAAAGTCAGGTCTTTCCTCTTCTTTAGTGCTGTATATATTTGCTGTTGAATTTTCTCTCTGGCAAATTTAATTATTACATCCCTAGGGGCCCCGCCCCTCCCATTCCTTTGTAGTCGATGCACTCTCTCAACGTCCTCTGTTTTTATTTCTACTTCGTTTGTCTGCAGCCACTGTATCAGCGATTCCTCCAATTTATTTACGGAAATTTCTTCAGATATCCCTGATAAAATAAGGTTAGCTCTCCTGTTTCTGTCTGACAAGTCATTTATTTGGCGGTTCAGAGCGGTTATTTTTTGCTCATTAGCTTCAGCAAGCTCTTTGGCTGTTGTAGCTGTCTGCTTTATAGAAGCTATTTCTGTGCCTATTTTGCTAATTTCTCCACGTAGTGAGATTAATTCACTACTGATTTTTTCTTGAAAGGCAAGGACTGTATTTTGGAGTCCTGAAATTTGTTCAGATAGGTCCTTAATTGTCTTCGCCATATCTGGTTCAAAGCTTTGGGAGCGGCCTTAAGAATCTCAAGGCTTTCCTTTCTAGCACAGCAGTAAATTAGTTTCTTACCACTCTGAAGTTGTTCTAGCCAGCTGCTTCCTGGTTATCAGCCTCTTATCTGGGTTTGCGTAGTATTTACAAACTTTGAGCTATAAATTCTTTAGTTCGAAGGAGGAGCTCGGAGGAAACACAGCCGGCTTGGTTTAACGCATGCGTGCAACCCGTCAGCTTCAGTATCAAGGCCCTCAGAATCAGTTGTTACACATCGCCCCTCTCCTCGATGCAGATCGCCTGTTCCTCCGAGGCCGGACCAGTTGGCACTGACGTCGCCACCGGCTCAAACTATGCAGCTTGGTCGTGATGTTTTCAACCCTATTTCTATCTGTGCTTTCTCTGATTCCTCCTAGGATGTCTCCAGTGCCGAAGGTTCCAACACACACAGTTCACCTGGGGATCCTTCCCCTAAGCCAACAGTCTCAGAAGACCTTCCAATCTCTCCATCAGAGGACTTAACCTCTTATGGTGATTTAGTTAAATGAATGGCCCATTCCTTAGGCCTTACTGTGGTCCAGTCTCAACCATCCATTACAGATGCTGTCTTCAATGTGGTACAATTGGACACATCCACAGCAATTGCTCTGCCTATGTCAACTGTGCTTTTACAAGCAGCTAAGCTGCCAAGGGACAAGACTTCCTCTGCCCGTTTCCTCCCGCAGACTCAATCACATGTATAAGGTGCAGGAAGCAGGATCTGAATTTCTATATACCCATCCTAAGCCTAAGTCCATGATAGTAATATCATCCTCAAAGAGTAAAAAGACCCACTCCACACCTGCAGACAGAGAAAACAAGAAGTTGGATTCCTTCAGAAGACAATTCTATTCCACTGGTGCTTTAGGACTCAAAACCACCGACTACCTGGCATGTATGGGAAGGTACCAGTATGCCCTCTGGGAACAGCTCAGTGACACCTTTGCCTCCCTTCCGGATGACAAGCGTCAAGGGGTGCACAAGATTCAAAAGGAAGGCCTACTTTTGGCCAAACAATTGATCAACACTTCTAAACATGCCCTGGAGACTTTCTCTAAAACAATGACATCTGCCATCGCTCTCCACAGGCATTCCTGGCTGCGTACAACCACCCTTCAACAAGACACAAGGGCCTATATAGAAGACCTTCCATTTGATGGCCAGAGTCTCTTTCATGCAACTACAGATGCAGTCTTACAGGACTTAGACAAAAGCACAAAAGCATCCCGCACTCCAGGAATGTCAGCCTCATTGAGACCTTATAAGCCTAGGTGTTGGTTGCACTCTTGGCCAAAATGCCCCTACTCCCGCCAATCTGCAGCTCATTTTTGGCACCCTCACACCTCTCCAGTTGGAAACAGGCCACCTTATTCATCCAAACCTAAGTACAGTTCCACTCAGGCTCCCAACCACTCCAAGCCCGCCAAACTGCATAAACAGTGCCTTTGACTTTCCTTTGCTCCACTCATTTGTTCTACAACAACCAGCCTCTCTCCGTTTCTCCCAGTTTGGAAGTGGATAACATCTGACAGTTGGGTCCTTTCTGTCATCTCCCATGGATATTCCATAGAATTTGCTCACAGCCCTCCTGTACCAGTCTTTGTCTCCACTCCACTGTCCACGGCACTCCTTCAAGAAGTCATGGTGCTACTGGGAAAACAGGCTATAGAACCAGTGCCTCTTCCATCCCAAGGCCTTGGATTCTACTGTGACTATTTCACTGTTCCCAAGAAGGATGGAGGCATCAAACCAATTATGGACTTGAACTCATTTACTGTTTATCACAAGTTCTGGATGGTTTCCCTCCCAAACATCCTCCCCTTACTGAGAAAAGTGTTTGGATGGCTACGCTAGACCTTCAAGATGTGTACTTCCATCTAAACATCAGACCTGCTCACCACCAGTACCTTTGCTTCACTGTCAGAAGCAACCATTACCAGTATGCAGTTCTTCCCTTTGGCCTGTCCACTGCCCTCAGGGTATTTACCAAAACCATGGTGGTTGTAGCAGCCTTCCTTCATCTCCATGGACTCACTGTCTTTCCGTACATAGATGACTGGCTTCTAGTAGCCGACTTGCAAGACCTTCTCCTATGAAACATCATGTTCACCCTCGAATTGCTTTGAACTTTAGGCCTTTGTGTAAACCTCAATATGTCTCGCCTCACCCCATGTCAACACATGCAGTTCATTGGAGCTATCCTGGACTCTTTCGATTGCAAGGCCTACTTACCAAAAGACAGGGCAGATATGCTCAAGGAGTTAGACCTCCAGATTCAGATTCTACCATCTGTCTCAGCATTCATGATTCAACACCTGCTGGGACTGATGACTGCAACTACCTCAGTTCTTGTGTTTGCAAGACTACGAATGTGACCCCTGAAACTATGGTTCCTGAGAAGTCTTTCAATCCACTGACACAACCACAGTCTCTTCTGTGGCCCGCCAACCTGTCAGGGACTCTCTCAGCTGGTGGAGACTTCCTTCAAATCTTGCTGCAGGAGCACCCTTCCACCTGCCAGCCCCACAAATGACCGTCACAACAGATGCATCTCTCTTGGGTTGGGGAGCTCACTTCAGCAACCTGTGTGTGGGAGTCAAGTGGGAGCGGCAATTTCTTCACTGCCACATCAATTATCTGGAACTGGGAAAGCCAGTTTGGTGTAGTGGTTAAGTGCGCGGACTCTTAACTGGGAGAACCGGGCTTGATTCCCCACTCCTCCACTTGCACCTGCTGATGTGACCTTGGGTCAGTCACAAGCTCTGGCACAACTGTTCTCTCAAGGACAGTTTGTGTCAGAGCTCTCTCAGCCCCACCTACCTCACAGGGTGTCTGCTGTGGGGAGGGGAAGGGAAAGGCATTTGTAAGCCACTCTGAGATGCCTTTGGGCAGTGAAGGGCGGGGTATAAATCCAAACTCCTCCTCCTCCTCCTCCTCCTCCTCCTCCTCCTCCTCCTCCTCCTCCTCCTCCTCCTCCTCCTCCTCCTCCTCCTCCTCCTCCTCCTCTTCTTCTTCTTCTTCTTCTTCTTCTTCTTCTTCTTCTTCTTCTTCTTCTTCTTCTTCTTCTTCTTCTTCTTCTTCTTCTTCTTCTTCTTCGCCATCAAATTTGCCCTCCAGTCCTTCCAGCCGTTAGACAACACATCTGTGCTGAGTTATGTCAACCATCAAGGCGGGACTGTTTCTCGACATCTTTGGGATTGGTGCATAGTTTAGGACATTTACCTGTCTGCCGCTCATATCCCTGGGATTCTCAACATGGAGGCTGATACACTGAGCCAAGAAGGAACATGCCTCCATGAGTGGGAGCTAAATTGGCTTTATCTGAAACCTCTATTCCACCTTTGGGGACATCCGACAGTGGACGGATTTGCCTCCAGACTGAACAAAAAGTGTCACCTCTTTTGTTGCCAAGGGGCTCAGACCCACTGTCTCTGGTTGACGGTCTACTTACCCCTGGAGCCACGACTTTCTTTATCTGTTTCCTCCACTCCCTCTCCTCACCAAGGTGGTGCACAAGATTCTGAGAGACAAAGCAAATTGCATTTTAATCATGCCTTGGTGGCCAAGACTAGTCTGGTTTCCCTTCTCCACCTTGCCAAGGGGCGCTTCAATCAGTTCCCATCGGCTCCAGATCTCCTACTGGTGTCCGGCGGTTTCCTGCATTACCACAACATCCCTCACCTCAAATTAACAGCCTGGAGAATAACCTTCCTGCCTTCTCTGACTGTGTCTCTGAGGTCCTACTGAATTGGCATAAATCTTCTATCTGGAAGTCCTACTCCTACAAATGGTTGAAGTTTCTTTCGTTCCTTAGATTGGAACATCAAGCAGCCACTTCGGTTGATCTTGACTGGATTTTTGACTTCATTTTATCTTTGGCGGACTCAGGTCTTACTCACTTCTCATTACATGTTTATCTGGCAGCTATTTCATCCTACCACTGTTTGGTAGAAGGTTACAGTTTTTTCTCACCCAGTTACTAAATGATTTTTATGCGGTGTCCTTCACCTCTATCCTCTGCTTAAGGCTCCAGCTCAACCCTGGGACCTTCCCTTGGTGTTACGCCATCTTACGAGAAAACCCTTTGAGCCACTGGCCACTTGTGAACTCAAATTTCTCTCCTGGAAAACAGCCTTCTTGGTAGTGATTACCTTGGCTAGGAGAGTGAGCAAGCTTCTTGCTCTTAGACATGATCTGCCATATCTCTGTTTTCTTCCTAATGGCATTCAACTTGCCCCTGCGCATGCCGGGGATGAAGGCACGAAAATCCCTTCTTTCAGCTTTGGTATATCACTGATTGGATCAGCACAAGTGCACTAGAT
Source organism: Gekko gecko (assembly GCA_029375565.1). Classification (NCBI taxonomy): domain Eukaryota; kingdom Metazoa; phylum Chordata; class Lepidosauria; order Squamata; family Gekkonidae; genus Gekko; species Gekko gecko. The sequence goes on from JAPDNY010000007.1 coordinate 114,990,155, forward strand.
CCCATGGGTGTGAATGTGCAGATGACCACTTGAAGATCATCAGTTACAGGTAAGCAACCTGTTTTTTCAAATACTGTAAGTGCCTCTAATTTATCATGTTTTGCCTTTGGGTGTGACTTGTTTTCTCAGGAACGGTGGTGGCTCAGTTTTCAGATCCCTCTAGTTGTGGTCTCTGACTGAGGACTTCTTCATAAAGATCATGCAGAGGGCAAACTCACCAGAAACACCATCTGAAGGGGAATATATCACGGACCAGTCTGTTTATTCATCTGAAGACATCTATTGAATAAATAGATTGCATACCCCAAAGCCATTAAATTGAACTGCACTGTGACACTCCAATTCAAAGCACTTTGGGTTGGATCCTATGAATGTAATGGAAGAATACATAGAAGAGGTCTCTCCATCTTCTGTCTACAGCTTCTGCACTTCCCCAAAACTGCTCCTAAGAGTAAAGGTGTCCTTGGAAACAAAGCTGGATGCAGAATGGCAGAGGGAGGAGCAATGGGAGTTGTCACTGCCCCCATCCACTTTGCTGCCATCACCAGCCTAACCACCTCTCACCTCTCCTACTTGGGCAGGCAAGGAAGAGTGGAACCCATCCCCCACCACAAAAGCAGCAGTACTGCAAGTGGACAGGGAGGAGGAGTTGGAGCTGCCACTGCTCATCCTTTTTACCACTGAGGAGCCTTCTGCAGGGGGTAGGGCAGAGGAGCAGGAGCCTCTGTTGCAGCCCCTCCTCCAGTGAACCAGGTTTGGCATTTAGAGGAGAGAGAAGCAGTGCTGTATGTGGGTTGGCTGGCAAGTAAGCATCACCTGGGTTGTATGAGTATCACTTAGCAATTATGCTGATTTAGGTTCTAGTGCTTGCACCTTACACTCCCTTGTTAGGAAAGCTAAAGTCTAGGAGGTAGTGATCCTGCAGCCATTTTGATGGAACCTAGCTGCCAATATGCTCTAAGCCAAGATAAAGTGACCTGACAACACCGTTCCCTAATTCTCCTTGAGGGGTTCTTCAGTAATGAGACTACATGCACTATTGCCCTTAATCCGTGACATGATCCTTTGGTTTAATATAAGATGGAGGGCTGAATCCAACTAACTTTTTCTCTCAGACTTCCTTAATGCTCCTCCTCCTACATTTTTTGTCTCACTAGCTTTGTCTATGTAGGTCCCATGATTCCCAGAACAGTCTTCTTTGGACAGTCAAAGGGGACCTTTCCTCCCTTTGTCTCCAGCAGAAAAGCTGGTAGGATCCAGCCTGGAGTCTCCTTGTATCTTTGGCTGCATAGATCTTAGGACAGGTGAGGGCTGTGGGAGTAACAACAAGGATATTTGACAGCCACAAGCAGTCATAGAATTATGTCTTTCAGAGTTCTGTCACAAGCCATGACAGGCCCTGCACAATCATACTTTTCTAAGAATCAGATGCAGTAGATTTGGCCATCTCACTGATCCTATTAAAACATTCAGAGGTGTCAGGCAAGGATGTCTATTAGCCCCAGTTTTGTTTATTTTTTATATTAATAATATAGGAAGTTGGCTTAACACCTCTGATCTTCATTCCCTTAAACTAGCTAACTGGCATATATCTGTTTTACTGTATGCTGTGATATTATCTCGAACCCCATTTGGTCTTAGGCAAGCCCTAAGGAAGTTCAGCATGTTTTGTGAAGATGAGCTTCTCACAATTAACTATTAAAAACTCAAATTGTAGCCTTTTGGAGTAGATCAAAACCCTGAAATTGGGCAATAAACGGCCATCAGATAGAACAAGTTGATAGCTTTAAATACCTGGGCGTAGTTTTAGAAGCCTCAGGTTCTAGGGTTAAGCACAGCAAATATGTTGCTGATCAAGGGGAAAGATCCGCAAATGCCATACTGAAATTTTTTCAAACTCATGGTGGACACTTTGTTCCTGAAGCCCTGAAGTTATATAAGGCCAAAACATTGGCACAACTGCTCTATGGAACATTCTTAGGACTGCCTTCCTCATGCTTTACGCTGCAAGAAAGAGTTCAGTCCAAATTTTTAAGAGCTGTTCTGCAAGTTCCTAACTGTGTATCCAATGCTTGGATATGACTGGAGTCTGGGAATCTTAGAATTGAAGCTAGGGTATGTATTCTATCCATCTATATGTGGCCCTACCTGAGGTCATTTCAATCCACAAGGTTTGCTTCCCCTGATATTCCAGGATGATTTCCAATCTAGTTGGATCAAGGCAGTTCACTATCATATTCATAGAATTGGCTTCTCATTTCAGCTACTTTTATCCTATGCATTTGAACAAGCCAAAGGGCTAATTAAACAAAGAGCTGAGGATATCTGACATCTCTAAGACTTCCAAACTCGGGGTGTTGTTAAATATCAAAAGCACCATTGAGCTGGCAATATATTTGACTTCAGTGGAGGGAAAGAATTCTAGAAGGGCATTTGCCCTAGCTAGATGTTCTGCCCTTCCATCTGCGATTATTCAAGGCAGGTACAATAAAACTCCTTACTCTGAAAGGCTATGCCCATGCCTTTTAAGCGAGGTTGAATCAGTAGAGCATATGTTCTTACAGGGAGGCTCGTCTTAAAATTATTACCCCATTAGTCGATAGGGGCACATTAATACAAACAAAGCAAGGCTTCACTGGCTCCTATCAGATAAGAATGCAAAGATTACACATTCAGTCACTGAGTTTTGTGCATTAATTCTTAGATTGCAGGAATCGTATTTTAAAAGTTCTTAAATTCAGATTTCTATTTTTGTATATTATGACTATTTTTTCTCTCCTTTACACATTATGCTTACTCTGTATGTTGGTCTTAAGACTGTAATAATAAACTAAACTAAACTAAGCCATGATAGTTAAACCAATTCCAAACTTGTCCTTGAATTATACTAACAATTCACATATGGAATGAGAATGAATTTTCATTAAAAATAATAATGTGGCTATCTAAGAAGAAAAAATGCCCATAGAAGAAGAGATTGAATTTATACCCCACCCTTCACTACCTGAAGGAGTCTCAGAGCTGCTTAAAATCCCTTTCCCTTCCCCTCCTCACAACAGACCCCCTGTGAGGTAGGCAGGGCTGAGAGTGCTCTCCAGAGAACTATCCTTGAGAGAACAGCTCTGAAATAATTTATGACTGATCCAAGGCCACACCAGCAGCCGCATGTGGAGAAGTGGGGAATCAAACCCAGTTCTTCCAGATTAGAGTCCATGCTCTTAACCACTACACCAAACCACTACACCAGAACAAACCACCTCTGAATGTCTCTTGCCTTGAAAACCCTACAGGGCTGCCATAAGCCAACTGTGACTTGCCAGCAAAAACAAACATACAAAAAATCAGGCATACGGGCTTGAACTTAGCAGGCCATGTACTGACATGGTTTTTCAGATGGATTAACTGAAGTCTCTCATATCTTTGTTTTGGCAGAAAGACTACAGGTTTCTTGGTTGTTCTTCAGGGCTGTTATTACATAAAACCATTCCAATATGGAAATGATCTAATGGACCATTAATCAATCAGGGACACTTCTATGTGAATGGCTTTTCCAAATATCTGAGGAAACCCAAATTTTCCTATGAAAGCCTTATACCAGAAGTGGCTCTGAATCTATATTTATGAATTTTGAGGGCATACTGAGAATACAAAGTTATGCAAAGGGAAAAATGACAACACAAACAATGAAGTTGTTTTTCCACCCATATCCAGAACTACGTATGTTCGAAATCCTTATTTTTATAAGTAATTAATTTTATTCCAAGAAATCACAATATAAAAATTTAGGATAAAAACAATGTGCCGATTAAATATTTTGCAAAACATTGCCTGCCCACATTTTACCATATTATTTTCATGGAATTGAAATGGGAAGGTGGAAAGATGATGTTATTATGAACCACAGTGCTCACAAAGTGATGACCTCAGTATCAGTTTTGTGATTTGTCATGTGCTCAACAATCCTGTATCATTATACTATCAACATGTGGAAGGATCCCCAGGGGCTATAAAAGAGCCCCATTTTCGCACTGCTCTCCATAGTGCATATGCATGGGTGTGCATGCAGCCAGCTTAGCCTTCTTCCACTATTTAGCCAAAGAGCTTGTGTTCCTTGAATGAATAGAAGAATGAAGGTTGAAAAGGACGACCAGAGATGTTAATAGCTTTCTGATTCTCTGTAATAACCCTGCATACTGAATTTTCTTATATGCATTCTTCATGGAAAATGAGAAATCAGGTCCTTGTCATGCCCTATGTAGCATTTCCACACACAGGTATTATGGCCTTGGTAGGGCTGCACTGAGTCTTAAGTAATCCATAAGAAACACTATCTTTTAGTTTTGTGCAATATCTTTTAAACAAGGGAACAGCAATGACCCATTGCACAATTTATGTGGTTACTCAGAAATCATACTAAAACTTCATTAAATTTCATCAAGGGATTCAAGTGAAGTGAAGTGAGTTAAATGAAAAATTAATTAAGTTAATTAGTTAATTAACTGTTATAGTTTTAAGTGATGCCATTAACAGACTGACATAAATTTCAGTTTAATTTCCTACACGCAGAAAGTCTTTAAGAAACTGTAAAAGCTTGAGGCTTCATTGATCCCATATAATTTTAAAACAACCACTAACATATTTATATTATTTGGTGCATTAGCACACTTTTAGAAACTGTTTAATAGGGATTTTATTTAAAAAAAAAACAGCTTCCCCAATTAAATAATGTTAGTTTGGAAAATATGTTTTTTTTCTTATTTATTTTTGTATTTCTACCCCCACTGTTCCAACTTCAGGCTATCCTATATAGATGAAATCCTATATAGGCTCTAGTCTTAGCCCATTCACTCTGCACAGAATTGCACTGTCAATCATGACTGTAAAAATGAACCTTATGACCTGGATGCACCAGAAGATTTCTGCAGGCACTAGGGTCCTTGTGCAAGTAGAAGTATGGTGTGTGTGGTGGACCCACTCTAGCCTCTTGTGCTAAGATAAACTTAACACATCCTGAGCTGTTTGGCTGCTTGCAAACAATGTTGTAGAAAAAGTTTCTGGTCTCTATAAGTTATAGGGCTATAGGGAAAGTGCTAGATGGTGTACAAGATCCTGCACCTATTATTATTACTGTTTGCACTGGATCCAAGTTTATGTAATTTTTGAATGCTCAGTGCTTATTAAACAAATTATGTGGAATTTTGAGAAAAATAAAATTTTGGAAAGAAATGGTTAGAAAAAGAATTTTGGCAACAGCAGGCCTCTTGATTTTGGCTTTTCAGAGATTGTGAAATGTCTTTTATTCTGCTAAATACTACATGTATTCCTCAGGTGCACCTCCTCCCACTGCTGTCAGTAACCTCATGCCATCCATATTGGTGTAGCAGGGCTGTGCTCCACACCTCTGATACCATCACAATAACTAAAGACTGCTCATCTTTATAGAATTAAGAGTAAGATAGAGATGTTAGCCATCCTTTGTATAAGTAATGATTTTTTAAAAAGCAGTAATGACAAGGCTTTTGATAGTGTGGAACCTAATTATTTACTAAAATTACTAGAACACATGAATTTTGGTCCTGGTTTCCTCCATGTTATTAAAGCAATTTATTTGGATCCCAAAACTCAACTCAGCATAAACCAATTTCGTTCAGAAGAGATACATTTAAAGAGAGGTACAAGGCAGGGGTGCCCCCTGTCTCCTCTTCTTTTTGCCATATCCTTGGAACCTTTGGCCCATGTAGTTAGAACGGACCCTGTGGTTAAGGGTATAGAAATTAATTTAAATCCTTGCAAACTGAGTCTTTTTGCGGATGACACCATTTTTTACCTCCAAAATCCAGAAACATCTCTACTTCCATTAATGCAGCATATACAAAATTTTAGTAGTGTTTCAGGATTCATGATAAATTATTCTAAATCAGAATTTTTTCCTATATTTTTAAATGAAACCGAAATTGTGGAAATAACCAAAGCCTTTCATTTTAAAAGAGTAACCACCTGTTGGAAGCATCTAGGAATAAATATTCCCTTGGACTTAGATAACATTTACCAAGTCAACTTTAAACCGATGACACAATCATATAAGGCAACTTTACAGGCCTGGCAGAACCTCAGTTTCACTTTATTAGAAAAGATAGACCTGTTTAAAACATTTCTCATGCCTAAATTTCTATACTTATTTCAGAATCTTCCTTTAGAAATTCCATTAAAAGAATTTAAAGAGTGGGAAACATCACTGCTAAAATTTCTTTGGAATAACAAAAGACCGAGATTTAAATTTTCACTTCTTAATAAGCCTAGTAGTAAGGGAGGTTTGGGACTCCCATCGTTACACAATTATTACGTTGCTGCACAACTTAAAGCAATTGTTTTGTATTTAGATCCAAGGTGCGACAAAATATGGGTACACATTGAAGCACTTTCAGTACTGCCAGACTTATTACATGAAACCATCTGGAATAATTCTAAAGATAGATCAAAATCTGTAAGTAAAAATTTATTTTTAAATTATACGCTGAGGTTGTGGGATAGATACCGTAGTATTCTTGCCCCGGGGATTTCCCCAATAATGCCTTTTTGGGGACAATCCTGGTTTTTACCAGGTAGAAAGCCTACAGATTTATTATCTTTTAGGGAAAATAATTTCTTTAGACTGAAAGATCTACTTATTTTAGGAAAACTAGGCTCATTGGAACAATTACAGCGTAAACATAATGTAAAGATACATTGGTTTCAATACCAGCAACTCAGACATATGTTTTTAGAACTGGACAAGGCTTCAATTTTGAATAGACCATTGAACATTTTTGAGAAATTGACCCAAAAAAACAATTCTAATGCTAAAGGAGCAATCTCTGTTATTTACCAGTTACTTAGCGAAAAGTATTGGTCTCAGAAATCTAACCCCCAATTGGTGTGGGATAGGGAATGCTCCTTCCTAAAAGTTAATTTAGATTGGAATAAGATTTGGACATCATATCCCTTTACTACCAACAACCAACTAATAAAACTACGATCCTTCAAGATATATTCTAGGTGGTACTTGATACCCTGTCGCTTGTTTTTCTCTAAATTCAAGAATAGCCCGGTTTGTTGGAAAGGCTGTGGGACGGTGGGTTCTTTCTTGCACTGTTGGTGGGACTGTCCTGCTATTAATCAGTTTTGGGTTGATATTCTAGCTATAATTTCTAAGATTGTAAATTACCAAATTCCATTTTCCCCAACATCGGTATTATTGAACTTTTGGCCTAATTTATCTTTAAAAAAGCTTACCAGTGAATCGATTTCTATTTTGTTGTCAGCTGCTAAATGTTTGATTGCTCAGGCTTGGAATCAAGAAAGAGTTCCTACTATAAAGCAATGGATAGCGAAATGTTGGGATACGGCTGTGGTGGATAAAATAGCGATGCAATTGGTGGTTGCTCAAACTCCAACTTTGCCCAATAATTTTTTAGAACGATGGTTTCCATTTTTTGACTATACCACTATGAACTCAGATATTCTTTTAAAACTACCTTTTACATTTTTTTTTACATTTTTTACATTTTGCCTTTTATTGACCATATTTACATTTTGTCTTTTATTGACCATAACTGTGATTTATGTATATTGAATACATCCAATATTATTTGTCTACTCTAGTTACAAGTTTTGAAGTTTATCTTGTTAAGATTGTTTATTATGACTATTTGACATATCAAAAAATAATTAAATAATGTTTTTTTAAAAAAGCAGCAGTAATGATTATGTCCCGCTATTTCCTTTTGATAACCAATTGTCCAGAACTGAGTAACATACCATTAAAATTAGCCATGAGGATGGGTTATAAGAGAGGTAAAGCAAGTGTTATTATCTGTTTCTTTCTGTATTGTATACTTGGGCTTCTGGTGTGGATGTCAGAGTCCCAGAAATGTATCTGAGAGACCTTATATCTATTGGGTTTAAGCAGCCAGCTGAAGTTCTCACTATATATTGCACATAAAATTATTGTTGGTCCTTTCAAGCTGCTGTTTGTAACCAAGGGCCAAGTTTTTCCACCTGCTCAGCCCTATCTCTTGGCTGCTATTGTTGCTTTATTGTTATATCACGGTTTTAGATTGTTTGATTTTTAGTTTTGTAAGCAGCTCTCAGTCTTGTTTTGTGGGAGAAAAGCACATGGTGGGCCTGACCATATAGGCAACCTAGGCAGTCACCTACGATACAAGATTTTGTGGGGCACCAAAAATCCCTGTGCTGAGCTTTTTCTCCTCTCTGTAGCCACCTTCACCTTTGAGGGTGCCATTGAAAGGCTATCGCTGGCACCTACCGCTATACTCCTAGAAAGCCTGGCAGCAGCCCAGGAAAGGGAAGGAGGGGGTGCTGCCACCTACTAGCCAAGCCGTGCATTTTGTTTGCGCTTTCTATAGAGCCTGTAGCCTATAGAGAAGTTCCCTGTTTGAGAAGTTTGCCTAAAATTATCTTTCAAATTTAAATATGTATGCATTTAATATGGAACAGTTTTATTTGAAAGAAAATCTAAGCAAGCAGAAGAATCTTCTAAACTTCTAGACCACCGGCAGGCCAGCCCTTTCCCATGAAGAATAATATATTTTGCAAAGCTGCTGTTTTCAGTTTAGCCAGCAGAGGAAGCATTTGTTAAATGATAACTCTATTCTGTGAAATCTCAGTCTCAACGACATGCTAACAAATATAGTTCTCCGTATTCTTTTAAATTTAATAGGGACACGTGATTTAGGCATGATTCTTCCACTGTTAGACTAATTTGTTTGAAAATGTGTACATTTATTTAGGCCATTTGAAACTAACATTTGATAAAATGAGTTCTAGTTCACAAAAGCTTGTGCAGGAATAACATATTGTTAGACTGCTAAAAGTCTCCTATTCAGTTTTGAGACTACAATACATTCTAAGATTCTCAATATTATTTAGCTCATCTTTATGCAAGATACTGACAATTTGTTCAGTTTTATAACAGTTGTCATATCTAAGAAAAGAATGGGAATCATCAAGGGTTTGAGTGAGATCACATTAATTAAGTTACAAAACACTTGGTCATACCAGTGATATTGCCTTGTACTACTGTTTTCTTCATCCTCTAAGGCAAATAACCCTTTTAATGTTGATATTTATTTATTTGGTTTAATTTCTATCCTGCCCTTCCTGCAAGTGGGCTCAGGGTGGGTTACAGCATTAATATTAAACAATAAAATCAAAGATTAAAATTATAAACTTAACCTTTAAATGATGGCAATCGAACTACATCACAACTATTACAATGGTGCCCTGGCATTAAACAATTAAAAGCAGAAAGGGCTAAATCCCATAAGGGATACCAGATTGTAAGTACCCTACCTTGGGTAAGCCAAGGCGGTTATCATTCTGTGTTCTCAAAAATTGAAGACCATGATTGATGGTACAAATGGTAACAGAGTGGTAGCAGTATGGTAACAAGAGGGGCCAGATGCTATCTGAAGTCTGCTGCCTCACCCTGGCAGAAGAGTTCTGTCTTACAAGCCCTGCAGAACTGATTCAGGTTGCATAAATGGTTCAGGGGCAAAGAGTTTTAAAAAATCTCTCCGACCTTTCCTGTTTTGTACAATGTAAAGTTCAGGCCCACAGTGAGCAATGGGAGCATGACAGAGTTGTGGCTTGATTGACCATGTGTCCTGCCTGGCAAAAGGGAACTCATTTGCAGGAAGAGGATCAAACCCACTTCTGTGAAGCTCCCTGGGCTATGTTAACTCTAGGGCTCCTGCCACTTGCTCCACTGACCTTCTTGAGAGAAGGGTTGGCTGCTCCATTCTCCCTTCCTTCTGGCATTTCACTTGTGGGTGGTGGCTGTTTGATGTCAGGGGGCCACAGATGCGTCCGAGGGAAGCAGTTGGCTGTGTCAGTGTGCCACTTACAGGGGCATCAGCAGCATGGTGCTCTACAATTTTGTGTTGGCAGGGTCACTACGGACTCCAGCACCATCATTATGCCATCTGTAGCTTGTCAGGAGTTATTTGTGATGGTTATTTCCCCTCTGCCGAACAGCCATAAGATGCAGGCTAGTGATGCCATTACCACATTGGTGTGGGTGCTCTGCTGCGTGGGTGGCTTAGGATGAAGTTGTGAATCTGGAAGTTGTTCTGCCAACAATAAAGCCTTTCTTTTCAAGAAGATGATTTGGGGCAATTATGTAGTAGGTAAAGCTTTCCTCAGCCTATTGTCAGTATTTTTTTTCATAGAGAGTTTTCATTTCTAGTTGAGAAACCTTTAAATGCTCTGTGGCACCTACATGAAACACGAAGCCAAACAGTTCAGGGTGAGTTCACACACTAATTTTTGTTACTTAGTTTAGTATTAATGTTGGAATGTTTTGATATTCATCACCTTGGGGGACTCTATGTGGAAAGGTGGCATAGAAATGTTTAAAATAAATGAATAAAAAAGCCATCATAATAGCATTCACACCATTAAGTTACTCTTATTTATTTATTTATTTATTGTGGGATTTATACCCCGCCCTCCCCGCAAAGCAGGCTCAGGGCGGCTCACAATTGATGTAAATACCTACATAAAAATGTCTTATCACATTTCACTTCTCTTCAGACACAATACTTGTCAATGGAGGCAGTTCATGTGCTCAGGAGAATATCTTTGCATAATGTGATAAGATAATAACTGGTGAACAAGTGTGTTTGAATCAGCCTTTGGACAGTGTCTGTCAAGTAGATGCCGTTTCTGGAATCCCAGTGGTAAAACACATTGAACTTAACTGCAGTGAATCTTTTTAAAAAGTGGGGCACCACTGAAACAATGTACACTATGAATAATATTATATAGCATGGGCCCACTTTCTTTCATGGGCTGCACCGCTGCCGGCGGGTCCAACACAATTCCCGGGTTGTGTTGGCAGCAGCATACCCAGCATAGCTCCTGGGCTGTGCAGCTGCCACCAGTAGACCCAGGGTGGCTCCCAGGTTGTGCAGCCACCACTGGTGGGCCCCATGCAGGTCCCAGGCTGCACGGCTGCCACTGGCATGTCTTGTGCAATTCATTGGCATGTCTTAGGCTGTGTGGCTGCTGCTGGCAGGCCCCACATGGCTCCCAGGCTGTGCAGTTGCTGCTGGTGGGCCCCACACAGCTCCCAAGATGCATGGCCACTGCTGGGCCCAGCTCCCAGGCTGCATAGCTGCTGCCACCGGGTCCAGTGGGGCTCCCAGGATGCATGGTGACAGCATACCTAGCACAGCTCCTAGGCTGTTCAGCTGCTGCTGGGTCCAGAAGAGCTCCTAGGTTGAGCAGCCACTGCTGGGATCAGTGGAGCTCCTGGGCTGCACTACCACCGGGCCCAGTAGGGCTTCCTGGCACCAACACTACCACTGTTGGGCCAAGAATAATTCCCAGGCTCCGACGACAACTGATTGTGCAGAGAACACTATTTTACTTGAGGGGGGGGGAATTTAACCCCCCCTGTGAATTTTTTTTTGAAGATTTCAGATTTTTCTGCAAACTTGGGTGCAAGATTTAGGTATCTGCAGATGAGTGCACACTTGGGAAACAGTAGATAGATATTAGTGGGCCTGTGCAGCAGCAGCACTGTATTCTCTATGATATTGTATGAACAATTAAACTTTAAGCTTTTTGTGTAAATATTAATTTTTCAGGTTCAACTTTAATTTTTAATGAGCCTGTTACCTAAGAATGATTTCAATTCTTTCCCCCATGCACATGTAAAGACAAAATGAGGTAATTCAGTGGCTAGGAAGCTAAATGCCAAGAAGAGATAAGCCAGCATTAAGAAATTAAAATGGAGCTTGTCTGAAAACAAAGTATATAATTAAATCTGAATCTCTGCTTCATGGAGTGGAGACCAGGGATACTTTGCATCACATAAATTCTTCACATTTCAAAAATGTTTTTAAATGATTCAGCAGAAAACAGGTACATGTAACTATAACTCAAGCAGGTCAATCCTGAGGACCATCGAAGGCAAGTTAGCTAGCAATTGATGCAACAGCAGCTCCGCTGGTCTGTTCCCTGTGGACATTCCGCAGGGGGAAATAACAACACAAACCTCTCCACAAGGTACACACGGCATAGTAAATATGCCAGAGTCCATAGCAACCCCAGGAATATCCACCAATCAGACAATGACAGCCAATGATGGCCCTGTGAGTAGTACGCACAGGCATAGCCAATCACTGCCTGCCAATCCAGCCACTTGCTCCCTCTTCCACATGCACACCCCGCTAGAGAGCCAACAGACAGGGAAGAAAGAGCCAGCAACAGCAAGACCCCAGCAGAGGAAGCTGCTCCTCACCAGCACATAGGGGACAGGCACCTGTGCGGTGAACAGGAAACCCTCCTTTGTCTGAACCACATACTACCTTTCTCTGACAAAGTAAATATAGAAAGCCAAGAAATGACAGGGGCCATACCCCACCACCCAGTCAAGACCAGCTGCTGCATAAGACTCCAGTCCTGCAAAGCGATGGGTCCCATGGTTGTTTGACCATCTAAGAGACCATTACCAGGCTGCAAATGTTCCTGCCCCTTCCAGGCAGCTCTCTCATATGGTGCTGGAAGGGCCTGGCTTGGGTCCCCCCCCCAATAGATGCATACTGATAGCCTTGGGCATGTGAACCAGCATTGTCAAGGTGGCACCCAGGCTCATGGGAGGGGATACAGAAGGCACAGAGTTATGCGCTGTGCATGCTGCCTACTGAATGATTTTGCATCCTGTCTGGGGTTTTTTAGTGCTGAGGGGGCTGTGATTGGGTGAGGGTGAGGGGCTTTGGCCTTTGCTCAGGAAGGGGTGATTGATTGCATCTGTAGTTGGCCTCCTGTGCTCTGCTGAGGCTCTGGGGAAGGGCCATGTCTGTGGACGGTACTTGCCTTTTCCCATTGCATGGGCACCTAAGGCTACACACATAATTTTCTACCAGTTTGGGGGGCATGACTTAGGGAGCCAACTAACTTCTGCCAAGTTTCTGGATCCATTGCCCCTTTCCCCACCAGTGCAGGGGGCACCATCACCCTGTGGCATGTCCACACCGGTGCCTTGCTAGGGTGCTCCTCTAGTGCATTTCAGATATATGATGGCATATCTCAGAGAGACACTGAAGTAGCTCTTAGTTGGCTTCCTGTGCATTTTTGCCACACACCTCAACTGTGCTATCAGGCACCTTGATACTATTATTTTACCTTTCATAAAATACTGTTGTATCTTTGAATGTTAAGAATATGGGTTTCCCCAGGATTAAGTGAAAGTTCTTAAGCTGAAATCTGAAATGAATGTGGCCTGATATGAGCATGGTAGCAAAAGAGTCCACACTCTTACCTGGGATAACAGTAATATCCATACTTCCATGCATTCAGATTTACTACATCTCAGTTCAATAATCAATACTTCCCCATGCAAAGGGCAGGCTATAAAACTGAAAGAATCACCATTTTTCAAGGAGACAAGGGATAGAAATTCAACTAGACTGCTTGGATGTCTTCCAGTATGAGATGCTGCAGTCAGATAAATAGACCAGTGAAATATCCTGCTTCAGTCTAATGAAAGTCTAGGTTCCGCCTTAGTGTGATAACACACTTTGCAAATGAATATTGTGTAAAGTACTAATAATTTCTTTAATAATCTATTGTAACAGTTGGATTTTCTTTTTCATATGTATTCTGATGTTTTGGTGATCATAACTAAGGACAGATAGATGCATCAATAATAAACCTTTTGTCTGATGCTGGGTGTGATAACACAGCCCCCCCGCCTGGCAGCTTGCTCTACCATGGGGGATGTGGAATTTATTAAACCGATCCCTGTCTCAAGCTGCTGACTTCAATGAGAATTCACCTCTTCAGTTTTTTCTACGAATACAGTTTGGTGGTACTTCTGGACTCATCTTTGTCACTGGATAAGAAGGTTGAAGAGGATTGCTTTTAGCCAGTTTAGGATGGTTTGCTAGGTGTGGAGAAGGTGAATCTGGCCAAATATGCCTTGGTAACATCCAGATTTCATTATTCTAGTGTACTGTATGTAGGGCTGCCCTTGAAAATGTTTCAGAAACTGCAGTTGGTATAACATGCAGCAGCTAGAATGCTAAGAAGCACCATCCAAATGAACACATCACTGCTGTCCTGTTCCACCTCTACTGCCTTGAAATTTATTTCTAGGCTCTGTTCAAGGTGCTGATTTTGATTCAGCCTTAGTAGTTTGGGTAAAAAGTACCTGAAGCCTGTCTTCACCTTCCTGACCCTGCATAGGTGTTGTCTACCCCTTCTTTGTTGACTTTCCAATGACCTCTTAAAATGTATCTATTCCTGAAGGACTTTTAATTGATGTCATGCTACAGAGCTGGGCAAGGGAATTATTTAGAGATTTGTATTGCTGTTGCAATGCTTTTTCATGACTGGAGTGCTTTTATTATATTATCTGTTGCTTTTCATTGTAACTGTTTGCATATTTTTATTCTGCTGCTTGAGCCTTTGCTTTTTGTTAAGCTACTTCAAACCTACATTAGATTTTTAACCTGCTGTTTTGAATCTGCCATTTTTATGGGATATCATCTGCTCTTAGATTTTAATTTATATATTGTTAACAATATTCTCCTGTGGTTTGTTCATTTTATTGTACGTAGTCTTTTTGTAATCCACTTCAGGTATCTTTCTGTGGAAAGATACACATTTCCTAAATAAATAAACTAAAGGGGGCGGAACTAAGACGGAGATTTTCTCTTCTTTTCACTTGTGAGAAAATTCATGCTCTGATTCTGGAAAAGCAGTCTGGCTCATTTGATGTGATACCCACCTATTTTGGATCCACACTTGAACAAAAAGTACTATAAAGGAATTGTAGATATTTTAGTATATCACACATATGGACCAGCTGTAGCTAAGAATGTATATATAATTGCTTTCTTTTCTTTTTACAGTTTAATTGCCTTTTGAAAATATTTGAAGGGTTCCATCTATTCTGGATAACCATTGTTAAAGGTTTTACCATGCACAAAGATGAAAAAAAAATCCCATTAATAAAAAAATCCAATTCATGAAAAAGTATAGCAATAGATATATGCAGATAAGGCTTCAAGAAACAGAATGTAACTGACATGAATAGTTTTTAAAAAATATCTGCCACCAAGTACAGCCTCTGGAATGAATGAAACTTGTTCCAATGGCAGGACTAAATTGTGAAAAACTGAGTGGGTGATGATGTGTAACACTGTAATCCTTCTGCTGATTTCAGCTGACATAGAAGGGTGTAAATCGGTTTAGGAATGCACTGTAGATTTCAATAGAAGATACAAAAAGTGCAGTAGAGTAATTTCTCTTATGAAGAATGAAATTTTGAGGAAGTTGTAGCTTAACCAAATGTTTATAGAGGGGAATCAGGACCCAAAATGTATAGGCCACACAATTTCTATAATTTATTGTTAATTCTTGCCACAACAGTGTCTAAGCCCCCCCATGGCCGACTCACTCACTAGGCGAACTAGACTTTCACCTAGGGCAGCCACCCCCCCTACCAAAAGCTCGTGCCGTGTGCCCTGGCCACTGCCGCCTTTTTGTTCCCCTGATTCCCTCCTCCTCCAGTGAGCTCACTGCAAGGCACACACAAGAGACAGCCTGCACAGGCCCACTGTTAGTGAGTTCAGCACCCCAGCTGGCTTCCTCCCCCTCCCCCCTGGGCAAGCAGGCGCCAAAGGCCCAGTTTGTTCACCTGCCCCCCTGCACATGCAGACAGGGGAGTGCAGAGAGATGGATGGCACTGCTGCACCCGGTGGCGGGTGAGGAGGCATCCCGCTTTGCCGGTCCTCCTCACGATGAAAAGAGGGGAAGATGAGCACAGCCACAGGAATGGGCTGGCCTCCCTCGACACTTGGCAGTCCCTTCCACCAATGCCGCTCCCCCCGCACAACTCTTCCCACCTTCAGCCAACCCAACCCAGTGTGTTAGCATCTGGCTTCTGCTCCCACAGAGGCAGGGATTGGATGCGGGCTCCCCAGACCACCACCCCCGGCCGCACTCTGTGGCTGTCCTTCTTCCAGCCCTGCCCCTGGAGAGCCGCACCGACTGCCCCCCCAAGAGAGCACCAGATGCCTGCTGGGGAGGGAGGTTGCCCTGGGGCTCTTCTCTCCCTCCACAGCCATTCACAGACCAGCAGAAATGGGGCAGTATCATTTAAAATAAAAAAGGACCAAGCAAAATAATACATCATGCAGGCTCTCACGTTCTCCAGAAGCCTTCACGAGGCTGGATGTTTAAAACACACACACTTTGTCTGGAGCCTGTACAGATTATATAGATCTACAGTGGGGGGGGCGCCACAAGGCAGCCTCGCCTGTGGGGGCGCTACAAGCTAGCCTCGCCTAGTGCACAAAAAAGCCTCAAGCTGGCCCTGATGCCCCCATTTCACCAGACTTCCCCAGAAAGCCAGTGTGAGTTGGATTTTATATGCATTATATATTTGTAAATGCATATGATTTACATTTTACTGTAATTCAATTGCTTTCTCCCCACTAGTGAAAGACATCGTTTTAATACATGAAAACTTTTGCAAGATCAAAATGTTTTTTTTTAAAACAAAAATTTTTATTGGGATGCACTCAACATTTTCAACTACGTTACCAATACAATTTGAAAAAAAGTTTCCATCCCATCCCCCCACCCCCCTAATAGGCTTCCAACACTGCTAATAACAAACAAAAATATATATTAGACGGTAATCAAGTTTAGACTTATATGCATCGACAAACCAGGTAACACATTTCAATTATATAAAACCTCTACAATTTCAACATATTTTCAAATAACAGTATAATACAGTTCAAAATTCATTTCACTTCTCGTTCAATATCAATACATATCCAAGTTATATATTTTCCCCTTCATTCTATATTCAGTTTCTAGATACAGTTTCAATCCTTCCCAATCTTTTATATACTGTTCTGCCATTTGTCCATTTAGTTTCTTTGTCATTTTGTCCATTTCCGCTAAAAATAGCAGTTTTCTCAACCAGTCATGTATATCCGGCACCTTCTCCATTTTCCATTGCTGAGCAAAGGCCATTCTCGCCGACGTAATCATGTACCATAACAATGTCCTTTTTTCTTGTGGAATTCTTTCCATTGTCAAACCAAGGAGAAGAAGTTCTGGCTTTCTCTCAATTGGGATTTTTAATATTTTCTGCATCACACAATGTATATTAGACCAGTATGCTTTCACTTTATCACATGACCACCACATATGGTAAAAAGAACCCTCAATTTTTTTACATTTCCAACATTTATTACTCAAGTTCTTATCCATACTAATATTAGCAATCTTTTTTGGTGTCATGTACCATCTATACATCATCTTATAACAATTTTCTTTTACATTAATACAGGTAGACATTTTAAAAGATCTTTTCCACAAAAATTCCCATGATTCCATAGAAATTTCTTTGTTCATATTTATGGCCCACTTTATCATTTGCTCTTTAACAGTTTCATCCAAAGTATATACAGTCAACAAAGTTTTATACATCTTTGAGATCATTTTCCGCTCTCTTTTCAACCATATATTTTCAAAATCATCATTCATAGCTCTGAAACCAAACTCTTTACAATCTTTTTTGTAAATATCCCTTATTTGACAATATTGTAGCCAACCATACTCAAATTCTAGTTCATTATTTGGCTTTAAAACATATTTTTTCCCCCTCTTTTTGCAACAATTCATGATATTTCAACTAGTCATTACCTTTATGTTCTGAAAACAGATGTATAACTGCTGCTGGAACGCAAGATCAAAATGTTAAGGTGTATTGCTATAGTTATAGTTATAGATGGATACCAAAACCACTGTAAATCCTTGAAGATAGCTTTCATATCCCTTTCCTAAAGCATATGACTGATTAATCATCTTGCTGTCTCCTACTACTTTTTACTTTTGAAAAACCCTTCTTTTTGTATAAAATTTTGAGATGCACAAAAAAATTAATACAAAATGACTTTTCTCACCATATCTCCACTGGATTCTACAACATATATTAGACAAATTATCTGCAGTTTAAGTGGAAACTGCTAAGTGCCAAAGTGCCTTTTGTAATAATGTAAATGAATGAGATTCAGTGGTTATTCTCCATTGATTCACACACATAATCCCCCTTGATGTTAAGGAAAGTTATGCAAAACATCAAGGCAAGATGTATCCCTTAAGACTGGCCTGTGGAAGGACTACTAATTGGCATTGTTTACATGAATCAAAAAAGGTGAAGCAATTATCACTAGACATGCTATGGATCTTCTTGTTTCTCTATTGTGTCAGATTAAAGCAGAAGTAACCTCACAGCAGTTACTGGATTTGCACCATTATTTGTAATGAGCTGAGAATCATCCAACAAATCCACCATTTTGGCTATGTTTGGTTGTATATTTCCTATTGAATTCTGAATAATTAAAGGACTTTCTGGTATAAGTAAGTATGCAATTGAATTTTTCCTCTTTGTTGAGGGAGGGGAAACATATATAAAAACAATCTTGTTTGGGGAAAGGTAAGTGCAGCTGGATTCAGCTCTGTGATACTATAAAATTCAACAATATCATTTGTATAATTTATTTATGAAAGATTTCCCCCTGTGTGTTTAGATATAGATATAGATAGAGGTAGATGTAACTTCTCTTCTCTCCTCCTCAAGTGTCTGTGCCCCTTTCTAGGTGTCAGCTTACAGCCAGAGGTGTGAACTAACAATTTTATTGTCTCCTAAATTACATACACAGAGACAAACAGATGGACGAACAGACAGACATTGGGAGGGGCAATATTTTTTTGACCTATAGGGGATGAGCAAACAGATAATAAAATCCCTTGGCACAGAGAGAGGGGGTCTGTTTTGGTTGATTCCATCTGGGAGGAGGCACTCCCAGATCTGAGCTCCAGTAGAAGGCAGCCCAGTGGTGTACCAAGGGTGGAGTGGAAGGGGCAGTCTGCCCCAGGTGCAGGGGGTGCAATTCCACTCCAGATGGGATTCATTAAAAAAAAAATGAATTTAGCTGCAAACTTTTTGGATAGTGTCTCTTTAAAAAGAGCCATGAGTTGCAGGAAACAGGAAGCCATGTTGCCAATCACAAACTCCTCTGTCATTTGCTTCCTGGGAGGAAGAGGAGAAAGGCACATGGGGAATATGCAATTACACAGATGGTATCTTGAAGCCAGTGCTTTTAATGACTGCTACTTTTTCTAGGATAGCCAGGTCCCCTCTGGCCACTGGCAGGGGATGGGGGGGTAGGGTTGCCAGATCCAGGTTGGAAAACTCCTGGAGATTAGGGGATGGAGGCTGGGGAGGACAGGGACCACAGTGGGGTACAATGCCATAGAGTCCAGCTTCCAAAGTATCCATTTTCTCCAGGATAACTGATCTCTTTATTCTGGAGATGTGCTGTATTTCCTGGGTATCTCCAGGTCCCACCTGAAGGCTGGCATCTTTACTTTCTGCAGTTGTTTCTGGTTGGGGTGGACAAGTGGAGTTGTCAACATCCCCCTTCCAGCTTGTGCTCCTGTGTCACTTGTGCTTGATCTGCTGCAGATGTTAGGTGATTTCTCTTTCTCTTTTTCTTCTTTGCATGCTTATTCATTTGCAAACATTATTTTCCAATCATTCCCAGCTGCATAACTGTTGCATTTTTATCCTGCCTTGCATGTAAGGAGTCTATGTGATTTCCCTTTCTTCTCTGTGGCCCTTAGGCTACTGGGCTGAGAGTAACTGGGCTGAGGTCTCTAAGCAAGTTTCACAAGGGATTTGATCCTGGGTCTCCCCAGTAGGGTTGCCAACTCTGGCTGCTGCTCTAACCACTAGGACACACTGACTCTAAATCCTAGAACTGCAGTTGTGGTGAAACTCAGTAGTAAAAGTAGTAAAATAGAAAAGCACCAGCCCCAGAAGTTAGAGGGTTGGGGGCTCAGGACTCAAAAAAAGACATCTGTTCTAAAAATGACATCAGGTATCCAGGACTGTCTAAAGGTGGGGGCGAAAGAGAATGTCAGGGGGGAGGGAGTTCCTCAGCTCCACATTATTTGAATGCCACCCTGTGGAAAGCTTTAGTACTGCTCTCTGCAGGTCCAACTGCAGTGTGGTGTAATGGTTAGAGTGGCAGACTAGGATTAGGTGGTGGTGGTGGAAAGTGCCATCAAGTTGCAGCCAGCATATGGCAACCCCTTGTGAGGTTTTCAAGGCAAGAGATGTTCAGAGGTGGTTTGCCATTGTCTGCCTCCACATCACAATCCTGCTATTCCAGAGCTTCTGGGTTGCGGCACCACGAAGTGGTGGGTGCTCAGCTTCTCTCCTGAGTTCGTTGCTTTTATTGGAACTCTGGGTCTTCCTGAGTTTCACCAGACCTCCTGTACAGAGGGCCACAAGCAGGTAGGAGCCGGATTGTCTCAAAGCAAGAGCATGTTCAGCACAGTCACGGTCCTCCATGACTGCTAGTGGTGAACACCCAGCTAAGAGAGCACCATACTTCACTTCCAACATCGGTGAAGAAACAGTGAGTACGTTTACAATGCAACAACACAGAAGACTTCCTGTAACACCAGCCTGGTAATAGACTTCCTGTAACACCAGCCTGGCTTCTGAAGTTTTCTAGGCTCAGAAGACATTGGCTAAAAGCAATCAACTGGCTCTGTACTGAAAGATTCTCCATTGTTATTATGTTGTGGCTGGTATTATGGCTTAACTGTTAGACTATTATGGACTGAGCAGTTTATACTTTTTTTGGCATTGGGGCTACAGAAATTGTTTTTAAATTGGATTTCCAAGTGGGAAGTGAATTAAAAGCTCTAAATACAGATGATACTGCAGGTGCTGAGCTGACTCACTTCTCATGGGATGGTCTTAAATACATGATTCAGGACTTGATTAAGCTAGCAAGCAAAGAAACATGTGCTGAACTATATGACATATGCTCAACTGCTCTATTGAAATCTACAAGCAATTCAGATAAACTGCAGGAGCAAGCTCTGAGAGACACTGACCAAAACTCCAAGCAAGAGCTGACTGGAAGATACCCTACAAGAAGACAAATACACCAAAAAAGCAACTCATGGGACTATGTCTTATAGAATTCAAGAAACAGCTGTATGCAGGAGTAACTAATCTCTTCATGCAAGAGCCACCTCAGGAAGAGAAGAAGACAAAAAATATCCATTCAAGATTTACTTTAAGCTACTTAATGCAACCATTAAAACAAATATATGCAGTCCACAAAGGCAAAAGGCACAGAGATAAGATTCTTTTGAAGAGAAGATACCAGACAAAGAAAAAAGACATTAAGCTCTTTGTAAATAACTATCATTAGGGGAGTTCACTCTCATTCCATATAAGAATGCCTTAGGGAGCTTTTAATAAAATGTAACTAAATAGAATGGATGGTTTTGATAGAAAATTAACTGAGAGAGGTGAAAATATAAGGAGAAAAAGTTAAGCTTTACGTTTAAAAAAATTAAGAAGAAACTTACCCTCTTTACATGTAAGAGTGCCTTAGGGAGGTTTTATTAAAGTGTAGCTAAACAGAATGGCTTGTTTTGATTTGAAATCAACTGAGAGAAGTAAAATTGTTAGGAAAAGATGCTCAGCTTTATATACAAAAGTGTTAAGAAAATTCATCATCTCTACATAAGAGTGTTTAGGGAGTTTTTATTAAAGAGTAATTAAGCAGAACGGTTTGTTTAGACATTAATTTAGAGAGGTGAATTTGTAAGGATTATAGTAAAACAGTGATAAATTAGATTTACAGGTGAATTACAAAGAAGGTGCACTGATTTTTATGTTTTAAATATGGCAACAATTTAGAAGTAAAAATGATAGATTTGTTTCATAGCGAAACTTGAACTTATAAGGGAAAAAATAAGAATTGATTAAGGAAATCTGAAATTTTATAGTAAGAGCCTCTGAACATATATTACAGAATAAAAATTATCAATAGTAGATTGTTTAGATAATGTTAAATGGAAGCATTTATATATTCTTGGTATTTGTAATGGCAATTATTACCATGTTATTAGATAAAGTTTTTGTTGTAAGACAAGTACATGAGACTTAAGTGGAATGTACCTAAAGATATTACTCTCATTTTATGTGTATTTCTGGAAAACCAATAAAAACCTATTATAAAAAAAACCAAAAACAAAAAAACCTGCTATTCCAAGGAGGTCTCCCATCCAAATACTAGCCAGGGGTGACCCCGCTTAGCTTCTGAGATCTGATGAGATTGGGTTGGCCTGGACCACCCAGGCCAGGGAAGGATCTAGGACCCAGATTCAAATCCCCACTCTGTCCTGGAAGCTTGCTGAGTGACATTCTTGGCTTAACCTATCTCAAAGTGTTGTTGTGAGGATAAGCTGGAGGAGAGAAAAATGACATAAATATAAATGAAGTAATTAAATGAATAAACTACCCTTCAACACACAAGTGCAGAGGTTCCCAACCTTTTCATGCCTGTGGGCACCTTTGCAATTCTGACACAGGGTGGCAGGCTCAGCCACAAGACAGCTGCCACAGGAGGCAGAACCAGCCACACAGAGGAATCTTAAGTGCAGGGGAGAAGAGGGGTAATTTTTAAAAGTTTCCTTGGGAAAGGTAAGTGAGAGAGAACACAACAGCTGCCACTGAAACAATGTTATTTTAATCTCCTAGCCAATTGGCTCTCCAATGGCCAATCACAAGCCTTGCTGGGCAGGAGTCACACCTAGCCCCATTCATTTTCTAAAAATTATTGGTGGGCACTAGGATTGATGTATCATCCTTCTCAGTCCAGCTCTTCTGTTCACCTGATGACTACTAGAGCTTTATAAATGCTAGGTATCAACCCACAGAGTATCCGTGTAGGCAGTGGCTGGTGTGGGGTATTCTAGAGGAGAGCCTGAAGCATATTACTGAGTACAACAAACAGTAGATAGCTAACAGTGTATCAGAGCATGCTTCACATATTATGCGGCAATAAATGTGGGTAGTCTTTGGTGGTAGATAGTGCTGCTAATTTGCAGCTGACTCATGACAATCCAGTAGGGTTATCAAGGCAAGAGATGAACAGAAGTGGTTTGCCATTGCCTGCCTCTGTGTAGCAGCGCTAGATTTCTTTCTTGGTGGTCTCCCATACAATTACTCAGGGGTCTTTTCGTAGAAAAAGAGCTGCAGGAGCATATGGTATGCTAATAAGCTACTAGGCTATTAGCATATGCCACACCCCCTGACATCACCAGAAGTTGGACCACAGAAGGAGGAAAGAGGGAAGGAAAGAGAGTAGAGAGAAGGAAAGAGGGAAAGAAAGAGAAGGAAAGGAGAAGGAAAGAAGTAGGGAAAGAACAAGAGAGAAGGGAAGAAGGAGGGAAACAGGGAAAGGATGAAAAAAGAGAAGAGAAGAAGGCAGTGCAGGCAGAAATGGAGGCATTGTGCAGTTCAATAAAAGAAAATTTTATTGTATAGAGGAAGTGGTGTTAAAAATGATCCACCCCAAGTGTCAAATACACTAGGTATGCCACTGAAACTGCCATTTCTATGTGGCCCAGACAAAGGACAGCCTGCCTGAACAAAGACACCAAGATAATGGGAAGCTTTTAGAACCCTGTAACTTCTAAGCTTAATGACCATGCCTTAGAACAAGACCAGCTAAGACATGGACAGTGTGGGGGCAGAGAAGATGCATTTTATGCCTTTTGTCACATTTAGGGCACTGTTACTCTACTCAGAGTTTTCAGGATACACAAATACAATTACAATCAACAGGACAAGAGCAAGGTTTTATGGTACCTGGTACCAATTTTGTAAGCCGCCCTGAGCCCACTTGCAGGGAGGCCGGGGTATAAATTAAACAAACAAATAAAGGTCTACAAACCAGTTCAAAGTCAGAAAGTGAAAAGAAAACAGTACCACAATCATGGCAGGAGGCACATGTAACTTTGATTTCTAAGGAAGGGAACAATTCAATGCTACCACAATTGTATAACCTATATAGTTGTCAAATGTGGATTACAAAGTCTTTGCTTCAATAATGGCAGAAGGACTTAAGAAATGTATAACAAAAATAATCCACAGGTTTCCTCTCTAAGAGATACATTAAAGACAATATCCGTTTTATAACTGATGCAGTGGAATTAATCCAAAATAAAGAAGTAAAAGCGGGTTTTGTTTCTGGATGCTGAAAAAGCCTTTGATTATCTCTCTTGGACTTTTATGCTAAGAGTGTTACACTATATAAACTGTGGACCAAGATTCTTGAGTTGGATTCAAGGTATTTATATGAAACAAAATGAAAAAATTCTAATTCATGGAGTGTTAACAGATGGATTCCAGATAGGAAAGGAGATGAGACAAGGATGCCCCTTATCACAATTATTATTTATCCTCACAATGGAAACTTTGGCTTCTAGAATCAGACAAGACCAAAACCTTAAGGGACTAAGAGTTGATAGAGACGAATTTAAATTAAAGAGTTATGCAGATGATGTAGTATTGACAATTTTAAGCCCATAAAACACAATACAATTTGTTATGGAACACATAGAAAAGTTTGGTTCTCTTTCTGGATTTAAAATTCATAAGAAGAAAACTAAAATGATTTCAAAATTCTTAACAAAACAGGAAGAGGATAATATTAAATTAACTACAGGCTGTGATTTGGTCACCAATTCAACCAAATATCTGGGAATAAATGTGTCCGGTAAAAAAGAACCACTTCTTCAAGATAATTATGAAGCAAATATTGGAAAGAAATACATACTGAAATTTAAAAAATGTTGAATATAAAATTTGCTATGTTACTAGAGACTATGTTATTAGGAATTTTGCCAGTGAAAGCAGAGAGAATAATACATGACTTGCTTAGATACATGTTATCTGCAGTAAGAGTAGTATTTGCACCAAAGTGGAAGATTGAGGGTTGTCCAACTCTTGAGAATTGTATTGACAAAATGCAAGAATATGCAGCTATGGCAAAATCAACAAATTACATTAATCAGAGTCTGAAAGATGAATTTGGGAACAATTGGCAAACTTTTTGTGCTTACTATAAACAATCTTTGTAGTTCTATATTTGAATGGTTTATTTATACATGGTAACTCTTTTATGAAATATTAAGAACATTATCATTTGCACAGTTTTTATTACAACAAACTGTTATGTTAGAATTATATATAAAATTAATGAGCATTTATGTATATTTTATTTTATAATTGATAAGACAGGGCAAAAAGAAAACACATTATGAAAAAATAGTAGAATATTTTAAATAGGTTGATCTTCATCATGGTCTCTGTGCAGTCCCACACATGGGTTGAGCGTCTGTGCACGACCTCGTCCGGAGAAACTTCTAGAGCTTTACCTCAGAAGAGCTTTGGCAGGCTCTCTTCCCACCCTGGGGAGGAGACATGCACTGAGCATGCCCAGAGCGGGAGAGAGAGCCACCTCCCACTCAGTTCTTCTTCGACCGCCTTCGCGTTCACACCTCGTTATCGTTCCTCTGTATCGTTACCTCAGCTGAGTATTTTCTTCTACTTGTTTTTCGCTTTTGTCCTCTCTTCTTCTTCTTCTTCTTCTTTTCTTCTATCTTATATATAAAAAAGGATTTCTCTTTTTCTCTTTTCTATTCCCCCCCCTCTTTCTTTGGTGGGTGCGTTTGGGCTTTGTATAGGAAAAACTAAGTTTTTCAAAGTGTGCCGTCGTTGCCCTGCCAAGATTCCTTCAAATGATGGGCACAACTTTTGTTTAATTTGTTTGGGAGAGGCCCATAGAGTTTTTTTAAAAAACTTTTTTATTTGCATCATAAATTATTATTACATTACAATACAATCCCAGTTCTCTTATGATACATTTCCCCCTTTTTTGTCCCACCCCCCGCAAGGTGACCATCATATACCTACAAATTTACATTTTTAACCATGAGCACATTTTTTCCATTTTTTCGAGTATAGTGAGATTGGCTTCTCCATTATTTACCCATTGAAAGTATACAGACCATTTCTTTTTTATCTCCTTCATCTTTCCATCTCATGCCTTATCTTGTTTTATACATTCCAAGATATCCGACTGAATATATTCATATAGATACTCGTTCCATCTATCTAAAGACCATTTTAAGTTCTCCTTTCAACCATATGCAATCACAGCATGCGCAGCTAATAACATTGCTTTGAAAATATCCTGATTTTGTCTCTCGATGTTATTGTTTCCCAGTACACCCATAAATAATAAATCTCCATCTATTTTAAGATCCACCTTACATAGCCCTACTATCTTTCTCTGTACCTTTCCCCAAAAATCTATAACCTTTGGGCATTCCCACCAAGGCTCATAGAGTTGATACTTGTCCCCACTGTGCGAGCTTTACTTGACAGGCTCGATGCAATCGGGAGGTTAGGCTTAGAGCTCTACTTTTAGAGTCAGCTTTGCGCCCTACAATGTCCTCAGCGGCTTCCCATGCCTCTTTGGCTAAAAAATCAGACACCTCCTCGAAGGCACTGAAACAGAAACCTAAGCAGACTGAAGATGACCCCTTCGAAATCGAAGGTCCCGCTGTCTGCTTCGGTTTCACTGATTGAGTCTGTCTTCATTACCGGCTTATCGATGTCAATGCCTGTGTTGGCCTCTGCCTCTCAAACATCTGCAGTGCCACTGACAACCCCACAGCACACACACTCGTCGGCTTCGGGTTTGATTCAAGGTCCCCGACACTGGAGCGGCATCATTATGATTGTGTCTGTCACTCTGAGCGTATGGATCGGGGCCATGTCTCTGACTGCCCTCGACACTCCACATTGGTGGTCTCGGCATGTTCGATTCCTCGGGACCAGCCTTCTGAATCCTCGAGGATTAGGGATGCCAAGAAGAGTTCTCCCTTAGAACCTCGGTACCATCCTTCTGTTGACCACCCGGTTATCGACCTGGTTCAACCATTAAAGTCCTCCTCTCCAATGTCAATCTAGGACCGGTCGGATTCGGTGGAGCTTGACCCCGAGGTCACTCAAATCAAGGATGAGCCTTGGCGCTCCGGGTCTATATTGCCCACTGAGGGTCCTAAGGCGTATTTGGAGCTCGTCACTCGAATGGCCACTGCCCTTCAAGTCCAGGGCTCGACAGAATCCCCTGCTGTGACCAATGTGGTTCACAGACTGGTCCAGGCCGACCTTCCTCCTTCTACCATCCTGCCCTTGCTTCCTGTCCACCTTTCGGTCTTGAAGGAATCTTGGGAGCACCTGGCATCGATCCCCCCGGTCTCGAGGCGCTATGATGCTCTGTACAAGATTCAACAAAATCCTGGCAAGTTCCTCCTCTGTCAACCGCCGCCAAATTCGATGGTCGTACATTCATCATCGAGATCGAAGCAACCCGTATGCCAGTCTGCACCTCCCGACTGCGAGGGTCGCAAACTTGACCTTCTGGCCAAAAAGATGTATTCTCTGGCCTCTATGAATCTCCGCATCAATACCTACCTCTCCTACCTGTCGGAGTATGCCTTCAATGTCGCAAATGCTGTTCGCTCTATCTTGGATTTTGGCCCAGAGGAACATCATGCCACTCTGTCAGGTGCCTTGTCTGAGGTTTGTGCCATATCGAAGCAGCAGATCAATTCAGTTCGTCATGCAGTTAGCTGTTCTTCAAAGCTTCTGGTCTCTTCCGTTGCTCTCCGGTGTCATGCTTGGCTGCGGGGCACTTCTTTACAACCTAACGTTAAGTTCCATAAAGAGGATCTTCCATTCAATGGTGATGGCCTCTTCCACTCTACCACCGACGAGGTTTTGAAAGCTGTTGATGACAGTCAGAAGCAGGCTCGAAACCTCGGGGTCTCCGCCGCTTCTTACCGACCTCGGAACCGTCCTTGGAAGCCTCCCGGATCCAGATGATATCCGTCTCCGGCATCCAATTCCCAATGGAGGAGGAAGCCTTATGACTCCCGTCCTCCCTCCAAGCATCGTTCTCAACCTTCCAAAAAGCCGCCACAGCCTAAACAGTCTGTTTGACTGTCTCCACTGCCTGCCCTCTCCGACGTCATATACTCCTCCCATCCGGACTCATCTCTTCCCCTTTCTACCAGCCTGGGAAGAAATTTCCACCGACTCCTGGGTCCTCACCATTCTACGGGTTGGGTACGCCATAGAGTTCGTTTCGCCTCTAGTCCTTCCACACTTTGTTATCATGCCTCCAGACCCTCTTCTCGATTTCAAGATTTCCACCCTCCTTGCCAAAGGAGCCATCGAGGTCGTCCCGGAGGCGCAACGGACTCATGGCTTCTACTCAAAATATTTCCTGGTTCCCAAGAGAGACGGTGGCTTCCAACCGATTATGGATCTTTGAGATCTCAACCGTTTCATTCGGTATCAAAAATTTCGAATGGTCACTTTGCAGTCGATCCTTCCTCTGATACCACGGGTGGTGTGGCTTGTGTCAGTCGACCTCCAAGATGCATACTTCCATGTCACGATCTGTCCCCAACACCGTCGATTCCTTCGGTTCGCCGTTGGAGATGCACACTACCAGTACACGGTGCTTCCCTTCGGTCTTTCTACCGCCCCGCGGGTGTTCACCAAGCTGATGGCTGTGGTGGTGGCCGAGCTTCATCGATGGGGAATCACTCTTTATCCTTACATCGACGACTGGCTTCTCGTAGCTCCGGCGCCAATTCAGTTGCTCCATGACACTCAGGAGACTCTTTCCCTCCTCCATGCTCTCAGTCTCTGCGTCAACGTCGCCAAGTCCTCCCTTCAGCCCCTCCAAGTCCTTCGATTTCTCGGGGCTCGTCTCGACACCAACCTCAAAGCAGCTTTCCTCCCGGAATCGAGGGCTTCCAACATTCTGGCGATGGTGTCCTCCTTTCAGACGTTCCCTCAACAATCTGCCCATTCTGTGATGAGGCTCCTCGGTCACTTTGCCTCCACAGTGTTTGTAGTCCACCATGCCCGGTTGAGAATGCGGCCACTTCAGCTGTGGCTTCTCCGCACCTTCGATCCTCTACGGAGTCCTTGGCACACGATTCTGTCGATTCCACAGAGCATCCTCGACTCTCTCAAATGGTGGTCTCAACCCGTCCACCTCCTTTCCGGAATGCTCTTTCGACCTCCTCCTCCTGAGCTGTTGTTGACCATGGACGCTTCCCTCTGGGGTTGGGGAGCCCAGTGCGGAACGCTTTCTGCTCAAGGGGCTTGGTCTGCTCAAGATGCAACTTGTCACATAAATTACCTAGAGTTGCGAGCAATTTATCTGGCCCTTCGGTCATTTCTTCTGACCCTTTGGGGACGTATCATCCAAGTGGCTTCTGACAGCACCACTGCTGTTTATTACATCAACAAACAGGGCAGCACTGCCTCTGTTCATCTCTGCAACTTGGTGATTGACCTCTGGTCCTGGTGCCTCGGTCACTCCATCACGCTCTCGGCGATACACATTCCCGGGGATCAAATTGTCGATGCAGATCGGTTGAGTCGCTCTGCCTCGTCGGACAACAAATAGTCCATTCCCCTCCAGTATCTTCGACCTCTCTTCCTAGAGTTCAGTCACCCATCTGTCGATGGCTTCGCGACCACCAACAATGCTCAATGTCGCCTGTTTTTCAGCAGGGGTCCCCCGTCTGTTCAGTCACTCGGGGATGCCTTTCTTCACAAATGAACCAGAACCCTGTTTTACTTTTTTCCTCCATTCCCTCTCATCTCCTGGGTCATTCAGAATATCCGCGCAGATGGCACCTCCTGCATACTAGTCACTCCGTGGTGGCCGCGCCAGGTTTGGTTTCCTCACCTGCTCCAACTCTCCCATCATTCCTTCCGCCCTCTCCCTGTTGTCCCAGATCTCCTCTCTCGGGCCCGAGGGAGAATTCTCCATCCCAATCCAGGATTTTTCAGATTGACGGCCTGGAAGATCCAACCTTAGACTTCTCGCCTCAAGTTTCTGAAATCCTTCTGAACGCTAGGAAGCCTTCTACTCGACGTTCCTATCGATTCAAGTGGAACAGATTCCAATCCTACGCTTCTGATCACTCCTTCGATCTGGTTTGATCATCTCTCCATGAGATTTTCTCCTACATCATACACTTAAAGGATACTGGCCTTGCATACTCGTCCTTGTGGGTTCATCTGGCAGCAATCTCTGCCAATCATCCCCTGATACAAGGATCTTCAGTGTTCTCCCATCGTCTCACCAAAACATTCCTCAAGGGTCTCCTTCGGATGTGCCCTCCTAGGAAACCGTTGGTGCCTTCGTGGAGCTTGTCACTGGTCCTCTCTCAACTCATGTCTAAACCGTTCGAACCCATGGCTACCACTGACCTCAGGTTAGTTTCCTGGAAAATGGCCTTCCTAGTAGCCATTACCACTGCTCGTAGAGTAGGGGAGCTAGCTGCCTTTAGGGCTGATCCCCCCTTTACTGTTTTTCATAGGGAGAAGGTTGTCCTTAGAACAGATCCTTCCTTCCGTCCTAAAATCGTCTCTGCCTTTCATCTCTCTCAGTCGTCTGTTCTCCCTACTTTCTTTCCGAACCCGACTGATGCCTCTCAGAGAGCCTTGCACTGTCTCAATGTTCGCAGAGCGCTCTCTTTCTACCTGCATAGGACACAGCCCATACGTAAATCTCCTCGGCTGTTCCTAGCTTATGGTCCCCCGCGGCTGGGGGAACCAGTTTCTTCTCAATGTCTCTCTAAATGGGTGACTTCCACCATAGCCCTTTGCTATGAGATGGTGCGTCAGCCTGTTCCTACCTGTGTCACTGCCCATTCCACATGGGTGGTATCGACGTCCACCGCTTTCCTGGCGGGTGTCCCATTGGAAGACATCTGTGAGGTTGCTACGTGGTCCTCAGCATCGACCTTCGTGACCCACTACGCACTTGATGTCCGAGCCCGATGGGATGCTGCCTTCGATCAGACGGTGCTGCGGTCTCTCTTCGTTTGATCCTGCTGCACCCTCAGGTAGGACCCTTGGGTGATTTGTTTTGATGATGATGCTGTGCCTTAACCAGTCTGTTTGTGTTTTTTGCAGCTGCAAGCTCCCTCCTCCAACTGGTTCAGCTCTTGTAATCACCCATGTGTGGGACTGCACAGAGACCACGATGAATATAAACAGGTTGCTTACCTGTAACTGATGATCTTCGAGTGGTCATCTGTGCAGGGCTGGAGAGACAGGCACAGATCAGGAGTCTCAATGCGTGGATGAGACGGTGGTGTAGGGGGGAAGGGTTCAAGTTTGTTAGGCACTGGGATGCTTTTTGGGACAAGAGGGAGCTGTACAAAAGGGACGGTCTCCACTTGTCACGAGAAGGAACCAGACTGCTGGCGATCAAAATCAAAAAGATGGCAGAGCAGTTTTTAAACTGAATAATGGGGGAAAGCCGGCAGGAGATGAAAAGTCTCTGGTTTGGGATGGCTCATCTCAAAGAGATGAAGGGGTAGCTATTACTTTTGTACAAGGAAATGAATTACACTTGTCCACTGAGACTGTGGCTAATGATAGGAACTGTCTGGCAAGGTCTCAAGGCAGCAAGAGGAAGGCTGTGGGCTTAACAAACGTGGGAAACTATAAGTGTTTATACACAAATGCTAGAAGTCTCCAAGGTAAAATTGAGGAGTTGGAATGCTTGGTGTTGGGGGGGAAATAGACATTGTGGGTATTTCAGAAACTTGGTGGGATGAGGAAAATCAGTGGGATACGGTGATTCCTGGTTATAAATTATATCAGAAGGATAGGGGGGAAGGGGTTGGAGGTGGGGTGGCTCTGTATGTCAGAGAGGGTATACCGTCCAGTAAGATTGAGAGGGTAAGAGAACTGGATTCACTTCTGGAAATGCTATGGGTTGAAATAGTGGGTCCAAAAGAAAGCTTAACAGTGGGAGTTTGTTATCGCCCACCAGATCAAAAGATAGAGGAGGATTATAAAATGATGAATGAATTAAAGATAGCGGGTAGATGAAATAACTGTGTCGTAGTAGGCGACTTTAACTACCCACACATTGATTGGGTCAATATGAGTTCTAGTTCTATGAGTTTTTAGACACTCTCAATGACTGTGCTATGGAACAGATGGTCACAGATCCTACTAGGGGAGAGGCGATCCTGGATTTGGTCCTAAGTAACACCCAAGACCTGATGAGAGATGTAAAAGTGATTGCACCATTTGGGAACAGTGACCATAATGTCACTGAGTTTAACATTTGTACAGATAGGGAGTTGCCCAAAAAGACTGATGCAACCACTTTTAACTTTAAAAGGGGTAACTTCTCTGGTATGAGGGGACATGTGAGGAAGAAATTGAAAGGAAGAGTGGAGAAGGTCAAAACCATTGGGGAAGCTTGGAGACTATTCAAAAATACAGTCCTAGAAGCTCAGAAAAAATATATACCGCAGGTTAGGAAAGGCACAAATAGGTATAGAAAAAAGCCTGCATGGTTAACAAAGTAATGGAAGCTGTAAAAGGTAAGAAGGATTCCTTTAAGCGGTGGAAAGCTAGTCTTAGTGAGGTTGATAAAAGGGAACACAGACTATGGCAAATAAAATGCAAGTCTGTGATCAGGCAAGCAAAAAGGGAATATGAGGAGCATATTGCAAAAAACATAAAGGCCAACAATAAAACTTTCTTCAAATACATTAGAAGTAGGAAGCCAGCCAGGGAGGCAGTGGGGCCCTTGGATGACAAAGGGGTAAAAGGAGTAGTGAAGGATGATAGGGAAATGGCTGAGAAGCTGAATGCATTTTTTGCCTCTGTCTTCACTGTGGAAGAGGAGAAGTGCTTGCCCACTCCAGAAGCACCGATTTCGGGAGGGGGTATGAAAGATCTGAATCAGATTGCGGTGACAATAGAGGAAGTCCTCCGACTGATGGACAATTTAAAAACTAATAAATCACCAGGCCCGGATGGCATTCATCCGAGAGTTCTGAAAGAACTCAAATGTGAACTTGTGGATCTCCTGACAAAAATATGTAATCTTTCTTTAAAATCTGCCTCCATTCCTGAGAACTGGAAGGTAGCTAATGTCATTCCCATCTTTAAAAAGGGCTCCAGGGGAGATCCGTGAAATTACAGGCCAGTCAGTCTGACATCGATACCGGGTAAGTTGGTGGAAACTGTTATTAAGGAAAGAATTAGTAGGCACATTGATGAACAAAAACTATTGAGGCAGACTCAGCATGGGTTCTGTAAGGGAAGATCTTGTCTCACTAGCCTGTTAGTGTTTTTTGAGGGAGTGAACAAACATGTGGACAAGGGAGACC
The DNA here is from genome assembly GCA_029375565.1 of Gekko gecko. Taxonomy (NCBI): domain Eukaryota; kingdom Metazoa; phylum Chordata; class Lepidosauria; order Squamata; family Gekkonidae; genus Gekko; species Gekko gecko. The sequence goes on from JAPDNY010000007.1 coordinate 115,023,368, forward strand.
CAATAGATATTATTTACCTTGACTTCCGGAAAGCTTTTGATACAGTTCCTCATCAAAAGCTCCTAAGTAAGCTCAATAGTCATGGGATAAAAGGACAAGTCCTCTTGTGGATCAAAAACTGGCTTATAAATAGGAAACAGAGAGTGAGTATAAATGGGAAACTTTCTCAGTGGAGGGTGTAAGCAGTGGGGTACCACAGGGATCAGTACTCGGTCCAATGCTTTTGAACTTGTTTATTAATGATTTGGAATTGGGAGTAAGCAGTGAAGTGGCTAAATTTGCAGATGACACGAAGTTGTTCCAGGTGGTGAAAACCAGGGAGGATTGTGAGGCACTCCAAAGGGATCTGTCGAGGATGGGTGAGTGGGCGTCAACATGGCAAATGGGGTTCAATGTGGCCAAGTGCAAAGTGATGCACATTGGAGCCAAAAATCCTAAATATAAATACACGTTGATGGGGTCTGAACTGGCAGAGATGGACCAAGAGAGAGATCTTGGAGTCGTAGTGGATAACTCAATGAAAATGTCTAGACAGTGTGTAGCTGCAATAAAGAAGGCCAACGCTATGCTGGGGGTTATTAGGAAGGGAATTGAAAACAAATCAGCCAGTATCATCATGTCCCTGTATAAATCATTGGTGCGACCTCATTTGGAATACTGTGTACAGTTCTGGTCACCACATCTCAAATAGGATATTATAGCATTGGAAAAAGAGCAGAGAAGGGCAACTAGAATGATAAAAGTGTTGGAACACCTTCCCTATGAAAAAAGGTTAAAACGCTTGGGGCTCTTTAGCTTGGAGAAACGACGGCTGAGGGGTGACATGATCGAGGTTTATAAGATTATGAATGGGATTGAGCAGGTTGAGAAAGAAGTACTTTTCTCCCTTTCTCACAATACAAGAACTCATGGGCACTCCATGAAATTGCTGAGCAGTCGGGTTAGAACAGATAAAAGGAAATACTTCTTCACCCAAAGAGTGATTAACATATGGAATTCACTGCCACAGGAGGTGGTGGCAGCTGCAAGCATGGACAGTTTCAAGAGGGAATTAGATAAACATATGGAGCAGAAGTCCATCAGTGGCTATTAGCCACAGGGTATAGATGGGAACTCTCAGTCTGGGGCAGATGATGCACTCTATTCTTGGTGCTGGAGGGGGCAGCAGTGGGAGGGCTTCTAGTGTCCTGGCCCCACTGCTGGACCTCCTGATGGCACCTGGTATATTTTGGCCGCTGTGTGACAGAGTGTTGGACTAGATGGGCCGTTGGCCTGATTCAACATTGTCCTCTCTTATGTTCTTATGTTTATGTTCTTATATTCAGTACCACAATCCCACCCGGCCTTCCCTGCTGCTGGCATCTCCAGATTTCCGTCTTTAGATTGCTTGGCCTTGCCAGTGGCGGTTGAAGGAACTGAGTGGGAGGCGGCTCTCTCTCCCGCTCTGGGCATGCGCAGTGCAAGTCTTCTCCCCCAGGGCAGGAAGAGAGCCTGCCAAAGCTCTTCTGAGGTAAAGCTCTAGAAGTTTCTCCGAACGAGGTCGTGCACAGGCGCCCAACCCATGTGTGGTACTGCACAGATGACCACTTGATGATCATCAGTTACAGGTAAGCAACCTGTTTTTATCATGGTTTATTAAGCCACCACATTATATGTCTTTTTTATATACTTTTAAATCAATGATTGTCCTTAATATCTGTAAAAATTGCCCTCTGTATTGTGGTTTTATAATTTTACTTTCTTCTCTTTTTCCCTTGCCCCCTTTCTTTATTCTGTATTCCTATTAAAAATTAAAAATAAAATTGAAAAAAGTTAAAGTCAGGAAGCCAAAGGTTCAGTCCAGGGATTAGAGGAAAAGAGGTTCCAGGATTTGGAATCAGTGCAGGGTGCAAGTTCTGGGTGGGTCTCTAGCTGTGAACACAAACAAAGGTTAGCAAGAACATAATACAAAAGCAGCAGGGCAGATCAGCTCACAAAGGTGTATGACATGCCAACTTGCTTCCACACTAAGTCTTGCTCAGCATGTTCCTTTTATCTGCTTCATTAGCTGACTCATCCTTCAAAGCCCAGGTGTTGCTTCTTAATGCTGAGTTCATCATCGTCCAGGTACAAGTCCTTTGCTTCCATATCAGCTTGTCATTCCTGCTCCTGCAAAGATTCTGCACCAGGAATTAACACTAATTGCTGCTGGGTGATCAAGCAGGCACTTCGTCTTCTCTCCTGAGCTGTCAATCACTCTCTCCTTCTGTGCTCTGCTGGTTCAAGAGAAACTGGTGGTGACTGATGCTCTGACCTCTGTGTCATTTCTTTCTTCTGCCATAATGAGCAGACTGGCTGCAGCTGGAAAATGTTCTCATTTCTCTTGCTGGGTCAGCATCTCAACCCAGCTGCTTAGACAAATATTCTACAGGTATGGGGCCTGACTCTTCCATTTCCTCCTCCTCAGAGGAGGAGGCTGCTGGCTGGCCCATAACACCTTTCTTTTATATTCTTTGCTCAATCCATTCCGATGCTAAGACTATGTGTGTGGACATTTTACTTTCAATAAATTCCTTAAGTGCCAAGGGAGGGGAAATGTTCAGTTGGTAAATCAGGACCATAGCCAGGGGAGGGGCTTTAGGGGCAGAGCCCCCATCAGATCTTTAAAGCCCAACAATCTATTATTATTATCATATCATTACTACTACTACTACTACTACTATTATTTGACTATTCCGTATGATGTAAGGCTCTATCAGATCTTTAAAGCCCCCTCTATCCCAATCTCCCCAATCTCCCCGTTTAATTTGGAAATAATACTTGCAAGTTGCTATGCTCAGCCACACTACACCACCAATGCACTAGCCGGAAGCCAGCATGTGGGAACTAACTGGCCACCAGTATCATTGATTCCTACCTTCCTGGCTTCCTTCCTCATTTGATTAGCCAGTTGGCGCAACCTGTAAAGTGTAAAGTGCAGTTCCCATCAAGGAGGAAGTTAATGCTTGGTCTGCCCAGGCTTGATGCTGGCAGGCGGCTGAGGCACTTGGAGTCCGGTTGTGTGCAGGAGTGTGTGAGTGGCATGGGGCAGCTTGCCCCTCATGGAGGGAACCTTGTGGAGGCTGCAGACCAAGCCACTCTTTTGGGGAAAAGGGCTTTTAAGGAAAGTGTGAAGCAGAGGTGCGTTGCCATTGATTTCCCCTGCAGAGTCTTCATCGGGAGCCGCCCTTCCAAGTATTGACCCTGTTTTGAGTAGGCTGCTTAGCTTCCAAGACTGGGCTATGCCATGCTGCCCTCCCTCTCTGATCCCCTCAAGAACAATAAAGAAAACTGAGACTATATTAATTAGCTCAGTTTAAATTAATTTACTTTTATTAGGGCCTGCCCCGCCCTGGAAAAAATTCCTGGCTACAGGGCTGTGGTAAATACCCTGGAAGTATGTAAGTCCAGTAAGCCATCCCTGTGGTAATTTGTTCCTGGGTACCAGGACACATGGGCACTAGGCAGAGTCTTGGCATGGCAATATGGGAAGGGAGGCTGGGAGCATAACCCCCTTGGTGGAAGTATTACTGAAAGGGGGAGAGCAAACCTGTCTGAGGATTGGGCACATTGCTGGGTGGATATTTGGGTGGCCACTGCTGCCTAGACAACTCAGAGGTCTGAATGGTGCTCATAGTCAGTGGGTCTGTTCTGACAATCACCATTCTCATGAAGGCCAGTGATTAACTTTGAACAATTCGGTATTTTTCACCCAAACTGCTATCCTCAGGTTGATGAAAGAATATATGAGAAAATTATCTGTCAACTGATGCACTGACAGCTGCTGTAGAAATCATGAATAACAATCACCATATACATATCCACTGAAATGATATTTTAAAGGTGCAAATAACTAGGTCTTATAGTCTAATGAACTCAGGTTAATTGCATTTTTATTTACAATTCCACTAAAATCAATGGGACTTCCACATGGTGGCTTCAGTTATGAGATTCACAGAGACAGAGCTCTTTCTTCTCTACCACGAGAGAAAGGATTTTAGTGCATGAAGTGAGAAGTACCATTAATGTGACAAGTTCCTCTTTTTGTCAAATAACTTGAAGAAGCTGTGAACATGAGACTCATCATGGCCAATGCATGGACATCAAGAGCCTGCATAAGGACTATACTGCCATAATTTCCAAACAAGAAAAGTACTTGATATTGTTTTTTATGTTATGGGATGTTATATCCAAAGAGCGGGAAAATTCTGCAATTTGTGTCATTGAGAAAATAACAAGAACTAGGAAAATAGGTAAGCATAAGCAGGGACCTACAAGGACAAGCATCCCATTCCCCTGCCTATGCTTCCTCCCCTTCTCTGTCACTCTTCCCCCTTCCCCAATCCTCTGTCACTCTCCTCCCCTCTCTCCCCAAACCACTTCTCTGTCCTTCTTCCTCTTCTCTTTCTGTCCTGCCTCTTCTCTGCCCTTATCCTCTTTCTTTTGCTTTCCCCCCACTCTGTCATTCACCCCCTCTCTCTTTCTTTGCCTCCCACCTTTCCCCCATCACTCTTTTCCCACTCTTGCTGTCTCCTCCCAGCCCTTCTCTACCACTTCTCCCCACTCACAGGGCTGCTGTTACAGCTTGGGCTTCTGCTCCCCCACCTCCAGTACTGCCAGAGGGCAGCAATGACTCTCATGCCACCTCCTTTGCCCACCTGCAATATGTCCACAGCACCAGGAGGAGGCAGTGACAACTTTCATGCCAGCTTTCTTGCCTTCCTCTGCCCTTGCTGCCTTAGCAGCAGGGGGAGGAGTATCGCTACCTCAGCAACAGGGATGGGTGGGGAGTCCTGCATATCTTCCTCTTGTCACTGTCTCAGGGTGGGGAGGGCCAGTGGTCCCACTTCCTTCTCTGCCTACCTTCAGTTTGGGGACTACTACTGCTGAGGAAGCATTGCCACCTCAGCAGTGGGGGTGGGTGGATTCTGTGCCTCCTCTCTGCCTGTGTCCTGTTTTGCCACCTCAGCAGCTGACAGGGACAGATATCAGAGGCTTCTGCTCCTTCTCCCCTGCCCTGCTTCTCCTCACATACCCCCTGACTTTGAAGAACTGTTATATGCACTAGCACGGAAACCTGTTATCTGTCTGGGTTTTTTTTCAAAAAAATCCACCAATTTTATTTTTAGGATGTATTTTTATTTATTTCTTTGTTTTTTTGCAAACCTGGGCCTCCCCCTCCAGGTATGCAGAAAAATCTCATTTCTTTCTCCATGTCCCCCATTTTCAGATGGAGTCATTTTAAGAATCTCTCCTATAATTCCATTTCGGAGTGGCAAGATTCAATATTTGCCAAAATCAGCTGGCTGCATGAACTGCTACTCAGAAGTCACTGGCTGCATTGGCTGCCTGGGTTGCGGAGTCCCATCCACAGAAGCGGTGGCCACCGTCCGGCTCAGTGTGCTCAGAGCTGATGGAAGGGATGGATGGGGATCTCCGCAAGGCTGGGGATGGATGGGGCCTCCTTCCCTCCAGCTCACATGCAGTGTTGGGGGTGGGGGGTGGGGAGGGGGTCCTCACTTCGGTCCTCTCCCATGGCCCCCTCCATCCTTCGCATGCCCCATACATGGAGCAAGGACCCAGCGTGCAGTGGCCCTCATGCTGCCACCCCGGCCACTCACCTCTCCTCCCCAGCTCCGGCCACTTGAACTGGCTCCACCTCTCACAATGGCTCCATTGCCTACCTCGCGCTGTTTAAAATGGCTGCAAGGCACAGCTGGGCAGGAGGGAAGGTGGAGGACAATGCCACCCATGGCAGCGGTGGTCTGGCCATGGCGCTTGGGGAGGGAAGGGGGGCCAATGTAGGCCAGAGCACTTTCCCAGGCCCTCTTTCTAGAGCTCATTGCGTTTCTTTCTGTGATATAGTTAGATATAGTTATGGATTCTCTCTCTCTTGTTCTCTCTCATATTCAGGGAGGGTGACAGGTGAGGATGACTTATGCTTGCACTTCAATTTTCAAGTTTCACTGAGTACATTAGAACATAATCATATTGCCCTGTAGGACAAATTGTTCCTGAGAGGCCATTCAATGACATGATCTGCAGATATCAAGAGCTTGTAATCCAAGATGGAATGATGCAGATCTTTCCGAAACAGTTTGTGAATTAGGAGCCAAAGGCTCTAGAGCATTGCTGTAATGTCTTCAATGAACTGTAAAATAATGCAAGTGAGAAAAAAATCCCTAAGACTTTGGAACACATGAAGTTTATAAGTTATTATATGCTACTAATTTATGCACCATTACGTGCTTATTAATTCACATGCTACCAATTTATACAGAAAGCATGCAACTATTTTCTTTTGAGGTTGGTTGGGATAGGATGGCAAAAAAAAAACCCTGATTCACACAGGTTTTGGGTTGTTGTTTTTTTGTTCCCTGGCTGCAAGAGACCCACTGTTCTCAGAGGATACCTTTCAGATCACCTGGTCAGGAATTCTATTCTGTGCCTTCCTACTCATTCTACTTATCAGAGAATTCTCATCACCTCATGCTGGCCCTGTCAGCAATGGATCTTGACTCTTCACAAAATGAACATGGGCAATATGGTTCCCCAGCCACACCTCCTAAGCATGGGCTGCCTACTAGATCACAACATACCTTCATATCACAACCAATGATCTCTGTAACCTGTGGAGTCTTGTGAGCAAAAATTCTACTTTGTGAGCTATTGGCATTAAAGATGTGAGCAAGTAATTTGGCTACTGCATAAATTAGTTTGCTCTGGAGCCATCCTTCCTGAGCTAAAACAGAAATGTGTGAGCCAGAGGCTAAAAAACTGTGAGCTAACTCACACTAACTCAGCTTACAGGGAACACGGATCACAACATGGCTTATCCTACAGATGCTACAGATTTTCTTCCACAGTTAGAAGGTATCTTACACTTTATCACCTGGTCAGGCAATATTATGTGCCAGTAATGTACTATGGAAGTATTAATGTTTTAACTCAGTTTAAGTAAATATAGGTGTAAATCTTTACTAGGTAATTAATTGTTTATATATTTTGAATTGTAGCATATAAATTGTTATGTATTCAGCTTACTTTGTTATTAGATGTGAGCTTAGGTCACGGCTCCATAGAAGCCCAGCATTCTAAAATATGCAACCAGATTGGTCAATGCTGCAAACAGACCAATCCAGAGAGACCTTGACTTTCAGTGGGAATAGTTCTCATTGGTCCCAAGCACTGTTTTATGATTGGACGTTATTGTTTCAGGAGGTGTGGTTTTCCTAGCTCAAAATGTATATAGTTGGCTTGTTCTCTCTGCTGTTTGTTGTGTGCTGAGCTGAATAAAGCAATCACTTGTTTGAATGCTGCCTTGATCTCAGTACATAATACTGGTGACGAGGATGGGATTAAGTGGGTAGGCAGCCCCATAGAACCAGAGCTGATCACTGCAGCAGGCAAGGAATTGTTGCATTGGCCCCTCAAGAGAAACCATCGTACAGACATCACCACTCCAGAGCAACACTATGATGGCCACCAAGGGCCAATTCGAGCCATTCGATGCAACCACTGAGGACTGGGACACATTCGTCTCCAGATATGACTTCTACATTACTGCTAATGAGATCATCGATCCAGACATAAAGAAAGCCACGTTTCTCAGCGTCTGTGGCTCAGTTATAATTCCAGGGAAGATAGGTTTTTATTTCAATAGTACAGAGTCTGATGTTTATTACAATATTCCAAAGATTTATAATCCATGATATGGTTTTGTAATCCAAAGTATAATGATATCACATTTATTTATTTATTTATTTGGATTTGTATCCCGCCCTCCCCGAAGGCACTAGTTAAATCCACTTCACAATTTTCTTCAGATATCAACCTTCTCTTCTCTAGCCCCATAAATTTATTAAGAAAGTTCCTTTCTCTTCTTTTCTTGGCCGCTTCAAAGAAGTGGGGTGGGAAGGAAGATTCCTCACCCCTCCCTTTCTTTCCCCCTGATAATTTAAAGGGCTAATCAGTGGGAAAGTTCCTAGTAATGTTGCAGTTAAGGTTACTCACAGTTATTTATCTTCTTGTATTGTTTTGTTGAGATGTTCTGTTTCCCCCTCACCCCGGGAGTCATGACTTCATGTCTATGGCTGCCACAGACTCTCTCACTCAGATCTTGCTGGAGGTGGTCTCGGGCTTCCACCCGCTTGCTGCCGCCCGCGGGGAGTCAGAGTCAAGTCCCTTGCCATGAGCTCCTCTTCGGAGAGCTTAATGGAGTTTGGGAGCCTCTGAACTCTTCTCAAGGGTTCAGTGATCCGGTGGCTTCACAGGAGCAAGTCCCAGAGCCAACCATTCTCGTCATGCTGAAAACCGGAAACCCAGCACATATTCTTCTCACTGACTGCGCACTGGTGGCAACCCAAGATTATTCTGGGTAGGGGGTGGGGCAACCAGCACTAGGCAGGGTGAGAGGGGCTGCTGGACTTCTGTTATGAGACTTTGCTCCACACTGAGTTACTGGGCAAAGCTTACATGGTAGCCAACATTTCTGCCACCATCAAGAAGCATTGGCATGTGCAGGCAGGAATGGTGACTAATGGCAGTGCAAATATTAGGTCAGCAGCAGAAGGTGTGGGCCTGAAGCACATTTACTGTATGACTCACCTCCTTCACCCAGTAGGGGAGGATACCCTGAGTTTGGATTCTGTACAGAATCCCAAATCAGACACTGTGACGTGCTTTCCAGGGTCTTCTCCAGACCAACCAGAACATCATGAGTTACTTCTTGTGTAATGTGAAAGTGCGCTGGTGCAGAGGTTACAAAGAGGTCATTCAGTCCCACTTGGAACAATTCACCAAACAGAAGATCTACAAATTAGTGACTATGGCCGAGGACAGACTGGCAGTTTGCCCTGGTAGCCAGTCGCAGCAAAAACCCCCGGATTAAACCATACCGGGTTTTCCCGGCCACACAGCGGGGGCCTCTGCCGGAAGATACGGGACAGAGGCGCGAGGGAGCGTTCAGACTGCTGCACTGGAGGCGTGCTATATTCACCGTTTCCCCATTAATTCGGCTGTGGGTGTATGGGTGTATGTGCGCATGAGCGCTCATGCGCTCATGCGCATAAGCACATTTTGCCGATTTTTTTTTTTTGTCCTGCAATGCCGGCACCGCATTGGGCAGTGGAGCGGAGTGCAGCCAATCACACTGCTGCTGCCTCGTGCCCAACGCGGCTTCCGCCCGGCTTTTCACCTGCGCGTTCAGATTTCCCAGAAGCGGAGAAACGCGCAATGAACGCAGGCTTTTGGATTTGCGATGGCTTTTATCAGGTGTTTTTTTAATCCGGCAGTGAAGCGCAACAGCACCGGTAGGCTATGGGTGGGGGACGCCAGGCAGATATGCCTGTGTGAACGTTCCATTTACTCCGGTATTGAATCGTTGTCAGCCCGGGTCCCTTCCCGGGGCAAATTGCCAGTCTGTCCTCGGCCTATGTATGGCCAATGCCTCAAGGGAAGCCTTGCCAAGTAAGGCAACCAGCTCATTTGCTGGAGTGGCTACCTCTCTAGGTGGGTGTGGCATTTGCAGGCTAAGATGAGCAAGCTGCTTCCAGGAGAAGAAGAGAAGATGGAAAGCTGATCCCCCTCACTGCCTCCACTTCTGATCAGGATTGCAAAGGCTTAGGTACAGTTTATCTCTCTTTGCTTATTGAAGAAGACTGGCCTATCTAGTGTCTAGGCCGAAGAGGAAGGTTTTCTTTCCTTTTATTCTATACTGAAAGACATTGATAACTGAAGCACCCTTATATACATAGCCCTGCCCCTCAATCTGCATAACCTAACTCTGGGTTCCATTTACTGGTCATACGAAAGTGTGAACAGATTTAGAAATTGACAAGCTATATCCTATATATGCACACAAACATTTATGTGTGTGTGTGAGAGGGGGAGGGAGGGGGGAAGGGAGGGGGGGAAAGTTGCACTTTCATTCATTTTCTCATAGAATAACCAACACTTAGCAGGGCTTTGAATGCAGATCTCCTGTAACAAAGACCACTAGTTAAATCACAGTTCGATTTTTAATTTGACAGTATTTTAGGGGCTTGAATAAAGCTTATAAGTGGTTTATGTTTCATTACAAAAGGTAAATTGAGCCAGTCTCTTCCAGATTAACCTACCTTATAGGGTTGTTGTGAGACAAAATGAATGGTACCAAGTAGTCTGAGCAATTCTGAGAATAAGTGGGATACAAATCTAATACATAATCAAATAAATCGTAGTTTAGGACCAGTGGTTACATTTTCGGTATGAAGGTAACCAGGATGGTTTTTTCTCACTTTGTTTTCTTGGTTATCCAACTATGTTATGTATATTCTCAATCTTATGGGCTACTTCATATACTTTATGAAATAGGTTGTTGCCTTCAAAAAACTTTGCATAGTGCAGGTTTCACATGACTTCCTGGCTTTCTGCTGGTTCAGACTTGCAAGGATTATCATCTACTTCAGTCACATGTTCATATTTATTGGAGATAATTGATAGCAGTAACTATACAGCTGAATCTCCAGAAGTCACACTTGCATTTTACTTAGTTTTGATTTGGCCAACAACCTGATCCCATGGTGTGCTGTGAAGAAACAGCAGTATAAGATCCTGCCTCTGGTGCAAGGGGCACAGGTAGGCAGCAGAAAGGGTGGGGGGAATCACAATTGCTTGTAGGGATCTGAGCTGTGAGGTGGTGTGTGTGGAGAAGAGGCCAGACTGTAGTGCACCAGTTGCTCTTTGACTGTGTCACACTTTGGTCTGGATTGAATGTTCTGAGTTCTGAGTGGCTGCTCATTGTAGGACTAAGGCCAGTTGGACAGGGGAGCAGGCATGCCCTTTGTGTGTGAAGGTACCTTGCATGTGGTTATTGCTTAATAAAGAGAATTCAGCAACAGAATTCAGCATAAGTGCAATGTGCACTTATTGCAATGTGGATGGCAAATAGTTCATGCACAGGGCCACAGCATCTAAATCAGTTTACAAGTGGACCACTACCACTAAAGGGAAGGTCTCCAGTAGCCAACAGAATGATTGTTTGACAAGGAACTGGTTTGCTCCCCATCCAATCTTGGCAATCTGTTTGGAAAGCTATGTTAAATGTTGTAGTTGTGGGCGAGGATCTCTTAAAACATGAAAATAGTTTGCTATGCTTTCCATATGAAGAGTAAAAGGTAGCCTGGCTTACAGTGATAAGAGCTAGAAATAAGAATTTATCTTCATCACGATGCAGACAGGGCTGCTGAGAGCTACCTTGGGCCCCTGGACAAAGGTTCCACCTCCCCCCCCCATGACCCTGGTTCAAACCATATGTCTAATTTTGTAATTTGATATTTGTATACACAGTTGTATGTGTACCTATATAGGACACACTTCTTGCACCTAATAAAGTGGGGCGTAATTCACAAAAAAATCATATTACTCTAAGTCTTTGGTAAGTAAATCAGCAATAAATCTATTTCAGTTCACCCTTTTATTTTTACCTTTCCCTAGCACAAAAGCAGGGGCAAATGTATTATGCAGTGGTGCTGGTGGATGAGAAGTACTGGGATCATTGGGACTGATTTTGATGACATACTTTTGAAAAAAGATTGCCATTTGTCATATAACACGAATCTTAATGTCTATAGTAGCAAAGTAGCATTTACAAAAGGATATTAGATGTTCCACCAATACAACAATAGCAACCCACTGCCTGAACAATCTTTAAAATGCAGTTAAATCTAATGGGAGTTAAATGCAGTTAAATCTAATTTAACCTGTTATTCTAACCACTAAGTCTAACCACTAAATCAGATTAACATGCCACTACCATACCACTACCTCCTCATGGATCACTGCCTTGTCGTGGCGAGGGGGCTTGTGTGGTTCGATGAGGCTGTGGGCTATGCCGTGGAGGGCCACCCAGGATGGACAGGCCACAACAGAGAACTCAGACCCTGGAGAAGGAAATGGCAACCCACTCCAGTATCTTTGCCAAAAAAACCCATGGACAATAACAAAAGGCTAAAAGATATGACGTCAGAAGATGAGCCCCTTAGGTTGGAAGGTGTCCAATATGCTACTGGGGAAGAGCAGAGGGCAAGTATGAGTAACCCCAGAAAGAGTGAAGTGGCTGGGCCAAAGCCAAAAGGATGCTCAGTTGTGGATGTGTCTGACGGTGAAAGGAAAGTCCGATGCTGCAAAGAACAATACTGCATAGGAACCTGGAATGTAAGATCTATGAATCAAGGTAAGCTTGACGTGGTCAAAAATGAGATGGCAAGAATGAACATCGACATCTTGGGAATCAGTGAACTAAAGTGGACAGGAATGGGCGAATTTAACTCAGAAGACCATTATATCTACTACTGTGGCCAGGAATCCTGTAGAAAAAATGGTGTGGCCTTTATAGTCAACAAGAGAGTGAGAAAGGCTGTGTTTGGATACAATCTCAAAATGACAGGATGATCTCGGTCCAAATCCAAGGCGAACCATTCAATATCACAGTAATCCAAGTCTATGCCCCAACCACTGCTGCAGAAGAGGCTGAAGTGGACCAGTTCTATGAAGACCTACAGCAGCTCATAGAACTAACACCAAAAAATGATGTCCTCATCATCATAGGGGACTGGAATGCTAAAGTAGGAAATCAAAAGGTAACTGGAATAACAGACAAATTTGGCCTTGGAGAACAAAATGAAGCAGGGCAAAGGCTAACAGAGTTTTGTCAAGAGAACACGCTGGTCATAGCGAACACCCTTTTCCAACAACCTAAGAGGCGTCTCTACACATGGACATCACCAGATGGGCAACACCGAAATCAGATTGACTATATAATTTGCAGTCAAAGATGGAGAAGCTCTATCCAGTCAGTAAAAACAAGACCTGGAGCTGACTGTGGCTCAGATCATGAGCTACTCATTGCAAAATTCAGACTTAAATTGAAGAAAGTTGGGAAGACCACAAGGCCATTCAGATTTGACCTAGATCGCATCCCCGATGAATATACAGTAGATGTGAAGAATAGGTTTAAGGGACTAGATTTGATAGACAGAGTGCCTGAAGAACTATGGACAGAGGTTTGTGACATTGTACAGGAGGCAGCAATCACCGCCATCCCAAAGAAAAAGAAATGCAAGAAAGAAAAGTGGCTGTCTGATGAGGCTTTACAAATAGCAGAGGAAAGAGGGAAAGCTAAAGGCAAAGGTGAAAAGGAATGATTTGCCCAACTGAACGCAGATTTCCAGAGAACAGCAAGGAGAGATAAGGAGGCTTTCCTGAATGAACAATGCAAAGTAATAGAGGAAAACAATAGATTGGGAAGGACTAGAGATCTCTTCAAGAAAATTGGAGAAATCAAGGTAACGTTCCATGCAAAGCTGACCATGATAAAGGACAAAAATGGTAGGGACCTAACAGAAGCAGAAGAGATTAGGAAAAGATGGCAAGAATACACAGAAGAACTATACAAGAAGGACCTCGATGTCCTTGACAACCACGATGGTATAATCACTGACCTCGAGCCAGACATCCTGGAAAGCGAAGTTAAATGGGCCTTAGAAAGCATTACTAACAACAAAGCTAGTGGAGGTGATGGTATCCCAGCTGAGTTATTCAAAGTCTTAAAAGAAGATGCTGTTAAAGTGCTGCACTCAATTTGCCAACAAATTTGGAAAACACAACAGTGGCCACAGGATTGGAAAAGGTCAGTTTACATTCCAATCCCAAAGAAGGGCAATGTCAAGGAATGTTCAAACTACTGCACAATTGCACTCATTTCACACGCTAGCAAGGTCATGCTCAAGATCCTACAAGCTAGGCTTCAACATATGTGGATAGAGAACTGCCAGAAGTACAAGCTGGGTTTCGAAGAGGTAGAGGAACTAGAGATCAAATTGCCAACATTCGCTGGATTATGGAGAAAGCAAGAGAGTACCAGAAAAACATCTACTTCTGCTTCATTGACTATGCTAAAGCCTTTGATTGTGTGGATCACAATAAACTATGGCAGGTTCTTAAAGAGATGGGAGTACCAGACCACCTCACATGTCTCCTGAGAAACCTGTATAAGGGTCAAGAAGCAACAGTTAGAACCGGATATGGAACAACTGATTGGTTTAGCATAGGAAAAGGAGTACGACAAAGATGTATATTGTCACCTTGCTTATTTAATTTATATGCAGAGTACATCATGCGAAATGCTGGCCTGGATGAATCACAAGCTGGAGTTAAGATTGCTGGGGGGAAAATCAATAACCTCAGATATGCAGATGATACCACTCTGATGGCAGAAAGTGAAGAGGACCTGAAAAGCCTCTTGCTCAGGATGAAAGAGGAGAGTGCAAAAGTGGACTTGAAGCTCAACATCAAAAAAACTAAGATCATGGCATCTGACCCCATCACTCCTTGGCAAATAGAAGGGGAAGTCGTAGAAGTAGTGACAGACTTCATGTTCCTGGGATCCCAGATCACTGCAGATGGTGACTGCAGCCATGAAATTAAAAGACGCCTGCTCCTTGGGAGGAAAGTGATGGCAAACCTAAACAGCATGATAAAAAGCAGAGACATCATCCTGCCAACAAAGGTCTGCATGATCAAAGCAATGGTATTCCCCTTAGTAATGTATGGCTGTGAGAGTTGGAATATAAGGAAAGCCGAGCGCTGAAGAATAGATTCTTTTGAACTATGGTGCTGGAGAAGACTCCCTTGGACTGCAAGGAGATCGAATCATTCAATCCTAAAAGAATTCAACCCTGACTGTTCCCTGGAAGGCCAGATCCTGAAGCTGAAGCTCAAATACTTTGGCCACCAAATGAGAAGAGAGCGCTCACTGGAAAGATTGAAGGTCAAAGAAGAAGGGGACGGCAAAGGATGGTTAGACAGTGTCATCGATGCAACAAACAAGAAATTGAGCAAACTTCAGTGGACAGCGGAAGACAGGAGGGCCTGGCGTAATCTGGTCCATGGGGTTGCAAAGAGTCGGACTCGACTGTGCGACTGAACAACAACACCATGCATGGGGGTGGTGTAGAAGGATTTGCTTTGATAGATCACAGGGAAATATTTACTCCCCCCATCCCTGTTCATAATATTAACAAGGGTTTGCTGTTATACCGCTATGTAATACTTCCAAGTTACCAACCAGGATAGAGATGAGGAGATCAGGAGGGAATTACAAGGGGAGGAGAGAGAAAATGAAGACATATCATGAAAGGAGGAGAGCAAAATGGAGAAAAGAGTGGAAAAGAGGAAGAGAAATTAAGAGGAAAGGTTGTTTTGTTTTCTACAGCATATCTACAGGGAAGATCTGGCTAAGCAGACAAAAATATGGAGCTGGGTGGAAGGAAAGGAAAAGGGAACCAAACTGCTGGAAGCAACAATTTTGTTAGGACGCTGTAGCTTGGCAGTGACTGGGGCAGCCATGAGCCGTGCTGGCTGGTCTTGTCTTGCTCCAGTGCTGGCTTGGTTGATTGGCTGAGCAGGATATGCAAGTGTATGCTTCCTTATAGTAAACTTTGCAACACCAACAAAAAAAGCGTCTTGTAGCACTTTAAATATTTATTGTCACAAGTAGTTTTTGCAGGTAAGAGCTCACTTTTATCTGTTTATCGGGGAAGCAACACGTGTATCAGGGGGCAAAAACGGACACACTTCTGTGGAAAAGTCATGCTTAGTCCAGTCCATCATTCCGCCTGAGGAGAAGCATCAAACAATACATCAAAGCTCTCCTCTTTCCTGTCCTGACAGCACCTCCATTTCTTAGACACTACAACCACATGAACTCCACGCCGCCTTCTAGACGCGCGGGGGTGGGGTGGGTGGGCAGATCCTTCTTCTGCTGCAGATCTCTGCATCCTCTCTGCTTGTCCTCACTTTTTGGGCGCTGTCCATGGTTGCAGCAACTGCCGGCGTGACGTCAGCCCGCCTGAGAGCCTCTGCGATTGGCGGTGGAGCTCGGCCGGCCTGTGGAATCGCGTCAACTCTTCGCTGCTCTCTCCCCCCACTCTCGCGTCCTGTGCACCCGACTCCCACTTTGCCTAAATAGGGAGAGCAGCCAACAGGCAACGCTGGTCTTATGGGACGCGTAGCAGCAGCAACTCTAGCTGCAGGAGGCAGGAACCGCCCTTCAGAAGCAGCCCAGGGCTCTGGCATGGGACTTTGCCCTGGCTGAGCAGAACCGACAGGCCAACATACAACATGGAAGAATTTTTGCAGCGTATCAAAACAAAACTGGTAAGCTCTGCAGGAAGGGAAGGGTAACTTTAAAGGAGTTTGTTATTGTGTTAGCTCTTTCTCTTCCTGGGCATTTGTAACTTTTGGAAGGCATCTGCCAACCTAGTGTAAACCAATAGCATCTTCATAATCCGGAACGTAATAGTAATAATAGTATTGTGATAATTTCTAGTAATTATTTATGAGTGATTTTGATGTAGATTGCAACTACATTGTTACTGCTGGGACCTGGTACATTTCAATCTTTCAGTACATTAGAAAATCCCCAAGAAATGTCCACATGGGAAATAGCAAAGAACCTACCCTACGTGTTTGGCTGTAAAGTGTCCCTTATAGCTGGCAAGTTTCTGTGTATGTCGTTTCAGAAAACCACAGAATTTCATCTGAAGTTATACTCATTTTATTGTCAGTAACATATAATACTGTTTAGAACTCTTGGAAAATTTTTGTTTGTTTCAGATGTGAAACCATAGAAGGACAAGGCAATACATATCTCTGTGTGTGTATTTGCATGTGTATATACAATCTGGTATGACCTTTTGGTTTTACTGTAATGGCTTATTCATTTGACCCAAGTAAAAGTCTGATCCAAGTTATGTGAACATCTGTTTATCTTTAGGATGGTCCTGTAAGATCTCTAAATGCAGTAAAAACACAGTCAACAATATTTTCAAGAAATAGCACTAGGCCACTTGTCTTAAGTTACTAATTTTAGTTGTTTCAGCTAATACAGATGCTGCTGTCACATTTAACACAGCTATAAAACCTTATGTCTCAATGTTTCTGCACTTAGGGCAAATGCTGTTTCAAAAATCCATTTTATGTATACTGTGGCTACTCTTCAGTTCCTTGTTGTCATTAATCAGGATCATTAAATAGGGTGGAAGGTAGTGATGTTCAGTAAGTGCATTTTGCCTCAAGATCTACTCCTGCTTCTCAATTTTCCATCAATGATTTTTAATGAAAAATAATAATAAATGTGTTTTTGCTACAAACTTCTGTACTTCTTTGTGATCTCTGAAGAGAGACATACAACAATTTTAAAAATATCCCAGTTACTAGGTGCTTATCATAAAGCTCCAGTAATAAAGATGTACTTTTGTTAAGTTTCTGTTTCAAAACAGTGCTTTAATGCAAAGAGAAAAAATGTTTTAATCGGTGATGACAAAGCACAGGAGGAAATACATAATTGATGATCCTCTTATCTATTAGCAAAAAACCATACTGAAGTATACATTAAGCTTGAAGCATGGTCACATGGCAGGAAAGGATCAATGGTACTTCTGATTTCTGCCTTTTAAAGTTTTTCTTGCAAGGTTTTGCTATTATCTTTTAAAGATACTAGCTGTGCAATCATAAGAATGCTTGCCCGGAAGTAAGCCCCACTGAACAGACCTGAACAGGATTCTGAGTAGACCTTCTTAGGATGGCACTGTAACAACATGACATGCTGACCAGTGATTAGCACTAGGTCTCCCCATGCCTGTTTTGGATGAGGTATGAAAGGTGGTACAATGTGTCATATTCTATATCTACATTTGCCAATTAAATTAGCCAGAGACTAGGGGATCATTGGGGTTCTTGCGTGATATTTGCACACGCATGGAAATGCTGCAGCCCTCTCTGCTGCTCTCAACAGATCAGGCATCTACTCAGCTAAAACAAGCTTAAGAGAAAAATAGTTTCCAATCATTGCTAAAATCAGCTTTCACTATAATACTCTTAAGGTGCTAGTGGCAGTTCAGTCCTAAGCAGAATTGCACCCATTGACATCAGTCTACTGGGTGTAACTCTGCATATGATTGCACTATGTATGGATCAAATGAAAATGCAACCATTTTGAATTCTTAAGTAGATAATCTGCATTAAAAGACAGAGTCACTATATCAGCATCAGCAAAAAGTCAAAAATTGTAGTAGAATATTAGATCACTCTATGAGTTTTCATAGCTGATGGCCTACTTCATCAGATGTTTTAGGATTGTATTTATGTTTTATATCAGGGGTGCCAAACTTAAGGCCCATGGGTCAGAAGCGGCCCGCCCATAGGTCGGAAGTGGCCCACCCATGGCTTTAATCAGGCCTGCGGCTCTTTTCTCCCCCCTTCCCCCTCCTGTTGTTGTTCAGTCGCACAGTCGAGTCCGACTCTTCGCGACCCCATGGACCAGATGACGCCAGGCCCTCCTGTCTTCCGCTGTCCGCTGAAGTTTGCTCAATTTCATGTTCGTTGCATCGATGACACTGTCTAACCATCTCATCCTTTGCCGTCCCCTTCTTCTTTGACCTTCAATCTTTCCCAGCATCAGGGTCTTCTCCAGTGAATGCTCCCTTCTCATTTGGTGGCCAAAGTATTTGAGCTTCAGCTTCAGGATCTGGCCTTCCAGGGAACAGTCAGGGTTGATTTCTTTTAGGATTGACTGATTTGATCTCCTTGCAGTCCAAGGGACTCTCAAGAGTCTTCTCCAGCACCATAGTTCAAAAGAATCTATTCTTCGGCGCTCGGCCTTCCTTATAGTCCAACTCTCACAGCCATACATTACTACGGGGAATACCATTGCTTTGACCATGCGGACTTTTGTTGGCAAGGTGATGTCTCTGCTTTTTATCATGCTGTTTAGGTTTGCCATCGCTTTCCTCCCAAGGAGCAGGCGTCTTTTAATTTCATGGCTGCAGTCACCATCTGCAGTGATCTGGGATCCTAGGAACGTGAAGTCTGTCACTACTTCTACGACTTCCCCTTCTATTTGCCAAGGAGTGATGGGGCCAGATGCCATGATCTTAGTTTTTTTAATGTTGAACTTCAAGCCCACTTTTGCACTCTCCTCTTTCACACTGAGCAAGAGGCTCTTTAGGTCCTCTTCACTTTCTGCCATCAGAGTGGTATCGTCTGCATATCTGAGGTTATTGATCTTTTCCCCAGCAATCTTAACTCCAGCTTGTGATTCATCCAGGCCAGCATTTCGCATGATGTACTCTGCATATAAATTAAATAAGCAAGGTGACAATATACATCCTTGTCGTACTCCTTTTCCTATGCTAAACCAATCAGTTGTTCCATATCCGGTTCTAACTGTTGCTTCTTGACCCTTATACAGGTTTCTCAGGAGACATATGAGGTGGTCTGGTACTCCCATCTCTTTAAGAACCTGCCATAGTTTATTGTGATCCACACAATCAAAGGCTTTAGCATAGTCAATGAAGCAGAAGTAGATGTTTTTCTGGTACTCTCTTGCTTTCTCCATAATCCAGCGAATGTTGGCAATTTGATCTCTAGTTCCTCTACCTTTCGAAACCCAGCTTGTACTTCTTTCCCCCTCCTATCCTCCCCCTTTGAAGCTTGAGGCTGCTGGAATTCTCAGCTCCCTCCCTCTTGTCTCTGCCTGCTTCAGCAGGAAGTTCTTCTGGGCTTGCAAAATTACAAAGAAAATACAGAGTGGATTTTTCCATTAAGGTCTCTGCACCCAGACAGACTACTCTGGGATTGTTTCCAGCAATAGAAACAGTGCTCTGGGATTGGAATGACAGCCCCCAGAGTAGAATGATGGTCCCTAGCAATAGAATCTGTGTTCTGGGACTGGAATGACAGGGTGCAGAGTGGAATGGCAGCTCCTGGGAGTAGCAGCAGCATTCTGGGAAAGGAATTCCACCCGGGGGCCCTCATTCCAATCTCAGAATGCTTCTGCTACTCCCGGGCACTGTCATTCCACTCTAGTGGCTGTCATTCCAGTCCCAGAGTATTCTCTCTGGGCACAGAGACCTTTTTTTTTTTTTATTATAAAACTCTCCTAAAAAGGAGAGAAGTTTATTCTTTTCATATAAGAAAAAAGGAGGGTATATAGATGGATTAAGAAAAAGATGTGAGTGAGTATTCTGTTAGAGAAGGTTAGTTTTAGTTAATATAAATGCATTTTTGACATTCACCGCGGTTGAAGAGTCTTTTTTCAGTTTAACAAACTTCAAAAAAAAAGTCTCTGTTAATATGGTTAGTAATGTCCATTGGGGTTAATAATTATTCAGTTCCATTCTGGCGTTCTGTGAACAATTACTTCTTAGGCAGTCTCTTCTTAGTGTCCCTTAAGTTATATGATGGGCCCACTTTGGCTTTCGCGGCTCCCGCTCCGGCACCTCCATCCTCCGGACCGCTGTCGTCTTCGCTACTTGAGTCTGTCCAAGTTGCAAGTGCTGCCTCTTCCTCCGTGCTGGCGTGTCTCTTCAGAAATTCTTGTGCTTTGAAGATGGAGTCAATCTTCTCTTTTTTATCCTTATACTTAAATTCCAGTCCTTCAGGAAATCTCCATTTGTAAACCACCTGATTTCTTTGCAGAAAAGTGGTCAATCCTTTGTATTCTTTCCTTTTCATACGAATTTCATAAGGCACATCTTTGAGTGTTCTTACAGTCTGCTCTCCGATCTTCAAGGGCACCGCTGAAACTGCCCGCAAAATCTGATCTCTCGTACGCTGCTTAGTGAACTTGACAACAACCTCTGCTGGCAGATTATTTTTCTTTGTAAAGGTGGAATAGGCTCTGTAGGCCAAATCCATCTCTTCTTTTAATTCTCGCTCTTCTCTGCCAGTTACTGATGCCAAGGCCTTCGCTAGTGTCGATCTGAGATCTTCTTTCTCTTCTTCTTTAATGCCCTGGAAGCGGAGGGTCAGATTGGATTTTTCCATCTGCAACCTTAAGATTCTTTTTTCTTGTTCATCTTGATACTTTTCTAATTTGTTGACCCTTTTCTTTATTTTTCTTGTATCTTCCGTCGAGACCAGACATTTTTGTGCGATCTCCTCCATCTTCTTAGAAGTTTCTGTTAACTGTTTCTGTTGACTGTTGAGAACACCTTGCATGCTTATTAAAGTTTCGTTGATTTTTTGCATTTGATCCAGCAGGGGGTGCAGTAACTCGCCTTTCTGTTGATTGACAGCAGGCTCCAAGGAAGGATTGCCCGGACTGGAAGTCCCTCCTCCCTTCTTTTCCGGTTTAAGTGGGACCTTTTTCATGGCTGACATATTTCACGTTTGTTTACTTTTCTCAAGTTCACGTCGCGTCCCTCAGGAAACTCGCTGATTTTCAGTTTCAATAAAACCCCAATGGTACAGTCACTAGCCTTTCTTCCTTTTCGCCCCCTCTACTTTCCTTTTATAAGTCTCGCTTCTCGATGGGGGGGGGGAATCGCCCCTCCTCCCTCCGCTTGTTCGCTTATCGGGGGAATCGATTTTGCGCTTTAATTCAGACCTCCAACTCACGGTTTGATGTCAGTTCTTCTTTTTATGTTATTCCATGCCGCTTTGCCTCACTCCTGGAAATCGGTGGCGTTGCTAAGTCCCATGCGGGACGCACTACGCAGCGGGGCCGATTGGGGCGGGGAGAAAGCCTCAATTTCCCGGCTATCTGCCGGCAAAGAGGCTACTCCCCAAGCGCCCCCGGTTCGGAGCCTTTAACTAAGGCTCACTAGGGTCCATCGCATAAGCAAGGACCCCCCCAACCGCACGCGGGCTAGCCTCCTTCGGGAGCGTCCCGAAAGGTGGCCGCCATTCGCTCCGCCGAAACCGAAAGTCCTGGGCACAGAGACCTTAATGGGAAATCCACTCTGTATTTTCTTTGCAGACTTGTCTGTGCTGTGCTGCCATGTATTTCAATGGATTGGAGCTCAAGTAGTTTCACTTTCCAGTGTTTGTATAGCTGAAGCTGCTGCTTACTGGAGTTGTCTCCTTGCAAATACAGGTTTGATGTTTTGAGCCAGCTTGTTTCTGCTGAATGGACCTGAGAATGGGTGCCTGAGTGAGAACTCTAACCCAGGAACCCATAGTCAAAGGGAGACATTACACTGAACAGCCACTGCCACTCTAAGTAGACCTGGGGGGGGGAGAGGAGAAGCTTGCAATGCTGAGCCATTTTATGTTCCTAGGCTCAGAGCATTTTGTATTTTTAGTTTATATTTTAGTTTCTGCTGTGATCCTTGTGCTTTTTCTTGATGTTTTATTTTTAAAATTGCATTGCCAAATCCCACTATTCCCCCACCTTTCCATTTTAGGCAGGCATTTTTAAGGGGGGAAGGTTTGGGAGGTGTTAATTATCAAAGACTGTTAAATAAACAAAATATCTCAAGAGTTGTAAGCATATTTGTATTTTAAGTTAAAAAAATAATATATTGTGTTTGTATCTTTTATCAAGTTTATAACTCTGCTACCTGGCATTACATTTTATGACACTGTGGCCTGGCCCCACAAAGTGCTATTTATGTCCCTTGTAACAAATGAGTTCAACACTCCTGTTTTATATAGTCTTGTCTTTGCTTGTGAAAAGCAAAGGAGATCATTAATGTCAACAACATCTCTATTAAATTGCTGATTATGTCCAGTTGACTGAAGAAGAATAAGCAGCATATACATATAAGAAAAAGGATAATAATATACTTGCTTTTTTTAAAAAAAGCAACTGTGGAATGTTTTCTGTTTTTTAAATATTATATGCCTTCCACTCATATAGGGGTTAATCTGTTATGAATGTTGTAACCTATTTTAGTGAAGACCATTATGTCAGACAGCCTCCAGGCTCATGCAGTACTAACATATACATAATCAGAATTACATGGTTAGTAGAGAGAGCCAGCCAACACCGCTGACACATACAGCTGGTGACTGGGCCAGGGTTGGGCAAGGGCAGCCATGACAAGCTCCGATATTTGTTTATAATGGCAAGAGGAACAGCAGGCCATCTTCCCCAAGCAATAGCAGTGGGATCTTCATTCCTGGATACAAGGAGAACATGTAGATGGCAAGTGAGGAAAGAGGCTTTGTGTAGGAGAATATGCAAAAAAATACCAAGCGCCAGCATGAAGGCATTCAGAGCTGTTGATTTGAGTGATACAAAGTGACGGAACACATAGAATGCTAAGAAATCCTGTGGGCCTGGCTTTGCCCAACCCCAAGTGCTGGCATGCAGCTAGTGGCACTGATACATGACTTCGTCTTGGTCCTTTGGGTTTGCTCCAGGTGTTACCTGAGACTGGCTTTGGGTCTGAATTCCAAAAGATAGGGTTTGAGGCTCTCTTTCAAAGAATCCCCAGGTCTGGGTTGCTGCCTGCCTTCCCCAGGAACTCTCCTCTTCCCCTCATCATTTTACTCTGATGGTGGCCAAAAGACTGATGTGCATCCTGTCATTTTTAACGGTGTGGCATAAGACAGAATGGAATCAGGAACAACTTGACTTGTAATCTCCCTGAGCCCCTGTCAAAGCCCAGCTTCTTCTTAGGCAGAGGCTGAGAAGACAATGGGCTGGAAGCAGTAAGAGTTTCTAAGATCCTTCATGCAAACTACGGCATGGGAATTTAGAACAATCCCCCTGCCCAGGTGAATTAATGGATATGGGGCAACAATCACTATATATATATATATATATATATATATATATATATATATATATATATAATATTCAGCTCCTTGGGACATCAGTGTGGGGAAGTAGAATAAAGAGGTTGAGGGATCCAAATACAAAACTCCCCCAACGGCAAACTCTTTTGAGGTTTCTACTGTGTGAGATAAAAAGGCACCCTATTCTGAGAAGATGCTCCACATTGTGCTACCTCTGTTGACTCCAAAGCCTAGCCTGGAGGCAGGCAGCATTTCTGTGCTAGCCCCAGAGCCCAGCCCACTGCCCAAGCAGGGCTGGGGGATAGTCTTGGTGAGTGCTTGGCAATGGCAAATGGCAGAACTGCCTATGCTTGTGTCTACCCCAGATACTGACATCAGAGACCCTGCCCAAGGCAGGTATGTATGGTGAATGTCCTTTCTTTTTATATGCACTTCCTTGATCTGTGTCTTTTATTAAGCAGTGTTGTGAATAAAAGCTGGTTAGACATTCTGGTATTTTTTAAAAAATAAGAAAAAACACGACTTCTAGGAGAGGAGGCAACTGAGAGGTGATATGATAACCATCTTCAAGTACTTGAAGGGCTGTCATATAGAGGATGGTATGGAAGGTTGGACCAGAACCAATGTGTTGAAATTAAATCCGAAGAGTTTTCGGCTCAACAGTAGGAAGAAGTTCCTGACAGAGTGGTTCCTCAGTGGAACAGGCTTCCTCGAGAGGTGGTACACTCTCCTTCTTTGGAGGTTTTCAAACAAAGGCTAGATGGCCATCTGACAGCACTGCTGATTGTGTGAACTTAGGCAAAGCATGCGAGAGAAGGCAGGAAGGGTTGCCGCAGTGCTTAGTTCTTATGGCCCTTTCTTACATGCCCAGGGAATTGCTGATTGCCACTTTGGGGTCTGGAAGCAATTGTTCTCCCGGCCAGTTTGGCCAGGGATCCTGGAGGGTTTTTGTCATCTTCTGGGCATGGAACAGCAGTCACTATGGGTGTGTGGGGGGGAGGTGTTTGTGAATTTCCTGCATTGTGCAGGGGGTTGGACTAAATGACCCTGGAGGTCCCTTCCGACTCCGTGATTCTATGATCGAAGAAAAATTACTCTGAGCTGATAAAGAATAGCTGTTGAATGGAGAGTGTTCACTTGAGGAAAAATGTTTCCTACATTTCGGACAGGAATCACTAATTTGCTCTCATCCCCCTTTAAAAATGGAGATACAAGCTAATAGTTAGCCTAGGATACAAACTAGTATTCCGACCAATAGGATTGACTGTATGGAGGGCTATTTAAATTTAAAGACTTTCCAGTCATTCTGGCCATCCTTTTGCTGGCAAAACTTTCTCTCCCCACTTAGTTATTTGCTTCAGGACTACATAAGAATCAGACTTCTGGTCTTGGTGATTGCCATGGCAATCATCTTCTCCCGGGGCTCTGGGAGAAGTCTGCCAGCGCCTATGGCTGGGTGGGGGTGCGATTGTCTGTGCTACCCCAGGAGTCCTTGGTTTGGACTCCCAGCCATGGGGCACTAGAGAACCCCTCCGGCACAACAAATTGGAGAAGGGAGGCTCCTCCAAGCCCCGATGGGCCCGCCATAGAGCATCCCGAATGGGAACAAGATCAGCACATAGGAGCAAGAGCATGGTGATCAAGTGATTATGAATGCAGAGAGACAATCACTGAAAATGTGAGTCAAGTTCAAGCAAGAATCACCCACGGATTTTGTGCCCCCCTAAAAGGAAATGAGGGGGGGAGGGGACTTCCCCCGCTAAGGACTGCATGCAAGCAAATTTAAAGCTAGAAAAAGGGGGCCGGCAGGGAAAAGTGATCAAACAGAAATAAAGAGACTGCAAGAGCTTTCCGGTCAGATTGAGAACTTCCAGAGACTTTGACAAACTTTTGCTAGAAGTAAACAATCCCTAAACATGGCACCACCAAAAGACTCGAGGGATAAGCTAATGAAAGTTAAGCCTTCTTCCAGAAGTTCCAGCCCTTCAAGTTCTATGCCTAGACAGGATTCAACCACTGAACTCCAAAGGTTGCTGTCAGAGACGCTTCACCCTCTACTGGAGAAAATCACAGCTATTGATAATAAGCTTGATGCACAATAAGTGCAAACGGC
The DNA here is from genome assembly GCA_029375565.1 of Gekko gecko. Lineage (NCBI taxonomy): Eukaryota > Metazoa > Chordata > Lepidosauria > Squamata > Gekkonidae > Gekko > Gekko gecko. Next base: position 115,049,067 of record JAPDNY010000007.1, read on the forward strand.
ATTAAACACACAGAAAATTGAAAAAGCAGAGCAGGAGCTCAAAGAGATTGGTTCCAACTCAAAAAAGGTGACTAAAAAACTGCAAGCACTGGAAAAAAAGTGTCAAATCGAAGAGTCTTGTGTGTTACAGCTGCAAATGGAAGGGCGAGCTATGTCTTGAGACTTCAAGGGATTAAAGAGGAGAGAGGGTAGAATCTGAGACAGATTGTTGGTGACTCGTTGGCTCCTTCAGCAGAGATGACATTGAATCAACTTCAAAGTGAAATAGATATGATCTTTAGATCGTATTCTGAATTTATCAGAAAGAATAATCTGCCTGGGGAAGTTACAGTTAGATTCTCCCGAAGGAGAGTGAGAGTCCAACTACTGAAAGCAACCAACAGAACTACCTTGAAGTTGAAAGACAAAGAGATTAAAATCTTGAAGAATATTCCATTTGAGATAAGAAGGAAGAGAAGGAAATACAGAGACTTGGTGTCTTTTTTACAAAGCCATAATGTTGCCTACAGATGGTTGGTACCCAAGGGACTAATCTTTCAATATGCAAATGGCAAAGAAAGGATTGACTCTGTTGAAAAGGCTTGTGAATTTTTGCATCAGCATGGTCATCCATCAGGAGGGGGAGAAGGGACTCCCGATGGTACCAAGGAGAGTGAAGAAAAAGGAGAGACTGGATCTTCTGATGAGGACTCAGACTCTAAACTGGGGGAGTAGCCCCCAAACCAAGCTATCATTTGAGGAAGAAAAAAAGGGAAAAAGTAGATTGTTAATGTTATCTGGAGTACTTAAGAAAAATACCTATTGCAGGGTGCAGCTCTTTATGAAATTGAAATTGCTGGTGGAAAATGGAAATGTCTTATTAGCTAGATGATCACTTTTAGTGAAAGTCAATTCACATTTAAGAGGCAGAATTATCAAGTTAAAATGTTTGTATGATCACCGACTCTTGGGTTTTTAGAGGTTTTTCTTTTCTTTCTCCTATAAAGTGTAGTCTCTTAACCCTGTTTTCTGTATCATAGTTTTCTTAGTTTGTAATATTTAGAAAAAAGCAATTAAAAAATCCCCTTGGAGGGGCCAAAAAAAAAAAAAAGGACTAAGTAAGAATCTTGGGCCCCTTTTTCAGAATGTCTGGGAGGAAAGTTTTTTAATCATCTGCTACAAGTGTTGTACAGGTAATTTATATAGTCCTAGTCTGTGGCAGTTACAGGTTATATTCTAACTGGTGTTTGGGAGGATTAATGTGAGTTTGGTGATTTATGTTTACAGGGCAAACTTGGATGGGGAGAGGAAACCAAATCAGGTACCAGACACAGTGCTTGGGGAGGAAATACTCTTGGTGTTGGGCATCTCTGCCTGGCCCTGCATGCTCACTGGCATTGAGGGACGGTGTTGATGATCAGTATCTCACATTTTGGTGTATAGGCTATGACAAGTGCAGAGCAGCTTGGTTACTGCTCCAAGCTTGGAACCATTATGCAGCTGCCCAAACACTGGCAAAGGTTTTGGGTAACCACCTAGGGAATCCATACTAAATTTTCACTGAAGAGCAAGGCTATTTTTGGGCAGGAACACTCAGGAATGGAGTTCCAGCTGGCTTCAGAGTTGGCCACGCCCACTACAACCAAAAACTCTGTGTGCGTGGCTACAGAGGGAAGACCTGGAGAGTGACACACACCCCCAGTGACTCCAAGGCGGGCGGGCCAGGGGGAGTCTGGAAGGATCGGGGAGGCATTTAAATGCTGCTGGGCTGCGGGGTGCTTGGGCAAGCCAAGGGAAGGCACAGGTGTGTGGCCTAATATGCTAATGAGCTGTGCTGTCGGGGTGTGTGGCCTAATGTGCTAATGAGTTTCTGATGTTGGGTGTGGCCTATTATGCTAATGAGTTCCTGCTGGGCTTTTTTTACAAGAAAAGCCCTGCTAAGTAGTAAATTACTCAACTGTTAATAAACCCCATTTAAACCATATTTGGTGTCTAGTGTTTCTCTTTGGAGGTGTGCGGAGAAAGGTTGCCCTAACCCTATACAAAATGCTGTTTTTTTGTTGCTGTACCAGTCAGTGGAGATGATATGGATCTGTGGACATAGATCACTGGAATAAGGCAGCTTTGCATGTGCAGATATATTCAAGTTTGTTTATTTGGAGACTGGCCCCAGTGACGCTCAGAATACATATGTTAAAAGGAAATGTATCTATGAAAGTTGTCAATTTCTTTAAATATTTCTAGCCTGCCTTTCATCCAAGCTCCAAGGCATCTGTTATCACAGCTGACTGATGATATGCTATGTGAAAACATTTTCAGAGAAGTCCTCAGACTAAACTCTCTGTCCAGCATTGATCCTAAACAGAACAGCTGTGTTTAAACATTGCTGCCACCCACACTGTTCTGATATATTCAGGGGGAAATGTGTGTTTATTTCTACAGTGATTGATGAACAGATTTTAATTAAGCAGGGAACCATCAACTTGAAGTCCTAGTATCTTTCATTTTAATAGCCAGTTTCATTGTGCAATGATTTATTACTGTCTAGAAATATAGCCATTTTTTATGCCCTTCATTTTTATTTAGTTTTTGTTAAAAACAGTCTGAATTATGGAGGTTTATTTTCCAGAAAAGTTCTGCACTTCTTTGTGTTTTCCTTTCTATGTAATGAAAGAAGGTATTAGCAGAAATTTTTAATGTGCGTGTGTGATGGACTGTCAACGGTTAATGCCTAACTGAGTCTGAGAGCCTTTGAGTGACAGGCTGTTCCACTGGAATTCTGTTGAGAGAGTCAGTTAAGGCATGACAGTTGGGGGACTGACAGTTGAAGAAGAGACAGTTAAGCACTGACTTTGGACTGGAAAGGAGGCTAAGAGAGTGAGTGTACCAAGGAGGATCCTCATTTAAGTCTAAAAAGGGAAATAGTGTCTAATAAAAAGAAGCGATCTTGCCCAGTTAAGAAATTGCTTCTAGTGAAGAGGAGTGATCCCTGGTCTATGTATAAAGGAGGATTCTGGGAACTTGGTTTTATGTTCCTGCCTTCTAAACGTTACGTATTGGTGAAACTCAGAAACCTATGCTTGAACGTTTAAGCAGAAACAGAAAAGAAAGCCTCTCTCCTCAAAGTTTTAAAGACCTTGTTGAACAGCAGAAACACTTACTTGTTGGCAACAAATTATTTGGTGTTTGTGTGAATACAAAGTCAGTTCAATGTTATTATCTGTTCACCTCATACCTCCTACACCAGATTCCACCTGGTCTTTTCTCCTCCAAGTTAAACATTTTGTTTCTTTTGAACTTTCAAAAGCCTTGTGCGCCATTTCAAAAGCAGACTATAAGGTGATTTTGTCTCTTCCCTCAGTTCTCTGGGCTGGTCCAGCATCACCATAGACAAACCAATAAGAATAACGTAGATATAGGGGCTGCTCAGCATGCTTGTGCAGAAAGACAGAAAGTTTCTTGTGAATCTAGTATCTCAGATAGCTAATAGTTTACTCTTAACCCCTTGGTGTCAGTGCATTATTGACACAAATGTAGTACTGGTGCTGCTGGCTGGTATCTTGTGCTTCAAGAAAAAAGAGAGAGAGACTCAACTCTAGAGTCTCAAGACCATGGAAGTTGTACTAGAATCCACACCAACCCCACCACAATCCAGCAGACATGGAGCTGCATGCCAATGACACCTCTTAAAAACCAGAGTTGGAAACAGCCAACCCAGACCATGCTGATGTAGGTTGACCATAACCCATGGCCATCCACATGCAGAATACAACAGGGAGGGAACAAAGGAAACACAACTGTGGCCAGGCCCAGAACCATGGAGTACAAAAAAGGGGTGGTGTCCATCTATCATTTGTCATGCCCTTCCAATCAGTATTAGGGGTTGGTATGAAATCTGTCAGACGTCTTTCAGGTGTAAATTTTCTAAGTAAAAAAGGAAGGAGTTCTGGTAAAAAGTGTGAATTCTGTCATAAATCTTCCAGGGGTGAACTCACAATGCAATTGGCAAGAGCAGAATTAGCAGTCAGCAGAGCTGAAGAGTCCTGATTTTAAAAGCCTGCAAGGGTGGGGGGAGTGAAAGCATGTTGGAGTAAAGCAGAGAGAGAGAGATTAAGGAATGAAAGGATTAGAAAAGGTGTTATAGCAGACTCAAGGAATGAAAGGATAAAAAGGTGTTGTAGCAGACTCAGAAAAAATGAAGAAAAAAACACAGCGAACAGGACAGTGTTTCACAATAGTCCTATAGAACTCTTATTGCTGGGGAAACTATTTTCGACAGAACAGGAGACAAATAATAAGAAATTTAGATCCAGAGGTAAGTGAGCACAAATTTTCTTTTGCTAATATATGCTAATTCAGAGGAATCTCATTCACAGGGGAGGGTTATGGTGTTTGCTCTGAAGATGAAAAGTTGCTGGGAAAGGATCCCACCTGTGGGTACCTCAAGAATCATGCCACAGTTGCTTGACCCTATGTTTGTTCACTTAGAAAAAAATCCTATCCACAGCCTGATCCTGTGTACTGTATGTATGTATGTATGTATGTATGTATGTATGTATGTACGTATTTGATTTGTATCCTGCCCTCCCTGCCGAGGCAGACTCAGGGCAGCTTACGTAAAATGTATTAGACAATAAAACAACAAAGTTAGAGGAGGAGGAGGAGACTGGATTTATACTTCACTATCCAAAGGAGTCTCCGAGTAGCTTACAGACTCCTTTCCCTTCCCCTCCCCACAACAGACACCCTGTGAGGTAAGTGGGGCTGAGAGATCTCTGACAAAAACTGCTCTTTTTCAAGAACGGCTGTGCCAGAACTATGGCTTGCCCAAGGTGATGGGGCAGGTGATGCACTCTATTCTTGGTGCTGGGGGGGAGCAGTGGGAGGGCTTCTGGTGTCCTGGCCCCACTGCTGGACCTCCTGATGGCACCTGGTATTTTTGGCCACTGTGTGACAGAGTGTTGGACTAGATGGGCCATTGGCCTGATTCAACATTGGCTTCTCTTAAGGTCATCCAGCAGGTGCAAGTGGAGGAGTGGGGAATCAAATCTGGTTCTCCCAGATTAGAGTCCACGCACTTAACCACTACACCAAACCAGAGCAATACACTTTTAAAATGCAGCATAAAGTACTAGTGCTTTTTGCGGGCAATGACGGACATTAGCAGCATCTAACCTTGACATGTTGATAGTGATAGTAATTTAAATCTGGCATTGACATGTTGACGATGATGTTAGTTGGTTAGGGACAGGGTCTTGATTTATTAGGGCAGCTCCCTACTTGAAGGCCTGGTGGAAGAGCTCTGTCTTGCAGGCCCTGAGGAACTGTAAAAGGTCCAGCAGGGCCCTGATGTCATCTAGGAGCTCATTCCACTGGTGTGGGGCCACCACTGAGAAGGTCCTGGCCCTTGTCACAGCCAGCCTGGCTTCTCTAGGACCCAGGAGGGCCAGATGATTTTGGGACCCCGATCTTAATGCTCTCTGGGGAACATGTGGGGAAAGGCGGTCCCTTAGGTACATAGGCCCCTGGCCATATAGGGCTTTAGAGGTAAGAACCAGCACCTTGAACCAAATTTGATATGCTATAGGCAGCCAGTGCAGAGATTTTAGCGCAGGTTGATGTGCTCCCGCACAGAGAGGCCTTCTGCACCAGCTGCAGTTTATGGATTTGGGACAATGGCAGCCCCATGCATTGCAGTAATCCAATCTCGAGGTGACCATTGCATGGATCACTGTTGCCAGGTCATTGTGTTCGAGGAAGAGAACCAACTGCCTAATCAGCCAAAGATGATAAAAGGCTGACTTCGCAGTGGCTACTACCTGGGCCTCCATCATTAAGGAGGCATCCAGGAGCACTCCCAAGCTCCTAACCCCTGGCACTGGCACCAACGGTGCCCCATCAAAGGTCAGGAGTGGGATCCCTACCCTTGGACTGCTCTGACGCAGGCACAGAACCTCTATCTTTGCCAGATTCAATTTCAGTTGACTCGATCTAAGCCAACCAGCCACAGCTTTCAACGCCAGGTCCAGATCGTCCGGACTAGAATCAGACTAGCTGTTCAACAGCAGATAAGCTACCTTTCTCATTGAGACTCAAAATAGATTACACAAGGTAAGTCAATGCAATAATTCACATGAGACATCTAATAAACAATGCAACAAGACTAGGATTATAGCAATTTGATTATAGCAATTTGAAACAGCAAAAATAATTACACGTGGTATGTCAAACAATGCAGAAAATGATATTACAAAGGTAGAAAGCATTGTAATAAGAGCAGGGTAATACATACAGTTCACAGTCCTGTTCATTTTATAAAAGCTCCTTCCTGAACTGTTCCATTATCCTAGAGCACTATTACCTTTATTAAAATGCCCCCTTGAACCATTCTGTTTTACATAGTTGGCAGAATGACAAACATGTGGAAACTTTCCTGACTTCCTTTAATAATTATATTTTATTTTTATATAGAATAATTTGGTGAATTTGCACAGCTACTATCCATGGCTCATTATACAAACTTGCAATAACTGCAAAGCATATAAGGTAACCCCAGTAAAAATTTCTTATTATTTTTTGAATAATTTTTTTATAACATATATTTACTACATACCGTTGATATATAACAATCTGGCTTCCCGCCCTCTTTTTTCAACAATTTCAGAAAGCAACACCTGGTCATCTCTCTATAATATAATTCTGTTTTGGTCATAGACTTTCCTGAACATTCCACATGGTGCCAAAATCAGTTGGCTCAATGATCTGTCACTTAGAATGTGTCCCTAGCCACTGGCTGTGCTGCCTGAGTCCTGCCCAGCCGCCACTCAAGAGTGCTCGCATGCCATTGGCTGGGTGCTGGGTTTGCTCCTCTTCCCTGCCCACTCCTTCAGCCACTGTGCCCTCTCAGAATTTCTGGCAGACAGCTTTCTGTCTTGACGAGGACAATTGCCTCCTGTGTGAGAGTAACTTTTCCCCTCAGTAGCTGTTGGTAGGTGTAACGAAATGGCAGTTACATGTGTCTGTAAGATGGCTGCCATCTCTGTGTTTAAAATGTTCCCCCAGAAGGCTTAATTGAGCTGTAGGTCCAGAGAGGGGCCTGCAGGGGTATCACTCACTGGGTTGAATGAGGCTTCCTCATCTGCTGGTGTACAATTCCCAGCATCCCCAAGGCCAAAAAGTGTGGGAAAACAGGGACTGTCCCAAGGCAGTCTTCGTCCCTGGGAGGCAGCAGAAATTCAGCCACTGCATAGTCAGCTGGATTGGGGAATGGATGGACGTTTCCCAGCTCTCTTGGGTAAGAGAGAGAGAGAGGCTGAAGCAGAGCCAGTCCAAGGAGAGATCCTATCCTGAGCCCACAACCTCCAGAGCTAGAGAGTGTTGTGTGCAGGGAAAGAGGATTGCGTTTAACCCCTGTTGGTTCATGGTGTGTGCTTACTCCTACAGTTGTGCCTTATTTATTTAGTGTGTGTGTGCTCCATAATTGTGTAAATAGTTAAATAAATTCTTTTATTTGGGCTAATAATCTGTGTTGTGCTCTGACCACATAGTCTCCCGTGTTCTGCACAATACCAAAAGGAAGGGGGTAGCCCAGGGAAGCAAGGAAACCCCTTGGGTTGCCAACTTTCCAAGGATCCCCAAAAACTGGGGATTCCATCTCCAAATAGGGAGATTCGGCCAGAGGGGTCTCATTGTCCCTCTAAAAAGGCAGTGACAATTCAGTGAGTCGTGGCAGCAAACTTAAGGAGTGAGATACGCCCACAGGATGAGGGTGGGAGGCGAACAGCTGAGTTGTAAACTGGAGTCCATTTCACCACAGTAGGCAAGCAAGCTGGGTTCAGAAAAAGGAAGGAAACCCTTTGTAGGTCTTTGTGAGGAACTCATTGGGGCCAGTGCTTACTAGGATTGCCAGTTCCAGGTAGGGAGATTCCTGGAGATTTTCTGGTAGAGTCTATGGAAGCCAGGGTTTGGGGAGGGGAGAGGTCTCAGCTGAACAGAATGCCATAAAGCCCACCTTCCAAAGCAGTTATTTTTTCAGGGGGGGGAGATCTGTTGTCTGGAGTTCAGTTGTGATACCTGGTGATCTTTACGCTCCCCCTGGAGGTTGGCTACCCTAGGCATCTCAGTCAGTGCTTCAGAACAGGGTCTGCTAGATCCAGGTTCTTGCTGTAGAAGCTGAGTGGGTGATTTTGGACCAGTCACAGATTTTCAGCCTAACGTACCTCACAGGGTTGTTGTGCAAATCAAAAGGCGAAGAGGAGAATGATATAAGCTGCTTTGGTCCCCATTGCAGAGAAAGACTATTTTTCCTCCTGAGAAACCATTGTTGCCAATCTCCAGGTGAGAGCTGGAGATCACTCAGAATTACAACTGCTCTCCAGATGGCAGAGATCAGTTCCTCTGGAGAACATGGTGGACTCTGTGTCCTTATACCCTGCTGAGATGGGGCCCCCATGATAGCCAATGTGATGTGGCAGTCAGGGTTTCAGAGTACCATAGAGGCTACAGGAGGGGGGGATAGAAAGCTGAAGAGTGAGGGGGAAATAAAGGTAGATTGATGCTAGGCTGGGAAGGAGATAGGGTTGCCAACTCCAGGTGGGAAATTCCTGGAGATGTGAGGGATGGAACCTGGAAAGGGTGAGATTTCAGGAGGGGTGGGAGCTCAGACAGGTACAATGCCATAGACTCCTTCCTCCCGACCAGCCATTCCCTCCTGGAGAACCACTGTTGCCAATCTCCAAGTGAGGGGTGGAGATCACTCAGAATTACAACTGATCTGGGACAGCAGAAGTCAGCTGCAGTCAGGGGGGCAGACAATGGTAGGTTGATGGTTAGCTGGGAAGGAGATGGGGTTGTCAGTTCCAGGTTGGGAAATTCCTGGGGATTTGAGGGTTGGAGCCTGAAGAGGGTGGGGTTTGAGGAGGGGTTGGACCTCAGACAGGTACAATGCTGTAGACTCCACCCTCCAAACTAGCCATTTCCTCCTGAGTAACAATTCTTGCCCATCTCCAGGTGAGGGCTGGAGATCACTGAAAATTACAACTGCTCTTCAGGTAGCAGAGATCAGTTCCTCTGGAGAAAATGGTGGACTCTGTGTCATTATACCTTGCTGAGGTTACCACAGCAAATTGACACTGAGTGTCCAAGGCCTCAGCACTCTCCCAGAGCCTCTTTCTAAAGCTCGTATTTATTTCCACAACAGGCCTTATTCATAGTATATACATATATATCATTCTTTATGCATGTATTTCTGGATGTGTGTCATCGTAAAATAAGGAATACTGACCACTGAGAAAGGCCCGAAGGGGCCGAAATGTGTATGGTCCTTAGGTCAAATGCTTTACCCATCTATTGGATATGTATAACAATCAGTTCTGAATGAAATATGTTCTTTGAGTCTGGTGTTTAGACTATTTCTTTTAATCTTTTTTATGTTTTATTTATGTATACACCCTAATAGTGGTTTTTTAAATATTTTTAAAATATTTTTATATTAATTTACCTGTAGCTTGACCATTTTATAAAAGCTCCTTCCTGAACCATTCCATTATCCTATAGCCCTTTTACCTTTATTAAAATGCCCTCTTGAACCATTCTGTTTTACATTGTTGGCAGAATGACAAACATGTGGAGAGCCGGTTTGGTGTATTGGTTACATGTATGGACTCTAATCTGGGAGAACCGGGTTTGATTCGTCACTCCTCCACTTGCACCTGGTTGAATGACCTTGGGCAAGCCATAGTTCTGATAAGACCTGTTTCTGTCAAGAGCTCTCTCAGCCCCACCTACCTCACAGGGTGTCTGTTGTGGGGAGGGGAAGAGAAAGGAGTTTGTAAGCCGCTCTGAGACACCTTTGGGTAGTGAAGGGCAGGGTATAAATCCAATCTCCTCCTCCTCCTCCTCCTCCTTCTTCTTTTTTCTTCTTTCCTGACTTCCTCAGAAAGACCATTCCACAAATAGGAGCAATAACAGAAAATATGTGTGTATGGGCAGTTGCTGTTCTTTGCCATTTGTTGAGTGGCACTGTTAGAATAGTTACTGATTTACAGAGAAAAGAAGGTTGAATTTACAGTTTCAGGTTTCAGTAACTGGAAGAAGGCTCTCACATTTCTTTAATTCTGCAAACTATGTAAAACAGTTGCTTGGGAGGGCATCTTTATGCTTATACAGAACAGGACTGTAGTCTGTGCTGCAGTATACACTATATATTATTGACTTGTTGTATGTTCTATCATGCTCTTACAGCAGTTTTCATTTTTTGTAATTCCATTTTCTGCATTACTTGACATAACATGTTTGATACTTTTTTGCATTTTTGTAAGCCTAGTCCTATTGCATTGTTTATTAGATCTCTCATGTTGTTTGATTACCATGCTCTATACCATGTAATCCACCTTGAGTTTCAAGAAGAAAATTGGTAAATAGCTAATAAAGTATAAATAAATATATAATGAAGTAAATAAATGATGGTCTGACCACCACTGTACTCATTTGCCCCCCCCCATAAAAAATTTCTGGCTATGGGCCTGATGACTGTGGCACAGGCAGCAGCAGCCCTGGGACAGGCACACCTCAAGCAGCTCCACAGTAGTGGTTTTGAGTCCCCTCCTGCAACCATATTTGCTTTCCCCGTGTGGACACATAGGGGAGCAATGATGGCCTCGTCTGACACCATCGCCCACATGCCTCTACAACTCACACATCACAGGCAGCCTTGATAGATTGCCCAAGACCTCTCCAGCACAAGGGTGCTGGTCTTTGGAGAGGGAGGATTAAAGAGATGGGCCTTTTGCCAGGCAAAGGGGATGCAGATACTAGTGCAGAAACAAGGAAACACAGAGCTGCACATCCCCACCTGAACTGGCAAGTTACATTGGCATTACATAACAGCACCATGTGGTGATATACTGCCAGCTTATCAGCAAGCCCCTCCCCAATATTTATTGCTAGCAACTATTTAGAGAGGGAAGGTTATTAAGGTATGGAAGGTAAGGACGGTATGGAGAAATGTTTGCAGCAGGCACAGCTTGAGGTAGGGAATGCTGTGGAGAAACCCCCCTCCCCCTCTGTTTTTTAAAAGTGTGGGTTCCCCCCCCCGCCCCGGGTCCTCTCTGGAAGTGACAGGAAGCCAGTTCAATTGCCTGTTAGATTACATGTATACATATGCTAATGGCCCAAGTATTTGGTGCTAGGAAGTCTCCAGATTTCCCAGAAGATCTTCCAGGAGGTACCTGTGACCTGCATCTGGTTCAAAAGGTTGGAGGGAGTGATGTAAAGGGGGTGGAGATACAGGTTTGATAAAAGCCCTTGCTCCGAGAAGGACGGCTCTGTTGGTGCTGATTCTTTGAAGGGAACAGACTTCTGAGTAATAGTCAGTTGTGGTGGCCATCTTTTGATGACCATGTGGTCTCCTAGGTAATGGGACTAGATGGGAACCTTGTGACTTTTTAAGAGCAATAATGCCTGCCCTAGTTCAACATCAATTAGGCTATGTCTAGAAAAGGGAAATAGGATTGCATTTATGACCACTTTCCTTTTGAAATCTGTTTGTTGATCTAGTGCTGTGCTTAGAGCCAGTTTGGTGTAGTGATTAAAAGTGGCAGGACTTTAATCTGGAGAACTGGGTTTGATTCCCCACTCCACATGAAGCCAGCTGGGTGACCTTGGGTCAGTAGTGAAGGGCAGGGTATAAAATCAACTCTTCTTCTTCTTAAGGATGCTTATAAATATTTCCTTTTCAATGAATCTTTTTTTTCAACTTTGGAGGTTGATTCTCAGTCTCTGTACCACTTAGTATCCCCCACTGTCTTGGACACACTAGTTCAAAAGGGGGCACCAGGTTAGGAGGAAAACAGTCAGAGGGCACGTGGTTATTTCTCCAGGGGACCCCCAAAGTTGTAATTGGTCTCTGTGATAACCAGGCTCTGGGTAATGGAGAACATAGAGGGGGGGGGCTCAGGTTGGAAAGGGGGGCTAGGAGCCCTGTCCCTCCTAGCAGGAACCCCCACCCCAAAAGGAGAGGTGGTAGCAGTGAGTTACCCTAGTGGAAGGAAGAAGTAACCCTCTCCAGGAGTTGTCAGCACCAAGGAGGGGTGGGCAGAGCAGGGACTGCAAGTCAAAGCAGGCCTGTTTCGTCACAGATGCCCCTCCATTGCTTACCTGTAAAGGATGCATTATCTTGGCATCTGCAGCTGGAGGAGCAGAGGCTCCCATCTGGTGTCTGTGTTGTGATGATTCTGAGCAAACATTAGCTATATGCCATAATGGAGTTTATTCTCTTCTTGGCTGTTTATGCAAAATGCCCTTTCTCTAGCATGCCCATCACTAAAGTCTTCCTATTTGCACTCAATATAAGGCTAGAGAGGTACAGCCCCATGCTGCACCTCTTGACATCTTAGATATGGGTGTTATGGCTGGGATTATTGCTTAGGTGAGCTATGATTGGTTGTAGACTTAGTTGATATCTATGCTCAGCATGGTTTGGAAGTGTGGGAAGCTGGACAGGAAGGTTGTATTTTCGCTCTCCATGATTTCTGTGAGATTCTCCCCCAGTTATGCCAAGATTGTCACTGATGTTATGCTGGCTGTGGAGAATAGGTTGGGAGGCTGCAGATATTGACTGTTTCACCCATCAGCATCTGAACTACATGTTAAAACTAAATTGCTGTACACCAGCATAGGACTAGATATGCAATCCTAAACAAGGTTATAGATTCTTAGAAGGGTGCAACTTGGCTTAGAATTGCACTGCTATTCAGTATCCAAAGGTGTTTAGAGTTGGTGCTTAGAATTGTGTTATAAAGGGATGATAATGCATTAGGATGTTTTATTTAACTCCTACTTTGAGTTCCTTCTTTATGGTGAAAGAAGCAGTTCTGGTTTCTGTGTAGAATTATGGCATAAAAATGAGATGGTGGTGGTGGTTAGTGATGTGTTTTGAAAACAAACAGACATTTAAGAATTGGCTTTTGGACTTGCAGGAATATGGCAAGCACTATTAGAAGTCCAGTGAGAGTAGCTCCTAAATATACACAGTTGGCTATTGCTGAGCTGATTTCATTTTAATTACTCTTGGCATGGTAGTCATGAGTGACAGTTGATTCATCATGTAAAATGCTAAAATATGTTTCCTAATAGGGTGTTAACAGCAGGGCACTGAGGAGCCTAGGCTTCCCCTTCTTTTGGTGGAAAAGACTGAGAACTGCTTCAAGAGACTATTTTGGCCTGCTGCATTCCCATGCCAAGCCTCTCATCTACAAAGTGTCATGCCTTAAACCAGGCATTATTTGATGGGCTTGGCTACCACTCCTATTGACTTGCCAGAACTTAGCAGGAGAGCCTTCATCTCATCAGCAGTCCTGTTCTCATCATCTATCTGCTGCTTCTGGCATTCTTTCTACAGCTCTTGCTTTATCAGCTTAAGAATTCTCACTTGCCCTGCTAACTCCGTCCTAGCTAGTCTGATCTGACCCTACTCTAGTTGACCCCCTCAAAAAACAAAATTCTCTCTCTCTCTCTCCCCCTCTCTGTGCCAGTTTCATAGTCCCCTGGCCAGACAAGTTCTCTGTTTGTCCTTATCCCACCGTACCACCAAATTGTTGTGGACCTGCAGGCCCTGTTCCACCCTGCCCTCCAAGGTTTTCACAACACATGGAGAGGCTTTTTTCTCTCTCTAGTAACCTTCCACCACCACGTGAACTTTGTATGGAATTACCTGCCAGGAGGGTCAGGACTCCCAGCTTCTGAGACCTTGCCTCTGTGTCTCCTGCTGCCCAGTGCCTGGTCACCATGGGAACACTTTACTGCCTTGTGCTCCCCTAGAGGAATAGTTGCCTGCCTCTCCCTGACATTCCTTTTAAAATAGCATGTCCAAGATGGTGGAGGTCTATGTGGTACAGAGAAACACTACCAATATCACAAGTTATAAAGTATTTATTAAAAAGAAAATGTTCGCAAGCATATTTTTAGCACAGCACAAGATTGAGCAAGGGATTCAAAAGAAATGGGTAAGTCACAGTCCCTCTGTCCCTCTGCTCTGGTTAGACCTTGCTGAGAGTATTGTGTTCAGTTTTGGGCACCATAATTTAAGAAGGATATGGACAAGCTGGAACATGTCCAGAGGAGGGCAAGAAATATAATGAGGGATCTGGAGACCAAGTCCTTTGAGGAAAGGCTGAAGGAGCTGGGTACGTTTAGCCTGGAGAGGAGACAACTGAGAGGTGATATGATAACCATCTTCAAGTACTTGAAGGGCTGTCATCTAGAGGATGGTGCAAAGTTGTTTCTGTTGTCCCAGAAGATTGGACCAGAACCAACGGGTTGAAATTAAATCAGAAGAGTTTTTGGCTAAACATTAGGAAGAACTTCTTTACTGTTAGAGTGGTTCCTCACTGGAACAGGCTTCCTCAGGAGGTGGTGGGCTCTCCTTCTTTAGAGGTTTTTCAACAGAGGCTAGATAGCCATCTGACAGCAATGCTGATTCTGTGAACTTAGGCAGACCATGAGAAGGAGGATAGGCAGGGTTGCATCAGTGCTTAGTTATTTTGGCCCTTACTTACACACTCAGGGAAATGCTGATCACCACTTTGGAGTCAGGCAGCAATTTTTCTTCAGGCCAGTTTGGCCAGGGATCCTGGAGGTTTTTTTGCCATCTTCTGGGCATAGAGATGGGGTCATTGTGTGTGTGGCGGAAAGTATTTGTGAACTTCCTGCATTGTGCAGGGGGTTGGACCAGATGATCCTGGAGGTCCCTTCCAACTCTGTGAGTGTATGATTCTATATGGTCAATGGCTGCCTCCCTAGTTGAGAGTCCTGTCTGGCCTTCTGGACTCAGCACCCAAAGAAAGTGAGCTCCTCATTGCTGAAAGGAGTTTTTATCATTTTCCTTTCCCCTCCCACTGATCCAGGTCAAGGAGGCTTCCTGATGTCTGCAGACATTTCCTTCCTGGCGATTATTCTTGGAGCCTCTCTAGTCTAAAGTCCTCCAAACATGTTTTTCCTGCTTGAAGAAGGGGGAGTATGTGACCCAACCATTGTCTCTCCTGCTAGATCTATTAGCATTTGTATGAAGGTGGGCTGGAAAGCAATTGAACTGACTTCCTCCCTTCTTGCCTGTTCTCTATCCAGAAAGAAAAAAAACTTAAAAAACTCAAAGTGAAGGCTTTGCTCATTTCAAACATCCAAAGAAAAAATGCATTTCTTCACACTTGTACTAAGCAATAACTAAGTCATTGTTGAATGCATGCAAAGTAGAGGTAGACAGGAAAGAGAGAAAGAAGGCTTTTCTCCCCTGCAAAGTAAAATCAGAGAGCATTTGCTTTCAACATAATTTTTTTTTTTTAGCTGCGATCCATAATCTCCACTCCTTGATTCATATTAAACTACTGCTGGAAAAGAAAGGATTCCCAGATGTTGCCTAGTCAACTGCAGAGTGGAAAATCTGACCTGGTATAACACCCCCAGCACCACAGCCTCCCAGGCAAAGATTCCATTTGCCCTCTCTCACACCTCCAAGATCTAATCAAAACATTATATGAAAACAAATAACTTGCAGAATTCCTTGCCACCACTGCCCCACCCCCACCGATGACCAGGGCCCTCAGAATTATTTTGCTCTCTTTCTTGGTGGCCTTGCTTGGAAGGGGGGGAAAGGCAATGGTGGGCTCTAATATATAAAACATACATTGACTTTATTTCCTTCATCTATACTCCATCTTTCTCTCCATTGGGGACCCAAACTGGCTTACATCATTACCTCTTTTCCATTGTATCTCTACAACAACCCTGGGAAGCAGGTTAGGCCGAGAGTGCATGACTAGCCCAAGCTTCTATGGCAGACTGGGGATTCGAACCCGGCTCTCCCAGATCCTAGTCTAACTCTCCCCAACTTCTCTGACCACTACACCACACTGGCTCTCTTTTCCTTTTTGCCATGAATATCTTAGAAGCCTAACAATGCAATCTTCATCAGAGTTACATCCTTCTAAACCAACTGACCTCAGCAGACTTAGAAGAGTACTAACTCTGTTTAGGATTGCACCTTACAGCAATATTGTTGCTTCTGTCTAATCAGATATGTTCCCAGAGTGGACTTTGTGGAGCAGGAGAGTCTTTTTTCATCCTTTCCCTACAGCCCATTGTACTAGCCCTCACATTTTGATCCTGTGGGTTACAATGCAGGGTGCAACAGTGGAGTCGGCAGAGGGAGGGAACAGTTGTCAGAAGCTGGTGCTTCCTCAGAAGGAGGAGGAGGAGATTGGATTTATACCTCACCCTTCACTCAGAGTCTCAGAGTGGCTTACAAACTCCTTTCCCTTCCCCTCCCCACAACAGACACCCTGTGAGGTAGGTGGGGCTGAGAGAGCTCTGACAGAAATTGCTCTTTTCAAGAACACCTCTGACAGAACTATGGCTTGGCCAAGGTCATCCAGCAGCTGCGAGCAGAGGAGTGGGGAGTCAAACCTGGTTCTCCCAGATTAGTGTCCACGCACTTAACCACTACACCAAAGTGGTTCTTATGTCCTTGGAACTGCATGGCTGGATAGGCCAGGGAGTATAACTTCAGTGTTCACACTCAGCCCTGTACCCAAAAGTAATGATGGGAACAAAAATAAAGTAAAATAAATGCAAAATATATGCAAAATATAAAAATATTTATTTATTTAATTTATTATTTGCATTTATATCCTGCTCATCCTGCGAAATATCAGTGGTATTCCTCCCCTGCAATGTTCTTTAACATTAATGAAACCTCTTATTTCAGTGGGTCTTGTCAGGATATTGTTCTAGTGGAAATCCAGTTAATAACTGCCTAGATAGAATTTATTAGGAAGTTAAAGGACAGAATGCACTTTGCTCAGGATTAGTCATAAACCAAAACATATACTCAGGTAAACTGTAATGTATATTTCCCCTTTTTACCATTTGGACTATGACTTTAAAGGGTAGCTCTGAAAACACCCTGCACAGAGCTTTTACAGTGTGCATTATTGATTAATTCTACCATAAGAGCTCTTGTGCTCTTCTAAAATGCAGTGCATTGACCTAATGGGCTTAATGGCTCTATGCCCTATAATGGCTAGTATTGTACATTCTTATTTATGCTTTGGCTTTGCCTGCAGGGTAATTCTACAAAACCAATAAGAGCCTGGATGCTGGAAGTATTAGTCCTGCAGTTCAGAACTTTCTATTCTCATGGTCATTGATTGCATATTCAATCAAAACAGGATTACGAAACTGCGGGGGAAATCGGGCGAAGCCGCGGGTCAAAATGCAGCCCCGCGGCTTCGAGTGTGAAATTGACTAATAGTATCGGGGCAAACGGCGGCGCAACCCCGAGGCAGCTTTAGTGGGAAATCACCAACAGTGTGTGCATATATTTTCATCTCTGGAATGTAGTGGATGTATGGAAGAAGGAAACTTTGCAACTGGTTTTTTTCTGATATACAGACAATTGGAACTGGGATAAAACATGTAAGAAATGTAGCTGAACTTGCAGGGTATTCCCACCCAACAGAAGTAGTTTTCTTCAACAGTGGCAGTTCCCTGTCACATTTGCTTCTTCTCTTCAGGATTTCAACTTGCCTAGTGGTAATTTAGACTTAAACTACCACTGGAAAATTCCAGGTTGTTGTCCCCTCTTGGATACTCTAAAGAGACAGGGCAAATGTTTTGAAATTGCGCATAACTAGCCTGAGTTAGGTGGAAATTTCCAAATTTCTATTTTTTCAGTAAATTCTTGAAACCATTATTGAATCTGCTAGCATCAGGAAGCACTAGAAAAGAGTAAATGGTAAGCAGAAAGGTCACTTTCTGCTGTATTTTCCATGTCAGGCAGCTTGTAACATAATCATAGTAGGCTGTACTCTGGAATGAATATGCATTTAAAAAGAGAGGGAGGTAAATTATCTTGTTGCAGACATTTTTTACATGTTCTTTTGTGTGTTTCCAAAGTTTAAGATTAACAGGGCTGTCATTAACAAACATATCCAAGTCAGCTGACTGCCACTTTTAATAGGAAGTAATATCTGAGGGATATTCCCCCAAGGCCCACAATGAACACATACTTGTAATTAATGTAGAAAGTGTCTGTATGTCACCTTTACTTTATACTTGCAGCTGAAAGATCATGTATCTTGAAACATAAAAAACCCTAATCTTCAGAACGAACAATTCAGATAAGAGAGTCTGAGAGATCTAGTAGGCTAACTGACTGGCAAAATGCTCTTGAAGTACATCATTGTCATGCTTGTGAGATTTGTAGAACATTCTGAATGGTTTAAACAGGCAGATAAATCTATCAGTGGCTATTAGTCATGATAGCTAATTTAGACCTCCCGTCTCTGGCCCCAGCTCCTGCCAACCTAGCAGTTCAAAAACAAGAGATAAATAGGTACCGCTTCAGTGGGAAGGTAACAGCATTCCATGTGCCTTGGCATCTAGTCATGCCAGCCACATGACCATGAAAACATCTTTGGATAGCACTGGCTCTTTGGCTTGGAAACAGAGATGAGCACTGCACCCCTAGAATCGGATTCGACTGGCTTTTGAGCAAGGGAAACCTTTACCTTTACCTATTCTGAAGAGGGTATGCCTCTGAACAGCAAAGGATGGAGACAAGCCACAGAATTGTGTTCATACTATTCATAAAGGGCAGAGCTGATTAACAATCCTAGTTTAACCTTATGCATTGTATCTGTTGCCTTCTTTATGGGATGTGGGGATAAACAATTTACAATGCTTGAATTTATGCATATTTTTGGAGAACCAACTCCAATTGAGTTCAGTGGGACTGATTATCAAATAAGCATGTGTATTACTTCAGCCTTAACCCTGCAAAGAAAGATGGCAAGGCATTTAACAATATAGAAACCTCTTCCATTGTTCTTTCTTAACTGTTCCTGTGGATATTTTGTATGCTTTATTTGACAATTGTCTCTGTGGAGAAATGCTCTTCAACCAAGCATTCAATCCAGCGATTCAGTTAATGGCTAGGAACCCAGCTGGAAACCAGTAGCTGGCAGAAAGAGGGAGGGTTAAAGAAGAAGCCATCAGGTCTGAGCACAGAGCACTCAAGCTCTTGTTTATGCCAATGAATCTGTTCAAAGTAGGATAATGGTTTACTACCTTACAGCCTCATAGTATGTCACACCCAAAAAGAAGCAGAGAGAAAACAGCAAAATGGCTAGAATATAAACTCTTCCTTTGGGATGGAAAGGGACAGTAAAGTCTTCCCCCTGGGGGGAAGAAGAAAGAAAGAGGTTATTTAAACTCAGGACATGAGGAAAAAGCTCTCTTCTGTGGCTTCTGACCAAGGGGTCATGTGCCATGCAGGACTAAATGTTTACCTAGGGACTCCATCTTGTCCTCAAGGCAAGAGACAATGGGGAGAGATATAACCATGAGAACTAAGGTAATGGTGAACTTTAAACTGCTTCAGCTTCAAGTAAAGCTAGCCTGTTCTAATGAAACAGCATTTAGGACAAATTCCAAATGTAGGGAACTTTATTAAACATTTAAATATTTTGAATGCTTTAAGCCTGATCTGTGGATAAACATCTATTCACTCTTGCTATCTGAAGTGTAGTAATGGGGAGGGGCAGTGGGTAAACTCACAAGGACAGTTGAAATGTGCAAAGTTGTGATAGGTCACTTTCACTCTTCTCATAGGAGTGCAGCTGGAGGTGTGGCAACTAGATGCAGGCTCTAAGCAGCAAATTAGACTCAGAGAGCTAGACACATGGATCTGTTTAGCAAGAAATACTCTCAGAATTGTTGGTGCAGTGGGTGACACCAGCTTGGTGTGCTTGAGGAATGAGGGGGAGGGACAGAGACTTGGGATGGTCACAGGGCTTTCGCAACCTCCCAGGGACCAACTAGAAGGAATAGGGAAGGTCTTGTGAGTCCATTTCTTCAAAGTCTGATACAATGCTCCAAAATATGCTTCATAATCAAAGTTCTGAATAATGTATACAGGGGCTCAATACATACAGATTACACAGAATTACTAGAAAACCTAAATGTGCATCAGGGACTAGAGTATATGATGGTGTTTTGTACCCTTTAAAAAAACTCTTGCTTTTGTTTGGCATTTCTTTTTAAAGAATGTTTAAAGAAAATTCTTTGAATGTTGCATTATTTCATTGCTCAGATGTGCATCTTATATGATAGAAATGGCTTCTTTAGGTAGGGTTTGGGTGTGTTTACTTTATTACTGACATTTTTTGTCCAATTTACATAACTATATATGCTGAAATATTTAATTTATTTATTTTAAACATTTCTATACCACCTTTCCCTCCATTGAAACATTTCAGCATTAAAACAGCATTTAAAATAAAGTATATATAAAATATGAATTGCCCTCATCTCTCTTTATATATAATGCTATTTTGGTGTGAGCATTCCACATGCTCCCACAGCCTTTGGCTTCCTCAGCTGCCACTCTGAAGGTCTGTCAACCCCCTGGCTGCATTGCCTCACTATGTTGCTTCAGTCCCACCCACAGAGCCGGCGGCCAGCGTCTCAGCCTCAGTCTGGAGGGAGCTGGGGAAGGGGATGGATGTTCCACCGAGGCAGCAGCAACCCCTCCACAGCCCAAAAGGGAAAGAGAGGAGGGACCACTAGGAGGGATGCTGGGGGGGCACTTCATAAGGCAACCCTGATGACTGGCCAGAAAGGCTGTGGGGGAGAAGGAGGCAGACCTAGTGAGTGGCAGCAAGCACAGGAAGCACTCACCTTCACTGCCCCTTGCAGCCCTTCTCCCTCAGCCACAAGGCTGGTGCTTCCTCAGGGAGATAGCTCAGCAGGCTGCACTGCAGAGAAAGCTGGCTGCCACCTTTCAAAGGCTCTGTCGAAACCCTAGAGCCCAGTTATGCAGCAATGTCTTGTTGCCCCTGCGTCTCTGCCCTGACCCGGGCACTACTACAAACCAACAGGGCATGCATTTGTCTTTTCTCAGGGTTTTCTATCAGCACACTGAAAGGCTTTGGTATTTATCTGAGACTCCTTAGAGGTCTCCACTCTCGAGGGAGGGAGGCAGGTGGGTAGAAGAGACTGAGTGCCCTCTTCACATGGTGGGGGGTTACTTTGCTGCCCTTTCCGTGGTGATGCATGGAATCCAGGCATGATGAAACCCAGAGGCAAGGCTTGTGGCACCTTTAAAAGCCTCACCAAGGAGGAGCCCCACACCAACATCTTGCTAGCGCTCATTGTATTCCTTTTACAACGGGCTTTGCTACTAGTATGATATATATTTTCATTGAGTCAGAGATTCTTCAATGCACTTCATGAGTGATAGTTTAAGAGGCAATTGACATGATCTTAGTTGGGAGATCCAGGTTCAAATTCCTCACTTCCCTGGAAACTTTCTGGGTGAATTTAAGGCTAGTCATATGCCTAACCTACTTGATAGACCTATATACGCTGTTTGGGTCCCTGCTGGGGAGAAAGACAGGCTGTAAATAAAATGATAAATAAATAAATAATGGAGGAAATGTTGACCAGTTGACTGGGAGGTAAACTTTAAACAGGATTTGATCTTTATGAAACATCAGCTAGAAGAACCCCAGCAGTTGTGGTGACTTAAAGTGGCTTTTAAAACTCAGATTTCAGATTACATTACAGATTATCAGTCCACGTTTTATAGCTGTCTATTTGAAAGGTACAGAAGACAGAAGAGTGCTCTTTCTCATTATGTGTTCATAAACCTACTTTTCTAAGGCTTTTATTCCTTCTTAGATGGCATTTTCTATTGTAAGGTCTGCCTGATATTTTAAGTAGTGTAACTCATTCGTGTAATTCTCATCTGAAGCCATATCATGAAAGAATGGATAACACCTCACACTATTACTTGTAGGTTAATTCTCTTACCATTTAGAGGAATTTACATCCATTTACTGGAATTAGTACATATATACTCCAGCCAAAATAAAATATATAATACTTATAATGAATATTGCAATTATTTCTCCTGTCTAGCTTGTTCAATTTAAGGACGTTTTTGAGTAAGTGTGATCCCCCCCCCCCGCCGAAATTCTAAATCAACTACACTAGCTCTCTTGGAAGCTATTTCAACAATAAAGATATGTCAACCATAGCCCCAAGGTTACATGTGTAAGCATTCCTTATGTGCAAGACCCAGACCCATGTATACACACTTCTATCGACTGACTAGGAAAAGGGAAGCACTAGTGCTTAAGCAGGTTGACTACTGATATAAAAGAAGGCAACAAAAAATGGTTATTTAAATAGCAACCAATGGTCAAAGTATGTTTATCTATTTAGAACATTTTAATGCAGCCCTTCCACCCAATCAGGGTCCAGAAGGTGGTGAACATAAAAAACATTTAAACAATTAAAATACAGTTAAAATATAAAATTGAATTAAAAACATGTAACACTAAAAGGTATCTTTGGAGTACCTTTGTCCTTACCTCTGACTGATGGCTCACAGAGGCAGATTTCCTTTTTTGAATTCACTATATTACCTGATTGTCCACCAGTCACTGAATCTGAGGTTAAAGGTCTTATTGCTTCTCTAGCTTTGGGGAAATCTCCAGAGGAGGATTTTATCTCCCCGGAATTAATTGCTAAGGTTTTTACCCAGATTAATGAAACTGGCATTTCTCCCTCTGGATGGAAACTGAGCATTGTATTACCAATTCATAAGAAAGGTGACAAGAAGAAGGAGAGATTGGATTTATACCCCACCCTTCACTACCCAAAGGTGTCTCAGAGCAGCTTACAAACTCTCTTCCCTTCCCCTCCCCACAACAGACACCCTGTGAGATAGGTGGGGCTGAGAGAGCTCTTGACAGAAACTGCTCTTTTTCTAGAACAGCTCTTATCAGAACTATGGCTTGCCCAAGGTCATCCAGCCAGGTGCAAGTGGAGGAGTGGGGAATCAGACCCAGTTCTCCCAGATTAGAATCCACGCACTTAATCACTACACCAAACTGGCGGATCCAAAAAAATTATCACCCTATAAGCCTGTTGAATGTAACTGCAAAACTATATAGCACATAACTTTTGCACAAGTTGGAGGACTGGGAAACTTTTAATCATGTAATCATTCCCATCCAAGCCAGCTTTACAAAGGGACATAGCACAACTGAGCACTGCCAAAATCTTTACCATTTAGCCCTCTTGAGCATTAATGGTCCCACTAAAGCTACCTTGAGTCTGCCTTGGCAGGGAGGGCAGGATATAAATTAAACAATCAAATAAATAAAACCATCCCTGGAAGAAGCTAACCACACAATATTGATAAATGCTTGCTGGTTTTGTTCCAGGAATTACATGTGGATATTTTCACTAGGATCAGAGTGGGTACTTCAGATTCTGTAATGAATGAAATTCCAGTTCTTAGGGGGGTTAATCAAGGATGCATTCTTGCTCCCCTGCTTTTTAACTTGTACCTAAATGACACAGGCTGACCGGGCCTACATTTGTTGCTCTCTTGTTTGGCCATTAGAAAATTTCAGTTTTATTATATACAGACGACATGGTCTTAATTTCCCTTACTCATATTGGATTATTTTTTTAATTGTTTCTATTTGTATCCTGCCTTGCCGGACATGCTGGCTCAAGGTGGCTAACAAGATCAAAATATCATAAAACTATCCAAAGTTAAAACAGTTAAAAACAACATCAAAACAACATTAAAATCACAACATTAAAAAGGCTGTTGCACCAGTTAGGAGAGTGCTGTAAAGAGGAGACCCTTAATATAAACTACGACAAAACCAAGATTATGGTCTTTAGAAAACAGCCTAGAAAGTTTTCTTGGGGTATTCATGGAACCCCTATTGAACCGTGCAGCTCCTTTAAATACTTGGGAGTGAACTTTAACAAGACCTTAAATTGGAACACACCAGGAAATGGTCAAATCTTCCACTATAAAAATAATAGGGACAATCTTGAGATTTTATTATACTAAGGGAGGATTCCTAGTAGATCTAGTGGTAAAATTATTTACACATAAGGCAATCTTCCATCTTCTTTATGGCCTAGAGGTATAGGGCTGGAAGGAACATATAATTTCCAGCCTGGAATCAATTCAAAACTTATTCATTAGACATTCATTAGGCCTAAGGGGACCCCCACAGCCCTAATGAGGGCGGAACTTGGTTTGCCATCAGTTAGGGCCCATGTCCATATAGTCTTGCTTAAATTCTGGAGCAAAGGTAACATCGCCACCACAAACACTCTTAGCAACCAGTGTTTCCAGTTAATGTCACATAATAGCACATTTTGGTCTGCGTGCTACAATAACATACTTACCCATTATTTTGTTCTAGATGATCTGTTGTGGGCTTTGAATAATGGCTCCAATTTACAAAACTGGGTTTATAGATGTAATGCTTTACTGGATAATTTTACAATTCCTAAGTCCAAAATTTCTCCTAGGTTTAAACTAATTAAAAGGGATCACCATAAATCTTATTTGGTGAATATCTCATCTCAAAACCTCAGAAAGGCATTTACTTCTATATATTTTCAGACAATGCTGATGGCTTTGCATACAGGAAGATACTCTCAAATACTGATGGCTTTATGTGTTTGTATATTCCAGAGGACATATTCCATTATATTTTATTTTATCCAATGTATACAGAAGTTAGAACTAAATGTCTTGATAATCTGTTAATAGGACAAACATTTTCCTCTGATACTGATAAACTGGTCTGTTTATTATCTGATACTGACCCGTTTGTTACTTATAGAGTGTCTCTTTTCGCCCTGGTTGCAAAAAAAATCAGGGCCAAGATTGCTGCCTCAGCAAATAATTATTTTTGATGATTTACTGGATTTACTTTAGATGTTTATAATTTCATTATGTATCAATACCTTGGCCTGGTTAATTAGATTTATTATGGCTGACACTAACTGTATTTTATCTTTGCAATCTAACATTAATTTGTTCTTATATCTTATCTTGTATCCTGTATTTTTAATGCTGTTCTTAGTTCTGTTTGAATAATTTTTATCATTATGTTCTTAATCTTTTATTGTGATGGCCTTTGGCTACATACAATAAATCTCTAAAAATTACTAAAAGGAGGGTCAATAACTGTTATTACTAGCAATTTCAAGTCACACACCAAATCAAACTATTCTGTTGTTCTTAGCCATTGTGGTATATAGGTGCATCCAGGGGTCTTTTCGTAGAAGAACAGCTGCAGGAGCTCATTAGCATATGGTATGCTAATGAGCTATTAGGCTATTAGCATATGCCATGCCCCCTGACATCACCGGAAGTGATGTCAGAATGGGGGGCATCTTCAAAAGCCTCCCCTTCCCTTCCCCAGCTGGCCTGGGTGGGGGAGCTAAGAGAAAAGGGGTTTAAAGTTTAAACTCCTTCTCATGAGAGTTGGGCCACAGAAGGAGGAAAGAGGGAAGGAAAGAGAGAGAGTAGAGAGAAGGAAAGAAGGAAGGAAAGAGGGAAAGAAAGAGAAGGAAAGGGGAGGGAAAGAAAGAGAGAGAAGAAGGAGGGAAACAGGGAAAGGAGGAAAAAAGAGAAGAGAAGAAGGTGGGAAAGAAAGAAAGAGAGAAGAGAAGAATGAGGGAAAGAGGAAAAAGAAAGAAGGAAAGGAGGGAATGAAAGAAATTTGGCGGCAATTCAGCCCCATTATATCCTATGGGCCATTGAAGTCAATGGTGAAAGCATAGGGTATATTCTGGGGGCTGGAGGGGAGGGGGTTTGAGGGAGAGGCTCCAAACTGACAGGGTAGCTGTTGGAGCCTCTTCCCAAGATACCCACCAAGTTTCAAGAACATTGGATCAGGGGGTCCAATTCGATGGGCCCCCAAACAGGTTGCCCCTATTCCCTTCATTGTTCTCTATGGTGGGGAAAAAGTAACTTCCCCAGCTGGGGAAGGGAAGGGGAAGCTTTTGAAGATGCCTCCTCCCCTTTTGCTTCCCCTTCTGACATCACTTCCGGTGATGTCAGGGGGCGTGGCATATGTTAATAGCCTAATAGCTCATTAGCATACCATATGCTAATGAGCTCCTGCAGCTGTTTTTTTACGAAAAGACCCCTGCATTTAGGTAATTTTATTGTGTCATTTACTCTCAAGTCTGTATTCTGAAGTAATATAATTCCACATGCGTTTTTCATTTTCTGATTGTGTTTATGTTCCTTCTATTTCAAATTTTATTTTGGAATGAAATGCTGGTGGACAATCAGGTCCAATTCTATGGGCCCCCAAACAGGTTGCCCCATTCCCTCCATTGTTCTCTATGGTGGGGAAAAAAGTTAATTTTTCCCCACTATAGAGAACAATGGAGGGAATAGGGGCAACCTATTTAGGGGCCCATCGAATTGGACCCCCTGATCCAATGTTCTTGAAACTTGGTGGGTATCTTGGGGAGGGGCTCCATCAACTATCCTGTGAGTTTGGAGCCTCTCCCTCAAACCCCTTCCCCTCCATCTCCCAGAATATACCCTATGTTTTCACCATTGACTTCAATGGCCCATAGGATATAATGGAGCTGAAATTGACATTCGGCTGCCTGAAAGACTCTACGGGACGCCGGCTGGGGGCGGGGCTTGGCTCCTGAGCTCCTGGAGCTGCGCTCCCATGCGCTCCCCCCAAAAAAAGACCCCTGGGTGCATCTCATCCAAAGGTAGTTCAAGAGGATCCCTTCTGGAGAGGAGGTATGGATGTGTCTCCAACAGAGAGATAAAAGGGAAGAAGGTTTAGAAAGAGAGAAAGCAGAATGTGTAAGAAATCCTCTTGGGGCTTTCCAGGATAGGAAAGTGGAGAGTGTGACTGGCTTGGGGCTTTGGAATGAATGAACCATGGCAGAGGAAGCGAGCAGGAGCTTAGACACCAGGACGTAAGATCTGTGATGGAGCAATAGTAATGTCAGATAGAATGCAGGAGCAGTGGCTGGGAATTCTGTGGAAGAAATGGGAGCTGAATTGGCTAACTGGGAGGAGATAGAGTCAGAGAGAGAGGAAGTAGGGATTCCAGCCTCCAGGTGGTATCTGAGGATCCCCTGGAATTCAAAGTCATCTCCAGACTACAGAGATCACTTCCACTGGTGAAAATGTATGCTTTGGAGGGTGGTCTCTATAGCACTGTACTCCACTGAGGTCCCTGTCCTCTTATTTATTTATTTATTTATTTATTTATTTATTTATTTATTTATTTATTACTTTATTACTTTATTACTTTATTACTTTATTACTTTATTACTTTATTACTTTACTACTTTATTACTTTATTACTTTATTACTTTGACTGTTACCCCACCCTCCCCACCGAGGCAGGCTCAGGGTGGCTTACATAATGAACCAATAGATAAAACAATAATATAAATGTCAATACAAAATACATGATAAAATTATTAAAAGCATTAGCGTATTGATGGCGATGTAGCGATCATAAAATGCAATTTAGAAACATACAGTCAGCGGTACATCCACTCTCGGCAGGCTCAGGCTGGCAGTAAAGTCGGCGCAGGGCGTAGATGATGACGTGCAGCTCCTTACCTAAATGCCTGATGGAAGAGCTCCATTTTTGCGACCCTGCAGAACTGTGAGAGGTCCTGCAGGGCCCTGATCTCATCCAGAAGCTAATTCCAGTAAGTTGGAGCTGCTACAGAAAACACCCTGGTCCTAATCAGTACCAGCCTGGCATCCTTAGGACCACGGGGACCCAACTGGTTTTGCAACCCTGACCGTAGTGCTCTCTGGGGAACATATGGGAAAGGCGGTCCCTCTGGTAGGTAGGTCCATGACCATAAAGGGCTTTAAAGGTCAAAACCAGCACCTTGAAGTGAATCCGGTATGCTATTGGCAGCCAGTGCAATGTCTTTAGCACAGGCTGGATGTGCTCCTGCA
This sequence comes from Gekko gecko, assembly GCA_029375565.1. Lineage (NCBI taxonomy): Eukaryota > Metazoa > Chordata > Lepidosauria > Squamata > Gekkonidae > Gekko > Gekko gecko. Next base: position 115,076,893 of record JAPDNY010000007.1, read on the forward strand.
TAGGGAGACCCATCAACAGCCTGGCCACTGCATTTTGCACCAGCTGCAGCTTCCGGAGTTGTGCCAATGGCAGCCCCATGTAGAGAGCATTGCAGTAGTCCAGCCTCAAAGTGACCATAGCAGGGATCACTGTTGCCAGATCATTGTGTTTAAGGAAGGGAACCAACTGCCTAATCAGCCAAAGATGGTAAAAGGCTGCCTTGGCAGTGGCTACTACCTGGGCTCCAAGGAGGCATCCATGCTCCTGACCCTCGGTGCTGGCACCAACGGTATCCCATTGAAGGGCGGTAGTGGGATCCCTACCCCCGAGCCACTCCGACTCAGGCAAAGGACCTCCGTCTTCATCAGATTCAATTTCAATCGACTCAGTCTAAGCCATCCAGCAACATCCTGTAATGCCCGCCCAACAGCAGATATAGCTGGGTATCATCCAGCTATTGGTGACACCCTAGCTCATGCCTCTGGGCAATCTGGGCAAGGGGGCACATATAGACATTGAATAGCATCAGGGAAAACACCACCCCCTGAGGCACTCCACAGATTAGCAGGTGCCTCTGGGACAGCTACTCCCCAAGAGCCACCCTTTTTCCCCAACCTTGGAGAAAGGAGATGAGCCATTGCAAGGCAGACCCCTGAATCCCCATGTCAGTGAGGCGGTGGGACAGTAGCTGGTGGTCTACCGTGTTGAATGCCGCCAACAGGTCCAACAACAACAGCTCCACCATCCTGGCCCAATCCAGATGCCTCTGGAGGTCGTCTGTGAGGGTGACCAGTGCTGTTTCCGTCCCATGGTCTGGGTGGAAGCCAGACTGGAAGGGATCCAGCATGGAAGTTTCATACATAAAGCTCTGCAATTGTATTGCCACTGCCCTCTCAATTAATTTGCCCAAACAGGGCAAATAGGGAACAGGCCAATAGTTTGCCAATTCAGCCAGATCCAGAGGTGGTTTTTTTTAGGAGAGGGTGGACCATCGCCTCCTTGAGAGCTCCTGGGAACAGCCCCTCAGAGAGGGACTTATTAATAATATCCCTGAGGGCTCCTCAAAACCCCACACAGCCAGCTTTAATTAGACATGAAGGTCATGGGTCAAGGTTGCACGTGGTTGGACATACTGTCGAGATCAATCTGTTGACTTCCTCTAGACTGAGTGGACTGAAATAATCCAAAATCGGACTAGAAGATGTGCACGAAGCCTCGAGTTCGCTCACTGTCTCAACTGTGATGGGAAGGTCGTGGCGGAGTGACAAGACTTTATCTGCAAAATAGCTTGCAAAAGCCTCACAGCCTATATCCAATTCTCTAATGTTTTGTCCGCCCTATGGCAAGACTGTTAAAGACCGAATAGCTCTATGCAATTGGGCTGGGCATGAGCTTGCAGATGCAATCATGGCCACGAAGAACTCCCTCTTCGCGGCTCTGACTGCCATCTCATAGGATCATAAATGTCCTATAGGATGCTTTTGTTGCTTTGTCACAAGCATGCCTCTTCAGGCTTCATCCCAAATATTCTGGAGTTTTCCAAACTGGATCTGGTGACTCTATCCCCCCATCCCCTGCTGGTGGCCAGGGGAACCTGTCAACCGTAAGAGGGGCCATGGGGACCATGAGAGGGGGAGTAGAAGGAGGTTATCAAAGGAAACTCTGCTTGTCCTGATGTAGGAACATTGTATCAACAGTGATGGAGGCAGGTATGAAGGAAAGATCTAATCTAAAATGCTGTCTAGAACCTGGAATATTTATCCTATATTTCCTGCCTTGTGGTGGTGGCGGGAGTGTTTTTTTTACCAAGGACTGCCCTAGGAGCAGTGTTAAGTATGGCACGATGGTCCTTTCCTTTTTGATAAACTCAGAAGGGCACTTAGATTAACTATATGGTGGGACAGTATTTGGGGAAAGATCTTTGAATATTTTCTAAGGCTCTAATTAACTAGGTTAACTTAGGTTAACTAGGTTAATTAACTAGGTTAATTTAGGCTTAACTAGGTTGCTGCAGTGTGACCTTCCACTATATCCTATGACATTATGTGACTATGAGATTCCAAGGATTGGGGGGGGGGGCAGATAACCACACACTACACTTGATCTTAGCCAAAAGACCGAGATCATTGAAAGTATCAATTAATAGACTACAGTAGTGCATGCAATGTTTCATCTGTTACTGAGAATCAGCACAGTTTCACCAGAGATCCTTAAAAATGTCAGTGTTTATTCTAGAAAGGCTTCCCCAACTCTAACATACACTTAATAAGTACAGGATTGCCATATTCAGGTTTTAGAAATCCAGATAACCTTATGCGTATATTATATAAGATTTTTGCTAATTATATAAATCAAGCATTTGTGTTATCTACCAGTTGCTTTGCATCTCCTCCTGTCAGCTACCATTAAAAAGCTGGGGAAGGATCACAGAAGACATATCTTAATCATGCCAGTATTTAACCTGGCTGTCTTCTGCAGCAACAATCTATCTTGTCTGGGACAGAGAAAGATGGAACAAGGTACATTGCCCTATGGTCTCTGATTTTATTGCTTCAGCAGTACTTTTTCAGTTCATGTGCAAGTTGAAGTTCCTGTGCAGTAAGTTCTTATTCTTCCACATAGTGAACCCTTGCCAATTAAATACTAACACATACTCATACTTTAGGTTGTAGTGCTTAGTCTTAGGTCACTTGCGTACCAGACACTTGGTCCAGCACCTTCTGGCTTTCCCTTGGCTTTGCTGCAGTCTTTCCTAAAAACTTCCCCCACACTGAAAATAAGCCCGTATGAAGAAAGAAGGCAAGGCTAGATCCCCCCCCCCATGTTCCAAGACAGGGAGTTTTGAAGAGGGGAGGCATTTAGGCAGGGGTCTTTTTTGGGGGGGGAAGCTCACCGGAGTGCAGCTCCGGGAGCTCAGGAGCCAAGCCCCGCCCCCAGCCGGCGTCCGGGGAGTCTTTCAGGCAGCCGAATGTCAATTTCAGCTCCATTATATCCTATGGGCCATTGAAGCCAATGGTGAAAACATAGGGTATATTCTGGGGGCTGGAGGGGAGGGGGTTTGAGGGAGAGGCTCCAAACTGACAGGGTAGCTGATGGAGCCTCTCCCCAAGATACCCACCAAGTTTCAAGAACATTGGATCAGGGGGTCCAATTCGATGGGCCCCCAAACAGGTTGCCCCTATTCCCTTCATTGTTCTCTATGGTGGGGAAAAAGTAACTTCCCCAGCTGGGGAGGGGAAGGGGAAGCTTTTGAAGATGCCTCCTCCCCTTTTGCTTCCCCTTCTGACATCACTTCCGGTGATGTCAGGGGGCGTGGCATATGCTAATAGCCTAATAGCTCATTAGCATACCATATGCTAATGAGCTCCTGCAGCTGTTTTTCTACGAAAAGACCCCTGCATTTAGGTAATTTTATTGTGTCATTTACTCTCAAGTCTGTATTCTGAAGTAATATAATTCCACATGCTTTTTTCATTTTCTGATTGTGTTTATTGGCTCTTATCCAAGACTATAACAGTCCATTGGACATAGTTCCTCTGGCTAGTTGTATTCCTTACCTTTCTACAGACATGGAAATTCCAAAATGTTCCTTCTATTTCAAATTTTATTTTACCATCTTAGTTTTAGATCTCTCTGGATGTTTAAAGGATGAGAGACAACATCTATCTTGTTCTGTTTCATGGTTGGGATGTCAGCTGGAAAAAGACCGTAAATATATGAAAAGGAACGTGAATGGTACTATGGTTACCTAAACTACCATTTGAAATAGCTGAGTACATTGTGGGCTGTGTGCCAGTCTATGAAACCATGAGCTGAGAACCACAGTTCTAGGTTGTAGTTGTACACTGGGTGTAAAGGAGTCTTAATGAAGGCAGCAATTAATTGTCCCAAAATATGATTTTATCAGTTCTCTTATCAATGTACTGAGCAAGCAGCACAGTGACAAGATAAGTTGCTCTGTCTTAGTCCATATGTCTGTGTTCCAAGTTTTCCACAGTTTTAATTGGTTCCCTGAAGAATAGCATTTACAAGCATATGGTATGGAAAATGCTGACTGCATTTGTTATCATATATTTTAATACATTTGTGGCACAGATCACTTAGCTTTTAAATGTAATTATGAACTTACTTAGGGAAGACTATGGTGCACTTAAAATGACAACAGCCTTCAGTGTGCCAGACCAAATGCTTTCTGGGTCCTTTTCAATATTGAAAGGAAAGGCAGAGCAGCCGGATCCCCAAAAGCTTTAATGTAGAGTTTTGCTAAAAAAAAAAGAAAAAGATCTTGTCTGTTCAGAAGAAGTTTGGAACACATGTGCATGGGTGGCTGTAACTGGAGAATAAGAGTATGACCTAGACCTAGACCTAGAAAAATACACAGTTCAGACCTTAGCACTGAATTGTATCATAGTGTATTTAAAAATGACGATAAATTAAGCTTCTAATTGATTCTGAAGGACATGTGCTAGCCTTAGGAGTCTGATTGGTTGTTTGTTTAATTTTCAAGGGTTTAGATGCAGCTGATATAGCCATGTTTTCATAATGCTTTACATACAACATCAAAACAATTTAAACTATAAAACATCAAAGTCAAAACACAAGCAGCTGCATGACAATATCATGGCTTTATTTCTCAAAAGCTCAATGGAAAAGCACAGTCTTCATCTTAGAGCTGCCAAGCCCCCAGTGTGGGCAGGCAATCCACACCACCACTCTCATTGGCCGTTGCCACTGGAATTAGTGATGGGAGGGGAAAAAAACCCCAAGGCTTCGTCTACTTACAGGAAGTTCTTACCACAGAGATCCCGGTGATACTTGTTTTATTCTTTTAAATTTTTCTCCTCTGATGCCGCCCTTCCCACCAGATGACAAACATGGCCTGGCAATCCTACTTCATTTGCCTCCAAAAGGAGTATCCACTCATTAATACGCAAATGTGAGGAGTCTTCTCTTTCCAGTTATGCTGTGCTATATATCTGAAAAAGCTCTGTATTATTCCATTTTGAAAATCAATAATATAGAGCAGGCACACGAAGCTTGAGTGGTATCAGGAGGCTCCAGACAGCCAGACTGGAAGAAAATATGGCTGGAAAATATGGTTGGGGGTGAGGTGATGCTGTCAGGGGGCAGAGCCTGGATGGGCAAACCATAGATTTAAAAGGTGGCAGAAAGCCAATGAGGGGTGACAGAGATGACAACTGCAGGCACCCAGGAGGCTGCGCTTGGCTGGGGAAGCAGAGAAACAGCCAGGAACAGCAAAGCAGGCTTCAGTTGAGGGCTGTGGGAGTGGAGGCTACAGCAGCACGGGAAGGGCAAGAAGAAGCTGCAGTAGCCAGTGCGGGTGATGGAGTTCACCAAGAGGAGGTAAGGCATGCACAGGCAACAGCTCTGGGAACTGAGGTCTGAGAGACTGTATGGGATAGAAGCATGGCACTACGGGAAGGCCAAGGAGGACTCCCTGGGGAGTGAAGCCCAGGTTTAAAGGGTCAGCTCCTAGTCTGAGGACACAGCACTTCCTACTTTTCTTGTGATAGCTTGTGTTGTGGAGATATGAGATGTCCTCTAGTCAGGAAGTTGGAGCATCTGGGTGCTGGATGACTTTGAAAAAGGCAGACTTTACACCATGTTTTGCTAAATTGTCACCTGCTGTATAGGTTGTAAGAATTAAGAGTTGAAACATTTTTTTAAAGTTAAACTGTGATGAAATTAATAAAAAATCGAAACCAAACAGTTTTGCTTGATATGTGACCTTTTTTTGCCAGTTTAGTATAATGGATTAGGGCTGTTTCCTTACCGGCCTTCTGTTTCCTCTCTGCTAGAGAGTTCTGAACAGCCTGATGAAGCACTGCTTATTCAGGCTTAAATAATCATTTTGCTGAAAATCTTTTTGTTCTCAGTCGTATGATGTTTCATTTCTATCTAGGCAGGTTGGTTAGTCTATTTGAATGGAGGTTGTTTCAGTGGATTTTTCTTCTCTTGTACTCATGAAGTTATACATATTTTTGTTATGTTCAGATTAAAGCAAACCCTGTACTCTGAGATCAAATTAGAAAAAATCAAGAGCATGGAGGAAAGCAGTAAGATAGAGCAGTAGGCTGTAACGAAGGTTATACCCACTGTGCTTGTGTTAAAGGGATTGTTAGTGACTTTCCTTAAGGCCACGTATTGGTGCCACGTGCCTTCCTTTTTGTGTGTAATTGATATAAGCCACATGGAGCCTGATATTTTTGGATGCAGGGCAACTAGTCCAAAGGTTGGCAGTATGGCTCAGGAGGAGTGATCTGGGGTAAGTTACTATAATTGGTCCGTAGTCCAGTGTACTGGAAGAATTCTGCATCCTAACAGCCAGTAGTTGAGCCGAAGACTGCGTACTCATTTTCCCCTGAGATTCCAAAGGACCCAGAGGCAAGGCCCCAAAGACTGACAACACAGGCATACTACCTATTTCTCCTTCTACTGCTGGAGCCTTTTTGAAGAGAGAGGAGTCCTGGGTGACATGGCCCTGAGGAGGCGGGGCTAAAGTTGCACCCAAGCTTTCTGTATTAGCAAGGAACCTGCTAGTGACCCAGACAGCCAGGCCATTTTGCCCCTATCAAGCAAGGAATGTCTGGTCCACCCAGTTCTGGCATATGATGGGACACTCAATTAAAGATAGCCACATGCTTGTGACCCAGAATGAAAAAGCGAGCAGATGTTGAAATGGAAAGCTATACAAAACAAATCATGTAAGTATCCTGAGCTTCCATCTAATGTTTAATCTGAATAATAATTGAAAGCTTGGGATTTCAATAGGAGTACCAAACGTGTGCATCTATACAAGGTGTGCTTTCTGTGCTCTGTGAATATGTGTCAAAGGCTTACTATATTATCTAAATTAATTGTATATGTAGCACAAACTGTGTGTAAATGGAAGACATCAACATTAATGGTTCAGATTGGCAAGAATAAGTAAATACACATAAAATATCTAACGTCAGAAGGCATCAGGCTTTAGATTTTTTTAAAAAATTATTCTTTAGTAGCTGCACTCTTGATAGTTAAACCTTTCCCTTCAAACTATCCACTTTAAGGTGACTATTACGGTGATCACGGAAAGGGATTTTTAAAACAGAAAATCAAGTTGGTTACATATAACTGAAATGACTACATCATTTTAGTTAGGAAAAAACTATTGGTAGTTGTATGAATAGTTTGAAATTTACCTCTTTTTACAAAGGAAACCCATCAAACTTACACACTGCCTCTGAAAAAATATTGTAAGCAAAACTGCAGTGAGATACTAAAAGATACAAAGAAATCTTATGGTCATCTGTCTTGGACATTGTAAAATTTACCTTATGCATTTAGAAAACCAACGAGATTAAGAGGAAGAGCTTTATGATTGTCGTGTGAAATGAATCACAATGTCTGACACCTGCTGGACACATGAGCATGTCCAAATCCCTATGGTGATTCATACAAACAGGCGGGAGCAGAGTAGGTGGTACTGGCATAGCTTCTACCAAGTATAGATCTGAAATGCCTGACACCTGTTCTTAGATATACCTTCCTCCACAATTCCACCAAACTTGCACAGTTCCTGGGGGAACATCCATGCCATGCAGATGAACAGGCATTGTCAGAGAGGCTACTAGCAGCTACATTCAGATTGACCGCCTTGCAGAGCAGGCCAATCAGGTAGCAAAGGTGTAAGTGATGCCATGAAAATGAAGACTCCTAGCTACTATGTTCTTATTTGTTTATTTGTATTTTGTGGATGTGTTTGGGACTGGGGGTTTTGTATATTGTTGCGGCTTGCCGCATGTTTCCTTAATATTACTGAAATAAAGAGCTATGCTTAAATCACAATAGTTGCTTGAACCCACTATTTAACAATTGGGATTCTCTATAGCAACGTTATTCCCATATAGTAATTCAGGACTTTTATTGTCACTAATGAGAATCCTGTATTCCGGGAGACAGCAACACAAAACCTGCACTCTGTCCAGTCTATTGAACCTTATCCCATATTATCTTATCTCACTATATATGCTAAACGCATTCAGTCTTACGTATGTATTCTCACCAAGAAGGGCAATACATCCTTTTTTATTTTAGTGTATTTCTTATTTGGAATAGTAGATTGGAATACTGATTGTAATGTAATGCAATGAATATTGGAATGTATTTCTCTGATCTGGTGACAGAGGAGACACAACACTGCACAACCATTCACCTCTCCTGAAAGGAAAGTATGCTGTCAGTTACCTCCATGCTTGAGAGGAGAGGAATAACATACATACAAAGCTACTCAAATCAAAGTGCAGTGCTAGTTTGGACAAGGAAATTTTACAGATGGATTCCTTCCTTAGAGTCTGAGATCCTGGAGGGAAGTTATTGCAACCCTAGGCAAAGCTATAGTAGATTTTGTCCAAAAGTCACAAATAGACTGAGTGAATGGAAGTTGATCTTTGCTACCTATTCCTATCCCCAGCTCCTCCCTGTACCACCCATAAAGCTGTTGCTGAAGGCCAGAACACCCTCCAGAAAAGCTGCAGCAAAAAGAGAGAACTGGCCAAAATAACTCCCACACTCACTTGCTCCCACTGGGACATTTGTTCCCTGTGACAAGTACCAGTTAATAGACTGGATGTTGTATTCTGAATCAGCTAAAGTTTCCACATGCTGTTCATAAGCAGCCCCACACAGAGTGCATTGCAATAATCAAATCCAAACATTATCAAAACATAGCTAATTGTGACACAGGGCTAGGGTTGCCAGGTCCTTCTTCGTTGCCATTGGGGGGGGGGGCTTGGGGGGCATTCCTGGAGGGGGAGGGGACATCCACAACATGATGATGTCACACCAAAGTGATGTCATCACATCAAGACCAGCACCCCACACCTGAACTCCAACTGGAAAGCCAGCCACCACTGCTCTAATCCTCCCCCACTGCACTACGGGGGAAGCAAATTGCACTCATGCTGTTTTCATTGGGTGTAGTGCTGAGCCCTGTTATGATGCTATGCCTTCCAAAAGGAGAGGATTGGGAAGTAAAAATGGCCCTGGAAAAGGGCTCTACCCCGATGGACAGGAGAGGGATAGAGAAATAGGACCCACCCTCATCCCCCTGAAGCAGTGAGGGAAGGAAGAAACAGCTGCACCATGGGTTACCCACTGTGGTCAGGAGTGCCACCTGGGACATCTGCTTGTCATGGCAGACCCCGATATTGTGGGCATAGTGGCAACAGGGCTCGGGTTTTAGCACCCCTCCATATCTGTCATCCTAAGTGATCACTTAGGCACGTCTAATGGCCAGCCCAGCCATGCTGTCATCTCTTCTCCAAAAGGAGGCACAGCTGGTATACCAATCAAAACTGATGAAGGGGACTTTGTGCAAAAGATGTCGTTTGTGTTGTCCATGTACTTTATACTGTATAATCAAAATAGTTTACAAGGCAATCTTTTTTTAATCCTACATTTCTATTGTTTACCACCCTTGCTATTTCATTGCTGAACAATTTTGAGGCTCTTTATTATCTGAAAATATCTGGTTTCATTACCTGAAAATATTTGGTTTGGGAGACATGCATGTTTTATTAAGAGCCAGAAATCCAGTTTCCTCCTATCTTGTGTTATAAATTTTTATTTATCTGGGAGTTTGTGGCTGCAGAAGGCAGAATCAATTCCTTGGGAAGTTTTCTCTGAACTTGAAAAGAAAACCTCAAGTTTGACCTTGCAGTATTTTCCTATAACTAATTGCATATCTCCAAGCTACGTTGGCTATATTTGTTCATATGTATTGGTGGTGTGAGGCCAAGAGGCAGTTGGCTAGAAGCTATTGTTCTCTCAAAGAGATAAATAGTTACAATGATGCTGGAAGGCATGATCCAGAGATGTTTCATTGCCAGTTCAGTTGGCACACTAGGGAAAGGAAATGTTTTCTGAGTGCCTGCTACATCTGAAAAAGAAAATTTAAACATGCAAAACAACTCGTACAATGGTGATTTGGTAGAAATTGGCGGTCTTAATTGGAAACATAGGAAAGAGCTGGATTATTTGTATTAAAGGAAGCAATGGACACAACCTATGTGGGGCAATGATGTTCCTCTCTGACAGACATTGGGAGGCAAACCTTTTCTTGCCTGCAGACATCCCCCAAACCTTAAATAGTTTCTCACTCACTTTCTAACATGGACACAGACTCTGGGACCAGGTCTGCAATAAATCAAGATGCCAACTTAGTCCCTCTGACAGCACAGTAACTGGACCTAACAACACCAGCCATACCATCTCAGGCTCATTCATTTGTTCATCTTCCAGTGTTATATATATGCCATCAAATGTCAGCAATGCCCTTCCACTCTCTACATCTAACAAACAGGTCAGTCCCTATGAAAAAGAATCTATATACTATTTCCTGAACTCTGTTCTCTGTGAGTATGCTTATTTCTGCCAACAGAGGGCTCACTCTCCCCCAACAGCTTTTTCTGCAGACTCAGAGGACTTCTTGGGTTTGCAGAAAAATCCAAAAAGTAAAAAAAAAAAGCTCAAGGAGGGTTGAATTACCCCAAATACCTTTTGAAATGGCCTCCACAGGGATCTACTTCAGGCATCAACAGTGAGAGATTAGAATGTTGGGGGGGGGAGGACCCTTTCTGGCCTATTTAGTCTTTGAGGGAGGGAGACTTGGGGCCAGGCCTAAGAAGGTTTGCCAGTGCCAGGCTGGGGAATTCCTAGAGGTTTTGTGGTGGACGCTAAGGAGGGCTGGGTTTGGGGAAGGGAGAGGACTCAGCTGGATATAATGCCACAGAGTCCACCCTCCAAAGCAACCATTTTCTCCATGGAGATAGATTTCTGCTGTCTAGAGTTTAGTTGTAATTCTGGCGGGGGGGGGGTCTGTAATTCTGGAGGCTGGCAGCCTTAGGCCTGGCAGCAGTCTAGGGTTGCCAGATCCTCCTTGGCCACCGGCAGGGGATGGATGGGGTAAAGTTCCCAGATCTAGGCTGGGAAACTCCTGGAGATTTGGGGGTGGACCCTCACTGAGGACAGGGGCCTCAGTGAGGTACGATGCCAGAGTCCACCCTCCAAAGCATTCACTTTCTCAATGGGAAGTTATCTCTATAGTCTGGTGATGACCAGTAATTTCAGGGGATTCCAGGTCCCACCTGGAGGCTGGCACCTGGTTGACTTGATACCACTTGGTTTGCATGACTCAAGTAGGCCCAGCTGCTTGCTACTGTTCATCAGCAGCCACCCTATGAAAGCCAATGTGATGTAACAGAGCTTCAGATTAGGGTCTGTGAGACCCAGGTTCAGATCCCTATCTTGTAGTGGAAGCTGACTGGGTGATTTTGGACCAGTCACACACTTTCAGCCTAACCAACCTCACAGGGTTGTTGTGCAGATTAAAAGGAGGAGAGAATAATGTAAGCTGCCTTGGTCCCCACTGTGGAGAAAGACTGTAATTTTCCTAGGTAGAAGCTGTGGGGGAGAGGGGTGGAGATAGAAAGATGAGGATACATAAAGGCAGATAAATGTAGGTTGGCTGTTGGGTAGGAAGAAAATATGGTTGCTAACTCCAGATTAGGAGATTCCTGGACAATTGAGGGGTGGAGCCTGGGGAGGGTGGGATTTGAGGAGGGGAGGAACTACAGACCAATATAACTGTCAGACTCCTGGGCAGGTTATTCTCAACAACACTTTCTTTGGCAGTGATATGTTTATTAAGTTAAAGCAAGGTCCAGGTCATAACTGTACTGCATCAGTTCTGAGGATTTTGGCGGGTACAATCATAAATATAGGTAATTCAAATGTAATCCCTCCTAAGGCCCACTCACATGCCACATCCACCCCGCCTAGCTCCAGCAGTTTTACCCCTCTTTCACTTGAGAAATATACATCCTATTATCTACAAAAGCAAGCTGGCACCAAAAGTTTTCAAGGACTTTCCTCTGGGAGAGAGGAAGGCTTCTTCGGAATAATTATGCCTCTAAGATAGTGCAGCCACACACCTCACACTCACTCACTCCACCTAAGGAATTCCTGTCCCCCAGCAACCATAGACTCCACCCTCCAAACCACCCATTTCCTCCATGAGAACTACCATTGCCAGCCTCCAGCTGAGGGCTGGAGATCACCCAGAATTACAACTGTTGTCCAGGTGACAGACATCAGTTCCCCGGGATAAAATGGCTGCTTTAGAGAGTTGAGTCTTTGGCATTATACCCTGCTGACATTGCTTGCCTCCCTAGATCCTACTGTCCAAAGGCTCCACTCCCAAATCTCCAGGAATTTCCCTACCTGGAGTTGGCAGCCATAAGGTGAATTAATCTCTGTAGCTGGGAGATCTGTTGTGATTCCCAGAGAGCTGCCACTGCTACTGTGGGGGTAAAGAAAGCAGGTGGGTGACTGGAGCACTGCCACCACTGCTGCTGCTGTTGCTATTGCTGCTGCTGTGTGGGGTGGGGGAGGAAGTGGGCAGGAAGTTGGGAGAGTGATGTGGACAAAAAGAGAGAGTAGGGAGGCAGAAGAACAAAGGGAATGATGAGGGGGCAGAAAGAGAGAGGAGGTAACATGCATGGAGGAGAGATACAGAGGAAGAAAAGGGGAGCATTACGGAGAAAGAGTGTGAGGGAGGTAAGGGGAGAGGGGAGGAAACAAAGGTTTGAGGAATGGGATAGGCATCCCAGAAGTTTCTTGCAGGTCTCCACTTGTAAATGCACATAAATCTGACATTAAAAGTCACAATACTCAAAATCCAATGGGAGAATATTTTAATGTTCCAGGACATTCCATTGCTGACCTAAGAGTGGTAATCCTCAAACAGTGAAGCTTCAAGGAGGGATTACAACATGAGATTGCTGTAATGGAGTTTATTCACAAATTCAGAACAACGAACCTGCCAGGGCTGAATAGGACATAGGATTCTTATCTCACTCCGGATGCTAATTGTCTGCATTTCCCTCCCCTAAGAATTTCTATTCTGCTCTAATCAAGCTGATTACATTTTTGCATGGTACTTTTGCATCCCGACTCCCTTCTTTGCAACACTCCTCCCACTTTCTGACTGGGTATATAGGCTCCGGGATCTCCATTCCTCCTTGTATCTGTCAAAGGAAGCATTTACTCTTGAAAACTTATACACTAGAAATCTTGTTGTTCTTTAAGGTGCTACTGGACTTGAATCTGGTTCTTCTACTGCAGAGCAACACAGCTACCTACCTGAAACTATCTTAATGGGCAGGAGTGTTTCTTAACATAGCTCGTCCGGGAATATAATGATGACTTAAGCATTAAGCATTACTCTTGCTAGGGGAGGAAGAATTTTTGATAACAGGAAGGCAGGCAGGGCAATTTGATGTGAGTTATTTGTGTTGTGTTCATTACTGACATGGAATAATCGATGCTGGCAGATAAAGTTGGCGCCTTACTGGAGAATCCCATTAGCCTCTGAAAAGACAGTAGCAAAGAGAAAGAGAGAGAGAGAGAGAGAGAGAGAACAGAAACATATTATACTGTTTTGTTAGGTGTCAGATGCAGGTCCAGCCGAATTAGAAGTGGTGGAGCAGGCAAGGCCTCCTGGATGTATAGCAATGCACAGGAAAAACGTCAGAAAGTTCAACAAGGCAATCAGCTGCCTATAGATAGCATCAGAGGCAGACTTCACAGACCACTGAGCAAGTCCAATTGGGATGGCTTTATGAGTAGGGCTGCCAATTTCCAGGTGGTGAATGAAGATCTCCTGGGATTACAACTGATCTCCAGGTGACAGAGGTCAGTTCCCCTAGAGAAAATGGCCATTTTGGAAGATGGACTCTACAGCATCGTATCACATTGAAGTCCCTCCCCTCAAACCCTGCTCTCCTCAGGCTCCACCCCCATAATCTCCAGGTATTTCCCAGCCTGGAGCTGGCAACCCTTCTTTTGAGGGGGTGGGTTTGGGAGTATCATCTGATCTGTTCTGGCCAATTGCTGTTAAGAGACTCTAGGCTGATCACAGCTAGTTCCTATATCTCTTCATATGTCTTGCACCATTAACCATTTATCCAACTTAATGTTTTCGTCTAAGTCTTTTTAGTAGCATGTTTCTCCAGAGCCTCTCTGTTGCAGTTTTTTATTGTTTCATTTTTCCATACAAGTTTCCACTTCTTGGCACTGTGGTCTTGAATTATTTAAAACAAACAAAATGAATACCCACACAAAAAGATGGGGGCCCTTGTACATTCCCACAACTTTGTTGTGATGTGCAATACATGTGTGTATGGAGGGGGGATCTTTATAATGTCTCTGTGTGAGTGTCAGACTGAATGTAGTACTCCAGCTGATGCTAAATATCATAGACTTCTTCCTCTCCTTTCAAGTCCTGTAACTGCTGAATGATAGACTTGATGGCTATGTGTAATCAAGTTAGTCTTGGAACAGATACAACAGTTTTATAAAATAACATTTGTTTGTATTTCATATTTCCTACTATTTAGACTCGGAATAAACACTTGGATAAAGTACACATAGTCCTTGGAAAGAAGTTGTGTGATGTGGATTCTCTTATTTCTGCTTTAACATATGCCTACTATCTTGACAAGGTAATTATTGTAGACAAATATTATCTTACGCTTTTTCATCCTTACCATAGTGTGTAAATATACTACCAGTCATCTCAGAGAGTGACTGTAAGGGATATGAAGGAAATATTCCGATTTTTAGAGTAGTGGGACTAAGGCTGAGAAATAACTGAACTCCCGTGTTTTATTTTGAAGTTCCAGTGATTTAAAGACTATGTTGCTATGTAATGTTTTTCTACAGAAGATTAGCAGTTCCACTCCTCCCTTCTCCTACATGCATTTTCTTTAGCAGCAGCTTGTCACTGGAATGCCTTGCTCTGACATTCATCCAACATTGTGATCATTATAAAGAAATAATTACATTCTCATATTCATACTTTGGCTTTTTGAATTTGGTTTGTTTCCTCCATCCATTTCCTGGCTGTGTTATGTCCTCTTTGTTGATTTGAGCATAAAGGTATTGTTCATCGTCATGGCTTCTGTGCAGTTCGACATGGGACTGCGGTTCCACAGGCTGGCCATAGAGAGGAGCTAGCAAGCTTATTAAACAATTTTCTAGAATCCCCCAATGTCAAGCTTGCTTGCCAAATATTTCCTATTGCTTGCACTAGGTTATGTTGTATTAGGGGTTATTGCCCCACATTTCATTATTCCATTGCTTGTGTTAAGGATTTATATGTATTTTTCTACAGTTCCTATGTCACACACAACCTTGCTAGTTTCTGGTGTTGTTTATCATTGCTGCTGGGAACTTGGGGGGTGGGGAGTGGATGTGTATGGCTGTCTGCTTTGTTTGGTTAGTGCCAGCTCATAACAGTTCTCATGCAGGGGCCTCCCGAGGGTGTTGAGAACACCTTGGGAAGTATGTGATCTCATTGTTTTGTATGACCTTGTAGTCTGGGGAGCGTCTAGATAATGTAACCATTAGCTTGAAGGTGTTAGGGGCAGTCACAAGGGCAGGGGCAGATGTGTGGCGGGCCAAATGGGAGCAATAATTGGTCACTTGCTTATAGTATATTGCTTGCTTATAGTATATTTGTGGAACTGCTGTCTGGGACCCAGTTCAAACACGGAAGCTGTCTATGCTTGGAACCTCTCTACCTCTTGATAAACATATTTTGCTGCTACAAGATTGTTTGTGAGAATGATTGCATCCAGGACTTGACACCCAGAGTGTTCCCTCTCCCTTCACTATTTAGTGTAGGTTTCCCACCCAAAGTCACATGATGTGGGAGGGGTGAACACTCAGGGAAGAGTGCTCTTTTTGCTGCTGCTAAGAGAGGACTTACCTCAGTGAGCTTTCATTTGTTGATGTCTCTAAAAAAATTTCTTTTTAGATATGACTCTTCAAAGAAATATCTTGAATGACACTCTTTAAAAAGTGTGGTGAGTGCAGAGCCAAAATGGCTCAAAATGATGAACACACTTTGTGTCTGCTGTGCCTTGGAGAAGGCCATACTACCACCTCATGTCAGGTCTGCCACCACCTCATGCCTAATGTGAGGGAAGGAAGAGCAGCTAGGCTAAAGGCAGCCCTTTGAGAAAAATCTCTGACTGCCCCAGGCAGACAGCCAACAGATCTTGTGGAACAGACAAAATATCAATACCGCCTTCGGTCAGCTCACTACCAACTGCCTCAGTGCCTATAATGGCCAAGGATTCCTCCACTGTCTGTTTAGCTTCTGAACCACTGACCAAAAAATCTAAAAAGAAAACTAAACATAAAGGCTGAAAAGTCTACTTTTCAGGAGCAATGAGTCTCAGGGTAGTGAATTTCACAGCCATAATGGGCCACTACCAAATGCTTTTCTGGGACAGAATGACCCAGTTTGTAGATTTCCTTCCAAATGAATGAATCCTTGGCTAAGGCTCTGATCTTAGAAGGCCAGAAGCTAGGAAGACAACAGTTGAATGCCTCCAGGCACAATGCTGATTGCTACAGCCGATCCATGGGTTCAGGCTTAGTGATGAAGTGTTATTCATGGTTAAGATCTTCAACCCTGCTGCCTGGCACCAGGGCCAAAATAGAAGACTTTCCACTATAAGGAGCTCTTCAGTAAGCAGAGAGATGAGGTCCTAGACCACATACAGAAATATAAGATTACTGCAAAGTCTTTAGGCATTACCTCTGGTAGTAACCATCAATACTAGCAGAAGTACTGGCTCAGTGCCTCCCAAAAATTTCAATATGCTAGACATTTTAGATATTCAGAGAATAAGTTCCAAACTCTGTCATATCACCAATCTTCCAGGTCTCCCTTTCCCCAGCGATCACAGGGTAGCAGACAGGATAGGAATTTAAAAAAGCAACCCTTCCAGTTCCCCAGGGATCAACAACCCAGGGCTTCTGGTCTATCCTGATTAACTGAGAAAAATTGTTTATGAACAGATTGCTTATATTTTCAGATTTCTGATTAACAATCACAGATAACAGTTTGGTTTTTTCAATAACAAAAATAGAGGGTTTTTTTGAATTTCATTCTTTGCCTCCCTCTCATTTTCCTCCTGAACAATCATCACATACTTCACCAATTCTTACCCAGGAGATCTCATCTTTACTTTGTAAAGGTGCCATCACTAGAGTATCCCTGGTTTCTGATCCCTTGAGATTCTTCTCTAGATATTTTACAATAGATAAGAAAGGTGGAGGGAAAAGACCCATTTTAGACCTGAGAGCCCTCAATAGATATTTATGTACCCCCAAATTCAGGATGCTCTCACTACAATAAATAATTCCCTTACTCAAGAAAGACCTATGGTTCGCCATCATTGATCTTAAGGAGACCTACTTCCACATCTCTATCCATAGATCATGTAGGAAGTACTTGAGATTCATCTATTATGGCAATGTATACAAATATACAGCACTGCCCTTTAGCCTAGCATCAGCACCAAGGGTGTTCACAAAATGTACATTAGTAGTTGTCTCATATCTGAGATTACAAAGTGGTATCCTATACCCATAGCTAGATGGCTGGCTCTTCATTGCAAACTCCCCAGATACTCTAAGATGTAATCATAATTGCGCTCTGCATACACTGCACAATCTTGGATTTCTAATTAATGAAGAAAAAAACTCACCTTATTCCTACTCAAATTCCTACTCACCCTAGATTCAGGGGAAGGCATTCCTGCCATTACAGGAGGCTCATCAAATTAAAGTGTTAGCTTGAAGATTCAAGACGTGCAGGTTTCAGTCCATTAGAAGTATCCAAAAGTTATTGGATTATATGGCATCTATGATGGTGATCACCCCACTCACTAGGCTACACATGAGGCCCATCCAAAATTGGTTCATCTAGCACTATTATCCTATGTCTGATGCCCCATGGATGCAGCTTTCCATTCCCAGATCAATCCTCAGAGCTCTGACCCTGTGGACTAACATATCTCAACTTCTCTGAGGCACACCCCTAGGGACATATGCCCGCAACTTGCAGGTCTTTATCGAAGCATATTAATGTCCTGGAACTTAGAGCTATAAGACATGCTCTCACGTCTTTTTCAGACTTGCTACAAGGTTGGTGAGTGCTCCTGGCTACAGACAGCACAACAGCCAAATTCTATATAAACAAACAAGGGGGCACCCGATCAGGGTAACTATGCACAGAAACAAATCACATATGGCAGTGGGTAACATCACACAACACACAGCTCACAGCCATTCATATTGCAGGTCAGCACAGCACCATAGTGGTCATCCTCAGCAGGGAAGCAACAGAGACCCAGGAATAGTCAATCACGGACAGTTATCTTTATCCGGTTTTTCAAGAATGGGGTTTCCCACACATAGACCTGTTTGCTACTGCAATCAACAAGAAATGCCCCCAATTTTGTTCCAGGGCTTCTGCAGATCATGACTCTCTAAGAGATACCTTCCAATTATTCTGGTATGGCTACCTATTTTATGCATTTTCCCCTTTCGGAATTCTCCACAAGGTGATAGCAAAACTACATGCAGTCAATTCTACCTGCATCCTAGTAGCCCCTTATTGGCCAAAATGAACCTGGTTCCTACTACTGTGGAACATGTCCAAAGGGGTGTTCATACCCTTTCCAGCAAAGAGCAGCCTTCTACATCTAGGTCCCATATGCCACCCAGGGCTGAGATCCTTACAATTTACAGCATGGTGGATCAGCCCCAACTGCTCCTGACTTCCAGGGTGGCAGATGTCATAGAAGCAGCTCATAAGGCTTCCACAAGGAGGTCTTATAACTGCAAATGGAAGAGGTTCTCCAAATGGGCAACTGACCATAACCTGAACCCTAGATCCTGTAGTATCACTAATATATTCCAATACCTGCTTCACCTGAAAGATGAGGGTCTTTCAAACTTATTGCTTAAGGTTCATTTGGCTGCCATTTTGGCTTTCTGTGTTCTGATAAATGGTTACACTGTTTTCTCTTGTATAGAATCTAAGCAGTTTCTTAAAGGTTTGCAAAATCTATATCCTCGTGTTGTATGTCCCACCCCCCAATGGAGTTTATCACTAGTGTTGTCCAGGTTTATGTATAAACCATTCAAACCAATGGCAGCGTCTGATTTGTCTCTTCTTTCATACGAGACAGTATTTCTGGTAGCCATTACTTTTGCAAGACAAATAGGGAAACAGCTCATTGTGTTGTGATCCTCCCTTCTTGAAATTTCACTTAGATAAGGTAATATTGAGACCATGCTTGGATTTTCTCCCAAAGGTAGTCTCAAGGTTCCACTTGGGTCAGAATATCAACCTCTAAGCATTTTTCCTTCCCCACATCTCAGTCAGAAAAAATGATGCACACACTAGATGTGAGGCAAGCTCTTCTCTTTTATTTGCAGAGACATTTAGGAAGAACAGAAATTTATTTATATGTTTCAGAGGCCACAATAAAGGTAAAGCCGCCTCTGCACAGACACTATCTAGACGGATAGTTTCAGCAATTAAGACAGCACACGCTGAGTCAGGCAAGAACTGTCCCCTAACCATGACAGCACACTGCACCAGGGTTAAAGCATCATCAACAGTGTTCTCAGCTGGTCTGTTGCTCGAGGACATCTGCAAGGCAGTGACCTGGTCAATGCCCTTTACATTCATGAAATATTATTCCATGGACATCAACCCCAGGAGCAAGGCAGATGTGGGGAAAGCAGTGCTGCAGGCAATCTTCCACTAAATCAGCCTACACCCTCCTCCTTGGTGAGTGAACTTGCTAGTCTCCCATGTGGGACTGCACAGAAGCCACAATGATGAAAACAAGTTTTCACTTACCTGTAACTGTCGTTCATCGAGTGATCATCTGTGCAGGCACACATCCCTCCCACCTTTCCCCACTGTGGGCTTCTCACTGTATATGCTCACTTCCCACAACTGCAGAGGGAGAACTGAGGAAGAGTGCTTGCCCTTCCTACATCATGTGACTTCGGGTGGGAAATCTACACTGAATAGTGAGGAGAGGTGGAGCACTCTGAGGGACTCTACAAAATTTTTTAATAAGCTTGCTAGTGCCTCTCTGTGGCTGGCCTATGGAATGTCAGTCCCATGTGTGCCTGCACAGAAGACCACTCAATGGACAGCAGTTACAGGTAAGTGCAACCTTGTTTTTTCTTTTAAACTCTCTAAGGGATGCAATTTGTTTTTAGAGAAAACTTGTTCACCCATAGCCAGTGCCTGTTATTCACACTATTGGAGAGCATTCTGTCTCACAGGAATTCTCTTGTTATAGGTCAGTCCACCTGACATCCTGTGCTTACCAGTAGTGAACATACCAAGAAGAGAATTCTGCTTCTACACAGAAACAAAGTTTATTTTGGAGGAGCTCAGTATCCCAGAGACTCTTCATGTCTTCCGTGATGAAATCAATTTGTATCAGCTGCACAATGATGGGAAACTGTCTCTGACTCTTGTGAACAGCAGTGCACTGACAAGGTGGGCAAAAATCCATGTGGCAAAGAGGGCGACCCAGGGTGGTGCACTTTAAATGGCCCTATTGGCTGCCTCACCCCCTAGCCCTCTCTGGCCCTCAGAAAAGGTCTGGCAGTGGGCCAGGGCAGGACCAACCTTTCAGTGCTTGTTGTGCCCTGGTCCCCTTGCTCCCTGCCCCACTGGCGAGAGCTGCCACAGCCACCATCACCCTCTTTGCCCTCCCCCGCCACCCCACAGGGCTGCTTGATCTCTGTTAGAACCTTGGTTAGTGATCTTGAGAGAGACTTTGTATTACACAGTTTCACTGTTAGATGTCCAACATATTATATGTTACAAGTTGGTGTGATTTGTTAAGTCTCAGTATTTCTATCATTACACATATTTACACAGTTCATGTTTATATAGCTGGAGTTCATTCACTCAAGCCTTATGTAATAGGTTCTACGAACACAGTTTGAATGCATGAATGCTGCTTTCTCATCTGTGAGAGTCTCTCTTTCTATCACATGCATGCAGACACATTCCAGCAACACTGAAATCTTAACATTCTTTGAGACGCTACTTATCCTTCCTTTCATGTGATCTGTGTACAGAGGACAACACTGGTTTTGGCTAGATGAGGGAGGATTCTGTGTTCCATGCCCCTGTGCAGTGCAGTTAGAATTTCAAAAAAGTGGGAGGAAATAGCAGCATCACACACACAGTCAGGACTGAAGACAAGTGTCTGGCAGCAACTGGGATGTTGGTTGTAATCTAACAGGAAATGTTCATGAGTCACACATATTTGTGTGTTGGCATAATGGGAAATGAAACTCTGTGGGTTAACATAGAGATGTCAAACTCATTTGTGATGAGGGCTGGATCTAACGTAAATGTCACTTTGTCCGGCTGGGCCCTAGAGATCTGGGGAAGACCCTGGGGGAGAGCCCACGTTTAGGAAAAGGAGAGACCTCAGCAGGGGATATAATTCCCTAATATAGGCTCTTCCAAACCACATTCAGACTGTTTTCCCCCCATACTTGCTCATAGGTCAGATAAGAGCTCTGGATGGGCTGGTTCTGGCCTGCGGGCCATATGTTTGACATGCCTGGGTTAACCTATCAACAGAATAGGGTGACAGTATACCAATAACTTCTGTGCATTTTTACTTTCAGTTGATCTTGAATGACAACTCCTAAAATGAAGTAGTGCAAACAACATTGGTTAATATTCCTACTTATGAATTGCACTATTTAACTGCATATAGATGACTGCTGTATTGCGTCCTAGAATTTAAACAAATAGAAAATGAAGCTGAAAGCAGCCTTTGAAAACTTTGTGTTATAGTGAGGACAAAAATCTGGAGTCAGCTGTTGTCAGAATCATCAACCCAGAAGAGCGATGTGATGGCAACCCGGAGTTACTAGAATCTTCTTCCTCCATAGTAGCAAAAGAAATTCTCCAAGAGGCACCAGAGTTAATCACTCAGCAACTGGCTCATCTCCTCAGAGGTGAGAGATTACTCTTCATATTAAATACTGAAAGGTTTAATGGAGTGTTTCTGAATCTGCTCATGCAGAGAGACTCCGATCCATTCTTTGGTTAACAATCCCTTCAAAGACCATAGGAAGCTGCATAAAAGAAGCAGGGTGTAAAGAGTTTGTTAAAGAGTAACATTAAACGGAAGATTAAAAATGTGCATTTAAAAACAGGCATGGCTGGAGTGTTTGCTGTATCATTAGACAGGAATGTTAAAGATATCTGCACATCAGTTGGGTACCAGAAGATCTCCTAGCATTGTTTTAGTTTTGTTCTTGAGGCACATGAGATTTGGATAGTAATGCCATGCAGCAGCCAGTGAATATGATCAAACTCATATGCTGATCTAATGTTTCCTTTTGCTCCCCTTGCTTCAGATTCCATAGTTCCTAAGCTGGTGACCCCACTTCTTTCAAACCAACTTATCTAGGCTCTTTACTCTTTCTCCAATTAACAGGGTTCTGTCAAACATACAACGTCATTGGCAGAATATCAGATCGATCAATTTAGTGTCTATCTAGCTTAGCATTCTGTTTTTGACAGTAATCCATCAGATATCTCATGAAACGACATGAGCAAACCATGATGAAAAAGGCATCACCATGCCCGCTACATTTTTGTCCCCAGTACCTGATAAACATATTTGGCATGATGAGGGTTCATTTCTAGCTACCATCATTTACATAGACATTGATATATTCACCCTCCACGAATGTGTCTGGGAACATGATATTTGCTGGCATTCACAACATCCTGTAGCTGTTAATGCCTTTTTGGTGGGATGGAATTCTGTCTTGGTCAGCTAGTACAAAGGGACTGGTGAACTAAAAGTCTGTAATTAGCCATCCTTTAGTCATTATGCTGAATGGGGGGGTCACCATTTGGGGTCCCCAGCTTGAGTCCTGGTGCCCATGAGAAACCTATTCACATCTGTTTCAAATATACAGGTATCACACATATTTTTTATGAAATAGGTTTTTTATAGATACATTTTTATTTTTTGGAAAACCAAGTAAAAGTGTGAAGGGGATACAGAAATGAAAATTATATCACAATTATATGTATATAAAAATAATTATGCATTACAGGGTGTGTGAAACAAAAAGCATTTCTCCCCAACACCCCTTCATTATAATTTTTTAAACACTACCTATAAAATACAATGGTACTTACTTCTGTTGAGGTACATTTATATTGATTTTGTATCCTGAAAATGATCCAAATTCTTCGATATGTTTCAGCATATACTGCAGTGATTTTGGGGGGATCTGTGACTGTTAGAACTATATCATCTGCATAGCTTTTCATTTTAAATTCTGTATTGTCCATTTTTATTCCTAAAATCCTTGTGTCTTGTCTGATTCTTGTAGCTAAAGTCTCTAATGCTAGCATAAATAAAGTGTGATTCTAGTGGCACCTATAAGACCAACGAAGTTTTATTCAGGATATAAGCTTTTGTGTGCACGCACACTTCTTCAGGTACAATGAAATGAAAGTTGCCAGTCCATCCATACAGGTAGAGGGTGAGCAGCAAATTAGCATACAGCATACTACTCACCCCCTATCTATATGTATGGACTGGTAATTTCCATTTCATTGTATCTGAAGAAGTGTGTGTGCTCACAAAAGCTTATATCTTGAATTGAACTATGTTGATCTTAAAGCTGCCACTGGACTCAAACTTTGTTCTGCTGCTTGAGACTAACATGGCTACCCGTCTGAAGCTAGGATAAATAGTAGAGGTGACAAAGGACATCCCTAGCATGTTCCTTTTTCTACTGAGATTGTATTTTTTATGAAACAGTTTTGATGCCTCAGCATCAGTGTTCCCTTTAAGTTGTGCACGTGAGTAGCTGCTCATTAACACAGTAAGCCCCACTCAGCAGCAATTGGGAGCCATGCAGGGTCATGCACTGCCTGTTGCCCATTTTATGAGTACAGCACTTATATTCAATCTGTGAGCATCTAAAGGACAACTTGGTGATCCAGAGAAGTCAGCACAGAGTTGTCCCCAGCAGGTCCTGCCAGACTAACCTCATTTCCTTCTTTGATCGAGTGATGAGCTTACTGAATTGAGGGAATGCTGTTGATGTTGTTTACCTGGATTTCAGTAAAGCTTTTGACAGGGTTCCCCATGATGTTCTGATGGGTAAACTAGAGAACTGTGGACTGGACTCTAGGATAGTTAGGTGGATAGGAAACTGGTTGGAGAACCATACTCAAAGGGTAGTTTTCAATGGCATTTCATCTGAATTAAGTGAGGTCTCCAGTGGGGTGCCACATGGCTCAATTCTGGGCCCGGTACTTTTCAATATTTTTATAAATGATCTGGATGAGGATGTGGAGGGGCTACTTATTCTGTTTTTCAATGACACCAAATTGGGAGGAGCAGCAAATACACCAGAAGATAGAGATAGAATTCAACGAGATCTGAACACACTGGAAAAGTGGGCGGATGTGAACAAGATGCAATTTAACAAAGATAAGTGCTGAGTTTTACATCTGGGTAACAAAAATGAGGAACATGCATACTGGATGGGGGATACACTTCTGGGTAGCAGCATGGATGGGGGATACACTTCTGGGTAGCAGCATGTATGAACAAGATTTTAGGGTATGGTTGGATTGTAAATTAAATATGAGCAGCCAGTCTGATGCAGTGATAAAAACGGCTAATGTGGTCTTGGTGTGTATCAACAGAGGCATAACATCCAAATCACAAGATATCATAGTCTCACTGTACACTGCATAGGTCAGGCTGCACCTGGAGTATTGTGTGCAGTTCTGGAGGCCTCAATTAAAAAAGGATGTGGACAGGATGGAGCGGGTACAGAGAAGAGCAATGAGGATGATTGAGGGCCTAGAGACGAAGCCCTGTGAAGAAAGGCTAAGGGATTTGGGAATGCTTAGTCTGGAGAAGAGGAGGTTGAGGGGGGACATGATTGCTCTCTTTAAGTATTTGAAGGGCTGTCACTTAGAGGAGGTAGGGTTGCCAAGTCTTACCAAAGTAATAGCGGGGGGTCCAGGGCTCTCTCCAGGAGTCCTCTTTCTCTCGCGAAGCATGCACCCCGCGATGACGTAGTCCGGAAGTGACATCATCATGCTGGGCATGTCACTGGGCGATGCTCTGGTAATCGCCCTAAAAACTCTATGGTACCATAGAGTTTTCAGGGAAATTGCTAGAGCATCGCCCGGCGACGTACCCAGTGTGATGATGTCACTTCTGGGCTATGTCATCACGCTGGGCACATCAGCCTGATCTGGCCACTTTGTGGGTGGGGTTCCCCCCGCCGGCTGGATCCAGATCAGTGGATCAGATGCCCTTTTAGCAGGGGAATCCCCACCCCCCAGGGGGACTTGGCAGCCCTAAGAGGAAGGCAGGGAGCTACTCTTGTTGACAGCAGAGGATAGGACTCACAATTATGGGTTTAAATTAAGGGCGGGATCGTTTTTACAGTAAGAGTTGTGCAACAGTGGAATCAGCTGCCTAGGTAGATGGTAAGCTCCTCCTCACCGGCAGTCTTTAAGCAGTGGCTGGACAAAAACTTGCCAGGGATGCTCTAGGCTGATCCTGCATTGAGCAGGGGGTTGGATAGATGGCCTGTATGGCCCCTTCCAACTCTGTGATTCTATGATTCTACTCTGTTCAGGATGAGAACTGCTTCACTCAGTAGGGGGAAAAAATTAGAGGGAGCATTGCTCAGTGACGAAGTTTTCAACATACTAGGCTGATCTTGTTCACTGAGCTCCATACGTCACCCCTGTCTGCTCCTGATGTAAGTGAGGTGGGTATACCTGCAAGGGACAGGATTACAGTCTTCTGAAAAGAACAGATCAGTATCTTGGGACTCCTTCAGATCCCAGCTTTGTTTCTGGATAGTCATATACTGGTTATGGCCAGGAATGCTTTTTTTGTTGCTATGATCGCTTTGCTGTGAGCACTGCTTTTTGGGAGAATATGAAATGTGTGACTGCTATCTGTTCCCTAGCAACTTCAGGGATGGACTACTGGATGGGAAAGCACATTAAAAATATGAGGAAAAATAAAATACTTTGGGGGACTCTTAGCTGTTGCCTTGCCCTTCCTTGCTTCTGTAATCCATCAGGCCCTCTGTTCTTCCTTCACCACCTGCTGCTCTTTAGCAGCAGAAGCAAAATAGATCAAGCCAGCTTTCAGAGTGGAACATTCTATGCCTCCTCTGTTGTAGCAGAAGTATTCCCCACACAGGCAGAGGCACCATAAAGAGTCAATAGTAAGAACACCAGCCCTGTATATCCCTTTTCTTTCTTCTTTAATTTCTGTAAAGAAATTCATTTTCAGTTATCATATCTGTCTACATTTCTAAGGTGCCACTAGAATCATTTTCTTTCTTTTTACTAAATCATATTTGTCAAGTTTCTTATTTCTTTCCATCTGACTTTTGGAAGTAAAGTCACATTTTAGAAACCTGGTTGTGACCTAGGAATGTTTTCTCTAATAGTCAATGTAAATTTGTACTATTCACTTTAAAGCAGCTATCGGACACCTTCTTTATGCTTTTTGGAATACTTAACAATAAATGGTTTTTAAGTGTTTATATATCATATCTCTGATTCTGAACTGTGTCACAAAATGTGGATCAATAGACCTGCAAAATGGAGCTAGGGACAGATGGGGGGATTTCTGCGCAAACCTGAAGGAATTCCCAGGTTGTAGAAAAATCTGAAATCTAAATCAACAACAACAAATCATGGGATTAAAACTCCCCCATATAAGAGGGATAACGCTTGTAGTTTAAGAAAAGAATTCGTACTGAGCTCTCAGTGGCCATTGGGGGTTGGTAGACAACCATAACAATATTGCTAAGCTGTTTAAGCCTTGGTTTCTGCAAAGCCATGGTGGGGAATCCTTGGAAGCCAAAACTGCACTGGAAAAGTTCCTGCCCCTCTCCCCTGTCATGTTCCCCTGAAGAAGTAGGACTTGCTGGCAACAGGCCCAGTGGTAACCACCAGAGGCTCACAACCCAGGGACCAGCCTGACACCAGCAGCCACTGTGCAATTAGACCCAGCCTCTCAGCAGCTACCATACCACTGAGCTTGATAGGGTTGCCATCCCAGTGCTGGCAATTGGCAGGAAACAGTGGGGGGGGGCATAAAAATGGCCATTGCTCTCATGTTGCAATGTCAGTATTATTGTGAACCTGGAATGTGTGCCAGTGCATTGGGTCCTAGAAGATAGCCCTGATGTGATGATGTCACTGCTGGATTTGTACTAGAAGTGATGTCACAACATTGGCATGGTGGCCATTTCTCCACCATCATCTCCCCAACTTACTGAGTGGTGGTGGGGAACCAGGCTTCTGGGCTGGACATCATCAGCTGGGAAGGGAGACCTAGCAGTCCTAAGGTCCTTCCTCACAGTAGCCTCTACACAATTTGGCCCAGCCTGGAACTGGCCACTGTGCAACCTGGCCAGACTTTCCTGGGGAGAGTCTATGGGAGGAGGTAAAGTTGAAGACAGGAGAGCAGATAAAGATAGATTGGCCAGTCAGTGGGAAAAAAAGAAAAATCAGGAAAAGGGAAGAGACTATGGGATCTTCCAGGGAAGGGAAAGAGGGAGTAGTGGGAGCGAGGGATACAGAGGAAAATAAGATGTCTCCCTTTCAGGTTTCCACTTGTCATGATTTATTTTTCATTGGTATATATGTAATTTACAATGAAGTCTTTTGGTTAGCAGCAGTAGTAAAGTAGCTTCTTAGGACCTGTCACAGAGCAGTAAGCTTGTTCTTGAGTATTCTAGAATTCTTTCTCAGACTGAGTGTTAACTATAAAAGGTAGAGGGGGAAGAAATGGAAATCCACATGGTGGAGGGAGTGCCCAGGAAATATTTCGATTTCATTCAAAGCACTACTTTTGACTTCAAAACCAACAAGAGCAAAAATTCTGTGCAGCCCTAAAATAGATTACAATATTCACACCAGCCATTTAACTTCACAAAAATAAAACAATTAGGTAAGTTTACACTTACCCAGAAAATTGACAAGTAATAAATGGTCTTTATTCCCTCACTTAAAGTATTTATAAGTAAGGAATTGGTTTAGAATTGGCATTACAGTGTTGCAGAGGAGTAAAGTAAACCTCTGTGCAAAGATTAAAATTATTATGAGAGATAGGTTTCATATTCAAAGCTCTGCTTTCCCCTGTTCCCCTTGTCACTCCTTCAATAAATTCCTACTGACAGATTTTCACAGACCTTGCTTCAAGAATCAAAGTACTGTAAGACCCAGTCTGCAGTTAGTCAAGGACTGTTCCATTTTTGGCTTTATGCCAGAAGCAAACAATTAGAAAACCTGCCAGAGACTTGAGCATGATCATTTTATTTCCCAAGTGATATTTACTAAGGGACTGTTGCCAAACTCAGGAGCTATTAAATTGCTGAATCATTACATTTTTGGTTGGAGCCAGCTGGCAAGAATGTAATTCAGTAAACTGATTGTCAGGTATCTTGGGTCAAGGCACTCTCTGAAATGCCTCCTTCTGTTTATTTGTATAAGGCCTTGAAGGATACCACAAGGTGCACAGATTGTTACATGTAAACATAGGCCAATTTAACGCACAGGGAAACATCACTGTAATACTTAATGTGATTTAGGTGTGGCTTCCAAACCATCTTCCAGTTCAATGAACAATTTAGCATGGCTTCCGGAAGAGGATTCAGCTGCTATTTTAGCAGCTTACATCAGCTACTTTGTTGCAAAAAATTCCTTCTATGGGGCTTGGGATGAAAGCCAGCCTTTAAAGAGATCTTGCTGGCAAGAAGGACGATTCACAGGAGGGTAGACGGTTCACCCATTTTCTTATATGGTCATAAAGGCTAAATGGATCGCATCACTGACTTTTTATAGATTTCAGTGTTAGCAAGGCAAAGGAAGTAGATATTTTAAAGCCATGAAAACAAATTTTAAAATATTGAAAGGCCATAATTGGGGCATAAAGGCCATAAAGTTGGGAAAGGCAGAAACAGATCTTTTTCTCTAGTTCTGTTATGTATTGGGATTGAATCATTCCTGACTGAATCACCCCAGAGACTGGCTGAGCTTGGAGCACAAGAACCATAGCCTATCAGGATTCTGAAAGTAACCAATCTAGTAGTAATGTTATGTAAACAGCCGATCACTGGGAGTGGGATGTGTTTGGGTGTGGCAATTACATGCTATTTAACAGAGTTGAGGCTTCGGAGTCTTGTCTTGCTGTTGCTGAAATCACAAAGTTGAGGTGATCACTAGACTCAGGCCTGCTCATTCATGGAACCCACTATTTAACAAGTTCCTTTAAGTTAAGCAAAGAGTTCCTTAATACAAAAAGTTTCTCTGGGAAACTCAGAATTTGCTCCAACTGGAATTTTGCTGATAACACTTTCCCTTGGAAATGAGTTGTTTATGTCACAACTGAGTTTCTGTCTCTTCCCATCTAGGAACAAACTATTCTGTGCTGATTGGTTTCCTTAATTTCTTATATTTTATTCAAGATCGCAAAAGATTAAAAGTGTCGATATTTCTGAGCCTATATATTTTTACTTGTGCTTTTAAAAATAAAAGAAGAAATCCAAGAATATCTTGGC
Organism: Gekko gecko; assembly: GCA_029375565.1. Lineage (NCBI taxonomy): Eukaryota > Metazoa > Chordata > Lepidosauria > Squamata > Gekkonidae > Gekko > Gekko gecko. Next base: position 115,106,438 of record JAPDNY010000007.1, read on the forward strand.
TAACTTTTTCTGCTTGTACTATATATATATATATATATTTTGTAAATACAATTTATTATTGGATATATTCCACGTTCATACAACTTAAACAAGTAAATACATATCCATTTCCTTTCATCCCCCCCCCAAACAAGGCTTCCCGCAATGCTCCAACCCCACTGATATCTCTCTTATTCAGTTACATTTAATACTAAACTTACTTTCTCTTACTAATGGTAACAATTTAAAAGTCTAGTCCCTTTCAATTTCTCCTTAATAACTGTCAAAACAAATCAAACCACGTTTAACATCCCAATTTTTCAACAAATATTCTTGAAAGTCTTTCCAATCTTCAAAAAAATTCTCATCTTCTTCGTTGTTTAATTTTCTTGTTAATTTGTCCATTTCTGCCATAAACAACATCTTCTTAATCCATTCCCATGTTTCAGGTATTTTTTCTTGCTTCCACGATTGTGCAAAAGTCATTCTGGCTGCTGTAACCAAGTACCATAATAGTGTTCTCTTGGTTACATTTATTTCTTCCATTTTAAGACCTAACAATAACATCTGTGGGTCTTTCTTAAAGGTACATTTCAAAATTTTTTGTATCTCATTATGAATCTCAGTCCAGTAACTTACTGCCTTGTCGCAAGTCCACCACATATGGTAAAAAGACCCTTCTTTTTTCTTACATTTCCAACATTTATTAGACATGCTATCATTTATAATAGCAATTTTTTTAGGAGTCATATACCATCTATACATCATTTTATAACAGTTCTCTTTCAAATTTATACAAGTTGAAATTTTCATAGACTTTTTCCACAGATATTCCCAAGATGACATAGATATTTCATTATTTATATTTACAGCCCACTTTATCATTTGCTCTTTTACTGTTTCATCTTCAGTATACCATTTCAATAACACCTTATAAAATTTTGAAATCATTTTTTTACCCTTTTTGACCCATACAGTTTCAATTTCATTATTTTTTCCTCTAAAACCATATTCTCTTTTATCGGCTTTACATAAATCATAAATCTGTCTGTACCTCAACCAATCATATTCAAATTCAACATCAGTTCTGTCTTTTAATACAAAATTTTTCCCTTCTATTTTTAAAAGACTTTTATAAGGTAACCAATCTAGACCCTGATTTCTTGAATATGGATTAATCACTTCTGCCGGCACTATCCAAAGTGGTCGTTCTTCCGAGAAGAATTTTTTGTATCTCATCCAAGTCTCGAACAGTGATCGTCTTATAAAGTGGTGTTTAAAAAACTTGTCTATTTTTACTTTTCCATACCATAAATATGCATGCCATCCAAACTTGTTGTCATGACCTTCCAGAGCCAACAACTTCTTATTTTCAAGATTAATCCACTGCTCCAACCATGTTAAACAGACGACATCATAATAAAGTCTAAGGTTTGGTAGTTGTAATCCTCCTCTTTCCTTTGCATCACATAGAATTTTCATTTTAATCCTTGGCTTTCTTCCTGCCCATACGAACTTCGATATTTCTTTCTGCCATGTATCCAGTATTTTATTTTGTTTTAATATTGGAATAGTCTGAAATAGAAACATCAAACGAGGCAAGATGTTCATTTTTACAGATGCAATTCTTCCCAATAACGATAAATTCAAGGTATCCCATCTTTTCATGTCTTGCTGGATCTTATACCAAACTTTTTCATAATTATTTTTGAACAAATCAATATATTTTTTATTTTTATAATTGGCTGCAGCTTTTGGTAAAGTGTTTCACTTCTAAACTGAATTATGAAATGAAGGAATGTGGTGTGATAGCACTAAGGCAATGAGAGATAACATTCTAGGACTTCTAGGTAAACTGAAAACTAATAAGTCTTTTGGTCCCAGTGGCATACGCCTGAGAGTTCTTAAACAACTCAAATGTGAAATTGTTGATCTACTAACTAGTATATATAACTTGCTGTTAAAGTCAGCCTCCATGCTGAATGATTGGAAAGAAACTCATGAAAAATCAGTTTTTAAGAACATGTCCAAAGAGGATGGAGATCCTAATACTTGTTTCAGGTAAATTAGTAGAAACTGGATGTTGTTAGACTTCAGAAGCTAAGCAGGGCTGGTCCTGGTTAGTGTTTGGATGGTAGACCACCAAGGAAGTCCAGGCTTGCCACACAGAGGCAGTGGCTATGCGGAGGTATGCAATGAAAACCCTGTGACCAGACGACACTTCCCCCCGTAAGTAGTGTGGTATGTGCATCAGCCAACTAACCATTAAAACTACGACCAAGATGCTTGTAGTTTGTTGTTGTGGTTAGGAAAATGAACTTTAATCTGGGAGAACTGGGTTTAATTCTCCACTCCTCCACATGCAGCTGCTGGTGTGACCTTGGGTCAGTCACAAGTTCTTTCAGAGCTGTTCTCTTATGAGCAGTCCTTGAAAAAGCTCTCTCAGTCCCACCTACCTCACAGGGTGTCTGTTGTGGGGAGAAGGGAAAGGTGATTGTAAGCTGCTCTGAGACTCCTTTGGGTGGTGAAGGGCAGGGTATAAATCCAATCTCTTCTTTTTCTGATATTTTACTTCATAGGATAGCTCTTATAAGTATTTCCTGAGATGGAAGTAACATGAGATGCAGTTATACACCTGTCTATCTGTAAGATATGAGTGCGTAAAGCTGTCCCAAGATTATCAGTCTACCTGTTACTGACTCAAATGTAGACCCAGAAATCTGAGGGTTTGTGTTTTACTAAAGGATACATTTCCAGACAGCTGTTGAAATTAGGTGCCTGCTGGCTCTGTTCAAGCTATTGTGTCCTTCATGAAAGGATACTGCTGCTGTACTTTCTCCATCAAACAGTTCTGCCTGCAGCTATGATATAGCATGTGTTTGCCCTTGAGAGTTACTGACTCAGTCTTGCTGTGAGAATCCCAGTTACAGTTGTTTTGCTCAGACTTACTACCTCTGACTCGCACTCTCTAATTCCTGTAGACCTTTTTAATTGTATAAGTGAATTTGTCTGTGGGTGTATCAGGAGGTAAGTAGTGGCAAAACTCTGGTGTGATACAAGTGCCATATTTATTCCATGCTGGTTAGAGTAGGACTTGAAGAATTAGGAACTGAAAAGTGTAATTTATAGTGCTAAAGACAGGCATGTTCAAGGAAGATGGACCTGAGAGAAGTATCTAAACTCCAGACACACTGTGAGGGGAAAATCTTTGGGAATTTTGGACTTCAGAAAGGAAAATATCTAGAAGAAAGAGGCTCAGCAGCAGGGTTCTAAAGGCATACAGAAAATATACACAGGTTGTGTAGAAGTTAAGTTTGACTCTGAGGCCTCAGCCAGTTGGAGAATAACCTGTACCCAGAAATTTTATGGCAATGGGGGCATGATTACACTGGGGTGGGGGCTAGGATTGCTAGGTTGTTATAGTACTAAACACTGAAGTCTATTGGATGAGAACTGGTTGTGTCACATGGAATAACTTTATTCTGAGGAAGTGTGCGTGCACATGAAAGCTCATACCTTGAATAAAACTTTGTTGGACTTAAAGGTGCCACTGGACTCAAACTTTCTTTTATTAATAGTAGTTCTTGCAAATGCTGCTAGGTAAATGCCTATTGGGAGGGAAGGCAGCATAGTATAGCCTGATTAGGGTTGCCATATCCTCCAGTGAAGGTGGGGGTCCCCCAGTGCCAGGCCCCACCTCCCCACTGCTGATCAGCTGGCTGGCAAGGAGATATTACCCTAAAAAAGAAAGGAAAATCCTCTCAGGTGCAATGATGTGTCCCTGTGCATCCCAAGAGACCTGGAAGTGACACTATCACTTCTGGGATGTCAGGGGTGACACTCTGGTAAAGTAAACTCTATGGTAGAAGTCAAATTTACAATAAAGTTTTTGCCCAAATACCAGAGTGTCACCCCGGCATCCTAGAACTGAAGTGTCATTTCTGGGTCATGTGGGCAGTGACATAGACACATCACTATAAGAACATAAGAGAAGCCAGTGTTGAATCAGGCCAATGGCCGTCTAGTCCAACACTCTGTCACACAGCGGCCAAAATATACCAGGTGCCATCAGGAAGTCCAGCAGTGGGGCCAGGACACTAGAAGCCCTCCCACTGCTGCCCCCTCCAGCACCAAGAATAGAGTGCATCACCTGCCCCAGACTGAGAATTCCCATCTATACCCTGTGGCTAATAGCCACTGATGGACTTCGGCTCTATATGCTTATCTAATTCCCTCTTGAAACTGTCCATGCTTGTAGCTGCCACCACCTCCTGTGGCAGTGAATTCCATATGTTAATCACTCTTTGGGTGAAGAAGTATTTTCTTTTATCTGTTCTAACCCAACTGCTCAGCAATTTCATGGAGTGCCCATGAGTTCTTGTATTGTGAGAAAGGGAAAAAAGTACTTCTTTCTCAACCTGCTCAATCCCATTCATAATCTTATAAACCTCGATCATGTCACCCCTCAGCCGTCGTTTCTCCAAGCTAAAGAGCCCCAAGCGTTTTAACCTTTTTTCATAGGGAAGGTGTTCCAACACTTTTATCATTCTAGTTGCCCTTCTCTGCTCTTTTTCCAATGCTATAATATCCTATTTGAGATGTGGCGACCAGAACTGTACACAGTATTCCAGATGACGTCGCACCAATGATTTATACAGGGACATTATGATACTGGCTGATTTGTTTTCAATTCCCTTCCTAATAATCCCCAGCATAGCGTTGGCCTTCTTTATTGCAGCTACACACTGTCTAGACATTTTCATTGAGTTATCCACTACGACTCCAAGATCTCTCTCTTGGTCCGTCTCTGCCAGTTCAGACCCCATCAACGTATATTTACATTTAGGATTTTTGGTTCCAATGTGCATCACTTTGCACTTGCCCACATTGAACCCCTTTTGCCATTGCCACATTGATGCCCACTCACCCATCCTCGACAGATCCCTTTGGAATGCCTCACAATCCTCCCTGGTTTTCACCACCCTGAACAACTTCGTGTCATCTGCAAATTTAGCCACTTCACTGCTTACTCCTAATTCCAAATCATTAATAAACATTGGACCGAGTACTGATCCCTGTGGTACCCCACTGCTTATCACCCTCCACTGAGAAAGTTTCCCATTTATACTCACTCTCTGTTTCCTATTTATAAGCCAGTTTTTGATCCACAAGAGGACTTGTCCTTTTATCCCATGACTATTGAGCTTACTTAGGAGCCTTTGATGAGGAACTGTATCAAAAGCTTTCCGGAAGTCAAGGTAAATAATATCTATTGGGTCCCCCTTGTCCACATGTTTGTTCACTCCGTCAAAAAACACTAACAGGTTAGTGAGACAAGATGTTCCCTTACAGAACCCATGCTGAGTCTGCCTCAATAGTTTTTGTTCATCAATGTGCCTACTAATTCTTTCCTTAATAACTGTTTCCACCAACTTACCCGGTATCGATGTCAGACTGACTGGCTTGTAATTTCCCAGATCTCCTCGGGAGCCCTTTTTAAAGATGGGAGTGACATTAGCTACCTTCCAGTCCTCAGGAATGGAGGCAGATTTTAAAGAAAGATTACATATTTTTGTCAGGAGACCCACAAATTCACATTTGAGTTCTTTCAGAACTCTCGGATGAATGCCATCCGGGCCTGGTGATTTATTAGTTTTTAAATTGTCCATCAGTCGTAGGACTTCCTCTCTTGTCACTGCAATCTGATTCAGGTCTTTCAAACCCCCTCCCAAAATCGGTTCTTCTGGAGTGGGCAAGCACTTCTCCTCTTCCACAGTGAAGACAGAGGCAAAAAATGCATTCAGCTTCTCAGCCATTTCCCTATCATCCTTCACTACTCCTTTTACCCCTTGGTCATCCAAGGGCCCCACTGCCTCCCTGGCTGGTTTCCTAATTCTAATGTATTTGAAGAAAGTTTTATTGTTGGCCTTTATGTTTTTTGCGATATGCTCCTCATATTCCCTTTTTGCTTGCCTGATCACAGACTTGCATTTTATTTGCCATAGTCTGTGTTCCCTTTTATCAACCTCACTAAGACTAGCTTTATCAACCTCACTAAGACTAGATTGGATGGGCCTCCCTGCTTCTACCGGAAAGTCCCCTCCCCATCCCTCACCAATTGCCAGGAGGGGCCTGGCAACCCTAAAGCCAATCTTATCAGATGTTGTTGTTGTTCAGTCGCACAGTCGAGTCCGACTCTTTGCGACCCCATGGACCAGTTTACGCCAGGCCCTCCTGTCTTCCGCTGTCTGCTGAAGTTTGCTCAATTTCATGTTCGTTGCATCAATGACACTGTCTAACCATCTCATCCTTTGCCGTCCCCTTCTTCTTTGACCTTCAGTCTTTCCCAGCATCAGGGTCTTCTCCAGTGAATGCTCCCTTCTCATTTGGTGGCCAAAGTATTTGAGCTTCAGCTTCAGGATCTGGCCTTCCAGGGAGCAATCAGGGTTGATTTCTTTTAGGATTGACTGATTTGATCTCCTGGCAGTCCAAGGGACTCTCAAGAGTCCCTTATCAGATATTTGGAGTTAAATGGGAGGGTACATGGAAGGGAGACCATCAAGGAAGACTCTGCAGGCTAAGGTAATGGTAAACCACCTCTGTTTCTTAGTTGCCTTGAAAGCCCCTTGCTGGGGTTGCCATAAGTCAGCTGCACCTTAAATACACACATCTATGTATATTCACAATCATGGATTTTTTAAAAGATGGGCTATTTACCAGACTATGGAATAGGAACCCTATGCAGTTCATCACATTGTTTTCTTCTCCACTGTACCCTCACATAAAGAGCCTTGCAAGGTAGGTTACACTAAGCTAGTGATTGGCCCATTGTCACCTGACAATCTTCTATGGCACAACAAGGGTTAGAACATGGTTGTTCCAAGTCCTCGTCCAGCACTGTAACTAAGGATGCTACAATCTTTGCAGTGAATAGGTTTGCCAGGTGAATTTACCATATTCAATGGGAGCAAGTATGGTGGCCTGATCCTGGGATGAGGTCATTAGTGCAACAGACATCACAAACTCCTTATAAACTAGTCAGCAGCTATGCAGTAGCTTTTTGCTACTAGCCTTAGCATTTGGTTGATTTGTACATACTTAAGAGACAGGCCTGACATCCTGGTGAACCAGGTTATTTCAGATTTAGGAAGGAAGGTATGTGGAGTAGAAACCTTTTTTTTATATTCCAACCAGGTAAAAGCCAATATAGTCTAACAGGTAAAGATCTATTTTTCAGAAGTAATAGTAGTTAAAAAACAACAACAATAACAGAAGAAGAAAAAATAGTTATCCAGCAAAGGTAGGTGGAAAGTTCCAACAAAAATACGTGGAAAATACAGCCAGTGTTTTCCAAATAATCCAAAGATAGGTATGAGAATATCCAGTGTTTTCCAGCTTTATAGTCCAACCAAAGTGAGCAGATTTATAATCCAGCCAAGGTGGGTAGTAAAATAACTTTTAACTTCTAGTTGCCACTTCTAGTTACCATCCAGCTTACATTCTGCAGTCTTCCTTTCCCATCAACAAGAAAAAATCAAATCCGGTTCATATATCCAGTTCTGATTGCTACTACCTTATTTACTCCCTTTAATTACAGCTTTTCTCCATCTCAGGGAGATAGACAAAAGTGAAGGTAAAATGGACATAAGGAGCAGAAAAGGAGGAGGGTAAGCAGGCTTTAAAAACCATCTCTTATCTTTGTTCCCTCTCAAAAACTTCCTTGTTTAAAAGTATTTATAGTCAGATAACCAAGTAGGGAGGATAAGCCTTTAGGTCTTTTAACTCACATTTTATGAAGTTTGCAGGCAGATTCTCTTTGCTGTTTTTCTATGCTGATCCCTGCAAGCAGTTAAATGCCAAGATGGCGCTCTGCCCACTGGGAGATCGGGGCTTATCTCTGGGTCTCAACCCCCAGTCTAGCCAAGAGAAGTGACCCAAGTGACCCACTATTTTCAGAGACCCTCTCATTGAGTCTAGAGTCCTCTAGACCCCCCCAAAAGTGGGCCAGTTCAGAACATCCCAGGAGCTCCTTGGGACGTTACTGACTTTGCTGCTGCATCCAGGTCGTCCATATGCCACTTTGATACTGGATGGGAATAACTATATTTTTGTATTGAATGTCTTTGATGGAATACTGGAAATAATTCATTATAATAACACTTTGTCTATATATAATCACTTTTTACTTTTGCCTTTATTGTAATAGTGCTGTATTTCATAGTGGTTGTTTCTGTTGTTGTTAAGATCGAGAAGGCAGGCATAGCGTGGAGATAAGGTGTCAGACTGGAAGGAAGGACGTTTCCCTGAGAGTAGCAATCTATACATCAAAGGGATAGCATCAGAAGAGGGAAGGAAAGGATGCTCAGTGTCCTAGCCTATCTATCTTTCTGACTATCTCATAGTCCCCCTCTGAAGGCTGAGGCTAAGAGACAGCGCAAAGTCCTTCACTTCCAACAGCTAACACCCTTTGTGTATTTGTATATTGCAGTGGGAGCCAATGCTTGTTTTACTGGAAAAGGGAGATGGAGCGGTGAGAGACAGTGTCTTGACCATTGTTGAAAATGTTTCTACTTAGCATAAACTAAGAGAATCACCCCACTTAAAATGTCATTAACTGGGCATTGGCCAAGGGAGGGAGGTTTCCTGTGCCGGAATGGAGATCCAAAGTAGAAGATGTTGGGGGGGGGGATTTCCATTGCTGAAATGGAGTCAAAATTGGAAGAAATTCATTGTGGATGAGGGTTTCTAATGCAGAAATGTAGCCCAAGAGGAAGCCTTTTAGTAATCAGTCAATGGAGGGGAGCTTTCCACCTCAGAAATGGAGCTCCCAAATGGGAAGAACTTCATAATGCCATGATGTTCAGTGGGCGGGGGAGTGCCATATGCTGAAATACAGCCCCAAATTAGTAAGAAATTAATAAACCAGGCACTTGCAGAGGAATCTTTCTATCACAGAAATGGAACCCTGAGAGAAAGAAAATTCACTGGGAGCGGGGAGTTTTCCACCATAGAGACAGTGCTCTAAAATAGGGAGAATGGCCTTAGTGTGAAAGCAGCCATGGGGAAAATACAACTCCCATGCTCCTTTGCTAAACTATGCATGTGTGACACAAAAGCCAATTGTGTGTGCTGTTGTGTTAAACAGGCAGCCATCCAGAAAATTCCAACAAAGGGCTCAGTGATTACTTCATTTGATCATTGATCAATCTGGAGGATACTTGTAGCTGGCAATTACTATGTGAGCTAGCATTGCTAGCTCTGGGTTGGGAAATTCCTCCACTATCCAAAGCAGCCATTTTCTCTAGGGGAAGTGAACTCTGTCATCTAGAGATTAGGTGTAATTCTGGGAGCTCTCCAGGTCCCTTCTGGAGGTTGGCAACTTGAATGTGAGCCAAACCAGAATGTATCCAGGGATCTCTAACTCGTAATCACTAATCTACACTGCTCATCTACACTGTTCCTTTTTTACCTGTTCCCTGCTCATATTCCTTCCAGGCAATCCAGACAAATAGCTTTACATTTTGCCTTATAGATCTGAAATGGAAAGAGCTAGAGATTTTCAAAAATGAAAGCTGGGAATTCATGGTAAGGGAAAAAATAGTGGAGGGCATTGCTCCCAAAGGCTCCCCATATGGAACTAGTTAGGTCACAAGAACTTACAAATAAGCCATTTGCTATGATTTGCTCATATTGGGAAGGGTATAATTCTCACTAACTGTGGATTCCCTACAAAATACATTTTCAGGCTATAGCTAACCTAATTGCATTACTGAATTTTGCATACAGTAGTATCCTTAGGCATCTCTCTCCCAGAAGGATTTAGCAAAGATAGCTTGAGCAGTTTGCTGCCACCTGAGATTGGGAATGCTTTTACTGTTTTCCTCATATCAGTGCCTACACACCTGAGGCGAAGTTGAAATATCAGTATATTTTAGAACATAAGGCTTTGACATTCTGCATGTTTTGCATATCTGACCATGACTGATTTATACCTGCTACCCCAACATACCTGATTCTCCCCCTCTAAAGAAGGTGCAATGCTTTTGATTCTAAAAAATAAAAACAAAAAAAACCCATTATAGTTTCCCTTTCCATATTGCTTTTGCCATCATTAATACATAGAACCATACAACCCCAACATTTATCTTTTATCTTAATTGAGATCCTCAATTGATTTGACAAAAGCTGTTGTGCAATTATTACTCAATGTGTTATCAATTATTTAATTAGACTGTGTAGACAAGTGATAAATTAAAATAAAATTAATCAAATACTGTTACTGTAGTTGTACTGAAGCATGACCTTCTTGATCTTTTTTTCTGTACAATTAGGGTTACAAATCAGTTCTGATCTTCTCGACAGCATTAATTCTAAACTAATGAGCCTGTCTGGCTTTCCTATTTGACTGCTACCTATTACTTTCCACTTTAAGCCAAGTATTTTAAAGTATTTTGAAGAGTTCTCTTCTCTTAGCATAATTTTTAAAGAAATCTATAACCCAGTTTGGCCAAATCAATATATAGATGCCTCTGTACATTCTACTGTGTTGCCTCTCCCAGTTCCTGGTGCCTCCTGAGAACAGTGATGAGCACTGCACACGATAGTCTGTTTATTATGCCACCACAAACGTACTTAAGTTTGGTGATGCTGGTTCAGTACACAAACACATCACTGGTCATTTAAACAGTAGTCACATTTTGAAGATTTGGAATGCACTTGCCCAGCATAGGGACATGTTCAAAATATTGAGAGCCAGTTTGGTGTAGTGGTTAAGTGCACGAACTCTTATCTGGGAGAACCGGGTTTGATTCCCCACTCCTCCACTTGCACCTGCTGATGTGACCTTGGGTCAGTCACAAGCTCTGGCACAGCTGTTCTCTTAAGGACAGTTTCTGTCAGAAGTTCTCTCAGCCCCACCTACCTCACAGGGTGTCTGTTGTGGGGAGGGGAAGGGAAAGGAGTTTGTAAGCCACTCTGAGACGCCTTTGGGCAGTGAAGGACAGGGTATAAATCTAAACTCTTCTTCTTCTTCTATTGCTGTTTGTGTTCTTAATTCCGTACAACTCTTAAGTACACTTGATGAATATCCCAGAATATCTGTACCATTGTAATGGCATTGTGATAGCATAAATATCAGCCTGCTGCATTGTGAGCAATTATTGTTAGCACTGAATGGATCTGGGCCAGTTCATGCTACACAAGGGAATTATGGATATAGGATATGAGTATCTGGACCATGTCCTTTCTTTTACAGGGTTGTTGTGAGGATAAGATGGGATAATAGCTACATAGGCTGTTCTTCAGCTTCTTTGTGAGAAGGTGAGGTACAAATGTGAAATCAGAACAAAAACTTCTGAAACAAAAATGTCAGTTAGTTTTAGAAATCTTCATAAAAACGTATCTGTTAACTATAACAGTTAACTACTTATCTTTGTGTATATGCATTTTTATTTTTAAAAAATAAATAATTTTGAATACAAAATATGTGGCTGGCTGGACAAAGTAATTTAATGCAGCCAAACTACTGAGAGGCATCAAGGATAAATCTTAAATTCCACCGAATCAAAGGTAATTCTTAAGAATATTTCAAGGAAAATAGTGTACAGGATTCCAGTACACTGCCAACATGCACAAGATCCTGACACTGCCAACAAGCACAGGGTTCTCGCCTCTTGCACCCTCTCACCTCCAGTCAGGGAGATAAGGGAGAGGCAAGTCCTTGTTACTATACCAGCACGTGGAGAATCTCACGTCTGTCTCACCCCTCTCCAGAAGTATGAGAGAGACAGACCCCGCATGCTTTGTAAGAGCACTGAAATCAGTGTTCTGCCACCAGGACCTATTTAAGAACGTTCCCAACTCAGACAGGAGAATAGGTCCCACCTCCTGTCAGGTTTTTGGAAGTTAACAACTTATCAGCTCTGGGGTAGAGCTGCAGATGATTAACACACAATAGTAGCTCCTAGGCGAGCAGCTCAGGCTCTAGATTTAGCCCTAGAGATCCAGGTACAATATTGATCCAAACCAGATCAGTTTAATCTATATAAGATCTTTATTAAACACAGCGGTTATATGACATGAGACTTGCACAGGTTAGAAAACAATGAAAATTCCTATAGCTTTATAGAGCTCTTACTAAACATACAAAGGCATCATAATTACCAATCCTTGGTCCAGAGAAGAGTCAAAGCAAAGTCCATTCTCCAAGGGATCTTAAAGATGAAAGCCATGCTTGCAATGGGCAATTAAGGCCAGCTTGTTGCCCCCTTGCAAAATTCAGTGTTGCCGGTGTGTAATCCAAACAGAGACTAACTCTTAGAAAGGGGCCCTCTTTCCAAGAGAGTTCTGTGTGTTTTTTGATAGGCTAAAGACAACTCTCCTCCTACCTCGGTCACAACTGAGCATGGCCAGTACCCAATCATGACAGAGTAGAAAGGCATGTCTAACTCTGTAGGAGCCTCCATAGCTTACGTGGTGATTGCACATGTACGCTGGGCTTTGAAGTTTGGGAAAGCGCCTCAATGTCTGTCCTTTCCCTCAGAGGTGCCAAAGTGGCTTTTGAAATGCAGAACCAGGCCTAGCAGTTGTGCCTGCCATTTGGTCAGGTGTGAAAGTCACAGGGACATGTTCCCAGCTGAACCATTTGAGGCCTAATCAGTGAAGCAGAAAAGTATTTTTTCTATACAAATAGTATAATACATGTTTATGTAGCTCAGTACTGGTGCTGTAATCCTGCAACCCTCTTTAGGAAGTTTTGCATATTCCTTAAAAGGGGTTTCAACTGAATTTGAGGCAAGTGTGGAAGGCTGCTGCCTGGAGAAAAAAATACCTAAATTATTTTGAGGCATATAAAACTAGTTGTGTGAGTCTCTTGTCTGCAACCTTGAAGACTTTTTTCCAGGTTAAAGAGAAATAAATTTGAAAAAATCTGAAGAAATGTGGCATTCAAATAAATCTCAATAAAGAGGGAAGAATGAAAATTAACAAAATGATTGCTGAAAAAGTTTGAGTCCAGTGGTACCTTTAAGACCAACAAAGTTTTATTCTGGGTATAAGGATCACAAAACTGAGAAACCTGTAGACAAACACTTCAGCCTCCCAGGACATTCAATGGGGAACCGCAAAGTAGCTGTTTTATTGCAAAAGAATGTCAGAAAAAGATTAGAAAAGGAGATTGCTGAGTTACAAGTCATTACAACACTCAGAACAATGGAACTCCCAGGGCTTAACAGACACCTCAAGTTTCTTATCTCACTACAAATGCTAATACCATTCAGTGCTCCCATCTGTTTGTAAACTTTTTCATTAAACTGTATGCTAATCTGCTGCTATTCACAGGTTTTGCCTTAATCCAATTTCAGAAATATTTGCTTCTATTCACAAGTCTTACCAATTGCCTTAATCCAATTTTAGCTCTAATTGGCCCTTTCTGGCAACATCCTCCTCACCCGCTACCCAGGGGTCTTTGGGGGGGGGGAGAGCGCACCGGAGCCCAGCTCCGGGAGATCAGGAGCCAAGCCCCGCCCCCAGCCAGCGTCCCGGGGAGTCTTTCAGGCAGCCGAATGTCAGTTTCAGCTCCATTATATCCTATGGGCCATTGAAGTCAATGGTGAAAACATAGGGTATATTCTGGGGGCTGGGGGTTTGAGGGAGAGGCTCCAAACTCACAGGGTAGCTGAAAAAAAGTTATATTTTTCCCACCATAGAGACCAATGGAGGGAATAGAGGCAACCTGTTTGGGGGGCCATAGAATTGGACCCCCTGGTCCAATGTTCTTGAATCTTAGTGGGTATCTTGGGGAGAGGCTCCATCAGCTAACCTGTGAGCTCTCCCTCAAACCCCCTCCCCTCCAGCCCCCAGAATATACCCTATGTTTTCACCATTGACTTCAATGGCCCATAGGATATAATGGGGCTGAATTGCTGCCGAACTGCTTTCATTCCCTCCTTTCTTTCTCTCTTTTTCCTCTTTCCCTCCTTCTTCTCTTTCTTTCTTTCTTTCTTTCTTTCTTTCTTTCTTTCTTTCTTTCTTTCTTTCTTTCTTTCTTTCTTTCTTTCTTTCTTTCTTTCTTTCTTTCTTTCTTTCTTTCTTTCTTTCTTTCTTTCTTCTCACCTTCTTCTCTTCTCTTTTTTCCTCCTTTCCCTGTTTCCCTCCTTCTTCTCTTTCTTTCCCTCCCCTCCCCTTTCCTTCTCTTTCTTTCCTTCCTTCTTTCCTTTTCTCTACTCTCTCTCTTTCCTTCCCTCTTTCCTCCTTCTGTGGCCCAACTCTCATGAGAAGGAGTTTAAACTTTAAACCCCTTCTCTCTCAGCTCCCACACCCAGACCAGCTGGGGAAGGGAAGGGGAGGCTTTTGAAGATGCCTCCCCCCCTTTTGCTTCCCCTTCTGACATCACTTCCGGTGATGTCAGGGGGCGTGGGATATACTAATAGCCTAAAGCTCATTAGCATACCATATGCTAATGAGCTCCTGCAGCTGTTTTTCTACGAAAAGACCCCTGCTGCTACCTATATGTGATGGTTGCTGAATTCTGTTTCAATGGATCGGAAGAAGCATGCGTGCACACAAAAGCTTATACTCAGAACAAAACTTTGTTGGTGTTGTGTAGTGGGTTAGATGCATGTAGAAACCACAGAAACAGTTGTAGTGATCAGCATGCTTTACTGGTACACAACTAGAACACAGAATACTGGCCGGGTGGCCAACTATATACAGCACCTGGGAACACCCCTAGATCCTATTGGTAAGTTTAAACCTCCCACCAAAGTCTCTATTGGTTCCCCAAAGGAAAGTCCAGGAGCCTAGTCCCTATTGTTGCTAGAGAGTTAAACTAGGTGGTTACTCACTGGCGCCTAGTGGCAGTCAGCGGACATAACAGTGGGTCTTAAAAGTGCCACTAGACTCAAACTTTGTTCTGCTGCTTCAGACTGAAAATGATAGCTATTAGTACTATCTTGCTGCTATGCTGCTTTCTTGTCTTTTTCCTCTCAAATACCACAGGAAGTATTCTCTTTGAAGCAATTGCTGCGGATCCTGAAAGAATGCCTGAAGATCAGGATGAAGTGCTTTCTAGATTGGAAAAGAAATTCCCAGAAATGCTACCCCGAGAGGAGGTTATTGGTGTTCTAGAGGAGGCTCGATTTCATGCAAATGGTACAGCATTTCTTTTTTCTTAGTTGATCCACTGGGACACTTCTTGTTGACTAATATGGAAAGTGATGTTTTCTAGCATCATGAAACCTCTAAAATAAACAGAAACATCCCCCCATTGTACTTTGTAGTGGTTATTTTTAGAGTTAGGATGCAGGGGTAGAGTGGCCCTTTAAGTTAATAGAACAGCTCCCGCCTCGCATGCGCACTTATTTATATGTGTGATAGAAGATAGTATGTTTAGGAAGAGATAGCAGTGTGTGTGTGTGTGTGGTATAATCAGGGAGTGAACAACTCCAGTCTTGGTGCCACTGAACACATTTTTCCATAAATGCTTAACAGAATTTAAACTCTATTGATTTTTAGTAGGACCCTAATTCTCAAAGGTGATATTGTAAACCTCTATCTAGACCAATGCTCCCTCTAAGCTGCGGAGTCTTGTGAGCAAAAATTCTACTTCGTGAGCTCCTAGCATTAAAGTTGTGAGCGAGCAATTTGGCTACTGCATAAATTAGATTGCCCTGGAGCCATCCTTCCTGAGCTGAGACAAAAATGTCTGAGCCGAAGGCTAAAAAACTGTGAGCTGGCTCACACTGACTCAGCTTAGAGGGAACACTGATCTAGACTGTACCAGTTCAGAATACAGGTGTATGAAACTAGACATTGAGAAGAGAGATCTTATCCTTCTACAATGTGAATTTTGCATATATGGGAACGTTTTCTTTTTTCATTATGTGAGCCCTTATCTATAATCTGAAGAAGTACAATTGAGGAATAAGTTTACTAATCTGCTGTTTGTGTAAATTAATGAAGCAGGGGAGGGAGAGGAGTAGTAGCTCCTTACCCCAGTTGCTTCAGGTCAGCATGGTGCAGCTTAAGCTCTTCCTGTTCTCCATTGCCTGAGGATGCACATTCAGGGAGGGAGGGACAACAAAGCTTCTGGGCAGCCTGGCAGAGGTGGAGCTGGGATTCCTTGCAGCTGCTGACATCACCACAGCAATCCAGGAGCCGGGTGAGAGGCCCCAGGTCAGCGTGGGGTCTGTGTGCTGCAGATTCGATGGGGGTACAGCCCCCAGTGCCTCACTGCAGACTACAGTTCTGTAGAAGACTGTCTCGTGTGTGAGGCTGCAGTCTTAAGAGCTATTCCTGGGAGTAAGCCCAACAACAACACGAGACTTGCTTTCAAGTAAACCTTCTAGGGATTGCTTCAGAATCTCTTTGATATTCCAAAAATGGTGCCTGACTATATAATTTCTTATTTTGTCTAGACTGATTCCTAGATAGTTTCAGTGTAGACAGTTTCAATGTAGACACTGCTGGTTAGCTATGCATGAGGCAGAGTTACCAAGCTCAGATGGGTCCTGCAGTTCTCCTGGAATTACAGTTGATCTTCAGGCTACAGCAATCAGTGCCTCCTGGAGTAAAAGGCAGCTTTGGAGGGCAGACTGGATCAGCTCTTTCCTCTCCCCAAACACTGCTCTCTCTAGGCAGCACCCTCAAATCTCCAGAGATTTCTGAAGCTGCAGCCGATAACCCTACCTAATGTAGGGTATTAGTTTGTTTGGATGTATTATTGTGAACCCCCCCCACATATGAATTAATTTAACAGAGCCCTGATGTTAATCTGAAGCATTTATCAATAACTTTTTTACCTGTTCTGTAGGGCTCAGGATCGAGGAGGCTGTTCTCAAGGGTCTTAAGGAGGTATCAGATGGAGAAATAAAAGTTGCTGTTGGTACTGTATGTATGCATCTGGAGGTAAGGAGAAAACAAAATGAAATTGCCTTTTTAATGCCATTTTTTCTAATGTCTTTCTCAGCAATGTATGAACATATTTTTATGATTGCTGAGTACTTACTAGAATGCTGCTTGTGCCATAATATATGTAACTAATATGCTAAACCCCCTTTTGGTGCATGCAGGGGCAGCTATTTAGTGATAGCTGGCTGGTTTTACCTTGTTCTTGATTTATTTTTGTGTATTTTTTTCTTCACATATATGGAGACAATAATGTAGAGACACTAGTCCTTATCCCAGCCTATGCTGAATCTCTGCGTAGCAAGCAGGGAATCACAGAAGGTCAAAGAGACTCAATAGGAAAAAACCCTTATTAACGACAGCAGGGGCCATGTAATGTACTATTCATGGTTGCCATCACTGAAATCTGGATCAGAAGAGAGGGTGCTGCTGTTGTAAGGTAACCAAGGAAAGGCACTGGGGTTTCCATTCTGAATGTGTGAGGGGCTCACTGGTAGAGCATCTGCAGAGCATCTGATGTGAAAGACCTCAGCCTGAAACCCTGGAGAGCTGCTGCCGGTCTGAGTAGACAGTGCTGACTTTGATGGACCAAGGGTCTGATTCAGTATAAGGCAGCTTCATGTGTTCAATGCCCCAAATGGTATTCAGGATTTTTCAGGAAATTGGTAAATGGGTACTGAAAAATTCTGGAAATATTTAGGAATATACAGAAATATATGGGGCCAGCATTTTCTTCAATTTTACAGTGTGTCTGTGTCACTGTCTTCTTGCCAGGTCTTGTTATTAGCTTGCCAGGTTGATTTGACTTGGGTTTTCTGGTTTGTCATTGGTTCTGTTTGGTTTGCAATAGATATTCTTTGCTTCCGTTGGTTTGGTTTGGATTCTTGATTCTTGTGTGTTTGACATTGATTGTTCTGGGCTTGCCACATTGGCCTGTGGCTCTACTAGGATTCTCTGGTTTGACGTTGGTTCTGGGACTAGTTGGTTCTGTTTGCTTTTAGCTAGTGGTTGCTTGCTCTTGTATGTTTGGCTATTGGGTTCTTTGCCCTGAAGAAAGCATGGCATTTCTCTCCCCTCCAATAAACAATAGAGACAAGTAGGATAGGGCACTTTGTTCAGGGGCTCATAGAATTGGATCTGTCTACTTGGAACATGGGCAGTCTTTAGTGAACAGGCAAGAATAGGTTCTCTGTAATTTTGGTGTCATTTTGTTGAAAAACAGCCACTCCGGTCCCCCAGAAATATTTCCCTTAGGGAATAATGGACCACCAAAATTTCAGAATTCTGGAAAAAAACGCACTCTGAATCCAAATACCAAAATAGTATTGGGAAACTGAGTGACACAGCATACTGGTGTTTATACCTTTCCTGAAATCTGAACCTGGAAAACAGTAGGTTTTTTTCAGGTGCACATCCCTAGTTAGTGGGCTTAGTTCACCAACCAGAGATGCAGCCATGCTTTGTCTACAAAAAATATTTATATTTAGACCTGTATTAACTGATCATATTGTCAGACCTCTGCGGGCTCAAACTACTGTTCTTGAAAGCAAGTTTAATTTATTTTATTTATGTTGTTTATAGTCCGCCCTTCTCACAGGAGCTCAAAATGGATAATGCATAGTGAGTCAGTGCAATCAACAAAATGGGACATTCAATAACCAAAGTGTTAGGATTTTAGAAGTCTGGAACCAATCAGAAAGAACTGAAGCATAGCATAAGTATTCATATGACACATTAAGCAGTACAGATATCACATAATAAGATCCTACTACAATGTTATATACAGCAGTATAGACCACAGTTCCTAATCGTTTATCCAAGCAAGTTTGAGTTCCATTTGGACAGTGCAGTCCTGTTACCGGCACAGAAAACCCCTCTTGAATAATTCAGTTTTGCCAGGAGAAACCCAGGACAGCAGATCATCCTCGGGGATGTAAAGGCAAATAGTAATAGACTAAGGGTTTTATGTGGCCTGGGTAGCTTGGCACCATATTTATATTTTTATTAGTATCATTTGTGTATTTGGTTTGTCTATATAAGATTTATAGGCAGAATTGTGAAAAAGCTATAGTAGGTAGTCAAACAAAGTTTGAGTCCAGTGGCACCTTTAAGACCAACAAAGTTTAATGCCGGATGTAAGCTTTTGCTGTGTACATGCACACGAAAGCTTATACCCAGAATTAAACTTTGTTGGTCTTAAAGGTGCCACTGGATTCAAACTTTATTCTATTGCTTCAGACCAACACGGCTGCCTACTTGAATCTATAGTAGGTAGTGTTTCCTTTGTATGTTGAAGTATTCATTCTTCAACATGAAGTATATTCTTCTATTCATGAAGTATATTGAGTATTCATTTTTCTAATTACAGGTACAACCTGTTTGAATACTGTCAATAGGGTACTTGGGTGGTGGTGGTAGAGGATAAGCATGGAAGAAGATTGGAAATGACCTCTCTTGTATAGAAACAAAAATATTTTAAAAATATCAGTATATAAAGATAAAACTGGAAAATAAGTAAGAAATTGAGTGCCTGCCTCATAATGTATTTTTAATTAATCATCATTGTTCCATTAGAGTTAATTTGTGACTGCAACAATTGTTTAGTTTACCCACATATTATTACTGTGACATTTGCTGCCTTGTAAAACACAAAGCATGTACTGTGATTGGCGCATTTATTTCTCCAGCAGTTAGAATTATTTGTTGATAAAATATTCTGGATATTTATGCAGGTTTCTCATCCGCCACTGTAGGCTCATATTATCTTTTTGACAAATATTCCTAAACATGACAGATCTGTCCAGGGATCATTTCGTAGAAAGAGAGGTGCAGGAGCTCATTAGCATAACTCATTAGCATAACTTATTTGCATATGCCACACCCCCTGACATCACCGGAAGTGTGTCAGAAGGCAACACCCACTGCTCAGGCTCCAGCCAAAAAATCTCCAGGTATTTCCCAACTCAGAGCTGCCGAGCTCTTCAGAAGACCAACACTGCTGTAACATAGTAGAAGACGCAGTCTCTCATAAAGGGCCTTGTACATGGCAACCAGTACCTTGAAAAGTATCACAAAACATAACAGCCAGTAATATCTGGGGTGGGGATGAGGTGGCACACTCCCCAACAGTTGTAATCTCTGAACAGCAAGTTCTTTTACTTAGGCTTCCTCCCCCATCCCCAATGAAGCACATGGTAAGCTGCCTAGATATTTTTAGGGCTTCTATACAAATACAAAGCACTATAATAATGGCACCGGAACAAGACTATCTAATGCCAATTAAAGCAGTTTCAAGCATAATTCACAGTTCAAAGATACTGGAAAGAAACTGCAAGAATTGCTCCAAGCAGCAAAGATGTCATGAAGTAAAAAACTGCTATGTTACAGGTACAAGAAAATATTTTATATTAATAGAAATGAACTGGAACAAACCTGTGGAAAGGAGGCATCCCATCCCTCCCCCTTCTCCTTCTCCCATTATCTGACAATCTTCTTCCTCCGTTCTGTTTCCCTACCTATCTGTTTTCTGTCAGTGTGGGCTCAATCCAGGGATTTAGGTATCTGCAGATTGGACTACACTGGACTATAAAGTGATGACGATGATTAGCTGTTTAAAAGAAAAGAAAGCTTAAAATATAACATGAGTAGGCAAAAAGCTAGGATGGTTTCCCTGCCATTGAGGAAGACTTGCAGTGATAATTACATTTTTTTTAAACTTTGTCAGCCAGTTCTAACCCTGATATGGTAAAAAGAGAAAGAGAATTCATTCAAATACAACAGGCTATATTCAGTCCCTTAGTCTGTAGAAATAAGAGAGTCAGTATCAGTACAAAATATTGTAAAGAACTTGTCTCCAGATTTGCACCAAGTTGATTTTTAAGGGGGAGGGGTGATGTTAATCTCCAATTTTCAGCTCCCCCCTGCCACCATGCAGGCACCTAACCAACCACGGCTGCTTGAAACTGGATGTGTGAGGTGAAAGAGGTGGGCACAGGAAAAAAAAAACTTTCAGGAGTTGCCCGGAGTTTCTCTCTCTCACA
Source organism: Gekko gecko (assembly GCA_029375565.1). Taxonomy (NCBI): domain Eukaryota; kingdom Metazoa; phylum Chordata; class Lepidosauria; order Squamata; family Gekkonidae; genus Gekko; species Gekko gecko. The sequence goes on from JAPDNY010000007.1 coordinate 115,127,362, forward strand.
CACACACGCACACCACCACCACCATCACTGCCACCACCACCATACGCTGCTCACTGGGTGTGGTGCTGGAGTGGGCGCCAGCCAAAAACTGGCTCCCTTCTCCCTAGTAGCTGGCCTGGGGGAGGCTTCTGGGGGCAATATTTACTGGTTGGCTGGGGGCAAGTTCAGTGGGATGGCCACCTCCTCATCTTTATACTTGGGGCTCAGGCCCTTTCAGCGAGTCACCCTCATCTACTATGCTCAGTCCCCCCACCAGAAGCGGCAGCTGCAGGGGCAGCAACAGTGAGCCCTGGCCCCTTGCATATCTCCGCAGGGACAGGCCGCCCATTGGGTGTGACCCCAGTGCAGGAGGGTTGCTCAAGCTGCCCACAACGGAGCCCCCCAGAAAGGCGGTGGCGCGCTTGCTGCTGCTTCAGGCAGTGGTGGCACCTTCCCACCCCACATGCAGCTGGCACAGGGTGGCAGGCGGCTGAGAGAGAGAAAGAGAGAGCTTGCCCAGCCAGGAGAGAGCTGCTCAGCAGTGCGCCCTCTCCCTTTCTGGTGGGGACATAGCAGTGGGGCACACAGGGATAGCCTGCAGCTCAGACCACTTCAGTCCTTCCTCTCTGACAAAGGGCAGCATCGCCAAAAAGCCTCCTCTGACCAGACTGCTGTGCCCCAGCAAAGGGGCTGCACAGGAGCATCTGGCGGCCAGGGAGGGGGTCCACACCTCTGCACGGGCAGGGGAAACTGAGGAGGGGGCGGGCAGGCCTTCCCTGGAACACTGTGCCTCTGTGTGGGCCAGGGAAGCTGAAAAGGGCGGGCAGGCCGCAACTTACCTGCCTTCTTCAGCCTCCTTGTGGCCCAACTGAGGGCTGCTGGGAGCAGGGGGCAGGGCTTGGTCATGTGCCCGCCCACTCAGCTCCTCACTCCTGGAGTGCCACTCCTCTGTGCTCCTGGTCCAACCAACCCGTGGATCTGTCTATCTAATGTCAATATAATTGCTAGGATTCAAGCTCAAGTAGCTGCTGAGAAGTGAAATGAACTTCTTTCATTGACTTTCTTAGGAGATTTCCCCACAAGTGATATCAGACTATTACTCAGTAGTATTGTCAAATTCCTCTCATGCATTTTAACTTTTTTGCCCTGTATTATGTTATATCCCGAGAGTATATTTTTCCCCTCTCTGCTGGGATTCCTTTGAAATAACAATTTTATCAAAGTGACTTTAGAGAAGAGTTATTTTTCCCTTAAAGAAATAAAGAATGTTTACTCAGTGGACTTAACTTTCCATCTCCATATTTTTTAGAAAACTTCTGGCTTTAATAAAGTTAATGAAGTCTTATTTACTGTGAGCTTTTGTCTGTGCATGCCTTGGTTGCATATATTGATAAACATAGAAATAGTTCTGGGGGCTCACTCTTATGATCCATTGAGCCTGCTATTCTGTCTCTGATAGGGGTCTATTCTGGTCGCTTCAAGTGCAAGTGCTGCTAAAAGGGCCAATGTGGTGTTGTAGTTAAAAGTGTTGGGAGGTTCAGGTACAAATTCCCAAAGGGCCAAGGATCCTTATTGGGTGACCCTGGGCCAGTCATTCTCTCTCAGCCTAACCTACCTCATAGGGTTGTTGTGAGAATAAAAATGAAGGAGAGGAAGATGATTCTGTAAAAATTTTTGAGTCCTGATTGGAGAGCAAAACAGCATATAAATGTCCAAATTAAATAAATAATAGCTTCATACATGATATTTTTCTGACATGAAGAAGATCTCTGTGTAGGAAAAGCTACACATTTGTGTAGACATGCATGCTCAGTAGTGGTCAGGCTTGGACTATCTCTTCAGGAGCCTGGACTGGATCTGTGAATGTCCAGGGTGGAAGGAGAGAACTTGGAGGCCTTACATTGCATGGCCTTCAGCCGTACTGGAATCCTGCAGAATATCCTTGATTTTTCCATCACTGATTGTTCCTGCTGCACACAGGACATTTACTGACTACTCAGAAGAAGAGAAGAGAAGAAAAGATTTGATTTATACCCCGCCCTTCACTATCCAAAGGTGTCTCAGAGCGGCTTACAAACTCCTTTCCCTTCCCCTCCCCACAACAGACACCCTGTGAGGTAGGTGGGGCTGAGAGAGCTCTTGACAGAAACTGCTCTTTTTCAAGAACAGCTCTTATCAGAACTATGGCTTGCCCAAGGTCATCCAGCCAGGTGCAAGGGGAATCAAACCCAGTTCTCCCAGATTAGAGTCCATGCACTTAACCACTATGCCAAAGTGGCACTGTGAATTTCTCAAACCACTTCATGAGGTTTTTTTTAGTTAGTTTAGGATTAAGGATTTAGCTTAATTAGATCTAATTGGATGGTGGGGCACGGAGATTTCCCTTTCCCTACCCATTATCTAAATTTGTTTTGTCTTACTAGTGGGAGGACAGAGGGAGGTATGGCGGTGGGAGAAAGTCTTGGTTCAGAAAGGGATGGAGATATGGACATGTTTGGTCCCTTTCCAATCTTCGTCCCATCCTGAGAAACACTGCTGTGAAGGCTAGGACTTTAGGCTTCTCTTTGACATTAATGTTGTGCAATTCCAGATCCATTAATAATAAGACCAGGATGTTGCAGGACTATCTTTGCAGTACAGAATGTGGATCTGGCTTGCATGACTGACGTGGGTTAAGGAGGACAAAACAGTCACCTTGAATGAACTGACCCGCTCCCCAGGCGTCTCAGTGCTTCATCAGTCCTGAACTTGGAGGTGGGGGTGGGTAGGATGGTTCTACTCATCCGGGTGGCTTTCTCTTTCAAACCTCTCCCCATTTCAAAGATCACAGGTATTTACTGTGTTGACCTTGTGTGGGACGCTGAGAAGAGTTTGGTTGTCTGTCTGGTGTACCGACCAGCTAGCATACCAGCAGACAGCCTTCTGACCCTTTTAGAGGTAGTAGCTGAGTCGGACTTGGAGTTCCCAAGATTGGTAATTTTTGGGGACTTCAGCATCCATGCAGATGAAGCTGCCACCTCTATTCAGGCTTCATACCTGGTGTCTTCCATGGCAGCACTGGGACGCTCCCAATTTGTTTCAGGTCCTACACACCGAGCAGGTCACAGCCTGGATCTGATCTTTGTCATGTGGATCTGACTTCGAAAGAGGAAGTGCCATGGTTGGACCACTTGGTTTTGAAGGCCTGGCTGGGCATTTCTATCCCCTCCTGTATAGGCGGTGAGCTAATTTATGTTCACTCACAGAGTCTAATGAACTCAATTGGGTTCCAGAATGCTCTGCAGAATCCAATGCCTTCTGGCACCTCATTAGATAAGCTGATAGGGGACTGGAATTCCTGTCTATCTGAAACCATCGATGAGTATACAATAGACTTCAGGGGGATGAAATGGGAGCTTAGATGACTTGAGCGAGTTTGGCAGCATACTTGCAATGAAACCACAGGAGTATCTTATAGGACACTTATGAAATCCTATGAGGTGGTGGTGAAGGCTGCAAAGAGGGCATTCTACTCAGTGTCCATTGCATCCACTAGTTCTCACCTAGCACAATTGTTTAAGGTGATTAGGTCTTTGATGTCCCTCACTGAGAGGTACCAAAATAGATATAGAAATTCGGCTATTAGCTCTGAGGCTTTTTTGCAGATAAAGTCTTATCACTCCACTGCAATTTACCTGCCAGTGTTGATTACCTGCCATCTTTGGATTCAGTTTGTGACTCCTTCAGCCTGCTCTCCTCTGCTGATGTTGACAGTGTCCGGGGTGTTGTTAAGCCAACCACATGCCTCCTGGATCCATGTCCCTCATGGCTGTTTAAGGCCAGAGATGAGAGGATACGGGACCCTCTGCTGGACATTGTCAATTTCCCCTGGAGATGAGGGTCTTTCCAGAGGGTCTTAAGGAGACCATGGTTGTACTGCTCTTGAAAAAACTATCCGGCCAATTACTGACCAGTTGCAAATTGATCATTTCTGGGTAAGGTGATTGGAAGAGCAGTAGGGTTCCTTGAATAACACATTGGCGTTGTATCCTTTCCAGTCCAGCTTCCGCCCTGGCCATGGGACGGAGACTGTGTTGGTCACCCTGACAGATGATCCCTGTAGACAGCTTGATTGAGGTGAATCAGTGCTGCTGTTGTTGCTTGACCTCACATTGGTGTTTGACACAGGCAGTTATGATCTTCTGACTCATTGTCTTGTTGACGTAGGAGTCCATGGGGTGGCCCTTCAATGGCTTTCCTCATTTCTCCATGGTTGGGGACAGAGGGTGGTGCTGGGTGGGGCTCTAGGCAACCCTTATTATGTGGGGTTCCTCAGGGGGCATTCCTCTCCCCGATGTTATTTAACATCTATATGCACCCTTGCCCAGCTGACGAGGAGTTTCTGGCTTGGGTGTCATCAATATGCCAATGCCACCCAGTGGTATCTGTTATTAGACGGCCAGCTGGCTACTGCCCTGCAAACTCTGGCTGATTAGAGGCCATGATGGGATGGCTAAAAAAGAGCAGGGTAAGACTGAATCCGATGAAGACAGAAGTTCTGTGGCGGGGCGGTGGAGGGTTCCAGCTCTTGACAGGGCACCATTGGCACTGGATGGTGGAGGCTCAAGTCATGCATGTTACCAGGCTGGCATTTTCCCATCTTTGCCAAATGTGGCAACTGGATCCTTTCTTGTCACATCCTGACCAAGCCACGGTAATCCATGCAATGATCACCTCAAGATTAGACTACTGCAACTCACTCTACACTGGCCTTCCCTTGAGACTAGCCCAGAAACTCCAGTTGATCCTGAATATGGCAGCATGAGTCTTGACAGGAACTTCACTGACAGCACATATTCAACCTGTGCTGCACCAGCTACAGTGGCTTCTAGTGGAGTACTGAATCAGGTTCAAGGTTTTGGTATAGACCTTTAAGGCCTTGAGAGGTCTGGGGCCAGTGTATCTACGGGATTGTCTCCTCCGGTATGTCCCTGGAGCTTTGCACTCTACTAATAACAACCTGCTGGTGATCCCTGGCCCTAGGGATGCTCAGCTGTCCTTGGCCAGCACCAGAGTCCTGGAACCGACCTGGTGGAACTCTCTGTGGGATCGTATGCAATTCCACAGGGCCTGTAAGGCAGAGATGTTCCACCAGGCTTTTGGTTGAGGGCATCAACATTTTTTTTTAATTGGCTGGCACCCTCCCTCCCTCCCCCACTCTGCATTTTTTTTTGTTCTGAGTTCCCTCTCCTCTGTCCAGAAAATGGCCAGGTAGTCCAGAATTGGGATCGAAAATTTACAGGACTCCATCTTGGATCTTTTTATTTTGGTTCTCTTATTTTTTATCAAGTTGTATACTGAATTTTATTGTTTCGTATATTTTTATGGCATTGTGCCCCCTTGTACATTGCCCAGGGCCCATCGTACATCGTAGACTGGGATAGGGCAATTAACAAACCAACTTCTTCTTCTTCTTCTTCTTCTTCTTCTTCTTCTTCTTCTTCTTCTTCTTCTTCTTCTTCTTCTTCTTCTTCTTCTTCTTCTCCTTCTCCTTCTCCTTCTCCTTCTCCTTCTCCTTCTCCTTCTCCTTCTCCTTCTCCTTCTCCTTCTCCTTCTCCTTCTCCTTCTCCTTCTCCTTCTCCTTCTCCTTCTCCTTCTCCTTCTCCTTCTCCTTCTCCTTCTCCTTCTTCTTCTTCTTCTTCCTGTGAGCGTGTGAGGCAAATTATGAAATTCTGATCCATATGTGGTGCTTTTCACAGAGGAGTGTGATAAACTGACCAGTCTGCATGGAATGAGACTGAGCTGACTCATGTGTTTGCTGCACATGGGCATAGTGACTTAGCATAAGCAAACTGTATCTGTGCATGATTCATCTGTGTGATTGGAATGCTTTTTCTGCCCACACATGGAAAGTATCTATAGAAAAGGCTGGATTCAGCACATATTTTTTTTTTAAAAAGAACTTTATTAATAGGATATATTATCACATTCCATATTTCAAAATATGTTTTGATACATCCTTTTCTAATATCCCCTTCCTCCCCCCCACCTGGCTTCCAGCGATGTTCCACCGCTATTATAATTTCAATCAATATTCACTAACAATAAAAACTTGTCCAATATTCAGTTCTTCTTTTCTAACATATTCATTTTCTCTAACTCAGTATTAGGTAACATTTTAGCTAATAATCAATGCTTTCTAGTCTTCTAATCTTAATAGTTATCAAAGCAGAGTAACTTATTTTTTACATCCCAGTTCCACTCTAAATAGTCTTTAAAGTCTTTCCATTCTGATAAGAATTCTTCATCTTCTTTACTGTTAAGCTTCTTTGTCAATTTATCCATTTCTACCATAAAAAGCATCTTCTTTATCCAGTCCCATTTTTCCGGTGTCTTTTCTTGCTTCCAAAATGGAGCAAATGTCATTCTAGCAGTTGTAATCAGATACCATAACAATGTTCTCTTTCTCATGTTAAATTCTTCCATTTTAAGACCTAAAAGTAACATTTCTGGTTCTTTTCTCAAGGTACACTTCAGGATTTTCTGGATTTCACTATGGATCTCAGTCCAATAAGCTACTGCTTTATCACAAGTCCACCACATATGATAAAATGGGCCTTCTTTTTTTTACACTTCCAACATTTGTTAGACATGTTCTCATTCATATTAGCAATTTCTTTTGGTGTCATATACCATCTATACATCATTTTATAACAATTTTCTTTTACATTAACACATGTTGAAATTTTAATTGACTTTTTCCACATGATGACATATCTATTTATATTCCCATGATGACATATCTATTTCTCTATTTATATTTATAGCCCATTTCACCATCTGTTCTTTTACAATCTCATCCTCTGTATACCATTTTAACAATAAATATTAACTTATAAATTTTTGAAATCACTTTTTTATCTTTTTCTGCCCATACAGTTTCCTGAAGCCATACCTCGTTTTATCCACCTTAAATAAATCATATATCTGTCTGTAATTTAACCAGTCATATTCAAATTCCAGATCCTCTCTAGCTCTCATCACGAAACTACTCCCTTCTACCTTCAAAATGTCTCTATAAGGTATCCAGTCTTCTCCTTTGTGCCTTGAAAGTGGTTTAATTACCTCAGCCGGAACTATCCATAATGGTCTTGCTTCGAAAAAAAAATCTTTTGTACCTCATCCAAGTCATAAACAGTGATCTTCTTATAAAGAGGTGTTTAAAAAAGTTGTCCACTTTAGATTTTTCATACCATAAATAGGCGTGCCATCCAAACTTACGATCATGTCCTTCCAGCGCTAACATTTTTCTATCATCCAAGTTGATCCATTGTTCAAGCCAAGACAGACACACCGCATCATGATACAATCTAAGATTGGGGAGCTGAAATCCTCCCTTTCCTTTGTGTCACATAGAATCTTCATTCCTCCATTTCCTTCCCGACCAGACAAATTTTGAGATCTCCTTCTGCCATAAATTCAGTACTTTACAGTCTTTTACAATCGGAATCGTCTGAAATAAGAACATCAAACGAGGTAAAATATTAATCTTGACTACCGAAATTCTACCCAATAGTGACAGATTCAAAGTATCCCACTTTTTTATATCCTGTTGAATTTTGCACCAAGACTTTTCATAATTATTCTTTAAAAGATCTATGTTTTTCATTGTAAGCTCAATTCCTAGATATTTTGTATTTTTCACCATTTCACACTGAATTTTTTCTTGCAATTCCAGTTGTTTTTCATTTGTCATGTTCTTACAAAGCACCTTTGTTTTATTCTTATTCACATAAAATCCAGCCAAATCTCCAAATTCTTTAATCTTTCCCATCAACAACGGTAAATTGTTTACTGGATCTTCAATCAAAAACATTACGTCATCCGCAAAAGCCCTATACTTATAGGTAAAGCCTCCAGTTGTTAGCCCCCTTATATCCTTATCTTGTCTTACCTTCCCCAGCAAAACTTCCAAATTCCAAATAAATAATAAGGGGGATAGCGGACAGCCTGGCCTGGTCCCTTTTTGAACCTTAAAATGTTCCGTCATCTCCTTGTTTACATTCAACGATGCATTCTGTTCAGAATATATCACCCTAATCACATTTTAAAAAGGCTATCCGATGTCCATTCTTTCAATCACTTGAAACATAAAGTCCCAGTTTAAATTGTCAAAGGTTTTTTCAGCGTTTACAAATAGAAAAGCAACCTCTTTTTCTGGATGCTTGTCATAATATTCAATAGCATCTATCACCATCCTTAAATTGTCTCTGATTTGTCTATTTGGTAAAAAACCGGCTTGTTCTTCTGTTATGACATCTTTCAAATAGTTCTTCAATCTTTCTGAAATTATTTTGGCAAACAGCTTATAGTCATTATTGAGTAAAGAAATTGGTCTGTAATTCTTAACATCTGTTAAGTCTTGTCCTTCTTTTGGTATAAGTGATATATTGGCCTCTTTCCATGTCTCTGGTATTGTTTTGGTCACCTGTATCTCGTTTGCTAAAAGTTCCAAGATTGGGGTCAACTCCTCTTTTAATTTTTTGTAAAATTTTACAGTAAAACCATCTGAACCCGGAAGCTTTCCCCAACTTAGCATCTTCAATCGCATTGTAGATTTCTTCTTTTTGGATTGGACCATTCAACATTTCCTTAATTTTTGCTTCGACCTTTGGTATTTCTACCTTGTCCAAATATTTTTTGATTTTTTTCTGGGTCTATATTCTTCTTTTGAAATAACTTCGCATAATACTTGAAGAAGACTCTTTTTAAACCGTTCATATCCACAATTTCTTTGCCATCCTCAATTATCTTACTTATTAACCTTTTCTCTCTTCGATTTTTCAGTTGCCATGCCAAAAACTTTCCTGGTTTATTTGCTCCTTCAAAGGATTTTTGTTGCAGTTTCTTTAAGTTCCAATAGAGTTCCCGATTAAGTATCACGTTCAGTTGATCTTGTAAAATTTGAATTTCCTTAATAATTTTGTTTTTTCCAGGTCTCCTCTTCAGTTCATTTTCTTTTTGCTGGATTTTTTCTAACAACTCCTTTTGTTGCTTTATATTCTGTTTCTTGTCGGTTGTATTCAACGATATAAGTAATCCTCTCATCACAGCCTTATATCCATCCCAGACCGTCTGTATTTTAACATCTTGATTTAAATTTGTTTGAAAAAATGATTGAGTTTCCTTATGCAGTATCTCAATTATTTTTGTCTTGTCCAATAAATCTTCATTAATTCTCCATTGGAACTGTTTCACTTTCTCTTTTGACATCCAAATCACCGGGTTATGGTCCGAATTAGTCTTTGGCAAGATCTCCACTTTTTGAGTTTTTAATGCCATATCACCAGATGTCCAAATCATATCTATTCTGGAAAAGGATTTATGTCGATTAGAGTAGACAGTAAAATCTTTAACTTTGGGATTCCATTCTCTCCAAACATCTCCAAGTTTCTCTTGGTCCATCAATTAAAAAAAAAAATTAGGAAGCTTTCCGATCTTCTCATCAGTCTTTTTTTATTTCCTGTCCAATTTGTTGTCTACAGTGCTGTTAAAGTCACCTGCCAATAGTATCTGATCATAGTTCATTTGATCCAGTTCTTTCATCAAGTCCTTAAAAAAAATTTCCTTAGCTCCATTAGGCGCATATAAGTTAACTACCAATGTCTTTTTCTGAAGCATTGTAATTTCCACTCCAATATATCTCCCATCTTTATCACTAAAAATTTCTATTGGATCCAGATCTTTATTTACATAGATCACAACTCCCTTATTTTTTTTTCTCAGCCAATGAATAAAATTCTTCTCCCAGTTTTTTATTAATCAAATACTTATTGTCCTGTTTTTTAATATGAGTTTCTTGTAGACAAATGATATTGGATTTCTGCTTTTGTAGCCAATGATTCACTAACTTCCTTTTGGAAGGTGAATTAAGTCCGTTTACATTCCATGATAACAATTTGTAATCCATCATGACTTGTCTTTAAATATCGCCAAAATCCTCCAAATTTTCCGCCTTAAACCTATGCATATCTCCTAAAGTCTTAATCGTGTGTCTTTTCGCATTGTAGGTGAAAGACAGACACTGTGGTATTTCCCATCTGAATCTGATGCTTAACTGCTTCAATTTATCCACCAGCTTCTTAAATTTCTTTCTCTCCTGCAACATCATTTTTGGGAGTTCTCTCATTCTTATTATCTTTTTGCTGTCGATCTCCAAAAGTTGCGTGAATTGTTTTTTGAAAATATCCTCTTTCATTTTCCTTGTTACGAATTGAACAATAACATCTCTCGGCAATTTCTTTCTTTGTGCGTATGCAGAATTTACTCTATAAATTAAATCAAAATCAGAATCCAATTCTCCTTGATCTTCCCTTAGATATTCAGGCAAAGCTGTCATCACTACCGTACGTATATCTTCATCAGTCTTTTCTTCTATCCCTCTTAACCTCAGATGGTTTAACATCGCTCTATATTTCATCATTGCCTCTAGTTTATGGTTTTCTTGTAGAGTTGTTTCCATTTTTTTGTCTGTATCTTGTGTCTTTTGCTCCAGTTCAGTTGATTTTGTTGCCAAGCTTTTAACTTGGCTATTTGTGTTTGCCACTTCTTTTTTAATTTCAGCCACCTCTGCTAACACCAGCTCTTTCAAGGCTGCCACATTTTTTTCTTGTACTTCTTCCAACTGCTCCAGCTGTTTTTCCATTTGTTTCTCCAACTGTTGGTCTATCTGTTTCACCAAATCTTGAATCGCTTCCATCATCCGCTTTGATTACAGCTTGCCATTCTTTTTTTTCCTTCGCTGACATACTTGGGCTCGCAGTTGAAGCAGCTCTTTGTCACTGTTTTGGGTCCATTTTGAAAATTTTAAAGTATACTTCAACTGTCCTCAGGTTCTTCTCTTATGTCAGACTTTTTTTGCTGCCCTTTAGAGTAAATTTTGCTGTTAAAATTGAATTTTAAAATTTAGTCCTCTCAAAATGGCAGGCACAATTTCTTTATGGTTTCTTGGGCTAGAGTAGGCTCTCTTTAAGCTTCCTGTTTCCGGTCCCACCTTAACATCATCCTACCGGAAGCTTCCTGTTCCGCCACCCTTCTGGTCCTCCAGCAAGTGCTCTAGCCCTTAGTCACAGTTCTAGCCGGACACAGATTTTTGCAATACCTTAGTCTCGCGATCTTTTCTGTTGGTTTCGGTCTTGCGCTTCGCTCTCAATCTTTCTAACCACAGGAATGTTAAACAAAGTCTATTTTGTTCAATTTAAACACTTTGACAAACTCTTCTTAATTATATGGTGGATCGATTGTCGGATTTAAGTCTTTTGCGCTTAACCGCTTTATTCAAATTTCATCAAAACTTCATCCCAGTAAGCCAACTGTTTTTGTTACCTTGCATGCTTATCTTGGGACTTCGCATCGCTTCTTTTCACTCTCAACTCCACTCTCTTTCTTAAGAAGTCGGGAAATGATGAATTTAAGCTGAGTCTTCAGCTCAGCTGGCTTCTTTAGTGCTGTCTTGCAATCGCCTGCTTCTGAGAGGGGATCAAAGCATAAACAAGCCTCCTTCGAGACTTATGTACGCCAATCTCAACTCTCACTTGGACCTCGTTGCTTGCTTATCACCCCCTGCCTGGGGGATGCTGCGTTGGGCAGTTTAAATGCCCAAACTGTCTGAAGAAGCCGCCGTTCACACCGTACGTGTGTCAGTTTGCCATTTTACTCTGACCGGAAGCCAGCACAGATGGTTTTTGATTGAGGAGTAAGGCTCGTACACTTGCTCCCTATGCCCATAGCTACAGGGGGGCATTTTGGGGTTCTGGCCCCCAATTAAAAGCCCTGACCCACAAATAGCCATGTCAAAAACCTTATTTTTGCAGAGAGACCTTATTTTTGCAGAGAGGCCTTATTTTTGCAGAGAGACTATTGGCAGTGGCCAGGGCACCGCCATTTTCCTTTGGGCTTCCTCCCATTGTATAATTTTTGGGGGGAGGCATCATGGGATCTGGGAAAAGACAACTCAGAGGGCATTTAATTGCCTTTTGAGTACTCTTCCTCAGGGCAAGAAAGCTTAGAAGGGCATTCAAGAGTGGTACCTTCAATACATCTCCAATATACCCTTTCTGCTGGCCCAGTCCTGCTGTATACCACCTAGGTCATGGTGAGTCTTTCAAAAGCATTCCCATGAGCCATTGGGAAACATGCAGATTAATGTGTATATTTTTCTAGGAAGTGACACGCTTGCTGCCCTGTCCCATGAAAGGAAGGGCTAGAAACAAGCTTGGAGCTTCCTCCTTTAAAGACAAGTGTTCAGGTTAATTTAATTAACTTCAGTTTAACTGTCCTCTTAAAAATTTAAATACCCCCTGAACAAAAGAATCCTGGCTTTGGGCCTGTTGTTCCCACTCCTTCTTCATGCACATTGGCTCAATTCATGTGTAACAGTCATATGTGCAGACTTATATGTATATTTTCTTTCATAGAGAGTATACATAGACAAAATGACATATGTTAAATTACCCCAGTACATTGGTCCAAACACAGAGCAAATCAGTAGGAGCTAACAGGACTTTCTGTGGATTGAGACACAGATATACACAGTTATTGAAATCTGGATCTTGATCAAGGGTGGGCAGAATGTGATCTTTAGATAGATTTAGGTTGGTAGATATCTCAAAGGCCCTGACTCAGAAGTCACAAGGAAGCCTACTGGCCCAGTGCTCCTTGGTTTAAATGTTGCTCTCTGGAAAAGCCTAGTCTTTACTTCGTGTCCTGGTTTTTTTTCCGAAGTTCCCATCCCTGCAGGGTTGGTCACTGCTATGCTAACCAGTTCCCTGCACTGCAGCCACTCTTCTCTAGTAAAGTCATAACTAAGAATACTATACAAATTCCTGTTTAAAAATTAAATAATGGATTTCTCAATTTCAGTATTACCTATAATGGAAAGATGATTGGCTGGTGACTTTTTTGAGTAAGACATTAGAATCTAGGGTTGCCAAATGCAGATTGGGAGATTTCTGGAGATTTGGGAGGATGGGATTTGGAGAGGGGAGGGTCCTCAGTGGGTATAATGCCATAGAGGCCCCCCTCCCAAGCAGCCACTTTCTCCAGGGGAACTAACCTTTGTGGTCTGGAGATCAGCTATAGTTCTGGAAGCTCTTCAGGCCCTTCTTGCAGGGTGGCAACTCTAAATCACTGACATGTAGTAACTAAGGTATGATTTTGAACTTCTTGTTCCCCTGTTCTAGCTTGATTCAGGCTCATGCCCGGGGTTGCTGATCAGCTGGTTGGTGAGGGGACTTAACAGGAACAGGAGGGAGGCCCAGGCTATGTCACTGGCAAAGTGGTGGCATCACTTCTGATGTGTACTGGAAGTGATGTCATCACACTGGTGCAATCACACTGATGCTCTGGTATTTGAGCAAAAACTGTGTGGTAGAAGTCATTTTTAACTACAGAAATTTTTGCCCTAATACCAGAACATCACTGCGGGAGTGTAACATGATGATATCACTTCTGGTACATGCTGGAAGTGATGTTACCATGTCACTGGCAACGTAGCCTGGGCCTCCCTCCTGCTCCTTGTAAGTCCCTCTATCCCCTGCCAGTTGCCAGGAAGGATGTGGCAATCCCGTTTATGCCTGCATGCTCCTTTTAGCCAGTCATGTTTGTGGGCATGGTGAAGGTAAGATGCACATTCACCTCTCAGTTGCTGCAGGTCTTGTGGGGCAAATGTGGGTTTTGTAATCATATTGCAATACACCCTGCCATTACCTGCGATGTCCTGCAGCCTAGGCAGACACAGGAATATTGAAAGGATGGGTCATGTCAAGGATTATTTTCTATTGTTTTGTAATTATAAATTCATTATAAAAGGAGTATTCCTTGTTAATACAATAAAGTAAAAACAAAGTATGTTTCTTCTTGGCCATAGTTTGCTTGATAGTTTCAAACAATTTATTTATCCGCTTCAGTATGTGCATAGTTCTAAAGGACTGAATTACTCTTGTGTAATTTATGATCACAAAATGATTAAAAATTTCTCTGCTACTGTACATACACATGACATTTTAAAGATAGAGTTCAGGCTGATTAGAGAAAGTTGTATTTTGATGGTAGCAAGCCGAATAAATATGCTAAAATTTAATCTTCCAATAATGGCACTGAAAACTAAATTCTGAGTAACTTGTGAAATATTTTTCTGTTGTCTCTTATGAGGAGTTAGGGTATGTAAAATAAATGATGTATGGAGCAGTAGGAATGTGACTTTTGCAGACTACCTTTTGTCTAAGGAACATTAAACATAGGGCTCTCGTTTAGCAAATAAATAACCATTCACTTCAATGGCTGCATCGTCTGGACTTTTGTGCATATTTTTGCAAAGCTAAGAAGAGGCCATTAGGGATTTAATATAAAATAAATCGCCAAGGGGCCTTCTTGTAGTCCTAGTCTTTCTGCCACATGGTGTGTTACTAATGTGCATAAATGGGCTTAAATGAATTTGTTATCTGTATTACATTTGCAATGTGTATATATTTATATATTATTTTAATTGCACTTTACAAGAAAATATACCTCATATTTTTGGATGCTGAAAATGTTGCACCTATAAAAAAATCAAACTATTAAAAAACATTACATTGTCTCTGCTTGGAGTTGTCTTAATGATGTATCTACTGTACAGCTGGAAGTATACTTCGATTCCCCCTCCCCAAATATATTCCTAGTTAAGTAATCACCTTCTAAGAATAAATGTGACAGCCAAAGATCCATTATTAAATACACTCTGTTCATGTTAAAGTGATAAAATGAAGCATTCTAGAGGATAGTAGCTGTGATATTGTTGATGCCTTAGGTCAAATTAAAACTCATATTTGTAATGATAAACAGCACATCTGTGTAGACGGAACAATTTTTTTAAAAAAAATCTGAGGTTACTTCATGGGCTTGAGTCTGCCAGTTTTGTCTGCCCTGCTTCAGTAATTATTGAAAGACCGGCTCAGTTCACATAAATACAAAATCAAGACAACATACTGCTTCATCAGTCAATCATTCTTCATTATGGCCCACAATCCATGTATACAATAAAGCTGTTTCCTCATGTCTGTCTGTCTGTCTGTCTATCATCTATCTTCTTCCTCTTCTTCTTCTATCTTACCAAACCATAGTTAGAATTGTTCAGAACTGAAACCATGGGTTGAGCTTCCAGGTGTACATGCAAGCTATAGTTTAGAACTTTTGTTTGTTTTCAGCTCGGCATTTTTCTGCTACACTGTGGTTTGTCAATTCAGACATCATGCTAAAGCACAGTTAAGCTTCATTCACAATCGATTAATGTGAAATAGGGTTGTAAAAAACACAACAGTATTTTTCGAGTTCGGGTATACTGAACCCAAAAAACATTGGTATTTTCTGATATTCCCAAATCCCAGTACCAGTATGGTATTCAGATAAAGGAAATATTCAGGAAACCCAATTTCCGCCCCCCAGCTCCATTATACACTGTGGGGACCTTTGGAGAATGGAGAATCAAGCTGCAAGAGGAGTCAGCTCAGGATCGGCCAGGGTGGCAGGAGCTGAGAGTTCCATGCTACCTCAGCTGGGGCTGGCTCCTCTTGCAGTTTCTGCTGCCCCAAGAGCTGCGAGAGAACTTGGAGCTTCAAGAGAGGATCAGCTGAGGCAGCCGGAGCTGAGAGCTCCATGCTGCCTCTGCTGGAGCTGGCTCCTCTTGCAGCTCAAAAAAACCAAGCTACAAGAGGAGCCAGCAGCCCCAACTGAGGTGGTGCAGAGCTGTCAGTTCCTGCCGCACTGGCCAATCCTTGGCTGGTTCCCTTTGCAGCCTGGTTTAAACCGAGCTACAAGAGGAGTCAGCAGCCCCAGCCAAGGTGACACGGAGCTGTCACTTCCCACCACCCTGACTGATCCTGGGGTGGCCCTTTTTTAAACTGAGCTGCAAGAGGAGCCAGCCTAAGGTGAGTTCACTCGGAAGATGTTTAAAGGGAGTACAAGACCTCTAAACACTTTTGGAGTTCTGCAAGCCACAGAGTCACATAGCTTGGAGAAGGATTTTAAAAGGACCACAATCCCTTTTGAATGTCCTTTGTTCATCTATCTGGCAGTCCTGAAAATCCTGAATATTTTTGGGATTTTCAGGGCTTGGCCATTTTGCATAGATGAACAATATCTGAAATCATTACCCAGCCTAATAAATGCCTGAAAAATAGCGATAAGGTATTTTCTGGGTATTTTTTGGCTTGGATTTAACCAAATGCATACCCCTAGTGTGAAGTCTGAACTGAATCTAAAGCTGAAATTAATTCATTTCCTCAAAGGTATTTTCTCAGTAGGTATTTTCTGAAAATTTGAATATTTGATGGCAGGTTTATCATAAAATAATAAATTCCACTTGTGTTGTAAAGACACTGAGTACTACTTTAGCCAACAACAACATACTGTGTCAATTGTTCTCTAGCTAAATCAGCTTCTCAAGCTGTAATAAAACTTCACCCTATTTTTGGGGTGTAATAAAACCTCACCCTTTCTTACCCAAAATCTTTACCGCCCCCCATATGTACTATCTTAGCATCCCATGTTATTGCAGAGCTTTTTTTGTTTGCAAGACTGAACATTATTATGCCTACAGTGGTTTTGCAGGAAAGAATTTGCCCTTGTGGCCTTAATAGGATTGATACATCCTTTCACGCCCTGCTGGAATGCAGATTTTTTGAGATTATGAGGGATTACTATATTAAGCCTTTATTCAACCAATTGTCCCCCTGTACTCCAGAAACCCTGGCTCTTTTGCTCAGTGATAAGGATCCTAAGATCACTCTAGCAATCACAAAATTTGTCTCAGTCCTTTTAGGCTTTGCATCTAAAAAATAAAAAAAATGTTTTCTGCTGCTCAAGATTCAATCAATGAGCTTCTAAAGGTACATAAGAAAAGGAAAGGCTGTAATACAAGTTGAAGCCATGCAAAATATATCAACTGTATCTCTCATAATTATAGTGAGAGATACCTGGCCACAAAAAAACAGGAAAAAAACCCACAACCAAAACAAGCAATAAATTATGCATTATTTTATATCCCTAAGACATTGCTTATATGTCTGTAATTGTGCAAAATTAAAACAGTTTGATGTTCAAATTACCTTTTGTTCCATAATATACAGGAAAAATAAATCCTAGCATCTCATTCCTTTTTTCTGTATAACCATTCACTGTTTGTATATCTGTCCTATTACTGCTTAATACAGTGTAAACTCCTTAATACTAAATTCATCTTTACCACATGGATTCCTGCCCCCCATGCTGCTATTTCAGGAAACTTTGGATAAAATCAGTAATAATAATAATAATAATAATAATAATAATAATAATAATAATAAACAACCTTGGTTCATTTTAGCCCATTGAGAAAAGCTTGACTGTTCAATATACAAGCCATTTTCTGTGGTACTTGTATCCATTTGTTGTGCTATACCATTGAATATGAGCCAGCAGTGGCTTAACACTAAAAACTGTGTGTCTCTGGCCCACTATTAGAGATGCAAAGAGCAAGCATGTTTTCAAATGGCACTCTGTGCTGCCAATGATGTATCAACACCATATGCCATTATTCTTCTCTAAATGTGATAATAATGTGATCTGTTAACATAAAAAAGTTTGATGCCACAAAAGCAGCTGGAAATGGACAACTGAAATATGCACATATCTTACTCTTATCATCAAATGCACAGTTTGATGTATGTTGCTAAAAAGCTTTTCATATCTTTCCATTCCTGTCAAGCAAAAAAAGCTGCTTTTGAATATAAATCAAGGCATTTTGGAATGCACATTTCTTATTGAAGTTCTGAGATGTGTTTTACTACTTCTGACTACCTATCTGAGGGACAACCAAAATAGTTCACTGGCAATTGTGGCACATTGCCTCTGGGACATATAGTAAGATTGCCAGAGCAGGCTCACTGGGAGAGAATCAGGTTGTGTTGGAATGACACAACCATGCATTTGTCTAAGCAACGTCAGGACACCTGTAAGAGTTGCCTATATAAAGAACTAGGAATAAGGCCCGTTGTGGAAATAAATACAACGTGCTCTAGAAAGACGCTCTGGGAGAGTGCCCTGGCTTTGGGC
This sequence comes from Gekko gecko, assembly GCA_029375565.1. Taxonomy (NCBI): domain Eukaryota; kingdom Metazoa; phylum Chordata; class Lepidosauria; order Squamata; family Gekkonidae; genus Gekko; species Gekko gecko. Next base: position 115,145,449 of record JAPDNY010000007.1, read on the forward strand.
ACACAGCGTGAATTTGCTGTGGTGACCTCAGCAGGGTATAATGACAAAGTCCACCATTTTCTCCAGAGGAACCGATCTCTGCTACCTGAAGAGCAGTTGTAGTTTTGAGTGATCTCCAGCCTTCACCTGGAGATTGGCAACAATTGATACCCAGGAGGAAATGGCTGGTTTGGAGGGTGGAATCTATGGCATTCTACTTGCCTGAGGTCCAACCCCTCCTCAAACCCCACCCTCTCCAGGCTCCACCCCTCAAATCCCCAGGAATTTGCTAACCTGGAGTTGGCAACCCCATCTCCTTCCCAGCTAACCTTCAACCTACTGTTATCTGCCCCTCTGACTTCAGCTGACTTCTGCTCTCCCTCCTGCAGAACAGTTGTAATTCTGAGTGGTCTCCAGCCCTCACCTGGAGATTGGCAACAACGGTTCCCCATGAGGGACTGGCTGGTTTGGAGGGTGGCATCTATGGCATTGTACCTCTCTGAAACCTCACCCCTCCTCAAACCTCACCATCTCCAGGCTCCACCCCTCAAATCTCCAGAAATTTCTCAACCTGGAGTTGGCAACCCTATCTCCCTCCCAGCCAATTGTCAACCTACCGTTATCTGCCCCCTGACTTCAGCTTTCCATCTCCCCCTCTCCTGGAGAGCAGTTGTAATTCTGATTGATCTCCAGCCCCCACCTGGAGATTGGCAACAATGGTCCCCCAGGATGGAATGGCTAGTTTGATGGGTGGAGTCTAAGGCATTGTACCTGTCTGAGGTCTCATCCCTCCTGAAACTTCATCCTCTTCAGGCTCCACCCCTCAAATCTCCAGGAATTTACCATCTGGAGTTGGCAACCCTATCAGGACTGGCCCCAATGAGTTTTCTCCCAAAGGCCAAAACAGGTGACAGGACCAAGCTTGGTTGGAAAGTAGGGTCTAAGTAGGGAAATACCTGGAGATTTGGGGGGTGGATCCTGTGGAGGGCAGCATTGGGGGAGGGCAGAAGGACTCAGCAGGATATAATGCCATAGGGTCTACCCTCCAAAGCAGCCATTTTATCCAGGGGAACAGATCTCTATCATCTGGAGATCAATTGTAACAGTGGGAGATCTCCAGGTCCCACCTGGAGATTGGCAACCCTAGGGGAAAGTCAGCTGCAAAGCAGGGGGTTGAAGAGAATGGTTTGATGGCCACTGGGCCAAGATTGGCAACAATAGTTCCCCAGGAGAAAATGGCTGCTTTGGAGGGTGGAGTCTATGGCACTGTACCTGTCTGAGGTCCCACCCCTCCTCAAATCTCACCCTCTCTGGCTCCACCCCTCAAATTTCCAGGAATTTCCATACCTAAATTTGGCAACTTTATCTCCTCCCCTCTCAGCAGCCTCTTCCTAGGCAAAATTCTGTCTTTCTCATTAACGGGGAGCAAAGCAGTTTACTTCATTCTTTTCGGCTTTGTGATCCGTACAGTAACCCTGTAAGGTAGGTTAGGCAGAAAGTCTGTGGCTGGTCCAAAATCACCCGGGCAGTTTCCATAGGGATGCTCCTGCTGAACAGGAGCAAGCAGCCATGGCTAGTGATGCCATGCCAGTCAGGAGGCATGAACTTACCCTGAGAGTGCTGGCAGGCCTAGGGTTGCCATTGCCAACAAAGACAAATTGATGCAAAGGAGGATGGAAAAGTCTCCATATCTCTATTTTGCCTTAAATTGGTTTTGATGCCAGCAGAGTGAGAAAATGCCAGAGGCTCTGGGTGGGTGTCTCATGGTAAATGCACCAAACAATTCCTAAAGGTTTTCCAAAACACTACTGTGTTGATAAATCATTTTCTACATTCACACCGTACCCTGCCAGAACACAACTCAGAACACAACTCACTTTGAATTAGTACCAGAGCTTTTTTTGTCTTGTGGTATTCTGCTTGTGGTGTGATCTGTCTTTTTTGTGGTGTGGCATGGTTGTGTTATTGGGTTTGTTTCTTTTGAAGGGGAAGTGTTGTGAGCGAGGACATATTTTACCTCAGAATAAAACAGGTTGCATAAGCAACTGACAATTCCAACTGTCTTGCGGGGGGGTGGAAGTTTGAAGTGCAGAATGGAGAGAAGTCCAATCAGCTTTCATATGCAAATGAGCTTGAAATGCTGGCCCAATCAGAGAAGAGTGTCCTAGGCTGCAGTGGATGGGAGAGAACTCGGGCAACACAGCTAGTGGACAGGGATGGCTTCTGAGTGACATATCAGGGAGCGAATTGATTTTTCCAAGCATAGAACCTTGCCAGACCACTACTCTTTTATATAATAGGACAGGATACTGGAGTCAGCAGTTGAGACTGTCAAGAATTGACCACGGAGCCAGGAGGAGCCCTTACCTCTGTGAAGTAGCAGCAGCAAGCATGCGGCATATACTTAGTCCAAGCCAGGCATAACTACAAAAGCAGATCCCAGTGATAGTCTAGACATGATAGGGGCACACAACAGTTACCTCTTAGGTGGTGAAGAGGGAACAGAGGTGTAAAGCAACATACCCCTTAATGAGGCAGGCAACCTAACAGGACCAATGATAAGGTAAGTGCTTGCCTAGCACAAGGCGTTGCTTGGGATTACAGTCCAGGCTTCAGATTGTGGTCACTGAGGTCTGTGGTAATGTTAGTGGCCATAAAATGGTGGAAAAATGGGCAGCTGAGTCCACTTAGCCAGTGGTACTGCTTATAAGGGCTATATATGGAGCTCTGAAGAACAATAAAAGCCAAGATTGCAGGGAAAGTGGAGCTTTCAGTTCAGCTAGTGGCTGGCAGAGCCTAAGAGGATATTATATAGTCCTTATTGACAAAGGACCAGGAATCAAGGGAAAGGATGGTGAGGTTGTTGTTTGTAAACAAGATCAGTAGCACAGTCTCCAGACAGGCAAAGGAAAAGCCTGGCCAAGGCACATAAATTAACACTAGTTATGGCTTCATAGTGTGGTTTGAATTCCTTTAATGCTTTTGAGTACAAATAGGCTTTCACTAACTAGCCACTAGGTCTGAACCTTTTACACACACAGGATACTATCCATACCAGCCTGTCCTTTCCCAAGAGTCAGACTAAATGGTAAGAAATCTGCTAATCACCAGAGGTAGGCCTAACTACTGGGTACTCAAGCCTCTCCCAGAGATAGAGCTAAACCATTCTGCCATGCTGCCAGGCACAGCTACCATTCAGACTGTTTGTACTTTTGCTGAGGCAGACCCCAAACTATCACAGGGTGCGTTTAGACAGCGTGCTGGAGCGGTTTAAACTGCTCCGGCACGATGCGTTTTTTTTTCAAACTGGAGAATCGCGATCACACTCACCTCCTCCTTCCCTCCTTCGGAGCTCCCTGCCGTCCTCCTGCAGGTGGTTTTTTTCCCCCTCTCCTTTGAGCATGCGCACAGGCAGCCCTCTCCCGAACAGGAAGTTTGGCGCGTGCGCAGAAGAGCGATCTTAACTGGTCCCTTTAAAGTTTAAATGAAGACTCCTTTTACATTGTCTCCCCGAAAATGGCCTCCCCGAGATCCTGGACTCGTCTAAATGCCTAAATTAGGCACCAGTGAAGCTTTTTTTCATTTAACTTAGGAGCGGAGCTCCGCTCAAGCGCACACCGCTAAGGGGGGGGGGAAATGGCGGACTAAAACCGGAAGCTGAAGGCAGCTTCCCAGAGGGGAGGGGGGGTTGAAGCACCCGGAAGTGGCTGGATGGAGCGATCAGACAGGGAAAAGTGCGGCTTGAAACGGAGAATCATGGGAAACACCACTTGGGTAAGTGGTGTCAAAATACTCCGTTACAAAGGGGGTTTGCTCCAGAAAGCGACGGCTGGGGATGGTAGGCAGATGTTGGGCGTGTGAACGTGCAGGTAAAAGCCGTTTCTGAGCCGTGCCGAAAACGGCTCAAACGGCGCATCTGAACGCACCCACTGTCTTTGAGGCAATCTGAACTACCTTCTGCTGTGCTTCCCTTCAACATTCCGGCCAAGTTCAGACTGGGCAGTTTGGCCCGATACAGGCATGTTTCAGAAACATTTCACAAACGGATTAAAGGGCCGGTTCACACAGGCACATCTGTCAGGCATTCTCCAGCCGCACTCAACCCATCTTGTAACACTGCCCTCCCGAGTTTAAAAAATACCAGGTGAAAGTGGTAGCAAACCCTGGAGAGCACATTTATCCCACTTCCCGGATGTGTGGACGCGAACAAGCTGATCCAGTAGGGATGTGCTTATGTGCATGAGTGAATAAGCGCATATAACCGGATTTAAAAAACCCTGCTTACAGCCATGTATCCACCAGGGGTAGGCCAACAGTGTGAACACTCCCTTACACATCCTCTCTGATATGCTTCCACATCAGTTGGTGCAGTTTGACTGGGAATTCTGAGTCAGATTCTTCTTCAGTAGATGATGAAGAAATTTCTCCATGACTTCTCTGGTCGCTATCCTCTTCATTGTCATCCTCCCAAGGCTTTACTGGCTTTTCTGGTTTTTGCAACTGTTCCAGAAAGTCTTTAGCCTTTGAGATAGAGTCAATCCCTTCTTTCTTATCATTGTATTTGAAGAAAATGCCTTCTGGAATAATCCATTTGTAGGTGGTAGAAGTTTTTTGTAGAAATAAGACTAAGTCTTTATATTTCCTCCTCTTCTTTCTTATTATCAAAGGGAATGTCTTTTAATACTTTAATTTCTCTGTCATTGATTTTCAAGGGAGTTCCATTAGTTGCTTTAAGTATCTGGTCTCTGATATGCCTTTTGGAGAATTTCACATAGATTTCACTGGGCAGATTATTTTTCTTGATATATTCTGAATATGTCCTGTAGGCCATATCCATCTAGCTTTGAAGAAAATATGTTTTCAAGTCTGTAACTGGTCCCAAGGTGTCACTTAAAGCCTTTTTAAGGTCTTCTCTGGAGCCCCTTGAAATCTGAAAACATAGTTTGACTTTTCCATTTGAAGCTGTAACAATTGGAGTTCATTGGAAGTTCTCCCCCCCCTTCTCTACATGCTTTTGAAGCTTTATGGTTTTGGCATCAACTTCCTTGACTGCTATTGCTGTTTGCTCTGCCGTTTGCTTAGTATCATTCAGTTGACTTTGCAGAGTTGCAAAATTCTGGTTAAGAGTTGTCATTTGGTCCAGCAGGGGTCACAATGCTGCTGTAATCATACCAGGGAAGTCTGTAGCCACTTCCAGTCTCATGTCTGGGGTGGCTGGACTACCATTTCCTGAAGGAGATTTCGTTTTCAGCACAACTTTCCTCCCCGCCATCTTTTAGTTGTTTACTTTTCAGAAAAGTTTTAAAAGTCTCTATTGCTTGAGAGATTATAATGTTTTCTCTCCAGTGTTCTTTATATCAGTTGTTATTTGCTTATATTCCTACCTCCCCTAAAAATGCTCTGGAAACAGTTTTTGTTTATTTATGGGGTAAAACCTCTGCACTGCTAAAACTCCTAAAGCCAACCGAGACTATAATCCCAGAAAAAAGAAAGATAAACATTAACTTTTATCTCTAGAGCTTGAACTTAACCTATTTTTAGCAGATTCTCAGATGTTCTTCATATAGTTAACGGTTCCGGATGTATTTATTAACTCTTTTTATTTATACTGTACTTTTATATTATTAAGGCACAAAAAATGATTGTAAACTTTATATGATCACCACTTCTTGGGTTTTTAGTGGTTATCTTTACTTTCTCCCATAGGTTGTAGTTGACCCCTCCCTTGATTTCTGTGTAGTTTTTAGAAAAGCAATAAAAAATGTTTTTAAAAAAGGTAGGAGAGGGGCTGTGGCTCACTGGCAGAGCATTTGCTTGGCATGCAGAAGTCCTGGGTTCAATCCTCAGTATCTCCAGTTAAAAGGATCAGGTAGGAGGTGATTTGAAAGATCTCAACCTGAGACCCTGGAGATCAGCTGCTGGTCTGAATAGAGAATACTGACTTTGATGAACCATGGTTCTGATTCAGTATAAGGCAGCTTCATGTGTCCAAATATTAAATATTTTGACAGTTCTGATTTTTAAGGCTTTCTTTCATCTTTGCATAAGTTTAGACCTCCATAAAAGAGCGGTGAGAGATAAGATTCTAAGGGAAGTTAATGCGACACCCGTTCGATAGGAAGAAGTGGAAATAAATGTTCTGAAAGAAATCCCTTGGTGGGTAAGAGAGAAGAGAAGAGAATACACAGGACTTAATGGCCTGTTGAGAAGTAATGATGTTAACTATAGATGGCTTTTACCCTAAGGTGTGTACTTTGTATTTCCAGAAAAAAGATTTAGAATAACATCAGTCTTTAAAGCAAGGGATTTTTTGGATACATATGGCGAAGAACTATCTGAAGACCAGGAAGATAAGGATGACGAAGAAGAAGGAGAAATAGGAAGCGGAAAAGAGATGGCAGCACTGGAGGGAGCAGCTGTAGTGCCAATGCCAAAACCTCCCAGACAGAGAAAGTTCAGATTCAGCTCCCCAATTGATACAAGACAACGGGCGAGAGATAAATGGGAACAACAGAAAAAAGAACAGGATGGATAAGAAGGATAAAGGAAAATTAAAGATATTCTCAGTCAATGTTAACGGATTAAATGGACCACAAAAAAGGAGAAGAATATTCCATCAGTTAAAGAAACAAAATGCGGATGTTATATGTATGCAAGAAACACACATAAGAAAAAAGATGAAAAATATTTGAACATAAAAAGTTTTGGAAAGTTGTTTGTAGCCTCAGAGGAGGTTAAAAAGAAAAGAGGAGTCGCTATCTATATATTTTTTATTTTAATAGGTTTATTTTTTGAATTTTCTATATATTACACAATATCTTTTGTCTCCTTACTTTACATAACTCAATAAGTTCCCCCTCCCTCCCTCTGCCCCTTGTTTGTTGATCCTTTATTCACAGCCATGGGCACAAAGTCTGAATCTTCCACCGAATGTCCTGTCTTCCTTCCACTGTTATCCACTTTAGATAGGTCTTCCATCTCACTTTAATTTCTTCGGCTTTATCCTCCCACGTGGTCTTCTGGCTCAATTTCTCGATGATGTCCAACTGCACAAAATCAAACAAATAAGTGTGCCAGGTATCTAATGTCCATTTGGTCTTATCTTTCCAGCCCTGAGCTATCACTGCCTTGCCTGCTAACACCATAGCTTTGTGTATAGCCTGGGTTTCCTTATTGACTGCCTTATTTCCTAATATACCCATTAACATTAGTTTAAAGTCTACATTCAATGAGATTCTACATATTTTCTTTATAATTTGTATTAATTTTGACCAAAAGACTCTTACTTCTGGACATTCCCACCACATATGGGAGAACCAACCCTTAAATTGTTTACAGTGCCAACACATAGAACTCGATCCCGGAAACATGTTTGCTATCTGCACTGGTGTTTTATACCACTTTGTGAAAAATTTATGTTCCAGTTCATTAAATTTAATAATTTTGGTTTCTTCTATTCCCTTCATTATTCTATTTGCATCGTTTTCCGATATCTGGCCTTCCTTACACCATGTTTTCTGTAAATATAGTATCGTCTTATCTTTATTGGATAACATTTTCTTGTAAATATATCCTGCTAATCCTTGTTTAAATTTTTGCATCCTATTATGTATTTCTTCAATTGGTTCTTCTGTCCAAATATTTCCTTTTTCATTAACTTCCTTAATCATTCTATAAAGGCCTGTAATTTTTAACCAATATTGCTTGCCTATCTCCTCGATTAATTCCTGTGCTGGTTTTAGAGTGCCTCCTCTAAATAAGTCTCTTAGCCTATAATATCCCTTTGATCTCAGGAGTTCGCACCATTTATTTTCTTCTGTTTCATTATAGAGGGACTTTAGTGGTGCCCATTTTGAGGTTCTTTTAAGCCATGAGGGCTGCCACTTGTTCCACACTGTTAGTGTTGAATACCTAGGTCCCTTAACTTGTATAAGATCTTTATTTGTCGTTTTGGAGAATACCCCAAAACTCCCTATGTTATTATTGATTTCGTTCTCAAAACTCACCCATTTTAGTCCCTCTCTATCGCCTATCTCCAGTATCGATTTTATTTGGAAGGCTTTGTAATAGCTAATCAGGTCAGGGACTCCCCATCCCAACTCTGATCTATGGCTATAAATTATCTTTCTCTGTATTCTGCATTTTTTACTACCAAAAATCCATTCCTTAATCACTCTGTTCCATTGGTCTAGTTTTTTGGTATACATTCCTAGAGGTATTGTCTGAAAGAGGTATATTAATCTTGGCAGCCAAAACATTTTAACACTTTTTATTCTAGTAGATATATTCATTATTTTATTTTTCCACTTTTTCATATCTTTTTCTATTTTCTTCCAGACCTTGTTATAATTGTTCTCTGCTATTTTATCGATATTCTTCTGTAGTACAATACCTAAATATCTGAATTTTTTGGTGCCCATTCCAATATTAGCAATCCCATGTATTTGTTTCCTTTCCTCTTTAGTCACATTAAGATACATAATTTCTGATTTAGCCATGTTCACCTTCAGTCCTGAACATTTTTCGAAGTCCTCTAATATAACTTTTATTTCTTTTACTGCCTCTTTGGGGTTTGTCATAGTGATTATGATGTCATCAGCAAATAAATTGATTTTCATTTCTTCCTTCTTTACCCTGTATCCTTCCACCCTTGCAGAATTTCTTATTCTTTCGGCTAGCTGTTCTATTGCTAGTATAAATAGGAGGGGCGAGAGCGGGCATCCTTGCCGGACTCCTCTTTGAATCTTGAGGGGTTGTGAGTGTTCTTCGTTAACTCTCACCACTGCTGTCCCTTCTCTGTACATTTCTTGGATCGCTTTTATATATGGCTCCCCCATCTCATATTTAGTCATTACCTGCCACAGAAAATCCTGGGAGAGTGTATCGAATGCTTTGTAGACATCTAATTTCAAGAGGCCTAGCTTTTTTTTGTGGCTATGTTGTAATACATTTATAATATTCCTTATGGGGTGGGCTATATTCCTGTCTTTTACAAATCCATATTGGTCCTCCTTTATTATGTTAGGTATGATCTTCTTTAATCTATTTGCCAATATTTTTGCAAAGATTTTATAATCCTGATTTAGTAAACTAATAGGTCTATATGAGCCCACTTCCTCTGGGTCTTTATGTGGTTTAGGGATTCCCACTATTTCTGATTGCCTCCACGAATCTGGGGCTTTTTTTCCCTTTCAATATTCCATTAAATACCTCTTGGAGCTCTGGGGCCAATATGTCTGCCATCTCCTTATAGAATTCACTTGTGAAACCGTCTAAGCCTGGGGATTTGCCCTTTTTCAATTCTTTAATTACATCCTTTATCTCCTGTAGTGTTATTTCCTCCCTTAACATAATTTTGTCATTTTCTTTAAGTGTTGTTCTTATATCTTCCTCATATATGACTATGTCCTTTTTTTATACAGCTCTTTGTAAAAGGTCTCGAAGGCTTTTACTATATCTTTTGAGTTGCCAGTTCTTTGGCCATTCACTTTTATATTTTCTATCTTTTGCCTTACCTTCCTGTTTTTCAAATAATTAGCTAACCTTCTGGCCAAATTAATACTATTTCTATGGAAGTCATTTCTTACCATTGCTTCTCTCTTCCATAATGTAACTGAGTCCAACTCATCTAATTGTTTTTTAATTGTTGTTATCTGACTCTGTACTTTTAAATCATGATTGTTGATTTGTTCCTTTTGCAACCTCTCCAGTTCCTGAATTTTAGATTGTCTTTTTAGATAGCGTTCTCTTTTGATGTACTTTTCCGTATTTATGCAGTGTTCCCTTATCACCGCCTTTGTGGCATCCCACAGGGTATTAGTTGGGACAGTCCCTCTATTCTCCTCAAAATATAATCTTATCTACTCCATCATATAGCTCCTATCTTCCTCTTTAGCCATTATTAAATTATTGTACCTCCAAGTTCTACTTTTTGATTTTTGATTACCTTCTATTTCTATAGTGATTGGTGCATGATCTGATATCCAAATTGAGTGTGTTGTGATTTTTTTTATAGTCAGATTGCTGCTTTTTTCTACAATTATGTAACCTATGCATGATGGGGTTTTGTGCCGGCTGGATACATGGGTGGGTTTTGGCTGCTGTCCTATCAATTCATGTGCTTCCCACATGCATTAAACCAAGCCGGCTGTGTTTCCTCCGAGCTCCTCCTTCGAACTAAAGAATTTATAGCTCAAAGTTTGTAAATACTATGCAAACCCAGATAAGAGGCTGATAACCAGGAAGCAGCTGGCTAGAACATCTTCAGAGTGGTAAGAAACTAATTTATTGCTGTGTTAGAAAGGAAAGCCTTGAGATTCTTAAGGCCGCTCCCAAAGCTTTGAATCAGATATGGCGAAGACAATTAAGGACCTATCTGAACAAATTGCAGGACTCCAAAATACAGTCCTTGCCTTTCAAGAAAAAATTAGTGGTGAGTTAAACTCACTACGTGGAGAAATTAGCAAAATAGGCACAGAAATAGCTTTTATAAAGGAGACAGTTACAACAGCCAAAGAGCTTGCTGAAGCTAATGAGCAAAAAATAACCGCTCTGAACCGCCAAATAAATGACTTGTCAGACAGAAACAGGAGAGCTAACCTTATTTTATCAGGGATATCCGAAGAAATTTCTGTAAATAAACTGGAGGAGTCCCTGATACAGTGGATGCAGACAAATGAAGTAGAGATAAAAACAGAGGATGTTGAGAGAGTGCATCAACTACAAAGGAATGGGAGGGGTGGGGCCCCTAGAGATGTAATAATTAAATTTGCCAGAGAGAAAATTCAACAGCAAATATATACAGCACTAAAGAAGAGGAAAGACCTGACTTTTAGAGGAAGAAAAGTCTGGGTGAGACAAGATTTTTGTCAAGAGACCTTAAGGAAAAAAACCATGCGCCCCTTTGCTCAAAAGCTTTATGCAAACAACGTTAAATTTTCATGGGGCTATCCATCCTCGATAATTATATTTCGGGAAGGAAAGCGACTTATGGCAAGGAACACTACAGAGGCAAAGGAACTACTTAAACAATTAGGTATCAACACAGACGATATGAGAGAGCAAGAAATGGAAGAGGAATCAGGGGTTCCTGAAGATGGTGACGAAGGAACTTCAGAGAGAGGAGGGAAACGCCTCAGGACCAGCTCCCGATAACCAATTAAGGGAAGTATACCTTTATTGATTGAGCTAATGACTATTAATAGTATTATCATTTTTTACAGTATCAAGAAGGAGGAGGAGGGGGGATGCATGCATCCCATGCAGTGGAGAGAGGGGAAGAGATTTTCTTTCCACCTTTACTCTCAACCACAGGGGGGAAAGGGAAGGGGAAGGGTAAACTAATTAACCATTCAAATTTTTCACAGCCACGAGATGTCAAAGCCTTAATTGATGTGGGATATGGATAAAACAATAAAAATTTTATCACTGAATGTCAATGGTTTAACATCAGAAATTAAAAGATATAGGATAGCCAAGTTGGCAAGAGAGCAAAAAACTGATGTTATGTGTTTCCTGTAAAGAAAAGAAATGACAACAAGCCTTTGTTAAAAGACTCAACCTGGATGATGTTAGCGGAAGCTAGGAGCCACACCAAGGCCAGAGGAGTGGCAATAATGACTCATAAGAAACTTAGAGTAGAGGTACTAGAAAGAAAGACAGACAGGGAAGGGAGATATGTGATGGCTAAATTCAGATTAGAGGGGAAGAAATTTACATTGGTAAATATATATGCACCAATAAAGGACAAAAGAAATTTTTAGCCAGGCTAGTTAAAAAAAACTAAGCAATTCGCAGAGGGAGAATTAATTATGACAGGAGATTTGAACATGGATCTGACCAAAAATAAGGCAATTAAAATAGGAGTCGCTATCTATATTAAAGAATTTTTACAACTGGAACTACTTTATGCCTCCCAGGATGGAAGAATTGTAATGGTTGCTATCCAAAGACAAAATAAAAGAACAGTTATAATTAATATCTATGCACCAAACAATCATCAGGAGAAATTCTTTGCTGGATTACTCAAAGTTATTGTACAACAAGAATTCTAAGAACTATGTTTAGTGGGAGAGTTCAACGCAGTTTTTGATAAAAAAGAAGATAGAAAAGCAAGTGTCTACAGGAAAAAGACAAGAGGGAACACATTCCCAGATTCATTATGCAGAATAATAGAAGAACACCAATTAACAGATGCATGGAGAGTGAGAAACCCGAAGAAACAACAATACACTTTTTTCTCTGCTAGACATGAGTCCTGGTCAAGAATTGATATGTGTTGGATCTCCACTAATATGGTGAAAGACTTATTGGAGGTGGAAATTGAAGCAGGGATATATGCAGATCATAGACCAATATATGTACAATTACAGGAAAAAAGGCCTAGAAATAGATGGACATTAAATATCTTGATATTAAAAGATAGAAAATTACTAAAATGAGTAGCAGAAGAGTTTTGTTTTTTCTTTAAAGAGAATAAACAACCTGATATGCCATTGAGAGTGGTCTGGGATGCTTTTAAGGCATATGCTAGAGGCCAACTAATTAAAGAAGCTTCAAGGATAAATACAAGGAGAAATAAAGAATACCTGGAGTTACAAAAGGAGATTAAAGAACAGGAGGAAAAAAGCTTGCATGAACAAGATGGAGTAGGAAGAAGAGAAAAGATTAAACTACTACAACATAAGATGAATTGATCGCTCTCAGCTGAACTGGTAAAAAACTTACTTTTGCTAAACAAAATTACTTTGAACATGCTAACAAACCAACAAGATGGTTGGCATACCAGGTACGACAACAAAGAGACAAAACTAAGATAAGAATTTTGAGAGGGAAAAATGGGGAAGAAGTCAATAAAATACAAGATTAAAAAAATAGTAGAAGATTACTATAAAGAACTGTATAGAAGGAAGGATGTAAATAAAGAGCAAATAATACAATATTTGGAAAAACACCAAGCTATAAAATAATACAATATTTGGAAAAACACCAAGATCAGAGGAAGATTCTTAACCAGCCTATGGTGATGATGGAGATAGTGGAAGCAGTCAACTGCCAAAATAAAGGTAAAATACCGGGACCGGATGGATTACCTATAGAATTTTATATAGCATTTGAAGAACAGGTATTGACTCAACTGCAAGAGATTTGCAAAACAATAATGGAAGGAGAAGAAGTACCTGATTCATGGAGAGAAGCAAAGATCTCTCTGATACATAAACCAAACACAGATGAGAAAGAAATCAAGAATTATAGACTGATTTCCCTATTAAATACAGATTATAAGATCTTTGCATCAATTATTGCTGAAAGACTCAAGACAATTTTGGCGAAGAAGATACACAATGATCGAGCGGTTTTTTTGCCTAACAGGCAAATAAAGAACAACTTAAGATGTGTCTTGGATGTGATAGAATATTATGAAGCACATCTGGAAAAAGAGATGGCATTGATTTTTCTGGATACTGAGAAAGCCTTTAATAACTTGAGTTGGGATTTTGTTTTGGAAGCTTTTAAGAAAGTGGATGCTGGAGCAAATTTTATTCCGATGATTCGAGCTATATATATGAAACAGATTGCTTCAGTTTATTATTATTTATTTATTTATCTTTCAATTTCTACCCCACTCGAACCCCTCCCATGGGTCTCTGAGCGGCTTACACAGCTTTGTATCATCCCTATCTATGGGCACAACGTATTAGGGGCGGGACTACCTAACGGCACCTGGTGGGATTTAGTTGACATGCCTCCAGCTTGGCTCGGCTCGGCTTCTCAGCTTTGGATCGGCATCTTCCTTCTACTCTCTTCAGGCTCCTCAGGAGTTGGTGGGCCCGTTCGTCATGCTGATCACAGTGGCGCAGCACTGGCTCCGCCCCTCAGGCTCTGCCGCACCTGCGCCGAGCGTCCTCATACCTTCCGGGCTTTGCCTTCACCACTGGTTCACCGCTAGATGTCACAGCTCCTTTTTTCTTTCACTTGCTACTTCGACTATTGCCGCCATTACGCCGCTCCGCTCCACTGTTGCCACCACCACCACTTGTCGAGCCATTGCTGCTGAGGTTCCCACCTCACCTCCCAATGAAGGAGGAGGGTGCTCCCTGCCTACTAAGGCAGGTACCCATTTATCTACTCGTAGGTTGTTAAGACTTTCGAACCGCTGGGTGGGCGGGAGCTGGGATTAAGGCCGGGTGCTCACCCTGGCCGCGGCGGGTATCGAACAGCCTACAAGCTGTTTGTTAGATGTTAAAGCAGGTGCTTTTGCTCCCTGAGCCACCGCTTCCTATTGCCCCCCAAAGGGGATTTTATTGATTTTATATTACTATGGGATATGGGGAAAGGTTACTAAATCCTACCTCTAAAAAAATTATAGGATGTGGGTAAGGAAAACTAATACATAAAACTCTACCAGGATGGGGGAAGGAAACTAAACCCTATTTCTAAAACCTCCTACTGGACATGGGGAAGGGAAGACTAACGAGGTGACACGATGTAGTTACATTTGTGTCATTAATAGTCACCTGATGTTACAGAGCATTATTGCTTATAAAAAAGTTAACATTTTTTTTAAAAAAAACTGAAAAAACTAATTAATCAAAAACTGCATCTTCCACGATTATCTTGGTCTTAGGTTCTCTTCTTCTTGTATTTCTTCTTTCCTCAGGGTTTGGGAGTGGCTGCTCCTTTCTCTGATCCCGATATACTTGAAGAACTAAGGAGTATTGGACTACTGCTTTCTGAATCCTGTGAGGAGGATTCCTCTTCTTCCTCCTCATTTTTTCTTGGTTTCTTATCTTTGTTGTGCTGCTTTGGATTCAAGTGTTGCTCCACAAATTTTTTAGCCTTAGGAACAGAGTCAATATTATATTTTCTGTCTCCATATTTAAAACTCAGTCCTTCAGGAAACAGCCATCTGTACGGGACCCCCTTCTTCTGTAGAGAGAGAGTAAGCTCCTTGTAGAGTTTCCTCCCCTTTCTAACTTCGAAGGGGATATCCTTCAAGATTCTTATTTCTTCATTCTTAATTTTTTGAGGGTTCCCCTGTGTGGCTTTTAGCACCCGATCTCTGGTAGATCTTCTCATGAATTTCAAACATATTTCTCCAGGGAGTTTATTCTTTTTGATGAAATCTGGATAAGCCCTATAGGCCCAGTCTATCTCCTTCAGTAAGTCTTCCTGTTTGTAATCCATTATTGGAGCCAAAGTCTCTGATAAGATGTTCTTCAAATTCTCATTCTTCTGGAACCCTTGGAATCATAGAATATGCATGGATCTTTCCAGCTGTAGCTGTATTAGTTGATTTTTATTGGAGAGTCTCTCCTTTTCTGCTTCATCCACTCTTATTAATACTCTCAGTCTCTTTTTCCATTTCTTTTTAAGTCTTTTCTGTTGTTGATGTCCTTCTGTCCATTTGAGTCATCTGCTTTTGCAAGTTATCCATTTTTGCGTTGAGATTAGTCATCTGCTCCATTAGAGGGCACAGTGCATTAGCCAGCAATGTAGACATCTCTGCAGCTACTTCTTGGTTGTGGGAGGGAGTCGTTGGTATACCATTTCCGGTTGATGTTTTTTTCTCCAGACCCGGCTTCCGCCCTCTCCCAGCCATAATATCAACAAGAAGTAAGTTTCCCAAAACAAAGTAAAAGTTAGCAGAAATTAATCTGCTTTTCTTTATTATGCAGCTTTTGTTTTCGCTAATCCTCTTATGCGCATAACTTGATTCAAAGTTCTTAAAGTTTGCTTTAAACCGTGTTGTTTCAAATGGGGGGGTGAACTCTTGAGCATCTCCCTCCCCCTGCTGCTTTGCTCTTAGGCGCTTCTAATTACTACCATGGCTTTTGTTCGCTTAAGTCACCTGAGCAATGCTTGACTCATGCTTTGCAGCCTTGGAGATCTTTTAGAAGCTTTTCAGCAGCTGTTGATTGTGTCCGCTGGTCCGGTAGTCATCTCTTGGCGCCATGCTGGCTCTTCGGTGATGGAACCTTTCGGAGATAAAGGTGAGCCTCAATTCCTTGGCCATCACCTTGGAAGAGGCTCTCCTCAGCTCTCCAGGCTGGGGGTCTCCTACAGAGTCCCCGGGAGGGTCCAGGACCTGCTCAGACCCTTCTTGTCAGCCGAGTTTCGGCGCAACCCCATCGGAGTGAGATGGGGATGCGACCGAGCAGCGAAACGCTTAAACTGGAAGTCCCAGATTGCTTCAGTTTTGATAAATGGCGAGAGTATGGAAGTATTCGAAATACAAAAAGGTACAAGACAAGGATGTCCATTATCACCTTTACTATATATTTTTGCATTGGAGATATTAAATGAAGATATAAGAGGCTCTTCTAAAATAAAGGGGCTGAAGGTGAGTGGAGAAGAATTTAAGCTATTAGCATTTGCAGATGACCTTGTATTTATACTAGAAGATCTGCTACCTTCGATTCCATTTCTGAATAAGACGTTGGCGGATTATGGTCTGGTGGCAGGGTTGAAGATAAATAAACAAAAGACAAAAATATTAACTAAAAATATGAAAAAGGAACATAAAGAAGAATTACAAGAGATTTTGGGCTATCAAATCAGTGATAAAGTGAAGTATTTGGGGATCAATTTAACAAATAAATGTAATTCATTGATGCAAGATAATTATAAAAAACTACTGAAAACAACAAAACAAGATATAGAAAGGTGGAAGAACTTACAAATATCTTTGATGGGACGGATAGCACTAGTTAAGATGAACATACTTCCAAGATTGATTTTTTTATTCCAAATTATTCCAGTCCTACAAAATATGGGCATTTTTAAAGAATTGGACTGATTGGTGAAAAATTTTATATGGCAGGGGAAAAGATCAAGAATTAAATTAAAGTCTCTACAAGATTTGAAGGAAAGAGGTGGGCTTGGACTTCCGAATTGGACTCTATATTATAGATCAGCGGCTTTGGCCTGGATTAGAGAATGGATTATGCTGGAAGGTAAAAGAATATTAAAATTGGAAGGGCATGATCAACAATTAGGTTGGCATGCTTTTGTATGGTATGAGAAGTCTCTATCTCATAAATACTTTAAAGATCATTGGTTGCGAGCAGCTTTAATAAAAGTGTGGTCAGTGGTACAAAAGAGTTGGTTTAGAAAGAGATCCAGGTTAATTGCGCCATTGGAAGCATTTACATTCCCTAAGACGTACGAAGAGGAGACACCAAGGAGATATTTAGATATAATAGACTCGAGGGGCAATTTTAAATTAGATGAAGACCTGTCATGGTGGCATCAAATACAGCTAGAGTCAAGATTTGCCAAAGATAAAAAGGTTGGAATTTATGAGAAACTTAATGAAATGGAAAAGGTTCTGATGACAGAGGAGAAATTTATTTAAAAAATGTATTTAATATTATTGAAAGAAGTGATGGCTGATGAAATTGTTAAAAATAATATGATTCAATGGGCTCAGAATTTAGGGCATACTATTGACTTGGAACAATGGGATCAGATATGGCGTAAGAATGTGAAAATAACAAAAGCGGTGACTTATAAGGAAAACATGTATAAAATGTTTTATAGATGGTATGCTACCCCTGAGAAAATTAAGAACTGTTCTAATCAGTGCTGGAAATGTGAGAATAAGGTGGGCTCCTTTTTTCATATGTGGTGGAGTTGTAACATTACTAAAAAGTATTGGATTTGGGTTCATGAACTAATTAAAAAAAATGTAGGGAAGGTAATCCCTTTTAAACCAGAAGTTATGCTATTGGGTATATTACCGAATGATTTGACCTGGGAGGATCGTTACTTGTTGATATACTTAACTACGGAGGCAAGGATTACATATGCACGTTATTGGAGATCTCCCCAAACACCGAGGAGGGAAGAATATATTGCAAAGATAATGGAGGCGGCCGAGCTGGATAAACTGATGTTAATCTTAAAAGGTCAATCGGAAGACATGTTTTTGAATACATGGGGTCGTTTTTATGATTGGTATAAAACAATTAAGTAGAGGTAGCTATAAGGTATTAGAGATATAAGATAACTTTGAGTCTAAAAAGTTGCATTTGGTATTGGGGGAAAAAAGTTTAGAGATATAGCAAAAATTTAGCAAAGAAGGCTTGTAGAAATCGAAATGAGATTAATCGAAGTATTTAAAGCCCCTCTGTAAATGTTTGATGTTAGGTTAGATTGTTAGTTGTTGTGCTGTGGTGTTTTTGTATGTTGTGTATTGTGTGTGTATAAAATGAATAAAAAGTGGCCTTTTGGCCTTTTAAAACATAAGTTTAGACCTCCATTGAGGTCTGGTGCAGTTCCCATTCTATGACAATGCCTTACTTCATCTTCATAATGATACATACAAACTAAAAAAGAACAAATGCAAAAGAAAAATCTTTTCTAGTTGAATACTAATGCTGCTGTCTTGCAACTTTGAATTTACATTTATTGTTGCCCTTTTAGTCTTTTTGTAAATGTGTTGCTCTACAGCTAATAAAGCTTTTTTAAAAAGTCTGGTAAGTTAAATGCAATTATATTGACATATGGTGATACTGTGATAAATCTTAAGGGTTAAAGGTTGAAGGAACCATGGCTTGTCAATTAGCAATGTAAATGAAACATTCATTATCCAGCATGCTGAGAAGTTGATGAACTGTACAATAAATCTGAGCCCAAGTTGCAACTGAAATAAGTCATTTTAGACAATACTGTATTTATGAGGATGAGGGACAGTGGTTTGAATTCCCTAATGAAATATTTGATTGTGTCTCCATTACTTTGATGAAGAATAAAGAACAAATGTGGAAATCCCAAGGTAAATTTCAGTGTAGCACAGAAAGTATTTAAGCACTGAGAACATTCAACTATGCTTCCAGTTGCCTTTTTGGAAGATAAAGTTATGGTTTCAGCCATCATTATGCAGCTCCATTATCACTGGAAGAATGGAAGGATCGAGTACCCTAAATGTTCAAGAAAGCACCATTAAAAATGTTAATTCTCAAATATAGTCCATTAAGAACTAAGACAGTTTAAGAAAAGGTGTAGTCCTATTTGGTGGCAAAAAAGGAGGATGGGTGAAATGTGATGGTTGTGTCATTGCAATGTGACAGCTCATGATGGAAGATCTGACACCAGTGAATCAACCGAACTGTCCACTTGCCTGATGTCAGGACAAGTCAAGTGGGATTTGGTGCTTTATCTTATCCTATATTACATGGTCCATGGCTTGGCAATGTCACTTATGTGTCAACCCATGCAGTAATGGTCACTAACTGAGATGGTTTTTAATGGGGGTGGGCAAATTTATGGAGGATAGGTTAATCAGGATTGCCTGCTCCCATACGAACCTGCCCACCTGCTGTGGTCATCTTCTGGGGCCTGCTTTGGGGAACCTTCCTATTCAGAGGCAGTGGAAACTCCCTGTTCAGATACGGCTTCAGTGGGGGGGGGGGCAAGAATAGGGGAGACTTTGGCTCTAGTGGCCTGACTGCAAGGACAGACTGGGAGGTCAAAACAGCCCTGGAAGAAGACCCTGTCCCCCTGCAGAGAGGAAGGGAAGAGAAGGCTTTCAACAGCTCACACATGCTCATGACTGCCTCATGTGATGTGAAGGCCCCTGGATTTTTCAGGTGGCTCCTATCCATCTTGGGCAAAGTGAGGGCCACTTCTTTACAGTAGTGGTGGCTCCTATGCACATCAAGCATGGCCCAGTGGGGTGAAATCATTGGTCCACTGGGACTTTTCCTGGTGGCCTTAATGGCCAGTCTGTACCTGCCTGCTTGAAGGTTTCTAGGGACATTTGGTTAGCCACAGTAGGAAGCAAGATGCTGGTCCAGGAGTACCCTCCTTGTAAGTCTTTGTACTCTGTGGATGAGTCCCCCAATCTGTTAGCATTGTCATTGCTTTTCACAGCTTATGTTTTTGCTTAACGTCTATTTTTGTGATTGCAGTGTTCTGCAAGTATAAGAAGAGGTGGCAGGTGATGTCTTGTTTGCATGGATAAGATTAGCATCAGCATTCTTTAATATTCAGAATTCCTGACCTAGCTGCACATTAAGATGCTTGACAGAGACCCTGGTTTGTGTGCTCTTACCATCTGGTGTATGTTAGGACAGGCCTTCTGTGTGGTGGCACCAAACTGTGGGTCCCTCCCTGAGGAGGTCTGCCTCACTTCTTCTCTCCTAACTTCTAGGAAGTAGGCCAAGAAAATTCTCTTCTCTACCAGATAAATATTGGGAGTGACCTCTTTCTAACCTCCATTTGAGTATCACTGCAAATTATGATTGTTCATTTGCTTCTGTTGATTTATTGTCTACTTTGTTCTAGCTGTTCATTTTAATAAGTTTTTTCTTTGTATGCTGGCTTTTGAATAATTTTTTTGCTGTCTGCTTTGAAGATTTGTATTGAGAGGCAGGATATAAATATTATTCAACATTACTGAATAGGAGTAGATGAGGACAGGAAAGATGGAAAGGGAGGACTGGGAAAATAGGTTTAACAATATGCTTTCCTATAGGAAATGCTGTTATTTACAACCTTATGTACATTTGTTGAAAGGTGCAACACATTTTTTTGTAAATGCTTTATTGTCATACGAAACTGTTTATCCAATAAAAGGCTTTAAAAAGAAATAGCATCACAAGTCCCCTATCCTACATTCTAGCATCTTATTGCCTTTCTTACATGAACACAGGAATCTGCCTTATACTAAATCAGACCATTGGCCCATGAAAGTCATTACTGCTTACTTAGACTGGCAATGGTTCTCCAAGGTCTTAGGTGGAGATCTTTCATATCACACCGCCTGATCCTTTTAACTACAGCCAGGGATTGAACTTGGGGCCATATTCATGCTAAGCAGATGCTCTGTCACTGAGCAACAGTCCCATAATAAAAGTGTGAAAAAAGAATAACATCACAACTCTCCGATCCTATTTTTTAGCATCCAGTTGCCTTGCTTTGCCTACATCTTATACTAGGCTTTGTATGGTGCTTTTGAATTACCTGACGTTATTGATCTGGTGCAAAGTTCTAAGGTCTGGCCCTATGCAATGTTAGCACAGTAGTGCTTGTGTGAGGGAACTTTCTGATCTCTCCCAGCCTGTCATGGCCCTCCAATCCTGCACCAGGAAATCAGTGTCCCATAAGAAGGGGAGAATCAGCAGAAATCAGTAATTACTTCCATAGGCAGAAGTGCCTTCTGCTCTCACAAGGTAGCTAGGATCTAAGCCTAAGTGCTACACGAATGCAGTGTCGTTAACTGTTCCACTCAGTCCTATCAGCATGTTCTATGAATTGTGACGTTTGAGCATAAAAAGTATTTTAAATATAACAAAACAAACGCTGTCCTGCTTAAAAAGATTGTTTCAAAAAGACTTATAAAACTTTAAACTTTCTCTGGAAAGTTACAGCCACCTTAATTATTGGACAGTTTTAATGTTAAAATGTTTTAACTTTGTATATGGTTTGTATGGTACTAGCTACCAATTAATGTAAGCCGCCCTGAGCCCGTTTGCGGGGAGGGTGGGGCATAAATTGAAACAATAAAATGAAATAAATAAAATAAAATAGTGGCCAGGAAATCTGGTTTAAAAGTAAAGACACTCAAAGTTAAGACACTCTTTATAGATCAGTGATTTATAGTCATATATCTTTATATTTTACATTTACAGCAGATGCTGAGAGCCATAAAATACTGTCAGTATGTGTTATTATTTTCTAATGTATATATGGTGGTGGTGGAAAGAGCTGTCAAGTTGCAGCTGACTTATGGTGACCCTGTAGGGTTTTCAAGGCAAGAGACATTCAGAGGTGGTTTGCCATTGACTGCCTCTGCTTTGCAACCTTGGACTTCCTTGGTGATCCCCCATCCAAATACTAAGCAGGGCCAACCCTGCTTAGCTTTTGAGATCTGAGGCGATGGGGCTAGCCTGGGCCATCCAGGTCAGGATAATGTCTGTGTATATGCATGCATATATGTGTGTGACACATACAGGATTTAAATATTAAATGAAACTAAATCACAGGAAACTTGTGGGATTGTATCTCAAGCATGTAGAGATGAATCAGGATTCTTTCAGTTTCATATCAGATTTGTTATCACCAGTAAGAAATTCAGCAGAACAATGTGGAATTTTACCTAAGAATACATAACACACAAACATTTTAAATAACTTTTGGAAAAGTTATAAAACTTTGGTTGACTTTTTAAGAATTCACACTTCTGTCTCTGTGTTCCACTGGATAAAAATTGTATTGGACAAAAATCCAATATGACTGAATACCAGCTAGCTAGTAGTTTATTATCATGGTGGCTGAAACCTGTAATGAATGCCGGTTACATAATATGGTACTTAGTGGACTGAATTTGAATAGGAAGAGTAAAAGTACTGCAGCCTCTTTCATTCACACATATAATCATGAGTGAGAAAATATTTTCCAGAAAATATTTTCCTCTAAGGCTTGTGACTCCAAGGAAGCTGTGGCTGGTGATGATGGGAGATGGAAGTTGTGACTGAGCAGCAACTGAAGGAAAGACTCCTGATGTTCATGTCCTTACCAGCAAGCCCCGAGAGTCACTGTCACAGGCAGGGAACTGGTGTGGCCCTGCAGGGTGTGCAGCTGCTGATTTGTCCAGTAGGGCCCTGCATGACTCACTGACATCAGTATTATCTAGTATGGCCATGCAGCATTCTGCTGGGCAGTGAGTCAGCCAGCAGCGCTGAACCTTCATGGTGTTGACCCAACCACCCCTGCTCTGATCCTGCCTCTTGACACCCCCGCTAAGGACACGGTCCTCCCTTCAGCCATCACTCAGCAGTGGAAGCCAAGTGCTGTCTCCCACCCCACATCACAACAGCCCTGTCTCTTGTCTCAGTAATCTTAAAGGCTAAAATGATACTCTGAGTTGTCAATCTGGTAACCCTATCTGAATGGTACAGCATTTATTTGTAGGTTGAACCAAATGATTATAAATGATTGAGAGTTGTCTCCTGGGATTGGACGTAAAGGTCTTGTAAACTGAAAATTTTATAAACAAATAGCTGTTGGGAAAGCACCATTATGCTGTAATAGCTGCCATTAAAATCCATTAGCAATCTTGATGGCCTGTTTGAATTTGATGCATCATTTGCTCTGAAAGGCTTTTTTCATAAAGATTTTAGCAAAATGTTACTTAGTTTACAGAGGATGTTCGTAACAAACTAGTACTGATTATGTATTTTGAGATTAGTACTTCTGGTGCATTGTGCATGGTCCAACCAATGACATTTATCTATTGTACTACATTGTAATCTAGTTCCCTTTCTGTTTTCTGAACTGCATAATCAGTGGCTACTTTGGTTCTCACTGTACTTCCAACTTAATTATCCTCAGTATAACTCACATCCCCCTTCTAAAAATAAGGGCTTAGTTTCTCTTTTATAATCCTCAAAGATGAAATAAAAGGAAAGAAAAACACTTTGTTCTTTTCCAGATGGAGAGAACTGAACTAAATTATGCCCTGAAGGTTTCCTTACCATAGCATAAATCAGAATCAAAGCTAAGTAGCTCTTGGTAGCCTTTACCTGGAGAAGTCACATACACACACAGAGAGAGAAAACAAATTCAGTATATGAATTACAATTTGGGAAGTGCACAATGGTATAAATAAGTAAGATAAATATTTGTAGGTTCATAAATTTCTACAGCTTTTCATGTAGTTCTTCATGAGCCATAATGAGTGTACAATTCTGTAGATATGTATTCTTTCTGTTTACAAGAATTCCAGTGCAATCCAAACAGAATTGTACCTTCTGAGTCTATTGTCTTAGAATGGACTTAGAGTGGCACTGATAATTGCATAAAGCAAATTAACCTTTGAAAAACTGATGCTGAAATTTAGGAACTAAATCTGTATTTTCCCCATCCCTATTAACAAATGCATTGAAATTGCAACATTTCAGCAGTTTACAAAAAGGAAAGCCACAATTCTTTTGCCTTCTTATGATTTGCTAGAAAATCTATAGCAAGGGGCATTTTTCTTTTAGGAACAATTGAAATACTGAAAATTCAAGATAATCCAACAAGAAAAATGAATTCTTGTTGTGATTACATATGTTCCAAGATCGCCATCTTGTGGATGAAATTGTTGAACTGTACATTTCTTTCCTGAATTTTTGACTCCTGTACTTTAAATCGTATGAATGTTATTGGGATTCTCTTAAATATAAATTGGAATTTACCTTCAAGTAAATGTACTCACAATAAAAGTGGACAGGGAGTTTTACAAATCCTTTTTAGGGTAGTTGACTTTATGTGCAGCTACTTTATCTGAAAAGGTACAATATTTGAATGCTGTGTAATGGTGAGTGTGGAAGCAAGGAAACAAGAGTCCTTATGACATTATCCACTTTTTCTATAATATATATGCTATTAAGAGATAAAAAACTGAAGTGTGTCACTAGACTCTTGTAAAATGTTTAGAGATGTAGGTACTACTACTAAGTAGGTGGATGTGGGGGTCCCACGTTGCTAGGCCCTGCCTCCCAGTCACCAATCAGCTGGCTGGTGGGGGGATTTACCTATAGAAAGAAGAAGGCCTAGGCCACATTGCTGGCATTGCACAGGAAGTGATGTTATCACATCAGTGACTTCCAGGTGGTGCTCTAGTATTTGAGTAAAAACTCTGTGGTAGAAGCCCCCCTCCATCCCCTGCTGATTTCCAGGAGGGACTGGACAACCCTACTACTAAAAGCATAATGAATGCCTGAGTTTTCTGTATTCTCCTTCAGTACCACATACATAGTATTTACATGCTAGATTATCTTCATGGTTTTTGCAAAGGGAAATCCTGAAAGTGTCAACAAGCATGCAGATAGCCTTTATACACTTGCAGACTTCATAAACTTGAACTTCTAAAAAGCTTTTAGCTCCTTACAAAAGTCTCCTGAATAAACTTAGCAGTTAGAGGAGGAGAAGATGGGTTCTCTGATTGACTGAAGAACAGGATGCAGAAGGCAGAACCAAGCTAGTAGAAGAACACTGGATTTTCCAAAGGATCTGTTTTGGAATCAGTGCTGGAGACTGAAATGACCAGTGAGGTAGCCAGATTTGTTGACGACATCCTGAAATTGTTTAGAATGGTGAAAGCACTGAGGGTATGGTAGGAAGGGAGATGATTAAGCAACCTTAGGCTGAGTTCAGACTGGCAGTTTGAAGTGGGAGCGAGTTGTGGCAAAAAAAGCCCAGAACAAACTGTTCTGGGTTTTCCTGGTCACACTGCGCCAACTGATGCGGGAGCATACCAGGAGGAGGCGCGAGGGAGCGTTCAGACTGCTGGCCCAGAGGCACGGCTGTAAATGGCTTTTTCCTGGTAATTCGGCTATGTGCGCATATGCACTCATACACATAAGCGCATCAAGGTGATTTGGGGAGGATCCCGTTGTGCCGGCACCTCATTGGGTGGTAGAGTGGAGCACATCCAATCATATTGCTGCTGCCTCTCCAGGGCAATCAAGTGCACCTTGCGCAGAAACACCCAGTGGACATTATTACTGTGGGTTGTTCCCGGCTTTTCAGGTTAGCGTTCACACTTCCCGGAAGTGGAATGAAGTGGGATAAACACACTTTCCGGGACTTGCTACCATTTTCACCAGGTATCTTTTAAAAGTGGGAGCAAAGTGGTACACGATGGGTTGGCTACGGGTGGGGAACCCCAGACAGATGTGCCTGTGTGAACGCCCCCTTTAATCTGGTTGTGAAATGTTTCTGAAATGTGCCTATCTCAGGGCAAACTGCCAGTCTGAACTCAGCCTTACTGAGCAGGTCTGGGTCTTGACAAAGTTTGGATGGGAGATTGCCTGGGAACCCCTCTGTGATTGCTACCTTGAGTTTCATGATGAAAGAATGTCATAAATAAATTGTTAATTCAATTAGCAAAATGTTCAGTTCTTTTTCATAACAACTAACTTATTCATGTAAACAAAAGAGATGTGACTGAAATGCTGACAGCTATAGCTGTTGCAAAAAAAAAATCAGGATCCATAATATATTCAGGTCCCACTTATGAGGGTCTCTTTATATGAATGTGTAAAGTGTCATCAAGACACAGCTGACTTATTCCTCTTGGGGTTTTCAAGGCAAGAGACTTCAGAGGTGGTTTGTCATTGCCTGCCTCTGCATAGTGACCTGGACTTCATTGGTGGTCTCCCACCCAAGTACTAAACAGGGCCAGCCTTATTTAGATTCTGAGATCTGACAAGATCAGGATAGCCTGGATCTCTTTATACATGTGGCTATTTCCTGTGCCAGTGCTAACAGTCCCTTTCCCAGGAGGGCAATACTGGCATCAGGGTAATTATAGGGAAAGTATTCTTAGAAAAGACAGTTTTTCTCTCACCCATGCTTCAGAATGTTTAACTTTGGCTGGGCCCTGGACAATAAGTGTAAGCATGTCATAAAGAATGCCTTCCCTCAAGATACCTGTGGTCTCAAGGTATATCCAAATTGGCTTCTTAAGTAAGCATGGTGAAGGTTTTCAGTCTTTAATGATTGCTGACTGCTGTGTCATTGCTGAAATGCACCACTTAGAAAAATAGGACATTTTGAATTTAATTTGAAAAGAAATTTTGACTTCTCAATTGTTTTTTTGTAAAGGACAGGGAGAGAGAGAGAGAGAGAGAGAGAGAGAGAGAGAGAGAGAGAGAGAGAGAGAGAGAGAGAGAGAGAGATGTCGAGCATCTTGCATAGGGTGGGCATCTGCATTTTTTCCCTTGCTTGGTAAGATAATGACTCTTAACATCTCCTCAGAAGGAACTGACTGTTTAACAAATGAGTTGCTAAAGGCATCTCACAACTCATATAACCATGAGAGCTTATTAGTATCCTTAGCAAAACATCAGCAGAATTATAAAGAATGGTTAGAAGCAGCCATGTTATTTGTTTATTTATTAGCTTAAAAATAAACTTTCTGGATCCTAGTATAAAATAGTTAATGATCTGAGTTTGAGACCTGATATCCAGTAAGCACAGCATATTTTTAAGGCCAGAATGCTTTATACTGAAGCTAACAGTTAAATATTATATTGGGAGTTATACTGAAGTCAGAGGCCTGCACAGAAGATGGAATTTTCCTGTGTTCTTCTTTCCTAGAGCTCCTTCTGACATCCAGAAAAATAAAACCTGGGACTGGAGAATACATAGGAACAGCTCACAGGGGGTGGAGTGAGGAGAAAAAAGTGGATGAAATTGCTTCTCCATCTTCTACAAACAAAGGTCTTCTGATGGAAGGGATGATCACCTTGTCCCTCCTCACTCCAGCTCTCTCCCCCCGCCCGGTTCAGCTATTCCTCTGTGCAGGTCCCACAACCCTGAGATTAATTTTTTTTGTGAGTTGCTGTTAGAAAATAAAAATCAACCCTGTAGTTTAGACTGAGATTTCCATACTAACCAAAGGGTAGCCATCTTTGCCCTATTGAATCTTTCATCTTTCTCTGAGTCTCTAAAAGCTGCTTCCCTGGCGGAGGCCTGGCAGAGACAGCTCCTGCAGTGGAAGGCAGTCATGGAAAGGGCTTATCAGTGGTCTAAGGTCAGTTGCCTAAAAAGAGGAGCAATGTGTATAGAACATTGGCACTATGTGCACTAAAGTATTCGCACCAGTACTAGACTGATCGATTGATGACAGATAGATAGAAGTGCCCACACTTAGTACAAGTAGCACTTGAGACCCTGGAGATAACAGAGAAGAGCAAGGGCCCCAGTAGGACTTTATCTTATAGGTTTCATATATAACATTAAACATGTGTAAGAAGTACATTCCAGCCTGTTGCTGTAGAGACATGACACGCAGTCATCCTAAAAAATATGTGTAGAGTATAAAAGAGCTGGGAACCTTTTGCTTGAGATCACCTCTTCTCATCGAAGGGGTCACTTTGCACGGGCAGTTCACTCATCTGTGGCAAAGGCTAGCCTAGGTCAGGGGTGGGCAAACTTGCTCAACGTAAGAGCCACATAGAATAAATTTCAGATGGTTGATAGCCGCAAGACATGAACAAATATTACGCACACATTTTTGTTTAGAAAATATGCAGATTTGCTTTTTATTACCATTAAATGAGACTGCCAAAAATAAAAACAAAAGGGGTAAAAACAGATATTGATAATGATATTTATTTGTCCAATTATATTTATTTGTCTAAGAGAAAGAGAAAGAGGGAGAGGTGGAAAGAAAGAATGAAAGAGGTGGAAAGAAAGAGAGAGAGAAACAAAGAAAGCAAATAGATAGGAGGGAGGGGGAGGGAGGAAGGGAGGAAGGGATCAAATGCATGCCTCCCCTTCACTTCCCCAGCTGCCGTGCTGGGAGCCACACAATATGTGTGAAAGAGCCGCATGTGGCTCCCAAGCCGCAGTTTGCCCACCCCTGGCCTAGGTAATACCTTGTTTCTGTGTGTCTGTTAGCTTGATTAAGAATCCAGGCACTCTGTTTTGTTCTTGACTCTGCTTGTTGAATAAACATTGATTAGACTGGGAACCTTGTTTGTGGCCTCAGCACCAAGGGGAGGGTGTGGGGGAGGGCACCGGAAGGTGAAGGGTGGGTTCCCTTATTCCCCGTGCTCCATTATCCCATTTTATGACCCAAGTTTTGAGTAACACACATATAACCCAATTTAGAATAAATTGGCCATGACTTCATTGGTTACAGCTGTAAGAAGCCTTGGCAACAGCATGGGGAACCGGATCCAGAAAATCAACTGGCAGATGACCTTCTGTCCACTCCAGCCCTCTGGCTGGAGTTGTGGGGAACCATGGGATGGCAGAGTGCTGGATCCCACAAGGACGACTTTCACTAAGTGGTCTCTCCTGCTACCCAAGGGTGAAGGTAGCCCCTGGCAGCCACCAAGCAGGGCACCCTCTCCCCAAGATCCCTTAAGGGTATCCCCATAGTCAGGAAAATAGGCACATGGGCCGGCTTTCCTGAGAATGGATCCAGCCCCATGCTGATACTGCCACAAGAGCCGGGCCTCCTGCTGCAAATCTCCTGCCAACACTCCTACAGCTGTAGCCAACCCCATAGGCCATCCCTAAGACCGTGCAGCCAGATATTCATCCCCCAGTGAGATAGATGAACTCCATCAGGCCAGAACAGGGCTTCATGTCAATGTGAAATGTTCAGATGGCAGATCCTACGGCCCCCATGGCCTTCACTCTCTTGCCTAGCCTTTTGGTCATCTTCCTCCTTGCCATGTTGACCCAATCTGAGCAAAGGGGCCCCATGCTATGAACACCACTAGCCATCAGACCAAAATATGGTAACATCTGGAAGTTCCTTCATCAAAATCTGCAGACCCACCTCGGCCCGGTATACCATGTCAATGCCTGTTCAAGCCCCCGAGTTGTTCTCACCAAGTTGTATCACTAGCGCTCTTGGATGCTGGTAATGCTGCAAGTGACTCTGGACTGTGGGTAGAAGGGCATCCCAAGTCATACCTCACTCACCAATCCAAGTAATTCACACCCTTTCTTGCAGGCTGAGTTCCCTGTCCCAGCCCAATGAGGCCACATAGATGTACAGTGCTGTGCCCAGAGGTCCAAATGAACTTTTGCTGTTCCCCTGAAACTGAATGAGTCAATGTTAAGTGTTAACAGTCAGTTGTGGTTGAATGTATGTCCAGTTCGCCTCAGACTGCCATCTCCCAATGGCCCGGATGCTCAAAGGTTGCAGGCCCAGTTAGGCAGCTGTAGTCACCGCCCTGATTCAGAAGGAATGGGCCTCAAAATCTCATGGGGGAAGGTCCAATGCTGCCATGCTAGTCCACATAAGTAAAGATCCATTCTTGTGGATGAATGGGGGCCTGACTTGTGTGGGTGTATCTCCAGAAAAGCCCTTGTGGCCTGCACTTGGCACAGATGACCCCCAGGCAGAGGCACCAAGTGCGAGTGAGTCCCCCGCACCCCTTGGTCAGTCTTGGACCACCTGATGGTCAGGGAGACCCCTGCTCTGCCTACTGAAACATCCTGAACCCCCAGGGGGTAGTTGGCTGCATACATTTTTGAATTTGTCACTAGCTACCTGACCCTAAGGGCCCTCAAAAAGGCCAAAGTGTGAATGCTGCTTCAAGTAAGGTGGCCTCATAAGGTGACCAGCAAAGAGTTGACAGTTGTTGCACTAACTAGGTCAGGATCTCAAATGTCAGGGGCCTACAGAGTTTCCCTGGGGGGTAGCTGCTTCCACCCACCTTGTGAGTTTTGAAGGTATTGCATGGATCTGAGAACCCATGGCCCTTGCTAAAGAATGAAATGGTGGCCATGTGCCCTTGGATGGTCCTGGGCATGAGACCTTGTTTGTGCAAGTGGGTGATGTAATGAAGAACCAGGCCAGACATCTGGACCCACAACAGCAGTGGTGAAGGCCAAAAAAGCCCAGGCAGCTGCTGTGTATGAGCGTAATGTAGATGGGGCAACTGAGTGGATTACACCTTGCATTATGGTAGAGTCCCAGATTCCCAGACTTCTTGGGAAATGGGTCTGGGAAACGGTTGGCCTCCAGTGCCAGGCTGTGGAACCTCTCCTCCTGGAGGTGAGACAAGGCATCTGTGATGCTGTTATCAACACCTGGCACATGGCAAGCAGAAAATGTTATATTGGTGGATAGGCAGACTAGGACTAATTTGTGCACAAGATGCATAACCCACTCTGAGTGCGATGTCTGCTTATTCATGACCGTTGCCACTGCCTGGTTGTCACACCAAAACCTGACCTTCTTATTCTGGAATTCTCCCCCCCCCAATATAACTGCTGCCATGAGAACAGGAAACAATTCTAGGAAGGTGAGGTCCTGCTCTATGGCTGTCCTGGTCCTGGGGGGGCACCTTGAATGGCTGTATTGACTGCACTTGCCCCCTATCCCTCTTCAGTCTCTGGGATAGGCCTGGCAGTGGACCAGGGTGGGATCAAGCTTCCTGCACTTGTCATGGCCCGCCACTCCCCTGCCCCCCCTGCCCCCGCCCAGGCAGCAAGAGCTGCTATGGACACCATCACCCTCTTTGCTCCCCTGCGGAGCTGCAAACTGGACCCGAGATGAATCTGGGCCCTGGCTTGTATGAATTGTAGGAACATTTCATGTTTGATAATACTGTGGTGTTACATTATGTACAATGTTATTCAATAGTAATTTTCAAACATTCTGTTTTCAAATAGTCTATTTTCAGCTATTTCCACACTGACATCTGCAGAATGTCTGCTCATTGCATGAGCAAGCTATGGTGTTCAAGAGCATGCCTAACTTCTATGGCTGAGAATTACAGGGGAAAAGCTGCAGTGGTGACTTTCAGCTAGTTTTCTCATTGAGAAAATATTAATACACTTCCAAAGAAGCCAGCCTTCTCTGATAGACATTTGAAAACCAACAGTATATCAATATTTGATGGCTGGAGCATGAAATACTATTTAACATTAGATATCGTTTGATTTGACATCTTAGAATATTTGATGGATAATGTGAATGGTAATTAGTTGGCAGCATATGTGACATATTTGAAGCCTGCCGAAATGCTTAAAAGATGCCAACAATCTCAAGCTTTTGAATTTATAAATTCAAAATGCAACCAAATTTTGCTTCACATTATCTCATTTTCTTAAACAACTCAATTCAGCAAATATTGAATATTTGCAAATATTCATTTTGGAAAGATGAGTCAAGCATCCTTAATGCTTAATTTTGAAACAAATATTGATTGGATTTACAGTTTTCATAACTGTTAGCAACTATGGATCAACAAATATAAGGGTATTTTGAATATAAATTAATATGAGTGCTTATATACAGATATTCATAATTGGGTGTAAATATTAATAAAGCAATAACATAATGTAAACTACAGTGCAAACAGGGAAAATAAAATGCTCAAGCTACAATTTTCTTCTGCAACTAATTTTATTTAGTTAAAACAGCCTATCATTTTGAGCTAATGTCTTTCCTTTCAGATCGGCAGTGGTTAAATCAATAGTTAATGATGTTCGTCATGTAATTTGAGCATCTAGTTTGTTTATGCTAGACCAACTTTATCCATACTCCAAACAAATTATCTCTTATAATCACCAGCCTGAAGATAAATCTGTAAATGTTTTTCTGATGATAGTGCTGTGGTTGGCAGGTGTTAAAAGTGCCTCCCAGGGACAAGGATTGAAGATAGGCTTGTTCCCACAAAATCCTTCAGGCGAGGATGTTTAGCTCTCTAGCCTGTCATCTGCGAAAGAGCCTTGTATGGTGCCCTGCTAATGAAATCTAATGGGCAAAGGTCATATATCTTTATGAAGAAAAATGCAAAGCTGTTGAGTGATAAATGGGCTCTGTGGGGTTCACTGGATGCTGCTCAGGGATGAAATCCATAGTGTTGCATAAATAGTGTTGCAGGCTGCTTGGCATTCTACATTCTCGCCATCATAAATACCTTTTGGACATGTTATGTTACCTGATGAAATGTCTAAAATACAACAGGAGATGCTTCTAGTCTGTGTATATGCTTAGATTTGAAGGGAAATCTCATTCTTCATCAGTGTTTGATATATATTCACAGATCTGCAGTATGTAAAAGATCTCACATATATGCATTTTTAAAAAAATGATACTACCAACAGTGAAGATCAAATGTGTAAGGGGCATGGACCATTTTGAGATTTCACATCCAGATACCGTGGGTAGTTGGACAGTTTGGATATCTGTAAATGAATAAGATTGCACCATGGTGATGTGGAGCTTTTAAAAATTTCTAAATGCTGATTTCTTGAAGCACTGCGAAGTCTACAAATACCTTTAAGAATTTCTATAGTCTGAAGTTGGATGAAATTAAATACACCAGATACTTTTAAATCATTACATTTTTTGAGATGTTATCAGTTCATTTGCTGTAGTTATACTGCTGTGCTAAGAGACAGTTCAATAAATCAACATAGGCTTGATGAATTCTACAATGAGTGCATGGAAGAGGAAAGAAATCTCTTAGCATTCCCTCTTTGACAAAAGGATATGCAAAGAGCCTGAACAGATGAATGGTTGATTAATTTTGCTAGACATTTTTTTGACAGCAAGAAATGTGTTTTTATATTACCATCTTTAGATGAAAGT
Organism: Gekko gecko; assembly: GCA_029375565.1. Classification (NCBI taxonomy): domain Eukaryota; kingdom Metazoa; phylum Chordata; class Lepidosauria; order Squamata; family Gekkonidae; genus Gekko; species Gekko gecko. The sequence continues at coordinate 115,178,492 of JAPDNY010000007.1, forward strand.
TATATTGCACAATGCAAATTGCTGAATGTATATTTACACCTGAGACTGTTTTATAATAATAGAGAGCTTCTGGTCACTAACTACGGTAGTCATTATTCTGCACTGTTTAGCACTCCATTACCTGCAGAAAAACCGATGGCATTTTTGCCTGCACTTGCTTTCTCATCTTTTAGACTTGTATCAACTTTTCATGTGATTTAATACTGGATGAGAGCAACTTTAACCTATGGAACTTCTCCAATGACTTTTACTAGTAGAGCTTGTAAACAAACCACTGAGAACTGGAATAAAAGGTTTGGGCTTCAAATCCATAAATAATACATAATGAGCAAGAAGACAGATATGCTTGTACTGTTTCAAAATGGAAAAATCACATAAAAGTAAACCCTTCTCATTTCTGCATATTTTTTCATGGTAGCTTGTGCTTTCATGAGAGGTTATACTTTTATTCTTTAGGAGCTCTCTGATATATGTTTCTGTATTATAATAGTTGTGTGTGGGGGGGGACTGGGTAGCCCCATCTCACCCTTGAAGGAAAGAAATGGCTACATGCTAATTTTTAGCCACCTCTGTTGTAATGTAGGAGGGTGTTTGTTCATGTGAAACTTACGTTGATTTGCATTTGAATTTAAATATAAAAGCTTTGACTCGATGGAGGAGGAGGAGGAGGAGGAGGAGGAGGAAGAGATTGGATTTATATCCCACCCTTCACTACCTGAAGGAGTCTCAGAATGGCTTACAATCCCTTTCTCTACCCCTCCCCACAACAAGACATCCTGTGAGGTAGGTGGGGCTGAGAGAGCTCTCTCAAGAACTGTCCTTGAGAGAACAGCTCTGAAAGAAATTATGACTGTCTCAAGATCACACCAGCAGCACTCACTGTCTTCTCCGTGGAAAATCCCTCATTAAAAATATAGATACATGGCACAAAAAATTAGAGAAACTCAAATGCATGTTTAACTGTCACAAGTAATATTGGATTTATCTAATTAGGCTTCTTGCTTTCAATGAATAACTTAGAAACAGTTAATTGTATATTTTTATTTTTTTCTATGCAGACTTATAGGACCTAATCCAGTCCTATTATGCACAGGTGTTTTCGCCTGCTTTCACCATGCATGTTGGTCAGGTTTTATTTGTCATTCTGCATTGATTTTCCTCTCTTCAGCACTCAGCACTCTTCAGCACTTTGCTTTCTGGTTGCTATTTCCCTGGGTTTTCTGAGAGTGCTTTTGTGCCAATTTTCCCTTGTTTTGCTTCCAAACTGAAGGTAATTCAAAAGCATACAGATTCCCTCAGATCCCCACCCATGCTTTTGCCGCCCCTCAAAGGTCACTCCCTACCCACATTGAGGTCATTCCACCCACTCTACACCTTCTGCCATCCTTCTCCCTTCATTGATATACAAGTTCCATTTTCTCCTTGTTTTTAAAATTTTTTTTGACAAGCGGCATGAGTCTAATGATATGAGACTATCACTAGTCTCAAATTGCTGAATAAAAAAATTAAAATGACAGGGGGGAAGTTTAAAAGGAGCTGCACATGGTTTAGTTCCCTGCTGCTATTGACTTGAAAGGGGGATCAAAGAGGAGGCAAATGACAGCGTCTCCAGTGCAAAAAACCCCCACAATATTTCAGCGCTGCATACAAACAAAATAAAGAGGGGGATGGTTAGTAAGGAATGAAATTGACATGAGATGTAAGGAAAAAGAGATGCTGGGATGGGAAGCTATGAAAACATTTTTTCCCTTTAATGCTTTAGTGCACAAAGTTTCTTTTTTTTTTTGGGGGGGGGGGAAGCACTTTGGAAGTCTCTGGAAGCCTAACATTAAAATGGTGACTGAACCACAAGGACCTTCTACAAACTGCCAAACTTAAAAATTGCTTGGGATCAATCCATTTGGAGGAAGAGTGCAACTCACACAGGACCGGCTTTAAAAAAATGCCAAGATCACGACCAGTGTTCAGGATCAAATTAGAGAATCACAAAGAGAAAATCATGTAAATTTGCAAGAAAGGGCAGAAAATTAGCATTACTATGCAGCTGCGCTAGGGCATCTGCAAAAATACCCTCACATTTTTTCAATTTAGCGGCACAAGACTAGAAAATCTCTCCAAAACTTCTACCAGAGGACTCCTCCCCCATACAAATTGCAGCCCGTGCAAAGCGTGGTGGAGTTGCAGCCGACTTTGCACAAGAGTACATACACAAACATGTTGCCAACAATCACAGTTTGCAATGCCAGTGTCAGTGGGTTCTACTGTACATTCTGTACACTCTACATGTTTCCCCATATTATGAGATCGTGTGACTCTTTCACAGTGGCTGATAACTTAGCAGAGAATCTCCTAGTGTTCAGGAGTATGGAAAACGGCTTTGTAGCTGGTTGTCAGTTTTTTAAAAAAGTCTTGTCAATTTCAGCATTGGGTTTTCCCCCTTCACTTGCCTTCCTTTCTGTTCCCTTTCATTCAATGAACTAACTAGGGGTGTGCATTCAGAATAAACTGAGCCAAAAAAACACAAAACTTGAAAAATACCTCATTGGTATTTTCCAGGTATTAATCAGTTGAATACAGATCTGATTCAGCTACTGATAAAGCTGATTCTGAATAAAAGCTGACTTTCCCCATCTTTTATTTGGGTTATCTATAGCAAGAAGAGGATTAGCTGGGGTGGCAAGAGCTGAGAGCTCTGCACTGCCTCAGCCGGTGATATCCTCAAGCCAGGTCTGTGTGAGGTGGGGAGAGACTTCCCTTCTGCATGCAAATCCTGGAGCCAGCTTCTCCTGTGGCACAGATTAACCCACACCACAGGAGAAGCCCTCCAAGCCAGGTCTGCATGCAGTGGGGGAGAGACCTCCCCACTGCATGCAGATCCTTGGGCCAGCTTCTCCTGGCCCATGGTTTAAACTGCTGCAGGAGAAGCTGTCAATATTTTTCTTCTATTGGGGGGGAAATGGGATTTCCAAAAATCCCAGATCCCAATACCGGTACAGTATCTGGGATTTTTCAGAAGTACCAAATTATTTTGGTTCAGTAGACCCAAACCAAAAAATACTGATTTTTTTTTTGCACATTGTTAGAACTAATACTAAATTGCATGTGTAAAATCTGAACCACAAGGATTTAAATGGAAGATACTTGCTCGACCCTGCTGCACAGTAGCAATAGGGCAGTTGTGGCTGCAGTCACACACACTAAATAATCCACTTTCAATCCACTTTCAGTGCACTCTCCAACTGTATTTTTACTGTGTGAACTGGCAAAATCCAGTTGGAAAGTGCACTGAAAATGAATTGAAAGTGGATTATTTAGTGTATGTAATCGCAGCCTGTGTAAATTAAAAAAAACCCCACCTTTGGACACTCCCCCACACATCATAAATGATATTCCACATCATTTTAGAATTTTTTTTTTAAATTGTAGCTGCAGAATAAATACACTGGAGGAAGAAGAATGGTATGTAAGGTGGGCACAGAATCTGAAGTCAAGATTAAAGGCTTACTGCTCTGAAAGTCTGCAGTAAGATATGCATGTGTAATGGGCTCCAGTTGAAGTGCAGTTGGCCAGCAAGCACAGCCCTCTGCTCAGAGAAGTCCAACATCCAGATGTACATATGAAATCTCATCTGTGTCAGTATTAGGATACTTCATCATCTGAAGTTGTATGCATGGGAGGGGGTAATGGAAATGGTTGTATAAATGATCCTTTTTGCTGTTCTGTAAAAGGTATCTATTTGAAGTTGTTCTTCACCTAGTGAAAAATTACAAGACTTCAACTCCAGCCACAATCCAACCCATATTTGGTCCAACCAAATTACCAAAAAAGAAAGAGGGGTGACAAACAGGAAGTCTAGCCCCAAGATTAGATTGACCAAAGCATAAAAAAGAATACAGATAAGGTGAAATCAAGAGAGGAATCCACAAGAAGTAAATGTATAATTCTTCCAAACAGAAAAGAGTGTAGTGAACTTATTTATTGAAAACATTTCTATTCTGCATCTCTCTCAAAGGATCCCAGGCAGCGTTCCCTCTAAGCTGAGTTAGAGTGAGCTAGCTCACATTTTTTTTAGCTTCTGGCTCACACATTTTTGTCTTAGCTCAGGAAGGAGGGCTCCAGAGCAAACTAATTTATGCAGTAGCCAAATCGCTCACTCACTCACAACATTAATGTCAGTAGCTCACAAAGTAGAATTTTTGCTCACAAGATTCCACAGCTTAGAGGGAGCACTGATCCCAAGCAGTTTACGCTAGTCTTTCTTTCTTTCTTTCTTTCTTTCTTTCTTTCTTTCTTTCTTTCTTTCTTTCTTTCTTTCTTTCTTTCTTTCTTTCTTTCTTTCTTTCTTTCTTTCTTTCTTTCTTTCTTTCTTTCTTTCTTTCTTTCTTTCTTTCTCTCTCTCTCTCTCTCTCTCTCTCTCTCTCTCTCTCTCTCTCTCTCTCTCTCTCTCTCTCTCCTGTCTGCATATTATATCTACCTACCTACCTACCTACCTATCATCGACGACAAATTTAAAGCCAGAATTAAAAAGAAACTAAAAATCTGTCTTGACCAAAACTCCTTTCTTATGTCTCTTGCCTGATTACCTCAATGCTGCTGTTTGAAGACTCGTTTAAATACCACAGTAGCTGCTTGTCCTACAGGGTCATGGCTCTGTTGCTCTCTGCTAGATAAGTTTCATTTATTTCTGTACTGCTTCTTATATCTGCTTTTGCTCCTATGCGGGTGGCGAGCTCAGTTTTCTCAGTCACTGGAGAAGATTACACATACCCTTCAAGCACAGATCACTCAAGGTTTGCCCCCCTTTTTGTGCATATTTATCCTTAGATTGGAATAGTTTGGCTGCCTTTTCATTTAGATGTCAATGCAGGCATCATGTCCCTGGAACGCTACATTGCAACAATGCATCTCTGTTAAAACTAGTAAAGTTTTAAAAGAACTTTTTACAGACAGGGGGAGGGGGGAACAGGGGTGAGAATGTGTATATGTGAATTGACCTGGATCTAGATTGTTTGGTGGCCATTAACAGACATAGAGTTACTCTGTCATAACTTAGGCACATACAGACATGCAAGTAGTAAGTCTCAACAAAGAATGCTTAACATTTTTCACTTTTAACAATGTGCCTTTTGAATTGCAAGCTCAGTGCAAGATGTGGAGGTGACGGCTGCAAGAAAATGGTGCACCCACAGTCTCCCTCACAATCAGGCATATTTGAACTGTTCAGATGAAGATGAACAGTCCATTCACTGAATGTTTGTCTCCTGTGATTGCTACTAGGATGTAGGATGTGACCCAAGCCAGTAGCTAATTGAGCATCCCTGACATCCATTCTGCTATAATGGAATGGTAGGATAGGATTTTGCATGAAATATATTTTGTTTTCTCCCTGTTTAACTTTCAGTCATGTTCTGGAGAGTGACTTGATGATTCAGGATTAAGGGGTGAGTCATCTGGCCTAGCACTGAAATATATGCATTATAAATGGCCTCAGAGTGTCCTGTGGAAAATAGAGACTGTTGGATCCTATAAACTGCAATCATAATAAGTTCTCAGAGGCAGGTCTTCCTGACCTTATCTTTTCCTTGGCAGTTTTCTGTGACACTAAGAAATATAATGATGAGGGAGGGAAGTTTTATAGACAAAATGCCACGTGGCATGGAAGGGTGGTACATTGAGGAAGGAGTATCAGCCAGAACTGACATCCCTCTTCCCTTAGTGGACAAAGCTCACTGAAACAAGTGATGATTTTGTGCAATTCTCTCTTCTCCCTTCTGACTGCATCTGCATACCCACTATGCTACATGCCGTTTTGTCCACAGGATCCTCGAATGCTTAGTATTGGCTTTAGGGGAGCTCTAAGGGATTGTTTCATGGGACTCCATGGGGGACAGGGTCCTCTTCCAAAAGTCATTGGCACTTGCTTCTTGGGAGAAGGGTGTGATAAAAGGGGATGGGACCTACATTTGGCCAGGGCCCCTGAATTACTAAGACTTCCACTGGTTAAGGGATGGGGCAGGCACAGAAAATCTTTTGTGAACCCCTTATGCTTATAGGTGTTTTATGTACCAACCCAAAGGAAACTGAGTTGAGAGATTACTATTAACAGAAACACAAAAACAGGAACTGGAAAAGCAGGAAAATACAGTATCCTGAATCCAATTTTAAAAAAAGAATTAGTGTGTTAATTGCTGCATGAAGATCAAGGAGAACAAGAACAAAAGAAAATCCTTAGACTTAACCACCAATAAGTTATTAGATAGTTCAGCAAGGACAGTTTCAATGAAATTAAATGTATAAAAGCACAAGTAAAGGAAGTCTGAGAAAATATTAGTGGATAGAAATTCAAGATATGAGAAAATAACATATCTGAAATTTAGAAAAGAAGGGAATAGGAATGAAAAAAGCATCCATTGAAAATTTTTCAGTGAGGCCCTGACCTGGATAGCCCAGGCCAGCCTGATCTCATCAGATCTTGGAAGCTAAGCAGGGCTGACTCTGGCAAGTTCTTGGAAGTGTGACCTCCAGAGAATACCAGGGCCGGGACGCAGAGGTAGGTACTATCTAAGCCACCTCTCTGAAAAACACCCAAGCCTCCAGCAGGGGTCACCAGAAGTCACCATGACTTCCAGACAAGCACTCAAAACACTCAGACACACACAAATAATTTTTTAAAAAATCCAGTAAGGATAAAATTCCATAGTAATCAGCCTGCAGAACTGTCAGTGGCACAAGGGTTGGCCAACTGGATAGGAGGAAGATGGGTGATGGATTGGCACTGGGTTGGTTGCACTGATGTTGCATAATAGGACCTGGAAGGCAGAGTAAATGAAAGTGGGGCCTGAGTTGTTTAAGTGTTTAAGGAACACTGATGAGATAACAAAGTTAATTCCTATGTTACTAAAAATCCCTAATGTTCAAGACAGGGCCGGTGCATCCATAAGGCAGGGTTAGGCAGTAGTCTAGAATACCACCTGAAAGAGAGCACCACGCTAACCTGCCACTCTGCTTCGCCTGCTCCCCCACCCCACCCCTCCCTCACCAAAAGCCCTTTGCAGCACTCCCACCCACCCTAGAGTGCAACAAAGGTGTGGCTGGAAATAGCAGGCAGGTGTGCCCAGAAGCAGGGGGAACTGCCAGGGGCGATGAGGGAGTGCAAGGGACGCTCAGGCTCAGGGCAGAGCTTTTGCATAAAAGCACTTTTACGCCACTGTAATATCCCCAAAGGTTTACAAATGGCTATACTGCAACCAGCAAAAGAAAGGGATCTTTTTTTATCCCACTAAAGAATCCCAAGGTCTTCCCTCCCTCATTTGTTCCTCACAATAACCCTATAAGGTAGATGAGGCTGTCTGAGAGTCACTGCAGAGCCAGAGAGTAGCTGAAGAACAGTGCAGAGACATCAAGGAGTAAACCCTCCCCCAGTTTCAAGTTCTGCTCCGCTTTAGATTTCACTTCTGTTGCATGTTCCCTAAGTCTCTAGCTTGCAAACAAATCAGCTTTGAAATCATTTCCACATACGCTTGCATCCCCCCTTTTTGAAGTGGGGTGATGATGAAATACTTTTATTTTCGTTTCTACCTTCCCCACCTGCTATTTAAGATAAGAAGGGTCGCTTTTATTTTCTCATGCTGAACAGCAGCACAAGAGAGTGGCCATTTCTCCAGGAGTACTTACTCCAGGAGTAAGTACAATATGTATGATGTTCCTTGTGGGGTGTGTGTATGTGATTGTTTCGATTGGCCCCTTTTGAGTGATTTAAAAGCTGAGTTAAGCCTTAACTGGGACTAATGCTGTGCAGCTTTGGTGCATGAGACAGGATAGTAAAGAAAAATCCCTCTGGGAACCATATCCCAGTTGCCTGGGACCGTTGGCTGACAGTGTCCTGGCAGTTTTAAACCCCTGAAGTTTTTAGGGTTGCCAGCCTCCAGGTGGTGGCTGGAGATCTCCTGGGATTACAACTGATCTCCAGGCAACAGAGATCAGGTTACACGAAGAAAATGGCTGCTCTGGAAGGGGTTATACCCTCTCAGCTCCCTCCTGTCCCCAAACTTCATCCTCCTTGGGTTCTGCTCCCTTAATCTCCAGGTATTTCTTAACCTGGAGCTGGCAACACAACAAGCCCAATAAAGTTAGCATTGTTTTTGTGAGGTCCTCAGAACCTTTTCAGGGACAGATATGAGATGAGATTTAAAATAGGCTCATTTTGGATAGGCAGTGCAGTAATCGTGCTGGGGTATGTTTATTTGAATGGTGTTCACCTTTCTATTTTTCTTTTTTCTCTCTGGGTAATTATTATCATTATTATGGCTATGGGGAGGTGGACTGATGTGACTGTGGTATGTGGGGGGGCAGGTGCCAGAAGGTAGCTTGCCTAGTGTGCAAAAAAACCTGGCACCGGCCCTTCAAGATAGGTATATATGAGATACGTAGGTTCCTTTTTTAGATATACACCCTTTGCCCCCATCACATGTATTTACCAACTCAACTATAATGTGAAACATACCAGTGGGATCTATAAGAAATCAACTCTGAAATTTGGTAATTACTTAACCTAATTCACATGATATTTTTTCTCTAAAAAAAGATGCCTGCCTATTTATTGTAAGACCAAGTGTTGTTGAGTGTAACCTAGATTTGTACTTAACCTGTACCCCAAAGAACAGTATTTGAAGAGAGAATAAAACAATAAGAACTGGTGTTACAAATTCATACATATCTTCTTATTATCACTTTGATAACATTACCTGAAAAGTTTTATTAAAAAAAATAGTCCATGCCTGTTTGCAGGAGGGGGCTTGTAGTAATTAGCTCAGTTTTTTCAACAAATGGCATACAGGCTGTTGGCTCGGCATGTGTGCTATAAAATCAGTGTTTACCCTATTATATTGCAATTTAAAGATGTCATAAAGTTTTTCAGTGAGTTCATAGGAAGAAATAAGACAATAGAAGCTCTGACCAAGACATATGAAGAGGCTATTCATACATAGGCTTCAGAGTGAAGTTCAGCATATCCCATGTTGTGGATCATTGGGGTTCATGACATAATTGCCATTACTGGGAGGGGGAAACAGTAATGAGGAACGAAATGTATTCCTCATTTGTACTTTGTGATGGTTGGGTATTTTTAGCAAATGAGTTGTCAGCAGAAAGGCTTCATTAGACCCATCAGGATATCTGCCCATGAATAACGAATCCCAAACTGTACTGACAGTTTCCTTGAGCCAAAATGATGAAGCACCTCTGACAAAAGCCATATTGTGCTCTCCATGTGAGAAGTGTGAAGAACAAAAGAGGCATCTTATTCTTAATTTGGTCAGGTTAATATTGACACAGCTAGCTCCTCCAAAGAGTCAGGTCTATCTGCAATGTGCATTTATACCCGGCTCACTTGGGTAATCAACTGTCAGGTGTCATAAATCAGAAAGTGTAACTATTGCAAAGGGCAAAAACACGACACAACAGCAGCAACAAAAAAGAATCTGTTCTCAGAGCTTGTTTAAATTATGTTATTTATTCCAGACCATGCATTTGCAAGTATAATCTGGCAAAAACATCTTCATTTTGCAGGACCATATATAACATAATTTGTTCCATTACTGTTTAGTATATGCATCATAATTTCTGTATGTTGAAGTAGAGATGTATGTTAAGTGAATGGATACAGTGTTCTACAACACTGAAATGTCCTGTCATTCAATCCATTTAGAAATATATCAGTACCAGAATTAATGTAGTCTTACAGTGAATAGTGAAACTGTCATTTAATCACCTTCTTTTGAGTATGCAGCCCTGTGTCTTTGACGTTCCTGCTTTACTTTGGATTGTCAGAATATTGCACTGCATGTTATTATACCATTCTCAAAATCATTTTGACAGCCTCCTAGGCTTGTATATTAAAGAATTAATCATGTATCACAGGATGGATAAACTGAGAAATTTGATGTGATTTGACTGCCTTTCCTAGAATTGTTTTCGAACAGAAGTTAATATTGGAATCTCACACAAGTATTTATTTATTTATGTTATTTATTGTCTGCCTTTCTCACAGAGACTCAAGGTGAATTGCACGTAGCAAGTCAGTACAGTCAACAAAATGGGAAATTCAATAACTAATGAATTAGGAAATTAGAAGTCTGGAACCACCAGAAAAAAACAGAAGCATAGCATGGGTACTAACGTGACACAATTAAGGGCTACAGAAATTACATAATAGAATCTCACTCATAATACGCTATATGCAGCAGTAAAGACCACAAGTCCCAATCATTAATCCAAGTAAGTTTGTGAGCCATTTTGAACTGTACAGCCATATTATTCACACAGAAAAGTAAAAAGCTTCTCCCCTTTCTATTGTAATACTTTTCCATGACGTTAAAACTCAGGGTGATTTCCCACTAAAGCTGCCGCGGGGTTGCGCCGCCGTTTGCCCCGAGATTTTTAGTCAATTTCACACCCGAAGCCACGGGGCTGCATTTTGACCCGCGGCTTTGCCCGATTTCCCCCGCAGTTTCGTAATCCTCAAAAAACAGGATTACGAAACTGCGGGGAAATCGGGCGAAGCCGCGGGTCAAAATACAGCCCCGCGGCTTCGGGTGTGAAATTGACTAAAAATCTCAGGGCAAACGGCGGTGCAACCCCGCGGCAGCTTTAGTGGGAAATCACCCTCAATTTATAATTTATTGGGAATATGGATTGGACATGAGGAGGGCTTCATGAAGCAGAAGATGTTAAAACTGTTATGCCTGTTTAACTCTGTGCTGTAGAAGTTTTTTGTTCATCTGTTAATTCAATTAAAATAGCAATATTTTTACAAGGAGAAATGCAAATTAGTGTCAGCTGATGCCACCATGGATTGTTTCTGTCTCTCTTTCTCACACCTGGCCTGCCTCCTCCCTCTGGCTCATCACTTCCCCTCCTCACTCTCCTTGGTATTTGCTTCTCGCCTCTGTCCATTATCTCTCCTCTGTCCCTGAAGCTGAGCGCCACTCTTTCCCGTTGGGGGCCGTGAGCCATTTCTTTTTGAGCACTCATGTTTACTTCCCTTATTGGCCTGTGCTCTCCCGTTGTGGTGCATGAACTGGGTATAAATTATCTGTCTCCCTGCCTAAACCCCATGCCTGACACAGAGTGTGTTGAGTGATGATTTAAGTACCCCTTGTGTATGTGTCCCGCAAGTTCTCGCCGACTGAACGCAATTGGGCAGTGTGGGATAAAGAAGTGGGTGCCATTCAGCTTGCCCTCTCCACCTGGAGACATTGGTTAGAGGGAGCTAGGGTCCCATTTGAGGTCTGGAGAGATCACAAGAACCTAGTGGTGCTGCAGGCCCCTCGCAACTTGAACACTAAACAGTTGCGGTGGGAGGACTTCTTCTCAAAATTCTAATTTACTCTACACCATTTCCTGGGCAAAGCCAACTCCCTGGCTGATGCGCTTTCGTGCCTCCCCCAACATGACAGCCAGAGGGAGGAAGTGATAGACTCAGTGTTCACACCCACCCAGTTGGGGTGGTGGTGCTCACATGCAGCCAAGGAAGGCTGAAAGGGAGGGGAGTGGGACTAGCTGGAAGCATAAATTCACCTCAGCTTTCTCAGAGAAGGACCGAGAGGATGTGGAGTCTGATGGGTCCCTAAAGCAAAAGGACAATGAATGTTGGTATAAAGGAACCCACTTATTTGTTCCCCTCTCCCTGCGAGGAAAGATCATGCACCTAGCATATGGGTCTAAACTCGCTGGCCACTGTGGGTACTTAAAAATGCTCCACCTTTTACAACGCCAGTTCTGGTGGCCAGGCATGAGAAAAGACGTGTCAGTATTCGTGCAGTCCTGTCAGACATGCATAATGTGTAAGCCCTGGCCAGGGAAACCACCAGGACTCTTGAAACCACTGCCTTCTCCAAGCTGACCATGGGAAGTGATATCCATGGATTTCATCACCGACCTGCCACCCAGCAAAAGGAAAAGTGTGGGTGATAGTGCACCTATTCTCCAAACAAGCCCATTTCATACCATTCCAGCAGCTGCCCACTGCCAGGGCAATGGCCAAACTATTCATGCACCATGTTGTGAGACTCCATTCGTTGCTAGCTAAGATAATTTCTGACCGGGGCTCCCAATTTGTGGCCAAGTTCTGGAAAGATCTCATGAACTTATTGGGGGTGGAATGGGGGCTCAGCAGCGCTTACCACCCAGAGACTGATGGGCAAACCAAAAGAGTCAATCAAATCTTGGAACAGTTCCTGAGATGCTTCACTAACTATAGACAGGATGACTGGGTGGACTTGCTTCCTTATGCTGAATATTGCTACAATAATGCAGTGCACTCATCCACAGGACTCTCCCCTTTTAAGGCTGTGTTTGGTGATGAGGGAAATCCGTTGCCAACCCTCACAGGTAGCCAAGGAGGGGCTGAAGGTGAGGTGCAGTCATAATGGAAGTCCCTCCAGGATGCATGGCCTATCATTCAGCAAACTTTAGATCGGGTGAAAGTTGCTTATAAAACTCAAGCTGACAAGAAGCACTCAATGGGGTGGGATTTGAACCCAGGGACTCTGTCTATGTCTCAACTAAGAACATGCGGGAGTTGCAGCCCAATTAGAAGTTGGGGTGGAAATATGTGGGTCCATTTAAAATTGTGTGCAAACTTAATGAGGTGACTGTAGAGCTTGACTTGCCTCAAAATCTGAGACATTTGCACCCCGTTTTTCATCATAGCCTATTGAAGAAGGACCTGGGGCCCAATGTTTGGAGGCTGCAACAACTGAAACCCCCCCCCCACTAATGGTGGATGATCAGCAGTATTTCGAAGTCGCCCAGATCCTGGACTCTAAACTGAACAGGGGAAGGCTTTTCTATTTGATTGAATGGGTGGATTTTGGGCCAGCACACAGAGAATAGGTGGAAGCTTCCCATGTCCAGGCTCCAAAGCTTGTCTGTGCCTTTCACTGACTGTTCCCGTTTAAGCTGGGGGGGGCTTTAGGGGGGATGTCGGCTGATGCCACCATGGATTGTCTCTGTCTCTCTTTCTCACGCCTGGCCTGCCTCCTCCCTCTGGCTCATTGCTTCCACTCTTCCCTCTCCTGGTATTCGCTTCTCACCTCTGTCCATTATCTCTCCTCTGTCCTTGAAGCTGAGTGCCGGTTTTTCCCACTGAGAGCCATTTCTTTTTGAGTGCAGTCATATACTCCCCTTATTGGTCTATGCCTTCCTGTTGTGGTGAATGAACTGGATATAATTATCTGTCTCCCTGCCTATACCCCATTCCTGACACAAAGTGTGTTGAATGATGACCTAAGTACCTTTCACAGTAAACTGAGCTTCTCTGAAAGACTGTTGTTGAACATGAGTGACTGGGGACTCTGACAATTAGCACCCTGATCCTGAGTATTATTTCAACTAAATAACTCCTGTTGGAAACCATAATGTTTCTGGATGAGAGCCATTTAGTTGTAAAAGGATGGAAAAATAAAAAGCCAGCATTTTGAAATTAGCTCCAGATCAGGATCTTCTTAGATAATTAATTAAAGAAGAATAAAATGGATATATAAGTAAATGTCACTCAAAATATTTAAGCATATTCCCCGGGAAGCAAAGAAATGAGCTATTACCAATAGATTACTGTATTATAACATCAGTTGGAGAATTAACTAAAATGCAAGCAAAAACTGGAATAATATTTATAGTCATTTAAGCAAAAATGCACAGGGGTGGGGGTATTGTAGCCAGAAGACTCAGGGTTTGATAGTCTATGGGAGCAAACCTAAACAGGTCTTCTAAGAGTCTCATTTTAGTCAATGGGGCTTACTCTAAGAACTGTTTTTAGGATTGCAACATTAATCAGCAACTCCTGCTAGAAAAAGAAGTGCATGGCAATGAAGGAGAAGTTTCTGTGTTATGTCTGGTTATCATGTGTGGCTCTGTAAGTACTAGTGGGCTCATTCATACAAGACATATGCACAGACCGCACATTATTACATGATAAACGTTGTGTCAGCAGCTGCTTTGTTGCAGGATGAGTCCAATGAACAGAAGTATTTAATGTGAGTAATATACTCTTCTATTGTTTGCAACAACATACGGTCTGATTTGGCTGGGGAAATTCAGCTAGTTGGTACTGGTTATTATGGTGGAATTTGTGATCCTGTAGAATCTGAGCAGTATTCCTGTTCAAATCCCAGTAAAAGAAGGGAAGCTGTACTCTATTTGTGTTTGGTGGATTTTCCCCAGATATACTTTTTAGACAATTGGGTGCTACTATTATTATGAGATAAAAGGATATATTTTAAAATGTCTTTTAAGTTGTAGCTGTTGAGGTTACTATTAACAATTAAAAAATAAATACTTCTCAGTGTCAGTTTCAGAGGGCAGCCGTGTTGGTCTGCAGCAGAAGAGCTAGTTTGGAGAGATATACAGGTATCTGATGAAGGGAACTCTGACTCTCAAAAGTTTATACCCCCAAAATCCTGTTGGTCTCTAAGGTGCTATTGAACTCAAATCCAGCTGTTCTTAGTAACAGTAAAGGATGATAAAATGAATAATCCTGTCCTATTATATAAATGTGTAGTGGTCTGGCAAGGTTCTATGCTTGGCAAAATCAGTTTGCTGCCTGATCTGTCATTCAAAATGACTCTCTAGGCACTGGCTGAGTTGCCTGAGTCCCACCCACAGAAGCAGAAGGAACCAAAACTCACCTCAGAAGACAATTTCATTTCAGGAGAGAGGACGGAGACTCCGGCCTCTCACTTCCCAGTGACTCTGGCCCTGCCACTTTGCACTGCTGCTGCTCCCAGCCCGGCCTCAGCCTGCACTGAGGCTGCTGCCTACTGCCCCTCCACACCACTGCCTGTCCCAGCCCCTCCCAGAGCCCCAAAGACTCCCCAAGGTAAGTAGGCAGCCGAGCCGTGAGCAGCCTGGCTGGACCACCGGGGCCTTGAATGGGGGGTGTGGGAGAGCCAAAGACCTGCCTGGCTGGGCTGCGGGGGCCTTGAACAAGGGGGTGGGAGAGCCAAGGGTGGCCTGGCTGGGCTGCAGGGGCCTTGAATGGGGGTGGGTGGGAAAGCCAAGGCCTACCTGGCTGGGCCTCAGGGGGCTTGAATGGGGGGTGGGAGAGCCAAGGCCTGCCTGGCTGGGCTGCAGGGGCCTTGAACGGGGGTGGGAGAGCCAAGGTGTGCCTGGCTGTGTGTTTGTGTGAGACTTTACTTCCACTTCTGTACTTTTCTATGCATTCATTATGCATCACATCTTTCTAGATCCCGTTGTATTGCTTCTACAATGGGCTTTACTGCTAGTGTTCTATTTAAGGCCAAATGGAAGAAACCCAATGTTCTTCCATTGGTGGTGCAACCCAAAGTGGAGTTACATATTTCTAAATCCATTGAATTCAATGGGTGTAGAGAAGGGTGTAACTGTTTTTAAGATTATTTATTTATTTACATTTATAGCCTGCTGTTCTGCCCAGTCAGAGCCACCAAGGTGGCTGTTAGTCACATTAAAATAGCAATGCAATTCCTACTGTGCATCTGTCAGTAGTATAACATAACCTTTGCGTGTATTTGTTTCAGAAAGCTTGCTCCTAATATTCATATTAGTATTATGAGGTATAGAGATACACAGCCTCTCATTAATAGTATATTCAGAATATTGCTAGGGTTTACTTTTTGCTGGCTTAACCTCCTATGTTAAGAATATTTCTTTGGTTAGCATCCAGAGAACAATGCAACTAGCTGTGTGCGCTCAAGGGAATTTTGGATTTATTTCCCCTAAAATAGTTCCCTCCCCTGCACCTTTGAAAATGACAGGAGATTTAAACGCAGTTTAAAATATGTAATGGCTGATATGATTTTCAGAAAATAAAAGGTAATGAACACTTCAGGTTTTACTCAATCCCAGGGGCTAAAGCAGCTCTTTGAATCCCAGTCCTTGTTCTGTGCCACTTGGGTAACTGATGTGTAATTTAATCTCAGCCCCATTATACTGTAAATTAATCCCAATTATATTTTGGCTGTGTGTCACACTCATCAAATTTTAAAAAATCAGTTCCCACATGCGAAGCACACAAATATGAGCTATGTTTTTTCATGTTGAAATATTAATATTTTCCCCTCTCTCAGTTTGATGAATAGTGTTTTCCATTTTACTTTTAACTGAAGGGGCAATGAAACACATTTTTTAGACTCGTCTGAGTAGATTAATACATAGTATTTGTACACATGCAGGCTAAAGAGTAATTTATCAGGTAGAAGACAGATGTGTATAGTTGGGGGTGGAGGAAGTGAATAAAATGCCCACCTGAATCTACATTTGTAGTGTGGTGTTGATAAAGTGCTGTTGATTTAAGAAGAGTGTTGTTTAGTAGCAGCATAAAAGCCAATAATGTCACATGGTAATGAGTTTAGCCAGAAGACAACAATACATTGTCTCAAATACAAACAGCACAAGCCAAAGGGAGTTTTTTTAACAGATGAAGTTGTTCTATATTTTACTAAGCTATTGCAAAAGGCAGAAACTAAAGAAAGACATTTGGCATATTGAGTGGGTATATTCAGGGGTCTTTTCGTAGAAAAAGAGCTGCAGGAGCTCATTAGCATATGGTATGCTAATGAGCTATTCGGCTATTAGCATATACCACGCCCCCTGTGTCGCGGGTTCGAACAGCGAAAGTGGCAGGCACGGAGTGGGCCAGAAGAGAGTGTGAGTATCCAAATAAATACTGGAGGCTTCAGCTAGGTGCAAACTATATACATTTATTTACACACCACAGCCACCATCAAACAGAGTGTCAAAGTGCTCTGCTGCAATCATACAAATGAGGAGGAGAAACTGTACATCACTCACTGTACATTTATACAAACACCAGCCAATCAGGCTTCAGTGCTGAGTCACTGTGATAGCAGTGGCAAGACTGCCCTGAACTGGTTATAGCCAGCTCTTACAGAGATTCCTGGCTGACAGCTACCTGTCACTAGATCAAATACATCTAGCCAGACTTACAAGACATGTAGATCTCAACACTCCCCCTTAAGTTTGCATCTGGATGTTCAATTTGATCTTCAAATCAGTAAACGTTTTCACATCAAGGCACTTGGTAAACAAGTCAGCTACGTTTGACTTGGAAGCACAATAGGTTAACTTAATTAAACCTCGTTGTAGTACATCTTTAACATTCATGTACCTTATGTTAATGTGCCTGCTTCTTACTCTAATACTTTGTGTATCAGCCAGCTGTTGTGTAGCCACATTGTCACAGAAAATGTTGACAGGTAATACATAGTTTACATTGAAGTCAGTTAGCAGTTGTAAAACCCATTCTAACTGCACACAACACTGACTTAACGCCGCATATTCAGCTTCGCACGTGCTCAGTGTGACAAACCGCTGTTTAAGGGATTTCCAGTGTATCTGAGCATTGTTTAGATACAATACAAAACCTGTTGTTGATTTTGCATCCTTTTGCTCTCCCCAATTGGAATCACAATACACAGTCACAGTACATTTGTCATCAGTCTGTAACACAAGTTTGTCATTTATGGTACCTTTAAGATAGCGTAAGATATGCTTGGCAGCAACCCAGTCCCTATTAAAAGGATTGTTGCACCGTTGGCTTAATAAGTGCACAGCTACACTTATATCAGGCCTGCTCCAATTGCTGATATAGGACAAAGATCCGATTAATGACATAAACAATTGCTTGTCACCAAACTCCTCATCCTCAGGCTCCTTTACATATCCTGTAGACATGGGTGTTGAGACACTGTGTGCATCAAGCATGCCATATTTTTCCAGCAACTTAGTTATTTTGCCTTTCTGACTGAGCATATAATAACCTTTGCTGTGTCTGGTAACTTCAACACCCAAGTACTGACCCACTTCGCCCAGATGTTTAACCTTAAACATACTTTGGGCTGTTTCTTTAAACCATTGCAGTTGTTGGTCAGTTTGTGATACAAAGCACAGGTCATCGACAAAGACAATAAGGTAGCATACATTGTCACCAAGCTTTATATGGAATAAGCAAGGATCTGCAATAGCTTGCTCAAAACCAACTCCTTTTAGTGCTGTACTCAGACAATCAAACCAATTTCTGGCATTCTGTTTGAGGCCATAGAGAGAACGTTTTAATTTTAATACCAGCTGCCCATTCTGAGCCTCAAAACCAGGAATTTGTGCCATGTAAACCTCCTCAGAAATGGGTGCATTCAGGTATGCATTTGCAAAATCAAAATGATCCACTCTCATATTGGTTTGCCCTGCTTTTATGAGGGCCAGTCTGAATGTGTCAGATCTTACAGTCGGGGCAAAGATCTGATCATAATCCTGACCTTTTATTTGTGTATAGCCCTGGGCGACTAATCTCACTTTTCTCTTTACAGAGCCATCAGGTAAATGTTTAACCTTGTAGACCCATCTACAACCAGTGATTGTTTTGTCTTTAGGCAAGGCAGTTAACTCAAACACTTTGTTTTCAACCAGTGAGTCATGCTCTGCCTTCATTGCCTGAAACCAAGCCTCCTTTTCAACTGTAGGCATTTGCAATACTTCATGGTAGGTTTGAGGCTCCTTAATGAAAACATGATTGACATCATAGCCATATCTTACAGGTGGTATGCCCTTAGTACTGCGCATAGAAACCCTTGGTAGTACTTTCTCATCTTGCACACCATCAGACTGCACATTTATAGGTTGTTGCTCTTGTTTGATCACAGGCTCATTACTGACACCCTCAGTGATATCAGAGCTAGGTAAAGCAACCATTTGTGATACTTCATTTGCATGAATCTTTCCCCAGTTTTCATGCTCACAAAAAGAGGCAGACCTGCTGAAACTCACTTTGTTGTACTGATCAGCAAATCTATAGGTCTTCATGCCAGACTGATAACCAAGGAAGACCAATTTCCTGGCTTTGGCTCCCTCTTTCCTCCTGCGCTCAAGAGGTAATGTTTACCCATGCTTTGGAGCCAAAAACCCTTAGGTATTCCAGATTTGGTAAATGTTTGTACAGTAACCTGTATGGTATATCCTCTACATAGCGTGAATAAATCCGGTTGCTTACATAACAGGCATTTTTCATTGCCTCAGCCCAAAACGCAATACCCAGGCCAGAATCCTTCAACATTGCATACATCATGTTCTGAAGAACCCCACCTTTGTGCTCGGCTACACCATTTTCTGCTGGAGTACAAACATTGGCAACCCTATGTTTTATTCCCTTTTGTTGTAGGAAGTGCTCAAAGGCATTGGAGGTAAATTCCCCTCCCATGTCAGTTTGGATGGCTAGCACATTGCCAAACTGGTTCTTTACTCTTTTATACCAATATTTAAAGGTTGAGAAGACATCAGACTTACACTTCATCACATACACCCAGCAAAATCTTGACCAGTCATCAGTAATAATGAGCACATATTTGTTACCCGAATGGCTTTTTGGAAAAGGACCAACCACATCCATATGAACCAAAGCCAAAGGCTTTTGAGACTCTTAAGCTCTGTTTTGCGACTGGAAATGCTTTAGAATTTGCCATCTTACATATTTCACAGTCTAGGTAGTTTTTACACTCTTTTACACCCTCAGCTGTAACTTTTTTCCCACCATAGAGAACAATGGAAGGAATGGGGGCAACCTGTTTGGGGTCCCATAGAATTGGACCCCCTAGTCCAATGTTCTTGAAACTTGGTGGGTATTTTGGGGAGAGGCTCCTTCAGCTACCCTGTGAGTTTGGAGCCTCTCCCTCAAACCCCCTCCCCTCCAGCTCCCAGAATATACCCTATGTTTTCACCATTGACTTCAATGGCCCATAGGATATAATGGAGCTGAAATTGACATTCGGCTGCCTGAAAGAATCCCCGGACGCCGGCTGGGGGCGGGGCTTGGCTCCTGAGCTCCCGGAGCTGCACTCCGGTGCGCTTCCCCCCCAAAAAAAGACCCCTGCCTAAATGCCTCCCCTCTTCAAAACTCCCTGTCTTGGAACATGGCGGGGGGATCTAGCCTTGCCTTCTTTCTTCGTACGGGCTTATTTTCAGTGTGGGGGAAGTTTTTAGGAAAGACTGCAGCAAAGCCAAGGGAAAGCCAGAAGGTGCTGGACCAAGTGTCTGGTACGCAAGTGACCTAAGACTAAGCACTACAACCTAAAGTATGAGTATGTGTTAGTATTTAATTGGCAAGGGTTCACTATGTGGAAGAATAAGAACTTACTGCACAGGAACTTCAACTTGCACATGAACTGAAAAAGTACTGCTGAAGCAATAAAATCAGAGACCATAGGGCAATGTACCTTGTTCCATCTTTCTCTGTCCCAGACAAGATAGATTGTTGCTGCAGAAGACAGCCAGGTTAAATACTGGCATGATTAATTGGACCCCCTAGTCCAATGTTCTTGAAACTTGGTGGGTATTTTGGGGAGAGGCTCCTTCAGCTACCCTGTGAGTTTGGAGCCTCTCCCTCAAACCCCCTCCCCTCCAGCCCCCAGAATATACCCTATGTTTTCACCATTGACTTCAATGGCCCATAGGATATAATGGAACTGAAATTGACATTTGGCTGCCTGAAAGACTCCCGGGACACCAGCTGGGGGCTGGGCTTGGCTCCTGAGCTGCTGGAGCTGTGCTCCGGTGCGTTCCCCCCCACAAAAGATCCCTGCGATATATTTCACTTATGCTCAGTAAAAACAAAACAAAAAATCTGATTTGGTCTTTGGTGTTTGAGGAAAGATTCCTATTAAATATTTTCCATTTTCTAGCAGCTCACCAGTTTGGTGTAGTGGACTATAATCTGGGAGAACCATGTTTGATTCCCCACTCCTCCACTTGCAGCTGCTGGATGATCTTGGGCAAGCCATAGTTCTGTCAGAGTGGTTCTTCTGGATGACCTTGGGCAAGCCATAGTTCTGTCAGAGCTGTTACAAAGGAGTTTGTAAGCCACTCTGAGACTCCAAGTGAATGGTGGGATATAAATCCAATCTCCTCCTCCTCTTCCTCCTCCTCTTCTTCTTTTTCTCCTTCTCCCTTCTTTCCTATCAGATATGGCTACAATCCCAGAAATCTGGTCATCTATGAAGTACTGGAATTACATAGATGGAGCAGATCTCATGGAGAATAAACAGGTCAGATCTGCTGACCCCAAGAAAGCACATGGTGATCTCACTGTCTTGTCACACACATTATTTCACTACTTCATATATTACCAGAGAAGCATGGGTGAAGACATGGGGGAAACAGCAACTATGCTTAGTGACATATTAATAATGCCACAGTCACTGAGAGAGTCATAAATATAGCTTGGTTCCAGTTCTGCAGGGAGATACAGTAGCCAACTTGCCTACCACTTGGGAAGCTAGGCAAGGATTATCCCCTATTTAAAGTCCAGAAGCCATTGCCACTTCTTTTTAAACAAATGTATTTACATTGGTCATCCAACCACCCAGTTATTTAATGTGTAAGTATTTATCCAATCATATAGCTGGGAGATTGTAGTACTGCAATTCAATACCCAGTTACACTGCAGTCTTGAATAGGGTTCCCAACCTCCAGGTGGGCCCTGGAGACCTCCTGCTTTTACAACTGATCTCCAGCTGACAGAGAATTGCTGCTTTGAAGGGTGAACTCTATGGCATTGTACTATACTGAGGTCCCTTCCCTCCTAAAACCCTGGATCTACCCCCAAAGTCTCCAGGTATTTTCCAACCCAGGACTGGCAACCCTAGTCTCAAAACATGAAGGAATTTATTAGTTTATGGTTCATAAACTACTCTATGTATACTTGCCAGGTTTGTCCCAAAGTATATCTTTGCTCATATTTAAACAGCTAAGGAGTGGAACATCATAAATCAAATCATTACAATCATTGGTAAGAACAAACTGTATAGTTTGGTGTAGAATTTAAGTGTGCGGACTCTAATCTGGGAGAACTGGGTTTGATTCCCCACTCTTCCACTTGCAGCTGCTGGATGACCTTGGGCAAGCCATAGTTCTGTCAGAGCTGTTCTTGAAAGAGCAGTTAGTGTCAGAGCCCTCTCAGCCCCACCTACCTCACAGGGTGTCTGTTGTGAGGAGGGGAAGGGAAAGGAGTTTGTAAGCCACTCTGCAACTCCGAGTGAAGGGCGGGGTACAAATCCAATCCAATCTCCTCCTCCTCCTCTTCTTCCTCTTCCTCTTCCTTGCCAGGCAGCTGCTATATTGAGGAATGTGAAATCTGAGCATTTTAAGACAATGCTGTAGCTGAAGGTCAGGAGCATCTCAATAGTTCTACAATATGGTTAACCTAACTAGAAGCAAACATGGCTGCAGCGGAAATAATAGAGCAATGCAGAGCATGATGTCCTAACATACAAGCTCTAGAGGGGCATTAGGCTTTTTTTGTTGTGGCTGAAGGTGCATAACTGGCAGAAGTAATCAACAGGTGCTTTGGGAGCATAGGCGGAGTGAGCAGTATTTATGAATATACCTTTGACCTCCAGTTATGAAAGTATTAAGAAATGGCAAACACAAGTAAATCAATTTGTCTGTGGAAAAGTATAACCAGACATTCATTCATATTACCTTGCATGTAATTTGCCTAATTTGGCAAGCAGGTTTAGACCAGATCAGATAATAAATACAGAATAGACTGGAGTATGTTTGGGGGATGTTATGTGGTATAAAGACAAGAGCTGGATGAAATTAAAACAAAGGTTGCTAAGTATTCAGGCTACTGATAGCCTGGGAAAAGTTTAATAGGTGTTTTAAGCACAGGACTATTGTCATTAGTATCAATAGTCTGTAATGAGAATTCTCCACACATGAGTTTCATGAACTGACCTGCTGATTCCAATATAAATTAAGAATTAAGGATTTATTAAAGAAAATAAGGATTTATTAAGAAAAACTCAAGGTACATAATTTTATGGAGCTGTCCATTGGTCAAGTCATTTTAAGCTCTAATTACTGAGGAAATCCATAATATGATGGGGTATTCATTACCATTTAATGGTGAGATAATACTGTTATTTAGAAGTGGCTGTAACAGAGATAGATTTGGAAATGGTTCTTGTACTTGTTAACAACAGATAAAATGTGTATAGCAGTGAGATGGGGAAAGAGAACAAGTGCTCTCCAACAAAATAGCTAATATTGAATAACGCTGGAAGCAACAGAATTTGAAATTCAGAGGCTTGGCAGAGAACATGGAAGGGAACACAGACCTAGCAATTTTTATTTCTTCGTAGTTAGCCAAAGTGCTTTCCCTGGAAAATGGTCTGGCTCCTGCAATTGCACATGCTTATCGCCTTGGTCCCATGGCATTGGCTAAATGTGGTCACCCCAGAGATATTATTGCTTAATTTATTTACCCTCAAACGAGACAAGATACTCCGTGAGGCAAGGAAGCAAGGTTCACTACTATACAATGGATCAAAAATACATGTTCTTTTACACCTTTCACTGGAAGTACTAGACAAGAGACGACTCCTGAAAATCTTCTCAACAAAAATCTATGAGTCTCAAATTCATTTTCGTTGAAGTCAAGCTTCAGATATCCTGATCTTTAGAGATGGAGCAGTGCTTCAAGTTTCTGACACTGAGTCTGGCAAGAAGCTGCTGACTATGCTGAACTTAAGTCTTTCACTGGAAGAAGAAGAAGATCTTTACCTTCTCAGTTAAAAGCTGAAAAAACAGAAAAAGCCTTTTCCCACAGGAACGACATAGTTTTCAATTAATGGTGATAGTGGAAGCAGACTTGATTTAAATTACATAGGCAACTAGTCGTCTTATTGCTATGCTAGGGGTGTGATAGTTTAGTATTTTCTTTTTAGTTTAAGCAGATTCTATTTTAATAGTAATAAGAGTACCAGGTATTTAGATTGGGTGGTGGGATTGTTATTCAAAATAGTTGACCAGTATGAGTTAAGATGATAAATGTTAAATATTACTTTAAAAAGAGGGTTTTTTTTAAAAAAAAACCCCGATAAAATTAATAAAATGCAAAAAAATGTGGAAATGCAGAAGAAGAGAAATGGAAATAGGGAAAGGGGGGGAAGAGTTATATGATGTTATTTAAGATAGTTTTGATTCATTGATTGTAAATTAATTAGTAAGTAATTAAACGAAATGCTAAACACCTGGGTGGGAAGGGATTCTTTGAGTGAAGTTTTTGTATTAAGAGTATATATATATATGTATGTATGTGTGTGTGTATATATATATATATATATATATATATATATATATGTATATGTTTTATCTACCTTGAGTAAGCATGACTATCATTGAATTTAAGGGTGTTACTATGTTTTATCTACCTTGAGTAAGCATGACTATCATTGAATTTAAGGGTGGTACTACTCTTGTAGTAATGGCCTTTTGGAAGTGAACAAATATGAATAGTAAGCAAAATCTCTTCATAAACTAATACTTTTGTCATATTTCAGGACTGCCTGCTTCACAGAAACATGACTGGAGATCTGAAAGCATTTGTAGATAAATACAATTTTGATGTCCTTGTCATTTTGGCTAGCTATTTATCAGAAGGAGGACAGGAAAAAAGGCAAATAGCAGTTTATTCAGAAAACATGGAGCTTGGAAATCAGGTAAGTATCTTAAAGAAAGAAGATAGTGTATTCTTTTCTATGTCATAGTATACAGTATTTCATGATGTGCTTTGCCATTAGATATTTTCAAAACACTGAATAAGTGACATTCTTAAAATTTCTTTATCTGTTGAAAGACTGCAGAACAAACAGTGTTTATGTCTATCTATAAGCAACAATGCAAACATCATGGAGTGGCCTCACAAGAATGAGAGAGGCTGTTATGGTAACTCTATAAGTTATCAGTTCTCTTTCCTCCAGTGAAAACCTATTCCATAAGGTTTGTTCTAAACCATCAAAAACTTGGGTAATAGAAAGTGAAATGTATTATTTTGGCAATATTTATCCAATTAAATATATATTAATTATATGTAGATTACAGCAATTAAAGAGGTGTCCTTTTCTTTCTCAACAGATTTGCTGTGAGTTAGAAGAATGTCAGAATCCTTGCCTGGAGTTGGATCCCCTTGAATATGGATGTGACCAACTGCTCATTTATCAACAAGAAAATTCTTTAGCAAGTTGTGATGAAATTTTTCTATTAATGAAAGATGTTATCAGTAGAAGACATCCGGAAATGGCTTCTAACAGTAGAACATCTTCCACCGAAGCTGTTGCAGGGAGTGCTCCGCTTTCTCAAGGGTCTTCTGGTATTATGGAACTGTATGGTTCTGATATTGAACCACAGCCAAATGCTGTAAACTTTATAGAAAACCCACAAGACCATAATGCTCAAGCCCATGCTGATGTTAACATTGACCTTGTGAGTCCAGACAGTGGACTGGCTACAATCAGAAGTAGCAGATCTTCCAAAGAGAGCTCAGTTTTTCTTAGTGATGATAGCCCAGTAGCAGAAGGTGCTGCATCTCATCACAGTTTCCTTTCTGGTTTTGATTCCTATAGTCCTATTCCTGAAGGAGCAGTAGCTGAAGAAGAAAATGCTCAGTCTAGAAACAGTAGTGATAATTTTGATCTTTTCAATTTTGATTTAGCACCAATAGCAACAGATCAGATTGGGTCTTCTCATTCTATGAACTGTTCCCCTGCCGATGATTTCTTCCATGACAGTGGTTCATCAGGAGAACAGCCACTGTCTGATTCTAAAGTAACTGATGAGGCAAATGTATCAGAACATGACAATCAACATTATTCAATGGATTTATTAATGGCAACAAATGAAGAAGATGAATATGGCCAGAGAAAAGAAAATCCTAGAGATTATTCTGAAAACAAATCAAATGTAGTTGACTTGGAAAGTGATTCCTCCTTGTGTCCTGAAGTGCTAAAAAATATTGAGGGAACCCCACCAACTCCAATGAACAGCCTTGTGGAAAGCTCACCTTTAGCTAGTGGGCCACCTGTATTTTATCCTCAAGACATAATTAAAAAAATAATTGAAATTGATCCTGTGAACAATTCTCAGTCTCATGTTAGATGTAATAGTTGGTGGGATGGCTTCGACTTAGATTCCAAAAATGCTGATGCATGGAGTTCAATGGAACAAGAATCTGTTTTTCAGAGTCCTGATTCATGGAAAGATTATAAAGCAAATGCAGCACTGAGACATCAGTTTGACAGAAGGGCTTCAGATTCAGTATGTATGCAACAACTGCCAAAGCATATGGAATATTCAAGAACAGGGATTTGGGAGAACCGGTTTAGTCCATCCCATAATGAGCATGCTTTAGACTATCAACAAAAAGACAATGAGCGACAAAAGGAAGACTTTGCTAACATGTGGAAGTCCTGTAAACCTGTCCCTGTAATGTCTGATCCATGGTCTCATGATGGATCAGATACTGGGTACATCAAGACAAATTCTCCTAATGCTTGGGCAAAGGTTGACCATGATGGCTCTGGGCATGCAGAAGGAATATGGAATGTTGTCCCAGTAGATTTTGATCAGATTTCGCTAAGGAATCTTGATACATGGACTAAAACTAGTATAACAGAGTCACCAGAACTCTCAGCCGACCACCAGTTTGAAAATCTAAACCATCAAGTAGATCTAGGATCTGAAAGCAAAGAACAAGGTAGTACAACAGAAAAACACAGAACATATGAAAATATGAGATTTGATATTGGTAATATGCAGAAGAATGTTAAATTGTCTATGGAACACCAAAACAACACTCTGCATGAGCCAGAGCAATTTGACAGTACAGACAGTGGTGGTGTATATGATACAAATGTCAGAAAAGAAATACTTGGAAACCTTGTGCCATGGGAAGATCCCTTCTTGTCATACAGAGATTCAGACTTTATAACATCAGATACATGTGAAGGTGTGGTTGTTTCTCCCCCAGATACAAATTATTCATCTGATTCCTATGTATCTCCAACAGGGGCTGGGGATGAAAGAGAAAGTGAAGGCCAGCATTCTGAAAGAGAATCAGTGCTTGACCACATCATTAATTCAAGTTCAGGTGAACCTGAAACAAATGATGTAGCAGATGAAAAATTGTTATCACAGCCATCTCCTACCAGCCCATCTTTTTTAAACAGTGAAAACATAGACCCATGGAAATCATCACTTAATGAAAACCAAATGGAAGCTGTACAGTCTGAAAGCATCCTGGTTACATACAGTGAGACAGGTTTACCTGATTCAGAGCAAAAAGTTGACATACGTTTTTCAGATAACTACAGTGTTGATGGAAGTAGCCCTTCTAGTTCTGAAGACTGTGAAATGATGCTGATTTCTAAACAAAAAAATAGTGACCTAGCTCTGAGTAATAGCATACTCACTGCAGAAGCTGAAATAGGCATCAGAGTAATCCTTGAGGATACACAACCAGTTAGAAATATTCCTGACATGGCTGGGAGTTTACGTTTGGAAGCAAGTGTCTTGGAGAATGCAATTTCACTTAGTGATCGAATAAAGGAAGACAAACTTCCAGATAAAAGATTGAGCCAAGAGGGTGAACAGTTTCAGCAGAAGGAACAGGTTGCTGGGAAACACAGTAATATTTCATTTGCTTCAGCAGAAGGAATCAAGGAATGTAAGCTAACAGATGAGGGAAGTAGACAAGTAACAATTAATAATATTAAGAATGATATCATACAAAACGACGATACACCACTGTCACTTCTGCTCCCTCTGTCACATGTTAATAATTCAGAGGAAATCAGGACAACGTCTGATTATCCCAGCTCACCAGAAAGTTTAGAAGAAGTAGGAACAGAACCATCAGAAACAAACATGCCATTTCCCAATCAGGTTCATCCTGTCATCACAGAAACAAAGAAAGGATCTTTAGATAACAATTTAACATGTTTTCCTGAGTTTCCCAAAGAAGATACCAGACATTTGGTACATTTCTACATAGCGGATGACTCAAAATATGATTATAGTGAAGAATCTCCATTAGATTTTAAACATTTTGATGAAGGTCTTTCTACCCAGATTGTAATGATCCCTGAGATGGAAAGCCTTTCTTCAAGTTCTCCCAGAGGGGAAAACAGCCAAGAAAAACATATTTCAATAATGGAAATAGTTGACAACCAAGAGGTATGGAATGAAGTGATGAAGAGTAGCTATAAGGCATCAGGTTCTTTGCCACATGAAACATCGATATTAATAAGAGAAAATCAGGAACTTTTATTTGAAAAATCAGATCCTACCACAGACATTTGTAACTCTGACTTAGAAACTCCTGACAACATCTCAGAAGTGAGCAGAGGTCATGAAACATCTTCGGAGGGAAAAAATCAAGACATTGAAATCCCACAGAATCCATGTGCAGAACATGCTGAATTCCTAGATATTTCAAATATGAATGGAACAAATAATACATTGTCATATGAAATGGATTCTTTTGAGAGAAGTGAAACTTCAGAATGTTTGGAGTTTGAAAATAAGCTTTCCAATGGAAAAATCATTGATATTGTACCTCACCATAAATTATCCCAAATTCTAGATGCATGGAATATATCAGTGAATGAACAGATACAATCTGTTGAAACAAGTCATGAGATAAGTGAAGACCTTGAAACATCAGATATCATAAACAGTTTTCTACCAGATCTTCCAACAAAAAACACCTACAAGGAAGACAACCCCTGCAGTGGTTCCATTCATGAGTATACACACTCAAGTGCAACAAGTCCTGATATAAGTGATTCATCTATAAATATGCATATTTGGGACAATGTACAAACAGCTAATACTCAAAAAGAAAATGAAGATATTTGGGATCTTCCAAATGATACCAAGTTAGAAGCATCTGGAAAAGAAAACCTTGAGAATAAAAGCCAAGAAAATTCTGAAACAAGCACTGATCACAAAGTTCCTAAAAACTTAGATCTTTGGAATGCACATGTGGATGATGATACAGAATCATCTCTATCTAGTCCTGGAATAGATGAGTATTCAGATTACTCAAATGTCTATCCAGCAGGGATACAGTCAGGTTTATACCTGGACAAATTGGAGGACACAGTTATTGATATTAGAGACCAGAACAGTTTGCAGTCTATTGAAACAAATCTTGACATTGATTCAAAATGTTCTGGTGTTCCACCTCATTTGGAGAAAAAGGTCCACACTGCCATTTTAAATAGAAGTTCTGAAGATGTCACTGCATGTAACACTTTGAGGGAGGAGGATGGTGAAGTTTCTGAATATTCAGCACACTGGGAAACAATTCAAGATAAAATACCTCTAAGTACTTCCTATGAACAACCACATGATGCATGTTCTTGGAATTCATGTATAGTGCATGGTCATAATGCACAAAATACTGCAGTAAATCATGAAGAAGATTATACTTCAAAGTATTCAGATGCATGGGATGTACTACTGCAATGTCATTCAGAAAATGTAGTAGGAAAAGATCAAAAGTGCATAGCTCTTGGATTTCCAAATGATTCTTCAGAATGGTGGAGCTCACAAAATCATAATGAGAGACTGATGAAAGGTCAGCAATTTAATTCTGATGACTTTCAGATTAGTGATGTAGTAATCAATGTCAATGATGCATACAAGCAAAGAAATGAAAAACTGAAGGAACTGAATTTCACTGATATAGCTAATGAAGAAAATGAGGTTACTCAATATAATAGTGAAGATGATCACACAAATGAAGAATGCTCATTGGTTACCCAAGAAGATAGATTAGATTGTGATGCTGTGACCGTTGAAGAATATGGTCCACTGTCACCAGTGTGCAAAGATGAAGCAGATGTAAAAGAACAGTCCTTTGTTAAAGCTGATATTGATCAAGATACTCTTAAGCTATCTATTCCAGCAAATAGTCAGACAAGACTGTTAAGTTCATGTACTCATGTAGATCCAACACTAGGTTTGTTAAAAGATAGTATGAATGTAGCATCAGGCTGCCCAGTTGAAATTAACATAGATCCATTGGACCCAAATCTTTTGTACACCAGTGAAAAACCTCAATCTGACTCTTTAAAAACAGCAAGGAATTTCAGCCCAATGTGTGTTGAAGACAATGTTCCTCAACAGAATGAATTTGTTCCAGATATATTACAAACTAATACCCAGGGGGATTTGCAGGTCTTCACTGCTGATCCTGATTTGTGGACTGATGTTGAGCAGCCTTTCAATTTGAGAACAAACAGAGAAAATCCAGATATATTAAATCATTGTGATCAAGATAGCAGTTCACAAGCCTCAAGCAGTCCTGATGTTTGCCAGGAATATGAAAGCAAGCAAACATATGCACAACCTTCCGTTCTAGCAGAGCCTGAAGAAGCCACTCAGATGTCTCCCATACCATCTGATATATGTGAAGACACATTCAGTGTCAAGCAACAATTGACAGTTGGCAGAGAAGAATCCCATACTGAAGTAAACAGTTCATGTTTCTTAACTAACGATGAGTCCAGGGTTGATGAGTCGTACCAATTAATGTCCTTTAGAACTGAAGAACCATCTGAAATTGGAAGGTACAATATCATCCAGGACTCTAATGTAACAAACAAACCCAGTACTGAACAAATGTCTCTGACAAGTTCCTGTACTGATATTTCGGAAACAGTGTCCCCAAATATGGAAAGCAATAAAGTTGAAAATAAAAGCCTTAAAGAAAAGCAAGACCCAGCTTCCAAAGATGCAGTTAAATACCCAAGTCACATTGTTGCTCCAGGCTTGCCCACTGATAGTTCTATATTTGGCAATCAAATTTCAGCCTTTGAGTATACAACAGAAATGGATGATAAATGGGAAACATCAGACCTATGTATTGGTATCAGTAAAGTTGGAGGAAAGCAGAGCATCAATGAGACACAAATTATTAGTAGCTCATCTACCATATTAAATCATCTGGCAATGTTAGACAATGAACTAGAAGAAGGAACAGAGACAGATAAAACATTCATAAAGATATGCTCAGTACAAGCCTCCCAAGAAGAGGAGGGGGAAGATTGTCTAAATGGTACAGGGAGTCAGCATACTACTAATTTTGTACAAGAACATGAAAACTTGCCAGAGAATAATAGTCCATGGTTTACAGAATCACTCAGTAAACAATCATCATTAGCATGTACTTCTCCATTTGATGTATCATTTGCCACAGAGTTCACTTTTCCGCAGGGTGATACAAACTTTGCAAGTAAAGACATTAAAGGTGAGGTTGCAGAATATTCTCAAGTAGATCAAGATTGGGGGTCACTATTGTTAGAATCTGAAGTGTCACCGGAATCTTCATACACTTCCAAAGGATTTGCATATAAAACCAAATCAAATAATGGTGACCCACAAACTGGTACAGATGAAATAAACTCTTCAGAATTTAACACTGGTGACATCAAAGAACAGATTGCATTATTTACTCAAGAAGATCAAGGCTGGGGATCACTTTTGTTAGAATCTGATTTGCCTCCAGAACGTCCAGATGTTTCGAAAGAATTTGAACATGAAACAGGTTCAAGTATTACTGATTCAACAACTGGTAGAGTTGAAATGAACCTTTCAGAATCTAAACCCAGTAATGCCAATGACAAGGTTGGGGAATGTCCTCAAGAAGACCAAGACTGGGGATCATTATTGCTGGAATCGGAAATGACTCCTAAATCAACTGATTCTTTGAAGGGCTTTGAGTATGAAACAGAATCAATTAATACTGATTCACCAGCAGATGGAGTCAGAGGAATGGCCAATGGTAAGCTATTAGTACAGTGACTAATAAAACAAGTTTGTTGGATAAATAAAAGTAAGCTAGAGTAAATCTAGATTGATGCCGAACTACAAGACAGTGAAATCTGTTTTATCTGTCTATCTAAGGATTTCAGAACTTTGTGCTTAACAAGTTCCACTGTAATCATTGTCTGAAAAATGGGACATAGATTATCATTATTATTATTTTCTCATTAGCAAAGGAAGATTAAGATTTTGCAGGGTTTTAACTATCACATTTACAATACAAAAAGCTCTGTGTGCATTTACTCTTGTAACCTTTGTATATCACCTACATTGTCTTATGATTAAGGAGAATACTTGAGTAAATTAACCAAACCTAACCTAAAATAGATCAGACACTGTTTAAATTAAATAAGAAATGCCTTTATTTTAAAATAGCCATAAACCAGAAAGCTGTTCCAACGTGTTTTTTTTTTTATTTCAGAAGCTGTCTCTGATGCACATAGTTGTGAGGATGAAGGATGCCAGCCTGCTGAAAGTCCAGAGATGATAAGAAGGGAAGGAAGGGAACATATAAGGTTAATGGAGGCTGAAGATCAATCTTCACTAGAGATTGATTATGTGCTCATTGCTGGTGAAGAAAATGTATCTTTGGGGAAAGATATCTTGGTAACACGAGAAAGTAATTTTGCTTCACAGGAAGCTGCAGCAGTAGCAGAACAAATAGATTCTCTTGAAACCTTTTCAGCAGACTCTTCGGATACATTTCAGTCAATCTCCATAATAAATGAAAGTGAAGGGAAGTCTGCTCTGGAGACTGAATGGGATTCTTTTTATTTAGCAAAGAAAAGTCTTGCTGTTGTGCCTCACAACCAAGGACATGAAAAGAAATCACCCCAAAGCCCTGTGCAAGATCAGGAATGGACTATGGTGGGCCAAAATGGAGTGGATGATATATCACCTGAAGAAAGCTGCAGCAGGACAGACACAATAGAGTCACTGTCTAGACATTCTAGTAAAGAATTAGAAAATGTTTTAAGCCAAGAATTGATCTATGAGACACAAGCTGAAACTCTGGTAGAGAGAAATCCTCACAAATCACTGGAACAAGAGGATGAAAATTCACACAATAGGGCAACAGATGCTCTTTTATTACATGTTGTTGCTGATGATGGTAAACTGGATGTCCATTCACAACAGCTTCTTGGCAGTGGCATGGTAACAGAACAAGGAATGGAAGAGGAGACCCAGTTTGTTGGCAGTGACAGAAAACATGGTCATATAACAGGGTAAGGTGTTTTACTTCTGATTTTATTCTGTGCTAATGTAAGTGAAGTGGTCATAAAACATTCCAGAGCTAAATATTATTTTAATTTTACACAGCTAGAGTTTATATTTTACTTTTCTCTCCAAGTTACTCACTTTGATGTTTATAAATTTCTGCCTTAATAGGATGACCCAAATTCATCTTGATACCTTTTGCTTCACAAAGGGCAACTACATATCATGTAGGGGTGTCAGCCTCCAGGTGGGATTTGGGGATCCCCCAGAATTACAGATCATCTTTAGACTATAGAGATCAGTTCCCCTAGAGAAAACAGATGCTTTGCAGGGTGGACTTTATGGCACTGTACCCCACTGGGGTCCCTGCCTTCCCCAGGCTTCATTTCCAAATCCCCAGGAGTTTTCCAACCTGGATCTGGCAACCCTATCCCCACATCCCCTGCTGGTGGCCAAGTGGGACTGGCAACCGTGATATAATGTTGTAGTTGATGAATTCATGTATTATATGCATTCATTATTATATTAGGAATAAGGCCCATTGTGGAAATAAATACAAGCCCTCGAAAGAGGCTCTGAACAGGTGCCCCAGCCTTGGGCACTCAGTGTCAATTTTCTGTGGTGACCTCAGCAGGGTATAATGACACAAAGTCCATTGTTTTCTCCAAGGGAACTGCAATCTGAAGAGCACTTGTAATTCTGAGTGATCTCCGGCCCTCCCCTGGAGATTGGCAACAATGGTTTCCCAGGAAGAAATGACTGGTTTGGAGGGTGGAGTCTATGGCATTGTACCTTTCTGAGGTCCCACCCCTCCTCAAACCTCACCCTCTCCAGGCTTCACCCCATAGATCTCCAGACATTTCCCTACCTGGAGTTGGCAACCCTATCTCCTTCCCAGCCAACCATCAACCTACCATTATTTGCTCATCTGACTTCAGCTTTCCATCTCCTCCCCTGCCCTGCAGCCTCTTCCTAGGAAAAGTACAGTCTTTCTCCACAGTGGGACCAGTGTTCCCTCTAAACTGAGTTAGTGTGAGCTAGCTCACAGCTTTTTAACCTCTGGCTCACACATTTTTGTCTTAGCTCAGGAAGGATAGCTCCAGAGCAAACTAATTTATGCAGTAGCCAAGTCACTCACAACTTTAAGGCCAGTAGCTCTCAAAGTAGAATTTTTGCTCACAAGACTCCACAGTTTAGAGGGAGCATTGGTGGGGACCAAAGCACTTATATCATTCTCCTCTCCCCCTTCCGATCTGCACAACAACCATGTGAGGTAGGTTAAGCTGAAAGTCTGTGAGTGCTCTGAAATCACCCAGTTAGCTTTCACAGCAAGAATCTGGGTCTGGCAGACCATGTCCTGAAGTACTGACTGCTATGTCACTCTGGATGTCATGGGAGGCCACCTCAGCAGGGTATAATGAGACAGAGTCCATCATTTTCTCCAGAGAAACTGATCTCTGCCATCTGGAGAGCAGCTGTAATTCTGAGTTATCTCCAGCCCTCACCTGGAGATTGGTACAGTCTTTCTCCGCAGTGGGGACCAAAGCAGCTTGCATCATTCTCCTCTCCCCCTTTTAATCTGCACAACAACCCTGTGAGGTAGGTTAAGCTGAAAGTCTGTGACTGGTCTGAAATCACCCACTCACCTTCCACAGCAAGACCCTGGTCTGAAGTGCTTACTGCTATGCCACACTGGCTGTCCTAGTTGAAAGCCAGTTTGGAGTAGTGGTTAAGAGCATGGATTCTAATCCGGGAGAATCATATTTGATTCCCCGCTCCTCCACATGCAGCTGCTGGTGTGACCTTGTGTCAGTCATAAGTTCTTTCAGAGCTGTTCTCTCAAGGGCATTTCTCAAGACAGCTCTCTCAGCCCCACCTGCCTCAGGGTGTCTGTTGTGGGTAGGGGAAGGAAAAGGGATTGTAAACCACTCTGAGACTTCTTGGGGTAGTGAAGGGTGGGGTGTAAGTCCAATCTCTTCTTCTTCTCCTCCTCATTTAATTTAAATATTTTTAAAAATAGAGGGGCTGCTGGAGATGAACAGGAATAAGCAGCCAGGCCTAGTTGTCATGCCAGTGAGTGTTATCAAGTCACCCAGAGAGCGTTGCCAGGCCTTGAGTAGCCAACCTCCAGGTGGAGCCTGAAGATCACCTGGTATCACAACTGAACTCCAGACAACAGATCTCTCTCCCCCTGGAGAAAATAATTGCTTGGGAGGGTGGACTCTATGGTATTCTATTCAGCTGAGGTCTCTCTCCTCCCCAAACTCTGCCTTCCATAGATTCCACCATAAAATCTCCAGGAATTTCCCAACCTGGAGCTGGCAACCCTAGTCAGGATGGGCCCCAATGAGCTTTCTCTCAAAGGCCAAAATAGGCCTGGAAAGGGCCTCCTCCCCCCACTTTTACTGACAGAACCAAGCTTGGTTAACTATCAACAGTCTGAGGCGAAAGTGAGCCTAGCAGCAGGAGGAGGTGAAGCTTCTTCGTCAGGAGAGACAGTGGTTTTGACAGTTTATTCTGTTAGGGAATAGTGGTCAGACTGGCAGTGGGCAGGCGAGAGGAGTGGACCCGGCACCCAGTACTCTTGAGTGGCAGTTGATGGGCCAATGGCTGATGGAGTGCACAGCACAGCCAATGGGAGAGCTGGGAAGTGCCAATGCATTAGGCTTTTATATATATCACTGATGACTGTATCTATTATAATGGGGCCACAGAGAATGGTCTACCTACTCTGTGGCCTACAATTCACTGTAGAGAAGGAAGAAATAATGGAACCTTGAATTCAGATTGTTCTCTTCGTAGCCTAATAGGCTACCAGTCCCAAAAATTCTGTTGACGGCTCTGGTTCAAACAACAAATTTATTTATTTATTTATTGGATTTATATCCCACCCTTCCAGCATGGGCTTAGGGCAGCGAACAAAGAAGAAGAAGAAGAGTGGTTTTTTATACCCTGCTCTTCACTACCTGAAGGAGTCTCAGAGCAGCTTACTATCTCCTTCCCTTCCTCTTCCCACAATAGACATCCTGTGAGGTAGGTGGGACTGAGCGAGCTTTGAGAGAACTGTGACTGACCCAAGGTCACCTAGCTGGCTTTATGTGGAAGAGTGGGGAATCAAACCTGATTCTCCAGATTAGAGACTGCTGCTCTTAATCACTACACCAAACCGGCTCTCAAGGTTGCAGCTAGCATTTGCCAATTTACAGAAGAAAACTGACACTAATAATTAATATCTGCTAACTGCCCCAATTCACCTGTGATAGCACTAATTTTGTGGTTCCTGTTCTAGGTGAATCACTGCCTTGGGAAAGTCCCAATTTTCTCTTCCATATAAGGCTCTCCTTTTTAAACACGCTGAGTTGCCTAGAATAAAGCCTACTCAGAACTTCTTTTCAACCTGTTGTTTGATGTCTTAATTTCTTTGTATTTCATTCCTTTATATATTCTCTGCCTTCGCACAATCAAACAACTCTGGGTGTTGAACTATAAAGGACTTGAAAGGGAGGGGAGTTCTGTGTTACACCAGGGACTATTGTTGACACCAGAGGAAACCAGCACTCCTTTTAAATAAATAACCAGTATGTCCCCCAGACTGCACTACACTAAAGTGATCAAAATCTACTGGAATTCCCTGGCCCAAAGAGCATCCAGCTGTCCTCAACCAGAGCCAGGGCCTTTTCAGCCCAGGCTCCAGCTTGGTGGAACTCTGTGCCTACTAACATCAGGGCCCTGCAAGATTTGTTAATCAATGGTGAACAGATGCTGGTGCAGTAACTGCTTCTACCCTCTCCCCCACTGCTAAAATATTGTTAAGGTAAAGTAAGCTGGGGGACTAAAACTGTATTATGGCACGATATGGGTTTGGAGTATTTCTAGAATTGTATTTTAGATGATTTACAAGAAGCAGGTCCCGCAATACTCGCGGGGGGGGGAAGTATTCTGAAAGGCTCCCGGTCTGGAGAAGCAGGTCCACAGGTAAGCCTTCTCCCCCCCCATCCTGCTGATTCCCCCCACCATTGATTTTCCCTCCCCCCGCGGGCACCGGCAGCGAGGCCTGAGTGCCTCCCAGCCCCGGGCCTGACAATCCCATCCCACAGCCGATTTCCCCTCCCCCGTGGGCACCGGCGGCGGGGCCTGAGTGCCTCCAAGCTGCCAGGTCTGCTGATTCCCCCCCCACCGCCGATTTTCTCTCCCCCCTGCGGGCACTGGCGGCGAGGCCTGAACACCTCCCAGCTGCCAGGCCCGACGATCTTCCCCCTCCACTGATTTTCCCTCCCCCGGCACCAGCAGTGAGGCCTGAGCGCCTCTCAGCTGCTGGCCTGCCACAGAGTTCCCAGAGCATTTTCTGCGCATGCGCAGAGAACACTTGTACTTTTGTGGGGATTTAAATATTCCCTGTACAGTTTTAAAAACTTTTTAGATTTTTCTGCACACCTGGGGACTGCCCCATGTGCGCAGGAAGATCCCCCTGCCCCTCAGGTGCCCCCAATGTCCGGACTTAGATATCCGCACGCAGGGGACCACTTGGGAATTAGATATATAGGTGATTTTATATGAATTTTATAAAACTTTGTTGTACACCACCCTGAGCCTGCTTGCATGGAGGGCGATATAAAAGCCTAATTTAACAACAACAACAACAACTTGGAGCAACCAGCCTTCAGTTCAAAAGACCACTTAAAGCTTGCTGACAAATGGCTATCCAGTGTTTAATGCACAGAGTAGGTGCTGAGAGGCTGTAATTCATAAATTCCTAATTCAAGTATCACCTCTTCTGTGAATGCAACAGGTGGCCATCTCTCACAGTCTCATGGTGTTGCAGTGCTGCTCTAGGAATTTCCCAAATCTCAATGGCTTTTGTCATAAAGACCTGGGAAATTTCCAGTGCATCTCCGCATGTTACAGCATTGTGTACCATGAGTGACATCATGCCTGTTTAGGGTTGCCAGCTCCGGGTTAGGAAATAAATACTTGGGAATTTGAGGGGTGCTGCCTGAAAAGGTTGAGATTTGGGGAAGGGAGGCGTTTCAGTGGAGTATAATGCCATAGAATCCACCTCACAAAGTGGCCATTTTCTCCAGTTGAACTGGTCTCGGTCATCTGGAGATCAGTTGTAATTGCAGGAGATCTCCAGCCACCACCTGGATATTGGCAACCCCTCCCTGCTCCATTCCAAAAACTCTCAGAGCCGCCCTACATTTCGGGCCCAATCAACATATATTTATAGTTAGGATTTTGGGCTCCAATGCTCATTACTTTGCACTTGTCCACGTTGAACAGTTCTCAACAGCAAAATAGAAGCAGGAGAAAAATACTGCAACATGAGACTCAGGTGTTAGTAGTATAAATTTTTAAGCAAATACATAAGTTACATACACAACAGATATGTGAGATACAAATTTTCATGCAGGCACATTTCTTGAGAGATGGGCAATATCTATTATAGTCTGAAACAAAAATTTTTAAGATGGAATTCATCCTGTTATATTTTTATGTGTATTGTAAACTCTGTGGCTTTAATTGCTTCTATTGTTTTGCTTTATTTTGTTTTAAATTAAAAATTAAGTTTTGAGTCAGTGTGACTGGTATTTCTTGCATTTTATTAGGCTGATTTCCCACTACAGCTGCCTCGGTGTTGCGCTGCCGTTTGCCCCGACACTATCGGTCAATTTCACACCCGAAGCCACAGGGCTGTATTTTGACCCGCGGCTTCGCCCGATTTCCCCCGCAGTTTCGTGATCCTGTTTTTTGAGGATCACGAAACTGCGGGGGAAATCGGGCGAAGCCGTGGTCAAATGCAGCCCCGTGGCTTCGGGTGTGAAATTGACCGATAGTGTCGGGGCAAACGGCGGCGCAACACCGAGGCAGCTGTAGTGGGAAATCAGCCCTAGTGTCAGGAAGGAATCTTTAGGAATTCACTCTTGACTTCATTGGGACTCTTGACTGCCTTCTCCAATTGGTTTTTCCCACAGAATTTTGTTCCCCTTCTTTCTGCATGCGTATATAGAGAAAGATCATCTAGTTTCTTGCTGTGTTACTCAATTCTGCATCACAGCACAATTTTAACAGCATTTTAAATAAGAGAACACTATGCCAAATATGCTAAACATCTATGCTATTTACATAAATACTGCAAAAATTGCACCCTGACTTGCTGTTTCTTTGCTGGTGTTTTTCTTTCTTTCTCTCAGTGTAAATTTCTTACCCCATCTCTGGAAAGAAAGGGGAGATTTTTTTCCCCCTCCACTGACAGTTTGCCAGATACATTTCAGGCATGTTAAGAATTTGACATAACTGCACAAGGGGATCTGAAATTTGTGGATAACTGTGAATGCTTCTCAGAGCTGCTGTGTCTTCTGCTACATGCAGTAGGGTATCTGAAGGCAGGTGATCATCCTTATTTAGAAGTACCAGTGGTCATGTGATCAGAAAAATGGTGGAGATCTGTATTCCTAGTAAACTGCTACAGAATGGAGATGCTGAAGTGAAGTAATAAAGAATTTTTTTTATTATTTTCACCCTGGAAAATAGCTGTCTGGAAAAGGTAAGGGCTTTTGTTTTTATATCAAGAGATTGACAGAGAAAGAGCTTTTCCAGTTAACAGCTCTGTTGTTGCAGGCAGAGGGTGATGAGCATTAGAAAACGGGAATGAGAAGAATATTGTCAGCAGGATGTGAGGCATCCACTGCCTCATTATGGAAAATTAGGCAGTTCTGTGTTAATTCTGTCACATCTTCTTATAAAAGGAACTGTATGTCCATTCTATGGATTTGTCTTGTCAGGAAGCTGATGTAGGATTTGTAATTAGCGAACAAAACTTTACTGTGTGTTTAATTGCATAAACACTCTTCATTATTGTCATCTGGTTTTTATCATAGCTTTCAGAGTATGGTATGTGTGTGTGTATGTGGGGGGCACTGTTTTTCTCCAACCGGATTAAAGGTTTGTTGAATTAAGGAAGCACTATAGCTCTTTGAGATCACGTCAGCCTTACAGCTTAGTAACAGACAATTGCAATGTTTTTGATGTTTTGCTATCAAGTGAAGCATATGACATTTCTTTCTTGCAACATCCTCCTATATTGTTAGTGAAAAAGCTCTTGTAACTGTCTCAGAGAGAACTGTGTATTTCATGCTGACATAGAACATTCATACAAGTCTTGAAAAATAACTAGCACTTTTAAAAGAATATATATGAAAACAGTGGCTGATTTGTCTGCAAAATAAGCTTGAAAAATTCCTATGAGAGATTATTTGAAAACACACTTTGTTTAAATAAAGAAATCACTCTCTCCCTACTGACATGCATATAGTATTCCTAAATAAATATTTAAAGCATGCTGGGAATCAGTCTGAGATATATGAGCTGTTTTGTGTCTTGTATGGGTAACTGAACATGAAATCCAGGAAGCAGAGTAATAAGGAAGAGAGGGTGATGAAGAAAAAGTAGGAACAGCAGAAAGAAAGTGTTAAGTACGAGACTTTAGGCAGCGGCTCATGAACAGTGATTCAGCTTTATTTACAAAGGTAAGAAACAACATGAAAACAGGAGAGCAACAGGCCCTCTTTTAAACTATCTGGGCTGGCATAGCCACGCCACATGTTGCATAAATAACCAATCAAAACAATAAGATAACAGCATATACATTTGTCTCCCTCCATAACCTTCTAGCCTCCTGATTGGCCTGCTACGCAGAGTAGCCAATCGGAGTTTGTTCTTTTGGATGCCAGGCCTAGATAGGAGTGAGATTTAAGCTCTGTTCTTTATATATACCAGATACATAACATCCCTCCCCCCTAAGAGGAAGCAACCTCTGAACAAACATAATCTTTCAAATAAGCGGGCCGGTGCCTAGTTCTCTGTGACTGCCATAAGGGTTCAGTCTGGGGTGGTGTCTCAGTGCACATGGCCTGTGGACTGCCCTTTTCCCCTGGGGGGTTACCTGCCAGTGGTTTGGTCACCAGAGCTGGTTCCCGTTTGGCCCTGGGTTCCCTGATGGACTCTGAGTCCTGAGGTGCTGCAACAACCTTGATTTCCTGAGGTTCCCTTGGCTCTGCTGTTCCAGGTTGGTCATCATCGGTTTCTGCTTTGTTCTTGAAGCCTGGGTCAGTCCAGCATTGCCTGAGCTGATCTATGAGGCGCCGAAGCTTTCAGCAATCAGTAGTCTGTACCACATAGGACAATGTCCTGGTTACCTCCACAACAGACGCTGGAAGCCAGAGATGCCTCTTGTCATAGTTCCTTGCAAAAACTGCATCCCCAAGTTTGAATGATAAGGGTGAAATCTTATGCTGCCATAAACACAGTCCAGCACAGCATACGAGGTTACAAAACCTGAGGGGTCTGATGGTTTGGTGCGGACAGTACAAGAAGTGGTTTGTGGTCAGTGACCATGAGGAACTTATGCCCATATAAGAAATCGTGAAACTTTTTCATGCCAGCGACCAAGGCGAGCCCCTCTTTGTCTATTTAGGCATAGTTCCTCTCAGCAGCAGTCAAAGTCTGAGAATAGTATGCCACAGACGCTTCCCACCCATCCGCCATTACATGACTAAGAACGGCGCCAATGCCGAAGGGGGAGGCGTCTGCCACCAGGACCAACAGTTTCTGTTCGTCAAAATGTGTTAGAACAGTATTAGATGTTAACAAGTCCTTAATAGCTCTGAACGCTCGATCCTGCTGTGTCCCCCAGACCCATTTGGCCCCTTTTTCCAATAGCTGATGTAGAGGCTCTGCAATAGAAGCTTTATGGGGCAAAAACGTATGATAAAAGTTCAAAATTCCTAGAAAGGATTGCAGCTCTTTTTTGTTCATAGGCCACGGGACTTTCTGGATTGTGGCAACCTTGCTTTCCATAGGGTGAACCCCATGTTCATCAACGAGGAATCCTAGAAATTCCACTCTGTGCACACCAAAATGACATTTGTTCCTTTTTACCTTGAGGCCGGCCTTTTGAAACCGACCCAGTTCTGCCCGAATGCG
The DNA here is from genome assembly GCA_029375565.1 of Gekko gecko. Taxonomy (NCBI): domain Eukaryota; kingdom Metazoa; phylum Chordata; class Lepidosauria; order Squamata; family Gekkonidae; genus Gekko; species Gekko gecko. The sequence continues at coordinate 115,220,411 of JAPDNY010000007.1, forward strand.
TTCTGTCAACTCAGATTCATTAGCCCTTGCAATCAACACATCATCGAAATAGGGCACCACTCCAGGCAGATATCTCAATAAACCTTCCATCAATCCTTGAAAAATACCTGGGGCCACATTCACCCAGATTGCAAGCAGTTAACTTTGAACGCATCCCTGTGAGTAACAATCGTTTGTGCTTCAGCTGCACATTGGTCTACAGGTAACTGTTGGTAGGCTTGAGCGAGATCAAGCTTTGCAAAAATACAGCCCCCTGCCAGCAACGCCAACACATGACTTATGATTGGAACAGTATATGAATGTTGTTGTAATGCCCTATTGATAGTACATTTATAATCAGTGCAAATTTGAATTGAACCATCAGGCTTAATAGGAGTTACAATGGGGGTCTCCCACTTTGCATGGGATACAGGCTTGAGTACACCCTGTGCAACCAGTTTGTCCAGTTCTGCCTCAATTCTTGGTTGGAGTGAGATGGGCACCCACTGGTACTTCAATTGCATGGGCGCCACAGAAGGGTCCAGGTCAAAAGTTGTTGGCGGGCCTGTATACCTTCCCAGCGACCCAATCGAACACTTCAGGGAACTCAGAATAGATGGAACTCATTTTATTAACACAGTCTGGTTAACCCCTGTCACAGCAATGCCAAAAGCCTCGAACCAGTCTAATCCCAACATACTGGCTCTACGCCCTTCAGCAATCAGGAGACTCAGTGTCTCCTTAAATTCTTTAAACTGTATCTCGAACTCAACCTCCCCAGCTACAGGAATACGCCGCCTCTGAAAATCGGAAAGTTGCACCCTGCTGGGCACCAAACGGCGGTGACTCCTTCTGGGAAACAGGTGCTGCAGCGTCTCCAAGGAGATGATGGTCATTGCTGATCCCAAGTCGACCTCCATCTTGCACAGCTCCCTGTCCAGCAACACGGTGACATGAATCTTCTTCCTGGCCCTGGGTCTGGTGCTCATGATGGTCATGGGACAGGAGCAGCAGGTGGTCTTGTTGCAGTCCGTGGTCCTCGCAGCACCAACATCTCACGCTTTGCAACTCAGCTGTGGTGAAGGTGGTGGTGACTTCTGCTTTGCCTTGGCTCAACACACCCTGGCCAAGTGGCCCCGCTTGTTGCAAGCCCAGCATCTGAGGTCACGTGCCCAACATTGGTCTTGGTCATGTGCTCCGTTGCAACCAGCACAGGCTTGCCAGGGTGCAGCTTTCACTGTGGTCCGCCGGACCTTGCCACACGAGTTTTGTGGACATCATCGTCCTCACCCTCAGATTTGGTAGCGAAGTTGTGATGTACTGACTTCTCCAGGTGCTGACAGGGTGGACTGCTGGCCTGTCTCACCTCTTTGGTCGACCTCTCCACAGCTTCTGCAGCAATGGCCTCGGCGTAGGCTGCAACGTAGGTCAGCTCTGTTTTCGCAAATAGCCTCCTCTGGAGCTTTTTGTTCTTCAGGCCACACACCAACCGATCGAGCAGGGCTGCCTCCAGGTCGGGGAAGTTACATGTCCTGGCCACCTTTCTTAGCACTGTAACATACTCGGCTAGCAACTCAGTCACCCCCTGGTCATGTTTGTAAAATGCGTGGTGGCAGGCGATCTGCGATTGTTTTGGCACAAAGTGACTTTTCAGCTTACTAGTGATTTCAGCAAGTGAAACAGTCAAAATGTCTGTTGGGGCAACCAGGGACCTGGCCACATCAAATACAGCTTGACCACAGGAGCTGAGCAGCATCGCTGTCTTTGTGGCTTCTACCTCAATCTGGGTGGCCCGTAAGTGGAACTCAAATTGAGTGATGTACGAGTCCCAGTCCTCCAGCTCTGGTTCGCCTCAAACTTCGCGCTGGCTGCCATCCCTCGTACCGGTTCTGCCAGTGGGTTGGCAGGGTGTTGTCCTTCTTCCTCTGGAAGCCTGGATAGATCAGCTTCATCTGCCATGGTAGCGGTGATTCAACGGGGCTGCCTACCCGTTATAATCCCATCCTCGTCACCAGTGTTAAGTATGAGACTTTAGGCAGCAGCTCATGAACAGTGATTCAGTTTTATTTACAAAGGTAAGAAACAACACAAAAACAAGAGAACAACAGGCCCTCTTTTAAACTATCCGGGCTGGCATAGCCATGCCCCTTGTTGCATAAATAACCAATCAAAACAATAAGATAACAACCAATACATTTATCTCCCTCCATAACCTTCTAGCCTCCTGATTGGCCTGCTACGCAGAACAATTGAAGTTTGTTCTTTTGGATACCAGGCCTAGATAGGAGTGAGTTTCAAGCTCTGTTCTTTATGTATACCAGATACATAACAGAAACAAAGAAAAGAAAAGAAAGAACTCCACTGAAGCACACAAAATTCTTTTAAGACTAAACATTTTCATAATACAGGTATCTCAGTCTTGAACCACTAATCTATAAAATGGAACCAGTTGTACCTTTCATCAAAAGATTAGAATAAAATTAATATGAATAAATGATTTTGGTCATAGTTCATATACAATATACTTCTAGTTCATAAGTTTGTAGGTTTAAAAACTTCAAAAAGAAGGAAAAATTACTCATGGGAAAGGTGGTTTCTAGTAAAATACTCAAAATGGCACAGCTGGGAGAGGGTTGTTCAGTTAGGGTTGCCAGCTCCCCCTGGCTACTGGGGAAGATAATGGGAGTAGGGTTGCCAGATCCAGTTTGGAACACTCCTGGAAAATTGGAGGCCTGTTGTGGGAAGAAATAAAATGAGCTCTAGATGGAAGCTCCAAGTGACTGTCCTGGCTGTGGCTGGTGGAGCAGCAGAGGGAAGGGGAAAATACAGGGAGGCAAGCCATGTTTATTTCCTTCTGCTTAGCTATAAGGCAGGGCTGTCTGAAGACATTTTGCTGCCCCAAGTGGGTAGTATGGGAGGGCAACTAAGGTAGAAAAGCACCTCCTCCTATGCCATGTCTTTTGGATTCCAAGGGTCTGGAAAGTGGTACCATAGCCAGTTACAGGGTTGCCAACTCTGGGTTGGGAAATACCTGTAGATTTGAGTGGTAGAGCCTGGGGACGGTAGGGTTCGGGGTGCGGAGGGACCTCAGCAGGGTATAATGCCATAGTCCATTGCCCAAAGCAGCCATTCTCTCCAGGAGAACTGATCTTGGAGATGTCCAGGTGCTGCCTGGAGGCTGGCAATACTAAGGGGAGGGCCAGACCTGTAGATTTGAGGGGTGGAGCCTGGGGAGGGCAGGGTTTGAGGTGCAGAGGGACTTCAGCAGGGTATAATGCCATAGAGTCCACTGCCCAAAGTAGCCATTGTAATAGGTGGGAATTTTTCTGTAGGGAAAATGATGTGCTGTGGCTGGGGAACATGATGATTTTTGGGAGATCTCCAGGCCTCACAGGGAGATTGGCAACTCCAGTGACCATTTAAGGGAAGATTAAGATATGTATTTTGGCAACTCCAATGACCGTTTAAAGGAAAATTGGGATATGTATTTTACCTCAGGACACATTCAATGACTCCCAACAGCAACAGCAAACTGTTTAGAATGTTAGAGGCAACGGCCATTCAGGCCGCATATGCAAATGACCTCTGTGTTCTGACTGGCTATTGGGGGGAGCAGAACAGCAAACTGTTTAGAATATTGGAGGGGTGACTCAGGCAATGCAGCCAGTGAATAGGGAAAGCTTCTGAGTAACAGGTCATGGAGCCAAAGGCTGCAGGAGCATGTGGAACATTCAGAAAAGAGTCACACGAAAACAGGATTATATATAAGGAGAGATTGGCATTGTCATCTAGGGTTGCCAAATGGTTTCAATCATTGAAGCTTTTAATGGCATGGAGATAAACAGGATCTTATTAAGCCTTTATTTTTTGTATAATATTTATTATTTTAATTTACAACACAAAAACGAAACATGAACTACACTCTACAACAGTTATCTAAATCACACATTAAATGTAAATACATAAATGGTCTTCTATAATCATCAACTGCAATAATCTACAATATCCAAATCATATCTTAGGCATAAACTATATAAACTACAACCATCTATTAAGCCTTTATTACAGGGACAAGACATTTTTTTCTCCAGGCAGTAGGCAACCCTAAACAGGATCTACCCAGTTCTAGTGTTACATGCTAAGCTTTACTATACCCCAATCCCCCCACCCTTTAATAAATACAAGTACATACAGGAATTTCTGGGTTTAAAATGGTTGTGCACCAGGTAAAAATTCAACAGACAAAGCCAATAATAGGTTAAGTTTTCTTCACAGTGCTATTTTATAGCTTCTGAAAAACAAAATCACTGAGTTTCTGAACATATTATGGTCTCCATGGCTGCTAGTTTAAGTCAGTTTCTCTCAAACTCTTGCAGCTTACCTCCCTCCCCCTGCTTTGCAATTCTGCATCTAGCATTCGCTCCACATTTTCTCAACTGAGAGGGAAAAGTGCAGCTCAAAACCACATTCAAATACCTTGGGGCAAAGCCATACTGACTGCAAAGTCACTCCTGAACAGCCATAAATCTATCTAGAAGGTACCATAAAATCCAATGATTAAAGAAAGCGAAAGCAGCATGGAATGTGGAGGCTACTATAAAATCCGATGATCAAAGTAAGGGAAAACAGCATGCAATGCAAAAGAGAATTTCTGTTCCATCGTGGGTTTTGTAAAACAATGGAGGGAGAAGCCAATGTAGAATCAGCCTTGCGGGGGCATAACACAGCACCAACATCTATGCAGAGATCTTTGCACATAGCATGCATAGGAAACTAGAATGCCAGGGAAAAGACTAAGCTGGAGTTCTTCTCCCTGACATCTGGTTTTCTATGTGCAGAAGGGTTTATTTGTTCTATTTTTTTATTTACCTCATTTATGCCCCACTTTTATCTCCAGTGGATACCCTAAGCAGCTTTCATCATTCTCTACTTCTCCATTTTATCATCTCAACAACCTTGTAAAGTAGTTTAGCCTGGAAGTATGTGATTGGTCCAAGGTCACCCAAAGTCCTAGTCCTACATTCTAACCACCCTCTTTATTTGTTGTTTCTTTTTGAACATGAAAGAGTGTTCGATTTTGAATCTGAAAGTGGTCCACTCTATAATATATACCTCACATTTGTATCTGCCTTTGCAAACAGATATAGTTTATTTTCACTTTAGCTTTAACAGTAAAAGTACTAATGTGTATGATAAGCCACCTCATTGCTTTGTCCCTGATTCGGAGAAGAAAAGTAAGGACTATCTATATTCCTTGGCAGTACTTCAAGTTGTATTTAGGAAGATGGAAGATGCTTTGTATGAACAGCTTACTCTACCTAACAGTAGTTGTATTTCTATTTTGGAACTACTCAAACTGTCTGATTGAACTATCTCAGGGAGACCAAAAGAAAAGTACTACTGGATCTTCCCAAATAATGATGTTAATATGTGAACCCTACAGTGGGAGAGTCATGTCAGACAGTTTTGCAGAAAGCAACTATGCCAAGACTTACTGATGAAAAAACATTTTTCCACCTGCATAGGTATTTCAAGTTCCATATGTTTATGGAACAGAAAGTAATACAACTACATCGACAATAATGCTGAAGTCCATTAGGTAGGCTCAAGTTTTCCTCTCACTTCCCTCCCCCAGCTGTTAACTGGTAATTTAAACTTTGCATTCGTTTTAATGAATTAGGACAAATGAACTATGGCCTTCCCCAACCCCTTTCCTTAGGAGATGTGGAAACCTAAGTGTTTTAAATAAATGGGTCGGTGCTGAGTTTCAGCAGGAGCAGCATCAGAACGTCAAAGGCAATATCAAAGGCTAAATGTTCAGGTAAGATGTTTTGGAGGTCTGTTGAAATGAACTAATTTAATTACCTCTAAATAGCTTTGTTAAGCCTTCTACTGTGCTATTGTCAGGTAGTCCTGCCATGATGGATGGAGGGGAGGGGAGGATGGCTATGGGCGCCATGGTGGCGTGACGGGCGGGAGGTTGGGATCGTAGGGGTGTTGATTTATGCCTGGTGTGTGAGAATGGAATGTGGCTCTGGCAACCCCTATCTTTGGTAGACTGAACATTCTGACCTTGGAGAGTCAAGCTGCGAGCTTTCCTATCGCTTTCAAAGCTGCAGCTTTGCTGAGATTAATGGGGGCGGTGGGAACTTCATTAGCGTAGTAACTTTCGATTCCCATTCGCATGTTATTCCCTGATTGGTAGAAGGGGGGGTCCCCATTCACCCCCTTCCCTGTATAACCGCCTGCTTTGTGTAACCAAGTTATTCTGAACAATGTATCTGCTCCAGTAACCTTTCTATTGCAGCTTTTCAATAAACGCTATTCTTGTTTGAATCACAAGGCATGGTGTTTGGCTGACTAAGTTAGGGCTTCTGACAGTTTGTTCAGAATCATCATCAAATTCCGGGACTGGTCGGAAACCCGCGGCTCCAACATGAGTAGCGGTGAAGATGACACTCTCCCGATCGAAGACGAAAAGAAAGAGGATAAGAAACCTCTTGGGAAGAATGTACCCAAAGAGACCCCTGACACGTACGTGCCGGGAATATGGGGTCAGGAGTACGACTTCGGAGGGCCCTACGGGGATCCATATGGGGCCGCTTATGGAGGGGTGACCACCCGAGTCGGACGCAGACGAGACTGGGTGAAACCCCTGGCAGAAACCCATGAAACGTGGTTCGGAACCCCTCGGGCATCGGTGGGGGGAAGCCACCCCGAAAGATCGGTCCGCAGACTGATGACGGCAGGGGCCCTGGAAGACACCGGCCGAGACTCCGAGAACCTGGAAGGTGCCGTGGTGAGAAGAAGGTGGAGTGGGGAACCGAGCCAGGACCGCCTGATGCGTTTCTTGGATGAGTCCCTCGCCCGCATCCCACAAATGATCGCGGAGGGCATCCGGGAGGAGCGCGAGCGGCAACGGCGGGAGGAACCACCAGACCAACCTCCCCAGGATCAACGGCCGGTGCCGGGTCCAGACCAGCAGAATGTGCCACCTCCACCTCCGGCACAACCAGCGGGACCAGGACCGCAGGGGCCACCGGGGCAGCCACCCCCTCGTCCATGGGGGTTCTTGCCACCGAAGCCTGCGGAACTCCTGGACGCAGATTTTGATGGAGACCCAGAAAAGTTCCCGTTCTTCCTCGTGAGGGCTGAAAGATTCATCGAAACCTGGGGCCACCTTTTTCAACGCGAAGACCGCATGGTAGATGTCATAGCATCCCACCTGAAGGGAGCGGCAGCTGACTGGTATGTCGGGCTTCATCAGGCCGATGGGCGAGAACTGAGAGAAATCGATTCTTTCATGTGGGCCATGAAAGAGCAATTCGAGGACGTGAACTCCAATAAAGCGGCTAAGGCGACAATCCGAGCCCTCAAGCAAGGTGCAAGATCGGTAAGGGATTACACAGCGGAGTTCCGTAGGTGTGCGGCCAAAATCCGAGGAGTGCAAGATGGGACCCTCGTGGAGTACTACAAGTTGGGGCTCAACGTGGAGATTCATCGGGAAGTCACCAAGACCCAAGACCCAGAGACACTCTCTGGTTGGATACAAGCCGCCATCACTATGGAGAACCGCTTGAAAACCATCAAATTGGATGATGTAGCAGCGATGATCAATCGGGGCCCTACACCGGCCGCGCGGGGAAAACACCCCACACCGAACCCAAAACCGAAGGATGGCACGAGGGAACTCCGGATGAAGCAAGGTTTATGCCTCAAGTGCAGGGAAGGGGGCCACTTCGCCGCGAGCTGCCCAAGCTCCCCGGCCCCAACTGGGGCGCCCAAGGGAGTCAAGAAAAAGTTTGACACGTCCACGCCAAAGCCGGTAGCAAAGCCAAGAGGGGCAAAAGCTCTGCAAGCCAAGCCGCTCAGCAAGGCATCGGACTCATCGGATGGCGAGACCGTGCCGCCGGGAAACGAGACGGACCTGCTGTGAACAGCGCTGAACAGCAGGTCTCAGACTCCCAGGCGCAAACCCCGGTGAGCAAACCCCCCTCTCTTTTCTTTCTCACAGTGACTTTAGTGGACCCGGGTCTATTGACCCATGTGAGAGTACGGGCTCTCATTGACTCTGGGTGTGGGAGAGACCTCATCAACCCCACACTAGTGACAGGACTGGGGGCAAAAGTAATTAAACTAAACGACCCCTTGATTTTTACGCAGATGGACGGCTCCACCATGAAAGAACCCTGTAAATACGAGACTGTACCCTTGAGGGTGGGGATTGGGCATCACTGGGAGGAGAGGCCCTTCGTCGTCACCCCGTCTGCCCGCTTTCCCCTGGTACTCGGGAGCGCGTGGTTCTTCGATCACGATCCACACGTTTTATGGGGGGAGGGGAAAGTGAATTTCATTTCCGAGAAATGCCAGTCCCACCGATGGAAGAAAGAGTGGGGACCCACGACGGGGGGGAAGCCCCTAGTGACGGTGGGGGTGGCAGAAGCGGAACTAGAGGGGATCCCTCCAGAGTATCGCGATTTAGCTTCTGTCTTTGGGGAGGAGGAAGCCGATGAACTGCCCCCCCATAGAAACTCAGACTGTGCAATTGAGATTTTGCCTAACCAGAAATTGCCCAAAGGGAAGTTATATTCTATGAGCCCCTCGGAGAAGGTGGAGCTGAGGAAATTCATTGACAAAAACCTGAGCAGGGGGTTTATACGGCCAGCATCCTCCCCATTTGCAGCTCCCGTGCTTTTTCGGAAAAAGAAGGACGGGGGGTTGCGGCTGTGCACCGATTATCGTGGTTTGAATGCAGTCTCTAACACGAACGCTTACCCCATGCTGCTAATCAAAGACTTGTTGGCTGCGGTGGCTGGGGGGAAAATTTTCTCGAAGCTAGATCTCAGAGATGCCTACTTCAGGGTCCAAATACGGGAGGGGGATGAATTCAAAACGGCGTTCAACACCCCCCTGGGTCAATTTGAATACTTAGTCATGCCGTTCGGGCTTCAGGGAGCACCGGGGGTCTTCATGAATTTGATTAATGAGGTGCTCCATAAGTATTTGTTCAAGGGGGTCCTTGTTTACCTTGATGACATACTTTTGTATTCCCCTGACCTGAAATCTCACGTGAAACTGGTGCGGGAAGTTTTACAAACGTTGCACAAGCATAAACTCTTTGCTAAGCTGTCCAAGTGTGAGTTTCACAAGTCGGAGATCCCTTTCTTGGGCTACCGCATATCCCAAAAGGGAATTGAGATGGACCCTGACAAAATAAAAGATGTGGTGGGGTGGGAGCCACCCAAAACCCGGAGGCAACTCCAAGGGTTCCTCGGATTCGCGAACTTTTATAGATCGTTCCTGTCGAACTTTGCTCAAGTGGCTCTCCCCTTAACTGACCTACTGAAAACGAAAGGGAATTCACCCGACTGCACCTGACCTGGGGCCAAACTAGAGTAGTCTCCGGAGTGCCAACGAGCATTTGACCAATTGAAAGCCCTTTTTACGTCGGAGCCTGTGTTAGCTCACCCGAATGAACTTAAAAAATTCATTGTACAAGTAGACGCTTCTGACGTTGCTATGGGAGGAGCGATCCTCCAAGAGGGGGAGGATGGTAAATTACACCCCCTTGCCTATGTTTCTAGAAAATTTAACGATACTGAACGGAATTGGTCGGTGTGGGAAAAAGAAGCGGGATCGATCCGCTTAGCGTTGGCTACCTGGCGCCATTGGCTAGAGGGGGCGCGAGTTCCTTTCGAGATATGGACTGATCACAAAAACCTCGAGCTTCTCCGCTCCCCCCGTTCCTTGAACGCCAAACAGCTGCGTTGGGCTGATTTCTTCTCCAAGTTCAATTTTACTCTGCACCACTTCCCTGGGACATCTAACTCGCTTGCCGATGCATTGTCACGCCTCCCACAACACGACAGTAAGAGGGAGGAGATTCGTGACTCGGTTTTCACGCCTTCTCAGTTGGGAGGGGCAGTAACCACCCGGAAGCAAGCCAAACGTTCCCCTTCATCCCCAACCCCTCCCACCACTGACTGGATAACGAAATTCTCTACAGCTATGTCTGACGCTGATAGGGAGGAGGTGAGGGGGGAGGAAGGAGTCTCTCAGGATGCACATGGCTGCTGGACTAAGAATCACAAACTGTTTGTTCCTCGTTCCCTTAGGGGGGAGGTGATGGGCTGGGCGCACGGATCGAAACTGGCTGGGCACACGGGGTTTGTAAAATCTCTCCAGCTCCTACAAAGACAATTTTGGTGGCCTGGGCTACGAAAGGACATTTCATTATTCACGTCGGCTTGCCAAACGTGCTTGATGAGTAAGCCTAGACCCGGTAAACCCCCAGGAGCACTGCAACCCCTCCCCACGCCGGCTCGTCCATGGGAAGTGATCTCTATGGACTTTATTACGGACTTACCCCCTAGCGGGGGGAATACTGTCATCTGGGTGATAGTGGACCTGTTTACTAAGCAGGCTCACTTCGTTCCGTTTGCCACCATCCCCTCTGCCAAGAAACTAGCCTCAGCGTTCTTGCAACACGTGGTGAGGCTCCACACTTTACCTGCTAAAGTGATCTCGGATAGGGGGGTTCAATTTGTTTCGCATTTCTGGAGTGAATTAATGTCACTGCTTGGGGTGGAGAGGGGGGTCAGCAGTGCATACCATCCGGAATCCGATGGGCAGACTGAACGTGTAAATCAAACTCTTGAACAATATTTACGGTGTTTTACAAACTTTCAGCAGGACAATTGGCACTCTCTGTTGCCTTTGGCTGAGTTCTGTTACAATAATACTCAGCACTCGTCGACGGGGATATCCCCATTCAAGGCGGTCCATGGATATGACGCCCCACCTTTGCCATTTTTGAGTTCTCCCGACCTCCCGGCGGGAGATGCTGGAAACTGGTGCAAACAGTTGCAAATGACATGGTCATCTTTAGCCAAGACTCTGGAAGAGGCTAAGAACGCCTATAAAACCCAGGCAGACAAGAAACGCAGTCTATCCTGGGTTCCTAAGTGTGGGGAGTTTGCTTATTTGTCCACACAAAACTTACGTGGCATTCAGCCGAGTCGCAAGCTCGGATGGAAATTTGTTGGACCTTTTGAGATTGTGAGAGTTATTAACAATGTAACTGTAGAACTTGCCTTGCCTAAATCTCTAAAGTCTGTTCATCCTGTTTTTCATGTAAGGCTTCTACGCCGGGCACCTGAGGAGAACAAATGGAGACCGAAACGACACGACCCGCCTCCGCTGTTGGTGGGGGGGGGAACCTCACTACGAAGTGTCACAAATCTTGGACTCTAAGATCTCTCACAATCGCTTGTTTTATTTGGTGGAATGGGTTGACTTTGGGCCTGAACAGAGGGAATGGGTACGGGCGGAAAATGTTCGGGCCCCCCGGCTGATCCGGGCTTTTCACAAACTGTACCCCCACAAGCCAAAGGGGTAGATTTGTTTTCGGGAGGGTTGCATGTCAGGTAGTCCTGCCATGATGGATGGAGGGGAGGGGAGGATGGCTATGGGCGCCATGGTGGCGTGACGGGTGGGAGGTTGGGATCGTAGGGGTGTTGATTTATGCCTGGTGTGTGAGAATGGAATGTGGCTCTGGCAACCCCTATCTTTGGTAGACTGAACATTCTGACCTTGGAGAGTCAAGCTGCGAGCTTTCCTATCGCTTTCAAAGCTGCAGCTTTGCTGAGATTAATGGGGGCGGTGGGAACTTCATTAGCGTAGTAACTTTCGATTCCCATTCGCATGTTATTCCCTGATTGGTAGAAGGGGGGGTCCCCATTCACCCCCTTCCCTGTATAACCGCCTGCTTTGTGTAACCAAGTTATTCTGAACAATGTATCTGCTCCAGTAACCTTTCTATTGCAGCTTTTCAATAAACGCTATTCTTGTTTGAATCACAAGGCATGGTGTTTGGCTGACTAAGTTAGGGCTTCTGACAGCTATTGAAATGGTCTGCACAGGAAGTCCAAGCAGTCTCCAGTCACAACAACAGCCATTTATTTATAGGCTACTGTTCAAAAGCACAACTGTTCCAAAGTGTCGTATTTCTAAAAGGTTTCTAAAAGAAGCAGTTAAACAATAAAACTGCAGGAAGGGAGTACTCCACTGGTCCTCTTGGTCCAGATGCAACAGAAGAGTGTCTGGCTGCTACCTTGGTGCCTCCTGATAGCCACATCATAAGAACATAAGAGCATAAGAGAAGCCAATGTTGGATCAGGCCAATGGCCTATCCAGTCCAACACTCTGTCACACAGTGGCCAAAAATACCAGGTGCCATCAGGAGGTCCACCAGTGGGGCCAGGACACTGCTTACCACCCTCCACTGAGAAAATTGCCCATTTATACTCACTCTCTGTTTCCTATTAATTAGACAGTTTTTGATCCACAAAAGGACTTGTCCTTTTATCCCGTGATTTTTGAGCTTACTTAGCAGCTTTTGATGAGGAACTTTATCAAAAGCTTTCTGGAAGTCAAGGTAAACAATATCTATTGGGTCCCCCTTGTCCACATGTTTGTTCACCCCCTCAAAGAACACTAACAGGTTAGTGAGACAAGATCTTCCCTTACAGAACCCATGCTGAGTCTGCCTCAATAGTTTTTGTTCATCAATGTGCTTACTAATTCTTTCCTTAATAACAGTTTCCATCAATTTACCCGTTATCAACATCAGACTGACTGGCCTGTAATTTCCCGGATCTCCTCTGGACCCCTTTTTAAAGATGGGAGTGACATTAGCTACCTCCCAGTCCTCAGGAATGGAGGCAGATATTAATGAAAGGTTACATAATTTTGTAAGGAGATTCACAAGTTCACATTTGAGTTCTTTCAGAACTCTTGGATGTATCAGATCAATGACAGAAAGTGCTGTGGGGATGGCTGTGGCTGTGGTCTCCCCTCCACATCTGCTTTCAAAAGAAGAAGATCTGCCTGTGATTGCTAGTCCTTCTAACATTCTTCCCAACTGGAAAGGGATGGGGAAACACTAAACTTTGCTATCCTGGTTTTAGACGTTCAGAAGACTGTGCCTGCCTAAAGAAATTACCTTTTTTGTGAGTATTTTGTGTTTGTGTACACGCACACATCTAGATGTCATGGTTGACTTCTGGCAACCCCTAGTGGGGCAGGGACTTTTCAGAGAGGTGGCTTGCTATTGCCTGCCTCTGTGTCCCAGCCCTGGTATTCCTTGGAGGTCTCCCATCCAAGTACTTGCCAGGGTCTGCCCTGCTTAGCTTCTGAGATTGGGCTTGCCTGGGCTATGCAGATCAGGGCCCTAAAGAAATATTTTTAATGTATAGCCCTCTCCCTTTAAAGATCTAATTTTAGCAAACATGCTCTTACAAAGCATTGGATCTTTTACCTGAGGCCAAATCAAAATGCTTTATCTACTTCTGTACTCCAGCAGGCCCTGAAGGAAATATCCTTGGGTCAGTTCCCACAAGCCTAACTTCTGTAGCTCATTGGTTGGTTCTATGCCCAGTGCTTCTGGCTCTCTTCTAGATTTGGTGTTATCTATTTCATCTATTCCTACCGACATTTTTTGACAGTAATGTAACGGCCTGTTTGTTTTTGTCTGTGGTCCTTTTGGCAGGCTCGTAGTTTCCCATGTCCTCTGTGACTTTTTGCATGTCATGGCTTTGCACATCATTTTTTTTGTTTTCCAAAGTAGCCTGCTTAAAGCAAACTTTCCTTCCAAATTCATTTCCATGCATAACATTTCATTATAGTAAATTCATTAATATGAATTTGGATTTCTTTTTCATCATCATTTGATTGTCTGTTCAAGGAGAAACAGCATGGTAAAGTGGGCATAGCTCAAGGGAAGTGCAAGTATTTTACACGCATAAAATAAAGTCCAGGTGTTTTTTTTTGGTTTTTTTTAAATAGATTTCTTCACTTGGACCTCTGCCTGAGAGCCTGGAGACCTGCTGTCTGTCAGAGTTGATACTGCTTTGCTATATAGGCCACTAATCTCAAAAAGCAGTGTCCTATACCCTCTTATAAAAAAAGTTACTGAGCAACAGCTTTAAAGATTAAATACTACCCTAGAAAATTTAGGAAGATGTGTAGCTACTTTAAAATTTCAGTGTTTTTCTCCTTCCGCTTAAAGCACTGGAAATAGAAATTAACACAAAGAGAAGATGACTGGTATTGGAACTAGAGATGTAAAATATCCAGAAATTTTGAAGCTTGGAAAAAAACCCATTTTTTTTCTATGGACAATTTTACTTGGTATGAAATTATCATAACTAGCATATTAAAAATATAGTGTATCCAAACAATTATTACAAACAGAATTTACTTTTTTGAGAATATTTATTTGTAATTGTAACAAATGGAGCAACAATCTCCTGAACTGTTTACTAGTTTATCTCTCTGAGGGGCTGTTCCCAGGGGCTCTCAAGGATGTGATGGTCCGCCTCTCTTAAAAAAACCGTCTTCAGACCTGGCCAAATTGACCAACTATCGGCCGGTCTCTAATTTGCCCTATTTGGGCAAACTAATAGAGAGGCCAGTGGTGATACAGTTGCAGATCTTTCTGGATGAGACTTCCATGCTGGATCCCTACCAGTCCAGCTTCCGCGCAGGTCACAGTACTGGTCACCCTCACAGATGACCTCTGGAGGCATCTGGATTGGGGTGGGACAGCGGTGCTACTGTTGTTGGACCAGTGTTCGACATGGTCGATCATCAGTTGCTCGCCCACCACCTTGCCAACGTGGGAATTCGGGGGCTTGCCCTGCAATGGCTCATCTCCTTTCTCCAAGGTCGGGGACAAAGGGTGGTACTTGGGGAGAAGCTGTCCTGAAGCCACCCACTAGTTTGTGGAGTGCCACAAGGGGCAGTGCTCTCCCTGGTGCTTTTTAACATCTATATGTGCCCCCTTGCCCAGACAGCCCAGAGGCATGGGCTAGGGTGTCACCAATATGCGGATGACACCCAGCTCTATCTGTTGTTGGGTGGTCAGTCTGGCTCTGCCCCGGAAGATCTGGACTAGGCGTTGCAAGACGTGGCAGGATGGCTTAGGCTGAGCTGATTGAAGCTGAATCCAACGAAGACGGAGGTCCTATGCTTGAATCGGAGCAGCTCAGGGTTAGGGGTCACTCTACTGGCCTTCGGGGGGTGCCGTTGGTGCCAGCACCGAGGGTCAGGAGTTTGGGAGTGCTCCTGGATGCTTCCTTGACAATGGAGGCCCAGGTAGCAGCCGCTGCCAAAACAGCCTTTTTCCATCTTCAGCTGATTAGGCAGTTGGCCCCCTTCCTTGAACGCAATGATCTGGCTTCAGTGATCCACACTATGGTCACCTTGAGCTTGGACTACTGTAATGCTCTCTACATGGGGCTGCCCTTGGGGCAACTCCGGAAGCTATGCGGGAGCACATCCAGCCTGTGCTAAAGGCGCTGCACTGGCTACCAGTAGCATTCTGGATTCACTTCAAGGTGCTGGTTTTGACCTTTAAAGCCCTTTATGGTCAGGGGCCTGCCTACCTGAGGTAAGTAGCCTTTCTCCGCATGTTCCCCAGAAAGGAACATGGGAAGAACGCCAACAGCCATGGGAGCTGACCCCATGGCAAGGTGGAAGGCCTTAGTGGGAGGGGAGGGGCGAACAACATCTGGGAGGGCTGGCAAAATAGCTTCATCCCCCACCCAGCAAGACAATGGGCTCCAGGAATCTCCCCCAGGCCCCTGACCTCCCCTCCCATCAACAACTCCTGCCCGTCCTGTTGTCCGCATCCCCAGCCAGTGTGTTCTTTTTCTGGGGTGGTTGCAACACTGCCACTGGCCGCCTCCCTCTGTCCTGCCTGCCCAGCACCCCTCCCCACATTCCTTCACCTCAGATTCCTCCTCCTGGTGCCGCTGTTATGGCCAGGGCGAGTGGAGGTGGCGAGCGTGGCGGAGGCGGCGTCAGTGGTGCCGGCCTGGCCGGCTCAGGCCAGGGCTGGAGGGAGTGAGCAGGCTGTGACAAGGCCAGCCAGGGCTGTCCTCCTGCCTCCCCGCAAGAGCGGCCACTGGAGCGTTCACACTGGTGAACAGCTCCCTGGAGAGTGAGGGCAAGAGTGTGGCCAGAGGCTGTGTGGGCGGGACTGAGGGAAGCAGGCAGCCAATGGATATGGACTCGGGGTAAGTGACATTAGAAGTAGGAAGCCAGCCAGGGAGGCAGTGGGGCCCTTGGATGACCAAGGGGTAAAAGGAGTAGTGAAGGATGATAGGGAAATGGCTGAGAAGCTGAATGCATTTTTTGCCTCTGTCTTCACTGTGGAAGAGGAGAAGTGTTTGCCCACTCCAGAAGCACCGATTTCGGGAGGGGGTTTGAAAGACCTGAATCAGATTGCGGTGACAAGAGAGGAAGTCCTCCGACTGATGGACAATTTAAAAACTAATAAATCACCAGGCCCGGATGGCATTCATCCGAGAGTTCTGAAAGAACTCAAAGGTGAACTTGTGGATCTCCTGACAAAAATATGTAATCTTTCTTTAAAATCTGCCTCCATTCCTGAGGACTGGAAGGTAGCTAATGTCACTCCCATCTTTAAAAAGGGCTCCAGGGGAGATCCAGGAAATTACAGGCCAGTCAGTCTGACATCGATACCGGGTAAGTTGGTGGAAACTGTTATTAAGGAAAGAATTAGTAGGCACATTGATGAACAAAAACTATTGAGGCAGACTCAGCATGGGTTCTGTAAGGGAAGATCTTGTCTCACTAACCTGTTAGTGTTTTTTGAGGAGTGAACAAACACGTGGACAAGGGGGACCCAATAGATATTATTTACCTTGACTTCCGGAAAGCTTTTGACACAGTTCCTCATCAAAGGCTCCTAAGTAAGCTCAATAGTCATGGGATAAAAGGACAAGTCCTCTTGTGGATCAAAAACTGGCTTATAAATAGGAAACAGAGAGTGAGTATAAATGGGAAACTTTCTCAGTGGAGGGTGGTAAGCAGTGGGGTACCACAGGGATCAGTACTCGGTCCGATGCTTTTTAACTTGTTTATTAACGATTTGGAATTGGGAGTAAGCAGTGATGTGCAGATGACACAAAGTTGTTCAGGGTGGTGAAAACCAGGGAGGATTGTGAGGCACTCCAAAGGGATCTGTTGAGGATGGGTGAGTGGGCGTCAACGTGGCAAATGGGGTTCAATGTGGCCAAGTGCAAAGTGATGCACATTGGAGCCAAAAATCCTAAATATAAATACACGTTGTTGGGGTCTGATCTGGCAGAGACAGACCAAGAGAGAGATCTTGGAGTCGTAGTGGATAACTCGCTGAAAATGTCTACACAATGTGTAGCTGCAATAAAGAAGGCCAATGCTATGCTGGGGATTATTAGGAAGGGAATTGATAACAAATCAGCCAGTATCATCATGCCCCTGTATAAATCATTGGTGCGACCTCATTTGGAATACTGTGTACAGTTCTGGTCACCACATCTCAAAAAGGATATTATAGCATTGGAAAAAGTGCAGAGAAGGGCAACTAGAATGATAAAAGGGTTGGAACACCTTCCCTATGAAGAAAGGTTAAAATGCTTGGGGCTCTTTAGCTTGGAGAAACGACGGCTGAGAGGTGACATGATCGAGGTTTATAAGATTATGAATGGGATTGAGCAGGTTGAGAAAGAAGTACTTTTCTCCCTTTCTCACAATACAAGAACTCGTGGGCACTCTATGAAATTGCTGAGCAGTCGGGTTAGAACAGATAAAAGGAAATACTTCTTCACCCAAAGAGTGATTAACATATGGAATTCACTGCCACAGGAGGTCGTGGCAGCTGCAAGCATGGACAGTTTCAAGAGGGAATTAGATAAACATATGGAGCAGAAGTCCACCAGTGGCTATTAGCCACAGGGTATAGATGGGAACTCTCAGTCTGGGGCAGGTGATGCCCTCTATTCTTGTTGCTGGAGGGGGCAGCAGTGGGAGGGCTTCTGGTGCCCTGGCCCCACTGCTGGATCTCCTGATGGCACCTGGTATATTTTGGCCGCTGTGTGACAGAGTGTTGGACTGGATGGGCCATTGGCCTGATTCAACATTGGCTTCTCTTATGTTCTTATGTTCTTATGACACAGCATGGAGCCAACTGATTTTGCCACGCATTGAATCTTGCCACCCCAAGTGACAATTATATATTAGGAGAGATAGATAAGGCTATCCTAAAACATCTCCCACACACACGCTTTTGATCTCATTCTAAGTGAAGGTGTCCTGTGGAACAGGAAAGGCTGCTATTCTGTAATGTTTGGGCATTATACAGCTATCATTTTGGGAATGGACCAACTTAGTTTCTGCTGCCAAATTGTAGCCCAGATAGCTCAGACTATCCCAGCCTTGTCAGAGTTTGGAAGCTAAGCAGGGCCAGTACTTGGACAGGAGACCCCCATGCAAGGCAGGGGCTGCTGTGCACGGGCAGGTAATGGCAAACCACCTCTGCTCATCTCTTGAGTACTGTGGCCCTAATGGCCACAAGATACACATGAAAAGCATGCTGATCTCTCTCATCATGATTTTCTGATGCCACACTCAGCTTGACCCTGAACTGATGGTGAAACAGGCACCGCAGCTCCAAAACAAAGGGCACACATTTGGCATGCAAAATGCCCTGGCACTCTCCTTGCCCTCCCCCGCAGACTTGAGAGAGTGGCCAGCCACCCCGCCAGAGTCCTAGAGGAATCACTGGCACATCCCAGCCCTTCCTCCTTCCATGGAGGCCAGGGCCAATTCCATGAGGCAGTGCGCAAGGATTCCTTCCCAAACACTGGACTCTGTTCAGTTGCTTCAGACCAACACAGCTTGCCCATCTTGATCTATCCTCAAAGGAAACAACCCATAGCTCCTATAGAACCCTTTTACCCCACCTCCCATCAGCCTGGATAACCAAACCTACAGCTGTTAATGCACAACACCACACTTCTTTCTTCCAGTGGTCCCTGTGGGGTTACAGGCTGCACTTGGGGATACTCCAAGCCTTGACTATTCACAGGGCTGTTGCTTTAAAACTTAGATTCTCTGCACCCTTCTCCTTTTGGAAACATGCTGCTTTAATCATAACTAGGATGCCATTCCTGAGAAGTAAAATGTGCAAGCTTGCTCCTATAGGTTCCACCACCACATCCCGTCAAAACACAATACTTTAAAAAAAACCCAAAATCCACATTCCTTCCTGCAAACAAGCAGAGCTTAGCTGACCATGCTGGAGGGTGCAGCCTGGAAGAATCACCTCCCCAGAGAGGTGTGCCTAACCCCCTCACTTCCAGCCTTTGGGAGGCAGCTGTAGGAGATTTTATTTAGGGCTGCATTTAATTAAAACAATCCTAAATAGTGTTTTTTTTAAAAAGTTTTATGCACCCTTTTATTTATATTGCAAGCCCCCTTCAGCTCTATAAGAAAGAAAGTCTGCTACAAAATGTTTTACATTTATTTCTTTATTTGCCATATAGCAGATGTCTTAAAAAATAATTATTTATTCTCTAAGCCACCTTGAGCTCTGTTTGAAAGTCTGCTAATAGATGTTTTAAATGATAATCATTCTATTCTAAAACACCTTGCCCTCCATAAGAAAGGCTGCTAACAAGACATTTTAAATAATTTATTTGTAAGCCACCCTGCGCTCCATAAGAAAGTGTGCTAAGTAAACCATTTTAAAGAACAATTATTATTTATCCATCAGCTGCCTTGAGCTCCATAAGGATGAAAGGCTCCTAATGAATAATAAAAAGAATAATAAATAATGAAATGTTTTTTAAAAATCATTTGGGAACAAACAAGGATTTTAAAACTCCAAGTGTGTGTGGGGGGGCTTACTCCCGAGTCGACACACCCAGTGTGGCAGGACTAGCTGCTGCTTGCCTCAATAAAACCCACCCTACAGCTTCTTTTCCTTGGGGGAAGCCTGCGGGCCCCCCCAAGAAAGCACCCATAGGCTGAAGAAGCGAGCTTCCCCCTCAGGAAAGCTTTGCAGGGCAGCCTGTAAGGCGCCAACAAGTTCTCTTTCATTTTGGTTGAGGAGCCAGTTGACACCTCAGTGAACATGACCGCCCCCCTCAAATGAGACCCAAGCAGCAGCAGAAAAGGGCAACACAGCCCAAGACAGAGAGAGTATCTAATGGACAGAAACTTCCTAACTGTAAGAGTGGTTGAGCAGTGGAACACAGACTGCCTCAGGAGGTGGTGGATGTTCCTTCACTGGACATTTTCAAGTGGAGACTGGATGACCATCTTTCGGGTATGTTGTAGGTATGTAGGTATGTAGGGCTACCTTTCGACTATGTTCCTGCAGAGTGCAGCGGGTTGGACTAGATGACCTGCAAGGTCCCTTCCAACTCTATGATTCTATGACCCCCGGGCTCTAGTCTCTCACCTCGCCAGCCAAGGCACCCCTGAGACTAGTGGAGGAAGAAAGATGAGGGGAAAGGTGTCACTCACCACAGGCTGCGAAGCTCCGCTCTGGCAGCAGCATGCCCACTGTCACCAGCACTGTCAGGGTGGCGTTGGCATTGGCAGCTAGAAGGCCTGGCAGTGGAGGGCACCAGCAGGGGCATCAAGACCCCAAAGAACAGGAGTCCTTTTGGCAGGGAGGCGCAGCGGAGCAGCAGCCAGCAGCAATGGGACGTGCACGTGCTCTGCATGCTTGTTGCCGCTTCTTTCACCAAGGACGGGGTGGGGCAGAGCAGGGATTTTGGCGGGGAGGGGCAGGCTCAGAAGGCAGCCAGAACACCATTCTGGTGCATTCCGGCCCAAAAATAGTCCTGGGGCTATCCTTAGCTGGTTGTTCACACACACACATATTCTACATGGTTATAAAGACAAAAATAGTAAACAATGACCCTTCTTCCTGTGGTGTTATGTGGAAGCGACCGGACAAATGCCAAGCAGGAAGACTTCACACGGGAAGATCAGTTTAAGGCTAGTTTTATTGAAACGTAGTTTGCAAGTACGGGAAGGCATGGGCAGCCAGTCCACCTCAATACCTTCAAAAGTCTGTGACGCAGCACAGCTGAATCTAAACAAGCCCACCTCTCTGGCTGGGCCACCCATAAGGGGTGGTCCCCCTCACAGTCTAGCTACCAAATCTCATGTGGTTCAAGCCGTTCCTAGCCACCCCCCTTCTCTCCCCCTTTCTCCCCTCGTGTGTGTGTGTTTCAGCAGGCTCTTATCTAGGATGTTAGTAAGCTAAGTTATTTCTTTGTTTGCGGCTCAATATCCTTGGCCAACTTTATTGAGTTTCAAGCGAGCAGAAAGCTCCCAAGCTGTTTTCTATTTTATGCTTGCACAAGCTTTTCTGCTAATATATTTTGCTAACACATTTTGATAGTTCAGAACATTGATTCTCCCCCTTTCAATCCCTCATTTTCTTTTTTATCACTATTCTGAATTATCCAATTGGATAATAATACTCTCATACCTCGGAGGGTCCTTTAGGACCATGACACGGGCTGTCGTCCCACTATCTGGCAATAGTCGCTTCCAGCTTTAGCCAGTAAATAATCTATTGCCATCTGGTGTTGTGCCTGGATTTGACTCATTTCTTCAACTTCCTGCTGTAATTCCTTGATTATCTGTGCTGTGGCATTAACCACCTTTTCTAGCTGGCATGTAAGACCTATAATACTCTTTCGATTCTCCTGGGTCACTATGCCTGGATAGGAACCCAAGGTTAGTATCCCCATGATTGCTCCCCCACCTACTCTAGAGGCATCATTTCCTGACAGTTGTTTCCCTACATAAACCGTGTCTTCACACTGCGGGCCTAATGGTCCCATATTAGAGTCACCTTTGATGTTTAAGGCCTCCCTTCGCATTCGTGAATGTGAATGTTGTGGAGTTATGATCTGGGCAGGAAAGGTAAGGAAGCCAATGCCCACGCAGGTTCCCTGTATAAACCCTGGATGATAATTGGATGCCCACTTATCCCAAAAGAACCATAGGTTTCGATCTCTAAGCTTCATTCCATTATATTGGTATAGTTTGCCTGAAGTAAAGGTATCTCTGGGTAAATGTCATTTAAAGTTGAGGCCATGTCTATCCCTTCCATTCCTGTCTTGTTTAAATGTTCCCCTGTGCTGGATAGCCAAAACTCCTGCTCACAATGTGAATAATTCTTTAATGTCTTGTAACGGGATTTCATTCTATTGAACCCTGGTACTCTATTATTCCATACCCCATTATGTGTGCAGCAAAAACACATTCCCCTTGTAGCCCTAGAGTATCTAAACCATCGGATTTTTGTGCGGTTTAACTTATTTGGGACCTTGCTGAATAAGAATTCTGCCTGGGGTCGCTGGCTGATGCTTTGGAGAGAGGCTACAATCAGAGTTCCAGGCATGAAGCTGGAGGAAGCAACCGACATTGG
This sequence comes from Gekko gecko, assembly GCA_029375565.1. NCBI lineage: Eukaryota > Metazoa > Chordata > Lepidosauria > Squamata > Gekkonidae > Gekko > Gekko gecko. The sequence goes on from JAPDNY010000007.1 coordinate 115,242,693, forward strand.
ACTTTCATAAGCCAGGGTGACATTCTCTCCATGTTGTTGGAATAAGTATAGGACATGTCGGACCCACATGTTTCCCATTGACCCTGGGGCGATAGCAGGCTTCAGCCCGGCTAAAAAAAGGCACAGAAATAAGGGTCGTTCGGTTCCCATGGCCTATATCCTGCCCTTACCACTGCACCCCACCCCTCTCTGTCATCACTGTCCTCTGAGCTACTTTCCCACAATAGGTTATGGTCGTGATTGGGGTCCACGCTTGGGTCTTCAGCACACTGGCAGATCTTGTCTTTCCAATACAAGGGATTTTGGAGCAGGAAGAGTGCTGGCTCTATGACCACAGCCAGAGCAAATCCTGCCCCTTGTGTTTCCCAAGCCCTGAATTTACCTTGGTACTTTTGAAATCTCCACTTTTTTCTACCATCTACTATCACTGCTCCCCACAACAGGTGTTTTGCTCGTGGTACTAAGGGCGCAGCGTCAAAGCCTCCCAAAATCACTCCTGTGTGGTGGTTACAGAATTTCCCCTCCCACAGTATGTGTTCCTGAATTACCCAAGGGTCGTACCAAGCCTTTCGCACTCTCTCTCTCCTTTGGGCTTGTGTCCACGAAGGGTTATCTTCTTCATCGAGAGTCCATTCTGGGTCGTTGGACATTAGTTACCCGAACCTTGAGTGGCTCCCCCAGGACCGGTGTGGCTTCCCAGTGTGCGGGTGGCTTCCCTGACTTAGTTCTGGTGTGATGAGTCCACCCCTTCTCGGCTGTGCGAACAGAGGTCTCTGTGGTTAACAGCACTTGGAAGGGTCCGTCCCAGGTAGGGCCTAGTGGGTCCGGGTTCCACCGCTTGATGTATACCCAGTCTCCAGGTTTGTGGTGATGTATGGCAGTTTCCAGAGGAGGTGTCAGCAGCAGTTGCCCTTGTTTTCTGTTTTGCGAGAGAAGAGAGAGCCAGCACATATTCTCTAATAAATGCGTATTTTAGCAAATGTAGGTTGTCTGTGGCTACGTCTGGCATAAGCTGCCACAGAGGCATCCCATAAAGCAATTCAAAGGGAGATAACTTGATCCCTGCCCAGGGTTTGGTCCTTATGCCAAAGAGAGCTAAAGGGAGGACTTTTGTCCAGGGCAAATGAGTTTCCAATACTAATTTCTTGATGGCCTTCTTTAGTGTTTGATTCATTCATTCCGTTTGTCCACTGGATTGGGGTTTGCCACGGAGTATGATAGAACTGGGTCTACTACAAGCGTTAAATTCGAGTGTTCCAACAAGAGAGCCTCCATGGCCAGGAGACGGTTATCTGAAATGTAGGGTCTGGGCGCCTGTGTCAAAAGGGCTCTCAGGTTGTGAACAGAATGCAGCACAATGTGACCCATCCAGTACATTTTCCTTGCCGCCTTAAGGGCTTTAACGGCTGCGGCGCAATGCTGCAAACAAACCGGCTACCCTTGTTCCACTGGGTCTAAGAGGCTCAAAAAGTATCCCAATGGTCATTGTCTTCCCCCTCTCCTTTGGTATGCTACTGCCCTCATGTGTGAGCTTGATAAATCTGTCGCTAGATGTAAGTCCTGTTTATAATCTGGGAGATGGAGTACTGGGGCTTCGGCCAATGCGTTCTTGAGAGCTTGGAAGGAGCGATAAGCCTCTGGGCCCCACTCCAGTCTCTCATGGGCTGATTCGGTCAGCATTTGATAAAAAGGGTTTGCTAGCTGTGAAAAGGCATTTTTGTTGTTGTTGTTCCTGATTCTGCCATCATTCTAAGTCCCTCGGCTCTTTCAGGAGCTAAGCATTTCTTCCCTGGTTGTATAACGAGCTCTAGGTATTTCACCTCCTGTTCCACGAACCGAACCTTTTCTTTACTCACTCTCAACCCTTGCTTAGCAAAGAAGTTTAACAGTGTTATTGAGATTTTCCTAACCTCCCCTCCCTTCTCCCCTGCAACTAACACATCTACTGAGAGGTTGAGGGTTCTAAATTCCTCATCACCTCCCGTAAGCCTTCAATTTGTTCTTCTGTCACCGGGTATTGCTTCTAATAAATAGGTCTTGTGTCCTGGAGATTGATGCATACGGGGGTAACAGGCATCAGGCCTGGGTTAAAACGAGAGGCCCATACGAGCTCATCCACCTCCTTCAAGTCTCCCTCCCTCATGGGTGCAAGGCGGACTGCGCAGGCACCGTCCTTGAGCATTACTTGTATGCCTACTTTAGCTGCTAGATCCCTCCCCAACAGATTTATTCCCACTTGTGGTATCAGCAAGAACTGGTGCATACAGTGAGAACCATCCTCCTCGGGATTTACGAGAAGGGGGGCTGTCAGCTGCGTGTCCATAGCTCTTCCCCCCACCCCTCTCATGGTGACTATTGTTGATGTGAGTGCAGCATCTCTGGGTATTTGAGTTATGGAAGATTTTTTTAGCTCCAGTATCATAAAGAAAATCCATAGATTCCAAATTTGGGCCCAACTTTAAAGTTACCACAGGCTCTGCAGAAGCTGGGCCAAAATGCAGGAGACCCTGACCCCCCTAGTCTTCATAATCCTCATACATTGTGGCCATTCTTTGTACATCACGATCCTCTGGCCTTCGGTTTGGACATTCCCGCCCCCAATGCCCTTTTTCTTTACAGAATTTGCAAACATCCCTGGGGAGGGGCCTTCTGTGGGTTCCTCCCTCCCCTTCCCACGGTGGCCTCCCTCCTCCTCTTCTCCGCCCTTGCCCTCCTTTGCAGCTCTCTTCCTCGCCCCATCCCCTTTTCATTCTTTCCCATTTCTCGCATGGTCTGCTCCATTAACTTTACTACTTTTGGGCTTCCATGCAAAGGCAACAGCCCGTCTATCTTTTGCAACCTTTTCTCTATCTCTGGGTTACTTCCTTCCACAAACTGGACCTTCAAACCATCTCTCCCTTGTCTGTCTCTGGGTTTAACCCTGTACAGGCACTCATCTCCTCCTTCAGTCTAGTTGCCAACTCCATTGGCGTTTCCTCCTTACTAATCTCTAATACCAATCCCCTGAACGTAGTGCAAAACAACTGCCCCTGTGGTGCCCACACGCTCACCAAACCTCCTTCATCCTGCTCCCTTTACTTCCAACCACCCATCCCAGCATGTACTGATAGCTGTCTCTTCATTGCCCGTAATTCCACACTGGAAAGTGGAATTATTATTATTTTTTACATATCCCACTTCACCTCCCATTGCTACTTGCCGTAGGGGCGCCAAACGAGGCTCCTCGCCCTTGCAGGGCGGGCAGGGGCTTAGGGAAGTGTCCTTATCGAGAAAAAGAAAGGAGGGGGGTTCCCACAGTGGGCGAGGGAGGGGGAAGAGGGAGTGTCTTGTAACGGCACTTTCTCCCTTAATGATTTTTTTCCTGCCGAGCGCAGCTGTTCCCTTCTGAGCTATCATCTCTCCCCCACAGCTGACTCCTGTAAAGTAAATCTTGAGCTTCCGCATATAAATTTGGAGTCCTCCCCTTCTCTGTTGTTTGTCTGTCACCTCCCCTTCTCTGTTCTGCAATTCTTCTTCAGTCTTCTGTAATTCTCCCCCGCGCCCTGTGATAAATGATCACGGGGATCATCATGTTGGGGGGGTGGGTAAGGGTTATAGGGAGGAGCACTGCTCCTCCTTTTCCTCATCTAAAGTTCTACTAGCAGCCATACAAATTACCTGAGATTTTCTTGTAAAGTCTAACCAAACATCCACACAAAAAAGGTACATTCACACAAAAGAATGTTGTGGGGAACTTCAGGGTGGGGGTCCAGTCATAACCAATACTGTTGCATATCATAAATAGTGGCCCTATCTTCCATTCCCCAGCAGGGCCGAGAGTGCCCGTAGGGGAGATCAGAAATCTTTGGCCATTGAACTACACACTTATTTACAAACACCTCCTTCCCTATCCCATAATCTGAAAATCGTAGTTCCCACTGTTTTAAAACCCTCCCCAGAGGAGATTCTGAGGGGTAGCTAATTAATCCCATAGTCATTCCCTCCTTTTGATCTGGGGGCTCCCTTTGTGTAGCCCGGGAGGTCACCTTTCCGTCAGTGCCTCCCCCTGTAGGTGGTCTTTGTAACGGGGCATCCCCCTTGGCCCCTTTAGTCTTTGATCCTGTGTTCCGCATAATGTTCTAATTTGACTAGCCTACTCACCAGACTTTCCGTCATCTCAGCAGGTGGTGTCCCTGTTACCAGCGTTGCATTGACCTTCCAGAGGGCTCTTATTCCCTCGGGTGGATATCCGCCCAACGCCGCCGGAGGAGAGTCCGTTCTTGAGTAAAACGCTCGGGGGCCCCAGAGGACTCAGTCCATGGAGCGAGGCGGTTCCCCCGTTAGGGAAAACATCCCATCACTGCCACCAAATTGTTACGTGGAAGCAACCGGACAAATGTCAAGTAGGAAGACTTCACACGGGAAGATCAGTTTAAGGCTAGTTTTATTGAAACGTAGTTTGCAAGTACGGGAAGGCACGGGCAGCCAGTCCACCTCAATACCTTCAAAAGTCTGTGACGCAGCACAGCTGAATTTAAACAAGCCCACCTCTCTGGCTGGGCCACCCATAAGGGGTGGTCCCCCTCACAGTCTAGCTACCAAATCCCATGTTGTTCAAGCCATTCCTAGCCCCCCCTTCTCTCCCCCTTTCTCCCCTCTTGTGTGTGTGTGTGTGTGTGTTTCACCAGGCTCTTATCTAGGATGTTAGTAAGCTAAGTTATTTCTTTGTTTGCGGCTCAATGTCCTTGGCCAACTTTATTGAGTTTCAAGCGAGCAGAAAGCTCCCAAGCTGTTTTCTATTTTATGCTTGCACAAGCTTTTCTGCTAATATATTTTGCTAACACATTTTGATAGTTCAGAACATTGATTCTCCCTCTTACAGTGGCAAGTAGTGTTTTTTGCTGATTACCACCTCTCACTGCAGCCCACTGAATTCCTGAAAGGCTATTTCTGGGGAATCAGCCCCCCAAAGGGTGTTGATTAAGACAGTCTGCAATATGAGAGGGGAATTGGTGAAACTTGCCCTCTTTCTCTGTCAGAGATTTGTAATAGCAAAAAAACCTTTGGATCCAATCCATAGATTTCAGAGAAGTTTGGTCTGCTGTACAGAAAACAAGTAGGAGTCTCATATGAACACCTTCAAAACTAACTACTTTTCTTATAAATTGTTCATTGTTTACAGCAATAGTATTTAATCTTTCCAACTGTGAGACTCTCTGAATATAGGCCACAATGAGAGGAATGTACATGACATGAAGTCATGTGATCTTAGAATCATGTGACAGAAAAAGAGGGAGCCAGATGTCACTGGTGTTAAGACCAGGACTGTGGTTAGCATATCAAGGAAACTGGGGACTGGATATACAAGCCAAGCACCAGGAGGAACAAATCAAGGATCGGAGTCATGGGGGAAATCCTCTTGCTTATTTTGGACATAAAATAATCTATTTCATTTCATTAGATAAATTAGATGACTTGGGCAGCTGAGGCTTGTTGGGGTTCCCATACAATGGCCAACCATGTGGATCTCAATCAGTTTTACTTTTAATTACATCTGTCAAATACTTCATTTACATATGTCGAATTCCCTGACCTGTATTGGGATCAGGTGTACCTGGTTGCTAGGTTTAATTGATAATTAGTGCTTATGGTTAAGTGTAACCAGAAGTGGTTAAAATTGAAGTCTTTCCCTATCTTCTTCGTCTAACTGTAGACCCTTAGCTGGGAAGGCTATAGGTGCTATGGTTTTTCTATTGGGGAAAACCCTGAACCTCTGCTGGAGGAACTGAGATATGTGGTCTGCCCTGCTGAACTGCTGTAAGCAGATTGCTTTGCGTGCTTCAAGAATTGCTGTGGAACTGGTCCTGTAATATCTAAGGTAACTTAGCTAGAGATATTAAAAACCTTTTTTATTTTCTGTTCACATAGTGTGTTGGTATTGTTTTGCACTATAAGTAAAACTTTTGTTATATATCTGTTGGTGTGTTTTGTCTGGGGTTTGCAGAAGGCTTTTCTAGTTGCCTTTTTGGCCCTACCAATATTATGTGTGTGGAACTCCTGACTCAGGAGAGAGTTTGGGTTTCTACTCAAAGTCCTAAAGGAAGCAGGGTTGACCTGTGCCTTGCATTCCTGGATGAAGCAGGTCTGGTGGCAGCCTATCATGGTTTAGGAGCAAGAGGAACTTGACTCCTGATCTTGTTAATATTAATCAGAGTGCTCTGCCTGTCAGGGCTCCAACCCAACTTCCTGCTGGGTTGGCAAAGGAGTGCTTGAGGGACGCTTTTTGAATTCTGAAAAGCTGAAAAACCTGAAAATCCTTTTTTTGGTGTTTTTTTTAAAATTCGGATTTACTGAACACACACTCCTAGATTAGACCTGTGTATACTGGAGTTAGAATTCCCAAGAACCCAAGAATAGACACAGAGACTGGGTAGCTAAAATAATTCTTTACTAAATATTCTCAAGCATATAAACAATATTCAAGCATTCACACACACAATACAGAACTAATAAAGCAGAGGTGATTGATAGCTGATAGAAGTTTCAGTTATGGGGTGATACTACCTGTCCAGATATGCAGAGGTCTGTGGAGATGAGTTTATGGACTAAACCCAGAGGTTTAGGGGTGGTCTGCCAGTTGGCATCAGGGCAGAGGCACACGGTCTGAGGCCATGTGCTGACAGATATAGACATTGGAAAACAATGCAGACCAATGGAAGGCCTGGGGGGCTGGTCTCAGCTGAGAACAATAGTTTACCTGGGCCAATGATGGGTCCCAGGGGTGCATGGCATCAGGATGGGCAAGGCCTAGATGTGACCAATAAGCTTCCAGAGAAACAGGGTCTGGATATACTGAGATTAAGCCAGGTGCTGGATGATTGGGCTGGGGGTGTCCATTGTGGAACAATAGAGAGGTCTGGCACCAGGAAAATGTTTCTTAAAGTGTGGCAGGATGAACCTGAATGAGTGACCATTCACTAGATATGGAGAGTTAATGTTTCCTTGATAGGTCTGGCTGTTGTATGTTAATCTCCAGTAGCTAGATCATTAGGATCTAGGATGACAGCTACCTGTCAGTTAGTGTCAGCTGATGTATTCAGAGGACAAGTCCCAACTTGTTCTGCCTGGCACTGAACAGTGTGCAGTCACTGTGACTCAGCAGTCCACTGATTGGTGGAGGTTTGTATATATGTCTTTGTATTACTGCCATACTTTTTCCTTTTGTATATTGGATGGCTGGCGTAGCACTTTGCTTGTGAATACTGTGAATAAAACTCTTGTATATAGTGTACCACTGGACTGCCTTTGTGTGGTTACTATAAGAGGTTCCTCTGCTGGATCTGCAGTGCAAGCAGGTGAGAGACTGAGGTGGCTGGGAAGTCCTAGTAAAGGTTTGGGGACTTGAACCGTTAAGACACGCACCCCGCAACAGGGTTATGGGCCCAGACCTTAACGGGTTCGAACCCAGCCTGCTAAGGACTCAGCCCAGTCTGAAGGAGAGCCAGCTTGGTGCGAACAACCAGCTCTGCTTTCCAAGGAACGCCGGTGAGCCGTGCTGAAAGGTGGTGTGTGCAGCTGTGAGTCCAGGAGCTGAGGTGGACAGTTACTGCATTCTCCAGGAGTGGGGGAGTGACCTGCCCAGATAAGCCTGTATGCAGCAAGAGCCACGCCGGAGAACAGACGGCAGTTCCAGCTTGTGAGTGTTGGTGAGTCGGGAGTGAATTATGACTCTCATGCCAGCTATGCAAGTGGTGGACAAATTAACTTCTACAAACTACGACGTTTGGGCTTTTAAAATGAAGCATTACCTCATTAGAGAGGGGATTTGGCTGTATGTTGAAGACCCTCCTGACCCTGTGCCTGTGGGAGACCAGTCGAAGGCTAAACGAGCCCTGGCATGCATCGTTTTGTCGGTGAGTGACGATCAGCTTATTCATATTATGTCAGCAGCTGATGCACGGGAGGCTTTTCAATCACTTAAAGATGTTTATGTGCAAACAACTGCTGGAACCGTGATGTCTTTGACACGCCGTTTGTATAGAAAAGTTCAAGCTCCAAACGAATCAGTTCGGGAGCATATCAACGCGCTGACTGAGCTTTATCAACAGCTTGAAGGCAGAGGTAAACAAATTAGCGCTGAAGATAAATGTTATCTCCTACTCAGTTCATTAAACGAGGCTTATGACCCCCTTATAGTAAATTTGGAGGGGCTGCAGCCTGCCCAATTGAACCTTCAGCATATAATTGGGAGAGCTTTGGAATATGAAGCAAAACTAAAATCTCAGCAGTCTCTGTCTGCTCCGGTTGCCTGCCAGCGAACTAATGACTGTGTGGGAGTTGCCAGTGGAAATAAAAGCTTCAGCAGAAGTTTCAAAGAGGAAAAGATAGAGCCAGCTAAAGCTCTGCGAGTAAAACACTGTTATCTGTGTGGCTCAACAAAACATGTGAAAAAATCCTGTCCTTCAAACAAAAGGAACAATCTTGGTGGTCGCTCTGACACGTCGTCGAGTCGTCCTTTTGTGTCTCTTGTCACTACCAAGGAGGAAGACAAGTCAAAATGGGTTCTCGACAGTGGGGCAAGTGTCACAATTGTAAACAGTCCTGACTTGTTGAAGAATGTGCGTGATGCTCAGCTACAACATGTAAGACTTGCAGATGGTCATGTAGCAGAAGTGACTTGTTCTGGAGAACTAACCCTACAGTGTCTAAACCACACCTTCCAGAACGTAATCTGTGTTCCAACTCTGGAAAGTAATTTACTTAGTGTTCTGGCACTGGATCGTGCCAACTTTGAAATTATTTTTGGTGGGGAGCAATGTCTTATTAAGAAAGGTGGAAGGGAAATTGCAAATGCTAACCTTGTAAATGGGGTGTATGTATTGAATAGCTCTGTTCTTGCAGCTACAGCAAGTGTTCCTGGAAATAAGGATCCACATCATGAGTGCCTACATCTCCTCCATTGCCGGTTAGGCCACGCCTCCTTCAAGGCAATTAATGAAACCCTTGCTTTAACAGGTAAAGAAGGTGTTAAGGCTTGTAATACTTTTCTTGATTGCCAAATATGTAAACAGGTTAAATCTCATGCTTATCCTGTGGCACGCAAAAGTGAAAGGGAGTCAACTTATCCTTTGCAACTAGTAAATGTTGATATCATAGGTCCTTTTGCACCCAGTGTGTCTAATAATCACTTTGCCCTGACAGTGGTTGATGATTTTTCAAAATATGTTTGGACTTATATTTTAAAACATAAGTCTGACGCCTTTGAGTCACTGAAATATTGGTACAAGAAGGTAAAGAACCAATTAGGGGATCTCAAAGCTATACAAACTGACATGGGTTCTGAATTTATGTCAAACAAAATGAAACAATGGTTAAGAAATCTAGGGGTGAAACATCGTGTGGCAAATGTTAGCACGCCAGCTGAGAATGGGGTTGTTGAAAGAAAAAATGCTACTTTACAGACGGTTATGTATGCCATGCTCGCTGATGCACAATTGCCTAAACAGTATTGGGCAGAAGCCTTAAAATATGCCACTTTTGTTACAAATAGGCTGTGGACAAGAGTAACAAATTCCATACCATATGCAATGTTGTACCAAAAAATGCCAAAGTTAGATTTTCTGCGTGTGTTTGGTTCCCAAGCATGGGTAAATGTACCATTGAATCAGCGCAGGAAGGGTGGTCAGAGATCCAAACTCTTGACTTTCATAGGATGCCAGTCTGGTATGAAGGCTTATAGGTTTGTAAATGATCATAACCAACTCAGTTTTAGTAGGTCTGCCAACTTCACTGAGGGAAGGAATTGGCACAAGATTCATGGTAACTCACTATATGAAAAGGCAATGTTACCACTCTCAGGTGATCAACAAACTGTGTCAAATTCTGAGGAGTCTCAACCTGGCTCATCTTCTCAGTCTACTGTTTCAAGTGATGTACAGGCTGAAACCAGTACTCTTAGAAGGTCTGAAAGGAGCAACAAAGGTATTCCTCCTCAGAGGTATGGTTTTGAAACACAAGTTGTCAATATGGTCTGTGTAAAGGAGCCTACATGTTATTATGATGTTACTGTAATGCCTAAAGATGAAAAACAAGCCTGGATGCAGGCGATGCAAACTGAATATGATTCATTGTGTTCAAATGATGTGTTTGAACTGGCTGAAGCACCAGAGGGTAGCAGAATCATAGGTTGCAAATGGGTGTACAAATTAAAACCTGTACAGGGTGGTCAACCTCAAAAGAAAGCTAGGTTAGTAGCTCAAGGCTTTTTTCAACTTATTGGTGAAGATTTTGATGAAACTTTTGCACCCACAATAAAAAGTCATACTTTAAATGTGGCCCTGACTAAAGCAGGTATAGAGGGAATGCATGTTCAACACTTTGATTTCACTACAGCATATTTGAATGCAGACTTGAAAGAAGCATTGTACATGCAACAAATCCCTGGTTTTGTGAATGAAAATCCAAATTTGGTATTAAAACTAAAGAAAGGTCTTTATGGTTTACGTCAATCAGGTCATCTCTGGAACCAATGTTTAACAAACACTTTGACTGATATGGGGTTCAAACAGAGTCTTGCTGACCCATGCATGTTCAGTAAAATCATCAATGGAAACAAATGTTATTTGGTACTTTTCGTCGATGATGTGTGTTTTATCTATGGGCAAGCAGAAGATCTGACATGGTTTGAATGTACAACAAAACAATATTTTAAAATGAAAAATCTTGGTACAATTAGTCATTATCTGGGAATAGATATCAGCAGAAACTCTGATGGTTATTTTGAAATATGCCAAGAAAACAAAATTGTGAAATTGTTGGAAAAATATAATATGCTTGATGCAAAACCTGTGTCCACACCAATCTCTACTAGCTATGCTAGAGAACCTGAAGATGAAGTCTTTGAACAAAAACAATTGTACCAGTCATTGATAGGTTCTTTAAACTATTTAGCTACATGGTCTCGGCCAGATATTTGTTATGCTGTTCATGCACTTAGCCAAAAAAGTGCTAAACCATACAAACGGGACTGGAATGCAGCTAAAAGGCTTTTAAGGTATTTAAAGGGAACCAAGAAATGCAAACTTGTATTGGGTTTAAACAATGCACAACAGGTTCTGGGTTATAGTGATTCAAATTGGGGCTCCAATCTTGATGCAAAGTCTATAACTGGCTATGTAATTTTTGTGCATGGATCATTGGTGATATGGAAATCTGTAAGAGTCTAGTTTCGACCAGTACGTGTGAGTCCGAATTTGCGGCCTTGAATGAATTGACTGTACAAATGGAATGGCTACAACAACTGTTAACAGATTTTGATGTAAAGCATGATATGCCTATGATTGTAAAATGTGACAATACTGCAGCTGAAATGTTAGCAGATGCCCAAGGTATAAGGCCTAGATCTAGGCACATTAACTTTAGATACCAAAATGTTAGGGATATTGTCCAAAGAAAAATAGTGTCATTACAACACTGTATGTCTAGTGAGAATGTTGCAGACATGTTTACTAAGGGCTTGAATGAAGCACAATTCTTGAACCTTAGGGGAGACTCAACATGATCCTACCTACTGAAGCTTAAGGGGGAGTGTTGTATGTTAATCTCCAGTAGCTAGATCATTAGGATCTAGGATGACAGCTACCTGTCAGTTAGTGTCAGCTGATATATTCAGAGGACAAGTCCCAACTTGTTCTGCCTGGCACTGAACAGTGTGCAGTCACTGTGACTCAGCAGTCCACTGATTGCTGGAGGTTTGTATATATGTCTTTGTATTACTGCCATACTTTTTCCTTTTGTATATTGGATGCCTGGCGTAGCACTTTGCTTGTGAATACTGTGAATAAAACTCTTATATATAGTGTACCACTGGACTGCCTTTGTGTGGTTACTATAAGAGGTTCCTCTGCTGGATCTGCAGTGCAAGCAGGTGAGAGACTGAGGTGGCTGGGAAGTCCTAGTAAAGGTTTGGGGGCTTGAACCGTTAAGACACGCACCCCGCAACACTGGCATAGGTGTAAGAATGCAAATATCTTCGACAAATATATGGAGACAGGAATGAGAGGATTATTCCAAAAGTATTCCCTGACACATAGATGAAACAGAAGAGAGGGATGGAAACATACCACGTACTTCATTCATGACAATAGCACAGGCCAGAGGCTTTTTGTCCCTGCCTGCCTGTACATTTGACAGACAAAAGACTAGCCATTGGTCAGTAGAAGATGCCTGAGGCAAGGGCAGAGACTTGCCCATTCTAGTCCTTTTTGGACTGAGCAGACAGAATAGATGTGGGGGAAGGGCTGTTTGCATGGAGGGTGCTTGGCAGTGCCCCTAGTCTGAAGAATTCTCTTTGGCCTGAGTTTTCTCAGCCAAGATGTGGTTCTTCTACTCCCAGCAAAAATCACTGTTTAAGCCAAGGCTGGCTTCATAGGGCACTGCTTGTGGAGGTTCAGAGGTCATTTTGGGGTGTCTCTCTCTCGGGAAAGACCACCCCGGGTTCAGGGCTAAGGATGCTGGCAACAACTGCAAGATTTTCTGTGTCTGATAGAGTTACAGAACCTGTTTTTGTTTTGTTTTTTTGTCCACTAGGATCTCAGTGACTTACAAAGCACAATTAATATATCTAATTCTAAATTAGGCACCAGAGTATGGATCAAAAAATCTGTACGACAGGGCCAGATATAGAAGGGGAACGTATTCTGCAAATCTGGGGGAATTAATTTTATTGTAGCCTAAGGTTTTGTAGGCTTGACGCTCTTTACAAGATTCCCTGCATCTGAGGCAGTCTCAGGCCCATGAAAGTTTAGGCTACAACAAATTTATTGAGGTTAACTGGTGTGGTTAGTCCAGTCACCATTAGTTGGCAGAGTGCTTAAATAAAGCTACAAACGCAGCTGCATCACTTTACCAGGTTACTCAGCTTACAAAGCTAGACAGAGCCACATTGCAAGTTTAGAAGAGAAATACTTCTCTCTTTATTTGAGAAGTACACTTTGGATAGGAAAGAACAGAGATTGATAGATTACTAATTTACTAGCTAAAGGATGGAAGCGGATGGCGAGAGGCCCATCTGCCTCATGGGGCCAAGAGAGGACCATGTGTCCCTGTCTTGGTGTTTGCAGTAGAGAGCATGTCTTCATCCAGGGGGAGAGAGAGAAGGAGGAAAAGGGAAGTTGATCCCTGAGAACACAATCTGCATTTCAAAGAGGACAGTGGCAGAAGAGTAGATACAGGAAGAAAGGTCATTGGGTCTGTCTAGCTATCCAGTCTCTCTTGCCAGTCTGGAGGTCTGAGACAGAGGGCATCGCATCTGGAACTTCCAACAAAACTTGTTAATATTTGAAGTATTTTGAAGAGAGCTAGCATGGTGTAGTGGTTAAGAGCAGCAGGCTCTAATCTAGAGAACCGGGTTTGATTCCCCACTCATCCTCATGAAGCCTACTGGATAACCTTGGGCCAGTCACAGTTCTCACAGAACTCTCTAAGTCCCACCTATCTCTCAAGGTGCCTCTTGGGGGGAAAGAAAGGGAAAAGTGATTGTAAGCTGCTTTGAGACTCCTTGAGGTAGAGAAAAGTGAGGTATAAAACTTACTCTTCTTATACAGTATTTCAAGAGTTTTGTTTAAGCTTCACTATGAATGGCCCTGGGCAAGTAACAGTCCTTCACTGTGCTCCTAATCTGAAAAATCAAGCAAATAGTAGAGCTAGCTCAAGCATTAGTGTAGAAATAAAATACATTAAGGATTATAAAGTATTTCTACTCTAAAAAGTGCTATAGCAGTTCTAAATCGAGGCTGTACACTTTAGTGAATTGAGCTGATGGGTTAGTCATTGGGAACAATTTATCAGTGAGTCTGCAGTTGAAGGGCCCATCTATTTTTTCATATAGTTTGGACTTTATTGTATTATTGTAATAGGACATGGAAAAGAAATTAAAACCCTTTCCAACAACAGGCAATCACAGAAGTAGTAGTATCATTATTAATTAAACTGTAAATTATCTCTCACATCCTTTAATATCTTCCAAAAGGATATCTATTTTGAGTTTTGGTAATAGCAAATTTATTTATATATAACTCATTATAGTCAACAAAGAGTTTTTAATTTATGTTCAGCCCTAGTATACTAATTGATTTATAGGTAGAAACTTAAAAGTTTTCCCCCAGAATCCCAATAGCATAGACCCTGGATGGAGTTGGCAGTCATCACTCTCAGAGAGCTTGTTGGTTCAAGAAATAGCAATTCATTTAACTCTCTTTGCTGCTAGATCTCTGACTGTTGCTAAATCTCTCCCTCTCCCTCCCTCCCTCCCTCCCTCCCTCCCTCCCTCTCTCTCTCTCTCTCTCTCTCTCTCTCTCTCTCTCTGGGTTTCTCAGAGAGAAACGCTGAACTACCCAAAGATGAACTATCCAATGAATAGTCTAGGCACCACCTAGTAATATGAGGTAGCCATCGACATATTCAGTCTACTTTGTGCTTGTACACTACTTCAAGCTGACTCTTGCAGGGTGATTGGCTGGTGTCTGTTCTTTCAGGACACTTTTCCTATCAGTTGGTTCATGACCCCTGAGTTGAGAAAAATGTGCTCAGCATATGGAATGTTTTGGCTCAAACTCTGACTTTTCAGAGAAATTATTCTAGAAATATTACAATTTGGTGGATTTCAGTTACCAGTAATAAACAGTGCCAACTGAATTTTTGATTTAAAGAAAGATTGAATTCTAGTTTCATTTCCTTAAGCGCTTTCTTCTGTGGCCTTGAACAAACTGCTTTTGTTTTTAGCTTCTCTGTAAAATAGGAATCACTCTAGTGATCAATCATGCATTTTTCTCATTTAGCTGTATAGTAAACAATGTTAGCCAATATTTACACATCATTCTGCTCTGCAAATTGTGGTTAACTTGTTTTACAATATGCTGCTTAGGCTCTTGTCTACTGCTTCATACTGTGAAAATATAAACATTATTTAAAACTCCTGTACCAAGAATACCAATTTGTTGAAGAAAAGGTCTTTTTCCCCACCACCGGACAATTTTAATTATGTTTTACTAATTGACCAGCTATGTAGCAAGGGTGAATTCATTAAATGCTATAGCATGTCTCTCCTGAAATTTAACTCTCTGGAGGCTGTAAAATTAATCAGGTTTCTTGCGTTCCTGTCTATAATGTGCTTATGATTACACGTTTTTATTAAACAATTGTCAGCACAAGTGATAGCTTTTTCCTTAATCTCAGATGAGCTGGCATGAATTTATCCTTTTTTATTTCTGTATTTCTTTGTTGTGTACCCAGCAGCAGAGGAGCTCTCCTGCAGTGATGCCTGGTTCATATTACCTCACCATTGCCGTTTTTGCATGTTCCGGATTACACATTACAGCACTATTTCAGTCTGGAAGTGGACATGGCTGCTTCCTACCCATTACTGCCCACATGGCCAACACTGGAGTATGGATTGATCATGTCATCTGCCTGACTTACAGGGATGCCAATTCTTGTTTTTAGTAATGCACCATGGAATCCAAACCATTTGTAAGCAACAGTCATATCACAGAGGCACATACAAACTGGGCACACACATGAACCTACACATAAAGCTGCCTTTTACTGAATCAGACTATTGGTCCATCAAGGTCACTATTGTCTATTCAGACTGGCAGTGGCTCTCCAAGGTCTCGGGTAGAGGTCTTTCACATCGCTATTACCTACCCCTTTTTAACTGGAGATGCTGGGGGATTGAACCTGAGATCTTCTGCATGCAAAGCAGATGGTCTTCCACTGAGCCATAGCCACAACATAAGGAGCTTGACTAATGGAAAAGAACAAAGCTAAACTGGGTGCACAAAAAGTGCACTGAAGAGCATTATGCAAAGATAGTGATAAAGGGAAAGATTTCTGTATCTCTTTGGTAGGGTGTTACTTGATGTTACATATGTTACTTGAATAAGTATAACCCGAACTTGGACAGGATTTCCTTACCTCTCCTGGTACAGAGGTTTTATTTGTTTAATAAATACAAGCATTATTACCACACAGTTCTCCCAAGTATATGAATCAGCTCTTTTCATTCTGTCGTACTATTGAAGAAGTTTAGGGTAGAAAATTTCAATAACAATTCACATTTTAACTACATTTTCAACTACTTATTGAAATAAATAGAGCTGTATGTCTTGGAAAGCTCTATGTGAACTGGTCTCCCAGGTATTTGGGTATCAGGTTGCAATTCAGGTCACTTTGACTTGTGTTCTGCTCCAGTGGTCAAATGGGAACATTCCTTTAAAAATAATGAACTCATTGCCAGTTTCTATGAATCTTACTGCCAGAAGAAACTCTAAACACAATATGCAGAAGCTTCCTGCTTGGAGAATAATTATCACTCCAAAATATTCAAAGCAAAAGCTGGGAAGCCATTTTGAAGCCTGTTCTGAGAATTAATGATTTGGGATTATTTAACTATTAACCATTTATTGATATTAGATCCAGCATTTATTGATGTGTTTTTATTTTAAATTAAATATTTTCTTGATTCTCTTTTTTGGTTTTTGGTCTATTAATATCACAACAGTTCCTTCTGCTAACTAAGCAAACTGATGCTGCATATTTATGTCTTAATTCTTTTGCTGCAGCAGTTTCTGGCTGGTTCTTCAAAATATCTTCCAAATACTGTAATTAGTTGATTACAGAAAAGCTAAGACTTATATATAAAAATTTATCATTAGTGACTTATAGTTGAGTATTCCATTCAAAATAACCCATCTCATTGTTGACATGTGGTGGTAATGATCCCTGAAAGTCCTGCCCCTCTTCCAAGGCTCTGAACAAATTCTTGTGATTTTGGCCTCATGCAAATCCAAATGATTGCCAGCCATTCAAAGCCCATGGAACTCCACTGGACGGGAGGGGGTGAACCAGTCTCAGACTGTGGTCACACGAGCAGTTCATGCTGATATAATTGTGTTACTTTTGTGGATTTAAAGAGCACAATCCTAGTCTTCGGCACTCTGCTTTGCCTCACTTTGGAAGCAGAATAATCAGGCACCGGGAAAAGTCTAGTATTTTGGGGTGCTAGTGCTTCCACTCCATGTTTCTGGCTATCTGAACTCCCGTCTTGTAAAGTCAAGCTGTTTGCAAAGGGTGAACCTTCCCTTCCATTTTTGCCTCCTTTTCTTTTTTGGATCAGATAGCAATATTCACATAAGCGCATAATTGCCCCTGGCATTATCAGTCACCTTGGCCAAGTAGTCATTCTGGATTGGGAGTCCCTGGGGAGGTGTTTTCAGGTGACAAATCCCCCCAACCCCTCTCCTGTTTCTGCATCAGAGTCGGAGACAATCCCATTATTGACACAAGAGTAAATCCACTGATAACAATGGGACTATTCTCATGTAAATCTGCACGCTATCCTCTCCGTGTGTTCCATGAAAAAGAGGCCAAGGGAAGGAGGCTGAGAGGGGCTTGAGTTCTTGGCAGAGAGATTGTGAAGCTGTCAAAAAGGAGGCAGAGCATCAGATACACGCTTATGTGCATGAGTGAAAGACCAAATATCCTTATTCTAATTGCCAAAATGTGTGGATACCTATTCCCACCAACAGGGGGCTCACTTTCCCCCAACAGCTTTTCCTACATAGTCAGTAGACTTCCTGGCTTTGTAGAAAAATCCAAAAAGTGAAAAAAATCCCTTCAGGAACGGTTGAATTCCCCCAAAAATCTTTTGAAATGGCCTCTACAGGGACCTAACTCCAGGCATTAATGGTGAGAGATTAGAATGTTCAGGGGGGGGGCTTCTAACTGACTTTGTCAGTAAAAGGGTGGGGGAAGGGCCCTTTCCAGGCCTGTTCTGGCCTTTCAGGGAGGGGGAAGGGAGCCTTGGGGCCAGGCCTCACAAGAGTTGCCAGTGCCAGGCTGGGGGATTTCTAGAGATTTTGTGGTGGACTCTAAGGAGGGCTGGGTTTGGGAAGGGAGAGGCCTCAGCTGGGTATAATGCCACAGAGTCCACCCTCCAAAGCAGCCATTATCTGCAGGGAGACAGACCTCTGCTGTCTAGGGTCCAGTTGTAATTCTGGGGGGTCGCCAGGGCCCATTTGGAGGTTGGCACCTCTAGGCCTGCCAGTAGTCTAGGGTTGCCAGGTCCCCCCTGATTTGCATGACTCACCTAGCCTCAGCTGCTTGCTACCATTCATCAGCAGCCACCCTATGAAAGCCAGTGAGGTGCAGCAGTTAGAGCTTCAAAGTAGGGTCTGCAAGACCCAGGTTCAGATCCCCATCTTGCAGTGGAAGGTGACTGCGTGATTTTGGACCAGTCACAAATTTCAGCCTAACCAACCTCACAGGGTTGTTGTGCAGATAAAAAGGAGGAGGGAATGATGAAAGCTGCTTTGGCCCTCACTGTGGAGAAAGACTGTAATTTTCCTAGGTAGAGGCTGGGGGATGGAGATGGAAAGCAGACAACAGAGAGGCAGATAAAGGTAGGTTGGCTGTTGGTTGGGAAGGAAATAGGGTTGCCAACTCCAGGTTGGGAAATCCCTAGGCATTAGAGGGGTGAAGCCTGGAGAGGGTGGAATTTGAGGAGGGGAGGAACTTTGGACTGGTGTAATGCCATAGACTCTACCCTCCAGCCATTTCCTCCATGAGAACCACCATTGCTAGCATCTGGGTGAGGACTGGAGATCACCCAGAATTACAACTGTTGTCTAAGAGACAGAGATCAGTTCCCCTGGATAAAATGGCTGTTTTGGAGGGTTGAGTCCATGGCATCATACCCTGCTGAGGCTGCTTGCTTCCCCAAGCCTCACTGTCCCAAGGCTCCACCCCCAAATCTCCAGGAATTTCCCAACCTGGAGCTGGCAACCCTAATTGATCTCTGTAGCTGGGAGATCCATTGTGATTCCCAGATTGCTGCCACTGCTGCTGTGGGGAAGAGGAAGCAGGTGGATGGCTGAAAGCACTGCCACCACTGTTGCTGCTGCTCTGCGGAGTGGGGGAGGAAGCATGCAGGAGGCTGGGAGAGTGATGGGGGCAGAAAGAAAAAATGATGGGGTGGGGGGCAGAAAGAGAGAGAAAGAGTGATGATGTGGGGAGGCAGAAAAACAAAGAGAAAGATGACAGATCAGAAAGAGACAGGGAGTAACATGCATGGAGCAAAAATAGAGTAAGAAAAGGGGGGCAGAGGGGAGAAATAGTGTGAGGTAGGGGGTGAGCAGAGGAAGCAAAGGTGTGATGAATGAGATAACCATCCCACAAGTTTCTTGTGGGTCTCCACTTATGTGTGTGTGTGTGTGTATTTAAACTACTGCAAATAGATGCACAACCAGATTGCACCAAGCGCCCAGTGTGACCACAGCCTCAGTTTAAGAAGGGTGAAGAAAACCTCTTTTTCTCAGATAGGGGTTTAAAGAATCCATAGGAGAGGCCAGAGTGGGTTACTGGACATTCCAGAAGGCAGTTGCCTCAGAGTCCACCACCCTCCCCCATAGCCACCACACATGGTTTCGACTGTTAAAAGAATAAGCCAGGAAAATAGCTCTCCATTAAAAGGCATGGAAGTGTGAATCCAAATATTAGTAACAGTAGTGAATACATATTTAACTTGGTGTGATGTGGCTGCAGTGTTATCTGAGGAAATCTCTGACAAAGCTCTATGAAATTACAAATATTTATTGTTGGTAATACAGGATGAAGTCCCTACAAGAGTTGTCAATAAAGAAGTATGCGTACGGCATAATTTGTTCTGGTTTGAGTTAAAGTAGAACAAGATCAGGCAGTAGGCTATGAACAGGGTATGCTTCATGTGCAGAATTTGCTGAAGTAATTGGCTTTCATACACCTTGAAATGAAGTCTTGAAAGCTGTTATATTAAATATAGGATAGGCTGAAAAGACACATGATTTTTAAAAAGGAAATTTAATCCCTAATATTATTCCATTTCAGATGATGAAAGTACTGTTGGCCTTTGACAGGAAGAGGACAAAGAAATTAAGAGGTGTTTGTGTTACACCAGAGATACACCAAACCCATTGTTAAAAAGACTGTGCCACTCTGAATCACTCTTTAGATTCCACATAATGTAATGTTTATCTTGAAGATGTGTTATATAAGGAGAGAGCCAAAAGTGGTTCATAAGAGATTTATGGGGTCACAATATGCATAAAGAGGGAATAACTGAGAGCTAAGATAGCAAATACTTCTGATAATGTTGCCAAGTGGAAGCTGAAAAAATTGTCCCAAATGTGGAAAGTCTAAAAGCACTATCTGATACATGGTTCCATGTCACCACCCCATGTGTCATCACACTACCCCAGTGCATGTTCAGTTTCCCAGCAACAAGCTATAAATGCAATCCTGGAATAGTTTTTAGATAGCCTTAAGTAAATCTTATTTGATAGTTCAAAACAATAAAGCCAAGTGAACATTATGATTTGAATTGAACTAGGATTTTCTGACATGAACAATAGCTGAGGCTGCCAGTGTGATGGCCAGAATCCAACACGGTATATAAAGCCAGTAAAGTGCTCCATGTTGTGTTTGATCTGGCTGAAGATATTATTAGTGTAACCCCTAAAGTGATTAATTTAAAAGTGTTGGCAGAATTTAAACATGCAGAGGAATGGAGCACCAACTGTTTAAAGAATTTGAAATGATGGGAAGTTCCTAATCTAGCTATGTTAACTAGCAGTCCTTCAGCTGTCCCCTATAGGCTGGTCTGATCTTCTTCAAGTAGGTGCTCTATAGACCTTGTATATTCCAATAAAAGTGAGTGAATACTACTTTAAGTAAATATTTAAGTATATCAGTTAGTGTTCCCTCTAAGCTCCACAGTGCTGTGAGCAAAAATTCTACCTCATGAGTGATTAAAGCTAGTAGCTTTAAAGTTGTGAGCCAGTCTACATTTGACTATTGCATAAATTAGTTTCTTAGAAGATTATTTCCATAACCTTGTAAAAATTTCAGAATGAAATCTTTTAAAGTATTTTGAAACTATATTTTAAGAATAATTTAAACACTATAAGAGAAAACAAAATCATCATATTTAGTTGCAGAAAATGTTGTTCTCTATGGGGGTAGACCAGACCTCCAGAGAATAAGTCTACCTGCCGCTTTCCACTATATTGGTAGAACTGGCCTCCAGAGAACAGATCTACAATTCCCTTAGCACTATATTGGTAGACCTGGCCTCTAGAGAACAGGTCCACCCACCCCTTTCCAGTGTATTGGTAGACTTGGCTTCCAGAGAACAGGTGTACCCACCCTAGTCCACTATATTGGTAGACCTGGCCTTGTACTATCACCCTCTGCTGAGCCTTAGAAAACATACCAGCACTTGGGGGGGGGGGCTATTGCAGTCTACTTTAGGTTTTTTTTCCATGAAATAAGACAAATGTACAGGTCAGATATAACAGAGATGGAACAATCACTGTCAGAACCCTGCCTAACTTAGCAAACAGGAAGTTGTTTAAATGTTATAAACCTTCCCAAACTACTTATTTATTCAAATATTTGTATCCCACTTTTACTGTAACTAAAGGCATCTTACAAATCATACTAAAAAGCAAAATGGGGTGTGCAAAAATTTGATCCCCCCCGCTCCATTCGCATCTATGGGTCCCATAGGCTATAATGGAGAATTGATCTGGGGGTATCTGGGGCAGGGTGGGTTTTTTTTGAGGTAGAGGCACCAAATCTGCAGCACAGTTGTTAGTGCCTCTCCTCACCCCCCCCAAGTTTCACAAAGATTGGACCAGGGGGTCCACTTCTATGGACCCCAGAAGGAGGTGCCCCCATCCTCCATTGTCTCCAGTGGAGGGGAAAGTGCTTGTGAGATGGAAGCTGAATTTCCTGAGCTGGCAGCTAAAATTCTGTACACCAGCTCTCCCTAGCACAGCTTAGAGGGAACACTGATATCAATGAAATGAGGCCTCAACTATAAATAGGAAGAAAAGTAATTTTAGATCTTGCAGCTTAGCTCCAGCCTGGATCACTAAATGATTTAAATGAAAAATGATTTAGGGAAATTTCTGGGGGGAAAGAAATCCAGAGGGGAACAGCCCCTGAAAATGCCTCTCTGTGTGTCCTCTCCATTTTTCCCTTGCCACATGGATAGTATTCTTAGGCAGCTGCACTTGGCTGACCCTGGAGGTTATGAAGAAACATGAGAGGAGATGGTCTTGCAGGCATGAAGGAATTATAGGTCAAAATCAGCATATGAATTGTGTCTGGAGGCATACTTGGAAAAGGGGAGGGAGATCCAAACATAGTGTAGAAATATCAAAGACCCACAATGTCACCATATCTTTAAAAGCATTCCAGTGATTCGTTTTTATATCCTGAGTACTTAATACTTTAGATTAGTAGTCTGTTGAAGGTTGAGAAGTCAACACAATTACTACGATTATCAGTAACATAGGCTGTTACACATTGCGTCTGGCACTACCAGCTTAGATGGTTACAATTATATATGCATATACTGTTTGTCTACACTGGTTATGAACTGAAATGACAGACCGCTGTAGCGGTTGCCAGCTCTGAGTTGGGAAATACATGGGGATTTTGAGAGTGGAACCTTGGGAGGCTGGGATTTTAGGAGGGGAGGGACCTCAGCAGGGTGTGATGGAACCATTTTCTCCAGGGGAACTGGTCTTGGTCATCTGGAGATCAATTGTAATAGCAGGAGATATCCAGGTACCACCTGGAGGTTATACAAAAACTGAGGGTCACAGTGTTAGGAAGATATGGAAAAGTATATGACGCTGGGAAAAAAAGAAAAGTATATGACACTGTATATGATAGATGTATGCTTAAGGTAGATCTATTTTGTGCTTTTTATTTTTAAAATTTTTCTCTACTGTTATATAAATATTGGTGTCAAGTATTACCAAACATAGGTTTTACCCAAACAATACATCAAAGTGTAGGTTTACAGTATGTTCAAACATTCAAACAGCACCTTGTCAGTTTCACAATCACTAAAAACTACAAGCTGTATGTTAAAAATACAAATGTGTCTTACTTCTGAGAAAGACTGATTTATCAGCCAACCAGTCTGATATCTCAATCATACACGAAAGGTTTTTCTAAGATAGTTCAGTTGTTTTCAAAAGACCTTCCTTACCTCCTAAAATATTTTGTCTGTTTTAGCTACAGGAACCCAAATACATAACAAGTCACATGAGCATGCAGCTTACAAAAAAGTGTCAGTTACTGGGGTGTGGGGCTGTTTCACATTATGCACCTACCAGGCTCCATCTCACCATGAAATGCATTTCAATTCTCTGAGTTGCTGATTTTTTTGATGTGCTGTCAATACATAACAATGAAATGGAAGACAGAGTTATGCTGTTAGTATATACTTACCTAGCAATCATTTTGGTTTCTGTTGATAATTTCCTTGTTGTAGGGTTGCCAGCCTCCAGGTGGGGCCTGGGGATCTCCTGCTTTTACAACTGATCTCCAGCTGACAGAGATCAGCTCCCCTGGAGAAGATGGATGCTTTGAAGGATGGACTCTATGACATTGTACCATTCTGAGGCCCCTCCCTTCCCCAAACCCCACCCTCTCCCAGATCCTCCTCCAAAGTCTCCAGGTATTTTCCAACCTGGACCTGGCAACCCTACCTTGTTGTCAGTACACAGAGCTGAATTAAAAGACATGCTTTCTCCGAACTATATCATCAGATTTAGGGTGAAGAAAACTGATGATTAAGGAAAAAAGATGTCTCCTTCTTTCAGCCATGTTTCCTTCTGAGAAACTAAAGCAAAGCTGTGCAGATCCTACTTGCTGTCCTGCTAAAGAATCTATCCTAGTGTTCAATGCAGAATTTTTTCTTTGCCCTTAACTGTATGAAGAATCTTCAAGCAAGACTAATTCTGAGGGTAGCTAAATTATCCTTGCTCAAATTTTTCAAATAGTACTTAAATCTCTAACATGGATGAACTATCCTTGAAACTCAGGACATTTTGCTTCTCTCCAAGGCTGTGGTAACATACACTAAATAATCCACTTTCAGACTGGATTTTTACTGTGTGAACTGGCAAAATCCAGTTGGAAAATTTCAGAAAGTACATTGAAAGGGATTGAAAGTGGATTATTTAGTGTGTGTGACCACAGCCCAAATGGTTCTATTATTCTCCAGTGGAAAAGGTGTGGGTGGGCCCTGCTTAAGATGCTTGTTTTTCTTATGCTTCAGATTGGTACTAGAGGATGTGGGAATGGATATCCCCTTTAATGAGGCTATGCTAGACTCCAGTGATACAGAGATGAGACCTGGTAAGACAGTCTTTAATCATCTTTTTGATCCTCTCTCTTTTCTTAAGTATTTAATTATTCATTGAGAAGCATGTTTTGTGCTGCTACGATGTTATTGCAGAAGGAAAAGTGTTAACTTTTCTTTATTTAGAAAATTCCATGATTTTCTTGACAAATGATCATCACTTTCTCCAGACCTTTGCTGTTATCAGGCTGTGAATGTACTGAGCTCATGTGATAATTACCTACTCCGCACTTACATGCTAAATTTGTCTGCAGCCTGCATGGGGTTGGCTTCCAAATTAAGATGCACCAGTCAAAACAAAGAAGTTCAAAATTCTCCATAAAATATAGTGCTTAGGAAAGAAGCCTTTTCCATGTTAGACTCCATTCTTAAACCCAGCTACTCCACACCTAATTGATATCTTGGATAAGCTTATATGCATCTACCCTGATTTCTAGATGGTCATGCCAGGATTCCAGGAAAAGTCAAGTACTTTTGCCATTGGAAGTATCCATTTCCTTGTAGTAGGGAGCGTTGTCCTCAAAAGTGATCAGCAAATAGCTGAATATCCAATGGATCCTAGTTCCCTCTCTTCTGAACTAGATTACCAAGCAGCCAGAAGTGACCTCTTCATTTGAGAAGGGAGAGGGTTTTTTTGGCCTGCAAGGAATCTCCTAGTCCCCTTGGGGGTGATGCATCAGTTCAGTTCAGAAATGAAAGAAAGAGTATTCCTAAATTAACTTTGCCACTGTAGCAGTCTCTCTTCTTATGTGTGTGCTGTGTGTGTTTATAGACCTAGTTCTTAAATTCTAAGCTGTTAGTATACATAGGACTGGCCTTGGCAAAGTTTCCTTCTACCAGGCATGCAATGCCATATTTGACACAAGTACACAATTACGTAGGCACCCATTCATTGACTCTTCTCCTATAAAGCTGGATGAGGAGGAGATTATATAAGTCAGGAAACTATTGCAATCAAGCAGACTTTCCTTAGGAATGTTCAGCTGGTGCTATCAGTGTAAGAGGGACAAAGATCTGCCCTATTCTCTCATAGTTGTATTGTGTTTAAGATCCCTATTAGTTTGTTCTAGCTGAAGTTTTTCTTTTGTTTTATCATACTGCTTGCTAGTTTTATTTTGTTTGGTTTTAGTTTTGTTTATTTAAAACAGAGATTTTTTATCTTCTCACTTATTTAGAACCTCCCAATTCTTTAGATCTTAATGGCTCCCATCCCAGAAGAATAAAGCTCACTGCTCCAAATATCAGTCTCTCATTGGACCAGAGTGAAGGATCTATCCTTTCTGATGATAACTTGGACACTCCAGATGAAATTGATATCAATGTAGATGATCTT
Organism: Gekko gecko; assembly: GCA_029375565.1. NCBI lineage: Eukaryota > Metazoa > Chordata > Lepidosauria > Squamata > Gekkonidae > Gekko > Gekko gecko. The sequence continues at coordinate 115,268,264 of JAPDNY010000007.1, forward strand.
GACACGCCAGATGAAGCAGAATCTTTTGAATATGCTGCGCATGGTAATGAATCACTTGGGGAAGGTAAAAGAACACATGAAGTAATAAAGTATGTTTCCCACATCATTTTGTGTTGGAAAAAGCAGTTCTCAGTTGATGAATCTAGCCATCAACTCAGTTCTGTGTTCAGCCTCATTCATTCATTCATTCATTCATTCATTCATTCAGGATATTTTTAAGCAGCCTCTTCAAAGTCCTTCTTGAGGCAAGTTATACTTAAAATAATATAAAAATATAAACCAAGAAGCCATTAAAACATCCCATTGGGCATAAACAGCTTAAAAACAATCTACAAAATCAACCTCAGACTAGAAGGCCATTTTTAAAAGTTGCTAAGATAAAACCCATAATCAATTAACAGTAGGGTTGCCAGGTCCCTTGGACCTGCCGGCAGGGGATAGGGGGAACTGGCTGGCTCTGCAAGCTCTGAGCAACTTCTTAACTGACCAGCAGGACTTCAGTCTTGTCTGGATTCAACTTCAAGATATTGGCCCTCATCATCCCAATACCTTTGCCTGGTACCTATTCAGGAATCCCACAGAGCCCACCTGGCTTAGATCTTAAGGAGAAACAGAGCTAGATGGCATCCACATATTGGTGACACTTCAGATCCCCAGATGACCTTTCCCAGCCCTTTTATGTAGATGTTAAATAGCATTCATGAACAGCATTATGGAACTAGAGATAGAACTCATAGCGGCCGAGGACAGACTGGCAATTTGCCCCGGTATCGAGTCGGGGCAAAAAAACCCGGAGTAAACGATACCGGGTTTTCCCGTCCACACAGCGGGGGCCTCTGCCGGAAGAAACGGGACGGAGGCGCGCGGGAACGTTCAGACTGCTGCGCCGGAGGTGCGCTATATTCACTGTTTCCCCATTATTTCGGCTGTGGGCGCATGTGCGCATGAGCGCTTGAGCGCTCATGCGCATAAGCGCATTTCGGCAATTTTTTTTTTTTGCCCTGCAATGCCGGCACCACATTGGGCAGTGGAGCGGAGCGCAGCCAATCACACCGCTGCTGCCTCATGCCCAACGCAGGTTGCTCCCGGCTTTTCGGCTGCGCGTTCAGACTCCTCGGAAGCGGAGAAACGCGCGACAAACACAGGCTTTCAAGATTTGCGTCGGCTTTTATCAGGTGTTCTTTAAATCCAGCAGTGAAGCGCGAGAGCACCGGTAGGCTACGGGTGGGGGACGCCAGGCAGATGTGCCTGTGTGAACATTCCATTTAATCCGATATTGAGTCGTTGTCAGCCCGGGTCCCATCCCGCGGCAAATTGCCAGTCTGTCCTCGGCCAGCGTAATGTAGAACACAGCAGAGCTTTGACTGTACTAAAGATGATGGTGTTTTGTTTGTTTATTATGCCCATACTAAAATTTTTACCATGGTTACCTCCCAGTGTGGTTCACAATAGTTAAACTTCAACACAAATGTATAATACATTGAGGATACATGGGTGTGGATACATAGATGTCAGTCTGTTGACTTCTGGCAGCTGATGACAGACCAGGCAAAAGGAGCTGCAAATGGACAGTCAGGGCTGTCTGGTAAGGAAGCCAGCCCACAGAAGCTGCTGCCAACCCTGGCAATTGGTGACATAGTCATAAGAACATGAGATACCATGTTGGATCAGGCCAGTAGCCCATCCAGTCCAACACTCTATGTCACACAGTGGCCAAAACTGAGGTGCCATCATGAAGTCCACCAACAGGGCCAGAACTCCAGAAGCCTTCCCACTGTTGCCCCCTCCCCAAGCACCAAGAAGACAGAACATCACTTCCCCAGACACAGTGTTCCATCTATGCCTTGTGGCCAATAGCCACTGATGGACCTCTGCTCCATATGTTTATCCAATTCCCTCTTGAAACTGCCTATGCTTGTAGTCACCACCACATCCAGTTTCTAAGCTTTTCCTTAGCAATTTCTTTGGGTAGAATTTGGATCAAATGATTCATCATTAGGTCTGAAAACCTACAGTGCACAGACCAACAGTCTAGTCAGAGAGTCAGCATAGGCAAAGCATAGGTGATAGATTTCCATTCTTTCCGTAGAGTTTGGCTTTTTTCTTTAAAGGTTGAATAGGTTGGTGTTCCTATTAGCAAGGCTTTGGGGGAGGTAAAAGGATGAAACCCCTGTCTTGTGTAGTGGCCCTGATCCAAATTGGGGCTCTGTGCAGCTGTAGTTTATGTTTTAACATTGAATGTAAATCTTTGGTCTCCTTCTCATCGAGGCTGATCCTGACACTTCTGATTTAGGCATCTAGTATGCCCATGACTGCAATGTTGACTTCAAACAGAATCACCAGACTTGCTCAAGGAAGATTTCACTGTTCTTTTTTCTATAGAAGCCAGATAGCAGAGGAAAATCATTTTGAATTAATTTCTTGGTAATATTTATCTCTTCATTGATTTTTTCCCTGTTAGTCTCTGCCCTAGTTTACCTTATTCCTGCAAAATACCAATGTTTCCATGTTTGAAAACCAAACATGTGCTTAAGTGTTTTATTGGATTATAGCCCACATTTTGTGTATTCAATGTTTCTGATACGTCTCCAGAAGGGTACAATGTAGTCTAATAGAATATGAAAGGCAGTGAATCATTCACTCTCTCTTTAATGATTATAATAAGACAGCTGAACTTGGTATAACTAGCAAATGAATAATAGTAGTTGTTGGCTAGAATCAGGCTACAATCCTAAGAAAACTTTACTGGGCGTAAGCCCCATTGAATAAAATTGGCTTTATTTCTTAGTAAACGTGTTTAGGATTTCTCTCTAAATTTTAAAACAGTCATTCAAGATTAAATCAGTTAATATTTTTCGACTATGAAGTGACCCTATTTGAAAGATGAATACTACACATTAGTGAAGAAAAATTGGATTGCTAATATGGCATATTACAGCAGAAAAAGTTTCCCTGTCATAATGTTTCAAATACAACTTAAGAAGATTTCCATTAGCTAAGTAGGTATAAGAATTACTTGATATGATATAAAAAAAATCAAAAGTTTTCCTGATTCAGCATTTTGTCTATTTACACTGACCAAACAGATGTCATGGAGAAGCCCACAAGCCAGGTGTGTGCAAAAGCAGCTGTGATAAAAATTGATACAAAGCAATCCACATTTTTAATTAGCATGGACAATATATGCTGATCTTCCCAATGCAGTTTTACTGAACTGACTTTTTTTCAAGGGAGTCTTAAAAATTGCAATACATATAATGTGTTAGAATTATATTAAAAGGAGCTTCACTCATTCTAAATGTGGATAATATCATATATGCATTTTCTATGCACTTTATATTGTCCCACTAAGGCTACCAAAAACAGCCATCTAAATATAGTCATCTATTCTAGGCTCCAATTTAAAACACTGTGATTTTAAAAACACTGAGGACTGATTATGGTTGACTTATCATAGGAGTTAAATACTGCTGTTTACAGAGAAAACTCAGGGCCAAAATACATATTATGTATGTATGTTTGCATGGGGATTAATCACAGTACCGTGAATCCTCAGGGATTATTGTCTTGTATCCAGGGGTCTTTTCGTAGAAAAACAGCTGCAGGAGCTCATTAGCATATGGTATGCTAATGAGCTATTCGGCTATTAGCATATTCCATGCCCCCTGACATCACCGGAAGTGATGTCAGAAGGGGAAGCAAAAGGGGGGGAGGCATCTTCAAAAGCCTCCCCTTCCCTTCTCCAGCTGGCCTGGGTGGGGGAGCTAAGAGAGAAGGGGTTTACAGTTTAAACTCCTTCTCATGAGAGTTGGGCCACAGAAGGAGGAAAGAGGGAAGGAAAGAGAGAGAGTAGAGAGAAGGAAAGAAGGAAGGAAAGAGGGAAAGAAAGAGAAGGAAAGGGGAGGGAAAGAAAGACAGGAAAGAAGGAGGGAAACGGAAAGGAGGAAAAAAGAGAAGAGAAGAAGGTGGGAAAGAAAGAAAGAGAGAAGAGAAGAAGGAGGGAAAGAGGAAAAGAGAGAAGGAAAGGAGGGAATGAAAGAAATTTGGCAGCAATTTGGCCCCATTATATCCTATGGGCCATTGAAGTCAAAGGTGAAAACATAGGGTCTATTCTGGGGGCTGGAGGTGAGGGGATTTGAGGGAGAGGCTCCAAACTCATAGGGTAGCTTATGGAGCCTCTCCCCAAGATACCCACCAAGTTTCAAGAACATTGGACCAAGTTACTTTTTCCCACCATAGAGAACAATGGAGGGAATAGGGGCAACCTGTTTGGGGGCCCATAGAATTAGACCCCAGGTCCAATGTTCTTGAAACTTGGTGGGTATCTTGGGAAGAGGCTCAATCAGCTACCCTGTGAGTTTGGAGCCTCTCCCTCAAACCCCCTCCCCTCCAGCCCCCAGAATAGACCCTATGTTTTCACCATTGACTTCAATGACCCATAGGATATAATGGAGCTGAAATTGACATTCGGCTGCCTGAAAGACTTCCCGAGACACCGGCTGGGGGCGGAGCTTGGCTCCTGAGCTCCCAGAGCTGTGCTCTGGTGCGCTCCCCCCCAAAAAAGACCCCTGCTTGTATCCTAAGTAGTATCAGTAGAATATGGATTTCCCCACATTCCTTCCTCTTTCTGACAGGAAAGATTGTACTTACAGAAGACAAAGGAAAAGGCAGTTTCCCCTCTTTCCCCCTCCTCACTTCATCCTTATGACAAGTGCAGCTATTCATCCATACTGTTCCTGTGTTCCAGGAATGATATTTATGAGGGTGAAAAGAGACTACAGCAGAGAGGACAAATGTGGGGAAATTTCACACCTTCCACTGGTACTGTGTGTTCTTGTAGCGTGCTGTGGATTCTGGTGTGGTGAGATATAGCCAAGGAGGAAATTGTTCACACAGTCTTGTGCAATAGCTATATACAATTTATTTACAAAAGAAGATACTGGTACACACTGTCAAAGTGCTTTGCCATACACACATCCATACACAGAGAGAGAGTCATATAGTACATGAACACTTATATACAAATGTACAACAACCATCCACCAATCAGCTATCAGTGCTGAGTCATTCTGACTTTGTCTGCCAGCACTGGACAGAACTGGTTTAGTCCCAATAAGGTGACTGTCAGAAGCTGTCAGGTAGATCACTTAGATCACCACCTGATGTCTTATTTGTAGCAACCACATGCTGACACTCCCCCTAGGACTCAGGCAGTGATGCCTAACTTCTCTCTTAGGGCCACAAACTTGTCCACCTCCAAACACTTTGTGAACATGTCTACAATATTTTCACTTGAAGCACAATACTGTAACACAACCAGTCTTCATTGCACAGTGTCTCTGACATTTTGATATCTTATGTTAATATGTCTGCTTCTAGTTTTTACACCCTGTGTATCTGCCAACTGCTAAGCTGCAGTGTTAGCACAATACACATGCATCAGTAAAGTACACGATATACTAAGATCAATGAGTAATTGGAGCAACCACTCCATTTGCACTACACAATCATTTAGCGCTGCATATTCCGCCTCACATGTACTCATTGATACGTATTGTTGTTTCAATGACTTCAACAATACCAGAGCTCCATTTACAAATACCACCTTAGCTTGCACAGAAGCATTTTCCAGCAAATAAACATTATTATTTAGCTTTCCCACAGCAAACACTTTTCCCCATTTCATTATTTTGCAGGACTTGCCGGCAAACAAAACCCTAAAATCAGCTTTATCTAAGGCAAGTACGCTGAGCAAATTATTCTCCAGCCCAGGCACACACAACACATTTGTGAAAGTGTGCTGTAATGCTGGAAACACAATACTCCCCTGAAGTTTTACCTCAGAGGTCCTGCCGTCTGCCAGGCTGATGTGTTGCAAAGTTGATGGATGTTTGTCCTGTAGTAAGCTCTCGTCCCGGCAAAAGTTCAATGATTCTCCAGAGTCCAAGATCCACACTCCTCTGGTAGCAGTCTCGTTTGCAACTACCCAAGAAGCTGTTTGGTCGTTAATTGAATGCAGAGACGAACCTCCAGGCTTTCTCAGCCTCTTCCTCTCCGGGCAGGCATGTTTTAAATGTTTTGTTGAGCCACAGCAAAAACATTTACGGACTTTCAGAGTGACTTGTGATGTTTCCCCACAATGCTTTCTGCTGTTGCCTGGCACAATCTCGCAGCTGGCCATAGCTGGCTCCCCCGCTCTGGTATCCTTCCAAGCCTCCGAGAAATACAACTCCTTATGCCTCGTTTCCTTTTCCAGCAGCCGTCCAGTCACATATGCCAAGGTCAGCTTTGCTGCATCAGTTGATTCCGGTGCTGTTCTCAACATATTATACTCCTTTGACAAGGAACTGAGAATAACATACACTTTATCCTCTTCCGACACTGTCTTTCCTCTCTGCTCCATCTGCTGAAAGCATTCAGCCAATTTGTTGAGATGTGCCCTTACCGACTCCCCTGGTTTCATTACTGTGTGATACAACCGACGCATTATAGCAATCAAAGATCCAGCAGTACTCTTTATGTAAACTACCTTTAAGCTGTCCCAGGCATCTTTTGCCTTAGCTTTCCCCGATACGTGCACCAGCTGCTCATCTGCCACGCTTAGGATAACAGCAGCAAGAGCTTTTTCCTCTTTGCTTTCATCTCCAGCAGCTGGCGGGTCTGGAGGAGCCTCAACATAAAGCCACAAGCCTTCTCTTTTGAGATAGTGCTTCACATGAAGCGCCCACAAGTCATAGTTTGTGGAAGTAAGTTTATCCACCAACCGGGCAGACAGTACCTGGGCCATGGCAACGACCTCATTCAGCTGCTGGTCCTCCAGCTCGCTGAACTCCTCCGAGCTGTAATCAGGCACTTTGCTGAGCACGTCCTTTACTCCTTCTCCAGAAGCAGTAGTTGCTGACAGCGACTCAAGCAAAAATTCCACAGCAAGCTAGTTCTCACCTAGCACCTCCAGAACACAGTGGGAGCCGGGCCCATAACCCTGTTCTTGTAGCGTGCTGTGGATTCTGGTGTGGTGAAATATAGCCAAGGAGGAAACTATTCACACAGTCTTGTGTGATAGCTATATACAATTTATTTACAAAAGAAGATACTGGTACACACTGTCAAAGTGCTTTGCCATACACACATCCATACACAGAGAGAGAGTCATATAGTGTATGAACACTTATATACAAATGTACAACAACCATCCACCAATCAGCTATCAGTGCTGAGTCATTCTGACTTAGTCTGCCAGCATTGGACAGAACCAGTTTAGTCCCGATAAGGTGACTGTCAGAAGCTGTCAGGTAGATCACTTAGATCACCACCTGATCTCTTATTTGCAGCAACCACATGCTGACACTGTGTAGGATACAAACCACTATATTTAGGTTCACCCTCATTTATATTGTATGTTAGCATATTGGATCAACACCGTAAGAACAAGTCCATAGCCCGATGTGATTCAATAAGGATAGCTCCACTTTTCTGCCATATGTCTCACCATACAAGAATATGGGCCTATACAGGCTGTCACAGATAAACTACAATAACATCTGACATGTCCAACCACAATCTAAATATTTATTTTAGACTATTACTGTTTTTTCCTATAAGTTATGCACTGGTAATCCAAGGCATAAATATTGCATATCTGGGCCCCTCATCAGGAGATCAGTCATCTCATCACATGAACAAGAAAAAGTCCTAAGTTTGTGTATGCAAGGAAAGAGTGAGGAGGGAGCAAAAGTCTGAGTTCATTCTGCCTGCTGAAATGATTTTTCTACAAAGGTGCACTGTCAGTGAAAAATCTGATTTGATTCCATGGCCATTCATATATTGTGTGCTCAACATCAGATGACTACAACACAGCCACTTTCAATAAAGCCTTGGAGATCCATAATAAGCTAATTAAATTCAGTCACAAGCCAGATCCATCATCTGCATCCAGGTGCTGATTTTTTTTTCTGTTTCTGCTTCAGCAAAAAAATAATTATCTGAATTTCTCTTATAATCATTTCCCCCCATTATGTTTTAGCGACTGACTTCTTTTGTTTTCTCCAATTTAATCATGTCATAAAATGTTTTTGTGGATAGGTGATACACATCCCTGAAATTGCCATCAGACACACAAGACCTCTGTATGCTGACTGAACACATGGAGGGTGGGGGCGAGTGGGAATGAGGGTGCTGTCTCTGTGAATCACTGTCTCATGAGCACAGGACCTATAGGCAGAAGAAGAGTCCATGTGTATGCTCCCTGCCCATGATCAGTAGTGTTTAGAAAGCAATAGCCCCAATCATGGGATGGAATATACACATGGACCTATCCTCTGTGCACGGCTGCCAAAATCATGAACCAGTGATCACAGGGAGGTAGAGAACAGGACCAGTGAACTCATGCCCATCTCCACTCTCTGAATTCAACCAGTACACATACAGGACTCTCATCCTTCTGTGTTGGTTTGGGTTTCATCTAAAGCAAAAGAAATATTGTGTATTACTGTTTGGAGACTTTGTTGTCACACTGAACCCGTTTCCATCAAAACTTATTTCTCTCACACTGTAGCACATACCATAATAATATATTTCATGTACAAAAAAAAATGATAGGCCTTCAGTTGCTGTGACAGAAAGACAGGTTTTATATAAGCTATACAGTGAATATATGGACAATGCTGTTAGAATACATGTACATGTATCTTCCAAGGGTTAAAAACATTTAGATACTCTACAAAATAGAAAGAGTGCCAAAGTAGTGGCTGTAAATAAGTGGTAGGAACACAATGTCAGCTAAGGGTTTATGTTGATATGCAAAGCATATATTCCTTGCAGTTCAACAGCTGCTCTGACCAGCTGTCTAGAGACTTCCTCCATCATCCTTTTTATACCTGCAAAATGTTAATCACTGCATACTTGCCGATGTATACTATTATGTGTATGTGTTACGTGCTGACAAGTTCCTTCTGACTTATGAAGACCCTATGAATTAATGACCTCCAAAATGTCCTATCATTAATAGCTTTGCTCAGGTCTCGTAAACTGAAGGCATCAGCTTCTTTTATTGATCAATCCATCTCATGTTGGGTCTTCCTCTTTTCCCAGTGCCTTCAGTTTTTCCTAACATTATTGTTTCTAGTGGCTTTTGTCTATTCATAATGTGACCAAAGTATGAGACCCTCTGCTTAGTCATTTTAGCTTCTAGGGAAAAATCAGGCTTGATTGGATCTAGAACCCAGTTATTTGTCTGTTTGGTGGTCCATGATAATCTGTAAAACTCTCCTCCAGCACCACATTTCAAATAAATCAACTTTCTTCCTGTTAGATTTCTTCATTGTCCAACTTTCACATCCATACATAGTAATGGGGAATACTAAAGTGTGAATTATCTTTATGCTGGTCACCAGTGACTCATCGTTACACTTAATGATCTTTTCTAGCTTCTTTATGACCGCACTTCCCAGTCTCATTCTCCTGATTTCTTGGTTGCAGTCTCCCTTTTGGTTGATGATATGAGCTGAAGAACAGAACATTGTTAACAATTTAAATTCCTTCATCATCAGCATGAATGTTGTAAAATTCCTTTGTAATCATTGTTTTTGTCTACTTGATGGTCATATGTAATCCTGCTTCAGCACTTTCTGCTTTAGCCTACATCAGTAGTCTATGACTATTACACTGTTTGTATACTAATAGTATACTAGTTTAATAGTATACTCTACTGATATACTATTGTAGTAAAATAGTAAAAATAGTGGGGTGTAGATCTGACCATTTATAGCACCATATTCTGATCTTAATTCAGGAAAGGATAATTTGAGAGTATTGAACCCCTTTCAGACAGCCTTTGTAATCCATTTTAGTAGCAGGTTGCTAATGGAGTTTTTGTGTCAGTTCAGACACAACTGTTTTAGCAACTGGCTGCTAACGGATTTTATTTACGTGTTCATACAAAGCTGCTTGCATCCTGTTTGCAAAGCAGGGATGAGCTGTTTTTGAGGGAAACTGGTTTTTTCCCATTTTCACCTCTTTGTTGTGCTTCTGAATTGCTGTGGTGTGCTATTTAAAATGTCCCCAGCACATCCTACAATGCCACTCCCCCCACATTTAGTTTTGCTATACGATCTTCTTTGCCCTTTCCTCCTGAACATTCTAAGTTGAGCACTATAGTGTTAAACCAGTATAGCACTTCAGTGTTACAGCAGCACAACTGAGATGCCTTGACTTCATTGAGTGACTATATTGGTTTAGCACTATAGCGCTCAATTGAGAACATTCAAAGAAAAAAGGGCAAGGAAGATTGTGCAGGGGGGAAAGCAGTGCAGTTTAAAATGGCCTAGTTCTTCAAAGACGGCTCATTAATGGGATGAAATTTGCTGTATGAAACCCCCATCCCTGTATCACTTTACTCAGAACTGGGCCAACAACAGATAACATCTAGTTTAGAACGGTAATGTGAAAGGGGCTTTGGACACAGTCTTATAACTGAAAATACACATCTGTGATGTTGAGTCTGCTGACAATACAGTGATACTGTTGCTTTATTGTTCCAGAAGAGCAGCCAGTTATTAACGATGTTTTCCAAGAGGAATCTGAATCAATCCCAGAATACACTGCTGAGGAAGAGCGAGAAGACAACAGGTTATGGAGAACAGTTGTCATTGGAGACCAGGAGCAGAGGATTGATATGAAAGCTATAGAACCTTATAAAAAGGTCATTTCTCATGGAGGTAGGGAAAAATCTAAATTGATTTTTAAAAGGAAATGGAACAAAAAGGCAATTTCAAAACAGATGAAATATACTTTGTGTAAATATTTCTCTGTTCAAGGAGCCAACCTTAGAACAAGCTTCTTTTTAAAAGGAACAGGTTGTCAAGTTCTCCCGAAAGTCAGTCAAACACCAGGCTCCATAAAGAAGTGTCGCGGGTTCGAACAGCAGAAGTGGTAGGCACGGAGTGGGCCAGAAGAGAGTGCGAGTATCCAAATAATACTGGAGGCTTCAGCTAGGTGCAAACTATATACATTTATTTACACACCACAGCCATCATCAAACAGAGTGTCAAAGTGCTCTGCTGCAATCATACAAATGAGGAGGAGAAACTGTACATCACTCACTGTACATTTATACAAACACCAGCCAATCAGGCTTCAGTGCTGAGTCACTGTGATAGCAGTGGCAAGACTGCCCTGAACTGGTTATAGCCAGCTCTAACAGAGATTCCTGGCTGACAGCTACCTGTCACTAGATCAAATACATCTAGCCAGACTTACAAGACATGTGGATCTCAACAAGAAGATAGCGTTTATTGAAAGCAATTCTTAGAGGTACATTAGCAATGCTTTGTCAGTGATACCAAGAGGTTCCTGCCACCCCCAGTTATACCATGTTCATACTGCCCCCCCAACCTACCCACCAATAGCTACCAAGCATGCACACAGCAAAGCAATTACAGACATAAATCATTGTTGACCAGACTATCCCGAGCAGGAAAAGAAAGTGCCAGGGACTCAAGGCCATCGGCTGAGATAACAGTCTCCTCAGCCATAGTAAATCTGGGTGTCCCAGACAACCTGTTTTCCTCCCCACATTCCACCAAGTGAGAAACGCCATCCATCCCTCCCTCCTTCCCTTCCATCCATGTCATGTCAGGATCACCTGACATTCTGCCCCTCTAATTCTTGACCTCTCCTGGGCTTGTGTGGGTAGAGCTTGTGAAATCTTCAGATCAAACGTGGGGCATTGACATGTTCAGTTCTCACCCATTCTCTCTGTTCAGGACCAAAATCTACCCATTCAATGAGATAATATAATCGATTGCGTGACAGTTTAGAATCCAGGATCTCAGCAACTTCGAAATGAGGTTCCCCCCACCATGAGGGGTGGTGGTGTCGGGCTTTGCGGCTGCCACTGATTCCTCCCAGGCGAATGTCTTAGTAATCTGAGATGAAACACAGGATGAATTGCATTCAGATTTTTTGGTAAAATCAGTTCAACAGTGACTGCATCAATCACCCTTTTTATCTCAAACGGTCCCACATATTTCCAGCCCAGTTTGCGACTAGGCTGAAGTCCTTTGATGTTCTGGGTGGAAACATACATGAACTCCCCTGGTTTAGGGTCCCACCCTTTGTCTCTCTTTTTATCAGCCTGAGCTTTGTATGCGGCTTTGGCCTCCTCTAGAGTACGGGCGAGGAGGGGCCATGCCTCTTGGAGGTGTTTGCACCAATCTCCTGCCTTCCCTGCCGGCAGCGAGGGCTGCAAAAGGAACGGACGAGGGGGGGGCTCATAACCATACACAGCCATGAACGGTGAGACCCCAGTAGAAGTATGACATGTGTTATTATAACAGAATTCTGCCAAAGGCAACAAAGATTCCCAATTGTCCTGTTGGAAGTTTGTAAAACAACGCAGATATTGTTCAAGGGTCTGGTTAAGTCTTTCAGTCTGCCCATCCATCTCTGGGTGATACGCACTGCTGACCCACCACTCCACCCCTAACAGTGAAATTAACTCCCCCCAGAACCTGGAAACAAATTGCGACCCCTTGTCGGACACGACCTTAGCCGGCAGCATATGGAGTTTCCACTACATGCTATAGAAAAGCTTTGGCCAACCGCTTGGCCAAGGGGATTGTTTTGAAAGGAACAAAGTGTGCTTGTTTGGAAAATAAGTCCACAACTACCCAGATCACAGTTTTCCCCCCGCTCGGGGGAAGGTCCGTTATAAAGTCCATGGAGATGACCTCCCATGGGTGGCTGAGAGTCGGCAGCGGTTGCAAGAACCCAGGTGGTTTCCCGGGGCACAGTTTACTCATGAGGCAGGTTTGACAGGCTTGCACAAATAAAGATAAGTCCTTTCTCATACCCGGCCACCAAAACTGCCGTTGCAGTAACTGTGATGATTTAACAAATCCAGTATGTCCCGCCAATTTAGTCCCGTGGACCCACTCCATGATTCCCCCCCTTAGGGATAGCGGGACAAAAAGCTTCCCCCCTTTCCTCCAGGTTTCCGCCGTGTCCTGAGTCACCCTCCCCTTCTCCAGAGTCAGACGGTCATCGTCAGAGAGGGCAGAGGTAAACTTTACGTCCCAAGGGAGAGGAGGGGAGACAGGCGTAGATTTGGATTGGTTGCGTGTTGTCACCACACCTGGTGTCCTGATTACAGGACACATCTGAAGGTGCAGACCAATCTACTCATACATGAGGTTTTGGTATGTTCATATTAAGATGTACTTCTGACAGCAAACATTTTCAAAACATGGGAACTTTGATACTTCAGCATGAACCATTCAGAGAATAACTTCTATTTATCCTAATATGTTCTGTTTTCAGCCTTCTCTTATTCCCTTATCCCCTGTTTAGCATTTGCAGTATGTCTTCCATGTGTAGCATATGTGATCTCACAATTACCTTGTGAGGGTGCAAATATTTCTGTTTTATAGGTGCCAAATTGAGGCTAAGGCTGGTTCACATGCCAAATAAGTGCCAGCTGGGGTTGTTGTCAGACAGAAGTGCCAGTTGTGTAGACCGGTGACTTCAAGTGGGTGGTATAGATGCTGTGATTCTCAAAGTGCTGAGAATTTGAAAAAAGTGGAAATTGGACTGGCTGTATGAGGTAGAAATGGGGCAGTTGTTTCTTCACACAGCTGAACTGTTTCACATAAATGGCACCCACCTCTGTGTTAGCCTGGCAGCAGCCTTACATGACCCTGGAGCAACTGTTTGGATATTTTGAGTGAACAGGCCCATGACTATTCACTAGAGCTGCTTGGGACTAGGGTGGGCATGACAAAAGAGTATGAATCCCTATATTCCACAATTAAGACCAGCTGTTTATGTAATGACATTTCTATGTTTTTGCTGAATCCAAAATGCAACCATGTTAGGTGTTGTTAATAAAAGAGTTTTCTGGATTTGAGGTTTTTAGGCAGATTGAAAGTCCCAGTGGTTTCTTCTTCTAGTTGAGGAAGCTCACTGTGGCAAAGCTGGAAAGCTTCTGCTACAGAATTGCCTTAGTTCAGGTAGGACATTATGAGATACTCAAAATGATTTGCTTTTTTTGGTCAGACTGCTTTGTCATTGAATGCAAAGGAAACACACTTCTGAAGATGAGAATTCAGTTTAGAGCTTAAGCCAGCAGTTTGTAATTTTCCACTCAAAAAAAGACAAACATTGTGTGGCTTTTCTTCTTGTCTACAAAAAATGGTTTATCAAGAGTGGTGATAAATATGGCGCCATTAAGTTTTAATATCCTTTTCTGCAGGAGCAACCAGTCTGACACAAAGCATTGTGCTTTTGCATTCCCTGGAACTCTGTATCAAGATGTTTAGAACAAAGAAAGGTGGAGGGAGAAAAAAAGATGTTTCAGGGTCCCAAATCTGCAATTTCTACTCTTTGTTCTCCATTCAAGAAGGAAGTGGCATTTAGGTTTTTTTCATCATGCCTTGAAAATGTTGTTCTTTTCCTCCCTACTTCATGATACTTGGAGTATATGTGATCTGTGAATGGCAGCTTGGAGATATACTCCCTGCCGTCTCTTCATGTTTTATATATACCACTGGCCTGCCAGTTTTTGTTCTGGTTTGCCCTTGTAAGAATCTTCTGTGCAACACAAATGCATTTTTGTTTGCTCCACAGGATACTATGGCGATGGTCTAAATGCCATCATTGTGTTTGCTGCATGTTTTCTACCAGACAGCAACCGAGCTGATTACAACCATGTCATGGAAAACCTTTTCCTGTGAGTTATGAAAGTGAACAATGTGGCAAAGTCACATACCTGAAACCGTGTATGGATAGATTATACTTTATAAACTGAGAATTTTAAAGTGGGGAGAAAGGGTGTTCTAAAAGCCTCAGGAATGTATTTCTCTGATATTTAATTCATCCTGGTGAAGCTGATAATTCATTTGACCATATGAAAAAAACAGGGCCTATGTATTTTTATTCCAACTTTCCTCATGGAGTTCAGGGTCACATGCATAGTTTCCCATCCTGACCCCACTCCCATTTTATCCTCAACTGAGGCTAATTTGAGAGAGAAAGTAACTCATCCGAAGGTCACATAATGAGCTTCATGGCAGCTTGAACTGAGTTGTTCCCAAGCCTAGTCCAACACTCTAACCATTAAACCACACTGGCTTGTAGGAGGGTCACATCTTACTTTGGGATCATTCTACAAAGTTTCTCGGCATAGTTTGAATCTACAACAAGCTTATCATGGTGAGTACCAGCACAGATTTTCAAGAGCACCCACTTCTCTCATAGATTCAGAATGTGCATTACTCTGGGGATGACCAGATTCAATGTACCAAGTTCGATGCCCAAGTAATTCCAATTAAATATTTTTCAATAACAATATCTGAAAATAAGCAACCTGGATTTTATTCATATTCATTGGTAGCAGCATGAGAACTGCTTCCCTGTGGCTTCTTCCAGTATCTTCCCAGTAATAAAGGATGGGAGGAACCATAAGGGACAGAGGAATCATACTAGTCAACTTGGAGGTGAAACGTCTACATTTTTTCCTCATCCTAGCCCAGATATATAGAAGAAGCCACCTGGAAGTAGTTTGCATGACATCATAATTAAGTGTGAACTGAGTCCGTCTTTTTCTGCTTCTAATAAAGAATGGCTGCCTAAATTGCCTCTAGCTTTCTAGTGCCCAAATCAGAAGCAACCATTCTGCATTAGTAAGACTTCATTCTCACATGTAGGCTATATTGTGGATGATGCATGGAACAGAGGACCAAGTCTTCTGCTTCATTTCCATACTGTGTCTTTCCTATACCTCAAGGCAAGTGTTCCCTGTGCTCACTTCCTAACTTGCTTGACAATGAAGACAGGCCTAGACAGTTATATTTCCGTGCTATGTTCTAACTCACATGCTTTGAAGAATAAAAGAATAGCATGGTTCTCCTGGTTAAAAATCATGCACTCCTAGTACTTGAATGCCAGTGTTCTAATCTTTGAGGCCATCAAGTGCTGTTGGCTTTGTTCAGTGCCATATATGCCATTTAGTACATGGTTACAGTGGAAGTCAAACAAGATTGATTACCAGTTTAAGCACCTGAAATCTTTGTCTACCTATTAGATACCTATGATATTGTTAAATTTTATTTTTTGTTTTAAGCGCATAATTTTTTGGCTCAACCACTCTTTTCCCCCACTTCTTAATCATTGTCTTATTATCTCATTCTGATCAGATATGTCATAAGTACCTTAGAGCTCATGGTTGCTGAAGACTATATGATTGTCTATTTGAATGGTGCAACACCAAGGAGAAAGATGCCAGGACTGGGGTGGATGAAAAGATGCTACCAAATGATTGACAGGCGGTATGAACCACAGCTTGTTTTCTAACTATTGGTTTTCTTGGCCTGTGTATTGTTTAAATCCTCCTCTAATCCTAGTTTTTCCTAATTGATTATTATATGCATGATTCAGCTTTTTGGCTGACCACAAAAAAGCATACATGATGCTTTTAACTGGCCCAGAACAAATTTTTCTTGAGCAACGTATTTAAATGTGTTTCTTGTCAAACACAGGTTAAGGAAGAATTTGAAATCTTTCATAATTGTTCACCCTTCTTGGTTCATCAGGACAATTCTAGCAGTGACACGACCTTTTATAAGGTAACATATAGTTCAAAACTCTTAAAAGTCTAGGTTTGTGCATGGTCAGAGATACTTAAGCAGTTGCCTTTGGTGGGATGAGTAGGAATAGGACAGCCTGCCATAGAATAATATTGGGAAAGCTGCCAATCAGGAAGTCATATAATCTGTCCTTCAATTACTCCATCATTGGATAAGATTCCCAGTTTTACTGAAAAAACTAAGCTTGATTATCTTAAAGTGATGAGAACCCTAGGATTATGTACCAGGTAGCCAAATTATGTGTGTTGATATTTAGGCTACGGAAATGGTATCATAACCAGGTTTAAGTTTTATTAGATCACTAGGAATAAGGCCCGTTGTGGAAATGAATACAACGAGCTCTAGAAAGAGGCTCTAGGAGAGTGCAAAGGCCTTGGGCATTCAGCATCAATGTACTCAGCAGGGTATAATGACACAGAGTCAACCATTTTTTCCAGAGGAACTGATCTCTGCTACCTGAAGAGCAGTTGTAATTTTGAGTGATCTCCAGCCCTCACCTGGAGATTGGCAGCAATTGTTACCCAGGAGGAAATGGCTGGTTTGGAAGGTGGAGTCTATGGCATTGTACCTGTCTGAGGTCCCACCTCTCCTCAAACCTCACTCTCTCCAGGCCCATCCCCCAAATCTCCATGAATTTCCCAACCTGGAGTTGGCAACCCTATCTCCTTCCCAGCCAAGCATCAACCTGCCATTATCTGCCCCTCTGATTTCAGCTTTGCATCTCCTCCCCTCTCCCTCCTGGAGATCAGTTGTAATTCTGAGTGATTTCCACCTGTTTCCTGAGATTGGGAACAGTGGACCGAGGGAATGGCTGGTTGGGAGAGTGGAGTCTATGGCATTGTACCTGTCTGAGGTCCCAGCCCTCCTCAAACTTCACCCTCTCCAGGTTCCATCCCTCAAATCTCCAGGAATTTCCCAGCTAGAGCTGGCAACCCTATCTCCTTCCAAGCCAGTTATCAACCTACCTTTATTTCCCCTCTCTCTTCAGTTTTCCATTTCCTCCACACACACACCTGCAGACTCTCCTGT
Organism: Gekko gecko; assembly: GCA_029375565.1. NCBI lineage: Eukaryota > Metazoa > Chordata > Lepidosauria > Squamata > Gekkonidae > Gekko > Gekko gecko. The sequence goes on from JAPDNY010000007.1 coordinate 115,285,933, forward strand.
GCTCTGAAGCCCTGACTGCCAGAGTCCACCATTCTCCATGCTCTGAAGCCCTGACTGCCACAGAGTCAACCCTTTTCTCCAGGGGAACTGATCTCTGCCATCTGGAGAGCAGTTATAATTCTGAGTGATCTCCAGCCCACACCTGGAGATAGGCAACAATGGTTTTCCAGGAGGAAAAGTCATCTTTCTCTGCAATGGGGACCAAAGCAGCTTACATCATTCTCCTCTCCCCCTTTTGACTTGCACAACAACCCTGTGAGGTAGGTTAGGCTGAAAGTCTGTGACCGGTCCAAATCACCCACTCAACTTCTACAGCAAGAACCTGGATCTAGCAGACCCTGTTCTGAAGCACTGACTGCTACGCCTAGGGCAGCCAACCTCCAGGTGGACCCTGAAGATCACCAGGTATCACAACTGAACTGCAGACAACAGATCCCCCCTGAGAAAATAACTGCTCTGGAAGGTGGGCTGTATGGCATTCTGTTCAGCTGATGCCTCTCCCCTCCCCAAACTCTGGCTTCCATAGACTCTTCCAGAAAATCTCCAGGAATCTTCCTACCCGGAGCTGGCAACCCTAGACTCAGGACTGGCCCCAGTGAGTTCCTCTCAAAGGCCTGCAAAGAGTTTCCATCCTTTGTCTGAACCAAGCTTGGTTGCCTACTGTGGGATAACGGGCTACAATTTACCACTCAGCTGTTTGCCTCCCACCCTCGTCCAGTGTGCATATTTCACTCCTTAAATTCGCTGCCACAACTCACTGAATCATCACTGCCTTTTTAGACCCCTCTGTGAGACCCCTCTGGCCGAATCTCCGTGTTTGGAGATGGAATCTCCAATCTTTGGGGGATCCCTGGAAAGTTGGCAACCCAAGCATCTGGCCTTTCCTTGCCTCCTTGGGCTACCCCCTCCCTTTGTTATTGTGCAGAGCGGCGGAGACTATGTGGTCAGAGCACAACACAGATTATTAGCCCAAATAAAAGAATTTATCTAACTATTTACACAGTTATGGGGCGCACACACACTATAGGAGTAAGCACACACTATGAACCAGCAAGGCCTAAACCCATAGGGGTTAAACGCCATCCTCTTTCCCTACACACCGACCTCTGGCTCTCTGCTCTAGCCTCTCTCTGGCCCAAGAGAGCAGGGAAACTTCCATTCATTCCCCAGTCCAGCCAACTGTGGAGTGGCTGAATTTCTGCCACCTCCAAGGGTTCACCCACGTCTCTGGCTTGTGGCCTGGACAGCCTGGTCAGCACAGGCAGCAGGAGCCTTTCCTAACCTCCTGTAGGACGAAGATGGTGCACTCCCTGGATGGGCTGCAGTCTATATTGATGCTGCCCTGCATGATGGGACAGTCCCTGTTTTTTTGCCCATTTCTGCCTTGAGGCAGCTGGGAAATGTAGTCCACCAGATAAGGAAGGCCCATTCAACCCAGTGAGTGATACTCCTACAGGCCCCTCTCTGGAACTACAGCTCAATTAAACCGTATGGTGGAACATTTTAAACAAACAACCACAGACAGCAGCCCAGCAGCCATCTTACAAACACAGGTAACTGCCATTTTGTTACACCTACCAACAGCCACTGAGGGAAAAGTTAAGTGAGCAGGAGGCAAGCAGGAGAAGCGCCTTCGTCAAGAGACAAAGCCATTTGCTAGGAATTCTGACAGGAAAGGGGAACTGGGCAGGGAAGAGGAGCAGACCCAGCACCTGGGCAATAGCACACAAGTACTCTTGAGTGGCGGCTGGCAGGCAAATGGCTGAGGGAGGGCATTTTACAGCCAATGGGAGTGCATAGAATCTTGCTACCCCAAGTCAGCTTTATATATAAGGAGAGATGTTTCATTCTATAAATGTTGTTTATTGTGTAAACTGTAAAACTGGTTATATGTTTGGTCAGATGACCGTAACAATAAAGAACTGAACTGAATCTGTACCTGAAATTACAGGTACAAAGAAAATGTTCCAGCAGTATGAAATCTAGTATAGTGCAGAAGTAAATAAAGTGAGCTATGAGTTAAGAACATGTGTCCAAATCTCATCATGGCTCATCGTTATTCCCACCCCTCCCATTTCCGTCTATAATATGGGAATCTAACTGTACACAGACACACACACACACACACACACACACACACACACACACACGAGAGAGAGAGAGAGAGAGAGAGAGAGAGAGAGAGAGAGAGAGAGAGAGAGAGAGAGAGAGAGAGAGAGAGAGAGAGAGAGCGAGAGCGCTCCATTCCACTAATGATGGAGCTTTCCTTTGGTTCAGGGACTTGCCTACTACAACAAGAGGCTTTTCTGTCTGCACAACAGCCTTTTGCATCAATGGAAGTCTCTTTGTGCCAGAAGAAAGGTCTGCCATTAGCAGCATGGAGTCATAAGATCCAGTCCAATCTTTCATATAATTAAGTCTGTTATCCTTCAGTAATTAATTATGGTACATTTGTGTTTCAGTTCAAAATTCAGCAGTAAGATACAATATGTCAACACCTTGGCAGAGCTCAGTGAACTAATTCCAATGGAATTCATAAATATTCCTGAAAGTATTGCCAAGTAAGTAAATAACATTCAGAGGGTACAGATGATTCCTGTATGAAAATAGAGTATTGTTATTTTCAGGTGGTTCTGTTTTGTTTCTCCAGACCAGATTTCTGTGTTTCAATTATCACAATATCTTATGGCTAGAATACTAAATATTCTGAATATAAACAAAAGTGAAAATGTTTATGCACAGAATCCGGAATGCTTTAGTTATACAGTATTTGGTGTCTTTATTTTGAACAAGTTTGAAAATTTTAGTTTTCTTTGATTCCTCACAAGTAATGTCTTTTGTATTTAATTAAGAACACTGGGAAATATAATGTATTTGGAAAAAATAATTAGATTGACATTTTAAACTTTGATTTAAACTGATGCATTCCCATTGGAAGAGATGGAATTAGCTTGGCTTAAATACTGGTAGTTTTCCAGAGCTGGGTTCAGCATTGCACTGTAAGTATGCCATTATGAATTTACTGTGAGGTTCACTTGTTTTCAGTTGAACTAATCTATCGGATTTTGGATTGTAAACTGAATGTTCAAATTCATTGAGCGGGTAAAGTCTGTTATGCCATCAAAGCAGTCTGAGGCATGGCAACAAGATAGGAAGAATCAAAATCATTTTCTGTGCGGGTGTCTCAGGACAAAACCACACACATTTTCATTAGCTTGGATCCTGTGGTAAATGTTCACTAACGGAAAGGATTTCTGTCAGCACAGCAGGACTTCCTCACCTCCATCCTTCTGCTGAAGCTCAAAAGTTATTCTCCAAATTCTTCTATTGGAGGCAGGGAACGGCATTGGAACAGCATAAAGGAGAGCTGGAAGTCTGCGGTGGTGGAGAGTGGGCAAAAATTGACCCTTCATTAGCAGAAATTTACTGCAGGAACCAAGTCAGTAATCTGATTTGTGCCACATTTGAATGTTTATTCTATGAAACTATAATTGATTGATGCAGTCATTTAAAAATAATTAAATTCAGAAAACAATGTATAATTGTATCACCATTTGTTGTTGTTCAGTCGCACAGTCGAGTCCGACTCTTCGCGACCCCATGGACCAGATTACGCCAGGCCCTCCTGTCTTCTGCTGTCCACTGAAGTCTGCTCAATTTCATGTTTGTTGCATCGATGACACTGTCTAACCATCTCATCCTTTGCCGTCCCCTTCTTCTTTGACCTTCAATCTTTCCCAGCATCAGGGTCTTCTCCAGTGAATGCTCCCTTCTCATTTGGTGGCCAAAGTATTTGAGCTTCAGCTTCAGGATCTGGCCTTCAAGGGAACAGTCAGGGTTGATTTCTTTTAGGATTGACTGATTTGATCTCCTTGCAGTCCAAGGGACTCTCAAGAGTCTTCTCCAGCACCATAGTTCAAAAGAATCTATTCTTCGGCGCTCGGCCTTCCTTATAGTCCAACTCTCGCAGCCATACATTACTACGGGGAATACCATTGCTTTGACCATGCGGACTTTTGTTGGCAAGGTGATGTCTCTGCTTTTTATCATGCTGTTTAGGTTTGCCATCGCTTTCCTCCCAAGGAGCAGGCGTCTTTTAATTTCATGGCTGCAGTCACCATCTGCAGTGATCTGGGATCCTAGGAACGTGAAGTCTGTCACTACTTCTACGACTTCCCCTTCTATTTGCCAAGGAGTGATGGGGCCAGATGCCATGATCTTAGTTTTTTTGATGTTGAGCTTCAAGCCCACTTTTGCACTCTCCTCTTTCACCCTGAGCAAGAGGCTCTTTAGGTCCTCTTCACTTTCTGCCATCAGAGTGGTATCGTCTGCATATCTGAGGTTATTGATCTTTTCCCCAGCAATCTTAACTCCAGCTTGTGATTCATCCAGGCCAGCATTTCGCATGATGTACTCTGCATATAAATTAAATAAGCAAGGTGACAATATACATCCTTGTCGTACTCCTTTTCCTATGCTAAACCAATCAGTTGTTCCATATCTGGTTCTAACTGTTGCTTCTTGACCCTTATACAGGTTTCTCAGGAGACATATGAGGTGGTCTGGTACTCCCATCTCTTTAAGAACCTGCCATAATTTATTGTGATCCACACAATCAAAGGCTTTAGCATAGTCAATGAAGCAGAAGTAGCTGTTTTTCTGGTACTCTCTTGCTTTCTCCATAATCCAGCGAATGTTCGCAATTTGATCTCTAGTTCCTCTACCTCTTCGAAACCCAGCTTGTACTTCTGGCAGTTCTCTATCCACGTACTGTTGGAGCCTAGCTTGTAGGATTTTGAGCATGACCTTGCTAGCGTGTGAAATGAGTGCAATTGTGCGATAGTTTGAACATTCTTTGACGTTGCCCTTCTTTGGGATTGGAATGTAAACTGACCTTTTCCAATCCTGTGGCCACTGTTGTGTTTTCCAAATTTGTTGGCAAATTGAGTGCAGCACTTTAACAGCATCTTCTTTTAAGACTTTGAATAACTCAGCTGGGATACCATCACCTCCACTAGCTTTGTTGTTAGTAATGCTTTCTAAGGCCCATTTAACTTCGCTTTCCAGGATGTCTGGCTCGAGGTCAGTGATTATACCATCGTGGTTGTCAAGGACATCGAGGTCCTTCTTGTATAGTTCTTCTGTGTATTCTTGCCATCTTTTCCTAATCTCTTCTGCTTCTGTTAAGTCCCTACCGTTTTTGTCCTTTATCATGGCCAGCTTTGCATGGAACGTTCCCTTGATTTCTCCAATTTTCTTGAAGAGATCTCTAGTCCTTCCCAATCTATTGTTTTCCTCTATTACTCTGCATTGTTCATTCAGGAAAGCCTCCTTATCTCTCCTTGCTGTTCTCTGGAAATCTGCATTAAATTGGGCAAATCTTTCCTTATCCCCATTGCCTTTAGCTTTCCTTCTTTCCTCTGCTATGTGTAAAGCCTCATCGGACAGCCACTTTGCTTTTTTGCATTTCTTTTTCTTTGGGATGGCGGTGAGTGCTGCCTCCTTTACAATGTCACGGACCTCTGTCCATAGTTCTTCAGGCACTCTGTCTATCAAATCTAGTCCCTTAAACCTATTCTTCACCTCTACTGTATATTCATCGGGGATGTGATCTAGGTCAAATCTGAATGGCCTTGTGGTCTTCCCAACTTTCTTCAATTTAAGTCTGAATTTTGCAATGAGTAGCTCATGATCTGAGCCACAGTCAGCTCCAGGTCTTGTTTTTACTGACTGGATAGAGCTTCTCCATCTTTGACTGCAAATTATATAGTCAATCTGATTTCGGTGTTGCCCATCTGGTGATGTCCATGTGTAGAGACGCCTCTTAGGTTGTTGGAAAAGGGTGTTTGCTATGACCAGCGTGTTCTCTTGACAAAACTCTGTTAGCCTTTGCCCTGCTTCATTTTGTTCTCCAAGGCCAAATTTGTCTGTTATTCCGGTTACCTTTTGATTTCCTACTTTAGCATTCCAGTCCCCTATGATGATGAGGACATCATTTTTTGGTGTTAGTTCTACGAGCTGTTGTAGGTCTTCGTAGAACTGGTCCACTTCAGCCTCTTCTGCAGCAGTGGTTGGGGCATAGACTTGGATTACTGTGATATTGAATGGTTCGCCTTGGATTCGGACCGAGATCATTCTGTCATTTTTGAGATTGTATCCCAATACTGCCTTTCTCACTCTCTTGTTGACTATAAAGGCCACACCATTTTTTCTACGGGATTCTTGGCCACAGTAGTAGATATAATGGTCTTCTGAGTTAAATTCGCCCATTCCTGTCCACTTTAGTTCACTGATTCCCAAGATGTCAATGTTCATTCTTGCCATCTCATTTTTGACCACGTCAAGCTTACCTTGATTCATAGATCTTACATTCCAGGTTCCTATGCAGTATTGTTCTTTGCAGCATCGAACTTTCCTTTCACCGTCAGACACATCCACAACTGAGCGTCCTTTCGGCTTTGGCCCAGCCGCTTCACTCTTTCTGGGGTTACTCGTACTTGCCCTCTGCTCTTCCTCAGTAGCATATTGGACACCTTCCGACCTGAGGGGCTCATCTTCCGGCGTCATATCTTTTAGCCTTTTGTTACTGTCCATGGGGTTTTCTTGGCAAAGATACTGGAGTGGGTTGCCATTTCCTTCTCCAGGGGATCACGCTTGGTCTGAGTTCTCTGCTGTGGCCTGTCCATCCTGGGTGGCCCTCCACGGCATAGCCCACAGCCTCATCGAACCACGCAAGCCCCCTCGCCACGACAAGGCAGTGATCCATGAGGGGGTGTATCACCATATCTACTGTTAATTTTTCTCCATGTTGATTTAATCAATTTATCCCATTAGAAATGGTTAATAATAATAATAATAATAATAATAATAATAATAATTGACCACCCTTCCCTGAAGGGCTCAGGGCAGTGCATAACAGGTTATAATAAACACAATAATTTAATTCCAGTTTACAATAAAAACAACTGGACTTAATGATGGCATAAAATTGTGCTTCGCTCCCTCCCTGGATTGAGGACTGGTCATGGAGGAGGCCATGAGAACCACAGTGTGGGCTGTTGCTGTCCTCAGCCACAGGCCTGGCAGAACATCTCTGTTATATTACTAACTAAGAATAAGGCCCGTTGTGGAAATAAATACAACGGGCTCTAGAAAGAGGCTCTGGGAGAGTGCCCTGGCTCTGGGCACTCAGTGACAATTTGCTGTGGCAATCTCAGCAAGGTATAATGACAGAGTCCACCATTTTCTCCAGAGGAACTGATCTTTGCTACCTGAAGAGCAGTAGTAATTTTGAGTGATCTCCAGCCCACCCCCAAGATTGGTAACAGTGGTTCCCCAGGAGGGAGTGGCTGGTTTGGAGGGTGGAGTCTATGGCATTGTACCTGTCTGAGGTCCCACCCCTCCTCAACATTCACCCTCTCCAGGTTTGACCCCTCAAATCTCCAGGAATTTCCCAACCTGGAGTTGATAACCCTATCTCCCTCCCAGCCAACCATCAACCTACCTATAATTTTCCATCTCCTCCCCCCTCCCTCCTAGAGAGCAGTTGTAATTTTGAGTGATCTCCAGCCCCCACCTGGAGATTGGCAACAATGGTTCCCCATCAGGGAATGGCTGGATTGGAAGGTGGAGTCTATGGCATCGTACCTGTCTGAGGTGCCACCCCTCCTCAAACCTCACTCTCTCCAGGCTCCATCCCTCAAATCTCCAGGAATTGCCCACTTGGAGTTGGCAACCTGATCAGGACTGGGCCCAATGAGTTTTCTCCCAAAGGCCAACATAGGCGTGGAAAGGGCCTTTTACTGACAGAGGAGAAAGTGCAGGTGCCAACTTTTATTATTATTTATTTATTTATACATTCCATTTCTACCCCGCCCTCCCTGCGAACGGGCTCAGGGCGGCTGAAATTTAGGGAATACCTGGAGATTTAGGGAAATACCTGGAGATTTGGGGGGGGGATCCTGTGGAGGGCAGCATTTGGGGGGTGGTGGAAGGACTCAGCAGGGTATAATGCCATAGAGTCTATCCTCCAAAGCAACCATTTTCTCCCAGGGAACTGATCTCTGCCATCTGGAGGTCAATTGTAACAGTGGGAGATCTCCAGGTCCCACCCAGAGATTGGCAGCCCTAGGGGAAAGTCAGCCGCACAGCGGGGAGTTGAAGAGAATGGTTTGATGGTCGCTGGCCCACCTCGTTAGCCAGCCAGCCATGCTGAAGCTAAGCAGGAGAAAGAGCCTTTCCCCATTTATTCTGACAGGAAAGTGGCCACTAGGGAGGAGGTTATGGGTGGGGGAGGGGGTTATGCTGAAAGTCCTTTGTTTTTTTACTCACAGAACCAAGCTTGGTTGCCTACCGACAGCCACTGAGGGGACAGTCCCTCACAGGAGTCGAGAGAACTGTCTTCCACAGGAGAGAGAGCTGTCTGCCAGTAAATCTGACATGCAAAATCTGTCTGAAGGGGGAGTGGGGAAGAGGAGCAGACCCAGCACCCGGCCAATGGCACGCGAGTACTCTTGAGTGGCGGCTAATGGGCCAATGGCTGAGGGAGGGCATTTTACAACCAATGGGAGCGCATGGAATCTTGCGAAACCAAAAGATAATTATTTATAAGGAGATATGAGGTTTACAGCAAGGACGGTGTAAGCCCCTGTAGTCTTCATAGAAGAAAAGATTGCTTGGCAGACAGATCTTTGATTGAAGAGAATTAAAACATCAGATGATAAACATAACTTCTGAAGAAGGTAGTGGAAACTCATGAGGCACTCCTCTTAGAGGTGTGATACAGTGCCAGACCAGGTTCTATTAAGAGCAATTTTTATTTATTTAGCAAATCACTAAGCCAGTGGAAAAGAGTTTTAGAAATCAGCACCCCTAACCTACAAAGGCTCTGCAAAACAGACACCTTCCCTCATTTAGTTTCTTCATTCTTGTTCATATGTTTTACTTTGCATAAGAGTTCTACTTTATAAGTATTAATGCACTGGTTATATTTCAGTATTGGAACACTGAGGAAGCGATCCTAAGCAAGTCTATGTGGAACTAAGTCTCATGTTATTCAATGGGGCTAAAAACTGGGAAGGTTTCCTTAAGACTAGCCCTTAAGGATCAGGGTTTCCTTAAAGACTAGCCCTTTTGATCAGGGTTCACTGCTGTTCCCTCGCGCATGTAAATTTCATGTCCACATGTGCCAATCCGCGTCCCGCACTGAAGCCAGCTCACTCCTGCAATGCTCCCGGGTTTTCCTGCTCCCTGGAAAATCAGGTATTTTCCTGGCACTTGCGCTTTGAAAGCACGATTTCACCTATCTGGACAGCCATCTTTTGCAATGATTATGGCTGTCTGACTGCTCTTCGTGCGTTTTGTTTTTTTAAAAAAGCTTCTGGATTGAGTGCTTGCATAAACATGCGCTTAATAAATCCATTTAAAGTTTAATAATGGATTTATTAAGCACATGTTTGCTCAAGCGCTCAAACTGGAAGCATTTTTTTTTAAAAAATGCACAAAGACGGCCCTGGAGGCGGGAATGAGAGGCGAGGGCTCCGGCAGCCTGGACGGGGGATGGCAAGGAGGATGGCGGAGATGGCAGAGCCTTTTCCCATGGGGCAATGGCGGCAGCAGCACCCCCCACAGCGGCGGCAGGAGCAGCAACCGCCCGAGCCTGCCCCGTGGCCGGCAGGTTCACCTGGAGGGATGGCGCAGCAGGCGGCAAGCGGGTGGTGAAGAGACAGGCTGGCTGCATCTAGTCAGCCCAACCTGAAGTAAAATGTTCCCGATTTAAACAAAGCGGGAACAAAGCGTGATTACCTTGCCATGTGACCGCACCCCTAGTGTAGGTATTCTACTCCCCTCGCCTCTCATTTTTCTGGTAATTATAAGTCTTGTTTCAAGCATTTTAAGATGTGTGAAAAATGAAACCCTCTTAGTGTTAAAGAGAGAGCCTTTCCCTTGCAAATTACAGAGGAAGGTCTCCCTCAGAGCACCAACATGAAAAATGCTGGGTAAAGTGCAAAAAATGTACCAGATACAATCAGAGTTTAATTACTTTACATCTAAATATCTCACTGGCAGCAGCATGAACCCAAGTAGAAATGTTGGATGCAGGCCAGATTAGTCACTGGAGCACCCAATGGGCTGTACTACGGTATAGTGTCATGAATCCCAACTGAGTTCAAAGTATGCTGAAAATGCATATATAGACCAATAATTATACTTCAAAATATTCCATTCTTTAAAATTTGCTTTCTTTTCCATGGACACTGACACCTGTTACTGAAAAGATAAAGTGCTTTAAGTCTGGCACTGCCTCTTCTATTTGGCATACTCCTTGGAATACTAATTCATGGATTGCTTCCTAATAGTAGGCTATTCCATGGCCTTGGTCTCCTTCTAGTTGTACAATAGTAGCTCCAGATGTGGAATGCATCTCCTGATCTGAATGTGTGTCCCCATCCACATCAGAAGTATTTTGGCCAGTTAAGTAGGTCCAGATGAATCTTATTGTGTGGATGGGCATTCACAACTGCACGTGCAGATCTTCCTTACTGCTTTGACCTGCATTTCTCTATCCCTGGCTAAAGTAATCCAGTACAGGGCACAAAACTCCCGCTTAGAAGATGAATTGTTTGCTTTTCTCTTGCATTTTAGAAGTGTTTTTTCTTTGTTTCAAAGATAACACAGGAGAAAAATGCAGTGGACATCCCATGTTGGTACTGCATATTGTCTGCCATAATTCCATTTTTTACTAACTAGCACTGAGAAAATGTTTTTTTCTTGTTTACTGCCATATCGAAGTGTTACAGTGGGGATTAATACAGCAATTGTTTATAATTTTGTCCTTCATACACTTTTATCTTAAAAGGTTCGATGAAGACAGGTGCTTTCAGAGACGAGCAAGGTAATGCTCTTGCTCTGCTTCAGCTTGTGATAATGCTTATTACAGAGCTGAGATGCATCAAGCAACCATTATGGATTCTATCAGCTGGAATAACAGCCATCCAACAGTTTTGTTTAATGGAAAGTCAGCCTCCATTTGCAAGCTGTTGAGATGAGTCTCATTTATAGCTGAAGTTTGCTAAATGGAAATACCCTTGACTTGCAGCTAAGTTGAAACTTTTTTTGCTGTAGCACCTTTTTCTAGCTTGATAGGTGAGCATGCTGCAGATCCTTGCTACCTTTACATGCCTGCCTCCACAGAAGCCAATGGAGCCAAAATGAAACTAAATTCAAACTTGCTTGATCTTTACTCTGCTTTTGCCCTGCTTCTGTCTTATGCTCTGCTTGCTTCTTTTTCTTTTCCCCTTAAACTTAAATCTTACTCATGCAGACTGGATGAAGAGCTGAGGGAGACGTCAGCAAAGTAAGACAGTGTTCTGGTAACCATTAGCATTATATTTCCATACCATAAAGAAAGCAGTTGAATTGACCTGACACTTCAGTGTACACCAGATTTACTCCTTAGTCCAACATAGTACATCAAATCACTTTATCCTGATATATTTCCACTGCACCTTCTTCAGTGATTGTTTATTTAGGATATTTCTATACTCCCTTTTCACCCAATTCATCCAATTGAGGATTCCCAAATAATTAAATAATTTCAAACATTAACAAACACTTATAATACTTAGTGAAAGAATGCTGAACAGTATGAAAAAAGTATTCACCTGCTGGCAGCAGACAGTGATAGAGGGAGACAGACAATCTACTTGATTGAGGGATTTCCATAATTGTATTGCCACAACTGAGAAGGCCCTTTCTCATGTTGTTATCCATGTAGCCTCAAGTGGCGGGGGTCGTTAAAGTTAGGGCCTCTAAGGATGACCAGAGTGGATTGGTAGATTCATATGGGAGTTAGCAGTCCTTAAGGTATGTTGGCCCCAAGCTGTATAGGGCTTTGAATGTAAATACCAGAACCTTGAATGGAGCCTGGAAGCAAATTGAGAACCAGTGTATGTGGAACAAGACTGGAGTGATACAAGCTGTATGAACCACACCAGTCCACATTCTGGCCACAGCTTTCTGTACCAGCTGTAGCTTCTGTACAATCTTCAAGGGTAGCCCCACATACAGTCCATTGCAGTAATCTAATCTAGATGTTACCGGAGCATGTGGTTATAATCACAACCACATACTGTGTCCTAAGCACATTCACTTCAAATGTTCCATTGATTTCAATTAAACCTACATCTTAATCAGATGAGGTTTTATTTAAGATGATCCCTTTCTTTTAAAAGGATTAATTGTTGACCTGTTTAAAAACATAGCTGTTTAGACTGATTTATTTATCAAAATTGGGCCCTAATATAACATCTGGCAAACTGGCTGAAAAGAAAGACTTTATAGAAAAGTCGATGATCCTACTGATGAAATTATTTGTGGAGTATAAACTCACAGCCCTCCAGGTGTTTCCTTTGTCATAAGTAATCATTATATGGTCAAGAGGACAAGAGGTATATGCCATAATACTTTGCTGTCATATAGCTATCAATAGAGCTGAGGCTAATAAAAGAAATCCATAAAATTACTTTGTTCTAATCTTTACGATGGGTTTGGCTGCCAATACAGTTGCATGATCAATCCCAAAATTCAGCATTAATTTCCTAGAGATTAACAAATAACCAGCTGCATGGATCAAAGTAGCATACACATATGGCCATATTGCCTTATTATGCATTCTAGAACCTAACTTATAAAGCTGTGCCTACCTCTATTGATGCATATAGAAATATGCCATTTTGGCTGTAGTGGTATTCTGTGCAAAGGAAGTAGAGCAAAACCATTCCACTATAGATGTATATTCACTGCAATCCTAATACTCCAGATCATAGCATTCAAGACTTATTGGACTTTAGCAACAAAACTTGTTCCATAGTGGCTGGATATCTTTAGCATGCCAGTGATTTGGAATCTTGCACCCATTCTATTCTGACCCAAGCATTCATCCATTTTAACTCATGGTGTTAAATAATAGTTTTATGTTATGTGGTTATCATGCATTGCAATGCTTGTACAGTAGCAATGACTTCTCCTTGCCATGTATAGAGGAAGGCATCTCATTTTACATTTTAGAATACAGAATCATTTTATATGTAACATTTTCTTCAGCATTTTCATTCTGTCTTTATAAAGATAACTTCCTTACAGCCTGATCCTATATATACTTAGACTGAAGTATGGTCTTCTGAATGTACAGAGGCTCAGTTTCTGATAAGTATATATAGGTCTGGGCTGTTAGCATGTTTGAAATTGCAAAGTAAGCTGTTATATTCATTTGCATGTACCATTACTGAGACTTGTTAAAGTGAATGATATCGGAGGGGTAGTCTTTTGTGAGCAAGCAGTGAAGAGTCTTGTGGCATCTTAAAGACTGACACATCTATTATGACATAAGCTTTTGTAATAGCTAGGGCCTAGGGGGACTAGAAGTAGGTCCTAGAGAAACAGGTTACATTTCTTAAGGAACGTGGGTGTTTCCTTAATGGGAACAATGGTTAGGAGTGGGATTGCCAGCTCTGGATTGAAAAATACCTGGAGACTTTTGGGGTGGATCCAGGATAAGGGTGGGATGGGGAGGGGAGGGGCCTCAGCATGGTACAATGCCATAGAGTCCACCCTTCAAAGCAGCCATTTTCTCCAGGGGAGCTGATCTCTGTCAGCTGGAGATCAGTTGTAAAAGTCGGCGATCTCCAGGCCGCACCTGGAGGTTGGCAAACCTAGTTAGGAGACAGCTCTGAGTATCCATTATTGCATAGAGAAGGCAGTTGAATGGAGGTGAAGGTTTGTGTGCCTCTGTGCAAAGAACAGTTTGGAAGCTTTTACAATAAAACAAGTATTACAAAAACTATAAACTTCCAATATGTTCAATGCAGGAAAATACTGTCTTTGGAGCATCTTCCTGTTCAAAGATATGGGCAACACATAACATTTTCATGGGGTGTTTTTTTTTTTGCCTTCCCTCTGTATTCATTATATATCTGCACACTTAGATGACCATGTAATGAATCTGACATAGTTGACTTCAGCCCACAACTCTTATGGAAATGTGTGAGTCTTTGCTTCAAGACCCTTAGCTATCTGAAGTGAGTTACTTCCCCTCAGCTGTCTAAACAGAATATAGTGTGGAGAAACTGTTTACTGCTTTTTGTTTATTTTCCCTTGCCTCCAGAGCAAGCTGTCTTTCAAATGAGCCAGAAGTAACTTCAGCACAGCAGGAGTAAGAATTTACATTTAATAATGCCATTAGATTTAAGTATCACTTCATATTCATGCAGTGCAACAGATGCTAAAGAACTGGGTAAACTCCAGCTAGTCTCTTCTAGATCCAGATCCTTGTAGATTTTCTTTTGGAATGCAGTTCAGGATTTATTAAAGAGGGGGGAAAGCACTACTAATTCAATGCTTCTGTATAGATTGTGGTAAAAACGCAGTGCTGCATCTTTTAAGTATTTTGGGCTGTTTTAAGTATTTTAAGTATTTTGGGCTGTTCACATTCAAAAGGAAGGTTCTCTAATGCAGTGTTTTTCAACCTTTTTGTGCAAAGGCACACTTTTTTCATGAAAAAAATCACGAGGCACACCACCATTAGAAAATGTTAAAAAAATTTAACTCTGTGCCTATATTGACTACATATAAAGTAATTCTCTTGAATAGGAATCAAATAAACACAAAGAAATTATTTTATAATTACTTTATTATGAAATAATAATACTTTATTTTATAATTGTTCATATGTTACGGATGAAATTAGAATTTTTCCCACAGCACACCAGACAATATCTCACGTCACACTAGTGTGCCACGGCACAGTGGTTGAAAAACACTGCTCTAATGAGAGGCAAATAAGAAAGGCCCTCCCCAAGTCCCCCCCACAAGTTACCCCTCTAATTGCTTTGAAGTTTGGTAAACACTTAGATTGAGTGGAGACAGTTTGTCTGGAAATGCATCTGTTCACAAACCACCATGAACTGCCACAAACAGCTGGAAAATTTGTGCCAGTTGACCTGCCAAGAACTTCACTTTGCAAATCATGAACTGGCCAGAATTCATCACAAACTTTAGTTTGTGAGCCAGTTTGTGCCCATCCGTAGTCATAAAGTGAAACAATTAGACCCTTAATGTTTATCCATAGTGAAGCATATACAGATAAATAACTTGTAAATTATTTGGGGACCAGGAGGTGGAAACACCTCAGAAGAAACTAGTTAAACATGCACATACCTCATCATGAGAAAACAGCTAGTCAAATAAGGGCTACTGTCATTTTGTTATCCTTATCAGGTGTAGCATGATTCTTCTAGGACATGGTCATGCTCAAATAGACATAGTGCCACTGCATGTAATTGAGATTTAGAGGCAATGAGTGAGTCCTTGATAGATTTGAGAACTGTGTGATGTTGGAATCTGATCAAGAGTTTGCAGGTTTGCTGTAGATCCAAATTGTGAGTCAATACAAGATATATGCATCTGTAGACCAGGCAAACTCAATCAGCAGCTGTCACTCCATCTCTGACTGGAAGAAACTTGGATAGAGAAAGTAGAATAGAATGCATTTGGACTTGAATTAAAACCTACTTGGGGAAAATAGCAGGGAAAATGGCAAAATATAACTTTAGTGACTTGCCAAACTGAAGATAATACATTAACCATGCAATGTGGCTCACCCAGGACAACAAAGCTTTGTTGTTTGGGGTTGCAAAAGATCTCTTTGTTGAGCACCTGACAGGTCACAATGAGAGATGTAACCTGGGCAAACCTGTATTTGAATAAAAGTAGTAATTATACTTTTTAAAACCTCTTTCCTGCTGCAAATGAGTTCTAAGAACATCAGCACTAGATTTGCAGGGCCGGCCCCAGCTTATTGTGCACCCTAGGTGAGGATCCCTTCTGGCGCCCCCTATGCCCCCCAATCTGAAACTGGCAACCCTAATTCCCCACCGTGGCATGGCTGATGCAGCAAGGGGGTTCTAAGGGAGCAGAGTCAGTTTGCAAAGCCCCTCTTCACAGAAGCCAGGAGGAAGGCGTAACACTAGAGTGGTGGTGGGGGAGGTCTTGCCCAGCACTGCAAGCGTGGAGGCAAAACCTCACCGGGAGGGAACACTGGAGGGGCGCTGTGTTTGTTGCCTCCCTGGGGCACGCAAAGGGCTTGGGCTGGAGGGGACTGTCCGGCGCCTCCCATCATTTCCTCGCCCCCATGCTGGCCACCCACTCACTGGAGCTCCCCCTGACCAACAGGAGGGTGACTCCCCCTAACAGCAGCCGCAAACCATGCTGGGCTGTGCTCATTGCCAGAGCCTCTCTGTGCAGTCAGCGCTCGCACTTGCCTGGTTTCCCCTCCTCGGCTCATCCTCTGAGAGGACACTGCGTAGTCAGTGCTCACACTTGCCGGACTCAGGGAGAAAGGCAGCGGTGGCAGTCACCTGGTCAGGGAGATGCAGGGCTTTTGGTGGGGGCGGGGGGGGCTTTTGGCAGGGGGCGGGTGCAGTTTGGCGCCCTAAGGGCCGGCCCACCCTAGGCTAACACCTAGGTCGTCTAGTGAGTGAGCCAGCCCTGTAGATTTGCATGACCTGGGGTTTTTTAGAGCCATATATCCCTTGGAAAAACAAAATTTGTCTGTTCTTTTGTAAGGCAGTGTATATTGATAATCTTACTTGCTACATTTTCCATAGATGCTGTCACTTTTGTAAACAAGCTATCAAAATATGAAACACCTGAATACTTGCATTAGGGAAAACATACTATGTCTCTTCATGCTTCATTTCTCTTCAATTGTATGTTTCAGCTGAAAGATTTAACTACTGACACAGAAAGGAAGCAGTATTTTGAATGCTTGGTATGACTGGGCCACTCCTTAAAATGAAGAGAGTGCCAAGGGGAGCATGTTAGTAGTATGTAGAATATGGTAGTTTGGTTTTCGAACCTAAGGTTATCTGGCCTAGGTAGTACCTGGATGTGTGCAAATATGTTTGACATTAAATTAAAACTGATTGTTTTTAATTTTGTTTCTTTAAAGCACTGAAATGAAGCTGAAAGAAAATTCCTAACTTCCTTGGCAGTTTTCAGAAGAAGATTTTTGTCTGCTTGATATACCTGGAGGATGGGGACAATTTGGCTTTTACTTTGGGCACAATCTTCCAGGAGCCTCCTGTGCTCAACCCACATTTCTTTCAGTGAGGCCTGCCAGAGCAAGAAAAAGCTACTGACTGATTGCAATCTTTCTTCTTTCATTATTTAATGCCATTCAGAACTTTCTGAGATAAAAGAAGGGGCTGCTGCTGCTGTTGCTCCTGTCAGACAGGCAGCAAATGTATGGCTGTGACTTTCCATAATGTTCAGGAATGTTACCTGCGATAAGGAAATCTATTTCATTATTCATTTTTCAGTTCACAATTATTTTACTGTTTTTGCCATTTATGTACCTCGCCTGTAATTGTGTGGGTTTGGATTGTTGTTCCTTTTTGTCTTCAATATATTAGCATGTGTGCCTAGTTAAAGCAGAGGTGATAACGTTAGTTTAACAAGCCTGAGTTTTTCCACATATGTCCCCCAATCACAACAGCTCTGGTTTGCATTGATATGATACAGAGCTCCACAAAGGGAGACTTAATTTAGTCTCTTCATTCCTGCTCTGTGAACTCAGAACATTCCCTGGTGTCCAAGAGAGCCTCCACAGATTTTGGTATGTCACTATTAATTATAACTACACTTTTCAAAATATCCCCCCCCCAATTCTTAAAAATGTAATTTCACTATATTCAGATACTGGGCCATGAATATCTTTTTCTTTGTTTGGGGAAGATATCTGCCATTAAGAAAACTGAAATTTCAGAAATGTCCCAACCCATCTCATGACGTGGGACTCAGTATATGAATAAGAGCATGCATGGACATCAATGAGGTTCTGAACTAAAAGGATGCTGTAACAGATGAAACACATACCATAAAGTCTAGGGAATATGCCAACAATACCATGTACATCAACACAATACAACAGATTTAATCATCCGTAACAAAGCATTAGAACAGCAATATGTTGTTGAAGGCTTTCACGGCTGGAGCTCATTAGTTGCTGTAGATTTTCCAGGTTTTGTGGCCATGGTCTTGCATTGTAGGACCTGACGTTTCACCAGTAGCTGTGATTGGCATCCTCAGAGGCAGGGGTCATTTTGTAGAAAAAGAGCTGCAGGAGCTCATTAGCATACAGTATGCTAATGAGCTATTAGGCTATTAGCATATTAGCTCATTAGCTTATGCCACACCCCCTGACATCACCAGAAGTGATGTCAGAAGGGGAAGCAAAAGGGGGGGGGAAGCATCTTCAAAAGCCTCCCCTTCCCATCCCAGTCAGCCTGCCAAGGTGTGGGGGGAGCGAAGAGAGGAGGGATTTAAAGTTTAGAGTTGGGATTCAGGAGGACAGAGGGAAAGAGGGGCACCAGTGGGGGGGCCTGGGGACACCGGTAGGGGGCCTCTTCAGGCATCTCTCAGGCTGCAGCGCTTCTGTGTGGGCCCGGGGATGCTGGCGAGGGGCCTCTTTGGGCATCCCCCGGGCCGCAGCAATTCTGCATGGGCCTGGGGACGCCAGCAGGGGGCCTCTTCAGGCATCCCCCCGGCTGCAACGCTTCTATACTGTCCCGGGGATGGTGGGGGGGGCTCTTCGGGCATCTCCCGGGCCGCAGTGCTTCTGTGCGGGCCCGGGGATGCCAGCGGGGGGCCTCTTTGAGCATCTCCTGGGCTGCAGTGCTTCTGCACAGGCCCGGGGATGCTGGCGGGGGGCCTCTTAGGGTGTCCCCCGGGCCGCAGCACTTCGTCACGGGCCAGGGATGCTGGCTGGGGGCAGGGCTTGCCGCCACCACCATCTGTGGTGGTTTCTGAGCTGCCAGAGCAGTGCTCCGGTGCGCTCCGGCCCCAAAAGACCCCTGCTCAGAGGTATAACAGAGAAAGAAACAGCACTTAGTGTTTATTATGGAGAAACATCTGAATACTGAAAAGAAAGACAAAACCATTCTGAAACCCACCAAATCTGTTACTTTTCAGATGCTGACCACTGACTATATTCCACGGATTGGAAGTAGATTGCTAGTCATGAAGTTAATCCTTTAATCAATAAGTGGGGTTCTAATGAACATAATGTGTGCTTTCTTTAGAAAGTCCAGAAAATCCCTCTTCTACTGTCGAAAAATAGTTACAAGAAGACTTAACAGGGATAAATCAGTGGCATCTGATTTACTAATTACCCAACTACCTTTTGATGAGCAGGAATAGTAGCAGAAGATCCTGTTACATAGTTGCCATTCAGATATCACTCAAATTATAGTAGATTCTTTCATAAGGAAATGGCCCAATCTGTTATTCAATATGTAAATTCAGTGACTAGAGCAGGAGGTAAGAAAGCAGGGAGCTGGGTCCTTCCACAATCCATCATCCACAACATCACTTATGCAGCAAAGGCTTTGCATTCATTTCAGTGTTATCCCCAATAACACTGTATTTTTTACTATATAAATGGATGGCAACCAGTCTTTGATATGAAAGTAGAAGGATGCACTGGAGGACATTCTTGGAAGGGGACTAAATCTGCCCCTGCCCAGTGTTGAAGGTCAGTTGTTGTGTATCCTCCAGAGCCCTTTCCAGACAACCAGTTTTGGCTTTTCAGTTGTGTGTAAAGGAAGCATATGCTACATGTAACATGCCACATGGACATACTATATGGACATAATTTTGTATGAATGGATGTGTGTATTTTCCATGTGCACTCCTTCAAAATTCTGAGGTCTCATTTATGTGCACCAAAGCTGTAAGTACATGTAAAAAGACATTCAAACAAAATACTGGGAGGTTTGCATTTAGCTCATGCTCCTGTTAAGCACAGTTGAAAGATGTCCCCATCCTCTAGGCACACCAAAATCAAACACCTGAAAGGGCCAACTATGCCTGCCCCAGATTCTTGTTCTTGATGGGATGAAGTACGGTGAATGTATGACTCTGAGAACTGGATTCTGTTTATGATGATCAGGAAAGCTACACTGAGCAAAAAGGAACAATAAAGCTTAGCCAGTATAAACAAATGAAAAGAGGAGAATTTTTGTCAACACACATATTTGTGCAGAAATCCAGCTGTAGTTTTATCAGCCCTGGTAAATTCTTGCTTATCACTAACAAATTACCTCTTCTATTGTTTAAACTTAAGCTGGCAACAACCAGGAAGTAAATACAAAAGATTTTTTTTGTATTTTTATTGCAGATCAAACGAGGGGTTTTTTTAAAAAATAAATAAATACATAGTGTCATCAACATAAAAAGGACTCTTTTCCAAGTTTTGGATCTATATACTTTAACATTTCTCCATTGCCATCAAATTTTCTTATTCCTTAACAGAATAGATGTTTGCCAAAGAAGTTCTTAAATTCTCCTTTCCAGTCTTGGTATCACACCACATTTATTTAGTCCTTGTTTTACATTGCCAACTTTTGCACTAGAATTTCCTTAACCTAAACTTGAAGTTCTGTAAATAATACTGGTCCTGTCAGGTGTCAATCCTGTGAAGCACTCAGTAGCAATTCCAACACATGAGTAGCATCTGGCATTTCACACCATCTTTTAGGTATTTGAGAATTAACTTACATGTGTCTTTCAGAAGAAACTCAACATCAGATCCCTTTGTTTAGCAAACAAAGGTAACAGTATTTGAGTTACCATGCAGATGCTGAGAGTGTTCTTAATCCCAATTCCTCAGAGTTTCCAGTACTCACGTCCTTGGCAGACATTCAGGCTATGCAACCTAGGACAAGAGGAGATCACCGATACAGGTTTTTTGCACTTATCCTAAATATACTTATTCATGAGTGAGTAAGAATGTTTGTACTAGGAAAACAAGTATTTTGACAGGTGAGGAAATTTGCAATTTCAGCATAAGGGAAGGCTTTTTCACAAGATCCTTTCACCAGGTGAATATTGATAGGAAAAAGAATCTTGTGGTGACTCTTCTACCTCAAAATTTCCATATGAGCCCCCAATGAGTTGCCATTAAAGTGAAGAGCTATCCCCCATGCACTGCTTGATTCCCACTGCTGCCCTTTTTAGAAAATTGAAGAATAACAGTAGACTTCGTAATACATTCATACTGAAGATTATACCAGACTTTGGGTTGGGTCTTACCACTCTGTTAAAAGATAACTCCTAGCAACAGAGAAAGGTTTCATATTTAACTGTGTGAGTGATAGGATCCAGCCTTTTGTACTGCATCCCAGGGCAGCACATTATTCAGAATTACTGATATTATTTCAGAATCTTCATGTAAAAATAAAGTAACAATGCATGTAGTATTCTCTCCAACCACAGCTTTAACCTATTTTTCAATTTCCATGATCTCCTATTGACACAGGAACACCAACCAAAATTCCTCACCCACAAGACCCACTACAAAGCAGCACATACACAATTTGATGTGCTCTCTGTTGACTTTCCATTGAAGCGAGTGGTCACAAGACTTTAAGTAATGCATTGACATGCACATGGGGCTTATACTGGGATAAGTGTGTATACGTTGGTGACTGTCATAGTCCTATCTGTGTTGTTCATCAAATGGATCTGACTATGATGCTTGTGTGCTCTGAATTCTTTCAGTCTGAAAAGAGCATTTTGTTTTCAGAGATGCTGGCAAGAATTTTTTTTAATCACATATTTAAGGCATTTAAACGTGAATATGGCTTTCTGAACATTTGACCACAGTTTAGTAGACTGTGTATTTAGTCCTATAAATTTCACTGGTGTTCACCATGCCTAATTCTGTGCCACAAAGCTAATCTTCCAAATGAAATTGGGTTGCCAATTGACTAGGGGGGGAAACAGCTTGGCTGCTCTTGTGCCTTTAACACCAGCTTAATATACTATTATCAGCAGGTGAAATTTTCTTTGCATATCAATAACAATCATGACCTGTCTATTATTAGTGCAAATAAAACAGTGGTCACAAATACAGGCACCAGTTGAAAGGCTGGCTTACAGATATTCTTTGGAAGAGCATGCTACTACTCCATAACATGACTTTAGCTTCCTTGTGTCCCAATCCAAGGCAGGTTTACTCAGAAGAATGTCCCACAATTCAGTGAGGCTTCGTCCCTAGTAAAAGTGCATAGTTTATAGCATTATATCATATTCCTATGCAAAGTGAGGTAGGCCTAAGTTTGTTGGTTTCAGTGGTTTTAAGTACGCTTAATTGTCTAGGATTGGGCTGCTACACATGTCATTACTGTGTTTACTTGTAAAACAAATATAAAGTAAATAATCTATTTTCTCTTCTCAAATGTTGGAACATATGGTAAAGGTACTACATTTCAAGTATTAATCATTGATCATCGAAAAGACAAATGCCTTGTTAAAATACAGTAAGATTTCCCTTACGATGGCTTTCTAGGGCTTAAAGGAAAAAAAGAGTACTTTGCTTACTAATACTTATTTTTAAAATTGACTTTTTTAAATTGTCAAAGTATAACTGTTACATATTATACTAACAATTATCTAGCAATGTTCAGCTAATGCTATTTTTTCAGTTTCAAACAAAAAGTACTTGCACAAATATATTGGTGTGTAAATTTATTTGATACTCATGCAAGTTTTTTCCCCCTACAATGTATCCAAGCACTTAGAATCAAGTATAATTTAGGGCCTTTCTAGACTATCTGCTATGAATTATAACCTACAGTTTAGTTAATTACTATGAAGAATGCAAATATCCCTAAATGATGAGTTTCTGTTGAGGATTAGATGCATTCTTGTGGCATTGGATGAAGGAGGTTTTCTCTCCCCAGCTTGTGAACCAACAGAACTTTCAACTATGGTTGCCCTAGTTTTATGGACCCTATTGGCTAATAACCATGATATCACAGGTAATGAGCAACATAATTCCCCCCTCATGCCTTTGAAATACACCAGTGAGGGATGATATAGCCAAAATCAAATAAATACCTTTTGAATTGAGCAGAAGAGATTTAAGCATGGCCTTTAAATCTTCCATTGCAATCAGCACTGCATAAAACTGCTTCTGTTTACTGCAACATGCCCTTGTGTTGTACTGTTATTTTATTCCTTTTACATCTTTAGAGGCAGTATGGAACCTTTACCTTTACCTTTACACGTCTAGCTCCAGTTTTACAACTAGTTTTAAAATAAGTTTTTCTGTCTGTCTTCTGGAAAGGCCCTGAAGCTTTATGTGTTTTGTTATATGCAGATATGCTGACTAAATTGTGTAGATTAAGCAATACAATATATAATACCACCATATGTAGAATATGTATGTATGACTCAGAAATTAAAAAAGCTGCAATCCAATAGTAAACTTGTTTCATTTCAGGGGAACTCCACTTTACACTAACTTTTTACAATCCAATCCTGTGCATGCTTACTGAGAAGTAAGTTTCACTGAGCTAAATGAGATTTACCTCTAAGTAAACATGCATGGGATTGTTGTCATACAGCCTAATCCTTTGTAGAGTTCTTGGTCTAAACTGACTGAAAGTCTGCATAGGAATTGGTCATGCTGATTGCTTTGAAACTGATGCTTGATCCCTCAGCAGTCATTGTGGTATGTTTGGTGAAAGAGCTAGACTCAAATTACACATATCTGGTGTGGCCTGTCAGTTGATGAAAAAACACTTCTGAACCTACACTCCATGTTGCACTGGTAACACATGAGAGAAGAGATCACAAAGGTCACATACATGGTAATTTATTTTGTCCACCATAACCCAGATGTAAGTGTTGTACTAAACTGTCCATGTGAGTTAGACTGTGTAATTGGAGTTTTCACACTGTGACTGAAGCCCAGTCATGGAAATGTGTTTTCAGCAGCTATTACTGTTGAGCAGTAACATATAAATTACACCTCCAGCTCTCAAGTAGCAACTTTAGTTTTAATTACTACAGCTAGCTTGTTTTTTTTTTTTTTAAAGTTCTATTTCTGTACATAGCACATTTCTATTTTCATTCTTGGCTTTTCAAGATGATTCCTGCAATACAGAATGTGGGGTTATATTTTACTCTCTTTTTGGTGTGGTGGTTTTTATTAGTAGTATTAATTCATTTCACTGCTAACAACTTGATAAGCATTCTAGTAAGGCATGCACTATTTTACACCTCAGTAAAGAAATATCTTCAGTGTGGGTCTGCAAACCTAATTCTCCGTGATCAGCAAAATAGATGAGAGCCAGGAATGTGTTGGGAAGGCAGAGTCCATGAAAAGCAATGACAGAAGATGGGAAATGGCAGCACAGTTGTGGTTCTGCTAGATCTTGGTTTTCACCAGACTTGCTTATTGAAGAATAAGTCTTGGAATCAATGTAAATCTTTATCTAAAGTGATCCGTATGACTTCTTGTTGCCTGTTGCCAAACCTCACTCCTGAGGTCTGTGCTGTGTGCGTGGTTGCTACAAGTGGGCTGCTGCCACCCATGCTGTCCAGTCCAGTGTGAATTCACTCTGGGCTGGAGTGGCAGCAGCACAGCTTGCATGGGAACTTCCTCCCCCTGACCGGGCCGCCATTGCCACCACTAAGGTCGAGGGCAGAGAAGAGCCCAAGACTTTACATTTTAAAAGGTCTTTGTCAATAGCCTCTCTCAGCTGTTCTTGTGCTCTCTTCTCTCCCCAACCATAATCAGAGAGAAAGATGTTTAGGAAGTGCCATCCCCTCCTAAAAATCAGGGTGCAATACCGCTTCCAAAGGATATCAGAGTCCCTTTCTAATTACAACTGGAGGAAGAGGGGATGACCAGAAGGTAGGAATGGTGTGGCCAATAAAACTAGGAACCACTGGGATGAAAGCACTATCCCTGTATCATGTTGCCCAAAGCAGCCACATGTGACAGTGAACCAGCTGTGGCATGGATGCATTCTTTCATCAAGGACATTTCCTCAAGGCTCATTTTATACTCTTGCTCTGCTCTTCCTGCTCTGAAGGAAATTAAAATCAGGGTAACCAACTGCAAATGGACAAGGCTCTGTACTTTCATTCAATGTGTAGAAAATGGAATTTTGACAGGTGCAAATTTTGTTCTCTACACAGCTGTTAAACATACAAGTGCATTCACATCCACTCATCCTTACTGATGAACACCTTTAAACTAACTGTGGCTTCATGTTTTCAGTGGAGAGACTTGAATGCAAACTGTGCCTACAGTAAATTAGGTGCCACATGCCCATGTGTGGGGTTTATTCCCTAGAACAGGGGTCTCCAATAGGTACTTCATTAATCTTTGCATGCATCCCTTAGAAGACCCAGGGAAACACTGCAAAATGTTTATTGTTATTTGCTTCATTTTATATTCCACCTTTGTCCCCAGTGGGGACCCAAAGCAGCCCTGCTGGGCAAAAGCCCCACCTGGCTCCACCTACCTTCTAAAGCCACTTGGCAGGCACCAGGAAAGGTGCTGATGGGTGCCATGGTGCCCATGAGATACATGTTGTGGACCTCCAATTTAGACCAAAAAAGGTCTAAATAAACTGGGAGACTTGTGGACTGCATCTATTGAAGTCTAAAAGGGTCTTGATCAAGGCAAGGGTACCATATTCTGGGCTTCTACTGCTCCTACACAGCAACTCTCATTATCAGACTCACTTCCATCCAGCTGCATCCACTTTCTGGCATTTTGCCAGACCCATGGGGCAGGGAGCATATAAATGTTATGAGGCTTTAGGCACAGTTAATTTTACCTCTACGTTTTGTACATAAGGAGTTGACGTTAGATAAACACCAATTTCTTGAGGAAGGCCCTCATTTTCTGCATAGAGCAATCCTTTGAGGGGCTGATTTCCTTGCGTCAACAAAAAATATCAATTTGAATGAACAAGATATGAACTTCTAAGCTGCCCAGTGGTCGACTATGAAGGTAGTGTTTCCTGGTTCTGATGTTGAAAAGTCCTTAGACTTATTCAGTGATTCAGCTCTAAGACTTTATTTAGCAAGAACAAGACAACTTTCGCTGGCTCACAGGCTGGCTTATATTCCCAAAGAAAACCCACACCCCAACACACACAACACCCGTGATTGGCCTATATACACTGATTACATTATCTCCTTGGATCCCAGTTCCCCGATTAGAAGGGAGCTAGGATCCGACCTTCCATTGTCCTCAGGAATGAAGCTCCGGCACTTCGCCCAGCCACGTTTCGGTATGAGCACATGGCTGGCCTGGACCTATGTTCTACAATGGTCCAAAAGACACCCGCAGACATAGTCCTTTAAATAGGCTGGAGGCTTTCTTTCCCTTGTAAAGTGGCATGTTGCAGGGGCTGTTGGTGAAGCTGGTGCCGATGCTCTTGGTGGAGAGCTGTCCAGGCCCTTCCGAGGGCTCATTCAAGGCGGATGTCATCTACAGAACGTGCAACAAGGCTGGGCACCTGGTGAAGGTCTGCCGCTCCAAGGGACAACACCAGAAGACCACGGCGCACCTCAACTCGGTGGATCTCCACATCATTTCAGCCCACCGCCAACAAACGGTATACAACTTGTCCCCTGATGGCCCGGACAAGGTGCATGTGACTATCCTGATAGAGGGGTCCCCCTGTCCAATGGAAATTGACTCAGGCTCATCTTTTTCTATCATCTCATCAGAAACCCTCCATTCCCTATGCCCGAAGGGGGGACCCCAGTTGCACAAGCCACAGGGTTTCACGTTGTGGGACTTTAATAAGAACCCAGTGGCGGTCTGAGGCTGGGGCAAGTTTAGGGTCCAGTTTAAGGGGTTCTCAGGAATGCTGGACCTGTTGTTGGTGGAGGGGCACCTCACCAGCTTGTTGGGACTGTCCTGGTTTAAGCCCCTGGGCCTCAAGATAATGGGGATTAACCAGATCTGAACGGCGGACTTTGAGGCCGTGTGTGGGGAATTTCCCAAGGCATTTGATGGGACTCTGGGGAGGTACACTGGGGCCCTCATTTCCCTGGACCTTGATCCAAATGTGTGCCCCATCCACATCAAGACCCGAGTTCCCCCATTGCGATGAGGGCCAAAATAGAGGCAGAGCTTGATTGCCTTGTTGAGCAAGGGATGCTGGAGCCAGTCATGTCCACACACTGGGAGACCCCTATTGCCACGCCGGTTAAACCGAACAGTGACGTAAGAATATGCGCACTCTAAACAAGGCCTTACAGGACCACACTTATCCGGTCCTGGTGGTGAGCCACATCCTAGCCTCCCTAGTGGGGGCCAAGTTCTTCAGTAAGCTAGATTTGGCACAAGCTTACCAGCAGCTGCCAGTGGACGCGGCTGCCGCCGAGGCACAAACCATCACAATGCATAAAGGGGCGTTTAGAGTAACTAGGCTGCAGTTTGGGGTTTGTGTGGTTCCCAGAATTTTCCAGTCATTCATGGATTCCCTCCTCAGTATCCAAGGAGTAAAACCCTTTTTAGACGACGTGATCGTCGCAGCGCCAGACTCTGCCTCCTTCGCAGACTGGCTCCGGAGGGTACTCCAGAGGTTTGACACCATCGGCCTCAAAGTAAAGAAGGAAAAATGCCTCCTTGGGGTGCCCCGCATCAAATTCCTGGGGTTTGCAGTGGATGCGCAGGGGATTCACTCCACGGATGATAAAGTTAGGGCAATTATGCATGCCCCCCCTCCCTCGTCCAAGGCGGAACTGTAGGCTTTCCTAGGCCTGCTCAATTTTTATCACACCTTTCTGCCCTTAAAGGCCGCTGTGGCAGAACCACTCCATTGTCTTCTGGACAAAGACACGCCTTGGGTGTGGGGGCTGATGCATGCAGCAGCATTCCAGGGGGTCAAGGACTTACTGATTTTTAATTCTGCCCTGCACCATTTTACTGAATCCCTTCCGGTGGTCCTCGCGTGCGATGCCTCTCCCTACGGGGTTGGGGCCGTTTTGGGCCACCGGTTGCCGGACAACCGGGAGCTCCTGGTCACACACTATTCAAAGACTTTTCTTCTGCAGAGTGCAACTACACACAGATAGACAAGGAGGCGTTAGCGATAGTGGCTGGTGTGAAAAAAATTCACTACTATCTCTGTGGCCAACCCTTCACGGTGGTGACAGACCACAAACCCCTCCTGGGTCTCCTTGCCCCTGACTGTCAGACACCACAGATGGTTTCTCCCCAGGTCCTGAGATGGTCTGCCTTTCTGGTGGTTTACTCTTATGCCTTCGTCCATCGCCCCGGGAAAGCCATGGGCCAGGTGGATGCCTTCAGCTGCCTGCCTCTGCCTGTCACAGACTCCAACCCAGCACCCGCACACATGGTTGCCCTCTTGGAAATGCTTCCTGACCACCCAGTCCATGTGAGGGAGGTGGCCTGCCTCTCGGCCCAGGATAAGGTACTCTGCCGTGTCTTGGACTGGGTGGGGAGGGGGTGGCCTATGGTCAAGGAGGGCCCCAAGTTTACTCCGTTTGTCGCTAGGAAAGATGAACTGTCGACTTACAAAGGGTGTTTGATGTGGGGAGGTTGGGTGATGATTCCTACCCCACTCCAAGAGCTCATCTTAGAGGCTCTGCACGAGCATCACCCAGGGGTTGTAAGGATGAAGGCGTTAGCGTGGATTTACATCTGGTGGCCGGGCCTCGATCAGGACATCGAGGACAAGGTAAAAAGATGTCAGCTCTGTCAGGTCTCTCACCCCAACCAGCTGCGGGCTCCAGAGAGAGCCTGGGAGTCCTCCCACTGCCCCTGGTCTCGGCTCCACCTGGACTTCATGGGGCCATTCCAGAGGCAACTATTTTCTATTCTGGTTGACTCTTACAGCAAATGCTTGGAGGTCGTTCCAGTGCCATCCACTTCTTCGAGATCTGCCATCAAGGCCATGTGGCGGATCTTCAGTGCTCAAGGACTCCCGACACCCTGGTAACTGCCAACGGCACCGTGTTCACGTTTGGGGAGTTCCAGGACTTTACTACCTATTCTGGGATCTGGCATGTGCGTTCCGCTCCATTCCACCCTGCCACTAACGACCAAGTGGAATGGATGGTCTGAACCACCAAGGATGCACTTCACCAGCTCGACTCCCCGGACTGGGACTACAAGCTGGCCTCCTTCCTCTTTGGGCAATACATCACTCTACACATCACAACAGGATGAAGTCCGGCTGATCTACTCTTGGGTTGCCGCCTCACGACATGCATGGACTGGCTACACCCAGACTGGGCCCCGGAGCATGAGCCAGGCACTGAGAACCAGGAAGCCGCCCAAGGGTTCTTCCCAGAAGATCCCATCTATGTGTGGAACTACACCAAAGGTCCACACTGGATCCCGGCACGGTGGTAAGGGTTAAGGGCCTCATTCGTACGAGGTCTCCTGTGAAAATGGAACCGTGCTCCACTGACACATCGACCAACTCCGTCGACGCATGCTGCCTCTGGAACCGGACAATCCCAAGGAGCCTGAAGCCAGTGAGGCCCTGGAGCAACAGCCTCCCCAAATGTCCACCAGCCCAGCGGAGACCACCACTGCGGCATCCTAGTCTACACCTGTAGGATGGCTGGGATCCAAGAAAGGACCTATGGAATGTAAGAGCACTGTAAATAGCATATCATGGGTGTGTGTGTGTGTGTGTGTGTGTGTGGTTTACAAAGGGAATATAAACCGGCCACCAGCCAGCTCTTCTCTCACACATTCTGACTGTAAGCAATAAAGTATGAGCTGAAATCACTCTCCAATGCATCAGTCTCAGTACTTTATACTGGTGACGAGGATGGGATCCGAAGGAATGATTTGGAACCCAAGACCGATGAGAGCACCGCACCACGCACGGACCTCCAGGAAGCCATGCCCACCACCACTGACTCCACGTCCAACACTGCACCGAACACCGATTCCCTGGTCACCATGCCCTGCACCGCTCCTAGCAACTCCAAGCCATGTGTTGCCCGAGTTCTGGCGGCCACCCAAGGAAACATCCCAGAATTGAATGCAGCCCATCCAGAGAAGTGGGAGACATGGCTTGAGCGCCTGGAGTACTATGTCGACTTCCATGACATCACAGACAAGGGTAAGACGAAATCCCTAATGCTTAGTTCCTGTGGAATCGATACCCTCCGGCTACTGAAGAACCTGATAGTTCTGAAGTGCCCAAAAGAGGCCACATACGCAGATATTGAGAAGACGCTCACAGATCACTTTGTACCAAAGCCAATGAAAATAGCCGAGCACATAGACTTCTTTGTACATCTCCAGGGCCCAGATGAAATAGCCAACGACTTCCTGGTGGGCCTTTGTCGAGCAGCCACCTGATGTGAGTTCCCCAGCGTCAGCAACACATTGATGAACCAGTTTGTCGTAGGACTCCAGGAACCCAAGCTATGCCAAAAGCTCACCAGCCATGACAACTTGACCCTTGACAAGGCCCTCAAAGAAGCCATGGCCTATGAGAAATCTCATCAAGAATGTCGCGGCTGCACGGTCCACTTTGCAAGTACCATGCCAGCCTCCGATGTCTCAGATGAGGAAGAAGTCTTACAGGTACACGACCCGGCAAGGCAGAGCCCACGACCCCAGGTACCCACACAACTCAAGAAACTGAGCACCCCGAACTCCTGCGCCAGCTGTAGAGAAGCGCACGAATGCCAGACCTGTCATTTTCGCAATGCTGTTTGCCAGACCTGCAGCAAACAAGGACACATCGCCCAAATCTGCCGCTCCTGAGGAAGCATCCACCCACCAGGAATCAACAGATCTGCCTACCCTCTCCATAAACCACAGCAACACCAGGTACTGAACTTGCCCTCTGATGCCCCCAACAAAATGCATGCTACCGTGTTAATAGAGGGGTCCCCGTTTAGAATGGAATTGGACACAGGTTCAGCCTTCTCCATAATCTTGGCTGAAACCCTACAGATGCTTTGCCCACGGGGGGACCCCGTCTTCAACAGTCCCGTGGTCTGATCCTGTGGGACTTTCAGAAGAACGTGGTGGCCATCAGGAGTTGAGGCAAGTTCAGGGTGCAATACAAGGACTTTGATGGCCCCTTAGACTCGCTAGTGGTCAAAGGGAGGCTCACGAGCCTGTTGGGACTTTCCTGGTTTGGGCCACTGGGTTTCTAGGTGATGGGGGTAAACACGGTATGGCAACAGGACTTTGACTCTGTATGTAACAAATTTCCAGGGGTGTTCGAGGGTAAGGTTGGCCAGTACTCCAGTCCCCCGGTCTCTCTCAACCTTGACCCAGCTGTGCGGCCCATCCATATGAGGGCCAGGCAGTCCCCGTTAGCATTAAAGCCCATGATCGAGGCAGAACTAGACCACCTTGTGAAACAGGGGGTGCTAGAACCTGTGCCATATGCCCAGTGGGAAACCTCCATAGTCACCTTAGTGAAACCCAAAGGGGACATATGAATTTGCACTGATTACAAATGTAATCTGAACAAGGCGCTACAGGACCATGCATACCCAGTACCAGTGGTTAGCCATGTCTTGGCCTCACTAGCAGGGGCACGGGGTTTTGGCAAACTAGATCTGGCTCAGGCTTACCAGCAACTGCTGATGGATGACGCCACCGCAGAAGCCCAGACAATAGTTACCCACAGGGGGGCTTTCAAGGTTTGGCAGCTGCAGTTTGGGGTAAGAGTAGCCCTGGGGATCTTTCAAAATCTCATAGACTGTCTCCTAAAAGGCATCCCAGGAGTCCAGCCATTTTTTGACGATGTTCTGATCGTGGCCACGGACTCTGAGACCTTTGTGGCCCGGCTCCGGATGGTGCTTCAGCATTTCGACTCCACCGGCCTCACAGTGAAATGGAAAAGGTGCCTCCTGGGAGTGTCACAGGTGGAATTCTTGGGGTTCACCATGGACGTGCAAGGGCTCCACTCCCCAGACAACAAGATCTGGGCCATCGTGCAAGCTCCTGCCCCCTTGTCCAAGGCGGAACTTCAAGCCTTCTTAGGACTATTAAATTTTTATCATTCCTTTCTACCCCACAAGGCTGCCATGGCAGAGCTCCTCCACTGCCTCCTAGATAAGCATGCCCCCTGGGTCTGGGGCCCCAAACATGCTGCCACCTTCTGGGCGGTAAAGGAAGTGTTGTCTTCCAACATGGTCCTCGCCCACTTTGGCGAGTCCTTGCCTGTGGTGTTAGCTTGCAATGCGTCTCCTTACAGGGTGGGAACTGTGCTGGGGCATCGATTGGCTGATGGCCACGAGGTTCCAGTTGCCTATTACTCTCGAACCTTGTCAGCAGTGGAGCAAAACTATGCTCAGATTGATAAGGAAGCTCTTGCGATTGTAGCAGGGGTGAAAAAAATTCATGATTATTTGTATGGCTGGCCCTTCATGGTGGTCACAGATCACAAGCCCCTTTTAGGCCTCCTTGCCCCCAACCACCAGACCCCACAAATGCTGTCTCCCAAGGTGCTGCGCTGGTCAATCTTCCTGGTGGAGTATCAGTATTCGCTCCTCCACCACCCCGACAAGGTGATGGGCCACGCAGACACCCTGAGCCACCTTCCGCTATCATCCACCAATCCCGCCCCTGCCCTGGCTCATCACATTGCTTTGTTGGAATCTCTGCCCAATAAACCGATCCAAGTTGCAGAGGTAGCCCGCCACACTGCCCGGGATCGCATCCTCTCCCGGGTCTTGGATTGGGTGGGGAGGGGGTGGCCCACAGGTCAGGTGGGACCAGAGTTTACTGCTTTCTTGTTGTGCAGGGACAAGCTGTCTTCCCACATAGGATGCCTGCTGTGGGGTAGCCAGGTGGTGGTTCCCACTCCAGTACACAAACAGGTATTAACCGCCCTGCACAAAACACATCCAGGAACCGTGAGGATGAAAGCGCTGGCACGGAGCTACATGTGGTGGCTGGGTTTAGATAGTGAGATAGAGAATAAGGTAAAGTAATGTCAGAAATGCCAGGAGTTGCGGCCTGAGCCTCCTAAAGCCCCGGTGCAGCCATGGGAGTCATCACACAAACCCTGGGCAAGGTTACACTTGGACTTTGTGGGACCATTCCAGGGGCAGGTCTTCTTTATCCTGTTAGACGCATACACAAAATGGCTAGAGGTTGTACCAATTCCCTCCACCTCCTCCCGCTTGGCTATTCATGCTATGTTGGTTTTTAGCGCCCAAGGTATTCCAGACACCTTAGTCATGGACAACAGACCGGCTTTCACTTCCACTGAGTTCCTAGAGTTTGTCCAATACTATGGGATCAGGCACATCCGCTCTGCCCTGTTTCACCCGGCAACAAATGGCCAGGTGGAACAAATGGTCAGAACCACAAAGGAAGCCCTATGTTGCATGGACCCCAGGGACTGGGACTCTAAGCTGGCTGCCTTCCTATTCAGCCAGCACACGACCCCCCACACCACGACTGGGCAGAGCCCAGCTGAATTACTCCTGGGCCAGCACCTAATGACACGACTGGATCCCCTTCACCCAGACCGGGCACCAGAACACAGCCTGGGCACCAAAGAGCAAGAGGCCACGTGGGGGGGTTTCCAGGGGACCCCATGTATGCGCAGAACTATGCAAGGGTCCCCACATAGATCCAAGCCAGGGTGAGCTGGGTGACTGGGCCACGCTCCTATGAGGTCTCCAGCAAGGACGGCCAAGTACTAAAGCGGCACATCGACCAGCTGCGCCACCGCCTACTCCTGGCGGACCCTGATGACAGCGACTGCGAGAGCCCTGACTGCCGAGAACAAAAGACAACCACTCCCACACAACCAGCCACAAGCATGGTACCCAAGGCAGAAAAAATCATCCCTGCAGAACCACCCAGGGACCAAGCAATGCACCCATCCCTGTCGAACAACAGGAGAAGCACCAGCACAGGTGCCGGCAAGAACAACCACGGAAAGTACAGCCCCAGCTACGGAAGTTCGCCGCTCCTCTCGAGAGCAGAGGAAGCCCGCATATCTAAAGGACTATGTCAGCTAGGGCACTCTGGACCAAGGGGGCAGGGGTGTTATGTACCCAGGGCAACCTCACACCCAGGTGAAGGGCCCAAGCTTCGTTCCAAAAGACAATAGCCTAAACGGATTCTAGCCTACACCTATATGGTGTAGCCTAAATGGATCCTAGCCTACACCTAGCCTACACCTCCTATAGGAAGGCTAGGATCCAAGAAAGGACCTATGGTGTAAAGTACTGGGTTTCGGGCCTCATGACTCGGACGACGACATAAGAGAAGACGCGTTTATTCATACTTCACATAAGACAAGAACACACAGTAACGGCCGGAGGCCAACTATATACAGTTAGGGGGGACGGCCCTATATTCCTATTGGCGGGTTTGAATCGCCCGCCAATGCTGCCATTGGTTCACTTCTGGCGAGCTCGGGAACCTAGTCCCTATTGTTCTCAGAGAGCGAAGCTTGGCTGTATTTCGCCAGCTCAGCCCTCTGATCCCAGGACACAACACCCCTCCCCCATAGTTCGTCTCCTATCAGGTGACGTAGTCCTTTAAGTATGCTGGTGGCCTCCTTTCTCTTAGCGAACGTCGGGGGGCCGGTACCGGACTGGCGGGGCCCCTGTCGGTTGGTCCGCCCGCCCGAGGAGCTGGGGCCTCTGGAAGTAGCCAAGGCGGTGACGGTGGTGGCTGTAACGGTGGCGGCAGCGGCGGCGGCGGTTCGGCTGCTACCGGGGCCAACGGTGGCGGCAGCGGCGGCGGCGGTTCAGCGGCTGCTGGGGCCCCTCCGGATTCCGTGGACTCCCTGGCGCTGGTTCCGCTGTCGGTTCTTGCGGTCGATCGGATGATGGGGCCGGGGCGGCATTTCCCGGTAACTCGATCTCTCTATCGGGGTCTTGTCGCCTCCGGAGCTGGTCGATGTGTTTGCGGAGGACCCGGTCCCCATCGGTTAGGACCTCGTATGACACCGGCCCGGTGGGTTTTAGGATGCGCCCTGCCACCCACTGCGGCCCTGCTCCGTAGTTCCGGAAGTAGACAGGGTCTCCCGGTAGGAAGCTTCGGGGCGCCTCCCTGTTCTCGACCAGCTTTCTCTCGGGGGCTCGGTCTGGGTGGAGTCTGTCTAATAAAGTGGTAGGGCGGCGGCCCATTAATAGTTCGGCGGGGCAGTGGCCGGAGATGGGGTTTGGGGTGGTGCGGTATGTGAGAAGGAAGCGGGCCAGCCGGAACTCCCAGTCCCCCTCCGTTATGCGGCTCAGGGCCTCTTTGGCGGTGCGTACTGTCCTCTCCGCCTGTCCATTAGTTGCTGGGTGGAAAGGCGCGGATCGTATGTGCCTGATGAGGTTCCTTTCGAGGAACGCTTGAAACTCCGCAGATGTGAATGCTGCCCCGTTGTCCGACACGATTGTGTCGGGTAACCCGTGCGTTGCGAATATTTTCCGCAGGGCCCTTATTGCCGCCTTGGTAGAGGTGGTGGACACTGGGCTTATTTCCACCCATTTTGAATAAGAGTCTACCGTTACCATGAACTGGAGCCCCTGGAACGGCCCCGCAAAGTCTATGTGCAGGCGTGACCACGGCTTGTGGGTAGACTCCCAGCTTTGGGTTGGCGCTCTCGGTGGATTGGGGCGGACCTCCTGACATCGTGTGCACCCTCGGACCCAGGATTCGATTTCTGCGTCCACCCCGGGCCACCATACGTAGCTCCTTGCTAGAGCTTTCATTCGTACGATGCCCGGGTGGGCCTCGTGCAGCGTTTCTAACACCCCTTGTCTCATGGGCCCCGGAATGATCACCCTGTCTCCCCATAGTAAACACCCTTTCAATGCGGACAGCTCTTCCCGCCTGGCCTTGTATGCTGCGAACTCTGGCCCTGTCTGTTCCGCTGGCCACCCCTCACCACCCAGTTTAGGACCCGGGAGAGAATGGGATCTCGGGACGTGCGGGCGGCCACATCTGCAGCCTGAAGGGGGGTTTGGCAGTTCCTCCATCAGCAAGACAGCGGGGGCTGGGGCTGGATCTTCCCCTGTCTGCGGCAGCGGTAGGCGGCTCAAGGCGTCGGCATGACCCAGCGCCTTGCCCGGCCGATGCTCCAGTCGGTATTGGTAACCCGCTAAAAATAAGGACCAGCGCAACACCCGGGGCGACAAAACCTGCGGCGTTTGTTTGTCCGCCGCGAACAGTCCCAGGAGCGGCTTATGGTCGGTTACGAGCGTGAAGGGCCGCCCGTACACAAAATTGTGGAATTTTTTTACCCCCGCCACCAGTGCCAAGCCCTCCCTGTCGATTTGGGCGTAGTTCCGCTCCGCGGGGGACAGCGTGCGGGAGTAGTAAGCCACCGGGACCTCCCTCCCATCCGGTAGCTTGTGGGCCAAGACTGCCCCGACCCCATATGGTGATGCGTCGCACGCAAGGATGACCGGGAGCTTTTCATCGAAGTGCGCGAGTACCGCGTTTGAAATCAAGAGGACTTTCACCCCCGAAACGCCGCCGCCTTCCTCGCTCCCAGGCCCAAGGTGTCGCCTTATCTAGCAGCCTGTGTAGGGGTTCGGCCACGGCGGCTTTGTGGGGGAGAAATGAGTGATAAAAGTTCAGGAGGCCTAAGAACGCCTGGAGCTCGGCCTTGGACTTCGGGGCGGGGGCCTCCACGATGGCCTTCACCTTGTCCCTCGCCGGATGCAGGCCTGAAGCGTCTACCCGGTATCCCAAGAATTCCACCTCCGGCACCCCGAGGAGACACTTTTCCCGCTTCACTTTCAGCCCCGCGGCTTGGAAGCGTTCCAGTACAGTTCTGAGGCGGGCGGCGAAGCTTTCCGGGGTGGTCGCGGCGATGAGGACGTCGTCGAAGAACGGCGTCACTCCAGGGATCCCTTTTAACAGATCGTCCATTAGATTTTGGAAGATCCCTGGGGCCACACTGACCCCGAACTGCAGCCTCTTCACCCGGAAGGCTCCCCGGTGGGTCACTATTGTCTGTGCCTCGGCCGTGGCCTCATCTACTGGGAGTTGCTGGTACGCCTGCGCGAGATCCAGCTTTCCAAATATGCGCGCCCCCGCCAGTGTTGCTAGGACATGGCTGACCACGGGTACGGGGTATGCGTGCGCCTGAAGTGCCTGGTTAATAGTGCACTTATAGTCCGCGCAGATGCGGATCTCCCCGTTTGGCTTGACTGGTGTCACAATCGGGGTTTCCCATCTCGCGTTCGGAACGGGCTCTAAGACTCCCTGGGCCACCAGCCGGTCTAGTTCGGTCTCTATTTTAGGGCGTAGGGCCAGGGGCACGGTGCGGAAGCGCCGACGGATGGGCGTCACGGTGGGGTCTAAGTGGAGCGACACCGGGGGCCCTTTGTAACATCCCAGTTTCCCGTCAAAGACCTCCGGAAACTCCTTGCACACCGCCCCCCAGTCCCGCACCCCACATTTATTTACTCCCCCAATCGATATGCCTAGGGCCTCGAACCATGCCCGCCCCAGGAGACTCGCGAGATTTCCCTCTACCACCACCAAGTCCAAGTTCCCCTCAAAGTCTCGGTACTGCACTCGGAAAGTGCCGACTCCCCGGATGGGGACAGGGTTCTTTTGAAAGTCCACCAAGCTTAGTGGCGATGGACGTAGAGGGGGTCCCCCTAGTGGGCAAAGTCTTTTTAAAGTGTCCAGGGAAATGATGGACGCCGCCGATCCCGAGTCCACTTCCATGCAACAGGGGACCCCTCGATCCGCACGGTTACTTGGATCTTCGGGGTAGAGGAGAGGTTGGGGTTGGGGAGGCGAAGTACCTGCAGTGGTTGGTCGGTGAGGTGGTACAACTCGGCGACCTCTTCCGATGTCTCGTGTGCGGTGGACGATGCGCGGTACTGGAGGACCGACGATCTCGAATTCCGGGGGCCCTTGGACCGGCAGACCCGTGCGAGGTGTCCCTGCTTTCCGCACCCGTGACAGACAGCATCCCGGAACTTGCAGGATTTCCGGCCGTGGCCCTCCCCGCAGCTGGCACAGATGGCTCGGTGGCCGGAATACTTGGCTTGCTCCCTGTTGGCCTGCTGGAACGGCGCCGGCCGGCGTTGTTGGGGTTTGAGGGCGAAGACCTCGTCCGTCTCTTCGTTTCCGGGGCTTGGGCTCTTTCCAACCACCTGCGCGGCCGCGACCGGGCGATCCCCTTCTGCGGCCTCGTGGGCAGTGGCGGCGTCGAGGGCCTCGTCCAAGGTGAGCTTCCGGTGTCCCACCAACTTGCGCCGCAGCTTTGGGTCCGCCAGGCCCCACACGAACTGTGTCAGCAGGTTGTCCTCCACCTTCGGAAACCCGCAGTCCACGGCTAGCGCCCTTAGCGCGGCTAGGAAGTTGGCGATGGATTCCCCTCGGGTCTGGACTCGCCTCTGGAAATCCATCCTCTTGGCCAGGAAGGTCGGCCGGGGGCTGAAGTAGCCATTGAGGACGTCCAGGATTTCCCCGAACGAGCTCTCCAAGGCCGTGCGGGGCACCAAGAGGCTCTTGGCGAGGCGGACGGTTTGGGTGCCGCAGGCGTTCAGGAGGATCGCTCGTTTCTGGTCGGGGTGGCGGATTTCGTTGAGCTCCAAGTAGCTGATGAGCTGGTCGACCCATGCGTCCCAGGTTTCTGGCTGCGACTGGTCGAAGTGCTCCAGGGTTACGTGGGAAGCGGCCATGGTTCTGTCGGGAACGGCGTGCGCCGGGGCGAGCGGTGCGGTGCTGCTCTCGGGGTCAGCGATGCGATGCTCGGCGAGCGGTGCGGTGCTGCTCTCGGGGTCAGCGGTGCGTTGCTCGGCGGTGTCCGTTTCGTCGTTCATGGAGTCACGGAAGGCGTTAGAATCCCATCCTCGTCGCCACTGTAAAGTACTGGGTTTCGGGCCTCATGACTCGGACGACGACATAAGAGAAGACGCGTTTATTCGTACTTCACATAAGACAAGAACACACAGTAACGGCCGGAGGCCAACTATATACAGTTAGGGGGGACGGCCCTATATTCCTATTGGCGGGTTTGAATCGCCCGCCAATGCTGCCATTGGTTCACTTCTGGCGAGCTCGGGAACCTAGTCCCTATTGTTCTCAGAGAGCGAAGCTTGGCTGTATTTCGCCAGCTCAGCCCTCTGATCCCAGGACACAACATATGGAATGTAAGAGCACTGTAAATAGCGTATCACGTGTGTGTGTGTGTGGTTTACAAAGGGAATATAAACTGGCCGCTGGCCGGCTCTCTGGCTCTCACAATCTGACTGTAAGCAATAAAGTATGAGCTGAAATCACTCTCCAGTGCATCTGTCTCAGTACTTTATACATCTGAAGAGCATTTTATGCCTTAGGCCAGCCTGCCCATGTGCATCCCAAACTGCCAGCTAGCCACCCAGCCTGCTCTGCAAGTAACAAACTTCCTTGTCTACTTCCTTCTATCTGCTTGGAATTTGGCAGGGCCAGGAGGAGGAGGAGGAGGAGGAGGAGATTGGATTTATACCCCGCCCTTCACTACCCAAAGCAGTCTCAGAGTGGCTTACAAACTCCTTTCCCTTCCCCTCCCCACAACAGACACCCTGTGAGGTAGGTGGGGCTGAGAGAACTCTTTTTTAAGAACAGCTGTGCCAGAACTATGGCTTGCCCAAGGTCATCCAGCAGGTGCAAGTGGAGGAGTGGGAAATCAAACCCAGTTCTCCCAGATTAGAATCCGCACACTTAACCACTATGCCAAACTGACTCTCTGGTTAAGGAGGATAATCCCTGAACATTCACCTTGACAGGGTGAAAGACAACAAACCTACAAGTGGACATACATTTCCCAATTCAGCCCCTGGAAATAAATAAACAGGAAAAAAGAATCCAAACAGACATGATAACAATATGAAAGAAAATAAATACAAAACATTAAAGAACAAAACAAAATGAAAACAATTGGTTTTAAAATGTGCATGCCGTAGCCCAGCAACCTTTTCTAACAGGGCCCCCAAGTGCCTCTGGGGACCCCACAAGTAACAGCCCTCTGCTCTTTTTTTTTTTTTTTAAAGGCAAAAGTTACTCTGGCACCAGCCTCGTTTCTTCTGGGCTCCCAGCATCTGTCAGAAGAAGACTGCATCTATCATGGCCAACAGCCACAGGTGGGTTTATGTGCCACAAAAGGGTCTGATACTACAAGCCTGGTAGCCTCACCCCTTCTTTTAGTTAATTATTTATTACATTAATCATGCAGCAATCCTGTAAGTTAATTATTATCCCAGCTTCCTATAAGGCAGTAGTATCTGCACAGAAAATCACGAGGCCATTACCCTTCATGGGAGAGACTCACACACCCCAGTGGCAAACATCCTCATGGGGATTAAGGTCCTTTGAATCACTTCTCATTGTGTGTGCACTTTTCAGACCTGGCTGCAAAATAAACCTCCCTGGTTCAGCTGTGAATGGCACACACACATTTCGGCTCCTCTTAGCAAAATACACAGAACTGGAGGCATCATCCTTTGTCAGTTGCCATTTCTGTTTGTTTTTCTGAGAGATTTAAATGTGAATGGATCATTTACAACTGATCAAAGGTGTCTGTACTTTTGTACCTGACGTTTCATATATGCCAGGGCTCAGTCCTGGCCTCTTTTGTCAATGCCAGTGTTGATCCTAGAATGTATGAAATAAGATAACACTACTCAAGGATTCTTCTTCTTTTTTTAAAGAGGTGCCGGAACTCTCAAGAGGGAAATGAAGTTTTCAATCTGTATATTGAAGATTAATGGGCTTTTAAACATTTTTAAAAGAATGTTGTCGAAGAGGTTCTGGAACTCTGTTCTGTTGCATTCCCCCAGAAAAAAGCCCTGACACTAGAAAAAAGATGCCTCTGCATTGGTGCACGATGCATTTCCTGCACAGCTGAATCTTCACAAATGAGAGACTGGGACAGAAGAGTTTTGGAGCCTTTAGATCACAATCTGATGTTTCATGAAAGACCTGAGCACCTTTTTCCAATAGAAATTAAGTCCAAAGTACTTAAGTCCAAAATGTTACACCAAAATTACCCTCACTCTAGAATATAAATAACAATTGTATGTGCCTCATGTAGATCTAAAACAGACAGAAATCCTAAAATATGGTCAAAGTAATTTCAACGTACATTTGCTACTTTATGAGAGTGGGGTTTTTTAGGGCAGAGAGTATGTGTTCAATTTCAATCAAGTTTTAAGTGCTAAAGGGAAAGTGAAAGCACAAGAGAAGTTTATGGAAGACTTGCCCTATTATATAGGAGGATTTGAATGCAGAGACTAGACAGTTTCCGAATAGTTTTCCCCACACACACATATACAGATGATTCTCAATTTGGTGTAGCCAATTTGGTGCAGTGGTTAAGAGTGTGGACTCTAATCTGGGAGAACCGGGTTTGATTCCCCACTCCTCCACATGCAGCTGCTGGTGTGACTTTGGGTCAGAAACAAGTTCTCTCAGAGCTGTTCTTTCAAGGGCTGTTCTCGAAAGAGCTTTCTCAGCCACACCTACCTCACAGGGTGTCTGTTGTGAGGAGGGGAAGGGAAAGGAGGTTGTAAGCCACTCTGAGACTCCTTCAAGTAGTGAAGGGCAGGGTATACATCCAATCTCTTTTTCTTCATGATCCCCTAGTTTGTCACACCATATTTTCCCCCAAAACATTCAGCATCACATGCATGAACTTATTCCATCCCCACCCTACAACAGTACTCTGTGGTAAGTTACTTGAAAGGTTATTTGTGTTGAGCATTACTCTGTATACCACATTAACTCCTGATCATGGTATCTCCCCTGCCAGGTAAGTATGCCACATTAACTCCTTACAGTTATGAGTAACTACGCAGGTATCTGAAGAAGTGAGCAGTGACTCACAAAAGCTCATACCCTGCCACAAATTTTGTCAGTCTTTAAGGTGCTACTGGACTCTTGCTCTATTCTAGTGCTACAGACAAACACAGCTACCCATGTTGATCTATGCAGGATTTGCAGTCTGAACAAATCAAGAGGTGTATAGCCGAATGGTACGGCACATGGTAGGTTCAGTGTTCAGTCTGCTTTCTTAAAAGATCTCAGGCAGTGTACCTGGTTGATGTCACTTTCTGAGATACCGATGACCCACTGTTACTCAGGAAGATGTTACTGATCTTATACCAATCGTCTGCAATGTCAGCTGCTTATACCTCTCCTGACTTAAGCAATGAGATATTCTCTTCTAAGATACTCCACTAAGAGAGCAATCCAAGGCAGATTGACTTACCTACTCAGGTCTAGTCAGTGGGATTTATTCCCAGAAAAGTGTTCTTATGCACAGTGCAATCCAAAACAGTTATACAACCCAGAAAATCTACAGCAACTAAATTATACTCTTCTAAATCCATTGCAGCCAATGGGCTTAAAAGGGTGTATCTCTTCTTAGGACTGCACTGTAGGATACTTTATAACTACCCAGTATAAAATGAATGGGCCTCACTGACTCATTCACACAAGGGATATAAAAAATATAGTCATTAACACATGATCTGGAAAGCTGAAATTAACACTCTAGTTAGGATTGCACTATAAAAATATATACAAAATGGTTTCAGATATTTCCATACTAAAAAGCTGAAAACTACTCATTTAATTAAGACATCCTGATTGCCGAATAAAAATGAGAGTATATGTATCTAACCATGGAACTTAGAACATGGGTCTGAAGTTTCTGTTTCACTAATAAAGGAGCCTTCCACCTGTTGAACATGCCCTCCCATGAAACCAAGACTCTTTATACTAGTGTAAGGTCCCATCATTCAACTCTGGA
This sequence comes from Gekko gecko, assembly GCA_029375565.1. Classification (NCBI taxonomy): domain Eukaryota; kingdom Metazoa; phylum Chordata; class Lepidosauria; order Squamata; family Gekkonidae; genus Gekko; species Gekko gecko. The sequence goes on from JAPDNY010000007.1 coordinate 115,328,535, forward strand.
TCTAATCGATGAAGTTTACCTCATAAGAAAGAACAGTAGGCCAACACAGAACTAAACAACACAAAGGACAGAAGGCTGAGCTATGTGAATCCTCTGTGTGTGTGTGTGTGTGTGTGTGTGTGTGTGTGTGTGTGTGTGTGAGAGAGAGAGAGAGAGAGAGAGAGAGAGAGAGAGAGAGAGAGAGAGAGAGAGAGGGTAGGAGTGTGTATATATGCTGGTAGAATATAAACTGCATTTGCTAGTATTGCATGACTAGGAATAAGGCCTGTTGTGGAAATAAAGACAATGGGCTCCAGAAAGAGGCTCTGGAAGAGTGCCCCGGCTTTGGACACTCAGTGACAATTTGCTGTGGCAATCTCAGCAGGGTATAATGACAGAGTCCACCATTTTCTCCAGAGGAACTGATCTTTGCTACCTGAAGAGCAGTAGTAATTTTGAGTGATCTCCAGCCCACCCCCAAGATTGGTAACAGTGGTTCCCCAGGAGAGAGTGGCTGGTTTGGAGGGTGGAGTCTATGGCATTGTACCTGTCTGAGGTCCCACCCCTCCTCAACACTCATCCTCTCCAGGTTTGACCCCTCAAATCTCCAGGAATTTCCCAACCTGGAGTTGACAACCCTATCTCCCTCCCAGCCAACCATCAACCTACCTTTAGTTTTCCATCTCCTCCCCCCTCCCTCCTAGAGAGCAGTTGTAATTTTGAGTGAGCTCCAGCCCCCACCTGGAGATTAGCAACAATGGTTCCCCATCAGGGAATGGCTGGATCGGAGGGTGGAGTCTATGGCATCGTACCTGTCTGAGGTGCCACCCCTCCTCAAACCTCACCTTCTCCAGGCTCCATCCCTCAAATCTCCAGAAATTGTTCACCTGGAGTTGGCAACCCGATCAGGACTGGGCCCAATGAGTTTTCTCCCAAAGGCCAACATAGGTGTGGAAAGGGCCCTTTACTGACAGAGGAGAAAGTACAGGTGCCAACTCTGATTAGGGAAATACCTGGAGATTTGGGGGGGTGGATCCTGTGGAGGGCAGCATTTGGGGTGTGTGTGGAAGGACTCAGCAGGATATGATGTCATAGAGTCTACCCTCCACAGCAACCATTTTCTCCCGGGGAACTGATCTCTGTCATCTGGAGGTCAATTGTAACAGTGGGAGATCTCCAGGTCCCACTTGGAGATTGGCAACCCTAGGAGCAAGTCAGCCGCACAGTGGGGAGTTGAAGAAAATGGTTTGATGGTCGCTGGCCCTCCTCGTTAGCCAGCCAGCCATGCTGAAGCTAAGCAGGAGAAAGAGCCTTTTCCCATTTATTCTGACAGGAAATGGCCGTTGGGGAGGGGGTTATGGGCGGGGAGGGGGTTATGCTGAAAGTCCTTTGTTTTTTTACTCACAGAACAAAGCTTGGATGCCTACCAACAGCCACTGAGGGGACAGTCCCTCACAGGAGTCAAGAGAACTGTCTTCCTCAGGAGAGAGAGAGCTGTCTGCCAGTAAATCTGACATGCAAAAGGAGGAGTGGGTGGGGAAGAGGAGCAGACCCAGCACCCGGCCAATGGCATGCGAGTACTCTTGTGTGGCAGCTGATGGGCCAATGGCTGAGGGGATTTTACAGCCAATGGGAGCACATGGAATCTTGTGAAACCAAAAGATAATTATAATTAAGGAGAGATTCCACTGAAGCAGCAGGCCATGCAGAAGTTGTACTTGTAGAGCATGGTCATTCCTAAACCTTGGTAGAAAAGGCATATCCATGGATATCACATAAACTTCTCTTCTTCCTGACCCCAGCAAAATCTACATTTTGTTGGTAGCTCTCATAGGGCACAAGGTAACTTATCTGAGGGTCATGGATTCATAAAAATGCAATATTACATACCAATAATAAACACATTACATGGAAGTATGTTCCATAGGATCATAGAGAATGCTTTGTATAATATGTTTATGTCTGGATACTAATAATCCTCACATTTCTCTAAAAGTTTCTCCACATTTCTCCAAATTCTTAAAGTATGTGTGGATTGACTCTAGTTTTATGAAGCATTTTCTATACATTCAGCCCATCTGGGAAGGTAGGAGGGTTTTTTCCACTGTGCACTGGTCTTCTGAAATACTTTTTCCAGCACATAAACCTAAACATAAAATCCTTAGCTTCCATGCATCAAAAGTCCAAACTAATTATTCCATATAATAAATCAGTAACTGGGGGGGGGATTAGGAAAGAAAAACAACTCCTAGTTTCTACTTCTAAAAAAGAAACTAATTCCTTCATTTTGATTTTGTATTAATCCTCTCTGCAATCCTGAATGGAGAAGAATGGCCTTATTCATTAAATCACTCCAATTTATTGGTCTCTTAAAAATTTTCCATGACTTGACATTTCAGGACTTTAAAAAACAGATGGACAGAGAGAGAACGCAATGTTTTTCTTTTAAATTAATTCTATGTATATGACCATGATGTTTGAAATGGGAGTATGTCTGTGCCTTTACAGCTGGGGCTATATCAAAGTTTCCATGCTCAAATTCTTTCAGAAGAGGTGGATGGCTTGCCCGCAAAGGGAACATTTGTGCTCAGATGGGAGTGGATTTGGGACCAAAGCTTATTCACGGGTGGAGGCCTCCTAAAATTTATGAGGCTTGTTTTCTAGGAGAAATCCATCCTAGATTTGGCTCAAGCAAATTCGAAGCTCCACAGCAACCCGATATTTAGTTAAAAGTATCGAGGACACAATCCCTCCACACACCTAAAAATGCTGGATTTTATTTTAAAAAGCCAAAGCAAACACTGAGAGGCCTCAGTTGCCTACCCACAGTAAAGGTTTTCAAGAACGCCCTTTAAAGAGAGCATTATGTACCATATGCAGATGTACTTTGAAGGTAAACTTTAAAGTGGTGCATGAGGGCACATGTGTGAAGGACATCCCACACTGGTCAATGTGAATATACAGAACTTAGCTATGCAACAGTTTGTCCTTCTTCAGGGCAAAGCTAGAATTCCCTTATTTATTTCTCCTCTAAACTGTGGCACTACCTCTTACTGTAGAGAAATTCCTGGAAATCAGGTCTATGTCCAGACTTTCTTTTTTATAGTTAATCTAAGAATTTGCAGCAATGAACTGTGTACCTGGTTCTACTCACACTGAAGTCTTACCACTGTGGCCACCTGGAAGCCTACCTGAGCTTTTTCCCTTCCGGAAGCTGTTCTGGCCTATGATTTTGGTCCCTAGTACCCATAGCACTTGAGTTTTGAAGTCTGTAGTCACCTGAGAGGTAGGTGGATCTGCTGCTGGTCATTACTTTTCACTACTCATAAACAAAGAAAGGAGGACTAAACCCTGCCTCATAGGGATGGGCATGAACTGGGAAAATGTGGTTCAGTTCATGGTTCTGGCATGCCACATTCACAAACCATGGACCTTCTAAGGAATAAACACATGGATTCAGTTACTGAGGTTGGTGATGTGGTAGAATACCACCCCCCCCAGTGTGCTATAGATAACAAATTTACAAGGGATCTCTGGTTGCCTCTCCTCTACCTGCTCTCCAAGTTAGGTGAGGACTGGACTTCAGGGGTCCAAGTACCCCTCCCAAAGAAGGTGCACCCAATAAAGTGCTTTCTAGGGCAATGACAGGCACAGGTTCAAGAGGATCAGGAGAGAAGAAGATTATGGATGTACCGTCTGTCAGTCAATCCTTGTGACAGCCCTCATCACCCCACTCAGCAGAAGCCCCGCCTCCCTAATGGCCATGCTTCAAGGTTGGTGGCAAGATGGCGGCTGGTGTCAGGCAGTGGGAATGGAGAAGGCTGTGCTAGGGGCTGTTAGCAGTGGTTTATTGGGGAGAAGGAAACTGGTACAATGGCAGCCATTTGTGTAGTTGTGCTTGGTGCAAACTTCAAACTGCGAGACAGTAAAGCAGAGAGAATTTGCAAGGGAAGCATGTATACAATTTGTTTTATTTTTAAAAAATGTGCTGAAAAGTGTGTTTGGTGTAAGTTCAAGCCTCTGGAGGTTTCAAACATGCTGGCTATCTCATGCTGGAGGGTCAGACTGGCAAAAAAAGGGGGGGGGAGTTTTCCTCCCCTGCTTGAAAAAGGAGAGCTGAAATCACCATGCTTCCCCCCAAATCATTTTCCCCTACACCACCCACCTCCCCCTGAGAAAAGGAATGACTATCAGTTCTAACATGTATCTAGTAACAGAAATGGACCGGCACACAACTTTGCCCATTGAGCACATTTGCTGGACTGTGAAAACACCTAAGTGCAGGAAAATGGGCACAGCAACACCTCTTTTTTCCTTTGGGTTGTATCTCTGTGTTTAGTGCAGACTCCTCAGGGTCTGAGAAGTCCCCTACCTCCAGCCAGCCAGTTTCCACCCTCCCTTTACAAGTGCCAGAGAGCAAAGGCACCCAGTTTGCAGCAAAGAGGGGAAAGTGTCCTTTTTTAAAAGTCAAAGGCTGCAGCATTGCACAGGAATAGGTTAAAAAGCATGAGGAGAGAGAGAGAGAGACCCTTCCCCTCCCAAAGGGAAACTTGAAACACACACACACACAGACATGGGAGAGAGCAAAAGGCAGGGAAGAAAGGGGGAACTTTCCCAGCTCCTTGCCCCTCCAGCCCCTTCAAAAGGAACCAGCAAAGTTTAAGCATTCAGCATGCCAGCAACAGTTTTAAGTTACCATAGACAGCAGAGTTCGTTTGCAAACAGTTATTTTTTTAAAAAGGCAGCAAGCAAGAGTTTTAAAGCTTACTTACCCCCCAAAAAAAACAGAATGCCAGGCTCTCCCCCCACCCCATGTTAAAGCATGCAAGCAGAAAATCCCCCCGCTATTTCCATTCTTTAAAAAAAGAAATAAAGAGTGCAAAAAACAGAGAAATCCAGCATGTGCCCCCAGCCATAGTTGTCAACTTCAGAGGGGCTTGGGGGCTGAGGCTATCCCAGAAATTTTCAGGGATGACTAAACTCCCCCCCCCCCGGCAACCAGGCTTACAAGCCTTGCCACCACCACCTACGTCACCCCCAACCCATTTTGAAAGTGGAGGGTTTTTTCCCTCTGCTTTCTGAGACTTTGGGTGGGGTAGGAGGAAACTCAGGGGTTGCTTTCTAAAAGCTAAGCCCCATCCCCAAGCTCCCAGAAACACTCATTTGGGCCCGGTGGAGTTGGGGGCTGCACATGTTTTCAGTGCTTTCAGCTTTCCTGCTCAGAAAGGTAAGGAGCTGGCCTGGAGCTCCAGCGAGGTTGGGGGGATGTTTTCATGGGTGGGGTGGTAGGCACTGGGCAGAGAGTGCCCAGACTGGCTTGCTGAGGCCAGCCTCGGGGTAGCTGGGCACCTAAGCACCTTTCCTGTGACCTCATGCCGCTGCTGTTGTTTTCCCACTCCTTGCAAGGCTTGCCTTGCAGAGAGCCATGCAAGGAGGTTGTGGGGGGGAGGCCGGCATCCATGGAGGATTGCCAGCCTCGGGGCGGCTGGGTGCCCTGCGCCCTTGTTCTTCTGTTTCCCCCCCATACACAAGGCTTGCCTTGCAGAGCCATGCAGGGAGGTCGGGGGGGGGGGAAGCCAACAACCATGGAGGATCGCCAGCCTTGGGGCAGCTGGGTGCCCAAGCACCTTTCCTGTGGCCTCATGCCGCTGCTGTTGTTTTCCTGCTCCTGAGTTTGCTACTTAACCAGAGTCCTTTATTCCCTTTGAGAGGAGAGAAGAGCTCTTCTGAGTTCTTTGTCAAGCTCCACCCCTTCCCTTGACAGAGAGAGAATATTAGGAGAGCCAGGAATCTGCAGTTTACAACCACTGAAATCACACACACAGCCCTTGCAGAGGGAGGGGGAGGGGGAGGAGGAGGGCAGGTGAAACCTCAAAGAGTTTAAATGCATACATTCAAGACCAACTCTCCCCCGAACTCCTGGATAAATTATGGAGAGGGATTTCTAGTTGCTTTCTTTTCATCTCTCCCCTCCCTCTCTCTTCCTTCCTTCCTTCCTCTCTTCCCATCTATTTGCTTTCTTTCCACCTCTCGCCTCCCTCCCTTGCTAAAACATCCCTAGTTAGGGTTGCTAGGTTCCCCCAGTCCACCTCTGGGGAATGGGGGGAGGGGGTGGCCCAATACAGGTTGGGTAACTCCTGGAGATTTGGGGATGGAGCCTGGGGAGGCCAGGGATCTCAGTGGGGTACAATGCCATAGAGTCCAGCCTCCAGGACATCCATTTTCTTCAGGAAAACTAATTTTTGGAGTCTGAAAATGAGCTGTAATTCCAGGGGATCCCCAGGTCCCACCTGGAGGCTGGCACCCTGACCTCCAGTGCTGAAACTGGAAACTCTGGTTCTTCTGTGTGAGATGGTGGATGCAGACCACTGGCATTGGCTTGCATCTGCTGAATCACCCTGTTTCATGTAGGATGCACAACAGCCAGGTGGAGGAGGGGAGGGGTGTACTTTACTTGGGTCTACATATCCTTGATTGAGAACAGTTGTTGTTTTTTTCATGGTAGTGGGGGGTGGGCTGCTCCAGCCACTCCTAAACTCTTCTTTCAATCTCCGTTTCATTTTTAAATTGTAAGCGTGAACAAGATGGGGGGGGGGCATGCAGATCAGAGGCCTTTTAAAATTTCCTTTTGATCTATGTGCATCCCAGAGAGAACATTGGTAAGGGATGTGCACTTTATGTTCATGCTCTTTGTTTTGCTGTTACTTAAAATGGTGTGGTAGTTTCAAAGGGGCAACCAACTGGGATGTACTAAAAGGAATGACAGGATTGTCCATTGGAAATAATGGGAGAGGCTTGAAGGCCCATTGGAGATAATGGGAGCCAGGAATGCCAATTGACTTGCATGGGCTCTGCTGAAATATATTGCAGCCCAAAAAGAGTTGCAAAGAAAATGCAGAATGGTTTTTCCAATAAGGTTTTCGGGCCCAGATAGGCTACTCTAGAAATGTAATGGCAGTTCCCAGAGTGGAAAAACAGTCCCTAGCAATAGAGGCCACGTCCACACTGTCATTTTTGCCACTCCTTTCTTTGTCCTTATTTCTTCAGGGTTCCCCCAACCCCCAAATGTGTTTTGCTCTCTCGAGTAGTCCCAGAGGGAGCAAAGAACATGTGGAAAAAGGGGGGGACCCAAAGCAATAGTTGCAAAGGAGTGACAAAAGTGACAGTGCGGACATGGCCAGAATCTGTGCTGCGTTTTAAGGTGGTGTTTCTAAGCAGTGTGCTAAGAAGGCACCTGTTCCTGGGATTAGCCCAGCCCAGGGGCATTGCTAGGGGGGTTCCCAGGGGTTCCCAGGCTGCCCTAATTTTCTGGGAAGCCCCTTCCTAAATGCCACATAGTTCCACCTCCATAGATAGTGACAATGGCCTGTGATGTCACTGGCTCCTCCCTGTGATGTCATTGGGTCCCAGTTCTTTTAATGACTTAGCAATGCCTCTGGCCCAGCCCCAGCCCCCACCCCCACCCCGGGAAATTGGAAAGTCTATGCCCTTGCCCCCAGTTAGCAAATAAGAAAAGACCATTTTCTTCCCTTTTAAAAAACAAAGAAGTTTATACACACAGATGGGTATTGGAGGGAGGAACCTTCTGAATTCCCAACAGAGAAAGCAGCCTGCACTCACTGCTGGGTGGGGGTGGGGGGCGGAGCAAAGGAGGTAGCCAATTAGATTGGAGCTTGAAGCAAAGGAGCTGGAAGGCGGGAGTTTTTGCAGTCTCATGCTGACCCCCAAACTAATGCATGCACCTCGAGATTCCACATGTGCATAAGCAACACCCCCAGCCAGAGTGTTTGCAGTGTCATTGTGTTGCTGGCTGGGCTGTTTCCCCAGCCTTTCCCCCTCCTCTCTTGCCAGACTCCGTAGGCAATATGAAATCCTCCCCCATCCCAGAGCCAGGCTGTGTAGTAGTTTTGCTGTGTCACTGAGACATTACACCTGTGTGCCTGCTAACTGACTAGTGATTTGAAGAATATATCCAACAGGGGAATCTGCCCCAATGTGAAATTAGTTTTTTGAGGTATCTATCTGTGTGCTAAGCACCCACACACACACACACACACACACAGTGTACCCAATCTAGCCTCTTTCCTTTCTATGTGATGTGAAATAAACCCTGAGAAAATAAATCATAGGGAATTTCAATAAACAAAACACAGCTCCTGCAGCGTGCACCATGGTATAGAGGTATGCTCTAGAGAACCCCAGCCTTCTTGGAGAGGTCAGGGGGAGTGTCCTGAGGCGGCAGGTGCAATTTGGGGGTGGCAGGGGGCAGCAGGGGCTGTTTTGGCGATTTCTGGGCATGCCTGGAGGAAACTCAAATGCTCAGCGCTGTTTGGCATGACTTTCATGCCAGGTTCATCCCTTTTCATTTGGTCCTAATCTTTTAAAAGTTAGTTTTTTGTTGTGGTTCAGAGACTGCCCATACTAGTGTTCCCCAAACCGGACTTCCATTGCATTTTCAAGAACTTCAGGGGTTTTATTATTCAGGAAGCAATTGGATGTGAAGGGATTCTTTTTTTAATTATCTTCAAATCTGATGCCTGCTTAGGTTTGGGTGGTGTTGGGCTTCTTTTCTTTTCTTTTCTTTTTTGGAAAAAGGAGTGCTGGAATTCTCAAGAGGGAAATGAAGTTTTCAATCTGTATACTCATGAACTGTTAAACATTTTTAAAAGAATTTTGTCAAAGAGGTTCTGGAACTCCATTTTGGCACGTTGCCCCAGAAAAAAAAGCCCTGCACTCAACTATGTTGCCACTGGAGGAAAGAGTGGTGGCCAGGGGGAGGAAGAAGGGGCCCTCTCCCTCCCAGCAGGGAGAAGGGGAGGGGGAGCAGGAGACCCCTCCAAGAAAGGCTCCCCACACTTAGGCTGCCGTTGGTGGGACATCAGGGGGAGGAGTATGAAGAACTCCACCTATGCCAGGATTGCACACTTGGTGGAGCAGAAAAGCACCATATAGGATGCCATCTTGTCCTTGACCATCCTGCATGGGGAAGAGGAGCTCAGTATTAGCTCCAACAATTGGCTGACCCCCTCCCAAATGATGCATGTCCTCAAGCCCTTCCAGGACACCACCAACATGCTGTGCACCCATACAGCCAGCCTGGGCCCTATGTCATCCCCTAATTCAAGGACTGGACCAGGTCCTGGCCTCTACACTGGAGCCAGCTGTTCTCCCATGGGTCAGGGCCTTGGCAGAGAGGTTGCAGGTGGGCATCACCATCGGGTTGCATCCACTCTGCAATAAAGGGGAGTACAAGCTTGCCTGTATCTGTGACCGCTGGAAAAGAGGCAGCATTGCTGTCCTGGATGCAGAGGTCTTTTAATGGAAGCATGAGCTCTACAAAGAAGTGCAGAGGCTACAAGCCAACAAATTCAGCCAGAGGGAATAGCAGGTGGAAGAGGCTGGGGAAGAGGAGGAGCAGCTCGGCCTTAAAGAGTCCAGCCAGGGACAAGTCTCACTACTAATTGTCAGTAGTGAACTGGGAGGTCTGCAGCGTGAAGGATGCCAGGCATGCAATGGCAGAGGATTCAGCAGAGTTGTTAGGTTCCCTGAGCTCGCCAACGCCAATCCCCTGGAGTACTGGTCACGCAAGGCTGTCATCTGGCCTGACCTCAGGCCATGAGACCTGAGTCTACCTACCACCCAAATCCCAGCAGGAAAGAGGAGTTCACAATCAGGAAGGAACAAATTAATGTGCTCTGCTCCTCTGCTTTTAACAAGTTCCCTGCCTCCCTGTCTAACTGCAAACAGCCAACAGAGGAGAGGGTACGCAGCTGAGCTGATATAGAGCTTTCTGATCCCATAGAGCAGAATGGGAGCTCTGTTATTGGCAGCCAGCTGTGCCTGTTAAGCTTTGGAGGGCTCCTACTGGTGTTTCCAAGGCTGGAGAATTCCCCCCCTGTTGCTTTGGAGTTTTGTAAACAGTTTAATTAAGCAGAAGGTCTGTCAGTGAACTGCCATGAACAACACCGAAGCTTGCGAAATATTTGTGCCAGTCGCCCTTCCATGAACATTGCTCCATGAACCACAAACTGGCCAATATTCATGATGAGCTTTAGTTTGTGAGCCAGTTCATGCCCATCCCTACTGCCTAAATACATCTCTTTATAGAAAACACTGGCAGGAAGAGGCGCAACTCTAACACATGTGATGAAACTGTACCTTGGATTATGTACCCTGGATTATGGCATGTAATTCATTTGCTAGTCAAAGTGAGCTCAAAGCTCTTTTGAATTGAAGTGAATGAAAGGTTAAGATGAGTCAGATAAGTCTTCCTAATCAGTTACATTAAAAATGCTGTTATATATATATCACCAAGGTAAAGGTAAAGGTTTCCCTCACTCGAAAGCCAGTTGAATTTGACTGTAGGGCTGTGGTGCTCATCTCAGTTTCCAAACTGAAGAGCCAGTGCCATCCGAAGACGTTTCTGTGGTAATGTGGCTGGCATGACTAGACGCAAGGTGCACAGAATGCTGTTACCTTCCCACTGAAGTGGTACCTATTTATCTACTTGCAATTTCTTGCTTTTGAACTGCTAGGTTGGCAGGAGCTGGGCTCAGAGACGGGAGCTCACTCCGTCATGCAGCACTTGGGTCTTGAACTGCTGAACTAGCGACCTTCCAGTCTGCAATTCTGCTGTCAAGTTGTAGCCAATTTATGGCGACCCCATCAGCTTTTCAAGACAAGAGATGTTCAAAGACATTTTGCCAGCACCTTCCTCCACATAGAGGTTGTCTCCTGTCCAAATACTGACCAGGGCTGACCCTGCTTAGGAGATCAGGCTAGTCTGGGCCATCCAGGTCAGGGCCAGATCACTGTAGCTGACAGTAAACTGATGGGTCTTCATGCCAATAATGAAATCAGCAAAAGAAGGCCATCTATGGACAAAGAAATTAATTCTCCTACATACATACAGAGAGAGAGAGAGAAGGGAGGTAACCTGATGAGAACTGAGATCCTTTTCATATTCACCTGCCACTCCGGATTGTCTCAGTGTTCGAGTCACAGCAATTTAAGTTTGTGGCAAAATAGCATCCAAAAAACCCGGGGCGACAGTAGGCTGAAACTGGGCCAACCACTGAAGGCAGGTAATGTAATGCAGAACAGGGGGGGGGAACCCTGAATAAAAAGATTGCATTTGATTTTAGTACAGAATAGCTGGGAGGACACCACAGTGAACATGGATTAAAAGGAGAGTGTGGAAAGAGTCTGAGTATGCTCCATGCAGCACGGAATATTGAAAGCAGTTGAATCAGAGGGAGGGAGGGAGGGACCAGCCTATTCAAGCTTGATTCATGGAAAGGGAAACCCTTAGTTTGCCATTTCTGTTTTGTTTTGATGTCACTATTCCAGGTTGTTTGAGAAAACAGATTACAGGGAAGAAAAGCTTGCTTTTGTTCATAAAGTAAGGATGAGCCACATACTGTCCCTTGTGTTGCTTCCTGCCTTTGGTAGAAGTCTCCACAGTATCCATGTGTCTTCTTGGGTCCGGTTCATTATGGCTCACAGATTAGTGCCACCAAAAGCAATTTTGACAAGCAGCACTTACACAGAAATGGTAACATTTGAACAATAAACATATGGCTGTGGTTGGACACACCAGTGCCAGCAGTTGCCTACAAGGAGACACTGAAAATAGACAAGCCAGCTTCATAGCCAGCAGTTCACATCACAATAGATTCCACATGGGAGCACTGTCATATTCAAATATTCATGGTGGTGTACCCTTAATGTATTATGCATATTTATTTTGTTAGTTGGGCTTCTAGCCCGCCCTCCCCCATGCAACAGAGTCAGGACGGGTTACAATATTCTCAAAAACATACAAGTAACCATATATGTTTTCACAGATGCTCATGCCTGCACATGTGCGTTACAATCCACTACAGTGTAACAGACATTATAACGTCTTTAATTTTTTCCACACACTATCCATAGTAAAGAAATCCAAGGTTAAAGCAAACTAGTTGGATGTCCTCATCTTTGCATCACAACTTAAGGGCAAATTATTTGAAGACAGTTCAGATATCAGCCAAACTGGAATTTCTTGTATTTGTGGCCAACCTGCAATTTAGTTGAGCAAAATGAAGGATCACCCCTCTCAAAAATTTCTTTACTGCAACTTCAAAGCATGCTCAAAAACAGTATGGATAGAAAGCTCACTAACGTGTTTGTGTTTCTTTTTCACCTGATCTGTAGGACAGTGTATGCCTCAGACAATCCAGCTTTTATATGCATTAAGCTAGTTACCTGAGCTCTTGCCAAAGCCCATAATTGGCTCTTAGCTCCAAGTAGCTAGATGAAAATGCAGGGAATGTGTTTGAACAGTAACTGCTCTACGTATGCATGAATAGTAGTGCTGTATATAGTAGTACATACAGTAGTGCTGTATGCTGGGCTTGCTAACACAGCAATGAAAGGATAAGACAGCTTTAAGAAAAACTACAAAATCATCATTCACGTTATATGGATTCCCCCCTCCCCACAGGCAGTAGTTTGGAGCTCATGGTGTTCACAGAAGCCCACAACTAAGCTGAAATAATTAGAGTTGTGCCTCGCTTTTGAGTGCAGGCCCTGTTTCTGGCTCTGTGGATGGCACAGAATGGAAGTTCTCGCAAACCAGTGAGTGAGCCTTCACAGAAAGTAGAATAGCCACTGAGCTTGTCACAAGATGTGTCGAAACAGGATCTCTATATATACTGTGCACCAGATTTTTTGGGGGGAGGGAATGAGCTGAATTTTTTGTGATGATGCCTCCTGTTTGGGATACTGAAATGATGTTATAAGCTTGTACAGGTTGCCTGATTTGCTGCCTCTTCTGAACCATCAGCCCTCATTTTATCAAAGGGCTTGGTGTCTTTTCTGTTATTCCTCACCCCAGCCTTCCAAGGATGATTTTTTTTACTGTAGTACTGAAGGAAAGGTAAGATAGAAAACAAAAAGTGAACTGCAGTTTACCACACACAACAGTTGCTCTTTAGGACTGCGGCACCTCCTTCTTTCTGCTTAGCCTCATTTGGATGAGGTTTGGCACAGCGGCCATCTGGATGTGGACTGGGATGTCAAAAAGGCCTGGGTTGGGAGAAAGTTGAACTGAGTGGCAGATGTCAGCTGGCCCGTCACTTCCTCCTGGCCAAGTCCAGATGGCCCTACAAGCCTGCTTGGCTCTGACATGGCTGGTGGAGGAGGTGACAGGTAAGTTTACACCTGTTACACCTTCTGGTCTGAGCTGCATGGATCTTGCAGCGCTTTCAGCACTGATGGGGCTCTGTTGATTTTACTGAAAACATTTATATCCTGGCTTATCTCCTCTGACTCAAGGCAGTTAGCAGTGCAACACTTGTTTGCAAGGACACAGAACAGTCCAATCAAGAAGGTTAAAAATGCCACCCCAACACATTGAATTGACAGTGCAGAAATTACAAATCAAAAAGCTCACAGAATTACAAGATACACATACTAAAATCACACAGCACACACAGAATCTTCTCGGCCTTGTCCCCTGTTCCCAGCAGCCCTCCGGGCAGCAGCATACTGGGACCTTTATGAGAAAATTCAGGGGCCCATCCACCCTGTGCTCATCATTTCTAAGCCACAGAAACACCTCCATACGAAACTGCCCTTACTAGTATGACTGTGAGAAATCTCTGTTGTGAGCTACTGAAGTGTTTTAACGGAGAATTCTTAACATGTAAAAATTCTAGTTGAATGGAATGTATTTTAAATGACACTGACAATGTTCTCTGTAAACTGTCACCCATGCGCTTGAACTCCTGCTAAACTGACAATTTAAAGCCAGCTGCAGTTCAAGTTTATGTTCTCCTTCTGTATCTGTATGATCAGCAGCATTAATCACCACTCCGGGCAGCTGGCTGCTAGCTGATGTTGGTGCACGGCACCGTGGTGTGTAACGTATGTGGAGTGTCTCAAGTTACTGAGGCAATGTAATGTCACCCCCCTGTCCATGAACTGCCATTCTCAAGTGGCAGTGCACATGTGCAACAAGATTTGTGGTCCAGTTTAGAACACTCAGTAAACACCCACCCTCAGCAGGATTGGAACTCAGGCAAGTTAAGCAGGCAGTCCTGGCAGTCAAAACAGGTGAGCTACAGAGCTTTCGTCCCTTTCCCTGGACACAACTGGAACTCAGGCAATCAAAACAGGCAAGCTATCACATTCAGGGCTAAGCCTGGCACTGTGGCTCTACTTGGGGTTTCCACGATACACAAATACAATAACAAGTACTGAAATAAACAGGAGCAATGTCTACAAACCAGTCTGGAGTCAGATATCCAAAGGTTTAGGCCAAGGGTCAGGGTAGGTAAAAGGTCCAGAGGTCCAGTTCCAAGACTACAGAACAGGTGCAGGATACAGGGCTCTGTGTCCCAGGTTTCCGGAGCAAGCACAGATTACCAGAGACAAGGTACAAGGCAGCAGGGTCCGGGTAGAGCTCTGTTTGCTAATCAGGTCAGCACACAGAGGGGTGGCAAGCAAGACTGCTTCTATACTGAGGCCTACTGAGTGTGTTTACGTTTATCTGCACCTTTTGCTGACTCGTCTCCGAAGGGCCAAGTGTTAGTCCAAGTGTTCACCTTCCTACGAGTGTGTGTCTTTTACTGTTTTCCTATCAGCCTGTCAGTCCTGGTCCTGTAAGGACTCCACTCCAGGAACTAATGCTGACCATTGCTGAGCAAAATGGAGCCAGTTGAGGGATGAAAAATGGAAACTGCATGGCTCCATTTTGAACTGCTGCTTTCTCTGCATATGAACTGCAGGACCCTAGTGGTAATACAAGAATGCAAGGGCATGAAGTGTTTGTGGTCCTTTTTAGAATTCAACAAAAAGCAAGATTCTGAGTGTTCAAGAATGCTGCTCATAATTTGCTGTGAAACTGCAATTTGACCAAAGGAGTGGTTTTCTGTTATTCATCCTGTGGCTTTAGTACCTGCATAAGAAGAAAATTGCCATCTGCATTGGGTGAGCGGAAAAGATTGTATCATCCAAGTTGCTTCACTTAGGTAATGACTAAAGGTACAAGAGGCAAGAACCTGGTTTGTGGTTGAATCTTGCACCTTTAAATAATGACCTTTCCACACATCTTTTTCTGAAAGAAATACGATTTTATTATTCATTGTGTGCCAGCATGCCATTTTTAGTCGAGACCATACTTCTGTTGTGGAGATATGACATTTTAATATAACTGCAACATTTTGCCACAGGGAAAATGTAATTCCTCCCCCTTTCCCTCCAGTTATCCTGCTTATTGTGTGTTCTGTGCAGAATGTGCTGCATGACTATATTGTGGACATGAAAGCCAGTGTGGTATAGTGGTTAAGAGTGTTGGATAAGTATCTGGGAGAAAAGAACAAAGGGCTGCATTGACTGAAGCATGAGACAAAGAAAAGACAATGGTGCAATGGGAAGAACTGGTTTATTCCAAACTAGGAATAAGGCCCCATTGTGGAAATAAATACAATGAGCTCTAGAAAGAGGCTCTAGGAGAGTGCCAAGGCCTTGGACACTCTGCGTCAATTTGCTGGAAATTGGCAACAATGGTTCCCTGGGAGGAAATGGCTGGTTGGGAGGGTGGAGTCTATGGCATTGTACCTGTCTGAGTTCCATCCCCTCCTCAAACCTCACACTCTCCAGGCTCCACCCCTCAAATCTCCATGAATTTCCTAACCTGGAGTTGGTAACCATATCTCCTTCCCAGCCAAGCATCAACCTGCCATTATCTGCCCCTGATTTCAGCTTTCCATCTCCTCCCCCCTCCTTCCCAGAGATCAGTTGTAATTCTGAGTGATCTCCATGCCTCACCTGGAGATTGGCAACAGTGGTTCCCCAGGAGAAAATGGCTGGTTTGGAAGGTGGAGTCTATGGCATTGTACCTGTCTGAGGTCCCACCCCTCATCAAACCTAACCCTCTCCAGATTCCATCCCTCACATTTCCAAGAATTTCCCACCTGGAGTTGGCAACCCTATCTCTTTCCCAGCCAAGCATCAACCTACCTTTATTTTCCCCTCACTCTTCGGCTTTCCACTCTGAAACCCTGACTTCCACATCACATTGGCTGTTATTGGGGGGGCATCTCAGCAGATTATAAGGACACAGAGTCCACCATGTTCTGGAGATTGGCAACAATGGTTTCCCAGGAGGAAAAGTAATCTTTCTCTGCAGTGGGGACCAAAACAGCTTACATCATTCTTCTCTCCCCCTTCTGACTTGCACAACAATCCTGTGAGGTAGGTTAGGCTGAAAGTCTGTGATTGGTCCAAAAACACCCACTCAACTTCTACAGCAAGAACCTGGATCTAGCAGACCCTGCTCTGAAGCACTGACTGTGACGCCTAGGGTAGCCAACCTCCAGGTGGAGCCAGAAGATCACCAGGTATCACAACTGAACTCCAGACAACAGATCTCTCCCACCCCCGAAAAAATAACTGCTTTGGAAGGTGGGCTGTATGGCATTCTGTTAAGCTGAGGCCTCTCCCCTTCCCAAACCCTGGCTTCCATAGACACTACCAGGAAATCTCCAGGAATCTCTCTACCTGGAGCTGGCAACCCTAGTCAGGACTGGCCCCAATGAGTTCCTCACAAAGGCCTGCAAAGGGTTTCCTTCCTTTGTCTGAACCAAATTTGGTTGCCTACTGTGGCAAAACGGGCTCCAGTTTACTACTCAGCTGTTCGCCTTCTACCCTCATCCCAGTTTGGTGTAGTGGTTAAGTGCGCGGACTCTTATCTGGGAGAACCAGGTTTGATTCCCCACTCCTCCACTTGCACCTGCTGATGTGACCTTGGGTCAGTCACAAGCTCTGGCACAGCTGCTCTCTCAAGGACAGTTTGTGTTAGAGTTCTCTCAGCCCCACCTACCTCACAGGGTGTCTGTTGTGGGGAGGGGAAGGAAAAGGAGTTTGTAAGCCGCTCTGAGACGCCTTTGGGCAATGAAGGGTGGGGTATAAATCCAATCTCCTCCTCTTCCTCTATCTCACTCCTTAAGTTCACTGCCATCACTCACTGAATTGTCACTGCCTTTTTAGAGGAACAGTGAGACCCCTCTGGCCAAATCTCCCTATTTGCAGATGGAATTCCCAATCTTTGGGGCATCCCTGGAAAGTTGGCAACCCTGGGGTCTGGCCTTTCCTTGCTTCCCTGGGCTACCCCCTCCCTTTGTTATTGTGCAGAGTGGGGGAGACTATGTGATCAGAGCACAATACAGATTAGTAGCCCAAATAAAAGAATTTATTTAACTATAAGTCTACCCAGCGATTCGAAAGCTTCAGCAAGTAGATTAATTAGGGACCACCTGCTAGGGGTGGGCACACCAATCCCTTCCGGGGGTGCTGGCTACCGTGGGAAGGTGTCTGCTGCGCTGCGAAATCAGAAGGTGGAAAAATCTGTGTTGGCATTTCCTGCAGTGAACTGAATTGGCCAGGCAGTGGCAGTGTGACAATGCAATATCATGAGTCCTGACGTCATCAGCCAGCCGACAAAGAATACGCCTTCAGATCATGTCTGATACAGCCTGCAAGATGAAACCTCCCAAGCAGCTACGGTGTGTGACTAAATAATTATATGTGTTGTCTCCCCTATCCCCCCATGAATATTGTTAGTCCAATTGTCAAAATGAGTAACTGTAAATCGCTCTGAGCCCACAGGTGTGTGGGAAAAAGCAATCAATAAATTGAAAGTATTATTATTATTATTATTATTATTATTATTATTATTATTATTATTATTATTATTATTATTATTATTATTATTATTATTATTATTATTATTATTAACTATTTACACAATTATGGAGCACACACACACTAAATAAATAAGGCATAACTGTAGGAGTAAGCACACACCATGAACCAACATGGCATAAATCAACAGGGGTTAAATACAATTCTCTTTCCCTACACACAGTACTCTCTACCTCTGGAGGCTGTGGGCTCAGGATAGGATCTCTCCTTGGACCGGCTTCTGGATCTGCTTCAGCCTCTCTCTCCTGCCCAAGAGAGCAGGGAAACTTCCATTCATTCCCCAGTCCAGCCGACTATGGAGTGGCTGAATTTCTGCTGCCTCCCAGGGTTCCCCACTTCTCTGGCTTGTGGCCTAGCTGGAGTCTATATTGATGCTGCCTCACCTCTTGGGATGGTCCCTCTTGTCCAGCACTTTTTGGCCTTGGGGCAGCTGGGAACTGTAGGCCAGCAGATGAGGAAGCCTCATTCAACCCAGTGAGTGATACCCCTGGCCCCTCCCTGGAACTACAGCTCAGTTAAGCCTTATGCGGGAACATTGTAAACACACAGATGGCAGCCATCTTACAGACATATGTAACTGCCGTTTCATTACACCTACCAACAGCTAATTAGTCCCACACAGGAGGCAAGTGTCTTCATCAAGAGAGAAAGTTGTTTACCAGAAATTCTGGCAGGGCACAGTGGCTGAAGGAGTGGGCGGGGAAGAGGAGCAAAGCCAGCCCGCAGCCAATGGCACACAAGTACTCTTGAGTGGTGGCTGGGCAGGACTCAGGCAATGCAGCCAGTGGCTAGGGACACCCTCTGAGTGACAGATCAGGGAGCCAATTGATTTGGGAGTGTGTGGAATGTTCAGGAGAGTCCATGACCAAAACACAACTATATATATCAATACTCCTATGCATTTTGTGCCAAGCTTCCTCAGGGGGTTCTGAGCATACATAAAAAGTGAAAAAGAAAAGGTTAACAAACATCTTATCACTATTTCTCTTCATTATTTGTTAAAAACATATCAAACCAATGATAAAAACATGTTTTAAAAGATAATACGTCAGAGCATGTACAGAATACTCTTACTTATTAAGAACCACTAGAACACTACTAGGAATTTAGAATGATGTTAAATCAATTATTACAGACATGTACAGATACAAGAGCACTCAAGCTATTAATTCAAAAAATGATTTCATAGAATGAATTCTATTTTATAGAATTAATAAATCATTTTAAAATCAAAAAACACAAGTGACCCAGCATGGTGTACTGGTTAAAAGAAGTAAAAAAAACCAGTAGCACCTTTAAGACTGACAAGCTTTATTGTAGCATAAGCTTTTGAGAAACACAGCTCTCTTCATCAGATGGTTAAAAGTGGCAGTCTCTAATCTGGAGAACCATTGTTGATTCCCCACTCCTCCACATAAAGCCTACTGGGTGACCTTGGGTCAGTCACAGTTCTCTCAGGACTCTCTCGGCCCCGCTTGCTTCATAAGGTACCCATTGTGAGGAGAGGAAGGGAAGGAGATTGTAAGCTGCTCTGAGATTCCTTAAGGTAGAGAAAAGTGGGGTATAAAAACCAACTCTTCCTCTTCCAAAGTCCTATCTTATAAAACATAGTTTTATCATTGGTTTTATATTTGATGTTTGTTAACCTCTTCATTTTCTCTTTCATTTTTTATATATGTATATTCCCTGAGGAAGCTTGGTGCAAAACAAGGAGGGGTATTGATATTTGGAATAAGAAAGTATCTGAGAGACCCAAGTTCAAATCCTCACTTGTACCATGGAAGCTTGCTGGGTGACCTTGGGTCAGTCACACACTCTCAGCTTAAGCCACTTTACAGGGTTGTTGTGAGGATAAGATGGAGTAGAGGAGAATGATATAAGTTGCTTTGGGTCCCCACTGGGGAGAAAGGTGAGGTATGAATGAATGAATGAATGAAATAATAAATATCTATTCAACAGTGCTTGTGATGCCACCAGTGATGAGCAACAAAACTTCATGCCCATCCCATTTTGTGATTTTTAACCTTTAGTTCAGTTATACAAATTTTATGTACGAGTGGTGTTATTACTAACTATATATCTATATATCTAATTCCCAAGCATGCCCCCTATCTGTGGATACTTATATCCATGGATTGGGCCACAACTAGCACTAAACAGATGTTTCTGCAAACTTGAGGGACCCCCCAAGGGTTGCAAAAAAGCTGACATTAAAAAATGGTGTTTTTTTTAATTCTCCCCACAAATAAAAAGTGTCTACACATGCCCAGACAACACACTTATCTTTAACAGCCCTGTTGGTGGTGGCAGCTGCTGTGGCGGTGGCTGTAGCTGTGGCAGTGGCAGAGCCCAGGAACTGCTAACAGGTCTAGCCCGCTTGGAGCCATGCCAGGCAAGCCACTGAAAGTGGCAAGGGGGAGAGGGAAGCCCTAGCAGGCCCATCCAGAGCAGCTCCAGGTGATCCCCCACAGAGCAGCTGCCAGAGAGCCGCCAAGAGCAGTGGCAGAGGGAGGTGCAGGGCCCATGAGAAAAGGGGGGGGGGATCTGATAAGAGTGACCTAGCCTGGGCTATCCAGGTCAGAGATCCTCAGTACATGCACTGTTCTTTTTTGAAGTGGAGAAATTCTGCAAAATATCTGCCCACTGAAGAGAACAGCTATTCTTACAGTACACTGGAAAGTACATTCCCATGAGTCTAACTTGATGAGCACATTGTGTTATAACAGGTCAATATTGCTTAAAAGTGGGCAAGTAGGAAATTGGGCTGACATCTGGCATACAGCTACTTTCACTAAAATAACTGAACTATGAGAGCCAATGTCATGGTGCAGTTAGAGTGGTAGACTGGAGCTCAGAAGAAGCTGGTCCAACTCCCTGCTCACCATAAAACTCACTAGGTGAGGTTCTGTCATCACTCTTTCTCAGCCAACCCCTCTCCCAAGGTTGTTAGAAGATACAATGGAGAAGGGAACAACTACATACACCAGCCTGAGCTCCTAAGAGGAAATATAGAATTAAAATGTAGCAAAACCAAACATGGACCTCTATCCTATGCATGTCTGCTCAGAAATAAGCCCCATTGTGAGATTTGTTCCCATGTAAGTGTGCACAGACTCACAGCCTTAGACACACAGTCATTTAGCAGAAGAAAATCAGAGATGAGATGCAAATATGCATGACATTCAATCTGATCACAGACACAGTTTGTTCAGCATTTCAGGTAACTGAAATGTTCTTCCCTGAATACATTTGCTGGCATCCTTTCCAACTGAATGGGCTTCTTGCTTTATTGGGGGGCGGGGAGGTGCATGAGGGGATTTAGTTTTAAATGGCATTAAAACTGATGAAGGATTTCTGAAAGGATGATTTATGTTAATAGTATACTGAAAATGTTTTTTATAAAGAGGGAGGTTGCAGATAATGCTTAATGTTCACATTCATCTGGCTGATCATTGCTGTTTACCACTCTGCAAATGTTCATGCAGCAGTTGGACATTGCCCAAGTGATATGGCATGAACTCAAGAAATAATATACCTGGAGTCACCGTTTTTTGTTCAGCTAGGAAAGCGAAGGCTTTGTTCATCTCCTCAGCTGCATTTTCAAAAGCTGAAGAGTGAAGTTGAAATAAAGTAGTAGAAAGGGCTCTCCCCCACTTCAAGCTACACAAAGGAGATACTGAGGTTCAAGCACCCTGTATATGAGAGTCCTGCAAGTGGAAAACAAGGACATCAAGGAGTAAAGGACCAGCCTTTGCTTGCTAGGCCAATTTATGTTTTCAGGAAGCTTTAAATAGAACCAAACTTAAGAAATTGATCAAACACCTGTCATCAGTAGTCTTTTACCTCATTCTACTGCATGTAGGCCATGTTGAGTTGTTAACAAAAGTCCTCTTCATGTTTTTCACGCAAGCATGTTTTTATATTTAAGAGTGCATTCTTACTAAGAGACCAGAACTATAGCAT
The DNA here is from genome assembly GCA_029375565.1 of Gekko gecko. Classification (NCBI taxonomy): domain Eukaryota; kingdom Metazoa; phylum Chordata; class Lepidosauria; order Squamata; family Gekkonidae; genus Gekko; species Gekko gecko. The sequence continues at coordinate 115,350,225 of JAPDNY010000007.1, forward strand.
AATTGTTCACCTCAGGAGGTTGCTTCCATAAGTGATAGTATCATAGTATCTTGCAATGTTTAGTTGTACATACTTTACTGCAACTCAATAGCCCAGTGCTCACAACTGCTCCAAGGGTTCACTGAACACATGAGGTTGGGAGAAAGGGACAAACATCGAGACTGACTGATGAAAAACTGTTCCCTGCTTGGAGCCAGATTGTGAGCTGAACCAGCAAGTGTTTCCACACCTTTGGTAATCATACAAGAAAGGAAAAGTATTTCAGAATATGGTCACAAACTATATAAACAGTGCCATCTGTACAAGCAGGGCTCTTCCAAACTGCTGAACTTTCTTCCATTCTCTAAAGACAGCCTGTTATTACAGCCTTTCAGAGTACACTGAGTGCACCACAACTGAAACAATTGTAGATAGCCAAAGCATTCACTACCATGGTTGCAGCCGCCCTGTTAATGAAGTTGTCAGCACAATGGAAAAATCTCTCTAACACTGCAGCCATCCTGTTGTCATTTCCTCTTTAGCATCTGCTGACCTGTCCTCTGAATCCCTACACTGTAAACTTGAACAACAGGGCTGTAGCTTGTAAAGGCTTTAGGAATTTACCAGTCTTACCCTGAATTTCAAGTGCCTTGTTAAAAATTGGAAACTGACTCTCAGCTGAAAATTTAAAAGATACAGGCTATGCAAATAGTGCTTCCTATTTAAAGGCATCTTCTATTGTGGCAAGAGATCATAGAGTAGTCACATCCAGGGGTCTTTTGGGGGGGAGCTCACCGGAGCGCAGCTCCGGGAGCTCAGGAGCCAAGCCCCGCCCCCAGCCGGCGTCCCGGGGAGTCTTTCAGGCAGCCGAATGTCAATTTCAGCTCCATTATATCCTATGGGCCATTGAAGTCAATGGTGAAAACATAGGGTATATTCTGGGGGCTGGAGGGGAGGGGGTTTGATGGAGAGGCTCCAAACTCACAGGGTAGCTGATGGAGCCTCTCCCCAAGATACCCACCAAGTTTCAAGAACATAGGATCAGGGAGTCCAATTCTATGGGCCTCTAAACAGGTTGCCCCTATTCCCTCCATTGTTCTCTATGGTGGGAACAAATTAACTTTTTTCCCCACCATAGAGAACAATGGAAGGAATAGGGGCAACCTGTTTGGGGGCCCATAGAATTGGACTCCCTGGTTCACTGTTCTTGAAACTTGGTGGGTATCTTGGGGAGAGGCTCCATCAGCTACCCTGTGAGTTTGGAGCCTCTCCATCAAACCCCCTCCCCTCCAGCCCCCAGAATATACCCTATGTTTTCACCATTGACTTCAATGGCCCATAGGATATAATGGGGCTGAATTGCCGCTGAATTTCTTTCATTCCCTCCTTTCCTTCTCTCTTTTTCCTCTTTCCCTCCTTCTTCTCTTCTCTCTTTCTTTCCCACCTTCTTCTCTTCTCTTTTTCCTCCTTTCCCTGTTTCCCTCCTTCTTCCCTTTCTTTCTTTCCCTCCCCTTTCCTTCTCTTTCTTTCCCTCTTTCCTCCTTCTGTGGCCCAACTCTCATGAGAAGGAGTTTAAACTTTAAACCCCTTCTCTCTTAGCTCCCCCACCCAGACCAGCTGGGGAAGGGAAGGGGAGGCTTTTGAAGATGCCTCCCCGCTTTTGCTTCCCCTTCTGACATCACTTCCGGTGATGTCAGGGGGTGTGGCATATGCTAATAGCCTAAGCTCATTAGCATACCATATGCTAATGAGCTCCTGCAGCTGTTTTTCTACGAAAAGACCCCTGGTCACATCTGTTTGCATTGCAGGGTATGTGGCTTCATTCAGTGCTAAATTTGTCCATTTCGACTGAATGCTGGGGCAGCAAGCATATCAGAACCTGCAGCTGACTGAAAATCAAAATAAAGCCAGGGCCCAGAATGAACACGCTGTTTGCTTTTATAGTCATTTCCTTTTCCACAGCAAAGGAGGCCACCAAAATGTTAAAATCTGAATAGTTTAGAAATTTTAAAACGTGATCTGTTTTGTCAATGGTTAAAGTTAAAATGATACAAAGATCAGCTGGTTTTGAACACAAAATTTCACTACTTTCTCCAACCTGAGCTAGCATTTTCATTATTAAAAAATAGCAGGGTTTGTTTTACTGACAGACAAAACTCTTCTACTGAGCACGTGTGTGTACTTTATAGTGCTGGTGTGTATTCTACTTAGTATTATATTCACTTCCTTACGCAAATGTTACCATAGTTGTCATAGTTGGGACAGGCCATTCTCAGTTCTTTCTCTCTTACAGTTATACTCCAGAACCAATAAGACTAAAGAAACCAGAAAGATCAACATTAAATAGTATTGTGGAAGAAACATATTGAAAAGTATACTCGTTTCAATTTGGTCAGTCCTGCATCGTCTTCTGATGATCATCAAGAGGAAAAACAATACAAAGTAGCTAGGAAGGAAGGAACATCTGCCTACTGTATCAGTAAGTGTAGTGATGTGCATCCAGACATTTCCAGTCTGAATTATATACAAAAAATACCTTAACCAGTATTTCTTATATATATTTGGTTCTCCGGAATACCAGTAATCAGGCCCTGAAAATCCCAGAAATATTTGAGGCCAGCATTTTGACCCTTTTTTCCCTTTCAGTTTTACAGGACTCCTGAGCCACCAGGGGTGGGGGGAGCAGCTCTCCCAGGCAATTGGATCAGACATTAGGGGGGGGGCAGTAAAACTGTCTGCCTAATCAAGACAAGCAGATTCCCAGATTTGATGCTGGATGTGTTGGGTTTGCTGGTCCTGTTCGTATTTGGATGCTTTTGGCCTGTGGCTGCTCTTGTGTCTTTGGCTATTGGCTTCCTTGCCCTGGGGAAATCAAGGAATTTTGTTCTCCCAGGAAACAATGCAGGCAAGTAGGACAGTTTGGGGGAACCTCATTCAGGGGCCCACAGATCTGATGACCTCAGTCAATTCATTAAAAACTTTGGAAGTCTTCACTGGACAGGCAGGATTAAGTTTTCTGAAATATGGTGTAACCTGCTTGAAAAACAGCCACCCCAGATCATTGTCTTAGGAAGAAATTGCAGTTTTCAATAGGGCTCATTTCCAAAAATGGCTGCTTTATAACTTGCTCCTGTACAGACCTTAAGTACACATGAGCCTGTTGATTTCAGCTCTTCAGCTAAGTGATTGGAATCTATATAAGCTTGTTCTCCAGCGTTTTGTGTGGCTTTCCTACTGTAATAATAGGGGAGTATGTTGCTATGACACATTTCCCCCTGCTCTGCTGACTCTGTGACGGGAACTTGAAACTAGGAACGCCTATTTTTGCCAAAAATAGAATGCAGTCAACAGACTGTATGCAAAGAGCTCTTTGAAAATGTGTTGTTCGTTTCTTCTAAACAGCCAAGCAGATGCGATTCTAGATTTTAAAATGTCAACTTCTTTTGTAATCAGTTGAGACCACTACTGAAATATGGCACACAATCAATTATTACCTGGGATGACCCCAGAACCCACGAACAGAAGGAAATAGGAGAAAATGTCTCCCACTTTCTCCCAGTGGGCTACTCTGCTCCTCCCCATAAAGCTGCAACAGAAGATAAAGAAGGAAAATCGGGGAGGGCCCTCCTGAACAAAATGTCATGTAGTATATTGGAAGGCTGCAGCAAGGAGGAGGAAACTGGATATTGTCCTTGCTGTTGCTCAAGTGTTTGCTCTGCTCATAAAGGAGGTGGTTCTGGTGGTGAATGCACACAATTTCCTTTGATGTCCTTGTCCTGCTGCAGCTCCATGCTTTGTAGCATATTTACTTTCAAGAGTTCTCTTATCCTTTATATCAAGTGGGAGGAGAGCCCTGCTATGACCAACTATTTGCAGGAACTTGGATCCAATTGAATCCCTTTGTTTCTTACACAAGTTTGGAAAATGAATATTTTTCAGTTGAAACAATAAAAGAAGACACCCATCTATTTGAGGATTTTGCTCACAAATCAAGTAGATCCATACCATTTTGCAATAAATAAATAAAATGCTTCTTGGAGCATAGATGTGGCAGAAGATAGGATGGAGGAGCGTGTTGGTGTAGTAAAAAAGGAGGAGAACCTAAAGAGGTATGTCAAACAGAGTAGAGGGCTAACAATTAAAACTTATTGTATATAAAAGGTTCATGTATTTATTAGCAAAGAAATAAAAAACATAAAAATACAAAAATCATACACACAAGGGCCAATAGACTTAACCTGACAAGTCTATTGGCCCTTGTGTGTATGATTTCGGTATTTTTATATAAGGTGTAATTGGGCCCTTATTTCTCTTTCTTTGCTAATATAGCATGTATTTTTATATTATATACATTAAATTTAATTGTTGGCCCTCTACTCTGTTTGACTTATCTCTTTAGGTTCTTGATCCCAGGTTTCAGGGTTAAGTTTGTTCCCCTTTTTCGTCCCTAGCTTTTTCTTTTGTGACAAAGGAGGAGACCTCAACATCAGCAACTGCAACAGTTTCCAAAAGCTGCTGTAGTGCTCAAAGTCAAGAGATGCCAAGTAGTGGTATGGTTTGATTTAGGAATCTCTGCTCCTGCACTTTAATTGTTTACAGCATTTTAGGAATATGGATTATTGATTGTTTATGGATGTTTTCTGTATGTTTTAAACTGTGTTTATATATGCATTATGTAAGCTGCCCTGAGCCCACCTTGGTGGGGAGGGCAGGGTAGAAGAAGAAGAAGAAGAAGAAGAAGAAGAAGAAGAAGAAGAAGAAGAAGAAGAAGAAGAAGAAGAAGAAGAAGAAGAAGAAGAAGAAGAAGAAGAAGAAGGAGAAGAAGGAGGAGGAGGAGGAGGAGGAGGAGGAGGAGGAGGAGGAGGAGGAGGAGGAGGAGATTGGATTTATACCCCGCCCTTCACTTGGAGTCTCAGCGTGGCTTACAAACTCCTTTCCCTTCCCCTCCCCACAACAGACACCCTGTGAGGTAGGTGGGGCTGAGAGAACTTCTGACAGAAACTGTCTTTGAGAGAACAGCTGTGCCAGAGCTTGTGACTCACCCAAGATCACATCAACAGGTGCAAGTGGAGGAGTGGGGAATCAAACCCAGTTCTCCCAGATTAGAGTCAGCACTCCTAACCACTACACCAGACTGGCTCTCAAACTAATTGAACTAATAAATAGATAAATAAATAATAAACAACACCAGCAAGTACTCCTCATGGCCATTCAAGAAGCAGGTTCCACAAAGAAAGTCCACAGAACAGATTAGTCAAGTGATAGAGAGTAAATGGCAAAAAAACTTAAAATGTGTTTTGTGGCATAAAGGGCAACTCGGCAACCGAAATATAAAAATGGGGGGGGGGGATCACTGGAAATAAAAGTGACATGCCCAGTCTAACACGCCTATGTTCCACAAAGACAGTTCACTGTGCTGGTGCGCCCAAGTGTGATTCTAGGGCTAAATTGGTAAGTCACTTGTTAACAGCTTCGTTTTGAGAACCTATAACCATGAGAATGTGGCTATATACCCTCTAAAGATTCTGCTTTTAGGTTTTATACACAGCCTTGGGTTCACCCTGTAGAAACACAGTACAGAAAAAAAATAAAAAAGGATATCTTGCTGTCAGCAGGAATGGGATAGCTTAGATGCAATTCTCTTAATTTTATGGGACATGTAAAGAATATCTAAATCCACAGTAATATATTAACTTGGCCCCTTCATACCTCACCCCCTCCCAAGCTGTCCCTTAGAATATTTGGCAGTGACCCCTCAGCGGGCAGAGGTACGTCTGGAAGGGAAAACTTTTGAGCACCGCTGGACACCTCCAGATCAGAACAATTTCCAACGGCAGTCACGCCGACTGAGAACTCAAATGGCACTGCCCAGAATAAAACAGAAGACACAACACCACAAGCAACTGAATTAAAATATGACGTTCCTCTTTAGTGACAAGAAGCTTTTGTCTGTTTGTTCAGATCGATCCAAAAGTAATATTAAACTAGCTCTGTTGCCAGTTTGCTTCAGCCGACGTGCTAAATCATCGTCATGCAGATTTTCTGCTTGTAGAAAACAGAAATATTCCTTCCAATGTATGTGAAATCCCTTTGGGATGTTTTATTATGGTTGGGAGGGAGTACACTTTTGGAAATACACCATCTATGCTTATCCTCAGACAGAACCTGGGAAGAAAAGTTGTCTAAAACATATCAGCTATCAGGTAGATGTAAGATTAGCTAGAAAGGAGGTTTTATATTATTTATAATTGTGAATGCTTTATTAGCATTTAACACACCAGCAGCTGAAGGGAACTGTTTACTTTATGGCTGAGTTTCCAACAGTCAAGGACCAGTGTTGCTAAGGTAGAATCTCACTCCACTCAATGGAGAAAAACTTCTGAAAAGGGTATGAAGCAACATACCAATGTCATAATGCAATATATAATGAATTGTTTGTACTAACAGAATATTTCCCTGAGAAATTTGTATCCTGTGTCACCTCTGAAACAGCTGCAGACCTTGATTCAGAAGACAATTTATGCTTCAATAAACCACACACCAAATGTTTGTTGTTGTTGTTTTTAAAAAAACTACACCAAATGCAAGACTGTTTATGCTGGTGGTGCAGTTTGTGAAATATTAGAATACTCAGAAAAGGGAAGATTTAGGTGTCTCTACATCCAAATTAACTAGGCAAAATAGAAATGTGAAAATATCTGGTAACTGTGTGGCTTTGGTCTTTTGTCCATTCCCTTTTCATTTGTTACCAGTTCTTTCTAGACACTCCCTGAGATTCTCTCTTATGATTCTTGCACCTTTCAATTGGACATCTGTATTCTGCATTATGAAAACAATTGTCTTAGCAACATTAGGGTCAACATTATTTGGATATCAGATATGATAAAGGCAAACTAAGTGACTAGTTAACAAAGTGTTAACGTTGCAACCTTGAGGTTTTATGCCTACATTCTGCTACAATGGAATAAGCAGATGGGAATCTTTAGGGGACAGCAGACAGTCAAGAAGAAGCATGTGAAGCAGCAGCAGCAGTTAAATAAAAACCCTGTGAGTTCTGGAGGTTTCTTTGAGGGGGAAAAAGCCCAAGTGAAAAGAAAGGCACACCTGACTATTATCAACAGATAGCCAAAATCTTCTTTTTGACTTCCTTATCAGAGTGAGAGGGCTCACACCATGCAGAACTTTACATTTTAATGTCTGCGTTGATACAGAGCTTTGTCCCTTAAATATTCTTCCAAGCACTGGATTGCAAAGGGATCAATGTCAGTGTCAAACTTGTTGGCAAAAAAGTGGTGTTTTTGCAACATCCAGTTCAAGTCTCCAACTCCAAAGACACACACTGAACGGACATGAACCCCATTACAGGGTGGATATGGGGCACCCTTGGACACATCCCCCTCAAAGTAATGCCACTTAACAAATCTGGCAAGGGCATTCATATCAGAGACATCGTATTTGTCACTAGCAGAAACAGCACCTGGCACTTCAGGGATTCGTTGAATAGTAGCCCACAAGTACTCATCAGGACTGTAAGTGTCTTTAGCCCACTCTATAAAGGAAAGGATTTTGCTGTTTTCTAAGACATATTCGACAAACCTCCTACTTACAACAAAGTAGGCACTGCCAGAGAAAATGGGTGTACTGATAGGTGGGTGTTGTTTGTCTATTCCCATATTCTTCACTTTACCATCAACAATTTCATAATGCTTCTTCCATCTTATCTCCTTGTATGAAGGCATTTTCTCAGTTTCCAAGCTGTTTTCACCCTTGAGAGCTTTTAGTTTCTCTACTATTTCCTGGTTGGTCTTGATTGGGAAATCCATACCACAAAGGTTGATCAAATACTTCCAGCTTGTACTCCTCCTGTAGAGGTCTTTCATGCAGTTGAGGTCTGCTTGCACTCTGCTCCATGAAGCATACACTACACTCTCCAGCTGGCTGGCAATGAAGACATTGCCAAAACATGAAGCAATCCCCTTCACCGCAGCCAAGAAGGATTCCGGGGACTTCTTATCCACATGGATACAATAATAGTTTTGGGGTGCATATACAGATCTCAGAAGTCTATCAAACATATTAATTTTGTGATAAACCACTATGGAGTATGCAAGTGGAAATTCTGCTTCTTCTTTGCTCAGAGGTTCCATAATATATTTCCGCCTCTTTATAAAAGAGGCACAATCAGTTGTCATATTAATATAATCATTTGCTGTTAGCTTAGGACTTTTCCTAAAAGACACAGTTAACAACTCCAGCTTTACTTTCTGAATCTCCTCCGGATCACCCTGCAATATCTTGGTACAGTTTACATTACTGTTGGGGTATTCACCTAAGAGTACCAGATTCTCATGATGCAGATAATCTGGTTTCTGGTGAATTTTGATAAGGGACAAAGCCCCTGCTGTAAAAACTAACACCAGGAGAAACTTGAAGCGTAGGATGTGACAGTGACGAAGTTTCCTTCTCAGCATTTCAGAGAGTGTTAAGAACCTTCAGGCATCGAAGTGACTTCCTCTGGAACGTGATCACATGTATAACTTCAGAGGCTTCAGTTTGCATTTCTCAGAAGTAGATGGTTATCCTGTAAATGAAAGCAAAATGTATGCAGATTAAGGGAATAGATGTGCATTTCACCTGTTCTTTTCAACCAAGAGTTAGAGTTATTATCACTAGTACTTAAGTTGTTTGAAATGTTAAAGGCAATTTTGGCCGTGAACTTCAGTTTAAAACATCAATATGCTAATATAATTGTTTTACAGACCCATTTAGTCTGCCATTGTTCACATTCCAATCCAGGGCCTAAATTTTTCATACAGTCACTGTATGCTGGAGCCTTGTAAAGACAATTGTTTAGAGGACCATGTGATTTATAGAGACAGCCAGTTCAAGGTCATATCATCTAACTGTCACTCCAACACCAGCTTATTTTCATTTGGAAAGTACTTAGCAACTTTAAGAAACATGCAAAAATTATCTTGGAACCTTTAAAAGAAAGTTATGATGTAAGGGATTCACCAAACTGAATCTCTCTCAGTAGCCAAGATTCTAAGCCCAAGGGCCTTCCTTAGTGTGCCTCCAAAAGGAAGTGTGTCTCCTCTAAGACTACAATTCTCACCTGCAGTTTGTATAACAACTTAAAACAGGTATTAAGCATATATTTAAGACATGCAACAATCTGCTGGCCAATTATTCAAGTGACTACACATACTCTGAGTAAGCAATGTAAGTTGTTGTTTGGTAACCAAACACTGAATGGTCAGCTCCCTGTACAGGCAACAATGTGACAACTTCAGCCACTATGAGAGCTAACTACTGGAGAAAACCCAACTCTTTTTGCCTTTACTGCTCATTCATCTCCTCTTTGATTGAGAGCTAGCTACCTAGCCTGCTCAGTGAGTACCCTTCCAAGTCCCTGCCTACACATCTCTCAATTTTCATGTTCCCAAGTATTATATAGGTCCCTCTAATTGAAGCTTTAGTGCTATGGTGACACAACACCACTCTCCCTCCCCTTATAACTGTTGATTATATCAATTACAGAAGCATGCAAAACAAAATACATTCATTTAAATGAATGCGTTGATCCCCTCCCCTAAATAAACTTTCCTTCCAGAAGTCTCAATGTTAAATGCAAACTAGATGCATTTGCTACTGGCTGTTTCCAACTTCGGCCCCTCTAAGGCTGCGTTCAGACGGCCAGTCAATCGCGCCATGAGCCCTCCTAAAATTTTATCCCGATTTTTTTAATCCAGCCTAGCACGACCAGACGCCCCCCCGTGGAATAGCCTCACCGCGCGTTGTTCCCGCCGTGATTTGTCTACACGGCATCCACCGAGGATTTTTTTTAAAAAAGTTTTGTACATTCGCATAGGCAAGGCTGCGCCTCCTTGGAGAACTGAGGCGATCGCGGAGGGTTTTCAGCAAAGTCCCGGTCCTCCCCCTTGCCATCATGATCAATGGAGGGACTATTTTGCAAGTTAGAACAGTCCTTCCCCCCCTCCATCTCCCATCGCGGTAACATCTTGTCCCTAAAAGAAATAAGCATGAATATTACATTCCTTGTAGCGCTTATCGCTGAATGCGTTTCCTCGTTAAAGCGCACATGGGGTTTCAATTTTTTTAAAATTGCACCCCCGTTGGCTCGGTCTGACGTCAGATCGAACCGACGGGAGCATCGCGCGCTAATGGAGTGACCAGATGGAAGAAAGTCTGCAGTTGTTGTGCGGGTAAGCGAAAACCCTACATTGAAACTGCTGCTTTTTAAATCAAGATTGGAGGCGCAGCAGAACGGGATGCCTGTGGGACCGGAATATTTCGCAGATGTTTCTGTCTGGTCGTGCATTTTTGATCCGCAAGGGAGTCGTTCCTATGGCAGATCAAAAGATCCGTCTGAACACACCCTTAGACTGAGGAGGAGATGACAGTTATTCCATTTTAAGGGGAAAGCAGTCTAAGCATGCTCTGAGATAGTTCTTCTAGTGATTTCTAAGTGTTGAAAACAAGCAGGCAAAACTCTTGTGAGGGCTTGGTACACATTAAATAATTAATTCCAGAGGAGTAGGCATGTTAATCTGCTGTTGCAGAACAAAAGCAAAGCAAAACAAAACACATAAAGGAGTCTTATGCCACTTCAAGAAGCAACAGATTTATTGTAGCCCCTTAGGCTTCATACTTAGAGCTTACTTCAGATGCATAAATCCAGTCCTCAGTTAGCAGATACAGATTTCACAAAAACTGTGAATAGTGGGTTTAAAAGGCTGTGAAATGCAAGCAGCACATATGACATTTCTATACAAAACCCAGAACTATGGAATTAGCACACTGACCATTTATAATAGCCATAACTGTGTATTTTAAGCCCTGATTAATACAACCAAAACTACTATTAAAATTCTAATTCAGCAGCTATTTATGCTACCGTTACTCTTTCCGTGACCAAACTTTTTTGCTGCTGTCTACAAGGACAAAACCAAAAAAGGACCCACGGTAAGTAGGAGATGGTATTTGATATTTGGATGGTTTTGATACTTTATATGTTGTGATATTTATATGATAAATGTATATGATGAAATTACTGTACAAATATTATTCTAAAAATATAAACATTATTTATGATATGTTATAATAATCTGTAACACGGTATTTGTTATATGTTGGCTGTTTACAAGGAAGCAGAGCAATTTTAACACCTATTAAAAGTTATTCTTCCATGGAGCCAGGGTCCCTGCATGCTGCCCGGAAGCCCACCAACAGGAGGGCTGCAACAGCTTCATCCTGCCTGTGTTCCTCAGCAACTGTTTTAAGGCAACCTACTACCTCTGGTACTGGAATAAAGGTATATCCCAGGAAACTGTAAGTTATTTTCCAAGAATCTATCATCAAACAGTAGTCTGTACTCCATCCAAAAAGGAAAAGGAACCCAGTGATGCCCTAATAAACAAAATGTGCATCAAATTGCAAACATTGTGAGTGACAAACTTGCACAAATTAGATTACTGAGGCAAATGGACAACTCCCATGAGAGAAAATAGTAGCCCAATAACTGATGGCACAAAGAACAACTGTTTTTGTCTAATTCATGGTACAGAAGGAATTGCTAAATATTTCTTAGGGTAACAGAAACACACAAGGATCTTTACATTTGGTCCAACTGAAGTTTTTGTTCTGATCTTTAAAGATATATTTCACATGGTGCTTGGTTTCTGTTCACACTTATAATTCAGAATGACCAGCAATGTAAGCTTAACATCTCTTTCTGCTAAGCAGAGGAAATAAATACTAAAGAGATTATAAAATGTTCCTGAAAACCTCCACCTTGAAGTAGTACTTCTGCCTTGATTTCTCCCCCTGGTTTATACTATTCATGACCCTGCTGAACCTAGTAAGTCTGATAAAGTTATTATTTGTTGTTGAGTTCCAACACATAACAACAAAGGGGTGCAGCACACAAGCTATGTGTGCAGAAAGTAAGATGGCATCATTTGTTTTGTCACTGACTCATTCATTTCTGGTAAGAGCCGTTTCATGCAGAATTCCCCACCCTCCTTTATCACTAGGATCAAATCATGTAGCTCTGTTTCTGAAACTAAGTAAGAACCCATGGTCAGTATAAATAGAAAAATTCCCTATGAACTGAATTCTGGAGAGGAAAGATAAGATAACATGGGTGTTCCTGCTTCAGGCAGGACTTTCATAGAGGTAACAAATAGTGTAGCTGAAACAGCAGAATATAAGGTGCTAAAACAAACGAACCTAGAAATATCAGTGCCTTGCATTTTACATTCTCTAGATTTCATCCGTGACAAGCTCCATAACCTCCAGTAGTAACTGGAGATTTGCCTTGACTTGAATGGACCATATTAGCCCAGTCTCATCAGATATGGGAAGCTAGGCAGAGGCAGCCCTAGTTAGTACTAGGATGGGAGACCACCAAGGAACTCCAGGGTTGCTATGCAAAGGAAGGCAATGGCAAACCACCTAATAATGTCTCTTGCATTGTTAATCCCATGGGCTGCCATAAATTAGCTGCGACTTTACAGCACTTTCCACCACCACCAACTGGAGATTCATACTGTAATAACTATGGCTGGTCCCCACCCACTTTCTGCAACAGTTCCAGGCGTTGGCTGCAGACAGCTGTATTCACAACTCCGACTGTAGCTGGTCATTCTCCTCCTTATCTATACACCATTCCACTCCGCCTTAAATGCTATTGTTCTTTTGATATTTCCTTCTCATTGTTCAGATCATATTTCTACCATGCACTATTCTATTCTCATTCCTCTCCTGAAGCTTCTTGTGTACTCTCTTGTGTTTATTTCTCCAGGATAATCTTGTTAACTTTCTTAACTACACACATATTCCTCCACAGGAACTCTGATTTATAAATACCAATCACTTAGTTAAGCCCTACTTGTTTTACATTTCAATCCTAAACAGAGTTATATCCTTTTAGGTCCACTGAAGTCAATAGCCTTGGGAAGATACAATTCATTGTAGTACCACACTGTTGTTCATTTGTTATTCTTCTAGTGGGCTGCCCTTCCACCAAACATTTGTACCAGTTTTCATATTCAAGAGTCTACCTGCATTATTTCAGTTTTAACTCTGGGATAGTGCCCAGGAATTTTAGATAATTATAATTAATAAAGCAACATGAAGCACTTAATATTAATTCAGGTGGGTAGCCATGTTGGTCTGAAGCAGGAGAACAAAGTTTGAGTCCAGTGGCACCTTTAAGACCAACAAAGTTTTATTCAAGATATAAGCTTTCATGTGCATGCAACACAAAAGCTTATACCTTGAATAAAACTTCGTTGGTCTTAAACGTGCCACTGGACTTAAACTTTGTTTCACTTAACATGAAGTCATCCAGGACTGATCAAATAATACAGCTAAACCTACAAAAAATAAATCACACCTCTCTCTTATGCTTCCACTTGCCACTTCTGCCAAAAACTTGTTTCTGTGTTTCTGACTTTGATTTTATCTGCCTTGAATGGGCAGCATGCAAATATTGTGAGCTACAACTAGAAAAAGAACTTGTGAATTTTGTAGTCCCACCTAGCACCATTCTTTCCTGTCCATGGCCACACTCCTTTAACAAATCAAATAAATGCCTTTAGGGTACTTTTACCTCCCAAGTATGCAATTCTGTCCAGGACCAGCACTGCTTCATAATAAATAATAGCAAATGCAGAAGGTCCCAACAAGAAAAAATTAAACTATATTAACATAATATATGACCACTAAGCAGCTCTACTAACTCGATCTTAACCTGTGATTTATGAAAACTCAAATATTAACTTTTTTATATCAGCAGAAGGTACTTCTGCCCATGGATAAGGGGAATTTTTGGCAATTCCACCCTCTCACTGCAGACTCTAACTGTACCCAGACTGTTCCTGGGGGATGCACCCCATCAGTTCTAAGCAAAATTACAGGGGCAAAGCAGACTGCAGAGGGAGAGGGGACTTCAGAAATTCGCCTTCTATGAATCTTGTTTCACTTAAATAGTTTCAGATGGTGGTCACATTGGTCTACAGTAAAGAGCTAGATTTGAGTTTGGGTGCACCTTGGAGATCAACAAGACTTTGGGGTGTGCGTGGAAATAAGCTTTCAAGAGTAAAAACTCCCTTCTTCAGATACCTCTAATGGGTCTCTTAGGTGCTACTGGACTCTAATTTAGCTCTTGAGTAACAGAGGATCTAAGCCAAAGCCTCAGGTCCATCCAAACTCTTGAGTAAAAATTTCTGTAATCACTTCTTATATCATCACATCTTGCTCCTTTTAAACAAGTTTATATATTTATTTCATTTATTATCCACCTTTCTCTCTAAGACTTCTCTACAGGGTTCCATAGAAGTTTCTTGACTTGCAGTCATACCACTTTCAGCTCTATGTTAGGGTGCACATACGTGATCACATTAAAATGTACTGAAGCACTGATCTGTGTCATATTTGTAATGTGTCCATTTCTTATGAAATTCCTATGGCATTCTACATAACAATGGTCATCAGTGAGGCATACAAAGAGTAGGTTGGGAGAGGGCAAGGACCTTTTTGCCTTTTTTATGCAGTCATTCAATAGGATTGTAACAATCATTCTAATAGGGGGACTGTCAAGGCTAGGCATGAGTAAAGAGCAGTCAACAAAATCTAACTCTGTGCATTGCAGTATCTGTGGTACTGGGAGAACGGCACACATTTGCTTTTCAATGTATGTTGTCCTCCTATACAGCCAAGCAATGTGTGTTCCAGGACTGGATGCCCATGACTGGCCTGCTTTTTCTCTGATCAATAACATAAAAAAGAGATTCTGTATGCACATTGATTCAACTTCACACAACCACAGATATGTATGGTGGACACTGTGTCTGTGCCATCTAGAGTTATTTGAAAACTTCCTTATGTCTCAAAATACATCATGAAAACTGCCCTTCTGTGGTGCAGACTGTTAGCAGAGCTGGGGAAATAAATCAGTCGCAGAGCAGCATTCTTTGAAGTTTACAGCCAGAGCTGTAACAAGGGCAAAGCAACTGGCACACAAAGCTGAGGGTGAAAAAATGTGTATCCTGACTAGAATAAGTGTTGTGTTGTTATTACTCTTGATATTTATGCATTTACCTTTTAACCAAAATAACTACTATGATAAAGTACAGGGGGTGCAATTTTGGACCTTGTCTCAGGCGCAATATTAGTTAATGACGGCTTTGCTGCAGCAAGAAGCACTGACTCACTCTAGGGTCCTCCAGCAGCAGAGAAGCACTTAGGATATATTACTCGCAAGCCGAGAGCAAGAGAAAGGAGAACAAGAGAGGCCACAAACACATCATCATACAAGAGAGTCTTATGCCTGTTGGAATAGAGCAATGTCTTGTGTACACAGAAGAAGATCTTACAGGTGGTAGCAAGCTCTAGCCAGACAAGACCAGGCTAGCAAAGAGCCTCCATGGGCCCCTGGACAAAGATTCCATCTGGGCCCCCCATATGAACTTGATCCAAACCAAATATTATAACAAAATACTAATCACTTGGCTTACTGTCATCATGAATCTATAGTAATAAAAGAATTGGTAATAAAAGTAATAGTAATAAAAGAATAAAAGAATTTTATAGTAATAAAAGAAATTTGTTTGTTTACTTTATATTCCACCTTTCTCCCCAACATGGACCCAAAGTGGCTGGCTCCCCAACATGGAACCAAAGTGGCTGGCATCATTCTCCTGTCCTCCATGTTTTCCTCAAAACAACCCTGCGAGGTAGGTTAGGTTGAGAGTCTGTGACTGGCTGGAGGTCACCCAGCAAGCTTCCGTGGCAGAGTGGGGATTTGAACCTGGATTTCCCACACTTCTACTGTTCCTGTGTTTGGGATGGGTTAGCATTGTCATGAGAAGACTTCTCTCTGCAGCTTCTACCCACAGTCTGGGCCTTCTGCCATTGTCAGCATTGGAAGATGCTACACTCCAGCAGCTTCCTTTCCCTTCCTTTCCTACCCTTAGAAGCTCAGTGATTCACAAATCCTGAGCAGCGGAAGACACTTATTTCTTATTTTTCAGATGCAAGGGCTAAAAGGACTGAGACAAATTTTGCAATTGCTAGAGTGATCTTAGGATCCTTATCACTGAGCTAAAGAGCCAGGGTTTCCAGAGTATAAGGGGACGATTGGTTGAATAAAGGCTTAATGTAGTAATCCCTCATAATCTCAAAAAGTCTGCATTACAGCAGGACATGAAAGGATGTATCAATCCTATTAAGGCCACAAGGACAAATTCTGTCAGTGTAGGACCTATTCAAAATTATCCTTTGCAAAACCATTGTAGGTATAATAATGTTCAGTCTTGCAAACAAAAAAGCTCTGCAATAATATGAGATGGTAAGATAGTACAGATAGAGAGTAAAGATTTTGGGTAAGAAAGACCACAAAATAGGGCTGAGCATACTCTGCAGACTCTCAGAATCAAACTACTATGGTCAATTTCCAGGACTTGCTTTTTGTTCAGATAAAATGCTTGGTTTTGCCCATCTCAAAAACAGGTATCCAAACAACATGACCTGGTAGTTATGGGTGACTTCAACTTCCATGATGTATCCTGGAGACAAATTCTGCAAAGTGTCCACAGATACGCACTTTCTTGACTTGTCTGGCTGACAACTTCTTTTATCAAATTACCTCTATGTTGTCCAAATACCAGCTTCTGGTTTGGTTCTGGGCAGTATCTCTATTGTTAGCAAATTCTGATCCAGAAATCAGGGGTGGAAACTAGTCAGAGGGTCAAAAACTGATTTTACTGACCAAAATTCCAAAAAACCTGACCAAATACTGACAAAAAACTGACAAATCACTGACCAATTTAATGCCTAGTGATAAGCTACTGTTTTAAATGTAAAAACTAGGACTTCATTAAAAATGATTATTATATGGCCTCCACGATCCCCATAGCCAGCCCCATAGTTAGATGTGACCCTAGATAAAAGGATTGCACACCTTTTTATTGATTTTTTTTATGAATAGAGGATAATGTTTTCATTATTGTACAAAATTTAAGGCAAAAAAGATTCCCTTTTAAAAATCACATACTGCAGATAATAAAACAGCAAAAACATATTAAAACCCAAACATAAAGTAATAATTATGACAACAAAACATAATTACTGTAAGGTAATTACAGTAATTTTACTTTATCTTTGCAGCCTGCCATCCCTGGTGGAGGCCATGTCGGTGTGGGCATTGGAACACCCTAGACTGATTATCCTGCATGATTTCAATGTCCATGCGGACGATGTGGCCTCCACTCAGGTGACGGATGACACTACGACTCTCCCAACATTTGTTACATGCTCAATCTGATCTTTGCCCAGGCACATGTTCAATCTGATCTTCGCGGCAGGGGTCACAGTGGACCAGGTCACTGCCTCAGCAGTGCCATGGTCAGACCATCATGCCCTGTCTAAATAGATTTATTTATCATTTTTCCATTACAAAGAAAATAAATACAGAAAAAAGTAAAACAATGCTATTAGAAGTACATCTGGGAGTTCATTTGGTCATTTTTTCAATCAATTTATACACTTTTTGCCATCTTTTCTGAAACATTTTCTCATCTTTTCCTGAAAAAATCATATTTAATTTGTCCATTTCTGCTATCTCAGCTATTTTCATAATTAATTCTTCTCTACTTGGTATCGTATACGTTTTCCAACATTTCGCTACGAGGATTCTTGACATGGTAAGTATATACAAAATAATGCATAAATCGTGGTACTTAATCCCTTCCAGTATAATATTGAGTAGATAGATTTCTGGCTTTAGTTGTAATCCTATATTTAATATTTCTTCTATTACTTTTTTAATACTTTTCCAAAATTTAACGATCTTTTCACAGCGCCACCATATGTGGTAAAATGTTCCCACATTATTCTTACATCTCCAACGTCCCTGAGACATCCTTATAGTATTTTGACAATTTGTCCGGCGTCCAATGCCACCTATAAAACATTTTACATATGTTTTCCTTAAATAATACAGCTCTTAATAATGTCGCAGATTTCCAGGATTTTGACCAGTCATTTAAAGTTAGATTGTATCCCATATCTTGCATCCAGCTTATCATACATGGTTTTACTGTTTCTTCTTGTGTTTCATCTAATAGAAGAAAATTATATACTTTTTGTATAAGCTTATCCGAGGACGAGAGCCATATTTTATCTAGTTCTGATTTTGTTTTAATAAAGTTTACTGATTTATCTTTAGCAAATCTAGATTGTAGTAGTATCTTTTCCCAGCTAGTGAGATTTATGTTCATTGCTTGTAATTGTTCGAAGGTTCTTAGCTCACTGTCTTTATTTAATAACACTTCATATGTTACCCTTTTATTGTCTTCTAATAATGTCAGCATTATAAAAGTCAGACCATCATGCCCTGAAGGCCCATCTGAATGTTTCACCCCAACCCTGTTTGGGTGGTGAGCAGATTTCAGCTCGCCTGCAGAGCCAAATGGACCCTATGTGGCTTCAAATGGCCCTGCAGGATCCGATGCCCCCTGGTGACTTTAGATGAGCTTGTGGAGGATTGGCACAGCTGATTCTCAGCAGCCATCAATGAGATCACTCCCCGACACCCTCTGTGTCCTCACTCTAGGCTGGCTCCTTGGTTTACCCAGGAGTTGCAGCTGATGACGTGAAGGCTAAGATGGCTAGAGAGACAGTAGTGGTGCACCTGCAATGAAGCCACAAGAACATCTTATAGGACATTTATAAGAACCTGTGAGATGGCAGTCAAAGCTGCTGAAAGTATTATGCAGCCACAATTGCATCTGCGAGCGCATGCTCAGCCCAATTATTTAGAATAATTTGGTCTATGACTGTTCTGTCACAAGGCAGACCAAATATTAGGGAATTGGACACTGGCTGTGAGGCCTTTGCGAGCTGTTTTGCAGAAAAAGTCCTGTCGCTGTGCCGTGACCTCCCCACCACAGTTGAGACAGTAAGTGAACTCGAGGCTCCGTGCACATCTTCTAGTCAGGTTATGGATTATTTCAGTCCTCCCAGCCTGGAGGAAGTTGACAAACTGCTCTTAACTGTACGTCCTACCACGTGCTGCCTTGACCCATGCCCATCATGGCTAATTAAAATTCTCCATGATGGGTTTTGAGATGCCCTAAGAGAGATTATCAACAAGTCCCTTTTGGAGGGACAGTTCCCTAGGGCACTAAAGGAAGCTGTGGTTCATCCCCTCCTGAAAAAGCCATTTGGATCTGGCCAAATTGGCTAATTACCGGCTGGTCTCCAATCTGCCCTATTTGGGTAAAATAATTGAGAGGGCTGTGGCAATTCAGCTACAGAGCTTTTTGGATGACAATTCCATTCTAGATCCTTTCCAGTCTGGTTTCCGCCCAGGCCACTGGATGGAGATGGCACTGGTCGCCCTCACAGATGACCTCCAGAAGCATCTGGATCGGGGCAGATTGGCAGTGATATTGCTATTGGACCTGGCGGCAGCATTCAACACAATCGACCATCAGTTACTGATCCACTGCCTCGCCGACACTGGAGTCCAGCCTTGCAATGGCTGATTTCCTTCCTTTAGGGTTGGGGACAAAGGGTGGTGCTAGAGGAGCAGCTATCATCAGAACATAAGAACGTAAGAGAAGCCAATGTTGAATCAGGCCAATGGCCCATCTAGTCCAACACTCTGTCACACAGTGGCCAAAAATACCATGTGCTATCAGGAGGTCCAGCAGTGGGGCCAGGACACTAGCAGCCCTCCCACTGCTGCCCCCTCCAGCACCAAGAATAGAGTGCATCACCTGCCCCAGACTGAGAATTCCCATCTATACCCTGTGGCTAATAGCCACTGA
Organism: Gekko gecko; assembly: GCA_029375565.1. Classification (NCBI taxonomy): domain Eukaryota; kingdom Metazoa; phylum Chordata; class Lepidosauria; order Squamata; family Gekkonidae; genus Gekko; species Gekko gecko. Next base: position 115,370,063 of record JAPDNY010000007.1, read on the forward strand.
TGGACTTCTGCTCCATATGTTTACCTAATTCCCTCTTGAAACTGTCCATGCTTGTAGCTGCCACCACCTCCTGTGGCACTGAATTCCATATGTTAATCACTCTTTGGGTGAAGTATTTCCTTTTATCTGTTCTAACCTGACTGCTCAGCAATTTCATGGAGTGCCCACGAGTTCTTGTATTGTGAGAAAGGGAGAAAAGTACTTCTTTCTCAACTTGCTCAATCCCATTCATAATCTTATAAACCTCAATCATGTCACCCCTCAGCCGTCGTTTCTCCAAGCTGAAGAGCCCCAAGCGTTTTAACCTTTCTTCATAGGGAAGGTGTTCCAACCCATAGGGAAGGTGTTCCAATCCCAAAGGCACCCACTGATTTGTGGAGTGCCCCAAAGGGCGGTGCTGTCCCCAATGTTATTTAACATCTACATGCGCCCCCTTGCCCAGATTGCCCGAGGCACAGGCTGGGATGTCACCAGTATGCGGATGACACCCAGCTCTATCTGCTTTTGGGCTGCCAGTCTGACTCTACATTGGAAGACCAGGAGTTGCAAGCTGTGGCGGGTTGGCTCAGACTGGACCAACTGAAATTGAATCCGACAAAGAGGGAGGTCCTGTGCCTGAGCCAGGGCAGCCCGAGGGTAGGGATCCTACTTCTGACCTTCAATGGGGCGCCATTGGTGCCAATGCCAAACATTAGGAGCTTGGGAATGCTCCTGGATGCCTCACTAACAACAGAGGCCCAGGTAGCAGCCATTGCCAGATCAGCCTTTTACCACCTCCAGCTGATTAGGCAGTTGGTTCCCTTCCTCGAATGCAATGACTTGGCAACAGTGATCCATGCGATGGTCACCCCAAGATTGGACTACTGTAATGCTCTCTACATGGGGCTGCCCTTGACCCAAATCCAGAAGCTACAGCTAGTGCAGAATGCTGCAGCCAGGCTTCTGATGGGCCTCCCTATGCGGGAGCACATACATCCTGTGCTGAAAGCACTGCACTGGCTGCCTATACCATACTGAATTCGCTTCAAGATGCTGGTACTTACCTTTAAAGCCCTTTATGGTCAGGAGCCCACATACCTGAGCGAACACCTTTCCCCACACGTTCCCTAGAGACCACTGCGCTCAGGTTCTGTACTCTGCCTGTTGCCTGTTCTGTCATGTTTTGTAACATTAGTTTGGTTTCTTTGCCTTGTTGTGATGTATTGATTTTATGCTCAAGACCTTTGTTCATACAAGCTTAATAACAAAGGAAGGAAAAGGTGTATACTTTGTTACCTTCATGAACTGGTTTTGATTTATAGTACTACAGAGTTTTTTCCCCCTTAAGGAATACATTACTGCAGTTACAGCAAAAAGGGTTTTGTGTATGTATAACAAGCTCAATTTACCAAATTAAGTATATGTTACTTAACCCAGTGTTAATGTCTTTATCACAGATTAGAAGGTTCTTTTCAGATCAGCCCTATGTCCACTGGAATTATATTTAAAATTCAGAAAAGCCATTACTTTAAACCATAACAATGGTCTATAGAGACACATAGTTATTTTAATTAAGATGGTTTATATGGTTTACATAAAGAAAATAAACAAACAAATGAATGACATAAGCCCTAAAGCAGCCTTCTTTATTTCAGCATCTTACACTTAATTTATGCACAAACTTGTATCCATAATGGTTTGTAGTACTGCAGAAGCAACAAAAGGATGGGAGATGAAAGCCATCATGTGTTTAGATTGATTAATAAAGGAATGTACCCATTAGATCACCTCCATAATGTTATTTCTTACATTTAAACCGCAACCCTTCTTACTTGAATGTAATGGTGGTGTTAATTATTTCTTTGCTACCTTTTCAACAGGTGACATTCTCCTGTGGACAAATAAATGTCCAGTCTGTATGCTTAGCTCCAGTCTTCTGGGATTCACAAATACCTATTGACACTCACAGTCTGCTACAATTTTAAGTTAACGTACCAAAAGAGTGTTCATCATGCTTGGCATAATGTAGTAGAGACAGCACTTTTAACACTTGCATCTATCAAACATTGTTTAAAAGTATATTCAGTTGTAGGAAATGGGTTATTTATTTAGTACATTTTTCCTCTGCCCTTTCTCCAAGGAGCTCAGGGCAGTGTACATTGCCCCCCCCTTCCATTTTACCCTGTGACGTAGTTTACATTGAGAGGATGTGACTGGTCCACGGTGACCCAGTGAGCTCAGTGGTACAGTGGGGATTTTAACCTGGGTCTCCCAGATCCTAATCAACACTTTAGCTACTACACAAGCTGGCTATCAGTATTTCCCCCCCTCTCTGTGGGAGGAAAGGGGGGGGGGAGAGGCTACTAGGTTGAATAGAAAGTACTATTTTATTTTATTTAGAGTATTTCCATGCCTCCTCTTCAGGGAAACCACTTGAGGTGACTTACAAAATAAAACATAACGTATCACAAAAGGTTTTAATTATTAGCCAGCATTTAAAACCCAGCCAGAGCATAAGCACATAAAACATCAAGCAGCTTAAAAATGATTTTTAAACAGTTTTTAGAATGAAAAACAGACTATGAAAATGGCAATAAAACCAGCCACTTAATTAAAGCCTGGTATTTGTTTACAGTGGAAACACGGCTTTGAACAAAGTCATGGAAACTGATTTTGAAAAGAAATTACACATGGAAGCTTAAAGGATCTCACTGCTGTATACATTATAAACCTGTATGGTAGGGATACTAACAGTGAAAGATAATTTTACATGTCTGGAGACCATCTCTCCAGTTTTGAAAAAGATATTAATCCCAAATAGCTTTAAATAAAAGTGACATGATCTTTTATAACGTGGTATAACCAGGGGTCTATTTGGGGGGAGCGCACCGGAGCACAGCTCTGGGAGCTCAGGAGCCAAGCCCCTCCCCCAGCCGGCATCCCCGGAGTCTTTCAGGCAGCCACATGTCAATTTCAGCTCCATTATATCCTATGGGCCATTGAAGTCAAAGGTGAAAACATAAGATATATTCTGGGGGCTGGAGGGAAGGGAGTTTGAGGGAGAGGCTCCAAACTCACAGGGTAGCTGCTGGAGCCTCTCCCCAAGTTACCAACTAAGGTTCAAGAACATTGGACCAGGGGGTCCAATTCTATGGGCCCCTAAACAGGTTGCCCCTATTCCCTCCATTGTTCTCTATGGTGGGAAAAAAGTTATTTTTTTTAATGGGGCCGAATTGCCGCCAAATTGCTTTCATTCCCTCCTTTCTTTCTCTCTTTTTCCTCTTTCCCTCCTTCTTCTCTTCTCTGTTTCTTTCTTTCCCACCTTCTTCTCCTCTTTTTTCCTCCTTTCCCTGTTTCCCTCCTTCTTCCCTCTCTTTCTTTCCCTCCCCTTTCCTTCTCTTTCTTTCCCTCTTTCCTTCCTTCTTTCCTTCTCTCTACTCTCTCTCTTTCCTTCCCTCTTTCCTCCTTCTGCGGCCCAGCTCTCATGAGAAGGAGTTTAAACTTTAAACCCCTTCTGTCTTAGCTCCCCCACCCAGACCAGCTGGGGAAGGGAAGGGGAGGCTTTTGAAGATGCCTCCCCCCCCTTTGCTTCCCCTTCTGACATCACTTCCGGTGATGTCAGGGAGTGTGGCATATGCTAATGGCCTAATAGCTCATTAGCATACCATATGCTAATGAGCTCCTGCAGCTGTTTTTCTACGAAAAGACCCCTGGGTATAATGAACCTGGCGTGAGGGCCTGGCGTGATCTGGTCCATGGGGTCATGAAGAGTCGGACTCGACTGTGCGACTGAACAACAACATAACGAACCTTTTAAAAACCACACTGAACATTAGTAGAAATAAGCCTCTATTTTAGTTATGTAAGGGAAGGAGCAATAGTTTACTGGACACCATCATCCTATTGGAAGAGAGAGGCTAACTGTAGTGAACATTCAGAATTAGCACCTGCATAAGAACACAAGAGAAGCCAATGCTGGATCAGGCCAATGGCCCATCCAGTCCAACACTCTGTGTCACACAGTGGCCAAAAATACCAGGTGCCATCAGGAGATCCAGCAATGGGGCCAGGACACTAGAAGCTCTCCCACTGTTGACCCCCCCCCAAACACTAAGAATACAGAGCATCACTTGCCCCAGAGTCCCTATCTATACCTTGTAGCTAATAACCACCGATGGACCTCTGCTTCATATGCTTATCTAATTCCCTCTTGAAGCCGTCCATGTTTGTAGCCTCCACCACCTCCTATGGCAGTGAATTCGACGTGTTAATCACTCTTTGGGTGAAGAAGTACTTCCTTTTATCCGTTCTAACGCGACTGCTCAGCAACTTCATAGAGTGGCCACGAGTTCTTTTATTGTGAGAAAGGGAGAAAAGTACCTCTTTCTCTACCTGCTGTATCCCATGCATTATCTTATAAACCTCAATCATGTCACCCTCAGTCATCATTTCTCCAAGCTAAGAGCCCCAGGCGCTTTAACCTTTCTTCATAGGGAAAGTGTTCCAACCCTTTTATCATTCTAGTTGCACTTTTCTGCATTTTTTTCAAAGCTATAATATCCTTTTTAAGGTGTGGTGACCAGAACTGTACACAGTATTCCAAATGAGGTCGCACCATTGATTTATATAGGGGCATTTATGATATTGGCTGATCTGTTTTCAGTTCCCTTTCTAATAATCCCCAGCATTGCATTGGCTTTTTTTATTGCAGTCACACACTGTCTCGACATTTTCAGTGAGTTACCTACTACGACTCCAAAATCTCTCTCTTGGTCAGTCTCTGTCAGTTCGGACCTCATCAATGTGTATTTATAGTTAGGCTTTTTGGCTCCAATGTGCCTCACCTTGCACTTGGCCACATTGAACCCCATTTGCCACGTTGACACCCACTCACCCATCCTCGACAGATCCCTTTGGAGTGCCTCACAATCCTCCCTGGTTTCTACCACCCTGAACAACTTTGTGTCATCTGCAAATTTAGCCACTTCACTGCTTACTTCCAACTCCAAATCATTAATGAACAAGTTAAAAAGCATCGGACCGAGTACTGATCCCTGCGGCACCCCACTGCTTACCACCCTCCACTGAGAAAATTGCCCATTTATACTCACTCTGTATTTCCTATTAATTAGCCAGTTTTTGATCCACAAAAGGACTTGTTCTTTTATCCCGTGATTACTTTTATCCCGTGAGCTTACTTAGGAGCCTTTGATAAGGATCTTTATCAAAAAGCTTTCTGGAAGTCAAGGTAAACAATATCTATTGGGTCCCCCTTGTCCACATGTTTGTTCACCCCCTCAAAGAACACTAACAGGTTAGTGAGACAAGATCTTCCCTTACAGAACCCATGCTAAGTCAGCTTCAGCATATAGAAGAAGAAGAAGAAGAGAGAAGAGATTGGATTTATACCCTACACTTCACTTGGAGTCACAGAGCGGCTTACAAACTCCTTTCCCTTCCCCTCCCCATAACAGACACCCTGTGAGGTAGGTGGGGCTGAGAGAGCTCTGAGAGAAACTGCTCTTTCAAGAACAGCTCTGACAGAACTATGGCTTGCCCAAAGTCATCCAGCAGCTGCAAGCGGAGGAGTGGGGAATCAAACTAAAGATACCAAAGATGAAGATTTCTAGAAAAGGAAGAAACAGACTATAGTCTAAATGACCCTGTATGGGATTTGGTATCTTTATTGGAAGATATCTCAGGAGGAGTACTGTAAATGTGCAAGTAAAGTAAAAGCTTTCATAAGAAAGGAAGAAAACCTAACTGGGATAACTAAAGCCTAATGGTATTTAAGGGGAGGCGTCATGTTCATTACATATGTAGGAATATACCTTCAGCCACTGCCAAGCTGAAAGGGGACAGCAATTTTAGTGAGGAGCTCCAGGTAAAGATGGGAACACAACTGGGAATATGTTAACACAATTGTAGGAGTACTTCTTCAGAAAACAGTCCAGCAGTTGGGATAGACCAACCATGTCACCGAAGGTTAGCTTTTAGAGCAAAGTTCTGCCTGATGTTGGAGAGATTCGCTGAAGGATGATGATTGACATGAGTCGCTTCTAAGCTTCTCACAGACAGCTGGCTAAACACTGTTGGAGAAAAAAGCGCTGCATCAGGAGCACCTTTTATGTGATGAAGCCAGACAGTTCCTGAAGAAGGTAACAAAATACACACAAGCCATAATGGAAAATGCCAATGCTCTGAGTACTACTGAAAGTATAAGAGAATGGGAAGGTGAAAGGGGTTTTTGAAGAAGCAGATTCCCTGTAAGTATGGATCCAAGGGGATGAAAATACACCCAAATTGGATATATATTTATTTATAAATTTGACTTTTAGACCACCCTCCCCTGTGCACAGGGCTCAGGACAGTGAACAACAATTCAATAAATACGTTCATAGTCAATTAAAAGCAATTTAACAGTTCAGTAGATACATTCATAAGTCAATTAAAAAGTCAATAAGCAATGCAAAAAAATTCAATTTCAGATGGCGCTTACAAATAAACCAATTTGTATCCTACCTCATTGAGGGTGAGAAGTGAAGGAAAGCACCAGGCTAAATGGAGACCATTGCTCTCCTCAACCAAAGGCCTGGAGGAACATCTCTGCCTTACAGGATCTGCAGAACTGCATTAGGTCCTGCAGGGCGTGGATGTGATTCGGCAGAGAATTCCACCAGGTCAGGGCCAGTGCCGAAAAAGCCCTGGCTGTGCGAGGGGGTATATAATAGATGTTAAACAACACTGGAGAGAGAATTACCCCCTGAGAGACCCCACACACTAGGGGACATGTAGGTGACACACTCTCTCCTAGTGCTACCCTTGGAGAAATGAGGTAAGCCATTTCAGGGCCATCCCATGAACTCCTACATCAGGGAAGGAGTCATTAGTAGCATGTGTAGCCAGAAACTATTTCTGAATTTAAAAGGGGAGGTTGTGAAAGGAAGCTGAATTCCCAACCAATACTTCATTCTAGTCTTTAGAAACATGGAGAAAACACAAAACACCCGGCGACACTGACAAAAATTGAAAACACAAAGATCAGATCAGAGATGAAGAGAGGAACAACCATGTCAAAAATGCTTACAAAGTTTGATGGCACTACCACAGGGATCTCAGAAGGGGAGCTGAGCAGATTTCACAACTACATTATCATATTTGAGAACTCATGGAGTCCAGAAGCTTGGGGAAGGACCTATATAATGCCAGCGTTTAAGAGAGAAGGAATGAAAGAAGCAATTCACTCGATTTTATGACTAGGAATGTTACAAGAAAAGCAGTTTGTGATCCCACTGTAGAAAATGGATTGATTGCTAGAGGACAACATGGTTCTATGAATGGCCACTACAAACTTAAGGAAGTGCTTTCTTTTTATAAAGTGTTGTCTCTAGTTGAGCAGGGGAATGCATTTTATCCATCTGGGCATCAGCAAGGCTTCTGATGCAAATTCATTAGTAGACTGCATTTAAAAAAGGTCTTGGTTAAACATCTGCATGTAAAGGGTTAGTAGCAATGGAAAGATTAATTATTAGCTAGCATTTAACACTAGAAATTCAGCAAAAGGAAATGTAGAGCAGCACATTTAGGGAGAATTATTATAATTCTTGATTTAAGTGCTTGAAAGACTTCACATACATCATTCCAGTTATCCTTCAAGCAGCCCTAAAATTGGCAAATATCCCCCAGTTACGGACTGGGAATTGACAGTAGCTGGGCTTCAAGTATAGGTTAGGTGACATCTGAACTGGAGAATTCTCTGTTCATACTATAAGCTACTGTACTCTAATACATATTTTCACAAATTTGTACTCAGTGGAAATATCTGAGTGAACAAAACTAAACAATGTAACAACCGAGAACTAGAGGGCAATAACATTTACATCATATTAACAGAAATATCACTTCAAAAAGTGCTGCATTAGAGAGCAGTGGAATAGGTGCAATTCAGTCACCATTGGTATCAACACACGACGGGAGTCACTTCCCCACAGCTTCTTTCCAAGCTGTCTTGGCGACACTGGAAACTGGAAGACAAATACGTGATGCCAGTGGCATGGTTTGATTCCAGTAAGAAACAACACATCATTCATCCTGGACACATACAGTAGCAGAATAACATGGGAAGAAGCCATGGGAAACCTGCTACTATGATGCAAGACACACCTTTTATTTCCTCACATCTCAACACCAGAAGAATATCAACTTGATTCACCCCTACATACCAAAGCATATGGAATTACTTTCCCTGTAGAGTATCCCACTCTGGGAGGAGGTTGTCAGTCATGTAGGAAACATCCGTGTGACTGGTTTTGCTCAAATGGTTTGTGATATTCATATATACACCTCAAACTACAAAGAATTGCAGCATGGAAAAGCAGATCCCATGTTGGTGAGCCAGTATACTTATTTTACAAAATTTATACCCTACCTTTCTGCCCTCATACGGGCCACCAAGATGGCTTATGAAAGGAAGAGAGAGAAGATGGTCTTTGCTAAACTGGAAAATATTTGGGGATTAAAATAAGTCTGAATGCTTAATGTAACATAAAGGTTAAAGTGGGGTAGAGAAGGAATTTTCAGTTTTAAAGGCTGGCAGAAGTAAAAATAGTTTTAAACAAGGAGTCATGCAATGGAGTAAGCAACCTGTAGAGATTGTGAAAGGATCAATGGTAAGCTATATCATCAAGTTAACTATTAATTAAAAGCTTCCACAGAAAGTAGGGTTCATCTTGCCTTTGGGTGAAGAAGGGGCTAAATAACAAATTGGTACTTTGCAAATATAACTTGGCAGCTGCAATCCTGTTTAGGAGAAGCAAATCAAACTGAACATTATGGGACTCCCTTCTGTGTAAACATGTTTAGCGTTAGGCTGAGTATGTGTACCAGCCTACCTTAGGGGCCATCTCTGTATACACATGCAATTTAAGCATTACTACAGCCCTCACACACAGCTTCCACAGTACCTTTCCATGTGAAAACAGGGACGTTGCCACATCTCACCAACACCATGAAAAACAGACATTAAGCTACAAAGCATGTACAAGAAATCAGGTTTCCCGTTGTCTGTAGGGAAAATGCAGGTTTGGAACATGGTATCTCTTCTGCTTGCAAGGCTCTAACTTTCTTTAGTCAGAGTCACCTCTCCCATTATGACCCCCCCCATGGTGTCTTCATTCAGTCACACATGGGCTTTTGGTGGTGCCTGGCCCTCGATTTTGCCCATCTGAGTGCAATGAGGGTGAGGGCCTTTTCCATCGTAGCCCCAACCTGGAAGAATGCTCTGTCTGAGGAGACTCATGCCCTGAGGGACTTGTCTGAATTCTGAAGGGCGTATAAGATAGAGTTATTCCACCAGCCATTCCAGTAATGTAATTCTGGTGAACTCTAAAAACAACATGGTGGATTTTTATGCCATTCCAGTAATGTAATTCTGGTGAACTCTAAAAACAACATGGTGGATTTTTATGCCAAAAGCTGTGTGTTAAATTAATTGGATTTTAATTTATTTTATTAGAACAATGGTTTTATTATTGTACTCTATGGTAATGTTGTGAGCTGCCCCAAGGCCCATTCGAGGGAGGGGGGGCAGGATAAAAATCTAATAAAATAAAATAAATAAAAAGATACAAAGCTTCAATAAGCTTAGCCCAGGAAGAAAAAAACAGATTTTAGTCAATATTACTCCAGGGAGAAAGAAGGGGAACTCCATTTCTAAACATTGGTCTCTGGCATTAGAGGTAGAACACCTTGGGCTAGGCTTCTTTCTATTCTCCCTCTCTAATATGGACTGCTGGCAACAAGCAGTGATGCATGATGATTTTCCCCACTGCAGTGATGGGTGGAAAAATCCCTCCCTGTGTACAGCATAACTGATGTCTAATTGTGGACAGTTTCAGAAGAACTACCACCTATTGAGACAGACATTTGGTATTGCACAGCTCTGTAACTTTCAGCTTTGAGTGGTCAGCCCTGTTCACATGAGTATATTAAGACATTCAGATAAACATCATGAGCATCCCTAAAACATCATGAGCCGCCCTGAGCCTGCCTTCGTGGGGAGGGCGGGATATAAATTAAATAAATAATAATAAATAAAATAATAGCACAAGATGGACTTGCATGTTCAACTGGTGCACTTCCCAGGGTAGCAGGATTGTTTATGCTTCCCCACTATGCACATGTGGTAGCGAACACACATTCGCCACCCCAGTGAGTATACCATGCTTCCTCTGGGGAACTCATGGTTGGAACACATATTCTCCCTTTTGTCTTCTCATCCATTCTGCTGAGAGCAGCCCAAAGCTGCATAGTGAGTCTGTGATTACCCTGGATCTCCCCAGGTCAATACTGCACCCACTACTGTACCAAAGTATCTGCTTGCAGCCCTTATTTTAAATTCCCTATATGAGTTTTCCTAAACCAGATTTAGATCTAGGCCATTGTTTTTATCTGAAATACAAAGAATGAAGAATAAATGTCACAGATTGTTCCATGAGTGCTACAATCCAATATTAAAATGTTATGATACCATCTTTCAAACTCAACATTAATTTAAGCAACTTTAAGCAATTTCAAGCAATATTTATAGTGCATAACATTGCAATTTTATTAGGAAAGGGGTTATTAATACAACAGGAGACAGACCTGTGAGAAGATTCTGTTCTTTAATCTCAATACAAATCAAGAAGAGAAGATTATTGACTACTCCTTGCAGCTGTTGACCACTTGGGCACTCACTGTCTGCAGTAAATGATCACTCAGCAGGTAGAAATACATTCTGGTCCCAATCCGAATTTAAGCCCAGCAGTAAAAATCGACACTATTTGCCAGAGAATGCCATGAGTCTGACCAAGTGAGCTTGGATTCATAAAAATGTATACTCTAGAAAATGTTAAGAACATAAGAACATAAGAGAAGCCAATGTTGAATCAGGCCAATGGCCCATCTAGTCCAACACTCTGTCAGAGGCCAAAATATACCACGTGCCATCAGGAGGTCCAGCAGTGGGGCCAGGATACTAGAAGCCCTCCCACTGCTGCCTCCTCCAGCACCAAGAATAGAATGCACAAGATGGACTTGCATGTTGTTTGTCTTTAAGGCACTACTGGACTCAAATTTTGTTCTGCAACTAACACAGCTGTCCACCTGACTCTGATCTGTATTCATGTTTCTTCTTCCCCTTGAGGAAGATAGGGGCTCTTAAAAGTTTTCCAAAAGAACTGTGGCAACTAACAGCAAAGACAAAAGACCTATTGTTTAGGTCAATATGCCACTGGTAGATAAAAGGATCATACACAATGAGGGCATTTCCTGCAAGATACCATGACAATGGACCAAGAATATAAGCTGAATTTTCATGCACAGAGAAAAGCTATTTTACAGCAACTGTGGAGTCAAATGGCTGTGCTGTGTTGAGGTCTATAAACTCTGCTAGATCCACAGCGGACTCTCTCTAGAAAGCAGAAATCTCGTAATAGGGCAAGAAAATCTGGTTACTTTATCAGGTAGTGTTTGGAACAAAAATATTTGTTCATTATGAAAGGTTGGGTGGCCCTTCAGGTTTATGATAAATTACCTAGCACTATTTCTAACCCGCCCTATGAGCATTCTATCTGTGCAACCTCCATTCACACCTGCAGGGCTTTGTGGCCCTCTCGCACAAATGCCATTGAGGAGACTGGTGCTTGTAACAATCACAGGCTTCTACTTACACTCCCTTATTAAAGAAACCGAAGCTTACCGGACCCACTTGTGATGGCAGGATAATTACTTCTTACAAATTAAAAAGGAAGAGAAGAGAATTTTAAAAGGACAAACCAGCCAAGAGCAGCCCCAAACAGAAAAGGCCTTTGTGCTATTACACAATACTGTCTTTTGTTCTTGGTGGACTTGAAATCTGTTATCTATAGCCTTATTTAAAAGACCTGTTTGGAGCAGCACAGAATCCAAAAGGTAACTCATACCGCTCTTTAAAAACCATGAACCCCTCCTACTCCCATTAAACAGATATTCTTTTCAGAACAGCTTAGAAAAGAAGGCATGGTGCCCAGCAAACACTCTGAGCTGCCCGTTCCCAACCACTCACCAGGTTTAAGTTAACAAACAGGGCATTTGGCTTCACCCAGGTACTTGGTGTCCTCAGGCACCCAGAAGTTTATTATGGGGTGTCATTTAAGACTGGGGTAGAGAGGGATTGCAGTAATATGGAGGATACTCAGCAAGATCCCAATGCCCACTCTTGGAAACATTCAAAGTTCAGTAAAAACACACACACACACACCACAACTCCTTTTAAAGAAAATTTGTTGCTGTTAGGGCTGCCAATAGCCTGGAGAAAAAAAATGTCCTGCCTCTTTCCTAGAAGGTTAATGTGTCGATATGGACAGCGGGAGAGAAATAATATCATCTGGGAAACAATATCTCTGCACAAAAGTAGTGTGTTTTCAGACCATTTGTACGATAACTTTAGGAACTTCAGGAAAACTTATATGGTTTTTAACCAGGGACATGTATCCTTAGGTTTTTTGTAAAAGATGTGTGACTATTATGCATACCTAGTACACAGACCCACTTGATAAACATTTAGGATGTATATTCTTTATCGTTAATCATTAGCTTACTATTAGTGTATACCAGTGGAGACCCACATGACTTGCAGGAGTAGCTATCCCATTCCCCCACCTCTGCTTCTTCCCCTCTCACCCTACTTCTCTCACACTCTTTCTCCTTCCTTCCACCCCTTCTCTCCCCCCCTCCATGTCTGTCACTTCCTTTCTGCCCCCACTCCATCACACTTTCTGTCCTGTCACTCTCTTGGCCTTCTACCTACTTCCCCCCCACACACAGCAACACTGGCATTAGCCACCCTCCAGGAATCACAATGGCTTGCCCAAATACAGAGATCAGCTCCTCTTAGGGTTGCCAGCTCCATGTTGGGGAATTCCTGGAGATTTGGGGGTGGAGCCTTGGGAGTATGAGGTTTGAGCTCAGAAGTGACCTCAGCAGGGTATAATACCATAAACTCCACCCTTCAAAGCAGCCATTTTCTTTGGGGAACTGATCTTTGTCATCTGGAGATCAGTTGTGATTCCAGGAGATCTCCAGCCCTCATCTGGAGGGTGGCAAAATTAGTTGCCCTAGAGGAAATGTTTTAGAGGGTGGAGTCTATGGCATTAGATCCGTCTGAAGTCCCTCCCTGCCTCAATCCCCACCATCCCCAGGCTCTACCCCTCCAATATCCAGGAATTTCCCAACCTGGAGTTGGCATCCCTATCTCCTTCCCACCCAACAGCCAGCCTACTTTTATCTGCCTCTTTGTCTTCAGCCTTCCATCTCCTTTCCCCCTGCAACTTTTACTGAGGAAAACTATGGTCTTTCTCCACAGTGAGCAATAAAGCAGTTTACATTATTCTTTCCCCCTTTTTATCCACATGACAACCCTATGAGGTAGGTTAGGCTGAAAGTGACTGGTCCAAAATCACCCAGTGAGCTTTCACAGCAAGATGGGGAGCTAAACCTGGGTCTCGCAAACCCTACTTTGAAGTTCTGACCATTATACTACACTGACTTTCATAGGGTGGCTGCTGTTGAACAGTAGCAAACAGCCAGGCCTACTTGAATCATGCAAGTCAGGTGGTATCAAGTCACCCAGAGCGTGCTGCTAGGCCTAGGTTTGCCAGCCTACAGGTGGGACCTAGAGGTCCCCCAAAATTATGACTCCAGACAACAGAGATCTGTCCCCCTGGAGAAAATGGGTGAACTCTGTGACATTATATCCAATTGAGGCCTCTCTCCTCCCCAAACTCTGCACTCCTCAGGCTTCACCACAGAATCTCCAGGAATTTCCCAACCTGGGGCAGACAATCCTAGTCCCAAGGCCTGGCTCCAAACCCCCTGCTATTTAGCTATTCATATTGCAGGAGAAATCCTCCCCAATCCTAGTGTTAGCCGGACTGCTTATCTACGCAGTAGGCGGACTAACTTATTTGAGGTCCTGGCCAATGTATACAGAGAAAGCGAACTTCGTACCAAGAACCCGTTTCCCCAAAGAGAACACTTGACAAGGTTTCTTAAGTTGAATCAAGATTCTCTTTACTGAATATCTTTTTAATATACAGGCATACAAAAACAGATTCACTCTCACATACACACAAGTTCCTTTAGTTACAGTAGAAATGGAAATACAATATTTGGGGTTTTAAACTAAAAGTATTTAGGAGGGGAAAAGCATAATACTTATCTGATCCTGTAGTCTCGACCTTCCAATGAAGAATAAGGATTGTTTCTAACTAAGGACAACTTTACTTTTACTTAACACTGTTGGAACCTGCCAACACGTGCAAGGGCTTTTTGGCTGCAGTCCAAGAAAGCACGTAGAAGTTATCTTAAGTTACTTAGCTAGCTAGTGAAGAAAGATGGGCCAAGGTGAGCTGCTTGCTTAGATCCTTGCTTGGTTTTTGCTTGAGGTGAATAAAAGATTACACCTCATTTTATCAGCTAGTATTGGGGGCTGGCTTGGGGTGTCTCTGTGGTCCGTCCCATCCCTATACCTATTGGCTATAGGATATGGGGGTACCCTCCTACTAAGGTGGGGCAATATTGAAAGTCTACACCTTTCTACAAGGGAGAGTTTGGTCAAGGTGCAAAGATAGGTTGGCATGGAAACCTTTGAGAATGCAGATGACTCTGGCTTGGTCCAAGTGACAGAACTGGAAACAGTCTTAACACATGCAAATGTCAAGCATCTTGTGGGTTACATGCGAGGTATGGATTCCTCAATGGTGGAAAGGTTGTTGTTTTTACATCCTTCTGGAGAACCATAATGGAGATGCTAATGGAGATGCTTCTTGTTCCCAGTGTCTCATGGGTAGAGATATGCAAGATGTGTGTCTGTGACTTCATTTGCATGAAAGTACAAGCTGTGTGGTACCTTCCTAGCACAGAGAGTCACATTAACCAAGGCATACATTACTCCCAAAGCAAAGACGCTTGCTGGCACCATTCTGGTGTGTGTGCAGGTCAGAAAATAACAAATAAAAGCATTTTCAAAGTTCATCTCCTAACACTAGGTCCAGTTCTGCTTTTGCTTCCTGCCCTCTTCCCCCACTCATCATCATCTCTCTCTCTCTCACACACACACACAGTTGATGCAGCAGGGCCTGGAGTAGATCCCTGTGGTGGCCATTTCAAAAAGTATTGTAGGTAATTCAACTGTCCCTGAGGGGGGTTTTTTTATACTTTTTTGATTTTTCTGGAGACCCATGGAGTCCCCTGAGTTTGTAGAAAAACCTTTTGGGGGAGAATGTGCCCCCTAACTGCAGAAATAAGTATCGGCATGAAGAGGGAACAGTTGAGAATTAGATCTATAGATAGTGCCTTAACAGTATTCCACCCCCAATGTTTCAATAAATCTAATGGGCAAGGGAGATGTAGGCTATTGCACTTTAATCCCCATTCCCAATTGTAATCAAGCTTTAAACCTAAGCCTATAGAGAAAATGTGGATTTGGGGGAATGATCTGAAAGTTGGGAGAAAGGTACAGAAAGGGAGAAAATGCAAAAGTATTTGAGAGAGAACATTTGTATGGATAAGAATAAGACACAGGAAAAAGTCATAAGAAAATGGCATACAGCAATGTGGTCAGAATCCTGGGGGTGGAAGGATGATCCCCTCTGATAAACGCACTTTGGTAAACATAGGGCACGGTGTTAATTCAGTACAACACAACGTACATGCACAAGTTCTCCTTTCAAGACATTTGAAACTTCTCTAATTTTGCAAAGGTCTGGTATTTTTGGCCCTTGTTTCTAAGTGATACCCAAAGCATCCAGCTTTGTACAGAAATGAAACTATATGATTCTATAAAAAATGAAAGAGAGAGAAGTTCTCAGGTCTAAAAAAAAGTCTAAAAGTTCTTACAAATCAGGAGGCCCAGACAGACCATACATTAGTCAAAGAGAACCCCAAATTGTGAGGGGAAAGTCACTTGTACATCACATTTATTTTATTTACAAAATTTATATCCCACACTTCTGAGTTTACATTTAAAAAGTAAGATGCAAATTAGCAAAAATTCATTCAGAAGAATGGTAAAATGTATTTTGTAAGCATACAATATTACCTTTCAAGTTCCAGCACTTTTCCACAAACTAAAATGGAAAATTAGCCAATTCTCATGCAGCAAACTTACTTTATGCAGAAACTTAAGTTTCTAAGATACTTCAGCTATTGTTCTGCACACAGATATCATATACAAATCCCACCTTCATTAGAGGCATGAACATCAATAGCTGAATACAGGACTCCACTTGAGCAGCTTCCAGTTTTTGATCTGATGCACAATAAAGAGCTATTAGGAGTCTCTTGCCATAAGTAGAAGGAATAGATAGCACTCTCAGTCAGAACACATTAAGTTGCTTGAACAAAGTAGTTAGTGCCACAAGTCTAGTGGCAATGTTACTGAAGAACTAGTAGCAATGCTAAGCACATTTAATATTTTGCACAAAATCAATTTTATGCAGCCCCCTAGTGCATGAAAAGGAAGATTCTTTAAAAAGAACTAATCCATGTTCCCCTGATAAAAACTCAAAATTGCATTAGGCTTTCTAAAAGAAAGCTTTGTGATTTTTAAAAAGCCATCTTCCTGCATTCACTTACATTATTTCGTGTCCTATTTGTCTTCAGTTCCAGTAGCCACCATGCTACTGAAGGCTGCCAAGATCATGACACAAATTCAGCCTTGGGGGCACAGCTGTTACTCAGGGTGTGACTACTGGCTCTCCCCTCCATACCTGATGCAGGGTCACCTGCATTCGTCTGGCCAGCTCAAAAGGACAAAGTGCCAAGTTGCTATTCTTATAAATTATAAAATGTATCATGGTTGCCAGAAATGCAAATCTCTTTGCTTTTGATAAAAGCAGCATATTTGACCTCTGTTCGTAACACCGCTATAGTTCTTAGGTATACAGCTATCAGTCTGCTATTTTTAATGCTGAATATGTTCAAGAACAAGTCCTTGAATCCTGATATAATTACCCCTCTCCCAATAATTCTTAAATCTGAAATGTCATTCATCTACATAAGTCAGCACAAAACAGAGTCTTAGAAACTCTCTCTTGCTTACAGGAGACATTAGCAATTTGGCAAGTGGTCTTAGAGCAATAGTTTTTGCCTTTCTTAGTTTTGTTGTTGTTCAGTCGCACAGTCGAGTCCGACTCTTTGTGACCCCATGGACCAGATTATGCCAGGCCCTCCTGTCTTCCGCTGTCCGCTGAAGTTTGCTCAATTTCATATTCGTTGCATCAATTTCATATTCGTTGCATCTTAGTTAACTACTCCTAAAGTGAAAGTGGGAGCTCTTGCCTTATCAAGAGAGAAGCAGACCGGCGGGGGTGGGGACATTTCCAGATAAATCACCCCCACAATACCCGGAAAGGAACCAGGAATTATTTTTTTGTCCTTCCCCTTCAAGGTGATTATGCCCAAGTGGGTAGCCCCGTTAAGTCTGTGGCAGGAAAACGAAACAGCAGAAACCCAGGGGCATCTTGCAAACTCGCAAAAGTTTATTTGGCCTAAGCAAACTCTAATTCGTGGACTCTTGTGTCGGAATACGTTTTACCAGCCTGTAAGGTGTTGCTACGTAGCCTACACCTATTTTATCCTCCTTTAAAAGGAACCACCCGATGCTGCCTTTCGATGGCTCTCCCTCTGCTAGAAGACCGAGCATGTTCCCCAGCCAAAAAGAAGAGCAAGAGGGGGGCTTGCGGAGCACACGTTCTGCATACATCCCCTTCTTTCCCCGCACACCTTCGGCGCGGGGTCTTGGGAGTCTCACGAAACCGGAGCACAACTTGGCTGCGGCGCATTCTCCACCTTCGTCTTAAAGCATGATCCCACAGATTTGTTAGCGAGCTTCATCCCTTGCGGCTGGAAAAGAAAGCGTTAAGTCCCGAGCACCGCAGGGCTTGGGAGACAAGCCTGAGTGAGGCTCGATCCTGGCAGGGCCGGAAAAGAGACTAAGATGAAGTCACGAGGAAGAAAAGACCTGGGAGTCCTTACCTGTAGCGACCCAGGTAGCAGGAGCGTGGAAAGCCGCCGCGCAGATACGTCTGAGACGGTCTTTCTCTTGACCAGCAGAGGCGTGGAATTCATCTTGCCTCGCCTGCTCCACCCAGCTCTTGAACTCGCCTCTCGGCCGCCCTCCTCGTCAGGCCGCCCAGCCAAGGAAGCACCTCCCCTCCACCCCCTCCCTATAGAAGCCTATAGGTTCCTGCCTTGCTGTGGCTTTTGCTTGCTTCCTTCCTTCTCTTCAGAGCGGACAGCAGAAAGCTCCTGCAGGACAGGAAGCAGAACAAGCTGGGCTTCGCCTCGAGATTCCGCACCACCGTCCTCTGTAGTGGTTAAGTGCCCGGATTCTAATCTGGGAGAACCGGGTTTGATTCCCCACTCCTCCACTTGCACCTGCTGATGTGACCTTGGGTCAGTCACAAGCTCTGGCACAGCTGTTCCTGAAAAAGCAGTTTGTGTTAGAGTTCTCTCAGCCCCACCTACCTCACAGGGTGTCTATTGTGGGGAGGGGAAGGGAAAGGAGTTTGTAAGCCGCTCTGAGACTCCAAAGTGAAAGGTGGGGTATAAATCCAATCTCTTCTTCTTCATCTTCCAGCTCCGGCTGCAGTCTCATCCCTCCAGAGCAAGAAGCCCCTTTGAAATCAATGGCAAACAGTCCCTGGTCTGGAAAGTAAAGTTTAACAAGTAAAATGGGATTTTTTGCAAAGCTGCAATTTACATGCCTCCTAATGACTTGGGACTTTGCACATGCTTTTGGCCTTATTCTTCTTTTACCTCCAGAATCCTTAGGGAAGCTGGTGATTCCCCTGCCCCATCCTCTCAATGGTTGATTAGGGTTCTAAATTCTAAAGCCGCATTAGCGATTTTGAGCAGAGATTAGGCATGGATAATCCCAAAATGCTTTGCAGTGTTACAGTGATACATAGGTGATAGGATTGCCGTTTTGTGGTGGGGTTCTTATGCCATCGCTAGATGCACAATGGGCTTTTTCTGATTTCACTTACTGATTTTTTGTTAGGCTGATATTGGGGGCATGGAACACTTACAGATAGGGCTGCCTACTTTCAGGTGGGGCCTGGAGATCTCCTGCTATGACAGTTGATCTCCAGGCAGTAGAGGTTAGTTCCCCTGGAGGAAATGGCTGCTTTGGAACTCTTATGGCAGGGGTGGCCAGACTTGCTTAATGTAACAGCCACATAGAATAAACATCATATATTTGAGAGCCTCAAGACATGAACAAATATTACACACACATTTTTATTGGAAAATATGCGAATTAGACTGTGTGGAAGAGCCACATGTGGCTCTGGAGCTGCAGTTTAGCCACCCCTGCTCTATGGCATTGTACCTAGGGTTGTCAGGTCCCTACCTTGTGCCAGCAAGGGGGGGGGGGAGTGGGAAGGAGCTTTCCAGGAGTGGGGATGGGATGACATTGCCACACACAACATCCGCAATGTGATGATGTCACATGGTGGTGCTCTGGTTTTTGGGCAAATTCTATGGTAAAATTGAACTCAAATCATAGTGTTTTGTCCAAAAACCAGAACATCACCATACAATGTCCCCAGCATGATGACATCACTTCTATATGATGTCATCACATCAGGGGCATCGCATAGGGTTGTGGTTGTTAGGGAATGGCAACCCTAATTGTACCCCTGCTGAAGTCCTGCCCCTCTCCCAAACCTACCCCAGGCTCTACCCCCCCAAAAAAAATCTCCAAGTATTTCCCCACCCAGAGCTGGCAGCCCTGCTTGTAGAGAAGGACACCCCACAATACAGAGTGAACAATAACATTTGCCCTTACAAACACTCTAAAACCATGTAGATGGCTTTATTTTAGTATCTACTTGTTTATTTAATGCTATTTCTTATCCTGCCTTTCCTCCAAGGAGCTCAGAGCAGCATGCATTATTCTTCCTCCTCCATTTTTATCGTCATAACAGCCCTGTCAAGAAGGTTAGGCTGAGCAACAGTGGCTGGCCTTTCATGGCAGAGTGGAGATTGAAACCTGGGAACCCCAGTTCCTAGTCTATGCCACACTATCTTTAGATACATTTATATTTAGTAATAATGAACTTAGAGGAGTTTTTACTCACCGGTTCTGTGACACACATTCACTAGAGTGGATTAGAACCTATCTCAGCCATAAGCATGCATATGGAAAAGGAAGCATTTTGTGGTCTTGAAACATCAATAATTTGAAAGACACAATTATGAATGTTCCCCAGATCTGAGGTATTCTGTAAGAATAAAATATGGACAGACCCTATCTCCTTTTATATAATTCTGTTTTCGAGTGGCAACATTCCATGCACTCCCATTGGCTGTGCAATGCACTCCCTCAGCCATTGGCCCATCAGCTGCCACTCAAGAGTACTTGCATGCCATTGGCTGGGTGCTGGGTCTGCTCCTCTTCTCTGTCCACTCCCCCTTCAGGCACTGTGCTCTGTCAGAATTACTGGCAAATGGCTTTATCTCTTGATGAAGATGCTTCTCCTGCTTGCCTCCTGTGTGGGATTTAACTTTTTCCTCAGTGGCTGTTGGTAGGTGTAATAAAATGGCAGTTAGTTGTGTTTGGTCGAATCTGCATTTGCATTTTTAAATCAGTTTTGTGCTGCTGTGACGCAGTCAAGCATAGAGAAAGACAGAGTCACAGCAGCACGAAACTGATTTAAAAATGCAAATGCAGCATGAAACTGATTTAAAAATGTAAATGCAGATTCGACTTTTGTAAGATGGCTGCCATCTGTGTGGTTGTTTGTTTAAAATGTTACCCCATAAGGTTTAATTGAGCTGTAGTTCCAGAGAAGGGCCTGCAGGGGTATCACTCACTGGGTTGAATGGGGCTTCCTCATCTGCTGGCCTACAGTTCCCAGCTGCCCCAAGGCCAAAAAGTGCAGGAAAAGAGAGACTGTCCCAAGGGGCAGGGCGGCATCAATATAGACTGCAGCCCATCCAGGGAGGAGGCAGTCTTCATCCTACAGGAGGTTAGGAAACACTCCTGCTGCCTGTGCTGACAAGGCTGTTTAGGCCACAAGCCACAGATGTGGGGGAAGCCTGGGAGGCAGCAGAAATTCAGCTACTCCACAGTCGGCTAGACTGGGGAATGAATGGAAGTTTCCCTGCTCTCTTGGGTCTGGTCTGAAGTAGAGCCAGAGGCCAGTGCAAGGAGAGATCCTATCTTGAGCCCACAACCTCCAGAGGGAGGTTGTGTATAGGGAAAGAGGACTGTGTTTAACCCCTGTTGATTTATGCCCTGTTGGTTCATAGTGTGTGCTTACCCCTACAGTTCTGCCTTATTCATTTAGTGCTTGTGTGCTCCATAGTTGTGTAAACAGTTACATAAATTCTTTTATTTGGGCTACTAATCTGTGTTGTGCTCTGACCACATAGTCTCTCCCGCTCTGCACAATAAAAAAGGGAGGGGGTAGCCCAGGGAAGCAAGGAAAGGCCAGACCCTTGGGTTGCCAACTTTCCAGGGATCTGATGCAATTTGGCTTAGGGGTCACACAGGCACGGCTTGTGCATCAGATCCTCAAAGATTGGAGATTCCATCTCCAAATAGGGAGATTTGGCCAGAGGGGTCTCACTGTCCCTCTAAAAAGGCAGTGACAATTCAGTGAGTTGTGGCAGCGAACTTGAGGTATGCCCACGGGACAAGGGTGGGAGGTGAACAACTGAGTTGTAAACTGGAGCCCGTTTCGCCACAGTAGCCAACCAAGCTTGGTTCAGACAAAGGAAGGAAACCCTTTGCAGGGCCTTTGTGAGGAACTTCAGTGAGGGAAAGACAGAATCCATCAAATTGCAACTAGTGAAGAAGTTATAAAAATAGGGGCTCTCTGCTAGATCATGTCCCTAAACACTTATAATCAGTGTTCCCTCTAAGCTGAGTTAGTGTGAGCAAGGTCACAGGTTTTTAGCCTCTGGCTCATGCATTTTTGTCTTTGTTCAGGACGGATGGTTCCAGAGCAAACTAATTTATGCAGTAGTCAAATCACCCGGTCACAACTTTAATGCCAGTAGCTCAGAAATCAGAATTTTTGCTCAGAAAACTCCACAGCTTAGAGGTAGCATTGCTTATAATTACTGACATTTATTGTTTTTCATAGCACCAACAATGTATGTGGGTTGGAGAGCCCTGTCTTGCAGCTTGGGTACTAAAAAATTGTGAGGTATTTAGTGGTTCTTCAGGTATGTAGTTTGGCTTTTAGTTCATGGAGTGCAGACAACTGACCCAGGTCTGTTCCACGTAAATACACCATAAACAAGTAGTGCTGACTATGGACACAGCTCCAGTCTTCTGAAATCATTAGTAGTAACCTACAATATCACAGAGAATTGTCAAGTACTAGAATCAGCAGTTTGATCAGTGTTGGATATTCCTCAGTTTACAGGGAAAAAATGTGAAGGAGAAATTGCTGGAGCAAAAAACATAATGGAAAGCAGAACTGATTTCATAGTAAACATGGGTTTATAAGTTAATGTGGGAAGGAGGACCCATGCAAATCAGGCATTGGCCCCATAGCACAGTTGACCAGTTGTTGTTCAATTACACAGTCAAGTCTGACTCTTCGCGACCCCATGGACCACATCATGCCAGGCTCTCCTGTCTCTGGAGTTTGCTTCATGTTTGTTGCATTGATAACACTGTCTAACCATCTCATCCTTTTCCGTCCCCTTCCTCTTTGATCGTCGATCCTTCCCAGCATCAGGGTCTTCTCCAGTGGGTGCTCCCGTCTTATTTGGTGGCCAAAGTATTTGAGCTTCAGCTTCTCTATCTGGCCTTCCAGGGAACAGTTAGGGTTGATTTATTTTAGGATTGACTGATTCGATCTCCTTGCAGTCCAAGGGACTCTCAAGAGTCTTCTCCAGCACCACAATTCAAAAGCATGTATTCTTTGGCACTCGGCCTTCCTTATGATCCAACCCTTGCAGCCATACATTACTACTGGGAATACCATTGTTTGACCATATGGACTTTTGTTGGCAGGGTGATGTCTCTACTTTTTATTATGCTGTCTAGGGTTGACATCACTTTCCTCCCAAGGAGCAGGCTTCTTTTAATTTGATGGCTGCAGTCACTGTCTGCAGGGATCTTGGATCCCAGGAATGTGAATTCTGTCACTGCTTCCATGACTTCCCCTTCTATTTGCCAAGGAGTGATGGGGCTGGATGCCATGATCTTAGTTTTTTAGATGTTGAGTTTCAAGCCAACTTTTGCACTTTCACCCTTATCAAGAGACTCTTTAGGTCCTTTTCACTTTCTGCCATTAGAGTGGTATCGTCTGCACAGTTGACCAGACCAGAAGTAAATACCATATATACAGTTCTTTCTCATTATGGAACTGTAGCAGGTAAAAATGCCAGCAGATTTTTCTTACAACTTCTCAGTTCTTAATACAGAGCATGATCCAGCCAAAGTTAGGCATCTCCCAAGTCTTACTTGAACTCTTTCATTCAAATCACCGATGCTGGGAATCTTGAAATGAACATATTAAATATGATTGCACTTTTTATTACAAATTGAGCCCCACGCTGGATCTGTGAAACTTACATAAATTTAAACTGTGCAAGCCAATCTTATTTGGAAATAAATCTCACTTTTCCCACTCAGGTTCACTTCTAGTTAAGTGTGTGTAGGACTGCAGTTGTTAGAGTAAATAACTTTACAATGGAACAAAGATTAAAGTAGGTCTAGTAATTGTCATGAATGGTGTTTTGGAAGACTTACTTGAACGTTAAGACTAGAATTAGAAAACAGCTCAGGATTTATCCTGACATGTATGAACAATAAACAAACATTGGTAGTTAGAAGTGTCCAAACAGTTTTTACTGAAACTTCTTTGCTTAAAGAAAGTGGGCCAGTTCAATATTCCCTTTAACACACTCCATCTTTAATTAGGCAGACCAATTTCGGAAATGAGTGAGCTTTAAGATTCATGAGATGTTAAATGGCACAGATACGTTCTCTGGCTTGCCTTCTGTTTGTGTCAACATTGCCCCTCTTACAGTACCTAGTTTGTACCTTAAGTGCTTCCTTGTAAATATAAAATGTATTAGCATTCTCCTTGATAATAACTAGGGAGTCAGGTTTATTAATCAGAACTAGTCAGGGGCAATCTTAGCCAGTGAGCCATAGGGGCAATTGCCCTGGCCCCAAACATCCACCCCCCCACCCCACAAGGGAGGAATCATTGTGTCAGGCCGGGCAGCAACCACCAGGCCACCTCCTATTACCTGACTTGCATGACTCATGTAGGCCTGGCTGCTTACTACTGTTCAACAGCAGTCATTATATGAAAGCCAGTGCAGAGTAGCAGTTAGAGCTTCGTGTTACGCTCTGGACACCCAGGTTCAAATCACTAGTCTGCCATGGAAGGTCATGAGGTGATATAAGGTCAGTCATATACTTTCAACCTAACCTGCCTCACAAAGTTGTTGTGAGGATAAAAAGGAGAAGAGGAGAATGATATATGTGCTTTGGTTCCCACTGTGGAGAAAAGTGGGGTATAAATTAAGAAAATAAATAATGAAGATAGGTGAAAAATAGGAGGCAGTTAAAAGGTAAATTGGTGAATGGCTGAGAAAGAGAGAATGAGGCAGGAAAAGGGGAGAGGATATGAGTGCTGCCAGAAGGAGAGAAACCAGAAATAATGTGGGAAGGGGGATACAGGGGAAAGAAGCTATGCTGGCTTTTAGGGAAGGGAAAGAGGAAATATTGGAGGATGAGGAAATGAGATGCCTACCCACAAGTCCTTGTGGGTTCCCACCTGTATATTTTAATAGCAAACTCAGCCAAATCTAAGGCTACAAATCTGAAGACTGGACCTGTGAATGGACAAGATGGATCTTTCTACAGAACTGGACAATGCCCCAGGATTGCAAACAATCTGAAATCATAAAAACAAAAAAAAAGGAAACATTGCAGATAAAAACTCCAAAATGATAAAAAGAGTGCCTGTAGCTTTAAAAGAGGATGCCATCTGCTTGGTTTCTGCCAGTAAAAGGAGGAGGGGACAGGACTCTTCAGGATTGTTTTGGCTTTTGAGGGAGGACTCATTGGGGTGACTTGATACCACATGACTTGCATAACTGACCTAGGTCTGGCTGCTTGCTAATGTTCAACAACAGTCACCCTATAAAGTACTGGGTCCAGATGTGTTGATGGTGAAATCAACTCATCGTTTATTGGCAGGAGAAACTGGAATGCTGAAGCCGGCCCAGAGGCCTGCTTAAATGACCCTGCTCTGCCACACCCCACACCCCCATACACACCTGTGATTGGTTTATTTAGATAGTTCCCATTCCCATCGAGTTGCCTTAGGATCTGCAGTGACTGATTGACCCATTCTTGGATCCTCTCTAGCTGTTGTTCATAGAGAGAGAGAAGCTTGGCTGGTTCACATGGCTGGACATGACCCTGACCACGTGCACGGTCGTAGTTAGTACACAACACCCCTCCCCCCATGGTTCAGATCTCCCATACAGACAAAGTCTTTGAGGTGGGTGGGTCTGCGCCATTCCCGGGTCAAACAGCAGAGCTCTGGTCCCAGAGCTGGCTGTTCTGGAGACCCACCAGTATGCTCTGGAGGCACCTCGGATCTGTCAGCTTGGGCCCATGGACTGCTGCTGTCTGTGTCCCGGCCCTGCTCGGGGTTGGTGCTACTGGTTCCTCCTGGTGTTGCACTTGGCTGTAGCTGTGCTTGTGGGGTGATCTAGGTCTTGTCTGGGTCACTGATCTCTGGGGCCAGGCACTCTTCCTCGCTTTCCTCTTGCAATTCGATCTCTGGTGGAAGGAGGTGCTGCCGGAGCTGGTCAATGTGGCATCTCAGCACTTGGCCATCCTCTGTAGAGACCTCGTAGGATCAGGGGCCCATCACCCTAATCACCCTCGCCGGGTTCCATGCCAGGCCCCAAGCATACTTCTGGCCATACATGGGGTCTTCTGGAAAGAACCCTTGGGCTGCTTCCTGACTCACCGGCTCTGTGCTATGTTCTGGTGCCCAATCGGGGTGAAGGCGGTCGAGTCTCATTGTGGGCGCTGGCCCAGGAGTAGCTTGGCTGGGCTGCGGCCAGTTGTGCTGTGCGTTGTCATTTGCTAGCCGAACAGGAAGGCAGGCAGCCGGTAGTCCCCATCTCCCAGGCCCAAACGTTGCAAGGACTCCTTGGTCGTTTGGACCATGCGCTCGGCCTGGCCATTGGTAGCGGGGTGGAATGGAGAGGAGCAGATGTGCCGAATCCCATAACAGTGCACAAACTCCTGGAACTCTGCCGAGGTGAATGCTGTCCCATTGTCGGTCACGAGGGAGTCCGGGATGCCGTGTATGCTGAAGATCCGCCACATCGCCTGGATGGCGGATCTTGATGAGGTGGACGGGACCGGCACCACTTCCAGCCACTTGGTATATGCGTCTACGAATATAAAGAAAATTTGTCCCTGGAAGGGGCCCACAAAGTCCAAGTGTAGCCTCGCCCAAGGCTTGTGGGATGACTCCCATGGTCGCACCAGGGCCCGAGGTGGCTCTGGTCTAGAATCCTAGCAAGTCTGGCATCTCTTCACCCAGTCCTTGATGTCCCTGTCCATCCTGGGTCACCACACGTAGCTCTGGATCGGTGCTCTCATGCGCACAATCCCGGGGTGCGTTTTGTGTAGCGCCATGAACACCCGCTGGTGGAATGTGGCAGACACCACCACACGGCTTTTCCATAGCAGGCAGCCCTTGTGGGATGAGAGCTCATCCCTCTGTGCTGAGAAGGCCGCACACTCCAGGCCCACCAGGCCGGTGGGCCACCCCCTCCCCACCCAGTCCAGTACCTGGGAGAGGGTGCAAACCCTGGCAGTGTGGCAAGACACCTCGGCTACCTATACTGGGCAGTCGGGAAAGTCTTCCAGAGGGGCGATGTGGTGAGCTAGGACTGGGGCTGGCTCACAAGAAGGTAGCAGAAGGCGGCTGAGGGCGTCCGCATGGCCCATCACTTTACCAGGGTGGTGGACAAGCAAATATTGGTACCTGGCAAGGAAAATGGACCAGGAGAGTACCCGGGGGGAGAGCATCTGTGGTGTTTGGCAGTCCGGGGCAAACAGACCCAGGAGAGGTTTGTGGTCTGTTACCATGGTGAAGGACCAACCGTAGAGGTAATTGTGGAACTTCTTTATCCCTGCCACGATTGTCAGGCCCTCCTTGTCTATTTGAGCATAGTTACGCTCAGCTAGAGATAGAGTCCAGGAATAATATGCAATGGGAACCTCTTGGCCATCGGCCAGCCGATGGCCTAGGACCACCCCCACCCCATACAGCAAGGCATCACAGACATGACTATGGGAAGGGCCTTGTCAAAATGGGTGAGAACCTCATTGGAGGTCAGAAGGTCCTTTACTGCTCAGAAAGCTGCGGCGTGCTTGGGACCCCAGACCCACGAACCGTTTTTGTCCAACAGGCAATGCAGGGGCTCTGCGACAGCAGCTTTGTGCGGCAAGAAGGAATGGTAGAAGTTTAAAAGTCTGAGAAAAGCTTGTAGTTCATCCTTCGAGGAGGGGACGGGCGTTTGCACGATGATACGGATCTTTTCCTCTGTGGGGTGGATGCCCTGTGCGTCGACTGTGAACTCCAAAAACTCCACTTTCGGCACCCCCAGCTGGCATTTCTCACACTTTACCTAGAGGCTGGCGTCGTCAAAGCGTTGCAGGACAACCCTCAGTCAGGGCACAGAGGTCACAGCATCGGGGGCCACTATTAGAACATCATCGAAAAATGGTTGGACCCCAGGGATACCTTTGAGCAAACAGTTCATTAGATTCTGGAATATCCCCGGGGCTACACTGACCCCAAATTGCAGCCGCTGGACCTGGAACACCCCCCTGTGGGTAACTATTGTTTGTGCCTTGGCGGTGGCTTCATCCACTGGCAGCTGCTGATACACCTGAGCAAAATCTAATTTTCCAAAGACCTTCGTGCTAGCCAGGGGTGCAAGGACATGGCTAACAATGGGGACTGGATATGCATGATCCTGTAGTGCTTTATTAATTGTACATTTGTAGTCCACACATATCCGGACGTCCCTGTTGGGCTTTACCGGGGTGACAATTGGCGTTTCCCACCGGGCATGTGGTACTGGTTCTAGGACCCCCTGTTCCACGAGGTGATGGAGTTCCATGTCCATTTTAGACCGTAGGGCAAAGGGGGCCCATCTGGCCTTCATTCGGATGGGCCATACCATGGGATCAAGGTCGAGGGAGACTGGAGGGCCCGTGTAGCACCCAAGTGCTCCATCGAATATGGCCAGAAACTCCTCATACACAATGTGAAAGTCCTGTGGCCATACATGGTTTACCCCAGTCACCTTGACCCCCAAGGGCCCAAACCATGACAGCCCAAGCAGGCTGGTGAGTCAGCTTTCCACGACCAGTAAGTCTAGTAGTCTGTTAAAATCCTTGTACTGGACTCTGAATTTGCCCCACCCCTTGATGGCTACCGGATTTTTTTGGAAATCCCTTAAGGTGAGGCCGGCTGGTTTCTCCAGGAGGGGTCCCCCTTTGGGGCAGATCTTCCTAAGAGTCTCTGCCAAGATGATGGAGAAGGAAGAGCCCGTGTCCAACTCCATTTCACATGGGGACTCCTCAATCATGACCCGGACTTTTATTTTGTTAGGGGCGTCCCGGGGCAAATTCATTACCTGGTGCTGTTGGGTAGAGATCATTGTGAGGAGCTCCGCTGTGTCCTAGTGGTGTGTTGTCATCCATAATTGGGATCCTTGGGAGCAGCATACTCATGCTAGGTGTATGGCCTTGCTGCAGGTTCTGCAGATCGCGTCCCAGAAACAGCATGAATGGTGTTCATGCGCTTCCCTGAAGGGCTTCATGGCCTGCAAAGTGGCTGTCGGTGGCCAGCAGTCCTCCCGGCGGGCAGGACAGCATACCTGTAGAATATCCTCCCCGTCTGAGGCATCCGATGCTGGAGATTCCATGGTTTGGTGTGCTGAGAGTGCCTGGCGATCCTGTTGGGCTTTTTCAAAAGCTGTGGCTGCACGGAGTGCCTTGTCCAAGGTGATGTCATTGAGGCCGACGAGCTTCCTGTGGCTCTTCTGTTCCTGGATGCCCCAGACGAACTGGCTCAGCAGGGCATCCTTGATGGCGGGAAACTTGCAATTAATCGCCAGCTTGCAGATATCGGCCATGAAGTCTGTGGCCACTTCTCCCAACCTTTGATTCTACACAAAGAAGTCCATGCACATTGCCATCTTGGATGGTTTAGGCACAAAATGGTTGGTTAAAGCCTTCACCAGCTCTTTGTAGGTGGCTGCTTCCAGAGTCTTGGGCATGATAAGACTCTGGACCAAACGGATTGTGCTGACCCCGCACGTGCTTAGCAGCCATGCTTTCTTCTTACCTGCATTGGTTGTTCCCTGGACCCTGAAGAAGTACTTTAGTTGCTCGACCCAGACTTCCCACAGCTCAGGGTGGGATGGATTGAAGATGGTGATTTGTCCTGGAGCAGCAGCCATGATGACTGGAGGAGGGATGAGGGGTGCGGTGAGTGAGTTCTCAGGGCATGGTGTGTTGCTCGAAGTGGGCTCTGGAGTTCCTGGTTCTAATGCTTGGTCAGGCGTGCTCAACGGGATCCTATTCTTGTTGCCAGTGTAAAGTAATGGGTCCAGACGTGTTGATGGTGAAATCAGCTCAGAGTTTATTAAGGCAAGGGAAACTGGAATGCTGAAGCTGGCCCAGAGGCCTGCTTAAATGTCCCTGCTCTGCCACACCCCACATAACTATACACACCTGTGATTGGTTTATTTACATAGTGCCCATTCCCATAGGGTCGCCTTAGGATCCGCAGTGACCGATTGGCCCGTTCTCAGATCCTCTCTACTATTGTTTGTAGAGAGCGAAGCTTGGCTGGTTCGCATGGCCGTATGCGACCCCGACCATGTGCGTGGTCATAGTTAGTACACAACACCCCCCATGAAAAATAGTACAGTATAGTGGTTAGAGATTCAGGCTAGGACTTGGAATCCCCATTTGCCCTGGAGAAAATGGTAACCTTGGGCCAGTTACTCATTCACAACCTAATTTAAAGAGGGAGGGCCCAGATTAACAATTAAGACTACATGGATGCCTCTAGGTGGGCTAGTGGCCTCCACCTCCATCTAAGCCAGCTAGCTCTCTGACAGAAGAACTGAGCTCAACCCACTCAAGCCCTGCATAAAGTGGGAGAGATGGCATCCAGTGAGCCAGACCCCCACATAAGAAGAGAGACAGAGGAGGTCCTGTCACCTGGCTCCACCTATGCAGACACAGATGCCCTACATTGCTGGGCCCCACATATGGTAGGGCAGAAGGCGACACCCTGACTGGGCCCTGGGACAGAGGGCAGCACCCCGGGCTCCAGGCATGATGAGGCAGAAGGTGCCTGGGTCTGCCCTGTGCTAGGCAAGACAAAGCAGGGGTGACACCCTGCCAAGCTCTGTTTAGGGTGAGGCAAGGCAGAGGGCACTGCCCGGCCAAGCTCCCTGTGAGGTAAGGCAAGTCAGTACAGGGCAGGGTAGTGCAAAGGTGGCAGTCGATCAAGTCCTGCATGAGGCAAGCAAGGTGGAGGGCAGCACCCAGCCAAGTTCCATATGAAGCAGCAGATGGTACCTGGCCCAGGTGAGCCCCACACAAGGTGAGGGAGATGCCCAGCCAGCCCAGCCAAGTTAAAGAGGCAATGCTCAATCTGTGCAAGAAAAGGAAAGTAGCACTTGGCCCATCTGAGACCTGCTTGAGGTAAGGAAAGTGGCAGGCATCCTCTTCCTCCTTCCTTACATCCTGTCAGGTTCAGGCAGACTGCCTCTTCCTCTCCTCTCCCTCCTTTGGGGACATGGTCAGGGCATCCTAGTGGAGGGGACCTTTCCCAGGGTTTTTCATTCCCACTTAAAGAGTTGTTTGGGGGATAAAATAGAGAAGAGGAGAATGAGGTAAGGTGCTTTGAGTCCCTACTGTTGAGAAAGCTGAAGATGGAGAGGCAGATAAAAGGTTGGTGGGTGAGTGGGTGGGTGGACAGAAGGAAGCAGTGAAGGTTGAGGATATTAAGGTTGTCTGGTGGATGGAAAGAGGAAGTAGTGTGGGGATGGGGAATCTGAGACGGGGGTAATGGTGCACAATGTAAATCCTTGCATGTTCCCCTCTGTGCGACTGGGTCTGCCCTGGCAACCGGCACTGTGCAACATGGCCATAATTTTTCTGGAGTGACGGTGCCTGGGGTAAGGTAGAGCAAAAACATAACTGAAGATGGGAGAAGATAACGGTAGGTTGGTTGGCGGATAGGGGAGGAAGCAGGAAAGGGGGAGAGGCCATGGGAGCTTTCAAGGAAGGGAAAGCAGGAAATAGTGGGGGAGAGGGAAATTCAACCTGTGAGTCTTTATGGGTTCCTGCTTGTTAAATCCTAATTCTATAATATATTCCCAATGTTATGTCTTCAGCCAACTCTAAAAATGCGTAGTATAAAATAATTCAGACTTCTTTGGTATAGATTAAGTTTGTCCAAGAATGTAGCTTTTCTCAAGAAAAGACAACTGTCATCCCATGACGCCAGCTGATGAATCTGAAAAGTGGTTGTCTTTGTATTGGGAACCACATCCTTTTCAAGATCCGACCACAGAATGATGTAATGCAGAGATGTCAAACTCATTTGTTACAAGGGCCGGATCTGACATAAATGTCACTTTGTCGGGCCGGGCTATGTGTGCCATAAAATGTAATGCCAGGTAATGAACAACACCATAAAATGTAATGCCAGGTACCAGAGACATAAACTGTATAAAGGACACAGGCAAATCCAATTAATGATATTATTTTTTACTCAAAATCAAACAAAAGCAAATGATTCCTAGTAGTGAAAGCAATTGATTTAGTGGGGAAACCACAAAAGCCCCAATAAATGTATTTAAATCATATGCAACACTAGGTTATTTCCAAGGGATACCATGAAAGGAGGGGTATCTTACATTTCCATACAAAGTACTTACTTTTTGTATATATAGCAATTTTAGCAAATGAGTTATAATCCTTGCAAGTAAATAAGGTATTTTTTCAGCACCCCCCCGTGCCCAGCCTCAGTAGCTACAGTCTGTCTCTTGCTCTTTGATTCCTCTCTTCCCCCATCCTACCCCTGAGAATCTCAAGGAGGCACATCAGACTCCCCCCTCTACTGCCCCATTCCCACCACCAACAACAACCCTGTGGAGTGGGCTGGGCCAAGCGATCAACCACAGCTGATCCAGGTGACAGGGTCCTGGCTCAGGAGGAGAGGTGGCCTGAACCTGGCTCTCCCCGATCTCCCCACCTCCAGTACTCATCCCTCCAGTATTTCCCACAGAAGCAGCACAGCTGAGGGGGGAAAGCTTGTTGGGGAGGCTGTTTCTGAAACCTTCAGGGGGCACTTTTTGTCCTCCCATGAATGGGCCCGTTCTGGTCTCTGGGCTGTATGTTTGACAACCATGATCTGATGAGTTCTGAGGTATGGAAACTTTCTTCATTGGTTTGAATATGTGCCAAATTCATATTAGCTGTTGTGGTTCTTGTATCTTCCTGTGGTCACAGCATCTCACTATATTGCTTGATGAAAGTGAGATACCACTTATTTAATCTTAACACATAATTTGTGCATTTGGCCTATGGAAGGTTATTGAAGCTAGTCCTTAAGAGTAGGTCAAAATGATCTCCAGACATGGTTGGATGTCATACAGTGCTAAAGGAATTCAAAGACAAGACTTTCCTTTCATAGCATTCCTACCTCTGACACAGAGATGCTGTCTGCCTGCACTGTATGAAGCAGGACTGTGTGTAGTTAATCTTATGGCTGTATATATATAGCTATTAATCTTCTGGCTTTATGGGCATCAACATGGCAAATAGGGTTTAACATGGGGAACTACAAAATAATGCTCATTGGAGCCAAAACTCCTAACTATAAATATACATTGATGGAGTCCAAACTGGTGGTAACTGACCAGAAGAGAGATCTTGAAGTTGTGGTCAGAACTCACTGAAATGTTAACTCAGTGTGCAACTACAATTAAAAAGGCAAATGCTATGCTGGGGACTGAAAACAAATCAGCCAGTATCTTAATGCCTCTGTATAAATTTATGGTGCAGCCTCATTTGGAATATTGTGTACAGTTCTGGTCACCACACCTCAAAAAGATATTATAGCCTTGGAAAAGGTGCAGAAAAGGGCAACTGAAATGATTAAGGGGATGGAACACCTTCCCTATGAAGAAAGGTTAAAGAGGTTAGGGTTCTTTAACTTGGAGAAGCAATTGAGGAGTGACATGATAGAGGTTTACAAAATTATAAATAGGATAGATAATATAGGGAAAGAAGTACTTCTGTCCCTTTCCTCCAATACAAGAACTCATGATTACTCAGTGAAATTAATGAGCAGTAAGCTTAGAACAGATAAAAGGAAGTACTTCTTCACCCAAACAGTAATTAACTTGTGGAATTCACTGGCACAATAAGTGTTGGTGGCTACGGGCAGAGACGGCTTTAAGAGGGAATTGGATAAACATATGGAGCAGAGATCCATCAGTCATTATTAGCCACAAGGCAGGGCTATTTTTGGGCAGGAACGCACAGGAACGGAGTTACGGCTGGCTCCCAAGTTGGCCACGCCCAGCAGGAACTTATTAGCATAATAGGTCACACCCAACAGCAGAAATTCATTTGGATTAGCTACATTAGGGGTGTGTGGCCTAACATGCAAAGGAGTTCCTGCTACAAAAAAAGCCCTGGGTTTTGACAACAAACAAAGTAAACAGAATAAGAAGCAAAAGGTAGGTGTGGCTGGATGACCACAATTCTGGTAACATGGGGTTGTGGCCTAATATGCTAATGAGCTGTGCTGTCAGGGATGTGGCCTAATAGGCTAATGAATTTCTGCTGTTGGGTGTGGCCTATTATGCTAATGAGTTCCTGCTGAGTTTTTTCTACAAAAACAGCCCTGGCCAAGGTATAGATGGAACACTATGGGGCAGTGATGCTCTGTATTCTTGGTGCTTGGGGAGCAACAGTGCTTGGGTGGCTTCTGGAGTTCTGCCCTGCTAGTAGACTTCTGGATGGCACCTGGATTTTAGCCACTGTGTGACACAGAGTGTTGGACTGGATGGGCCATTAACCTGATCCAACATGGTTTCTCTTATATGGTAATTATTCTGTTCTTTAAAACACTGTTTAACACAGGTAGAATCTCCTTTCTGTCATATTTTCTGATTTCCTTTCCCTAACTTCTCACCTAGTTGATGAAAACAATGACAATATTATTCTTTATTATATTATTCTTTAGACATCAGTAATTTTGGAACACGTGAAGATTCAATATGGAGTTAATTTGGTATACACATTTCTATTTCATGTGTTAAAATAGAATAGCTTAGTTATGTATCACCTATGATTGCTGCTGTGAATGAGTCACCCTTCTTATTTTGGTAATAATTCCAAAGAAGTAGCAATGTTGTAGCCACACAATTTTTTAAAATTCTACCATATGTTTTCTTGGACTACTGTCTACTTCATTACATGCCTGTAGTGAGTTCTCACTAGGCAGATGTTTACATATGAAATTATGAAAAAATATTTTATGTAGAGGACCAAAGGGCCATGACATTCCAGAAGTACAAAGTGAGATGCAACAAGGTGAGAGCCAGTTTGGTGTAGTGGTTAAGTGTGCGGGCTCTAATCTGGGAGAACAGGGTTTGATTCCCCACTCCTCCACTTGTACCTGCTGGATGACCTTGGGCAAGCCATAGTTCTGATGAACTGTCCTTGAAAAAGACCAGTTTCTGTCAGAGCTCTCTCAGCCCCACCTACCTCACAGGGTGTCTGTTGTGGGGAGGGGAGGGGAGTTTGTAAACCGCTCTGAGACTCCATTGGGTAGTGAAGGGCGGGGTATAAATCCAATATCCTCCTCCTCCTCCTCTTCTTCTTCTTCAAATTAAAATTTAGTAAAAAGTACAGAAACAATTCACAATAGTAGATATTGGTGATAAAACAATTTTCCTAGTGTTTTTAAAGCTAGTTAACACCTGTAATGCCTGAGGTATCACTAGCCTTGGTTAAGTTGTTGTGAGCTTCTCTTGATACAACTGTTTTCACACTGGAGCCTCCCTTTGAAGTTTTTTTTGCTAGATAGTGTGACTTTTAGATCAGCAACAGTGTGTCCAGAGAGATGGAAATGTTCTCCCACTGGTTTCAGTATATTGTCATTCTTAAGGTAAGATTTGTGTCCACAAGAATGGTGTTGATACATTATGGCATATATCACACTGGAAGATAAGTAAGTAAATCCAAGATTATGTAGCTGATGTTATTTGGTCCTGTAATAGGATTGCCTGAATAGATATGAGGACAGAGTTGCTATCTGGGTACATAGCTTACTATGATAGATTCAAAAGAGATGACAACAAAGCACCACGAGTTGTCACCTTCTGTTTTCTTCTCAGACTAGTGTAATTAACACACCATTTGGGTTCAAATGCACACTTTAGCATGAGGGAAAAGGTGATGTATAAGAATCTTTAATTAAAATGTTTCCGTTTTTAAGCCACATTCATTGTTAAAATCTTATCTCACTAGACGTTTTGCTGTCCTTTGCTGCTGGCATCTTCAGTAATCAAGACTGTTGTTATAAAACTAATGAGCATCTTACAGATCTCTTCTGAGAGGGATCATGGTTTGAATTTGTACTTCAGTATCTGTGTGAATGGAATCATGTCCTGACACTTTCAGTATGATGAGCACATCCAGAAATGGCAACTTTCCTTTAAGTGCCAATTCAAACCATCATCCTTCTCAGAAGACTCTTGTAAACAGAGGAAAAGAAATTGCTGAACCAGAACATCTACAACAAGAATTAGAATATTTGTCAACTGTACTTCAGGCAAATGGCTACAAAAAGAAAGATATCAAAAGAGCCATTAAGCCTAGAGCCATATCTTTTCAATCCAATTTACATCTGGTATGTGAAGGTACTAAAAGACAACAGCAAGCATTCCTTCCATATATTAAGAATACAACAGACAGAATTTCTAGGATGCCGCAGAGGAAAGGTATTAAGACAATGTTTACACAATGTTTACACCCACACAAAAATATGTCAGCACCTGAGATCTGTTAAAGATCAACTTCACCCTTTGCAAACATGAGTATATAAGATCCCCTGTGAATGTGACATGGTTTATATTGGAATGACAGATCGTTCAATGACTATAGGGAAGACTGAACAAAAATGCTATGTATGATTGAATGATCAGAAAAATCAGCAGTTGCCTAGCATGCCATAGACGAAAACCACAACATTTTGTTTGATAAAGTAGAAGTAATTGCAAAGATTAATAGTTATTATAATTTCTCTAGAAGAGAAGCTATTGAGATAGAGCAGCACCCTCAGAACATCAATTGGGAAAAAAGATATTCTATCAGTAAAGTATGGAAAGCTTTACTGTATACAATTACATCCTCCAATTACTTCACAGTGATGCCAGCGTAAAGATGCAAACTGAGGTTCCGCCTACATAGCACAGATATAGAGTTGCCTCCTTAAGAGGCTCTTTAGTTTTACCACAGTCTGATTATTGAAGATATCAGCAGCACAGGACAATGAAACATCTAGTGAGATATATTTTTTTTACTAACATGGCTTAAAAGCCCCCCAAAATTAATTAAGGATTGTTATGACACCAGCTGTGAAAGCTTCAAGCTAAAGGCAATGTACAGTTTAGGCTGCAGCGGGCACCTAGTGACCCCAGGAAGTAATTTGGCCATTCTGCAGTTACCAAGTTCAGGTGAAAGGAGTAAACTAAGCAGCTAAACCTGAAAGAAATCTCTGGAATATTAATAGTCCAGAGCAGGTAGAGTGGCAGTGTGTCTCATTACAAAGTTTTCTCCTTGGCTTCAGCAGGGTAGTGGTCTTAGCTTACAGCTAGTTGTTGCTATTGTGTTTGTTTCACCTTTTTGTCATTTTTTGCTGCCTGTTGGAACAACTCACTGCTATGTGTAGAGAACAAGGGTCACCCACAATGCCATGTCAAGCAGAGTTATACACTTCTAAGCCCATAGATGTCAATGGGTTTAGAAGGGTGTAACTCAGGATGGCGCTGTCAATAGTGGAGAGGATTCTTTCTATTACAAGCAGGTTCAGATCCCCCCTTCCATCATTTAGTCTGCCAGTTCTCTGTACCTGCTTGCAGTGTGGCATTCCCATCCCTACTAACACAGTAATGCATCTGACCAGCAGGAACTCATTAGCATAATAGGCCATACCCAACAGCAGAAACACATTAGCATATTAGGCCACACCCCTGACAGCACAGCTCATTAGCATATTAGGCCACACACCCCACGTTACCAGAAGTGTGGTCATCCAGCCACATCTACCTTTTGCTTCTTATTCTGTTTACTTTGTTGTCAAAACCCAGGGCTTTTTTTGTAGCAGGAACTCCTTTGCATATTAGGCCATGCACCCCTAATGTAGCCAATCCAAATGAGTTTCTGCTGTTGGGTGTGGCCTGTTGTGCTAATGAGTTCCTGTTGGGCGTGGCCAACTTGAGAGCCAGCCGGAACTACGTTCCTGTGCGTTCCTGCTCAAAAATAGCCCTGTGTCTGACACTTCCTCTTCCTGTCATGTGACTATCACAAGACTTTGTGTCACATACTTTCAATTTAGTGGGCTCCATATGGCTGCCTTAATGTTGACACTGAGTCCTGGGTATGGAAAGGCTGAAGACCACAGTTATAGAGAATAGCCTCAACAAAATAGCATATAAGACTAAGTGGAGATAAACAGTGTGAGGTTTTTAGGAGGCCAACTCTTTAAATGTTTCAGCAAGTGTAATGAAATCTTGACTGGTATTGTATTGCTTTTTTAACCTTCAAAGGCATTGATGTTGAAAACAGGGAACTGTGACATAGCTGAATGAGTCACACAGCAGGCACCCACTGGAGCCTGCTTTTACTTGACTGCATGCAGGGAGGAGTTCTCGGCACATTCATTTCCCTTCTTGATGTTAATGTTATTGTTCCCACTACATTTCTTCTGCGTACCTACCAGATCTGCAAGTAGATGTCCCAAAACCAAATTTCCCCCCCTCCATGAATATGGAGGCAGTGGAAAGAGGGTGGCTAAGGAGCTGCTGGCAACCCAGTTTGTAGCATAAAGAATCACACTAATCTATCCCTCATCCCTTTGTCCCATAAAACTAAATATTGAAAAGGAATCTGCAGTTTTTAAACTTTTTATTTTTATTTTAATAATAACATGAACAATAAACAAACAATAAACATCAAACTTTAATCCATAAACAATAAAATAGTGGAGCAGTATTAGGTTACAATAACAACATTTAAGATATCAAAACAAAGCTATATCTTTAAGCTTTTCTGGAATTGTCCATTGCAGTTGTGGCTCACTCTCTATATAATTAAAAATGGGAACAATTTCCCAGGAAAACTGATTGATACGTTGGGTTTTCAGCACACCGCATGCTGTCAGTTAGTTTCTCCACAATAAGGAATTCCCAAACTTTAATCAACCATTGATCTATTGACAGTAGGGTTTTACTATTCCAATGCTGAGCAAATGTTGTCTTGGCAGCTGCAAGCAAAATTGAAATGAGATCCTTTCACATTTTAAGAATTCCAACATCACCCCATAGATTAAGTAATATTATTTTAGGGTCTAATGGAATATCTATGTCAGTTATAATTTTAATTTTTTCTAAAATCTGATTCCAAAAAAGTTTACTTTTTGGACAGTTCCACCAACTGTGATAGAAAGAAGCTATTTGGCTGCATCCCTTCCAACAATGCGGATCCTTGGATGGGGTGATGTGGTGCAATCTCAATGGTGAAAAGGGGGGGGCTCAACCCAAAATCAGCTGTGAACTAAGAGGGTCAAGTGACAAACCATAGTATACAAAAATACAAAATGTTTATTAGGGTGTACATGTAGCTAAAACATACTGTGGTTAAAAGAAATAGTCTAAGTATCAGGCTTAAAAGGCTTATACAACCAAGTTAGTTATTATACAAATACAATTGATGGGTAAAAATCTTTTGTCCTAAGGGCCATACGCATTTTGGCCCCTTCAGGTCTTCCTCAGTGGTCAATATTCTTTATATTACAATGACACACATCAGTTACTTTTTTCCCGCCATAGAGAACAATGGAGGGAATAGGGGCAACCTGTTTGGGGGCCCATGGAATTGGACCCCCTGATCCAATATTCTTGAAACTTGGTGGGTGAGTTTGGAGCCTCTCCCTCAAACCCCCTCCCCTCCAGCCCCCAGAATATACCCTATGTTTTCACCATTGACTTCAATGGCCCATAGGATATAATGGAGCTGAAACTGACATTCGGCTGCCTGAAAGACTCCCCGGGATGCCGGCTGGGGGCGGGGCTTGGCTCCTGAGCTCCCAGAGCTGTGCTCCGGTGCGCTCCCCCCAAAAAAGACCCCTGGCTGCATGTGATTGAAAAAACCAGCACACTATTGCACCCCCATCTCTCTTCCCTAAATGATAGCTGGGCCATCCTCCCCTTCTCCTTCAACAAGACTAAATGGGTTAGTACAGTGAAGACAGTGCTACTAGGAATAGAATGGAAGGCGTTTCCACCTCCCACAAGAAACTTTCCTGAATCAGGCTGATCCACTTAATTAGGAATACCACACCTATCACCCTCAGTTCCTGGAACTGGAGCTGAGGCCAGATAAAAAGGGCAGGGCCAAATTAATGGTTGGGGAACTGACAAAGGGCAGAGGGAATATTGGAGATCTCCTGCCCTTCCTGCAAGATCCCTGCAGTAACTATACATATTTTAAAAATTGAAAACAAAACATGGCATGTACAAGCTCCTGAAATACAACATGCATTCTCTTGCATCCAATTTACGTGCTATAAAATGAAATCTTGTATATAGCATCTCACTCTTTACTAGGTGTCATGCTACCTCCCTTTTAATTTGTGTTGTTAGGTATGATATGGTTTTAAATTTCTCGTTGTTTCTTTCTCTCATGGCTGCGATCACACACACTAAATAATCCACTTACAATGAACTTTCCAACTGGATTTTGCCAGTTCACACAGTAAGTATGTAACACTGCCACCAGGAATTTAATTCCAGTCTTATTAACTGCTGCCACAGGATTGTACCCAACCATCGTTGGACTATGTGGTCCTGAGGATGAGACTCTTATATTTTAAACAGCATATGACTCTGGGTTAAATTCAGATTCAAGCTAACCTTCAAGATGGCGACCAGCATGGAGCTAGGAATCCAAGCTCCGCCGAGTTACAGTAGTTTACTCCAAACTTTACTCCAAACCTTTTTCATTTTTTTTTTATTTAAAGCAAGTAGAGAGCAGGTAGAAGTGGATGAACCTACCAGGTCTTGGTGACTGGGGCATGTTGGTGTTGCTGAAAGGGAGGACGTGGAGGCTCCAGCAGGCATCCTCCAGCAGACCTAGGCTAAACCTCCTCCACTGAGGAAGGCAGTGATGGCTGGGGTTGGTATACCACTGCGAGAGAGAAGGATCTCCCCCTCCCTCTCACTTTCTGAGGCAT
Source organism: Gekko gecko (assembly GCA_029375565.1). NCBI lineage: Eukaryota > Metazoa > Chordata > Lepidosauria > Squamata > Gekkonidae > Gekko > Gekko gecko. Next base: position 115,410,703 of record JAPDNY010000007.1, read on the forward strand.
TAGTGTGCAGGGCTTCTTGTTGTGGTGATTATTACTAACTTGCACAGGCTCTGCCCCCCCAGGTAATGCTGCAGAGATTCTCCTATTTGACCTGAGTTCTGTTGGGTTTGGCACTGACCGGCACAGTGGCACAGGTTGTGGGGGGCACATTGCACAGGTTCTGCTGCTGGCCTGGCTGGCAAACATGCTCTCTCAGTTTATGCTGCAGAGATCCTCTGATTTGACCTGAGTTCTGTTGGGTTTGGGCAATGTGGTGATTATTACTAACTTGCACAGGCTCTGCCCCCCCAGGTAATGCTGCAGAGATCCTCTGATTTGACCTGAGTTCTGTTGGGTTTGGGCAATGACTGGCACAGTGTTACTTGTTCTGGGGGGCACACTGCACAGGTTCTGCTGGCCTGGCAAACATGCCCCCTCACACTACAACCACACCTCACTTACTTTCTTACAGGGAGATTCTTGAGGAGACACTGTCTGCTGCCTGCCTTTTCCCCATCCCCATTGGAAACAATGGGGAATTGGGGGCACCCTCTTTGGATGCCCCTGGAATTGGACCCCTTGGTCCAATCTTTTCAAAAGTTTGGCAGTCTTTTGGGGAGTGGATCCAGCAGCTCCAGTCCAAATTTGTTGCCTCTATCTCAAAACCCTTCCCCCCAGCCCCCTGCAAATTTGGTAAAAGATTTTTGCCATTGACTACAATGGGGAGCTGCGGTGGCTCAAGTGGTTAAGACGCTGAACTGCAGGCTGTGGAAAGTCAGTAGTTCAGCAGTTCGAGACCCGGGTGCCGCATGACGGGGTGAGCTCCTGTCTCTAGTTCCAGCTCCTGCCAACCTAGCAGTTCGAAAGCAAGAAATTGCAAGTAGATAAATAGGTACCACTTCGGTGGGAAGGTAACAGCGTTCCGTGCACCTTGGTGTTTAGTCATGCCGGCCACATGACCACGGAAACGTCTTCGGACAGCGCTGGCTCTTCGGCTTTGAAACGGAGATGAGCACCGCAACCCTAGAGTCGGATTCGACTGGCTTTCGAGCAAGGGAACCTTTACCTTTACCTTTACCTTACAATGGCCCCATAGGATAAAATGGACCCAATTTTGGGGGGAATCCCCCCTCCAAATTGGATACCTATACTATACCGGTATTGGTATTTGGGCTTTTTTTAAATTCCCCCCCAAAAATCGAGTTCAATATACCAGAATCTGAAAAAATACTGATTTTTTTTCCCTGCACACCCCTAACCCTAACCCTAAACCAAATAACCCTAACCCTAACACTTATCCCTAACCCTAACACAAACTCTAATAATCCTAATCCTAACCCTAACCTAAATAACCCCAACCTTAACCACCCTAACCCTAACCACCTTAACCCTAATCCTAATAACCCTAACTCTAACTCAAATAACCCTAACCCTTACTTTAATCCCCAACCCTAACACTAACTCTAATAATCCTAACCCTAATAACCCTAAACAGCATAATGCTAACTCTAGCCCTAATAACACTAACCCTATCCATAATAACCCTAACACTAATAACTCCAACCCTAACCCTAACCACACTAAACGTAACAACTCTAACCGTAATAACCCTTACCCTAATCACTAACCCTAACACTATAATAATCCTAAACCTAACCCTAACCCCTAACCCTAACAATCCTAACCATAACCTAAATAAAACTAACCCTAACTTTAATCCCTAACCCCAACCCTAATAATCCTAAACCTTACCTAAATAACCCTAACACTAATCCCTAACCCTAATCCTAACCCTAACCCAAATAATGCTAACCCTAACTTTATTCCCTAATGCTAACTCCAACCCTAACCCTAATAATCCTAACCCTAACCCAAATAACCCTAACCCTAACCAAAATCCCTAACCCTAATAACCGTAACCCTAACCTAAATAACCCTAACCCTAACTTTAATCCTTAACCCTGATCCTAAGAATCCTAACCTTAACCCTAATAACCCTAACCCATATAATCCTAACCATAACCCTAATAACCTTAAACCTAATAACCCTAACCCTAGTAACCCTAAACCTAACTTTAATAACAGTAATCCTAATCCCTGACCCTGATAACTGTAACCCTAATAACCCTAACCCTAATTCAAATAGCCCTAAACCTAACATTAACCCCTAACCCCAATCCTAATAACCCTAATCCTAGTAACCCTAACCCTAACCCAAATAACCCTAACCCTAACTTTAATCCCTAACCCTAACAACCCTAGCACTAACCCTAATAATCCTAACCCTAACCCTACTAGCCCTAACCCAAATAACCCTAATCCTAACATTAACCCCTAACCCCAACCCTAATAATCCTAACCCTAATAAACCTAACCCTAGTATCCCTAACCTAACTTTAATAACCATAACCCTAACCCCTAACCCTAATAACTCTAACCATAACTTGAATCCCTAACCCTAACACTAACGCTACTAATCCTGCCACATACACCTAGGCAACACAATTACTGGACCTAACAACATCAACTACACCACCTCAGGCTTATTCACCTGCTCAACTTCTAACATTGTATATGCCCTTAAGTGCCAATAATGCCCTTCAGTTCTCTGCATAGGAGAAACAGGTCAAACCCTACTCCAAAAGATAAATGGATACAAATCTGACCTCAAGAGCCAAAAAACTGAGAAACCTATAGGAGAACATTTCAAACTCCCAGGACACTCAATGGGGGACCTCAAAGTAGCTGTTTTATTTCAAAGTAATTTCAGAAAGAGACTGGAAGGGGAGATTGCTGAATTGCAAGTTATTGCAACACTCAGGACAATGGAACCCCCAGGGATTAACAGAGATATTGGCTTCTTATCTCACTACACACACTAAGGCAGTCTGTTCTTACTTATACCCAGAAATTAAACTTTGTGTGTCTTGTAGAGGCCACTGGACTCAAATTTGATTCTCACGTCTGCTGTTAATTTCTTTATTATCTGTATGCCAACTGGTGCAAGTGTCCATGGGATGCTTTTGGCCCTGAAACAACTTACTTAACATAACCCACATTGGCTGTTTGAGGTAGAATTTGAGGACCTATTTCAGGAGCGTACTGAATGTGCATTTTCATATATGTGGGTTGGCTCTTTACTGAATTGTGACATCATCATTGATTTGTAGAAATGCTTTCCTTGACCAAGTAGAATTGGTCTACCAATATCTTCCTTTCTGTAGTGAAGTATAGTGTTGTAAGAATGCATTTATTATGTTGTCCTCAAAGTTAGGACCATTCTTATCACTAAGCACCTTTCACAGTCGCAGCTTTGAGATCAATTCAGGTGGGTAGCTGTGTTGGTCTGAAGCAGCAGAACAAAGTGAGTCCAGTGGCACCTTTAAGACAACCAAGTTTTATTCAAAGTATCAGCTTTCATGTGCAAAGCACAGTTCTTCAGAGAAATTGGAACAAAATCTCAAGGGCTATGTTATGTCTGCTGACTGCCACTAGGCGACAGCAACGTTTACCAGAGCTTGGAGCTCAACAGACAATAGGGACTAGAATCCTGAAACCTCAAGCGGTCACCAATAGGAACTTTGGCAAGAAGTTTAAACCCACCAATGGGACTTGGGGGTGGTCCATGGGGACTGTATATAGTTGGCCATTGGGCCGATATTTTCTGTTCTGTTGTGTATGCTAGTAAACGATGAGCTAACAATCATGCTGTGTCCTGGTACTTCATGCATTGAACCCGCTACACAACAGGCTACTTACAGAAAAAAAGTTGGTTGTGGCAGCTAGCAGGAGGGGCCACTAAGAACCAAACTGTATATGCAGAGCTGAAATTGGACGATTTGGCCAAGATCAATGGATGGCAGCAAATTAGCACATAAATGCAAGAATTAACAAGGAGATGTGAGAATGAGGGCACTCCCTTATTTAAATCTTCTTTGAAATACAGGCCTCTGGGAGGCACTCTGAATAAAAGCTTGCGGCGCCAGAACCAGTGTTTGGACCTGGCATCACTGTATGTCACCTTGCAGGGGACAGTCTCCAGAGCATGGGGATGTTTCAGTTGGGGTGGTCCAAAGATTGTTTTGGGGTGCAGCCAGGCCCCACTGTCTGCCTGTGTGGTTTCCCTGGGGGCACCTCACTTTGGAGCAGCTGGCACAAGAACCGCCCTTTGGACCAGGACACACCATATGTCTCCTCGAAGGGGAGAGTTCACTGAACATGGAGGTGTATGACATGTGGCAGTCCAAACCTCATTCCAGGATGTAGTGGGCAAACAGTCAAACCAGTTCCTTATTCAGACCTTTTTTTTTTAAATACAGGTTTCTTGGGGGCAACCGAAATAGAAGCCTGTGGCTCTGGAACCAGTGTTTGGACCGGGCTCCACTGCATGTCATCTTGCAGGGGATAGTCTCTGAAGCATGGTGATGTATCATTTGGGGTGGTCCAAAGATTGTTTTGGGGTGCAGCTTGGCCCCAGTGATTGCCTGTGTGATTGTCCTGGGGGCACCACACTTTGGAGCAGCTGGCACAAGAACTGCACTTTGGACCAGGACATAGCATATGTCCCCTCGAAGGGGAGAGTTCGCTGAACATGGGGGTATATTAAGTTTGGGGGTCCAAATCTTATTTTGGGGTTCAGAGCTTTCAAACTCTCCTCAGTGTTTTGGATGAATTCATGAATAAGACGCGAATAAGGAATGACTAAGAAACTGGGAATAAGGAACCAACTTCAACTTCATGCAGAAAATGGCACTTGCAAATCCTCCACTCAGGCACATTCAGAGCACCAGTCATCCTGTGCAGTGTGACCCTTTCCCGCAAACAAGTAGTATGAACACTGCAGTCCTAATCACAGCCGTTGTTTTGTCCCTGAATTTGTTAATGCTAAATCCTATTAAAATCATATCTATAGCCAAAACAATCATTTGAGAGCTTTATAGTAAAGAAGTTACATGAACAACTGGTGTGTGATTTATGTGCTGAGCATAGTATAAAGAATTTTCATACACCCAGCATTTTAAAATGATACACTCAGTAACAGATTTACACAACCAAAAATAATAAATTGTTTGCAGATATGGGGCCAAGGAACAAGGCATAATTAATTGAACCCATGGTTGCTGTGCCTGCCTCCCCCCAGCCCTACTACTATAATGTGCAGATCAAGGACATACTTTCACAGCCCCTGCAGAACATGGTGGCTGCAAGAAAAAAGTCTGCACATTCATCTCCCTCTCTCCCACTCAATGCTACCCCCACTTGTAGGCACTGGCCTCATTGATGATGGATTTAGTTTTCAGCCCACCACTAAACCACAACAACCATCTCTGTATCCTGTAGAAAGAAGATAACAAGTCTAATTGGTAAACAGGAATTTGTTAGCACATATTTTATCAGACTCAGGAAAGGAAATGACATGCATATAGTGGCAGGGTTCCTTCCCGCTTTTCTTCCCTCCTAACAGACGGTTTGTGTTCTTAACAGCTGTGTCACAGGCATAAGTTCGGTAGGTGCAGCTTCCCTCATCACTGCATTCTCATGTACCTCTTGAACTGCTGGCTATCATGAGGCTGAACAGAGGGTACAGCACAGTGACAAGCATTGCTCTGGAGCAATATACAAAACAAAAGCCATGCACTGGGAAGCTTGTGTACCGTTTTGTATTACGTTTGGCTGCTCCCATCTGGGCACGAAGTGATCAGTGTGCCTTCGGGAGGGGGGGGCAGCTCATAGTGTGAAACAGGTGACAACTGCAGCTGTATATGATGGTTGAAGTACAGGGAGAACTCTTGACTTACCAAGTGTTGTGTTAGCATTTTCCCTGACACAAGGTATCCTAGCATAATAGCAATAAATCAGTGAGCACAATGAGGTGTTGTAAGCTTGTCTTGAATGAAAGAACCAAGTGAAGCTTGCAGAAGAGACCAGCAGATAGGACATGTTCATGTCAGCAGGGTACTCTTCAGGTATAGATTCTAGATGTTAATGACAAAAATAATCAAACATGTCCATAAATTTCTTCAACTGTCTTTACAAGGCCAAGCCATGTCTTGTGAAGAGTAGGTAATCTGTGCCACCTAGTGGATACTAGAAAAATACTTAATGCTTATCCCAAGTTCTTTCTTGAGCTAGAATGATGGCAACATCTTAAAAAATCTGGGTTAATTGTTCAGAAAAGCTGTAGAGTAGCTAGAACAAAGTTTGAGTCCAGTGGCACCTTTAAGACCAACAAAGTTTAATTCTGGGTATAAATTTTCATGTGCATGCAGACTGCATCAGAAGAATAGCTAGGTTGGCCCTCTGCGGCATAAACGTTTGACAAACCTACTGTGGCATAAGCATTCATGGACTAGAAATCCATCAAGAACATGAGCCACTGGATCAGACCACTAGTCCATCTAGTCCAGCATACTATCTCACATACTGGCTAACTAGTTTACTTTGGAGAGCCAACAAAAAGCTAAGAGGCTGAGGTCATCCCCTGATGTTACCTCCTACACTGGTATTTAGATGTTTACTGCCTCTGAATGTGGAGTTTTGCTTTAGTCACCCTGGCTGGTAGTCCCTGATAAACCTATTTTTTATTAACCTGTCTAATCCCCTTTTAAAGCTATCTATGCCTGTCACCATCATTACATCCTCTTGGCAGTGAATTCCACATTTTAATAACTTGTGTAAAGGACTCTTTCATTTCATCCATCCTGAACCTACTGCCCATCAGCCTTATAGGATGCCCTCAAGTTCTAGTATATCTGAGAGAGAGTAAAAGGTATTTCTGTCCACTCCCTCTACCCCATGCATAATTTTATAAACCTCTATCATGCCCCCTTTAGCTGTCTCCTTTGTAAACTGAGATGTCCCAGACTCTTCAGCCTTAATCATCTTGATTGCCTTCTTCTTTTTCCTTTTTTCCGGCTCTGCAATGTGCTTTTTGAGATATGGTGACTAGAACTGTACACAGAATTCTAAATGACATCACACCATAGATCTATACTATAATATTGGCTGTTTTATTTTCAGTCCTGTAAAGTACTGGGTTCAGACGTGTGATTTCAGCTCATCGTTTATTTTAGCTCCAACACAAGACAACAGAGCAGGACCGGAGGCCTGCTTAAATCCCCATTGGAAAACCACACCCACACACACCCCACACCCATGATAGGTTATTTACAATGCCCCCTATTTCCCATAGGTTACAGCTTGGATCCTGCCTGATGGATAGGTCCGTTCTAGGATCCATGCTGGCTATTGTTTTAGAAATCAAAGCTTTGCCTATTCTCATGACCACGTGCGAAGGTGACTGCGTGTACGGTCCTTAGTTAGTACACAACAAGTTCCTTTCCTAATAATCCCCAGCACAGAATTTGCCTTTTTCAGTGATGCCAGTAAGTATGCAAGGATTTCCAGTGAAAAACAATGACAGTCATTCATTTAACACTAGAGATAACACGCCATTTCTCTGCCAAGCCGTTCTTAAAGGTAAACACTTTCAAGCCTAAGGTATTGTGTTATTTATCAGTATAAACCACATAAATATAATACTGAGGACATTGATTATGATCATATTTTATTACAAAAAAAGGCATAGTTCATACATAAACTTTGTTCTGTTGTACCAACTGGTCTTAATGTAAGTCTGGATTTGTCATCATTTATCTAACTCTAGAAACTGGATAGCATACATATAGTACTGGTTTGATAGAGCCTAAAAACTTTTGTACACTTAATTGGAAACACCTGAATGGTGCTGCTTGATGCGAGCATGCCATTCAGGGCTGCGAAAGCCAAAACACCTCATTAGAGAGACTGACGCTCTGCCAGAATCTCAGGAACTTCAGTGCTGGAAATTGAGTCTGTAGGTGTGGGTAAGCAAACTAAAATTATCTAGTGTACAGGATTTCCTAACCATTCTTTGAGGAGTAATTGTAATTTTGTGTGACCTTGATGACTATATTTGACTGACTGTTTTGTTTTGTATGTTTTCTAATAGCTTCATGATAAGTCCAGTCTTGATAAAGGATTTACGAAAAGTTTGTATACCCAGAACATCTTCGACTGCTTTTACTGTATTTTGGACTATAAATATATCAATCAGCAAGAACCTTGTGTTGATATTTTGTTTGGGAGCAAAAGGAGTCAGACAGCTGAATTGAGAATGTTCACCTTTAAGAACGGTTTGGCCAAAAAGAAAATTTTGAGAGAACTGAGGATCCTAAGGGAACAATACGATGCGAGGTTAAATAAAGAAGTATATTGGAATTTGAAAAAATTGCAACAGAAGTCCTTTGAAGGAGCGAATAAACCTGGGAAATATTTGGCATGGCAATTGAAGAAAAGAAGAGAGAACAAAACAATAATTAAACTGAAAGATGGGAATAGAGAAATTATAGACCCAGGAGGGATCCGGAGAGAATTTTATAAATACTATGCTACTCTTTTTCAAGAAAAACAAATGGATCAACAAAAAATGCAAGACTATTTATCAAAAGTGAATTCGACACAACCAAGCTCAGAAATAAAAGCAATGTTAAACGCTGTGATAACTAAAGAAGAAATCAGCAAAGCAATAGGAGAAGCAAAAATCTCCAAAGTTCCAGGACCAGACGGTTTTTCAGCCAAATTCTACAAGAAACTTCAAGAAGACCTGGTACCGGTTCTAGAGATTCTTTTAAATGAAATTAGACAAAGCGGGAAGATTCCAGATTCCTGGAATGAAGCTGCAATCACCTTAATACCAAAAGAAACTCAAGATTTAACTAATGTTAAAAATTATCGACCAATTTCACTTCTGAACAATGATTACAAAATTTATGCAAAAATTTTAGCAGAATGCCTTAAAAGGTATTTGAAAGACACTATTGCCAAAGATCAGGCTGGGTTTTTGCCAGGTAGGCAAATAAAGGACAACATGAGGGTTGTTTTAGACGCAATAGAGTACTATGATAAGCACCCGGAAAAAGAGGTTGGCTTTTTATTTTTAGACGCGGAGAAGGCATTTGATAACTTGAATTGGGAATTTATGTTCAAAGTGATTGAAAAATTGCAGATGGGCGCAGAATTTACAAGAATGATTAAATCAATATACAAAGAACAAAAGGCTATGGTGATTGTAAATGCAGAATCAACAGAAGCGTTCCAGGTCAGAAAAGGGACTAGACAGGGCTGTCCCCTATCGCCATTGTTATTCATCTGGATTTTGGAGATTCTGCTGCAAATGATTAGAGATGATGATAATATAAAAGGTTTGAATATTAGAGGTTTTTCATACAAATTAAGAACATATGCTGATGATATTATGTTTATTGTTGAAGATCCTGTTAATAACATGCCTTTGGTATTTGAAAAAGTAAAAGAGTTTGGTGACCTCGCAGGGTTCTATATAAATAAAAATAAATTGAAAATATTGTGTAAAAACATGAATGTTACAAAGCAACAAATTTTACAAAATCTGACAGAATGTGAAGTGGTTAAAAAGGTTAAATATCTGGGAGTTGACATTACAATGAAAAATATTGATTTGTTTAAGAATAATTATGAAAAATTGTGGGTTTTGATAAAGCGTGATTTAGAAAAGTGGGAAAAACTTAGATTATCTCTTCTTGGAAGAATTGCCGTTGTCAAAATGAACATATTGCCCAGATTGATGTTTTTGTTTCAGACAATACCAATTGTAAAAGACGTGAAAGCGCTGGTAAAATGGCAAAGAGAAATTTTTAAATTTATCTGGGCAGGAAAGAAGCCAAGAATTAAAATGAAAATAACATATGATATCAAAGACAGAGGTGGCTTCCAAGTCCCGAATTTGCGTTTGTATCATGAAGCAGTATGTATGTCTTGGTTAACTGACTGGGTTAATTTGGAAAATAGAAAGCTTTTGGCCCTTGAGGGTCACAATTGCAGATTTGGCTGGCATGCCTATCTTTGGTATGGGAAAAATAAAGTAGACTCAATGTTTAAGCATCATTATGTAAGGAGAACACTGTTTGATGCATGGACCAGATACAAGAACACAGTTCCTGATGAGAGGCCTTTGTGGATTGTTCCTGCTGCAGTTATTCATCCTTTTTCAGAATATAAAGGTAATGATTGGTTGAAATACCAAGAGTTGCTTCAAAAGGAAGGGAAAAAATATGTTTTAAAACCAAATAATGAATTAGAATTTGAGTATGGATGGTTACAATATTGTCAAATATGGGATATTTATAAAAAAGACTGTAAAGAGGTTGGTTTTAGAGCTAAGAACGATGAGTTTGAAGATATATGGTTGAAAAAAGAGCGAAAAATGATATCAAAGATTTATAAAACCTTGTTGACTGTATATACTTTGGATGAAACTGTTAAAGAGCAAATGATAAAATGGGCCATAAATATGAACAAAGAAATTTCTATGGAAACATGGGAATTTTTGTGGAAAAAAGCTTTTAAAATGTCAACCTGTGTCAATGTAAAAGAAAATTGTTATAAGATGATGTACAGGTGGTATATGACACCAAAAAAGATTGCTAACATTAGTATGGATAAGAACTTGAGTAATAAGTGTTGGAAATGTAAAAAAATAGAGGGTTCTTTTTACCATATGTGGTGGTCATGCGATAAAGCAAAGGTATACTGGTCAAATGTACATTGTGAGATGCAGAAAATATTAAAAATTCCTATTAGGAAAAGTCCGGAACTTCTTCTCTTAGGTTTGACAATGGAAAAAATTCCACAAGAAAAAAGGACACTATTATGGTATATGATTACATCGGCGAGAATGGCTTTTGCTCAACAATGGAAAGCGGAAAAGGTGCCAGATATACATGACTGGTTAAGAAAACTGCTGTTTTTAGCCAAAATGGACAAAATGATGAAAAAACTAAATGGACAAATGGCAGAACAGTATTTAAAAGACTGGGAAGGCCTGAAATTGTATATGGAAACTGAATATAGAATGAAAGGGAAAATGTACAACCTTGATTTGTATTGAAACTGAATGAGAAATGAAATGAACATTTGATTGTACTGTACCTTTATTGGAAATTATGTTTGTAAAAGTCAGGCTTTTATGTATTTGAAATTGGGTTACCTGGTTTGTTGATTGTTATAAGTTTAAACTTGATTACCTTTTAACTTTTTCTTTTTTGTTATTAGCAGTGTTGGAAGCCTATTAGGGGGGTGGGGGGATGGGATGAAAATCTTTTTAAATTGTATTGGTAATGATGTTTAACAATGTTGAATGCATCCCAATAAAATTTTTGTTTAAAAAAAAAAAAAAGAACGGCTTGGCAAAGAAACAGCGTGTTATCTCTACTTTTTCAGTGATGTGGCATACTGGATTGACACTTTCATTGAGCTGTCCACTGTGACTCAAGGTCTGCATATTCACATCCCATTAACATGTAATTAAAGATAGGATTTTTTTTGTTCCAATGTGCATCACTTTACAATAAGTAGAAGGGCTCTAGTTTGCAGGCCATCATTTCTTGGATTGATAAACTCATCCCCAGTGCCCTGTACCTTATAAAAAGCATTATTCAGAATAGCACTTTACAACAACACACTAAAGATAACAAGAATAAAATTCAAAACAGTAACAATTAATTGCACTTTTACTAAAAATTCAATTAAAACTTTTAAATTAAATTTACTGAACAAAATGGATGAATTTGATCCAGCAATACCAGTTTTTCAAAGTCTGATATTCATTTAGGTAGAATCTTAGATACCACCATTTAGTCCTGCTTCACTGTACAGTAAATTCTTAATGTAATGGAAGACCTTGATGAAGTGATACCAGTTTCCCAATGTCTGGTTTAAAGTCACTTAGCAGGAGTCTTAAATTACCACATATAGTAATGTGGAGTTGATGTCTTTGCTTGGAGAAGTTGGATAACCACACTAAAATGATATTCCACCAAATATGATGTTGGAAATGCAACAAGGAGCTTCTTAACCACTGTACATAGTGCAGGATAGTGATCAGAAATTTCTTTCTGTAACAAAAATTCTTGGTACGATTTCTTAAACTTTGCCTTTAGCTCAATATCATTTTGTAGCTTAGTTAATTCTTCCTCCACTACCCCAGCCTCCTCAGTATCTGAAAACGGATTTATCACCCAATCTAGAATTTCTATTGAAAGAAGATCCTCAAATCGCTCAGACTGATCTTCATGCAGCATATTGAAATGGTCACAAAAAACTTCCAGATCATCATTTTGTATCCTACCTTTCTCTTCTAGCTCAGACAGGCTTGCGAACTGGTGCAGCTTGCAATGACCTATATTGCATTTTAATAAAGTTAACTTTGAAATAAATGTAGAGATGACAGATTTGGCCTTAATTTCTTTGAGCTCATTTCTTTGAAACTGCCAATTCATTTCTTTGAAACTGCCAATTCTTTGCAAACATTTCAGAAATATAAACAATGTCATGCCTGATTTTTTTGAGTTCATCATTGAACAAAGCATCCATGTCTTCTAAAAACTCCACAAGTGTTTAAAAAGTCATAAAAACATCTCACACAGTTTCCTTTTGATAGCTAATGAACTTCAGGATGAGGCAGCAAACATTCAAAATCTTCATCATTCTCAGAATAGAGTTCCCAGAATATCATTGAGACCATGGGCTTTAATTGTATTCACTGCAGTAATGACAGTATACTGACTTGTGCAGGTGATCACTCAGGTTTTTTTTGCAACCAGATATTGGCAATGAATGACACAGTGAATGGTAAAGACATCTGGTACTACTTTTTACAAGTAAGCAATACACCCATGGTAGCGATGGCTCATTGATGGTGCTCCATCAGTTGCACAAGCAAGTACATTAGTAAGTAGAATTTCCTTGTCTTTGATGAACTACTCAACCACATGAATATTGACTCCCTTTAGTATCTATTCTGAATTGCCTTGCAAATAACCACTCTTGAGGCAAACTTTTTTCTTTTATAAAGTTCTCCTAAGTGAGAAACAAAGATTCATTGCCTGGCAAAGCTGACTCATCCAGCTGTGATGCAAATTCTGTTGTCGGTGTGCTGCACAATGTTCCTTCCATATTTTCAGCCATTTCATCTATGCCTCTGTGCACTGAATTGTTGCTGAGAAGAATCCACCAGATTTCAGCACTATGTAGAGATAGAAACTTCACCATTTGCCAGCATCTAGGCTCTAGCCTGGTCAGCCATAAATAAGTGAACAACATGGCTGAAGGGGCTCATTTCCAGTGCCCCCCACTGCCCCCTTGTGCCTCCCAGGTAATCCCACTGCCCCCAAGGGGTGTTACTGACCACTTTGGGAACTGTTGCTCTAGTTCACGGAATCTTTTGCCACAACAATAATCCTATCCTAAAATACTTTAATGGGAATAAACTCCATTGAATAGAGTGCTATGTAGACCTGATTGGATTTATACTCTGCCCTTTACTCAGAGCGGCTTACAAACTCCGTTCTCTTCCCCTCCCCATAACAAACACCCTGTGAGGCAGGTGGGGCTGAGAGAGCTCTGACAGAAACTGTCCTTGAGAGAATAGCTCTGACAAAAACTATGGCTTGCCCAAGGTCATCCAGCAGCTGCAAGTGGAGGGTGGGGAATCAAACCTGGTTCTCCCAGATTAGAGTCTGTGCACTTAACCACTACACCAAACTAGCCTGTCACAACAATATATTTAGCGTATTGAACTCCTATATGGTTTTATACTTTTTGGATTTGCCTAGGCTTCTATACTCCTTTTTAAGTGATCAAAAAAAAACCAACCCAGATAGGATAGAAACTTGCTGCTTTACAGCAGCAATCCACTGACTACTCTAATGAGATATCCAATAGGAATTATCTTGGGGAAATGGTGTTTCTGACATGGAGGTTTAATGCTACTCTTGCCCACAATTCTGGATGACCAGAATTGGAAAGGGAATCCCTTCTCCCTCTCTAGATTGGACTGCTGTTGTCCTTCATTCTGATTCAGAGCAGGAATGCTCCCCAATGTGGACATGTCGTCAGAAAGCATTCCTTCAACCTTCATATTAGGCAAACTATGGATTGTGTCTAGCCTGAGACAGCCCTTCCTGGGAGACAGTTGTTTTGCTGTGGCTACAGATGGAAGGAATGTCCCCGATAGAACTTTTATGCAACAGGGGGACATACTAGAAAGGGAGGGGCATGCAGTTGACAGACAAAAAGAAGTGCTTCTTCAGTCAATGAGTAATTAAACTGAGGAATTCACTGCCAGTGGACATATTGATGGCCATGACCATAGATATCTTTAAAAGGGTGTTAGACAGATTCATGAAAGATACACCCATCAATGGCTAACTAGATACTAAATCACACAGAAATTGAACACAGAGTCTCAGCATTAGATGTATCCCAAAGGGATGACTGCATGTTCAAAAGTGAACACACTCCCAAGTGAACTACTGGGAAAAAATTGATTATGGGATACCATATCTGTTATAATGTCATAGGATGATATGTTTGCAAATGTTATTCTCAACCAGCTCTGAAGAACTGGAAGCACACTATACACAGTTCACTTAATAGCCACTGGACATGAAAGTCTCCCACTTTCCTTCATGCACTGACTCTCCTTGGCTGTGTTAAGAGCTAACCTTTGCCAGTGCAGGGGCTGGTTGAGAAGAGGGCTCATGATGACAGAATGATTTATTTAGCTCGTTAACTGATATCTGCACCCTGAGCTTCCCTGCTGCAAGTCTGCACTTCGCCAGTGGGCGGGGGAGGGAAGGACAGAGACAGAACTCCCTCTGCTCTGCTAATGCTGCAGATGCTAGTACCAAAACAGTGCTGCCTAATGGCCCTTCTTGCAAAAAGCAGATTCTCTTATCAAACTCTTTGCTCTACCTGGCTTTAGTTCCAAGTTATGCCATAACAAATCTGTTAGTCTTTAGGATGCCATGAGACTCCTTTGGGACTTAATTAGGCTGAGCTAAACTACCTTTGGTTGCAACAGAGACAGGAAAGCTCTCTTCGGAAATATAAAAATCTGTATTAATTGAAATCTGCCTCCTGCACTGATCAGCACACCTAGATCCTTTGTAAGGAAGAGAGACTAAGTAAAGAAAAAACATATTACCTTGTTGTGTTGGCCAAACTGGAAATTAATTTTGAGTAATGAAACTAAGTGCAGAGTCAGCATAAGGCAAGTTGGGTAGTGTTGAAACTTGGAAGGCATGTTGCTACCTTCAAAGATGCAATTGCCTCAGTGGGTGGTGGTAATAGGTGGCTTTTTTTTTTTTTTTTTTAATAACATTTTATTAATAAATGCAAAAAAGGAAAATAGCAATTAACAAAACAGGTAAGTTGGATTATACACTAAAAGAGTGTTTGAGTTAATAAAAAGAGTATTACATTTTCAAAGTTACAGTATCAGTTTACATTTTTCAAATCAAGGAGACATTCACATCTTACCATAAATTTAAGTCATTAACTGTAGTAGGGATTTCACCCTGATCAATTAAATATTCCACAATAGGGAACCAAATCATAGCGTGATCTAAAGAAGATTTGTATACATCTCTTCCATCTACATTTTCCGTTATTTTTGACATTATATAGAACTTCCAAAGTTTAGCATGCCAATGATGTTGTTGAGGACTTTTAGTGTCTTTCCAAAATAAGGCTACTGCATTTTTAGCTGCTGCCAACAAAATGGCTATTCTTTTCATAGTATTACTAGATTGTATATGCATTTGCCATCTATTTAGTAGTATATGTTCCACTGTGCATTGCAATTCATAACCAGTTATATTTTTAACCTGAGTTATTATTTCTGTCCAGAACAGCTCTAGTTTTGGGCATTCAAGCCAACAATGGACATAATTTCCCACACCTCCACATTTCTTCCAACATGCAGGAGAAACAGCAGATGTTATATGCGATAATTTCTGAGGTGTTAAATACCAAAAAGTAAGTATTTTAAAAGTTTGTAATTTTATTTCTATAATATTCGTATTAAAGGGAAACGTCCTCCATATGTAGTGCCAGTCGTCATCAGATAAAATAGAATTACAGATAGAATGCCACCTTTTCTGATATGTCAATAAGTTGTGAGACTCTATTTCCATTAATTCTAAATATAGTTTAGCCATAAGTTGTCTTCTAGAGGTATTCATCCATTTATATATCTTTTCAAAATTTGATAAAGGACGCTTAATGATATTATTTAAATGTATTTGAGAACAAAAGTGGGATATTTGTAGAAATTGCATCCAAGAGATAGTAGAACCCAGTTTTGCTTCTAATTGAGTTTTATTCATTAAAATATTGTTTTCTACAATATCTTCAATTTTTGTAATGTTTGCTTTTTTCCATGTTTCCTGGTGTATTGGGAAATTTGGAGGTAATAAACTTTTTTGATTAAAGAGATGTTGGAATTTTGAAAGTCCAGGGATCAATTGTTTTCTTTTATTTTCCCAGGTGGCTAAGAAGGTTTGCAGGATCAGACTATCAGTTATTTTTTTGGAACGTTCTGAAGGTGTTTGCCAGATTGTTTCCGGAACATCATATGGGTAGGTATAGTGTGTTTGTATTATAATCCAATCCTTATTTTGGTAATCATGTAGCATTTTGAGAATGTTGGCTAGGTGATTAGCTTGGTAGTATTTATATAGGTCTGGAAAGCCTAGTCCCCCTTTAAGTTTATGCTTGGTTAATGTAATAGGTGGCTTTGAGTAAAAGTTGTATCTTGATCATTTTAAATGGTTCCTCATGAATTCATATAATTTTTACACTGAAACAAAATGAAACCACAGTCATACTGTAGCACATGTCTTAGTCTATAGGCAGCACCACAAAAATCCTGCATCCACCACTTTGTGGCAACACCACGGTGCAAAACATAGTTCCAAAGCATGGATCCTCATGACTGTTGTGTTGGGTCACCACAAGCTCAGCATAAAATCACATATCATGTCCATAGCCACAGATTACACCAGAAAAATCATAGATTCACTGCTTCGTGGCACCACTATGGCATAAAAATATGGTTCCAAAGCTCGAATCATCATGGATCTTAAGGATTTTTGTGTTGCATTATCCCAAACTCACCATCAAATCACATATCTTGTCCATAGCCACAGATTGCACCACAAATATCACACATCTGCTGCTTCGTGGGCCAGGGCTCTTTTTGTAGCAGGAACTCCTTTGCATATTAGGCGACACACCTCTAATGTAGCCAATCCTCCAAGAGTTTACAGAGTTCTTCTTACAGGGGCTACTGTAAGCTCTTGGATGATTGTCTACATTAGGGGCGTGTTGCCTAATATGCAAAGGAGTTCCTGCTACAAAAAGAGCCCTGTTCGTGGCACCATCATGGTGCAAAGATGTGGTTCTGAAGCATGCATCCTCAGGATTTGTACTTTTTATCACCCCAAATTCATTATCCAATCACACATTATGTACATGACCACAGCTTGTACCCCAAAAAAATCATGGATCCACCAATTTGTGGCATTACCACAACACAAAAATGTGGTTCCGAAGCATGGATCCTCATGGATCCTCAGGATTTTTGCACTGAGTCATGTACACAGCCACAGATTATACTACAAAAATCACAGCTTCACTGCTTCAAGTCACTGTCACAGTGCAAAATATGGTTCCTCAGCATGGATCCTCATTGCTTCTCATGATTTTTGCATAAGTTGCTCAGCCACTGATGAGTTGCACCTGTCCCTGGATATCTCAGTACAGTTTTCCTAATAAAAGCAGCCAGAAAAGGGTGAAATAATGTGGAAGGAACTGGTTTATAGTCTCTTGGCTACCTGCCTAAACAAAGACAAATGTGACTGGTCAGTAGCTCTACTCAGAAGCAAGTTGCACTGCCATGTGCAGTGGGTTTGAACCATGGGTAAGTGTACTACAGTCTCAGTGGTTTGTGGATAGTGCTGGTAGCTCATTTAAACAAGACATCCTGGCTTCATAAGAGTCACATGGACTGTTGCAAGAGGTGAACTGGTGTGAGGACCATGTGATGGGCACTTGCTCATCATGTGCTAATTGGAGAATTCCTATAGGCAGGAGATGCACTGTGCATGTATGGTTGGGGAGGGCCTTGAAAGATTTGCTATAGAACTCCATGGTGGTGATTTGATAGGAAGGTAGCTGTTTTTTTCTCTTCTCCCATCTTTGATGTTGCATGTGCTGTGGTTGTTGAATGTTTATGGGGTTTTATAATATGTGGTCAATTGGTGTTTTCACTAGCTTTCAGGTGACTTTATGGGGTGATTCTTAAATAACACATTCTTTTTTCCCTGTCTCTCTCCTCCTAGGGAATTGATCCTGCTTGGCTTGTTCTGAGTCTCTAGATTTCCCAGGTAATTCATCTTGCTCTTCTGACAGTGGTGATAAGACTTCAGAATTCTGACTGTTTCTGTGTAAATGTTTGTGAACTACAGTTGTTTATAGTCTTAATTATCTTTCCTCATTAGTTTCTTCTGCTAGTGTATAGTGACTATTTCCCATTTTTCCATTGCTTAACTGACAATAAGCTTCATCTTTACTGTTTTGATAGACTTCCAAAATTGTGTATCAATAATTCAAAATGTAATGTGTATGAATTACTAGTTGTAGCATTACATGAAATAGGGGCTTTGATAGGCAGTATTTTTAGTAGCCTTAACTATTAATTATGTTCTTTTCTGTCCTTCTTTAAAGAAGTTTGGGTTATCCTCTCACAATAATCCTGAAAGGTAGATCATTCAGGGTGATAGCAAGTATCATGGTAGGAAAGAATGCTTGAACCATGAGTCTTAAGCTAATAGCACTTATTACTAGTTTCCATCTTTAACTTCCTAGAATCCATGAACTAACTGACATATTATGCTATCTATTTCTTCTTGAACAGCTCTTCCAGAAGCATAGGACCATTGTATTTTATAGACAATGTCTTGAAAATTATAATGAATTATAATGAAGGGGATTCTGGGGAGAAATATTTTCTATTTTATTTACTGTTAGAAATAATTGTCCTTGATATAAGATGAAAATGGGTAGAAGGAACATATACAATTTGAGATACACAGATGACACCACATTACTGGCAGAAAATACTGAAGACTTGAAATGACTCCTGATGAAGATTAAAGCAGAAAGTGCCAAAGCAGGATTACAGCTGAACATCAAGAAGACAAAAGTAATACTAGACTAATGTGTCCTTGACAACCAAAGGTCAAGTTAATTCATACCATAGTATTCTCCATTACTATGTATGGGTGTGAAAGTTGGACAATGAAGAAAGCTGACCGGAAGATGAATTGACTCGATAAAGGGAGCCACAGCCCTCAGTCTGCAAGATCTGAACAAGGCTGTTATTAAGGATAAGACATGAATTCATAGAATCACCATGTTGGAAGTGATTTGAGGGCACTTAACACAACACACAGGATCCAATCACTTCTTCAGTTAACATCCTATCAGTATTAACTAGTGCAATGGGTAGAGAATATCATTTTCTCAACGTAGGAGTCAAGCATAGTTTGCTCTGTATGGTAGGGAGACCTATCATCACAATTTTCCCTCCTAGGTACAGCATCTTGCCGTAATGATAAAGTACAGCTCCAGCTTCCAAAGGTACTTGAGAACAACCATTCCTGGCAACTGAAAAATCCTAGTATGTGTGCCTTCCTGTGGCTATCTTCCTCCTGTTTTCCCAATGAATGGGGTGAAGTTTTTCAGTGCTGTACAGCACATTGCCTGTTTTTTTCTTAGGCACAACTGGGGGGAAAGTGGGTGATTTGTGACTATGCTGTGGACTACGAAATGCAGAAACTAACTATTCTCTGCATCGACTGCAGTGAACTGGAGGTAAAGGCCATGCTGTTGAGATAAAATGGCTATAGTGAATGCCTCTTGGGTTGATGTGAAAAGTCCATTTGCTTTAAATGGGTTGATTCTTCTGTAAAAACTGCTCTGAGCAGGGTTAAACTGTTAACCCTAGGCTTGGGGAGCATAAGCTACTCAAGGTATCATGAAACATAAATTACTATCTTGAGATGGTCCTTGGTTGGACTAATTGGATGTTTGGAGCTTGTGAAGGCTTTGAGCCTGGCACAGAAGGGATGTGTTTCTTGTTACCAACTTCCCACACATATTGGCATCTGTGCCAGACTCCAGGGCAAAAGTCCTGGGCCTCAGTTCATGGGCTTAGCTGGTGGCTTTCGAGAGCAGGCTATACCTAGCAAGCTCTACTGAGTACAGTGGCTCTTAATTCTAAGTACATATCCATAGAATCAGGTAACACCCTCTTTGTGAAGACAGGGAAGGAGTGTTGGTTGAGAGAAGCTTGTTAAATGGTCATTCTGTGATTAATACTTGAATAAATGTGGGTGTCCACAAAACCATTAAGTAAATTTAAGTAAATTTAGACTCAACTGGCCTGCTATATCTGATATTTTTATGAGTGTGCTGTCCCTTGTTTATGGAGGTTCCACTTGGTTTTATGTTGATAGCTGTCTCATGCTGCTATTTATTTTATTTATTTATTATTATATTTATATCCCGACCTCCCCGAGCGGGCTCAGGGCAGCTCACAGTAACGGCACCAAGTGTCAAATCCATATAAAACGTTTAAAAACAATTTAAAATTTAAAAACATCCCTGATTATGGGTCAAACTAGACATTTAGGGGAAGGATGCATATTTATTTGATGCACATCTACTCCCTTACATCTAACATGGAGTATGTATATAAATAGTGCAGGTAACGGGAGCCAAGCCTTGCCCTCTCTCTTACTGTATGGCCTTCAATTGCTTTCAGCCTCTTAATCCCTTGTTGAATTCAGTTGCTTGTTGTAAGGTGGCAGAGTTGGGGTCCCTCACTCATGCGCTCTTCAAGATTCCCCCTTGGTAAGAGATCTACAGTAGGTCTCTCCTTGCCCTCTGCCCTGGCTATGTGTAGCTGGGCTCTGAAAAGCCCAGAAATGCAGTAGTCTTCCATAGGAGCATTATGCCTGTTAATTGTCCTCTTCTGTAGTTGGCCAACTCTGATACCTCTCAAGAAGGTTTCCTAAATATGACTGTCCCAGAGATCTGGGGGACATGGCTCAGCAGCTCTCTCTAAAACAGACTTTGAATTGGCATTTTGAGCAAGCTCCTAATGGTCTAATTTACTATCCCTGACCTATTATCTGCAACAGCATACCAAGCATCACCTGTGCCATAAGGTGATGGGGGGGGCGCCTTTGAAGAACTTAGCTTACAATGTAGACTGTGATCCTCTCCAGGCCGATGAAGTCCCTTTGCTGACCAGTGTGGCCAGTACCAAGGATTTCTTGGCTGTATGTTTTTCATAGTTAGTCTGTTGAAGTATCTGGGAAAAATTATATATAAAGGTATTATGGTTTGCTTTAATGTGATTCATTTTATTCTATCTATTGCACCTGGTTAGCTGTTGTTCTTTTAAGGCTGGAATGGGTTAATGGGGTAAGTGCCTCAGTTCTCTTGGATGTCATCACCCTGGCTGGCTGCTACCACCTTGTTAAAATGGAGGAAATGGGGGCAACCTGTTTTGGGGCCCATAGAATTGGACCCCCAGTCCAATGTTCTTGAAACTTGGTGGGTATCTTGGGGAGAGGCTCCAACAGCTACCCTGTGAGTTTGGAGTCTCGTCCTCAAATCCCCTCCTCTCCAGCCCCCAGAATATACCCTATGTTTTTGCCGTTGACTTCAATGGCCCATAGGATATAATGGGGCTGAAGTTGACATTGGGCTGGCAGAAAGACTCCGGAATCAGCTTGTACAGCGGAAACTGACATGCAGGAGCCTTTCTGTCCTCGGAAGCTGCTGGAGCTGTACTCCGGTGTGCTCCCCCCCCCCAAAGACCCCTGAAAGTCAGTATTGTCTACTCAGACTGATAGTGGCTCTCCAAGATCTCAGGCAGAGGTCTTTCACATCACCTACCACCAGACCTTTTAACTGGAGATAGCAGGGATTGAACCTGGTGTCAGAAATGCAGTTTGTTCTTACCAAAAAAAAGAACATCTGGAGACAAACCTTTTTCAGTGAAGCAGAATATTTTATTGATACACTCTTGCAAGCATGGGTGATCAGCCAAATGGCTGAACACACCTTTGCATTTTGAAACAAGCCGTTATATACTTCCTATCACGATGCTTTGAAAAAAATAAAAGTCCCTCCTCCAGCTGCCATAGGCTGCCAACTGGGGTTCACAGAGTAAATCCAAACACCTGATCTATATCACGTGTTTTCCTTTTCCATATAGCAAAAAGCCCCCTTATTCCCTTTTATGGCTGGATATCTTTCTAATCACGTAAGTGTCACTCTAAGCATTTTTTTCAGTTCCCACAATGCAAGCTTCTAGCTAGAAATTTCCTGTTATTCGTTCAACAAACCGAGTTATTCTTAGCGAGTTAGCTGCATGACCCAGACTACTGTCTGGGTTCCGTGAAGTTCCTCTTTACATTTGTCCCATGTTAAACTCCCCTTTGTTTATGCAGGATTATCTTTATCCCAGTTAAAGAAGACAAGCAAAGTGTAAAGATATATATATATGCATTCTAGGTTTCTCAAGACATTTCTTTTACATTTTTTTAAATATTACCAACATATTTTCTATATTTTATCTTCTGGTATTTGACAGAGAAAGTAATTGTTTCCCCTTTTCTTTCTCTGCAGTGCTCTGCAGTTTTAGCCATTACTCATTTCTACTTGTTTTCCCAGACGTTACTTCCCAATTTTGTTGGTTTCAGCATAAGCTAAGAATATAGTTTGCAAGCAGATCTAAATGTCAGCTATTATGCTACTAATTGCTCCTTGACCTGATGGAGTTTAGGTGTTTTCCAGATAGACAAGACATGATAGGTTGTCTGGCCTTTAATCTTTTTAAAATCATGAAGCAAACACATTAAGCTTTCAAGGTACACAAAGCACAAGCTTAACATTTTAATCTAATCAATTAAAAATCTTTATTTTCAATTCTCACACCTGGAACCTTCTGCATGCCAAGCAGATGCTCTACCACAGCGCCACAGCCCTTCCCAAGCTGGGGCCATAGGCATGATATGTAATTGGATAATGAATTTGGCATGACCAAACGTAAAAATCCTGAGGATCTGTGCTCTGGAACCATCTTTTTTCACCATGGTGGTGCCACAAAGCATTGGGTATGTGATATTTGCCATGTAGTCTGTGACCATGAACATGATGTTTTATTGGACAGTGCATTTCAGGCAACCCAGTGTAAAAACCCTGAGGATCCATGAGAAGCTGTGCTTCTGAACCACAATTTTGCACCATATTGGCACCATGAAGCAGTGGATCTGTGATTTTTCTGGTGTAACATGTGGCTATGGACATGATCTGTGATTTGATGGTGCTTTTGGGGTGACTCAGAGCAAAAATCATGAGGCTTCATGAGGATCCATGCTTTGGAACGACATTTTTGTGCAAAGGTGGCATCACAAAATAATGAATGCATTATTTTTGCGGTGCTGACTATAGACTAAGACATGATTGAAAGAAAGAAAGTGGTTTTATTTCAATGTAAAAAAAAAAGTATGAATTCATGAAGATCCGCGCTGCAAAGTACTGGATGCGTGTTTTTTAAGGTACAATCTGTGGTCTTGGCTTAGCCATGTGATTTGCTACTGGATTTGGGGGAGGTTAGTGAAAAAAAAATTAGATGATCCATCAGGATCTAGCTTTTACTTTTTTCTGGAAAAGGTGAAATTGAAGGACATATATTTTACATGCTTAGTAATGTTACTGGCAATCGTAACCAAGCCTACTCAATGGAGTTTCATTCCCAGGCAAGTATTCTTGAGACTGCACTATTTGATATGCTAAGTCTCTAAAACACCAGTGAGTCTTTCCTTAAGACAATTACTCCTGCCTCAACCCGTGACCCAGAACGGAACGCCTGCGGCGCACCTCCCCGCCCCTCGTCGCCCAGGCTACACTGCCACAGACGACTGATGACAGCCAGAGGCGAAAACTGATGACGCCACAATGGGGCCCCAGCTGAGGGGAAAAATATGAAAGGACGGGGCCTCTTTGCACCCCTCCCCCCGTTCGCATATTACGCATCTTCCCAGGCACCAATTGAAACGGGGAGGGGACGACGACGAAGGTACTTCTTAGCTTCTACCGCGTTTCGTCCTCTATAACGAGAGAAAAGGGGGGCCTTTGTCCGGACGCATGCGCTCACGTACGGCGGGGCGCTTTTCCGCCTCGCTGTGAACAGAAAGCGCACGGGGGATCCCGCTCATTGGCTTGCGAGTAGACAGCCGGTGGAACTGCTTTTCAGACGCCCAGGCTGACTGACGGCAAATGTTAGCCAAGCGTTGACGCATTACTTCGCCCCGCCCCTTATCCGGGAGGCGCGTGATGCTCCGCCCGCTGTATGCCGGTGTCGTTTCTTCCCGCGTGCTCTTCTCCTCGGCTGCTGGGCAGTGTGCGGTGTACTCGCGCTCCCCACCACTCCGCTTGAATCTGACTGTGGCTGTCGCCAGAATCGAGTCCTCCGCCACCCTCCAGGCTGCCGCCTTTATGAAGCACCTGCCCTACTTCTGTCGCGGGGAGGTAGTGCGGGGCTTCGGCCGTGGCTCCAAAGAGCTCGGCATCCCCACAGGTGAGTGGGTTGAGCGCTTCCCGGGGCGGCCGCCATGCCTTAGGCGAAGGGAGTGTGACTGGGAATCCCGGCCGCTGGGGCCTCTCCGCTGCCTCTGCCCTTCTCGATCCTTCGGTTTCCTTCCTCCCCTCACCCGGTTGGTTATTGGCGAAACGGGAAAAGAAAAGAGTGCGCATTCCACTCGCCTTTTAATTTTCTCTCTTATGAATTTTAAACAATCTGGCTGGTTTTGTAACTTTCCAGAATGGTTCAACCCATCACAAAACTGGCAGTTTAGCTAACCTTTTTTTTTTTTTTTACAAACTATAGGGTTTTTTTTGGGGGGCGCCCTTTCCTGTCTGTTGGGTGTGCTCTTTCAAACCAAACAAAAATCTGAAAAGTTTTTTTTTTAAAAAATCTAGTGAATGGGGTTGGAGCATATAAGGGTGAAATTTATGACTTAAAATAAGGCTGTTTTTGTTCATTATGCTGAAGATGTTTTCTGTCAGTTTATGGTGCTAATAAAAACTACTCTGGCTGGAATTCACACTTGTTTGATTTCCCACTACACCTTGTAGGGTGGAGTATGTAGCTGTTATGGAATCAGTTACAAAATGGAAAATTTGAACTGACATATTGATTTATTAGGTTGTTAATTTGAGTAATGAAGAAAGTGAAATTAAATTCCCTTCCTTTTAAATCAAGGCCATCTTGATTTAGCTAGTCTTGTTTTTTGTCTGAATTCTGGTCATGTCTGTCAAAATGGGAAGACCAGAGAAAATGTATGTGACTTGCTGACACAGGGCATGACTGCAAACTTTTGCTTTTATTTTTCAGCTAACTTTTCTGAGGAAACAGTTGAGAATTTCCCATCTGATATCCCTACCGGCATATACTATGGATGGGCTTCTGTTGCAAATGGAGATGTGCATAAAATGGTCTTGAGTATAGGTTGGAATCCATATTACAAGAATGTTAAGAAATCTGTGGTAAGAGCTCTTGTGCTAACTAGCTTATGAGACATTGTGGCTAACTAGTTTATGAAATCTTATGAGACAGATAAATGAGCTCATTCATTCTCGCCCAGCTTTCCACATGTTCTTTCCTTTTAGGCTGATTGGTTCATGTCACTGTGGGAAAGTGTATTTTTTTTCTTTGCCTTCAGTTGTGCCTTCAGATAAATTATGTAGTTACAGGTTGTAGATCCCATGTTGATAATTAGTTTCAATCTAAACTAGGAAATGGGAGTATATGGGAGATTTTCTTTTACTTGAAAACATGTGCTGGCAGGTACCTATCCCAGTCTTATTCTGCCGTACCTATACACTCTCCTTCTGTCATAAGAAGCTGTAGTGAAGAACCCATTGCTGGGAACTAATAGAGATGGTGCTGAGTTATTTCTCCACATTTGTTAGAAGACCAAAGGATTTCAGAGGATGGGGATGAACAAATGGGATCAAGTTATAAGGGAGTGTAAGGAAGTAGCAGGTTAATGTTGGTAAACTTGTTTTATTGGAAGAGTGTGGTAGCAATGAATCTGTAATGAGTTTATTTTCACAAATCGCACATTTTGGTATTAACAGGAGTGGGTTTTTGTCCTACACAATTTCTGCAAGGTGACATACCAGATTATGTGCACGGTATTAGAGCTGCAAGGCTTTCTGCTTTTTACAAATCCATTTTTGTCTTGGAGTAAAAATGCATCTTGAACAGGTTTCAGCTTATTTCCTTACAATAGCGTATTAATGTAAATGGCTAATTTGGGAGTTGGGAAATTTCAAAACTGTTCCTTTCTTCTAGGAAACACACATCATTCACTCTTTCAAGGAGGACTTCTATGGAGAAGATCTTAGTATAATTATTCTTGGCTACATAAGACCGGAAAGAAACTTTGATTCTTTAAGTAAGTTTTGAATGCTCCTAAAAGTTTTCAATAGAGCTATCTTTGTAGTTCTCAAGCGATACCTTGGTTTCTGTTTGTCAAGCTGGCCCAACCTATGCAATATTGTGTCTTCTGTCTTCCATTTTAGTGAATTACCGAAAGTAATCTGCTTTATGGAATATTCTGTGTGTCGTACACAATAGTGGAATCTGTTTTAGTTGCACCTTTTTCCCTGACTGGGCCTTTCCAGGAAGTAGTTGTTTCCTTTATAAATGCTAATTAATGTTTTTTGCCATGAGAATGTTGCTGCCTAACTTGAATAGCATGAAGGTGCACTTTTCCCACTATTAATTTGTGTGGCATTTACTATTTCTCCCAGTAGTTCCTTTGATAACGAAGATGCATGTGGCATCATCCTAGAATGAGTTTCCACATGGGGTACACAGTGTCCCCTCCTTTTCTGATTTTAGAAGAAGCAACAACAGCTGGAGAGCTTTTGATGGCCCTTTGAGTGCTCTGGTTTTGATGGTGCCCTGTTTGTTTTTCTGGTTTTATGTACTACATAACATTTTTGAGTCTTTTTGAGAAAGGTGGCTTACAGATATTTCACTTGGCAGATAAATGATCTCATTCATTCTTACCCAGCTTTCTGCATGTTATTTTCTTTTAGGCTGATTGGCTCATGTGACCATGGGAAAGTGTATTTTTTTCTTTGCTAATACAGTTTGGATTTCCCTCTTAAAGAAAAGGACCTTATTTCAGGGGAAATTCTGCTCCAGACTGAAATTCTCTTTTAGAGCTTACTGCATTGTGGTAAACTTGCTAATGATGACTGCTTTTATCTGGATCAGGATTTGCATAGGTTACTTGGCACCTAGGCCTTAGAATCTGGCTTTGGAAAATAGTCTTTGAGTGTTGTGAATTGAATTGTGAATTGTTTTAATCAGTTGTGGTAGAAGAAGTGCTAGGTTGTGTGGTTCAGTCCTCTCCAACTCTCTAGATATTCTGGCTGCTGCTTTTCCTTTTTATATATCACATAATATGTACAGAGATTTAAATCCATTACATCCATACGAACACACATGAAGCTGCCTTTTAATGAGCTAGACCATTGGTCTATCAAGGTTAATATTGCCTGACCTAGTAGTAGTGGCTCTCCAGGGCCGAGGTCTATCCTGTCACCCTCTACCTGATCCTTTTTAATGGACATTCTCTTTAAAAGATCTTACTGCAAGATATGGATTTGGGGAATTCTCCAAATCCTCAGCTACCCCAGTTTCCTGTCACTCATCGGCTTGTAACCAGGGTTGATCAGGCCCTATTCTTTCCCTTGCAGAATAGATAGATATCTCATCCTAGTTTTATTTGTTTATTTATTAAATTAGATTTACTAGGCCACCCTCCCTTACAAGCAGGGCTCAGGGTGTCTTACAACAAACTAAGCTAACAAAATTTATTGATTACAAAGAACAGTGAATAGACTACAAACAGAAACCAGCAATCTATATAACCCATTTTTGCCTAGAGGGCACACACCTGCAAAAGCCCACTCTCCTTTCTGAGATTTTAGTTCAGGATTTCATTCATGCTGACACCAAACACGAAACATGCGATCTCACCAAGAAGTTGGCTGGTGTGCTGAGATGGCAATGTAGATATCACACAGGAACTCTTCTGCATACCTTGGGCTATGCGCCAGATTATATACCTGTAATTTCAGCTTTCTATCCCCTGCTGGTCACTGGCCCAGATCCTTCATGATGGGGTGGTTCTACCTCCTTGAGAAAGAGGGATCTTTTTCTCCTGGAATGTCTCCCTGGCACCTGGCATATCTCCAGTTAGCTGCTCTGTCCTTGTTATCTCTTTCCCTGGTGCCATCTGGTGCTAAGAAAAGGGGCTCAGTGAAATGTTCATGTTTACTCCATAGGTTCCTTTAACTTAAACATGCCTAGGTCCTTATAGATATGTGTACAGCTGAAGTTCCTTAACTTCAGTCTTAACATTGAAGCAAGCCTTTGACACAGAGAATACCGAAAGAATAGAACAAAGCATCAGAAATGACTATGAACCAAAGATGGTTCAGTGCTCTAAGTTCAGAAATTCTAAGCCGGGGTTGTTGCTAACACTACATGCAAATCATATGGTCTACCATTGAGCCATGGCTTCTTCTCAAGGCTGCTATTCCCAAGAACTGATCTTCACAAATTCATTTGATGAATTTTGGGTGTTCTATCTTGGGTGTTCTGTCAGGATTCTCTCCTCTGTCCTGCACTATACTGAAGTGACTTTATAAGCAGAAAACTAGTCTGAGGGGCATCTTTTTCATTCTTTGGACAAGTATTATAAAAGTGTATAACATTTCCTTCCTGCTCTTTGACACAAGTTGCTTGAATGGATACAGTGAGCTTGTGTATGTGTGGGAAATCAAGAAACTTATGACTAACTGGAAGTGCTGTACATTCTAGCTGGTAATTCTCCATTTGCCACATCACAGCAGTGACTGTTCTTTCTTTATTTGTTTTCATATGATATTTTTGAAGCAAAATTTTCCTAATTTTTTGTCTAGAAGCAGTTTGTGAGATGGTTATATATTTTTTATCTTCCTTCTTTTTAGGTGCACTCATAGCAGCTATTCACGGCGACATTGAAGAAGCTAAAAAAAATCTAGACTTGCCAGAACATCAAAAATACAAAGATGACAACTTTTTTTCACATGCCGGGAGGCAAAATAGTTAACGGTCATTGAGTTAGGCTGCCTTATGTATCTTCATTGTAACGGTTTAAATTGCACTGATCTTATAACAGTTATCCTTATTTAGAGAAAGATGGTGTAACTTAGTCCTTCTATGGTTTAGTATTTTCTGCTTGTATTAGAGTTAAATTAAAATGGTCAGACAGCCACATGGCGCCAACACTAAGTTCTTCTCTCATACCCACCCACACCTGAACAGCATATTGTTACTGGGCATTTTGGAATCTGCTCGAAGATTTCATTGCATGTGTTGCAATATGTATGAAGTGTTATTATTACTAGCTTTTCTGAGGCTGTGCAACAGTTGGTCCCCTAAACTTGGGGGCACAAGTCCTTTCTAAACCCTTTTAATAATAGCTGCTTAGTCTCTTGAATTAAATTTGGCTTCTGATTTTCGAGTTCAAAGCAGTCACGTTTCTTGAAGAGAGGGGAAACCCAAGAGAAATGTAGATGTGACACAAATAGCTTTATTGGCTTATTCAATAAAGTGTTCTTTTTGGATCTTAGGTTTTAAATTGTCAGAAGTATTTCTGAAGATTGGTAGTGCTTACTAACTGCCCATGATTCTAATAATGAATGCACTAGTCCTGATTTCAAGGGGAGTGTTTTAATCTAGAAATATTATTTAAATTATAAGTCTTATCTGAAACTACAAATATAGTTGTTTTGATTCATGGAATGATGGAATGTGTTGTCCAGTCTCATTCATTGAATCTACTTGATACAGCATTGATATAATACTTATTTAGATCTAATAAGAGCTGCCTTTGAATTATCTCTTCATTCCCCATGGAAGAAGTGGCAAGCACATGTCTGGGAATCACTGGGGATAATGGTTAGAATGTCATACTTGTACCAGGGAGATAAAGGTTAAATTCTCCACATTGCCAGGAAGCTCATTGGGTGACCTTGGCCTAATCACAGTATCCTGACTTAACCTACCTCATAGGTTCTTTTGAGGTGAAACAGGATATGGAGAATCATGTATGCTGCTCTGAACTTTTTGGGGGAAGGGTAGAAGAAAATGTAATAGATGGACCTACTGTGATCTTTGCTATTACAAGAAATGTTATTCTAGGTGCAATAACGTCAGAAAAAATGATTAGCAGCATTGCCAGGTTTGGAATTTGAAGGCGTATTGCTGGTATTCATGACCAACCTACTCCTTAGCTACTTTAATAAAAGCAGCTGCAGTGATGTAAGGCAAAAGCAGGAAATGTGGGATTTGTCTGGAATAGGCAAATCCTGCCTTTCCTACTTTTTCTTACATTGCTGCAACATGAAGATGGCCAAAAGCCAGGGCTGTGCAAGAGAAGCCCATTTATGTTGGTTGTAGCTGCTTACAACTAAGCAGGAAGAGAGCCATTCCACACTTATTCTGGCATAAAGTGTTTTGAGATCCAGTAATATTTATTTACAGTAGTACATACATTCAGCTTTTTATTGTTAGCATCTCTCTTCTCTACTGCTAGTCCTTGCTTTCTTTTTACCTCTCTGTTTAGGCCATCACTTCATAGACAATCTTCAATTAAGAAGTTTATCTTAGTTTTTTTCAGCAGCATCCTTTAACAACCAGATGGTAAAATCAAGGAATAAGACTAAAATAACTCGAAAGTCACTGTGTTCTTCACAAGGCAAAACCTATCAAATACAAAAATCATGAGGCATCAGTCATATTAAACTCAAAGATCACCAGCTCACAATACATTTAGGGTTTTTTTGTTTTTTAAAATTATTCTATACCAAAATTTCCTTTAAAAAGTGTGTATAATGTATTTTCTATCAAATTATCATGTATTGATATTTTGGAGCTTTTATGTTAAATATATTAAAACATACTATCAAAAAAGGTCTGCTGAACACAACATGTGATTGCCTCTCTAGACATTTGTCTGAGACCAAAAATGGACTAAGTTTAAAGTTGGTAGCTATGTTTGTTTCTCTCTCGCTTGACAGTTTGCCCCTTGAGCTGAAAATTGCAAGGGAATGTCTCTTACCCTCTTGTTGAAATGTTTGTGAATCTGACAGCAGGAGCTGAAAATTTTATATCCCTAATTTAAATTATTTTTATATGGTATTGTTGCCCGTCCACCTCTGTGTGTGCTGCATAATTTTATGTATCTTTTGTGCTTCACAGGGTTTTGAAGCTGATACAAACAAGTCTGTTGCACTGTTTCTGCTGCCAATGAAGTTTAGCAGCATTTTAACTTAGGTGAGGGGAATAGGCAGGCATCTCATTGTGATGCTAAGCCCTTGCCAGAGATTTGGGGCACTTTGAAAATGGATGTATGGAGCCATGTTTGGCAATGAATTATTAAAAGTTAGTACTTGGAAGTAAGCATGTGGATCATAGGTTGTATTAATGGGATGTGAGTATAACTTCTGCATTCTGAATTCATTTGGTCTTTCCTGTTTGTGTGTATGTTATTAGTTTTGTCTTATTTTGGAAAATTGGTGCCTTGTGATATAGTTTAACTCATTGCAAACCCTAGCCTAGGCATCTTAATATACATTTTGGGTTACTTTAGAGAGCTTGGTAGGTTTTTCAGAGAATCAGTAGCCAGACTATGAAATAAAATATAGTTTGTAAATGAAATCAAGTATGCATTATTGGATTCTGCTTTTCTGTATATGTATTTATAAAATAATCATTGTGATTTTTATTAAAGATTTTGTTTTTGTACTTATTTCGGTGAAATAAAGTTCATACCCATGGACGTGTATTCTTTGTGCCATAAATCAATCATTTCACTTGCTAGGAATCATGGTTGTGAACCGTCATAATCAGGTTTGTTGCTTTGGATGGTACAGAGAATGCAATGAACAAACTACAGTGTTAACTTTCCAGTGCCTGGGTATAATATACTTGTTTTAAAGCTGGCTAATCTTTTGCCTGAGATGGCATAGTAACCATGGTAAATAATTACTGTTTATGTAATGAGAACAAAATATTTATGACAGTTTTCTGTAAGGAAAGACACTTACCCTGAAGCATTAATTCAGCAACCAGAATGCTTTTTAATTTTGTACATACTTCAGTTCTGTTAACTGCTGTATAAAATGACACAGCACATTCCATCCTTCAGTAACTTGTACCAAGTAGAATTAATTTTGAAAAGTCTGTGATCTGAAGGCCAAATGGGGTTACTCAGTTGGTGGTTGATCTATACAGTAAGTTGCATTTTGAAAACTCTTAGAATATAAATGTTTTATTTGCTTAGACTATGTAATGATGGCTTTAGTTCAGCTGACTGTACTTTTTAAGGGGCCTGAGTGACCTGAAAGCCTTTAATACCTTCAGTTGGCTGACTATTCTAAGTAAATATATTAAAAAGTATAAGGGTTCTGTCTCCATCTGAGTGTCTCACATGGCAACACAAGGGCTCCTGCTTTTCCCAGCCACTGGGCAAGCAGGGGCTGCTCCCACTCTCTCCTCACTGTCACTACCTACCTGGCTAGAGCAGTGACTCTCCATCCCTTTAATTCCTTCAAAATGGCAGCAGAGAACTTGGGATGCAGCATCACATGATCTTTTTCTCGTCATCTTTTATTTCTGGAACTGCTGTATGTCACTCTTGATTCAACCCAGTTTATAATTAAACTACATAAGAACATAAGAGAAGCCAATGTTGAATCAGGCAAATGGCCCATCCAGTCCAACACTCTGTCACACAGTGGCCAAAATATACCAGGTGCCATCAGGAGGTCCAGCAGTGGGGCCAGGACACTAGAAGCCCTCCCACTGCTGCCCCCTCCAGCACCAAGAATAGAGTGCATCACCTGCCCCAGACTGAGAGTTCAAACTAAAATCAAATCACTATACAGGTTAAAACTACTACAATTTTTAAGTGTAAAATGAAACATTTAATCATCACCAATCTATTAAGAATAAATTCTTATACAAGCAGCTTCTCAAACATTTTGGATCTATCCAAAAGAAGATGCAAAAAGTGTTTGAACTGCTACTTGTATTAATGGAGTTTATTCTTAAGAGATTGCTGATTAAATCTGTTACTGCACTTGGTATTTGTTTGGATACCCTATGTTCTCCAGGCCTTGAAATACTAGTGTTGACTCAACACCTGAAGCAATATTTGCAAAACAAAATGTACACTGCCATTGTAGCCTAATGGCAAGATATCATAGTGAAGTTGGCAAAGGATGGCCCTGTTAAAGTTACTGAAATTGCAGTGTGGGTGGGCTGTGTTGCACCCTAAGGCTGTAGTCCTAAATACTTGGCTAGGAGTAGATTTCACTGAAATGTGTGGGAACATAACTTCCAGACAAATGTGTTTAGAGGTGAGTATTGTCAATATTATTTAGAGAAGATCAACCGCCCACTAAGATCCCCTCCAGTAGCTTTATATACTGCACACAAAGCAAGACCATCCACAATACCATCATCAGTCCAGTTCAGGAGATCAGTTGCTGCTGCAAAAATGTTCAGAGGTATGTTTAGGGATTGGTATGAGCTATGGAAATTGTGAAGGCACATTTTGCATCAAGTCCCATATGAAAGGAAAACATTTTATTATTTATTTATTTGTTCTGAAGGTTAGTACACAATAATGAGTACTTAATTTTTTAGGCCTTGTCCATACTTCATGAAATTTGACGGTTCCCTGTATTGTTTAATTGCCCATCTCAGTCCTGTTTCTGCTGTATAATTTGGAATTAATTCCTGCACCATTAGCTCAATCCAGTGTTCACCTCTTCCTGCCTACCTTCCCCAAGATAAAGTCAGGGTGGAAGTGAGGGGTGCAGCCTCGTGGGCATGTGAATAAAATCAGTAGACAAAAAATGCTGCTGGCTAGCTCTGGCCATACCACTGGGTACCTATCGGACCAGTAAAACAGAAGTTTGGTAACTGTGAGCTGCAGTTTAAATCATCTTGTAAAAGACTATAACTTTGCTGTAAGGGTCATGAGTGCACAGTGCCTGCTATTAAAGCCTGTTGGACAGCATTCCTTCCAGATACACCTTTTGCAACACTGGGAAGCTTGGCACAGCAGCTGATCTTTTGGGCTGGACTTTAAATACAGAAATTGGCATTCAAGTACAAAAGAGCCAATGGTACAGTGAAGAAGAATATTGTTTAGGTTAAAAAATTCTCTATGTGCCCTGACCTGGATAGCCCAGTCTAGCCTGATCTTGTCAGATCTCGGAAGCTAAGCAGAGTTGACCTTGGCTAGGAATTGGAAGGGTGACCTCCAAGGAATACCTGGTCTGTGATGTAGAGGCAGACAATGGCAGACCACCTCTGAATCATCTCTTGCCTAAAAACAAGTCTAGCTCACTACCTAGTGGTGCATAATGCTAAAGAGCTAGAAGTTTTGACTGCCAGACAATCTTAGGTTCTCCTGGCTAATATTACACACAATGCAATATGATAATTGTTAATTATTAATTCTGTGTGTTTCCCATAGAACTTCTGCAGGGGAATCTGCTAATCTTTCAATAATTTCACAACCTCATTTTGGTTGTGAAAATATTGAAAAACTAGCAGATTCCCCTGAAGAAGTTCTATGAGAAACACAGGGAATTTTTTAACCTGAACAATAAATATTCTTTACAGCACCTCTGGCCCTATTGCCTGTTTTTATCTTTGTGATTGCTGCAGCCCTTCTGTTTTCTCTTTATTCACATATGCATGTCACATCCTCAAGATCTAGTTGAACATTAGTTCCCCAGAACAGCTGAAACACCATATGAGGGTTTGTTCTCATCATTTGTGATTTAGCTGCTCTTGTCCAGATTGTCTCACTTTGATGGTGAGCATGTTTTTGTAGAAAAGATTTGTTGACAGTATGGAGACAAGTTTAGTGTATTAATTTATAAATGAACAAATCTTACATTTCATAAAAAGCCATGCTTCCTTTTGACATTTTAATTTATGGCATAATCTTTGTTGCTCTCTTTCCCTTGATGTGGAGTCATAAAGATTTAAGAGATGCTGAATAGTTATTTCCCTTGCATTTATGTACTTCAAAAACAAATGAAGCAAAGCAAACAAGGAGACCAGTTTCCTGTCATCTTCTAAGGAATCAATTTGACTTTTCCTAGATGTACAATCTACATCTCATCTACAACCTACACCTCATCAAACAACGAAAACACAAAACCTGATTTCATACATTTACTTTATATTTAGTTTCAGCCAGCTGGTTGTGAATAGAACAATAACATTCTGCCATGACTGATGCCACAGCAACCTCCATGAGAAATGCCAGAAAAGGAAACTTCAAACATGGGAGATTTTTAGTGGTTTTGGTAGACAGTACCAAGTGGAAATACAGGTTGGAAAGAAAAAATACTAATCACAAATTCTGTTACACGGCAAGCTATAATTACACAGCCATAGGAAATATTACTAAAGCTCATTCCAATTATATTTTCCATCTAAACATAACTCCACCCACTTTAACTACTGTGGATTATTTTTTAACTGATTGACAAGACTTCTAGGACTGATTCATACATGTAGCTTACTGCAACACGTCCTTACTTGATGATTCTCCAATGAGTGTGAATTGCCTCCATGGAAAAGTTATGTGTCTGATGTGGTTTGGGCTGTGATCATCTTTGTAGAAGACTGACGACTGCAGCCATTACACCATGTGTAAAATTGTTTCCTGAGTATAAGTGTACTAGAGTAAGGTTTCTTTTGCCACAAGAAGAGAGTTACCAAAAAAAAAAAATCACAGAAACAGGCTGTAAGGTATCTAACTATACCCAAATATATCTAAATAGTAAAGACTGTTAAGTGCACACTTATGGCCCATCCACTGTATGAAGTTGACAGAGCCTTATGTTATATTACTTGTTGCATATTCCTTCAATTGTGTATGGCTCAGGATACCAGTTTTCTGACTTCCCTATATCCATAGATCATTGATTGCTAACATTTGAATAGTCCAAGACTTTTCTGTGTTGTATCACTATGCTCCACAAATTAAGTAGCCTGTTGGCAAAGTGGATAAAGCACTGGCAAGTGTATAGAAGGGCATGCCATTTTGTCCAGCATATGGGTATAAAGTTAAAGTTATCTTAACTCCAGAGGAATGTAGCCTTCTAATTCAGTTCAGGTATTACTTGTGACCAGTGTTCCCTCTAAGCTGAGTTAGTGTTAGCAAGCTCACAGTTTTTTAGCCTCTACCTCACACACTTTTGTCTTAGCTCAGGAAGGATGGCTCCAGAGCAAACTAATTTATGCAGCAGTCAAATTGCTCACAACTTTAATGCCAGGAGCTCACAAAGCAGAATTTTTGCTCACAAGACTCCACAGCTTAGAGGGAGCATTGCTTGTGACCATTAGAACTAATTGAATTTAACAGCAGAAGTTTAGAAGAAAGTGATCATATTTAAATTTTTTCTCAGTGGATACAGACAATCAGTTATCAAGTGGTAACTTAACTCAGTATGCAATGCATGTAGTGACTCAATAAACTTATCGTCCTACTCTCCTGCCAAGTAGTAAGGAGAATTTTAATCACACCAGGTACAGATGTGTAAGTAAATAATTTTGTTATGTGGTAGTCTGAGCTTACACAGAATTCATCATTAGGATTTTTTCAGTAATTTACATATGCTTTAACTAAAGACTATCTAAAGGAGTAACTTTCATCATCATACTCCAGTTCATCTTCTGCATCATCCTCCAGAAGTCCATATTTAAATTTACGATAGACTGTGCCATCTTGGCCCATGTAGACAATATCATCATCATCGTCATCATCATCATAATCGTCTCGATCTTTGTATTCAATCACCTGATCTTCTGGGTAACTGGTGCTTTGGTAGTGATTACTTTTGATAGAAGTGAGAGTCTTTGCATTGTCTGCCAGCTTTTCATATCCACCTTGGTTTAGTGGTTTGGGTTTGGCTTGTGACCTTCTCCAGATGAAAATAATAGCTCCAGTGGTGAGGATTAACAAAATGGATGAGGCAGTAACCAAAGCTGCAGTTTTTCCTTTATATTCTTCAGGCAAGTTCAAACTGGTGCGTAATATACACTCTCCTGGGTGGGTGGGGGGAAGCACAACTTTTATGCATGATGCTTATACTTACTTTACATTGTTACAATTCTTGATTCCTAGATCTTTAATACAATGTTTTGCTACAGCATATTTTGCTTATTTTGTTTACTGCAGTTTTATTATTTTATTGTTTTTGATTTTATGTATTTTGTAAATTACCCAGAAGATCAATTTGATGGAAGCTCAGGGTAAAAATGTTTTAACTAAATAAAAGAAAGATGTTCACAAGCATGGACAAAAGACATCTGAGATAGGAATTGCTAGGATCCAACTCTTTGCCTGAAGAAACTTCCACTTCGGGACTAGTGACTAGAATGTATCCAAGAACTCAAAAGTGCATGTATGTAGGAATTCTGTCTTTTATACTTAGATACAAGGGAAATCAGATTATCTACAGATAAATTTAGGAAGACCTATACTTATTTCAGAATTTAACATTGAGACCCTTTTATTTTTATTTTTTTAAATAGCTCAGTTCATCAGCTGTTCAACAGTTTTCATTTCCACTGAAAACATGCCAACAAAAGGCCCAGAGTGTGTTTGTACTTCTTGCTACTGCTTTTCTGAGGCAGGGAGTAGAAGAAGGGGATTTGTCCCTTGTCAAAAGAAACATTATGGCATTGTGGTAGAATCTGTTAATTTAAAATATCCCTGCCTTATATCCTGAGGCTGCTAACAAAATAGCAAAAGCTGTCAGGAAACCAAAACATTGTTATATACTCAGAAACAAGCTAAAACCCAGCATACAACTAATACAAACAGTTTACCTTCAAAGCATATAATAGCTGCACCTTTAAAGTTAACCCCCCCCCAGCAGATTACAAATTTGTAAGGTATATGATTTCAGAATGTTCCACTTAAAAGAAAAAGAAAAAAAAGCTGACAGGAAGAAAGGTTCTCACTTTCTCCTGCGATGTTAATTCATACTATAAGCCTCAAAGGCAATCTGAAGTGATACAGTCCAGGAATACTTGAGACAGCTAATGGTGATGATGGGCAATAGATTTGGAAAACAAATAGGAAATACTTTATTTAACAAGTAATTGTGGAATTCACTGCCAGTGAACATAGTGATGGCCATAAGAATGTGTGTTTAAAGTGCTGTCAAAGCTACAGGGTTTTCCAGACGAGACAAACAGAAGTGGTTTGCCATTACATGCCTCTTTGTAGCCACCCTGGACTTCCTTAGCAGTCTCCCATCCAAATACTAACCAGAGCCAACCCTGCTTAGCTTCTGAGGTGTGATGAAATTAGGCTAGCCTGGGCCATTTAGGTCAGGGCATCTTGAGAACAGATGGCCTTGAAAAGGGATTAGGCAGATTCATGAAGGATAGGTCTATCAGCGGCTACTAGCCATGATGACTTAAAGGGACCCTCCCTAGTCAGATGCAGCAGTCCTGTGGATACTAGTGCTGGAGGCAACATCAGGGGAAGGCCTTGGCCTCTCCATCTTGTTTGTTGGCCCTGCAAGAGCAACTGGCTGGCTGCTGTGTGAAACAGCATGCTGGACTGAATGGGCCAGTGGTGTGATCCAGCAGGGTCTTCTGATGTTCAAATAGCTCTGCCACTTCATTTGCTTTTTTTGTCGCCTTTGTCAGGGCTGGTTGGCTCACTGAGGCTGCTGACTGGCTCACTTTTACCTTCTACATTATACAGCTCTCATGCATAAATGCCTTCTGGCTCCCCTAGCAATCAACTATAGGGCTGAACATGAACCAGATCATGAAATAAAGTTTGTGACAGTTCGTGATTTGTGAACCAAAGTTCATGGCAGGTCAACCAACATGAACTTTTCACAAACTTTCAAGTAGTTCATGGAGATTCCTGCTGGTTTGTGAATGGATACATTTCCAGACAGACTGTTTCTGTGCATACAAAGGGCTTACCAAACTTCAAAGCAACAGAGGAGTTGGAATTCTCCAGCCTTAGAAACACTTTTGTCAGTTTGAAATTAGTCATATCAATTTCAGGAGGTTTCTCCTCCTCCTTTGCCCACGTTCCTTTGTGTTCACTTCCCATTTTCTTGCACAGAACTTGCAAAATCCCACCCCCCTTGCTTGAATTAGTGTCTCTGTGCTTTGAGATCAGTGCTTTTAAGCTTGCACTGCCAGTGGCACTGGGTTCTGCTGGGAATTCTTAGGATTGCACTGGTGCTGCTGGCACCCTGTACATTTTACTGGTTCTGCTGGGCTTGCAAAAATGCCCCCCTGTTTACATAAGAACATAAGAGAAGCCAATGTTGGATCAGGCCAATGGCCCATCCAGTCCAACACTCTGTCACACAGTGGCCAAAAATACCAGGTGCCATCAGGAGGTCCACCAGTGGAGCCAGGGCATTAGAAGTCCTCCCACTGTTGACCCTCCCAAGCACCAAGAATACAGAGCATCACTTGCCCTAGAGTCCCTATCTATACCTTGTGGCTAATAGCCACTGATGGACCTCTGCTCCATATGTTTATCTAATTCCTTCTTGAAGCCGTCCATGCTTGTAGCCACTGCCACCTCCTGTGGCAGTGAATTCCATGTGTTAATCACTCTTTGGGTGAAGAAGTACTTCCTTTTACCAGTTCTAACCCAACCGCTCAGCAATTTCATTGAGTGCCCACGAGTTTTTGTATTGTGAGAAAGGGAGAAAAGTACCTCTTTCTCTACCTGCTCTACCCATTCATAATCTTATAAACCTTGATCGTGTCACCCCTCAGCCATAGTTTCTCCAAGCTAAAGAGCCCCAAGCGCTTTAACCTTTCTTCATAGGGAAAGTGTTCCAATGCTTTTATAATTCTAGTTACCCTTTTCTGCACTTTCCCCAAAGCTATAATATCCTTTTTAAGGTGTGGTAACCAGAACTGTACATAATATTCCAAATGAGGTCACACCATTGATTTATATAGGGGCATTATGATATTGGCTGATCTGTTTTCAGTACCCTTCCTAATAATCTCCAGCATAGCATTGGCCTTTTTTATTGCAGTCACACACTGTCTCAACATCTTCAGTGAGTTATCTACTACGACTCCAAGATCTCTCTTGGTCAGTCTCTGCCATTTTGGACCCCATCAACGTGTATTTATAGTTAGGATTTTTGGCTCCAATGTGCATCACCTTGCACTTGGCCACATTGAACCCCATTTGCCACGTTGACGCCCACTCTCCCATCCTCGACAGATCCCTTTGGAGTGCCTCACAATCCTCCCTGGTTTTCACCACCCTGAACAACTTTGTATCATCTGCAACTTTGTATCATCAGCAAATTTAGCCACTTCACTGCTTATCCCCAATTCCAAATCATTAATGAACAAGTTAAAAGAACTGGACCGAGCACTGATCCCTGTAGTACCCCACTGCTTACCACCCTCCACTGAGAAGGCTTCCCATTTATACTCACTCTCTGTTTCCTATTAATTAGCCAGTTTTTGATCCACAAAAGGACTTGTCCTTTTATCCCGTGATTTTTGAGCTTACTTAGGAGCTTTTGATGAGGAACTTTATCAAAAGCTTTCTGGAAGTCAAGGTAAATAATATCTACCGGGTCCCCCTTGTCCACATGTTTGTTCACTCCCTCAAAAAACACTAACAGGTTAGTGAGACAAGATCTTCCCTTACAGAACCCATGCTGAGTCTGCCTCAATAGTTTTTGTTCATCAATGTGCTTACTAATTCTTTCCTTAATAACAGTTTCCACCAATTTACCTGGTATCGACATCAGACTGACTGGCCTGTAATTTCCCAGATCTCCTCTGGAACCCTTTTTAAAGATGGGAGTGACATTAACTACCTCCCAGTCCTCAG
The DNA here is from genome assembly GCA_029375565.1 of Gekko gecko. Taxonomy (NCBI): domain Eukaryota; kingdom Metazoa; phylum Chordata; class Lepidosauria; order Squamata; family Gekkonidae; genus Gekko; species Gekko gecko. The sequence goes on from JAPDNY010000007.1 coordinate 115,451,700, forward strand.
GAATGGAGGCAGATATTAATGAAAGATTACATATTTTTGTAAGGAGATCCACAAATTCACATTTGAATTCTTTCAGAACTCTTGGATTAATGCCATCCAGGCCTGGTGATTTATCAGTTTTTAAGTTGTCTATCAGTAGTAGGACCTCCTCTCTCGTCACCTCAATCTGGCTCAGGTCTTTCAACACCCCTCTCGAAATCAGCAGTTCTGGAGTGGGCAAGCATTTCTCATCTTCCACAATGAAGACAGAGGCAAAAAATGCATTCAGCTTCTCAGCCATTTCCCTGTCATCCTTCAGTAGTCCTTTTACCCCTTGGTCACCCAAGGGCCCCACTGCCTTCCTGGCTGGTTTCCTGCTTCTAATGTATTTGAAGAAAGTTTTATTGTTGGTCTATGTTTTTTGCTATATGCTTCTCACATTCCCTTTTTGCCTGCCTGATCACAGACTTGCATTTTATTTGCCACAGCATGTGTTCCCTTTTATCAGCTTCACTGAGACTAGCTTTCCACCACTTAAAGGAATCCTTCTTATCTTTTACAGCTTCCATTCCTTTGGTAATCATGCAGGCTTTTTTCTATACCTATTTGTGCCTTTCCTAACCTGCGGTATATATTTTTTCTGAGCTTCTAGGATTGTAGTTTTAAATAGTTTCCAAGCTTCCCCAATGGTTTTAACCCTTTCTACTTTTCCTTTCAATTTCTTCCTCACGTGTCCCCTCATATCAGAGAAGTTACCCCTTTTAAAGTTAAAAGTGGTGGTGTCAGTCTTTTTGGCCAATTCCCTATTTATACAAATGTTGGACTCAATAGCATTATGGTCATTGTTCCCAAGCAGTGCAATCACTTTTACATCTCTCACCAGGTCTTGGGAGTTACTTAGGACCAAATCCAGGATCGCCTTTCCCCTGGTAGGTTCCATGACCATCTGCTCCATAGCACAGTCATTGAGAATGTCTAGAAACTCAATCTCTTTTTCCCGACTAGAACACATATTGACCCAATCAATGTGTGGATAGGTAAAATCACCTATTACGCCATGGTTTTTATGTCTAGCTGCTATCTTTAATTCATTCATCATTTTATAATCCTCCTCTATCTTTTTATCTGGTGGGTGATAACAAACTCCCAGTGTTAAGTTTCCTTTTGGGCCCATTATGTCAACCCATACCATTTCCAGAAGTGAATCCAATTCTCTTACCCTCTCAGTCTTACTGGACTGTATACCCTCTCTGACATACAGACCCACCCCACCTCCAACCTTTCCCCCCCATCCTTCCGATATAATATATAACCAGGAATCACCGTATCCTACTGGTTTTCCTCATCCCACCAAGTTTCTGAAATACCCACAATGTCTATTTCCCCCCCAATACCAAGCACTCCAACTCCCCGATTTTACCTTGGACACTTCTAGCATTTGTATAGAAACACCTATAATTTCCCATACATGTTAAGCCTGCAACCTTCATCTTGGTATCTCGAGACCTTGTCTGGCAGTACATATCACTAGCCACAGTCTCAGTGGACAATTCCAATCCACCTCCCTGTAGAAAAGCAACAGCTACCCCCTCATCTCTCCGAGATAAGCCATTCCAAACCAGAGACCTTTCATCTCCTATTGGCTTTCCCCCAATATTCATTTTAAAAACTGCTCTGCCACCTTTTTGATTTTAAGTGCCTGCAGCCTGGTTCCTTCTCGGGACAAGTGGAGACTAATGGAGAGCTTAGATTGTGATTGAGCTAGCATTGCCACATTGGCACTGGGTTCTGCTGGGCAGTAGTACATTGCACTGCTGGTACCCTGTACACTGCACTGGTTCTGCAGGGCATGCCCAAATGCCCCCTCTTCAGTTTCTACTGCAGAGATTCTCTGGTTTTACCTTAGTCCTGTCAGGTTTGCACTGCCACAGTGGCACTGGTTCTGCTAGGGTTGCAAAAATGCCCCTTCACCTTCAGTTTTTACTGCAGCGATTCCTTGGGACTTTGATTCTGTTTTGCTAGTCTTCTATTGCCCTTGCCCCTGCTTTTTTTTTTTTTTAACCTCTGTTGAAAACAATGGAGGATGGGGCACCATCTTTGGGGAGCTGAAACTCAGACCCCATAAATCCAATCCTCATGAAACATGGAAGGCAGGTAGGGGAGAGTCAGTTGGAGTTCTCCTGAAAGTTTGGTGTCTCTGACATGGCAGGGGGCTGTTCTACTTTGTCATGGAACAAACTGATTTGTTTAGCACTTAAAATTCATGACAGTTCATGACTCACAAACTGGGTACACCACAAACCAAAATGAACTGCATTTAACTGGTGCGTGACCATCCCTAATCAACTATACTCGCTTAAAAAGTTCAGACTCAGAATCCATTTAAATATTCTGTATGCACTGCCAAAAACTGCCTTCCCTTGGTAACAACCTGTGCAGCTGTTGCGACATTAAAAACAAACTTCTTTGTTGCCCGAGTTTTCCCAACTGTATTCAGCATCTGAGCTGTCACCACCAAGGATATATAACAAAGCAGTATAGGTAGAGATATGAAATCCTTCAAAGGGGTTTAATCTCAGACTTTATAAACTACTTTTAAAAATCTATAATGGAAAAAGGCCAAAAAATGTTTATTCCTCCTTCTGCTTATTATTATTACCTCGGATTTCACTGCAATCGCAACAATCTCCAGTTTCTTCAGGCCCGTGACTCTTACAGCAGGACACACAACGACTTTCATCCAGATAGAGTTCGGCATTAGGAGGACACACAGTGCAGTTGAGAGCACCAAGTCCCTTGCACTCTGTACAACTCTCATGGCATTTTTCACATCTTTGTGGGTCCTCCTTGAAATCAGAAACACAGGAAGAAATTTGGATTTGGGTTCTGCTTGTTTCCTGCAAACATAGGACTTTCATAAAAGCTTGAGACTTCCTGATCAGCTTTTCAGCTTTCTCCTAAGTAGCTGATTGGCAGAAGTTCCATGATGCTTTATTGGGCCATGGAATTATATGAACAGTACCCATCTGGCCAGGCAGTTCCCTATTCACCTTGGAATATGTGCATGGAAACTTGCCTACACATATCTAGGTTGAGGCAACTGATTATGTTATGGACAGGCTGAGATCGGTTTTTGTGCTCATTTCATCCTAAGATCTGGCCAAGAGATTCTGTTTGCCAGTGGCTTGCATGTTTCTTTGTAGTGCCATCCATTTTAAACATGGTTTCCTTCCAGTTGCTGCTTCTCTCAGAGGAAAACAAAATGAATGACCAATGATATATGAAAATGTACTTAACATTCAGCATTGCCCAACTGCTCTATAGTAGAACTGAGGGGGTTTTTTACAGAAAAGCCTAGAAAGCAAAACCAGGGCTGGCTTGCTCACTAGGCGAGCTAGGTGCTCACCTAGAGCACACTGGCCACAGGGGCGCCAAACTGCACCCCCCCCGTGAAAAGCCCCCTGTCACCACCGGCGCTCCAAGGGAAGGGGCAGCTGTGGAGCACCCAGGAAAGCCAGCGCTGGGAGGGAAAGAGCGGGGGTTAAACCCCCCCACCTTTTCCCTGGCTTTCCTGGGGGCCTCGCAGCTGCAGAGCACCCAGGAAAGCCGACACTGGGAGGGAAGGGGCGGGGATTAAAAAAACCACCTCTTCCCTGGTTTGCCTGGGGGCCCTGCAGCTGTGAAGCACCCAGGAAAGCCAGCGCTGGGAGGGAAGGGGCGGGGGTTAAACCCCCTGCCTCTTCCCTGGCTTTCCTGGGGGCCATGCAGCTGTGGAGCGCCCAGGAAAGCTGGCACTGGGACGGAAGGGTCGGGGGTTAAACCCCCCACCACTGCCCTGGCTTTCCTGGAGGCCCTGCAGCTGCAGAGCACCCAGACAAGCAGGTGCTGGGAGGGAAGGGGCGTGGTTAGGCTAACCACATGGTTTTAGCCTAACCACGTGGAGCAGCAGCCGGAGCCCAGAGGGTTCTGTTCCCTCTCTCCCGAGCTCCCAGCAATGGGTCTATGTTTCGAACCTCCGGAGACTTCATGTCCAACAATCCGACGGCTGACTTGCTCGTTCGCGCAAGTGCTCTGACCCCCTTTCGCTCATGTCTCCTTCTGCCAAGCCGGACTTTGCTTTTTATAGATGGCTGAGGCGGGGGGAGGGGGAGGGTGAGGGAGCAAGAGGGAGGCAGCTGTGGCTCCAGTGTCTGGCTGGGGATGGGGAGAGAAGCAACTGCAAAGGTGCCGGAGCAGACCCTTGATGGTGAGGGGAGTTGCCTTGCCTGGCTGCTACTTCTCTGGCTTCGCAGGGGAGGGAGGAGGGGGAGAGCTGAGGATGGAGAGGGAAGAGCAGAATCCCTTGTCTTTCCTGCATTTCCACCACCGCCCCCCCCCCACTGTCCAGGCCCCATCGAGAGGTTGGCATTCCCGGTGGGGTGGGTGCCACAAGCTGGCTTGCCTTGGGCGCCCAGACACCTGGGACCGGCCCTGAACAAAACAAGTCATCCTGCCCTGCTAAAACCAGCTAGGTGGTAATTATCCATAGCAGCCTAAATTTCTGCCATAATTTTCCAATTTAAATGAAATTTAATTTTAAAGTGTTGCCAGAAGGGGTAAAAGACCATTGCTCATTTATGCACACATATACATAAACACAGAGCCTTGCAAAAATACGCAAAAAGGGAAATTTCATATTGCCTAACATTGAATTTATATTGTGGGGAGTAGATCACATCTGTGAATGTGGTACCTCTGAGACTTTGTATTCTCCTGCAAAACATTCTGAGAAGCACATTCCACCAGCAAAACGATAGCTCCACACACAAGATGTACAGCTGAGTGCTCCCTTTCCTTAATAATAATAATAAAAAAGAAAGGATAATGCATAGAAAAATATTTAACTCATTCTGACATAGTGCTGTTAACACTAATCCCATTCATAAGTAAATATTGAATGTCATGTCTATACTGGACCCAGATATTGGTAGAGTCTAAGGTTGAAAAATGTTGTTTTATGGTGCTTTCAGTGAGGATTTTCTGAGCTCCTAAACAAGTTGCCAGAAATAGATGGGATATCCGTAGAGTTATCAAGCTACAGAAAAAAGTCCATCAAGATCTTAATCAAAAAGTGCCAACAAATATGGAAAACAAAATAATAGACCACAGACTGGAAATGCTCAATCTACATTCCAATTCTGAAGAAGGCAATGTCAAAGACTGTGGCAGCTATCGGAACATTACATTAATTTCTTGTGTGAGTAAAGTGATGCTCAAAATCTTACAACAAAGAATGCTACCCTATATGGAATGAGAAATGCCAGATGTTCAAGCTGGATTCAGAAAAAGAAGAGGCATTAGCGACCATATTGCGAATTCACATTGGTTATCGGAGCATACAAGAAAGTTTCAGAAGAAAATCAGGTAGGGTATCAGAGATTACAGCAAAACTTTTGACTGTGTGGATCATGAAAAGGTATGATTGATTTTAAGGAAACTGGTGTGTCACAACATCTGATTGTGACAATTTATTTTCTGGACAAGAGGCTACTGTAGGACAGAATATGAGAAAACAATGGTTTCCATTTGGTAAGGATCTATTTTATCTCCCTATCTGTTCAGTCTATATCTGTTCAGTGCTAATTATTTCTTTATGATATCCAGCATTCTCACTGTTTGTTCTACAAAGGGTTGCTATTTTCAGTATGAAGAGCTCAAGGAGAGAAAAAAATGGATGGAGCGCAGTGGAAATGAACAAGGAAGCAGATGAAATTGTTCTAACAGACCAGCCTGAATTAAAAAATCCTGGATGGATCTAACAGTTGACATTTTTGATGATATTGATTACCTCCTTCCTTTTATTTAGACTATTTATACCTAACAGGACACTAACACTACATTGCAGTCGCTTCAACAAGTAGTAGAAGAAATCAATCAAGAAGTATAACAGACTTGTACATGAGGAGTTTTGGCTTGCAGAATATCAGAAATAAATTCAGCTGTTGCAGGTAAGCATACAGGAACCTATGTTGCAGCATTCATAAAATATTAGTTAAGTAAGAGAAAAGCTATTAACTTTTGATAATATTTTCAAGATACCCTAACAGTGTAATGTCATATCTTACCTTGGCAAGAACGGCAGGTTGGATGGCACCGTTCACAGGTATTTTTATTATGGTCTGCAAAGTAATGTTCAGGGCAGGAGGTATGACATTCATTCTTGGAGGGTAGCAGGAATAGATATGCATCACAGGACAGACAATCTGTGTTTTCAGGCCCTACACATTCCTTACAAGTTTTGTGGCATCTCTCACAAGAACCAGTGACATTATTTGCATAATATCTGAAACAGACAAAAAAAGAAGCGTAAACTTGCACTGAAAGAAAAGACTAATTTATCTCTGATCACTTTTTAAATACATATTATCAGCTATTAAGCATTGTTTGTGTTTTGTTATAGTCAAGTAACTATCATGCAAAAAGAGGCTCTGAGACAGAGGTGTGTATTTTGGGAATAGCAATGAGAACTCAGGAATGCAGTTTCTCCATTTTGGCTAAGACATTTCCTACTTTGCTGGGATCAATAGTTCTTAAAGATTACCAAGTCTTAAAGATAAACTTTCTCTTTAAAAGGGCTGTAGAATTTGTGGATATTTCAATCCTTTTCCCAGTTTTTTTGGTTTCCAATTACTAGGATTATTACAAAGAATTTTTGTTATTCCAGGGCATTTTTTTCATAGGGGCAGTGATATTACAATCAGTAATATGTTCAATATAGCGTTTTAATTTTAGATCCTTGGGCCTTACCCAGTTGTACAGATGTGTACACATCCATGTTCTTGTTTGTACCAGCCTGGATGGCAAGACAGGCACTGTCTACTGGGTCTTCCACTGCAAGTCTCACAGTTCTTGTGGCAAGGATAACATTTATGTTCATCTCTGTCCATGTAATAGCCTTTGGGACAGACTTCTACGCAAGTTGTATCTGCATGGACATTAACACCAGATATAGTTCATATACAACATCCCCTAGTATCATTCATATACAACATCCCCTATATGGTTCATATACAACATCCCCCAACCTGTATTATCTATGCTGCCCTTCTTCTTAGGAACTCATTGCAGACTATACCTCCCCCAATCGCTCTTCACAATAATCATGTGAAATAGATTAGACTGAGATTTGAAATCCCAGCACAGAGACACACCAACATGGTGCCTGTGGGTGGCATGGTGCCCAGCCACATAGGTTCTGGTGTTCACTTGCTTGTTTCCCAAAGAAAAAGGCCAAAACCTGGCTTTCCTCCAGTTCACTGAAGGAGAATGTGCTTCAAAAAAGACAAAAAGTTATTACCTTTGTGTCTACTGGTAGCAGCTGCCTCCATGATAGCAGGATGCTTGACCTAGAATCTGCTAACATTTGTCAAAGTCCCCGTGATTGGACCCTACCCCTATGGCAGCCATTTTTTAATTGGTCTCACTAACCATTTTGTTGTGATGCCTAATATCTGTTCTCAAAACTCCCTAGTGCCACAGGTTTCATAAGACTGCTCTGGTCTCTACAACACCATGGTTCATATGAAAAAGATATAACTATCATTTTCTATTTTCATAAGTGATTAATCATACCTGATTCTCACTGTGTTAGGACTAATCAACAGTCTGTGGAAATCTTTGGCCAGCTGCCTGGTGCAATCTAGTGAATTCTGGGGCTAGGTTTTTATTGCATTCTGGTGGGGGGCTCCAATCTTCTTCTTGGAATTTTCTGGCATGTGCCACAATGACATCACTCGGAAATGATGTCATTGCACATGGCATGTTGCATGGAGGATGCTCTAGCATTTGAGGAAAACTCTATGATTACCATAGGAAACTCTATGATTACCATAGAGTTTTCCGCCAAATGCTAGAGCATCCCCCATGTGACGTGCCCTGTGTGATGATGTCACCTCTGGATGATGTCATTGCATCAGGCATGTTGGGCGCAGATGGGGCTGCTTGGGGCTGGGGCTTCCCCCACTGGCCAGCTAGACAGTGGTGGATTGGAGCCCCTGAAAGCTCCCCCATCAGAGGGATGGCGCCCCTGAAAGCACCCCCATCAGAGGGATGGCAACCCTAGCTGGGGGCCACATGGTACTAACAAACAAGGACAAAAAGTAATGGCTTTGGTGTTAAAAAGTCCTCTGGAACAACAACAAAAACCCCTTTTGGCAAGTTCCCTAAGGTAGATGGTTTGAGACCCAGATATTCTTTTCATAGAGCTCTCCTAGTTTATACAGGTTCACCCATCCCTTTCTGTTGAATGGACTGCCTTATGTAAACTGAATTCTCCTCAGTATTTGCAAGACCCATCCACAAAAGCCCACTCTGAATATCCATGAAGCCCTGCATTCAGGTCATGTACTGCATGTGCTAAATCCTAGAAAATGCTTACTGAGGAGATACCAGTTGTTTAGACAGCTGAGGCAATGATCTTCAGCAAAGCCTGTACAACTCAAACATTTTCTGTGACAAGGCCTGCATGTCTTTGTGTATTCATCATAATACTCAGTGAGGATGCATGGCGTCTCACAGTGACCAGGATGGCTCATCGACAGTCCTTCTCTACAAGTAGTGCAGAAAGTGGAAGATGAGCAAGTTTGGCATGTCGTGTCACAATCTGAAATTAGACAAGTCATAAATACTTGACCAGTTTTTATTTTAATTCCCACACACTCAATAGCTTTTACTTTGCTGTCTGATTTTCTAGCTCATGCTTTTCCCAAGCATCCCTGCCTTCTCTAGATTGTTGAGCTTCTGAACAGGGACTGTCATTTTTTAAAGCATGTAGCAAGTTTCTGGAATTACATAAATCATAGTTATAGATGTATTTGCAATCCTAGGGTTGAATCCAGATTAAATATTTCACTAGCTCCCTATTCCCACTGCCGATCACTGATCTCCACAAAATGCTGCTCCTGGGAAATAAGAGACCCTTAGGACCACAATGCAGTGGGAACCAGTACATATTGCTGGATACAACCCCTAGTGTGATAGCTGAGGTTGGCAAAGAGAATCAAAAGTTCAGTGTTATTAATTACAAGCTGAAAAGGGCCTTTGATGTTAACCTCCTCTCAATTGAATAATTTGTATATCCTACCCCAGCACTCAAAACCTCTCCCCCTCAGATTCTCTAAAGGGATCCATATGGCTGATTTCTCCTAAAGCTCAGCTGCTCTCAATTTTCTGTCCCTTCTGGAGCATTTCTATGGGTAAACTGAAATGATCCTGTCTTTGTGGGTACTGGGGGATGCTCCCAAGCTGGTAGAGCTCCCTACCTTGTTTGTGTGTGGCCCTGTTGTGCAGCTTTCCCAGAAAACCCAGCCAGTTTATCATGTAAACAGAGAATGATGACAATTGGAACTCCATAAGGAATTGTGGAGAAGACAATTTAGAAATTCCCTCCATAGGTTAGAAGTGAGAAGCAGCATGAGGAAGACTCAGACTGTTTTGGCGTGGACTAGAGCCCTGATTGACAAGTGGACCACTCACACCATGTCTAGAGTACTTAAGTCTTCAGATCACACATTGTAACACCATACCATTGTTAGATCACTTCATAACTCCGGCTAGTGCAAAGTGCAGTGGCGTACCTGCTGTGTTGCCTGTGTGGGCACACATTCAGCCAGTGCTATGACAATTGCATTGGCTACCAGTTGAGTACCAGATCTGTTTTCAGGTACTGGTATTAAGCTTTAAAGCCCTATGTGGCCTGGGACCAACATACCTGAGGGACCGCCCTCTCCCCATATGTACCTCAGAGAGCTTTGCGCTCTGCAGATCAGGACCTGCTTGTGGTCCCCAGCCCAACGGACGTCAACTTAGCCTCGACCAGAGTCAGGGCATTCTCTACCCTGTCCCTGGCCTGGTGGAACATGCTCCCACTTGAGATCAGGGCCCTGTGGGACTTGTTACCATTCTGCAGAGCCTGCAAAATGGAGCTGTTCCACCAGGCCTTTGGCTGAGGTGGTGGACATCTAATAAAAGCTTGGCCTCCCCTGCTAAAGATACCATTTTCACATGGCACAGGCTAAGAAGATCTAGAGAGCAATGGCATGAGCTGGCAATCTCTGCACAAGGATAAATAGTCTGTTCTGTTTTAATCTATGCTGCTTTTAAACTGCCTTGTTTTATATTTCTATTTAATATGTTTTGATATTTTTAATATGTTCTAGATATTGCATTTGTGATCCGCCCTGAGCCCACTTGCGGGGAGGGCAAAATATAAATTTAAGTACATAAATAAATAAATATAATACCATATTTTTCAGATACCCTATTAATTTGATGATCATAGCAGCAGTGTTCTTTTACTGTCCATGGTCTTTGTTAGATCACCGTAAATATTTAAGCTAATATTTTCAAAACCTCTGCTACTTAGAGGTGATGCAGGATATCAGGATCTCCTATGCTTTTATCTTATTTTAACATCAAAGCAGATGCAGAGGGCTATTGATATGGAAATGATGTCATCAGAGGAAGTGTTTATTCCTTACTTCTTATAAATTTTCCTGTTCTAAATCACTGTTCTTTCATGAACGTATTATAGGCTCCAACTGAGAAAAATCTATTCCTTTACCTACTATCATGGAGCTAATAGTATCTTCAAGGAACAGAGTGGGAGGGAGATTTGGATCAGGGAAATAGCAAGGTAGGAAAGCACTACACACCCCTCCCACAGTACTACTTTCATGATCAAACTGGCCACTCATCACATTTTTCTGACATTTAAAAAGAGACATTTCCTGACTATAGGTCTCTTATATCATATTTAGCTTAGCCCTGAGACATTTTTCTTACTTAAACATTTATTCTCTCGTCATTTTAACACCTGAATACATTATCTTCAGAGTGTAGAACTACCTACTCTTACAGGAGTTATTTCTGTTCTGGATTTGCCTTCTTCTTGGATAGAGGCAGTGACTCATGTGCAGATGTAGGAAAATCTTCTTTTGAGGAAGCATAATTCCCCTGCATAGCCATATCATAGGGATGCCAGCCTCCAGGTGGGATCTGGGAATCCCCTGGAATTACTGCTCATCTCCAGATTACAGAAACCACCTTTTCCTGGAGAAAATGCATGTTTTAGAGAGTGTACTCTATGCTGTTGTGCCTCACTGAGGTCCCTGTCCTCCCCAGGCTCCATCCCCAAATCTCTAGGAGTTTCCAAACCTGGATCTGGCAACTTTACCCCCCCATCCCCCACTGGTGGCCAGGGAGGACCTGGCAACCCTACCATATTAGAAAGATGGATGACTCAGATGCAGACTTACTTATCCCCAGAAGACTTTACTGAAAGAAGGCAAGATCAGAGCACAAAGATACAGCAGGCAACCCCCTGCATAGGTGGATACTTCAAGCTCATCAGAGTCTTTAATTTTCATTTAATTATCATGGCATGCTGGTGGCTTAGGAATTACTGATCTGAACTCAGCCAAACCATCTTTGGTGCTAACTTTCTCTACCTCTGACTTGAAAAATACCTTGCTAAACACAAACAAAAATCACTGTGTAAACTGCAATACATAACAATTTACTGATAACCTTCCAAAATTATACTATAATATTTAATACTTATTAAAAGTTCCATATGCACAAAATGCTTCTAGGAATATTCAGTATTCTGAATTATATGCAGAACATCAAAGTGATATACAATCCTGCAAATCTTACTACAGGTTCATAAAGTCCTGAAACAATCTTTTTGTTTATGCATTTGCAACCAAAAAGTCTCTTCATTTATTCGTTGTAGAGTCTGGAAGAGATGAACAGCAAGCTGACGTGCTATTCTAGATATAAAAACATGTCCGACTGATGTCCTTCTTTAGAGTCACATATCAAGCAATTAATCTGGGCAATGCCTTCAAATAATAAGATACAGCTGTAACAATCATTTCCCTGGAGCATACCACTTCCCAAACACTTTTACAAGCCAGCATAAGTGTTTGCCAGCTTGGAAAAGTATTTGGAAAGCAGTATGCTCCAGGGAAGTGATTGTTACTGCTGTATTTTATTATTTGAAGGCATTGGTTCCAGATTAATTGATATGCGACTCTAAAGAAGACATTGGTTGGAAACTTTTAACATCCAGAATAGCACATCAAGTTGCTGTTCGTGTCTTCCAGACTCTACAACGAATAAACAAAGAGACTTTTTAGCCACAGATGCATAAGCACATCAAGTCCTAGAATGCAATCAATCTCACAAACACTCCTGTAGCAGCAAGATTTGTTTATTAGGAGAAAGAAAGGATCCAAGCATTGGCAACTTTCATGTTGAAACTGACTCCCAGATGTCAGTCCGCACAATATACTGAGAATAGGAAATCCCCCAAACACCCCTTAGCCAATCATGGTGCCCACTCAGCCTGCCGAATGTTTGCTCTGCCCATACCACTGCCCCCTAACACCTGCATACTGATGGTTACACTATCTAGAAGCTGCTTAGACTACAAGGTCACATAAAAAGATGAGACCACATTCTTCCCAAGGCACACTTAGGAAGCTTCTGCATGAGAAATGTTACACGCTGTCACTAACCAAGCAAAGCCAACATTCACTCTTCCCCCAATAGACAATAGAGATTTGCAAGGTTGTGTATCACTTTGATATTATTCATGTTATTTGGAATATTGGATATTTCTAGAAGCATTTATATGCATATGGATCTTTAATGACTGAATATCATAGTATTATTTTTGGAAGGTTATCAGTTAATTGTTATATATTATAGTTTTCACAGTGATTTTTGTTTGTGTTTAGCTAGCCTTTACACATGTTCCCATCCTATTTTGGTTTGAAAAATACCTTGACAGGCTGTATTCTGTTCTTCATAGTAAGTGCCTTCTGGGCATTCATCGATGCATTCACCATTATATAGAACAAAAGCGTCATCAGGACACTTTGTGCAGTCATCAGAATCTGGCCCATCACATTCTTCACAGTGTTCATGACAGGGAAAACAATGGATGGTGTCATCAAAGAAGCCAGATGGGCAATCATGTAAGCATCTCTTATGGTGCAGGAGAAATGGAGGCTCACATACTTTGATGAAAGAATAGAATATATCAGAAGTTAACAAATAACACATTTTTCTTTTATATGCTACAAACTCTCTCCTTCAGTTTGCTAGATTTTGTTGCTTGGAAACTTTTGGGAAACTTTTTTTTTAAAAAAAGATTTTATTGATTTTATAAGAAGAAAAAGAAAAACAGAAACCACTACTACAAAGAAACTAACACAAAACATAGAAGAAGCATGTATTCATTGTATCTACTTAAGTTTGACATAAATGGAATCATTCTTTTGTGTAGACCTGTGCTGCAATAGAGCTCTTCTGTTCCTGCTACCTGCTGCCTTTTGTGCTTAAGGATCAGACCATTTGCTAGGCCAATGATTCTTACAAGTGACATCACAACCTGCTGTCACAGAATGAAATGATGGGAATGGAAAAACAGTCTCATTCCCGCTTCCCTCTGTGTCAGAGAAACAAAACAGCATGGACCCACTCAGTAACAGAAGATCAGTATCTTAGTTGCTGTGCTTGTACCACAGAAGGAATATAATCTCCCTTGCAATAGAAGTTTCTTGTACATTAGGCTTGCCAACCTGCAGGTGGCACCTGGAGATCTTCTGCTATTACAATTGATCTCCAGATGACCACAATCAGCCTGGATAAAATGGCTGCTTTAGGGAATGGATTCTACGGCATTATATCCTGCTGAAATCTCTCCCCTTCCCAAACCACACTGTCCCCAGGCTCCACCCCTCAAATCTCCAGGTATTTCCCAACTCAGAGCTGGCAACCCTACTTGTACATCCTTTAGAAGTATTAGACCTCATGGGAGAGAGTGGTTTCCCTGCATATTAAAATTTCATAGGATTTGGGGGGCATAGGTAATCTGTAAATTGATGTTTGGGCATTGCCAAGTACCATCAGATTAAAAACTGTTATTGGTTCAAGTGATGAGCAAAGAGGCACGGTGATGGGTATTTGTATGTTTTTAAACCAGTGTTAAAATTAAGATTGCAGTTTTGTGTCATCATTGCTTGTCAGAAATGGCTTTTTGATGCTAATTTATATCTTTTTATTATTAAGATATGGGGTTCTTCTTATTGGAACATTTGTTTTATTTTAGCTGAAACTGATCTTAAGCAAATGTACAGGGTGGCAGGGAGCTTTTTCGTTTTGTATACTTTTCAGATAAGCATGTACATATGTAACTCTCAATGTAACTTTAACCTACATAAAAGCTTCTGTTGCTTTCATGAGTCATCATTCATCATCATTTCACTTAGTTACCATTGATGCACATCTTCCACTGTTTTGTATATGTGCAGTACAAAATGCTACTCTACCAAAGTAGCATTATTTTATGCATGTCGATAAGCAACAGAAACATAAGGCTTTAAATTGAAGCTTATGCTAAACTGAGGATGGAAATAAGTAAAATGAAAGGGAACATAAGAACACTGAATATCCTGTCTTGTACTGAATATGTATTGCAGGCTTTGTCAGTTTAATGGTACTGAACAATTTTTATACTATTATCAGTTGTTCAACAATTGTAGTAAATAAGTTCTTCTTCTATTTAGCCAGAATATATCCCCTCCCAAAGATATCATAGCCATATGTTTCCATATCAATAGTCCTAGCTGCATATTTTTAAATAAAGATACTAATGCACAACACCAATTTACAGAACTGTCTACAAGAAACTTGGCATACAGTTATCTCCCAGTGGATGTACATGGCAGACCAGGACGATTCCAGGGTCACTGTGGATGGGAGAGTTCACAAGACAGAAAGGGATCTGAATTCTCTATATCAGGGATGCACAACTCATACAGCTGATGTGGGATGTAACATGTTTTGAGTCTTGACTGGAGATAAAGGGGGGCACAGATGGATTTGCAGCTGCAGAATCTTGGAGTCACTGAGATGCTGCATTGCCGTGATGACAGCAAGCAGTTGACTGAGGCTGCCTGAGAGGCAGCTTTCTGACCCCACCTCAGAGGTGGGGAAGCTTCCTCTTTGTGTCTTTGAGGCTTGCATTTTCATCATGAGGCTTTTGGGTACAGTAGAGAAGTATCCCTTCCCCTGGGGTGGAGTCTTCGCTCAGAGAACAGCTAAGAAGCAGTGTACTGCTTCTCCTCAAGAAAGGGTAATCTCAGTTGCAACCAAGATCACAACCAAAACACAAGCCTCTCAAACTGAAGTACTGGTGGCTCCTTCCTTTAGCTTCATGGGAAGTAGTACTGAGAACCACAAAATATTTATTTATTTGCTTCATTTGTACACCACTTCTCTCCCCAAGAGGGGTCTCAAGTGGCTTACAACATTCTCTCCTCCTCTATGCCATGTCTCCAGTGTTGTGCGAGCTTGCTTGATGGTATAGAATTCTTTCTCCCTCTGGCATTGTTTCCATACTTCTAATTATGCCCCAAAACACCAAAATGAAAGGGGCAGGAAGTTCCCCCACAAATAGATCCCCTGTATTTCTAGATGGGTATCAACTTCACAAACTGGGTTCGGTGTAACTGTGTAACCAGGTTCAGTGTAACTGCTGATTGTTTGTAGTACCTTTACATATGTTTTCATTAATGCATTCTTGACACATCTCTGGGCACTCCTTACAAACGCCATCAGCTGCATAGTGCTTCTCTGAGCAGGAATGTTGACACTCTGATTGCTCTAGGAGCAAGGGGCTTTCACAGGACAGACATGTGGTGGCATTTCCTTTACATGTCTTGCAGGGGTGGCTGCAGATTGTGCAGATCCCATCTTCAGTAAAAAAGCCCCTAAAAGAGTTTTAAAAAATATCAAACTGTAGATCATGGTGTAATTGTCAAGGAACAAGAAAATACTTGGGAGGTTACCTAAAATCTTTAAGAAACAGTTTGTTTTAAATATGGCTGTTGTGCACCATACCTGTCTCAGTAGATAATGGTGGAGTTCCTACTTCTCTTTCTATATATCTATAGGATTTTAAGGCATCTGGGGCTACTGTGCATTTGAGAGCATCTAGACTTCTGCTTTGCTCTTGCAAAAAAAAGTCTGGAACCCAGGAACCTACTTAGCTAGTCAGCCCTGATAAATAAGGACAGTGGAATAAAAACACAGAAAAGAGAACGAATAGGGCATTTAGGGCTAAGCAATAATGTCTATCTATTTCAGTATTAGTAAGTTCCTGCCATCCCATCTACATGAAAGAAAAGGAAGAAAAATGTTTATGTTCTGGCCCTGGACCTTTAGGATGAAGTCCTCCAGCCACCATACCAATTTTATCATTGTTATCAATGAACCAGTATTAACTTACTGTTACAAAATGCAAAAGACAGGCCCTGTGTCTAGAAGCTAACAATGAAATGAGGAAGTAACATGTGGTCCATCATAAAGTTGGGCTTAGTCCAGTTGTGCTTTCATTCCACCCCTACTGAGGTGGAACAATCATGAAAACTGGGTAAATTACACTAAACAGATATGCACCTATCCCTATTATATTCTGGTTCATTCAGAAATATTTTATTTTAACTGTTTATAATTACAAAATCAAGATTCCGTTTGTAGATGATCACTCAGATTCTGGTTTGCCTTGATAAATACAAATTTTATTGCCTTCCCTCTATAATAGAAGTGGTGGTGTCAAGAAACAAGAAAATAATGAACAAGAAATAATGAAATGTATGATTTGACTACTGAAAAGGAATTGAATGTAAGAGAATATTGACTGAAATGTTAATCGAGGCGGAGTATCGTTGGAAGCCAGGGGAGGGGGGGATAAAAATTTGTAGAAAGGGATATGGCATGAATTATTAGCCAAATATGGAACATGGTATTATATCCTGTCAATAAATTTTCTTAAAAAAAAAAAAAAGAAACAAGAAACCAGAATGTCTGTATTCACATATTATACATGGCTATAGAAAATACTAACTGTGGTTAACTTCAAATCATATTTCAGAAGCTGGTTTGACAAACCCTAATTAACTATAGTTAATGGAAAGCCCTGCATTCAGATAACCACATTAGCCAGAGTTAGTGTAGTTAAACTGTGCTTTCACATGATAACCAAACTGAACCTCCATATGGGAGCATATATGGGTTGGATCCTATGAACCATGAACATAAAACGTCCATGGAGTGGACTTCTTCTCTTTCCTTCTGAAGCTTCCTGAACTCCAAAATCTATGCCTGAGCTTTGAGGTTCCTCCAGAACAGAATGGACTGTGATGCAGGGGAGTGCAGTAAGTAGGAAGGATTGGCAGGAATTGCTGCTCTACACTCTTGCATAACTCCACTCACAGAAGAGCTTGTGCAAGAGGGGAGGGGGAGGAGGTTTCTGCCAGTTTTTCCTTCTGTTGCAGCTCCCTGTATTGTATTACTCTATGTTCCTGAAGATCTACTGATCCTTACGAGCAGCTTTTTGAGGAGTGCAGAGATCTACATGGGGGCAGGAAAAGGAGAAGATACTAATTCCATGAACTTGTTTTGTTCACAGTTCATTGGGTCTGACTCTTATGATTCAAAAATGTGGGCCCATTTCCTATTCCAGATTGTTACTGGGATTGTCAAACTCTGAACTGGTTCTGAGAACATCATTCATGAAAAATATATACGTCTTCTGACTTTAATTTTTGAATACCCAGTTGTCCTTTTCACATGAATACACTGAATCACATCTCATGAAAAAATGCCAAATAAGACAGAAAACAAGCCAGCTACTCTATGTACCTAATGCTCACAGGAATTCGTGAGGAACAAGGCAGCTGGATTCTCTGTTTAGTCTCTTGCAGCATTTTAAATCAAGGCCAGAAATTTAAGACTATACTTCTCAAAGCTATTTATAGAAGACATTAGAATGGGGGAACTATGAATAATAAAAAGAAATCTAAGCTGTTATGTAGCCATCCCAAGAAGATTGTGATATATTTCATCATACAATACATGAGGTCATATTAGGACTCAAATAGGTGAAGCAAATCTGGGTGTTTGCATGAATTAATATAATTAGTACTAAAGTGAACATACTCATGACACTCCAGGAGGCATTGGCCTTGGTGCAAATAACGTGGTTCATCTAAATCAGATCGACACTTCAAACAATGGCTGACTTTAAGGCATTCTTCACAGTCACCTGTGCAGTTCTCACATTTCCTCATCCTCATATTTCCAAAAGTTCCTTGGGGGCAAGTGGAAATACAGGACTCAGCAAAAAGAAATTTCCCTGAAAACAATAGAAAGGATGCAGTATTACTGAAAAACCAATACTGTGCTTTCTGATACAGCAAATTTTAGGATGTGGTTGCTAAGCTACTTTCTTACTCCAAAACAGCATGAGATGTTTTCTTACATGCACATGATATCAGTAATAATAACTTACGCTTTTCTTTGAAGTGGAAAAATGCCTTGTCATCCTGCATTCTAGGTTACATTCAATAACCTGAGTGAAGTTCTGCTTTGCTCATGGAACAGAACTTTTCCTCCTCCCCCTTCCCACTGCACCCCTTGAAATGCTGCCCTTGAGCTGCAAGGGACCCCGCCCCCAAGCAATAGCACTGGGCATGAAAATCAGCAAAAGTGGATAAACCCAGCCCCGCGTGCACACACATCCCTCAGCTGAAAGGCCCTCCAGCTAGCAGAAGATGGCCAAGTGATATATATTTGATTATCTTATTCTCACAGCCCTTTAATGTACATTAGGATGAAAGACAGCTATTTGCTCAAGGCTAGCCAATATGCTTCATGAGCTAGTACGGATGTGAAGTGGGATTGGACAAATCTAAGCCCCTCATTGGCCAATGCAGTATATGGGCAGTATCCTCTTTTTGTTAGCTCCTTGTTAAGCCTTAAACAGGTAAAGGAAGGACATCTCTAAGGATTCCAGATTGTACAACTGAATAGATACTCCAGAGCTCTTTAAAATGCATGCTGCATATTGAACCACATTGGGGGTCTCAAAGCATTAGTCCTTCTTTTGCCTGTGATTACAGAGTCTGTCAGACAGATTAAAAGGCAGGCAGATATCCTGTTTTGCTAATTTTTCTGAGCAGCATAAATTGCAAAGTCATTCTTTTCCTTGTACTTAGCAGGCTGCTAGTATTTTCTATTTTGCTATGAAAATGTAGTAGGAAATTTGACAGAAGTCCAGACAGTCTTGGCCTGATGCCTTTCCTACCCAATTTTTCATGGCACTGGAGAAGCGTATGAGTGTCAAGGAAGTGGTGTCCAAAGCAACTGTTCCATGTTGCTTCTTGGTAAAGCAAGATAATAAGACAGCTGCCTTTAAAAAAAATATATCTTTCAGTTGATTAGATAATAACACTGCCTCTAATTTGTCCAGGATCCTACTCTATGGCATGCTTAGCCCACTGCTTCCCCATAAACTGTGCCTGCAGCCACAGGCCCATTGCGAGCAGGGCCTAGCACCAATGCCAAAGCATGATTAGATGCTTTCATTACAAAACTGCAATCCTAAAAGGACCACATCTGTTTTTATTTAATAGAATGTTTCCCTCCAGCAGCTTTGTTTAGCAAACCTCCAAATTGTTTTTGACACTTCCACAAAGACCAGTTAACAAATGCCTGCACTTTACTTGCTGTTTCATCACTTCATTACTCAGTCCTTGAAATTTACCACTGAATGTATGAATCAGCTTTTTTGAGAAATGCTGTGTTTAAAGTGACAACAAGTGATACAAAAATTTTATCAGCGTGTCTTTCACTTATATTAGTAATTGTGGTATTTGTTGACAGCTCTGTTCCTTTAATCCAGGTCTGTGTTTTAGACTGCCCTCATCCATTCCGGGACTTCGTGTGGGCATTGTTACTGCAACTACGCCCAAAGAAAGAATCATAGTTATTAATTGTGCTCCTGTTTAAAACCATGCTGGCTCCTTATTCTGATGGACACAACTGTAATCATTGGATGTTTCAGTCACTGGATGATGAATATGCATGTGTGAATGGGGCCCATGTTTTGAAGGCAGTTTTGAATTTGTTGAAGAATAGAGTTGCCAGGATGAGGCTTGCAACCTGCGGAAGACTGACCGGGGGTGGGGGTGGACTTGCCAGTGACCTAACGACATTGCCAGCAATGTGATGACATAACTTCTGATATGAACAGAAGTGATATTACTGTGCTGCTGGCAATTCTCTAGCATTCAGCCAAAACTCTATGGTTTAACTATTGCCAGTGATGCAATTTCACTTCCAGGGGTGCCAGTAGTGATGTTATCAAGTCAGGATGCTGCTTATTACCTTCCCCCTCTTTCCTTCTGCCACCCAGCCGAGCAGCAGCTAGAAGGGCTGGCTGGGCATGGAAGGTCTCCCACCTGAAGTGGGAATCTGTTAGCCCTGTTGAAGAATGACAGCACAAAGAAATATGACCCAATGAACTCCTCTTCTACATAGGCTGTTACTTGCATGCAGTTTACTGGAACAGACCCAAAGTTTGCATGGTATTTTAGAAATCCCACTAAGTTTCAGATACTAATGAGCTATTAATGATATAAACAAAGCAAGTCATAAAAGAAGAAATAAGAATTATGTTATTTTCCTGGAGGGAAAAAAGCTATTACAGTTTCATGAACTCTTAACTATGTATCTGAATAGTATCTATCTTAGAAGAATAGTAAAATTTCAAGAGCTAGTTATGATCTTTAGGGAATATACAGTATACCAAATATTTGATAATGCAAAGATATAATGCTGTAAAAGCTAAATTTTGCTACCTAGAGAACATGAAGTGCATGCATGAGCTGTTTTTTCACAGGTTTTGCATGGAGGATCACATGGCTGAAACTGAATACTTGTGGCTGTTTCAGGAAAAGAAAGAAAAAGTGATTTTATAATCTGATATTTTATAGATGTTTGCATTCATGTCAGAATACCTCATTCCAAAAATTATTGTCATTAGAGAGAATTGGAGAGCAATGCAAATGATACTGAGTTAATTAAACATCATATAATATAATAAATAATATACATATAATATATAAACATTATGAATCAGATAAAGGAGGAATATCCCTTTTCACATGACAGTGATGCTTCAAATGAATGCATGCAGAAGGGACACAGCTGAACCTGCTATCCCCTCTCTTACCTCCATATTATTTATTTATTTAATTTAAAACATTTCTATGCTGCCCTTTGACCCAACTCAGGGTTCCTATATGCTCATCTAAAGGTCAGAGAAGTATGCACCACTTTTATGCAATAGGCTCTTTCTAAGCAATCAGGTACCCTGTATTTTAGTACAAATACTTTACAGAACATGTGTATACAGGTTATATTATCCATCCGAACAGCTTTCACCTTGCAGCAGGAAACTGATTACTCAAGTCTGTTCTCAGTGTTGACATAAAACTACAGCATGTGACAAGATACCAGTATGGGGGAGGCATTATGATACATTCTGGATTTTAAGCAGCAACTGAGCTAGTCACTTCTTCTCCAGTGAAGAATCATAATGTTCATATAATGTTCATGATGTTTTGAAAATATTTGCAGCATGCTTAGTTTCCATACAGTTAATGTAGTATTTCTGATTCTCCACCAGAGGGAAATATATACTAGGAATAGCAGATCTATGTGAAGCATATGCCATACTAAACACTTATCAGCCAATCATTTTACTGCCTTCCAGTCAAATATAAACACTTAATGAATACTTATGTTCAGAGCTGCTTTTGACATTGCCTGGGACTCAAGGTACATGAAAGATCACATTGGTGGAGTTATTAATCCCTCTGTGCCAGAGAAGATAGAAGACTTCCACAATATTGCTGAATGTTTTCCTTCAGTGGGAAACAGATGTGTGCATGTTGTCTTTCCTATATGAAAGACTTCAACTTTTAATATAACATAAAACTCTTCCAATAGACAATCTTTTATTTGGATGTATAAAGATATAGCAGAGTGATTTTGTTCAGTTATCCAGCAGTATCCCTCTGTTATATTCACTTGATAATGCTATCTACGTGTATTGTGTCAGCATTCAAGGAAGATTTAGCAATGCTAACAAGGCAAATCCTTGGTGCAGCTCCAAGGGGAAGATTCTACTACTAGGATAGGCAATGGACAATTATCAGTCAGCTTTGACCTCTTGCACAGTGATGTGTGGGCTGTGCAGGACTACTTTCCAATTTTGTAATTAAGCTTTATTGTATGTATGATATAGTTTTCTAATCATTCTCTGATTTTGTAATTTAGTTTTTATTGTATGGTTTGTTGCATGTATTATACTGTTTCTGTTGTACTGTTGCAAGTGGTGTGATCAGCCTTGTGTCTCAGAGAGAAAGGTGGGCTATAAATGAAGTCAGTAAATCTTAAACTACTTGTGATAATTATAATTGATACTATATTTGTTGACTTTATACCCATTCAAAAGCAGGTAGATTGACATTCCTATTAATTAATGACCACTTTTAGTAGGCACTTTTTTAATTTAAAAAAATCCAGTTGGATCACATGAAACCTGAATGGAAGGAATTCACAGAACAGATTCTTCCCCCCCCCCACCCCGCCACCATATCTTCTGAAAATTTCCTTCTGAGGGTGAGCAGAGTGTTAGGAACAGAGAGGGAAGCAGAGCAGGAGCCGTAGCTTAAGGGAATCTCTCTCCTGCTTGCACTATTACAGCAAGAACCCTCACAAAGAGAGGAAGTTATTTCTGCCAATTGCCCCTTCTTGCTGAAGCCCCTGTGCTGTATCCCACTCAGTTTCTTAACATAGACCCTCAGGAATACCTTCTCAGAGTGTGCAGAGAGCTTGAAGGTGAAAGTGGGGCTAATCCACCCCATGAACTCCTTCCATCCATTCACAGTTTTTTGGATCCAACCCCATGTCACCTGAGATGTGTGGTGCAACAGACCCCCAAATAAAATCCTTCATTGAAGACATTCAGCTCCTGCAAACACAGCTCCTGCAAATACTAATAGCACATTTCTACATTTGCTTACTCGATATGTAATTCAAGGCCAGGTTGCATAGAGATATGCATGAAACACCTCTCTGTTCTGTACATTTATTTCTTTTTAGTACTTGGAATCCCTTGTTTTTATGCCTGAGAGTTCAGGATCATTAAGGACTAGTGAGGAAAGCCCGTTGTGGCAGTAGACAACGGGCCCTAGATAGGAAGGAAGGGTGGGTGGAAGGAAGAGAGGGAGTGAGTTAGAGGTGGGGGAGGCAGGAAAAGGGGGAGAGAGAGGGGGAAGAGGGGGAGTTAGAGACAGAGTGGAGGGGGAGTCAGAAACAGAGTGGGGGGGTCATGGCCATAAGTT
This sequence comes from Gekko gecko, assembly GCA_029375565.1. Lineage (NCBI taxonomy): Eukaryota > Metazoa > Chordata > Lepidosauria > Squamata > Gekkonidae > Gekko > Gekko gecko. The sequence continues at coordinate 115,474,985 of JAPDNY010000007.1, forward strand.
TGAAAGAAAGAAAGAAAGGAAGGAAGGGGAAAGAAAGCCAGGAAGGAAGAAAGAAGGGTAGAAAGAGAGAGATTGAGAGAGAGTAGAAGGGAGGAAATAAGGGAAGGAAGCAGAGGAGAGAAGAAAGGGGAGGGGAACAGAGTGTGTGAGAGAGAGAAAGTGGGGAGGGGAGAGACAGAGAAAGGAAGACAGAAGAGGGGCAGGGGGAGGCGCGGGGTGGGAGGGGAGCTGCAGGAGCTTCTCCCATGTGGCAGGATTGGTGGGGAGGGGGAGAAGTGAAGGGGAGGCCAGGCGTGCTGTGGCTCCCTCACCGCCACCGCAGGCAATCTCCTGGGCAGGTGGGGGGAGGAGGGCCTGATTCTGGAGCACGGCCGGCCTTCTTCTGGGAGGGCGGGGGGGGCAGAGTGGAGGCTGGCCCAGTGGCTCCCTGGCCGTCGCGGCCAGCCTCGTCCTGGGAGGGTGGGCGGGTGGACTGGAGGCCGGCGTGGCAGCTCCCTGGCCGGCGCGGCTGGCCTCGTCCTGGGTGGGTGGGAGGGTGGAGTGGAGGCCAGCGCGGTGGCTCCCTGGCCGGCGCGGCTGGCCTCGTCCTGGGTGGGTGGGAGGGTGGAGTGGAGGCCGGCGTGGCGGCACCCTGGCCGTCACGGCCGGCCTCGTCCTGGGCGGGTGGGCGGGCAGACTGGAGGCCGGCGTGGCAGCACCCTGGCCGTCACGGCTGGCCTCGTCCTGGGAGGGTCACAGTCGGCCTCGTCCTGAGCGGGCGGACTGGAGGCCGACGTGGCGGCTCCCTGGCCGGCGCGGTCGGCCTCGTCCTGGGCGGAGTGGAGGCTGGCGCGGCAGCTCCCTGGCCGGCTGCCAGCCTTGTCGGGTGGGCGGGCGGAGTGGAGGCCGGCCTGATTGATAGTTCGAGCAGCCAAACACTGTAGGCGCGCATTGAACGTTGCGGAGCGAAAAGACAAATATTATAAGGAGAGATTCTCCTTTTACAATGCATAAATTGGGTCTTTATTCAAATTGGATAGTGTGGCTCTTGTGCTTCTTAATTGAAAATGAATGGGATTATCTCACATAAATTTTCTGGTATAACTGTCCCTGAAAACTGATCAATTTCTCCTTCATTCAGAAGCAAACCTGTTAATAAGGTGAGGATTAGTGTGGAAAAAATGGTACTACTTTGCAGCGTCACAGCAATGAACACATACCTTGATAGCCTATTTAGTTAATATAGCGAGTAGCAGGGATGTGATCTGACTGAGCTATCTTGTTCCCCAGTGGGGGTATTATTTCTTAGATTTCATTCTTCTTATGGCTTTGCAGATCTTATTTATTTATTTATTTAATTTATATCCCGCCCTCCCCACCATGGCGGGCTCAGGGCTGCTAACAACATGGGTATGAATATACATTTAAAATTCCAGTATAAGCAACATTAAAATAAGTTTAAATATAAACCATAGGTACTCAAGCACCTAATGCATTTACGAGATGACGACATTCTATTATCGCTGAGTGGCTGCCTCCATGCTCCTGCCCAGCTGTTAATCATCCAGCTGTTGGTGGTGCTGATGTTAAGGCCAGGCTGGTGATAATGTTGACGTCAGGGCCAGGGCCGTAAAGTCAAGGCAACACCCTACTTGAAAGCCTGGCAGAAGAGCTCTGTGGAACCGTAAGGCCCTGTGGAACTGTAAAAGGTCCAGCAGGGCCCTGTGGAACCGTAAAAGGCTCTGTGGAACCGTAAAAGGTCCAGCAGGGCCCTGATGTCATCCGGGAACTCATTCCACCAGTGAGGGGCCACCACAGAAAAGGCCCTGGCCCTCATTGTAGCCAACCTGACATCTTTCGGGCCCGGAAGTACCAGGCAATTTTAGGATCCAGATCTCAGTACTCTCTGGGGAACATGTGGGGAGAGGCAGTCCCTTAGGTAAGTAGGTCCCCAGCCATATAGGGCTTTAAAGGTAAGCACCAGCACCTTGAACCTTATCCAGTGTGCTATAGGCAGCCAGTGTAGCATCTTTAGGGTGGGTTGTATGTGTTCCCACACAGGAAGACACCACAACAACCTCACTGCTGCATTCTGCACCAGCTGCAGCTTCCAGATTTGGGACAAGGGCAGCCCCGTATAGAGAGCATTCCAATAATCTAATCTTGAGGTGACCAATACGTGGCTCACTGTAGCCAGGTCATTGCTTTCAAGGAAGGGAACCAACTGCTTAATCAGCCGTAGATGGTAAAAGACAGATCTCACAGTGACTGCTACCTGGGCCTCCATCGTTAAGGAGGCATCCAGGAGCACTCCTAATCTCTGGCGCTGGCACCAATGGTGCCCCATCGAAGGTCGGGAGAGGGATCCCTAACCTTGGGCCACTCCGACTCAGCTCAGTCTAAGCCAACCAGCCACAACTTTCAATGCCAGGTCCAGATCTCCCAGTCTAGAGTCTGACTGGCTGTCCAACAACAGATAGAGCTGGGTGTCATCCACATATTGGTGACAACCCAGTCTATGTCTCTGGGCAATCTGGGCAAGAGGGCTCATATAGATCTTGAACAGCACTGGGGAAAGCACTGCTCCTTGGGGCACTCCACAAATTAGTGGGTGCCTTCTGGACAGCTGTTCCCCAACTACCACCCTCTTCCCCGACCCTGGAAAAACGAGGAAAGCCATTGTAAGGCAAGCCCCTGAATCCCTGTGTCAGCAAGGTGGTGGATTAGTAGTTGATGCCTGACCGTGTTGAACGCCGCCAACAGGTCCAACAACATCAACACTGCGATCCAGAAGCTTCTGGAGATCATCTGTGAGGGCGACCAGGACCGTCTCTCTCCCATGGCCTGGTCGGAAGCCGGACTGGAAGGGATCTGGTATTGAGGCGTCATCCAAAAAACCCTGCAAGAATTCTAGCCAGTCTCTGAAACTTATCAGAATTATAAATTAGAGGGAACTATAGCTAAGAATGAAGTCAACTACTCAACATTTCCCAATCAAATTATTACAGTGATAGCTACAACATTGATTTAAGAAGAAGAGGAGATTGGATTTATACCCCACTCTTCACTACCTGAAGGAATCTCAGAGCGGCTAAAATCCCCTTTCCCTTCCCCTCCCCACAACAGACACTCTGGTGAGGTAGGTGGGGCTGAGAGGACTCTTTCAAGGACTGCTCGTGAAAGAAAAGCTCTGAAAGAACTTGTAACTGACTTAAGGTCACACCAGCAGCTGCATGTGGAGAAGTGGGGAATCAAACCCAGTTTTCCCAGATTAGAGTCCACACTCCTAACCATTACACCAAACCGGCTCAATGAAAGTCTAAAATACACTTATGCAACTCCAATGGGATGAAGCAGAATATAATATAACTTTCTGCACAGATTTCTTTTACTCCACACATTTGAAAACCAAAGGGCAGGAAGGTGTGGTGATCTGCACAATTCTAAGATCAGGTGATATCTAAAGGTGAACAAGTGAGAGATGGTGTTAAGATAAGTGCTAGCTAGCCAGGTATAGGGGGGAAGGGTGTGAAGCAAGCAGGGTCTGTCCCCACCCCCCCATGTCAGTCAGCACTACTCTGATACCTATGTCAGTAGAACACCATATTTAAAAATGCATGAATCATTCAAGGTGCTGTGTACCAACTGAAGACCATACATGTGGTTGACTACACACATGGTCATGTGAAGTAGCAAAGCTTCACTTTCAGAGACAATAGCCTGCACAGATTCTAGAATGGACCAATTGGTCAGTCAGGATCCAAGTATAAACCAGTGGGAGATGGGTGCACTGTAAATAAACCTATCACGGGTGTGGAATGTGTGGGGTGTGTGGCATGCAACCGGGATATAAGCGGGCTTCTGGGCTGGCTGGGTTGTCTTGTCTTGTATCTAGGGCAATAAACTATGAGCTGATTTACTACACAACGCATCTAGAACCCAGTACTTTACACAAAGTTAGTTAGATAAGATGGGGAAAGGGTTAATCCTTCCATGTGATGTCTTCTGAGATTCTCACTGCAGCATCAGCCCACGGGAGATGGGGGGGTAGTTGCTATCGTCTACCATGCTGTTTTTTAAAAAGCAGTTTTGTGCAGCTTTAAAACCCTAACCTTTCCTTTTAGTGGCTTGTTTTAATCACGTTGTAATTTTTAATAGCTGTCCTTTAATGGCCTTGTTTTGTTGTTCTAGTTGCAAGCTGCCTTGAACAGGCTTCTGGAGAGACAGTGTTTCAGTTCTCTAAATTAATAAATTATTATTCCATCTGCCTTTCCAGATGCTTTTTCAGAGTTTATAATTTTTGCTTTGTTGTTAATACGGTAGTTAGTGTAATTTTGGAGATTATAGGAGTGTTTAGCATGACAGTTCAGTTTTGTATTTTACCTTGAACCATGTGTTTTATATAATTTTGTAGCCTATGAGTTGTATGAATGCACCTGTTAATAAATGAAAAAAATGGAATGGCTTTTAAGAGAGATTTCTAATTTTGAGTTTTTGTACCTGTGTTGGATGCTTTAGATGGATTAATATAGTTACCTCCAAAGCCTAATCATTTCCTTTATGATCTGCTGGCAACCAGTGGGGGGGTGAGAACAGGAGGGAAGGATGTTGTCCTGATGTTGTGATGTCTGGGGTTGCCAGGGAACCAGCAGGAGATGGGGCAGGCAGGGACTCACAGTTGGGGGGGCCAATCAGTGGGCCTGGAGCAATGATGTTGCTTCCAACATGATCCAGAAGTGATATTATTGTTCCAGAAGTGATATTATTGTTCACCCCAAACTCTATGGTTTAAAGATTGAGTTTGTGGCAAATGCTAGAGTTCGCCCATTGTGATAATGTCACTTCCATGTTGCACCAGAAGCAACATCTTTATTCCAGGGCCACAGATTGTACCTCCCCCCCCCCATTTCACCAGGCATTTCCCCTCTCACCAAGTGAGCAGTGGTGAGCAACGGGAACTGTGGGTGTGAGGATGGGAACCCTAGCAATATTACTTCTAGTAAATACTGGGAAGTGACATCACCATGCTAGTGTGACATCTGTAGGTAAAGCCATAGCGTTTGGGCCAGATCCTAGAGTGTCACATCAGTGTGCCAATATCACTTCCAGATATTCTCTCTCACTACCCTGCTAAGTGGTGGCAGGCAGACAAAAGGGAGGCTTAGAGGTCTCCCTGTTCTGAGAACTCAGAGGTGATCTGGAGATACCCTTAGATTTGGATCTGATGTCCATAGGTTTTTAGTTCTGGGCACTTCAACAGTCTCAGTTGCACTTCTGCTCCAGTTTGTTTTGGTGGACTCAAGAACACAAATAGGATTCCAATTTGAGCAGAGTCCAGGCTATACCTCATGCTGCATTGTGGGGCCTGTAATTGCTAAGTTTTGTTGTGCTTGCCCAGAGACATCCAGTGTAACACAGGAACGATGACATTCTCATCTCTGCAGCAAGCTGAAAGACTTTTCCTATGCATGGCATAGCCTAGCAAGGCCTGGCAGCAGAATATGCCTCACAGCCTCTTGCCTAAGGCTTTAACAAGTCTTGTTGTGCAGACATCATGAGTGCTGGCTTAAAGATGAAAGTTGAAGAGCAGAATGTCAAGTGTAATTTTAGAAATGCATTTTGAAAGGCACACCAAGCTGAAAAAACATTTTTTATTTTCTAATATTTTCAGGAAATGTATCAAAATTTGAATGCATTTCAGGACTAGGATTACCAATTTCCAAGTGATCTCCTGAAATTAGAACTGATCTCCAGGAGACAGAAATCAGTTCCCCTGGGAATAGTGGCTGCTTGGAGGGTGGACTCTGTGGCATTATACCACAGTGAGGTCCCTCCCCAAATTCCTGGCTCTCCAAGCTCCATCCCCCAAAACTCCAGGTACTTCCCAACCCAGAGCTGGCAACACTATCCAGGACACAGTATTTTGTATGAAATGTCTCTTGAAATTTTATTTTGATAAAGGTTTTGGAACCAGCACAACTGTAAAAGATCTGCAGGCTTTTTAGTTTAGGGGTTTTTTTAAACATGCACAGATAAATCATGCTAAATTGATTTTCTCTTTTGCCTCTATTCAAAAAAAAATATAGTGATTCCATGGTTTAAATGAAGAACATAAAAGGTTGGGGATGTTACATCTGCAACAATAAAGCCCCTTCAGCTTGTTAAACATATAGTCTAGTTGAACCACTGTGTGTTTTCAAACAATGAACCAATATTATGTCTCCTGGCTCCCAAAATAATTTCATCATCTGGTACACAAGATAGAATACAGATGTTCTGAACTATACACATAGGCCCAGACAATTTTTTCTTCTTGGCTTACCTTTTTTTTTTTTTCTTTTTTAAGAAAATGCTTGAATACCAGACAAATTTAGATCCATTATTTCAAGCCTCATCACATTTCTTTCCTGCTTAGGGACTGAATTTCTTAATCTCCTCAGTGGGTATGCAAATCTGTCATCCTATCAAAAAGTTGTTATATATATCTGCAGTCTGAAACTAGAATACTAGCCTCACATATGTCCCTTCCTTCTCTACCATAGTCCCCACAAACTGATTACCATATATCTGCATTTTCTTCCCTTTTCACAATGGGAATAAGGGATGGAGAAGATTTTGTGTTGCATGGCAATTTGTGACTGTGTGAACAGATTCTTGGATGAGGCACATGAAGGGTCAGTAGACTATGTTTTGGGGTTTTCCTCTCTGCCTGTTATTCATGATCATAGAGGAGGTGATCTGTGTTATGTACTGAATGTGAATCGCTCCTATCTATTCACATGTTAAGCTTGAGTCTGAATGTGGCTCTTCAGATGTCGCATTGCTATTGGTCGGTTTCTGCGAAACCTGTCTAATTACCCAATCACTGAGTGATATTGTTGCAAAGAGGGAACGGTCCTGATTGGCCTTTATCCCTGTATTCTGATTGGTCTTTAACTTGTAATGGGTGTGGTTTTGACAGCCCAGGAGAGTTTAAAAGAAGGAGCTGTGCTCCCCTTGTTGTTGTGTGTTCCTGACTTACAGTTACTGTTTAATAAAGCTGAAATCACTTGAAGCTGAATCCTTTGTTGAGTCTCATACTTAACAATCTGCATATAGAAACCTCTTTGGATCAGGTCCCACAGGTCAGTATTTTTTCTCTCACACACAAAACCCCCCTCAACCATTCTTTCATTTATACTTATACAAGGAATACACACTGAGGTCCCCCCCGTTTATAAATCTACAAGTGGGAAGAGATGTCAATGCTAATCTCTATCTAATGATCTTTCAAAATGCAAGATATCTCTTTGTAATCATAGGCAGAGTTCTGGGCATTCTCTAAGAGACAGCATTTTTGAACTATTACTGCCAAAACACAAAGTAATGAAAGTCTGTTAATGATGATTAATTTGCTAATGATGATTGCCTGGCACCTAAATAGAATTACTCAGTCATGATTCCAAGCATATTCTTGGACCATCACTTCAGTTGCCCAATGGAAATATGAAATGTTTTGGTTAAACAGGATTTGTGGCAATGAATATTCTAGTTAGGTTAAGTTGACATTATAATGTATAACTTTATATTAAGATTGTATTCACTTAAGCCCCAAAGTAATTTTATTTCTATTAGTATAATTGTCCTAATTACACAAATTATGAAATATACTAGAAGGGTATTATTTCAACTGCTAAGAACAATTTCCTAAGCCATTTTTATGTGGTGAAACAATTACAAGTTGCATTTGGGCTATCTGTGCAGCAGCTGTTGGATCAGAAAGGGGACTCTGGTGTGTAGCACTTTTTAAGGAATGTGACTCCTTGCATAGCTAGGCATACATGAATTCCTAGCTGAATCAGGACAACTATTTTGTAAGTGTCCGGTGTGCTAGAATAGTGCTCTTGAGACCAGTGTAAGCCACAGAGGATTCTACTGATCTTCGTGCTGATCCAAACGGACTAGCAATAGTGGCACAGTTTTTAAAAATCAGTGCTTGTAGACTCAATCCAACTCACATTTAGCTTCAGTTGTGCTACTTTCTCACTACTTTGCTTATACTGCTACAGGTGCTGCAAGGAAGCAATCATATGGTCCATTCTATTTTATTTATTAGAATATACAACCCATTTTTCCTGGCTCAGGATGGCTAACAATATTTTAAAACAGTTTTTAAAAAGGCTTACATCGCTTCCGGACAATGCTCAGGCTTTTACTTTGGTGAACCTCCAGAGGAAGGGGCTTCCACAACTGTGGAGCAGCCACCGAGAACACCTCTCTCACTGCCCTTTCCGCCTGGCCTCTGTACACGGATGGCACAATCAAGAGATTGTTCTCGGCTGACTGTAAGGATTGCGAACGGACATAATGGAGGTAGCGGCCTTTCAGGTCTGCAGAGCCCAAGCCATTTGAGGTATGCAGCTTCTCTTTCTCTATCAGTAAAATAGGATTGATAATAATTATTCAGCTTTATGAAACAGAATAATAGTCTCAGAAGAGGCAAAACTACTATGTGACATTATTTAGTGATTAGGATAATTTACTATATACTAATCAATACTACCTTAATATTATTGGTTGATTGATTGATTGATTGATTGATTGATTGATTGTTGTATAGGTCATACTGATTACGCTTAAAATCTTGAATCAGTTGGTGAATCAGATTGTTTTAATAACGTGACAGTTTATCACTAAGCATTCAACTAAACTATAGTCATGTTTCTTTACTTAGAAATCCACAGACTTCTAAAAACACTACTTTGATGTAGTGTGATGATCTATAGCAGGAAAACAACACAAACAAGGTGGGGGATTAAAAGCCCTTCTCTCCCTGTGCTGGTTTCATCCTTGAAATTGCTGTCCTCACAATGGCATTCTGTCAGGTAAGACTGGTATGTTAAAACAGCCCCACAGCAAGCTGAGGCAAGCAACCCCCATGGTGCTGGCAGTGCCATAGGGACTGCTTGACTTATATCTGGGCTGCAGTGATGACAATAGCCAGACCCATTGTTATCATTGCCATGGCCTGGATCATTGTTATCATTGCTCCTGGCCTTCTGTTGGTCTTCCAGAACAGCAGCCACCAGCAGTTAAAGGCCCAGCGTACTGCTAGGCTTCCATTTTTTTTTTTAAGTCAGGAATAATAGTCACAGACCAACATGTAATATGTATTTCTGTCCTCAGTTACAATGAGTACTGAGTGTATATGTGGAGAGGGAAGGGAGGAGAAGACAAGAAGGTCCATGTTACTTATGCATTAAAATGTTATGTCTCTTTTATTGATTGATTGATTGATTGATTGATTATAACCAGACTATTCCTTTTTATTATTTCCAAATAATAATAACTGTCTGATGTCAAGTTGCAATCAATGCATGGGGGACTCTAGAACCATGGGGCTCTCAAGGCAAGAGATGAGCAGAGGTGGTTTCCCATTAAGTTTCCTTTGCATAGCAATCCCAGTCTTCCTTGGTGGAATCTAAGCACTAACCAGGCCAACCGTGCTTAGATTCCAAGCTCTAATGAGATGAGGCTAACTGTTCAGGCTGCTGTTATTTCCAAAGGACAGTATATTTTTAAAAAATTCCCAGTCCAAACTAAGGAGCAGCACCTTGATAAACTTTTGTCATGAAATGTAATCCACTTCAAGTGAGACTCATTGCTACTCGAAATATTCTATCAAAAATGTGTGAAAGTTATTGCATTAAAAAGAACTTTTGATCATTGTGGATAGTTTTAATCTCTGTATTGAACAGTGATGACATATATTAAAAAACTAAAAACAATATTTTAGATTTCTATAAACAAAGTCTGTTCTGGGATTTTGGAAGAACAGTGGCTCCCTTTCTATCATAAAACAATAACGGTTACCGCGGGAGAGACATAAAAATGCTTAGAGAAACTAGAGCAACATACCATTCCAGAATTTCCCATCTACTTGCTTGTTTTTGGGCTTTACACACTTTCCATGGACTAGTTCAAAAGCTCCTTTGCAGCTAGTGCAGTCATCATAGTTAAACCCTTCACATGTTGCACAGGTCCTGTGACATGGTTCACATTCTGCTGTGATCTCATCACTGTAGAAACCTGCTCCACAGTCATTCACACATTTCGCATCTGAAGCATAAACATAAAACCTTTATATCATAATGTCAGCAAAGCACACATTAATATGTTTAATTGGAGAACTGGCAATACAGGATATATGTTCTAGTCTTATAAACAACTTAATGTGTCTTTATAGGGTCAACACAAGTCTTGGAGTATTTTAATAATTCTGTGTTCATCCCCAGTCATTTTGACATAGGTTAGTTCATAAAAATCCCATCCATAAAAAAAAAACCAGCATGGCTGTGAACACACATCATCAGTATTATAACTCCCATTCATTTAAAAATAAAGCATATATAACTCTGAGAAAAGTTTTGCGAGGTTCTAAGACTGGTGGTTTGGCATTAAATGACAATCCTGGCACATATTCCCTTTTCTTTCTTCCATGTTATACTCTGGCTAGGTTTTTAACGCTGGATTCTTAATACGGAGTTTTAAATTGTAAATAAGTTTTAATTATGTTGTTGTTTTCTTTAACCTTGTAAACTGCTTTGAGTATATTATGGAGAGGTGGCCATAGACATTTTGCAAATAAATAAATAAAATTATCTGTTCATGCAGCAGAACCATTGGAAGCAGTTTAGAAATATTTCATAATGAATCATGTGTTGAATTTGGGCACATTAGACCCTTCAAACCAGAAGATGTCCTGGATTTCCATAAAGGGTTTGATTATTTGGGGGGAAATTACAGTGATGGGAATGCCATAAATTCAAGATCACAGACTCTTTCAAATGTATACCCATTTTTCCTTTCTGGGTAAAGCATGACATATTCAAGGAGCTCATGTATTACCAAGGAGAAAAAAGCCTTCTGTACACCAGTAACACTCATATTGGTCACAGCTTCCACAATGTGGGTGACAGTCTATGCAAAGGAGAGAGTTTTCATCATTGTAGGTATTCTGAGGACAACTTCTATAACACTCCTGCTTGTACCTAGAGATTAAAAAAAAATGAAATTTTGATACTGGCATTCCTTATTTTCGAGCAGGCAGGCAACAAAAGCATAGATCTTAGAAGGTGTGAAATTGAATTGGAAGTGGTCCGTGCACATGGGAAACATCCATTTCATATTGGCAATATTAGGCATGTTCTTAACTATGTGTTTTATCTGCTTTAATTATAACAATTCACCATTTTCTTTTCTTAGCTCTGAAATATCTGTGTCAAAGGACTTGACAGCCTTGCAAAGAGAGCACTGTTTTGTATCAGAAAAAGTAAAAAGAAATAGGTAGAGTGAGAACTTACATATAATAATTATGAATGCATGATGTACAGATTCTTGGGTCATCTGCAATTAAAAACGAAACACACAATAAAAACAATAGACTGCACCAGTCTCTCATTTATCCAGATTTCATTTGCTCCAACAAAAGTGGAAACATTTACAATGTTGACAGGAACAGAGGGTTCTATTATTGGTTTGCCTTGCTGCTGCTGTCTTGAATTTAAGTGGCACATTTCAATTTTTTAAAAAGCCCCTCTACATACATTATATCAGCTTTGATCTATACATAGCTGTGTTAGGTAGGCCAGTCTCTTTACTCTTATATTTGCAGATGGGAAGCTAAGATAGACTACACGATATATTGCTTAAGAACTGTGGCTGAAGAAGAATGTAAATGTTTTAATACCCATTTATTTGTATATATATTTGCCTTGTGGTAAACAGGTGATTGGGTATTTTAGGTCAGTTTATGTTATTTGCTAATATGCCTTTATTGCATTGTCTTGATCTAATGTCTTCTTACTCAACATATAGATCTGACTTTGCAGATTTTTAGTAGTTCTCTGTAGACTTTTTAAAATGACTTTTTAAAATGACAAACAAATGCACATAAGGAGAAGGAACAGAATAATGACAGTAGATTAACCATCCTGATTAATTAATGTGTGTGACATTTGAAGCATAGCCTTTATGCGTATGGTTCTCTGAGCATTCTTGGAAACCTTGAAAAAAAATGAGGTTCCTCATTGCAAAGGTCTAGCCGTAAAATTGTACATATGTAGACTTCTGCTGTGTTTTATGTTACTGGTGATGTAAGCTTCTCCCTTTAAGCTCTTAAAAACCCTTTATTAATTATTACGTTCACTGAAAAAGAGCAATCCAAAAATAAAACTGGTAGATACTCCCCAAAAATCTAGGCTAAACCTAAATTTTCATACAATTTTCATACATCCACATAACATCTCATATTGATACATGTTTACAATAACCTTACAATTCTAACCAGATTCTAGAATCATTTCTACATTGATGAACTTCATTCTGTCTCAGAAACCCAATAACTGGCTCCCATATTTCATTATAATCACAGGGTGAAAAAGACAACTGGGAACCAACAAAGAAAGAATTGTTTACTGTTTTCCCCATGATATAAACATTCCAAAGTTTGTTAAACCAGGCATGTATAGAAGGCCCATTTGGGTTTTTCCAATTGGCTGCAATCACCTGTCGTGCAGCTGCAATCAATATCTAGACCAAGGAACATTGATGCTTTTCCATTGAACAATCTGGCCATAAATCAAAATAAAAAGATCTGGAGACATAGTGAGAGAAATGTCCACCATTTGTGAGATTTTATCAGCAACTGTGCCGCAAAAGAATTGGATCACTGGACAAGACCACCATAGATGTAAGAGGGAGCCTCATTGATTACACCCTTTCCAGCAAAGTGGGCCATAAGAGGATCTAATTTTATTAAGTTTGGTTGGGCACAGATTCCAATTAGAGATTGTCTTATAAAACTGAAACTTTAAAAGAACTATAGATGATTTCTTAGAAAGGGAATTCCACAGTTTCTGCCATTCTTCAGGAGTTAAAGTCCATTTTAATTCTTTCTCCCAGACCTTAGTACAAGTAGGGGGGTTGTTGTTTATTGTATCTTGGAGGTTCTTATAAATTTTAGACAGTAAACTTTTGGTTTCTTCCTGACCATCTTTTTAAAACTGCATTATTAAATTTTGGATTTGAGAGTACTGAAACCAGTTAATTTGATGACCTAATGTGTACTCTTTCATATTTTTAGAAATAATACTTCCATTCAATATCCAGGCACAAGGCCTATCTAAACCAGTCCTCATCCATTCCTGGTATCCAACCAGGGGGAAACCACTGTTGATTTAAAATAGTTGATACTGGAAAGGGATGAAGAGCTACGATTTTTCTGTAATTATCCCAAATTCTTAAAGTATTATAGAGGAAGTGATTAACGGGGATTGAATGAGATCTAAAATTCTGTGTTGTCCAGATAATTCCTTTCAGTGTCCAGGGGTCGGCGAAAACCTCCTATATAGAAATCCAATTTTCATTTGGAGAGGTTGTAAAAACTGGACTAAATCTGAGGCAACATAGTACATCTTCAGATCAGGAGACTGGAGGCCACCCTTTTCCCCTGGTTTGCTTAAAGTCGGATGAGAAACCTGTGGGGTTTTTTTGGGCCCAAATACATTTATTTAGTGAATTTTGCCAAAGTTTAAGGAATCTCTATTGGAATTGTCCTGAATAAAAATAAAACTTCAGCAAAATGAAACTTTTTACTATAGATGACTGCTCATACCATGGAAATTGTAGTTTCCCCAGTTTTCCAGTAAGGACGAGATGTCTTTGAAAAGCTTATCAAAGTTATATTTAACCAAAAAGTTGAGATCTCTAGGGATATGGATACCAAGGCACCTAAAACTATCATTGATCCAAGAGAATACAATTTTTTTAAAAAAGTTCAGATTCCAGATTAACAGACAATTTTATTGGGTAGATTTCAGAGTTAAGAGTACTGGTTCTTTTTATGCCATATTTTTGCTTGGATGTTAATTAAGATTGTTTGCTTTAATTAATTGTTGTTAACTGTCTGGGGTTTTATGACATTGAAAGATAGGATATTAATATTTTAGTAAAATAATTGATTGGGGGTACTGAGGCTGAGAAACAGTGATTTTCTCAAAGCCACCCAAAAAGCAGTTGGGCAAAATTCTGAATTTGTTTATATCTAACACTCTAGCCACTGACTTCAGAACTGGAGTCCATATCATTTGTTAGAATTTACAACAGACCATTTCCTATTCCCTAAACATTATGCTAAATGTATGAGTCTTTTACTGCCTTAAGGTCAGGCAGCTAGAAATTTTGAGTGAATATGATTAAAGACCAATGATCCTCAGGCTAGTAAGAAATCCAATAAACATCAGTTTCTTTGATCTAATCAGGACTCACTTGCTCCCTGTAGACCTCGCATAAACCTAACATATTGCATCTCGTATTCAACTAGGAACCCTTTTTATTATATCATCTTTTCAAGTACTTTGAGAATCTTTTCTCTTTTACAGGAACCTAGCTATCTTGCTGAAAGCAGTATTTTAGAACTGTGATTTCTTTAAAGCAGGCAAACTAAAACTATCAATTCTCCAAGGAGGCCAAGTGTAGAGGTGAGTGCTGGCATGAACTATTTCATGTTCATAAAATCAACTAGTGAGGATCTGTAAGACAAACAATGATTAGACCTCAGCAGATATGTTGAGATTTCCATCACAAGGAAAAGCATATTGTTATGGTGCTGTAAACACCAAGGCTGATGGTTCTGGGTGACTTCAACATTCATGCTGAATACTTCTTGTCAGAGACAGCCCAGGATTTGATAGTATTTTTGAACCTCTCTGAACACCTCTCAAATCATGATGGACCCACGCATGAAAGAATTCACACTTTGGACTTAATCTTTTGCACTGAGCCTTTGAGGGGAAGTCTTGTTTCAGGGCTGGAGATTCAGCCTGAACCATGATCTGACCGCTGTCTACTTAAGGCAAGGGTGAATATGACACAGACACCCTACAAAAGGGTGAAGGCAGTTACAATGGAGGCTCATGGATCCTTCTGGATTCCAAAATGCTCTGGGGGAATTTAGGATTCCAAACACATGTTCTCTTTAGGCTGTGGTGGGAGCTTGGAATGTGAAGCTTCTGGAAAATATTAATGACTAGGGAGCAAAGCCCGTTGTGTTGGAAGACAACGGGCCTAGAAAGGTAGGAAGGGTGGGAGGATGGATGGGTAGAAGGAAGGAAGGGAGGGAGGCAGGAAGGCAGGAAGAAAGAGAGAGAGAGAGAGAGAGAGAGAGAGAGAGAGAGAGAGAGAGAGAGAGAGAGAGAAAGAAAGAAAGAAAGAAAGAAAGAAAGAAAGAAAGAAAGAAAGAAAGAAAGAAAGAAAGAAAGAAAGAAAGAAAGAAAGAAAGAAAGAGGGGGAGAGAGAGAAAGTAAGAGAGAGAGAGAGAATGGAAGGAAGGTAGAGGGGGGAAGAGTGAAAGAAAGAAAGAAAGAAAGAAAGAAAGAAAGAAAGAAAGAAAGAAAGAAAGAGAGAGAGAGAGAGAGCAAAAGAATGGAAGGAAGGAAGACAGGAAGGAGGGGAGAGAATGGAAGGTAGGAAGGAAGGTATTGGGGGAGAGTGAGAGAATGAAAGACAGGGGAGAGAGACCAAAAGAGGGGGGGCGGCGGAAACGGGGCTGTGGTAGCTGGGCCTGCAGTGCTGCCACCCTTCACCGGCCCCCCTCGCAATTGCCTCTTAAGGGGGGGAGGCAGCAGAAACAGACCCGCGGAGGCCGGCTCAGCGCTGCCGCCGGCCTTCACCTCCCCCTCCCATGGTTGCCCCTGAAGGGGGGGAGTGGCAAGCACAGCCACCGGCCTTCACCTCCCCCCCCAATTGCCTGTGAAGGCCGGGGGGGGAGTGGCGAGAACGGGGCAGTGGCGGCAGCTGTGTGGCAGCCTTCACCTTCCCCCCCTTTGCGATTGCCCCTAATGTCGGGGAGGAATGCCGAAGGTGGTCCTGCAGCGGGTGGCACAGCACCGCCGCCGGCCTTCACCTCCCCCCCACCCGCGGTTGTCTGTGAAGGACGGCTGGGGAGTGGGGAGAACAGGCTGGTGGGAGAAGGGGGGGCCTGCAGGAGCTTCTCCCGTCTGCCCGGATTTGCGGGGAGAAGGAGAAGCGAATGGGGGGCTGGCGCGCTGCGGCTCCCTCGCTGCCAGCGCTGGCTGGGCCGTTTCCTGGGCAGGTGGGGGGAGGAGGGGCTGATCCCGGAGCGCGGCGGCTCCCTGGCCGGCTTTCTCCTGGGCAGGACCGAGGCCGGCGCAGCGGCTCCCTGGCCGATGCCGCTGGCTTTCTCCAGGGCGGGTGGGGGGGCAGGAGTGAGGGAGGCCTGATTGACAGTTCGAGCAGCGAAACACTGTTGGCGCGCATCGAACGTCGCGAAACCAAAAGATAAATATATTATAAGGAGAGATTACTCCTCATTGACCTCACCTGCCTTTGGGTCAGAGGCCAGCCCCATGGTTAACTTTGGAGCTCAGTGATATAAAGTGGGCTGGAAGATATCTTGAAAGATGCTGGAGAAAAACTCACATTGAATCCAACAGAGGAAGTGATACAGCCCATTGAAAGACCTATGAAGTGCCAGGGACAGCAGTAAAGAAATATTACTCTGTGACCATTGCATCAGCTACCTCAGGACCACCCCAGTTGTTTAAGGTATCTTGACATCAGTACTCCCTCTAAGCTGTGGAGTCCTGTGTGCAAAAATTCTGCTTTGTGAGCTACTGGCATTAAAGTTATGAGTGAGCAATTTGGCTATTGAATATATTAGTTTGCTCTGGAACCATCATTCCTGGGCTGAGACAAAACTGTGAGCCAGAGGGTAAAAAACTGTGAGCTAGCTCACACTAACTCTGCTTTGAGGGAACACTGCTTGACATCTGTTGATTTAAAATGTCTCAGGAACAGACAACTAGCTATGATACCTTTGCAAAGGTTTTTGCTGTTAAAAATAACATGAATATGACTTGATCTGTATTCCACCTATAATATAGTCCAGTCTGAAGAAATGTCTAATATTAGTTGCTGTAGATTTTCCGGGTTGTGTGGTCGTGGTCTTGGCATTGTAGGACCTGATGTTTCGCCAGTAGCTGTGACTGGCATCCTCAGAGGTATAACACAGTAAGATAGAGTACTCTCTGTGTCAAGGTGAGAAGAAAAATGGAAGGCAGGTAATTTATATCTACCCCGGAAGGTGGGGTAGGGCTGAGTCATATCTTGTAGGAGTTCCCCAGGCTATGAACATACTAATGGAGGAGCTTTCCTGAGGAGGTTCTTTTGTATATGGATTGTTTCCTGAGGAGGTGTCCTGTTTCCTGAGGAGGTTCTTTTGTATGTGGAATGGCTATTGAAATTCTAATCTTATCTGTAGTACTACTGTCAGGTGTAGAGCAGTCTGTGTTTTTCAGGACAGGAAACCATACCCTATTTATTTTTAAACTCTGTTCTTTCCTGTTTAAGTTGTGTTTGTGTTTATGAATTTCAATGGCTTCCCTCTGCAATCTGACATGGTAATTGGAAGTGTTGTCCAGCCTTTCAGTGTCCTGGAACAAAATGCTGTGTCCTGTTTGAGTTAGGCCAAGTCTGCAGTGTCTTTCATGTTCTTTTATTCTTGTCTGAATGCTATGCTGTGTGGTCCCAATGTAAACTTGTCCACAACTGCATGGTATGCGGTATCCTCCTGCAGAATCTTTCATGTTCTTTTATTCTTGTCTGAATGCCATGCTGTGTGGTACACAACTTCAACAGGAAACACAACTTTTAAATAGAGTTTAAAAATAAATAGGGCATGGTTTCCTGTCCTGAAAAACACAAAATGCTCTACATCTGACTATAGCACTACAGATAAAATTAGAATTTCTTTTTTTAAAAAAACTACCCCAAAAAGGGGTAGAATTTTATTACAGATTTTCCAAAAACATACAAATATTAAAGACAAACCAACATAGAATGGGGGTAATTCTTCTCAGATAATACAATTCTTACGCCAGTCTTTATCCTACATATTCAGATGATATGAGTAACTGAAGCTAAAGTTCTAATAAACTGGGCTATGTATACCAATCTATTTCCCCGTATATTTGTAGCTATCTACCTTTGTAACTATTATACCAAGTATAAAATCTAGACCAAGTGTTCTGGAATGTAGAGTCTGGTAATCCTTTCATTGTTAAAGTCAATTTATCCAACTCAGCCGCTTCCAACAGTTTATCTATATATTCTTGTTTTGTAGGGACTTCAGTTGATTTCCAGTACTTTGCATATAAAATCCTTGCAGCTGTAGTAAAGTACATAGTCAAATAGCAGCCATCTTTTCTAGTTCCATCCGGCAAGATATTTAACAGTAAGACCTTGAGAGTAAATGGTATAGAAGTATCTAGTACCTTTTGTATCAATTCATGCACCCACACCCAATATTTTCTGCTCGTTTCACAATACCACCACATACAATAAAAAGATTCCCACCTTATCCATAGACTTCCAACACTTATTTGAGCAATTGCTGTCAAATTTCGCTAATATTTCTGGTGTTACATACCACCTGTAAAACATTTTATACAAATTTTCCTTATAAGCAACAGATTTTGTGATTTTTATATTCTCCTTCCACAATTGCTCCCATTGTTCTAAATCAATATTATGCCCTATATGTTGTGCCCATTGAATCATATTACTTTTAACTACTTCCTCAACCATCAGTTCATTAAGCAGAAAGGTATACTCTTTTTTAATAAATTTTTGCTCAGTTATAATCATAATCTTTTCAATCTGCAACAAATTATCATAGAAGCCTAATTTCTTGTCTTTAGTGTATCTAGATTCTATCTGTGCTCTTTGCCACCACGATAAGTCCAGCAACGGCTTTAAATTATAATTAGAGACCAGGATGTTCTGGTATCTTCTTGGAATCTCTTCCTCGTACACAGTTCTAAGGGGGTGGTCAATTTTGAATTTTTTACATAGAATTGCTTGTAAATTATTTCCCAGACTTTCAGCAAGAAAGCTCGCAACCAATGTTGTTTAAAACTCTTATTTGAGTTTGCTTTTCCATACCATAGAAATGCATGCCATCCAAGCATCAAATCATGGCTTTCTAACTTCAAGAGTCTCTGGTCATCTAACATAATCCAATCTTTAATCCAAGCAAGGGCTACTGATCTGTAATATAAAGGCCAATTAAGTAGTTCGAAGCCTCTCCTTTCTTTACCATCTTGTAGGGCTTTCAGTCTTATTCTGGGACGTTTCTCTTGCCAAATGAATCTCGAAATCAGCTGATCCAGATCTTTGAAAAAAAAATTGGTTTTGTAAATGGGAATTCTCTGAAAGAGAAAAATCCACCTTGGAAGCACATTCATTTTAATTAAGGCAATTCATCCCATTAAAGAAATTTGGAGATTTTTCCATTTTTCCAAATCTTGTTTAGTTGTCTTAAACAGTTCTTTATAACTATTCTCTTGTAAGGCACTACATTTGTTTGTCATAGTGATTCCTAAATATTTTATTTTCTCTTGTACCAGAAATTTCGATTCTTCTTGCAATCTCATCGCCTGTTCTCTGGTCATGTTTTTAGTCAAGATCTTGGTTTTATTGATATTAACTTTTAGACCTGCTACTTGTCCGTATTCCTGGAGCTTCTCCTTCAAAATAGATATGTCATCTAGAGAATTCTCCAGGATGCACACTAAATCATCCGCAAATGCCAGTAGTTTAAACTCTTTTCCCTTAAGTCCCGTAATTTGTTTTTCACTTCTTATAGTTTCATTAAATATTTCCAGCACAAAGATAAATAGTAAAGGTGAAAGAGGGCAACCTTGCCTTGTTCCTTTTTGAATATCTATGTTTTGAGTCCATTCACCATTAAATGCAACTACTGCTTTTTGTTTTCTATAAATGGCTTTAACCATCTTAACAAAATCGGGGCCCACCTGGGTCATTTTCAACATCTCAGTTAAAAAGATCCAATTAACATTATCAAATGCCTTCTCGGCATCTAACAAAATCAATGCCAGTTGCTTCTCTGGATGGGCTTCATAGTATTCTATAACATCTATGATGCATCTTAAATTGTTCTTTATTTGTCTTTTGGGCAAAAATCCAGCTTGGTCTTTGCGGATTGTTTGTGTCAATATTTTTTTAAATCTCGCAGCTATTACAGAAGCACAAATCTTATAGTCCACATTTAATAAGGAGATTGGTCTATAATTTTTTATTTCCTTTTCCTCTGAGCCTTGTTTATGTATCAAGGAGATTATTGCTTCATTCCATGAATCTGGTACCTCTCCATTAGCTGTAATATTGTTACAAACTTCTTTCAGTGGAATCAATAATTGTTCTTCAATGTAGAATAAAATTCTATTAGCAGCCCATCCGGTCCTGGTGTTTTACCTTTATCATCTCACAACTTCCACCAGTCCTACCATGGCAATTGGCTGATTCAGTATTTTCTTTTGATCTTCTGTACACTCCCTTGGTTTATGTTGTTCTAAATAAATCTTTATACGTTCTGGATTCAAATCAGTTTTTCTGTAAAGCTCTTTATAAAACTCTTCTACAATATTTTTCATCTCCTGAATTTTACAAGTTTCTGTCCCATCTCTTTTCTTTAAAGCCTTTATATAAGATTTTTCTCTTTGTTTACATATTTTATATGCTAGCCACCTTGTTGGTTTGTTAGCATTCTCAAAAAAGTTTTATTTAGCAAACAACAGTTTTTTACTAATTCTTGTGAAAGCAAGCACTTCATTTTATGTAGTAATAATTTGATTTTACTTTTCGTATTCAAAGATGTTGGATCCTCCATCAACTTTCCTTCTTGATTCTGTACTTCTTTCTTTAGCATATTCTTGTCTCCTTTGTTTGTTCACGCTGGTTGCTTCTTTTATTATGCAGCCTCTGGAAAAGGCTTTACAGGAGTCCCAGACCAAATTTATAGACATATTTGGGTGTAAAGTTTCTACAAAAAACAATTTAAGCTCTCTCTTCATTTTGCTGACTGAATTTTCAGTTTTCAGTTTTTCAAGAGTGACGTATTTAAAGTCCGTCTATTTCTAGACTTAGCTTTTTATAATTCCACAGTTATAGGCTTATGATCTGCATAAGTTCCAGCTTCAATCTCTGCTTCCAATAGATCTTTAATAACCCTAGTAGACATCCAACACATATCTATTCTGGACCAATAGTCACGTCTAGCTGAAAAGAAGGTATATTGTTGCTTCGTGGGGTTTCTTACCCTTTAAACATCCACCAACCCTAACTCTTCGAAGAGTTGATGCAATGCCAGAGGGAAATCATTCCCACCTTTCTTCTTTCCATCCTTTCTTTTTTTTAAAGCCAATTTGTTTTCCTGTCCTCCTTTTTTGTCAAAAACCACATTGAAATCTCCTATGATACAAATCTCTTGGAAATCTTAACAATCAGATTCTGTAGTCTCCTATAATTTTTTTTCTTGATGTTGATTTGGAGCATATATGTTTACTATCAGTATTCTTTGCATTTGTCTTTGTACTGAAACCATCAAAATTCTTCCATCCTGTGATTTATAAATTTGTTCTGGTTGCAGATGCTCCTTTACAAATGTGGCTACCCTCTTTTCTTCTTCTCTTTATCCGATGCTACAAATACTTTGCCTAAACCTTTAACTTGCATGTATTTCACATCCTTTTTTAAATATGCATTTCTTGAAGACATGTGATATCCGAGTTTTGTTTTCTAAGTTGATGGAATATCCTCCTCTTTTTCTGTGGGCCATTTAAACCATTCATGTTCACCGAAACAATTTTCATTTTCCCTTTATCCATCTTGATTCTGTTTCTGTTGCTCCTGTTTTCCTTTTGTGTATTGTCTTGTGGTGACTGGGGTTGTTCTTGTTGTTTCTAGTTTTCTTAGAGGTCTCTGAGATTTAGCAAATGGGGCAACTGCTCCTCTTACATCTTCTTCTCTCTCCTCTTCTTCTCCCTCTTCTTTTTCCTCTTGTTCTATTAATAACTCATCTCCATAGGTTTTTAGGAAGTCTTCTGCCTTGAAAATTGATGTTATGCTATGTTTCTTGCCTTTGTAAGTAAAGATCAGACCTTCAGGTAGCAGCCACCTATAGTTTATAATATTGTCTCTTAACAGTGATGTCGGGTTCATGTATTCTCTCCTCTTCTCCCTAACTCTCCAGGGAACTTCCTTTAGTACGTTGATTTCAGTCTTTTCCATCCTCAATGGTGTTGCATTCACTTCTCTTAAGATCTTATCTCTGATTGCCCTTTTATGAAAGTGTACATGTACTTCTCTTGGCACTTGAAATCTCCTCGCAAAGGCTGAGTTCATTCTAAAAAAAGTATCAATTTCTTGACTGATCTTATCTTCGTCATCCATGTTCATATGTTTGGCTAACATTTTTGTCATTTTTGTGGATAAGTCTTCATTCTGTTCCTCAGGTATATTTTGAAATCTCAGCACAAATGCTGCTTTCTCAACTTGAAGTCTCATAACATCTTGCTCCAGAGTAGACTGCCTCACGTCTGTATCTCTAATATTGGTCTCCATCTCCTTTGTATTAATTTCCATTTTTTCTGCAGTCTTATTCAATTCGCTGATCTTTTGAGTATTATCTGTTATTTGTTTCTGGAGTGCTTGTAAACTGGTGGAGAACTTTTCAGTTATCTCTTTCATCGCAATTTTGATTGGATCGACCACTTCGGTTATCAAATTCTGGATCATTGCCTGTGCCAACGCCTGCAGCTCCTTCTGCGCAGTTGCTGAGAATTTTGCAGTAGCAGAGCCAGACACATCTGGCAAAAAACTCAGCATTTTAACTGGTTTCATCTGACTTGCTTGACCTGTTTCCTCCATCCTGACTTGACCAAAACAACCAAAAATTCTTAAATTTTGGCAAGATGCCAAAGAAAAAAAAATTCCCCTGCCACTTTAGCTTCACTCTGTATTTATTTCCTCTTCCAGAGGTTGTTTTGGAACACCAGGGAACTCTGTCTGTCTTCCCAGATTGTATTTTATCCACTAAGTTGTTATTTGGGTTTATCTTGCCAAGCTGTAGTTTAAAAACTTAACCACAAAAATGTGCCTCAAGGTCACTTTATAGTTCTTGTCTCCTCCCTTAAAAATTGCCTTTTCACCCTCCAGTCCTCTTGCTCACAATCCAGATTTCTAAACAACAGTCAGCAGAACAATGCAACCACCATCTTTTTTTTTACTTCCAAATTAAAGTTGTCTTCACTTATTATAAATTTGTTACAGTCTCCTGATGATTAGGTCGTCTCCTCTAATGTTCTTAAGTAAGATTATTATTCTTTTTGAGACACAAACAGGATTTATAAAGGGTGTTCTAATGCTCCACACCCTGCCCCTGCTGGGGTAAAAATTGAGATAGCTGAAAGGAGTCTCTATCCTCTGTTAACAAGCAGTTTAAATCCCAAAAGCAATCAGTTACACAAGCTGCTTTATATTCAAGCCTTATCCTGTCTTGGAAAGTGAAAGTAAGCTCCTTCTCTGTCTCCTCTTGCTTGCCGCTTCTCCTGGGGGGAAACCTCCCGCCTTTGTTAAGGTAATTTTTGGGCAACGTTTACATAGTCTTTTTCTTTGAATGCCCAAAGAGATGTTAATTACTCACATCAGTCCACATGCTTCTTCGGCTCAGCTTCTAAAACCCCCGGTGCAGGAAGCGTCAGCTCTGCCCACTCGAGATGGGATCCTCTTCGGGGTCCACGATGGAGGTGATCCAATGGTACACCCTGCGAGTACCACTACACAGGGGTCTGGATCAAGCCTCTGCAGCCCACCTCCCATTCTCCAGGGGAGTGGTGGGTCCCCACTCCTGCGAAAGACCCTTTAAAACCCGGAAGTGGCCAGAGCACTCAGAAGAGCATCTGTCTAGCTGCGCTGCAGCCTGCGTCTCCAGATTAGATTAGAATTTCAATAGCCATTCCACATACAAAAGAACCTCCTCAGGAAACAGTCCATAGACAAAAGAACCTCCTCAGGAAAGCTCCTCCATTAGCATGTTCATAGCCTGGAGAACTACTACAAGATAATGACTCAGCCCTACCCCACCTTCTGGGGTAGATATAAATTACCTGCCTACCATTTTTCTTCTCACCTTGACACAGAGAGTACTCCATCTTTCTGTGTTATACCTCTGAGGATGCCAGTCACAGCTACTGACGAAAGGTCAGGTCCTACAATGCCAAGACCAGAGCCACACAACCCGGAAAATCTACAGCAACAAATGTCTAATACATTGCCTGGTCTGCTTATGGACCATTTGAATCAGTTACTGTGATTAATGTTGTTGACAGAATCCTGGGTTCTATGAAGGCCATCACTTGTACATTGGATCTTGCCCATCCTGGCTGCTAAAAACCACATTAATGAGCTCTTGATATTCATCATAAATCAATCATAAACTCATGGCACCTTCACAGGCATTTCTGATCAGGCCCATAGCCAGGATTTCTTAATTTGGGGGGCCTTTAAATATGTCGGGAGGCACTGAAATTAAAATAAAAAGAGTGGTTTTTTTAAGCCCTGGAAGCCCAGCACTGGGGAGCTGGCCTCTTCCGGTGCTCCAGTTGAGCATCCAGATGAAGGAAGAAGAGGAGGTGCAGGAAGAAAGAGAGGCAGAAGAGATGAAAGAGGCGCCCTGGCTCAGCCCTGCTAGCTTCTGAGCGCTGCCAAAATTTCTTGCCCCCCCACCTTGCCTGCCAGCCCGCTGGCTTAGTTGCCTCATGCCTCTTCCTCACAGTCCCATGTCGCCACCAGCTCAGGAGCCCCAGCCTCTCCCCCCTATGTGCCCTGGAAGCCAGGCACTGCAGAGCACTCTGGCTGGGACTTCATCTCTCAAAAGCAAAGGCATGCCAGCATGGGCGAGGTTGCAATGGGACTAGCTGGGGCAGGGCAGGGGGAGCGTGAAGCTCCAGCTGCTACTGGCAAAGTCTGGGCAGCCGATGCCACTTGAAGGGGCATTGGAGCTGGGGCTGGGAGCTGGTCACCATTTGTCTTCATTAGGGGTTGTGTTTGCTTTGTAACTACCCTCGCACCAGAACGATTTCACCACTAACAGAGGGGGGGGAGAGAGTCTCAACAGAAGAAGTGAAAGGAAAGAGGGGGGAAAATGGGGCCCTGCTCCACACTCTGGAAAGAGGTTCTGCAGCCCCTGCTGTGCCCACTCACCGTCCCGTACTGACTGTTGGCACCTGGGCATGCAGGCAGGGGTGCACGCTTACTCATTCTGCCTAGTGTGGGAGGGACCAGCCAGGGCCAGAGACAGCGAGGTGGAGGTGGCCACCAGGAGCAGCCCAGTCGGGACAGAGCAGAGTGCCAGGGGTGAGGTGAGGGAGGAGGGCTGTGCTGGGCTGCCAGGCATGCTGCTCATGGCCGGGGCCTGCCTGCCTGCCTGTTGCAGGTGACAATGTGCCCCGAGCATATGCTGGGTCGGACATGCCTGGCCAGCCCCTTGAGGCCAGCAAGGGGGTGTGAGGAGGAGAGGCCTGCAACACAGCCCTGGGGCTTGTCCACGCCCATGGAGCCAGCCTTGCCCAGTGGGGGGGTTCTGGGCATCTGTCTGCCACCCCCAAGTGCAGGCCAAGTGGAAGTTGTGGGGCCTCGGAAGGAAGTCAGGGGGCCAGGCCCCAGGAGGCCCCACTGTAGGTACGGGTCTGTTTCTGGTGGTGGTGCCATCCCTCTCACACAGTCTTCCGGAAGAGCTCCCATGCTGCCAAGCTTTAGAAAACACTTCAAAGCTGTTTAGGGGGGGCTTTGTTGGGGCTTAATCTTTATTATCAGTGACTGCTTGAGGGGGATGGCAACAATGAGCTTGTTGTTATGGCTTTATTTCTTTGGGTTTGATACTCTTGTCCAATGCCTGTTTAAGTGCATACTGGTTTTTGTAAACTGCCCTGAGCACTCTTGAATGGGTGGTGGGGAGTAGAATAGTAAATAAATAAATAAATATTGGGGACAAATGACAGGGGACAACTGTTGTGTTCATGGTCTTCCCAGAAGCATCTAGCTGGCCACTGCTGGGAAGAGAAAACAGGACTTTGGTTTTATTCTTACATATGTTCTTACAGAGTACATCAATACCCCACCAACACTGTAGTACCTGCAAGCTGCTACCCTTAGAGAAACCAGCAATCAAGTTGTGGAAATTCTAGCTAAGTAAGCCCATATGGAAGGATCAAAGGGAGCAGCTTTAAACTGATGAACTCATAAGTAGATCCCATGTTATTCAGTGGGCTTACTCCCAGGCAAGTGCCTTTAATATTGCCACTGAAGGGTAAAAAACCTTCACTTTAGTAAATACAATGAATAGCAATGGCCCTGGACTTACCTGGGGCCACATTTGTGGCCACAAGGCTGGGAGTGAGCCAAAGGAGGGCTACCTTGTGGGCTTCGAGCCTGTCTTGTGGTTCCTGATGGGTGCAGCCCTGGCCGGCCAAGCAGCTCTCCTGTGGACTGGCTGGGGAGGTGGTGGGACTCTAGGCAGTCTCAGGGTTCAAGGTTTCTGTCCTTGCCCACCTCCTCCCTAGTTTGCTGACTGCTGTGAGGGCCTCCCTTCGTTGCTTTTCTGGCTCTCCTTCCCACCCTTCCTCACATTCTAGTTGTTATGGGCTGTGCTTGGATTTTTTGTTGTTCAGTCGCACAATCGAGTCCAACTCTTCGCGACCCCATGGACCAGATCACGCCATGCCCTCCTGTCTTCCGCTGTCCTCTGAAATTTGCTCAATTTCATGTTTGTTGCATCGATGACACTGTCTAACCATCTCATCCTTTGCCGTCCCCTTCTTCTTTGACCTTCAATCTTTCCCAGCAACAGGGTCTTCTCCAGTGAGTGCTCCCTTCTCATTTGGTGGCCAAAGTATTTGAGCTTCAGCTTCAGGATCTGGCCTTCCAGGGAACAGTCAGGGTTGATTTCTTTTAGGACTGAATGATTTGATCTCCTTGCAGTCCAAGGGACTCTCAAGAGTCTTCTACAGCACCACAGTTCAAAAGAATCTATTCTTCGGCGCTCAGCCTTCCTTATAGTCCAACTCTCGCAGCCATACGTTACTACTGGGAATACCATTGTGTAATGTATCCACTGGAGAACATGGGCTCTGGACAGCCATGTGCTTGGACTGGTTCTAACCGGTCCACCATGTGGCCAGGCGAAGGGCCTGAGCTTCGCCCCGAAGGACAATGGACTAGTGGATCCTGACTCCCCTCCAATGGAGGAGCAGGAGTTAATCCAATCAATGTAAATAGCGAATCACCGGGTGTGTGTGTGTTTGGGGTGTGGGTCACTTGGGAATAAAAGCCGGCCTGCGAGCCGGCTCAGTTGTCTTGTTCTTCATCTAATAAAGTATGTGAGAGCTGAAATCACTAGTAAGTCTCAGTACTTTTCACTGGCGACGAAGGTGGGATGCCAACTCCCTCCATGAACAACGACCACGAGACGAACACCGCTGACCGCCCCAACGCCGAAAGCACCGAACGCCGCCGCCGAGCTTCGTGTCCGCCTCTTCGGTTCCTGGGCACCGCACCGCTCCCTAGCACCGCTGACCCCGAGAGCAGCCTCGCTTCCAACGCCGCCAACTCTACGCCTGAACCGCAACCTCCACGGGTGAGCACCATGGCCGCTAGCAACGAGAGCTTCCCCGCCTTCAACATCTCTCGTCCCGCACACTGGGAGACCTGGATCGAGACGCTGGAGCGTCACTTCGAGATCCATGGCATCACGGATGCGGGTACGAAGAAGGCCTATCTCCTGCGCTACTGCGGCATCGAGGCACACCTCCTCCTGAAGGACCTGGTGAACCCCCTCCTGCCGAAAGATGCGGCCGCCACCTACGAGATGCTGGTCAAGGCGTTTACTGACCACTTGGCACCAAAGCCCACCAAGTTCGCAGAACGAATGGAGTTCTTCGCGAGAACGCAGGGCCCCGACGAAACATCTCCGGAATTCCTGGCCGGACTACGCCGCGCAGCCACAAGGTGTGCCTTCCCCAACCTCGCAGATACCCTCCTAAACCAGTTCTTGGTGGGGCTGAAGGAGGCGAAGCTGCGCCGCAGGCTCATCAGCCGGGACGACCTCACTCTGGAGGCCGCCATCCAAGAAGCGGCTGCCTACGAGAAGTCCCATGCAGATCGCCGGCCTAAGACGGTCCATCGCCTCCAGGACTCCGGCCCCTCGGATAACTCGAACGATGAGGAGGTCCTACAGGTGAACCGCCGATCACAGCCACGCACCCAACGCAACAGGGGATCCCCCGCACCACCAAACCAGCCCAACGCATCTGCCTGTGCCAGCTGTGGCGACGCTCACGAGCGCCGGACCTGCCGTTTCCGGGACGCCGTCTGCAGGACCTGCAACAAGGCCGGACACCTCGCCCGAGTCTGCCGCTCCAAGGGCAAGCGCCTGGGATCCACTGCCCAGCTGGACGCCGCAAGCCTGCACACCGTGACGACACAGCGCCGGCAGACGGTATGTAACTTGCCCCCTGAAAGCCCGGACAAGGTGCATGTGACTGTCCAAATAGAGGGGTCCCCCTGCCAAATGGAAATAGACTCAGGGTCCTCGTTCTCTATAATTTCCGCGGAGACCCTTAAAACGCTATGCCCCAAGGGGGACCCCGACTACACAAGCCACGGGGGTTGAAACTGACGGACTTTAACAAAAACCCAGTGGCAGTCCGTGGCTGGGGCAAGTTTCAAGTCCGATTTAAAGGGTTCTCGGGCTTGCTGGACCTGCTGGTGGTGGAGGGGCGCCTCTCAAGCCTCCTGGGACTGTCGTGGTTTGGGCCTTTGGGACTCCAAATAGCAGGAGTAAACCACCTTGGGACCGCTGACTGGGAGGCAGTTTGCCGGGAGTTCCCCAAAGTATTCGATGGGACCCTGGGGAGGTACAATGGGACCCCGATTTCGCTAGATCTGGACCCTAACGTACGACCCATCCGCATAAAGGCACGGCCCCCTCCCCTAGCCATGCGGGAAAAAATAGAGGCTGAGCTCAACCGCCTGGTCGCCCAAGGCGTGCTGGAACCGGTCGCGTCAGCGCGCTGGGAAACCCCCATTGTAACGCCAATTAAACCGAATGGGGCTATACGCATTTGTGCAGATTACAAATGCACCATAAATAAGGCTCTGCAGGACCACGCCTATCCGGTCCCGGTAGTGAGCCATGTCCTGGCCTCCCTGACGGGGGCCAAAGTTTTCGGCAAATTGGACCTGGCGCAGGCTTACCAGCAGCTGCCAGTGGATACGGCCGCTGCGGAAGCGCAAACCATCACCACCCACAAGAGGGCTTTCCGGGTCAATAGACTGCAGTTTGGGGTTTCAGTTGCGCCAGGGATTTTTCAATCTTTCATGGATTCCCTCCTGAAAGGAATTCCAGGGGTCCAGCCCTTTTTAGATGATGTCATCATCGCGGCACCGGACTCCACCGCCTTCACCGAACGGCTGCGTCAGGTCCTGCAGAGGTTCAACGAGGCTGGCCTCAAGGTGAAGAAGGAGAAATGCCTCCTGGGTGTGCCCCGCATCGAATTCCTGGGGTTCGCAGTCGATGCACAAGGCATCCACCCCACAGACGAGAAAATTAGAGCGATCACACAAGCCCCGGTCCCCACATCCAAGCCGGAACTCCAGGCCTTCCTGGGCCTCTTGAATTTTTATCACGCGTTTCTGCCCCAAAAGGCAACGGTGGCTGAACCCCTCCACCGGCTGCTGGACAAGGAGGCGCCGTGGGCCTGGAAGCCGGAGCATGCGGCAGCTTTCCAGGCGGTAAAAGACTTGTTGGTCTCCAATGGGGTGCTGCACCACTTCTGCGAGGCTTTACCTGTGGTTCTGGCGTGTGATGCGTCGCCCTACGGGGTGGGGGCGGTGTTGGGGCATCGGTTGCCGGATGGCCGGGAGGTTCCGGTCGCCTACTATTCTCGGACCCTTTCTGCGGAGCGTAATTACACGCAGATAGACAAGGAGGCACTAGCGATAGTGGCGGGGGTTAAAAATTCCACCATTATCTCTATGGCCGCCCGTTCGAGATCCTTACAGACCACAAGCCTCTCCTGGGCCTCCTTGCGCCCGATCGACAGACGCCGCAGATGGTCTCACCCAGGGTTCTCCGCTGGTCCATATTCCTGGCGGGGTACTCTTACACCCTCACCCACCGCCCGGGAAAGGCCATGGGTCACGCGGACGCGCTCAGCCGCCTCCCACTGCCCGCAACGGACCCAGACCCCGGCCCCCGCCCACGTCATCGCACTCCTAGAATCGCTGCCCGATCGCCCAGTACATGTCAAGGAGGTGGCCCGCCTCACGGGCCGCGACAGGGTTCTCTGTCGGGTTTTGAACTGGGTGGGGAGGGGATGGCCGACAGCTAGACAAGACCCGGAGTTTGCGCCTTTTGTCACAAGGCGCGATGAGCTGTCGACCTATAAAGGGTGTCTAATGTGGGGAGGCAGGGTGGTCATTCCGAAACCACTACAGGAACGGGTACTGAGGGACCTTCATGAGCACCACCCTGGGGTAGTCAGGATGAAGGCTCTGGTGCGGGGGTATGTCTGGTGGCCAGGGTTAGACCGGGATATTGAGGACATTGTAAAAAGGTGTCAACCCTGCCAGGCCTCCCGACCCGCACCCCCGACGGCCCCAGACAGGGCCTGGGAATCCTCTCACCGCCCCTGGTCATGCCTGCACCTCGACTTTGCGGGCCCGTTCCAGGGGCAGCTGTTTTTTATACTTGTAGACGCCTACAGTAAGTGCCTAGAAGTAGAGCCGGTACCATCCACCTCCTCCCGGGCGGCCATCCGAGCGATGTGGCGGATTTTCAGCTCGCACGGACTCCCCGACACCCTGGTCACCGACAACGGGACGGCCTTCACGTCCGGGGAGTTCCAGGAGTTCACCCGCCAGCACGGGATTCGCCACATCAGGTCGGCCCCGTTCCACCCCGCCACCAATGGCCAAGCCGAACGCATGGTGCGGACGGCCAAAGAGGCGCTCCGTCGGACCGAAGGAACGGACTGGGACTTCAGGCTGGCGCACTTCCTGTTCGGCCAGAGAATGACGCCCCATGCGACAACCGGCCGGAGCCCGGCGGAACTATTGATGGGCCGACGCCTCACCACCAGGCTGGACCGGTTACATCCCGATCGAGCGCCCGAGCGGGAGCCCTGCACGGAAACGCCAGCGGCGGTGCGAGGGTTCTTCCCAGAGGACCCGGTGTACGCACGGAACTACGCGAGAGGGCCCCCGTGGATTCCCGCCCGAGTAGTCCGGGTCCGTGGCCCCTGGTCCTACGAAGTCTCGGTGGAAGACGGCCAGATCCTGCATCGCCACATCGATCAGCTACGTCGCCGGGTGCTGCCCCTGGAACCGGATGAGGGGGAGGAATGGGACGAGCCAGCTCAACCAGACGCGGGGGCGGACGCATCAGAAGAAATCCCGGGGGACTTCAACTCCGGACTGACAGCCACCGCAAATGACACACCGGCCGAGATGGTGAGCCCAGCCCCGCCAACACCAGAGCGGCCACCAGTCCCCACAGCCGCCCGGGAGGCTGTCAGTTCCCCCATGCCAGAGCCCCGTCGCTCCATGCGAGAGCGGCGGCCCCCCAGCTATTTGAAAGACTATGTGTGCGGGTGTTTATCGGACCAAGGGGGAGGGGTGTAATGTATCCACTGGAGAACATGGGCTCTGGACAGCCATGTGCTTGGACTGGTTCTAACCGGTCCACCATGTGGCCAGGCGAAGGGCCTGAGCTTCGCCCCGAAGGACAATGGACTAGTGGATCCTGACTCCCCTCCAATGGAGGAGCAGGAGTTAATCCAATCAATGTAAATAGCGAATCACCGGGTGTGTGTGTGTTTGGGGTGTGGGTCACTTGGGAATAAAAGCCGGCCTGCGAGCCGGCTCAGTTGTCTTGTTCTTCATCTAATAAAGTATGTGAGAGCTGAAATCACTAGTAAGTCTCAGTACTTTTCACATTGCTTTGACTATGCGCACTTTTGTTGGCAGGGTGATGTCTCTGCTTTTTATCATGCTGTTTAGGTTTGCCATTGCTTTCCTCCCAAGGAGCAGGCGTCTTTTAATTTCATGGCTGCAGTCACTGTCTGCAGTGATCTGGGATCCCAGGAATGTGAAGTCTTTCACTACTTCTACAACTTCCACTTCTATTTGCCAAGGAGTGATGGGGTCAGATGCCATGATCTTAGTTTTTTTTATGTTGAGCTTCAAGCCCACTTATGTGCTCTCCTCTTTCACTCTGAACAAGAGGCTCTTTAGGTCCTCTTCACTTTCTGCCATCAGAGTGGTATCGTCTGCATATCTGAGGTTATTGATCTTTTCCCCAGCAATCTTAACTCCAGCTTGTGATTCATCCAGGCCAGCATTTCACATGATGTAGTCGGCATATAAATTAAATAAGCAAGGTGACAATATACATCCTTGTACTCCTTTTCTTATGCTAAACCAATCAGTTGTTCCATATCCGGTTCTAACTGTTGCTTCTTGACCCTTATATAGGTTTCTCAGCAGACATGTGAGGTGGTCTGGTACTCCCATCTCTTTAAGAACCTGCCATAGTTTATTGTGATCCACACAATCAAAGGCTTTAGCATAGTCAATGAAGCAGAAGTAGATGTTTTTCTGGTACTCTCTTGCTTTCTCCATAATCCAGCGAATGTTGGCAATTTGATCTCTAGTTCCTCTACCTCTTCGAAACCCAGCTTGTACTTCTGGCAGTTCTCTATCCATGTACTGTTGAAGCCTAGCTTGTACGATCTTTAACATGACCTTGCTAGCGTGTGAAATGAGTGCAATTGTGTTTGCATTCCTTAGCATTGCCCTTCTTTGGGATTGGAATGTATACTGACCTTTTCCAATCCTGTGGCCACTGTTGTGTCTTCCAAATTTGCTGGCAAATTATGTGCAGCACTTTAACAGCATCTTCTTGTAAGACTTTGAATAGCTCAGCTGGGATACCATCACCTCCACTAGCTTTGTTGTTAGTAATGCTTCCTAAGGCCCATTTAACTTTGCATTTCAGGATGTCTGGCTCGAGGTCAGTGATTATACTGTTGTGGTTGTCAGGGACATTGAGGTCCTTCTTATATAGTTCTTCTGTGTACTCTTGCCATCTTTTCCTAATCTCTTCTGCTTCTGTTAGGTCCCTACCATTTTTGTCCTTTATCATGGCCAGCTTTGTGTGGAACGTTCCCTTGATTTCTCCAATTTTCTTGAAGAGATCTCTAGTCCTTCCCATTCTATTGTTTTCCTCTATTACTTTACATTGTTCATTCAGGAAAGCCTCGTTATCTCTCCTTGCTGTTCTCTGGAAATCTGCATTCACTTGGGTAAATATTTCCTTTTCACCTTTGCCTTTTGCTTTCCTTCTTTCCTCTGCTATTTGTAAAGCCTCATTTGACAGCCACTTTGCTTTCTTGCATTTCTTTTTCTTTGGGATGGCGTTGATTGCTGCCTCTAGTACAATGTCATGAACCTCTGTCCATAGTTCTTCAGGCACTCTGTCTATCAAATCTAGTCCCTTAAACCTATTCTTCACCTCTACTGTATATTCATTGGGAATGCGATGTAGGTCAAATCTGAATGGCCTAGTGGTTTTCCCAACTTTCTTCAGTTTAAGTCTGAATTTTGCAATGAGTAGCTCATGATCTGAGCCACAGTCTTGGTTGTTTATTTTCACTCCATTTCATCACAGCTTCCTTGGTTGGTTTGGACATTGGGACAGATCCCAGAGACAGAGGCTTTGCCTGCACGCCTGCTTCCCCCATCTGGGTACTCCCTTAAAGAGCTACTCAGCCACATGTCCAACTTGGGGACTGTCAGCCGGCTCTCACCACCAGGTGGCAAGGGAACCACATAACAGTTTGTGCCCAAGTGGCATCCCAGGCCTTGCCACTCCTCAGTTTTACCCAGCAGATGGGCTGGGAGGATTGAGATAGATCGGGTGCAGGGTTGCCAAGTCTAGATTGGAAAATACCTGGAGACTTTGGGGTGGAGCCAGGAGAGGGTGGGGTTTGGGGAGGGGAGGGGCCTCAGCATAGTACAATGCCATTGAGTCCACCCTTCAAAGCAGCCATTTTCTCCAGGGGAGCTGATCTTTGTCAGCTGGAGATCAGTTGTAAAAGCAGGAGATTCCCAGGCCTGGAGGCTGGCAACCCTAATCGGGTGGTAGGTGGGTTGCCTGATGCTGGATCCGTCCCCATGTTGCACCAATACTCCTTCTGCTATATTCACTAAAGTTGTGGCCTAATTTCCCCCCAGCTGAGTCTGTATGATGTTTTTTGCCTCCTTGCCCTTGCTCACACTCTTGCCTCCCCTGGCACCCCAATGATGTTTTCTCTTTGAGATCAGCTTTTTAAAGGGCTGATGAATATCAGGCCTGATTAAATATCCTGAAGAACTCGAAAGCTTGTTTTCTGTTGTGTGATACTTTGATCCTACTAAAAGGTATTATATAACTTCTCTCTAAAAAAGAAAGCACTGGTGTGGATTTTACAAACTTTACAAAGCTACCCAAACTCTGATACTACGGGGATGTTTTTTCATGCAATTTTCCCTCCTCATATAAGGATTAAACACACCTTTCAGCTGCTCTTGTGATATCTGTACAGCAAATTGAATTTTTTTAAGTTCTTATGGGACGAATGCAACTATCCTAGTCCCAGTTTTCAGTTTTTATGTATAACCGTATTCACCTTTACAGTTGCATTACAGTTGCTAGCATCTTTAAACCTTCCAGTGATACCTTAATGCACTTACCCCCATCCCTATATACATAATAGAATCTCCAGAACCCTTTTGAAAGTTATTACATCTCACTTGCAAATACACCCTCTCACCATACAATTTAGATGTAAAAGATGGTTTTAAGAAAAGCTCTTATTCATACTTGCATTAACCTCCTTAAAGGTAAAGGTAAAGGTTCCCTTGCTCGAAAGCCAGTCGAATCCGACTCTAGGGTTGCGATGCTCATCTCCGT
This sequence comes from Gekko gecko, assembly GCA_029375565.1. Taxonomy (NCBI): domain Eukaryota; kingdom Metazoa; phylum Chordata; class Lepidosauria; order Squamata; family Gekkonidae; genus Gekko; species Gekko gecko. Next base: position 115,509,894 of record JAPDNY010000007.1, read on the forward strand.
TTCAAAGCCGAAGAGCCAGCGCTGTCCGAAGACGTTTCCGTGGTCATGTGGCCGGCATGACTAAACACCAAGGCGCATGGAACGCTGTTACCTTCCCACCGAAGTGGTACCTATTTATCTACTTGCAATTTCTTGCTTTCGAACTGCTAGGTTGGCAGGAGCAGGAACTAGAGACAGGAGCTCACCCCGTCATGCGGCACTCACGGGTCTTGAACTGCTGAACTACTGACCTTCCACAGCCTGCAGTTCAGCGTCAGACATGTAAAGATTGGGAGACATTAGCATCTGAACATTCTTCACACAATCTAAAAACAGTGATGGGTCAAAAAGTACACAGTAAGAAGATGAATACAACATTGTCAAAGAAAGTCTAAGGATTTGCACCAAGCTAGAAAGCAAGGATGAAATGAAACTGTTGAAATGTTCCAGCTAGTAAGAATGGAAGATGAACTTTTAGGAAGATACTCCATTGGATGCTAGGATTATATTTGCAACAAGGCTTTTGGTGTTTTATCTGTGCCTCAAATGGCATTATAAAGTATTTAAAAGGTTTTATCCCATATGGCCCTAGAACAGGGGAATGCTCTTGCACACCATCCAAATGAAGAGAGCACTCAGCTCATGGCAATGCTGCCTTCCCACATTAGTTCTACGCCATTCCAAATCTGTCCTCAATACAATCTGTGCCAGGTGCTCTTAAATACTGCAGAAGCTGGATTTTGCTGCAACCTATTTGCAACTTTACAATCAATCAAACATCTGAGATGGACTACAAGAAGCTGACAGCTGGGCGCTCCCATAGTTTATGCACACTCTCAAGGCTACTTCTTAAAAGTGTCTTCCATGCAACATTATATGTTCATGGTAAATAATGCTTCTAATTTAATCCACCTTCTGCTTCATAGTGCTTTAGTCTGCTAGTTTATTTTACATGTCACCAAGAAAATAATTCTGAGCAAGGTCAGCAGAGCCATTGGTTGTGCTATATCATATTATTCTAAAGATCCTGCCACTTCTGGGCAGTTTGATTAAAGGACCTGAGTCTCTGTCACTGAAGCAGGCCAAAAGTTCCTTTGGAACAGCAGCTGGAAAGGTTTCAGCGTTGTTATGCCTGAGCTATTCCTTCTGAAAGAGGACCAAGCTTTTATGCAAACAATTCTCTTCTCCTGCTCCCTTTAACAACCTCTGTATTTTGCAAGCTTCAGTGCTTTGGAGGGATTTTTGTCAGTTTTTTTCTTCCTGAATGAGAGGCGCTTGGCCTCTGCACCTGATTGCCAAGACTGAAAAAGATCAAGTAATGAATAAATATACACTGCAAGAAACTTTTGTAAATTAATGTGTTCTGTTTATAATTAACATTCTATAAAATGCATTGTGTATTCTTATAACATCCTAATCAAGTATATATATTCAGAACATTCAATGTTACAAAAAAATACAGTTCATACAATATAAGAACTACCAGTCAATTTTGTATCAGTATTTTAAAAGTCAAACCCCAACGGGAGTTTCTAGAATTACAAGACCGCTTCTACTTGCATGAAGTCTTCCAGAAGATGGAAAGCTTTCATTTATAGTTGTGTTGATGCTTATTGCCGGTCCTACAAAAGACACATTGTGAGTGCTCCCGTCATGAATTTTAGCTGCACAATGTGAGCAAGACTGAAAAAGAAGCTAAAGGCATACTTTCTCTGCTCTCCTACAGCCTGTCTCTAATGCACCAGCATTGTCAGTGCAACTAAGATGGAAGAATGAGAGACAATGCTCACCATTGCAGCCTTGGGGTGGCTGCCTTCTGTTCAACAGCTATATTGACAACTGGGGTGTGTTTCACCCTATCTGGAAAACCTTTCTTGGTAAGCCTTCCTTTGAACTTTTTTTTCAGAGCTTGTAAAATCAAAACACTCAAATTTTGGTTCACTCCAGTTCTCTGAGCCACTCCACCCTGGGATATTAGCAGTGGATTGCTTTGATTAATGTAAAGCAATCCCTTGTACTACCACCACTACATTTCCAGGAACCTTTCATGCAAAACTAGCTAGAGTAACACAGAATGTATTTATAAAATAAATACCATGACTGGGTTTAGGTTGGTCAGAACTTTAAAGATGCATTTTTAGTAACACAGTTCAGTCTGTGAACAGTAGCCAGTTCAAATGTCATTTTTCTTCTTTTTTGGAGTGTGGTAGCAAACCCCAAAGTTTACTGGAGGGAAAGTTTTCAGGTTACGTTCAGTTCATCAACAGCAGTAGTTTTACTTATTACCTTAGTCATAAGGCATAAAAACATATACTAATAGCACAACTTACTCTAAGAAATATTTATCACAATTGTATCTAATTAGTTTTAACAAACTCAGGGTGTGGTCACACAGTAAGCTTACCGTGATTTGTTCCTGCTGTAGATTTGATTAGGAATATTTTTGGGGGGTTGGGATGACTACACATGTGTCCCTGAACCACTTGCGTCACGCAATGAGGCTCCAGGCAACATTCAGATAGCCGTGCTGCCGCTTGGGCGGAACAGCTTGTTTTTTTTTAAAAAAAAAATTGGCTTTGTGCATGCACATATACACAGGGCTGAATCACCTCTCCCACTGGGAGTCTTGTTCTTGCAGCCCCCCCCCCAACAGCAAACAAAATTAACTGGCGACGTACAACTGAGTGCTGGAGTCTATATGTGTGCTTGAACATTTATACATTGAATTTATTCAGCGCAGGATTGCTCATGTGCACAATGACAGAAGCTTATAAAAAAACCCAAAAACACCGCGAGAAGGATGTTCGGATGACCCATTGTGAGAAATGGCTGTCCAGAACAGTGAAATCATGGATTCAAAGCACTAATATCCAGAAAGTACTTGATTTTCCAGGTGTAGGAAAACTCACTAGGGAACTAGGAGGATTGTGTGAGTGAGCCCACTTCGGTGCAGGAGGTGGATGCGGGCATCTGATCAGCAATTTTAAATGCGAGAGGGAACAGCGGTGAAACCTGATCAAAATGATCATGTGACCATGGCCTTAAATGTAATTTTAGAGCTGTTAGTGTTCTCAGTGTATGGACGGAAGTTCTATAGAACATCATATACAACACTGTCTTCATGTACTATGCCAGCATGTCCTTCCCTGTTTCTACTGCCAGTCCAGATAACCAAGCTTTTAGGTATCCGTAGTGATGGGAAATCATCTGGATGTAACTGACTTGCTCCTAACACTGATGTTTATTCCTTGCCAAAAGAAAACAGTAGACCCTGGCCATGGAACAGGATTGTGCTCTGTTAGATTGAAATGTTTTTATCGTATTGTGAGGGCTATCTTTTGGCTATGCTCAAGCAGAGTGCAGGAGGTTGGACTAAATAACTTGCAACGTCCCTTCCAACTGTAACATTCTATGATTCTATGATATTTTGTAATTGTTTGGTGATTGACTAAATAGTCCTTATAATATTTGTAATCTGCCTTGAATCCCGATGACGATGATGATGATGATGATACTTGTTGATGAACCTGACTCCCATGCATACTGATTGATGCAAAGAAGAGGGCCAGTAGCATAGAGGAAACATTTTTCTACAAATCTAGAGGGACCTTCCCTAATCACACATACAAAAATAGGAGATTAAAAGGCACCTCAAAATGCAGAAGCATCAGTCTGAGCACTGGGGAAGGCATGTACTAAGCACTGGTGATGTTGCTACCCTGTCCTCCTCCATCCTTACCACCAGGAAGGTGACAGTCAGCTCAGCAGTGTTAGGACAGTCACCACTGCCTCCACCCCCTCCTTCCATCTCTTCCTCCTACTAGCTTCTAGGAGGAAAAGAAGAGGGTGGCTGGAGATGGCAGGCATTCCGGGTCAGTGGCATTTGGGCTGAGGGGAAGCTCAAGCATCCATGGCCAGCCCCTGTGTCCTGGTAGTATAAATAGAGTGGGGAGGAGAAGTGGGAGCTATGCCCCCTCCACTGGTCCTGCAGGCAGGCAGGCAGGTGGGTGAGGGAAGAACGGGAGGAAAGGGGGAGTAGGTATTGCCATCACATCAACTAAGGGTGGAGGAGTGATGCTATGTGTGGGTGGGTTAATTAGTGAGTAGCTGCCTGGCTGGCTGGCCAACTGCAGGGGGAGGATGGGATTCTTCCTCCCCTCCACAAGTCTTGGAGGTCCTTTACTTGTAAATAAATAAAATTGAAATGGGATGAAAATTTTTAGAATTCTTTCATTGACTTGTAAAGCTCTCTCTCATTCTGTATTTGTAATGTTAAAATGCACACAAGTAAGAAATCTTTTTCTAATTGGATCTAAGTACACTGGCATCCTGTTGCGCCTTGGATTAGAGACTTCTTAGATGTTTGGAAAATCTTCTGAGAAAGCAAAGCATGAAAGAAAACTTTACTGAAATGAGGAATTAACACAGACTATAGAACTTCAAGAAACCTCTTAGATCTGAAGCAAGTTCTTCTGAAGTCATCACTCAGGACTTTTAAAATACTCGATGTTTAACCTTTTAGCATTAGCTAATTTTAATATATGTCACAGTTTGATGTATTACTGTTCCTATGCCATCAGCAGCTGATATAGTTATTTTACATTTCACTTGCAAATATTTATGGATACATGTACACTACAACAATTCTGAAGCCCATAATTTCCTTTTTAGCATCTTTTACATTTCAAAAAGAAAAAGGACAGCTCCCATTGGGCTGGATTTTTCCAGCAGAAAAGCTGGCAGAAAAACCAATATGGGCAATCTTGTCTGATTCCCTTCCTCACTGTAGTCCCATCCCAGATGATTATTTGCCCATGTAAGTCCTATGATCCACTTGCCCTTTTGGCAGTCAAAAGGGCTCCTGCTCCCTCTCGCACCAACAGAAAATCTGGTGGGATCCAAACTATTGGGTATAATTTTTTTAAAAAAAATAAACTGTTTGACAATATACACATGCCCGTATGGTTGGAGATCCTGAAGGCAGGTTAAAATTGTCTGTAATACAATGAGAAGATATGTTGAATAATGGCAAAATCATCCAAATTCATTTTGTGGATGAGTTTTTTAAAAGAGTTCAAAATCTAAGAAGTTCCTTGTAGCAATTGATTTATCTGTTTTATTGAATTATTTTAAAAATTTAAATGTTCTTTAATTGTTCAGATGTTTTAATATTTTCATGTTCATCACATTGGGGACCCTGATCAAACAGAAAGGTGACATTAAAATGTTTAAAATAAATAAACAAAATAAAATAAATGATTTCCTACTTGATGTGAACTTTTATTATTTTTTTGTCTTGTGATACTGACATTTTTACCCTGGTTTTGCCCTAATTCTTGTTTTGCAGTGTATGATACAGTATTTGGCTCTTAGCTCACAGACTCTAATATAATTGGCTTCTGATCACATAAGAGAAATCTGAGAACCAAGTTACTATTAACCAAAAATTTCACCAGCTATTAAAGTGGAAGGAAAGGAGAGGCCTTATCCACTTGTTATGTGGAGAACAAGAAACTGTGTCTTCCCTCATGTATGCATAATGTTTGAATAAACATGCATTGCACCAGCAGTTCAAAAGCACTAGAACTATTTTTAAATTGAGAAGAAAAAGGTATATGGAGATGACATTATTATCCGACTGTAGATGAAGCACTATATTTCAAAGCACTGCTCTCTTAACTGGGGAACAGACAAGTAATATAGGTGTACATTCGTTTATGAAAACAGAAGTATTTAACCAATACAAGTCTTTAGATAAAGCATTTGAATGCCTTTTGAGTTGACTTGTGTGAATCATGCCACCATGGCAGTGCTACGCGAGTGAGCTCTCAGAAGGCATTTTAATGGCTTCTGAGCTCAGTGGTGAGTCGCACCGCAGTGGTGGTGCAACTTTAAAGGGTTTCCTACTGTTGTCTTGGCACCAGCATGTCTGGCCACGAACACTCTTACGAACCGAACAAACCATCGCAAAACCCATGGCAGTTCATGGGCGGTTCGTGAACCACAAAATTGCATTGCCACAATTAATGTATGGGACAACTCTTGGACCCCCCTCCTCCCACTTTGCCCTGTTAAAATCAATCAGGATTCCTGAGAGCTTTATTGCAGGTGCCAAGCTGTGTGTCCAATGCCAGCTTACGTCTTGAGTTGGGCATGATTAAGGTAGAGGCTAGGGTAAGCCTTGCCTCCATTAACTATTGGTTAAAATTATCACATAACCCAAGGGGTTTAATAGCATTAGTCCTGCAAGACTATTTTCAATCCTTTTGGGAGAAGACCGTTCGCCTTAAACTGCAGAATTTGGGCTTCTCTCCTGAATTTGTCCTGCAAATGGGTTTTGATCAAGCAAAATCAATGATCAAACAAAGATTATTTGATGTAGAGTGACAAAGAGTCATTAATAATGTTCCAAACTTCCTGATACCAGAGAAGCTTAAATATATTGTTGCCCCGGCACCTTATCTCTCTGTCCTGGAGGTACCCAGTCAACTGAGAGCTTTTACTCTGGTGAGATGGCGAGTCCTCCCCTCTGCAGTTTTAGAGGGGAGATATAAAAAGACTCCCATGAAGGAAAGGATTTGTCTGTGTGGCACTGAAGAGGTGGAGTCAGTCGAGCATGTAGTATTCCACTGTCACTTCTATCAGGAAGCTCCTTCTAATATAATTTCCCCTCTACTTATCAATTTTCCTGGATGTTCCAGTGTTTATATTTTAAAGAAACTTTTAATGGGTGCTAATCACCAGGTTACCATTAGTTGTGCCAATTTTTTTTCAGTAGCCTGTAGAATTCGTAGAGATATTTTATGTACAGATTTTAACTAATTATTGCCAACAGATTGGACCAATTTTACTTTCTAATGACATTATTGTAAAACTTTTATTCTTGACTTGTACTGGTCATTGGCCGAATAAAGAATTTCTCTCTACAATTGCATAAATTGCAGCTTGTGAACACATGAACCATCCAGGTTTGTCATGAAATTCAGTTCATAATTTGGTGGGTCTCAAAGAGTCGGACTCAACTGTGTGAGTGAACAACAACAAACATCCCTATTGGCTACTGCCCTAGATCGTCAGTGGTGGCCAGGAACAAGTTTGGAACAGAGGCCTCTGCAGTACTGCTAAGTGCCAGAGAGGCCACTTGAGTTGGCTTACTCCAGGACTACTTTAACATCTCAATCCACCCGTTTTTTATTCTAATGTTTTTTTTTTTAATTTAAAGGTCTGAAACAATAACATGTGAGCCCAAGAACTTCAGAAGCTTATAATCAAAAGCAAACCTGTTCAACAACATGATTTCAGTTCTTATGACTGCTACATGACGTTATTGTTGGATGAATGCACTGAAAGTTTGTTGTATACTGAACTCTACTCTTCACCATAGCATGTTACTATATTTCTGTACATACCAAGGACTACTTCATAACAATAAGTATACAAATACAAGCACCACAACTTTAATAATATCCTTAAAATCTGTGTGATATAATGATGGCAAGGCAAGAGGGGGTAGTTTTTGCCAGCCATGTAACTGAATCTCCCAAGCATACGGTTAGAGAGAGAATGCCTTCTTAACTGAAACTATGAAAGTATGCAACCTAAACATAAAACATACCCAAGCTGCAAGTCTGGCATCCATCTGCACACGGAACACATTCGTCTGAGTCAGGATCCTTCACTTCACCTGCACATTAGATAATGTTAATTTATTTTGCCCAAAGAAATAGGTACTTAGGATACAGAAACTAATCGAGTTCTTCCCAGCACAGTCCTATGTTCAATGTGGTTTACTCCAATAAAGCGTGGATTGTAGCTTCCATCAAAATAAAACTACCAGTGCTACTGTTACTATGAATACTTACATTTGACTTTATATCCACAGTGTATAAGGAACTGTACAGAGTATAGATATGGCATAGAGGTTTTACATTAGGCACACATTTCATGGCAAAATACTACCTGGTAAGGCCCCCCCAAATAGACACTGACATACTTTTAAAGAAGATTGAGAGAGTAAATTTGCCTCATCCTTAATTTATTACCACTTTATATGAGCCAAACTGTTTATTCATATTATCAGCACCAAGCATCAGTATAACTGGCATGGCTGCATTTTATGGAAATTGCAGTTCATTAAATGGCTTTGCTCTTCACTGGAGGTGAGATTGTAAAAAAGTATGCTGTAGAGACAGAGTTCACATTCTCGCATCCTGCAGACCTTGGGGACATGACTTCTGTCAGAGGTCTTGTACAAGCATGGAGGTGCTGGACAACAAACTAAGCAGCTTATAAGAGTTGATGCAGTCTGTAAATTCAAAATCAGATCCAATTTAACTGCAAATGTTATGTCCTCAATGGGTGCGTTCAGACGCGCCGTTTGAGCCGTTTTCGGCACGGCTCAGAAACGGCTTTTACCTGCGCGTTCACACGCCCAATATCTGCCCACCGTCCCCAGCCGTCGCTTTCTGGAGCAAACCCCCTTTGAAACGGAGTATTTTGACACCACTTACCCAAGTGGTGTTTTCCATGATTCTCCGTTTCAAGCCGCACTTTCCGCTGTCTGATCGCTCCGTCCAGCCACTTCCGGGTGCTTCAACCCCCCCTCCCCTCTGGGAAGCTGCCTCCAGCTTCCGGTTTTAGTCCTCCATTTTTTTTTCCTTACCGGTGTGCGCTTGAGCGGAGCTCCGCACTTAAGTTAAAAAAAAAAAAGGTTCACTGGTGCCTAGTTTAGGCATTTAGAGGAGTCCGGGATCTCGGGGAGGCCATTTTAAAAAGGAGTCTTCATTTAAACTTTAAAGGGACCTGTTGAGCTCACTCTTCTGCGCTCCCGCCAAACTTCCTGTTCGGGAGAGGGCTGCCTGTGCGCATGCTCAAAGGAGAGGGGAGCTCGGAAGGAGGAGGTGAGTCTGATCGCGATTCTCCAGTTTAAAAAAAAAAACGCATCGTGCCGGAGCAGTTTAAACCGCTCCAGCACGCTGTCTAAACGCACCCAATGAGTAATTTAAACTTTACCAGCAATGTCAAATATTTTTCAGGAAGATAAAGTTATATCTTTGAATGTATTATTTTTGCATTACATTTGTTCCTTCTTTTTTACCATTGTTTTTAAATAAATACATCCACACTTTAATAAGAGTACAAAGATCAAATGAATGCATACAGAAAATCCATATATTTGAGAAACTGGAGACTGGAGAAAGAAATTCATGCTACATATGTACCTATATTTTCATTCATTTTTCGTTGTGCAAAGCACTTTTGTAAATACTTGTTTTCATGTTGCTATCAGGAAAAATATAACAAAAACTCATACTACAGATCTGAAGGACACAATCTGGAATGCATTATATTTCTATGGTGAGCAGTTAAAGGAGACCGGCTCCAAAAACAAAAGCAAAAAGACACACAACCTGAAATGATGTTAAACACATAAGAACATAAGAGAAGACAATGTTGGATCAGGCCAATGGCCCATCTAGTCCAACACTCTGTCACACAGTTGCCAAAAATACCAGGTGCCATCAGGAGGTCTACCAGTGGGGCCAGGACATTATAAGCCCTCCCACTGTTGACTCCCCCCAAGCACCATGAATACAGAGCATCACTTGCCCCAGCCTGAGAGTTCCTATATACCTTGTGGCTAATAGCTACTGATGGACCTCTGCTCCATATGTTTATCCAATTCCCTCTTGAAGCCATCCAAGCTTGTAGCCACCACCGCCTCCTGTGGCAGTGAATTCCATGTGTTAATCACTCTTTGGGTGAAGAAGTACTTCCCTTTATCCATTATAAGAACATAAAAAGCATAAAATGTTCAAAAGCAACATTTTACTATGAACACCATGAAGGTCAACTGAAATTCTCAAAGCATTTTGCTTTTGTCCTTCATAGGACAGACCTGAATTTAAGCTTGTGGAGGGTCTCACTTGGACCCAGACACATCCCATATCTGTATATTGCCCCAATATCATTAGGGTTGGATGAGATAAGATAAGATGGATCCAAAAGTTCCATTGCTTTAACGGTGGAGCCTTCCTCTGGTGAAGGAGTCATCTACCAGTGGAACATGCCTCTTCCACCAGGGGTAAGCTTCTTGGATCAGAGGAAAGGCCACTATGTCAGAGAAAAGATCCACAGTTAGTGAAACAAAATCTTTGAATACAACCCATAGAGATTGGGTATTCTTTCCTGGTTTTGTTTTGTTTTGTTTTTTAAAAAAATCTGAGGTCTTGCTTGGTCGGGTCAGGATGCCAGTCTTTCCAATTTAGTTTGGATTATTTGTGATGGCACTCTGAAGTTGTGGACTGCAACACCATCCTCTAGCAAAGCTCTCCCTGCACTATTAAAATGTATGCTAGACCTTCTGTTCTGCACTGACTGGCGTGGTGGTGATCTGATGGGATGGTGGATGTTCAGTCCTTCTCGTAATCAGATCACTATCTTCTGAAGGCACAGCTGAGCTTGCTGCCTCCTCCCTGCAGGGGTGGTGGACTGATTGGGATGATCTGCCTTCAGAGATTAATGGATCCTGCTGGTTTCCAGGTAGCTCTTGGAGATTTTGAGAGCCTCTCTGGTGACTCTTGGAGCTGCAGAGAATGAGGAGCTGACAGAGGGCATAAAACAGAATTGCTCTTTGGTGTCCTTTTCTGTGCTCTATTCCTTGGTTTACTAGGGAGCTAAACAACATGAAACGGACTGGAAGATTACTAGAGTGATGTTGGTGGAAGACTCTGGATGAATCAGACTGAGCACATCATAAATCCCATTTACAGGACTATGACATGGCAGTGATGGCAATGAAACAACTTTCTTCTCTGCCACCATTGCATCTACAGACTCTTGTCCAGCCCAGTTGTTCAAAGTGGTGCATGGCTTGAAAACACTGAAGTCTGACTCTATAGGTGATAAAAATTTGGCTGCCAGCTGTGATGTTCTTGCAAGGTTCTTTGCTGACAAAATCACTCTTATCCAATTGGACTTGGAGACCAAGTTGAGGGCATATCTGGTACCTGAGGTGGAAAAAGTGCTCGCTTGTCCTCATGTTATGGATAGTTTCAGACTGATCTTGCCTATGGATGCTGACAGGGTCCTTGGGTGTATGAGGGCCACCATTGTGCCCTGGACCCACGCCCATCAGGGCTTTTAAAATCTTACCAGGAAAAGTTATTGGACCATTAGTGAAAATCATCAACTCCTCCCTGACTGAGGGAACTCTCTCTAGGCCTTCGAAGGAGGCAATTATTAGACTGCTCCTCAAAAAACCTTCACTGGCTAGGGAACTCCAGTTACAGGTCAGTCTCCAATTGATCTTTTCTAGGGATGGTGATAGATCGTGTAGTGGAAGAACGACTCCAGGGCTTCCTGGATGATACATCTGCCTTTGACCCATTTCAAGATGGCTTTAGTTGTTGCAATCTGGGTTCAGATGCGTAAAAGTGATCAGCTCATAGTTTATTAGTGATTCAACAAGAGACAGAAGACTGAAATCCCTGCCCCCCAAAGCCTGATATTTATGCCTGGAAAAGGTTATACCCAAAACACACCCGACTCCCAACAATAGGCTATTTACACTCCATTGTCTCCCAATTGGTTTTCTCTAGAATCCCTGCCTCCCTACTGGTCCATTCTAGGACCCTAGCAAGCCATTGTTATGCATCCTAAGCTAAGCCCTTTAGCAAAGGCTCAATACATAACAGTTGTACTGGTGGATGATCATTGTTGGACAGGGGGACTTTCATCCCTATTAATACTGTTGGACTTCTCAGCAGCCTTTGACACAGTCGACCACTCTATTCTTATACATCAGCTTGAATATGGAGTTGGTATTAAGGCTGTACCCATTTGGTGGTTTCACTCTTTCCCATGTGACCAGGCACAAAGAGCCTCTACCAGATGTACAGAATCAACTGTATTGAATTTATCTTGTAGAGCACCACAGGGTTTTATTCTCTCACCAATGCTCTTTAATATGTATATGAAACTGCTGAATGAGATTGTCTGGAGCTTTGGGTCAGATGTCATCAACATGCAAATATGACCATGTGGCTAAGGCAGAACAAACCAAAGCTGAATACAGAAAAGACAGAGGTAATGCTGGTCAGGAAGGCTGATATTCTGGAGGGACTGAATCCACTTGTCCTAGATAGAATGACACTGGCCTTTTTAGAACAGGTCAAGAGCTTGGGGGTGTTTATGGACCCTGCTTTGCTGTTTGAAGAGCAGACTGGCATGGTGGCCAGGAGTGCCTTCTGTCAACTGCATCTGATTTGCCAATCATCTTGCTGCCTAGACTCAGCTGATCTGGCCATGCTGATCCATGTTTCTGTAACCTCACAGTTGGATTACTGCAAAGTGCTATATATGGGGCTGCTCTTGAAGACCACCCTGAAACTACAACTGGTCCAGAATGTGGCAGCCCAAGTGCTGTCAGGGGCTAGCTGCTGGGAACATATGTTGACCATTATGAAGCTGCTTCATTGGCTGCCAGTCTGTTTCTGAGTTCAATTCAAGCTGATGGTTATGACTTTTAAAGCCCTTCATGACCTAAGACCCACATATTTGAAGATCCATTTCCTTCCATATGTCCCTGTGCACCAGCTACAGTCATCAGACAGCCATCTGTTGGCTATCCCATCACTTAGGGTGGCCTGTCAGGCATCAACCAGAGCACAGGCCTTTTCCATCTTGGCTCCAGTTCTGTGGAATGGGCTCCTTGAAGAGATGAGGGGACCCCACTCTTTGGAGATCTAAATATCGCTATAAGGCCTGGCTGTTTGCCAGGACATTTGAGGGGGCTTGAACAGCAAGTATCTTTTAAGGGGAGGAGAGGGGAGGGATTTGGCATGTTATTTTTCTTTAGTTTTAGTTGGAGATATTTTAATTATTGTTATATGCCTCCTTGAACTGAGAGGAAAGGTGGGACATAAATGTTTAAATAAAAATAAACAAAACATCATTCATTCATTATCTCTGTTCAGTGTTTGTACACTGCCTGTTTCTTTTTCTTTAGAAATATCAAAGCTTCTGACCTGTAGGGTCAGTTTACGATTAGTAAAACCTGCTTCAGCAGCAAATTTTCAGGGGTCATCTTCATGCATTTATATAACCAGGATCAGTTTTACAGGGCCGGTTAATTTGTCGTTGCAAGGGTGGCCCAGGCAAAGTTGACATGACAAGGCTTCTCTGTATCCCCATTCTTCTACCATGTGGTATCTCCCAGCCTTTTCTAGTGGAAAAGCTTTGGCAGCCTGGATACTTGTGACTGTGGGAATAACATACCCCCATATTCCACCCCAGTTATGTATATAGCTAGATTTTAAAAAGGAAAATATCTCAAGCCACCATATTCAGTGAAGATGATCGTGCTTTGCAAGTGTGACGAATGGATTGTAATACTTGTAATAACACTGGTGGGGGGAGAGGTCTCTTTTAGGCTATTTAATCCTTGATGAAAATGCAGTGAACATATGTTGTATTTTTCCACAACATTATTAAAGTTCTGTTGTACAAAATTTTACCTGTTCTACACATGTGCTTCTGGCAGCTATTACCAGCCAGGTAGTATCCTTCAAAGCATCTTTTGCACTCAGTTTGATCGAGGCACACTTCACAATGCTCAAAGCAAGGCTCACAGACATTGTCCTCTGAATGATAGTAGCCAAGGGGGCATTTCACTTGACACTCCCCCAAGTATAGGAACTGGTTGTTGCCTTTCTTGTCTGTAAAGCAGAACACATGACACAACAGAATAAAAATGCTAGAGGAATTATTAAAGGTCAGGATCCCATTATCAATACCGTTTTATACCACCCTTAACCCTATGCTTTGTGAAAAGCTGAGGAATGAAGATCTGATAACACTACTGACACGGCTAAATCAAGTGGGGAGGTTTCTAATTTTTTATTTATTTTATTTTATTCTATTTATACCCTGCCCTCCCCGCAATGTTTTGACTTTCTTTTCCACCTCTGGTTATCAGCCCTGTTGTTTCTTTATTGAGGTCCTACATGTGTATGCTGCCATCCTGAGGTGAAATTGGTCAAAATCAATGAGGATTGATTTTGACAGAGCTCTTCCCCCCACGCAAAATGGTGCCTTATGCTTTACTCTCATGCCGGTGCACTAGTGAAGGACTGTGGATGTGGTCCAAAGAGTTTGATTCCTTCCTGTCCCTCTTTTGCAGCAATGAATGGGTGCCTATATTTCTGTGCAGGTAGCTGTGGAGTGGCTGATTGGTCAGCAACTCATTTTTAATCTATAGTAACCAGGAAGCCCACCTTCAGTCTCCTCCACTAACACCTAGAAATAGTGTAAATGAGCTGGGAGTCTGAAAGGAAGAGAGAGCTGGTCTAGGTGGAGTAATATGGGTAAACAAAAGTTTATTTACTTGGGGAGAGGAAACAGAGGAAAATGAATTTGGATGAAAATTTTATTTGGGGAAGGGGAATAAAATGGATAAAATGAAGGAGAGGATGTAAGCTGTTTTGGGTCCCTGTTGGGGAGAAAATCAGGGCATGAATTAAGTAAATAAGTAAGGAAATGAATAAATTGAAAGACTGCACAGTTTGGAGAAAATGAATAGAAAGGACACCTTCTGCTTCTCCTCAGAGAAGGAGAGAACTTTCTAAAGAAGTTGATGAGGAAAAGATGGAGGACAAATAAAATATTTTCTATGCAATACATAATTAACGTTGCCACAGGATGTGATGGCCACTGACTTTGATGACATTGAAAAGGGATTAGACACATTCACATTAGGATAGATCCATCAATGACTATCAACTATGATGGCTAAATGAGTCCTCTATGTTTAAAGTCAATATGCCTCTGAATGCTAGTTGCTGCCTGATAACAATAAGGAAAAACTCTGGTTTCTATGCCCCTGCTGTGTGTCTTCTTGGATCCCTTTGGGCTTCTGTGTGACACAGCTGAACCATTGTTATGATCCAGTGGGAATCTATGCTTTAAAGAATATTAATAGGGTCATAGAATCATAGAGTTGGAAGTGCCCTCCAGAGTCATCTAGTCCAACCTCTGGACAATGCAGGAAATTAACAAATACTTCCCCCGACACCCCAGTAACCCTTGTTCCATGCCCAGAAGATGACTCCAACCTCTCCCCCAGGATCCCTGGCCAAACTGGCCTGGAGAAAAATTGCTTCCTGACCTCAAAGTGGTGATCAGTGTTTCCCTGGGTGTGTAAGAAAGGGCCACAAGAACTAAGCACTAATGCAACCTGTCCTGCCCTCCCTCTTATGATCTGTCTAAGTTCACAGAATCAGCATTGCTGTCAGATGGCCTTATAGCCTCTGTTTGAAAACCTCAAAAGGAGAGCTCACCACCTCCTGAGGAAGCCTGTTCCACTAAGGAACCACTCTGTCAGGAAGTTCTCCCTAATGTTTAGCCGAAAACTCTTCTGATTTAATGTCAACCCACTAGTTTTGGTCCAAACTTCTGGGGCAACAGAAAACAAGTCCATACCATCCTGTATATGACAGCCCTTTACATATTTGAAGATCGTTATCATATCACCTCTCAGTCGTCTGCTCTCCAGGCTAAACATACCCAGCTCCTTCAACCTTTCCTCAGAGGACTTGGTCTCCAGACTCCTCACCATCTTTGTTACCCTCCCCTGGACATGTTCCAACTTGTCTATATCCTTCTTAAATTGTGGTGCCCAAAACTGAACACAATACTCTAGGTGAGGTCTAACTGGAGCAGAGTAAAGTGATACCATCACTTTGCGTGATCTGGACATTACTCCTCTGTTCAGGGTTCTTTTGTAGCAGGAATTCCTTTGCATATTAGGCGACACACCCCTAATGTAGCCAATCCTCCAAGAGCTTACAGTAGCTTTGTAAGAAGAGCTCTGTAAGCCCTTGGAGGATTGGCTACATTAGAGGTGTGTCACCTAAAATGCAAAGGAGTTCTTGCTACAAAAAGAGCCCTGCTTCTGTTGATACAGCCCAAAATCACATTTGCCTTTTTAGCAACCACGTCATGTTCAGTGTACAGTCTACCAAGACCCCTAGATCCTTTTTGCACATACTACTGCCGAGACAAGCCTCCCCCACCCTATAATTATGCATTTGATTTTTCCTACCTAAATGCAGAACTTCACATTTATCCCCACTGAAATTCATTTTATTTGTTTTAGTCCAGTTTTCCAGCCTGTCAAAATCATCCTGTATCCTGACTCTGTCTTCTACTGTATTTGCTACCCCTCCCAATTTAGTATCATCTGTAAGTTAAATAAGCATTCCCTGTATTCCTTTATCCAAATCATTTATAAAGTTGTTGAATAAAACAGGTCCCAGGACAGATCCTTGAGGCACTACACTTGTCACTCATTTCCAAGAGGATGAGGAACCATTAACAAGCACTCTTTGGGTGCGATCTGTCAACCAGTTACAGATCCACCTAATGGTAATAGGATCCAAACCACATTTTGCCAACTTGTCAACAAGAATGTTATGTGGAACCTTTTCAGAAGTCTTACTGAAATCAAAATAAACTGTGTCTACAGCATTCCCCTGATCCAACAAGATAGTAACTTTCTTGAAAAAAAGAGATAAGGTTAGCCTGACATGACTTGCTCTTGAGAAACCCATGCTGGCTCTTAGTAATCACAGGCATCCTTTCTAAGTGCTCAAGGATTGACTGACTGATGATTTGTTCTAAAACTTTTCCAGGTATAGATATCAAGGTGACAGGTTGGTAGTTACCAGGATCCTCCTTTTTCCCCTTCTTGAAGATGGGGACAACATTTGTCCACCTCCAATCTTCTGGCACCTTACCTGTTCTCCAAGAATTCTTGAAAATAATGAACAGAAGCACAGAAATTACATCCACAAGTTCTTTTAGTACCCTTGGATGCAGTTTATCTGGCCCTGAGGACTTGGTTTCATTTAAAGAAACTAGGGCCAAGTTCAGACTGGCAGTTTGCCTCGAGAAAGGCGTGTTTCAGCAACATTTCACAAGCAGATTAAAGGGGGCATTCACACAGGCACATCTGTCCGGCGTTCCCCAGCTGTATTCAACCCGTCTTGTAACGCTTCATTCCTGAGTTAAAAAGATACCTGTTAAAAGTGGTATCAAACCCCAGAAAGTGTGTCTATCCCATGTATATCCCGCACCAACACAGTATGAATGCTAAAATCTGCGATTTTGATTCTGTGCTCATGCGCATAAGTGCATATTTCCAGATTAGCAAAACAGAAAGCCATGCCTTACAGCTGCGCTTTCGGGCCAACAGTGTGAACACTCCCTCACAACTCCTCCCTGGTATGCTCCCGCATCAGTCAGCGCAGTGTGACCAGGAAAACCCAGAACAGTTTGTTCCGGGGCTTTTTTGCCACGACTCGCTCCCACTTCAAACTGCCAGTCTGAACTTGGCCTAGATGTTTATGTACTACCCCTAGGCCAATTCTAGGTTGCAACTCCCTTCCCTCATCATGTGTTCTGTTTTTGCCATGTTGAGCACCATTTCCCTCACAAGAGAAGACTGAGGAAAAGTAGGCACTGAGCAGTTCTGCCGTTTCTTCTTCACCTGTTACAATTTCACTTCCTTGTCCCTGCAATGGGCCTACTATGTCTTTGCTCTTTTTCTGACTTTGAATATAAGAAAAGAACTCTTTTTTGTTGTTTTTACCATCTCTCGCTAGCCCAAGTTCATCTTGAACTTTAGCTTTCCTCTCTCTACAAGCATCGGTTGTTTATATTCATCCTTAGTTATAAGATCCTCCTTCCATTTCCTAAAAAAGTATTTTTTTTATTTCTCAAGTCTTTAGAAAGCTGTTTATGGAGCCACCTTTGCTTCTTTAGGCTCCTCCCATGTTTCCTTCTCATTGGAATAGTTTGTGATTGTGCCTTCAATATTTCACTTTTAAGAAACTCCCACCACTCTTGAACTCTGTCCATGGGATTCTACCCAGCATCACTTTAAGTTTGTCAAAATTTGCTTTCTTGGTCCAACCTATATGTCTGACTATGTACAGCTTTTTTCTTTCCCAAGACTGTAAATTCCAAAATTACATGGTCACTACCAGGGTGCTCACTATTTTGACCTCGTCAACCAGTTCTTCCCTGTTGGTGAGAATAAAGTCCAAGACAGCAGATCCCCTTGTTTCCCTCTCCACTTTTTGGAAAATGAAGTTGTCAGCAAGACAAGTCAGGAATTTACTGGACCTTTCATTTTTAGCAGAATTGGACTTCCAACAGATATCCATGTAACTGAAATTTCCCATGACCACCATGTCCTGTCTCTTTGAGAATTTTGTAATCTGTTCTAGGAGTGTCTCATCCAAGTCCTCTGCATGGCAGCTTCAGAGAGCATCACATTTCTATCAAGCTCCCAGTCCTCCCCAAACTCTTGTCTCCCCAAGCACCACCCCCAAATCTCCAGGAATTTCCCAAGCCACAGTTGGCATCCTGAGACTCTGTATGCA
Source organism: Gekko gecko (assembly GCA_029375565.1). NCBI lineage: Eukaryota > Metazoa > Chordata > Lepidosauria > Squamata > Gekkonidae > Gekko > Gekko gecko. The sequence continues at coordinate 115,528,319 of JAPDNY010000007.1, forward strand.
ATATATTCTGAGGAGAGATGGGTGACTACCAGATACTTTCTTTGAGGTGGCACCTCACTTATGAAATTCATTCCCTGCATGTATTTTCTAGGCTTTGGCTAACTATTGTGCAGTTTGGTTGTTTGGAGTTTATTGTCTGTTTGCATGTGGCCATTTTCATCTAAATATTAAAGGGTGAATAGAAAAAGAAAAGTTCTTTGAAAATGTTCCGACAGCAGGTTTGGTTACAGAGCATATTCATTCTGTGAAGCATTCTGGTGCTATGAATATCCTTTGGCATAAAGCAATTACAATCTGATATCTGTGCATGGCTTGTCTGATTCACCTTGTTTAAAACTCCTGCCAAGTTAGTCAGTTCATTTTGTCAGAAATGATATTAGGTATATTAGTAAATATATAGAATTATATCTACTACAATTTGTGCTGTGAATAACACAATCAAGCAGCAGTTGGTATAGTGTTGGCCTAGGACTAAACAGAATAGGGTTCAAGCCCTGCTTTTCCCATGAAGCCCAGTGAAGGTAATGGCACTGAAGGAAAAACATATTGCAATAGACCATACAACATTCTGTCATTTGCTTCATAAATCTTTTACCTTAAAATCTCTAACAATGCAACTATTTAGAACTTTCCAGGTTAATCCAGGAAACAACTTGAGATCAGCCACCTTATTTTCTTGCCAGCTGCAAATGCTACCACCTGCTACCATTGCATGCTAGGTGGGCTGAAGAAACCCATCTCTACTCTGTCTAGTCTCTGCAGGAGAGATCCTTAGCTCCCCACCTCCTGACCAATGGCAGCTGCTTCTATTCAATCATTGGCTAGGATGTTGGAAGAGTGAGAGAGAAAAGGTGTTATTCTTTGAACCCATTGGCTGATTAATAGATTTTTTTAATAGCTATCCACTATGGGTCACTGGAAAGCAGTATTATACTGGAGATCCCAATACAAGTTGGAGGGTATGGGAGCCAAGAAAATATCAGATGTACAGAATGAATGCTATTTATCTGTCTGTCTAACTATGCGTGTATATTAAAAGTTAACTGCTGCCTTTTGCAAGATAATCAGGTAAGTGACTGTTCTGTCCACTATCAGGTATGTGGTAAAAGCAAAAGAGTAAGAAGGGGGTAAAAGAAAGAGCATGCCCTTACCTGTTCCACAAGCTGTGCACTTGTTAGGTTCACTTCCATTGCATTCCTTACATGTGTAATGGCACAAATGACACTGATTTTGAAATTCAAATTTTCCTTTAGGGCACCGGAGAACACAGTGTCCATCATCCAAAAGTCTATTACAAAAGAGGAGAGGGGAATAGAATACAAGTACCAAGCAACAGAGCAGTATCTTCTTCTTAAAGAACAGGCTTAAAGAACCTCTGAAAACGAGTGCCATACTTGGTTTTATTTATGACTTATATGCCTTGCACTTTGTTCTCCTTTCTACGTGGAACTTATTTATGACATTTAGCAAGATAGATAAGGACAGCTAGGCCTTGAACTTGAACTTATTTTATATTGCCAAATATAGCCACATTTTTCACCGACAATCACCATTGATCCCATGCCTTGTGCCTCGCCCACAGAAGTGTTCCAAAGGTCTATTAAAAATGTGTGAACAATCAATTTTTCATGAACCTGCCTTTAAAAAAAAACCCCTATGTTTTGCTGTACAATTTGATTGCATTTCTTGCTCTGTTTGGTTTGTACTGTCACCCCAGGAAATCCTAGCTTTAACTTAAAAAACAACAACACTAGACACATTTTATGATGGCTTTCTTTTGGCAGCTGAATAATAAATTGGCTTTTGCAACAATCTGTGTGAATTGTTAACAGAAGGCAAGTGACTGTGTCATCCTAGTGTGTTGAGCCTCATTTTAGTTTCCTTGCATTTCACTCAAAATGTATATGGCTAAGGGAGGAAATGCATTACATTATTAATATACTGTGATTGATATACTACAGTTATGTTGGTGTAAAGATGAGCTGATGCATTATAACTGTTATGTCCTCAGAGACATAATGGTAGGCATAGTGAGCAGGTGCTCATTATGCGGATTCTGAATACTGTCTGGTGTTGCCCAATCAGAGGGCTAGTACAGAAACAATTATGATTGGTTGTTAACATGCAATGTGATTGGTCTTTATAACTGCACTATGATTGGCTGCCTGTTCAAATGTTATTGGCGCGTTTCACATTCTGTGGGTGTGGCTACTACAGCCAGAACTGTATTTAAACCCTTGTGTTGTGGACTATTTTGTCTAGCTGGTCTAGTCCTTAGCTGGTCTAATTGGAGCTGAAATAAAGCTGAAATCACTTTGAACTTATCTCTTGTGTCGTGTCTCATACTTATCAACTGGCGACGAGGATGGGATATAGCGGGTAGGCAGCCCTGCTGAGACACCACGGAGGAAGTTCCGATCAACCGCGAGTTTCCGAGGGGGCCGTCCGCTCCAGGAAGCGCCGCGATGAGCTCCAAGCACCGGTTCGAGCCGTTCAAGCCCACGACCGAGGACTGGGAGGCGTACCTCACCCGGTTTGAGTTTCACCTCGAGAGCGGTGGGGTGACGGATGCTGCGAAGAAACGAGCTGCACTGCTTAGCTCGTGTGGCAAAGAGGTGTTCGACATTGCTCGTTCACTTGTCACGTCTGATGACATCAAAACCGTGCCGTACGCCACGCTGACAGAGAAGTTGAAGGCTCATTTCGCGCCGCAGCCTTCAGAGATCGCTTCCCGGCACACGTTCTACGAAAGGCGGCAAGGCTCCAGCGAATCAGTAGCTGAGTTTATGGCGGCATTGAGGAAGTTGGCAAGGGCTTGCAACTTCGCCGATCTCGAGACAGCTTTACGAGACCGGCTGGTCTGCGGCCACCGTGATGCAAAGTTGCAACAACACCTGTTCGCCCTAAAGACGCTGACATTCAAGGTCGCGTTTGAGGAAGCCATCGCCGCTGAAGCTGCTGAAAGGTCGATGCGAGAAGTGCGACAGCGGCCTGCGGCAGCCGAATCCAGCATTCACTTACAAGTCGAGGACCGTGAGCCAGCGGCCGCCGTGGATGACGTACGAGAGCCCTGTTCCAGCAGCCAGCCGCGAACCCAAGTGAAGACTGCGCCAGCGCGTCAGTGCCTTGGTTGTGGCGGGAAGCACGAGCGCGACACCTGTTGGGCCAAAGGGTTGGTTTGTCGGGCTTGCGGAAAACACGGGCACATCGCCAGAGTTTGCAAGTCGAAGAGATCACCGCCTACGTCGCCTCTGCAGCGCTCTCAATTCCGAAGCAAGGTCAACACAACCTGCTCTTCATCCCTGTCGTCCCAAAACCCGACCCTGTCGTCCAACCCCTCTTCATCGTCCGTCCTCACCACGGGAGCACCCCGGAGGAAGAAGATTTTCGTCACCTTGTTCCTCGACGGAATTCCCTGCCCGTTTGAAATTGATTCCGGGTCGGCTAGAACCATCATTTCAACGCATACGCTAGATCGTCTTTTCCCTCGTCGAAGCCGCCGCCGTCTACTACCAACTGACGCCTGTCTTACCGATTTCCAGGGGCACAGAATTCCGTTGGCTGGTGAGGCTGAATTTGAAGTCGCTTTCAAGGAGCGAAAAGCGGCTCTGTCCCTAATTATTGCAGAGGGGGACAGAGTAAGCCTCTTAGGGCTTGATTGGTTTGAACCGTTGGGCATTGCTATTTCTGGCATTAATGCAGTGTGTTGTGATAAATGGAATTTTTTGTATGACGAGTTTCCTCAGGTTTTTGGAAAGGGATTGGGAACCTATACAGGTCCCCCGGTTTCATTCGAACTGGATCCAAATGTTAGGCCTATCAGGTTGAAATATAGGAAGGTACCGTTAGCATTGCGACCGAAAATCGAAAAGGAGCTTGACAAGCTCATTGCGCAAGGAGTTTTAGAACTGGTACCATATAGCAAATGGGAAACACCCATCGTTACTCCTGTCAAACCCGATGGTTCTGTACAAATTTGTGCAGATTATAAGTGTACAATCAATAAGGCGTTGCAACAGCATTCATATCCTGTACCAGTAATTAGTCATATACTTGCATCTCTGGGGGGAGGCAAGGTTTTTGCAAAGTTAGACCTTGCCCAGGCTTATCAACAACTGCCTGTGGATAGTAATGCTGCAGAGGCACAAAACATCGTGACTCATAGAGGTGCGTTTCGAGTCAAGCGCCTCCAATTCGGGGTAAATGTAGCACCGGGTATCTTCCAGGGTTTAATGGAAGGGTTACTTAGAGGCCTCACAGGAGTGATTCCTTATTTTGACGATGTGCTCATTGCTGGAAAAACTGAGGAGGAATTGCTTGAAAGAGTAAAAAAGGTGTTGCAGAGGTTTCAAAAAGCTGGATTGCGTGTGAAGAAAGAAAAATGTACCATTGGGGTTCCCAGTGTGGAATTTTTGGGATTTAAGATTGACGAACAGGGAGTTCACCCAACCCCAGGGAAGGTATCGGCCATTCATAACGCGCCCAGGCCACAAAACAAATCAGAGTTACAAGCATATTTAGGGCTCGTTAATTTCTATCACGCGTTTTTGCCGCATAAAGCTTCGGTAGCCGAGCCGTTGCACCGCTTGTTACATAAAGGCGCAAAATGGTTTTGGGGGCAGCGTCAGGAGGAGGCTTTTCAAAATGTAAAAAAATTGTTAACTTCAAACAGTGTCCTGACGCATTTTGATGAAACAAAAATGCTGGTTCTGGTGGCTGACGCGTCGCCGTTTGGTATAGGAGCAGTACTGAGTCATGTCATGCCTAACGGGTCAGAGGCTCCAATTGCATACTATTCTAGGTCACTGAGTGGGGCTGAGAAAAATTATGCTCAGATTGATAAAGAGGGATTGGCACTTGTAAGTGCAGTAAAAAAGTTTCACGATTTTTTGTATGGCCGCCGTTTTGTATTAGTTACTGACCACAAACCTTTGTTGGGGATCTTCGCCCCTGACCGGCCCATGCCGAACATTCTGTCACCGAGAATGCTGAGGTGGGCTCTGTTCCTGGCTGCTTACGAATACGATCTGGAGCATAGGCCAGGAAAATGCATCGCCCACGCTGACGCCCTGAGCCGCTGCCCTCTGCCTGAGACTGGTTTCGATCCGGCTCCAACAGCGGACATTTGTATCCTGGATGAACTGCCACGATCCCCACTTCGGTCCGGAGATGTTGCTGCGTCCACCCAGAAGGACTTGATACTGTCCCGTATTTTAAACTGGGTGTGGAGGGGGTGGCCGAGTGTGTGTAACGAACCTGAGTTTAAAGCGTACTGGGCCCGAAGGTCTGAGTTATCAATTACGAAAGGCTGTATTTTGTGGGGGAATAGGGTTGTGATTCCCCCCAAACTGAGAAAAAGAGTGCTCGAGTCCCTACATGCCGGGCACCCGGGGATTGTCCAGATGAAGGCCCTGGCTCGGGGGTACTTGTGGTGGCCTGGGCTCGATGCAGACATTGAGCAGCAAGTTCAGGGCTGCGGGAGCTGCCAGCAGTCACGATCTGATCCGCCACGCTCCCCTCCGGCTGAATTTGACAGAGCTGAAAAGCCTTGGTCAAGGCTACACTTTGACTTCGCTGGCCCTATCAACGGCCAGATGCTGCTCGTGGTGGTGGATGCCTTTTCGAAGTGGCTGGAGGTAGTCCCCATGCGGTCGACAACAGCAGCGAACTTAATAAAGGCTTTGCGCCAACTTTTCGCCACCCATGGGCTGCCTGAAGTGGTCGTCAGCGACAACGGCCCTCAGCTTACCTCTAGGGAGTTTGCCGGCTTCCTAGAGGGTTACGGCATCCGGCACATCACCACAGCCCCGTTCCATCCCGCTTCTAACGGCCAGGCAGAGCGGATGGTTCAGACGGCAAAGGAGACCCTCGCCCGGCTGCAAGGCGAGGACTGGGACCATCGTGTGGCCGATTTTCTGCTGTGACACCATGTCACACCGAGCTGTGCCACAGGGAAAAGCCCGGCCGAGCTTCTAATGGGGAGGAAGCTGACAACCCTCCTCGACCGCCTGCACCCAGACCTGGATGGCAGCAGAACCGTGCGGCCTGAACCAGCCACTCCATCCAGGGAGTTCCAGCTCGGAGACTGGGTGTATGCCAGGAACTACGCAGAGGGGCACCGGTGGCTTACCGGAGAAGTCACCAACAAACTGGGGTCTCGGATGTATGTGGTGAGGCTATCTGATGGCCGACAGATACGCCGCCACATCGACCAACTCCGGCAGCGATGGTCTCCTGCGGACCAAGAGATCGAGGCCGGAGATTGTTTCAGGCCCAGGGAGCAGTCCCACTTGCCTCCGGACGAGGTGAGTGCTGCTGGTTCTCGTCCAGAACCTGAGGCAGGGCAGACCCCTGCACTCTCGGACCCTGTGGACCCTGACAGCCCAGCAATGCCTGGCGCTGAGACCAGTGTAGACCCTGAAGCCCCAGAACTGAGGCGGTCCCAACGAAGCCGAAGAGCCCCTCCCCACTTGTCTGATTACGAGTGTGTTCCATCTAAGGGGGGAGGAGTTGTTATGTCCTCAGAGACATAATGGTAGGCATAGTGAGCAGGTGCTCATTATGCGGATTCTGAATACTGTCTGGTGTTGCCCAATCAGAGGGCTAGTACAGAAACAATTATGATTGGTTGTTAACATGCAATGTGATTGGTCTTTATAACTGCACTATGATTGGCTGCCTGTTCAAATGTTATTGGCGCGTTTCACATTCTGTGGGTGTGGCTACTACAGCCAGAACTGTATTTAAACCCTTGTGTTGTGGACTATTTTGTCTAGCTGGTCTAGTCCTTAGCTGGTCTAATTGGAGCTGAAATAAAGCTGAAATCACTTTGAACTTATCTCTTGTGTCGTGTCTCATACTTATCAATAACCAGTGTGTGGTATGCACATATGTGGAGTATCTAAGGCTGCCAACTCCAGCTTCAGAAATTCCTGGAAATTGGGGGATGGTGCCAGGGAAGAGCAGCTGGGGAGGGGAGGGAGTTCAGCAAGGATGTGATGCCACAGAGGCCACCCTCTGAAGACGACATCCCTACACCTATAGGTATTGTTTGTGTAACATGCCATCAAGCCTCAGCCAACTTATGACAACCCAAGCAAGGGGATTTCAAAGCAAGTGAGAAGCAGAGTGGTTTAGCTGTTGCCTTCCTCTGCAGAGCCTTCCTTGGTGATCTCCCTTCCAAGCACTGGCTGTGCTTAGCTTCCAAGATCTGACAAGACTGGGCTATACCATGCTGCCCTTCCCCATACCTATATGTATTACCTAAAGGCTGTACCAGCCCCTCAACATACTTTAAAGCACTATAGTAGCATGAAGTAAAAAAAGGCGGAGAGTCAAGGTTAAGGAACAGTGAAGGGAATAAAGGAAGAAAAGTCAAGCAGAGTGCTCTGTTAGCTCCATGGGTCCGTGCCAGGCCAGTGGAGTAACAATACATGCTGGCTGTCCCCTCATTTCTTCTGAGCTCTTTTTTTTTTGCAGCAGTTGGTATAGTGTTGGCCTAGGACTAAACAGAATAGGGTTCAAGCCCTGCTTTTCCCATGACGCCCAATGAAGATTTTGGACCAATCACTCTCTAAAATCTAACTCAAAGTGAGGGATGGGAAACCCACATACAGTACTTGAAGTTCTGTGCAGAAAGGGAACAGAAGGTGTCCACTTTCAGTTTGTAAACAATAGGTTCCTGTTTTGCTTACAGGCAAGTACCCAGATATGATGCCACTGTATTGAGCGATGCTCTAGATATTTTCCCTGTCTTTATGAGTTTTACTATTCAGATTGGGAAAATATCTAGAGTGCTGTGCAATACAGTGACATCACTTCCAGGTACTTGACTGGCAGTGACATCGCACAGTCATATGATGCCATTTTGTCAGCTGCTGTTCCCCCCCTTCTTGCCAGTTGCCAGCAAGGGATTGGTGACCTTACATGCAAGAGACTGGTGACCTTATCTTCTCCCATACCTCTGGCTCCAGTAGTGTTGCCAATACCTTGATTGGCTGAGATCTGGCTCTGGGTGCCAAACAAAATGGTCTGATCTGAAAGTGTTGTGCCCCTGGCTTAATCTCTGTCGTCCTGTGCAGCTTGTAAAATCTTGCAAGAATGACATAAACTTCCTTTTAAAGAACATTATGTAAATTCAATACTTTCAAAATAGGCTCTCCTCTTCGAAAACATCCTAAAGAGGTTGTGATATGACCTTGGTTATCTATCCAGATAGTGGCAGAAGTGGTTTTGCACATGACTCCCTTAGAGTTTGAGGCATCAGGTAATGGGGGTAGGGAGAAAAGGCTGCCTTGTGTGAGGTGGCTGAGGACAGCTATTTAAAGGTTATTTCCTCAAGGCTTCATCCTCACTTGATGTGTTTTATTGCTCCAGAGCTCTCACCCCTTCTTTCCTTTTTGCAACGTGGGATGAGGCAGTTGCTTCATGGCTGAGCAGAAATGGGGGGGGATGTCTTTCTCTGATTGTCTGGGATAATGGAACTGTTTTTCACCAGCTTCACCTTCACTGATGTGGGATCAAGTTATCCAAATAGGCTTGGTCCTGAAGAGGTTTTGTGAGGCCCTAATTTGGTTTGGAAGTATTTGTGTTGGTTAGTGCTTATTTATTTCATTAGATTGGTGAGTATCTTGATTCATCCAAGCATGTGGGAACCACCCAAACCAGCCACTCATGACTGAATGGTCCTGAGGAATGGAGGGGAATGAATTAATTCCTCAGTGCTGCATATAAACACTTGATCCTTTGCACTCCATGCAACATTTCTCTGCACAAGTTTAGTGCAGGCAAGAAAAATCAAGGCATGACCTGTGGACATTTTGAAGTGGAGCCAAGTTAAAAAGTAAAGGTAAAGGTTTCATTGCTTGAAAGCCAGTCGAATCCGACTCTAAGTTAGAATTGCCTAAATTGCTTGCAAACTCAATTGGGCAACCTTTTAGGGAATTTATACATTGGGGGGATGTGAGTTTAATTAGTTGTACAGTTCAGATTGTAGTTAGTAAACCTTAGTTTTACCCAGGGCTTTTTTTGTAGAAAAAGCCCAGCAGGAACTCGTTAGCATAATAGGCCACAGCCATCAGCAGAAACTCATTAGCATGTTAGGCCACAGCCACGGCAGCACAGCTCATTAACGTATTAGGCCACTCCCACATGTTACCAGAAGTGTGACCATCCAGCCATACCCAGAACCTGAAAAGTTTAGTCAAATGGAAAAGAAGGCCAATTATAAAAACTTGAAAAATATAGTATATATAAAAAAGATACATGTATTTATTAACAAGAATTTTAAAAATTATATATAAGGGCCCAATCACACCTCATGTAAAAATACCCACTTCTAACACACAAGGGCTGACCTGACGCATTTCAGCCTGCATAGGCCTTCTTCAGAGGTCAAAATCAGTGAGGAATGTATTGGCTAATATAATAGTACAGTACAATCATACAGGTACAAAATATAAAACAAGAAGGACCAGAAAAAAGTTGCTGTAAAAAAATAGAAAGAAATAGGAAATTAGCCAATCCTGATGAGTTTCTGCTGTTGGGTGTGGCCTACTATGCTAATAAGTTCCTGCTGGGCATAGCAAACTCAGGAGCCAGCTAGAACTCCATTCCTGTGCATTCCTGCCCAAAAATAGCCCTGATTTTACCCATGTTGTATAACGAGTAAACCTTAGTTTTACCCATGTATTTTGTCTGGTGTCATCATTTCTGAATATGAATATATTTCCAAAGATAGGCCTGTATCAAATCTGTCTGTTCAAGGTAAAGTGATTGAAAGGGTAATAGTGGAGCGGGGATTTCTGCCTGACTCATCTACCTTTGAACTTTTTGCTGTTTGGCTTTGTGGCAGAGATGGCTTTGATTGCTCTGGTGAATGATCTCTACATCAGATCCTTTAAGTTGGCTTTAATTAATGTGTCAATGACAACCAGCTCACTGTAATTTTGAATAAATTGCTATCTGTGTTCTTGGACAGTGCCTAGAGACAACGGTTGGCAAGTCTGACATTCTGGGATAAGTGAGGCTGGCCCTTGTGAACAGTTTCTTAATTATTTTAGACTAGGGCTATTGTTGTGAAATCAAGTCAACATAGTTAATTACGTCTTGTGCATAAATTTTCTCTACTTCTAGGCTTAACCTATCTGGCAACACTGTTCCATGCTTCTATAATCTTAAAGGTAGACTGCTGCAATGTGTTCTAGAAGGGGCTGCCCTTGGTAACCACTTGAAGCATGCAGGTTTGACCCAATTAAAAAATATCCAGTGGAGCCAGGACACTAGAAGCCATCCCACTGCTGCCCCTCCAGCACCAAGAATAGAGTGCATCACCTGCCCCAGACTGAGAATTCCCATCTTAGCCACAGGGTATAGATGGGAATTCTCAGTCTGGGGCAGGTGATGCACTCTATTCTTGGTGCTGGAGGGGCAGCAGTGGGATGGCTTCTAGTGTCCTGGCCCCACTGCTGGACCTCCTGATGGCATGTGGTATTTTTGGCCACTGTGTGACAGAGTGTTGGACTGGATGGGCCATTGGCCTGATTCAACATTGGCTTCTCTTATGTTCTTATGTTCTTATCTTAACTGACTGCCTACTTGTTTCTTGGTTCAGTTCAAAGTGCTAGTTCTTACCTTTAGAGACCTTCTTGTCCAAGGTGTCATATGCTTAAAAGATTGCTTCACTTTCCCCATTTGCCTGTCCTTTCCATGGCCTCACCAAAGCCAAATAGATTTGCCTTAGCATGATCACAGGCCTTTTGGGCAGTGGCTCCATGCTTTTGGAATGGCCTTCCAGAGGAAGTGAAATTCTTATTGCTGGTAATTTTTAGGAAACGGTGCAAAGCTGTTATTAAGAAGGTGTTTGAGGGAGAGGTTTGTTAAATGACATCTTCTCTGCATATTTATTTACTGCTGTTCTATTGGCTGTGGTGGTAAATGCTGTTGCTGTGCAGTGCCTAGGTTTGTCAAAACCCATTTTGACTGCACTGAGTCCCCTTTTAAGAGTAAAGGTGAGATATAAAAATTTTAATAAATACATGTAAATAAATGATTGGGAGCATTTAGAGTGTGCTGCTAACACATTATAGAAAATGCATGGGGCCTCTTTGGAAGGATGTTGCCAACAGAACTTAACACAAGTGAAGAAAGATTTTTCTCCTTTATAATGAGAAATATGCAGCATGTAGATGCAGATTAAATAACAATTAACTCAAAGAAAGGGAGAAAACTATCATGCTCCAGAGCTCTTTATTTTATTGTCCTTGTGTCTTATTTCTGTACTGAGGAATTGTTATATTTCATTTTTCTGTCTTGCTTCTCATTACTTCCTGTTGGATATTTGTACAGCTCTAAAGCCACTGAATGTATATTAGGAATGACCTCTAGAGGGCTGAGGAGAAAGGGGAATCCAACAATAAAATTTGAGAGAGAAATATACAGCTTTTAGGATAGATAAAGTAAAAAGGTAAAGTCATTTTCTGTAAGAACGTCATGTGTTGAAAATATTCAGGTCAGTGTTAGGAGGTGAGGAAAAAAATCCTAATATTTTACTGTATCACTTTATACAAAATTGTCAGAAATTCTCCCATAATTTTGCAAGCTTCAAAACACATAACACTTTTAGGTGCAATTAGACATTTTGTGAGGCCATAGACTGATTGTGATAAATTGTGATAAATAATAATGGTCATCACATATTCAACTTGCAATTCCACTCAGAAAGCAGCTTGAAAAGTGGCATAAGAAGTTGCAATCTTTAAAAGTGTTAGAGACTCATAACTAGTTAATACTCACACACCTTCTGGATATACAACTGATGCAGTCCTTTGAAGTTGGTCCTATGCACTTAGAACACGAAGCATCACAGAATTGACAGTGACCACTAGGATCAATATATTCTCCTGGTAAATAAAAGCTTATTGGTTACTTAATCCCCTTTATACATCACATACTGTCTTTGTAAAGCAAGGCAATGTACCAGCAAATGAAACAAAAATCTGATCAGTTGTCACTGGCTTAAAAAAAAGCAAGCTGTTTTCAAATACTTTCTTAGGAAGGTAGTTTATTTTGACTATAAGATATATATAAATTCTTTGAAATGATACATTGCTAGAGTTCAAGAAACAATAAAGAAGCAAAAAAAGATTGTAGTGGTGTAGTTTGAGATCTCTGAGGGTGAACTTGGTATCATAGCTGTCTGCCTTCCAGTTTTGAAATTGAGTGATTGTGATTGACCTGTATATGGCACAAATGGGATTAAAACCTATAGTATATCCCATGGGGATTTTCTAATGACTTTGTGCATTGTAAATAATCCTTAGAAATATCCCTCAGATAAGATGGAATCAATATGACAAATTTAAAATATTCTTCTGAAGGGATAAGAATAAAAATGTCTGGGCAGATATGGGTTCTTTTGATGAAGGAAAGCTCATCCGTATCTCCCATAACTCTTCATGCCTCTTTTTGAAACATCCTGGAAGTGTTAAAAGAGAAGGTGTAACTTTTATTCCCTTTTTTGGCACTTTTGATAATGGATGAAAACACCATTAATAACTTAGAGTAGACAGCGTTTGATTACAAAAAGCTGGAGAAGGAAAAATAAAGTTAACTAGCAGCAAACAACACAGAAAAAGGTTATGGTGGGCCACAAAAGCTTTGTGAAAGAAGATAGGGAACAATTTAAAGGAGCTGATTTGATTAATCATAGCTTGGGGAAGCCCACGTTCCATAGTAATATAGATTGCATATAGAAGAATCTCTAACTGGGGAGTCTATACAAATGGGGGGCTGGACTGAGACAAAGAAGTGGCATCTCTCCAAGAGAAAATTCTGAACTGACATGGCTCCAAACTAATTTGGAATGGTCTGTAACAAACGAAGTGTTGTACATGAAGGGATTTGCAAACATGCCCTGATTTCCAGGAACTGTTAGCACATTCATATCTGGCAGGAAGTGAAAATAGCAAACTTCTCTGCTTTGTCTTTAATAATCTTTTTATCTATAAACTGAAGAGAGTAATAATATGTATATTCTGTTTTATTGCTAAATACTGAAGAATAACATAAATATTAATGAAGAGATTAACATATTTATCAGATGTTTATATTTGGTCTTGTACATGCTTGTGACATACCAAGCAGCAATCCATTCTGCCATGACCAGTGTATCTCTATGGCGATAATTGGAAACAGGCATTAACAGTGCGCTTGATCTGCTGGTGTCCCCTGGCCTCAAAGATGTCTGCCTAACCTTGACCAGAGCCAGAGCCTTCTCAGCTCTGGCACTGACCTAGTGAAACACTTTCCCTGCTGAGATCTGGGCCCTGCAGGACCTATTACAGTTCCACAGGGCCTGCAAAACAGAGATGTCCTGCCAGGCCTTTGGTTGAGGTGGCAGAGGCCTATTTATTTTGGCTTCCCCTTCCTTGTATTGCTTGTTATATGTAATCTATACTGTATTTCATCTGCCCCATCAGATCAGTTACCATTCACCTACACACATGGGGGGAGCCAATGCAAGACTAAATAGAGATGAAGTGAGCAGATGATGCCATCAATTGTTATTACTGTTATTTATTGATATTCTTTTATTGTTGTGACATTTTAGAAGTTGGATTGTGCATCTATGGTTTGTTGTAACCTGCCCTGAGCCTGCTTGCAGAGCAGGCTAGAAGTCCAACAACAAAATAAATAAATAAATAAAGCTTGATGTCAGAAAATTAATTCACTATGTCAGATGGTGAACTACTTCCAGTACTTTTTTTCTTTTTTTTGCATTTTAGAGCATGGCTGCCTTGCTAAAGATTTCCTTGGCTCTTGAAATCCAGATACAACCTTTATTGACATGTTTACCATTATTCTCAGTTTCAATGAGTTCTTGAGAAGTGCCTTTCCTTTGAAAAATATCTTGATTCCTCTCTAACATACTCATATTTTTCCATGTTCAGTCCAAATGGCTTGAATGTCAATTAATGCAACTACTTGCCAGCCTCAACCACATCTGGCTGTGGCTATTTTGTAGCCAGTCAGAACAAAAGACCCCATGTCAGAATAGAGACCAGTGAATCTGGCTGAAAGATAGAGCATTGCTCGCTCCAGACTACTAAAAATGATGTATGAACACATAGGTAGTTGCTTTATGTTGCTTTTGCTTCTTGTTGCTTTGCTAGAATAAGTCAAATGGAAACTGAACCCCTGTAAGATGACACAAGACAGAAATTACCTGTAGGTAGAGTTTCTATCTTTCTTTTCCTGACAAGTTTCTTGTGCATTTAAACAATTCATGACTACCAGAAGTATAACAGGTGCAACTTTTTCTACCACTGCACCAGTATGCTGGGAAATGCTGCAGCTGTTGCATTCTTACTTGTACCACAACTTCCCTCTCAAGGGCACCACAGATAGCAGCCTTTCCATTGGCAGATATTGTAACACAATTCCTGCAAGAGGAATATGGTATTACAAACTCCATCCAGTTTTAACAGTTTGAAGGAGGAGAACCATCATAGGCATCCCCTATCAGCCATGAAGCTCTGTGGGACAGTGACTTTCTCTCAGCCAAACTTACCACACAGTGTTGTAATGAGGAAAAAATGAATCATATATCCTGCCAGATCTCCTCAAAGTAAGAACAGGACAAAAATATATCCAGATGAGTTTCTGGAGGTGAGGTCAGTGACAGAGTCAACGATTCAGAATTCTAAAATATGTTTAAAATGTTCTTTTCTACCTACTTTGTCACAGAAATGAGAGCCTCCTCAAAATGATATTGCCCTGTCATTTTTAATGGTCCTGATTTCTTCTCCATTTTCCTTCATGCAATGAAATCTGGAATTTATCTCCCCTTTTCTTTAATAAGTTTGCCTTTCTAAATATTAAGGAAGGTACAATGCTTGCATTTCAAGAGTAGAGACGATAAGCTGATTTTGTGATGCCACTGATATTGTAGTAACATATTTATTTATTTAAATATTTATACACATCCTTTCCCTTTTGGCTCAGGTGGCTTACGATTCCAAAGTTAAAAATTTACAAAATACAATTGAACACCATTCTCCCCATATAATTGATAAATGTAAAGCTTTATTTCAGGATGAATCCAGCAGTGACTTTCCACTAATGCCATGCACTTCTCTCCATGGAACAGAACTTTGCTGCCTCCCCAATCCTGCTGCAGCCTACTGAGTTCTCCTCAGGAACATGAGGGTGAACTGGAGGGCCCTGAAGTTGGAGGGGAGAATTAGTGAACATTGCCACTTCTTTTGCTGGCAGAAAATCGCCACTAGACTTTTTGTTTGCTGTGGTGAATGTGAGCAAAGTTTCCATGACAAATTCAGAAAAAGGTCTATCAGACATATACTTCTTCCTTTCTTCCTGGACTTTGAGACAAATGTGCCTTATCCATCACATTAATCTCCCCTTTCTTCCAAGGAATTCAGGGTGGTATTCATGGGTGAGGTAAACACATGTTTATTTTCCTTGCAACAACCCTGAGAGTTGGCTAGGCTGAGAGAGAATAAGCAGTCTAAATTGAAGCAGTGAGTTCAACCAATGGTAATCTCAGCCAGTCAGGGATCTGAACCCAGGGCTATTGTCCAAATCATATACTACACTGGCTCTCAACACATTGAACTTCTGAGTAACGTGTAGAAAATGTCATGTCCAGTTAGGTACTCAGACAGCAGGGTCTTATGCATCAGAGTTGCTGTTTCTTGTGCCAGAATAAAAAAATGGACAGATACATTACTGGTACCTATAGTGGCCTTGGCTAGACAACTTAATTGTCTTCCTTTTGAGTACTGCTGCTGTTCCAGTACACACACACCCCATTTTAAAAAGCTCCATTAGTATGTGATCTCAACTAATCAGGGATCATGTAGTGAACATGATTACTTCATAATTTAAGATTTATATTTTAAAACAAAAATAGACCCTGAAAGGGTGAAGGAAGCCAAACCCTGCCACATTACCTTGCTGCATGTCAGCATTTATCTTCAGCCCAGTTTGGATACTAAAAGTAAGCTACAAGAAAAATGAATAATATACTGCAGAGCAGGAAGATAAGGAGGGGAGGGCCAGAATTTAGCTCCCCTCAATCACATTTTCATTTTTAAAAAACAAAATGATGAATGCTACCTGCTCCCAAAGAACAGCTGTTGCACCTCGTTTTCAAGATACTACTGTAAAGGTTTACCCATGTGTTCAGCACTATTGAGAGACATCCTTGCTAAATACAGAGATGTGATTGAGGATTTCCTGCTAGTGATTTCCTCTAATTGCTAAAATTACCCTCTGTCACCCAAAGTAGCTATTGAAAATCTAGTTTAACATTTTTTATGGTATATATCTACAGCAAAGCAATATGGAATCATTGCAGTACAAGTGACCTTTTGGGGAAATACCAAGCATAGATGACATCCTTTCCTATATAAACTCCATATATTGGCTGCAATCACACACATGAAATAATCCACTTTCAATCCACTTTCAGTGCACTTTTGAATTGGATTTTGCCAGTTCACACCGTAAAAATCCAGTTGGAAAGTGCATTGAAAGTGGATTATTTCGTGTGTGTGATCGCAGCCATTATGTAAAATAACTGATTTCCTCAGGGCATGGATCTGGTACATGTGATTCTGATCTATGCCATATAATGAAACACCTATGATACTATTGGGTGCGCTACGAGGATAATTATGAAACAATGCAATGGACAGGATTTTCACACAGCAAGAAATCAACTAATACAATGCAAAGATATTTTGCAATGAAAAGACCTGTGAGTGGCTGAGTTCAGACTGGCAGTTTGAAATGGGAGGGAGTCGTGGCAAAAAAGCCCTAGAACAAACTAGTCTGGGTTTTCCTGGTCACACTGCGCTGACTGATGCAGGAGCATACCGGGAGGAGGCGTGAGGGAGCGTTCACACTGTTGGCCCGAAGGCACGGCTGTAAGGCGTGGCTTTCTGTTTCACTGATCTGGAGATATGCGCTTATGTGCATGAGCACACAATCAAAATTGTGGATTTTAGCGTTCACACTGTATTGGTGCGGGATATATGCAGGATAGACACGCTTTCCGGGGTTTGATACCACTTTTACCAGGTATCTTTTAAACTTGGGAGGGAAGCATTACAAGACGGGTTGAGTATGGCTGGGGAACGCTGGACAGATGTGCCTGTGTGAATGGCCCCTTTAATCTGGTTGTGAAACGTTGCTGAAACGCGCCTATCTCAGGGCAAACTGCCAGTCTGAACTCAGCCAGTGTTCCTTTGAACTTTGATTTCCCCTGGCTATAGAATCTGATAGAAAATAAGCCCTGTATTAAATCATATATTATCCATTACTTTTTCTCTTTTTATAATGTCTGTTGCACTGTGTAAACTTTTTATTGTTTCTTGAGCCTCTGTCACAGTCACTACATTGGTAGCACTGGTAGACAGTGGTCACATTTCTAGAAAGAATGTAAAAAAAAATCAATTGGATCGCAGTCTTCAAATAAAGTACTCACAACAATAGTCTCACACACCTTGTTGCTTCTGCCTTTCATGTTTTTCATTCCCTAGAGCAGTGATGGCAAACCTTTTAGAGACTGAGTGCCCAAACTGCAACCCAAAACCCACTTATTTATCGCAAAGTGCCAACATGGCAATTTAACCTGAATACTGAGGTTTTAGTTTAGAAAAATAAACTAAAACATACATTGGCTGAGGACAGACTGGCAATTTGCCCCGGGAAGGGCCCCGGGCCGACAACAATTCAATACCGGAGTAAATGGAACGTTCACACAGGCACATCTGCCTGGCGTCCCCCACCCGTAGCCTACCGGTGCTCTTGCGCTTCACTGCCGGATTAAAAAAACACCTGATAAAAGCCATCGCAAATCCGAAAGCCCGTGTTCGCCACGTGTTTCTCCGCTTCCGAGGAGTCTGAACGCGCAGGCGAAAAGCCGGGAGCAACCCACGTTGGGCACGAGGCAGCAGCAGTGTGATTGGCTGCGCTCCGCTCCACTGCCCAATGCAGTGCCGGCACTGCAGGGCAAAAAAAAAAATCGGCAAAATGCGCTTATGTGCATGAGCGCATGAGCGCTCATGCACACATACACCCATACACCCACAGCTGAATTAATGGGGAAATGGCGAATATAGCATGCCTCCGGCGCGGCAGTCTGAACGCTCCCACGCGCCTCCGTCCCGTATCTTCCAGCAGCGGCCCCCACTGTGTGGATGGGAAAACCCGGTATAGTTTAATCCGGGTTTTTTTTTGCTACGACTGGCTGTCGGGGCAAACTGCCAGCCTGTCCTTGGCCATTAACATCGTTTGTCTTAAAAGAAAAACACAATAACAGAGCTTTCAATGATACAAACAACTTTTTATTGAAAGGTAAAAGTTTGCATTTGGTTTGCTTTTGAACAATTAATGTGATTTTTGCTGTTGTATGCATGCTGATAATTTGTCTAACCTTGGCTTATACTTTGTAAGTTTGAGAGCAACACATGCAGCACTCAGGTCATCTGTTTCTGGTGTCAGATATGATATAATTCAAAGCTGAAAACAGCTGCTCACAGGCATAAGATGATCCAAACAAAGTAAGGAAAGCAATCCCAAGTGCTTTCATTGACTTAAAATTATTTGGCAAAGAATTCCACACTTTAAGGATTTCTTTTTCAGAACTAACTGTGCTGTCCTGTGACATCCTTTCTATCTTCTCAAGCATTTCACGCAGGTCATAGAATTTATTTTTCCAGATAGAGCTTTCTTGAAATTCCAATAGCTCCATTTCCAGATTTCCTAAATCTAACCAGTGTAAGCAGAAAAGACCAAGTTCTTCAAATTTGGCTTTATCTGGAGAACCCTGGCGAACTCTGTGCTGGGGCTAGGACCGGCCACAGCTTTTTTTGCACTGTAGGCAAGGATACCTTCTAGTGCCCCCCGCATGGGTGCACCCACCCATTTTCAAACATAGATGAAAAACAGAACATTTGATATTGCTAATTTCTTTTTTTTTAATTGTGAGAAAAAGTAATACAATCTCTGATTATGTGCACTTTGGTAGATAATCACTGTTTTGCATTTTGTATAAAAGGAACTAAGTGTGAATGCAGTCATGTAGTCAAGCCATTGGTCAATTGCTGGATGGACTGCCTGGTCTGGCCAGTGGCTCTCTCTGTTCCCATTCTCATTCCTCAATCTTGCTCCCTTAGATAGCCTCAGGCCTTGGAACTTATCTTTGCATTATGGTACTCTTCTGTGAGTGACCTGTCAAAAATATTGCATTGCAGGAACTACAACATAACGTTTTCCATCTTACACTGGATTGTCCAAGAACATAGCAATCATACAATACTGAAGGACTCTGTATTTAACAAACTGAATGCTCAATATTCACGTATTCAGATTAACTTCTCTTTGTTTTGACAGAGAAAGATGGTCTCCCAAGCTTCTCTTTCATGACTGTGATTTATAAAACTGTAAATGAGCAACTCAAGTGGCTGTGGTATTAAACTAGTTCAGATACCAATATGTTTGTCTAGAGACTTGCAGCACCAGCCAGGGCCTCTTGGTTGGCTCATGCAATTAGCGGCTGGTGCTCCCCTTCACCAGAAACACCAGGGCCAAGATGGAGCTCATGGGGGAGGAGCTTTGGGTGCACCAGTGGGTGGGGGGCAGTGAGCCAACTGCACTCCCATTGCACCCGCAGCGAGATCTCTGGCCAGGGGGATGGTGGAGGAAGGGGAGTCTGAGAGGGAGGTGCCAGGTTGCTAGTAGGTGCCCTTCCCAGTTCATCCAGCTTGGGGAGCAGGAGCCCGTGCAGATGGAGGAGCCACAGGAGAGCAGGGTGGTGTGGCCAGTTCTGTGCTCAGGATGTCTCACGCGTGCCACGAGCCCCGCACCGCCTTTCCCTTCCAGGGGCCTGGGCCGGAGTCCTGTAACAGGAGGTGAGTAAATGCCAGGACAGGCTTCGGGGGGGGGGCAAGGAGGGCACCTCGCCTGAGGTCTCCATTGATTTTTTTAATAACTTTTTATTGCTTTTATACTATAAACTACCAACTACACACTACAAATTCAGAGTAGCGATAATAACTTAACTTTTGCTTTAGATATTTCCCTACAAAATAATGCTTACAATATATCATTTACCTTCCATATATAAGTTTTCAAAACCAAAAAGGCAAGCATTGCTTACTTATTTTAGCACATATGGGCAATAGTATATATTGGATAAAGTTTAACAGAAAAATCTCAGATCATCATTTAGATGCTTTCTTATCTTTGCACTTCTTCATTTGCCAGGGGATTTTGATCCTGTATAATCTGGGAGCAGCTGCTCCCAGTTCAGAGTCAGCATCAGAGTCAAAGATCTCACCCAAAGACACAGATGTAGAAGAGGAACTGTTGCTGGCAATCTCCTGTTGTTCGCTTTTTCCTTCTTCTATAGCCTTCTCTTCCCCTGCTTTCTCTTTTTCTTTCGCTGGGCTCTGATGCTGCTTCAAAAACAATTCTGCTTTGGTAAGAGAGTCAATCTTTTCCTTTTTGCCATTATAGTTGAATATGAGTCCTTCTGGTAAAATCCATCGATACTGAATGGTGTTTTTTTGAAGAAATGCTGTAATATTTCTGTATTTCTTTCTCTTTTTATGTATTTCAAATGGAACATCTTTCAAAAGTTTTATTTCTTCCTCTTGAATTTTTAATATTGTCCTGGTTGTTGCTTTCAGTATCAAATCCTTTGTTCATCTTTTTGCGAATTTAACAAATATTTCTCATAAGAACATAAGAACATAAGAGAAGCCAATGTTGAATCAGGCCAATGGCCCATCCAGTCCAACACTCTGTCACACAGCGGCCAAAATATACCAGGTGCCATCAGGAGGTCCAGCAGTGGGGCCAGGGCACCAGAAGCCCTCCCACTGCTGCCCCCTCCAGCACCAAGAATAGAGTGCATCACCCGCCCCAGACTGAGAGTTCCCATCTATACCCTGTGGCTAATAGCCACTGGTGGACTTCTGCTCCATATGTTTATCCAATTTCCTCTTGAAACTGACCATGCTTGCAGCTGCCACGACCTCCTGTGGCAGTGAATTCCATATGTTAATCACTCTTTGGGTGAAGAAGTATTTCCTTTTATCTGTTCTAACCCGACTGCTCAGCAATTTCATAGAGTGCCCACGAGTTCTTGTATTGTGAGAAAGGGAGAAAAGTACTTCTTTCTCAACCTGCTCAATCCCATTCATAATCTTATAAACCTCGATCATGTCACCTCTTAGCCGTCGTTTCTCCAAGCTAAAGAGCCCCAAGCATTTTAACCTTTCTTCATAGGGAAGGTGTTCCAACCCTTTTATCATTCTAGTTGCCCTTCTCTGCACTTTTTCCAATGCTATAATATCCTTTTTGAGATGTGGTGACCAGAACTGTACACAGTATTCCAAATGAGGTCGCACCAATGATTTATACAGGGGCATGATGATACTGGCTGATTTGTTATCAATTCCCTTCCTAATAATCCCCAGCATAGCGTTGGCCTTCTTTATTGCAGCTACACATTGTGTAGACATTTTCAGCGAGTTATCCACTACGACTCCAAGATCTCTCTCTTGGTCCATCTCTGCCAGATCAGACCCCATCAACGTGTATTTATATTTAGGATTTTTGGCTCCAATGTGCATCACTTTGCACTTGGCCACATTGAACCCCATTTGCCACGTTGACGCCCACTCACCCATCCTCAACAGATCCCTTTGGAGTGCCTCACAATCCTCCCTGGTTTTCACCACCCTGAACAACTTTGTGTCATCTGCAAATTTAGCCACATCACTGCTTACTCCCAATTCCAAATCGTTAATAAACAAGTTAAAAAGCATCGGACCGAGTACTGATCCCTGTGGTACCCCACTGCTTACCACCATCCACTGAGAAAGTTTCCCATTTATACTCACTCTCTGTTTCCTATTTATTTATTCTCCAGAAAGGTTATTTTTCTTCACAAACTCTGAATATGTTCTGTAAATCATGTCTATATCTGCTTGTAATATTTCAGGTTTGATGTTGATCAGGGGGGTTAATGCTTCACTTAAGATCTCTCTCAGATTTTCATCTTTTTTTCTGGGACCCCTTGAAATCTTAAGACACATAAAGATCTTTCCACTTATAGTTGAAATAATTGTTGTTTTCCAGAAGCTCTGTCTTTATCTGCTACATCCATATTTTGGTCCAATTCTTTGGTTTTACATTCAACCTTTTTCAGCTTTTGGGCAAACTTCTCTGATTTTACTTTAGTATCTTTCAGTTCTTTCTGCAAATCATCAAATTTCTTGTTGAGATTTGTCAGCTGGTCCAGCAGGGGGTGCAAGGCTTCAGAAATCATACCAGCTAGATCGGAAGTAGTTCCCGATCTTGTGACCATTGATGCTGTGCTGGCAGTTCCTGTTGTCACTTTTGCTCTGGATGCCATTCCCCCCCTTGCTGTGTCATTGTTTACATTAAAGTTTTTAAAAGCTCTGGGATTTTAATGTGCGATGTATAATGAGGCTCACTGTTCTCAGGCTAAGTTGGGTGCGTTTCTAACAGTAGAGTTTCAGCTTAGCTTCTTGTTTCAGTACTTTTGATGCTGATTTGTCTAGGGTAGGGCTTTCCCTCCCGCTCCAAGAGGTTCCTCCCCCTTTCTAACCGTGGAGCTTTGCTGTCTCACTGCCGGTTCCCACACCCGCTTTATGTTTGTCTTTCCTTCTGAAACTTCTTCACTCACATTTTGCTGCTAAATATCTTCATATGGGGGAAGTATCTTTGACCTAGGTCCATGTATGCTCTGGTTCAGTAACATCTCTTGTTGCCATTGCTGGCTTTGGGATAGCGGGACCTTTAGGAGCTAAAAGGAGCCTCAATTCCCAAGCCATAGCTTCTGAGCAGCTCCCCCAGTGCTCCAGGCTAGAAGCCCCCTTCAAGGGCTTCAGGGGTGATTGAATACATCTGATCTCCCTCCCTGCCACCCCGATCTGAAATGCACCCATTGGAGTTCAATAGAATGTGTCTGTCCATGAGTCACCAAAACTGGAAGTCACTCTCCATTGATGTTTCTTTGGTTTTGCAAGGGACTGAAGTTTGCCCAGGTGGTGTTGCCTGCTGGGGTGCCTGCGACCCCTCCCCTCTTCCTGATTCCTTGCCTTGACTGGCTGTAATGGAGGGAGAGGTGTCAGCTGGTGGGAAGAACTTTTCTGGTGTGGAGGAGCTCTAGCAAGAGGGGACATGGTGGTCGTGCTTCTGTTGGCAGCAATGGGTGCATGGTATAGGGCTTTTGGTGGGCTTTTGGTGGGGGAGGGCAGCACAGTTCAGCTGGGGTGACAGTGTGCATGCCCGCAGAGAGGGCTCTGAGTGCCCCCTCTGGCATGCGTGCCCTAGGTTCGCCACCACTGCCCTAGGGAATAGGTGTCTGCTCCATCCAGTGACCAAAATGGGGGGCATTTGGTGTTCAAAGAGAAAGCAAACAGGTGGCCCCAGCAGTGAAAAACTGGCAGCAAATAGCTTTCCTTGAGAGACCATTTGTGTGTGAAGGTGATATCTCTGCTATGAGTGTCTGCTATCACATTTGACAACCTATTGATGTGGAAAGCCTACAATGATACAGCATGCTGGATAGCCCAGTGCCAAAGGAGGGAAACTTCCAAACAGAGCTTGTTTATGTAGAACTTTGTTGTAGTGTTGTCTGTAGCTATTAGCATCCACTTTCCAGTGACTGGGGCTGTTAAGGAAACCAAAGCATATCTAACTGCCTTGAGTTCTAGTAGGTTAATGTGCATCTTCTGTTCATGGGGAGACCAGTGGCCACTAGCCTAGTGATGGCCACAGTACACCCCCCCAGCCTGAAAGGAATGAATGACCTGTCTATGTATGGATAATTTCCACAAGGTGGGATCTGACTGTGTATTGGTGGATCTGAAGAACCAGTTCTGAAGGGGGTCTTATGAACATTTGGGCAAAAGGAACCACTGCAGTCATAGCGGCCATTATTCCCAATAGTTTCTGTACAGACAATAGACTAAAACTATCAGCCTCATGGAGTTTCCTCTATTTCTAGAGAGGAAGTGCTGCCCTTGTAGGAGTCAAGTTGTGCCCAAATAAATAAAATAGATTGAATCAGTTGCAGGATGGATTTCTCCCAATTAATTTGGAGGCCCAATGATGTTAGGGTTGAAACAGCTAGTGAGATGTGGTCAGCGAGCAACTCAGAGGAAGGTACAATGAAAAGCCAATCAACCTTGCAAGTATAAGTGGGCGACTACCATGGACATTCACTTGGTAAACCTCACAGGGGCAGTGGCCAGACCGAAGGAGAGAACAGTATATTGGTAGTGGTGCTGGCTGCGCTGGAACAAAGGAACTTCCTGGACCTAGGGTTTATGGTTATGTGAAAGTAAGCATCTTGAAGGCCAATAATTAAAAACCAGTCATGAGGGTGGAGTGGGTTGAGAACCTCCAACAGTGTGGTCATGCAAAACCTAGAGACCACTAGGAGCTTGTTGAATGCTCTTAAATCTAGGATTGGACATTCAAATAAAATCAAATTTATTATTACGGTTCGTGACCACCACCTCCCGAGGCAGACTGTTCCACTACTCAACCACTCTTACAATTAGGAAGTTTCTCCTGATATCTAGCTGGTAACGACTCTCTTGTAATTTCCACCCATTAGATCTAGTCTTGCAATCCGGTGCAAGAGAGAATAGATCTGCTCCATCTTCTACATGACAGCCCTTCAAATACTTGAAGACTACAATCATGTCCCCTCTAAGTCTTCTCTTTCCCAGGCTAAACATACCCAACTCTTTCAGCCTTTCCTCATAAGACTTGGATTCAAACCCTCTCACCATCCTGGTTGCCCTCTTCTGGACACGCTCAAGCTTGTCAACATCCATTCTAAAGTGTGGTGCCCAAAACTGGACACAGGACTCCAGGTAAGGCCTGACCATAGCAGAATTGAGCGGAACTACCACCTCCTGTGATCTGGACACAATGCTTCTGTTAATACATCCTAAGATTGCATTAGCTTTCTTCACAGCCACATCACACTGCAGAGGCGCATGTTAAGCTCGTGATCAACCAGAACACCTAGATCCCTTTCACATGTGCTGCTGTCAAGCCAAGTCCCTCCCATTCTATATCTGTGCCTTTGATTTTTTGTACCTAAGTGTAGGACTTTGCACTTATCTCTATTGAATTTCATTTATCTCTATTGAATTTCAAAAGCATCTGTTGTGGTCGTGGGAGACTTCAACGCCAGACTTAGACCTTCAGATGAATTACTGTATACCTCCTACAACTTAGTACCACCAGTGAAATATCCCTTAAACATTCTCCCCCCTAGAACTTTTAAGGATGGCAAGTTAAACTAGAAAGGTTACCACTCACTACAGCTTGCATCCAGGTTAGACCTTTCCATTCTGAATAGGGATACCAAAGGAGATATCCCTGAGGAATATGCCTATTGGTCTGAGCATGGTGCAAGTACTATAGACTTTATTTTAACATCTTACAATTTGCTCAGTCATAATATGCACCTAGAGGTAGACACTCAACAAGATAGTGACCATCTCCCAATCACTCTGGACTTTAATGATAGATCCAGGTGGGCAGTTGTGTTGGCCTGAAGCAGCAGAACAAAGTTTGAGTTTAGTGGCACCTTTAAGACCAACAAAGGTATACTCAGGGTATAAGCTTTCGTGTGCAAGCATCCTTCTTCAGATACAGTGAAATAGAATTTCCTCAACCATTACAAATAGAAGGGTGTGTGTGCCTGGCCTCAAGGTCTCCCACTACTCAACGCCTGGCTACCACAGGGAGCAAATGCAACTTTGGGTTTCCTCCTGGAGGGTTAGCAATGGGTGCGTTGACTGCTTCCCCCCCAATCTGGGAAATCAGTAGCCTATTCAAGCTGTTGTAGGACTATGTGGTACAGAAATTTAGGGCCACATCCAATATTAAAAAGTATTTATTAAAAAGAAAGTAAGTTCAAGCACACTTAATCACAACAACAGATCAGCACATGGAAGAAAAAATAAAAGTTTGTTATAAATGCATCCTTCTTTCCCTGGTTCTAAAATTTACTCTAACTAGATGTCCAATCATAGTAAGTACATACAAACTTACAAAGTTAAACAAGGTTCTAAAGATGTCCCATTACCTCAGGCTCCCTGCAGCCAGCAGGCCAGGTCACATGGCCAAGATGGTGCCTGACTCGCAGAACAGAGCTCAGCAGTCTGTCCTCTTCCAAGGACCAGCACCAAGAGGCCCTCCCTCCTGGGAACAAGCACTTTTATTAAACCTCTGACTCCACCCATTTTACATCAGTCTCTCCACCTCCTTTGACCTGATCCACCCAGGTCACACAGGTGGACCCTGGGATGCCCAGGTGTATCCTGGGACATGAAGGTGCATCCTGGAAGGCATTCTGGGAAATCTCCAGGAGTCTCCTGGAGATTCCTAACACCAAATATCTCAGTAACCTTGCAAGCTGAGTCATTTGCATAACTATGTCTGGTAATTGACTGAGCTTTCTGCCCTTCCAGAGAGAAAAGAAAAAAACCCAGGAACACTTAAAAAACTCAGAGTGGAAACTTGGGGGGGGGGGGGTGTTTCTCCACAAACAGTATTCTCAGGAATAGGCTCTGGGCAAATTTTGAGAACTCATCAATAGACCAAAGACTCTCTATACTTATTCGCTTGCTGCATGAAGGGAACTTCCTAAAAGTCAGATGCAGTCCTCAAGGGCATCCCTCCAATAAAATCTCACTTGACAAAGGAGTTAAGCAGGGCTGCATCCTGGCCCCTTTACTTTTTAACTGCTACATCAACTTCTTGGTGCAACACCTAAGAAATCTAAGCTTCCAGTCTCCAAAGCTTGCCAATAAAATGACTGCTGCTTTACTATATGTAGATGATATTGTCATTCTATTCCATTCACAAGTGGGGCTTAGGAGAGCACTCCATGCCTTTACTGCATACTGTAAAGAGGAGCAGCTTGTGATAAACTACCCCCCCAACTCCTCACCTTTACCAAAAAACATCAAAACCATAGATGTAAATAGAGGGCCATAACATTGAACAAACAAGAAACTTTAAATATTTCAACATAGTTTTCCAGTTGTCTGGACATTGGAGAGTTCGGGCAATGCATGCTACAGAGACTACCCATAGAATAGCCTCCTCCGTTCTAAGATTCTACTTCACAAAAGGTGCTGTGTATGCAGACCGCCACTAGGGTCTGCCACCTAAGTCCAAGAGCTAGGTACAAAAAGACAATAGGACCTAGGATCCTAGTCCACCTGGAATCCACCAATTAGCCATTGGCGGGACGTTCAAACCCACCAATGGGACTATGGGGGTACCGGGTGGGGGTGTATATATTTGGCCCTTGCAGGGCCACTTGTGTTGTGTGTGTTATGTGAAGTACAATAAATGCATCTGAACGCATGTCATAGTCCAAGTCTCTATGCAGCAAACCCAGTACTTTACATGAGGGCTTCCGGTCAGAGTAAAATGGCAAACTGACGCACCTTGCAAAAGAGCAGGGTGGAAGACAGCTTCTTCTGACAGTTTGGGTATTTCTATTGCCCAACGCAGCATCCCCCAGGCAGGGGGCTGACAGGCAAGCAACAAGGTCCAAGTGAGAGTTGAGACTGGCATGTATAAGTCCCGAAGGGGGCTTGTTTATGCTTTGATCCCCTCTCAGAAGCGGGCGATTGCAAGACAGCACTAAAGAAGCCAGCCGAGCTGAAGAATCAGCTTAAATTCGTCATTTCCCGACTTCTTAAGAAAGAGATTGAAGTTGAAAGTGAAAAGAAGCGATGTGAAGTCCCAAGATAAACATGCAAGGTAACAAAAACTGTTTGCTTACCGGGATGAAGATTTAATGAAATTTGAACAAGGCGGTTAAGCGCAAAAGATTTAAATCTGAACAATCGATCCATCGCACAAATTTGAAGAGCTTGTCAAAGCACTTAATTTGAATAAAATAGACTTTGTTTATCATTCCTGTGGTTAGAAGATTGAGAGTGAAGCGCATGACCGAGTATAACAGAAAAGATCGTGAGACTGAGGTGTTGCAAAAATCTGTGTCCAGCTAGAAATGTGTCTAAAGGCTAGAGGACCGGAAAAGCGGTGGAACAGGAAAATTCCGGTAAGACAATGTTAATGTGGGATTGGAAACAGGAAGTTTAAAGTGAGCCTACTCTAGCCTGAGAAACCACAAAGAAATTGCGCCTGCCATTTTGAGGAGGACTGAATTTTAAAATGTAATTTTAAAAGTAAAATTGACTTTAAAGGGCAGTGAAAAAAGTCTGACTTAAGAGAACATTTAGAGGACAGTTGAAGTATACCAGAAAATCTCCAAAACGGACCCAAAACATCGGCACAGAGCTGCTTCAACTGCGAGCCCAAGTATGTCAACGAAAGAAAAGAAAGAATGGCAAGCTGCAATTGAAGCAATGGAGAAGTGGATAATCGAAGCGATTCAAGGTATGATGAAACAGATAGACCAACAGATAGAGGAACAAATGGAAAAACAGCTGGAGCAGTTGGAAGAAGTGCAAGAAAAAAATGTGGCAGCCTTGAAAGAGCTAGTGCTAGCAGAGGTGGCTGAAATTAAAAAAGAAGTGGCAAACGTAAATAGTCAAGTTAAAGACTTGGCAACAAAATCATTTGAATTGGAGCAAAAGACACAAGATATAGATAGAAAAATGGAAACAACTCTACAAGACATCCACATGTCAAATCATCTGAGGTTAAGAGGGATAGAAGAAACGACTGATGAAGATATACGCACAATTGTGATGGCAGCTCTGACTGTATACCTGGGAGAAGACCAAGGAGAATTGGATTCTGATTTTGATTTAATTTATAGAGTGAATTCAGCATATGCGCAAAGGAAAAAATTGCCAAGAGATGTTATCGTCCAATTTGTAACAAGGAAAATGAAAGAGGATATCTTCAAAAAACAATTTACACAACCTTTGGAGATTGATGGCAAAAAGATAATAATAATGAGAGAACTCCCAAGAATGATTCTGCAGGATAGAAAGAAATACAAGAAGTTGGTGGACAAATTGAAGCAGTTAAGCATCAGATTCAGATGGGAGATCCCACAAGGTCTGTCATTTACCTACAATTTGAAAAGACATACAATCAAGACGACAGGGGATATGTATAGGTTTAAGGCAGAAAATTTGTAAGATTTTGGAGATATTTAAAGACAAATCACGATGGATTACAAATTATTATCATGGGATGTAAATGGACTTAATTCACCTTCCAAGAGGAAGTTAGTGAACTATTGGTTACAAAAGCAGAAATCCAATATCATTTGTTTGCAAGAAACCCATATCAAAAAGCGGGATAATAAGTACTTGATTAATAAGAAATTGGGAGAAGAATTTTATTCATTGGCAGAGAAAAAAAAATAAGAGAGTTGTGATTTACGTAAATAAAGATTTGGATCCAAAAGAAATTTTTAGTGATAAAGATGGGAGATATATTGGAGTGGAAATAACAATGCTTCAGAAAAAGACATTGGTAGTTAATTTATATGCGCCTAATGGAGCCAAAGAAAATTTTTTAAAGGACTTGATGAAGGAACTGGACCAAGCGAACTACGATCAGATAATATTGGCAGGAGACTTTAATGGTACAGTAAACAATAAACTGGACAGGAAATCAAAAAAGTTTGATGAGAAGATCGGAAAGCTTCCATTTTTTTTTTTTAATTTGATGGAACAGAGAAACTTGAAGACATTTGGAGAAAATGGAATCCCAAAGTTAAAGACTTTACATTTTACTCTAATAGACATCAATCCTTTTCCAGGATTTACATGATTTGGATGTCGGGTGATATGGGATTAAAAACCCAGAAAGTTGAGATCTTGCCAAAGACAAATTCGGACCATAACCCGGTGATCTGGACGTTAAAAGAGAAAGTCAAACAATTCCAATGGAGAATTAACGAAGATCTATTGGACAAGACAAAAATAACTGAGATATTGCGTAAGGAAACTCAATCATTCTTTCAAGTGAATTTAAATCAAAATGTTAAAATACAGACGATCTGGGATGCATTTAAGGCTGTGATGAGAGTTTTACTTATATCGTTGAATGCGACCGATAAGAAACAGAATTTAAAGCAACAAAAGGAGTTGCAAGAAAAAATCCAGCAAAAAAGAAAATGAACTGAAGAAGAGACCGGGAAAAAAGAAAATTATTAAAGAAATTCAAATTTTACAAGATCAATTGAACGTGATACTTAATCGGGAACTCTATTGGAATTTAAAGAAACTGCAACAAAAATCTTTTGAAGGAGCAAACAAACCAGGAAAGTTTTTGGCATGCCAACTGAAAAACTGAAGAGAGAAAAGGTTAATAAACAAAATAATTGAGGATGGTAAAGAAATTGTGGATATGAATGGTTTAAAAAGAGCCTTCTTCAAGTATTATGCGAAGTTCTTTCAAAAGAAGAATATAGATCCTGAAAAAATCAAAAAATATTTGGACAAGGTGGAAATACTAAAGGTCGAAGCCAAAATTAAGGAAATGCTGAATGGTCCAATCCAGAAAGAAGAAATCTACAATGCGATAGATGATGCTAAATTGGGGAAAGCTCCTGGTCCAGATGGATTTACCATAAAATTTTATAAAAAATTAAAAGAGGAGTTGACCCCAATCTTGGAACTTCTAGCAAATGAAATACAGGTGACCAAAGCAATACCAGAGACGTGGAAAGAGGCCAATATATCACTTATTCCAAAAGAAGGACAAGACTTAACAGATGTCAAAAACTACAGACCAATTTCTTTACTCAATAATGACTATAAGTTGTTTGACAAAATAATTTCAGAAAGATTGAAGAATTATTTGAAAGAGGTCATAATGAAAGAACAAGCCGTTTTTTTACCAAATAGACAAATTAGAGACAATTTAAGGACGGTGTTAGATGCTATTGAATACTACGACAAACATCCAGAAAAAGAGGTTGCTTTTCTATTTGTGGACGCTGAAAAAGCCTTTGACAATTTAAATTGGGACTTTATGTTTCAGGTGATTGAAAGAATGGACATTGGACAGCCTTTTTAAAATGTGATTAGGGCAATATATTCGGAACAGAATGCACCGTTGAATGTAAACAAAGAGATGACGGAACATTTTAAGGTTCAAAAAGGGACCAGGCAAGGGTGTCCGCTATCCCCCTTATTATTTATTTGGATTTTGGAAGTTTTGCTGGGGAGGGTAAGACAAGATAAGGATATAAGGGGACTTACAATTTGAGGATTTACATACAAGTATAGGCTTATGTTGCACTCAATTTGCCAACAAATTTGGAAAACACAACAGTGGCCACAGGATTGGAAAAGGTCAGTGTATATTCCAATCCCAAAGAAGGGCAATGTCAAGGAATGTTCAAACTATCGCACAATTGCACTCATTTCACACGCTAGCAAGGTCATGCTCAAAATCCTACAAGCTAGGCTCCAACAGTACGTGGATAGAGAACTGCCAGAAGTACAAGCTGGGTTTCGAAGAGGTAGGGGAACTAGAGATCAAATTGCCAACATTTGCTGGATTATGGAGAAAGCAAGAGAGTACCAGAAAAACATCTACTTCTGCTTTATTGATTATGCTAAAGCCTTTGATTGTGTGGATCACAATAAATTATGGCAGGTTCTTAAAGAGATGGGAGTACCGGACCACCTCACATGTCTCCTGAGAAACCTGTATAAAGGTCAAGAAGCAACAGTTAGAACCGGATATGGAACAACTGATTGGTTTAGCATAGGAAAAGGAGTACGACAAGGATGTATATTGTCACCTTGCTTATTTAATTTATATGCAGAGTACATCATGCGAAATGCTGGCCTGGATGAATCACAAGCGGGAGTTAAGATTGCTGGGGAAAAGATCAATAACCTCAGATATGCAGACGATACCACTCTGATGGCAGAAAGTGAAGAGGACCTAAAGAGCCTCTTGCTCAGGGTGAAAGAGGAGAATGCAAAAGTGGGCTTGAAGCTCAACATCAAAAAAACTAAGATTATGGCATCTGGCCCCATCACCCCTTGGCAAATAGAAGGGGAAGTCGTAGAAGTAGTGACAGACTTCACGTTCCTAGGATCCCAGATCACTGTAGATAGTGACTGCAGCCATGAAATTAAAAGACGCCTGCTCCTTGGGAGGAAAGCGATGGCAAACCTAAACAGCATGATAAAAAGCAGAGACATCACCCTGCCAACAAAAGTCCGCATGGTCAAAGCAATGGTATTCCCCGTAGTAATGTATGGCTGCGAGAGTTGGACTATAAGGAAGGCCGAGCGCCGAAGAATAGATTCTTTTGAACTATGGTGTTGGAGAAGACTCTTGAGAGTCCCTTGGACTGCAAGGAGATCAAATCAGTCAATCCTAAAAGAAATCAACCCTGACTGTTCCCTGGAAGGCCAGATCCTGAAGCTGAAGCTCAAATACTTTGGCCACCAAATGAGAAGGGAGCATTCACTGGAGAAGACCCTGATGCTGGGAAAGATTGAAGGTCAAAGAAGAAGGGGATGGCAAAGGATGAGATGGTTAGACAGTGTCATCGATGCAACGAACATGAAATTGAGCAAACTTCAGCGGACAGCGGAAGACAGGAGGGCCTGGCGTGATCTGGTCCATGGGATCGCAAAGAGTCGGACTCGACTGTGCGACTGAACAACAACAATAGGGCTTTTGCGGACGACATCATGTTTCTGATTGAAGATCCAGTAATCAACTTAACGTTGTTGATGGAAAAGATTAAAGAATTTGGAGATTTGGCTGGATTTTATGTGAATAAGAATAAAACAAAGGTGCTTTGCAAGAACATGACAAATGAAAAACAACTGGAATTGCAAGGAAAAATTCAGTGTGAAGTGGTGAAAAAAACAAAATATCTAGGAATTGAGCTTACAGTGAAAAACATAGATCTTTTTAAGAACAATTATGAAAAGACTTGGTGCAAAATTCAACAGGATATAAAAAAGTGGGATACTTTGAATCTGTCACTATTGGGTAGAATTTCGGTAGTCAAGATGAATATTTTACCTCGTTTGATGGTCTTATTTCAGACAATTCCGATTGTAAAAGACTGTAAAGTACTGAATCTATGGCAGAAGGAGATCTCAAAATTTGTCTGGTCGGGAAGGAAACCGAGGATCAAAATGAAGATTCTATGTGACGCAAAGGAAAGGGGAGGATTTCATCTCCCCAGTCTTAGACTGTACCATGATGTGGTGTGTCTGTCTTGGCTTGAACAATGGATTAATTTGGACAATAGAAAAATGTTAGTGTTGGAAGGTCATGACCGTAAGTTTGGATGGCACGCCTATTTATGGTATGAGAAATCTAAAGTGGACAATTTTTTTAAACACCACTTTATAAGAAGATCACTGTTTATGACTTGGATGAGATATAAAAGATTTTTTTTTGAAGCAAGACCATTATGGATAGTTCCGGCAGAGGTATTTAAACCACTTTCAAGGCACAAAGGAGAAGATTGGATACCTTATAGAGACATTTTGAAGGTAGAGGGGAGCAGTTTTGTGATGAGAGCTAGGGAGGATCTGGAATTTGAATATGACTGGTTAAATTACAGACAGATTTATGACTTATTTAAGGCAGATAAAATGAAATATGGCTTTAGGAAGAAAAATAATGAAATTGAAACTGTATGGGCAGAAAAAGGTAAAAAAAGTGATTTCAAAAATTTATAAGGTTTTATTAAAATGGTATACAGAGGATGAGACTGTAAAAGAACAGATGGTGAAATGGGCCATAAATATAAATAGAGAAATAGATATGTCATCATGGGAGTGTCTGTGGAAAAAGTCAATTAAAATTTCAACATGTGTTAATGTAAAAGAAAATTGTTATAAAATGATGTATAGATGGTATATGACACCAAAAAAAATGCTAATATGAATGAGAACATGTCTAACAAATGTTGGAAGTGTAAAAAAAAGGAAGACTCATTTTATCATACGTGGTGGACTTGTGATAAAGCGGCAGCTTATTGGACAGAGATCCATAATGAAATTCAGAAGATCCTGAAGTGTACCTTGAGAAAAGAACCAGAAATGTTACTTTTAGGTCTTAAAATGGAAGAATTTAATGTGACAAAGAGAACATTGTTATGGTATTTGATTACAACCACAAGAATGACATTTGCTCAATTTTGGAAGCAAGAAAAGATACTGGAAAAATGGGACTGGATAAAGAAGATGCTTTTTATGGTAGAAATGGATAAATTGACAAAGAAGCTTAATGGTAAAGAAGATGAAGCATTTTTAGCGGTTTGGAAAGACTTTAAAGACTATTTAGGGCTGAACTGGGATGTAAAAAACAAGTTACTCTGCTTTGATATCTATTAAGATTTGAAGACTTGAAAGTAATGAATAGTAGTTAAAATGTTACCTAAGAATGAGACAGTGAAAATGAATATGTTAGAAATGAAGAATCGAATATTGGATAAGTTTTTATTGTTAGTTAATATTGATTGAAATGATAGCAGGGGTGGAGCATTGCTGGAAGCCAGGTAGGGGGGAGGGAGGGAATATTAGAAAAGGATGTATCAAAAAATATTTGGAAATATGGAACGTGTTAATATATCCTATTAATAAAGTTCTTAAAAAAAAAAAAAAGGATGGGATCCCATGAGTGGGCCTGACTCTCCAACCGGCGCAGCAATGAGCACTGACCCTGTGGACGGTAGTGTGGGTGGATGAAGGCTGGTGATACATCTCTTGTTCACACAGTGAGTCTTGGGCTGGGTGCTGAGGGGGTGGCCTGCAGCCACCACGGTCCCGGAATTCACAGCATTCACCATTTGCAGGGACGAACAATCGACTCTCAAGGGGTGTCTCATGGGGGGAGAGGGTGGTAGTTCCCAATGCCCTAAGGCAAAGAGTCCTCGCCGCACTCCACGAGGCCCACCCAGGAATAGTCCGGATGAAGGCGATGGCCCAGAGTTATGTCTGGTGGCCAGGGATAGACACAGAAATCGAGTCCTGGTGCAGTGGTGCCAGGCCTGCCAGGCCGTCAGACCAAACCCGCCGAGCACGCCCCTGCAACCATGCGAGTCCACCCGGAAACCGTGGTCCTGGCTCCACATTGATTTTGCTGGCCCATTCCAAGGACTTTCCTTCCTAGTCGTGGTGGACTCTTACTCTAAATGGCTGGAAGTAAGTCCCGTCTCCACCACCTCCACGAATACAGTCATCCGCATCCTGCGCCGGATGTTTGCATCCCCATGACCTGCCGGACACGATCATCTCCGACAACGGGACAGCATTCATATCCGTAGAGTTCCAGGACTATCTTCAGAGGAACCTGATCCGGCATGTAAGGTCAGCCCCCTTACACCCCACAGCCAATGGGCAAGTAGAGCACATGGTGCATACTGCAAAGGAAGCGCTCAGCCAAATCATGGATGGGGACTGGGAATTTTGGCTGGCCGACTTTCTCCTAACTCAGTGAACTACGCCCAACCCCGTCACTGGCTGCTGCCCTGCAAAGCTCCTGATGGGCCAACACCCCACTATCCTGTTGGACCGGCTTCATCCAGACTGGGTGCCAGACTCAAGGATGCTAATGGAGCAAAGGGAGGCTCCCAGGGGTTTCTTCCCGGAGGACCCCATCTTCATCAAAAAGTTTGGTAAGGGGCCCCCGTGGCTGGCGGGCTGGGTCGTTAGAGCCACCGGTTCTGTATCATATGCAGTCTCAACGGAGGACAGTCAACTCCTTAAAAACACATGGACCAACTGTGGAGGCGACAGCTCCTGGCAGAAGGAGAGGCTCCCCTGCAGCCCAAGGACACCAGAGTTCTACACACCAGAGG
Organism: Gekko gecko; assembly: GCA_029375565.1. Classification (NCBI taxonomy): domain Eukaryota; kingdom Metazoa; phylum Chordata; class Lepidosauria; order Squamata; family Gekkonidae; genus Gekko; species Gekko gecko. Next base: position 115,564,200 of record JAPDNY010000007.1, read on the forward strand.
TCGGCATCCAGCCAAACCCTCCAGCCCATGGAGATGCACCAACAGTACAAGCGATCCCAGAGACGCCAGAGCCTAAGGATCAGCCACCGCCACCACCTCATCCAACTGTCCCAGAAAATCACCCAGAGCCCATCACAAGTGAGCCCGTCCCAGCACCCCAGCACTGCCAGAGAGAATGTAGGCCACCAGCCTACTTGCAGGACTATGTGACGTAGGCTGGGTTGGAACTATGGGGGGAGGGGTGTTGTGTACGCGGACCACCACTAGGGTCTGCCACCTAAGTCCAAGAGCTAGGTACAAAAAGACAATAGGATCTAGGATCCTAGTCCACTTGGAATCCACCAATTAACCATTGGCAGGAAGTTCAAACCCACCAATGGGACTATGGGGGTACCGGGTGGGGGTGTATATAGTTGGCCCTTGCAGGGCCATTTGTGTTGTGTGTGTTATGTGAAGTACAATAGATGCATCTGACTGCATGTTGTAATCCGAGTCTCCATGTGGCAAACCCAGTACTTTACAAAAGGGGATTCCTTTATCCCTGTAGCAATCAAGGTCTTCCAAGGAAAGGTTTACACAGCTCTTATACAGTTCCCAGCTCTGTATTTACAAAGAAAGGTCCCTATGAATGATCCAAGTCCCTATGAATAATCTTTGGAGTCCTGCGATGTATTCCGAATGCCATTCTCAGACTAGAGGCTGGGTTGATCACCTTGCAGACATGCAGGGCTCTTTTTGTAGCAGGAACTCCTTTGCATATTAGGCGACACACCTCTAATGGAGCCAATCCTCCAAGAGCTTACAGTAGCCCCTGTAAGAAGAGCTCTGTATGTATGTGGCTCCTTGCATTCACCTACTGGCTAAAACTCATTTTCCAATCCAGTGGGTCTAGTAACCTGGATCCTTACTGATAGCCACCACTTAACCTGGCAAAGAGCAATTGAGGGGAAACGCCAGGAGCAAGGCCTCTCCTCCCAAGTTTTACTGCATCTTGGGTATCAAAAAGCAAAAGAAATAATTAAACAGCGGTTCTGGGGTCATGCCCTACAATCAGATAGGGCACAGATATAGAAATATCCAGTTATTATGCAGCATGTCAAATGTTTTCAACAAGCAGATTATTTTAGATTCCTTGAGATTTCCAAATATTGGAGAATCTTTACCCTGGCATCCTTTTAGTGCTCTACCTTCAGCCCTCCTGGAAGGCAAATACCATCATGCCCCACTCCCTCAACAGCTTTGTCCATGTCATACAGGGAACGTAGAGTCTATTGAACATGTTCTGCTGCACTGCCCATTCTATAATGACATCCAACATCAGTATATTGCTCCAATTTTGTCAACTTTACCAAGAAGATCTGAATAGCTTTATGTCTCTCTCCTCCTTGCAGACTCTTCCCAGGAGACAACTAATAATGTTGCTAAATTCTGCCTTTGGGCGTTTGGGATATGCAGGTGGCTGATGGAGTCTCAAGTAACTTTGCTTGTCTATCAGAGGAAAATACTATCTTCTCTATCCCCACGCTTAATCTGCATTCATTGTTTTGTGCTTGTCACACTGCATCTGTTCTCTTTTTATTATTGCTGACTCTGGAGCTGATTTTGTATCAAAATAAAATCTAACTTGAACATAAACTGATGCTGGCTTAGCCCAGATGGATTTGGTTATGTCCAGTAAGCTGTGGAACATAGGGTAGCCGTGTTAGTCTGTCTGTAGCAGTAGAAAAGAGCAAGAGTTCAGTAGCACTTTAAAGACTAACACAATTTGTGGCAGGGTATGAGCTTTAATGAGTTACTGTTCATGTCGTCTGAGCAGTGACTCACAAAAGCTCATACCCTGCCACAAATTTTGTTAGTCTTTAAGGTGCTACTGGACTCTTGCTCTTTTCTACTGTCCTGAGCATAGGTGGAGATCCTCCATTAAGGAAACAGATGAGGAGCCCACAATGCACTCATCGGGTGATGGTTCCAAGGAAATGTCAGAGCCGCCTAAGGATGGAAGTTTGTCCTCATCCAACTCTGAAAGGCTCGGGCCCATGGTGAATGACGTTGATGGTGGGGCCTAGTGAGGGTACGTGTTCAATTCCACAGGAGGCAGCAGTTGCTGTTCCCACTGTATAGGTCAGTACATAGGTGTGGGGGGGTATTTGGAACCATTATGGAGGGGGTGGTCCTCAGTAGTGTGGAATTTAGGTGTCACCCAAAAATTTGTGATGACTCTTCACTGGGAGCCCACTTTTGCAGGAGAGGGCTGTGGAGAAACCTCATCGTCCTTGGATGAAAGAGAAGGAGATGGTCTTGGGGTCAGGGAAGGTGTTTGGGGTTGTTGGGAGTGGGATGGATCCATTCCTGAGCAGGTAGAGGAAGAGTGAGAAGCCTTATGTTTGGACTTCAACTTCTTCTTCTGAGGTGGTGGTTCTGAGGAACTCCACCAACACCATCTCCCAAACGGTAGCTTTGAGTATGGAGGCTTGGTCCATATGAGCTTTAGGGGTGAAATGCCTACAAATTGGGCAGACGTTATGGCCCTTGCCAAAGTACTGGAGACAATGATCATGGTCATTCAACTGTGCCATTTTAAGGCTACATTCATTACACTTTTTAAACAGGACCACCATTTGTAAAAAAACACAGTGAAACAAAGTTCTTTGTTTAAAGAGAAGTAGGAAAGGATTGAGAAAGCTGAGAGACAGCAGGAAGAAGAGAAAAACAATTGAGGAAAAACTTGTGGTAAGTAGCAGAAGAGAGTAAGCTACCAGCCTCAGCAGCAGCAAAGGAAGGACTGAGGGAAGGGGTGTTCTCCCTGCCTCATCATGTGCCAGCTAGGCGGGAAAGAGCTGGCTTGCAAGGGGAAAGGGAGAGCACTCTGAACATTCTAGAGAGCTTTAAAGAAAGATCTCCACAGTAGGCTTGTGCAAGCATGGCTCCTATGTCTACCTGCACAGAAGCCAAGGAGATGAAAAACGTGGTAATGAGACAGCAAAGCTTTGAGATTATAGAATGGACTGTACCCCCTTCAACTGCAGAGGGTAGATTCTAGCACTGAATATCCCTATTGTCAAGTTCTAGGCTGAACCCCGTGGGTCCCCAGGGCAGTTGTACACAAGTAACCAGACCACTGTTAATATTTAAAAAGACTTATAAAGTTTATTTCAGGTTTTTATCAATATGAAAATTTAATCTACAACCAACACATTTAAAATCATGCAGCAAGAAAACAAAGAAATTAGCTTAACTACTTAACACTTTTAGAGCTTGTGTTAGATGGCACAAACCTTAATTCCAAGAGTCAAAGGCCAAAGCTCAGGCGTTCTCTATGTTGCTAGCAATTGCAATTCAAGCAGGGCGTAGTTCAAGCCTTTAGGCCATCAAAATCCCAGCTACTCACTTCTTCAGAGCCTTAGCTTAATTACAGTTTTTTGGCCCAGCAACATCAGGTGGGGATCAGAGCACATTTTCAAGGGAAGCCTTGAGAAAATTACCTCCTCACCCCTGGCTCTCCCTCCCATCACATGGACTGCAGGTTCTTGTGAGAAGCTAATCACCACACTCCCATTTCTGGCCTTGAAGATGCTAAGAACTATGCAGGCCAAGAGACCAATTAATAAAACCTGCAGGATGGACCAGGCCCATTGATATTCTCATTAACCCTTGAGGGGAGGCTAGGGGTGCTTTGTCTCACCCCCCCCCCGAAAGGCTGAGATTCATGGCTAACTCATCTAGCAACTACAATCTTATTAAGTGAGGTAGATAAAGGTATTTTATAGCAGCATAAAACATAATTAGCAGAGCAACATACAAATCAAAGCAGGACTACAGAAAAATCCCCTTTCAAGACTTTACTCTCCCCCTTGATGGAACAGACTATCAGCCATGGTGTTCTGGCTATCCTTGATGTGGGCAATTTCAAAACCAAAATCCTGTAGACTCAAAGCCTATTTTAGGATTCTGGTGTTATTTCCCTTCATTCTGTGGATGAATGACAATAGGTTATTATGGTCTGTCTCCACCACAAATTTAACACCACAGCGATATTGCTTTAGCTCGCTAAGAACCCAAACCAGAGCCAGGCCCTCCTTTTTCATGGTGCGGAAGGCCTGCTTCCAGGGCAGGAGCTTCCTGCTCAGATTGATAATGGGATGAAGTACTTCAGCATCTCCCTTTTGGAGCAACACAGCCCTGAGGCCTCTTTCTGAAGCATCAGTTCTAGCCACAAAGGGCTTCTTGTAGTTGGGAGGCACCAGGATGGGTGCTTGCACCAGATATCCATTTAATTCATCAAAGGCCTGTTGGCATTCAGGGGTCCACAGGACCTTGATGGGGGCCTCTTTTTTACACAAATCTGTCAGAGGTGCTGCCAGGGCATTAAATCCCAGTACAAATCATCTGTAAAAATGTATTAGGCCTAGGAATGATTGTACAACTCTTTATGTGAGTGGCTTAGGCCACTCCATGATAATAGCAACCTTGGCCTCTTAGGGCCTTAAGCTATTTGACTCAACCACATGCCCCAAATATACAACACAATTACACCCAAATTAACATTTAGAGGCTTTTATTGTGAGTCCACATGATCCAGGTGTTCCTCTCAAGTGGAGCTATAGATGGCAATATCATCTTGATAAGCAGCAGCAAAAGATGCAGTACTCGCTCCTGTGGAAGGCCTCAGAAGCCCCATTCAAGCCAAACAGCATCTTGACAAACTGGTAATGTCCCAAAGGTGACACAAAGGCAGTCTTATCAGAAGCCTCAAGGCTCAGCGGGACTTGTCAATATTCTGATGCTAAATCAATAGCGCTGATATAAGCAGCCCCAGCCAGGTCCTCAATGAAACTCTCAGTTCAAGGATTGGGGTAAGGATCCCAATTGTTAACTTATTCAGCTTCCTGAGATCCACACAGAAATGATATTCAAGTGCGGGCATCTTCTGACAGCTCCTTCTTGGGTACACTAGCTACAGTGCTCCCCAATCAGAGTGAGACTCCTTAATCACCCCCACTTCAGCATTTGCTGGGTCTCAGCAGTTATAATCTCTTTCATGGGCCCATTCAGTGGTTAAGGACTGGATTTTACTGGAGCGTGTACCCCCATCTCTATGTGGTGGACAATTAAATCAATTTGACCCGGCATGTTAGAAAAGAGAGGTTGGAAGGAGCCCAGTACTTGCTCCAGTTCATCCTGCTGCTGTTGTGACAAAGTGGGGGCCATCTGTAATTGCTCCAGTTCTTCAGCTTTTGCACTTTCATTCAACAACTCTGGCAAGCCCAGTTCCTCCCCTTCCTCAGCCTTCACTGGGAGCATCTGGCTGGCTCTCCTCAAAACAGCTTCAAACGGTTAATGTGAAAAGCCTGAATCTTTTTGTGGGGGCCTGTTTCTTGGATCAAATACTTATCCTTCTCCAGTTACTGCAACATGCAATATGGACCTGCCCATGCAGCTTCCAATTTGGCAACATGATCAGGCTTTAAGACTAAAACGTTATCTTTAACAGCCAGTCTTGGCATGCCGGTTGTAATAGTCCTTTTGTTGGGCCTGAGCCTGCTTAAGGAACTCCCCAGCTGCTTTCCAAACTTTTTCTAGCATCCGTTTCAGCTTTGTCAGATATTCTCTGGCACTCGAGGGGCACTCTGACACCTGACTCCTTTCCCAAGTTGCTTTAATGACTGCACAGGCTCAGTAATTCTTTTTCCGTAAATCAACTCATTCGGGGAGTGTCATCCCAAGCTGGCCATAGGGACATCCCTGATTTGTTGATATTGTTCAGTTGCACAGTTGAGTCCGACTCTTTGCAACTCTGTGGACCACATCACGCCAGGCCCTCCTGTCTTCCACCGTCTGGAGTTTGCTTAATTTCATGTTCATTGTATCAATAATACTATCATTCTTTACCATCCCCTTCTTCTTTGACTTTAAATCTTTCCCAGCATCAGGGTCTTCTACAGTGAGTGCTCGCTTCTCATTTGGTGGCCAAAGTATTTGAGCTTCAGCTTCAGTATTTCGCCTTCCAGGGAACAGTCAGGGTTGATTTCCTTTAGGATTGACTGACTTGATCACCTTGCAGTCCAAGAGACTCTCAAGAGTCTTCTACAGCACCATAATTCAAAAACATCTATTCTTTGGCTCTCGGCCTTCCTTATGGTCCAACTCTCGCAGCCATACATTACTACTGGGAATACCATTGCTTTGACCATATGGACTTTTGTTGGCAGGGTGATGCCTCTTTTTATTATGCTATCTAGGTTTGCCATAGCTTTCCTCCCAATGAGCAGGCGTCTTTTAATTTCATGGCTGCAGTCACCATCTGCAGTGATCTGGGATCCCAGGAACGTGAAGTCTGTCACTACTTCTACGACTTCCCCTTTTATTTGCCAAGGAGTGATGGGGCTGGATGCCATGATCTTAGTTTTTTTGATGTTGAGCTTCAAGCCCACTTTTGCGCTCTCCTCTTTCACTTTTAGCAAGAAGTTCTTTAGGTCCTCTTCACTTTCTGCCATTAGAGAGGTATCATCTGCATATCTGAGATTGTTGATATTTTTCCTGGCAATCTTAATTCTGGCTTGTGATTCATCCATGCCGGCATTTTGCATGATGTACTCTGCACTTATTACTTTGCATTGTTCATTCAGGAAGGCCTCCTTATCTCTCCTTACTGTTCTCTGGAAATCTGCATTTAGTTGGGTAAATCTTTCCTTTTCACCTTTGCCTTTCACTTTCTTTCCCCTGCTATTTGTAAAGCCTAATCAGACAGCCACTTTGCTTTCTTGCATTTCTTTTTCTCTGGAATGGTGCTGATTGCTGCTTCCTGTACAATGTCATGAACCTCTGTCCATAGTTCTTCAGGCACTCTATCAAATTTAGTCCCTTAAACCCATTTTTCACCTCCACTGGATATTCATAACGGATGTGATCTAGGTCAAACCTGAACGGCCTAGTGGTTTTCCCAACTTTCTTCAGTTTAAGCCTGAATTTTGTAGTGAGTAGCTCATGATCTGAGCCACAGTCAGCTCCAGGTCTTTTTTTTTTAAACAACTTTTTATTGCTTTTATAATCTACATCCTACTACTTAAGGGTAAGGGTACAGGGGAAAACACTACCACTAACTTAAGAACTTTGCATTTGGTTACAGATACATAAATCACTCTTGCAGTAGCAATAGAAAATAAGAAAACAGAGAGTTCAAACCTCTGTCAAACAGGGTTTAGTTACGCTAAATTCAAATCTTTTGTAATCCAGAATAAACATTTATTTCTTGAGCTTCTTCTTCTTCACTTTTGGTGTCTTGGGTGCTGCTGCTCCTTTCTTGGACTCTGAAGTCGAACTGCTAGAGTCACTTGAAGTGTTGTCTGATTATTCCTCGCTGGGTTCCTCTCCTCCCTCCAAATTTTGATCGCTGTCATTATCTGCGCTCAATTGTTGTTTCAAAAAGTTTTTGGCCTTTTGGACAGAGTAAATTTTAATTTTCTTATTATTATATTTGAACATAAGCCCTTCTGGAAAGCTCCATCTGTAGGTTATTAATTTGTTTTGCAGGAAAAGGATTAAGTCTTTGTATTGTCATCTTCGTTTCCGGATCTCAAATGGAATGTCTTTTAAAATTTTAATTTCTTCCTCTTTAACTTTAAAAGTGTTTTTTCCACTGTAACTTTTAAAACATTGTCTCTCATTGTTCTCTTGGAGAATCTGATGTAAATTTCACCAGGTAATTTATTTTTTCTTATAAAATCAGGATATGTATGGTATGCCAAGTCCATATCACTCTGGAGATCCTCTTGTTTAAGGTCCGAGATTGAAGCTATTGCTCCACTTAATGTTGTTTTAAAACCTTTTCCCTTCTGTTCAGGAACTCCTTGGAAGCGAAGAACATGCATTGATATTTCCAGTTGAAGTTGAAGTAGTTGATTTTTATCCATATTTCTTTCTTTTTTAACTTCTTCCAGTTCTTGCTTAATATCAGTAGTCCTTGTTTCAACTTTCTCGATCCTTTTGTCTGTCTTGTTGGCTCTTTTTTCCATATGTGCAAGCTGATTTTGGACAGAATCCAACTTAGTATTGATAGTTGACAACTGCTCCAGCAGAGGGTGCAATGCTGCCGCGAGCATATTGGGAAAGTCTGCAGCCGCTTCCTGTACCTGTGTGGGAGTCATTGGTATAGTACTTCCTGGGGGAAATTTCTTTTCCGCCACCATTCTCCTCACTCTCCCAGCCATTTGTTTACAAGGAAGAAAAGTTTTAGTTTTAAAGTAAAATTTATCTGAATTCAACGTTTCTTGGCTTAAAATGTAGCTTTCAAGCTCGAAAAGAGTCTCGTGGGATAGTTCCATTCTTTCTCTCTTTTGTATAACTTTATGCACCGCTCCATTTCGAGGGGGGGTGGATCTCCAACCCTTCCCCACTTGCCACTCCTTCTCAGATTGATCTAGCAAACTGAGACTTCTTTGCTTATACAGAGGTTTGATTGACTCACTGTTTAGGTGAGTTCAATTGCTGCCAGGGTTACTTTCGCTTGTTTTCTTGTCCACTCGTCCAGAGGTCGGCTCTGGTCGCCATACTAGTTCCGTGGTGTCAGGACCTCTCGGGGACGGGCAAGCCTTGATCCCTCAGCCATCTCCTCAGGAGAGGCTTATCATAAGAACATAAGAACATAAGAGAAGCCAATGTTGAATCAGGCCAATGGCCCATCTAGTCCAACACTCTGTCACACAGCGGCCAAAATATATCAGGTGCCATCAGGAGGTCCAGCAGTGGGGCCAGGACACTAGAAGCCCTCCCGGCTCCCCAGGCTGGGAGTCTCCTACAGAGACTCTGTGGGGGGGGGGATCTGGAACCAGCCAAGACCCCTCCTGATCACCTTGGCTTGGCGCGCCTCCATCGGAGGGTCGATGAGACACATTCAAGAGCAAGCCACTAAAAACCAGAAGTCCAGCTCCAGGCTTTGTTTTTACTGACTGTATAGAGCTTCTCCATGTATAGAGCTTCTCCAAATGATATAATCAATCTGATTTTGGTGTTGCCCATCTGTAGAGTTGCCTCTTAGGTTGTTGGAAGAGGGCATTCACTGTGACCAACATGGTCTCTTGACAAAACTCTGTTAGCCTTTGCCTGGCTTCATTTTGTTCTTCAAGGCCATGCTTGTCCATTATACTGGTTACCTTTTGACTTCATACTTTAGCATTCCAGTCCCCTATGTTGATAAGGACATCTTTTTTTGGTGTTAGTTCTAGGAAGTGCTGTAGGTCTTCATAGAACTGGTCCACTTCAGCCCTGACGGCAAACACTAAATAAGGGAATGCCCCATCCCAACCTCCTGGGTGTTCCATGACATAGACCTTTAGCATCTTCCTCAAAGTTTGCACAAACCTCTCCACCAGGTCATTTGCACTTTGATGATGAGCCACAACAGGGGCGTGCTTAATGCCTGCCAGTTCATAAACCTTCTTAATTAACTTTGCTAATTTGTGAAATTTCTTCCTTGATTGGAGATTATAATCTCAGGCCATCCAAAAGCTGAATTCCAACAAGGCCTTGGCAACATAGAAGCTGTGATGGAGCTGAGTGTGAATGCTGACAGAAAACATGATGCGTGGTCTACCACCAACAGGATTAACTGTTTCCCAGATTTGGTTCTTGGCAAAGGTCCCAGAATATCAACAGCAAGCTGCTGGAAAACTTGGTCAACCACAGGGAAAGGTCTCAAAGGCTCTTGAAGGTGACCTTGTGATAACCCTACTTTCTGATAGATCTCACAAGTGCTGTAGAAATTTTGCACACTTTTATTAATATTTGGCCAGTAAAATGAAGTGGAAATTTGTGTCAGAGTTTTCTTTATGCCCAACTGCCCACCAAAGGGAGAGTTATGAGCCAGCCTCAGAACCTCTTCACTATATTTCTGAGGAATGACTAGCTGTCTCACAGGCTCAGTCCCCTCTGGGTATTCCTTGGGGAGATGTTCTCTATATAACAGTCCCTGTTCCCATACAAATCTACTGGTTGACACTCCATTCAGCTTTCTCAGTGTAGTTCCAGCCTGCAAACAGCAATCTTTGAGAGATGCACATTCATGCTGTGCCTCTTTAAAAGCCTCTGATGTTTTGGAGCCTTCAATTTCCCCCTGCCCCAACACAGCCTGGCTGTTCTGAGAAGGAGGAGAGGGATTAGAGCTTACCGGTGTCTCAGCTTGCAGTTCTTCTTGCAGAAGCTCCAGCGAGAGGAGTGGCGGCTGTCTCTCCCCCACTATGACCTGGGAAACCTCCTTTGCAAAATCCACCTCCAGCTCTTCTTTTCCCTCAGCTTGGGGAGGCTCCGCAGTCATTGGCTTTTCTGTAAAGGCTGCTTTAGCTGGTCCTTTCACCTGACTATGTATGACCACCTTTTGCTGCATTTGTGGCTTTGCCTGCAACATGGCATGTTGATACAACAGGTCTCCTTCAATCGGGAACTTATTCTCCCCATTAGAGTGAAACAAAACTAGCAACTTGCCTTCAAGGTCCCTAAAGCATACTTGCACAAAAGCTACAGGTTGGTTGAAAATCTAAGAGTTGTAGGTGTGAAGGGAGACTTTTCCAGCCCACTCGATGGGGTCCCTTAGGGCACTTCAGGAAATCCAGCTGAAACTTCTGCCTGTGTCAATAAACCTTTGACGCACTCTGCCGCTGCCAACAATGAAAATATCATTATGCAGTTGGTCAAGCCACTTCTTTTGAGAAGGCTGGTCAGTCTGACTTCTGTTGCTGGGAAGATATTAGAGCAGATTTTAAAGGGATCGATCTGTAAGCATCTGAAGGACCACTTAGTGATCCGGAGAAGTCAGCATGGTTTTGTCCCCAACAGATCTTGTCAGACCAGGCTGGTTTCCTTCTTTGATCATGTGATGAGCTTACTGGATCATGGGAACTCTGTTGATGTGATTTACCTGGACTTCAGTAAAACTTTTGATAAGGTTCCCCATGACATTCTGATGGGCAAAATGGAAGACTGTGGATTGGACTATAAGACAGTTTGGTGGATAGGGAACTGGTTAGAGGACCACACCCAAAGAGTGGTGGTCAATGGCATTTCATCAGATTGGAGGGCGGTGTCCAGTGGGGTGCTGCAGGGCTTGGTTTTGAGCCCAATACTTTTCAATATTTTTATCAATGATTTGGATGAAGGGGTAGAAGGGCTACTCATTAAATTTGCTGGTGATACCAAATTGGGAGGAGTAGCAAACACCCAAGAAGATAGAGTTAAAATTCAACAAGACCTGAATACTTTGGAGAAGTGGGCAGTTGCAAACAAGATGCAGTTCAACAACGATAAATGCACAGTATTCCATCTGGGTCACAAAAATGTCAAGCACAAATACTGGATGGGGGATATGTTTCTGGGGAGTAGTGTATGCGAAAGAGATCTTGAGGTAAGGGTGGACTGTAAACTAAATATGAGCAGTCAGTGTGATGCGGTGGCAAAAAACGCAAATTCAGTCTTGCGTTGTATTAAAAGGGCCATAGCATCAAAATTGCAGGAGGTGATAGCCCCTCTGTATACTGCCTTGGTCAGGCCACACCTTGAGTACTGTGTGCAGTTCTGGAGGCCTCACTTCAAAAAGGATGTGGGCAAAATTGAGAGGGTGCAGAAGAGAGTGACGAGGATGATCAGGGGTCTGGAGACTGAGCCCTACGAGGAAAGGTTGAGGGACTTGGGAATGTTTAGTTTGGAGAAGAGGAGATTGAGGGGGGACATGATTGCTCTCTTTAAATATTTGAAAGACTGTCATTTGGAGGAGGACAAGGAGCTGTTCCAGATGGCAGCAGAGGATAGGACCTGAAGCATAGGGTTTAAATTACATGCAGAAAAGTATCAGCTGGATATTAGGAAAAACTTTTTCATGGTCAGAATGGTTCAAAGGTGTAATCAGCTGCCTAGGGAGGTGGTTAGCTCCCCTTCATTGGCAGCTTTCAAGAAGAGGCTGGACAAACACCTGTCAGAGATGCTTTAGGCTGGTCCTGCATTGGGCAGGGGGTTGGATAAGATGGTCTGTAAGGCCCTTTCCAATTCTATGATTCTTCTATGATTCTATTAACCGCTAGCCTCTAAGGTGACATTTTAGTCATCCAACCCCAGACACCTTGTCCTCCAATTCAGCTCCTGCACTTACTTGTTCCTGAGCCTCCAGCTTTGCCTTCTGACACTGGATCCGCTCTGCCTGGGACCACTGCACTTTAAACTGCCTGGTTTTCTTCAGCACAGCAACCAGAGGAATCTCAGCATCCTGGGCCTCCTCTTCTCCTGACTCCCAGTTCTCTGGAACTTCATCACATATCTCACTTTGGGTGGGGAGCTGTCTGTTTTCTCCTTCAGCACCAGCTTTGCGCAGTCACACCAAAGGTGTCCTTTCTTATGGCAGTGATAACATTCCATCTTAGGTGTAGAGATGCTTGTTTTCTTGGGAGCTTGTTCTCTGCTTGTTTTCTTGGGAGTATATGGGACTCTAGCTGCCAGAACAGCTAGCAATGCTTGCTCAGCTGTTCACCTCCAAGCCTTTGGGTCACGGTCCTTCCTTTCTCTCTGCAGATTACTTTCACTGCTTCAGTCACTTCTGGTTACCCTGGGATAGAGTTTTGAGCTGATCAGCAAACAATGCTATATCATTTAAAGAGGCAGGATTGTGAGCTTGAACTAAGGTGGTAATGTCATAAGGCAAGGCCTGGAAAAATTGTTCCAGATCAAAAGGTCACACAACTGGGCATATGTGTCAGCCTGAGTGGCTTTCATCCATGAGTCCAGAAACCATGTTAGATGTGACATATATGCAGCGTAGGTCTCTTTAAGTTTGAGGTTTGCCTTCCAAAAAATGGTGCCTCAGCTGGTCTTCTGATAAGCCAAAGTGCTGCCTGACCAGCCTTTTCAACTGTGGATAATCTCTGGCAATGGGAGGTAGCTCGCCCATCAGTTCCCCATGCACATGGGCACACAGGCTCCCCAAATATTCCTGCTGTAGCACCCTGAAGTCCAAATATGCAAATTCAAAGGATAAAAAGTATAATAGGGGATCCATGACACCTTGGAACACCAGGAGTTCCCCTTTTCTCCAGTCCCTGCTGTGAACATGCAGCAACAGATTCATCTGCTGTGTTTGTACATCCATAAAAGCCTTGACTAGGACTTGCAGGTCTCCAGGATGATTTCCTCCTTTCATGCCCCCACCTCTTGCACTGGTCTGTTGCGCAGGTTCTCACCTCCTACAGGCTTCTGTACTGGACCTCTCTCAGTCTCTTGGATGGCGTTTTTCAGTCTCTTGGATGGCGTCTTCTGCCCCGTTCTCTATGAACTTGATGCTGGCCTCCAGAATGTTTGGAGGCTGAAAAGTTTTGATCATCCTCAAAGGCCAATAAATCTCCTTCGCACTCCTCTGATCCTTCACGCTCTGACCCACTGGAGGTGTTAAACAGCTCTGGCTCTTGTTCTCATGTTGTTGCTCTAAGATGCAGCTATTCTTCCTCATCATGCCACAGACACTAGCGGGCTGTAGCCTTTCTCTTCCAGACATCTCCATACTCTCTGGTGCCTGCCTGTATGTCTGGTTCTTGATCCAGGGGAACCTCCATCTCTGCATCACTGCTTGAGACACCTGGTAATTCTGCTGCTGCTATCTCGCCTACGTCATCCATCCTGACTCACCAAAATAACACTCTGCAGACCCAGAGAATGTGTTGGCATTTAATACACTTGTGTACAAAGGTCCTGATCCCCTTAAGCTGCCAGCAAGTCAAGGTGTTGTAGGCTGAACCCCATTGGTCCCCAGGGCAGCTGTACACAAGTAACCAGATCATTGTTAATATTTAAAAAAATGTATAAAGTTTTTCAGGTTTTTATCAATATGAAAATTTAATCTATAACCAACACATTATTCTAAAATCATGCAGCAGGAAAACAAAGAAATTAGCTTAACTACTTAACACTTTTAGAGCTTGTATTAGATGGCACAAACCTTAATTTCAAGAATCAAAGGCCAAAGCTCAGGTGTTCTCTATGTTGCTAGCAATTGCAATTCAAGCAGGTCATAGTTCAGGCCTTTAGGCCATCAAAATCCTAGCTACTCTCTCTTCTTCAGGGTCTTAGCTTAATTATAGTTTTCTGGCCCAGCAACATCAAGTGAGGATGACATCCAATCAGAGCACGTTTTCAAGAAAAGCCTTGAGAAAATTACCTCATTTCCCCCAGTTCTCCCTCCCATCATACAGAGCGCAGGCTATCGTGTGAAGCTAATCACTGCACTCCCATCTCTGGCCTTGAAGATGATAACAACTATGCAAGCCAAGAGACCAGTTAATAACACCTGCAGGATGAACCAGCCTTGTTAATATTCACATTAACCCTTGAGAGAGACCAGGGGTGCTTTGCCTCCCACTTACATATAAAACATTCCATGTTAATAGAAAAATAATACAGAAGGAACAAAAGTTTTACAACTGTTCTTTGCCTGTTAGTTTCCTGTGCGCAAGCAGCTTTATCCTAGTGAAACATTTCCAAATTTTATTTCCCATCTACAGTGGTGCAGTCCATTCTATCACTTTGTGTGTCTGCTACCTCATTGCCACTTTACTGTCCCATATGTGTGAACCAGTATTCAGACTGGTGATCCCTAATTGTGCTACAAAATGACCAGAACCATGGCCATTAAACCAAAAAGTTGGAAGTATCCATGATATGCCATGAAGCACTGATACTTACTTTCTTTGAACAGTGTTACCATTGTGAGGGATGGACTAAGGATGCAGCACTATTCTTTTATGCAACCATACTTGTATTGACAAGGCACAGTCATTGCTTAGAAATCACAGTCACATGACTATAATGGGAAGGCTTGATTCCAGCAAGCAATATTAACTGGGTCCTGCTGCAGCTGAAAGGAAGATACATGCCCAGTGACCAAAAAGCCAGAAAAAAGTGCTATAAGTTGTCAAAAGCCTGGAAAATTCTTAGAGACTAGTGTGAAAAAGATAATTTGTGAATTTTGTATTCATGAAAATAGGAGAGTATATTTAATCAGAATGTGTAATCAGATATTAAAATACCTTGGAATGTGAAAAAATATATCTAGTATTTATGAAACTAACCAAGGCATAATCTAGCAAACAGACATGATTTGTAGTTGATATGGTACCTGAACTGAGCTTATTCAATTCTAATGGTTTCACAAGCTCATATCAATAAATATCATTAGATTCCATAGACCTTAAGCTATATATAGACAAATTTTAAACTTGCATGTTTGGGACCTACAATAAGGTTTCTGCAGCATAGTTCAGTACTTAAATAGAATATTTATACCCACATTCTTTTTTCAAGAGTTCATAATGTAGAGGTAAGTGTTCATGAGAGGTCAAGGTACTTACACTCAGTATATCTAATTCTCAACATAGCCCCATTTTTTGATAATTAAATCTGGAGACTGGAGCCATGAACTGACAAGACATATCTTTCTGCAGATCTGAGAAAAGCACCTGTATCTTTAAGAAATATATGCCATTTGCTGTGGCTATTGTGGTGGTTGCTAAGCAAGCACAACAATACTGCCAGCTTTTAGGCCTTAGTTTCTGTCAGTAAAAGGCAGGGGAGGCCTTTGAGGGAGGGACTAGGCCTGACAGCAACCAGTGACAGACCCAGCTGCTCACTATTATTCAACAGAAGCCACCACATAAAAGCTAGTGTGGTGCAATGGCTAGAGTTTCAGACTAGGATCTGGGAGACCCATCTTCAGTTCTTCCCCCTCTGCCACAGAAACTTCCTGGATAACCTGGGAACCATTGTTTTCTCCCTCAGCCTAATTTGCCTCATAAAGTTCTTGTGAGGATAAAATGGGGGAGAGGAAAATTATGTACTGCTTTGGGTCCCTCTTGGGATAGAGAGATATAAAAAAGTAAATAAATAATAAATACAGCTAAAAACTGTGGGGAAAGGGAGAAAAGAAAGAATTGTTGGTAAGTCAGAAGGGGAGAACAGGGAGAGGATATGGGAGCTGACAGGAGGAGGGAATGAGTGTGGGGAAGGGTGTATGGGGAAAATGAAGTAACCCCCACAAGTATTTGTTGGTTCCCTGCTTGTACTGTTATATTAGCCCTGAAATATTTATGTGCCACTTGGTAAAGTAACCCCAAGCATGATGTAGCCTTGGAAGACCATGCCCACACTATCTGTATGTATTAGGGACTGAGAGTTAGTCTCATAGTCCTGGGTTAAGTGTATGGAGACAGCCCCAAAGCTTTTCCAGCACACAGGAAGAAAGTGAGATGTAAGGCCGGAGTTAAGAGATGAAATGTCTCCTTATGCTAGCAGTGGAAACCTGTTAGCTAGCAGGGATTGTATTGCTGCCTGTTAGCATAGGGATCGTATTGCTAATTCTAGGAGACTTCACATTCCCGAGTTTATTTAAACTTTATAAAATATACCAAATTGTATAATGATAATGGGAATAAAATCCGTCATTGCTTAAATGATGTTCAAAATATTCTATACCAGCATTCAAATACATTAACATATTATTTAAAGTACCAGTAATATTTCTTTTCAAAGACTAATATGTTTAAATTAAAACATTCTTTTACTTTATTTCAGCAGTTTTGGTTTAGTATCAAATTGTTTGTTGGGAAAAAAGGGGGGAGCCCAGAAAAACTACTTCCCCTTCTAAGCATAAGGTTTTAATATATGGCTCATAAATGTGCTTTGCTAGACCGAAGGAACAAGACCGTAGGTTAATTTAATAGAAAAAAAAATGGAATGACATTGATTTTGGCCAGTATCAATTACAACAATACTACCCTATTTTACAAATAACAACTGGACATTTTATACATGTACAGTATTCTTCATAAAAAGTATTTGGATTTAACAATATGTCAGTATTAAAAAAATCAATTTCTTTGCTTTAGTTGTGTTAGAGGCATTTGTAAGTAACCAAATAAATTCTTTACAATCCAATACATTATATCACAATTAGGAATATATATATATATATATATATATTTCTTTATATAATATATATACCATTAACTTAAACTTTGAAAGCATTATTTTCTAGTTAATAATGTTATGTGGAGAAATGAGGCAGTCCAGATTGTACTAGTAGTTAAACCAATACAGAGTTGTTATCATTTCTGAATTTGTGTCATGGAATTGGGCTCCAATAGTCTAGCATATCATGCTCACTGTGATTTTGTAAAAGATTCAGTCACCAATCTCAATCCAGCACAATTAGTCACACTTAAATCTTACTAGATATGAGTCCAGTAGCACCTTAGAGACCAACAAAATTTTCAGGGTATGACCAGGGCCTGCAACAAACCAAAATTCCAACTCTGTTCTCATATTCATTCTAACAGCACAATCATTGGACCAAATAAAACCAGCAATACCATCTTAGGTTCATTTACTTATTCATCTTCCAATGTTATATATGCCATCAAACGTCAACAATGCCCTTCCATTCTCTACACTGGACAAACATGTCAGTCCCTACACAAAAGAATAAATGGACATAAATCCAACATTAAAAAACACATCACTCAAAAACCTGTGGAAGAACATTTTAATCTTCCAGGTTATTCCATTGCTGACCTAAGAGTGGAAGTCCTCAAACAGAGAAGCTTCAAGGGGATATTATAAGAGACACTGCTGAACTTGAATTCATTCACAAGTTCAGAACCATGGACCTCTGGGCTGAATAAAGACATAGGATTCTTGTCTCACTTCAGAAGCTAATTTTCTGTCTCTAAGCATTTCCCCCTCTCTAATAAAGCTGATTACAGTGTGCACTGTACCTCTGCATCCTGAGTTCCTTCTTTGCAACATACCTCCCATCTTCTGACTGCAATATAAAGACCCAGAGATCTCCATTTTAACTTGTATCTGATGAAGGGAGCTTTGACTCTCAAAAGCTCATACCCTGTAAATCTTACTGGTCTCTAAAGTGCTATGGACTCATATCTAGTTCTATCATGGGCCAACATAGCAACCCTCTGAAACTTAAAACTATTTTTAACTAATTTCATTCATTTCAACTGGACTAAAACTCAACTAATTTTGCTGGATCAGGAACGCTATATTTGAACTTTTTCCACTTTACCAATCTCAAGTCAAAAATAGTGTTAGTACTTCTAATGTACATAATCTAGTTTTCAGGAGAGTTATCATAGTTTATCTACTTCTGCATGTTCTTTCCAATCTAGTTACCTGCAGAACAAGTTCCAGGAAACTGAGTGCCTGACTAGAGACCTATTTTTGTGCATCCTCCCTTTCCCCCTTTACTGTAGCCCATTCTCAAGAAATAGCAACAGTAGTATGGTTTTTGAGAGCTCAGAAGGGGGAACACACAACAATTTGCTGAATACAATGGATTAGCCCAGCATGTTGGTTCTGACTACATTTTGGAAGAGTTGTATTCTCATTGCTATGGCTGCACTGGTAAAAAGGCTCATCATATTATAATTGTTGTATGTTGTACAATAGAATCCCCAAAATACAATAATATAACCATGAATACTTACTAAATATTGGTCTAATTGTTTTTTATATAAATACTGTATAAATGCTTTCATATAAACTGCAGGTAATTATTGCAAAAATAAATAACACATGACCTACAAACCAATATATCTCTTCATAATTACAATCTCTCATCAAAGTACAAGAAACGACCCACTGTGAGCAGAACAATTCCAAGTACATAGAGTAGCTCAATGGTTTGCTAAAAGGCAATGACTCATTCTCTGGAAATTTTGCTGACAGTAGCTAATCACCTGCACTTTAGCAAATATTCAGAGTTATATTATTGTATTTTTGTGACTTTTGTCCCATACAATAGAATCAGGCAGGTATCACTAGAACCCAAGAAAAAAGAATTAACTAGCTACTGACAAGATATTGTGAACTTCATTAACTTTATGTTATGAAACTATTCTCATTGCCTTTTCCATGTCTAGTTATGTTACACAGGCTATTCTGGTAAACATGTATAACTATTCTAAGGATTGGAAATGAATTACTAGATCCCATTAGACTCTGAATTGCAAGGAAATGAGTGACACTTTACAATTTTAACCATAAAAATAGTACTTTTCAGAAATATTTTTGTGGTGAGTCAGATAAAGATATCTGCCACAACATTTCAGCTTTGTTTCAACAGAAACTGGCATATTAATTTGTGAACACTTTGGGCCCATATGGTATTTTAAAAATAAACTAGTAAGCTCTATTCTCTTTGATTTTAGCTATCTATATAAAAATGAAATTCATTTTAAATTGCAGTCACATACAGTGACACAAGTTTTTCAGAAGAGAAGAAATATTTGGCTTTGTGGTTTTTAATCTCTTAAAGTATATATTAGAAGTTTAATATATTTTATGATGAATGAATGCTTTTTATATCATATGCCAGCAGGAAAGTATGAACTGTATTTCAATATTATTTCCAGATTGTCTGGAAATTACAATATTGGAGTTTCATGTTTCTTTTGGACATTTCCTCCACCTTATAATGTAGCAGAATAAGAGTCCTAAACTATAAATTATCTATTATTGCACAAACACCAAACTGGGTCACTCTTGACAGAACATTGACAATGTATCTACATCAAGAGTTGCATTTGGTTCAGTATATTAATTCCAGTTATAGGCACCAATCATGCAGGTTTTGTAGAATTTCCATTGCAATCTCAATCTCAGAAGTGTTCCCTTTTAGGCCATTGCCACAATCCAGAGACTGCAGCTGGTGTGAGAAAAAAGACTACCATGAACATGTCTGCTGTAGAATGCAAACCCATGCATAAGGCATTGCTCATTTACTTAAAGAACTACATGCACATTATGTCTACATGGTGGAAATGTGACTTTGGCTGTTTGCTTCAGTTGAAATGGCAGCTCTATGTACATGGAAAAAATGCAGGAGCCAAGTTCCTCTGTCCATTGAAGCAAACAGGAAAGCCATGTGTGCACTGCAGCTCCCTTACATGCAAGGAGTTGCTGGAATTGGATGCTAGTAATCCTACTCATGGCCTGTCTCTAAAAGAATGGTTCCAGATTTAAATAAAAAAACCCATATATTCTATGTCCTTGCTGATTCTAGTTTCAAGTATGCAAGTTACACTAGTTTATGAAAAAGCAAGAGGGCTCTGCACCTTTAGGAGTTTATTCACAGTAGGAAGAAAGCCCTCAAGTTTTAAGAAATTTGCACCTTTAAAAATATTATTAAAGTCACTATGACAAATATCGAATTCCAAAACAGACAGGATGGCCTGACTTAAGTTTTTAAAGTTTTGCACAATGTAACACAAATGATCAATAATGCAAAAGACTGCACACCCCCTAGGAAATTAGAAGAAATCATATGCAAAAGCATTCATATTTCTAAAGGGTATTACAATGGAAGAAGAGCATAGTCCTGTAATTAAAGATATTTGTAATTCCTTCAGGGGTTGCGTTCTTATCTAAAATTCTTCCTTATTCTGAGGATGTGAACAGAAAAAAGACTAATGCAAGCACTTTTTGTTCGGTTTTAATCCATGTAAACTTGTGTTGTATTCTTGAAACACTGTACACATGTTGAAGGGGAAACAAGCAGGAAAAAGAAGAGGACAATGTTTTTAAAAACCCAGGGATATCCTTAAGTTGACAGGAAATCAAATAGCTTTAATTTTGGCATCAAATGCTTTGGTCACACGTACTGACACTGTGATCCAGGATGCTTTGTTCTAAACACCCAGTTATGAAAGGTAGGCGTGTTGTATTTTTCTATTTTAAGTTCCAACATACAGTTCACTGTCTTCCCAGATGAAGGGAAGATAGAGAAAGAGAGAGAAAAAGGTGGTTTGCTTTTTTCATTTTTAATAGTATGGATTAATCTATAAGTCTACAGGAGCGAGAAAACGTGTAGAGGTGTCGTTTCACCCTTTGAGTGTACATGTTCTGCAACAAAGTTGCTGAAGTACTTTCCGCTGGCAAAGGTTATTCTTTTTCACTAGCATACAGAAGCCTCCTTCGGCCCAAGATTCTTCCGTTGCTTCCAGTGGTAATAGAGAATGGAGAGAAGTTGAAGGTTTGAACAGCGTGGTGTCAAGTGGAGGAAGGTTTAATTTGTCAGACAGGCATATTTGATAGAAGAGACCATTCAGGAACAGGTAGTAAATAGGAAATTTTGTTTCCATCAAAAGGAATTTCAGTCACAACAGCATTTGTTTTCAAGAAGAAATATTGTGTTCCAGCAAGGAGTGATTTGTATCCATTTATGAAAGGAGAGAAAAAAAGTCAGAGAAATATTAGAAAACAGTGAAAAACACAGTGGAAGATATTTTATTGAGTATTATGAATAAAAGAAAATCAAACAGCTATGTCACATGAAAGTGCACATAATCTAAACACACACAACATTTATATAGAGTAGTACCCTAACTGGCTTCTCTAAAATCAAGTGCTTACCATGGGGGTTTATGGCCCACTGTACCAATGCAAAGTCACAACTAATGACATTGTATTAGAATTGCAAGCACTTCACAGATCTATTCACTTGTTATAAAGGGGAAGAAATCTTTCCTCTTTCTTCCTCCATGTAAGAAAAAAGTAACAAGTGAATGAGGAGTACTGCATTTACTTGAACACAGAGAATCCAATTTGTCTCAGAAAGAATGCAGGTTTTCAGCTGGATTTTCAGAGAGATTTCATGCTCAAATAAATGTGGTACATGTTGTTCGCTTGTTGCTTTTTCCCTGCAGAAAGGGAGCAGGGTATGCACATACAGAGCTGAGTTTCTTCATGAAAAGTAACAAGAAAACAGGAATAATGCCAGCATTTTTTATTGTAAATCATAAGTCAAAGTATGACAGTAGCTATTTGATTCCCTACAGGTCTAATAAATCTTAGCTGGGATTCTTTCTGCTCCCTCAACCCTCATTGGCTTCAGAAAAACAGGAGAACATTAAGCACTGCTCTTACTTAATTGAATGTTACACCGGTGCCTTTTGGTTTATCAGTTTTCTCTCTTGTGCAGAACAGCAAGGGGGGAAGATTTCTTGATTAGAATTGCTTTTGTGGTAAGTATGAAAAAAGGAGATACAGAAAATACTTAAAACATGCTTTATCATAGAAACTGGAAACCCTCTCATAAAGAGTGAACTAACTTGTAAAGTATCAAAAGAAAAAGTTAGAATTCTGCAAGCTGGGATTTTCAGTATGTAGGAGAAGAAAACTGGATACAAACCAACATCCAATGTGAATAAACACCTAAGTGAAGCCCTTGGGGAGGACAAGAGAACCATCAAAACAAGAAGCATACAGAAAATCACCCAATATCATAAAGTCTTATACAACAGGTGATTAGAAAGAAAAGGAAGAAGAGTTACTGGAATGTCCTAAAAGCAGGTGATATGAATAAGTTGGTAGCAAGACCACTTCTGTGCCAAGGTGTTGATATGTCCTGTTGATCAACTGAGGCATCTGATAGCCTTTCTGAACTATCTGATCTTTGTCCAACTCACTTGGAAAACTTTGGTTGATTACAAAACTGGAGACCCCTTGATAATCTCGGCAGCTGCTTGATAGTGGTTGCCAAGTGGTTTTAAGGTCCATGGTATTTGAAAGGGCCAGGAATGCTCTGGCAGCTGTAACAGAATCTGCAGGTCTGCCATTCTGTTATGCTGTATTACTCCAGCATACACTGCCCTCTGGATGGCAAAAATGACAAAAACAGGTTGCTTACCTGTAACTGATGATCTTCGAGTGGTCATCTGTGCAGTATCACACATGGGTTGGGCGCCTGCGCACGACCTCGTTCGGAGAAACTTCTAGAGCTTTACCTCAGAAGAGCTTTTGGCGGGCTCTCCTCCCGCCCTGGGGAGGAGACATGCACTGCGCATGCCCAGAGCGGGAGAGAGAGCCGCCTCCCACTCAGTTCCTTCAACCGCCACTGTCAAGGCCAAAGAATCCAAAGAAGGAAATCTGGAGATGTCAGCAGCGGGGAAGGCTGGGTGGGATTGTGGTACTGCACAGATGACCACTCGAAGATCATCAGTTACAGGTAAGCAACCTGTTTATCTTCGTCATGGTCTCTGTGCAGTCCCACACATGGGTGATTACAAGAGCTGAACCAGTTGGAGGAGGGAGCTGGCAGCTGCAAAGGACACAAAAATACTAGTTAAGACACAGCATCACCATCAAAACAAATCACCCACGGGTCCTACCTGAGGGTCCAGCAGGGTCAAGCGAAGAGAGATCGCAGTACCGTCTGACCAAAGGCAGCATCCCGCCGAGCTCGGACTTCGAGTGCGTAGTGGGTCACGAAGGTCGATGCCGAGGACCACGTAGCAGCCGCACAGACGTCTTCCAACGGGACACCGGCCAGGAAAGCGGTGGACGTTGACACCGCCCGTATGGAATGGGCAGTGAGATGGGTAGGAACGGGTTGACGCGCCAGCTCATAACAAAGGGCTATGGTGGAAGTCACCCACTTAGAGAGACGTTGAGAAGAAATGGGTTCCCCCGCGTGAGGGGAGCCATAAGCTAGGAACAGCCGAGGAGATTTACGTATGGGCTGCGTCCTGTGTAGATAGAAAGAGAGCGCTCTGTGCACATCTAGACAGTGCAGGGCTCTCTGAGAGGCATCAGTCGGGTTCGGGAAGAAAGTAGGCAGAACAGACGACTGAGAGAGGTGAAAGGCAGAGATGACTTTAGGGAGGAAGGAAGGATCTGTTCTAAGGACCACCTTCTCCCTATGAAAAACGGTATAGGGGGGATCGGCCCTGAAGGCAGCTAGCTCCCCTACTCTGCGTGCAGTGGTAATGGCTACGAGAAAAGCCGTCTTCCAGGACACTAACCTGAGGTCGGCGGTAGCCATCGGCTCGAACGGTTTAGCCATGAGTTGAGAAAGGACTAGAGACAAGCTCCAGGAAGGCACCAACGGTTTCCTAGGCGGGCACATGCAAAGAAGACCCTTGAGGAATGTCTTGGTGAGACGGTGGGAGAACACTGACGAGCCTTGTATGAGGGGGTGGTAGGCGGAGATCGCCGCCAAATGAACCCTCAAGGACGAGTATGCCAGGCCTGCATCCTTCAAATGCACAATGTAGGCGAAGATCTCATGGAGAGATGATCGAATCGGATCGAAGGAGTGATCAGTAGCATAGGATTGGAATCTGTTCCACTTGAACTGATAGGAACGTCGAGTAGAAGGCTTCCTAGCATTCAGGAGGATTTCAGAGACCTGAGGCGGGAAGTCTAGGGCTGGATCTTCCAGGCCGTTAATTTGAAAAATCCCGGATTGGGATGGATGATTCTCCCTTGGGCCCGAGAAAGGAGATCTGGGACGACAGGGAGGGGACGGAAGGAACGACAGGAGAGTTGAAGCAGGTGCGGGAACCAGACCTGGCGTGGCCACCACGGAGTGATCAGAATGCAGGAGGTGCGGTCTGCACGAATCTTCTGCATGACCCGAGAGATGAGAGGGAACGGAGGAAACAGATAAAACAGGGTTCCATTCCATTTGTGGAGAAAGGCATCCCCGAGCGACCGAGCAGACGGGGGACCCCTGCTGAAAAACAGGCGACATCGAGCATTGTCGACGGACGTGAAGCTGTCGACAGATGGATGACCGAACTCTCGAAACAGAGGTCGAAGATACCGGAGGGGAATGGACCATTCGTTGTCCGATGAGGCAGAACGACTCAACCGGTCCGCATCGACATTCTGATCCCCGGGAATATGGATCGCCGAGAGCGTGATGGAGTGATGGAGGCACCAGGACCAGAGGTCTATCGCCAAGGTGCAGAGACGAACAGAGGCAGTGCCGCCCTGTTTGTTGACATAATAAACAGCCGTGGTGCTGTCGGAAGCCACTTGGACGACACGGCCTCGGAGGGTCGGAAGAAAGGACCGAAGGGCCAGGTAGATTGCTTGCAACTCCAGGTAATTTATGTGGCGAGTTGCATCTCGAGCAGACCAAGCCCCTTGAACAGTGAGCGTTCCGCTCCGGGCTCCCCAACCCGAGAGGGAAGCGTCTGTGGTCAACAGCAAGTCGGGAGGAGGAGGACGAAAGGGCATCCCGGAAAGGAGGTGGATAGGTTGAGCCCACCACTTGAGGGAGGCGAGGACGGTTTGTGGGATCGACAGAACCGTGTGCCAAGGCCTCCGGAGGGGATCGAAGGCTCGTAGGAGCCAGAGCTGAAGCAGCCGCATCTTCAGCTGAGCGTTGCGGACAACGAACACCGTGGAGGCAAAGTGACCGAGGAGCCTCATGACAGAACGGGCGGATTGTTGGGGACATGTCTGAAAGGCGGACACCATCGCCCGAATGTCGGAAGCCCTGGACTCCGGAAGGAAAGCCGCTTCGAGGTTGGTGTCGAGTCGAGCCCCGAGGAATCGAAGGATTTGGAGGGGCTGAAGGGAGGACTTGGCATGGTTGACGCAAAGCCCGAGAGCACGGAGAAGGGAGAGAGTCTCCCGAGTGTCGTGGAGCAACTGAGTTGGCGTTGGAGCTACGAGAAGCCAGTCGTCGATGTAAGGATAAAGAGTGACTCCCCGTCGGTGGAGTTCGGCTACCACCACAGCCATCAGCTTGGTGAACACCCGTGGAGCTGTAGAAAGGCCGAAAGGAAGCACCCTGTACTGGTAGTGGGCATCTCCAACGGCGAACCGGAGAAACCGCCGATGTTGGGGACGGATCGTGACATGGAAGTATGCGTCTTGAAGGTCGACTGACGCGAGCTACGCTGTCCGTGGAATGAGAGGGAGGATCGACTGCAGAGTGACCATTCTGAATTTCTGATACCGAATGTAACGGTTGAGATCCCGAAGGTCCATAATTGGTCTGAAGTCGCCGTCTCTCTTGGGGACCAGGAAATACTTCGAGTAGAAGCCGAGAGTTCGTTGCACCTCCGGGACGACCTCGATGGCCCCCTTGGCAAGGAGAGCAGAAACCTCGAGATCGAGGAGGGGGTCTGGAGGCGTGACGACAAAGTGTGGGAGGATCGGAGGCGAAACAAACTCTATGGCGTACCCGACCCGCAGGATGGTGAGGACCCAGGAGTCGGTTGAAATTTGTTCCCAGGCTGGTAGAAAGGAGAAGAGGCGGGTACGGACGGAAGGAGTGAACGACGTTGGAGAGAGACAGTGGGGACAGTCAAACAGACTGCTTAGGCTGCGGCGGCTTTTTGGTGGGTTGAGAACGGTGTTTGGAAGAAGGACGGGAGTCGTACAGTTTTCTCCTCCATTGGGAGTGAGGTGCCGGAGATAGGTATCGCCTGGAGCCGGAAGGTTTCCAGGAACGGTTTCTGGGACGGTAAGGTGCAGCCGAGACTCCAAGGTTTCGGGCCTGCTTACGACTCTCATCAACAGCCTTCAACACTTCGTCGGTGGTGGAGTGGAAGAGGCCGTTTCCATCAAAGGGGAGGTCTTCTACACGGAACTTGATGTCCGGTTGTAGAGAGGTGCCCTGCAGCCAGGCATGACGCCGGAGAGCGACAGAAGACACCAGGAGTTTAGAGGAGCAATTGACTGCATGACGAACGGAATTGATTTGTTGCTTAGATATGGCACAAACCTCAGACAAGGCAGCCGAGAGAGTGGGACGGTGCTCTTCCGGAACAAACTCCAGGACAGGGCGAATTGCATTGGCAACGTTGAATGCGTAAGCAGATAAATAAGACAGATAAGTATCGACCCGGAGATTCATGGAGGCCAGAGAGTACATCATCTTGGCCAGAAGATCCAGTTTACGACCCTCACGGTCAGGGGGCGTGGACTGGCGAGCAGGCTGCCTCGATTTTGAAGAAGAGTGAACCACCATGGAGTTCGGTGGTGGCTGAGAAAGGAGGAATTTGCCAGGAGCATCCTGGATCCTGTACAAGCCATCATAGCGCCTCGAAACCGGAGGGATCGAAGCCGGGTGTTCCCATGACTCTTTCAACATAGGAAGGTGGACAGGCAGCAAAGGCAAGACGGGAGACGGAGGACGATCAGCCTGGACCAATCGGTGAACGACGTCGGTCACTGCTGGGGACTCCGTAAAGCCCTGAACTTGGAGGGCAGTCGCCATCCTGGTAATGAGCTCCAAAAATGCCTTAGGGCCCTCCGTAGGTGAAATCGACCCCGAGCATCGAGGCTCGTCCTCGATCTGAGAGACCTCGGGATCGAACTCCGCCGAATCCGACCCGTCCGAGATCGACATAGGAGAGGAGGATCGGGGTTGGACAAGGTCGACGACCGGATGGTCGACAGCAGGACGGTGTCGAGGTTCCACTGGGGAACTCCTTGGGGCGTCCCGATTTCTGGGAAGGTCAGAAGGCTGTTCCCGAGAGGCAGAATGAGCCGAGGCCACAGATGCCGAGCGCCGAGGGCGGTCAGGGGCGTGGGCCTGATCTCCGCGTTCCGAATGCCGGATTCGGTCATAGCGGTGTCTCTCTGGTGTCGGAGACCTCGAATAATAGTAGGCCGCATCCGGACGCTCCCGACGGTCTTCGCAGGACCAGCATTGGTGGTCAGAGGCGGAATCAGACGATGACGGGGATTGCCTACGGATCCGGCATCGACGACCATATCGGGATCGGGACCGCGCATGGCGGTGCACAACCAGACCCTCGTCCAAAGTGTGGATCGGGGTAGTGGAACGCCTCCGTGGAGACCGGGAGCCTGTTCGCGGAGACAGGTGCGGAGGCGATGTGGTCAACTGGCCCAACGGTATCGTCTCCCGTAGGTGACGAGTGGGAGTGCTGCGGAGTCTGTTGTCAAGCCGCAGACTTATGGGATGTAGAGGTGAGGGCTGGCATCGACGTCGACAACCCAGTCACGACGATGGGGTCCACTTTCGAAACCGAAGCAGAGGGCGTGGCCTTCGACTTCGAAGGGGTCTTATCTTCAGCCCGCTTAGGTTTCTGTTTCGGTGCCTTCGAGGAGGTGTCCGATTTCTTGGCTACCGAGACCTGGGAAGCTCCTGAAGACATTGTGGGACGCAGAGCCGATTCAACAAGAAGAGCTTTGAGCCTAGCCTCTCGATTACGGCGAGCCTGACGAGTGAAACTCGCGCAATGAGGGCAAGAATCTACTCTATGGGCCTCACCCAAACAAACTAAACAAAGGTTGTGCCCGTCGTTGGATGGAATTTTAGCAGGGCAACGACGACAGACCTTAAAGAATTGAGTTTTTCCCATACAAAAATCCCCACCCACCCTCCAAAGAAAGGAGAGGGGGGGGAAGAGAGATAGACAAAGATTTTTTTAAAAAATATATTTTTAAGAAGAGAAAGAAGCAGATGGAAAAATAAAGCGAAAGCGAAGAAAGATATACTCAGCTGAGGTAAATGGAGGAACGACAGGAACGAGGTGTGAACACGAAGGCGGTCGAAGAAGAACTGAGTGGGAGGCGGCTCTCTCTCCCGCTCTGGGCATGCGCAGTGCATGTCTCCTCTCCCAGGGCGGGAGGAAAGCCCACCAAAAGCTCTTCTGAGGTAAAGCTCTAGAAGTTTCTCCAAACGAGGTCGTGCGCAGGCGCCCAACCCATGTGTGGGACTGCACAGAGACCACGACGAAGATCTAGAATAGACACAGTTTATATGGAACATTTTGCTTTTCTACAATATGATTAGCTTAAAAAACAGATTTTTGCAAATTCTGAAACAGTTACTTGAAAGAAAGACCCTTCACTGATTACCGACTATGACTGGCATAAGTTTCCTTGCATTAACTTTGAAGCAAGTGATATAGGACCAAGGTACATGTTCATGTTTTAAAAGTGTTGGGTCTGGGTTCCTGCAGCCACATAACAGCTATGAGGAACGGCTTTAAAAAAATAAAGGAAAGCCCAAATGAGATCGGAATGCTGTCAAGGGGGAAGGAAGGGCTCCTACCTCCCCACCCCAATCCATCTAACCATGCCAAAACAGCACTGGGAGATGGGAGTTATTTTTCCATGGGGTTGCCATCCTCCAGGTGGGTCCTGGAGATATCTCGGAATTACAGCTTATCTCCAGACTACAGAGATCAATTCCTCTGGGAAAAATGGAAGCTTTGGAAGGTGGGCTCTATGGCATTGTACCACACTGAGTTCCCTGTCCTTCCCAGGCTCCACCTCCAAATCTCCAGGATTTCCCAACCTGGAGATGGCAACAGTAAACCCCCTACTCCCCACCAGTTGCTGGGAGGGACCTGGCAGCTGTACCATTTTTGTTGCTCCTTGTTCACAGAATGCTCTACATGGAGAAGCCAAAACAGGAAAATAACTCCCACCCACTGTTGTTTCAGGATAGGATAGGAAAATGGATTGGGAGGAAAACAGAAGCCCTTCCTCCTCCCAGAGTCATGTTCCAAGCTCATTTGGCTTCTCCTTTATTTTTAAATCAGAACATCAGACTGACTTATTTTAAGTCAGAACATCAAGAAAGCACCAGGTACGGTCCAAAAGCTGCAGCTCTGTCCCAAATCATGGCTGGCTGGTTTATAAATCATGGCTGGCTGGTGATTTGGGGAGAGGGTATTGACTACAAGGGTGGTTAGGGTGGAGGACCATTGCTTGGTTTGGACTATTGTGGGTTTGGTTGCTTCTTTTTTCTGGTGCACTATAAATCTGCTGCACAGTTGGTTAGATCCTCCCACAGGTGGAGAGGAAAACCAGAGTAAGCTGCAAGATGTGCCTAGGTAGCCAGGAAATCCTTGTAAGATGAGGAGGTGGTAGTGGGTTGAGAGTTAGGTTTAGAATGAGACTGAGATATGAACATGCTCAGTACTCTTCTAATCTCTGTCCTATCCCAAGGAATGATGATGTGCAGTCTCAGTCTTCTTTGCCCTCCTCTTCAAGCTTGATGTTGTACAATGTCAGACCGATTATGAATAAGACTGCCTCCCTTGAAGAACTTACTAGGAAAGGCAATTTTGATCTGGCATGCTTGACTCAGATCTGGATGGACAAGGATGAAATGGCAGCTCTCACTCAGCTGATTCCCCCAGGATACTTAGTCCTTCATCAAATGGCAGTTCTCATCTGAGATTATTTCTCCTTTGAATGGCTTCCTGTCTTATCAAATCTTCAGCTCAGAATTTATTGAAAGTCCCTGGTCCACAAACTGCCCACATCATGTCAACAAGAGCAAGGGCTTTCTCAGGAGCGTCCTTTGTCCTGTGGAATCAGCTGCCCAAAGAGGTGTGTGCCTTGCAGGGCCTCCCTAGGTCCTGCAAGGCACAGGGCATGCAAGGCTTTTCTTTTTTAGGTGGCCTTTGGGTGATTGTGATCTACCAGGCAGCTGGTATACTTCAGCTGTATTTTCACCATCCACGCATTCTGCCCTGCTTGACGGTGGATAGATTTTAATGGGGATCGATTTTTAACTGTTTTATATTTTATTAATTTTTATTGCATCTTTGCATTGTTTTTATTGGTGTATTTTAAATGCTGTTAACCACCCCGAGTCCTGTGCATGGGAGAGGGAGTGGGATATAAAACAGATAAATATATAAATAAAATTAAAGAGCTGCTCCTCACAGTTGTTGTGTGGCCATGGGGAACCCAAGTTGGTTCTTTAAAAACATGAATGTGTAGTGTGGCTCTCAGTTTTAGGGGAAGTAGTACAAGGACCTACTGGAGAGGCAGAGATTTTCTGCATGGATACTTGTTGGCTGCCGAGCCATCTGATGCAGCAAGAGGAATTTTATTTCGTATCTCCATTGAATGAAATAAAGTTCATAGTAAAAAACAACAACTCCCCTCCCAGAATTTCACTAAATATCCCTAAGGTGGTTATGTGTCCACTTCTATTGGTCATTTCTTGGTAAATGGTTGTCTATATTCTGCTGCTCCTGCAACAAGAGGAA
This sequence comes from Gekko gecko, assembly GCA_029375565.1. NCBI lineage: Eukaryota > Metazoa > Chordata > Lepidosauria > Squamata > Gekkonidae > Gekko > Gekko gecko. Next base: position 115,595,015 of record JAPDNY010000007.1, read on the forward strand.
AGCCCTTTGCTGTATCTCCATGTCTCCTAACACTTCTTTCACCTTCTAGAAGCCAAAAGATACTATGCATATGCTGGAGTTTAAGCAGGACCTCAGACCTGAATGTGTACGCTTGTCCAGTATTACTACACACAAGACCTTAGAGGTTTTCCAGGAACAATGATGTTGTGTGAATGTGTGTGAAATCACAGAAAGCACTCTTCTTCAACGTCCTTACAAAATTTGGCTATTTAAGCCCAGGTCTGTGAATACTTTCCCTTATAAAGTGTTGGTCCACTACGATGTTATTTTGTTAAAATGGTATGGTGACAGTGACAACAGGAATCACCTGTCGAAGGTAATGTTGCCGCTCAAAGTATCCAGTATAAATTATGATTTTTCTCCAGGATTTTTCTATTATATTGTAGTTAATATAGACATGGGGCCTTTCTTTTTACTGGATGAATAAATAGTAATAATTTGCAAAACATAAATGAAGAAACTAATAATATTTTCCAGGATAAGAAGGTACTAAGTATAGCAGATACACATTTACTACAATAACAGGGCAATCCTAAGGGCACTTTTCTGAGAGTAAGCAGGATTCTGAGCAGACCTGCATAGGATGGCAGTGTAAACTGCAATCCCAGTGATCCCTATTCTACCCCCAGCTAAAGCTGAGAACATCCTAACAATTATTATATTGTATAATTCTTTCTGACAATTTCATTTTGTTTTAATGAAAATTTTTGTTTACTTTATTATTTTGACTCTTTTATTAGGATGTTGTCAGGCATTTTAAATAGATTCACAGATGATATAAATAGATACACACAAAGATAATTCTTTTACTTTACAAAGAGTTGGATCGAGATTGGATCGAAAGAACCTTCAGTAGAGTTCAGGTCTGGCATAGAGATCTTGAGTAGGAAGCAGCATAAATCACTTCTCCCTCATAGAAGTGGTCATGGAAGGAGAACTCTGGAACGATCTCAATTTGTTAACTATTTGTAAAAGACTATTCAAGTTTTGCATGTTACAAAAGAAATGAAGACAAAAACTAGATCTGTTAGCATATACTAGCTCTTTTTATAAATCTGAAATTGTAATTATTTATTCCTGATAACAAAATGACTGTCAAAATGACAAGTGTGAGAAACGTAGGAAAAAATGACGAACCACAATAATTTATTTGGAAGCATATAAAAATACTTACCATCCTTGCAAACTAGGCCAACTACACAGACACCTGTATCTAAGATATAGCCATTTGGACAACTCGTACAGTTTTTCTCTCCTGGGCCACTGCACCCGAAACAGCTAGCATCACATCTAATGAAAAGATAGCGAGTAATAAATAAATGGCAAAAAATTAACCACACTGTCCCACCATCTCCTCTCTACTTGATACCTTAAGCTTCATGTAAGATCCTTAAATGTTAATAATAAGTATGGCTGTAGGATAAGTATAGACACTTATCAGGGATGCTCTAGGCTGATCATACATTAAGCAGGGGCTTGGACTAGATGGCCTGTATGGCCCCTTCCAACTCTGTGATTCTGTGATTCATTTCAAAAATGACAAATGATAGCGTTCACATATGTGGGAAAGAACTACAAGTCACCTTAAAAGTTCAAAATGAGTTCTATGGGACCCATGCAGACAGCTTGAACACTTAAAGGAAATCATTTTGGTGTCACCCCTACGTCAATATGCAAAACACAATTGTTCCCAAGGGCATTCTTTTAGTGAAAGTAAAGCTGTGGTGTAACGGATCAGCTTGGGAGGTGACTTTTATTAGGGTGATGTGTCTTTCCCCCCTTCTTCACTCCAGCCTCAGTGCATTATATTGTTTTACTAATAATTTTTTGCTGTTTGACTCAAATGTTGTTATTATATTTTGTAATCTGCTTATTGACTGACTGAACATCTTTATTTTACTAGAAAGAACAAAAGTTAGAACTCTGCACTATAAATGAAAATCTCCTTATATATAATCCTGTTTTGGGGTGAGCATTCCACATGCTCCCACAGCCTTTGGCTCCCTCGGCTGCCACTCGGAAGGTCTGCCAATCCCCTGGCTGCATTGCCTCGCTGCATGGTCTCAGTCCTGCCCACAGAGCTGGCGGCCAGCGTCTCGGGCTCAATTTGGACGGAGGGGATGGATGCTCCCCCAGGTGGAAGCTTATATAAGGAGAGATTCTCTTAGCATATTGGCCATTTCCAATTCTCCCATAGGCTGTGCAGTGTGGTTCCATCAGCCATTGGGCCACCAGACACCACTCAAGAGTACTTGCGTGCCATTGGCCTGGTGCTTGATCTGCTCCTCTTCCCCACCCATTTTCACTTCAGGACCTGTTCCCTGTCAGATTTACTGGCAGACAGCTCTCTCTACTGAGGAAGAAGACACTTCTCCTGGTTCCTGTGTGGGAATAACTTTCCCCTCAGTGGCTGTTGGTAGGCAACCAAGCTTGCTTCTGTCAGTAAAAAGACAAAGGACTTTCAGCATAACCCCCGCCCACTACCAGCTTGGCCACTTTCCTGTCAGAATAACATGAAAACGGCTCTCTCTCCCTTTTGGCTCCACTATGGATGGATGGTTAATGAGGTGGGCCAGAGACCATCAAACCGTTCTCTTCAACCCCCTGCTTTTTGGCTGACTTTCCCCTAGGCTTGCCAATCTCCAGGTGGGACCTGGAGATTCCCTGCTGTTACAATTGATCTCCAGATGACAGAGATCAGTTCCCTTGAAGAAAATTGATGCTTTGGAGGGTAGACCCTATGGCATTATACCCTGCTGAGTCCTTCCACCCCCCACAAATGCTGCCCTCCACAGGATCCACCCCCCCAAATATCCAGGTATTTCCCTAATCAGAGCTGGCAACTGTACTTTCTCCTCAGTGCCTGTTGCTAGGCAACCAAGCTTGGTTCTGTGAGTAAAAGGTGCTTTCCACACCTATGTTGGCCTTTGGGAGAAAACTCATTGGGGCCAGTCCTGATAGGGTTACCAACTCCAGGTGGGAAATTCCTGGAGATTTGAGGGATGGAGCCTGCAGAAGGTGAGGCTTGAGGAGGGGTGGGACCTCAGACAGGTACACTACCATAGACTCTACCCTCCAAACTAGCCATTCCCTTCTGGGGAACCACTGTTGCCAATCTCCAGGTGGGCGAATCAGAACAATAAATCTCATTAGTGTAACAGGTGAGAAAAACCATAATGGTATGAGTTGTTGACAAAAATCTCTGGAGTTCAAATTCTGTTTCAAAGAGACTTCCTCTGAATGTCATCAAACTTTTAGAGTGGCAACTAACAAAAAGATGTTTTCTTTGGTTTCCAAAGCCAGTTTGGTGTAGTGGTTAAGTGTGCAGACTCTAATCTGAGAGAACTGGGTTTGATTCCCCACTCCTCCACTTGCACCTGCTGATGTGACTTTGGGTCAGTCACAAGCTCTGGCACAGCTATTCCTGAAAGAGCAGTTTGTGTTAGAGTTCTCTCAGCCCCACCTACCTCACAGGGTGTCTGTTGTGAGGAGGGGAAGGGAAAGGAGTTTGTAAGCTGCTCTGAGACTCCGAGTGAAGAGCGGGGTATAAATCCAAACTCTTCTTCTTGTTCTTCTAAATATTCATTCCAATCTGATGGTATCCTGATCCATGGTCTACAAAAATATCAGACTGGCATATTCCTTAGTAACACCCATCTAAGTAGATATTTTTGTAGATCATGGATCAGGATACCAGACATTCAGAGGAAGTCTCTTCGAAACGGAATTTGAACTCCGTTATGGTTTTTCTCACCTGTTACACTGTCTAATAAGATTTATTGTTCTGATTATTCCAATATACTGTAAATGTTTGTATTTTTTCACTTGGTGTGAATGAATATATATCTATTTTTGTAATTATATAAGCACATGTCATTGCAGCTTTCCTTGTGGTTTTTCTTTTTGTTACCATCTTTGTGGCTGTGACCTTCTAGTTGTAGGTCTGGAGATCACTCAGAATTACAACTGCTCTCTAGGAGGGATGGGAGAGGAGATGGAAAGCTGAAGCTGGGGACAGATAATGGTAGGTTGACGGTTGGCTGGGAGGGAGATAGGGTTGCCAATTCCAGTTTGGAAACTTCCTGGAGATTTGAGGGGTCGAGCCTGGAGAAGGTGAGGAGGGGTGGGACCTCAGACAGGTACAATGACATAGACTCCACCCTCCAAACCAGCCATTCCCTTCTGGGTAACCACTGTTGCAAATCTCCAGGTGAGGGCTGGAGATAACTCAAAATTACAACTGCTCTTCAGGTAGCAGAGATCAGTTCCTCTAGGGAAAATGATGGACTCTGTGTCATTATACCCTGCTGAGGTCACCACGGCAAATTGTCACTGAGTGCCCAAAGCTGGGGCACTCTCCCAGATCCTCTTTCTAGAGCTCATTGTATTTATTTCCACAACTGGCCTTATTCCTAGTAAATAAAATAATGGGAAGTTAATATTATAAACCCTATATTAGAGATGACAAAGGTTGAGAATAACAGAGCAATCCTAAACAGAGTTACACTCTTTTAAGTCCATTACAGTCAAGTCTGCTTCTTAATCACTTGTTTAGGATTGTACTAAAAGTGGCTTGCCTCTAGTGGGTTTATGACTGATGTCAGAACTTCTGTTTTCCTGATTTGTAGCTCAGTCTTTTAGCCACTATGCTGCATCACTTCTGGTATGAATTTCATGAGGTCTAGTTCTCAAGGACCATAGTACAGCACAGCTTGCTTCCTACTGCCTTCCATTAGTTGCCAGTAGGAATGATAATATATACAAAAACAGATTAAAATTATATTCTGTGGCATTCAAGACCCAGCTGTGTTGCTGCTGAAGTCCAATGGAAGTCAGTGAACCTTGTTCATTCCAGATTTTGTCTGCTTGTTAACTGGGACAGGAGGTAGTATCCTTTCTCAGAATCCATTTTAGTTATAGAGTTGTATAGTTTGTATCTCTTTTCTTCCTCTACCATTGCTGGGTATCAGCTATGGTCCTGCATTATTCAAAACTCTTCCCTTTAACAAGATGGGCTGTCTCTACCTTACTGTTTTGTTTTAGTTTTATGTGGAGAGTTCCACTGTATCCCCAGACTTGCAGAGACTTGCTTTGACAAGGTTTTTGAACCTCTGGCCTACACAGAACTGTTTCAAGAATTCTAAGGCACAGTTACCTTCTCAATAGAAAGGTAGTATTAGTCCTGCTATAGAGAAGAACAGCCTGTATTCTTTTCCTCAACACCACTGGGCATGAAAACAACATATATTTCATATGTCCTACTAATAAAATCTTAGGAAAGTAAAGATTACATATATACAAGCTAGAAATAATCCAAAAAGCCCATATATGGTGTGAGGCAAAGCACCCCTACTCCACTCAAGGGTTAATGGTGATTGGTAACAGGCTTGTACAATCCTGCAGGTGTTATTAATTGGTCTCTCAACCTACATAGCCCTTATCATCTTCATGGCCAGAGCTGGAAATGTGATAATTAGTTTTTCATGAGAACCTGTGGTCCACAGGATGGGAGGGGGGAAATCAGGGGTGATGAGGCAGTTTTCTATTGGGTTCCAGCAAGAGTGTGTCCTGATTGGATGTCATCATCACCTGATACTCCTTGGCCAAAAAACTATAATTGAGCTAAGAGCCTGAAAAAGGAAACTAGCTTGGATTCCAATGGACTGAAGGCCTGGACTATGACATGCTTGTATTGCAATAGACAGCAACACAGAGAAAGCTTAAATTGTGGTCTTTGAATCTTGGACTCCAGGTTTGTGCCATCTAATGAAAGTTCTGATAATGTATTAGATAGTTAAGCTAGTTTTCTTGTTTTTCTGCTGTATAACTATAGGGCATTGTATTGCTTGTAGAATAAATCTTTTGTCTTAACAGAAATTAAACTCCATGAAAATTTTAAAAATAAATAAACATTTTGTTACTTGTGTATAACAGCCCTGGGGGCCCACTGGGTTCAGCTTTGGATTCCTTGTCATATAGATATTACATTAATGTCCAAAAGTGTTGCTTAAGGAAGACAGTGCATATTCCAGTAATACATTACTAATGCATTTTACCAATACTTTAGTTGTGTGTGTGTGTGTGTGTGTGAAGTGCCATCAAGTCACAGCTGACTTATGGTGACCCCAACAAGGGGCTTTCAAGGCACGTAAAGAGCAGAGGTGGTATGCCTTTGCCTTCCTTGGTAGTTTCCAAGTACTGACCCTGCTTAGCTTCTGAGATCTGATGAGATTGGGCTATACTATGCCACCTTCCCTCCCATTATAGTCATGCTTCCATAATATTAAATAAAATAGATTATGCATTCATTTTTAAGACATAACATTTGAAGAATACTGCTTACTTTTTACAGGTTTTGTAGGCATTTTCTAGAGAGTAATCAAAGTAGTAGCCAATGTTGCAGGCCAGTACACATCTTCCATTCTCCATAAGATACTCTTCTGTGCAGTTTATACAAGCATCTGCTCCTGGGCCTCAAAAGCCAACAGAACAAACAAGATAATATATTAACATATTCTCAGCAGTATTTAGGTATTAGATATGTATTATACATAAATGAGCAAAATTATGGAAGATACTTTGTGCAGGACTGCTTCCGTGTCTGCCAAAATACATTTACACATACAGTGGTTTCTTCTCAAACTTCCTATCCAGCAGAATACCGTATGGTCACAGAAAAGCCACTTCAGAAAATAAGGAGGTCCGTAGAGTGACTTCTAACACATTATGAAGAGTTGCAGTAGATAAGAAAAATTTAGAAAGTTCCAGTACATCCGTACATCCCAGTCATACTTTCTATAAATGTTCTCAAATATTTTATAGATGATATATTTCAAACAGTTGGAAATGAAAGACTTATTATATTAAAATCTCTTTGCAGCCAGATGTGGAATAAACAAAACCACATGCATGTTTATGGATAAAACAAAAGGATCACAACTTTATTCATATACAGAAAAGGAACTGCAATGGACAGAATAACCCTTGAACTGTAAGTTCTGCTGTCAGGGATAATGACTAACTACCAGTATGAGGTGGAATTGGGCTGCCCCCTACTGGCAGACCTGCCACCTGTATGACTCCATCCTAACACACAACCCATGGCAGTTACATGTATTGTTCCGGCTCTGTGCAAACACAGATGTTTGAGGGAGGTGTGTTAGGTATCTTCCCACTGAGCAATGAACTGTTGGGTCAGGAAGCTGCAACTGCCTCAGAGGGGATAACTGCTGTCCTAGCTATGTGAAGCCATGTTAGCCCTAAGTTACTGTTCTGAGAAAAGCTTCCTTCACAATCCAAATGATACCTCAAGTTTCTCAATTGTAATGTCCCGCTTTGGCTGTGGGTTCCCAGATTAGAATACTCACTCAGGCACCTGTTCTCAGGTTCATTCAGCAGAGACACATTGGCTCAAAACATTAACAGTTTATTTGCAAGGGAACAACTCCCACAACCAACAACTACTGCTAACATACAAAACTGGAAAGTGAAACAAGAGCTCCACCCAATAGGACCAAACTAAATCATACAGATATTGGGGGTGGGGGAGCAGACTGTTCCATTACATATATACAATAAATATACCACATCAACCATATTTTGCTTTCAGGTTATATGCTTTACTTGCTGTTGCCAGCTGTGGCTATAGAACACTATTCTAAGGCTATAATATAACATTATATAGCCTTATTTTCAATCCCTCTACAGACATTCAGACACTCCCCACACAAATTCTGGGCCAATATGAGCCAGAAAGGTCCTTATGGTCAAAGCAATGGTATTCCCAGTAGTAATGTATGGCTGCGAGAGTTGGACTATAAGGAAGGCCGAGCACTGAAGAATAGATTCTTTTGAATTATGGTGCTGGAGAAGACTCTTGCGAGTCCCTTGGACTGCAAGATCGAATCAGTCAATCCCTGGAAGGCCAGATACTGAAGCTGAAGCCCAAATATTTTGGCTACCAAATGAGAAGGGAGCATTCACTGGAGAGGACCCTGATGCTGGGAAAGAGTGAAGGTAAAAGAAGAAGGGGACGGCAAAGGATGAGATGGTTAGACAGTGTTATCGATGCAACAAACATGAAGTTAAGCAAACTCTGGAGCACGACAGGAGGGCCTGGCGTGATGTGGTCCATGGGGTCGCAAAGGGTCGGACTCAACTGTGCGACTGAACAAGACAAAAACGTGATATCTGTCTCAGTTAGAACTATCATTACTAGGAGGATGGTGGTGGTGGGGAGGTGTAATATGGAAGTCAGTGAACTGAATATACATTGCTGTGCTACCGTGGGCTTTTCTGCATGGGTCTTTTTTGGTCAGTTCTGCCCCCATACTCCTTCAGGGTTTATTAGGGTTTATTTCCTGATTTCCTCACATAATATTGTGCCTTTAGTTTTCACTTTTAGTTTCCCCTCCAGGGGAGGGTGTTCCAGCTCTTTTGAGACCACTTTTACCCCAATCTTTTTCTGGAAGCCAATTTTGAGTTGGTTTTTTCCTACTGCCTAATGTTTCTATCGGTTTTCTTCGTCCCACCCAGTCCCTCCACCTCCAGCACACTTTTCAATGACTGGACTGTTGAAATCATTTAAACCACTCCCCCCCCCCAAAACACTGGTTTCATTTTTTAAAAAAGCTCCTAAAATAGCACTATGATACTATAGTGTTGCGATGATCATTTAAGCAGGTTCTCTGAATTCCCAGGTTTCATTCATATTAATGAAATATTATTGATGGTATTTGGATTTTACCTGATTGCAAGCCACCCTGAGCCAGCTATGGGCCAGGAGGGTGGGATAAAAGTTTAATAAGTAATAATAATTATTATAATTATAAAAACGAAGTATTTAGCTCCTTTCCTTGCAGAGACATACCTTTTTCCTTATATCTCCATGAGGGAAAGGGCTAGAGACTTGCTTTTTTTTTAATTGAATGAAAGCTGGGATTCAGAGAATCTGCTTAAACTATCATTACAACCCTACAGCATTATAGTGATATTTTAGGGCTATTTTTGAACAATAAGGGGTGCTGTGATGCCACCTATAATGACACTGATGACAAAAGCACCCTCCCTTGAAAACCCTCATTATTTAAGCCATGTGTGGAAAAAAATAAACTGACTCTACAACTGTGAAAATGCACAGGAAGGATAGACATGCGGAAGAGCCCTGCCCAAACAAATTCCAGTGCTTGTGCATTAACTCCCAAGAAAATCAAGAGTAACTCCAGAATGTGGAAAAGGTTACTGAAAGTCATTCAACAGATGAAAAAATATAGAAGAGGTACCTGCACAAGAAGCACAAGAGTGGTGGCATGGCTCACACTCCCTACCATTATAATACTTTCCATCTTCACAGTGGATAACACATCTGGATCCCTGTAAACTACAACAAAGATTGCAGGATACTATACTGAGCACTTTATTTTTCCAAAGACAGTTTATGAAAACCTCATTGTTTTCAAGTGTATATTATATCTCAGTCCTAACAAACACTGGACACAATCTGCACAGCTGCACAGCTGTTTAAAGGGGCTTTCTTAGGCAGCCAGCCCTGGTGCTCACTGCTCAAGAAATACCCTTTAAACAGCTGAGCTACATGGAGCAAACTGCTCAGGAGATTTCCTGGGTTCAGCTCTGAACCATTCAAACTCCTGCTTTCTGCTCCCTGAGGAAAGCAGTGAGGACCAGAAAGCAGGAGTCATGAACCCATACAAACCACAAACTGAACCACAAAAAAGCAGTTCATGCCCATCTCTAGAGAAAACCTCTTAAAACCCATGCCAGGAGGCAGCAAGGGATGGCCTCAGCCTCTATGCCTTGTTTGCCCTCCAAGGTAACTGTATGCACTACAGTTGTGCACAACAGTATGCACTACAGCTGTAGCAATCTGTGAGTGTGCAGGAGTCTGAACAAAGTCATGAAATTTAAAAAGAAAGAACTGAGATATCCAGTGCTTCAATTTCAATTTCCAAACAAGGCAAGATAATTTGGAACCTCAAAATCTGGAAAGAAATCCAGGTTATGGAAGAAGTATCCCCACTCAAACTTCCCCACTCAAACTATGAACTAGAGACATCTTGTGACCTAGACATACAAATTATGGTACATACTTTGGAATCCACTGGAAGAGTAGCTTGCTTACAGGCATTTTGTTTTCTCTCTTCCTTCCCACCATTACCTTCCAACTTGAAATACAACTGTGTAGATATGTTAACAAGTCATGTTTGCTTTTAGGAGGTACCACCATCAAGAGGGTTATCATCTGCTCTGGAAACATTTATTTCTCTGTGGGTTATGATGTTTAACATTTGTTTCCATGTATGTTTGTAAGAAATTTATGGATCAGTTTGGAACGTGAAAAGTGAATTGCCTCTTTGTAGAATTTACTTGGTGGTTTAGGAAATGTGGGGAAGTTATCCTACCCCTGGAAAAGTTCCCTGTTGTCTAACCTAAGAGTAGAAAAGAGCAAGAGTCCAGTAGTACCTTAAAGAATAACAACATTTGTGGCAAGCTATGAGCTTTTGTGCATCACTACTCACTTCTTCAGATTAAAATGTTCCCCCACTGGTTTTTGAACATTGTAGCTTCTAATGTCAGACTTATGTCCATTTATTCTTTGTTGTAAGGACTGGCCTGTTTGACCAATGTAGAGGGTGGAAGGGCATTGCTGACAAATGATGGCATAAATCACATTAGACTGAGGATAAGCAGGAGTATGAACCTGAGATGGTATGGCAGATCTTGCTGGGGCCTAGTGATGGTGTTTCTAGGATTTATATGAAAGAAAAAGAGCTGCAGGAGCTCATTAGCATATGGTATGCTAATGAGCTACTAGGCTATTAGCATATGCCACGCCCCCTGACATCACCAGAAGTGATGTCAGAAGGGGAAGCAAAAGGGGGGGGGAGGCATCTTCGAAAGCCTCCCCTTCCCTTTCCCAGCTGGCCTGGGTGGAGGAGTGAAGAGAGAAGGGGGTTAAAGTTTAAACCCCTTCTCACTAGAGTTGGGCCACAGAAGAGGAAAGTGGGAAGGAAAGAGAGAGAGTACAGAGAAGGAAAGAGGGAAAGAAAGAGAAGGAAAGAAGGAGGGAAAGAAAGAGAGAAAGGAAGAAGGAGGGAAACAGGGAAAGGAGGAAAAAAGAGAAGAGGAGAAGGCAGAAAAGAGGAAAAGGAGCGAAGGAAAGGAGAGAATGAAAGAAATTTGGCGGCAATTCGGCCCCATTATATTCTATGGGCCATTGAAATCAATGGTGAAAACATAGGGTATATTCTGGAGGGGAGGGGTTTGAGGAAGAGGCTCTAAACTCACAGGGTAGCTGTTGGAGCCTCTTCCCAAGATACCCACCTCGTTTCAAGAACATTGGACCAGGGGGTCCAATTCTATGGGCCTCCAAACAAGTTGCCCCCATCCCCTCCATTGTTCTCTATGATGGGAAAAGAAGTTACCTTTTCCCCATGGTGGTGTTAGTAGCTCTGGAGGGAGGGGGTTTGATGGAGAGGCTCCAAATTTTCAGGGTAGCTTCGGGAGCCTCTCCCCACATACACCCACACTTCTCAAAGCAATTGGACCAATGGGCCTAATTCTATGGGCACCCAAACAGGTTACCCTCATTACCTCCACTGTTTCCACTGGGGAAACCTAGTCAGCCGCACTTAAGGCAGGCAAGCAGGCAGCCACCTAGCAGTCAGACTCTCCCAGAGAATCTCAGGGAAAGTGACCTGTCTTGGGAGGTGCTTGCTTGCCAGGAGAACAAGTGGTACATTCCAGAACAAGTGGCACTGTGGCAGTGCCACACAGAAATCCCAAAAGACCAAAAGGAACAACATTTATACCCCATCCCTGCCCATCCCTAGTGGTGTCATTTTCTCTGGGTTTGTCTTGTAGCAAGATGTCCCTGGGTATCATTCTGGCCTTTCCAGTTATCTTTCTAACCCTATCAGGAGGATACTGTACCTGCAAAAACACCAGGTGTAGATCCTTCAAGTGAATATCTGTTTGAGGGGTTGGAGCAGATGCGAATATAGCATAGGGCTTGGCTATAGACAATGGATTGTTTGCTGTGGTTGGGGGCATGTACATAAGACCATGAGAGAAGCTATGTTGTATCAGGCTATTGGCCTATCTATTTCAATCTGTGTCACACAGTGGCCAAAACCCAGATGTAGATATGTTTGCCGATCTGTTGGTTTCTGGTATAATGTGGTCCCTGTGTGTCCTTCAAATATTTTTACTGTGGTGTTCAGGAAGCTTATTTCTTGTATAGACTAATTCATAGACTAATTCATAATTAGATTGATGGTGAAGTGGAAGTTGTTGAAAGTCTGGTGTAATCTTTTGAGGGCTTCTTTGACATACCTTGCCACAAATTTTGTTAGTCTTTAAGGTGCTACTTGCTCTTTTCTACTGCTACAGACAGACCAACATCCATCTTCATATATAACCTAAGAGCACATTGCAGCATAATGGAAGTTAACTGTACTTAAGATAAGTGAAAAAGCTGACATCAAAAGAGAAACAATAAAGATAAGTAAATAATTTGTAACTATCAGAGGAGTACATCCAAAATTTTCATTCATCAATTGTTTCTCTACAGTTATTCATAAATGTTATATTACAAGTCAATATAGAAGGAAAAATCAACTGCAAGAACTAAAGCATATATTTTCCTCCTACTTACGGCTTTTTATCCACTGTTACCCATGAGCTTATTTATGCAAGCATACAATAAACAACTCTCTGACATTTAAATGGGATGCAAAGTAAGGGTTAAAGAATTGTATTACGCAACGTTATTTGTTATATGTATATACATGTGCCTCCTTGGTTACTATGATAGTGCAATCTATCATTTCCTTACCTTAGGCCATGTCTGCATTCTGTGCAGGTCTGAAATTCAGTGCATGTCTTACAGTTTTCACTGCATTTACGGCAGACAATTTTATCTGAAAGAAAAGGAAATGCTGTTCAGAAAATCTAGGTCAATAAAATGTAATGGATATATCTCATTGCTTATTTTCTTTCTTGATAAAATAAACAGAAACTGAAAACTAAAATAAAGTTCATTATTCCATATGGATAAAGTAGTAACCTTTTCCAAATAATCTGAAATAAATGCATATATCTAAGAATGTATTTCTTTTGGAAAAAATGAGGGCTAGTAAACGCTGCCTTTAAAGTTATAAGGAGACTCTGTGCTAATGACTGGTGCAAGCATTTACTGTGTGGAAAACAGAAACATCAGGAAAAACTTTTAGATATTGATTTAATTTACATTTACAGATGCTTCTATCCTCTAGATAACAGTACTGCAGGCACACAAGAAAATGAAATCTTCGTGCTTGACAAAAGGGTATGGAAACAGAGGAGGAGAAACAATGTGGAAAGGATGAAATAAGACTTGTGTTGGTGGATGGCAGGGTTTACAAGCCCAATACAAACCAAGATGTTCTAAAAATAAAAAAGAGGACTAAACTCCAGTGTCACTTTTATAAAAGCTGTAAATTGAGAAGAGGGGCAGGAATATAAACAAACAGAAAAAGAGGGGAAATGGAAGCACACTTTAGGGCAGTGATGATAATCCAGCTGCTAGCCGACAAAAACAGGTTGTTTAACTGTAACTGATGATCTTCGAGTGGTCATCTGTGCATTCACACCTCTGGGATATAGTGCACATGCGCCGACCCCAACTGGTATAATGGAAAGCAAAAGGGACTTTCGCATCCGCTCCCCCATCATGTACCGGGCTCCACTACGCATGACTAGGGGAGGGGCATGACTATCCCACCAGTTCCTTCTGACCGCTGCCCTCAGTCTCCACAGAAAGGAAAGGACCGAAAGCAGAGGGAAAGGTTGTATGAGATGGCAGTCATGGGTGCAAAGAGGGAGTTCTACGCAGCCATGATTGTGTCTGCAAGCTCACGTGCAGCACAATTGTATACAACGATTCGGTCCTTAACAACTCTGCCACAGGGCAGACAAAATACTAGGGAATTGGATATAGGCTGTGAGGCTTTTGCGAGCTATTTTGCAGACAAAGTCCTGTTGCTCCGCCACAACCTCCCGGCCATACTTGAGACAGTGAGTGAACTCGAGGCTCCATGCGCATCTTCTGGTCCCATTCTGGATTATTTCAGCCCACTCAGCCTAGAGGAAGTTGACAGACTGATCTCAACGGTACGCCCAACCACATGCAGCCTTGATCTGTGCCCCTCCTGGCTAATTAAAGCTGGCCACAAGGGGTTTCAAGGTACCCTTAGGGACATTATCAACAAATCCCTCTCCGAGGGGCTGTTCCCAGCAGCTCGCAAGGATGTGATAGTCCACCCTCTCCTATAAAAACCATCTTTAGACCCGGCCGACTTGGCCAACTATCGGCCGGTTTCCAATTTGCCCTATCTGGGTAAATTAATAGAGAGGGCAGTGGCGATACAGTTGCAGAATTCTGGATGACACTTCCACGCTAGATCCCTACCAGTCCGGCTTCCACCCGGGTCATGGGACAGAGACAGAGCTTCCCTGACAATGGAGGCCCAGGTAGCAGCCACTGCCAAGACAGCCTTTTACCATCTTTGGCTGATTAGGCAGTTGGTCCCCTTCCTCGAACGCAATGATCTGGCTTCAATGATCCATGCTATGGTCACCTCGAGGTTGGACTACTGTAATGCTCTCTTCATGGGGCTACCCTTGGGGCAACTCTGGAAGCTGGAGCTGATGCAAAACGCAGCAGCCAGCTGTTGATGGGCCTCCCTATGTGGGAGCATATCCAGCCTGTGCTAAAGTGGTTGCACTGGCTACCAATAGCGTTCCGGATTCACTTCAAGGTGCTGGTTTTGACCTTTAAAGCCCTTTATGGTCAGCGGCCTGCCTATCTGAGGCCTTTCCCCGCATGTTCCCCACTGCGATCTGGAACACAAAACCGCCTGGCCCTCCCTGGGCCTAGGGATGCTAGGTTCGTGGTGATTAGGACCAGGGTGTTCTCCCTGGTGGGACAGACGCTCTGGAATGAGCTTCCTAGTGAAATCAGAGCACTGCAGGACCTCCAGCAATTCTGTAGGGCCGTGAAAATGGAGCTTTTTTGCAGGGCGTTTCAGCAGAAATGATTCTATTGGATGTGCTGCATTTGCACTTTATTTTATGACATTCCCGCTTTAAATGGGTTTTTACTGTATTTATCTGTACTTTTATTGAGTTGTATTTATTGAGTTGTATTTATGCTGGTTTTAGAACTGTTGTAAGCTGCCCTGAGCCTCTCTGCAGGAGGGCGGAATAGAAATAAATAATAAATATATCCACTTGGATAGCTGCTGGGATGACAGCTTCTTCCCTTGGGAGGGTAGGGCATAAGATACAAACAGGGTCCTGTGATTTTCTAAAGGGCCGTGTTTGATTCAAATAAAAGAGCAAAGCTCTTTTGACATCCAGCGAATGGAGCTGGCGTTCCTCCTGGGATGAAGGAGATGGGAAGAACGCTGGGAGGACAATATCCGCTTGAACATGAAACTCAGAAACTACTTTCGGCAAGAAAGAAACATCTGGAGCCAACACGACCCTGTTATAATGGAAACTCAAGTATGGAGGATCACAATGAAGCACTGACAGCTTGCTCACTCTCCTCGCAGAGGTGACTGCGACTAAAAATGCTGTCTTCCAAGACAACAGCTGCAGACTACAAATAGCCATTGGCTCAAAGGATCTGCCTATAAGCCACATCAATACCATGGTCAGGTCCCAAGCTGGCGTGAGGCCCTGCGAGGGAGGAAAGAGGTGGGTCAGGCCCTTCAGAAACTTCTTGATCAGTGAGTGGGAGAAAATGGAGTGACCTTCAATAGGTGGATGATTAGCTGAGACAGCAGCCAAATAAACTTTCAGTGAGGCACAGCTAAGGCCCAAGTCCAAACGGGATAACAAAAAACTAAAGATTGCCATCAGGTCCGATGGAGGTGGTGGCAATCCCAACGAAGCAAGATAAGACAGGAATGTCTTCCACTTCCCTGCGTAGAAAGCTCATGTAGACGGCTTCCAACAGTTCAATAGGACATGGTCTATTCTGGCTTTGAACTCTAGATGAGGATCCTCCAGGCTGTGAGCTTGAGATGCTGCATGTCATGATGCAATATCTGCCCCCTCCCTGCCAGGAGAAGATCTGCCGCTGGGGGAGAGTGGATGAAGGAGCCCTCAGATAGATGGAGCTAAACTGGGAACCAATGTTGCCGGGGCCACCATGGGGTTACCAGAAGACAATGTGGCCTCTCCTGAAGTATTTTGGTGAGTACCCTCGAGATCAGAGGGATCAGAGGGAAGAGGAACACATACAGGTGTGACCAAGGGACCAGAAGCCCGTCTCCTAGAGATAGCGGATCGGTTCCTGCTCTGGAGCAGAATAGACAGCATTTCCTGTTGCGGCATGTTGCAAACACATCCACCTCTGGATGACCCCATAGAAGGAAGATCGGTTGGCGATAGTTCCAGTTGAGTTCCCACTCATGCCCTGATGCACCTCCCCTGCTCAGGAAGTCTGCTTGTATTTTCAGAGTCCCCAGAAGATGGGCGGCTCTCAAGAACATATTCCACGACTGGCAGTCATCCCATATGCTCAGGGCCAGTCGGCACAGCCTCCTTGAAATTGTGCCTCCCTGCCTTTTGATATAACACAGGGCCGTGGTGTTGTCGGTGAGGACAGTAACCACCTGCTTGGTCACTAGGTGGCGGAAAGACCTGAGTGCGTACTGCACTGCCAGCAATGATGGGCTACATGGGGTTCCCATCAAGTCCCTTGAGCTATGCACCCCATTCCCATAGGGATGCCTCTGTTGTCAACGTGAGCGGTGATGGGGTGAGTGGAACGGAGCTCCTGCCAGGAGGTTCATAGGGTCTGTCCACCAGAATAGAGAGTTCAGTACATCCTGTGGGATGACAAGACAAAGGGACTGGGGTTGCCGTTGTGGATGAAATTTCTGGACAAACCACAGTTGTAATGGCCGCATGCGCAGCCTGGCGAAGACAATTACGTTGGTGGTGGCCACCATTAACCCCAGCAACCATTGGATTTGTTTTGCAGAAAAGATTCTGCACTGCAGAAAAGATCCACTAGCTCGAGAATGTCCCATGCTCTCTAAGGAGGGAGAAAGGCCTTGCATACAACAGAGTCCAGGATTGCTCCTATGAATTGCACCCTCATGGCTGGAAGAAACATCAACTTTCACAGGTTCACCTGAAGGCCCAGAGATTCCACAATAGACAAGGTCACTTTGACATGGGTGAGCAGGGATGCCCTGGAATCCGCTACTAGCAGCCAATCATCTATATAGGAAAAAACCTGGATACCCTTCAGATGGAGGTGTGCCACTATGACCACCATCACCTTCATAAAGACTCGAGGAGCCGTGGATAAACCAAAAGGGAGGGCTTTGTATTGGAAATGTCTGTTTCCTACCGCAAAACGGAAGAATATACGATGGGCAGGATGGATGGAGACATGAAAATAAGTGTCTTTGAGGTCCAATGTTACCATCCATGCTCTAGGGCAGGGGTTCTCAAACTATGGCCCGCGGGCCACATGCGGCCCGCCGAGGACATTTAGATGGCCCACCGGGTGTTTATGCCCGCCCCCCCGCCCGGAGCCTCCTCCTCCTCGGGGAGCGCAGCAGCAGCGCCCCCGTCTGCCTGCCAGGCTCCTCCTCCCGAGTAGCCCCATTGGGAGAGGTGCCTTCGAGGGTGCAGCGGAGAGCAGCCCGGGCAGAGCTCCTCCCAGCGGGGCGGGCGCCTCCCCCCCTCCCTCCCCAGCCCGGGCGGGGTTCAGCCAGAGTATCTGGAGATGGGGGGGGCTGTGGAAAAGAAGCCGCGTGGAGCAGCCAGGCAGGGCAGCAGTGGCGAAGAGGAAGGGTCCCGGGAAGGGAGTCGCTCATGGGGGGGCAGCTGCCGGAAGGTCCTGGGAGGGAGGCGGGGGACACGCTCGGCCATGGCTGCTGACTCCGGGGTGGAGAATTCCTGCACATTTTGGGGGAAGGTGCATTCCGGGAAAGGTATGTTTTGGGGGGGGAGAGAACCCCCCCGTAGGAACAATGCCAGCGAGCCCCCCCCTCCAGTGCCACAAGGGCCCCCCGGGGGACTGATCCCTTTCATCCGGAGGGGGGATGTCATCCTGGGGGCGGGGGCTAAGGAAGTCCCATTGAAATCCTGGTAAGTTTGTTGATTTAACTTTACTTCATTTTAAATATTGTATTTGTTCCCGTTTTGTTTCTTCACTTCAAAACAAGATATATGCAGTGTGCATAGGAATTTGTTCATAGCTTTTGTTTTTACTATAGTCCGGCCCTCCAACGATCTGAGGGACAGTGAACTGGCCCCCTGTTTAAAAAGTTTGAGGACCCCTGCTCTAGGGTGTAGGAGTGGAAGGATGGTTTGTAACGTTGTCATCCTGAACTTCTTTTAAAGGATGAGACGATTCAAATTCCTGAGATCCATAATGGGATGGAGGCCTCCGTCCTTCTTCGGCACCGTGAAGTAATGGGAGTAGAAGCCCGTGTGATGTTGAGCTATGGATACTGGTTCTATGGCATCTTTTTGGAGAAGAGTTTGAACCTCTTCTAACAGCACGTCTGAGGGCGGAGTGACAACGAAGCGAGCAGTTGTAGGGATTTGAAAAAACTCTGAGGTACCACAATTGGATTATTGAAAGGACCCACCAATCCAATGTTACGAGTTGCCAGGCCAACAGATAAGGGGACAGGCGGGTAGACGACGCTAAGAGAGTACTGGAGTCAAAGACCCTGTTTGGGAGTCTTAGAGGTTTTCGCCCTGGATTGAGAAGCAGACGAAAACTTTGGTTTTCCCCCATAAAGTCGAGAAGAACTGCTCAGAGATTTCTGCCGGTGGGTCTCAGAAGAGGACTTAGACAAGGGTCTATGGGAACATTGCTTGGTCTAAGGTTTACCCTTGCTCTGTGTAACAGCAGGTGTGATCCCCAGACTGAGAGATGTCTTGATGCTCTTGTTGAGCTTCTGCAGCACTGTATCCATAGTGGAACTAAAGAGTCCAACACCATTGAAGGGAAGATACTTGACAACAGTTTTGGTGCCTGGCTGCAGAGCGGAAGAGCATAGCCATGCATGCCACCGCAAGGTGACCAAAGAAGTGAGGGTCTTCGCTGCGGCATCCAGCGTATGCTTGGAAGCATTAAGTTGGTGCTTTGCCAGAAGCATGCCTTCCTTCTGGATCCGTCGAGCTCGATGGCTACCATCATCCAGTAGAGAGGAGATAAATTCCAAAATCTCTTCCCATAGTGACCTATACAAGCAGCATAGTTGGAGGTCTTAAATCCCATCACTCCTGCGGTATAGAACTTTCTGCCGAAGGAGTCAAGCTTGCTTCCTTCTTTATCTGAAGGTGCAGAGTGACTATGCTTGCCCTTAGAGGAAGATGTTACAACTACAAAGCTCGATTTCGAATGGATGAGAAGGAACTCCATTCCCATCCCCTGTATTATATACATATGATCCAGTCACTTGCTGGAAATTGGGATGGATGAAGGATGAGCCGAAGAATCCTTAGCCACTTGTAAGAGGATGGAAGTCATGGGGAGGGCGACCACTGTCGACGAGTCCATCTGGACAATGTCGAAGACAGAGTCTGTGACTACCTGAGGTGGTTGGACTGTAGACAAGGCCAGCTTATTGGCCATTCATTTGACAAAGTCCCCGTAAGACTTAACATCCTCAGATGGAGATATTAGGAGGTCATCTCTGACTTGTTGTGACGGGGAAGGCTCTAGAGGTGGGCGGGGGCTTTCCTCATCAGACTCTGAAGAACTGGAGCAGCTGGAACAATCCGAGGGTTTGGAAAGTGACATCGGGTGGATAGGTGTTGAAGGCATCAGTTCTGATGGCTCCATAAACTTTTTTGGCACTGACGACTGAAGGCCAGAACATTTCGCAGTCGGTCGGGATGGTAGAGGCTTAGCAAACTCCGGTGCTGGGGGAGGATCTTGATACCAAGAGAGTCGGGATGACGAAGATTGGCAATCCCCTTCCATAGAAGGTTGCAGTGGGAGTCACGGCATCGGTCCCAGGGAGGGGTAAGCCCCATACTGATACTGCCACTGATGCTGATCCCAGGTGGGAGGAGGCTGGAGGGGCATCGTAGGTCGACCCCGATCATCAGGTCTGTACTGAGGCTAAGGGACCGTAGCATTAGCCCCTTGCTCTTGATGCAGGCTCTTGACACTGGGGGATCGAGGAACCTGGGTCAAATCCATCTCTTGATTGGAGTCAGTGGACTGGGTGGGGCGAAGCGAAGGTGACTTAGACACACCTTGTTGCTGCCCTCGGCCAAGTGAATCAAGTGAAGCGGCTCTGGGCTGGGCCACTACCTCAGCTCGGTGAGGACAGAGTTTTGCCAAGAGAGCCTTTCTTGAGCTTTTTGCGCTTGATAGGCCGACCGTCCTTGCCCTCCTTACATTTTTTGGAAGGAGTATGGGCTTCAGACTGCTGGGAGAGGGCATTTGAGTACTGATTGTTCAGCGTCGACTGAAGCCAATGTCGGAGACAGAGCGGCTGTCTATTCCGATGCAGGCATCGACATCAAGGCGTGACCAGATGTATCTTGCAATGACACCACTGGAGAAAGCGCTGCTTCCAGTAATGCCACATGAAGTCTGGCTGCTCGATTCTTCTCAGTCTGCTTAGAGAACTTGGAACAATGGGCACAACAGTGTACTCGGCACGATTCCCCCAGGCACAAGAGGCAAAGGGAGTGTCTGTCCGATCTTGCTACTGCACTTCCAGCACTGTTTGAAGAAACCCCACTGTGTGGCCATAAGCCGGCGGGAGGGACAAAACAGTCTCTGCAAAGGCAGAGATAAGTCCAAATAAACCTAACTACGATTACTTTCCTAACTACCTAAGAAAAAGAAGAGAAAAAGGCCTAACCCAGAAATTTAACCGACCGAGGCGGAGAAAATCCTACCAGCGCAGCGGTCAGAACAGAACTGGCAGGATAGTTGTGCCCCTCCCCTAGTCATGCGCAGTGGAGCCTGGCACATGACTGGGGAGTGGGCGCGAAAATCCCTTTTGCTTTCCATTATACCGATCGGGATCGGCACAGGTGCACTATATCCCAGAGGTGTGATGCACAGAGATCACAAAAAAGATAGGAAAGTTTTGAGGTAGGTTATGGCAGAGAACTGTTGGACTATAAACCAAAACACAGATCCAGATGGCTGGAAACAGAAAGATTGCAAAAGAAGATAAAGACACAGCTAGGGCATAGTTCTGAAGGAGTTGTAGTGTCTGTTGTCTCTTTCAGCTTGAGAGGACAGAGCCTCAGGACATGGTGTCAAAAGTATTATTCCAGAAGAATTGCAATCCACATCAACCATAAATGAGTTGAATACTTTGCTATCGTCCATCTGCTGTCAGCTCTGGGCAACCTTTCTTCGATGCAGCTTTCTTTTCTTTTTTTAAGAAAGTAGGGCTGCTAATGCAATTTATGGAACCTTTCCATGTTGTTAGTAGAGAATGGTAGTCCCTTTCTTCACTGTGTTCAAGGTACAGTGTTTTTCAGCAATGCAAAGAACTTATCATCTTGTTTGCTGGAGAGCTGAGAGGGCTGGAAAAAAGACAGCAGCTAATGGTATGGGCCACCAAGTGGCAAGCAGAGAAGACTGAAGGGCAATAAAATACATTTTAGAAGGGGGAATGATTTTTGTTCTGTGGCAATAAATTGCTAGTTGGATTTAAAAAAAAAAAAAAAAAAAAAAGCTCCACAACCATTTGAAACAATTGGTGGTGCAGTTTAACATTTAATTATTTTCTTGCCCACATCTCCTATGCATTTCTACTAAGTAAAAATGAAGGCTCATATTACCTGACATTTTTAGCCTCAGTATTTTTACAATGTTGCCAATGTTTACAAAATGAGTAGCTTTTGCAACACATTTTTTGTTGTTGTTGTGGTTCTTATCTTGGGAAAAAGCCATTAATGTTTCATTTGAAATTTAAAAAAAAACCCATAAAAAGAGCCCTACTAGATCAAACCAATGATCCACCTACCTAGTTCAGCATTCAGTTTTCCACAATGGCCAAACAAATGCTCAGGATGGCCAAAATCTTCCACTGCTTTTGCTTCCTTCCAGAAACTGGCATTTGGCGTTATACTGCCTCTGAACATGACAGTCTCATTCAGCCACCCATGAAATTATCCTATTCTTTTTAAAAGCCATTAAAGCTTGGAACTGTAAGTTTATAGTGGTCACCTGGAAAGTTAATTAGAGCCTTAATCTGAAGGGATTTCAACATGATTTTTCCTGATTCAAATTTGCACACAGTGCCTGAAGTAGAAACAACAAATCTCTCTGAAAATCCATGTTTTTCCTGTGTCAAATCATGCAAAGATATCTGGTTCTTATCAACATGAACATTCCTATTGGCAGGTGTTTAAACATATTAAATGATTTAAAAAATACTGACTATTATCCAGGTAAAATCCATCTGGGCAGCTGGAAATGCAGTTTCTGGTTTCTTCATGGATATAGTAACCAGGTTTGCAAGTATTGCACTGGTCATTGTGACTTCCAAAACACGTTTCACAGTTGGCTGAACATTTTTTGCAGCGCTTCTTATCTGCACTGTAGTGGCCAGTTGGACAATTGGGAACACAGATTCTACATTGTATAAGACAAAAGGCATAGCCAGAATTATTAGTAAATTTTGTGAAAATAACTGATTGAACTGTCAGAACAGCAACTTTCCAACAATGATGCAGCCTTATCTATGAAAATACTACTATTGTCAGAGTGGTAGAAACGAGGCCCCTCTTGGTTTTCTGCCTACATTCCCAGTACACCTCTATTAGCCCCCTATGAGTGCAATATAAATATGTAATAGTTAACAACAGTTTGTACCTCATTAATTACCAAACTGCTTACCCACATTAACATCAAGAACACCAACACATAAGGTGACACTTCAAATGGTATTGTCTCCTTTATCTTGTGACCTACAAGTACCTGGATCATCCATAGTATGTGAAAGTGTGCATTCAGATCTATCCAACCCCAAAATATACCCGAAAAATTCTTTATTAGTATTTTTCTAGTATATTTTGGCATCCCAAAGGTATCCAAGATTTATTGGGAAAACAACAACAAAAATCCTGAATTACTGGGAAGGTTGGCAAAGCTGCAAAAAACAGCTGAGTGGCAGGAGCAGAGTGCTCCCACTGCTCAGCTGTATTGGGCTTTCTTTTGCAGTCCCTTTAAATGCACCCTGTTTAAAAGGACTGCAGAAGAAAGCCCAAAAAACAACTGAGTGGCAGAAGCAATGTGTTTTTTGTGGCCTTGTCACTGCTCTGTGTTTCTTTCTGGGTTTTTTCCCCCTTGGTTCTATTGGACCGTAAATAACTGGGATTTTCGAAAAATCCTGGATCTGAATATTTTATTGGTATTGGGATCCAGGATTTTTTGAGAAGCCTGAATTTTTGGGGGGTCCAATAGACTCACGTCAAAAAATAGCACAGCTTAGCAAAAAATGCCACAGCTTAGCAACAGACTAGTAGTATGAAAGAAAGAGGGATGAGGTTGCACAGTGCAGGCTGGTCATCATTAGGGACAACCACAAACTGAACCAAGAAGCAAAATTTGCGATGAATTTTGCCCTGTTCATGGTTCAGGAACTGAAGTCCAAGGCAGTTTGTGAGTTTTGTGCTGGTTCCTGGCCAGAGCAGAAAGCAAGGATTTAAAGAGACTTAAGTCCCTTTAAACCCATTTTTTTGCTCCAGCAGAAAGCCACAAAAACAGCTGAGCTGCTGGGGCTCCCTGCCACTCAGCTGTTTTGTGCTTTTTTGTGTAGTCCCTTTAAAGCTTTAACAGCTCCGTGCAGCTCAGTTGTTTAAAGGGGTTTTTTTTTTTTTTTTGGTAAATACAATTTATTATTGGATATATCACATGTTCATACATTTTCAACCAATTACATATCCATTTTTCTAATTTCCCTTCTCCCCCCCCAAACAAGGCTTCCCGCACTGCTCCAACCCCATTAATATCTCTCTTATTCTGTTACATTTATTTCTAAACTTATTTTCTCTTACAAACGGTAACAATTCAAAAAACTAATTCTATTTCATTTTCCTCTTAATAACTATCAAAGCAAATCAAACCACGTTTAATGTCCCAATTTTTCAACAAGTATTTTTGAAAGTCTTTCCAGTCTTCAAAAAAAGATTCATCTTCTTCGTTGTTTAACTTTCTTGTTAATTTGTCCATTTCTGCCAAAAACAACGTCTTTTTAATCCATTCCCATGTTTCAGGTACTTTATCTTGTTTCCAACATTGAGCAAAAGTCAGTCTTGCTGCTATAGTCAAGTACCATAATAGTGTTCTCTTGGCTACATTTATTTCTTCCATTTTAAGACCTAACAATAACACCTGTGGGTCTTTCTTAAAAGTACAATTCAAAATTTTTTGTATCTCATTGTGGATCTCTGTCCAATACTTTACTGCTTTATCACATGTCCACCACATATGGTAAAAAGACCCTTCATGTTTCTTACATTTCCAGCATTTGTTAGACATACTTTCATTTATAATAGCAATTTTTTTAGGCGTCATATACCATCTGTACATCATTTTATAACAATTCTCTTTAACATTTACACACGTTGAAATTTTCATTGACTTTTTCCACAAGTGTTCCCAAGATGTCATTAATATCTCATTATTAACATTTACAGCCCATTTTATCATTTGCTCTTTTACAACTTCATCCTCAGTATACCATTTCAATAGTACCTTATACAGTTTAGAAATCATTTTTTTTTTATCTTTCTCAAGCCATACAGTTTCAATTTCAATATTCTTTTCTCTAAAACCATGTTCTCTTTTGTCGGTCTTAAATAAATCATAAATCTGTCTATACTTCAGCCAATCATATTCAAATTCAACATCAAATCTATCTTTTAACACAAAATTTTTCCCTTCAGATTTTAGAAGATTTTTATAAGGTAGCCAGTCTAGCCCTTGATTTCTTGAATATGGATTAATCACTTCAGCTGGTACAATCCAAAGTGGTCTCTTAAAGGGGTTTTCTTTGACAGCTAGCCCTTTAAACAACAGAGAGGCTTGGAGCAAATAGCTCTGTGCAGAGCAGTTACTTCTGTGCCTCTCAACTGATAAAAGGGGCTTTCTTTGGCAGCCAGCCCTGGGGCTTACTGCCCAAGAAATCCCCTTTAAACACTAAGAAAGGGGCTTTCTTGGGCAGTGAGCCCCAAGGGCTCACTGCCCAAGAAAGCCCCTTTTAAAGAGGGAGATCTTGGAGTCATAATAGATAACTCACTGAAAATGTTGACCCAGTGTGCAGGTGCAATAAAAATAGGCAAATGCTATGCTGGGGATTATTAGGAAGGGAATTGAAAAAAATCAGCCAGTATCATAACGCCCCTGTCTATGGTATGGCGTCATTTGGAATACTGTGTTCAGTTCTGGTCACTGCACCTCAAAAAAGATATTATAGCATTGGAAAAGGTGCAGAAAAGGGCAATTAAAATGATTAAGGGGATGGAATACTTTCTCTATGAAGAAAGGTTAAAGAGGTTAGGGCTCTTTAGCTTGGACAGATGATAACTGAGGGATGACATGATAGAGGTTTACAAAATTATGCATGGGATAGAGAAGGTAGAGAAAGAAGTATTTTTCTCCCTTTCTCACAATACAAGAACTTGTGGGCACTCAACGAAGTTGATGAGCAATAGGGTTTAGAACACATAAAAGGAAAGTACTTCTTAACCCAAAGAGTAATTAACATATCGAATTCAGTGCCACAAGAAATGGCGGTAGCTACAAGCATAGACAGCTTCAAGAGGGGATTAGATAAACAGATGGAGCAGAGGTCCATCACTGCCTACTAGCTGCAAGGTATGGATAGAATTATATGTCTGGGGCAGTGATACTTTGTATTCTTGGTGCTTGGGGTGCAACAGTGATACCATGGGGCTTTTGGAATTCTAGCCCTGCTAGTGGACCTCCTGAGGGCAGCTGGGTTCTAGCCACTGTGGAACACAGAGTTGAACTGGATGGGCTATTGGTCTGATCCGACATGGCTTCTCTTATGTTCTTAAAGAGCTGAGAGGCACGAAGTGAACTGCTCCACATGGAGTGCTGTTCAGCCATTTGTTTTAAATGGCTGGGAGCTGTTTAAACATCTGCTTTATGCTCCCCACAGAAAGTGGCGGGGAGCAGAAAGAAGGGATCATGAGCCCATAAGAACTGATTCAGTTCACGAACTAACCTTCCAGTTCCTACAGGTTCATGGTTCATGAACCACAAACTAAACCACAAAAATCTGGTTTGTGCCCATCCTTAGTCAGAAGCCATCATTATCCCATGATTGGCCCCTTTCACATATCTACACTGTATAATTTAATCTTAGTATCTTTTGCATAAATGGCTGTGGCTTGGTATCTTTTTTCTTTTTCTTTTTTACAACCCAGACTGTTCAGTAATTTACAGGGGATGACTAAACATTATATCGAAACATGTACTATAGCACAATGGTTTTAACAGAAGGAACTCTGAATAGAAAATTGGGGGGGGGGTGATAACCTTAACTCTCATTTCTTTGCTCCAACTCCACACAGCTTCCATGCTTATGTGGAGTATCAGGTACACATATGAGAGGGCACACACATTTGAAATCCCAGAGGAGCCGCAGACATGGTTGTGTATGTGTGATCTGGAACAGAGAAGTGGTGGGTGTGGAATTAAGCATCCTTCCTATCTCTCTGATGCTTTTTTGTTCTCAATCACCCCATGCTAACACTGCATTCTAAAAAATGTATCTGGTGTCAAACCTCTAATATTAAATGTTCATGTAACTCAGCTTTTCAATGCTAATAGTTTGCTCACTGTAACTTTGTTCAATATATTAAAATGGACTAATATTATAAATTTGAATGCTTCATATCAGTCTTATGAATAAGTCATCAGTAACTCTATTCAGGGTTTGGGACAAAGGGTGGCTCTTGGGGAGCAGCTGTCCCGAAGGCACCCACTAACCTGTGGAGTGCCTCAAGGGGCGGTACTTTCCCTGATGCTATTTAACATCTACATGCGCCCCCTTGCCCAGATTGCTCAGAGGCATGGGCTGGTGTGTCACCAATATGCAGACAACACCCAGCTCTATCTGTTGCTGGGCGGCTAGTCTGACTATACCCTGAAAGACCTGAACCGGGCGTTACAGGATGTGGCTGGATGGCTTAGACTGAGCCAATTGAAACTGAATCTGATGAAGATGGAGTCCTGTGACTGAATCTGAATAGCTCAGGGGTAGGGATCCCATTACTGGCCAATGGGGCGCTGTTGGTGCCAGTGCCGAAGGTTTGGGAATGCTCCTGGATGCTTCCCTGACAATGGAGGCCCAGGTAGCAGCCACTGCCAAGACAGCCTTTTACCATCTTCGGCTGATTAGGCAGTTGGTTCCCTTCCTCGAACGCAAAGATCTGGCTTCAGTGATCCATACAATGGTCATCACGAGGTTGGACTACTGTCTGGACGAGGTCTCTACATGGAGCTGCCCTTGGGGCAACTCCAGAAGCTGCAGTTGGTGCAAAATGCGGCGGCCAGGCTGTTGATGGACCTTCCTATGCGGGAGCGCATCCAACCTGTGCTAAACTCACTGCACTGGTTGCCAATAGCATTCTGGATTCACTTCAAGGTGCTGTTTTTGACCTTTAAAGCCCTATATGGTCAGGGGCCTGTCTACCTGAGGGATCCCCTTTCCCCACATGTTCCCCAGAGAGCACTGCAATCAGGAACACAAAACCGCCTCCCCCCCCCAGTCCTAAGGACGCCTGGTTGACATCAACCAGGATGTTCTCCCTGGTGGCAATGACTTACTGGAATGAGCTCCCTGGTGAGATCAGGGCCCTGCGGGACCTCCAGCAGTTCCGCAGGGCCGTGAAAATGGAGCTTTTCTGGCAGGCATTTCAGTAGGAGCAACACCTCATTGGCAGAGCCTGTGCCAATCCACCAGTTGAAGTTATTTAAAGTGGTTCACCGTGGAAGGCATCTTGGATGCACTTTATTATACTGAGCTGCCAACAATATACAAATGATTTTAAATTGTATGCATACTGAAATGAAATTATGTATTTTATATTGTACACTGTTTTATTGGTTTTATGTAAGCTGCCCTGAGCTGCCTTGGCAGGAGGGCGGGGTAAAAGTTAAATAAATAAATAAGCAGTGTCATCAAGTAAGTTAAAGAAGAAAGGTGTATTACAATAAATGTACTGGGTGAATAGGTAACAATTACTGTATAGGTATGTTCTTCTTACCTTGTGTTGTTTTTAGATTTGTAGTAGTAGTGTAGACAGTCATTGCAATGGTCTGGTCCAGGCCCACCACATCCTACCTTACTGCACTCTGCATTGCATGGACCTTTTATTAGAGGGAAACAACAACTTTGTGTCACAGATATGGTCAGAAATACAGGGGAACAGTTGCTGGACTTAACCAGAGAGATCATGGATGTTGCTGCACACATAAACAGAGTAAACCTGGCATCTCTAGAAAGTATTCCAAGAAGGGAGTCTAAAAACCCAGAACAGCAATAAGAAGACAAAGTAGTAACATAATTATATGGCCTTGTGTAGATTAGAAGCTGTCTAGCCCATTATCTTGTATATAAATTTTTATTTGGTTTTAACACATAATAGGATGGGAAGGGTACAAGGGTGCAAGGGATGGGATAAGACATAAAGGGAAGTTCCATCAAGTTTATATAAAAGCTGTTACAAATTTTCTGTCTTAATTCTTTCTTTCCAGATCTCTTTCTTTTAAGTATTTACTAAAGCTAGAGATGCTTAATCCGATTGCTAAAATCTTCTATAATGGTTCATGAAAAAAGGTTCTATGCCATTCAAGTTAGAGTTTCTCCAAGTTAATGATAGTTATATTTATTGTTCATGGTCTTCAAAGTCTCTTTCCACCCAGTCATAAAATGGTTTCCAATTGTCTCTCACTTTTTGTTTACTTCAGTCTTTTAACAAGTCTGACAATATATCCATTTCAGCTGTTTCAATTTTTGTCAAAAGTTCATTTTCCATTGGTATCTCTGATTTCTTCCAGTACTAAGCATAAAGAATTCTTACTGCCATAACTATATGTATAATTAAGTGTTTAACTTTCTTATCTTTTACATCAGGCATAATATTAAGTAAAAACATTTAATGTTTAAATGGTAGTGAACTCAAACATTTTTTGTAATATTTCAGGAACCCTTCTCCAGTATAACATCACCTCTTTACATGAAAAAAGCTTCCCACCTGTATCTTACATTTCCAACATTTGTCAGACATTGCAGGGTACATTCCGGTTAATTTCTCTGATGTTATATGCCACCTATAAAACATTTTATATAGGTTCTTTTTAAAAGAAATTGATTTTGTTATTTTAACATATTTGTTTTCCACATTTGCAACCAATGATCTTTATCTGTAATCATTTGTTTCATATAAAAGTGTATCAAACACCGATTGTTGTGCATCGAACCCCTGAGGCTTATCTTTAACATATCTAGATTCCAGCTGTACTCTTGTCCACCAATCCAAATATATATGTTGTTCTTCTAATTCTTATTTGGATTTCCTTTCCTAATAAATCTTCATATCTAGCTACTTTTTTCTTCTCCAATAATATAGGTTGAGTAAATGCTTCCACTGGAGAGGCCCATTTCAGGAACTTCACATATATTTTATGTCTGGTTCTTTCCCAAACTAACAGCAGTGCTTTCCTCATCAAATGGTTTTTAAAGTATTTGTGATTGTCTGCTTTTTGATATCAAAGATAGGCATGCCATCCTAGCTTTAAATTATGTCTCTCCAGTTTTAGTAATCTAGTATTTTCAATTCTTATCCATTCTTTAATCCATGTCAATGCACAAGCTTTGTAATATGTTACCCAAACTGAAAGACCAAAGCCTGCATTCTGTTTAAAGTCCTGTAATACCTTCAATTTTATCCTAGGTTTCTTTCCTTGCCATATAAATTTCATTGTTATTTTGTTCAATTCCTGGAAGAATGATTGCTTCTGTAAAATTGAAATAGTTTGAAAAAGAAAAATAAGTCCAGGAAGAATATTCATTTTAATTGTGGCATTCTTCCCATAAATGATAACTGCAAGTTATTTCATTTGTCTAAATATTTTTAGATTTCTTTTAATAGTTTCATATAATTGTCATCCATCAAAGAACTACATTTATTTGTCAAGGTAATGCCTAAGTATTTCACTCTTTGCTCTGATTGAAATCCTGTCTTCTCAACCAGCTCTTTTATTATAGGTTGTGTTATATTTTTTGTAATAATCTTTGTCTTCTATTTTTTCACTTTCATTCCTGCCATCTCACCAAATTCCAGTTCTTCATCAAACTGTCTATAGAAGTGATAGGATCTTCTAAAATAAAAGCTAAAGCATCCTCAAATATCCTTCACCACGTATTGTTGTTCCTCTTTTAACTTCTTTGATTACCTTGTTTAATACTTCCAGAGTGAGGATAAATAATAATGACGGACATCCTTGTCTTGTTCCCTTCTCAATTGCTATCTCTTTTGTTAAGTCTCCATTAAGTCTCACTTTGGCGCTCTGTCGAGTATAAATTGCTTAAGTCATCTTAATAAAATCTTCTCTGGCATCAATCTTGCATAATTGCTTCATAATAAAATTCCAACTAACATTATCAAAAGCTTTCTCTACAGCTAAGAAAATTAATGTCATTTGTTTTTCTGGGTGTGCTTCTTAACATTCCAAAATATTTATGATTATTCTTACATTGTTTCTCAGTTGTCTCTTTGGCAAAAAACCTGCTTGATCTTGATGTATTATTTGCCCCCATAGATGGAAGAAAGAGTCATACAACAGTATTTGGGAAACTAAAGACCACTTTATTTGTCTACACACAATGGCAAGGGGCAAGCAGTATGCAGCGACATAGTCAAGGTCTGTGGTCACTAAAACCTCACCCTTGTCATGAGACAGGCAATGCACTGGGCCCTGGGGCATAGCTTGCTGTAAGCAGCTCAAACCCGGGCAGCCCAGCCAAGGAATATGCCATGATGACCCTCAACCACAGCCACATGGCCTGTGTAGAGTGCCCATCAAGGCAATCCAAAAGGCAGTCTGCTCTCCTCATCCCTGGCTGCACGGCCGCAGTGATGATCCTGAAAGACCCCTCTATCCTTTCGGGTTGCTGATATGGTGCTTAATGAGCTGCAACAAATTCCCCTTAAATTAAACTCAGCCCTGCCATAAAGTGACAAACCTAACCACTGGCTCCATCCTTGTCAATTCCACAATCCATTGATCGCAGTGCAGGGTAGGCAAAAAACACCCCATATCCATAGCCGATCAGAGGTAAAAAATTCCTACCCGGCCCCCCTTCCAAAAGAGGCGACCAGCCTAAAGCCTGTACTACCACTAGGGCAGGCAGGTGGGCTGAGCACAAGGTGAAGTGAGGCCAGCCATTAAAACAGCGCTGGCCCCACCCCCTTAAAGGACCCAGCCACAGGCAGCCGGACTCCTCCCTCCTTTCATCGAGGCAAAGGCGGCTCCTCGCGGGATCCCTTTGGCATCTGTGATGGAGCCGGAATCTAGCAATATCTTCTTCAGACACAATGCCAAAATTGCAGTAAAGATTTTATAATATACATTCAAAAGCGAGATTGGTCTGTAATTTTTCACTTCTTTAAAATTTGTATTTTCTTTATGTATCAAAGAGATAGTTGCTTCTTTCCATGATTGTGGTAAATTTCCTTCTTCCAATATATTTCCCAACACCTTTTTATATGGTATTAATAGGCAGTCTTCAAACGTGCTATAATATTCTATTGGGAGTCCATCTGGTCCAGGTGCTTTCCCTTTATTTTGTTTTTTTTTTTTTGTAAAGAAATTTTATTAACAGGATATTTTGACATGATCCATAATTAAAGACAGTTCTTAAAATATCCTTTTCCACAACTTTTCCCCCCTCCCCCCTGGCTTCCAACGATGTTCCGCCCCATTACCATTTCAGTCAACATTCTGTTACATCAAACACTTATTCAGTAATCAAATCTTCTATTAAAACATTTCCTTTTCTATTTCTCTCTCTTAGATAACATTTTAAATACAATCCATTTCTTACTATACTTCTAATCTTAATAGTTATCAAAGCAAAATAACATTTTTAACATCCCAGCTCAGTTCTAAGTAGTCTTTAAAGTCTTTCCAATCTGCTAAAAATTCTTGATCTTCTTTTCCATTAAGTTTTTTTGTCAGTTTGTCCATTTCTACCATTTCTACCATAAAAGTCATCTTCTTTATCCATTCCCATTTATCTGGTATCTTCTCCTGCTTCCAAAATTGAGCATATATCATTCTCGCCGTTGAAATCAAATACCATAACAATGTTCTCTTTGTCACATTAACTTCCTCCATTTTAAGACCTAAAAGTAACATTTCTGGCTTTTTTTTCAAAGTACATTTCAGGATCTTCTGGATTTCATTATGAATCTCAGTCCAAAAAGCAGCCGCTTTCTTGCACGTCCACCACATGTGGTAAAATGAGCCCTCTTTCTTTTTACATTTCCAACATTTGCTAGACATGTTCTCATTCATATTAGCAATTTTTTTGGTGTCATATACCATCTGTACATCATTTTATAACAATTTTCTTTCACATTAACACATGTTGAGATTTTAACCGATTTTTTCCACAAACACTCCCATGATGACGTCTATCTCTCTATTTATATTTATAGCCCATTTCACCATCTGCTCTTTTACAATCTCATCCTCTGTATGCCATTTTAACAAAATTTTTGAAATTTTTGAAATCTCTTTTTTACCTTTTTCTGTCCGTACCCTTTCTATTTCATTATTCTCTTTCCTGAAACCATACCTCTTTTTATCCGTCTTAAATAAATCATAGATCTGCCTATAGTTTAACCAATCATATTCAAATTCCAGTTCTTCCCTAGCTCTCATCACGAAACTACTCCCCTCAACCTTCAAAATATCTCTGTAAGGTATCCAATCTTCTCCTTTGTGCCTTGAAAGTGATTTAATTACTTCTGCCGGAACTATCCATAAAGGTCTTGGTTCAAAAAAAATCTTTTATATCTCATCCAAGTCATGAACAGTGATCTTCTTATAAAGTGGTGTTTAAAAAGGTTATCCACTTTGGATTTTTCGTACCATAGATAGGCGTGCCATCCAGATTTGCGATCATGCCCTTCTAACGCCAACAATTTTCTATTGTCCAATTTAATCCATTGTTTGAGCCAAGCCAAACACACCACATCGTGATACAGTCTGAAATTGGGGAGTTGTAGACCTCCCCTTTCTTTTGCGTCACATAAGATCTTCATTTTAATCCTAGGCTTCTTTCCAGACCAAACAAACTTTGAAATCTCTTTCTGCCACAAATGCAACACTTTACAGTCTTTTACAATAGGAACTGTCTGGCATAAAAATAACAAACGGGGTAAAATGTTCATTTTGACTACCGAAATTCTTCCCAAAATTGACAAGTTCAAGGTATTCCACTTCTTTATATCCTGTTGAATTTTAGTCCAGGTCTTCTCATAATTATTTTTAAAAAGATCAATATTTTTCATTGTGAGCTCAATTCCCAAATACATGGGTTTTTTCACCACTTCACATTGAACTTTTTCTTGCAATTCCAGTTGTTTTTCTTTTCTCATATTTTTGCAAAGCATCTTTGTTTTAATCCTATTTACGTAGAATTCAGCCAAATATCCAAATTCTTTAATCTTTTCCATCAGTAATGGTACATTGGTTACTGGATCTTCAATCACAAACATTACATCATCTGCAAAAGCCCTATACTTATACGTAAAAATAAGCATCACTTCCAAAATCCATATGAATAGTAAAGGGGATAGCAGACATCCTTGTTTAGTCCCTTTTTGAACTTTAAAGTGATCCGTCATCTCTTTATTTACATTTAGCGATGCTTTCTGTTCAGAGTATATCGCTCTAATCATATTTGAGAAGGGCTGACCAATGTCCATTCTTTCAATCACTTGAAACATAAATTCCCAGTTTAAATTGTCAAAGGCTTTTTCAGAATCCACGAATAGAAAAGCAACCTCTTTCTCTGGATGCTTATCATAATATTCAATAGCATCAATCACCATCCTTAAATTGTCTCTGATTTGTCTGTTTGGTAAAAAACCCGCCTGTTCTTCCGTTATGACATCTTTCAGATAATTCTTCAATCTCTCCGCTATTACTTTGGCAAACAATTTATAGTCATTATTAAGTAACGAAATTGGTCTATAATTCTTGACATCTGTTAGGTCTTGTCCTTCTTTTGGTATGAGTGATATATTGGCTTCTTTCCAAGTCTCTTACCTTAGTCACCTGAATCTCATTTGCTAGAAGTTCCAAAATTGGGGTCAACTCCTCTTTTAACTTTTTATAAAACTTTACGGTACATCTGTGTGGGCCTGGAGCTTTCCCCAACTTGGCATCCTCTATTGCCTTATATATTTCTTCTTTCTGGATTGGACCATTCAGCATTTCCTTAACTTATAAGTCGACCTTAGGTAACTCCACTTTGTCCAAATACTTTTTAATTTTCTCAGGATCAATGTTCTTCCTTTGAAATAATTTTGCATAATACTTGAAGAAAACTCTTTTTAGGCCATTCATATCAACAATTTCTTTGCCATCCTCAATTATTTTACTTATTGTCCTTCTCTCCCTTCGATTTTTCAGTTGCCAAGCTAAAAATTTTCCTGGTTTGCACCTTCAAAGGATTTTTGTTGCAATTTCTTTAAGTTCCAATAGAGTTCTCTATTAATTATCACATTCAATTGGTCTTGTAAAATTTGAATTTCTTTAATAAGTTTCTTTTTTCCCTGGTCTTCTCTTCAATTCATTTTCTTTTTGCTGGATTTTTTCTTGTAATTCCTTTTGTTGCTTGATATTTTGCTTCTTATCAGTCACATTCATTGATATCAACAATCCTCTCATCACAGACTTATAAGCATCCCAGACTGTCTGTATTTTAACGTTTTGATTTAAATTCATTTGAAAGAAAAGTTGTGTTTCCTTAGGTAATGTCTCAGTTAACTTTGTCTTATCCAATAAATCTTCGTTAATTCTCCAATAGAGCTGTTTGTTTTTTTCCTTTAAAGTTCAAATTACCGGATTATGATCCAAATTTGTCTTTGGCAAAATCTCAATTTTCTGAGTCTTTAATGCCATCTCACCTGACATCCAAATCATATCTATTCTAGAAAAGGATTTATGTCGATTAGAGTAAAATGTGAAATCTTTGACCTTAGGATTCCACTTTCTCCAAACATCTTCAAGTTTCTCTTGTTCCATCAAATTAAAAAAACTTTTTGGAAGCTTTCCAATCTTCTCATCACCTTTGTTTGATTGCCTGTCTAATTTATTATTGACAGTACCATTGAAGTCCTCTGCAAATATTATCTGGTCACTATATAGTTCACTTGGTCCAGTTTCTTCGTCAAGTCTTTGAAAAAATTTTCTTTGGCTCCATTGGGCGCATATAAATTGACTACCAATGTCTTTTTTTGAAGCACTGTAATTTCCACTCCAATATATCTCCCATCTCTATCACTAAAAAATTGTCTTGGCTCCAAATCCTTTTTTAGATAAATCACAACTCCTTTGTTTTTTTCCTCTGCCAATGAATAAAATTCTTCTCCCAATTTTTTGTTGATCAAATACTTATTATCCCGCTTTTTTATATGGGTTTCTTGTAAACAAATAATATTGGATTTCTGCTTTTGTAACCAATAGTTCACTACCTTCCTTTTGGAAGGTGAATTAAGTCCATTTACATTCCACGATAACAATTTGTAATCCATGTTGGCTTCTTTTTAAATATCTCCAAAATCTTCTGTATTTTCTGCCTTAAACCTATACATATCTCCCGGTGTTTTGATCGTGTGTCTTTTCAAATTATAGGTAAATGACAGTCCTTGTGGTATCTCCCACCTAAATCTGATATTTAACTGCTTCAGTTTGTCAACCAACTTCTTGTATTTCTTTCTGTCCTGTAGGACTATCCTTGGGAGTTCTCTCATTATTATTATCTTTTTACCATCGATCTCCAGTGGTTGTGTAAATTGTTTCTTGAAAATATCCTCTTTCATTTTCCTTGTTACAAATTGAACGATAACGTCTCTTGGCAAATTTTTCCTTTAAGCATATGCTGAATTCACTCTGTAAATTAAATTAAAGTCAGAATCCAATTCTTCTTGATCTTCCCACAAATAATCAGTCAAAGCTGCCATCACCACCATACGTATGTTTTCATCCATTTTTTCTTCTTTCCCTCTTAACCTCAAATGGTTTAACATCACTCTATATTCCATCATTGCCTCAAGTTTGCGGTTGTCTTGTAGAGTTGTTTCCATTTTTTTATCTATGGCTTGTGTCTTTTGCTCCAATTCAGTTGATTTTGTTGCCAATGCTTTAACTTGACTACTTGTATTTGTCACTTCTTTTTTAATTTCTGCCACCTCTGCCAACACTAATTCTTTCAAGGCCGCCACATTTTTTTCTTGGACTTCTTCCAACTGTTCCAGCTGTTTTCCTATTTGTTTCTCTATCTATTGATCTATCTGTTTCATCATACCTTGAATCGCTTCGATCATCCGCTTCTCCATTTCTTCAATTGCAGCTTGCCATTCTTTTTTCTCTTTTGTTGACATGCTTGGACTCGCAGCTGAAGCAGCTCTGTGCTGAAATTTTGGTTCCATTTTGAAAATTTTCCAATATGCTTCAACTGTCTACTGATTGTTCTTTTAAATCCCACTTTTTCCGCTTTTTTTACAGTCAATTTCACACTTAAAATTAGATTTTAAAATTAGTCCTCCTCAAAATGGCGTTCACAATTTCTCAATGGTTTCTAAGGCTAGAGTAGGTTCTCTTTTAACTTCCTGTTTCTGGTCCCATGCTAACAATGTCCTACCGGAAACACCTCCGCTCCACCACTCTTCTGGTCCTCCAGCAAACTCTCTAGCCTGGTCACAGTTCTAGCTGGACACAGTTTTATGCAACACCTTCGTCTCACGATCTTTTCAGTCGGATTCGGTCATACGCTTATCTTTCAGTCTTTAGACCACAGGAATGTTAAACAAAGTCAATTTTTTTCCAAATGTATAGCTTTAACAAGCTCTTCAAAATTATACGATGGATCGATTGTTCAGCTTTAAATCTAATACGCTTATCCGCCTTGCTCAAATTTTATTATCTCTTCATCCCGGTAAGCAATTCATTTTTGTTACCTTGCGTGTTTATCTCGGGACTTCACATTGCTTCTTTTTGCTTTCAATTTCAATCTGTTTCTTAAGAAGTCGGGAAATGATGAAGTTAAGCTGATTTTTCAGCTCGGCTGGCTTTAGAGCTGTCTTGCAATCGCCCGCTTCTGAGAGGGGATCAAAGTGTAAACAAGCCCCCTCCGGGACTTGTCCATGCCAATCTCAACTCTCACTTGGACCTTGATGCTTGCCTGTCACCCCCCTGCCTGGGGAGTGCCGCGCTGGGCAATATAACTGCCCAAACTGTCAGAAGAAGCCGCCGTCCACCCCGCTCAATCGCGAAGTGCGTCAGTTCGCCATTTTACTCCAACCGGAAGCCTCCCTTTCTTTTGTTTCTTGATTGTATCTCCAATTTCTTGTACTGTTATAGGTTCATTTAATTTTATTCTCTGCTCTTCACTTAGCTTAATATTACTATATTTCTGAAGCTACTCTATCTGTTTATGTATAGAAATACTCTTTGCTTGATATAATTTTTTGTAGAAATTTTCTACTATCATCTTGAGTTCTTCTTGTCGATATTTTTCTGTACCATTCTCATCTGTCAACACATGTATTAAGTATTTTTTCATCTCTCACCTAAGCTAGCCATCTTCCTGATTTATTAGCATTTTCAAAGTAATTTTACTTTGCAAATTTGATTTTCTTAGCAATTTCTTCAGACAATATCACATTAATTTGATATTGCATCGATTGTATTTTTATTTTCAACTCATTAACCGTTGGATATTTTTTCAGCTTTTCTTTCTGCTTTATTAATTCCTCTTTCAACTCCCGGAATTTCTTTGACCTATCTTTCTTTTGCTTTCCTGCTAATTTGATTGCCATTCCTCTGAAGAAGGTCTTTGCTTGCATCCCAAACTGTATTTATGGAGATGTCTGGTTGAATATTTTGTTTGAAGAAATGTTCTAGTTCCTTTTTAGTCTCCGTCACAAATGTCTCATTTTTCAAGTGCTGTATATTCAACTTTCAACTAAATTTCTTAGAAACACCCGTCATTTTCAAGAATGGAAGATTTGTCTTCACTTACCATGGAGCTTCCTTCTCAGTGGTCCAGGAGTGGGGCAGTCATCACATGTGGGATAGCCTCTCCCTGTCAAGCAGGGTTGGTCTCTTTGAAATCGATCCAGTTGGGGAGGGACCAATCCTCCCGGGAGTTCCCCAGTTGTCACCAAGCTGTGATCTCTCCTTTTCTTAACTAAAAAACAAAACTTCCGACCCCATGTGAACCTCTGAGCCCACTAGAGTATTGTTGGAAATTGGATTCGATTACCCTTGACTAGGGCCAGCTGCCTTTCCCTAGCCAGTATCTTTTCTATTGGTAATTTGTCTGCCCAGTCCCCCAGAGGGGGTGCTTCCTGGCTGTGTCCCCTGTTCTTCAGCACACCACTGCTATGCCAAAGCCATCTCCCCATCACTTTTTTCTAATTTGGGTGGGTATGACTGCCCCACTTCTGGACCTCTGAGAAGGAAGCTTCATGGTAAGTTAAGACAAATCTTCCATTCTCCAGTGTCCTAAGGAGTGGGGCAGTCATGACATGTGGGATGTACAAAAGCACTGTGTCCCAGGGTGGGTTCTTAGCTTTGGACTAAATGATGGGCTGTAGAACCCTGTGGCCAAAGGCTGCCTCAGCCGGGGCTGACCTGTCTATGTGGTAATGTCTAGTGAATGAGTGCACCAACTTCCAAGTTGCTGCCTTACAGACTGTCTCTAATGATGGGAAGGCTCTGTATGCTGCTGACATGGCTGCCCCCATTAAGGAATGCGCTGTGATCCTCTCAGGAGGTTCCAGCCCGTACGCTTTGTATGCCACTATGATACAGCCCCTAATCCACCTGCTCAAGGTGGCTGTGGAGACTCTCTGTCCCATGAAGATTTCCTTAATGCCACAAAGAGGGCATCTGATTTTTGCCATTGTCTCATCCTATCAATGTAGAAACTAAGGCCTCTGTGAACGTCAAGGCAGTGCCATTCTCTTTCCTTATGTTTAGGGTTTGGGCAGAAAGAGGGAAGGACAATCTCCTCTGACCTATGGAATACAGAGTTTACCTTGGGTATGAATGTCAAATCAGGCCTCAACACCACCCTGTCATTGTGGAACATGCAGAGTTCCTTATCAATGGAGAGGGCCCTTAATTCTGATACCCTCCTGGCTGATGTGATCCCAACCAGGAAAAGAGTTTTAAAGGTCAACTCCTTCAATGGGCAGGATACTATGGGTTCGAATGGGGCCTTACACAGTGCTTTTAGGACCCTGTTAAGGTTTCAGGTAGGGAATCTATGCGACTGCGCTGGGTTCAATAGCATGTCCCTAAGGAAGTGCTTGACATGGGGGTGCTGGACTAGGGACCTCTCCTTCCTGGCCCCCCTTACCACAGAAATGGTCGCTACCTGTCTTTTCAAGGTACTGGTAGTCAATCCTTTATCCAGTCTGTCCTGGAGAAAGGATAAAATCCCCTTAACTGATACCTCCAGGCTGTGTTCTGAGCACCATGTATGAAAAACCTGCCAGTTTGTGTTATACACCCTATTGGTGGATCCTTTCCTAGAGGCTAGCATGGTCTCAATCAATTGCTCTGTATACCCCATATCTGCTAGTTGCTTCTGCTCAATCTCCAGGCTGTGAGGTTTAGGAGTATTGGTCATGGGAGCCACATAGACCGCTACACTAGAAGGTCCTCCCTTTGAGGTAGGTGCCATGGCTCCACTACTGAAAGCCTTTTCAGGTCTTGAAACCATGGTCTTCTTGGCCAGAAGGGTGCAATCATAACTACCTCCACCCTCTGCTCTATCAGCTTTTGTAATGCCCTGTATACCATCTGAATTGGAGGGAAGGCATAGAGGAGACCTCGAGGCTAGTCGTAGTTTAGAGTGCCAATTCCTGTCATCTGTGGACGCCTTGTCCTTGACATGAACTTTGTTAGTTGACAATTTTGATCTGTGGCAAACAGATTCATCTCCATCTCCCTGAACCTGTCGCTGATCTGACGGAAGAATGCTTTGCATAATGTCCACTCTGCTTGGTCTATCACTTGTCTGCTCAGCCAGTCTGCCAGGACATTCTCCTGTCCTGCCATGTGTATTACCTTCAATGACTGTAGGTGGACCTCCGCCTACTCCAGCAGTCTGCTTGCTTTGTCGTGTCCCTCCCTACCTGTTCACATATGCTTTCACTGTCATATTGTCTGTCTGTACACAGACATGTCAACCCGACAGGAGTTCACTGAATTCCATCAGGCTTAGCTGATGGCTCTGAGCTCCAGAAAGTTTATGCTCCTGGAGGCCTCCTCCCGAGACCAGAGGCCCTGTGATACTCTCCCTTGAGCATGCACTCCCCATCCAGAAAGGCATGCATCTGTGGTCATCACCACCCTCTTTGGCTCTTGAAGGGGGGAACCCTGTTCAAAGAGGGACAGTTCCACCCAACACCTCAAATGGCTTTTCAGTGCATCTGGAAGCCAGACTGATTTGTCCCTCTTGTGCGCGATCATGTCCTGGTGGGGCAACAGGAAGCACTGCAGTGGTTGAGCATGGAATTTTGACCACTGGAGGACACCGTCATTCCCAGCAGTTTTGCCAGGACCATCATCTTTACAACGCTCCTTCCCAACACTCTGGTTGCCAAGGATTGTAACTTATGTTGTCTCTCTAGTGAAAGGAAGACCTTGTCCCTTATTGTATCTATCTGTACCCCCCAGATGCGTAAGCATCTGTGTTGGGTGAAGATTGCTCT
This sequence comes from Gekko gecko, assembly GCA_029375565.1. Taxonomy (NCBI): domain Eukaryota; kingdom Metazoa; phylum Chordata; class Lepidosauria; order Squamata; family Gekkonidae; genus Gekko; species Gekko gecko. Next base: position 115,636,115 of record JAPDNY010000007.1, read on the forward strand.
TCTCCTAGTTGATCACAAAGCCATGTTCTCTGAGGGTCTTCACCATCATTGTTGATGCCTCCAGTTCCTGTCTGAATGATGGTGCCTTCATGAGAATATCATCTAGATACAGGCAAAGTGACTCTCTTTGTAGCCTCAGATGTGCCACTATGGCCACCAACACCTTGGTGAACACCCTGGGAGCTGATTTCAGGCCAAAGGGAAGGGCCCTGTATTGGAAATGATTTCCATTGTAGGCGAAGCGCAGAAACCTGCAATGGGACTCTCAGATTGCAATGTGTAGGTAGGCCTCGGAAAGATCGTTGGATGTCAGGAAATCCCTTTCCTGAATGGCAAGCATGATGGACTTCAGGGTCTCCATCTTCAACTTTCTGGTCCTCATGTGTTTGTTCAACCATTTCAGGTCCAGGATCACCCTGACATTCCCATTCTTTTTTTGGCACCACAAAGAAGACTGAGTATAACCCCCTCCCCTTTTGTGGTCCCGGGATCTGCTCTATGGCCCTGATTTCTAGGAGGTGGTTGATAGCCCTTTCCAAAAGTTGGTGTTTTTCTGCCAACTGGTTCATTGGGACTTGTATGAACCAGTTGGGTGGGGTGGAGTCCAATTCCAGGGAGTATCCCCTGGATACTGCATCCAGTACTCATTGTCCCTTACTGATGTTTTCCAGTGTGCGGCAAACTGCTGTAACCACCCCCTATCTCTGGCGGTTCCACGACATTGGTACCGTCATGCTATAGTCCCTTTCTTGGACGTTTTGTAGTTCTGGTTGGACTTGCTGTGGAACAAGGACCTGTTCTCTCGTGTGCAGTTCTGCCACTTTCCCTTGAAGGATTTTCCGGATGTGTGTCTTGGTGCCTCCTTGTCACAAAAGGACTGAAAGCGTTTCCGCCTCCTGCTGCCCTTCTTTAATGGAAGGACTTTCTTCTTGTCCTTGTTCTCTACCAGGCACCTGTCCAGGCCTTCACCAAAAAGGCTGGTTCCTTTAAATGGAACCATGGTGACCTTGGCTTGAGCAGATGGGTCCACATCCCAGCACCTAAACCATGTGTTTCTCCTAGCTGCTACACTACAGGCTATTGCCCTGACTGCCAGTTGCAGGGCATCTAGGAGGTGTCTGCAGCAAACACAGCCTCCAGCTCAATTTTCTTGAGTGTGTCCCTTAGCTGTTTTGGTACCCCGCTAATAGCTGATGCTAGCTCTGAGGCCCAAACATAGGCCACTCTGGCAATCATAGAGCCTGTGGTAGAGGCCCTTAGGGAGCAGGCTGATGCTTCAAAATCCCTACAGAGTGCCTGTTCAATCCATTTGTCACAGAGATCTCTAGGCATGCCAACCGCTTCCATGGGTACAACTGAGTTTGAGACCAGGCTAGTAATTGGTTCATCCACCATTGGTAGCCTGATCTTTTTTGTGGCCTCTAGAACCATGGTGTAAAACTTAGAGAACACCTGATGGTTGGCCTTTGGCTTGGCTGGGTGTTCCCATTCAGCTTTGATTAGGCTGTAAAAGGCTGCTGGGAGTGGCATGCCTGACTGTTTCACTTCCATTTTGGGTATGCTCTTACCCAAGGCTTGTGGGAACCCCGAGTCGGAATCTACTGACTAGTTTGATTTGTATGAAATCTCCAGTGCTCTCAGCACTTTTGGGAAAAGCCTGCTAAACAACTCTGGGGGAAATAGCCTGGTTTGAGTAGTTTGCACCTCCTCCTCCTCCTCCTCCTCAGAGGGTTCCCCATCTTCCCTCTCTGTGGCTGAGCTTTTGGAGTCTGACTGCTCATTCTGAGCACTGAGGAGGGGACTGTACTGTCCCTGGGTCAGTTTCCCCTCTTTGCCCATTTTTGGCCTTTGAGAGAAAGTGGTGGAATCCCCCCAGCCTGGAGCATTTAAGATCTCTCCCCCGCGTTGGGGAAAGGGATACAGCGTTAGGCGCCTGTTTTGTCTCCTGCATCCACTCTCTAAACTCCTTCCTCATCTCTGCCCTCAGCCAAGATAGGAACTGTGGCTTGTTCTCCCCCCAAGTCCATGTCCCGTTCTTCTAACAGGGAATCCTGTGTAGAGAAAGAGGCAGGGGCTCTGAGCATCTCAGCCTCACTGTCCATGTTGCTCAAGGTTTGGGGCTGGCTAAGCCTGCTTTTGTAGCCATTCTGTCCTCTTCTTGTCCTCCACTCTGCGACTGTGGGCTGAGGGGGGAAGGGGGGGTTGTTGAGCAGGAGAGAGAGAGAGAGAGAGAACGAACATGGGGGCATTGAGTAGGAGGAGCCACGTGGCCACCAACCCTGTTCCTCCCCTCTAGCAGCCTTCCTGCTCTACCAGACTGGAGATCTCAGGGTGGTATGGCTAGATGCCAAGAATGAAGGAAAATTTCTTCCCCCTTCATACAGGCATGCTGGAGAGGGAAGCTGAATACTCCCCCCTCTTTCTCCTGCCCTCTCCACCCTGTGGGGGGGTATCCACAGGAACCTGAGCCCCATGTCCCAGTCACCCTTCCCCCCTGGTCCCCCATGCCCAGTGGGAAATTTCCTACCACGATTCAGGTGAGGAACCTTCATTCTTCAGCAAAGGCATCCAGGGAGGCTGCCTGGGTTTCGGTGCTACCTCATGCCCACTGCAGCCTCAACCATCTCCCTTCCCGTTCTTGTGGGAACTTATTTGGGAGGCTGCAGCCTAGCCACAGCTGCCAGGGATCTCCCAGTGATGCTGGCTCTGCTGCTCTGTCTGCTGCCTTCTGCAGCCCGGACACGACCTTTTCCTCTAGGTTTGGGAGGGCTTTGTTCTTGTCACAGCTGCTGAGGGCCTCCCAGCACTGCCAGCCCTCCGCGTCCTCTCACCATGTCCACTGCCACCAGTGAGAAAGTTGTGGTGGGAACTTTCCCCAACAGCGCCTGGGATCCAAGGGAGGTGACGACCTTCTCCAGTCCCAAAAGAAATCCTCTGCTGCTGACCATGGCTTGAGAGGCTGAGAGGAGGGTGTGGAGGAAGCCTTGCAAGTACGATTCTTTCCTCCTTCCCCCCTTCCTCTGTTCTGGATCTTTCATGCTCTCCGCACTGCCGATGAGACCCTCCTGCTTCTCTGGCAGTGCCGGTGAGACTGGGGAACTCCCAGGAGGACAGGCCCCTTCCCAACTGGATCGATTTCAAAGAGACTGACCCTGCTCGATGGGGGAGAGGCTATCCCACATGTGATGACTCCCCCAATCCTTAGGACCACTGGAGAATACAGGATTACCAAAGGGTAAGATACCTACATTCTTCATCAAGCTCTCTGAGATCCAACACATATCGATTCTAGACCAAGATTTGTGTCTTTGAGAATAAAAAGTAAAGTCCTTTGTTACTGGATTTCTTGTTCTCCATGCATCAACCAAATTATATTCTTCTGCTAACTGTAGAAACGTCATTGATGAAAGATAACTATAACAAAGTGTTACAAGACATTAAAAAAGATTTAGAGAAATGGACAAAGTGCCAAGCGTCACTAATGAGTAGAATAGCAATTTTGAAAATGAATATTCTACCATGTTTGGGGTTTTTTGACAAATTGAATAAACTGACACAACACTTTATATGGCAAGGGAAAAAACCAAGAATTACATTGAAAGCCTTGCAGGATGCAAAAGATAATGCTGGATTTGGAATACCAGACTGGAAGAATTACTGTAGGGCAGCAAGTTTGGTTTGGCTGAGAGAATGGATTTTACTCAAAGATCATAGAAGGACATGACTTAAAACTTGGATGGCACGCGTTTCTATGGTATGGGAATGCCTCTGGACATAAATATTTTAAAAATCATTTAATAAGAAGATCATTATTAACAACCTGGGAAAAGATATGTCCGATGATATATACTAAAATTCCAAGATGGGTATCTCCAGTGGAAGCTTTTTCTCAACCAGTATTGACTTCAAAACAAGCAGTTATCAGATACGCAGAATTGCTAGATGATGGAAATAATTTAAAGTCTCAGGAAGAATTAAAGAAATGGGAAATAAATTTAGATTGGTGCACTAGAGTACAAGTGGAATCTAGCTATAGTAAGGATAAACAGACAGATGGATTTTATTTAGAACGAGGTGCATTTGAAAAATTATTATGTACTTCAAAAGAGAAACTTCTTAAGAAAATATATGGTATGCTGATACAATTGAAAATGCAGGATGAAATAGTTAATGTATGATTAAATGGATGCAAAATCTAGGTTATAACATACACTTGTCACAATGGAGTAAAATATGGAATGTGAATATCAAGTTGACTAAATCTGTTTCATTTAAAGAAAATTTGTATAAAATGTTCTATAGATGGCACCTAACCCCAGATAGGTTAGCTAAAATGTATAAAAACTTCAGTAACAGATGCTGGAAATGTAATAATCATGTTGGATCATACTGTCATATGTGGTGGACATGTAAAAAGGTGCATAAATACTGGATTGAAGTACATACTCTTTTACAATTACTGTTGAATATTACAATACCTTTTTAACCAGAAATATTTTTAGATGACTTAGATAAGAACCATAGATACTTTATTTTACATGTTATAACAGCAGCTAGAATCTTATTTGCAACAGCATGGAGGACATTGAAAATCCCAGCGCGTAATGAGTTGATAATGAAGATTATGGAATGTGCTGAAATGGACAGATTGACAAATATACTAAAAGGAAAAATGGAAGAAAAATTTATGGGACCATGGAGGGTGTTCTATGACTGGTTAAAGCATAAATACTGAGAAACTAAGACTAAATGAAGAACAAAAGAAAGATGGTTATAATAGTTGTGAAACATTTATGAAAAGATTTTTATGCAGAAAGTCAAATTGTTTTTTTATATATATATATATAACTCTGTATTCTTTCTTTTCCCTTTCCCCCTTTCTACGTATAAACTAATAAAACATACATATAAAAGGGTCCCACTGGCCCCACTGCTGGACCTCCTGATGGCACCTGGTATATTTTGGCCGCTGTGTGACAGACTGTTGGACTAGATGGGCCATTGGCCTGATTCAACATTGGCTTCTCTTATGTCTTTGGCAGGAGTGTTCCAGGTTTTTTAATTTGTTTAGCTATTTGTATAACTACAATAATCTCCAATCAGGCAATGTTCTTCATATTTGTAAATTGCTAATTTCTATTCCAGATCCTTATAAAAATTTTCTTGATGGTCATTTGGTGCATAGATACTAGTCACTAGAATTTTCTTTCCCTTTCTTTGAATTTCCACCATAAAAAATAAGTTTAGGGTTGAATTTTTCTTTAACATATGTTACTACGCCTCTTTTTTCTTCTTTGGATCTGTAGCTATAATTTTGCATCCCCCCATAATATATAATTCTAATAAATGTTGATCAATTTGTCTAATATGAGTTTCTTGTAAATAAATTATGTCCAAATTTAATTTTTGCAGCTGTAAAAATGTCTTTTTCCTCTTCTGCGGTGAATTAAGTCCATTCACATTAATTATAAGGATTCTAATTTGTTCTCTATTCATCACATGTTTTTACTTTACTATCAGCTTGTTTATGTTTGGTCTTGTTTCCAATTGTGGTGCTGCTTTGGCCCCTTCTTCTTGATCCGTTTCCGATTCTCTCAAGCTATCCTTTGACTGAGTCTCTAAGTCTTCTTCTTTCTCTTTATCTGATTCCTCTTCTGTCCTGTGAAAGACTCTTTCCATATTTCTTCAAAAAAAGTCTTGTGCTTTCAATGTTGGGTTTATTCTGTGTCTCTGGCCTTCATATGAGAAGAAGAGACCTTCTGGTATCAGCCATCTATAAGAGATATCATTGGCTTTCAATACTGATGTGAGGGAATCATATTATTTCCTCTTCTGTCTCATCCTCCATAGTATCTCTTTCAAAATTTTAATCACATTTCCTTTTATAGTCAGGTCTTTATCATTCTCCTCAGCACCTCATCTCGCACTGCTCTTTTAGTAAATTTCACATGAACCTCTCTTGGTACTTTGCTCTTTCTAGTGTAGCTTGAATTTACTCTGTAAATCAGGTCTAGCTCTCTTTGGAGATCAATTTCAACCTCCATTTCTGATGCCAGCGATTGTGCTAATAAAAGGGTCAAGTCCTCTTCCTTGTCCTCTGGGATGTTCTGGAATCTCAACATATATGCTACTCTGTCCATTTCCAGCTTAATCATTCTGTCATCTGACAGCTGTTGTGCTTCTACCAGTTCTTTTACTTTCTGTCAGGTCTTTCCTGCTTTTTCATCAGTTTTTTAGATAGTCTTTGCTAATTTGGTTGTTTCTTGTTTGTTTTCCTTAAGTTGGTTTCGAAAATCCTGCATTATATTATTTATGTCTTTAATCTGGGTTGTTATCTGGGTTAAGCTATTCTGTAATTGGCTCAACCCAGTTAGAAAAGTTGCTTGCAAACTTGTCTGGAGCTCTTTTAAAGAGTCTGGTGAAAACATCACTCCCACTGATTTAATTTGACCCGCAGAAGGGTTGGGGGGGGGATGAAGGTGTATTTTTTATATCTGGCTTACTAGATTTGCTCATTTTCATATATTTATTCTAGTATAATTCTATCTTGGACAAAGTAATTATTTTACCATTTCAATTCACTTATCATTATTTTAAAAACTATACAAAACCTATACAACCATGTTCTCCAGTTCCAAAATACAATAGCAAATCAAATTTTCACCATATTCTTTCTACAATCATATAATGCAGCCTCCCCCTTCCCCCCCAGACCAATATTTAGCAAGTAAGCAATTTTAGTCACACAGCAAGCTTTCTCTGACTCACAGTCTGTAAATCACTTCCACAGATAAGGACATTTCTTCACTCTGACATTCTAGAGCTATTCCAGATATGTGTAAAACTTCTGCTGCCTCCCAATCCTCTAATTGCGCCTCAAATTTAAAATGCCTGGTATTTCTCTTCACTCTGACATTCCAGAGCTAATCCAAATATGGGCAAACTTCATGCTACATCACGCCGGAAGTGAAACAATAATAAAAATTGCTTCCACCTCACCAACCATCCGTAATTCTCAAAGTCAGACAAAATAAAGCATATTATTGTAATCCTCTTTAAGCAGAGTGACTCTGGGTATTTGAGCCACTTTATATCTTTTGCTTGTATATCAAACTGGACCCCTCAGGAAAACCATAGTATTGGAGAGGATTCTCATTCCAATCAGATTGTTTCCTTCCCAGGAAAGCAGATGCTGTCCTTCCCTCTCCAATTAGAGTGAAAACCACTTTCTTCAAAGGGGGGGGGGACTTTTCACCTCCCGCCCCCCTTCTTCCCACAGTCCGGCTGCTCAGGTTTGGATGCTCAAGTAAGTCTCTCAGTTCAGATTTTCTTTAATCAGGAAATAAACTTACTCATTTGGAAAATTCTCTAAAACAGCATCACTTCATCTGCTCACTCCTTTCACTCTGGATCATTCATGGCTGCATGCCAAGATGGCTCCCATGTCGGTCTGTGCTTCAGGGCAGACGTTGAAAGCTCAATCTCCACATTGCACCCTCTGCTTTGGTGACACTTCTCCTAGGGTCTCCTTAGGTCTCAGGTTCCCCTGGGACTTACAAACCGAGCGGTTTGGCTCTCCTTCAGGAGCAACTCCGAGGAGAGACTGAAGGTGTCACACCAAAACCCTGCCTTCCCCCATTATGAATAGATAAAATTTGTTGGGCCCCAGATGCAAAAATGTCCAACTTCATAGAAATGAAGATACTGTTCAAGGATGGAATATTCGTTGAGGATCAAAAGATATTCATATGTATGAGAAACTTTTAATTACTACCTTTAAATAGTCTTTGTTAAGATAAAAAGTAGCCGTGAACAAACTAAAATTTTAATATATTTTAAGAAAATATTTTAATTAGATTTAACTTTATATGGTGTTTGAAGGTATGAGATAATGAGTTAGCCAACAATGTGCACCTTACAGTTAACTATTGTTAGGAGATGATTTTAAAAGCCTATAAATATGGGAAGCTGTACTGATCAAGAGTTTGTTCTCAGAAAGGGCTCCTTGCCTATGACCTGCTTTCTTTTGGTGAAACTTTTTTATGGACTCATGTAATTCTTGTCCTGTAATTATCTACATAACAGTGATGGATGGATGGTATAATGTTTTGTGGATTTATTTTATGTTAAAAACAAAATAGTTGTGATTTAATAAAAAACTCAGAATGGACGCAAAGTTTATCTAATAGTATCTACTTGTGTACTATGCCCAGAATGAACCTACAGCATTACTGGGGGGTGGCTCTGGCTAGGAGTTAAATGATCTGGTATAGGAAAGCCAACTAGATATCTAGGGTTTCTTAAGTGCATACCTAGGAACAGCATTTCCTGGAGATCAGTAGTGCAGTAGGAGGGGACAGGAAGGAAAGCTATATTTTGCCATTGGAAAATTTAGTCTGGATCCAACTCTTTATTTTTAGTGTTCCATGACACTTTGAAATTATTTGGGCTCTATTGTGTGCGTGACTTGTAAGGGGAGAAGTTAAAAAAAAAGTTAATATATGATGTAGACTCCCATGATCTGCGTCTATATTGGCTCCTTTTCTGTCTTCAAGATAGTGCCCAACTAATCAATATGGGATCAAATGTTCACTAGAATTACACTGGTGAATACTGTGGAAAATACTGTTCATTGTTACCTGCGTAATCACCTGTCCCATAATCTTCTGTTGGGTCTTCTATTGGACTTGAGCGTACCCGTTCAGCTTTTGGAAAATCATTTCTTTGGGAGTAAGGCTGGGTGGATGTCCCATAGAGTACTAAAGACCATTCTTTCAATTTACCTAGGAGAGACATATTGGAAAAATGATGTGTACCAAATACTGTACCTGTCTCTATCTTCTGTTCTGGTTGTATCATAAATAAACTGAAAGATGTCGTGTGTCAGGTTCTGGACTCAATCACTCTCATGACACTCTTGTTGCAGCAAGAGCATAGACACGTTCTGTGTCAGAACTGGCCACCGGATGCCAGGTCCGACCCTATACAAAAAGCAGGACAGCCCCTCTATGCAAACCACCCAATCAATGTTCACACTCAGCCTGCCAAAGCTCTAGGCCTACCCTCTGGGCCAGCCTAACACCTGCAAACTAACCATTACATCCGAAGGTCAAGTGAAAAGCTGAGATCATGCACTTCCCAGGGTCCTATACGTACTACGCAAGCTCAAGCACACATTCATCCCAGGAGTCACTTCCCCCCCATCCTGGCAGAGACTATAAATGGCATGGGAGAGAAAACAGTGAAAGAAGCATGTTTAAGAAAGCAGTTAACCCCTAACGTAACAGACCAGGACTTTGCCTGGACAGCATTCTACGGCAAGTGAGGCCCGAGCTTGACATAGTGTGAGTTATTGCTGAGAACAATAAAAACACTGGTTGGATCCAGACAAAATTTTATGCTAATGGAAGAAAAAATTAATTTCTGCCAGTTTTCCTTTCCTGGTGCAGACTCCCCATTTACTTCTCATACCATTCCTGAGGCTCCTGTCCCCCAGAAGCAGCATTTTCAGGAGATTAATGGGCTGCAGTGGAAAGGGGGAATCAGGACATTTCTATTCTACTGACACAAATGTCTTCTGTCAGCAGAAAATTAAGTCTGGACTCTACTCATTATAACTATTCCTGTGTCCTAGTCTCACAAAATAATAACAACACTTCATACTGCAGTTTGGATAGCGGGGAGAAAAAACTAATGGGATAGTGCAATAAAATGATAAATAATGTAGAAATATTCGGGTGACCCCTAGTGGGGATTGAAAGCAAGGGACGTTCAGAGATGGCTTGCCATCTCCAGCCTCTGTTTCATGACCTTGATATTCCTTGGAAGTCTCCCATCCAAATACTAACCAGTGCTGGCTCTGTTTAGCTTCTGAGGTCCCCTAAGACCTACACATAATTTCTTCTTAGTGACAATGGTCCCTCTAAGCTGTGGAGTCTTGTGAGCAAAAATTCTACTTTGTGAGCTACTGGCATTAAAATTGTGATCGAGTGATTCGGATGCTGCATAAATTAGTTTGCTCTGGAGCCATCCTTTCTGTGCTAAGACAAAAATGTGTGAGCTGGAGGCTAGAAACCTGTGATCTAGTTCACATTAACTCAGCTTAGAGGGAACACTGGTGACAAGGAATGATGGGGACATGGAGAGAAAAAAGCCCATGTTCACTTATACACTTCATGGACTGCAACATCATACAATGATTTCCATGAGTCAAAGGATCATCACAGAGCATCCACACACAGAAGTTCTGTATCAAACTCAGTATTTTTCAATGCAGACAATTTACACATTAGCTATGAATAACTAAGTGATAAATAATTAAATAAAAATATATCCAGGCTTCTTGGTTCAGCTTGGTTTCAGTTTCCCAGGCTACTGTTATCTGGAAGATTTTAGCATCTATATGAGGGCCGCCTTGTTGGGCATGGCTCAAGACTTCATGGCCACTATAACAACTATTATACTTTCCAAGTATGTCAACAACTTCACAAATGCTGATCATGCATTTAATTTGATGTCTGCTGGATACTTCTATACTTTTAGTATATCCAATTCATACATCAGGGCATGGATTTGTGGGACTCCCAAACTCTGCAGGGGTAAAGGACCCATGAGAATGGCCTGTTCCTAGTAGATTGAGCAAATTCATATTTGAAGTAGAACACAAGTCCAGTGATATAGCTGTTCAAATGCAGCTGTTGAAGTGATCTCTGACTCATGAAATCTTATGGTGGAATAAATTTTATTAATGTCTAAGATGTCACTGGCTTCCTATTTTATTTTGCTGCTGCAAATTAACATGGCTAAGCAACTTGAATGCCATGGGGATATTATTGTTGGTACAAGCTTTTCTTTTCAAAATTTGATTGACCAATCTAATGAATTTGAGGATGCTACAGTAGAGGGTTGGGGAGGCATGAAAGACACAGATGGAAATCCTTGCACTCACATGGGTTTTGAGTTCTTTCCCATGAATATTACCTGTGTGGGTTAAAACCTGTAGACCACTACTGAGCCAGTTTGCTGCAAATATTGTTAATACATCATTGGAGAAGAGTGTGATGTCAGTGGTATTGGCCATTATCTGGCCATTCCTAAAGAAATTACCACTTAATACAGCAGTACTGAAAAAGTATAGGACATGAGATAATTTACCATTTTTCAACAAGGTAATGGAAAAGATGGCTATGGGCAATGTTCCCTCTATTTTTCCCCCCTACTAAGCAGAGCACTTCACATCCTGAGCAGAATATAACTGCTGTAATATTAAAATGGGCAATGGGTAGTGCAAGACCCTGTGCAGCTTCAGATTGTGGCTGAGTGGGGCTTCCTGTGTTAATGAGTGGCTGCTCACACACACAGCTTAGAGGGAACACTGGTTATGCGTCAGCTCCACCAAACCAATCAGGGTGAAGGACAAGGTTTGGGATAGGTACCACTTTAGTGGATCATCCTAGTAGATGATCTATGCCTGGAAAGATCAAGAGAGATTGATCTTGTTTATACTTCTGCCCTGCTCAGTAGCACTTCACACAAGTGACTACCACATTCTTCTGGATTGTTTTGGATGGTTAGGAGTTAGAAGCACTGTTTTGCAGTGATTATATGCCTGTCTTACAAATGGATACCAAAGGGCAGCATTAGGTGACTACCATTTTTCCTCTGTGTCTCTGAACTGGCAGAGCACTGCTAGATTTAAACTTCTCCCTTCTGCTCTTTAATACATTAGTTGAGACTGCTCGAGAAAAATGCCTGAAGCTTTGAAATACAGAAGCATTAGTATTGTGATAACACCCATCAAATCTGTAAGCAGCAGCAGAATCCCTGAATGTGAGTATGTACGTTCTATGATGGGCTGGGTTAATAAATTAAAACTTCTAATGACAGAAGCACTGATGGCTGGCTGACCTAGAAATGAGAGGGTAGTAGTTTCACCTTTACTGATAGGATTCTCTGTCACCGTGAACTAGCAGGTGCATCATTTGGGTGTACACCTGGATGCTGTAGTGCTGCTTGATGCACAGGTAGCAGTATTATCAAGTGCTTTTTCCAGGTTCAGCTGGTGAGCTGACTGGTACTTTTACCATGATTTAGAATTTAGCAAACATCATTTTTGTCTTGATTATGCAAAACATTCAGGATGAGGCTCCACTTGAAAATGGCTCAAAAGCAGCAGGTAGTGCAAAATTCTTTTTTTTTTTAATTTAAACCCAGCAAAAACTGGGCCATTTTATTTTTTAGAAAGAGAAAAGATACTACACATTGAAACAACAAGACAAAGAGATACCAACACATTGCTACAACAACAACCACTACACAAACATACACTACAAAATATTAAAGCCATCTGACAAGGACAACTCATAGAGAATGGAAAACAAGACTTCTGGCTTAATTAAACTGGTTGCCTATTTGTTTCCAAATCCAGTTCAAGTGTCTGTGAACATGTTTATATGCATTTCACATAACGTTATCTCCCATATGTTCCTTCTTGCTCCCTGAGTTATGTTTTGCCCAAATAAAATCTGTAAGGGAAAGAATGACAAGATTCATACCTGGAGTTTTGACGTTTCTCAGCTGTGATGGGGTATCATAAATTTCTAAGATCCAGTCACCAGCTGCTTTTTCACCCCAGCAATGAGTAGTCATGAAATCCCAGTTTTTGAACCCTTCCATGGAATGGTCAAACAACCTTTTTTTTTTAAAAAAAGCAATAACAATATACATGAACAAATCAAAATTTAAAAAGTAACATGCATGAAAAGAGTTGCACCTACTTGTAAATGTTGTTCATCAAGGGGTCTACTTTGTAGTCACCTGTCTGGGACCTGCGCTGGCCTGCCACAGTAGAAGCTTCCAAAGCTTTCTAAAGCCCTATAGAGTACTCTCCCCATCAAAATCCTGTCCTTATATATATTTGAATTTTGGTTCCACAACATTCTATGCTTGCCATAATTGATTCGGCTCAAGAACTGGCAGTCAGAAGACACTGGCCAGGGCTGACTGGCTGCTTCACAAAGTCCCGCCCACGTGGCTGACTGGCTGCTTCGCCAAGTCCCGCCCACGTCAGCCCCAGTCAGTGTTTTCAGCTCAGTCTGCTCCAGTCCTCTGACAGGAGAGGACTGTCTGGAGTGTGAGCGCAGGGACAGGCCCTCAAGGCTGAGGCAAGTGAGAGAAGCCCTTTTCCGCCCCCCCACACCATCCCCTGGGCCTTCTATGGGGGTAGTAGGCCCAGAGAAGGCCTTTTCCGTCCCCCACACGCCATCCCCTGGGCCTTCTATGGGGCACTAGGCCCAGAGAAGGCCTTTTCCGCCCCCCACATGCCATCCCCTGGGCCTTCTATGGGGGCAGTGGGCTCAGAGAAGCCCTTTTCCGTCCCCCACACACCATCCCCTGGGCCTTCTATGGGGGCAGTAGGCCCAGAGAAGGCCTTTTCCACCCCCCACATCATCTCCTGGGCCTTCTATGAGGGGACTAGGCCCAGAGAAGGCCTTTTCCGTCCCTCACACGCCATCCCCTGGGCCTTCTATGGGGGCAGTAGGCCCAGAGAAGGCCTTTTCCGCCCCCACACGCCATCCCCTGGGCCTTCTATGGGGGCAGTAGGCCCAGAGAAGCCCTTTTCCGTCCCCCACACACCATCCGCTGGGCCTTCTATGGGGCACTAGGCCCAGAGAAGGCCTTTTCCGCCCCCCACACGCCATCCCCTGGGCCTTCTATGGGGGTAGTAAGCCCAGAGAAGGCCTTTTCCGCCCCCACTCGCCATCCGCTGGGCCTTCTATGGGGCACTAAGCCCAGAGAAGGCTTTTTCCGTCCCCACACGCCATCCCCTGGGCCTTTTATGGGGCACTAGGCCCCGAGAAGGCCTTTTCTGTCCCCCACATGCCATCCCCTCGGCCTTCTATGGGGCACTAGGCCCAGAGAAGGCCTTTTCCGTCCCCCACACGCCATCCCCTGGGCCTTCTATGGGGGCACGAGGCCGAGAGAAGGCCTTTTCCATCCCACACATGCCTTCCCCTGGTCCTTCTATGGGGGCAGGAGGGCCAGAGAAGCCATTTTTTGTCCCCCACACATCATCCTCTGGGCCTTCTATGGGGGCAGTAGGCCCAGAGAAGCCCTTTCCCCCACACACTGCCTACTGCCCCCATAGAAGGCCCAGGGTATGGTGTGTGGGAGACAGAAAAGGCCTTCTCTGGGCCCAGAGAAGCTCTTTTCTGCCCCTTTTCCCTTTTTCCCCCCCTTTTCCTTTCTTCCTCTCTCTTTTCTTTCACTCTTCCCCCTATTCCTTCCTTCCTTCCTTCCTTCCTTCCTTCCTTCCTTCCTTCCTTCCTTCCTTCCTTTCTCCAACCCTCTCTCCCTTCCACCTCCCTCCCTTCCTTTCTAGGGCCCGTCGTCTTTCACCACAACGGGCTTTGCTCCCTAGTAGTAATATAATAGGAGTGGAATCCAACACTGCCCCAATGAAGACTATGCATTGTGTGAAGGACGAGGAGGACTAATCCCAACTAACCATGAGGCCAAAATTATCAAGAATTCTCAACACTAATTTGACATGTGGATTTAGGATCAGCAGCAAAAGAAAATATGCAGCTTTAAGATTCCCAAAACAGCAAACCTCATATTTATTTGTAACAACAGCAAGACTTCAGTCAAGGAAACTGTTCAGAATTTCAAAACTGTTAGGAAAACATTTAGGTTTCTAAAATTCAAAACAGTCTGAGAGTCACCACCCCTTTCAGGAACCAAGAAAATCTGTAATAGAAAATAGATTCTTGCTGTAAGGGCAGAACTGGTTCAATCACACATTTAACTAACACGGTTTCAACCTGATCCAGCAACCGTTGTGGAGGCAACTGAAAAGGCACTGTAGGTCACATGGAAGGAGTGGGTAGACAACTTTAAGAAATATCCCAGCTATCCATAGTGAGAGAAGATCAGGCTGACAAAAAATGACACAACCTGTTGTGGAATGGTTTCTCTAGTGCCCCATCCCTGAATAAGGGAAGTAATCAGAAGGGCTGCTTCTGGAGAAGCTGACACCTTTTAGGAAATTGAGATATGCCTTTGGGCCATTGTTTGGAGTAATACTCCTTACTATGCTGCTACTGGAAGGTGAACTGTGGTTTGTAGGATGCAGCCTGCTGAAATTGACACTGGGTATGATAAAAACCTTACCTGACCTGTACCTGGAGCATAGCCAGAAGTTTTAGCTCTTTAGTGTTATTCAGGGTGTACCACAAGGAGGCAAGCTAGAATTGCATCAATACGGTGCTTCAGTGTGGCTCAACAACCTCCATGTCCACAAACTTGGTGTCCAACTCAATACAATGGGAACCATCAGTGGATGTATCAGTGGATGTATTAAACTCACTCTGACCTATTGAATACCCATGTTGTGCCACATCGCTCCCCTGCATCTCCGAAGACAAGATGCTCTTCTTTGTGAATATAGAAAGATCATTGAAAACAGGGAGTTGCCTGTCCACAAAGACATGGCTCATGCAGGCCGATCCAGACTAAGATCCCAACACCCAGCAATAAGATCTGCATAAATCCTGCAATCACAAAATTTCAATCTAGGGAATGAATGGTTGTGAACATGGATGGAATAATTTCCACCCAATATCTATAACCTGATAAACACCAATGAGAGGCCTGCAAGATTTGATTTGCCACATTAAGTATGGAAGAAGGCTAATGGAATACAAACAGGTTTTGCCAGCTGTGCAGACCTGTTGTTTAAATGGGGCAAAATACCAGGACCCGAATGCAAATGTGGCACAGCCTGCCAACCTATTTCCCATCTGTCACAGGAATGTGAGTGGTATGCTTTCCAAGGAGATGTGACAGAACTCTTTAAACTCTCCCCAGCTGTGACTGAGTGGACTGTAAATTTAGATATTAGTATTTAGGTGGATTGCCTAATTGGTCTGCATACCTGTTGTATCAACTTGGTTCTGAATTTTATATTAGATGCTTCCTGGATGTAACTCTGCCATACAATAAATAATACTAGCTGGCTACTTCGAGTAAGACAGAAGAAGCTCAAGAATATACCTTCCTATCCAAACTACCCAATTTGTGTCCCTTCCTATTTATGGGAGCTGAATGATAGGATGCCTTTTGCTTATTATGGGTGGATTCCACAACAATTGAGTTCGTTCTTGTGTGGGAGAAGAGAAACTTGCAACTGTGCTCCTCAACCCTCTACAAAAATTCCACCTGGTCGGCGAGGCGATGGATCAGCAACTGGTGGTCGACCGTGTCAAATGTGACATATAAATTTCTGGTATTTTCTAATTAAGCAAACATACAATTGCCACAGTCAAGATCTATGCACATGCTCTTTCTTTCCTCTGTGGCTTGATAAAGTGATGACATTTTGTCTACTTGTTCCGCATTATAGTCAGCATGGTTTGAAAAGAACCAAATCCACCACTCCTGTTGGTTCAACTGAAGAAAGCTGGAAAAGGAGAGACATTCATGGCCAACCAGCTGGCTTCCCATGTTGGTAACAGCAGACTTTGGAGGTATATCATGGCAGGATTGAATCTTCTAAAGAAAGAGCTTGCGGAGTCATGGTAGAAAAAGGCTGGAGAGTTTGGAGGGGGCAAGTCCTACAGGAGAATACATGGACAGAGTGTGTGCCTTCCTTTTTACCTTTTATGCAGCCCTGGTGACTGCAGGTGTTTTGCACTGTATATTATGTTAAATATAATCATGTTAGATTGTTTAGATTTAGAAATGTGGAACTAGAAAGATACAATATGAGGCTTTATGATGCCACAGGACTCTCCAGCCTAGTTCTCACAGATCTGGTAAACCTGGGTCTAGACTGTACCACTTTCAAATTCAAAACAGAAAACTATTTTGTATTCAAAAAGAAACAATGACCTGCCTCAATCCCGCTGTCTGCAGCGATCGTTCATCAGGGTGACCAGCACTATCTTTGTCCTGTGGCTGGGGTGAAAACCGCACTGGAATGGGTCCAGTGCTGATGTGTCATCCAGGAAGCTCTGGAGCTGCTCAGCTACTGCTCTTTCAACAATCTTTCCCAGAAACAAATTTGAAACTGGGCAGTAAGTGGGCGGATCTGTAGGATCTAGGGGTGGTTTTTTCAGGAGTGGTACCACCACAACCTCTTTCAAACCTGCTGGATAGACCCCTGACTCCAGGGACAGATTCATAATGTCCATATTCTCTCACCGCTGGCTTTTACCAACCATGAGGGACATGGTCCAAGAGGAATGTGGTTGGCCTAACTCACACAGGATCCTGTCAACATTGGCATGGGACAGCCCACTGAAGTTGTCGGATACCAAATCTAAAAATGGCCAAGGGGCCTCCAGTTCCTTTACTGTATCAACATTGGTGGTGAGGTCACAGCAGAGCGACAAGACTTTATCCACAATCATGGTACCAGCCAGCACCTCTTCTAGTACCCACCAAGTGTTTTTAGGAAGTGGGTGGGGGCTGGTAGGGTTTTTGCCCACCAGGTTCTGATTGACTATTGGAGATTTGATTTTCTGTGCAGATTTTTTAAAATGTTGCTTTGGCAGCAGCTGCCACCAAGGCACAAGGATCTTCACTATGTGGTTAACGTTAAGCTATGACAATCATTTTGTGGCCAGCTCTACCTCCTGCAGCAGCTATTTTGTAGCAGCCATTTTGTTGGTGCACCCACCATGCCATTTAAGAATTACATATGTGCCCTCAGGCTCAAAAAGGTTGGGGACTCCAATCTAGATGTTGGAAAATGCAAATGGAAAAGTTATATAGGCAAGGGTTGCTGTTATTTTTTGAAATAGAGTTTACTTCTGTATATAGTTTTTCATTAACTCACTTGTCGCTGTAGTTAGTGTTTCACTGATTTTAGCTCTTCTTCTTTGATCATGTGCAAAGTACATGATGTTTTCTGAAATCTTTATCCTTCCAGTTCTTACTTAGGACATTTCCACATGGGTTATCTGTACTGGGATTGATGCTGTTGTGAAGGGGGGGGGAGTTTCCACTGCTTCTCCACAGCGCTATGGTGCAATTGTGCACCTCGCAGGGTTTTCCATCCTTTTCTTTGATCTCTCTCAAACCTACTTTGCTGCTGAGTTTTGGAAAAGATCTCAGTAAAGCCAGGATGGCTGCCATGTGGGTCGGAAAGTTCAGATTTTCCTGCCCACATGGCAGCCATTTTTCCTGACCCCATTACTGTGGTGGCTGTTTCTTTCCCAGCATTGGGAACTTTTTCAGAGTTCTTTTTCAATCAACAGTTTCATATCATTGTATCAGTATAGTATTGTAACAGTAAGTGTAACAGGTTCTGTTAATTCCCAGCTTTCTTTTTCTTTTTTTAAACAAGGTAAGTCTCTAGCATTTTCCATTACAGAGATATAAAGTCCAATAGCACCTTAAAGACTAACAACATTTGTGGTAGGGTATGATGTTTCATGAGTCACAGCTGTATCTGAAGAAATGAACAGTGACTCATGAAAGCTCATACCCTACCACAAATTTTGTTAGTCTTTAAGGTGCTTCCAGACTCTTGCTCTTTTCTACTGCTACAGACAGACTAACACAGCTACCCATCTTGGAATATTGTGTTCAGTTTTGGGCAGCACAGTTTACAAAGGATGTTGACAAGCTAGAATGTGTCCAGAGGAGGGCAACAAAGATGGTGAGAGGTCTGAAGACTAAGTCCTATGAGGAAAGGTTGAAGGAACTGGTTATGTTTAGCTGGAAAGGCGATGACCGTGATATGATAGCCATCTTCAAGTACTTGAAGAGCTGTCATATAGAGGATTGAGTGAGGTAGTTTTGGTTGGACCAGCACTAATGGACTGACCCTCTGTGTTTCTGGCTCCTGACCCCGGCTTGGCTTTTTGGACTTTGTACTATCTTTTTGGCTCCTGACCTTGGCTTGTTCTGGACTCCCTTTGAGTGAGGTTGGACCATCACTAATGGACTGAAATTTAATCAATGGCGCGTTTGGCTAAACAGTAGGAAGAACTTCCTGACAATTAGAGCAGTTCCTCAGTAGAACAGGCTTCCTCGGGAGGTGGTGGGCTCTCTTTTTTTGTAGGTTTTTAAGCAGAGGCTAGGTAGCCATCTGACAGCAATGCTGCTTTTGTGAAATTAGGCAGATCGTGAGAGGGTGGTCAGGAAGGGATGAGTAAGTGCTTGGTCTTATGGCATTCTTATATGCCCAGGGTAATGCCAATTGCCACTTTGCGGTCAGGAAAGAATTTTTCTCCAGGTCAGATTGGCCCAGAGATCTTGGAGGTTTTTTGCATTGCTCTGGCCAAAGAGCAGGGATCACTGGGGGAGCAGTGGGGGAGGTAGTCATGATTTCTTGCTTTGAGCAGGGGGGTTGGACTAAATGACTCTTGAGTTCCCTTCCAGCTCGATGCTTTCTCCACATTTCCTCCTTCTGATAGTCATATTCCAATATTCTTCACTGAAGAAGTCACTTCTCTGATCTTTGATGTAACAGTAACCACTAACTTTTTTCATAGCATCTCTAATAGCTCAAACTAGCCTGATTTTATCACCGCTCAGAAGCTAAGTAGTGTCAGTACTTGGATGGGAGACTACCAAGGAAGACTGAGGCTCTTATGCAGAGGAAAGTAATGGCACCTCTTAACTCAAAAACCGCATGACGTAGAAATTCATCATCATCATCATTTGTCATAGTTCTGCAATTCAAGATCTAGCCAAGTTCTTGGGAACTGCAGATGTATCTTTGCAGGATTCTTGATGTTCCAAGCCCCTATCTGGTGGGATGAGCTGCCATATGAGATCAGGACCCCGCAGGATCTACTACAATTCCAATGACCCCGGCTTGGCTTTGGACTTTGTTTCTGTTTAGTGATTTGGACTTAGCTCCTGACCCTCTGTGTTTCTGGCTCCTGACCCCGGCTTGGCTTTTTGGACTTTGCACTATCTTTTTGGCTCCTGACCTTTGTTCTGGACTCCCTTTGACTGGCACCCCAGCCCATGACACACTGGGCCTTGGTTAAAATGGTGGATGCCCCTCCTCTCTCATGGTCAGTCCCCCCCATCAGTGGCCTGGGGTGCCCACTGTTGTACTGTAGTCAACCTGATTGACATCTGATCCAACCTGTTTACATGGTATTTATGATTCTACTTTGTTTTTATAGTGTTTTAACTGTACTTATTAAGTTGTGATGTAAACTGCCCTGAGCCTGCTTGTTGGGAGGGTGGTATATAAATCAAATAAACAAATAAAAATAAACTATCTTCTAGAGCTGAGCTGGCATTATTTGCTCAGTGCCCAGTATGTCCAGGTGTTTCTTGAATGTCCACATATTTTTGAGACTTCTAGGCACTGCTCTGTTGGCTCTAGTGACAATTAGCATTATGGTACCTTCTCTAACTCGGTTCATATGTCTTGGTATTTGGTGGTCATCTCTTGTTTTCTCTTTTCTATCCTGCTGTCTCCTGGGATTGCAATGTCAGTGCCTTTCTAGCTTGCAGTGCTCAAGGTGGCTTACAATATAAGTAAAATAACAGTTATAAAATGCAAAAAGATGGCAGTTTAAAATACCAATTAAGACTGCCAGTAAATAAAAACTAAAGTAGTCAAATTCAGTCCTTATTAAAATTGTCTTCAGCTGCCTTCTGAAGATCAAAAGTAATGGGGCCAGGCAGGTCCCTGCAGAGGTTGTTCTGTAATGGTGAAGCTGCCACCAAAAAGGCCCTCTCTTTTGTGCCCATCAGACAAGCTTCTTTGAATTGGTGGGACTGTCTGGCGGGCCTTTTGCTGTGATCTCACAGGGTCACCATGAGTCAGTTGTGCCTTGACAGTAATATTTTACCGTATTAACCTTTTCAGCTAAGGATCTAAAACCTCTTGATCAACCAGTCAGATTCTGAAATTGGAAAATGTAGTACATCAGTTCTCTGAAATATTTTATTGTTACCCTCCACTAGTATTTTTATGAACGCCTTTGCCCTATTACATTTAGGCTTGCCAATCTCCAGGTGGAGGTAGGGGACCCTCTGATTTCGGAGGCTCCTACCCACCACCAGCCAGTTGGCCAGCAGGGGAAGCCCCATCACATGTCCACCCCTCTCCTCCTGTGTGATTTAAAGGGCCCTTCAGCTGATCAGCAGGAGCATGTGGCCACTGATCAGTTGGAGAACCCTTTAAATCCTCAGGAGAAGAAGGAGAGGGGCTGCTACTGGCCGTGCGCCTGAACTCTAAGCAGCAAATTTGCCGCTTGGAATTCAGGTGTGGGCAGGCTCCACTTGCAATGAACCATTTAAAGGAAAGCTTCCCTTTAAATGGTTTCTTGTGAGTGGGCACCACCAGTGCCTGCCAAGGGACTGTGTCCCCAACATGATGCCGTCATTTGTGCATGGTGTCATTGCACTGAGGAGTCCACACACCTTCCTGGCATGCCCCCCAAAGTCCCCTGCTGGGGAAGGGTAAGGACCTGGCAACCCTAATTCGGTGCCACTTTTTTTAGTAGCAATATGTTTCTATTTTCTCACAAGAATTCTCCCTGTTTTTAATTCTGTATAGTTTGTTTTTTTCTTCTTGTTTTGCCACTTGTGTCTGAACTGGATGGTGATGAACTCTTGAAAGGCTCAGAGTATTTCTGTTGATATAATTGCTAGAAGCAAGTCCTATTGCAATGCATTAGCATCACTCCAGGCAGGCACTCAATAAATGAAAAATAAATAGGTTCTGTGGCTCTAGGGATATAAGTGTTGCTGGAAAGTAAGATGCAGCATAAGAAAGTTTATGTTTTTAAGAAATTAGCTTTTTCCTTTTAAACTGCAGTACAGTGTAAAATATTCACTTCTTGTGAGAAGAGTATTCTCCAGTGTACAAGGTGTCTTTATTTGAAACCATTACTACATATAGGGAAAAGTAAAGTATGCCCCAAACAATAACAAAGGCATTCAAGTTCAGAGCTGAGATTACTGTAGGTCTAGTACAAATAAATTGCATGACTCCAAAGTATGGTTGCATTTAAGGACTAACATTAAGCAGCTGATGATCTAAATCTCCTAAGTAAAGAAATTTTGCAAACCAAAGAGTAGAGTTGCCAGATCTCTCCTGGCAGCTGGAGAGGGATGGGGAGTGGGCTTACCGGGAGCAGGGAGTTTCATCTGATGTTTCAGCGATGTGCCCACATTACTTCCAGCATGACCCAGAAGTGATGTGGGCATGTTGAGGATATTGGGACGATGCTCTGGTTTGGGGGCAAAACCCAGACCGTCGCCCCAGAGTGCCTATGTCACTTCTGGGTCACGTTGAAGTCACATAGGCATGTTGCTAAAACATCAGGTGTTCCTCCCTTTTTTGCAGTAAGTCCCCCTCCTGCCAGCTGATCAGCGGTGGAGTGGTGGGGCTTGGGAATGGGGGACTGCCACCCCCACCAGGGGGTCTGGCATCCCTCCTGAAGAGGCATAGGTAGATTTTGAAGTTACTAAGACAAATTTTCTTAAAACTTTGGTGGGGTTTGCTGTTGAAAAGTGCAGTTTCCACAGTAGTGGAAGAAAGTAAATGGATAACAACAATAAACTAGGGATATAACCACAGGAAAGTAATCTACTGATAATGAAAATTTCATTTTTTTACACATTTGGGGCTCTAGTCCTTAAAAGCTTATACTAAAAACATGTGAAGTGCTTTTTTTGCTGCAATGTATTATTACTCTAGAAATTATTTCATTTCCTGTCATATATCTGTTGCATTACTTGTAGGTACATTTATAAGAGGAAAATATTAGAGGGGAACTCTGATAAAATTAGAAAAACATGCCAAGATTAAGTGCTGCTTTAGGTTATGTTAAAAGTGACATCATGTCCATGTAAAAGCAAGCCTCGTCAGCATTGCTAAGGAAAAGTTCATTATTAAACTCTATAGTTCAAGAGAGATGTTTACAAATTGGAAATGTTTTTAAGGACAGTTGTGTCTCAAGAGGGGAAAAGAAAGGGAGAAAGGCTATCCATGTTGATAGTTTTAAGTTATTTGAAAAGATAACAGAAGAGATTATCAGAAAGGTGTTAAAAGTATGGCAAAAAGCAAAAAATAAAAATTGAATTTAAAAGGTGGGCATTGAGAAAGGAAAGAACTGCCTAGGAGGGTTGCAGTATTTGCTGCCTTCTTAGGTTTCAAGGAAAGGCTGTGAAGATCTTTTGGGGGGATATTTTAAGGATAGGGTCTCCTGCCTTGGTTCAAAAACAGAACAAGATGATGGTTTAAAATGCTGAAGTTTTAACATGAATTTTCCTGAGCTGCTGAGGGATGGGGAATGGATCATTATTTTAGATTTACATTCCCTGTCTCCAGGGGTCTTTTCATAGAAAAAGACCTGCAGGAGCTCATTAGCATATGGTATGCTAATGAGCTACTAGGCTATTAGCATATGCCACACCCTCTGACAGCACCGGAAGTGATGTCAAAAGTGGGGAGGCATCTTCAAAAGCTTCCCTTTCCCCAGCTGGCCTGGGGGGGAGCGAAGAGAGAAGGGGTTTAAAGTTTAAACCCCTTCTCACTAGAGTTGGGCCACAGAAGGAGGAAAGAGAGAGTAGAAAGAAGAAAAGGAGGAAGGAAAGAGGGAAAGAAAGGAAAGAAGGAGGGAAAGAAAGAGAGAAGGGAAGAAGAAGGGAAACAGGGAAAGGAGGAAAAAAGAGAAGAAGGTGGGAAAGAAAGAAAGAGAAGGGAAGAAGGAGGGAAAGAGGAGAAGGAAAGGAGGAAAAGAGAGGAAGGAAGAAAGAGAAGGAAAGGAAGGAAAGAAGGGAAAGAGAAAGGAAAGGAGGGAAAGATCGCAAAGACAGGGAGGGAGTCTCTCCCACCACCACCCCATCAGGCCCCGCCACCCCCACCCCTACAGATCCCTAACTTACCACTTCGGTGGGGGCCGGGGAAGCTAGCGGCGGGGCTCTCCTGGTGTCCCCCAAGCCGCAGCGCTCCTGTGCGGACCCAGGGGACATGGCGACAGGGCTCTCTGGCCTCCCCCGAGCTGCAGCGCTCCTGCGCGGCCCCGGGACACCGGTGTGGGAGGCTGTTCGCGTGTTCCCCGGGCCGCAGCACTCCTGCACAGCCCGGGGATGCTGGCGGGGGGGCTGTTCGCGTGTTCCCCAGGCCGCAGCACTCCTGCGTGACCCGGGGACACCGGCGGGGGGGCTGTTCGCGCATCCCCCAGGCCGCAGCACTCTTGCACAGCCTGGGGATGCTGGTGGGGAGGCTGTTCATGCATCCCCTGGGCCGCAGCGCTTCAGCGTGGCCTGGGAATGCTGGCAGGGGGCAGAGCTTGCCGCCACCGCCATTTGTTGTCGCTGTGGAGCTTCTGGAGCGGTGCTCCGGTGCGCTCCCCCCCGAAAGACCCCTGCCTGTCTCCTATATTCCATACTATGACACCTTTAACTTCAGAATACATAGCTCACACAGTCTTTGAGGCCCACTGATTAACTTCTTGTTGTTTTTTGTTCCTTGCCGCCTGCTCATTTAAACTTAGGTTTAAATGATCCAAGCTATCTCTGTGAACAGATGAAGCAATTTTCACCAATTTCCCATCTCACTGTAAATTTCTTCATTATCCCCATCCTAAGGAGCAACTTTTTGAAAGTGCAGGGAGAGGAATCAATGACGGATAAACAGGAACAATTTGCTTATGAAAAAATCTATGCGCAGGGTCCCCAACTTAGCAACTGTTGGCCATGTGGGGCCCACCAAAATCTTTCCTGGCACCTACTAGATGTTTTTAGTAAGTTGGAAAGGCCAGATGGGATTTCTGATGGGCCATTGAAAATTTGATTGGCTGTGGAGATTCAAAAATAGGATTGCCAGGTACTTAGCTGCTGCCAGTGGGGGATTTGGGAGGTGTTCCAGGGGTGGGCATGTCGATGATATCACTTCCAGAAGTGACTTCATTGTGTCAGCAACATCAGATTGACACTCTACTTTTTGTGCAAAACTCTATGGTAAAAATGGCTACAAACCATAAAGTTTTGCCCAAAAATAGAGCCTTGACCATGATGTCACAGTATAATGTAGAAAAGTTTTTTCCATCACCCACAATAAAGGTCTAGAGGTTTACGATTTATTCTTCAAAATCATTTGAGACGTTTCTGCTTGTGTGAATAGAAAAGTGGGTGGAGGTGTAAAAAACCCAAACATAAACTGATGTGGACATTTTTCCAAGACTTGGCATGTCAGATTTTGGGAGAAATGACTGTAGTAACTTAACAGTTGAGAAAGTTTTCATAGTGCTTTCATAGGTAGGATAATAGGGACTGCACTAAAAGAATGTTGTCTTGAATTTCTCTCTTGTTACTTGTTCCAGTCTGTAAGCTGTCACTGGAGCCCCTATGGAGAACAGCTGTACAAGAATACTGTGTTGAATTATAGCTCAGAAAAGCGCTCTGTAGCTTAAGAATACTACTTCCACTTCATGTTCCATTAGTCATACATGCCAGGATCCAGTTTACAAATCTAGTTGCTAGTTTAGAATGAACTGAAAGACTTTATATCGGTGGTGGCGAACCTATGGCATGTGTGCCAGAGAGGGCATGCAGAGCCCTCTCTGTGGGCACACGCACCATCACCCCAACCACCGTAGCACCCATAAAGCAGGTCACTCTGCCTCCGCTCCTCCCTGCTCTGGGCCTCCACTGCCCGCCACGTCGCTGCCCGCCCATCTCTTGTCCCAGTCCCAGGGGCCCCTGGAAAGCCCTCCCCAACCCCCACCCCATCTTCGCAGGTCCATGCTAAAGTGTGGGCCCCTGAGAACCCCTCCCCGCCCCTCCATCTTCTCAGGGCTGCACTAAAGCACAGGCCCCTGGAAAGCACTCCCCGATCCCCTATCTTCACAGGGCCATACTAAAGGGCAGGCCCCTGGGAAGCCCTCCCCGACCCCCCCATCTTCACAAGGCCATGCTAAAGCGCAGGCCCCTGGGAAGCCCTCCCTGACCCCCATCTTCACAGGGCTGCACTAAGTGTGTCCCCCCCCAGGTAGCAATGCAAAGAGTCCAGTGGCATCTTTAAGACAAATCAAGACTGATTTCCCACAAGCTGCTGCTCCACGCTCGCTCTTCCCTTTGCCCCACCGTACATTCAGATCTGCCCTCAGAGAGGGACTAGATCTGATAGACAGAGTGCCTGAAGAACTATGGACAGAGGTTCATGACATTGTACAGGAGGCAGCAATCAGCACCATCCCAAAGAAACAGAAATGCAAGAATGCAAAGTGGCTGTCTGATGAGGCTTTACATATAGCAGAGGAAAGAAGGAAAGCAAAAGGCAAAGGTGAAAAGGAAAGATTTACCCAACTGCAGATTTCCAGAGAACAGCAAGGAGAGATAAGGAGGCTTTCCTGAATGAACAATGCAAAGTAATAGAGGAAAACAATAGATTGGGAAGGACTAGAGATCCCTTCAAGAAAATTGGAGAAATCAAGGGAACGTTCCATGCAAAGCTGGCCATGATAAAGGACAAAAATGGTAGGGACCTAACAGAAGCAGAAGAGATTAGGAAAAGATGGCAAGAATACACAGAAGAACTATACAAGAAGGACCTCAATATCCTTGACAACCACGACGGTATAAGCACTGACCTCGAGCCAGACATCCTGGAATGTGGAGTTAAATGGGCCTTAGAAAGCACTACTAACAACAAAGCTAGTGGAGGTAATGGTATCCCAGCTGAACTATTCAAAGTCTTACAAGAAGATGCTGTTAAAGTGCTGCATTCAATTTGCCAACAAATTTGGAAAACACAACAGTGGCCACAGGATTGAAAAAGGTCAGTATACATTCCAATCCCAAAGAAGGGCAATGCCAAGGAATGTTCAAACGATCACACAATTGCACTCATTTCACATGCTAGCAAGGTCATGCTAAAGATCCTACAAGCTAGGCTCCAACAGTACGTGGATAGAGAACTGCCAGAAGTACAAGCTGGGTTTCGAAGAGGTAGAGGAATTAGAGATCAAATTGCCAACATTCGCCAGACTATGGAGAAAGCAAGAGAGTACCAGAAAAACTTCTGCTTCATTGACTATGCTAAAGCCTTTGATTGTGTGGATCACAACAAACTATGGCAGGTTCTTAAAGAGATGGGAGTACCAGACCACCTCACTTGCCTCCTGAGAAACCTGTATAAGGGTCAAGAAGCAACAGTTAGAACCGGATATGGAACAACTGACTGGTTTAGCATAGGAAAAGGAGTATGACAAGGATGTCTATTGTCACCTTGCTTATTTAATTTATATGCAGAGTACATCATGCAAAATGCTGGCCTGGATGAATCACAAGCTGGAGTTAAGATTGCTGGGGAAAAGATCAATGACCTCAGATATGCAGACGATACCACTCTGATGGCAGAAAGTGAAGAGGACCTAAAGAGCCTCTTGCTCAGGGTGAAAGGAGAACACAAAAGTGGGCTTGAAGCTCAACATCAAAAAAACTAAGATCATGGCATCTGGCCCCATCACTCCTTGGCAAATAAAAGGGGAAGTCGTAGAAGTAGTGACAGACTTCACATTCCTGGGATCCCAGATCACTGTAGATGGTGACTGCAGCCATGAAATTAAAAGACACCTGCTCCTTGGGAGGAAAGCAATGGCAAACCTAAACAGCATGATAAAAAGCAGAGACACCACCCTGCCAACAAAAGTCCACATGGCCAAAGCAATGGTATTCCCAGTAGTAACATACGGCTGCGAGAGTTGGACTATAAGGAAGGCCGAGCGCCGAAGAATAGATTCTTTTGAACTATGGTGCTGGAGAAGACTCTTTAGAGTCCCTTGGACTGCAAGGAGATCAAATCAGTCAATCCTAAAAGAAATCAACCCTGACTGTTCCCTGGAAGGCCAGATTCTGAAATTGAAGCTCAAATACTTTGGCCACCAAATGAGAAGGGAGCACTCACTGGAGAAGACCCTGATGCTGGGAAAGATTGAAGGTCAAAGAAGAAGGGGACGGCAAAGGATGAGATGGTTAGATCATCAATGCAATGAACATGAAATTGAGCAAACTTCAGCGGACAGCGGAAGACAGGAGGGCCTGGCGTGATCTGGTCCATGGGGTCGTGAAGAGTGGGACTCGACTGTGCGACTGAACATCAACAAATGTGACTGCAAGGAGATCAAATCAGTCAATCCTAAAAGAGATCAACCCTGACTGTTCCCTGGAAGGCCAGATGCTGAAGCTCAAATATTTTGGCCACCAAATGAGAAGGGAGCACTCACTGGAGAAGATCCTGGTGCTGGGAAAGAATGAAGGTAAAAGAAGAAGGGAACAGAAAAGGATGAGATGGTTAGACAGTGTTATCTAGGCAACGAACATGGAATTAAGCCAACTCCAGAGTACGACAGAAGACAGGAGGGTCTGGCATGATGTGGTCCATGGGGTCGCAAAGACTCGATTGTGCGACTGAACAGCAACAACAATGTGAAACTTAAAAACATTGAAGTTCATCACTGTGCAGACCCACATCTTGAATCTGTGCAGGCATGTTGTAGTAGAAGATTCCAAGACTTTCCAAAGCTCTTCAATGGCTCGCCTCTTTTCTCCAGGTTGGGGACAGAGGGTGGCGATAGGGGAACAGCCGTCCCAGAGGCACCCACTTGAATGTGGTGTGCCTCAGGGGGCAGTGCTTTCCCTGATGTTGTTTAACATCTATATGTGCCCCTCGCCCAGACTGCCAGGAGGTTTGGGCTGGGTTGCTGATGACACCCAGCTCTATCTGATTTTGGGCGGCTGGTCGGGCTCCGACCCAGAAGATCTGAACTGGGCACTACAGGCTGTGGCTGAGTGGCTCAAGCTGAGCCGGTTGAAACTAAATCCAGTGAAGATGGAGGTCCTGTGCCTGAGTCGGAGCGGACCAGGGTTGGGGCTCCCTCTCCCAACCTTTGATGGGGCACTGTTGGTGCCAGCATCAGAGGTTAGGAGTTTGGGAGTGCTCCTGGACCCCTCCTTAACTATGCAGGCCCAGGTGGCAGCCACTGCCAGATCGGCATTTTATCATCTTAGGCTGATTTGGCAGTTGGTTCCCTTCCTTGGCCACGATGACCTGGCTACAGTGATCCATGCGACGGTCACCTCGAGGCTAGATTACTGTAACGCTCTCTACATGGAGATGCCTTTGGCACAGATCTGGAAGCTGCAGCTAGTGCAGAATGCGGTGACCAGGTTGATGATGGGTCTCCCCAAGTGGGAGCACATCCAGCCTGGGCTGAAAGCGCTGCACTGGCTGCCAATAGCTTACCGAATCCGTTTCAAAGTGCTGGTACTTACCTTTAAAGTCCTATATGGCCAGGGTCCGACTTACCTGAGGGATCGCCTTTCCCCACATATACCCCCAAGAGCACTTCGGTCTGGGGCACAACATCGCCTGGTGGTTCCAGGACCCCAGGAGGCCAGGCTCACTGCTACCAGGGCCAAGGCCTTTTCAGTGGCAACTCCTACGTGCTGGAATGAGCTCCCAGAGGAGATCAGGGCCCTGCGGGACCTTATGCAGTTCCGCAGGGCCTGCAGGATGGAACTCTTCTGCCTGGCTTTCACATAGGGGCCGCCACTACCGCCACTACCACCACCACCAATGATGTGGACAACATTGGGGTTAAGGATGGCCCGGGAAGATCTGCCACACCTCTGGGTGACTGATATCAGCTGTAGGATAACACCATACCTAGAGAGCTGTCTGTTTACCTGCATATATTCAGGGACCATCCTGCTTTCAATTGTTGCTTGTGATTAATTGTTATTAATGTTTTTATGGCTTTTATCCTGTTTTATATGAGCATTGCCCCTTGTAAGCCGCCCTGAGCCTGTTCGCGGGGAGGGCGGGGTAAAAATCCCAATAAATAAATAAATAAAATAATAAATAAATACTTTTCATTCAAACTCACTGCCTCATCAACTGCCTTTGTGAAATATGTCACTTCCTCTATATTCTCCAGCAATCTCACCAATCAAGGTGATGTCAAAATTTAATGCTCCCAGCACCAAATATTACAAGATTACTCATTGTGACAGGGATCTCAGATTTCCTCAATATTTTAACTCTTTCTATAATATATGTACTCTATTCATTTTTGTTTAAAAATGAATAAAAATTAAAAATGTTTAAAGCTCTGATCAGACGAATAGTTGAATGTAATTACCGTACCTGTTAGCCAAAAGCTGAGACCTTGTTCCAGAGGGAGATGTTAAATAAATTGCCAAGTCACCCCGTCGTGGGTGCATTATAGTGATACGCACAACAACATGTTCCAGGTAGATCACATGGTGATTGGGATTATCTGCACAGCCTGTGGCTTTATATATTGAGCGAACTCCATTATCTGGTCCATTACGAATGCTATCTGGTCGTATTGTTCTGTTTCAAAAACAGCAACATGGTAGCCAATGAATAATAGATAACGTGCTGTTATAACTAACTAATATGCTTTGAAAATGTATATTTAATTGTGGTTATTCAGAAATTTAACATATATTTTATTAAAAATGCCCAACTTTCTTTCCAAAGCCTTGCTGTATTTTTCTTTCTGTTCTTTGAAGTTTATGACAGTAGTACTACTAACTAAAGGATAAGCATTATTACACGAAAAAGTGAATTAATGAAAAATACACTTTAGTTAAAAGTAATTCTGGATTCCAGAATACATTTTTTCAATCTTTTTTCCAATTTTCTTATTAAAAGTAATTTGTTCCTCATCTAAAAATATGTGATGACACAAAGGGGTCATAAACTACCATATGTACTTCCAGAACTTTTCAGTTTCATTATCACCCATGAAAAGAATAATTTATTTTCAAGTTCTCAAAAGAAGAGAAAGAATGGATAGCACGAAACTAATGGGCTAATATTATTGTACAGACATACTTATTACAATAAGAAAATATCAGAAAAGACTTAGGCAATGCATATCAAATGATGATAACAACCTTTACATGGTAGTTTGGTTATCTGAAACAACTATATTAACTTCTATGGATAGCTTTCCTATCATGTAGGTACAGTATCTGTCCAAGGAAGAAAGCTTATTAATACTAAAATAAAGCTAACATCTGGGACTTCAAAGAATAGAGGACGTTGGTGGAATAAAAGCATAGAGGAGGTTGGTGGAATAAAAGCAATCTGCCCTAACTCTGCTTATCAAGAGACCCTAAGAAAACAAAAGTTAAAAAACTCTGAATTAAGCAAAATGTTGTCTATCTTCCATAAATTTCTATGAGCTCAGCCTGGGGAGCAAAGGCCCTGCTGAGCTGGGAGGGGGTGAGGGCCAGTGTTGCAAGAGGGCAGCCCACTCAAGCAGGAGCAGCCAGCCAGGCTGTGGGGATGCCTTGTGGAGGGACAGACACCTTCACACATGCACCCTTCAGAGGCAACCATTGGGCAGGTGTGACGAGGCAGGCACAGGCATGCCAGCTCTCTAGCCCTTGTTCAGACTGGCTCCTGAGCCATCGGGAAAGAGGCTTGGCCTCCTTTTCCTTCCTGCCACACAGGTGCCTACATCACTTCTTCTTCTTCTTTTTTTTAAGGGTGCCTACATCACTTCTGAATGATGTGGTGACGTAGGCATGTCGGGACATGTGCCCCCCCCCCCCAATTTTTTTCTGGCTAAGGGGCTGAGAAGAGTCCTGCTGGCTGCAACCAGCCATGTGACTCTAAAGCAGGAACAGTTTGCCCTGCAATGTTAGGTGTTCAGGCCAATTGCTCCGAGGCTTGGTGGTCACAAGGGAGGTATGGGCTGAGCCAGGGGACTACATCATGAATGCACGCCGCCCTTCCCTATTTAAAGTGAGCCCTTCAGTGGTTGGTGGCATTTTTTCTCACTCTGCCCGTTTGCGTTCAGTTGTTACGGGGTTTTATGTACATTGTCATTTGTAATTGTTACAGCTTTGTGGTGGTTTGGGCATTGGGACAAATCCTCTTTTGGGGGAGGCGGTGTCTGTGCACCCACCTCCGCTGGGTTGAGGACTCTCTTAAGGAGTCTTGGGGATGGAGCATTAAGTGGCATGCTCAGGCAGGGGCTGTCGGCTGGCTTTCAACACTAGGGGCAGTGGCCAATGCTCATGTGGGACCCTGGAAATCCACCATTCTGTGGTGTTACCCCTCAGCAGGCAGGCTGTCTGATGCTGGATCCATCCCCATGCTGTGCCTATGCCCTCGCTCTGCATCCAATAAAACTAATTTGATAGTTTTCTAACCTAAAACGTAATTAAAACACACAGTACACAAGGAGTTTATCCTACCAAGCTGAAGGCAGATATACATTAGCGCCACACATGGTGATGTGGGTTTGGGTATGACCTAAAGTGGCTTATGCTGCTACTTTATATATCTTGAATCCAAAATTTAACAGGCACTCCTTAGGCAAGTGTGCTGCTACTATGGATCCCTAACTCTTTGACCGTTTTCTCTAAAGTTTAGCTGCCAGAGGATTCAAACCTCCTAGCCAAGAGTTTCCTTCTGGGATACTAGAGGAGACTAACTAGATTGTTGCACCAGTTTCCTCAATGGTGGTACTCACCAAGGAATCTGGGTGCTTTCCAAACATCAGTTTAAGAGAAGCTGGCAGGAATCTAAATGTACAAACATAAGCTACAGTAAAACCTTTTCTATCTAGCATTTGATTATCCAGAATATTCAGTTAACAGGCACTTCCTGGAGGGCCACCATACAAACACAAACTACAATAAAGCCTTTTCTATCTAGCATTTGATTATCCAGAATATTCAGTTAATAGGCACTCCCTTGGCCACTATACTCCTGTGTATGCTCCAGCTGGCCAGCTTGATGTCCTAGCCATTGTTGGATTTCTGCCTGGTGGTACTGCCAGCTTATGTCATCCTTGGGTACAGTGTTCCCTCTAAGCTGAGTTAGTGTGAGCTAGCTCAGTTTTTAGCTTCGGGCTCACACATTTTTGTCTTAGGTTAGGAAAGATGGCTCCAGAGCAAACTAATTTATGTAGCAGCCAAATTGCTCTCTCACAACTTTAATGCCAGTAGCTCATAAAGTAGAATTTTTGCTCAGGAGACTCCACAGCTTAGAGGGAGCATTGCTTCCTTTCCCCTGCTGGGAGTGAGGTCTGCTGGACAGTTTGCCTGCTTGGCTGCCTGTTGTGTACAATGGCTCTGTAGACTGACACAAAAGGTTCTGTCAGGTATGGGAGATGGTCCCTGTAAATGACTCTGGAAAGGGGTGGGGCACAGCAATGCGTCCGAGTATCTGGAACATTTGGTTAACCAGCAACACCCATTCCCAATGAGTGCTAGATCAGAGCTTTTTCTGTACTATGTACAACCGTAATATGTCAGCAAAAGTTTTCAGTAAATATTACTTTATTTGACGATCTGTGTTCTCAACACACACATGCTGGGGAGGGACAGTTGTCCATTTTTCTGCTTCCTTCACCATAGCTTCAGCATCCATTAATCCAAATCCATATAGGTGGCTAACTGAAATATAAGCAAAATCATTACAATCACAAAATAATTCTTTGTCCTTTAGATAATACAATAGCCATTACAGTCTCTGCCTATATTCCTGATTCCCGTGACCCAAACTTGCCTTGGTTCCATACCAGAGATGCAAAGGTGTGTGTGTGTGGGAATCCTAGAAAAAGTCAGAAGGGGAAACAACCTTTTTCCAGTTAATTTTGGAGAACACTGAAAAAGAACCTCCTATGAAATTTTATCCTTTGGAATGAATGACATGCTTTTAAAAGTAAGGTTTACCCACTCAAAATGTATAGTATGACTATTTTAATGTCAGATATTCTACAGCACTAGAGGTCTTGCAGGGGGGCATCTCATATCCCCCTCCCCCAATATTTCCTCTTCCACTTCCATGAAAACCCCCATAACTTGTCTTCCTGATTTCTTTTCTCTTTTCCATATACTCACCATCCTACCTTTATCTGCCTCCATCTTTAGTTTTCCTTCCTTCATTCCCCTGGGGACCCTCTACCCAGGAAAACTATGGTCTAGTTGCATGGAACTCACAACTGGGCCAGGCCCAGCTGCACAGTAGGGAACCTGCAAGGACTTGCAAGAGGGCACCTTATTTACACTGGTATCCCCTTCCCCACACTGTACTCTTTCCCTCCTCCCAGCAACTCCTGTACCCTCACCTTTCCATGCTTCCTTCTGTCTTTCCCACCTACCAACCAACCTTCCTTTTATCTACCTCCCATCTCCAGCTATATTTATTGTTTAATTATTCTATTTATACCCTGCCTTTCTGTGACAGTTAGGACATCTTAGCCTTTCTAAGCCTCAGCTGATTTCCAAATTGACCTCTGACAGACTCATGTTAGCCCTCAGTGTACTTTAGCCTTGTGAACTATATCTGCATTTCTGAAGAACAGCTATCTGTGTAATGCTGAGGTCAACATATCTGCTGGTGGGAAAAAACCTTGTTTCCTGTTTCTTTGCAAATATAAACATGATAAGATGTTTTGAGAACATTTACTAATTTTACTGACTTTTGTCTACAACAGTGATGGAATAGTTTTGAGGGAAAGAAAAAATGATGCCAAAGAGAATGTTCTGAGTTAACCATGCTTGTTCATACTTGTTCTTTGTCCTTCCATTTTTTAAAACAATTTTTAAAAGGACACAATGTTTCGAGCCCTCTTTGTTTTTAATGTAGGAGAGTTTATAGAATTCTAATCACCACACCACACTGGCTTTTGTTATATGGTTGCTGTTGAACAGTAGCAAGCACTCCTGGGTGAATCATGCAAGTCACATGGTATCAAGTTGTTCAGTGGTTGCTGTCAGGCCTGGCCCAGATAGCCAAACAGCCCTGGAAAGTGCCCTGCCTCCCCCCACGCCTTTCACTGACAAAAACCAGACTGGCAACACTGTTGTGATTGACTAGCAATAGCAGTGAGAGCACTAGTTCCTTAAAGCTATAGGTACTGCTTCTATTATTTTTGGGGGGGTTAACTCCCCCCTGTGTTTCTTTTATTTTTAGTTTTTCTGCAAACCTGCAACTTTTTTCCCTGGAACTTTTTTTTCAGTTTTAAAGGTAGATCTTTCTCACCTGTGTGTGGCTCCAATAACTGGATTTCAGTATCCAAAGATTTGGCCACGTTGAAATTTAGATATATTGATATTCTGTAGTTATATACAATATTTGTGATGACACTTTTTATTTTAAAAAGTTATATGTCAACTTTCCAGATACCTGCTTGAGGTGGCACACGAAGTAAAACAATACAATAATAATAGCATAACATTATTAATAAACAAGCCATACAAGAAGTGAGGTTATTTAAATTTCTCATATAAATGTGACAAGTTTCATTATATTTAGTATACTATGTGTGCATGATGGCATTGTTTTCACTGCTAAAAAGTTTTTTAATATATTGTTAGTATATGAGACTATTTCTGTCCGAAGGATACATTTCCTTTTGCTTACTACAAAATTTGGATTCTATTTTTAACTTCTCAGATGGCAAAAACGAAGTTATATGTATGCACTAAGGTAGCATGGGGTGCAGCTTGGGTTTATTTGTAATGTGCTAAGACACTGGAAACACAATCCTAAAACCAGTCTCTAACAGTGCAATCCCGGGGGGGGAAGCAAACCCTCCCTCTGGGCCACTGACCTGGGTGCTGAACCTTTTCCCTGCAGGAGCAGATGGACCTGACACAGCTGAAGAAGTCCCCTCCCCAACAGCTGCCAGAGTGTACATGAGGGAGAAAGAGGAGAGGAAGGACAAGATACAGGGGCCCATGCTGTATTGAAGCATTTGAGGGGGTGCTCACTGTGCTGCATGGCAGCCCTTTTTGTGAGTCAGCTGGCCTGAGGCAGGGAGTGGAGAGCACATGGTGAGGTGCTGCTAGAAGGTAAGAGTTTTTTGTCTTTCTGCCTTTTGCCTTTCCTAGATGCTGTGTGAGAAGCTGAGGGTGAGTGGGTTCACTGGAGCTTGCTAGAGAGTAGTTCTGTTTAAGTTCTGTTTGGGGATAAGTTGTGTGCTGGGGGCTGCTGGGAGCTGAGTGAGTTGCTGTTGATTGCTGTTGATTACAAACCACACCACCTGCTGTGCTGAGCTCTGCTATGCTTGGCAGGAAGTGATCTTTTGAAACAAAAGTCTTCTCGCAGAAGGCGTGAGCCGAAGGGTGAGAGCTAAAGGGCTCTTGGCCTGAGGATCTGTCTGAGGGCCCCGAAACTCTGCTCAGAATACTCTTGGAATACACTTGGATGGCAATGATTACGACTGAAGGCCCCTTTCCAGTCACCTGCATGGAGTATGCCATGTTTGTTTTCCTCCCGGAAGAGAGGAAAGACTTCACTTGTCAGAAGTGTAAGCTGGTCAGGCTTTTGGAGGAGAACGTTTAGAGCCTGTAGGAGAGGATCACGGTCCTTCAGGAAATCAAGGAAGGGGAGGATTTTATTGACAAGAGCCTGGGAACTCTGCAAACACATGAAGAACCTGGAGAGCTTAATCAGGAGAGCTTTAAACTGAAGCTGCAAGGGGAAGGGGACAATCACCATGGGGACTTCAATGAGCCTCCTCTCAGTACAAACCTGAAGACACTGATTAAGATGATGCTCTGGTTAACTGTGTTGCGGGTTCGAACAGCAGAAGTGGTAGGCATGGAGTGCGCCAGAAGAGAGTGCGAGTATCCAAATAAATACTGGAGGCTTCAGCTAGGTGCAAACTATATACATATATTTACACACCACAGCCACCATTAAACAGAGTGTCAAAGTGCTCTCTGCAATCATACAAATGAGGAGGAGAAACTGTACATCACTCACTGTACATTTATACAAACACTAGCCAATCAGGCTTCAGTGCTGAGTCACTGTGATAGCAGTGGCAAGACTGCCCTGAACCGGTTATAGCCAGCTCTTACAGAGATTCCTGGCTGACAGCTACCTGTCACTAGATCAAACACATCTAGCCAGACTTACAAGACATGTGGATCTCAACAAACTGGAGCTTAAGAATCATTTTGAGGTGCTTGAGAGGGTGACGGAGACGAGAGTGGAAGGAGAGCCACAAAGACCTGGAAAAGGGAGTGAAAAGGGCATGGTGCTGCACAGAAGTAGAAGGAAATGGAAAGTGGTGGTTGTTAGGGACTCTCTGCTCAGGGGTATGGAATGGAATGTGTCCAGGCCGGATGCCCTACTCCAAAAGATGTGTTGCTTACCTGGGGCCAGAATTCAGGATATTACAGACCGACTGCCAAAACTGATAAGTACCCGTTTGTGCTGGTTCATGCAGGAATGACATGGCCACGAATACCATCACAAAAATTAAAGAGGACTATGAAGCTCTTGGTAGCTCTTGGAAGGCAGTTGAAGGCATTGGGAGCACAGGTGGTATTTTTTTCTATCCTTCCAGTCATAGGAAGAGGAATGCAAAGAGAACAGACCATTATTTAGTCTATGAAAATGATGGGTGAATCGTTGGCTGAGATGGTGATGCCAGCAGGAGCACTTTGGGTTCTGGGACCACGGGATAAGTTTTCTTAGAGAAGGCCTTCTAGCACATGATGGGCTTCACCTCTCAAGGTCAGGGAGGAACCTGGAGAGCTTAATCAGGAGAGCTTTAAACTGAAGCTGCAAGGGGAAGGGGACAATCAACATGGGGACTTCACTTCAATGAAGAAGTGAAAACAGTGGGGCCCACCTGGGTAGGACAGGTCAAAAAAAGGTACAAGTCTACAAGTGCCTATATACCAATGCCCATAGTATGGGTAATAAGAAGGAAGAGCTTGAGATTCTCTTGCAACAGAGGGCTATGATATAATAGGAATCACTGAGACTTGCCTTGCCTAAATCTCTAAAGTCTGTTCATCCTGTCTTTCATGTAAGGCTTCTACGCCGAGCGCCTGAGGAGAACAAATGGAGACCGCGACAACCCGCCCCGCCTCCACTGATGGTGGGGGGAACATCACTATGAAGTTTCACAGATCTTGGACTCTAAAATCTCTCGCAATCGCTTATTTTATCTGGTGGAATGGATTGATTTTGGGCCTGAACAGAGGGAGTGGGTGCGGGCGGAAAATGTTCTGGCCCCCAGGATGGTCCGGGCTTTTCATAAGTTGTACCCCCACAAGCCAAAGGGGTAGGTTTATTTTCGAGAGGGCTGCATGTCAGGTAGTCCTGCCATGATGGATGGAGACGGGTGGGCGGATGGGCTTTGTGTTCTGTAGGGCGGGAGGTTGGGATCGTGGGGTGTTGATTTATGCACCTGGAGTGTTCGAATGGAATGCGGAGGGCCAGGCTGTGCAGGCTCTATCTCTGGTAGACTTAACACGCTGACCTTGGAGGAGACAGGCTGTGAGCTTCCTATCACTTTCAAAGCTACAGCTTGGCTGGGAATAATGGGGGCAGTGGGAACTTCATTAATTATTGTAGTCTTCAGTTCCCGCTCGCATACTAGGCACTCATTGGTGGGAGGGGGGGTCCCCATTCACCCCCTTTCTGGTATAACTGCTTGCTCTTTGTAACCACGTTATTCTGAACAATGTATCTGCTCCAGTAACCTACTATTGCAGCTCTATAAAATAAAATACTATTCTTGCTTCAATGAACAAGACCTGGTATTTGGCTGACTAAGTTAGGGTCTCTGACAATATGACTTTGAACTAGTCCATCAGCCTGGAAAGGCAATTGGACACGCAGATGCCCTGAGTGGGTGTCCTATCGGCGAGCTGGCTCTAGACCCTGCTCCTGCCTTGGAGGTTCTGGCTATTGAGGAACTGCCTCAGCCGCCCATGCATGCTTTGGACATTGCAGCGGGCTCAGTGAAAGACTCCACTATTGCCAGGGTTTTGAACTGGGTGTGGAGGGGGTGGCCGGTGGATTGGTTACCTAGTGAATTTCTGCCTTACTCTAGTAGACAAAAAGAGCTGTCAGTTCACACGGGCTGTTTACTTTGGGGGAACTGGGTGGTGGTGCCTCCCAACTTGCAAAAACGAGTGTTGGTTGCTTTACATGAAGGGCATCCGGGCATTGTCCGAATGAAAGCTCTGGCCTGGAGCTATGTTTGGTTGCCCCAAATTGATCCAGACATTGAGGAGTGGGTGAAGGTTTGCAAGCCCTGCTAAAAGACCAGGCCTGATCCTCCACAAGCTCCCACTCATCATTGGGAGACTCCACATAGGCCCTGGTCGAGGCTTCATGTGGATTTTGTGGGGCTGTTTCAGGGGAAAGTCTTCCTTCTGGTAGTTGATACTTACTCCAAATGGTTGGAGGTGGTGTTAATGTCCCGCATGACCTCAACATCGGTCATCAATGCTCTGCGTAAGCTGTTTGCCACCCATGGGTTGCCTGACACTCTGGTCTCAGACAATGGGACTCACTTTACATCTTAGGAGTTCCAAGAGTTCCTGAGTAACAACTTGATCAGGCACATAACGTCCGCACCTTTCCACCCAGCCACTAACGGCCAGGCTGAAAGGACGGTGCGGACCACGAAAGAGTCCCTCAAGCAGATTGTGCACAGGGACTGGGGCCAGAGACTTGCCT
The DNA here is from genome assembly GCA_029375565.1 of Gekko gecko. Classification (NCBI taxonomy): domain Eukaryota; kingdom Metazoa; phylum Chordata; class Lepidosauria; order Squamata; family Gekkonidae; genus Gekko; species Gekko gecko. The sequence goes on from JAPDNY010000007.1 coordinate 115,675,587, forward strand.
CATTTATGCTGTATCAGCATATTACCCCCCATTCGGCGACAGGGAGGAGCCCTGCTGAACTGCTAATGGGATGCAGACTGACATCACTGCTTGACAGGCTCCACCCTGACTTGACATCAGCCAAACCACCTCAGAGTGAGACCTTACCAACTCCCAGGTCTTTCAAACAAGGGGACACTGTATTCACCCGAAACTATGGCGAAGGTCACTTATGGCTACCAGCTGTAGTCACCGAGGTGACTGGCACCTTATCATACGTGGTGCAGAATGCAGACTGTTGAGGTGCCAAGTAGACCAGCTGTGACAGCGATGGGCCAACTCGCAGACCGAGGACGAGCCTGAGCCTAGCCTGGTCCCCGTTCCCACTGCGATGCTAGCAGGGTCTCTCAGTGAGGTTGATGTGGACATCAGGGTAACAGAGCCAGTTGCTGAGGCAGAGTCAAGGCAGAACCCGACTCCTGACCACAGTCCCTCAGGTCCCAGCAGAGAGACAGGGACCCCGAACCAGCTCCCAGCCTGAGTTGGTAGGAAGGTTGCAAAGAATGCGACAGCCTCCCTCTTACTTAAAAGACTACGAATGTCCCTTGATTGTTCCATCGTAGGGGGGAGGGATGTTATGTATGGAGATACCTAAATAGAAGGAGCTTGATTCCAGCTCCCATTGAAACCTGGTATCCTAAACATCACAAACTGATTGGATGCTTTGCACAGTTGTCCAGTCAGGGAACAAGATATGCGCAGGAGGGAAACATTATGATTGGTCTTTATCTCTGTACTATGATTGGTCCTTACTGTACATATGTGTGTGGCTTTCCAAGCCTGGACTGTTTAAAAAGGAGCCTGTTGCTCCCTAGTTTTGCTGTCGTCCTATCTTGCCTTAACCTCTGTAAATAAAGCTGACTTCACTTTTCAAAGAGCTGCCGCCCGAGTCTCATATCTAACACTTAATATTTCAAAACTTACTTTTTGTGACCAGGAAAGAGAATGAGTGAAATATAATCCTCCATTTTAAAAATGTGTGCATCTACTCCCCCCTCCCGAAAAACATTTCTATCCAAATCAAAATACTTAGGGTGCTGTTAAGGACTTCCATATGGAAATGTTCCAGACAGCTGATATTTGGCTGTCTGCAATGCCTGCACTTCAAAGTCCCTGATTAAATGGGTTTGGCCAGCAGCTGAAGGTACAGAGACAGACCCATCATTTCCACAGACTAAATAATAACAATTTGAGAAAACATTACAGCGTTAAGTAGCAGATCCCCTGAATCTTAAAAGAAAAAATGTGTTCATCCACTGTTCCCATACCATTAAAACATTCTCTCTGTTTAAGTGCTACATAGGTTGCCCTCATTGTTTTTGTGCCTGACATTAATACATTCTAGATCCTCCATGAATGCTCTAAGATTACCTTGACCCCAACTAGGTGTTAAAAACTGCATGAGTTTGCCATGGAGAGTTGCAATTATATTATAGTTTCTAGCTTTTGGTGGCAACTCATGCATAAGCAGACAGCAGGGCCTGATTTGAATTAGGACCACTGCACAGAAGAAGGAAGAATTCCTGCTTTCTCTCCTGTGCTATTTTCAGTGGCTGAAATGACTGGGGTGGGGCGCAGGGAGGATTGCTATTTGATCTGTGGGGAACCCTCATGTGCAAACATTCAATGCATGTGGTGGCTCCCAATGGAGCAAATAATGCTTCCACCCCCATGGATGCCAGGATGTTTTGGCCACTGAAAACAGCATGGGGATAAGGCAAGGATCTCTTCTTTTCCTGTGTAGTAGTCCCAATCTGAACTGGGCCCTACTCATCTACTCACAAGATGGCACCATGAACTTGTCCCCACGACAATCTTGTACAGTTTGTAATGTCTAGTTAGGGTCTTAAACAGCACCATACAGGGTAAGCAACAGAACCATACAGGATGAGATATGTCTTTTTGATAAGATGGTAGGTTTGTAATTACCTTCATATCTTCTTTGGAAAGACAGAGGGGAGGGCATGTAACTCCACAGTCTGTAAATTACAGAGCACTATCTGAAAGGTTTGAAGAAACATTGCCTTTTCTGTGCTAGCTAAATGCAGCCCTTGTTTCTACTTCTGTTGGACTCAGTTGTACATGTCATCTTGGAAGTGTGGCAGGAAGGGATCTTGTTGTAAGGCAAACACCAAGGTAATTTGTGACACATACAAGCTAGTAATTCCTGTTTGTTAAATTTCTACCTCTGCTTGGTTCAGCTGTACATTTATATTAGTGGTTGTCTTGGAAATGTAGCAACAAGGGATCTTCCAAGGCAAGTAATAAAATAATTTGTGACACATTAAACACAAGGGGGGAAATCTAGTGGGTACATACCTACTTGCTGTAGTTCTCACCATAGTCTCAACTGCCAAATTACTAAGATCTACTGAATTTTCATGTAGGAAAATATAGGATGCAAATCTAACACTTTTTAAGATGGTAGAGCCTTAACTACGGCTGAGTTCAGACTGGCAATTTGCCCCACTATAGCCACGTTCCAGCCATGTTTTCCAAGCGGATTAAATGGGGCATTCACAGGCACATCTGCCTGGTGTTCCCCACCCGTAGGCAACTCGTGCTGATCCGCTTCGCTCCCGTGTTTAAAAGATACCTGTTACAAGTGGTAGCAAATCCCAGAGAGTGACTTTATCCTGTGTCAGTCTGCTTCCCAGAAGTGTGAACGCTCAGCTGAAAAGCCGAGAGCAACCCGTGTTGCTCCCAGTGCATATGATTGGCTGTGCTCTGCTCTACCGCATAAGGTGCATATGATTGGCTGTGCTTCGCTCTATTGCCCAATGCGGTGCTGGTGCAACGGGATCCTCCCCAAATCAGCTGGATGCCTATGTGTGTATAAGCGCATGAGCGCTCATACACATATAGGCATCCAGCTGATTTACCAGGAAAAAGCCGTTTACAGCTGCACCTCCGGGCCAGCAGTCTGAACGCTCCATGAACCGCATACCATGCAGTTGTGACAAGTTTATATTGGGACTACACAGTGGAACATTCCGACCAGAATATAAGAACATGAAAGATACTGCAGACTTGGCCAACCTGAAAAATCAGCAGTGGCTGAACATAGCCTAACTCAAACAGGACACAGCATTTTGTTCCAAGACACTGAAAGGCTGGACAACACTTCCAATTACCATGTCAGATTACATAGGGAAGCCATTGAAATTCATAAACATAAACACAATTTCCACAGGAAAGTAGAGAGTTTAAAAATAAATAGGGCATGGTTTCCTGTCCTGAAAAACACAAAATGCTCTACACCTGACAATAGTACTACAGATAAGATTAGAATTCCAGTAACCATTCCACATACGAAAGAACCTCCTCAGGAAATAGGAAACCTCCTCATCCATAGACAAAAGAACCTCCTCAGGAAAGCTCCTCCATTAGCATGTTCATAGCCTGGGGAACTCCTACAAGATATGACTCAGCCCTACCCTACCTTCCGGGGTAGATATAAATTACCTGCCTTCCATTTTTCTCCTCACCTTGACACAGAGAGTACTCCATCTTTCTGTGTTATACCTCTGAGGATGCCAGTCACAGCTACTGGAGAAACATCAGGTCCTACAATGCCAAGACCTTGGCCAACAACTACAGCAACTAACAAACAAATATTTATTTGCTGTTCTTGCAGCTCCAGTATGGGACTTTTGAAAATTATCTATGGTACAGTTTCAGTGCTTCAACAGTTCACACTCTTCATAGTTTCCTTCTTCATCTAGCTCATATTCCCTGCTGTCAGAGGCTCTGTATTCTCATTTACACTGTGTTCATTGTGCATTGTTATGTGTTGCTTACTTGCTTGCTTTCTGCTTTGGCGATTGCATAGAAGATGCCAGCTGCAACGTGGGAGCATACTCTCCTACCGCCTAGTCTTATCAAGGTGGCCTTGGAGTACAGGCTTTGGAGCGTTCCTCAGTCTGGGGAATTTTCCAGTCCTACGTGACTGGGTGGGGGTGGGGGTGATACTCCCGCCTATTAAGTAATCCTCCCGCCGGGAGTTTCCCACGCGCGTGCTAAAAGTTCATTTGCTAATTTGGCTTTGCATCACACTATATCAATGCTTGTCGAGGTCATGCCTCCATTCCTGACAACAGCTGTATTACTGTGGGTAACAGCAATTGTATTCCAATAAAGCTTCTCTATGTTTGAAGAATGCCTGGATCTCCTTGCTATTGAACCTGACACCTGCAAACCAAGGGGATATGTGGTGATAATGTATTCTGGAATTCAGGCTGCCTCATGAGCTTTTGGAATATTTTAAATCAGGAGTGTCAAACATGTGGCCCGGAGGCCGGATCAGGCCCCCAGAGGGCTCCTATCAGGTCCACAATGCAACTGGCTGTCTTCTGCTGCTTCTTTCAGTTCTGCTGCTGCTGCGTCATCATAGACTTGCAGCTTACAGATACACACCTGAACAGCATACTCAGGATTGCAACAGCACAGACATTTTGATGCAATAATTCAGAGCAAGAGGTGTCAGTTATCAGACACTGTTAAATAAACAAAATATTGCAAGAGTTCTAATATTTTAAGCATGTTTTTATTTTAAGTAAAAAACAACACCCTTGTGTTTGTGTCCTTTATAAAATTTATATTTCTGCTACCTGGCATTACATTTTATGACACACGCAAACCGGCCCAACAAGGTCTCATTTATGTCAGATCCAGCCCTCATAACAAATGAGTTCGACACTCCTGTTTTAAGTGATCTGCCACTAAGACAAGAAGCACAGGTTAAGTGCTTTAAGAAGGAAGTTTTTCAGACATCAGGATCGTAACTTGAATTCTATGGTGAAGAGATACAAAGGTACATTTGGGAACAGCATCAGTCTAAAACAGCAAAAACCTAAACATGTCTGCTTCAAGCTACTGAATACATTAATTTAAATCAAATTGGATTTTGAGGGGCAAGCACTCATCTAAACCCAGACTGTAGGGAGATCACTCACTCAACATAGAGAGGTTATTGCCCAATATGGCATTATCTGACTATACAAATTTTACACTTCACAAACATAAAGCCACAAACTTATTAGAGTCAGTTACACTGTTCCAGCCAGCTATGTGGTAGGTAACTGAGAAGGCCTCTCAAAGCTTGGAAGTATGACAACAATGCTGAAGTGGAAATGTGTCATTCTGAATTCCTTCTTAAAAGCAGCATTTTAGAGGAGTTTAGGTTTTCATTTAACAGGGAGGGGAAAAGAAAGATGGCAGGGCTGGAGATGAATATGTTCCTGAATCTTATCCATATCATACAACTATACCTTAATCATTCTATAAAATGTTGCATGCTTTCCTTGGAAGCTCTACTGTGTGGTTTGCTAAGATTTCTTAATTTTAATTTTTTTGAAAAGATTAGCAATTTTATAGTATTGTAATGCTATGAGACCATGAATACTGTGGGTCTTTTGTTGATCTAACTAGTGTACTTACATTCTTCTCCCAAAAGATATTGGATGGCATCAACCCGAGGCAGTTAGATAGGATTCCAGTTGGTGGGTTGCATCTAAAGTACCACAAGCAAAATTCAGCCTGAAACACACCTTCCCTTATTCTCCCTTAATGTTGCAAAGCACTGCACTCTCCAAAATGCTACCCTCAGGGTTCAGGAGTTCCCCAGGAACAGTACTGGACATGATACAGCAGGCTGCAGTAGGAGGAGGAACTGGTGACAAGTGTTAAATCCAGCCTTGTGCTGAGAAATATGGGGGGATGAAGTTTGCAGTATGGGTAGAGACACCTGTTAACCAGTGCTTCAATTAAAATGGGAGATGTCAGAGTTCAATCTCTTTGCAAGTCTCTCTCTCCAACCTTGAATTAAATATGTACTGTGATACTGAAGTTTACTCTTGGTTCAAATTTATTCAGATTACCCCCTCGCTCATACCTTCTTTTTCTGGAAGGGGTTTAAGACTACTTGGATATTATGCTCTCTTCATCTTTTGACCATGAATGTAGTGCTTTTTTTGTAGTGAAAAGTTATTCTGATTAAGCATTAAACCCTCTTCAATTCTAAAGGAATAGTGCTAAAGCCCCCATCTCATGGGAAGGTAAGGGAAAACTGAAAATTCTGTGAAGGTGGCCAGGCATATCATGACAGACAAGGCATCCACTAGTTCTCCTTTGGAAGTTTTCAGACAGAGGCTAGATGGCCATCAGACAGCAATGTGGATTCTGTGAACTTAGGCAGATCATGAGAGGGAGAGCAGGAAGGGTTGCCTCAGTGCTTAGTTCTTGTGGCCCTTACACACACAGGGAAATGCTGATTGCCCCTTTGGGGTCAGGAATCAATTTTTCTCCAGGATGGTTTGGCCAGGGATCCTGGAGGGTTTTTTTGGCATCTTCTGGGTGTGGGACAGAGGTCACTGGGGGTGTGGAGGGGGAGGTATTTGAAAATTTCCTGCATTGTGCAAAATGTTGGGCTAGGTGACCTTGGAGGTCCCTTCCAACTCTATGATTATAGTTCTGTATTCCTAGATAACAAATCACTGAGCCCAGACAGCATACATCCAAGAGTTTTGAAAGAACTCAAATGGGAACTTGTGGATCTCCTGACAAAAATATGCAATCAATCATTAAAATCTGCCTCCATTCCTGAGGACTGGAAGGTAGCTAATATAACCCTCATCTTTAAAAAAGGTTCCAGAGGAGAGCCAGGAAATTACAGTCCAGTCAGTCTAACATTGATACTGGGTAAGTTGGTGGAATCCATTATTAAAGATAGAATTAGTAGGTACATTGATGAAAAAAAGTTATTGAGGAAGAATCAGCATGGATTCTGTAAGGAATGATCTTTTCTCACCTTTCATTGAGGGGGTGAACAAACATGTGGATGAGGGTTACCCATTAGATGTTGTTTACCTAAATTTCCAGAAAGCTTTTGATTAAGTTCCTCAGCAGTCAAGGGATAAAAGGACAAGTCCTCTTGTAGATTAAAAACTGGTTAATTGCCTTGACCTGGATAGCTCAGGCAAACCTGATCTCATCAGATCTCGGAAGCTAAACAGGTCCAACCTTGGCAAGTAATTGGAAGGGAGACCTCCAAGGAATACCAGGACTCAGGATGCAGAGGCAAGCTATCAAGCTACCTCTCTGAAAAATGCCCAAGCCTCCAGTAGGGGCTCACGAGAAGTCACCATGACTTTCAGGTATGCAAGCATATATACATGTACACACACTTACCCCCCCCAAAAATGGTTAATTGACAGGAAAGAGAGTAAGTATAAATGGGCAGTTTTCACAGTGGAAGGTGGTAAGCAGTGGGGTACTGCAGGGCTCAGTACTATGTATGGTGCTTCTTAACTTGTTCATTACTGATTTGGAGCTGGGAATAATTAGTGAAGTGGCTAAGCCTGCAGATGACATTAAGATGTTCAGGGCGATGAGAACCAGGGTGGACTGTGAGGAGCTCCAGAGGGATCTGTTGAGGCTGGGCGAGTAGGCATCAATGTGGCAAATGAGGTTCAAAGTGGGCAAGTGCAAAGTAATGCACATTGGAGCCAAAAATCCTAACCATAAATGTATATTGATGGGATCTGAACTGGTGATAACTCACCAGGAGAGAGACCTTGGAGCTGTGGTAGATATCTCTCTGAAGATTTGACTCAGTGTGCGACTGCAATAAAAAAGGTAAATGCTATGCTGGGGATTATTAGAAAGGGGATTGAAAACAAATCAGCCAGTATCATAATACTCCTGTATAAATCTATGGTATGGCCTCATTTGGAATACTGTGTACAGTTCTGGTCATCACGCCTCAAAGAAGATATTGGAAAAGGTAGAGAAAAGGACAATTAAAATAATTAAGGGGATGGAACACCTTCTCTATGAAGAAAGATTAAAGAGGATAGGGCTTTTTAGCTTCAAGAAATACCAACTGAGGGGTGACATGATAGAGGTTTACAAAATTATGCATGTGATAAAGGAGGTAGAGAAAGTTCTCCCTTTCTCACAATACAAGAACTTGTGGGCACTATATGAAATTAATGAGCAGTAAGCTCAGAACAGATAAAAGGAAGTACTTCTTTACCCAAAGAGTAATTAACACATGGAATTAACTGTAGCAGGAAGTGCTGATGGCTACAAGCACAGACAGTTTCAAGAGGGGATTAGATAAACACTATGTCTGTGGCAGTGATTCTCTTGGTACTTGGGAGGCAACAGTGGGAGGGCTTTTGGAGTTCTGGCCCCACTGGTGGACTGCCTGATGGCACCTGAGTTTTGGCCACTATGTGACACAAAGTTTTGTACTGGATGGGCCACTGGCCTGGTCCAACATGGCTTCTCTGAGGTTCTGATGTATGACTTAGTTAAAATCAGTGACCAGTTAGAAAAGTTTTCTGGTCCAATATGCAAAAGTTTGTGTTTTCTGCTACTCCAGATTTATGTCTACATCCATGATTTTTAACAGTTCTGATATTAAAATTAACAATGTAATAGTATACAGCACTTTTAATAGGTATTTAAAGTATTGCATAATTTCAGAGGGTAGCTGTGTTGGTCTGCAGTAGCACCTTAGAGATTAACAAGATTTTCAGGCTATAGGCCAGGGGTGGCCAAACTGCAGCTCGGGAGCCACATGCAGCTCTTTCACACAGTTTAGTTTAATGTTAATAAAAAGCAAATCTGCATATTTTCCAGTAAAAACGTGTGTATAATATTTGTTCATGTCTTGCGGCTCTCAAACATCTGACATTTATTCTATGTGGCTGTTACGTTAAGCAAGTTTGGCCACCCCTGCTATAGGCTTTCAAGAGTCAAAACTCCCTTTGTCAGGCAAGAGTAGGGCATCCTGGGCATCCCTACTTGTGTCTGATGAAGGGAACTTTGACTCTTGAAAGCTTATTCCTTGAAAATCTTGTTGGTCTCTAAGGTGATAGTGGACTCGAATCAAAGTATTTCATGTACATTATTTTAAAAATCCTTATAACAACCTTAGAAAGTAAGCGAAGATATTAACATAATCCAGATGGAAGACTCAGGATGAAGTAGTTTTTCCTAAAATGCTCTAGTGCAGGGGTGTCAAACATGTGGCCCAGGGGCTAGATCAGGCCCCAGAGGGCTTCTATCAGTCCCGCAGTGGAACTGGCTGTCTTCTGCTTCTTCTTTCAGTTTTGCTGCTGCTGCATCATCATAGGTTTGCAGCTTACAGATACACACCTGAACAGCATACTCAAGATTGCAACAGCACAGACATTTTGATGCAGTAATTCAGAGCAAGAGGTGTCAGTTATCAGACACTGTTAAATAAACAAAATATTGCAAGAGTGCTAATGTTTTAAGCATGTTTTTAAGTAAAAAAAAGCCCTTGTGTTTGTGTCCTTTATAATGTTTATAGCTCTGTTATCTGGCATTACATTTTATGACACACTTGGCCCGGCCCAATAAGGTCTCATTTGTGTCAGATCTGGCCCTCATAACAAATGAGTTTTGACACCCTTGCTCTAGTGCAATCACAGGCTGATGTGACATTTGTACTAAGTCTCTCTGCCTACTCATAGCTCTTTCATGGATGTTAGTCAAAGGTGTAATATCAGCAATATGATGATACTTAAGGGTCATGGAACTGAACAAGTTATCTAGGATAACAGATTTGGTCATGAAAGGGTGTTGTTTTTTTTGGTCATCTGGGCATGGAGCAGGGGTCACTGGGCGTGTAAGGGGGAGGTATTTGTGAATTTCCTGCATTGTGCAGGGGGTTGGACTAAATAACCCTGGAGGTCCCTTTCAGCTCTATGATTCTATGATTCTGTGAAATATGCACTGGAAAAGACCAGCTATTTACAATTCTGCTTTTGAGCAAGCCAAACTGTTTTTCACTGGACCAAGAATACATTTTTAAGTCACTAATTTCCTTTTACTAAGAAAGTTTGACATTGGATGCACTGCCAGGGACATTGGATGCACTGCCACTTAGAAATTCTTATGGCCCAAATTCATCAAACTATTCATTATCCTTTCATCTGAAAACAGACCTGCCAAGAGGTTACACAAGTTAAAAGCAAACATGCTAGTAAATAATTACTCTATAGCTGTACAAATTCCACTTTAAGCAAGTGCACTGGGACACCCTAGGGCAGCATTTGCTTTGTTTCTTAAACTGTCCTGCTTTCTTTGTGTCTTAGTTGCAATTTTTAGATGGATATTGTGATACCATCTTAACAATGAATGTCAAGGTCGGAACAGTACTTCTGCATTTTCTAGCGATGTGCTTACTGCAGTCAGCATAACTACACAGATTAGTATAACCATAACAAGTACAATATTTAGACATAAAGACCACTAGATTGTCTTGCTGTTTAACTTCTTTCACAAAGTCAAGTTTTTAAAGATATTGACACAAATATAATATTTAAGTGTTTAAGTATATACAATTTATTTTGAACTTCCTTCTTTCTAGATAAATAGATACAATTTCTACATCAGGAAAATATTAACTGCTTTTGTTATTTTGAAACTGCCATTTGGATTTACCCTGTATTTTCCTTGTACTATCATTATTAGTATCAGTCCCTACTGATGACTGAACACACGCAGGCAAAAGCAGAAATTCCATACCAATCCTACATAGCAGACAGAGATCAATAGTTTTGATGCCTCTGAAACAGGAAGAAAAAAGGGTGTTCTCTAGCTTTTGTAAGACAGTGGGTCTTCAGTATAAAATATTCTTTAAGGAAGAATAAAATGTTGAGAAGTAGACAGAAGAGAACCATGCAGGGTGTGCTCCAGCTGGGCAATCTTTTTATAGTTGTCAAAGATGCATTATAAATAATCTTGGGTACTGACTGATTATATCAGGGTGTCTCATTGTGAGCAACCGTAAAATAAAAGTTTGAGAGAGACTAGCTATAATTGGCTGAGTTGCAATAATACTTGGGATTAATTTGGCTAATGACATTTAATGACCACTGTAAGCTAAGTATTTGTACGGAATACCAACAGTCCATTTCTACCCCATTTATAAACTCCAATGGATCAGGCAAAAGGTAAAGAACACCAATATTTTTCATTTGTTTATCTTCTTCTACTCTAGAGTCCAATGGCTACATTTCTGACCCTTTCTGTGAGTTTTCTGACTTACAATCAGTAGGAGTAACTATTCTAAGGCGCAGTGTTGCTATGCAAGCAAGTCCACTGAAAAGGCATGCTGACCCACTTACAAGTGCCAGCTCTCACTGATCCTTTGTTGAGCAAAACCCTCCTTCAGATTTTGTTTTTCCCCCCTCCAGAATTTTTGCCATTTCTGAATAGGCCTTCTCTCCCTTCTACACTTTCCTTTTTTATCTAGTATTCATGGAGGAAAAGCAGATCCCACGCACCCCCATGCTTCAATTTGTTTTACTACTTTTTAGAAGCCTATTCCCCTAGCTTCTCATATATACCTTCTTATGAACATGCCATAGAAGAAATATGGTTTCTGCCATCAGGAGAATGATAGCGCATTTCCATAAGGGACTCATTCTGATCATAGTAATTCATTTGATGACGAATGGGTCTTTAATTGTTACTCTTGGCAGCAGTTGAGAACAACAGTGAAATATTACACTAAATATTGCCACGTGCAATAGTAAAATACTGCTTCATTCCTGCCAGCAGCTGTGTTCAAGTCCCCCTCCCTGCACCAAGTTCAGAGTTGGATGTTGTTATTTAATCTAAATCATTTGCTTTTCCTTCATCCAAAACTAACAAGAGGTTTAAAGAAAGCTGGAGTTTTATTAGAACCATTTGTTCAGCTTACATTGCCAAAATAATTTACTAAAAACTATTCTTTTTATTTAGGTTAAAGTTGATTTTTCAGTTCCACAAAGGTGGGGGCCATTTTATTTTTTCCCCTCCCTTTCCAGGTTCAATATTGTCAGGTCACATCTTATTCTTGGTCTCCAGCCCTGTCTGTTTTCAACCATGACATTAAACAGTCTGGAGAAGCCCGAGGTGCTGGCATATACTACATGAACCTCAAACTGGGATCTTAAACAGAAGATGCAGGACTCTATAACAGCTAGGGGTGTGCAAAGAAAATTGAATCCGAAAAATATTGGTATTTCTTGATATTCCCAATGGACTATAATGGAGAATCAGTCTGGGGGTTTATGGAGCTGGGGGGGGCTGTTTGTTGAGGTAGAGGCACCAAATTTGCAGCATAGCTGCTGGTGCCTCTCCTCAAGAGGCTTGGGGGGGCTGTTTGCCTCTCCTCACCTCCCCCCACATTTTAAAGAGATTGGATCAGGGGGACCAATTCTACAGGTCCCAAAGAAGGTGCTCCCATCCTCCATTGTTTCCAATGGAGAAAAAAGGCATATAAAGGGACACGATCCCTTTAAATGCCTGGGTTCACTTGCCAAGTTGCACAGCAGTGAGAGCCAGCTTCTTCAACTGAGCCCAAATAAAAGCCAATATTATCAGTTTTTATTCAGGCTCAGCTATATCTGGATTTGGCTGAATAAATACCCCAAAAATATCAATAAGGTATTTTTTTGGAATTTATTCACTTCGGTTTATACTAAACCCATACACCTAATAACGGCATACAAATATTGCAATATATCACATATTATAGTCATTTGTAATCACTGGTTGGATCCTGAATCTGAAGATGTTGATGTTTGCAGACCTTTGCTGTGTTCCCATCCCCCCACTAGACACATGCCAGTCTGGGAAAGTTGAGTTGTGAGATCTTTCCTGCCTCTTCCATCTATGATTGCCAGCTCTGGGTTGAGAATACCTGCAGATTTGGGAGGGGGTGTGGAGCCAGGGGAGGACAGGAATCTCAGTGGGGCAAAATGCCATAGAGTCTATCCACCAAAGCATCTATTTTCTGCTGGGGAACTGATTTTGGTTGTCTGGAGATTAATTGTAATAGCGGGAGGTCTCCAGGTGCCATCTGGACATTGAACTCGTGGGCACTCAATAAAATTGCTAAGCAGTCAGGTTAGAATGGATAAAAGGAAGTACGTCTTCACCCAAAGAATTCACCGCCACAGGACGTGGTGGCAACTACAAGCATGGACGGCTTCAAGAGGGAATTAGATAAACATATGGAGCAGAGGTCCATCAGTGGCTATTAGCCACAAGGTATAGATAGGATCAGGCTGGGGCAAGTGATGCACTGTATTCTTGGTGCTTGGAAGGGGCAACACTGGGAGAGCTTCTAGTGTCCTGGACCTCCCAATGGCACCTGGTATTTTTGGCCACTGTGCAACAGTGTTGGACTAGATTGGCCATTGGCCTGATCCAACACTGGCTTCTCTTATGTTCTTATGACAACCCTATCCATTAGCAGAGCTATGCTTACTGGAAGAGTGAGCAATTTCACCCTCCCCTCAGTGAAATCCACCCCAACTTGCATGGTTATTTGTCCACATGGGTCCCATGACTCCAGGAATTAGGCTTGCTGGGACTCCTCTGTCACTGCCTTCAGAGATCACGAGATCAAATTCAATGACAAATTTACTATGTAACTGAATGGTTTTCAAGAATTACTGCTAGTAGAAAGTATTACAAATACATCATTCTGAATGATAGCAATCCACAGCATAGGTTTTATACCATTAATTTACCCCAAGGAAATTATTACAGCAACAGATAATATGGTGCACAAAGATACACATTTTGACAAATCACTATTTTCTGATCAGGTGCTCCAGGCATGGTGAGATAGTGGCAGGGAGATGGGATCCCCCCCCCGAGTCTCGCAGGCCCCCATGTCTTCAATTCTAACAGCAAAGTCAGCCAGATCTTTGATATTTAAATCCAGTGGCTACAGCTGTGTACAGGCAAGACAGATCTTTCTACAAACCAGAGAAGGACCCCATGTTTGCAGAAAAATGTGAAATCTAAAAAATCTACATTGGGGAGTTTAAGAAAATCCAAAAATGACACAAAGAGCATGTGTAGTTTTAAGCCACAGATTCCCTCAGTGGCTATTACTAGGCAACCACAGTATTCCAGGATGGGTTTACATGAGGAAAAAGGCAGGTGGAGGGGGCAGGGCTCTTTGCAGGCCTATTTTCGCCTTTGAGAGAGGGCTCATCAGGGCCATGCCTGGCTAGAGTTATCAGTTCCAGGTTGGAAAATTCCCGGAGATTTTGTGGTGGAATCTGAGGAAGGCAGAGTTTGGGGAAGGGAAAGACCTCAGTCAAATATAATGCCATAGAGTGCACCCTTCAAAGCAATTATTTTCTCCAAGGGGACAGATCTCTGAGTCTAGATTTCAGTTGTAAATCTAGGAGATCTCTAGGTCTCATCCAGAGGCTGGAAACCCTAGGCTTGGAAGGAACCTCTGATGACCTGATACCACCTGACTTGTATGACTCAGCTAGGCCTGGCTGTCTGCTACTGTTCAACAGCAGTCACCGTATGAAAGCCACTGTTGTGCAGCAGTTAGAGCTTCAAAGTAGGGTCTCAGACCCAGGTTTGAATTCCCTTATTCTTTTGGAAGCTCAGAGGGTGATCTTGGACTGCAGAGTGGGCTAGATATAAATCAAAATACATAAATAAATAACCTATCTCACAGGGTTGTTGTGTGGATAAAAAGGAGGAGGGGAGAATAATGTAAGCTGCTTTGGTCCCCGCTGTGGAGAAAGGTGGGGTATGTATGACTTACATGTTAGACCTTGAGAAAGGGGTGTTGGAAATGTATGTGCTTGCAAGGTCTGACAATCCAGTCATTATAGGGTTAACTTGTTTACCAGTGTTGCTGTTGTTTAGACTGACCTGGAAGGGAAAACTGGCACAGAGCCAATGGGGCTTTTGCCCGGGAAAAGTAACTTCTATTGTGACACAGATTGGTTGTTTGTTTCAGGTGACTTCCTTCCTAGGGGTCAAGAAGAAGCACATCTTCTCCTTTGTCTGTGTGTAGTTAATAGCCATGACTTGAACTGTAAGCAGCTTAGAAATGTAGCTCTTAGATGTTTGTTTATTTGTAGGATAGAGCAAGATCCATCGATACTCTGAGTAATTAAATACTTTTGAATATTTTACAACAGTCACTACTACTGCCACAGTAACATTTCAGAGAAACGTCCCACTAAATTTAAAGAAATTAACTTCCATATACTAGTTGTTAAGATGGTAGCTTTTAGAAAAGTAATTGCATAGTATGCTATGCATACTTGTCTAGGGTCTCACTGAATAATGCGAGATTTACTGGTTCATAATAGTGCAGTGATAATACTGTAATATTGCATGGATAATATTGTAAACATTGTCCTGCACAACAGATTTAAAATCAAATTTGTTTTTCCCCAGAACAAGAGCTATCTGAAGGTCATTTTACTTCAAAGAACAGTTAATCTTAATCTCCATGCAATTTTCTAAAGTGGCTACTTCCATTTTAACCAGAGGTACAGGTAACATAAATGGCAGGTGACCACAAAAGGACAAGGAATTACTAAAGACTTGATGTTCTAGCTGTGTTTATTTTGTTAATGAAAATAAACCAAAGGTACACAAACTTTAGAAGACAGGCAAAGCATTTAAGGTTTTTTTTCTCTAAAAGGTTAAAAAATATTTAACCTGCAATAATGAACAGGAAAGGAAGTTCTCACCCTTGTAACCAGCAGCATTGGTTTTCCAGTCATTAGCAATCAGATGTCCTGCCCGTGAAGTCCTTACAATGATATGCTGTACATCTCTCCATGTCAGTAATCGACTAGGGAAAGACAGTAAAAAACAGTCATAGAGTCATTTTACCAGAAGGAACAGGGGGATGAGCGAATCTAGAAGCAAATAGGGGAAAGACTTCCCAAAGTATTCAAAACAAAAGGGCACAGTCTGTTAATATGTTTCAGTCTCACATGTGCAAGACAGAGAATGTGTTAACAGGCAGGAAGTGCTTCATATTCAAAGCATTCAGCATGGGTCTTTTAGTTAGCTAAAAAGTCATTTATATTATCTAGAGATAAATTATATACATACACACATTTCTACAGATAGGTTTTTTTCACCAATACATGCTTGCTCACATTAGTGTAGATTCAGCAACTAGTCAGCAGAAAACACTGATGGTTGCAGATCTTTCCCATATTTCCCAAGAACCAACTTTCCTGGGGTCAGAAAGGGCAGCTAGGCAAAGAGTAGGCCTTTCTGACCCCAGGAAAGTTGGTCCTTGGGGTCCCAGAACCCTCCCATGCTATCAAGAGGCTGCCATGGGAAGGAGGAAGAGGATGAAGTCACCTTTCATGCCTCTTCTGTCAGTGGAGTTCTGCTGATGGAACAGGCAAAGAGGTGTGATTTCATTCCATTCCTTCTTCCCACTATAGTCCCCTGACTGACATGACTATTAGTCCCTGCAGGTCCTGCAACCCTGGCAATCAACTTTCCTCAAGCTGGAAAGTACTTTTGGAGGGAGGGCAACGAAGGACAGGTCTGTGATTCTCATGTACATAGCCCAGTGGAGTTAATTGCAAGATCACTGCACATTTTGATAGATCTAAATTGTTTTTAACCCCTGGTACTCATGAGCTGCAGAGAGGGCGCTGCTGTCTCTTTAAAGAACAGAAGCTGTCAATGCTAGCACCTTTCTGGTGGAGCTGCCTCTGTGGCCCACCAACTCTTACTTGTCTCCCCCTTTTGTCTGTAGGACAACATCTTCACAGATTTCATTTGGCACTTGGGCCACAACGGTAGCCTAGCCCAGATCTAAATAGCCTCCATGGATAATAGAGCCACAACCCTACTTTCTTTTGATAACTTAAAACTCTCAAAATATATAATAGAAGACAAAACACATCTAATTTATATTCCCAACAAAATAATGGAGATTTTTCATTAAAGATACTTCCAGATTTAAGTTTTTCCAGCAACTGTGGCTGAAAACTTGGAAACAACTCCATAATTGATGGACTTCTTTTTTTAAGTCAGTAATCTGAAGCAACCAGTATTAGTTTTGAATTATAGTTATTGCTGTTCTGTTTCTGTTCTGAGTCTGCCAATTCAGCTGAATTGGCAATCAGCACAATTTATGTCTAGGTTGTAGATGTCTGCCATGTTAGTATGTCAACATGTCAATTGCTCATAAAACCACTAGAAGAAAAGCCAGTTTCTGGAAGCATCCAACAGAGGTAAAAAAAATCATAAATGGTTTTACGTAAATCAAGACAAGGATTTCATCCATAGAGGTAATTCAAAAAATTCGTTTCTGAATCTCCTTTTTGAACTTACTTCTTCCATTCTTCCATTGAAAGAACTAACAGGTATCACTGAGAATAATGCAGCTTTCTGATTCTTTTAAAAGTGTTTTTCTTGAAAATGCTGTCTTTTTCAGTTTCTCATCTGTTTCTAATGATGAGACTATTTATAATCCAGTAATTTAATGTGTGGAAGAGTTTAAAAAATGAACCACAGATGATTCAATTAATGTTTGCTTTCATGAAGATGAAAATCAGACAAAAAGAATGTAGGAAACAATAGCTTAAATACATATCACCTACCAAATTTCTGCCTGGCTATCACCGTGTGCAAATGCTTTCATGTTTCCACAAATGACGATACATATAAAAGCTGTTGGAAAAGATCCATATGAAGGACTGAAAACTTGTATTAAAAGTGAACAATTCTATGAATATTCTGGGCAGAGACAGAACTTTGGGTGTCTGGTATTCAGTATGCAAAGTAATAGTTGTAATTATCCAAATCCATTTTAATGTGTTCCAGGCCATCTTGTCTGATGGAGAGTTTAGCTTTTCAAAATGTTTGCTTTGAACATATTTTCTATAAGTGAAAAGTACGCACTGTAAATTGTTTATCTGCTGATATAGATTAACAATGCAATCCTATGCAGTTACTCCAATCTAAATCCATGAATTCAGTGGGTTTAGGCAGATGTATATCTGTATAAAACTACATTGTTAATCTGTGAGATCTTCTACACACAACTCAGTCTGAAGTTTTGTTCTGTTCCTGCTGAGCTAGATATACATATGGTTAAGATGACATATTTCAAATTTAGAAGACTGTAATTCTTTAGGGGAAGATATATACATGAAAAAATCATGCCAACCTTTTATATCAAATGTGTGCTTCAGTTTCATTAGGCAACTAGTGACAGCATGTGGTCCACCATGATTTAATTAAAGACTTATATTCTTCTAACACCATGAGTGCCCTCTGCACTCCACCATATCAGTTCAGTATCAAATTGGAACTCAGTACCCCAGTACTACATGTTGAGTTGTTCTTGGCTAGTGGGAAGTCTTTTTTGGCCAGTAAGTGAATGAGGAAATACAATAAAAAGGAATAGTTTAGAGGTGATTTCTCCTGCAATGCTAAAAATGCCTTTAATTCTCCAGCATATATAATTATGCATATTTAATGTGTCATATACATGCTTTGCTTCAGTTCTGTTTTTTAGACTTCTGGTTGGTTCTACAATGCAAATACTATTTCATTGTTTATTGAATGTCCCATCCTATTGATCGCACTGATTCCCTCTGTGTAATCTGCCTTGAGTCCCAGTGAGAATGGCAGACTATAAATAAAGTGAATAAAATTTTTAAAATAAGTAACTAATAAAATACAATTGTCAAGAGCTGTGCTTCTGATATTATATCTACACATCTTCTGGCCTTTGAAAAATAGACATAGGGATTCTAATCTGATATACAGAATTGTGTCCTAAATATATAAAAATATTATTTTTTGTGACTTGGCCTGCAAGAGCGTTATGTAATGTTGTCTTTCCTGATTTGCTTGGAAATGTTATGGGACTAAAGCATAAAAAGGTAGCTATGAGAATGTTGACATCAACTGTTGTTCTGATATTAGTATTTAAGGGACAATTACAATATATTTTGCTTTTTCCTCCCTCCTCTGAAAGCAGGTCAACCTGGCATGTAGACTTGAAGTCTACAGTGATGTCCTGAATAACATGTACTATATTCATTCTGATATTGCAATGTTCAAGAAATATGTCAAAAGGGAGAGTAAAATCAAAGGCCTCTTTCAGGACAAAAATATAGATACCTATCCTGTCCTTATATATATTTGAATTTTGGTTCCACAGCATTCTATGCTTGCCATAATTGATTCGGCTCAAGAACTGGCAGTCAGAAGACACTGGCCAGGGCTGACTGGCTGCTTCACAAAGTCCCGCCCACGTCAGCCCCGGTCAGTGTTCTCAGCTCAGTCTGCTCCAGTCCTCCGACAGGAGAGGACCGTCTGGAGTGTGAGCGCAGGGACAGGCCCTCAAGGCTGAGGCAAGTGAGAGAAGCACTTTTCCGCCCCCCCACACCATCCCCTGGGCCTTCTATGAGGGGACTAGGCCCAGAGAAGGCCTTTTCTGTCCCCCACACGTCATCCCCTGGGCCTTCTATGGGGCACTAGGCCCAGAGAAGGCCTTTTCCGTCCCCCACAAGCCATCCCCTGGGCCTTCTATGGGGCACTAGGCCCAGAGAAGGCCTTTTCCGTCCCCCACATGCCATCCCCTGGGCCTTCTATGAGGCACTAGGCCCAGGGAAGGCCTTTTCCGTCCCCCACACGCCATCCCCTGGGCCTTCTATGGGGGCACGAGGCCCAGAGAAGGCCTTTTCTGTCCCCCACACGCCATGCCCTGGGCCTTCTATGGGGGCAGTAGGCCGAGAGAAGTCATTTTCTGTCCCCCACACATCATCCTCTGGGCCTTCTATGGGGGCAGTAGGCCCAGGGAAGCCCTTTTCCCCCACACACTGCCTACTGCCCCCATAGAAGGCCCAGGGGATGGTGTGTGGGGACAGAAAAGGCCTTCTCTGGGCCCAGAGAAGCCCTTTTCTGCCCCCTTCCTTTCCCCCTTTCCCTTTCTTCCTCTCTCCTTTCTTTCACTCTTCCCCCTATTCCTTCCTTCCTTCCTTCCTTTTTCCAACCCTCTGTCCCTTCCACCTCCCTCCCTTCCTTTCTAGGGCCCGTTGTCTTCCACCACAACGGGCTTTGCTCCTAGTCTAAATATAAAACCATTTTCTTTCTTTACATTTACACGTAACTAGAGTGACCTGGATCCAGTGACTTCCTTCTGCTTTGAGGCACCTTGCTCCTGAATCCGTTCCAGTCTTGTTCCAACAGAGGAATACCTCCCACTAAGAATACTTCCCATTAGGACAAAATTATTTCCACTGAATTAAGACTCCTTTGCTTCAGCAAAGTATTTGAGTTGGATTGGATCTAACTATAAATGGAAGTCTATTAATGGAAAGGGTTATTCCTGCTTCTTTCTGTTCTTACTCCAGGTGAAGTAACAAGGAAAAAGAGTAGTTAGGAACCTGCAGCCTTGCAAACTGGCTGATCCAGCAAGATTCCCCTCTCAGCTCAATGCTTCCATAGACTGAGAGGGAACAGTCCCACCTGTTTGGAAGGCAGCATCTGGAATTCATCTTGCTAGGGCTTAATTGGGACCAGAATCCTGCATAGGATTAAGTCCACTGGAGCAGTGGTCTGGGTTAAGAACTACAGCATGGGCTGCAAGCCTGGCACTAGGTCTCTGCTGCGATCCCGTTCACGAATTTCAAACCAATCTATTTTTTCTACGTTTATATAGGAGTTTGGAAGATTCCCACTGAATGCCATTAATGCAAATACTGCAGCTTGCACAACACAAAGATGTCTCTCCCCCATCACAATTTATCAGAATTAACAAGTTTGTGATCAAAGGAATTTTTTTTTACTTGTCTGAATTAAAAATCAAGGAAATGAAAATGATTTCATTTATGTAGCAGAATTTACTATATAGCAGAATTCATTTGTGGCACTATGCAATTCTCTTATATATGTGAAAGAAATTAGGTAGCATAATAAATACAAATTCACAAGCATCTTAAAAATGTTTCAGTAATTACAGAATCCAAATGGCTGCACAATGACAGAGTATTTTTTGTTTACATTACAAGAAGGGAATATCCTGAAATAAGACTCATAAATTTACCATACATGCTGTTGTGTCCCATTTTTTCATTCCTTATGGGAAGAATGGGAGAAAGAAGTCTACTTCTCAAGACTTATCAACTGTAATGACCATCCTGTATTTGGTCCTTATTTTAAAGGCTAACTTTTAGCTTTTCCAGATTTCTTGCATGTCCTGGTCTATCTAAGTGGCTGGATTTAACTGCTGTTGTGCCTTGTCATCACTAGAGGACACTGCAGTGCCTACCAATCCAAACACTGTTTGGATAAGTATTAAATTATTGTTCCTAATAACAAACACACAGACTTTGATGGAAATAAATTACACACACACACACACACACACACACACACACACACATATATAATCACACCGGAGTATGGTGTGATTGATTTCCAAAAACACATCCTGTGACAGGTTTGTAAATTCAGGCAGTGCAGGGCTCTGAATCCAAGTATTACATTCCTGCTACTTTTCCTTTCTAGGTCTATGGCAGAATGAGCCGGCTCTAGCCTGTAGGTCCTATACCACCCTGCTGTCCAAAGTTTTGCCAACACCTGGAGAGGCTTTTCTCTCAGGTAGCCACCACCACCTGGTACCTTTGTAGGAATTGCCCATTGTGAGGGTCAGGACTCCCAGCTTCCCTTCAAAGATCTGAAGCCTTGCCTCTACGTCTCCCACTGCCCAGCACCTGGTCACCATGGGGACAGTTTAATGCCTTGTGTGCCCCTGGAGGAATAGCCACTTGCCAACTGTCTGCCTTCTTCCCTTGTGCTCCTTTTAAAATAGCGTGTCTGAGACAGTGGAGGTCTATGTGGTACAGAGGACCACTGCCAACATCAAAAGTACATTATTTATTAAAAAGAGAATGTTCACAAGCATACTTTTAGTCCAGCACCAGATTGAGCAAGGGATCCAAAAGAAATTGGTAAAACACACATCTTCTGGCATTCTCTCTATACATGCCCCATCAGATGTTAAAATAGGACAGACTCCTTAAACTATGGATGTTAGAAATCTCTACAGAGTTCCCATTATCTTATTCTGTAGCTCTCTGGGACAGGACATGGTCAATGGCTGCCACCTTCAGACCTCAGTTAAGAGTTCTGTCTCCCTGATGGACCTAGCATGAAAGAGACCTCCTACCTGTTGAAAGGAGTTTTTATGACCTCTCTTTTCCCCACCCCTAGGCCAGGTCAGAGAAGCATTTCCTGGGGTTTCTTTCTGGATCCATTCTAGTATTTGTTGTTGTTGTTCAGTCGCACAGTCGAGTCCGACTCTTTGCGACCCCATGGACCAGATTACGCCAGGCCCTCCTGTCTTCCGCTGTCCGCTGAAGTTTGCTCAATTTCATATTCGTTGCATCGATGACACTGTCTAACCATCTCATCCTTTGCCGTCCCCTTCTTCTTTGACCTTCAATCTTTCCCAGCATCAGGGTCTTCTCCAGTGAATGCTCCCTTCTCATTTGGTGGCCAAAGTATTTGAGCTTCAGCTTCAGGATCTGGCCTTCCAGGGAACAGTCAGGATTGATTTCTTTTAAGATTGACTGATTTGATCTCCTTGCAGTCCAAGGGACTCTCAAGAGTCTTCTCCAGCACCATAGTTCAAAAGAATCTATTCTTCGGCGCTCTGCCTTCCTTATAGTCCAACTCTCGCAGCCATACATTACTATGGGGAATACCATTGCTTTGACCATGCGGACTTTTGTTGGCAAGGTGATGTCTCTGCTTTTTATCATGCTGTTTAGGTTTGCCATTGCTTTCCTCCCAAGGAGCAGGCGTCTTTTAATTTCATGGCTGCAGTCACCATCTGCAGTGATCTGGGATCCTAGGAACGTGAAGTCTGTCACTACTTCTACGACTTCCCCTTCTATTTGCCAAGGAGTGATGGGGCCAGATGCCATGATCTTAGTTTTTTTGATGTTGAGCTTCAAGCCCACTTTTGCGCTCTCCTCTTTCACCCTGAGCAAGAGGCTCTTTAGGTCCTCTTCACTTTCTGCCATCAGAGTGGTATCGTCTGCATATCTGAGGTTATTGATCTTTTCCCCAGCAAGCTTAACTCCCGCTTGTGATTCATCCAGGCCAGCATTTCGTATGATGTACTCGGCATATAAATTAAATAAGCAAGGTGACAATATACATCCTTGTCGTACTCCTTTTCCTATGCTAAACCAATCAGTTGTTCCATATCCGGTTCTAACTGTTGCTTCTTGACCCTTATACAGGTTTCTCAGGAGACACGTGAGGTGGTCTGGTACTCCCATCTCTTTAAGAACCTGCCATAGTTTATTGTGATCCACACAATCAAAGGCTTTAGCATAGTCAATGAAGCAGAAGTAGATATTTTTCTGGTACTCTCTTGCTTTCTCCATAATCCAGCGAATGTTGGCAATTTGATCTCTAGTTCCTCTACCTCTTCGAAACCCAGCTTGTACTTCTGGCAGTTCCCTATCCACGTACTGTTGTAGCCTAGCTTGTAGGATTTTGAGCATGACCTTGCTAGCGTGTGAAATGAGTGCAATTGTGCGATAGTTTGAACATTCCTTGACATTGCCCTTCTTTGGGATTGGAATATACACTGACCTTTTCCAATCCTGTGGCCACTGTTGTGTTTTCCAGATTTGTTGGCAAATTGAGTGCAGCACTTTAACAGCATCTTCTTTTAAGACTTTGAATAACTCAGCTGGGTTATACCATTCTAGTATAGAGTCCTCCAATACTCTGTTCCCTGCTAGGAGAAAGGGGAAGACAACTTGACCCATCCCACTGTCTCTAGCGAAGTCTATTAGCATTTCTTAAGAGGTAGCTTCAGTAAGCCTGGAAAGCAACTGAACTAACTCCTCCTCCCTTCCTGCCTGTTTTCTGCCCAGATATATTTTTTAAAAAACTAAAACTTCCTGGTGAAGGTTTTGCTCATATCAAACTTCCAAGGAAAAGAATGCATTTCTTCACAAGGTCTATAGCAGAGCTGTCGAACTCATTTGTTATGAGGGCCAGAACAGACATAAATGAGACCTTGTCGGGCTGGGCCATGTGTGTCATAGAATGTAATTCCAGATAGTGGAGATATAAACTTTATAAACACAGGCAAACACAATTAAAGATTTTTTAAAAAAAACTTAAAATAAAATGTGCTTAAAATATTAGCACTCTTGTGATATTTAGGTTTATTTAACAATCTCTGATGACTGACATCTCTTGTGCTGAATTATTGCATCAAAATCTGTTGACAATGTCTGTGCTGTAGCAGTCTTAAGTGTGCTGTTCAAGTGTGTATCTGAAAGCTGCAGACCTACTTTTGATATATTGACATTCATTACAGAAATCTCATGATCAATGCTTTGACACTAAGACCCAGAGGAAAACATGAAATGGCTGGGCATCGTGAGCTTTTGTACATAAGTGCTGGTCAAAAACATGTGAAGGCACCATGATACAGACCATCATACAGACTGAGGGCTGTGTGTCTGTCTACAAAACTATAGTCTTCCCCAAAGAAATAACTACAACTCCTATGAGGCACTGCAAGAATAGAGAGACAGCCATGTATAGTAATCAGTATCAGCCTGCTATCTGGGAAGTCTAGGTTCAGAATCCCCAGTCTACAAAGGAAATGTGCTGGGTGAACTTGGTCTGGACACACAGTGTCAGCCTAATCCACCTCACTGGCTTGTTATTCCTCATCTAAATAGTTAACATTGCTTTCCTACTGAGAAAGACTGGATCATGAGGGCATGAATACAGTGATAAAGGGGAGGCAAACCCAGCTGCACCCAGGAGAGCTCTGGCATAATGAGCCCAAGAAATATTTCTCTCTCTCTCTCTCTCTCTCTCTCTCTCTCTCTCTCTCTCTGTAGCAAGACAAAAAACTCATACCTTGAATAAAACTTCATTGGTCCTAAAGGTACTTTGTATCACTCCCGTGCAATTGAAGGAACTAGGCAAAGTAAGCTCTTGCTCCCCCCTCCAGGAATGAGGAGGCAGAGGAGCCTCAGCCAATGGAGGGAAGAGAGGCTTGACTCAGTAGCTCTGCTGTGTGATTGAGAAAGCCTGGCAAAGCAAGCTCTTGCTCTTTCCCTCCCCCCTCTTCCTACCTGAGGGAGTAGGAGCCTCAGCCAATGGAAGGAAGAGAGGCTTTGCTCTATAGCTCTTGTGCAATTGAGAGAGCCTGGCAAAGCAAACTGTGATACAGAAGGAAACAAGAGAGAGAGAGAGAGAGAGAGAAGGAAGCAGATGACAGCCAGTTGCTCATGGACCATATATAAACCCTGTGGGGGCTGGATCTGGCCCACAGAACACATGTTTGACACCCCTGGTCTATAGGGACCAGCTTCACAACAGTAGGTCTGAACTTAATGCTATTAAGATTGTGTGTCAATATTTTATACTTTTCCCTACTACATACATTAATGTGGGGTTTTTTTTGCATATCCCCCCAAAAATAGTGTATGTGTAGAGGTGCTGTTTTTCCACTCATTGTAAGGGTGTCATTACAAGAAAAGCCATTGAAAGCCATGAATGGAAGAAAAACAGCTGCTATTGCTAATCTACAAATGTTATTGCAAGATTTTGTGCAGAGGTTTTCCCTGGCAGTATCTCCCAGTGAACCTATGAATCTGTGTGCTATTGCCCTGTATGGTGAGCTACCAATATTTCAGGTCAGATTAAGCTTTGAAGTATTCTAAGGTTCTAGATTGATCTTGTCAACTCAGGTTGGGTGGGAGATCCTTCTGACTTGGAAAAATTATATAGTTTTCAAGGTCAGGTCGGAATTTAGTCTATGCAACAACACTATTTCCTTGCATATGATGGCTGATTCTTCCCTAAAGCCTAGCAGTAATATTTACACACTGTTCTATATACAGAGAAATATGCTTCAATTGTAGAACCTTTGGTCAACTGGAAGAACATCTTTACATTTTGTTTCACTTCTCTTGTGTTATGCTCCTAGTGTTCCTTCCCTTCTGTGGGTTGGATACAACCAGCTCTTTCACTCTGACCATACCAATGGCCATCCCTGAGATCACGAGACCTGCACTTCCATGTGAACCATGAGGGAAGGGGCTGTAGTAAAGAGGAGCCTTGGGCAAGTTCAAGCCAAAAAGCAGGCTGGATCCCACACTGTCTGTGGAAAGTAACTTTTTGCATTTGGAAGGGCTCCTTTGGATATCAACCAGAATAATTATGAAGATATTAGTAACGTGTGTTGAAACAAATAACTGAGATACTGAACCCTTTTTCAATACTATACTGTTCTTTTTCTGCACATACCAGAAGGAAGTAAGGTAAAATCAATGGAATAAACTGATAATATAAAAGCCTTTGTTAAAAGTTCATGGCATTCATTTGCATAACACATAGCAGGCATTAGGAATGTTAGTGTTACATAGATGTTTATTAATATACAAGTTTCTGAGGTAACTAAGACAGAAACGATGGGATTATTTCAGCTGTACAGGATACACTTGTTTTCAAACACAAATGGCCTTTTGCCTCAAAAGTTTCAGAAACAACACATGCGAAACTCTACCTGGTTGAAGGTTACAGATTTTTGTAATTTCCAGTGTATTCTATTTTAACTCATTATCATATGGTTTGTATGATTATGGACTAATTAGTGTCTTAAAGAGATTGTTATTTGACTCTGTGTTTGGTTCCTGCCAAGTAACTGAATCAATGTTTAGTTATCTGGGAATCAGATTAGAAAGTATCCAAAAAGTGGATGTAATATGACATGTAATATGATTGGAAACAGTGTAGGTAAGAATTGTATCACACAATACAATGTTGGACCAAATCAGGAAGATCATGGCAAGTCCATGTAAAATAATTGCAATAATGTAGGTACAACCAAGCCATCTTGCCCCTTTCTCATCAACTTCTCAAAATCCTATTTAGGATATTTATAAAATGAAGGACAGAGTGACATGTAACCGTACTAGTAAGAAAAAGTACTGCTTAATTACTAATTTACTCATTCACAATTTTAAATGTAGATTCTATTTTAAGAATAACTTGCTTCATCTTTTTGTTATTGATGATAAATTATCACTTATACTTCCTTCTACAAATATTGACTTATATCATTAGTGAAGTTTTTCAATAGGAGTTTGTATTACCATTGCTGGTTCAAAAATAATGATTTAAATATATTGGCCTTTTTACCTTCTACTATATTCTAACAGAAATTCTGTCTCAAAGTTATTTGGAAGCTTTCTGATACTTCTATTTCTCCTCTTATCCAACTGGAAAAATGAAATTATGAAAGCCACATTACTGTAGCAAGCTTTTCCTATTGCAAACAAAAGTCATATCTATACAAGGTCTTGTCTACATCAAGAAACAAAATAATTGCCTTGATTTCACTTATATTTTTCATTTTTTTATACTGATGAGACACAATAGCTACCATATCAGAGGTCAGAACTTAAAATTGTACTTGGTCCCCATCATGCTTTATACAATGATCAATACAATAAACACAATCTTTTTCAAAGGAAACATGATTCCAACTGTCTGTCCAAAATACTTCACAGAACCTCACTCTAAAAAACCCAACAAAATAATTTGAAAGGGAAAAGAAAATGTAGACCTATCAAAGTATTTGTAAAAAAAAATTTCTCAGGGTTGATTCATATATTATTTTTTCTGATATTAATCTGTACACCAGAAAACATGCTTATGGGAAAACTGTACTTTGTAATGTTAAATGCAATTATAAACAGAATGCCACCAAACTTCAATGGTCTTAGAAAGTTGTAACAGTGCTTTTCCCCTCTGTACTGTATCTTTTTGTGGGGCATAGGCCCTGGTAATATGGGTCAGAAAACGCGGGGGGGGGAGGCGTGGCAGTTCGCCCCGGAGCAAAATAAGGTGCGGTAGTCCGATCACATGGGCCACTGGGTTGCCACGCTCCAGCCCCAAGTGCCGATCACACCACGCTGCTGCAGTGCGGCAAAAAAGTGGCGCAGCAGACCATGCAAGCCACGCTGTTGCAAAGTGGGCATGTGTCATTGGGGGGGCGGGCCGCTGCCGGTGTCTTGCATATGCGCATGCTTCATTCAGCGTTGGTGCGCATCCCATGGAAACTTACAACCTCTGGCTGGTTTCGGTTTCGGCGTTGCGAATGGCGGCCACCTTTCGGGACGCTCCCGGAGGTGGTTAGCCCATGCGCAGTTTGGGGGGGTCTTTGCATGTATGCAAGACCCTAGTGAGCCTTAGGCAAAGGCTCCGAACCGGGGGCGCTTGGGGAGTAGCCTCTTTGCCGGCAGACAGCCGGGAAATTGAGGCTTTCTCCCCGCCCCAATCGGCCCCGCTGCGTCGTGCCCGCAATGGGACTTAGCAGTGCCTCCGAATTCCACCAGGAGTGAAGAAAGCGGCATGAATTAAAATAAAAAGAAGAATTGCATCGAATTGTGAGTTGAAGATCTAATTTGAAGCGAGAATTAAAACCCCCCGCAAGCGTAGGGAGGAGGGAGGAGTCCCCACCCCCTTTGAGAAGCGAGATCTATAAAGGGAGTGCGAAGAGGGGGTAAAGAGAAAAAAGTGTTGGTGAAGGTACCGTTGGGGTTTGGCAGGCGATTCCGACATTGTTAGCTTCTTGGGGGATGTGGCACGAACTTTGAAAAAGTAAAAAAAAAAGAAAATGTCGAGGCTGAAAATTGTCCTGCAGAAACCGGAAGAGAAGAGTGGAGGGACTTCCGGTCCGGGTAACCCCCCCCCCCCAGAGCTTGCTGTCAATCAACAAGAAAATGAGCTACTGCGGCCCCTGCTGGAGCAAATGCAGAAAATCAATGAAACTTTGATTAAAGTGGAAAGTGTTCTCATCAGTCGGCAAAAGCAAATCTCGGAAACAACAAGAAAGGTTAATCTGATGCTAATCTTCTTGGGCGAGAAAGAAGAAGAGAAAGAAGATCTCAGTTTTACTTTGACGAATGACTTGGCACCCCTAACTGGCAGTGAAGCGAATGAATTAAAAGAAGAGGTGGATATGGCTCCCAAAGCCTATTCCACTTTTATAAAGGAAAATATTCTGCCAGGAGAAGGGGTTGCCGAGCCGAGCAGGCAATACATCAGAGATCTAATTTCATCTGTAGTGAATATGGAGCCCGTAAAAATTGATGGTCAGAATTATAAGGAAAAAGAGAAACGAGAGAAGATGGAATCCATCCTTAAAGCAACAAAACTTCTGAAGAGACATGCCAGAACGGAGGAAGCAGCACTCAAAACTTGGATTAATTTAAGCAGCGAAGAAGACAACAGCCCAGGGGAAAGAGGTGACGGAGCGGGAGTCATCAAGATTAAAAGGACTCAACTTTTAGTTGAAGAGACTTAAGAAGACACCTTGAGTAGTGGCTGTTCGTGTAACATCTGGAAGAAGCTGTTTAATTACTAACCCCAATGGACTTTACTAACTTTATTAACAGAGTTATTTTGGACTTTGGACTGTTAAAAAGAAGATCTTCTAACCCTGATGGATGCTAAAAATAGTACTAACTAAAACTAACCCTTATTAACAGAAAAATTTCACTCCATCCTTTTTCTTTCTCCAGCTGTCTACCCTACCCTTTTCTTATAAAAAGAATAAAATTCTCTCCTCTTTAGGAAAGTTTTACCAAAAAAAAAAAAAGAAAGAAAGAAACTTACAACCTCTGGAAACCCCGGGACATGGGCCAGCATCGGAAGCCGCGGGATACTGGCGCTCCCGCTATCAGACGCCGGCCTTTGCCTCGGGGTTTCCAGAAACTAGTACTTCGAACCTAGTAGTTTTTTACTCCGCATTTCCAAAGGGAAGCCACGGGTTGGCCACGGGAGCACTACGCCTCCCAGATGTGCTCGTATGATCGCGCATGGAAAGTCTGCGGGGCTCCCGTGCCTTCAGTGGGGCAAATGCTCCATGTGAATGGGGCCATAGAGAGATAGGAAAGCTTATTTTAAAGTATTATAGAAAAAGTATTTGCAAAACAAGTCAAAAATGTATCCTTTCTCCATGATAGTCACAGACCCAGGCAAGAGCTCATTAACCAACTTTTTTTTTCGCCATCAAGTCACAGCTGACTTATGACAGCCCAGTGGGATTTTCAAGGCAACAGACATTCAGAGGTGGTTTGCCATTGCTTGCCCCTGTGTCAGGACTAGTATTCCTTGTGTCAGGACTAGTATTCCCATGCAAATACTGAGCAGGGTCAACCTTGCTTAGTTTCCAAGATCTGATGAGATTGGGCTAGCCTAGGCTATCCAGGTCAGAGTCTTAATAGACTTAGCATTCATTTAATGTCCCAAGAAATAACTCATAATGTACCATAAATTTTGTTAGACTTTAAGGTGCCACTGGACTCTTGCTCTTTTCTACTGGTAACTAACAGTAAAAGATAACTCTGAACTGGCCACATTTCCAGATCTGAGCAGTATTTCTAAATAGCTCATCAACATTTGCTTACTGCTTTCCAAGTTCACAAGCCAAGCAACATTTAATATACAACAGAATGAGAAGGAAAGACACTGTGGCTGTCAGCTAAGTAATAACAACACTCAGATCTTATTTTGTAAGATTTATATATTGATTTATATGTTGATTTTGTAAGACTTATATATTGCTTTTCATCCTAAATAGGGCCACCAAGGTAGCTAAGAGTTAAAAGCAAAACATTATAAAATCCATAAAATCAATTAAAACCAAAAATAGAACATGAATAAAAACACCAATTAAAACATAGAGCAGGAAGGAGAGGTCATTGAGGTAATGCCAAACAAAACAAAAAAGTCTTCACCCTCCAGCAGAAAACACTGATGGAAGGAGACAGTTGAATATCCTGAGGGAACAAGATCCACAGTTTTGATGCCACAACCAAAAAGGCTCTCTCTTTTCACTTCTTGCTGAACCTGATATTAACATCTTCCTATCATTCTATTTCTATGTGGCAACATCTGTGCTGTCCAACTAGCTTGCAAGGGGAACACTCAGAAAAATATGAAATGAAATTGCTTATATTCCAACCAGCAGGTTTTCTTCTCTGGTTTTCCCAAAATTCCAATCCAAAAGGTCATAAATTGAACATAACACAGCTGTCTGGCTGGCCCCACAAATTATTAATCACTCAGAAGCTAACTAAACCACATTCCAGTATTTTGTGAGGCTTAAGATAAATCTGAGTCCAATAATTCATCCAAACTCACATTCTAATTTAATGAACAATGAGAACACAATTTACAGCTGAGGGAGCATCAATGTTTTCATATTTCACAGAGAATTATCACATTTTTGTGTTTTCCTTCTTTAAGATGTCAAATAATCTTGTCACTGAGGCACAGTAAAAAACTAACAATAAAAATGTATTCAAATACATTAGTAGCAGAAAACCAGCCAGGGAGGCAGTGGGGCCCTTGGATGACCAAAGAGTAAAAGGATTACTAAAGGATTATAGGGAAATGGCAGAGAAGCTGAACACATTTTTTTTGCCTCTGTTTTTACTGTGGAAGACGAGAAGTGCTTGCCCAGTTCAGAACCACTAATTTTGAGAGGGGTGTTGAAAGGCCTGAGTCAGATTGAAGTGATGACAGAAGAGGTCCTACGACTGACAGATAAATTAAAAACTGACAAATCACTAGGCTCAGATGGCACATACACCCAAGAGTTCTGAAAGACCTCAGATGGGAACTTGTGGATTTCCTGACAAAAATATGCAATCAATCATTAAAATCTGCCTCCATTCCTGAGAACCAGAAGGTAGCTAATGTAACCCTCTTCTTTAAAAAAGGTTCCAGAGGACATCTGTGAAATTACCGGCTGGTCAGTCTATCGTTGATACCAGGTAAGTTGGTGAAACCCGTTATTAAAGATAGAATTAGTAGGCACATTGATGAACAAAAACTATGGAGGAAGAATCAGTAGGGAATTTGTAAGGGAAGATCTTGTCTCACTAACCTTTCAGAGTTCTTTAAGCATGTGGACAAAGGTGACCCCATAGATGTTATTTACCTAGACTTCCAGAAAGCTTTCCTCATCAAAGGATACAAAGCAAACTTAGTAGTCTTCTACATTAAAAACTGATTAATTAACAGGAAACAGAGAGTGAGTATAAATGGGTAGTTTTCACAGTGGAAGGTGGCAAGCAGTGGGATATCGCAGTGACAGCACTAGGTCCAGTGCTTTTTAACTTGTTCATTAGTGATTTGGAGTTGCGAGTAAGCAGTAAAGTGGCTAAGTTTGTGGATGACACTAAGTTGTTCAGGGTGCTGCCTCACTGGTTCACCATGAGCAAGTGCAAAGTAATGCACATTGGAGGCAAAAATCCTAACTATAAATACAGATTGATGGGATCTGAACTGGCAGTAACTGACCAGAAGAGAGATCTTGGAGTCATTGTAGATGTCAGCTCAGTTTGTGACAGCCATAAAAAAGCAAATACTATGCTGGGGATTATTAGGAAGGGAACTGAAAACAAATCAACCAGTATCATAATGCTCCCATATAAATTGATGGTGCGGCCTCATTTGGAATACTGTGTTCAGTTCTGGTCACCACACCTCAAAAAATATATTATAGCATTGGGAAAAGTGCAGAAAAGGGCAACTAAAATGATTAAAGGGATGGAACACTTCCCCTATGAAGAAAGGTTTAAAAGGTTAGGGCTCTTTAGCTTGAAGAAATAAGTGAGGGGTGACATGATAGAGGTTTACAAAATTATGCGTGGTATAGAGAAGCTAGAGAAAGAAGTACTTTTCTCCCTTTCACACAATGTAAGAACTCATGGCCACTCAATGAAGTTAATAAGCAATAGGTTTAGAACAGATAAAAGGAAGTACCTTCTTCATCCAAAGAGTAAGAGTAATTCAGTGCCACAGGAAGTGGTGGTGGCTACAAGCATAGACAGCTTCAAGAGGGGATTAGATAAACATATGGAGCAGAAGTCCATCAGTGGCTATTTGCCACAAGGTATAGATAGAATGCTCTGTATTCTTGGTGTTTGGGGGCTACAGTGGGAGGGCTTCTGGAGTTCTTGCCCCAGTGGTGGACCTCCTGATGGTACCTGGATGGGCCACTGGCCTGATCCAACATGGCTTCTCTGATGTTCTTATGTTCACTGCTCATCAGTAGTGCAGATAATGAAATGAATTGGTCTTAGATTTTTCCAGGTACTTCCATGTATTATTCTTTGTTTTCCATATCACAGCATTCTATCCTGACTGAGAGAACAATCCAGGCAGTTCAGCACACCAGGATAGCTCGAGTTAGGGTATGTATTTGACAATCCACTTCCACCAGTGTAACTGTCTTATTTGATTTATGTTATGAAAACATTCAATTGAGTGTTTTCAGTTTGCAAGGTTAGTAGGGTTGAAAACGAAGATCTATTTCTTAACCTGCATCAATGCAGAATGCAAGAATGCATATAAAAATTTCAGAGCTGATTGCATGAAATGGTATGTGATACCAAATTCTGATTGTTTTAGGATTGATGCATGAGGTGCACTGCTATTTGCATAGCAACCCTTGCATGAATGGAACAGTGCTGACTTGGAGTTGGACTCTCAACTAAATGTCATGACAATTGTTGAAGTGAATACAATAACTTAATTACACAGTGTGTGAAGTAATAATTCCTTTAGTCATCATGAATTTACTAGTGATTGATCTCATTCCCGAATTCTAGTATTATCTGAGGGAGTTAAATTTTAGTAGGCTTGTGCCAGGAAGCCGTACTCATGCATTTAAATATGAAATTTATGGAATACTTGACTCCAGCCAACACAGAATCCTAGGTCTGAGGTACTCCAAGTCTCATAACTGCCAACTAGACATGAGAGATGTGCCTGTCCTTGCCATTTGTGTAAGAAGGCTTTACCAACTTTGTTTCAGTGGGTAAGCCAATGACAACACCCAATTCACCTACTATTCAAACAAAGTGAATCTTCTTAATTCACAGAGGAAATATTGTTCAGCCCATCCCCATCCTGCAGAATAAGGAAATACATTTTATTTTCTCTTTGGACAGAACTAGCATCACTGAGTAAGAAGCCACCAGGGAGCTCCCCAAGGATATCCATGGTGAAAAGATTCATTGTGAGATGGTTAGAGCCAACTTAATCAGATTATTTGAGAAAGTGGTCTGTATCCAACCACACAGTTCCCAAGGCCCAAGTTTTCTTAAGAGGTGGCAGCAATGTCCATGGATGCACACACACATTCCTGCTGCACTCCCCCTCATACAAAATGTAGGTCTACATTGGGAAGTGGAAATCTGTGGAAACCGCCACTTCAGAAAATGTAGGCTCCCACAAGACTTTGGGAGGTGTGATTGGTCTACTGTCAGACCACTGACAATGTCCAGAAATTAGGTGAATAGAGATGATCAGGTTACTACCAGGTAAGAATTTCAAAAATGAAGCTGTATCATCAGCATCATCTGTAGCAATATAAAATGTAATAAATTATATTTTTCATAGATACCATGTATCTAAACTACTAACACATACAGCATGTGTCAGTAGTAGTAGTAATTTATTGTGAATGGCTAAAGGTGGTTACAATCTTAGATAAAACAAGTGGGGGACCCAAAAGGACTTGCAGGGGTACCTCAATTCCCCCTCCCCCACTATTCCCTCTACCCCTTCCTGGAAAGCCCCTATATCCTCTTCCCTTTTCCTGTTTCCTTCTTTCCTTTCCACCACTAGCTAACCTACCTTTATCTGCCCCCCCTCAGCTTTCTTTAGTTGTCCCCCAGCAGCTTCTTCCTGGGAAAAAATATGGCCCAGTTGTGTGATGCCAGACATTGGGCCATTTCCAGTAGTATGGTAGGAAGCCCACAAGAACTTGCCATTCAGTTCCCCTGTATTCCCCTACCTGCACTATTTCCTCTTTCCCTCATCCTGGCAATCTCCATATCCTCTCCCCTTTCCCTGCCTTCTTCCTAGCCACCCACAATCTACCTTTCATATGATGCCCATTTCCAGCTATATTTATTATTTATTTATTTCATTTACACCCTTTCTATCTCCACAAAGAGGAGTCAAAGCTGCTTACTTTATTCTCCTTTTTATCCCCATAACAAAAGTTTTGTTCCCTGCTGTGACTGCGTAGCATGTTAATATTTGTGTTTTTGATACTCTCTTTGTTCCATCCTGCCACACAGAATATAATTTGGCTTTTAGTCCAGCCCAGGAACTTGATGGGGAAAACAAGAGTCCTCTTGTTTTACCCTTTGAAACAGCACTTGAGATGGAATAACATTTTTTTAAAAAATCTTAAGTTTATTTAACAGGCAGGGAATGAATAGGTGTAGTCAGGGGTTGGAAAAGCTGAGATAAAACTTGTTGGTATTTCAAAGTACACTTCTTTTAACAGACAAAATAGTGATCCTGAAGCTTGTTTGCATATATTCCAGGCTCTTAACAGTGAGAGATGTTTTACTTAGTATTTTAGTTACAGCAACAATGTTTCTTCAGAGAGGTTCCTATGATAGTGCAGTTTTCCTAGAGTGGTTCTCTTTTCTTCGAGCACCTAACTCAGCCCTTTCTTGAAACTACAGTTTATTTCCGACTCCTGAGTTGTCTAAAACCATTTACCTTTCCTCAGATCTAACTCCCCAGAGAAACTGGGCAGGAATTAATCTTCTCCACAAAAGATATAACCCTATTCCTTTTGACTTGAAAGGGTTTTAGCATACTACCCAATCACTCTCACCAAATCACCATCCCAGTTCTGGCACCTGTGTAAAGCATACTTCAACTTAGGCTTTCATTTAGTTTCTGAATTCCGGTAATACATTTTTCCTCAGGATAGGAATACTACAGTTAAGGCAAAGGTGAACCTGTCTGACTTTTCTCCTGTCAGACTCACTGACTCCAAACTCTGCCAGAAACCAACTGACTGCCTTCAGACTGGCTCCAACTCATAGAACCTCCAGAATGGAATTAATTGAACTGAACTTCACTCTCTTCAGCACTTGGCTGATCATATAGCTTTTCTCAGCTGGCCAACAGAGACAAGGAGCAGCTCGTCACTCAAGCTCTCCAATGCAGTGGAGTGTTAACCCCCTCACCTCCCATATCTCTGATTCTGCTGCACTAGGAATCTAGTTTTAAAGTCAAGTTCATCATACCTGGCTTCTCAACTAAACATGCCCAAAAAAGGAGTTTAGAGACCCAGAACAGAATAGCCCTGGAAAGGAACACGAAACAAAGTAGTAATAGATCTGTGGCCTTGTGTGAATTAGAAGCTACCTAGCTTATATTAATAGATATTAGATGTGTTCAGACCCAGGTGCAGAAGTGTCTAAATATGGCAAGAATGCCCAGCTTTGCAGAAAGATGGGTGTACTCATTGAGGGCCAAAAGATGTTCATATGTATGAAAAACTTGTAATCACTATTTTTAATAGATTTTGTTATGATGAAAAGTAGCAATAAAGGATAAACATTGTGTGTGGGGGTTTTTTTGGTGTGTACACATATATTCAAGTATAGATAACCTTGTGTGGTGTTTGAAGTTGTAAGATAATTAGTAGCTAAGAATGTGCTCTCCTGTCAAGTGGGACAGTTAGGCGATAATTTTAAAATCCTATAAATATGGGAAGTTGAATTGATAGAGAGCTTCTTCTTAGAAGGGGCTCCTTGCCTGCAACCTACTTATTTTGGGGGTAAGATACTTTTATGGACTTATGTAATTGGTCTCCTTTAATTATTGCTGTAATAATTATGGATGGTATAATTTTCAGTTGGTTTAGCTAATATTAAGAATGCTGAATGGTTATGCTTTTATAAAAGCTTAAAATGGAAACAGAGATTCTCTAACAGTAAGGCCCTAGCAGATGACAGCCCAGTGGGCTGCATAAGGATGGAGGGCCTACTTTGCAAGCTTGGAAGGAGGAAGACTGGTTGTGGTGTTTCCCGCTCATATGGGTATTTGGCAGTGGGAGGAGCTTAGTCTTTATTTCTGTTGTGCTCCCTCCCATCTGGGCAGTTCATTTGCAGTTGGTCCTCCCTCCCTAGACAATGTGGGCTTTTGCGGCTCACCAATATGGGGCCAGGTAGGAATTTTTCGCCCCTCTTTCAGATTGGCCAGGAAAGGAGGGTGTTTTTGCCTACCTTACACTGTCTTTGGGGTTGGGGAATTGGCTCCGGGCAGTGCTGTTAAATAGGTTGGCGGAAATCTGGCCTGTTTCTGGTATGAGGGGGAACATCAAGTGACAGACCCCCTCCTTGTTTGGAGGGGGGCTTGGTGCACCTTGCACAAACCATTCGTCATTATGGGCCTCAGATGGGGACTGCAGGTGGCCTGTTAGACACCTCGGTCTGGGTCTCCCCTTGTGCTCCATGGCTAGAGGTGGTGAGCTCACAGCAGGGTGTTAGCATGTCTGCTTCCTGGCAAAAGCTGTGTTGTGGTTGGCTTGCATCAGGAGCTTGGTGGTTCACCCCATCTAAGGTAGGGAAAGGGATCAGGGGATCCCTTTGCCTGACGGTTGTTGCAGCCCTTACCAGTTGTAGTTTATACTGTTGAATTAATAGTTAAATAAAGCTGCCCTTAGTTTACACCATTTACCTGTGTCAGTCTCTTTTTTCCGACTAAGCGTACTATATCCATAATGAACCTGAAATGTTACTGAGGCATACCTCTGGCTAACAATTAAATGATCTGATATAGGAAAGTTAACTAGATGCCTAGGGCTTCTTAAATGCATGCCTGTATCTTAATCAGGCCTGATGCGACTAATCCAAAACAATTCTTCAAGTACAATGGTTGTATCAACTGCTACTTCTTCGTGGGATTTCTCTGTTGTCACTCATTTTAAAATAGCTTCCTGGAATGTGTTAAGAATGGCTTTCACATTGTTGCTATTTTGGAAATTATGGAAGGCTAAACTTTTCAAGCTGTTATAATACTGATAGCTGGGATTGAAAAGAAGGTTTGTTTGGTTATGTGCTTCTGTTGATTTGTGATTTTTGTTTTGATTTCATTAATTTAATTGAGAGGTCCATACAGAGGAAGAACAAAAGAATTCAAATAAGTAAATGAATGAAATGAAGATGTGAATCTCTCATCAAGGAACTTTGTCTGCATAAACTATTCCTTCCATAACTTCAGGAACAGCAATATTAGGCACATAAATACTGAACCCTATAGCAAGATTAATAGATACGAACCCCTAATCTTATGGTACCATGAATACTAGAGATGCATTAGCCTAGCAGATTATAAACTGAAAATAGTGGGGTAAAAAGGGCACAAAAGCTTCCTTGGGCCAAGAGAAAAGGTAGGGTATGAATATTTTAATGTAAAAAATAAATTCAATAACATAAAATGAAAGTAGTACAGTAACTTGGGGATATGTAACCTACATTTCGAAGCCCACAGATTTAGAAAAATGTCACTTATTCCAAAGATCTCACTTGCTGACATACATGTACCATGGATACATATTTTTCCCCCATATTCTTTTATCCCAGAAACTGCAACAGTACATTGGAATTCCCACGCTAGGCCTACTACCAAGTACTTTTAAAGCCCCTGGAAGTAGGAATATGGCAATTCTCTTGTTATATGATGAGGTAATAGGCATTATATTCTCATGATGACCCAGTTCTCAGATCTTTTTGATAATGTCCTTGTACCAGGATAATCTGTCCAGATCTCACAGTCCCTGTATCTGCCAAAAATAGTATCTAAACTGGAAATATCACATAGACCTCTAAGAGCAGGCTGATCAGACTGATACTCCTCATCCCATGGGATAGATCTGCCAGTCTCAAGCTCAAACAGTTTACTGACAACAAAAGATGGTTTCCTGTCCTAAAGGCTATTAAACAATTTCAGCTGCACAGTTTCAAGAGAGAATATCCCTTTCCTTTTTGAGGACTGAGTTTAAAGGATAAAAAACATATTAATCAAATCCAGAGGAAGAATGTTCTAGATACAGAATAAAATTATGCTAAGTAGAACTCAGCCTTAGTGAAACACTAATTATTAATTTCACTAATAATTAGTGAAACACTAATTATTAAGAGTGACATCCTAAGTCTATAGAAATGGACAACAGCTAATTATTCTAGTGGAAAACAATAGCTTAAGAAAATACTAAGTAGGCTTATTAAGGTACATATTTTTAAGTATACATCTGAGGATCACTTTGGGTCCTGGGACCCCCAGGTCTGGGTTCGAAGAGCCAGGATCCTCCAGGGCTCAATTTGTGGCTGATCAGCTTGATGGCTTTGCCTCAGATGTCGCAGGAGGAGGGAAATTAAAGCACCCTTTTCCCTTTCTCCTGCTCACAGGCTCTTGGTTTGGCTCTCTCTTGGCTTCCATGCCCTCCTCCGAGAGTCCGATGCTCTTCCACCCTGGACTGCTTGAAGCCTCCTCAAATCTCCTCTTGGTGGGTGGAACACCCTTCTTCCAAAGGGCTGTCAGGAACATCTTGGCTGGTGTCCAGTTGGGCTGCCCCAGCCTCCTGGAGACTCCACTCCCACTCCTACTCTTGGCATGGGGAGGGGTTGTGAGGCTGCTTAGCCCTGCCTTCCCCTGCTGCTGTAGCTGTAGCTGTCCCTGCTGCGGGTTCTCCCTGCCATGGCTCCTGGGCAGCCTTGCCATCTCCCTTTGCCTCTCTGGGCCTCTGTGCTTGATTGAAGGCATCTGCCATTGGCCCACTTTTCTGCTTCTTGTTGGGGCTGGCCACGACCTGGCCGGCCATTGCCCGGCCACTTGATTTCCCTCAACTTCCGTCCCTCCCACTGTCTTTTCCCCCAGTTTCCCACCCCTGCCAACTCTGCTGGAGGCAAGCTAGGTTGCTTTGGGGTCAGGGCTTTGGTAGCTGCCATGTCTGGGGATGCCTTAGAGTCCAGGGGTGCCGCTTCTGGACAGTAATGTTGCAAATAAGACCAGATTCTTGCTTTTCATTTAACTCAAGAATGAAAATTGTATTGTATTAAGGTGTGAATTACACATAAGAACATCAACAACATACTATTTTAAGCACTGTAAAATTATGACTATGATGGACCCCTGCTTCTTCTTCATTTTGAGGCAGACTTTCCCACCAAAACATTTTCCCCTCACTCTGTCTGAGCATCTTCTTAGTAGCATATTTTAATAATAGAATTAAAACTTTTTGCATGTCTCACCCCATGATTGAGAATTTATTTGGCTTTTGCCCAGGCCAGAGATTTATTCTAGTTCAGCAGGAGCCCTTTCATAAATCCCTTTGTAAGTGGAACTTGACATGAAGTTAAGTTCAAACAAGAATGTTGATTTTATTGAACAGGCACAGTGGGGTTGGGAATAGGCGGGGGACAAGAAGCTGAGTTAATTTTGTTGTTTATACAAATTATAATATTTTGAACAGGCAACAAAGTATAGTTGAACCTTATTTTCTTAGAGGCTCAGTTCTTAACTATGAGAGGTTTGTTGGTCTCGGAGATTTCTTTCAGCAATAATGTGTCTTAATAAAGTTTCATATAACTATCTGAGTTTCCCGAAAGTTAGTACTTTCTTCCTGTATTTAAATATTTCCTTTGTGGGACAACAATTTTCCCCTTTTACCCTTGAGGAGTCTAAGACCATTT
Source organism: Gekko gecko (assembly GCA_029375565.1). NCBI lineage: Eukaryota > Metazoa > Chordata > Lepidosauria > Squamata > Gekkonidae > Gekko > Gekko gecko. The sequence goes on from JAPDNY010000007.1 coordinate 115,716,053, forward strand.
CTCTTTTCACAGAAACTAGGGGTCCCTTCTGAGTTGAACTCACTGAATAACTAGGTAAAAAATATCTTCCTTTCTCTAGGAGTGATAATCCTTTTCTGTTTGGCAAGACTGGCAGTTTCAATGTACTGTCCAGTCTCTTCTGTTAAACCTAAACCACAGTTCTGGAGACTGTGAATAAATAGAATTCAACTAGGGCTGACACTTAAGACTTTAAGTTCTAATTTCTGAATTTTTCCTCAAATGTGTTGGTACACAGTCAGGGCAAGGAGCTGTGTCTGTTCCCTTCCCAAGTGAACTTGTCTGTTTCCCTCAGACTGACACATACACTCCTCCTGACTGGCTATTGCCCAGCTAAAATTCAACTGACCCCTTTGACAAGACTGACAGAACTTTTGAAAGCTCTCCTCAGCTGGTGCAGACCAATTCACTGCTTTTGATACACTAAGCATCCTGATTTTGGAGGTCAGTATGTCAGAATGACCAGTGTATGCCATTATAATTTCTTCAGGTATCCTTGATATGAGGTAAATTTTAGACTCAAATTACTTAGGTTTCTTAGCTGCCCATATACTTTGAAAGTTTCAGTTATAAGGGTGATTTCTTTCCAATTTCAAATAATCTGGCAATATAAATGAATTACATTATTATATAACTATTCTAAATATAATATGTTGGTTCACACAAATTTAATTTTATCTGTAGACTGGAGTTGTGGAAAAACTATGACTGCTTTACAACTGAAATTAAGATGTGATTGAAAGAGCCATTTTCAGATAACACAGTTATATTAACTTTTCTCCAAGCGCTGCATTAACAATCTAATAACAATCACACAAATGCGAATCTATTCAAAGCAGAATCAGCTTTTCAATTAAAATCTCTTATTGCCACTTTTTCAATTTCTTATGCAATTCCTTACTCGTGCCTTATAAGTTCAATAAAAATAGTTTGACCTCGACAGTGCAATCCTGAGTAGAATTACACTCTTCCAAATCCATTGAAAATAATGGTTATCATTCTGTTTAGGACTGCATTGCCAATCTGGCAGTTATAGGTAAGGAATAGAGTTCCTGTAATTACAATAGCCTTCATTGCTTGAGATAACTTTAAACCATTCAATTTTGTGTGAAATTTGCTTTGTATTCATGATATATGATATAGAATAATCTATAAACCACTCTTGGTGCAGTAGACATATCTGAAATGTTAATTCAAGATAATTGTTGAAGTTGTGTCTTGACATAAATGCATGACAAACTATTAAGAATATACCAGAATATTACTACAGTCCTCAGAGGGACACAACGTCTGTGAGAACCTCTTCCCCCCAGCCTTAAGAGACTTCAGTTGTCTTGGCATACTAATCTGACACTTGGAACAGAGCAGCTACTGCCCAAGGAAATCACACCATCCGCAGAGGAAATATCCCTGTGCTTTGACCAAAGAAATAATTGATCATCTGCAAGGCAAGGTCCATACAGAGTGGGGCTGATCTATCCACTGCCCAGGTGATCACCACCTTCATTAATTGAACTGCAAGGCTCCCAAAAGTGTGGAGGACAGAGTGTTCATCCCAATTTTCTCTGCCATAGGGATATATCACCCTGACCTTGATAGCTTAGGCTAGCCCAATCTTGTCAGATCCTGGAAGCTAAGCAGGATTGGACCTGTCTAGTATTTGGATGGGAAACTTCCAAGGAATACCAGGGATGTGATGAGGAGGCAGACAATGGCAAACCACCTCTGAATGTCCCTTGCCTTGAAAACCTGCCAGGGTCACCATAAGCCAGCTGTGACTTGACAGCACTTTCCACCACCACCAGGCATATCTCTCACTGCAGTCCATATCTAGCTTAAAATCCTGGTTCTGCCTCAGATACTTTAGGTAAAACTAATTTTTGTTGTTGTTCAGTTGCACAGTCGAGTCCAAATCTTTGTGACCCCATGGACCACATCATACCAGGTCCTCCTGTCTTCTGTTGTGCTCCGGAGTTTGCTTAATTTCATGTTCATTGCATCGATAACACTGTCTAACCATCTCATCCTTTGCCATCCCCTTCTTCTTTTACCCTCAATTTTTCCCAGCATCAGGGTCTTCTCCAGTGAGTGCTCCCTTCTCATTTGGTGGCCAAAGTATTTGAACTTCAGCTCCAGTATCTGGCCATCCAAGGAACAGTCAGGGTTGATTTCTTTTAGGTACTCTCAAGAGTCTTCTCCAGCACCACAATTCAAAAGCATCTATTCTTCGATGCTCGGCCTTCCTTATAGTCCAACTCTCGCAGTCATACATTACTACTGGGAATACCATTGCTTTGACCATATGGACTTTTGTTGGAAGGGTGATGTCTCTACTTTTTATTATGCTGTCTAGGTTTGCCATCGCTTTCCTCCCAAGGAGCAGGCGTCTTTTAATTTCATGGCTGCAGTCACCATCTGCACTTATCTTGGATCCCAGAAATGTGAACTCTGTCACTGCTTCCATGACTTCCCCTTCTATTTGCCAAGAAGTGATGGGGCCGGATGCCATGATCTTAGTTTTTTTGAAGTTGAGTTTCAAGCCAACTTTTGCACTCTCCTCTTTCACTCTAAGCAAGAAGCTCTTTAGATCCTCTTCACTTTCTGCCATTAGATTGGTATTGTCTGAGGTTGTTGATGTGTTTCCCAACTATCTTAATTCTGGCTGGTGATTCATCCAGGCCAGCATTTCGTATGATGTACTCTGCATATAAATTAAATAAGCACGGTGACAATATACATCCTTGTCGTACTCCTTTTCCTTAGCTAAACCAGTCATTCCATATCTGGTTCTATCGCTTCTTGACCCTTATACAGGTTTCTCAGGAGACATGTGAAGCAGTCTGGTACTCCCATCTCTTTAAGGACTTGCCATAGTTTGTTGTGATCCACACAATCAAAGGCTTTAGCGTAGTCAATGAAACAGAAGTAGATGTTTTTCCTGATACTCCCCTGCTTTCTCCATAATCCAGCAAATGTTGGCAATTTGATCTCTAGTTCCTCTACCTCTTTGAACCCCAGCTTGTACTGGCAGTTCTCTATCCATGTACTGGTGAAGCCTAGCTTGTAGGATCTTGAGCATGACCTTGCTAGCATGTGAAATTGCCATCTTTTCCTAATTTCTTCTGTTAGGTCCCTACTGTTTTTATCCTTTATCATGGCCAGCTTTGCATGGAACGTTCCCTTGATTTCTCCAATTTTCTTGAAGAGATCTCTAGTCCTTCCCATTCTATTGTTTTCCTCTATTACTTTGCATTGTTCATTCAAGAAAGCCTCCTTATCTCTCCTTGCTGTTCTCTGGAAATCTGCATTCAGTTGGGTAAATCTTTCCTTTTCACCTTTGCCTTTTGCTTTCCTTCTTTCCTCTGCTATTTTGTAAAGCCTCATCAGACAGCCACTTTGCATTCTTGCATTTCTGTTTCTTTGGGATGGCGATGATTGCTGCCTCCTGTACAGTGTCACAAACCTCTGTCCATAGTTCTTCAGGCACTCTGTCAATCAAATCTAGTCCCTGAAATCTTCACCTCCACTGTGTATTCATAAGGGATGTGATCTAGGTCAAACTTCAATGGCCTAGTGGTTTTCCTAACTTTCTTCAGCCTGAATTTTGCAATGAGTAGTTCATGATCTGAGCCACATCCAGCTCCAGGACTTGTTTCTACTGACTGTATAGAGCTTCTCCATCTTTGACTGCAAATGATATAATCAATCTGATTTTGGTGTTGCCCAGGCCTGTAGCTAACAACTTTTTGCTCAGGGGGCCCATGTTTTTCTCAGGGGGCCCACCACCAATGTTCCCTCTAAGCTGTGGAGTTTTGTGAGCAAAACTTCTACTTTGTGAGCTACTGGCATTAAAGTTGTGAGAGAGTGATTTGGCTGCTGCATCAATTAGTTTGCTCTAGAGCCATCCTTCCTGAGCTAAGACAAAAATGTCTGAGCTGGAGGCTAAAAAACTGAGCTAGCTCACACTAACTGAGCTTAGAGAAAACACTGGTCACAAACTAGAACAAATTTAGAGACCAGCAGCACCTTTAAGGCCAACAAAGGTTTATTCAAGGTCTGAGCTTTCGTGTGCGCACACACTTTGTCAAATACCTTAAATAAATTTGAAAAAGTGTGCCAGCACATAAAAGCTCATACCTTGAATAAACTTTTGTTGGTCTTAAAGGTGCCCCTGGATTCTAAATTTGTTCTACTGCTTCAGACCAGCACGGCTGACCATCTGGATCAGTCACAAATTAGGTTTGCCAACTCCAGTTTGGGAAAGTCCTGGAGATTTGGGGGGGGTGCACCCTGGGGAGGGTTGGATACTTGGGGAAGGGACCTCGCGGAATCGAACACCACGGAATCCACCCTCCAAAGCCGCCCTTCCCTCCAGGTCCAGCAGTGGGGCCAGGAGGACACTAGAAGCCCTCCCACTGTTGACACCCCCCCAAGCACCAAGAATGCAGAGCATCACTTGCCCCAGGCTTATACCGAGAATTAAAGTTTGTTGCTCTTCAAGGTGCCACTGGACTCAAACTTTACCCTTTGCAGAAGTTAATCAATTTAATTACTGTGTAATTTCCCACCAAACCTGTTTATCCCATTTCACCCCATGCCTGGCATTACAGTCTGCTTAACGAACAAACATTTGGGAGCGCCCCATACCAATCATTCCCTACATCAGAGCTTGCTCTGAACACACACACCCCCGCCCCGCTCCGTCCTGCATATAAATCGTGCCTCACAAGAAGGGAGCACGGCTCACAAAAATTTATGCCACAATAAAATCCCATTCAGCCACCAGCAGGATGCCTATTTCACTTTAAGCGTTGCCCGGTTCCCCCTAGCCACCAGCGGGGGATGGGGAGTGGGGTTGCCAGATCCAGGTTGGGAAACTCCAGGAGACTTGGGGATAGACCTAGGGAAGGGCAGGGACCTCGGTGGGGGGTGCAATGCCACAAAGTCCAACCTCCAAAGCAGCCCTTTTCTGCAGGGGAACCGATCTCTGTCTTCTGGAGACGCGCTGTAATTCCTGAGGGTCCCCAGGGCCCACCTGGAGGCTGGCATCGCTATGCCCCACCTTGGAGGGCTGCAGCCTCCTAAAGGATCACCTACACCCCACCTGTCGGCTCCAATCCTTCTCGCCCCCTTTCCCGGTGCATTTACCGGGTAGAGGTAGAGGATGGCACCCACCAAGAGGAGCAAGAAGGTGGCGGAGAAAATGAGGAAGTCCAGCATGCTGCGTCCATCCCTCCGGCGCGGGCCACGAGGTGGGGCTTCCTCCGCCCGACCCGGGCGGGGAAGGGAGGGAGGGAGGGGCGGGGATGGGGGACGCCCCCAGGAGGTGAGAGCAATCAAGCAATCTGCAGCCGAGGAGGAGGAGACGCACCCTGGACTGGCTTCCCTGCTGTGCCTCCCTGCAGGCTGGGCTGGAGCAGTGGCGCAGATGGCCAAGCAGAGGCTGCCGCCACCGGCCTGAAATGTGCCCTTTCCCCTCCGAGCCCCTTTGAAGCGCGGGGGGGGGGTTAGGGAGAGAGAGCACAGCCCCCCACCCCTGAGGCCCAAACTTCGACGCCCCCCTCTCCCTTCAGCCAAAGCCCGGATCTGCCGAAGCTAGGTGGCTAGCGGCGCCTGCCTTCGGGGCAGTCTTTCGCCTGGATCGTAACTGAAGCATGAAATCCCTCTGGCTGCTCCCCACCCCCCTGCGCGCAATTAAGACAGACTCTTCGGAGTTGTGACATTCGCTGTTGTCATGGAAATGAGTGCGAGAGTGTGAGTTCAAGGGCGGGGTCCGGGGAGAGGAAATCAAAATAGCAGGAGCTGGGGGGGGGGCAGAGCAGAATTTGCACACGCTGCTGCTAAGGTCATCCGCGCTCCGGCTGGAGTTCGACGGATCGTCCCGTCTGGAGCGACCAGTTCCACATTTGAGGAACTAGGCAGAAAGCCTGGAGCTGCCGCTGCCGTTCTCTTCTGCACCAGGCTCTCTGCGGGCTCTTGGCCTGGATGCGAAAACTGGGAACTGTTTCCTCCGGTGCCACTGGAAGGCAGGCAGGACGGGGCGGGGGGGGAGCCTGTAGGGAGGAAGACATGCCTGATTCCCCAGGGGTGTGCATGCGTGTGCAAGCCCCCTAGACAGCCAGAGCGGCAGAGCCCCAGCCTCCACGGGTCGAGCAGAGGGCTGGGGGGAGGGGGCCGTGGGGAGCGGAGGGGGCCCACAAAATCCGCGGGGGGGCCGGGCCCCCAGGGCCTCACACAGGCTACGGGCCTGGTGTTGCCCATCTGGTGATGTCTATGTGTAGAGTCGCCTCTTAGGTTGTTGGAACAGGGTGTCTGGTATGACCAGCCATGTTCTCTTGACAAAACTCTGTTAGCCTTTGCCTAGCTTCATTTTGTTCTCCAAGGCCTAACTTATCTGTTATCCCAGTTACTTTTCGACCTCATACTTTAGCATTCCAGTCCCCTATGATGAGGAGGACATCTTTTTTTTGGTGTTAGTTCTAGGAGGTGTTTTGGGCTTTCATAGAAATGGTCCACTTCAGCCTCTTCTATGTCAGTGGTTGGGACATAGACTTGGATTACTGTGATGTTGAATGGTTTGCCTTGGATTCGGACTGTAATCATTCTGTCATTTTTGAGATTGTATCCCATTACTGCCTTTTACACTGTCTTGTTGACGATAAAGGCCACACCATTTTTTCTATGGGATTCTTGGCCGCAGTAGAAGATATAATGGTCTTCTGAATTAAATTTGCCCATTCCCGTCCACTTTAGTTCACTGATTCCCAAGATGTCAATGTTCAGTCTTGCCATCTCATTTTCAACCACATCCAACTTACCTTGATTCATAGATGTTATGTTCCAAGTTCCTGTGTTGTATTGTTCTTTGCAGCATCAGACTTTCCTTTCACCATCAGACACATCCACAATTGTGCGTCCTTTTGGCTTTGGCCCAGCTGCTTCACTCTTTTGGGGGTTACTTGTACTTGCCCTCTGCTCTTCCCCAGTAGCATACTGGACACCTTCCAACCTGAGGGGCTCATCTTCTGTTGTCATATGTTTTAGCCTTTTGTTACTGTCCATGGGGTTTTCTTGGCAAAGATATTGGAGTGCGTTGCTGTTTCCTTCTCTTAAATTAAACTACTTTAATAAACCAAAAATCACCGAATACACAAAATTTGATCTCTAAAAATTGTACATGAAAAGTATAACTAAAATCTTACTTTGCTTCCAATGCCAGTGCAATGATTCCTGCAGCCATAGGTGCAGAGGCTGATGTTCCTGTGTGGCTATCTGTGCAACGCTGTCTCAAGTCTGTAGTGACCTGGAGAAAGAGAGAGTTTGGAGTTCAGACCATGGTCGCAGGCATGAAAATATGTTCCAGTTGCCAAAATTACTTATGAGCGGGTCAGGTACTGAAGGCAAACTATATGATATGTTTGACATAAGTTGGGCTGCAATTCCTTTGTAGTGAAATGTGCCGTCGGGGCAAAACTGTTCCCAGGCATGTCAGGACTTCATTCAGCTTGGGACTGTGGTGCCAGGCCAGGAGAAGCTTCAGCCTTCCCTCTTGCACTATTTCCCTGAGCCAAAATAGCTTTAGTTTGCTCTGTTGTGGAGCTGCATGTGTACTCATTGTAGCCCCACATTAGAGCAAACAGCACCCTCCCATGGCCATTTTGGCTTGGGAAACCAGCACAGGAGGGAAGGATGAAGACCCTCCTCCTCCTGCTCCTGAACTGAATTGGGCCTTGGCACATTTGACAATGATCGCTCCCTGATGGCACATATGACTGCAAGTCATGCCAAACATATCATCTACTTTGGCCATGAGTGCGTAGCAGAAAAAAATTTAGAACCTTTCTTTGAACCTTTTGAAGTCTGAGAATATCTGAGAACTATTTGCTTCATAGTACTATCTTCGTTCTAACAACAGGAACAGACACTATGTCTCAACTACACACATAGAAGCTCAGTAAGAATGAGTACACTGGTCATGTTCTTGCTCACATCTATTTGTCCCCTTGACCCCGCCTCCTGCTTATATGCATTTGCAGTGCATTAGCACAGTGCTTACAAGCTGAACATATGCAGGATCTGTGTTCATGATTGAGAATGCTGCTTTTCAAATATTCTCAATCACAGGAACAACTTGTACAGACACAGGAACTACACCCATGTGAGGGGAGTGGCAGGAATGAAGCCCATACACTTGCTTACAAGCACCCCCTCCCATGTGTGTGTGTGTGGGAGCAGTATATAGATATGCCAGGTGTCTAAGGCCATTATGCCAAACAACCGTGTATAAGTTTAACTTTGTGTGTATGGTTTTACTCTCCCAGACATAGCCTCCTATCAGGTGTTTTCTGTATTTGTGCTAAACATGTTTTAAATGCATTTTTAGTGTGTCCAATATATGATGAAAGTGTAAAATATGACATGATCCTGAAGACTTGCTGTGAGTTTGACATCTCTAGACCACAGAGGGGCCATTCTACCACATCACAAACCTCACAAAATGAATTGGTTGGGTAAACAGGAAGGTTTGTGAAGGTTCATGGTTCATGCAGCCCCTCGAACCACAAACCAAAATCAACCTTGATTTTTCTGGTTCATGCCCATCCCTAATCAAGGGTGCCCTGTTACTGAAAGGGCAATGCTTGGGGTTGAGGGATTCCTATGCACAAGGTGCCATATGGTGCCGGGGGTTTGCAGTATAAGAAAGAACAGTCAGGCAAAAACTTCCCTTCCCTCTTTCCTTGTTGATTTCCTCCAGCAGCAATTCATAGGATTCAACCATTATAATCACATCCAAAGATACGCCAAAGAGAAAAATATATACAAAACCATGACGACTTTTCCCATATGATTTTATAGAGAAAAAGTCACTAAAATGTAAGGATGAAAAAAACAGAACATAAGCTGCGGTCACACAGAAGGGAGAAAATGCAGGCAGGAAGCGAGGCTGTTTGCCCCAGCTGCAATGCCGCACATTTGTGCGATCATACTTCCAGCCGCGTGCTCCGCAGTTCCCGATAATAGTAGGTTTTCGCTGGTAGCTTTTAACCACGCTCCTGCAATGCGAAACGATGCCCCGCTGACGACTCCGGGATGCCAGACAGATGTGTCTGTCTGATCGTGTCCCTTTAATCTGTGGGGGAATCACATGTCTGCCGTGGCTTCTGGTAAGTATGATCGAACCCATAGTGACTTATTCCAGTAGTAAATGAAGTTACCCAGAGGAGTGTTATGCAGTGTTATTAGTTCTAAGATAAGTATGTATAATGATCTTTTATAAAACACACCCCCAGAGAACAATGTAGAAAGCTTCTGAAATAATAGCATGAAATACCAATAGAAAAGATCAACGCTGCTGCCAGAAGAAAGTTAACAGGCAGCCAAGAAGGTGAAATGCCACAGAATTATGCACATGCTGGAATAACTTGGAAATCAGAATGCAGCAAGCAGGAAGGGAAAATGATGTGAAAAGCAAATTCTTACTTTCTCAACAATGGTCAAGAATAAAACAAGTAGCTTATAACAAAGTTAATGCTTTTGCATTAAGGACCTTTCTGTACAATACTGATCAGTCAGAACATCACCTCTTGTCTATTTATCATGGGTTTGGTCTTAAATTCTGGGTTAAAACATTTTGCCACAGCGAAACTTTGCAAGTAAAGGACAAAATGCTATGAACACCCCAGGCCAATATCCAAAATTCTTTGATGATGATGGGAGCTAGAGGTACACAGTACTCTGTCGTGTCTACATCCATATAATTGACTCATTTTAATAAAATTCAATTGAAATTCAAGTTCTTGCCATTCATCCCATTGCCTATGCATTCATTGACAAAAACACTGGAAGGCACAGTAGATGGACTTCTTATTTAGAAGTTAGATAAAATACTGCCTAACACTATCCTTTAAGCAAAAGATGTGGATATTCCTCACGCCCTTGGCCAGAACCTTGGATCATCTCCATAGTTAAGACGAATAGAGTGCTAAACAGGCTGATGTTGGAAAAACTATTCACAAAACTCCCATGGGTTTTTTCAAATAACAGCTGTCAGTTCAAAAGGAGGCTGTCACAGGGGTAGGGAAATTTAACCCCTTCCTTCCTCACTATTTTCCTGACCAAATTGGATCTCTGGATCTCTTATTTTTCCTGTTGAGAGACATTCAAGCACAACATAATAATGTTATTTTCCCTCTTCCCCACAGTTGCTATTTGCAGTGAAAATCTGTGAGGGATCCATTCATGAATCTTACAGTGGCATATCTATTTTGTTCCTTAGCTGGAAGCACAGATTCATCAGAGGCAAGCCTATCAAGTGAAAAATAGAGAGAACAGAGTTGCATGAACCTATGGTATGATTTTGTTTTTGCTGTCAAGTTACAGCTGACTTGTAGCAACCCTATGAAGTTACCAAGGCAAGAGATGTTCAGAGGTGGTTTGCCATTGCCTTCCTTTGTGTTGCAACCTTGTAGCAGACACTGCCAAGTCGGCCTTTTACCACCTCCAGCTGATTAGGCAGTTGGTTCCCTTCCTCGAACGTAGCAACCTAGCAACAGTGATCCATGCAATGGTCACCTCAAGATTGGATTACTGTAACACCCTCTACATGGGGCTGCCCCTGTTGTGGATCCAGAAGCTGCGGCTGGTGCAAAATGCCGTGGCCAGGCTGTTGTTGGGTCTCCCGTGCTGGGAGCACATTCAGTGTGTTCTTACCTTTAAAATCCTTTATGGCTAGGGACCTACATACCTGGGGGACCGCCTTTCCTCATATGTGCCCCAGAGAGCACTGCAATCAGGGCTCCAGAATCAGCTGGTCCTCCTGAGCATTAATGAGGCCAGGCTGGTTACAATTAATGCCAGGGCTTTTTTGGTGGCAGCTCCACTGTGGTAGAATGAGCTCCCAGAGAAGACCAGAGCCCTGCAGAACCTTTCACAGTTCCGCAGGCCTGCAAAATGAAGCTCTTCCACCAGGCTTTTGGAGCCGCCACCACAACCATGATCAATACCATCTTGATCACCAATGCCACCAGCAATGACAACTGATACTGCACGGCAAAGAGCCCTGATCTGCTGGATGCTGATTTCTGCCCATGCCAATTCTCCCTGGGGGTTGGAGGTTATCTAGTGTATTGTACTAAGTGCAACACATAGGACTATCTGCCAACTGGACAGAAGTTATGGGTGTGTGCTCAGTGCAAGGAGCTCCTGGTCCTCAGAAAATGAGGTGGTTGACCTGAAGAAGCAGAGACAGTCAGGCACACAGATAAGACTCTCGGGGACTTGTTAGTCCAGCTGCTGTCAGGGAGCATGAGGGTCAAGGGGAAACAGGGCACCATGCTGAAGAAAGGGAGAATGTTCCTTCAGAAGGGACCCCTTCTACAGTTGGTGAACTGGTATCCTTTCACACCAAAGAACCATCCCTAGCCAGAGAGAAAGGAGCACTCTTGGTAGTTGATTATTGTATCTTTAGGCATGTAGGTAGTTGGGTTGCAAACCCATGTACTGACCATATGGTGATTTTCCTGCCTGGTGCGAAAGCAGCAGACATTACATGTGGTCTAAATAGGCTGTTAGACAGTGCTGGAGAGGAGCCACTGGTTGTGGTATGTGTTGGCACCAACGATATGGGGAAAGGTAATTCTGGAAGAAAAATTTCAGCTGCTAGACAGGAGACTCAAGGCCAGGACTTCTAAGGTAGTCTTCTCAGAAGTGCTGCCTGTTCCATGTGCAGGGCCAGTTAGACAGGTGCAAATTAGGAGTCTCAGTGTGTGGATGAGACAGTGGTGTAGGGAGGAAGGATTTAAGTTTATTAGGCACTAGGATGCTTTTTGGAACAAGCAGGACTTGCACAAAAAGACGTTCTCCGCTTGTCCCAAGAAGGAATCAGGCTGCTGGTACTTAAAATCAAAAAGGTGGCAGAGTAGTTTTTAAACTAAATCCTGGGGGAGAGCCAACAGGAGATGAAATGTCTCTGGTTCGGGATGGCTCATCTCTAAAAAATGAAGGGGTAGCTGTTACTATTCTACAGGGAAATGGATTAGGGCTGGCCACTGAGAGGATGACAAACAATACTGACTGCCTGGTAAGATCTAGAGGCCACAGGAGGAAGGTTGCAGGCCTAATGTGCTTGTGGAATTATAGACGTTTATATACAAATACTAGAAGTGTCTGAGATAAAATGGTGTAGCTGGAATGCTAAGTGACAGAGGAGAACATAGAATCACAGAATGTTAGAGTTGGAAGGGACCTTCCAGGTCATCTAGTCCAACCCCCTGCACTCTGCAGGAGCACAGCTGAAAGATAGCCCTACAACATACTCAAAAGATGGTCGTCCAGCCTGCACTTGAAAACGTCCAGTGAAGGAGCATCCACTACCTCCCAAGGCAGTCTGTTCACTGCTCAACCATTCTTACAGTTAGGAAGTTTCTCCTGATATTTAGCCGGTATTGACTCCTTTGTAATTTCCACCCATTAGAGATTGTCTTGCAATCCGGAGCAAGGGAGAATAGATCTGTTCCAGCTTCTACATGACAGCCCTTCAAATATTTGAAGACTGCAATTATGTCCCCTCTAAGCCTCCTCTTTCCCAGGCGAAACATACCCAGCTCGTTCAGCCTTTCCTCATGGGACTTGGATTCCAATCCTCTCACCATCCTGGTTGCCCTCTTCTGGACATGCTTGAGCTTGTCAACATCCTTCCTAAAATGTTGTGCCCAAAACTGGACACAGTACTCCAGGTGAGGCCTGGCCATAGCAGAACAGAGAGGATCTGGACACAATGCTTCTGTTAATGCATCCTGAGATTGCATTAGCTTTCTTCACAGTCACATCGCACTGCAGGCTCATGTTTAGCTTGTGATCAACCAGAACACCTAGATCCCTTTCACATGTGCTGCTGTTAAGCCAAGACCCTCCCATTCTATATCTGTGCCTTTGATTTTTCTGTACCTAAGTGTAGGACTTTACACTTATCTCTATTGAAATTCATTTTATTTGTCTCAGCCCACTGTTCCAGCCTATCTAGATCATTTTGAATCCTGACTCTGTCTTCTTCAGAATTAGCAATCCCACCCAGCTTCATGTCATCTGCAAATTTGATAAGCAACCCCTCTATGTCTTCCTCCACGTCATTTATAAAAACATTGAACAACACTGGGCCCAGGACCGAACCCTGCTTCACTCCACTCGAGACTTCCCTCCATGTAGATGCAGAGCCATTTATGAGCACTCGTTGGGTACGATTTTTCAACCAACCATGAATCCATCCAACAGTTGCACCATCCAGCCCACATTTAACCAGCTTATCCTCAAGGATATCATGAAAAACTTTGTTAAATGCTTTACTGAAATCTAGATACATTATGTCCACAGCAATGCCAGAGTCAACCATTTTAGTAATTCTGTCAAAAAAGGAGATAAGGTTGGTCTGGCATGACTTATTCTTGATAAACCCATGCTGGCTACTACCAATTAACTCATTCTGTTCAAAGTGCATCGAATAAACTGCTCTAGAATTTTTCTATTATGGACTTCTTGGGAACTTGTTGGGATGAGGATACTCAGGGGGATACAGTGATTCCTGAATATAAATTATATATTGCCTTCTCTCCTGTGAGCCCCACCCATCTACACCGGCACTTGCCCTTTCATGCCCTGCTGCAATTGTCATTCCTCACTCCCCCCTCAGACAGGGCCTTGACCAGTTGTGCACACTGCCAGTTTGTTTCTCGTCCTAGTTGTTTCAGCCAGCAGGCTGTTCTGCAGCCTGACAGCCTTTGGTCTACCCAGTGTGGTTCCAGGCCCCTTCAGCACACTGGGTAAGTTGCTTTTGTGGCCCTGGGCTGAGTGATAGTACAGGGAGGGATCCGGGGCTTCCTGCAGGGTTGCTGGGGTTTGTGCTGGTGTCAAGGATGTCAGTGCAGGGGCCGGTCATGCCTGTGGCCAAACAGTTCTATTTGTGATGTCCAGCCTGTGATGTCCAGCCTGTGATGTCAGCACTTGAAACTGCAGCAATCATCAGATACACCTAACTCATTAATACATATGGAAAAAGGGCTCTAATTAGGTATTATTCTTATTAATTTCTGTTGTGCAACAATTAAAAGTGATAAATTAGACTGTGATCTATCAAGTTCTACCAAGTACAGAAATGCTGTAGTGTTGAAGAGAAGGAGTAGAAGCCAGGAGTTGAGGCTGATGAAACGAGGGCTCAGACGACTACAGAGACAGTGGCGGTGAGCACGTGGCGAAGTGTCAAGAGCATCCTATCGAACGTTTATGAAGTCGTATGAGATGGCAACCAAGGCCACGAAGAGGTCATTCTATGCGGCCGAGATTGCGGCCGCAAGCTCACGCCCGGCACAATTGTGTAGAATGATTCGGTCTTTAACTACCCTGCCACAGAGTAGACAAAATGTGAGGGAATTGGATATCGGCTGCGAGGCTTTCGTGAGCTATTTTGCAGATAAAGTCCTGTCACTTCGCTGCAACCTCCCAGCCATATTTGAGACAGTATGTGAACTGGAGGCTCCATGCACGTCTTCTGGTCCCATTCTGGATCGTTTCGAACCTCTCAGCCTAGAGGAGGTTGATAGGTTGATCTCAACTGTACACCCAACCACCTGCAGCCTTGACTCGTGCCCCTCCTGGCTAATTAAAGCTGGCTGAGAGGGGTTCCGAGGCTCCCTCAGGGATATTGTCAACAGGTCCTTATCTAAGGGCCTATTCCCTGGGGCTCTCAAGGAAGCAACAGTCTGTCCACTCTTAAAAAAACCATCCTTGGATCCAGCCGAATTGGCTAACTGTCGGCCAGTTTCCAACTTGCCCTACTTGGGCAAATTAATAGAGAGGGCGGTGGCAATACAGCTGCAGGCCTACCTAGATGACACTTCCATGCTAGACCCGTTTCAGTCTGGCTTCCGCCCGGGCTACAGGACTGAAACAGCACTGGTCGCCCTCACAGATGACCTCTGAAGTCATCTGGATCAGGGTGGGACGGCAGTGCTCCTGTTGTTGGACCTGTCGGCAGTGTTCAACATGGTTGATCATCAGTTGCTCACCCACTGCCTCGCCGACATGGGGATTTGGGGCCTTGCCTTGCAATGGCTTGTCTCCTTTCTCCAAGGTCAGGGACAAAAGGTGGTGCTTGGGGAAAAGCTGTCCTGAAGGCACCCACTGGTTTGTGGAGTGCCCCAAGGGACAGTTCTCTCCCCGATGCTATTTAACATCTATATGCACCCCCTTGCCCAGATTGCCCAGAGGCATGGGCTAGGGTGTCACCAATATGCAGATGACACCCAGTTCTATCTGTTGTTGGGCACTCAGTCTGGCTCTAACCTGGAAGATCTGGACCAAGTGTTGCGGGATGTAGTGGGCTGGCTTAGGCTAAGTCGGCTGAAACTGAATCCGATGAAGACGGAGGTCCTGTGCCTGAATTGCAGTGGTACGGGTTAGGGGTCCCTCTCCCCGCCTTTGGTGGGGCACCATTGGTGCCAGCGCTGAGGGTCAAGAGTTTGGGAGTGCTCCTGGATGCTTCCTTGTCAATGAAGGCCCAGGTAGCAGCTACTGCCAAAGCAGCCTTTTACCATCTTTGGCTGATCAGGCAGCTGGTCCCCTTCCTCGAACGCAATGATCTCGCATCAGTGATCCATGCAATGGTCAACTCGAGGCTGGATTACTGCAATGCTCTCTACATGGGGCTGCCCTTGGGGCAACTCCGGAAGCTGCAGCTGGTGCAGAATGCAGCGGCCAGGCCGCTGATGAAACTTCCCATGCGGGAGCACATCCAACCTGTGCTAAAACAGCTGCACTGGCTGCCAATAGCATTCCGGATACGCTTCAAGGTGCTGGTTTTGACCTTTAAAGGCCTAAATGGTCTGGGGCCTGTCTACCTGAGGAGCCGCCTTTCCCTACATGTTCCCCAAAGGGCTCTGCATTCAGGGACTCAAAACCACCTGGCCTAAGATGCCAAATTAACAACAACAACAAGAACTAGAGCATTCTCTCTAGCTGCACCGAAGCGATGGAATGAATTCCTGGATGAAATCCGAGCACTATGGAATCTGCAACAATTCCGTAGAGCAGTAAGGACCGAGTTCTTCTGTCAAGCATTTTAATATGCTTGCCACACCGGCAATACCGCAATAGCACTAGCACAAGCATCTTGAGATGCCTGCCACACCAGTATTACCACAACAGCAACAGCACTTTATACAGCACTTTATACAGAATGCCGTCGTATTTTAATGTGATATTGTATCTATTGTATTGCTTTGTACTGTATTGTTTTTAGATGTAGTAACATTGTGTTTTAAAGTGTATGTAGGTTTTAACTGTTTGTAAGCTGCCCTGAGCCACCTCGGCGGGAGGGCGGGATAAAAGTTCACCAAATAACTTAATAAATAAATAAATACCAAAGGCTGACAAAATAGTTTTATGGAAATGACATTTGATGGAAATGTTACTATTAAATACCGTCTTTTGTTACTACTAAAACGTTTAAAGAATTTCAGGGATGTTCTTCCTACTTGATTTTTTATACTCTGGTTAAACTGATACCTATATATGTAAGTTTTGTTTTTCTTAAACCAAACAAGTTTCTGGGACCTCCATTAAAGAGTATATATTTAGAGGAATTCATAACTGAAACAGAATAACTAATTAGCGATACTAATTACAAGGATGATTTTACACATATTTTTTCTGAGGAAAAGTGCCTGTTCAACATGATCACTATTAACATCCACACTACTGTAGTATTATTATTAGCTGGACATTACATGGCATATGCTTGAACCTGCATATTATACCTTTTCAATATATATAAAGGCCTTTTATCGCTATACCCAGTGTTTTTATGTTCACATCTTTGCCATGTACAAAATTCAACTGAAGTCTGAGCATGGACAGCAAGAACCACAGACTAAGGATGCAGCCGCAGATGTAAAATAGATTTTTAGATGATATGATAGATTCTTTTGAGATGAGCAATGTCAACTGAACATAAGTATCCAGGAAACTTGGCCAAATGTGCGGAGTTTCCTAATTATGTTCCCTAACTGTACTATGTCCAAGTTACTACGGTATTATTATTATTTATTTGATTTATTAATTGCCCTATCACAGTTTATGCTGGGCTCTGGGCGATGTACAAAAAAGGCAAAGTGCCATAAAACCAAATACAAATGTTAAAATATCTATATACAATTAATAAGATGTAAAAGCAGAATAAACGATCCCAGATGGCGATTTGCAATTTTCTGTTCCCATTCTGGACTGTCTGGCTATTTGGTGGGAGGGGGAGAGGGAAACTTAAGCAAAATATATATAGGGAAGAGAGGGAAAGAGAAAGGGTGCCAGCCAGTGTAACCAACCGTTGCTGTCCTCAACCAAAAGCCTGTTGGAACATCTCTGCCTTACAGGACCTGCGGAATTGCACAAGGTCCCGCAGGGCCGTGGTGTCATTCGGCAGAGAGTTCCACCAGGTTGGGGCCAGGACTGAAAAAGCCCTGGCCCTGGTCGAGGACAGTCAGACATTTCTAGGGCCAGGGATCACCAGCAAGCTGTTATCATTGGAGCACGAAGCTCTCCCAGGGACATAGTGGAGAAGGCGGTCCCCGTAGGTACATTGGTTCCAGACCACTCAAGGCCTTAAAGGTCAATACCAAAACCTTGAACCTGATCCGGTACTCTACAGTAGAGTGTACACTTAAGGTGATATAGATAATTCTTCTCACACATTATGGTATGTACTATTGTATGATGACTCTTAGCTCCTGAAACTCAGTCTGGTGGTGAAAATTATTTTCTGGATTTGCTTGCCTGTGCAAGCATCCAGGCCTGAAGTGTTAAGTAGTGCACTTATCGCAAAAAACCCCCACAGACACTACAGTCACTTATAGGAATGGGTACAAACCAGCTCATTAAGTAAAGTTTGTCACAAATTTTGGCTGGTTTGCAAAGTGATGTTTGTGGAAGGGTGTCAAGCTTCAGTTTCGTTTCTTTACAATTCACTTCACTGCTTGCCATAATATCGGGGGGAGGGAATTCCTGAGGGGAGTGCATGGGGTGTTGGGAGTGAATGCTTGAAGAAGCCATAACCAATTCTTTAAGCTGTGCCCCAGCACCAGTTCCCATGGGAGCTGATCTTGGAGACTCTTCTGCCAAGCTAGGATGTAGATAAGGTGCTGTATATCCGTCAAGGTTGCCATAGTGACCTAGGGGCTGGATAATAACATATGCAGGAGATGTGGGGTGTTATTTGTCTTACCTATAACTGAGGTTTTTTCGTGCTTTTTCTCAGTTCTGACACAGGGCACGTTTCCGAAAGTAAGCATATCTCAATAAACTACCACTGCTTAAGTGTGTTGTGGAGAGTGTCTTAACTGGAAGACCTGACAAAGGGTAGCTAACATGAACATTCCACAAACTTTAGTGCTGGTTCATGAAGTAAAGTTCATCACAAATTTTGGCCAGTTCATGGTTCGCAAAGTGATGTTTGTGGAAGGGTGGCTGGCGTAAACATTCCACAAACTTTGGTGCTGTTTGTGGCAGTTTGTGAATGGCTACATTCCCAGACACACTGTCTCCACTCAGTAAAACTGTTTACAAAACTCCAAAGCAACATGACAGTGGAATTCTCCAGCCTTGGAAGCACCCATAGCAGCACTCCAAAGCTTAATAGCCACTGCTGGCTGCCAATAACAGAGTGCCCATTCTGTTCTATGGGATCAGAAAGCTATATATCAGCTTAGCTCTTCTGTTGGCTGTTGGCAGTTCAACAAAGAGGCAGAGAACTTGTTAAAAGCAGACTAACAGAGCACACTGATTTATTCCCTCCAGATTTTGAACTCCTGTGCCCTGATGGGGTTTGGGTATTAAGTAGACTCTGGGCTCTGAGCCAGTCTGTCTCTTTGCTCATGCTGAGCAGAGGAGCTGAGCTACTGGGTGCCTTGTCTGAGAACCCATATTTTATACCCTCCTGATTGTGAACTCCTCTCACCTGCTGAGTTTTGAGTTTTATGTGGACACAGGGCTCATGGCCATGCAAGAGAGGTCAGGCCAGATGACAGCCTTATAAAACCAGTACTCCAGGGGATCAGTGGAGGTGGGCTCAGGAGACGCAGAGAGGTAGTCCTTCACCATCACCTCTGCTGAATCCTCTGCTATTTCATGCCTGGCATCCCCACCACTGCTGACCTTCCAGTTCACTACTGACAACTACTGGGGCTTCTCCCTGGTTGGGCTCCTTGAGGCAGAGGTGGTGGGCTGCAGCTTCTCCTTCTCCTCTCCAGGCTCTTCCACCTGCTGTTCCCTCTGGCTAGATCTGTTGGCCTGTAGCCTCCACACTTCTTTGCAGAGTTCACACTTCCATTTCAAGAGCTCTGCATTCAGGAGAGCAATGCTGCCTTTTATCTGGGGGTCACAGATACAGGCCAGCTTGTACTCCCCTTTAATTGCAGAGAAGATGCAACCTGGTGGTGATGCCCACCTGCAACCTCTCTGCCAAGGCCCTGACCCATGGGAGAACAGCTGGCTCCAGTGCAGAGACCAGCACTCAGTTCAACCTTTGAATCAGGGATATGACTTGCTCCGGGCTGGCCATATGAGCACACAGTACATCGGTGGTTTCCTGGAATGGTCAAGGACATGCACCAATTGGGAGAGGGTCAGCCAGTTGTTGAAGCTGATACTGAGCTCCTCTTCCCCATGCAGGATGGTCAAGGAGGAGATGACATCCTGTGTGGTGCTCTTCTGCTCCACTAAATGCACAATCACAGCATTGGTGGAGTTTCTCATCTCCCTCCCTATGCCTCTTGCATAGCAGATTGACTTGATGCTGTGCCAGAAGTGGGTGGCCAGGCACCAGCAAGTCTTGAGCAAGGATTACATCTCAAGAGGGGGGGGGCAGCATTCCACGTGGCCTTGACAGTGCTCCCCAGCCCCAGAGCATTCTTTACCAACAACTGAAGTGTGTATGTGCACTTGAGGTGCACACTTCACATCTGCCAGTATGTTGGTGCTGGCATCCATGACCATATAGCTATGACAATGTTGCTGCTGCCCATCTATTCCCTCAGGCTACTCTGTATCACACAGCAGTGATGTTTTGTGCTATGTGGTCTGCATCCATTTCCTGTACATGGATCCCGGTAGCAAGGCTGTGCCCTCTTGCGGCCTGGGCTGTGCCCCAACAATCCTGCTGGCTGCTCCAGAGGTCTGCCATGAAGGGCACAGCTCTGGTTTTCACTCTGGACACCTGAGACTTGACCATTGCCATTTCAGCTGGCAAAAGGCTACATCCTCCACAGCATCCACAGCAATCATCTTACCAATGATGAGGCAAGTGACTGCTTTCCAGCCCTTTTGACTTCTTAGAGGGTAGACCACCTTGATGTCCCAACTATGGCAGCCCAAGTGTGAGGAGGCTTACTTGGAGAGTCCTGCTCCCCTTCCACTTCTCCCTGTTGAAAGGGAGTGGGCCTCTTCTTCCTTCCCCCGGTCTGGCACTTTTTCCTCCGGTGGTAACATAGTTGGGTGCATGCTTTGCAGGTGCCTGTGGGGGATGGAGGAGGACAAGTGTTGGGGTGGGTTTGGGCCCCTATGGAAATGGATGTGGCATACCTGGCACTCTACTACACAGGGGTCATTGGGGAGGATGTGAAAATGTTTCCAAACGGTGGCAACAAGATTGGAGAAGGTGGGGGAACAGCTGCTTTTTGGCACTGGGCTGGAAGGGGCCACGGAGGGGTATACTTGAGGCAGGAGCAGCAACAAGGAGTTGGGATGTGGAAGGGGAGGATGCTTTCCCCCACCCTCTTAATCACTGCTGTCAAGAGTCCTCCTCTCCAAATACTGTTAGCAACTCCTTGTGTCTCTGCCCAGTGCTAACAACTCTTTTGCCTCTGTGGAAGGGGAGCATGCTTCCCCCCAAAAAACCTTCTGAATCACTGTTGTCAGAGTCCTTCTCTCCAAAGAGTGTTAACAACTCCTGGTGCCTCTGGGCAGTGCTAACAACTCTTTTGCCTCTGTGGAGAGCCGAAGGAAGAGATCAGGGGAAGGAGGCTCAGAGACTCCTGGTGATGCCCTACTAGGGCTGGGCTCCAGTGGCCTGGCAGGATGGGTTTGGTGCCTGGGGACGGGGGTCTGTGCTACGGAGGGGGTGGACTTCTTCCCCCCATGACAAGCACCCTTTGCACCCACTTTCACCTTCACTGCAGACAGGTGTCCAGGAATTTGAAGCAAGCAGAGACTGGATTTTTACACTGGAAGCAATCCTGAGAGCTTGTTTCAAAAGCCATTTCTCTGCTTGCTTCAAAAGCCATTCCTCTGCTTCCCTTGCTCATGTGGTGTGGCTGGGGTGCTTGCCAAGCTGCCCTGGGGTTACTTTGTGGAGCCCCAGTTGGAACACTGGGGGTTGTCTGCCTTTCTGTCCTTCAGAACCTGCCTTTGGAGACTTGGGGGACTGTGAGCATAGGGGGGATGCTTGCCTTGCTTCCAGTGTCTGGGGGGTGGGGGGGAGGTCTGCCCAGGTGAAATTTCCCTGTGAGTTTGGTATCACTAGCTTGTTCCTGAGCCATTTCTAGATTCCTGGCTGTAATTGCAGCTGTCTTTTCCAGAGAGAGGACTGTGGAGACCTTTTTGAGGGGCTTTAACTGGGACCTCAGAAATATAATTCACCCCCAACATGAAGAAGCCAGAGATGGCGATGAGCTAGGAGCATGGTGGTGCTGGCACTCCAGGTGAAAGACCAGACCAGTTCAACCAGTACTGACCAGTGGCTGACCCTGACAAACTGAATTTAACAGCTGGTGTGACGAAGAGCGGTAAGGTGTAAAGCCAGCAAAACCTACCGTCTTTGCCTTGGTACAGCCTTGACACAGAGTGGGGCCCTGACTTGGCCTGGTGGGACCGATGTCTGGCTCTTTGGTCTGGCGCTGGGTCTCTACTGACACTGGTGATGTGGGTGGTGGTTTTGCGAGTCCTATCTCTCTGGCGTGGCCGCCATCTTGGTGCTGGTGCTTGGATTCAACCTCCTTCACCCCACTAACCATACGTGCAACCACAACCCCAATATCTGCTGAGACTCTGGTAGTGGTGAAGGGCCCCAGGGAGGGTTTCCGCCTCCCCTGGGGTTCTCTTAGCCAAGCCAGA
Organism: Gekko gecko; assembly: GCA_029375565.1. NCBI lineage: Eukaryota > Metazoa > Chordata > Lepidosauria > Squamata > Gekkonidae > Gekko > Gekko gecko. The sequence goes on from JAPDNY010000007.1 coordinate 115,738,220, forward strand.
TTGCGTCAAGCTTCCCTATGGCGACTGTGGCCATGGTGCCTGTTTCCAGAGTGAAACCGGCGGGGGGGGGGGTGGATTCCCTAGTCAACCTGGATTCCATCAAGCCCTGATTTCCCAGATGACCCTTTAGACGATTCTCAGGGCGATTGTGGCAGCCATGGCATTCCTCTCGGGGCTGGCAGATTTCTGGGATGGGGAGTCCTCAGCTCTGCAAGACCCTTCTGGTCAACTTTTAACAACAGGAGTGGGACAGACTGAGGGGCCAGAGGCAGACAGACAGTGGAGTTTAACATCAGGAAGAGTCTGGGGAACAGGGTGCTGGTGCCCCTAGCAGAACAACAAAAAGAGGCAATGAGACCCCTCCGCACAGCTGTATCACAGCTCAAGAAGACCTGGGACAACTACTGGCAGACAAAGAGAACTGCAAGCTAGACCATCAGAGCAGTTAGTTACTGCTGCTGCTGTGCCCTAAAGGAAGCAGCTTAGAAGCTGCCTAATGACTTAACTGGATAGCTGAATTTCACTGAGATAACTGTTAGATAAGGTTTATTAGCTACAGGACCATCCAACCAAATTGTAAATAGTTATAGTGATTTCTATTATTGAGTAATTAATTGATAGAAATTATTTGGAGGGGAAAAAACCCTTTCTTTGGCCTTTATTTAAATCACTGGCCAGACAATTTGATTATTATTGGCAATCAATTAGAGGACTGAATTATGTGGTAAGATAGGTTGTGTATTAACAGAATTGACAGCACTGGATGTTGCAGCTCACTACTGGTTTTTGTTAATCTGAGTGCCCCATTGTTTGCTCTACTAGTGGTCTGAAGGTCTGCGGAGACCACTGGAGGCAGTGATGTTGGGTCAAGGGATTCCGGTGCTGATGACACAACCTCCACTCAGGCAGCGGACCTGGTGTCGTCCATGGTGGCACTAGGACTCTCCCAATATGTAACAACCCCCACTCACTGCTCGGACCACTATGCCCTGAGGGCCCGCTTGAATGTTTCATTCCAACACTGTGTCATGATCTGTGCAGGACGGAGGCAGGGCCTAGAGGCCTAAGCTCTAGGAAAGGCCTGTCTGGGAGTAGAAAGCTGACAGCCTACAACTTCCACAATGCTTGGGGACAGTTTTTAGCCAATCAGAGTACAGGGATTCTGTAAAGAGATTGCTACATACTTGGTGAGGAGTTTCTGACTTAAGCTGTTAGCTGTGTGAAATGGTGTTCTTGCTCTCCGAGCTAAACTGAAGGGGACAGTGTTCTTTTGTCTCTCATCTGCGGTCTGGTCTCACAGAGGGGATGGGCTGGTGTGGTGAGAGAAAGATCCCTCCGTTCTTTTGCTCTTCTGTGGACTTGTCTCACAGAGGGGACAGTCTGGTCTGAGGAGAAAGATTCCCCACTGGGCTCAGCATGAGTCTTAGGCAGGAGGCCTGGTAAGAAGGTAGGCCTTAAGTAGTAACAGTTAAGGAATAATAGGTAATTATAGGTAATAATAATAGGTAGCTGTGTTAGCTTTGTGTTCTTTTGACCTTTCAGCACTGTTATACCTTTTAAAGCACCTTGACTTATTTGTCTTGCCCCAGTATTGTTTTTAATAAACCATTATTTTATTCTCTGCCTGGTCATCACGCCTGTGTTTTCTCAGCTGTAAAAGGGGCATTTTGGTTGGGCTTGAGAGGGTACCCTGGGCCTTCTCAAGGGACCATAAGTCCAAGGTGGTGGCGGCGGAAGGCGGCGACCTGCTGGGGTCATGACACCCTGTTTAGGCAGCGAGCGTATTTTAGCTCGCCCACGGAACCAGATGGACCCAGTGTGGCCCCCAGATGGCTCTGTGGGATCTGATGCCCCTGGTGGCTCATTAGATGAGCTTGTTGGGGACTGGCATAGCTGACTCTCCACAACCACTGACGCTCCCCAGCACCCTCTTTGCTCTCACTCTAGGCTTGCTCCCCAGTTTACCCAGGAGCTGTGGCTTATGAAGCAAGAGCTGAGATGGCTAGAGAGACCGTGGCGCTGTGCTCAAGACAAAGCTACAAGAGCATCTTATAGGTTGTTTATGAGATCCTATGAGATGGCAGTAAAGGCCACAAAGAGAGAGTTCTATACAGCCATGATTGCATCTATGAACTCATGCCCAGCCCAATTATTTAGAACAATTTGGTCTATAACTGCACTGCTGCAGGGCAGACTAAATGCTAGAGAATTGGACATAGGCTGCGAGGCATTTGTGAACTATTTCATGGATAAAGTCCTCCTGCTCTGCCACGACCTCCCCGCCACAGTTGAAACAGTGAGTGAGCTTGAGGCTCCATGCACATCTTCGACTTTGGTTTTGGATCACTTCAGCCCACTCAGCCTAGAGGAAGTTGACAAACTGCTCCTAGCTGTCTGTCCTACCACATGCTGCCTTGATCCATGGCCGTCATGGCTAATTAAAGCGAGCTGTGATGGATTACGAGGCACCTTGAGGGAGATTATCAACAAGTCCCTCACTGAGGGACAGTTCCCTGGGGTGCTCAAGGAGGCAGTGGTTCGCTCTCTCTTGAAAAAAACCATCTCTTGATCTGGCTGAATTGGCCAACTATCAGCTGGTTTCCAATTTTCCTTGGATTGGGGCGGAGTGGTGGTGCTGTTGTTGGACGTGTTGGCATCATTCGACACAGTCAACCATCAGCTACTGACACACCACCTCACCAGCATCGGAATTCTGGGGTTTGCCTTGCAATGGCTCGCTTCCTTTCTCCATGGTTGGGGATAAAGGGTGACACTAGCAGAACAGCAGTCCAGGAGGCAACCACTGGAATGCGGAGTGCCTCAAGGGGCTGTGCTTTCCCCAATGCTGTTTAACATCTATATGCACCCCCTTGCCCAGATTGCCGGGAGGCATGGGCTGGGTTGTCACCAGTACACTGATGACACCCAGCTCTATCTGATGTTGGGCAATCAGTCTGGCTCCAGAGCAGAAGACCTGGACTGGGCACTACAAGCTTAGGTTGAGCCAGCTGAAACTGAATCTGATGAGTTGGGGTGGTATGGGGTAGGGATTCCACTACAACCTTCGATGGGGTGCTGCTGGTGCCAGCACCAGAAATGAGGAGTTTGGGAGTGCTCCTGGATAGGCCTCCTTATCAATGGAGGCCCAGGTAGCAGTCACTGCCAAGTCAGCTTTTTACCATCTTCGGCTGATTAGGCAGTTGGCTCCCTTCCTCGACCGGAATGACCTGGCAACAGTGATCCATGCAATGGTCACCTCGAGATTAGACTACTGTAACACTCTCTACATGGGGCTGCCTTTGTCACAAATTCAGAAGCTGCAGCTAGTGCAGAATGCTGCGGCCAAGCTTCTGATGGGCATCCAGCCTGTGCTAAAGTCACTGCACTAGCTGCCAATAGCATACCAAATCCACTTCGAAGTGCTGGTTCTTACCTTTAAAGCCCTTTATGGCCAGGGTCCGACATACCTGAGGGACCACCTTTCCCCATGTCTACCCCAGAAAGCACTACGGTTGGGGTCACAAAACCGATTGACCCTTCGGGGCCCCAAAGATGTCAGGCTTGCAACTACGAGGGCCAAGGCTTTTTCAGTGGCGGCTCTATACTGGTGAGCTCCCAGAGGAGATCAGGGCCCTGCGGGATCTCTTAGAGTTCCGCAGGGCCTGCAAGACGGAGCTCTTCCACCAGGCCTATAATTAGGAGCCACCACCATATTAACACCACATTAACAGCTTCAACTATAGCCCTGGTCTGTGGCTTTTGAAATCTAGCCTGCACCGCCTGTGTGTTAGGAAGATCATGAGCAGAATGATAGTGAGATTTTGTGTACATTCTTAAGTATGCCATCTTATAACAACTAACTTATTACATAGCACTTTATAAATTATGCTTGTTTACAATTGAATTGTTTTAGATGATTTTATGTGATTTTTAATTGTTCTGTATTTAACTAGTGTAAGCCACCCTGAGCCTGCTGTAAAGCGGGGAGGGTGGGGTATAAATCCAATAAAATAAATAAATAAATTTGACCCAAGAAATATAATCTGCCCCCAACTTGGAGAGACTGTAGAGGAGCGGGCAGCAGAGTGAGGTTTCCTGTGCATTTGATATATGTAGCTTACATTCTGTACACTTTTGAACCTGTGCTGGACATTTTTCCTGGGGGCACCTTCTTTGGGAGGCCCTAACTCACATCCCCTACATCCAATTTGCACAAAACTTGGAGGGCATGTAGAAGTTCCCTGTGAGTTTGATGCCTCTAGCTTGCACAAGTACTGTTCTAAACACTCATGAACCTCTTGAACCTGTGCCCATCATTTCAGCCATTTCCCCAGAAAGTGCTTTCCTGGGGGCACCTTCTTTGGGGAGCTGTAACTTGGACCCCTTAAATCCAATACTCACCAAATTCAGAGGGCTGCTAAAGAAGAGTCAGCTAGAGATCTCCTGTGAGTTTGGTGTGTCTATTACACTGGAGGGGGGGAATATTCTACCACATCACAAATCCCATGAACCAAACGGATTCATTTAGCTCTTAAAAGTTTTTGATGGTCTGTGGTTTGTGAACTGGGCATGCCACAAACCACAACCCGAACCATGTTTTCCTGGTTCATGCCCATCCCTAGTCACTTTAGTCAGTTTTGGGAAGAGGGATTGAAAATGATAAAAAGTCTGGAATTTAGGAATGCAAAAAAGATTAATGTTGGCAAAGTTCAGGTTATCCAGCACAAGAAATCTGGGTCTGATCCAAAATCCAATATTCAGCCTGTCTCAGATTCAGACTTTGTCTCATCACTAAGCACAAACATATCAGATAGAGAATGCCAACCCCACTTCTTTTGCAGAAACACAAACAAACCATTCCCCTGTAGTCACTTTTAGGAGAAATCCTATGTAGGTCTATATAGAAGTCATTTTATTCAGTGGGGCTTACTCCCAGGAAAATGTTCTTAGGATTGCAGCTTTTGGCTTTGAAACATCTGTGTGTTCAGTTTAAAGAGTTTACATTAATATTTAATGTCACGTACTGATCCCTCAAAAAATTGTTGCAGACTGCTGTCATATTCTATTGTTTAACTATGTATATTACTTGGCTGCCTTTGGGCAATACATTCCTCAGATTACCACAGCTGATCATAATTTTAAAATGTAGAAATAAGCAATGCCATTATTCATTTCAGTAGCCTGTTCCTATCCAACAAGGGTTCTGACTCAAGGATTCTGATTTCTCATTCAGTTCAATGGCAGGGACAGCTCTGTGCTCAGAGTTATCACAAGACATCTCAGCTAAAAGAAAAAAGGAAGGCAACAATATGCAATACAAAGCATTTTATAAAAAAACAACCTTAAAGTTGCTTTTCTTAAAACAATTTGGAGATTAAGGCAGGATAATTTAGGGTTTCAGGAAGGTAAGTATTAGAGCTTATCTAGTAAAATTCTTAGGAAGCCATGTGTACTATATTTTAACCACATTTTCAAGAAACAGGAATTGGGAAATAAAATTGCACAAGAAGAGCAAATATTTTACTATGAACCAAGGGTTACAAAATTCCTATTAAAACATGATGATAAATGTTACCACAGGAGTCTTATTTGCTGGGAAACTGAAAGATTTGTTTCCACACTATTTTTACTTATAAAGGATTCTAAGGAAACAATCCAAACACAAATATAAAATTTCTCCTCCCCCCCCCGCCACCAAAAAAGGGAAAAAATAGAAACATTACTGGAATGAAGAGTTACCTCAGATTTTGTCTTTAAATTAATCATTTGAAAACAGTAAAGTTTCCAGGAGAGATGGCTAATATCCCAGATTACTGGGAAAAATGATAGACAATCTTTTGAAAAACAGCTGACCTTAACTCCTTATTAGCAGCAAGAGACTGGAATTGAGAAAATGTTAAACAGAACTGCTGTGGGTGATGGATAACTACAACTGAGAGGGAACAAAACCATTTTTTGCTCAGTAGTTGGGATTTCTGTGGTTGCGCAAACCAATTTTTAGTTGCACAAATGATAGAATTGGCTGAAAAGTTAGATTTTTGATCATTTATTTAAAATGTGCCTGGTGACCTGACTTTTATTTTCTAGTATAATAAATGTATTAATTTACACAAAGCCCTAGTAGACATCCTTTCATCTCCCACAACAATAGTATGAAATACAAATATGCTTTGATCATGTTAAAAATACCACATACTATTTTCCTGTCATAGGATTCTCCACTGCTGTATGTTGTAGCTAGCGTAGATGCACATTCTTCTAGATACCAAGGTTTTCTCCCACTTTCAGCTGTGCTGCTGATGGAGATAGTGTAGATGCTATTGGTGTAGCCATCACAGGAACAATGATCCTTACTCCTTCCACCATTTCCAGAAGCCCAAACATAAATGGAACCCAAGTTGCCACGGCCCTATTTAAAATAAGTAGGGGAAAAGTAATTAATATTTAGCTTGTAAGTGTATAAGACTACCTTCCTTACCTCTTCTCTGCTGTCATGGAACAAATACAGCATAAAGCAGCCAAATTTAAGGAAAAGGTCTATTTTTTCAGTGGAAGTGTTAAGCACGTCCTTAAATGATATTTTAATGTACTTAACACTGGTGAGTCATGTTCATATTTAAGAAAAGTTTTCTACCAGATTTTTTGTTCACATCAAAAAAGACAGACCCTAAAAACCAACAGTGGTTTTCTAGGTAAGTTCATATTGTTCCTGCATATATCGGGCTGCCAGTTTCCACATGGTTAGCTGGAGATCTCCTGGAATTACAATGGCCCCCAGATTCAAGTCCCCTGGAGAAAATGGTTTCTTTGGAAAATAGACACTGTGGCATTATAACCCACTAAGGTCCCTCTCCTGCTCAAACCCTCCCCTCCCGAGGCTCTACTCTCAAAATCTCCAGGAATTTCCTAATCCAGAGCTGGCAACCCTACATATGTAGCCCAATCCAAGGTATCAACTATTCCAAAGGCTCAATTTTTCACCACAACTGGCAGCCAATAAAATCATCCTCCCCAATGTGCTGACTGTTCCCACATACTACAGAACAGGTTCTTTTCACCTCTCTGCTGTTAGTCTCTCTGGGCTACTCTTTATGGCTGGAAAAATGAGCATGATAACATCATTAATAAATAAAAATTCATCCTTTCCTCCATCATAATCAGTGGTATTCTAAAAACTGATAGCTACTTTAATCCCTGTGAACGTCACTGAATTTATACACTATTTCCACATATGGCTAGCTAACTTCAGGCTAAATATATTGCTTTGTTTAGCTAATGAATGTTTCAAAATATTTGTGCAATGACACCTTTACATTTTCAATTATTTGATGGGTGAGAATGAAGAAGAAACAGAGCTCATAAATCAGAACTGTTACTTAAGTTATAAGAATTCTTACTATTTCATTTAAAAGTGTGTCCAGTGCCTCTTGGATGTTGTAAACGGAATACCATTTTATATCAAATATTGTTCAAAAATATCACTGCCTACAAAGGCTGTCTCTAAAGTCATATAGTTGTGTGTTTAAAATTGGATAATGTTATGTTTTAGTCTTAAATAAGTTAATAATTCTGCATGTGTGAAAACAATAATATATTGGGAATCCAAACAAAACCATATCTTATATTCTTGATTATATTATATTCATTAGCCAATCTTTCATACCTAACATCTGGAAAACCTTGAGCTGGATAGCCCAAGCTAGCCCAGTCTCGTCAGATCTTGGATGGTAAGCAGGGTCGGCCCTGGCTACTATTTGGATGTGAGACCTCCAAGGAATACCAGGATCATGATGCAGAGATAGGCAATGGCAAACGACCTCTGAACATCTCTCACTTTGAAAGCCCATGGGGTCACCATAAGTTAGCTATGACTTGATGGCACTTTCCACCACCATCTGGAAAATACTGCAATCTTCTAAATATATTTTACAGTCCTTTTCTGCTGATGATTTTCAGTCTCATATGCAACAGTTCCCAGTTAACATAACCTAGCCCTGCCCATTTCCTAGCATTAAAATACTGCAATAGAATACAATAAGCCATATACTTATTGTATATGTATAAGCCCAGTTGATCTAAAGATGGTCTTCTGCATAAAGTGACTTCTGATCAGGGAATGGCAGTATAACCTCAAAAGTATAAGGGAAGTGTAGCTATATGTCTCAGAATCTTATTCCTGCCTCTTTTCCATTCTCATCCTCCAGAACTGGTCTGGAAAGGAATATCCAAAACCAGTCAAGTGAGCAAGAGGGAAATATTTGGTAAATGGGATGTAGCCAGACTGCTCCTCGTTTATTATATTGGTCTAGAAGGAACACTATTTATTAAATATTAATTTAGCAATTAAATTGCTATTGTGGGTTTTTTAGGTAGGATTTGTTTTATATTGATACAATGTTTAAAGGAAGTTAAATACACTAATAGATTGTGAAACACTTAATTCCCACTGAGTTTAATGCCATTTAAAGATTCAGTCCTAAACCCACATTATTAATTCTATTAACTGAACTTATAGCCTGCCCCCAACTTACTTCTACATAACTATACTTCAGGTTATGCCACATGTAATTCCTCAGTAACTATTTACATGTATGTTCCATTGTTTTTCTATGTACAACTATACTAATATTTGTCACTGCAAAATATTAGTGATTTCTGTCTGAACAAATGAACCTCCCAGAGTACAAAAATGTATCTTTTGACTATAGGTAAACAGAATTTTTAATATAGTTCTGCCAAGGTCAATATTTCAGCATTGGCTATGTTAGTTCTTACTTGCAGGCTGTCACGTAAAAATTATTTTGTGGGAAATCTATATAACAACATATGACAAGCAACACCACTTATCTCAGTCAAGGTGTTTGCAAACAGGTATAAGTATTGCAAATGGCATTAGGAAAGTTGTTGGAGATACATATGGCCAATCTAAAATGAATCCAGGCATATTTTTCATTAAGGTAATTTGGATGAACATAAGATCTAAATCCCCACAAGAAAGAAAAAAAAAACTTTCTGTTCTCAGTTCCCCAATAATGATAAACTAATAAGCGCAAGACATGAAAAGGTAAACTCTTTGCCCCAACTAGTGCATTGCTTACTAAATTCTCCTGGGTTCTGGCTTCATACAGTATGAATATGCCAAATTCAATTTATCATTTAAAAACATTTGAACACCAAAGGGCATAGTTTCCCAGTTAAATATATTATGAAATTACCATTCTGCAAAAGATCAGTCTGACCAGCCAACAAGTGTAACTCTGACAAGCATTGTTTGGCTAATCTTCTTTTCCCCATTTCAATTTTTTAAAAGATTTTCTACAGATTTCTGCAGTTAGTTGTTGCTTTTAAATAGCACCAGAATGGGCAAATTAAAGTGTGTGTCCTCCCAACAGATTAGAGTTCTAAACTGGGTGCTTTAGAATCCTATTATGTAGGAAAGAAAACAAGAAAGCTTTCAATCATACTTTGTGAATGAAGCAGGGAAAGGAAGGGCACAGAACATAAGAATGTCCCTGCTGGACTAGACCAATGATCCATCTAATGTAGCATCCTGTTTCACACAGTGGCCAACCAATTGACCTGGAGGGCCAACAAAGAGGGCCCAGAGACTGTGGCCCTCTTCTCTTATTGCCTCCTAGCACTAGGTTTCAGAGGTTTACTGCCTCTGAATGTGGACATTCCCTTGACACACCATAGCTAGCAGCCATTGAGGGACCTGTGTTAGTACCCATTATGAAATGAGTGTGTTGTGACATCTTCATGCAGCCAGAGAGAAACTCACACACACTCACACATTGCCAGACTGAGACAAGAGAAAGATCAATTGTTTCTCTTCATGCAAAAGCAGTCTTGGGGAAGGGGGGATCATGGGCAAGTCTGTTCACATGTAACACAAGGGTACACACTTTTTACAAAAGCAGAGCATGTAACTGATGCAAAGTACATTCCATATCCTATTTCACTGCATCATACATTTAATTTCCTCCAGGCAAGGTGCTCAGCTATCCACTGGTACCAGGAGGTTAGGCAGTAACTGGAGAAAAAATACTGAAATGAACAAAACTGGCATACGGTTTAGCACCTCACCATTTCTGTTTCTGAACCCATTTCCCTTCATCCATACTATAGGCTGAAGAATCTTCTCCACTGGCTATGTACTGTATTTATTCATCTTCAATAGCCTGTGTTTCTCTGACTTTTGAAGCAGGCACCATTAGCAAACATTTCCCATTTTAAAAACAAACCTTAAGAATGGTTAATAGAATGGTCAGTCTCCCATTGGATCTGGGCAGGCATTAAATAAATGAGTTGTAGCTTTTCTATCTGGATAGGTGGGATGGAAAGGAAACACAAACTATTTATACTAATTTAGGGAAAAAAACTTGCTTGGAGCCACAGTAGACAAGATGGTAGGAAAAAAAGGGACTGGAACTCCTTAGTGTTTTAAAATGCTATAAGCAGCTGTGGGTCCCAGATCAGACTGGGACTGTGGTATTCCCATCATACTTTGTAGCACCTGTACCATTCGCCCTCTTTGATCTGAAGAAGTGAGCAATGACTCACAAAAGCTCATACCCTGCCACATATTTTGTTAGTCTTTAAGGTGCTACTGAGGAGCTGCGGTGGCTCAAGCGGTTAAGACGCTGAACTGCAGGCTGTGGAAGGTCAGTAGTTCAGCAGTTCAATACCCAAGAGTGCCGCATGACGGAGTGAGCTCCCATCTCTAGTTCCAGCTGCTGCCAACCTAGCAGTTCGAAAGCAAGAAATTGCAAGTAGATAAATAGGTACCACTTTGGTGGGAAGGTAACAGCGTTCTGAGCACCTTGGTGTTTAGTCATGCCAGCCACATGACCACAGAAACGTCTTCGGACAGCGCTGGCTCTTTGGCTTTGAAACGGAGATGAGCACCGCAACTCTAGAGTCAGATTCGACTGGCTTTTGAGCAAGAAGGTGCTACTGGACTCTTGTTTTTTTCTACTGCTACAGAAAAACTAACATGGCTACCCATCTTGATCCATCTTTGATCGTAGTCTAGTTTTGGTTAGATGGAAAACCCAAAGTCAGATTTGAATTTCTGATCTCACTGAAAGCTTCTGAGGGATGATAAAACACCTCTTAATATCTTTAAGACAACTTTACATCCTTTCCTACCTCATATGAATTATGACTGAAAAACTTTATCCATCTAAATAATTACTAATTTGAAATAAATTAAACATATAAATTGAAAACAGGAGGGCACTCTGTCTTCTATCTGTGCAGTTAATTTCCTCTCCTTGGATTATAAATGTAAAAGTACCAATTGCCTGCTGTTGCCCAGGGACCCTACTGCTTGAATCACTTCAGGTCACTGAGTCTGTCTTCCTGTGTATTTCCTACCACCTCATATTTAGTTTTCTTTTCCTCAGCCAATTTGGCTACTATTGAACTGACTAAAGAAACAACTAGTGGGGGAAAAGACTCATTAACTAACTTCAATTCATATTCAGTAAGGCTGCCTGTCAGAGAAATGTGATGATACCATCTCAGACAAGAGTTCAGTGGTTTTATTTTGGAAACTTGATGAAAACCAAATACCTAAAGTCAACATTCTACATCTCTGTGAGATGTTTATTATGACTGACTGATCGGATCTGATTTTTCACAAGAGTACATGTTCAAAGTAGCTGTACGTAGCACCCCATTTTGGTTGGTGTTCATTGTTATCTACAAGATCCCCGTAAAACAAATTTTCAACCCACAATCCCAGTCTTTTGGAATTGAGTTATTTTTATTTGCAAGTAGGATTATTTAACAATTGCAGATTTAGAGTTGGCCACTGGTTCAACTATATGCTAAATGAGTTTTATTCTAGCCTCCTGAACTGTCAAGAGATTATACACTTCTTTCTCTTGGAATTTTTAAAGCTTATTATAGTCTCTTGTTTATATTCTCTGGGGAGGGAAGGTGGCATGGTATAGCCCAGGGGTCCCCAATGTAGTGCCCATGGGTGTCATGGTCCTTGCCAACACCTTTCCTGGCACCTGTCAAGTGTTTCCAGAAAGTGAGTGGCACTGCATGCCCCAGCAGAGTTTCTAATTGGCCACTGGCGAGCCGATTGACTGGGCAGATTAAAATAACATTGTTTCAGAGGCAGCTGCAACCACGGTGTTGGATTATCCTTTCTCCCTCCTCTTTCCCAGTTTGTTTTTAAAACTAACTCTCTTCTCCCCTGGACTTGGGCTTCTTTGTAGGGTTGCCAGCTCAAGATTAGAAAATTCCTGGGAATTTGAGGGTGTGGACCATGAGGAAGGCAGGGTTTGGGGAAGAGAGGGACTTTAGTGGGGTATACCCTCCAAAGCAGGGTCCACCCTCCAAAGCAGCAAATTTCTCCAGGGAACTTTTATACACTGCCTAGAGACCAGTTTTAATTCAGGGAGATATCCAAACACCACCTAGAGGCTGACAACTCTGAGTGATTGGTCCCACCTTACGTGGCAACTCTTTTGAGGTTGTGCATACCATTCTGTGTCAGAATTCCAAAGCTGCCCACAGGCTCAAAAAGGTTGGGGACCCCAGTATAGTTTGACTTCATCAGATTTCAGAAGCTAAGCACAGTTGGTATTTTGAAGGAAGACCTCCAAGGAAAATTCTGTGGAAGAAGGCAATAGCAAACCATCTCCACTTCTCATTTGCCTTGAAAGCTGCTTGCTGGGATTGCCTTGATGGCACTTCAAACACACACACACACACATTCTCTTGCTACTGCAACTTGCACTGTCAATAGGCAGCAACTTTGATGTAGCTGAGAACAGGAATTGAAAAATCCATAAACCTCAGTAGCAAAAATCTGCTAAAGAGACCTCGTGGTCCTTATGCAGCCAAGAACGTGTGTGTCTTCCTCATTCTGCATTCTTTACTACTTACACAAAGTCTATTTTTCATACTACACTGCAGCAGAGTTTGTTGCTACAGCTACCATTTTGTCTGCTGAGATTTTTAGTCAAAAGGTTGATGTCCCCGGAACACTCCCCCGGGGGACCCCCATTTTTAATCCCTGTACATGTGCACATCTTGGCATAGGCCTAGCAAGGAAAGATGGAGTCCATACCAAACTGATATCACAATGGCAGTGAGTCATGCTGAGGGTATGAAAGGCTCCTCCACCCATTATGCAAAAGTCCATCTTTGGTGGGAGTTAGCTGGAAGGCTATTCTCCTCAAGGACCTGGGATAATTATCCTCCCTGATAATTTGATGTAAACCAACAACCCAAATAACCAAGACAATAAACAACAGGACAGTCCCAGTTATTTCTTCCTTATCTTAAGGGCTGGACAGGAAGATTTCCCCCCTTAGTCAATCATGTAAAACAGTCAGCCATCAAAACTTACAATATCTAACACCACAGACTCCTCAAGGGAACATTTTTGGTAGTTTCTTTTCAAATTAGCTTATTTCCAGAAAGATTACATTTTCATCATTCCTACAGTCCAGTGTCAACAACCCTTTCCCCTCCTCAATGTTAGGAAAAGTGTATAAAAAGTTATCACTCTGCCCATCCATTTTTCATCTGGTTTGGATTTCTCCTTGGTACCCCAACTGTATGGTTGCCCCCCTTCTCTCTTCTCCATGGACTCTCTCTCTCTCTCTGCTGCACCTTCTCCATCCTGCTGTCTTCAGGAAGCAGGCTCATATGTCTTGCATTCTCCCCTTTAATTGCCTCCCTTAGTAGCAAGTGATTTGTTAGGGAAAGGGTTTAAACAGTGTTTGTATTTCACATATGCATTTATTTCCTCTCTATAGCACCTCTATTGTATTTTCCTGATTTAGAAGAAGGAGATTAGATTTATACCCCACCCTTCGCTTGGAGTCTAAGAGTGGCTTACAAACTCCTTTCCTTTCCCCTCCCCAAAACAGACACCCTGTGAGGTTGGTGGGGCTGGGAGAGCTCTTTCAAGAACAGCTCTTGTCAGAACTATGGCTTGCCCAAGGTCATTCAGCAGCTGCAAGTGGAGGAATGGGGAATCAAACCCAGTTCTCCAAGATTAGAGTCTGCACCCTTAACCACTACACCAAACTGGCTCTTTAACTTGGTTCCTTTCCAGGGGTCTTTTCATAGAAAAACAGCTGCAGGAGCTCATTAGCATATGGTATGCTAATGAGCTATTAGGTTATTAGCATATGCCACGCCCTCTGACATCACCGGAAGTGATGTCAGAAGGGGAAGCAAAAGCGGGGGGAGGCATCTTCAAAAGCCTCCCCTTCCCTTCCCCAGCTGGGCTGGGTGGGGGAGCTAAGAGAGAAGGGGTTTAAAGTTTAAACTCCTTCTCATGAGAGTTGGGCCACAGAAGGAGGAAAGAGGGAAGGAAAGAGAGAGAGTAGAGAGAAGAAAAGAGGGAAAGAAAGAGAAGGAAAGAAGGAGGGAAACAGGGAAAGGAGGAAAAAAGAGAAGAGAAGAAGGTGGGAAAGAAAGAAAGAGAGAAGAGAAGAAGGAGGGAAAGAGGAAAAAGAGAGAAGGAAAGGAGGGAATGAAAGAAATTCGGCAGCAGTTCGGCCCCATTATATCCTTTGGGCCATTGAAGTCAATGGTGAAAACATAGGGTATATTCTGGGGGCTGGAGGGGAGGGGGTTTGAGGGAGAGGCTCCAAACTCACAGGATAGCTGATGGAGCCTCTCCTCAAGATACCCACCAAGTTTCAAGAACAGTGGACCAGGGGATCCAATTCTATGGGCCCCCAAACTGGTTGCCCCTATTCCCTCCATTGTTCTCTATGGTGGGGAAAAGAGTTATTTTTTTCCCACCATAGAGAACAATGGAGGGAATAGGGGCAACCTTTTGGGGGCCCATAGAATTGGACCCCCTGATCCAATGTTCTTGAAACTTGGTGGGTATCTTGGGGAGAGGCTCCATCAGCTATCCTGTGAGTTTGGAGCCTCTCCCTCAAACCCCTCCTCCAGCCCCAGAATATACCCTATGTTTTCACCATTGACTTCAATGGCCCATAGGATATAATGGAGCTGAAATTGACATTTGGCTGCCTGAAAGACTCCCCGGGACACCGGCTGGGGGCGGGGCTTGGCTCCTGAGCTCCCGGAGCTGTGCTCCGGTGCGCTCCCCCCCAAAAAAGACCCCTGTTCCTTTCTTGTTGATTCAATAAATTCCTTTGCTGGTTTAAGAAGTTTATTCCCCTTCATTTCATTTGAGCATTGGTCTGGATCTTGACCCCGATATACACAGGATTAAGATTTCAGTAAGTAATATCTCATAATACATGCATTTTGTCCTCACTAGCAGAAGGATGCTGTGATGGATTGCACTTTAAAATCTTATAAGTGCTGTGTAAACAGGTGAAGAGTTAATTCCTCACAGAGCCAGAAAGTCTTGAGTAACAGGCTGGTCCAAGAGATCTGACTGGTTAACATGAGTTGAGCAGGGAAAGATTTCAGACTTGAATACTGAGGAGAGTTCAATCTGATTCTAGCCCTGATGGATAAGAGTTGGGTGCTGACAAGACTGAGTCTAGCCCTGACAGAGAAGGGTTTAGCGCTGATAGGGTTTGTGTTTAGCCCTGACTGAAAACAGTTTAATACAGATGGAGTACTGGGGAGGTTGGCAGGAAG
Organism: Gekko gecko; assembly: GCA_029375565.1. NCBI lineage: Eukaryota > Metazoa > Chordata > Lepidosauria > Squamata > Gekkonidae > Gekko > Gekko gecko. Next base: position 115,753,823 of record JAPDNY010000007.1, read on the forward strand.
AGTGGGTAATTAGGTAAAGACTCCCATTCAGGCCAGAAAAGGGGATAGATCTTCTAGTGAGTGAGGAATTTCCCTACCCAGTTAAAACAGGGAGGTAGCTCTAAAGAGTGGAGAGATCCCTGGTTTGGTGTGTTTAGAAACTGCCTTTTAAATCCTGAGGAGTCAGTAAAAAAAAACCTCAAGAAGAGTACTAGTGTGTTTAGTGAAGCAATTTGAGTAGTGGACAGAGTATCCCTGCCTTCTGGAAACCAAAAAGAGTTAAATAAACTCAAGAAGGTATTTAGGAAACACTGAAACAAAAGCCTCTCATTTTAAAGATTATAAGTCACTGTGAAAAGCTTAAGAAACTCTCAACTGCTCGAAACATGTGAATTGTTGTCTGTGCCAATATTGATTTACCTCAAAAATTTTACCCAATTTCACCTGATCTTTCCCCTCTATGTTGAATAAAATATTTTGCTACTTTTGGACTTTAAAAAGCCTTGAGGGCAATTTCAGTGGTTTATGTTAAAGAAGGATCTTGACCCTTCCCTCAGGTTCCTGGGCTGAGCCCACAGCAACACTTCATACTGTGACCAGGGGGAGGGTAGGTGGGCAACAACCATAGATCTTCAAGAAAAGGAGAGACGAACAGGGGGAAAATCTTGCCTCTGAGGTGAGGAAGTGGGCTAAGTTGTCATAGATGCTTTTGATAGTTACAGGGGTTGCACATGCACAAGTGATTTGGGTAACAAGGTCAGGATTTTGCAACTTATTTATTTATTTATTCCATTTATACCCCGGCCTCCCTGCGAACAGGCTCAGGGCAGCTTACATTAGTCGGTATCCAATACCATAAAACCATATACAAAAGTTAAAAGATTTTAAACATTTAGAACAATCAAATAATCAAAGTGCTAGTGATAGTAATCATCTTTCAATAATTAAGATGGTATACTATATAGTATACATGCAATTGTTTTTTACAAATGATGTTTCAAAGAATTTACATGAACTTATCTAAATCAGGTTCTTGTTGTCAAAAGGAAAAAAGTGCCGAAGAGAGACAGAAAAGACACAAGAATTCTTGAATGGTCCTGTTCTATACAATAAAGACAACATATTTTGTACACCTGAAATTGGCATAAAGGTATTGCAAGTTAATAAAGCATTATGCAGTAACTTAGAATGATTTTTCTTTGGAATAACAGTCAAACAGCTCCACACTACTCCCTAAGGATCTATAATTAGTATTTGAAACTTCAAACATGACCAGGCAAGAAGAGCTGCTGGCTAGAACTTGAAATTTGAAACTGTGGAATGCAAAACATTTTACTTTCCCAAGTACAATAAAGTCAGCAGCACAACCACACATATTGCATATTTTCATTTTAGGTAGGTATTTAAACTGTTAATACTACTAACAGTCTTCCTTCCTTTTTTCAGAGAGAAGTATTTCCAGACACTCATGGCATCATTTGGATAAAGGTTTAAGATTTCTCAGAGTGGGGTGCTGCCATTAAAAAAGAACCTTAAAATTTTATATTCACATTGGGCAACACAGACTCTGGTAAAGGTAATTTTAAAACTTATTTAGTGCAGCCAGGGGGAACCCCACCCCCAAAATGCCAGGATCGCACCAGGCACGTTGGAGGGGGATGCTCTATCATTCGAGGGAAAACTCTATGTTTCCCCCTCAAATGATAGTGGCCCCTCCCTTAATGTGCCCGATGTGATGACATCACTTTCAGGTAACATCATCGTGGCACATGCGCTTCACTCGCACACCAAAGATGTCCAGGAAAATACAAAGTTAGTCCAGCTAGCACTTCACTTCACTGAAAAAGAACTGTATTTCTTATGTTGATTGCTGAGAGTCTTTGCTGGACTGACTTTGTATTTTCTGGAAATGTATTTATGAAGAGTTGTGTTTTCTATGTGGCTAGCACTTTACTATTGAAGAAGGAACTGATGAGGACTTTTTCCTTATAAGAAATTTCTCTAGAGAATGGATTGGTGAGCCCTATGAATTACATGCTTTATTTGTAAATTTTCTGTAATAGTGTTTTGATTTTGGGTTGCTTACTCTATGATTATATTCTTAGATAAACTTTTTCCTGGCAATGATGATGTAAGATCTTAAAACAACTAGGTAGCTGTGCTAGTAAGTTTTTTGTTATTATATGATTAATGTTTGTGAATCACACATATGATGAGGTATGTATATTGAATTTTTATATGAACTTTGTAGAGTCTTCAGGCTGGAGAAAGACCACTGTATTGGTTGAAACGGATTTAATCATTCCGGAGGACGCCGTTGCGACTCTGCATGTGACTCTGCATTTTTAGTCAGCTGTTTTTCAGTTTAAAACTGTTTGTTGTTACTAAAAATAACATATACATTGTTAAAAGCACAATTTGTATTGGAATTCTGTAGCCTTTTCACAGTTCTTTTTGTCCTTTCAATTTTATCAGCAGAACTGTGACCTCCTTTGTATACTTATCTTGCATACAATTTCTCCTGCTATCTTTGACCATGGTTAAAGCTTTTGTTCACAATACCATAAACTATGTTTGATGCTAACCAAGTTTAAACTCTGGTTCCAAACCCAAGCTAAAAGCAAATCTTGGTGCCAATATAAGTTCAAGGTTTTTGTTCTGACCGTTAATGCCTTGAGCAGTCTGGGACCAAGGTATCTGTGGAACCACCTCCTCTGTTACACCCCTGGGAAAGCACTACACTCTTAATAGAACAACTTGCTAATGGTTCCTGGCCCTAGAGATATCTGGCTGTCCTGGTGGAAATCTCTGCCAAATAACATCAGGGCCCTGAGGGATCCACAGGGCCTGCAAGGCAGAGATGTTCTGCCAGTTGTTCAGTTGAGGACAGTGACGGTTGACATCATGGCTGGCACCCTACCTAGACCCCAGTTCCTGTGACATCTACCCTCCATACATGTGAAGCACTCACAGACCATATGGGAGGGTACTGCAAAATTTTTCACCACTTGCTTTTAAATATTGTATAATGCCGGATATGGCTTTTATATTTTTTTAGAATGTTGTACAACACCTAGAGCCCCACGATCATGGGGATTAAGGTAAATGTTCCCTTGCTCGAAAGTGATTAATAAATATTGATCAATAAATATAATGTAATAAATAAATAAACCATAACTTCTTTGAGCTTTCAGGAAAAGGGGCAAAAAAGTATCTTCAAGAAACAAACACAGTTAAGGAAATGGGAATGTCATATGTATAATTTAAATCATGGCTTAAAGAAAGGGAAAACACCATGTTTGTATATTAATTTAACTTTTACTAAGCTTCATGGTACCTCTGGTAGTGATGGAGTTCAAAGTTGACCCACTTAGTCCCCTTCCATGCGTTCTTTCCCCTACTTCATTCTGCATTCCTTTCTATACGATAGCCGGGGGAGAGGGCTTTATTATTTATTTACACTTTTTAATTGCACTTCTAGTTTTTCCCAAAAACAAACCTAATTATATGTTAGTGATTGCACAGACGGGTGCGAGTACTGTGAGTGTTGCATAGCTTTCCTTAGAGATTTCATCTTATTACAGAGCAGAGAATCTACACAATGGTTAAAGTTTTATAATACATCAGGAATGCTAAAGAAGTGTCTTTTTTATCCACTTATACTGCATTGACCTACATGTACATGTGGACCAATCTTCCAACTGGAAAAATATGTTACCAAATGAGAGTTCTGCATCACTCTAACTTGCTGTCAGATTATTCCCACAAAGACGTCTAACAAGTAAGGCTGAGGGAAAGTGACTTGCTAAGGCCACATAATGAGGCTGTAGCATACACAACATTGAAAACTTTCTGAAAAAATGAATTATAAAAGATTTATACTTGGACTGGGCTACAATGGTTGTAGAATCAGGTTCAATCTGATAGTACCTTTCCTGCATTCATGTAATGACTTTAGTGCATTCAGTTAAAATATGTCCAAACTATGCATGTTCTAATGTGTGTGTGTGTGTTCATGAGGGAGAAAAATACAGACGTGAAAAATATTACCTCTTGATCTTTTTGTGATCACATTCAGGTATTTCTGTTTTATAATGTTAATTCATATTATTTTCATCTGCCAAATAAGGCAGTGGGTTATAGTTTCCTTTTATAAACTCGATAGTATATATCCTAAACCTAGGGTAACTAAATATGAAGACAGTGTCTGACCACAGGAGTGTCTGACCCATCTAATTTCTCTCTCCCCAGCTCTTTCTTATGTCAGTGACAGCAACAACAGGCAATGTGAGTCATTAAAAAGATGCCTCCTGAGATATCATGCAGGGGCTTTGAGACAGGAGGAAGGGTACAAAAGTTGGAATGGGGTCATAAACAAGCATGACGAATCAGGTACAAAGAATAAGTGAACAGTCTAAGAAAATGTATGGATGTTACAATTTCAGTATATATAGTAAATTTTGGGGAAAAAAACCCTTTTGAAATCTTTTAGCAAATAACAGTATTCTTTGTTATTCAAATCTTGATAATAACAGGATGAAAAAGGCTGGAGAAATACACATTTTGGTGAGTTCTATGACATTCAGTTCAAATGAAGACAGGGAATGTATCCCATAAAAGGCAGGTGATACAGTTCCTTTTTAAAACACACAATATGTCAGAAGCAGAACATTTATTGGGAATTTAAAAAAAATAAAATAAAATGTTTAATTCTTGTTCAAAGTTATGTGCAAGTCCCACTGAAATAAATGGCATCCAAGTTTGCTTTAATTTTATACAGAATTGTAGTCTGGTACCTTGCCCTAAGCACATTTGGACACCAATCCTTTGTGCACTTAGTAAGGAATAAGTACCATTGAATGTAAACATATATAGGATCAAGCTATTAATTGAGTAGTTCCCATAGAACATAGTGTTTAGGATCCCAGCCTACTGAGCAGTTAGCATTTATAAATAGCTATCTTTTATTGCTAGAGTAGTTTTAGAATGCTTTTTGGATTTTTAAAAGCTCTTTTAAAAATAATCCAAAATTCTTTATTCACCTTCTGAAGACTGACAGTTGTTTTGTGATGGTAAGAGAGCCTTCTGTTCCTATGAACACTTTGAACACACTCTCCAAAGCCAAACTTGATGAAGTGAGAGAGATGAAAAGGGGCAGTGATGATGAGAGGGGAGGCACCAAGCAGAGTTCTCACAAGAGGCTCAGCAGCACAACATCTGATCATTAATGTCCATCAAACTTTTTGGCCCTTATCCAGCTCACTGAAGAAAATGGTGTAGTGGGAACAACAAGAAGGCCACTGTGCCAACCTAGGCAAAAAGCCAAAGTGTCTGATTTAAGTTTCAGAGCTTATCCTCCCATGCTCCATTACATTAAGAATGATGATATGTCATGCCAAAGTTGTGCAGTACCTCCTGGGGCTACTGATCTGGCACTGCAAAGCATGCAGTTGGTTGTACATAATCAGAACTGGTAAACTGAATTTTGCAAAATTATACAACTTCTAGATATCAGAAGTAGCTTTAATTTTATATCTACCTGATGGGTTTTACAACATTTTGGTTTTGTGCTAATATCTGTGAATCCAACAAAATAATATAATAGCATAAACAAATAGAACACTTTGAACGACAAAGAATAAAAGGATTGCTTAAGGAAGGGAGGGTTTTCAGAAAGGGAGTCTGAAGAACTTAGTCAAATTGAGGTGATGAGAGATGAAGTTCTAGACCTATTGGAAAATTAAAAACCAGTAAATCTCTAGGTCCTGATGGCTCACATCGGAGAGGTCTTAGAGAACTCAAATGTGAGATTATTGATCTACTAACCTATATATGTAACTTATCACTAAGTCTAGTCACTATACCAAAAGACTGGAGAATAACAAATGGTACACTGATTTTTAAAAAGGGTCCCAGAGAGGTGCCAGGAAATTACAGACCAGTTAGAATGATGTCTGTTCCAAGCAAATTAATTGAAGCTGTAATCAAAGACAGAATTATTAAGCACATAGAGTAAACTTATCAGTGATGAGATAAGAGGGCAGGTTCTCTTGTGGATTAAAAATTGGTTAAATGACAAGAAGCAAAAAGTAGGAATAAATGGTCAGTTTTCACAATGAAAGGAATTAACAAATAGGATCACATTTGGATCATTATTGGGGCCAGTACTATTTAATTTTTTTCATAAATGATTTTAAACTAGGGGTGAGCACTGTAGTGGCCAAGTTTACAGATGATACAAAATTATTCAGGATGGTGAAAACCAAGGATGACTGTGAAGAGCTCCAGAAGGCTCTCCACAAATTGGGTAAATGGGCAACAATGTGGTCTATGAAGTTCAGTGAAGGTTAAGTGTAAGGTGATGCCCACTGGAACAACAATAAAAATCCCAGCTTCAAGTAAAGGCAAATGGGGCCTCAACTTGCTGAGACTGAAAGGGGGAAAAATGGGGTCATTATGGATAGCTCAATGAAAGGATCAACCCAGCATGCCACAGCAGTGAAAAAGGCAAACTTTATGTTGGGGATTATTAGGAAACGTATGGAAAATAAAATAGCCAATTTGAGGGACTTCCTGAGATCATATCAATGTACAGTCATTCCCAGCACAAAAGCAGAAGTGACGTCATCATGGCAGGGCAATGCTCTATGATTCACCCAACAGTATGATTTAACCAATATAATGATGTCACTTCCAGTTTTGCTCTGGAAGTGACATCATGTGTCAGTGCAACTGTCTCTGCCCCCAAGCATCTCCTGGCATATTGTCAGCTCTGGCTGGCAAGCCTAGTTTAGGATTGCACTGTACAGTGGTCTTGTACAGCTCTCAAAATCAATACTAAAATTGTTTCTAGGCAACCGCAACTTCTGCAAATGCAAACAGCTAATTAGAGTTTACAACATACTTTTTTCTACAGATCGTTCTCAGGACAAGAGAAATATAAGCAGAAGGATAAAACAGCTTATTCAAAAGAAACAGATCACCTACACAGAGTACAGAAAATCTGCTGAGTTCATATCTTAATTTATAACTGGAATGCAATGCATACTTCAACACACAGTATGCCCAACTAAACTTGTTTTCTATTGTGTATATTTCTAGTTTAGGTACACAGTGATAAGGCTTTTTGCACAAAGCTTTGCTTCTGGTGTCAAAAGTATAGACTTGTTTCAGTGATTGCTGAAAATCTGTTAACTGATGAACTAAGTCATTGATCTATTTTAAAATTTGCAAATGGTGGGGTGCATGCTGCTGGGGAACATGCTACATATTAGGCTATTACATTGACACCTTAAAGGATAATTCTAACTGCTAATGGTGACTAAGTTTCTTGTTAATTAAAAAACTGTATTTTTAAAATCAAATGTGCTGCTGAAAATTGATTCATTTAGCCCTTTGAGAATGATCTGCTTTTGTGTTCTTCCTTACAAAAAGTTATCTGTTAATGTGGAAGTCTAGATGAAACAGAAGTCTGTGATTACCTGGTTTAGGAATGGGGGTATCTTCTAAATTCCAGGCTTCGTGCGAGGCCTGCAATAAATTCAAAAAAGAATCTAGGCCTTTTATCTAACCCCTCATGCATCTCAGTGATATAACCACTGTGTACCAGGGTCTATGGCTTGAGCAACAGTGAGAAGATTCCCGACCCCCACCCCATTCAAGACATGGTTAGTTTAAAAGTCTGGATGTGATGGGCACAGCCAACCTTCAGCATCAAGGCAAATGTAGTTTCCATGTGCCAAAAAATATGCTGGCTCTTAAAACAAAACAGATATACAAAGAACAAGAGATATATTAAGCAGGCACTATTAAGTAGTCTTAAACAGCATGATAAAAAGCAGAGACATCACCTTGCCAACAAAAGTCCACATGGTCAAAGCAATGGTATTCCCCGTAGTAATATATGGCTGCGAGAGTTGGACTATAAGGAAGGCCGAGCGCCGAAGAATAGATTCTTTTGAACTATGGTGCTGGAGAAGACTCTTGAGAGTCCCTTGGACTGCCAGGAGATCAAATCAGTCAATCCTAAAAGAAATCAACCCTGATTGTTCCCTGGAAGGCCAGATCCTGAAGTTGAAGCTCAAATACTTTGGCCACCAAATGAGAAGGGAGCATTCACTGGAGAAGACCCTGATGCTGGGAAAGACTGAAGGTCAAAGAAGAAGGGGACGGCAAAGGATGAGATGATTAGACAGTGTCATCGATGCAACGAACATGAAATTGAGCAAACTTCAGCGGACAGCGGAAGACAGGAGGGCCTGGCGTAAACTGGTCCATGGGGTCGCGACTGTGCGACTGAACAACAACAAATTAAGTGTCATAATTTTCTTTTGGATTTCTACACTTTATACAGGCTACTGTACACATGCAGCTTTGATCTTTTCCCCCTTGTATTTATTGATGTGCACCACAGCATATGACATTGAAGAAATCACAACAACTAGGGGCATTGTAAGTTTTTGAATATATTTATGACATTAGAACTTAGGGGTGTGTATTCAGTTTATCAGAAAAGGAAAAAATGCTAAAAAATACATTGCTGGTGTTTTTCGGGGGGGGGGTGTTAAGCCAAATAGAGATTAGAGAATCTGATTTGGCTACCAATATAGCTGAGCCTGAATAAAAGCTGATATTTGGGCACGACTTAGAAAGGGCATTTAAAGAGACTGGTGTCTTTAAATGCCTTTCCTCCCTCCATAGAAAGCAATGGAGGATGGGGCACCTTCTTTGTGGGCTGACAGACTTGAACCCTATGGTCCCATTGTTTTAAAACTTGAGGGGGCAGTGAGGAGAGGCAACAGCAGCTACCTCAAAAAACAGACCCCCAGAGTCTCAAATAACCGTGGATCGATTCACCATTATACCCTATGGAGACCATACTGGTATTGAAATTCAGGAATATGGGGAAATACCAATATTTTGGGGTTCAGTATTCCCAAATCCAAAAAATACTGGGTGGTTGTTGTTTTTTGCACACCCCTAATTATGACAAGTTATCCATCAGGTTCTTTGAATCCCTGGCTTTCATCTGAAAAAAGTCTCCAATCCCTTTCTTTGTGGAGATTACAATGGAAGAGGCTAGAAACCTACTTTTTAAAAAATGAAAGGAAATTCAGAGGACCTGAGAGATGGGTTGTTATAACATTATAATTATATTCAATTGCTGTTTGCTTGTTTTATAAAAATGGTCATGTGCTACCAAAGGTCTTTGTAGAGGTCTCCAATAGGAGAAGTGGCATTGCTGTGGGTGGGACTGGGAAGATACAGCCTTCCCTATCCACATAGGTGCCAACCTGGTTTTGCTGTAGTCTTTCCCAAAACATTGCAAAAAAGCAAATTCAGGAGGGATTGCAGGAAAAACAGAGAAAACTCAGAAAGTGCATGGAAGCACAATGATGTTGTGGGGAGGGAGGAAACAACACTTCCTAATAGCATCCAAGCCATGATGAAGAACCTGTATATATTTAATTTCTTTATTTGGTCAATGATCAGTTCAAGTCAAAAATAAAAGCTTCACAGTAAAGTCATTAGAAAGTAAAATTGGTCTGATCTATTGGCAAGAACCTGTATGTAAGTGATTTAATTCAGTTTCCAAAATAGTTTCTGTATGTTACCATGATTAGTTCTATAATCAATTACCATCATTAAGTAAATTTATCACTTTTAGAGGAAAATCAGTAACTTCTGTCAGTCCCTACATGCATCATTCTCTCATTCCTTACCACTATATCTACCTTTCTCATATAACTAACTTTTTTGGGAAATCCATTAAAAGAATATTGATGTATGTAAACATACCATTCTGACACCATTCTCAAAAGCCTGACGTGTTAAAGGAGCAGGTCCATCAACTGTCTTCCCATCATCATCTGGCCCCCAGCTAGCACTGTAGATGTGTATGTGTTGGGGATTGAGGCTTAGTGATTTTGCTTCCACCATGTCTGTAACATCACCATCTAGCATCCGTACTCCTGAAAAATAACAAATCATATGAGAAAAGAGCTATTAAGGATTTTGCAGACTTCAGCATGAACTACTTTCCTTTTCTTGAGCATGAAACAGTGTAAACATCTTATAAATAAATAAAAGGAAGCAAAGGGCCAGTGAATTAATTAACACCTATATTTTGCTGGCAACAATTATTTTAAAGAGAAAGCTCAGTCCCAACCCATGAGTAATCTTTCAATGGACAAAATCAAATAAAATTCAATTAATATTGAGCTTTAAGAAAAAATGTTTGCACTTACCTGTAACTATTGTTCACTGAGTGGTCATCTTTGCAGGCAGACATGAGTTTTCTGTAGGCACAGGCCTCTTATGGAGAGATTGTTTTGATGCTCTAAAGAAGAAGGCCCTCCCATTCCCACTCTCTGCTTTCCCACCTTCTGTGTATTGCCTTTGGGGTAAACTGTCTACAGATAGGGAACCTGGAGGGATTATGCTCCTCACTCAGGCAGAGTAGACAGAGAGTATGGTCACCAGAGTGAGGAATTTTGCCCCACAAGATGTACATTTTTAAAAAAATAGCATTTTCTGACATATTTTGTCACAGTCTGATCTTTAATATTACTCTTTAAGATAGAAATGCCTCCTAGTCTCCTCAGAAAAGTAAACAGAGCCTTTGAAATTTTCTCAAGGAAGCAGCTTTGAGCAGGAGAGCCTCTCTGAGATGTGGCAAAAAGAGGGACCTGAGGGAAAGGTGCTCCTCCCTCCTTTTCATGCCACAAAAGGTGGGAAAGCAGCATGTGGGACAGAAAAGGAGCACCCTCTGCTTCTTTAGAGGTACAAAAACCTCTCTGTGGTAGGAGGCCTGAGCACATGCAGAACCCATGTGGGACTGCACAAGGACCAAAACAATGAATTTAGGTTCTAATGTAAGTTGTTGCTTGGACTTCAAAAATTACAACAGGCTGTGGTTTCACTCCACCTATAGGTTATGCTACTATGAGTTTCTCCCTACCTTTTAACTTCTTTCCAAAGTTGTGTTCCAGAACTTTGAGATACTGCATATTTATCACAAACATTGCAGCAACGTGCTGTTTGCTGTGACACCAATGCCAAGGGATAACTCACACCTGATTCACACAACTATTGGACATGTGGTAACCTCTGGAAAATAGCTTTAAAATTCTCAACATGTCAGCTTCATACTCATGGCCTGCTGGTTAAATTGTCATACACACAACATTTGGATTTCTGCAAAATAGTAATAGTTATAATACTAACAATGCTGATAATAAAGATGCTTGTGATGGCATGTCAGAATTTTAGTGCTGAATGTTGTAGGGAGGTGAAATACCACAGTTTTCAATAAGATACTGTTCAGCAATCCTCATATTAATTGTGCTTTAGGTAGGTTTTGTGTTGAGCTTAGATAGAACAAGTGGGGGCCAGTGAAACTCACATGGGGGAGTCTCAGTGCCCTCCCTTTTGCAAGTCCAGCCCAACAACCCACTTTGAAGCCCCATGGTGGCAGTGTCTGGGATCCACTCCAGGCCCAGAGTTGTTCCCAGTGCCTGCTGCTGCTGAGCCTGGAGTGGCTCATGGCATCTGCCATTGCCGCCGCAGGGCCTCGAGCAGCTCCCAGCATCTGCTGCCATGGCAGAGTCCAGAGTTGCTTCTGAAATCTGCTGCTGCTGTATCAGGGCCCCAAATGACTCCTGGCCAATGTTCCCTCTAAGCTGAGTTAGTGTGAGCTAGCTCCCAGTTCTTTAGCCTCCGGCTCACACATTTTTGTCTTAGCTCAGGAAGGAGAGCTCCAGAGCAAACTAATTGATGCAGCAACCGAACTACCTGCTCACAACTTTAATGCCAGTATCTCACAAAGTAGAATTTTTGCTCACAGGACTCCACAGCTTAGAGGGAACATTGCTCCTGGCATCTGCATGCACCACGGCAGAGCCCAGAGCAGTTCCTGGCATCTGCTGCCACTGTGGCAGGGCATGGAGCAGCTCCCAAGTAGCCTGCCATGGCTCTGAAGCTTCACCAAGCAGGTAAGGAAAGAGCATTCAGTCCTTTACTTTTCGGGGATTTAAACTCCCACCCATGTATTTTTTAAAAACATTCCACATTTTTCTGCACACTTGGGGAGTCCCCCAACTGTGCAGAAAAATCTCTTTAGCCTCCAGATGGCTCAGATTTTCTGTTTTGCTATTTAGCGATTTACATATCGTGGCCACACATGGCTAGTAGTATATAGATTCCACTTCCTTTATTTCAGAAGTAGATAAGAAGTATTTCTCTTTGATGTAGAGAATCTTAAATGCTGACTGTGTCTAGTCAAGATACATGTCCACCTCAATATAGAACTTCATTCCTCAATTGGTACCAGACCAACATTTGCATCTGTCCACTTCTATATAATCTAAAATGCAGGTTGTATGATTCAACAGGAGTCAAGTCACAGCTGCATCACATGCTGTACATGCCGGGGGATCTGCGCATGCGTCAACTCGATTAAGACACTCCCAAAGATGCCTCCTGGAGAAGTTTACTATTAAGCCGCCAAAAAGAAAGATAAACTTTGATAAACACCCTGAAACATCTGTGAAGGTGGAGGAGAACCAGAAAGGATTAGCTCCGAGCAAATTTCTGAGGTGAGAGACATCTGTTACCTTAGTACTCCCTAGAAGCGAGCCTGGTGAAAGACAGAAAAGGGAGAGGCATTGATAATGGTGACCAAAAAAGAACTGAAGGACTTAACTCAACTCATTACCACCTTCGAACAGAATGTTAGGGGTGATATTAAAGCTCTTCAGAAAGACTTGAGACAAATGGCCTCAGAAATTAAGAGCATAAAAATTACGGCTGATAAGGCAGTTCAAAAGGCCGAAGCTAATGAGGCTAAAATTAAGGAACTGACTAACAGATTAGCTTCTGTAAACGACCGTCAAAGGAGAAGAAACATTCGCCTATCAGGCATTCCTGAAGATATCGCACAGAAAGACCTTGAAGGAAAGCTTGTTGAGTGGTTTCAACACTGTGGAATTAAAATTGAGCCAGAGGAAATTGAGAGAGCACATAGAGCCCTGCGACCAAGGCCAGGGCCGGGAGCAAAACCAAGAGACGTTATTATGGCATTTGCAAGAGAAAAAATAAGGGATAATATTTATAAAACCCTAAAAGCACAGAAGAACTTGCAATTCAATGGAACTAAAGTGATCATAAGGCAGGACCTTTCTCCAGAAACGTTGCAGCAAAGAGCAATATTAAAACCTTACACTCAGAGGCTTTTTGATAATGGAATACTGTTCACATGGGGATACCCAGCAGTAATTTTGGTGTTCAGAGAAGGTAAACTGCTGCGTGCAAAAAAACCAGAAGAGGCAAGAAGAATGCTGGAGAGACTGGGAGTCAGTACAGCATCATTAGACCCAGAAAACTTGGAGGACCAAGAACGTGATCTGCAGGAAAGCCTCAATAATACTCCAACCAGCAGTGAAGAAGAAGGAGAGTCGAGTCAGGCACTGCAAGGCAAGGCAAAGCGACTGAGAAAAGACACTAGTGGCTCTTAGGTTACATCTGGCATTGTATAATAAGGAGTTGTGTAGAGCTATAGAACTGAATTCAGTTTATGTTTGATGTTATTTAAATGAATATATTAGGAATTAAGGAAGGTGGCTTATATTGGAACATTGAAATAAAAATAACCTTGGCATTAAGGGAGGAAGAGATGGGAACGCGCTCCTCAATCAAGTGACGAAGAGGTCAAGTGGCATATGCCAATTGTATTCCCATCAAGGGAAGCTCTTCGGGAAGAGGGGAAGGGGATGGGGGTGACCACCAGAGTAAAAAGGGATGGAAATGAGCACACATATATGAAATTTTCAAATGAAAATGGTTGAGTCAATTAATTTACTTTCTTTGAACATAAATGGTTTGGCTTCAGAGTTAAAGAGGTACAGATTAAAAAAGATGATTAACAAACAGGGGATAAATATAGTATGCCTCCAGGAAACCCATAAAGGCAAAAAAGATAAAAAGCCTTTGCTAAATTCACCATTATGGGAAGTAAAGGGGGAAGCAAGAGGAACTAAGAAGGCAAGAGGAGTAGCAATCCTTACACGTTCTGATTTAAAAATGGAAATATTAGATCAAATATCTGACTCAGAAGGAAGATATGTTGTTATGAAATTTAAGTTGAATAACAAGATATTTACAATAGCTTCTATATATGCACCAAACACAGGGCAACTAAGATTCTTAAATAAGCTATTTCAAAGGTTACAGAATTTTTATGAGGGGAGTTGATTGTGGCAAGAGATGTTAATTATGATCTTAAGAAAAGTAAAACTTTAAAGCTTAAAAAGTGGAAATTGAAGGATGTATTTACTTATGGGGGAAAACCCCACAACCTACATACTTTTCGAATAGATTTAAGACCTTTTCATACATAGATTACATTTTAATAAAGGAAACAAGCGAGATGGAGGTGGTGAAAACAGAAACTGAGCCTATATGGATTTCGGACCATGCCCCTCTGATAGCACAATTTAAATTAAGTGAAGAACAGAAAGAAAATATCTGGAAATTTAAGGCTAATATGCCATTAACAGAAAAAGATCGGATGGACTTAAGAAAAGATATAGAAATGTACTTTAGAGAGAATAGGGACTCAGCTACGGAAGAAGTGGTTTGGGACGTGGCTAAAGCAGTTATAAGGGGAGCCTATATAGCTAAAGAAATTAGAATTAATAGGGAAAACAATAAAGAAAGAAATAGGAAAGTAACTGAAATTAGACAAAAACAAAAGGAATTTCAGAAAAACTATAGTAGCAAGACTCAAGAAATTTTAAAAAAACTAAAAAAAGAGTTAGAGAATTTAGATTCCCTATCTTTATGGAAAAAAAGAAATACTAGTGAAAAACGAATATCAAAGAATTAATATCAATACAACGAAAAGAATGGCTAATTATCTAAAGGCAAGAAAGGAAAAGCAAACAATAGGATGTATTAAGGGAGATGGGGGGGAAAAGCTTTTTAAAAATAATTACATAAGAGAGGAATTTGCTAAATTTTATCAACAACTATTTAAATCTGGGGAAAATCAAAAATTTGATGAACAATTGGATAAGAAACTAACGAAAGAACAAAGCGAAAACTTAAATAAAGAAATTACAAGGCAGGAAATAGCAGAAGTAATAAAGGGCTTAAAAAATAGGAAATCACCTGGGCTGGACGGATTTACGGCGGAATACTATAAGGAAATGGCGGACCTGCTGATTCCAGAAATGCAAAGTGTATTTAATTATATATTAAAAGGGGGTAAAATGCCAGATTCATGGAAGAAAGCGGAAATAATGCCAATACTAAAACCCCAGAGAGATCCTTTAGATGTAAATTTGTATAGACCAATTAGTTTAATGAACCAAGATTATAAAATCTTTGCAAAAGTGTTAGCCAATAGACTGGAAAATATTCTGCCAAAATTAGTCAAGGAGGATCAATATGGCTTCGTTAAAAATAGATCTATAGCCCATCCTCTAAGAAATATATTAAATGCCCTGTCTTGCAAAAATAAGAAAAATTTAACTTTATTAAAATTAGACGTATACAAGGCATTTGATACCTTAAATCATAATTACCTAATGCAGGTTTTGGAAAAATTTGAATTTAGTGGACCATACTTAAGTGCAATAAGGGAAATCTATAGGAGCAGTAAAGCAGTTATTAGGATAAATGGAGGGCATACCAGAGAAATTTTAATTCAGAGAGGAGTAAAGCAAGGCTGCCCACTATCCCCCATGCTATTTGCACTAGCAATGGAACCTTTAGCAGATAGGATTCGAAATAGTGGCAGAATTCAGGGATTTCAAATAGCTAAGGAAGAACTTAAACTAAATCTTTTTGCAGATGATATTTTACTGACACTAACTAACCCATTGCAGGCAATAAGAGAATTGCTAGTTATTCTAGAGGATTTCAAACTAATTTCAGGGCTTGGCGTTAATATTAAGAAATCCGAAATAATGTTTCTTAATGTAGATAAGGATACTAAAAGAGAGATATTAGCCTTAACGGGGATGAAATCAGATGTTAGTAAAATTAAGTATTTGGGAGTATACCTTGACAAACATATAGAGAGGTTCCAGAAAATCAATTATAGTAAGACTTGGTCAAAGATAATAAAGAAAATGAAGGAATGGAAGAATAAACATCTGAGCATTTTGGGGAAAATTAGAGCAGCAAAAATGTTTCTAATACCAAAGATGCTATACTTATTCCAGGTGCTTCCAATAGAAATTGATCAGAAAGTTATAGGGAAATGGGATGAAAGTATTAAAAGCTGGGTGTTTGGTAGGAAAAAAGCAAGAATATCAAAAAAATTGGTACATATGCCCCAAGATGATTTAGGATGGGGGCTACCATACTTACAAGCTTATTATGACGCATTCCAGTTGAAGGCATTAATGGAGTTAGAATGGAGGACGGAGGATAAATGGGTAAGATTTGAATCAGCAATCAATAAGGGGGTAGGCAGCAATGGAATTTACACTAGAGATTTGCAAAAGGAGATAGGAAAAGCAACAGGCCCAAGGAAAACAGCTTTGACGGTTTGGAAGAGGTGGAGGTCGACTTTGCTGCCTCAGACTTCAAAGTGGACCCCACTTAAATATATTTGGGAGAAGGAGATGAATCCAAAATTTTGGGAAGCCCTTAAGGAGGAAGGCATAATTAGAGTCAAGGATATGTACAATTCACAAGGGAGTCTCCTACCACTTCAGGAGCTGAGCCAAAAAATGGGGAAAAGTTATTGGCTACACTTAAGGGGACTATCCCATTTAATTAAACAAGATAAGTATATAGAAGCCATAAAAAGGGAAGACAACAACTTAGAAAATGTATTATATGTGGATGAAATAAGGAAAGGATTGGCAGGAAAAATTTACCTTGAATTGGTGAAAGATAAGGAGTTTATACTAAGAACCTTAAAAAACAAATGGAATAAAGAAAAACAAATAACTTCTGACGATGTCAATAAATTAATGGTGAATTTAAAGAAAATCAAATTAGAAAAGTACAGAGAGCTTGAAAAGAAGATAATTTTGAAGTGGTATAGAACCCCTGCCCAACTGGCATATATGATTAAAGGTATGAAACCTAACTGCTGGCACTGCAATGCAAAAGAAGGGTGGTACTCTCACCTATGGTGGGAATGCCCAAAGGTTATAGATTTTTGGGAAAAGGTACAGGGGAAGATAGTAGGGCTATGTAAGGTGGATCTTAAAATAGATGGGGATTTATTATTTATGGGCGTACTGGGAAACAATAACATCGAGAGACAAAATCAGGATATTTTCAAAGCAATGATATTAGCTGCGCATGCTGTGATTGCATATGGTTGGAAGGAGAACTTAAAATGGTCTTTAGATAGATGGAACGAGTATCTATATGAATATATTCAGTCGGATATATTGGAATGTATGAAACAAGATAAGGCATGGGATGGAAAGATGAAGGAGATAAAAAAGAAATGGTCTGTATACTTTCAATGGGTAAATCATGGAGAAGCCAATCTCGCTATACTCGAAAAAATGGAAAAAATGTGCTCATGGTTAAAAATTTAAATTTGTAGGTATGTGATGGTCACCTTGCGGGGGTGGGACAAAAAAGGGGAAAATGTATCATAAGAGAACTGGAATTGTATTGTATTGTAATGTAATAATAACTTATGATGCAAATAAAAAAGTTAAAAAAAAAACATGCTGTACATACCTTGACATCCCTGCAGTAAACATAGCCAAAGTATTTTCTCATTTAATAAATACACTTCTATTTTTAAGCCAAATTAGCATCTTTTAATTATAAAACTGAGCAGCTTTGTTCCTGCGTTTGGTATGGGTTAGCTTGAGTGTTTCTTCAGTTCTTAAAGCTCCAATTAACACAGAGCTTGGCTGTTTTGTTAGTAGAGCTCTGATTTTCCTCTCCCCCTTCTAATTGAGTTGAAATTGCATGATGATCATACTGTGAAGTTCACACAAAAGCTGCCCATACTTTATGAGATAATACTTGTACAAATACTTATCTCACTGTGAACTTCACTTTAATTCAAGTCACAGTTCTTTATATTTTATCCTAAGAAGTGAAATCTTCAAGACTGTACTGCCATGAAATGTCAGGAAATTAATTAGTTGTAGAAGATGAACATATGAAGCTTCCTATACGAAATCAGATCATTAGCCTTTAGTGTTTACTGTCTACTCTGGCAGGCAGCAACTCTAAGATCTCAGGCAAAGATCTTTCTAAGCATTTCTTCATTAGATACTTCAGTGGAGATTCCAGGAACAGAACCATCTTTTTTTATAGAGTTTGGGGGGGGGGGTTCAAATTGTTCTTGGATGTCTTTCTCTGTGTAGGTGATACCACCTTTTTTACATACTCCAATTATTTTCATCCTTTCATTTCCTTTATGAAGACAGAATATCTTCCTGGTTTGTTTGCATGCTGAAATTTTTTTAAAAAAACCAAAAACCAAAAACCTCATTTTTTCCCTGCATTTCTTCAGTTTGAAGCAGATCCAGCTGATTTCTTAATTTTTTGATTTCTACGAAGACGTTTTTCTTCAAGAATGTTTTATGTTGGCCTTCCAGGATCTGAATTCTGTCAGTTATTTTCTTGATTTGTTCCAATCTTTGTCTCTTTTTCTTTGAAGCAAAAGCAATCAATAAATGCTTCCCATATAGTTTCCATAGGGAGCTCATCAGTAATATTTAATTTAAAAAGTTCTGCTATGTCCTGTTCACAAGTTTTAAAAATATTTTCCTGCAGCAAGAGATTATCATTCATTTGCCATCTTCTTCTTATTTCTCTATGCCATAAAACCACTAATAGATTATGATCAGCAATTGTTTTTGGCTAGATCGTAATGGATCTCAAGTTTGTAAGTAAAGCACAAATTTTTGTGGACTTGTCATCTTCATCAGATGCATGAAATGTGCCCTCACTAAGCAGTCATTTATACACTTCAAGCATTTGACTAAGTGACTTCAATAAACTTAGAAGGGTGTAACACTATTATGTAGTTTTATCCCACTTGTGGGCAAAAATATTACTTTCTGAATAGGCACATCAAAACTAAGTGTTTCTTTGACAGTTTCAAAACAATGTATTAACCACTAAACCATAATGTTGTATTGAGATTATTATTCATTCTAATCATTTGTATCTGACAGTTACAGGTAGTCAGCCCACTGACTACCATTAAGAGGAGAGGAATGTTTCAACTCCAGCAATGAAGGTTGTACTTTCATCCCTTGTTGGTGTATGTTGTTTTGTTGTGATGCCAATAAAGGTAGTCATGTAAAGATAAAGAATGAACAAAGGTCAGATGTTTATTTATTCCATGTGTCAAGTGAAAACCTTGTATCCAAGCCAAAAACCACTCAATGGCTGCAGTCACTCACAATAAATAACACACTTTCAATTGATTTTCCAATTGGATTTTGCCAGTTCACACAGTGAAAATCCAGTTGGAAAGTGGACTGAAAGTGGACTGAAAGTGGATTATTTAGTGTGTGTGACCGCAACCAGTGTTGTCTTTTAAGAACTTTATTTAAAATCAGTCTAATCATTCTCAAAATAAAGAATCACAATGATACAAGAAACATTAGCATGTGTCAATGAAATTAGAAATAATACATTGTCCCTTATCCTATCTCAAATTTAAAAGATAAAATAATTTCTAAGATTCTTACCAAAGTGTTTTTAGAAAAGATAAGATAGTCTCATTGCAATCAAAATCTGAAAGAATTAGGGGTAGGGCTACCTTATATAGGCCCAGTTATGTGAAGTTCACATGACTTTATTAAACCATTTAATTCATTTCATCTGAAGATGTAATGTGAGATACCTCTGAGCATAAAATGACACTTTTCCAAAGAACACTTGTTTCAAACTGTGTCCTGCTTTTTCTTGGATTTATTTTGGGCATGAAGCCATCCTGTCCTTATATATATTTCAATTTTGGTTCCACAGCATTCTATGCTTGCCATAATTGATTCGGCTCAAGAACTGGCAGTCAGAAGACACTGGCCAGGGCTGACTGGCTGCTTTGCAAAGTCCCACCCACGTCAGCCCCAGTCAGTGTTTTCAGCTCAGTCTGCTCCAGTCCTCCGACAGGAGAGTACCGTCTGGAGTGTGAGCGCAGGGACAGGCCCTCAAGGCTGAGGCAAGTGAGAGAAGGCCTTTTCCGTCCCCCACACACCATCCTCTGAGCCTTCTATGGGGCACTAGGCCCAGAGAAGCCCTTTTCCGTCCCCCACACACCATTCCCTGGGCCTTCTATGGGGCACTAGGCCCAGAGAAGACCTTTTCTGTCCCCCACACGCCATCCCCTGGGCCTTCTATGGGGGCACTAGGCCCAGAGAAGCCCTTTTCCATCCCCCACACGCCATCCTTCTATGGGGCACTAGGCCCAGAGAAGGCCTTTTCCGTCCCCCACACGCCATCCCCTGGGCCTTCTATGGGGCACTAGGCCCAGAGAAGCCCTTTTCTGCCCCCCACACGCCATCCTTTTATGGGGCACTAGGCTCAGAGAAGGCCTTTTCCGTTCCCCACACGCCATCCCCTGGGCCTTCTATGGGGCACTAGGCCCAGAGAAGGCCTTTTCCGCCCCCACACGCCATCCCCTGGGCCTTCTATGGGGGCACTAGGCCCAGAGAAGGCCTTTTCCGCCCCCACACACCATCCCCTGGGCCTTCTATGGTGGCACTAGGCCCAGAGATGGCCTTTTCCGCCCCCCACGCCATCCCCTGGGCCTTCTATGGGGCACTAGGCCCAGAGATGGCCTTTTCCATCCCCACACGCTGTCCCCTGGGCCTTCTATGGGGCACTAGGTCCAGAGTAGGCCTTTCCTCCCCACACACCATCCCCTGGGCCTTCTATGGGGCAACAGGCCCAGAGAAGGCCTTTCCCCCACACACGCCATCCCCTGGGCCTTCTATGGGGTGCCAGGCCCAGAGAAGGCCTTTCCCCCACACACACACCACTCCCTGGGCCTTCTATGGGGCACCAGGCCCAGAGAAGGCCTTTCCCCACACACACACACCATCCCCTGGGCCTTCTATGGGGCACCGTTGTCTTCCATCACAACGGGCTTTGCTCCCTAGTACATCCATAAACTAGGGTTGCCAGCTTTGTGCTGGGATATTCCTAGAGATTTTGAGGGTAGAGCCTGGGTATGGCAGGATTTGGGGAGGGAAGGGAGCTCACTGGGGTATAATGCCATACATTTCACCATTCAAAGTAGCCATTTCTCAAATATCGATTTGTTTAAGAATAATTATGAAAAATTGTGGGTTTCGATAAGACGTGATTTAGAAAAGTGGGAAAAACTCAGATTATCTCTTCTTGGAAGAATTGCCATTGTCAAAATGAATGTACTGCCCAGGTTAATGTTTTTGTTTCAGACAATACCAATTGTGAAAGATGTGAAAGTGTTGGTGAAATGGCAAAGAGAAATCTTTAAATTTATCTGGGCAGGAAAGAAGCCGAGAATTAAAATGAAAATAATGTATGACATTAAAGACAGAGGTGGCTTCCAAGTTCCGAATTTGCGTTTGTATCATGAAGCTGTATGTATGTCTTGGTTAACTGACTGGGTTAATTTGGAAAACAGAAAACTTTTGGCCCTTGAGGGTCACGATTGCAGATTTGGCTGGCATGCCTATCTTTGGTATGGGAAAAATAAAGTAGACTCAATGTTTAAGCATCATTATATAAGGAGAACGTTGTTTGATGCATGGACCAGATACAAGAATACAGTTCCCGATGAGAGGCCTTTATGGATTGTCCCTGCTGCAGTTATTCATCCTTTTTCAGAACATAAAGGTAATGATTGGTTGAAATACCAAGAGTTGCTTCAAAAGGAAGGGAAAAAATATGTTTTAAAACCAAATAATGAATTAGCATTTGAGTATGGATGGTTACAATATTGCCAAATACGGGACATTTACAAAAAAGACTGTAAAGAGGTTGGTTTTAGAGCTAAGAATGATGAGTTTGAAGATATCTGGTTGAAAAAAGGGCGAAAAATAATATCTAAGTTGTATAAAACCTTGTTGACTGTATATACTCTGGATGAAACTGTTAAAGAGCAAATGATAAAATGGGCCATAAATATGAATAAGGAAATTTCTATGGAATCATGGGAATTTCTGTGGAAAAAAGCTTTTAAAATGTCAACCTGTGTTAATATAAAAGAAAATTGTTATAAGATGATGTACAGGTGGTATATGACTCCAAAAAAGATTACTAATATTAGTATGGATAAGAACTTGAGTAATAAGTGTTGGAAATGTAAAAAAATAGAGGGTTCTTTCTATCACATGTGGTGGTCATGTGATAAAGTAAAAGTATACTGGTCAAATGTACATTGTGAGATTCAGAAGATATTAAAAATTCCTATCAGGAAAAGTCTGGAGCTTCTTCTCTTAGGTTTGACAATGGAAAAAATTCCACAAGAAAAAAGGACATTACTATGTTACATGATCACATCGGTGAGAATGGCTTTTGCGCAACAGTGGAAAGCGGAGAAGGTGCCAGATATACAAGACTGGTTAAGGAAACTGCTGTTTTTAGCCGAAATGGACAAAATGACGAAGAAAATAAATGGACAAATGCCAGAACAATACCTAAAAGACTGGGAAGGCCTGAAACTGTATATGGAAACTGAATATAGAATGAAAGGGAAAATGTACAATCTTGACTCGTATTGAAATTGAATGAGAAATGAAATGAACACTTGATTGTACTGTACCTTTATTGGAAACTATGTTTGAAAGAGTCAGGCATTTATGTATTAGAATTGTGTTACCTGGTTTGTTGATTGTTACAAGTTTAAACTTGATTACCTTTTAACTCTTTTTTTCTGTTATTAGCAGTGTTGGAAGCCTATTAAGGGGGGTGGGGGGATGGGATGTAATTTTTAAATTGAATTGGTAACGATGTTTAACGATGTTGAATATACTCCAATAAAATTTTGTTTCAAAAAAAAAAAGTAGCCATTTCTCCAGAACTGATTCCTTGTGCCTGGAAATCAGCAAATAAACACAAACATTCTCAGCACTGGGATCAGAGAACTATGCTGAAACAGAAAAGAAAAAACAGGTTGCTTACCTGTAACTGATGATCTTTGAGTGGTCATCTGTGCAGTACCACACATGGGTTGGGCGCCTGCGCACGACCTCGTTCGGAGAAACTTCTAGAGCTTTACCTCAGAAGAGCTTTTGGCGGGCTCTCCTCCTGCCCTGGGGGAGGAGACATGCACTGCGCATGCCCAGAGCGGGAGAGAGAGCCGACTCCCACTCAGTTCCTTCGACCGCCACTGTCAAGGCCAAAGAATCCAAAAAAGGAAACCCGGAGATGCCAGCAGCGGGGAAGGCTGGGTGGGATTGTGGTACTGCACAGATGACCACTCGAAGATCATCAGTTACAGGTAAGCAACCTGTTTATCTTCGTCGTGGTCTCTGTGCAGTCCCACACATGGGTGATTACAAGAGCTGAACCAGTTGGAGGAGGGAGCTGGCAGCTGCAAAGGACACGAAAATAATGGTTAAGACACAGCATCACCATCAAAACAAATCACCCACGGGTCCTACCTGAGGGTCCAGCAGGGTCAAGCGAAGAGAGATCACAGTACCGTCTGACCAAAGGCAGCATCCCGCCGAGCTCAGACGTCGAGTGCGTAGTGGGTCACGAAGGTCAATGCCGAGGACCACGTAGCAGCCGCACAGACGTCTTCCAATGGGACACCGGCCAGGAAAGCGGTGGACGTTGACACCGCCCGTGTGGAATGGGCAGTGAGACGGGTAGGAACGGGTTGACGCGCCAGCTCATAGCAAAGGGCTATGGTGGAAGTCACCCACTTAGAGAGACATTGAGAAGAAATGGGTTCCCCCGCGTGAGGGGGGCCATAAGCTAGGAACAGCCGAGGAGATTTACGTATGGGCTGCATCCTGTGTAGATAGAAAGAGAGCACTCTGCGCACATCTAGACAGTGCAGGGCTCTCTGAGAGGCATCAGTCGGGTTCGGGAAGAAAGTAGGCAGAACAGACGACTGAGAGAGGTGGAAAGCAGAGATGACTTTAGGGAGGAAGGAAGGATCTGTTCTAAGGACCACCTTCTCCCTATGAAAAACGGTATAGGGGGGATCGGCCCTGAAGGCAGCTAGCTCCCCTACTCTGCATGCAGTGGTAATGGCTACGAGAAAAGCCGTCTTCCAGGAC
Organism: Gekko gecko; assembly: GCA_029375565.1. Taxonomy (NCBI): domain Eukaryota; kingdom Metazoa; phylum Chordata; class Lepidosauria; order Squamata; family Gekkonidae; genus Gekko; species Gekko gecko. Next base: position 115,778,026 of record JAPDNY010000007.1, read on the forward strand.
ACTAACCTGAGGTCGGCGGTAGCCATTGGCTCAAACGGTTTAGCCATGAGTTGAGAAAGGACTAGAGACAAGCTCCAGGAAGGCACCAACGGTTTCCTAGGCGGGCACATGCGAAGAAGACCCTTGAGGAACGTCTTGGTGAGATGGTGGGAGAACACCGACGAGCCCTGTATGAGGGGATGGTAGGCGGAGATCGCCGCCAAATGAACCCTCAAGGACGAGTATGCCAGGCCCGTATCCTTCAAATGCACAATGTAGGCGAAGATCTCATGGAGAGATGATCGAATCGGATCGAAGGAGTGATCAGTAGCATAGGATTGGAACCTGTTCCACTTGAACCGATAGGAACGTTGAGTAGAAGGCTTCCTAGCATTCAGGAGGATTTCAGAGACCTGAGGCGGGAAGTCTAGGGCTGGATCTTCCAGGCTGTTAATTTGAAAAATCCCGGATTGGGATGGATGATTCTCCCTCAGGCCCGAGAAAGGAGATCTGGGACGACAGGGAGGGGACGGAAGGAACGACAGGAGAGTTGAAGCAGGTGCGGGAACCAGACCTGGCGTGACCACCACGGAGTGATCAGAATGCAGGAGGTGCGGTCTGCACGAATCTTCTGCACGACCCAAGAGATGAGAGGGAACGGAGGAAATAGGTAAAACAGGGTTCCGTTCCACTTGTGGAGAAAGGCATCCCCGAGCGACCGAGCAGACGGGGGACCCCTGCTGAAAAACAGGTGACATCGAGCATTGTCGACGGACGCAAAGCCGTCGACAGATGGGTGACCGAACTCTCGAAACAGAGGTTGAAGATACCGGAGGGGAATGGACCATTCGTTGTCCGATGAGACAGAACGACTCAACCGGTCCGCATCGACATTCTGATCCCCGGGAATATGGATCGCCGAGAGCGTGATGGAGTGATGGAGGCACCAGGACCAGAGGTCTATCGCCAAGGTGCAGAGACGAACAGAGGCAGTGCCGCCCTGTTTGTTGACATAATAACAGCCGTCGTGCTGTCGGAAGCCACTTGGACGACACGGCCTCGGAGGGTCGGAAGGAAGGACCGAAGGGGCCAGGTAGATTACTTGCAACTCCAAGTAATTTATGTGGCGAGTTGCATCTCGAGCAGACCAAGCCCCTTGAACAGTAAGCGTTCCGCACCGGGCTCCCCAACGAGAGGGAAGCGTCTGTGGTCAACAGCAAGTCGGGAGGAGGAGGACGAAAGGGCATCCCGGAAAGGAGGTGGATAGGTTGAGCCCACCACTCGAGGGAGGCGAGGACGGTTTGTGGGATCGACAGAACCGTGTGCCAAGGCCTCCAGAGGGGATCGAAGGCTCGTAGGAGCCAGAGCTGAAGCGGCCGCATCTTCAGCCGAGCGTTGCGGACAACGAACACCGTGGAGGCAAAGTGACCGAGGAGCCTCATGACAGAACGGGCGGATTGTTGGGGACACGTCTGAAAGGCGGACACCATCACCCGAATGTCGGAAGCCCTGGACTCCAGAAGGAAAGCCGCTTCAAGGTTGGTGTCGAGTCGAGCCCCAAGGAATCGAAGGATTTGGAGGGGCTGAAGAGAGGACTTGGCGTGGTTGACGCAAAGCCCGAGAGCACGGAGAAGGGAGAGAGTCTCCCGAGTGTCGTGGAGCAACTGAGTTGGCGTTGGAGCTACAAGAAGCCAGTCGTCGATGTAAGGATAAAGAGTGACTCCCCGTCGGTGGAGTTCGGCTACCACCACAGCCATCAGCTTGGTGAACACCCGTGGAGCTGTAGAGAGGCCGAAGGGAAGCACCCTGTACTGGTAGTGGGCATCTCCAACGGCGAACCGGAGAAACCGCCGGTGTTGGGGACGGATCGTGACATGGAAGTATGCGTCTTGAAGATCGACTGATGCGAGCCACGCTGCCCGTGGAATGAGGGGGAGGATCGACTGCAGAGTGACTATTCTGAATTTCTGATACCGAATGTAACGGTTGAGATCCCGAAGATCCATAATCGGTCTGAAGCCGCCGTCTCTCTTGGGGACCAGGAAATACTTCGAGTAGAAGCCGAGAGTTCGTTGCACCTCCGGGACGACCTCGATGGCCCCCTTGGCAAGGAGAGCGGAAACCTCGAGATCGAGGAGGGGGTCTGGAGGCGTGACGACAAAGTGTGGGAGGATCGGAGGCGAAACGAACTCTATGGCGTACCCGACCCGCAGGATGGTGAGGACCCAGGAGTCGGTTGAAATTTGTTCCCAGGCTGGTAGAAAGGAGAAGAGGCGGGTACGGACGGAAGGAGTGAACGACGTTGGAGAGAGACGGTGGGGACAGTCAAACAGACTGCTTAGGCTGCAGCGGCTTTTTGGTAGGTTGGGAACGGTGCTTGGAAGGAGGACGGGAGTCGTACGGTTTTCTCCTCCATTGGGAGTGAGGTGCCGGAGATAGGTATCGCCTGGAGCCGGAAAGTTTCCAGGAACGGTTTCTGGGACGGTAAGGTGCAGCCGAGACTCCGAGGTTTCGGGCCTGCTTACGACTCTCATCGACAGCCTTCAACACTTCGTCGGTGGTGGAGTGGAAAAGGCCGTTTCCGTCGAAGGGGAGGTCTTCTACACGGAACTTGATGTCCGGTTGTAGAGATGTGCCCCGCAGCCAGGCATGACGCCGGAGAGCGACAGAAGACACCAGGAGTTTAGAGGAGCAATTGACTGCATGACTAACGGAATTGATTTGTTGCTTAGATATGGCACAAACCTCAGACAAGGCAGCCGAGAGAGTGGGATGGTGCTCTTCCGGAATAAACTCCAGGACAGGGCGAATTGCATTGGCAACATTGAATGCGTAAGCAGATAAATACGACAGATAAGTATCAACCCGGAGATTCATGGAGGCCAGAGAGTACATCTTCTTGGCCAGAAGATCCAGTTTACGACCCTCACGGTCAGGGGGCGTGGACTGGCGAGCAGGCTGCCTCGATTTCGAAGAAGAGTGAACCACCATGGAGTTCGGTGGTGGCTGAGAAAGGAGGAATTTGCCAGGAGCATCCTGGATCCTGTACAAGCCATCATAGCGCCTCGAAACCGGAGGGATCGAAGCCGGGTGTTCCCATGACTCTTTCAACATAGGAAGGTGGACAGGCAGCAAAGGCAAGACGGGAGACGGAGGAAGATCAGCCTGGACCAATCGGTGAACGACGTCGGTCACTGCTGGGGACTCCGTAAAGCCCTGAACTTGGAGGGCAGTCGCCATCCTGGTAACGAGCTCCAAAAATGCCTTAGGGCCCTCCGTAGGTGAAATCGACCCCAAGCGTCGAGGGTCGTCCTCGATCCGAGAGACCTCGGGATCGAACTCCGCCGAATCCTACCCGTCCGAGATCGACATAGGAGAGGAGGATCGGGGTTGGACAAGGTCGACGACCAGATGGTCGACGGAAGGACGGTGTCGAGGTTCCATTGGGGAACTCCTTGGGGCGTCCCGATTTCTGGGAAGGTCAGAAGGCTGTTCCCGAGAGGCAGAATGAGCCGAGGCCACAGATGCCGAGCACCGAGGGCGGTCAGGGGCGTGGGCCTGATCTCCGTGTTCCGAATGCCGAATTCGGTCATAGCGGTGTCTCTCCGGTGTCGGAGACCTCGAATAATAGTAGGCTGCATCCGGACGATCCCGACGGTCTTCGCAAGACCAGCATTGGTGGTCAGAGGCGGAATCAGACGACGACAGGGATTGCCTACGGATCCGGCATCGACGACCATATCGGGATCGGGACCGCGCATGGCGGTGCACAACCAGACCCTCGTCCAAAGTGTGGATCGGGGTAGTGGAACGCCTCCGTGGAGACCGGGAGCCTGTTCGCGGAGACAGGTGCGGAGGCGATGTGGTCAACTGGCCCAATGGTATCGTCCCCGTAGGTGACGAGTGGGAGTGCTGCGGAGTTTGTTGTCGAGCCGCAGACTTATGGGATGTAGAGGCGAGGGCCGGCATCGACGTCGACAACCCAGTCATGACGATGGGGTCCACTTTCGAAACCGAAGCAGAGGGCGTGGCCTTCGACTTCGAAGGGGTCTTATCTTCAGCCCGCTTAGGTTTCTGTTTCGGTGCCTTCGAGGAGGTGTCTGATTTCTTGGCTACCGAGACCTGGGAAGCTCCTGAAGACATTGTGGGACGCAGAGCCGATTCAACAAGAAGAGCTTTGAGCCTAGCCTCTCGATTACGGCGAGCCTGACGAGTGAAACTCGCGCAATGAGGGCAAGAATCTACTCTATGGGCCTCACCCAAACAAACTAAGCAAAGGTCGTGCCCGTCGTTGAATGGAATTTTAGCAGGGCAACGACGACAGACCTTAAAGAATTGAGTTTTTCCCATACAAAAATCCCCACCCACCCTCCAAAGAAAGGAGAGGGGGGGGAAGAGAGATAGACAAAGATTTTTTTTAAAAAAATATTTTTAAGAAGAGAAAGAAGCAGATGGAAAAATAAAGCGAAAGCGAAGAAAGATATACTCAGCTGAGGTAAATGGAGGAACGACAGGAACGAGGTGTGAACACGAAGGCGGTCGAAGAAGAACTGAGTGGGAGGCGGCTCTCTCTCCCGCTCTGGGCATGCGCAGTGCATGTCTCCTCCCCCAGGGCGGGAGGAGAGCCCGCCAAAAGCTCTTCTGAGGTAAAGCTCTAGAAGTTTCTCCGAATGAGGTCATGCGCAGGCGCCCAACCCATGTGTGGGACTGCACAGAGACCACGACGAAGATTATATGTTTGCAGATTTGAAAATTAAAAAGCAAGTTCTAAGATCAGCTTTGTTCAAGATTCTATGCCGTTAAAGTCAAAGTCCATGAGAACTGCATAGAATCAAACTGTAACATGGCTCCCTCTCTGGAATTACTATAAATTCAGCAAGTTACACCAGTAATACAGGATGTTACAGGGAGAAAAGAAGAGGGGAGATGGGGGGAGATGTGGAGCTGCTAATTTTGGTGGCAACCAGGTATGCTGATATGTCAGCCTCACTTACTTCTGAGGGAGAATTCTTCTGTAATTATGATGATAGATGGTCTACATCTGTTTTACCATTATTCAATAGAATTGTTTCCCACTCAAGGGCTAGTCAAGTAACAAGACATCCACTGTCATTTTCAAAACTACAAATGATCAACAATAAAGAGCTATCGCTTGTTATTAATTTTTTTTCATTTTCTAAGGCTATAAGAATGAAAACTGAAAAACATTTTAATAATAAAATCTGTTTTACTTGGACTCATCAATAGCATAGTTAGCCCAGAAACTAATTTCTGACAGCGGCTGTTGTTGATAATAATGTGTTATAACACCTCAGAGTATTATCAACTAGTTACAATTTCCTGCTGTCTATGATCTACACTTTGACAAGAACTAATTTTCATAACTAAGTTACAGTGCAATCCTATGTATGTCTACTTGAAGGAAAGTTCTACTGTGTTCAATGTAGCTTATGCCCAGGAAACTGCACACATGACCACAGTCTTAGAACACAATCCAGAATTAATCTAGTTTTAGCCCATTGAAATCAATGTGGATTTCTTGTCTACCATATGTTTTAAAAGACAATTGTTTTTCCTCTCACATATTTTGAAGCCAATTTCTTTTCCTTAAAAATCACTGACATTTCACTCTGGTTTTCATTCTTCTATTCCACTCATTCTCCTTATGTATGTTGTCTGATTTAGAATGGCTAGATTCGAGTCCAGTAGCATCTTTAAGAGATTAATACAATTATCAGGGTATAAATTTTTGAGAGTTAAATCTCCTTTCATCAGATACAAGTTGGAATGGAGATCTCTGAGTCCTTACATCCCAGTTAGGAAGATGTTGCAAAAAAGGAACGCAAGATGCAAGGGTACAATGAGCATTGTAATCAGCTTGATTAGAGCAGAAGATAAATGCTTGCGAGATTTAAATTAGCATCTATGGTGAAATAAGAATCCTATGTCCCTATTCAGCCCTGGGGGATTCACTGTTCCAAATTTGTTACTGAACTCAAGTTCAGATATCTAACTTTTTAATCTCCCCTTGAAGCTTTTCTGTTGAGGACTGCCACTCTTAGATCAGCAATGGAATGACTTGGAATATTAAAAAGTTCTCCCACTCGTTTTTGAGTGTTTTTTTTTTAATGTCAGATTTATGTCCATTTATTATTTTGCATAGAGACTGATATGTTTACCCAATGTAGACAAAGGAAGGCACTGCTGACATTTGATGGTGTATATAACGTTGGAAGATGAGAAAGTGAATGAACCTGAGATGGTATGGCTAGTGCTGTTAGGTCTGACAATTGTTTTGTCAGAATGATTACGGGGACATAGTTGGCATACTGGTTTCCTCCAGGCCCTGGTCCCAGAGTCTGTATCCATGTTAGAAAGGACAATGTTGTGGGTGAGAAGCTGCTTAGGTTAGGAGGCTATCTGTCAATGAGAAAAGGTCTGTCACCCAATGCCTGTGAGAGAGGAACATAATTGTCCAGCTTAGGTTGTAGGTTATCCTTGATGCAATTAACTGGTTTCAGCTGACAGCTGTATATGACAACCAGTAGTGATCTGTTGTTGTTTCATTTGGGCCTATCTTGTAGCAGGTTATCCCTTGGTAACATTCTGGATTTGCTGATTTGTTCCCTTGGTACATCAAGTGTGTATTGAGGTTCCAAAAATGTATGTTGTAGATCCTACAGGTGAGAATCTCTGTCTGAGGGATAGGAACAGATGCTGCTGTAGCACAGAGCTTGGCTGTAGACGATGGATCATTTGTAGGGATGGGAATGAACTGCATTTTTGTGGTTTCGTTTGGTTCATGGTTCGTGGTTGAACCACAAATCCATACAAACCTGGAGGTTGGTTTGTGAACAGTATGTATTGGTTCATGAATCATTTCAAATTTATATCCCTACTTTCTGCTCCCACTGGCTTTTTCCCCCAATTCTTTTTATTTTAAAGACATGACAAAAAGGGGGAGGAGGAGGAGGAGGAGGAGGAAGCGGCCGGTGGCGGCCAGCCGGGGCACAGCTTGCCCGCCTTCCCCCTCCTCCCTGGGGGGGAGAGGAGGGGGGCGGCATGGCTGGGTCTCCAGGCCCAACTGGGAGGTTGGGATATGCGCCCGCCTACGGCGCAGAAATACCTGGAGCCGGCCCTGGATGAGCCCCTCAGGTTGGAAGGTGTCCAGTATGCTACTGAGGAAGAGCAGAGGGCAAGTACGAGTAACCCAGGAAGAAGGAAGCGACTGGGCCAAAGCCAAAAGGATGCCCAGTAGTGGATGCGTCTGAAGGTGAAAGGAAAGTCTGATGCTGCAAAGAACAATACTGCATAGGAACCTGGAATGTAAGATCTATGAATCAAAGCAAGCTTGATGTGGTCAAAAATGAGATGGCAAGAATGAACATCGACATCTTGCGAATCAGTGAACTAAAGTGGACAGGAATGGGCGAATTTAACTCAGAAGACCATTATATCTAATACTGTGGCCAGGAATCCCATAGGAAAAAATGGTGTGGCTTTTATAGTCAACAAGAGAATGTGAAAGGCAGTAATGGGATACAATCTCAAAAGCGACAGAATGATCTTGGTCCGAATCCAAGGCAAACCATTCAACATCACAGTAATCCAAGTCTATGCCCCAACCACTGCTGCAGAAGAGGCTGAAGTGGACCAGTTCTATGAAGACCTACAACACCTCATAGAACTAACACCAAAAATGATGTCTTCATCGTCATAGGGGACTGGAATGCTAAAGTAGGAAATCAAAAGGTAACCGGAATAACAGACAAGTTTGGCCTTGGAGAACAAAATGAAGCAGGGCAAAGGCTAACAGAGTTTTGTCAAGAGAACATGCTGGTCATAGCGAACACCCTTTTCCAACAACCTAAGAGGCGTCTCTACACACAGACATCACCAGATGGGCAACACCGAAATCAGATTGACTATATAATTTGCAGTCAAAGATGGAGAAGCTCTATACAGTCAGTAAAAACAAGACCTGGAGCTGACTGTGGCTCAGATCATGAGCTACTCATTGCAAAATTCAGACTTAAACTGAAGAAAGTTGGGAAAACCAATAGGCCATTCAGATTTGACTTAGATCGCATCCCCGATGAATATACAGTAGAGGTGAAGAATAGGTTTAAGGGACTAGATTTGATGGACAGAGATTTGTGACACTGTACAGGAGGCAGCAATCATCGCCATCCCAAAGAAAAAGAAATGCAAGAAAGTAAAGTGGCTGTCTGATGAGGCTTTACATATAGCAGAGGAAAGAAGGAAAGCAAAAGGCAACGGGGAAAAGGAAAGATTTACCCAACTGAATGCAGATTTCCAGAGAACAGCAAGGAGAGATAAGGAGGCTTTCCTGAATGAACAATGCAAAGTAATAGAGGAAAACAATAGATTGGGAAGGACTAGAGATCTCTTCAAGAAAATTGGAGAAATCAAGGGAACGTTCCATGAAAAGCTGGCCATGATAAAGGACAAAAACGGTAGGGACCTAACAGAAGCAGAAGAGATTAGGAAAAGATGGCAAGAATACACAGAAGAACTATACAAGAAGGACCTCAATGTCCTTGACAGCCACAATGGTATAATCACTGACCTCGCGCCAGACATCCTAGAATGCAAAGTTAAATGAGCCTTAGAAAGCATTACTAACAACAAAGCTAGTGGAGGTGATGGTATCCCAGCTGAGTTATTCAAAGCCTTAAAAGAAGATGCTATTAAAGTGCTGCACTCAACTTGCCAACAAATTTGGAAAACACAACAGTGGCCACCGGATTGGAAAAGGTCAGTATACATTCCAATCCCAAAGAAGGGCAATGCCAAGGAATGTTCAAACTATCGCACAATTGCACTCATTTCACACGCTAGCAAGGTCATGCTAAAGATCTTACAAGTTAGGCTCCAACAGTACGTGGATAGAGAAATGCCAGAAGTACAAGCTGGGTTTCGAAGAGGTAGAGGAACTAGAGATCAAATTGCCAACATTCACTGGACTATGGAGAAAGCAAGAGAGTACCAGAAAAACATCTACCTCTGCTTCATTGACTATGCTAAAGCCTTTGTTTGTGTGGATCACAATGAACTATGGCAGGTTCTTAAAGAGATGGGAGTACCAGACCACCTCACATGTCTCCTGAGAAACCTGTATAAGGGTCAAGAAGCAACAGTTAGAACTGGATATGGAACAACTGACTGGTTTAGCATAGGAAAAAGAGTATGACAAGGATGTATATTGTCACCTTGCTTATTTAATTTATATGCAGAGTACATCATGCGAAATGCTGGCCTGGATGAATCACAAGCTGTTGTTAAGTTTGATGGGAAAAGATGAATAACTTCAGATATGCAGACGATACCACTCTGATGGCAGAAAGTGAAGAGGACCTAAAGAGCCTCTTGCTCAGGATGAAAGAGGAGACCGCAAAAGTGGGCTTGAAGCTCAACATCAAAAAAACTAAGATCATGGCATCCGGCCCCATCACTCCTTGGCAAATAAAAGGGAAAGTTGTAGAAGTAGTGACAGACTTCATGTTCCTGGGATTCCAGATCACTGCAGATAGTGACTGCAGCCATGAAATTAAAAGATGCCTGCTCCTTGGGAGGAAAGCGATGGCAAACCTAAACAGCATGATAAAAAGCAGAGACATCACCTTGCCAACAAAAGTCCGCATTGTCAAAGCAATGGTATTCCCCGTAGTAATGCATGGCTGTGAGAGTTGAACTGTAAGGAAGGCCGAGCGCCGAAGAATAGATTCTTTTGAACTATGGTGCTGGAGAAGACTCTTGAGAGTCCCTTGAACTGCAAGGAGATCAAATCATTCAATCCTAAAAGAAATCAACCCTGACTGTTCCCTGGAAAGCCAGATCCTGTAGTTGAAGCTCAAATACTTTGGCCACCAAATGAGAAGGAAGTACTCACTGGAAAAGACCGTGATGCTGGGAAAGATTGAAGGTCAAAGAAGAAGGGGACGGCAAAGGATGAGATGGTTAGACAGCATCATCGATGCAACGAACATGAAACTGAGCAAACTTCAGCAGACAGTGGAAGACAGGAGGGCCTGGCGTAATCTGGTCCATGATGTCGCGAAGAGTCAGACTCGACTGTGCGACTGAACAACAAGAACAACAACAAAATTTCATGAATCTAGGCCTTGTATTTTTTTCATCACATAACCACCACATATGACAAAAGGATCCCACATTATTTTGACACTTCCAACATTCATTTGAACATTTAAGATCAAATTTAGCCAGTTTATCAGGTGTAATATACTATCTATAAAACATCTTATACATATTTTCCTTATATGAAATTGCTTTGGTGATTTTTACATTTCCCCCCCACATCTGTGACCACTGGTCTAACTCAACAGTATGACCTAGATTTTGTGCCCACTTTTATCATAAGCACTTCATCTTTAACCACTTCATCTTTAAATTTATTTTCTAAAAGCAATGTATAAAGTTTCTTAATAAGTTTTTCATCAGCATATATCAATATCTTATCTATCTCTAATATTTTGTAAAAAAAACCTGTCGGCTTATCTTTACTATATCTTGATTCAATGTGAGCTTTTTGCCACCATGTTAAAGTTTAAACAGGTTGCTTACCTGTAACTGATGATCTTCGAGTGGTTATCTGTGCATTCACATCTCTGGGATATAGTGTGCCTGCACCAACCCCGATCGGTATTATAGATCGGTACTGATATCTGCCCATTCAGGCAGCATAATTTCACGCCTTGATGCCCAAGGCTTCCGCAGAATAAAATTTTCTACCGAAGGAATCTAACTTCCTTCCTTCTTTGTCAGATGGGGCAGAGTGGCTATGTTTGCCCTTAGATGCGGAGGTGACAATCACAGAATTAGGTTTGGGATGGACAAACAGAAATTCAGCTCCTGTTTCCTGCACTTTGTACATACGATCCATCCTCCTGTTGGAGATGGGAACGGAGGCAGGGTGAGCCCAGGAGGCTTTAGCCATCTGCGAGAGTACCGAAGTCATGGGAAGGGCAATTGCAGTCGACGTGTCCATTTAAACGATGTTAAAAACGGAGTCGGTAATGACGGGCAGTGGCTGAATCATGGGAACAGCTAAAGTATTGGCCATTCTTTTAACAAAGTCACTATCAGATTTCACATCTTCCGATGGGGAAAGTAAAAGATCGTCTTCCACTTGCTGCGGCAGAATGCGGTGGAATCCCCAGAATGGGAAGCATTGGAGGAGCTTGAGTGCTCCGAAGGGTCAGAAAATGATGGCGGGTTAACTGGTGTCGATTGTATCAAGTCCGATAGGTCTCTGAAGTGTGTCGATGCTGATGCTTGAATGTTATGAAGGTTGCACATCAGTCCTGACAGTTGCAGTCTCGCGAACTCTGGAGGCGGGCGAGGATCTTGATACCAAGAGATCTGAGATGACGCAGACTGTCAATCTCATTCCATGGGAGGCCGCGGAGGGAACCAGGGCATGCCGCCTGGAAATGGGTACGCCCTGTACATGCACTATCACTGGCATTGGTCCCAGGGCGGTTGAAACTGTGCGGGCGATTGATCCAGACCATCATGGCCCTGTTGGGACAGGTGAACTATGTTCGCTCCATGCTGGGAGACCAGGGGAACCTCCCTCCGTTCCATGTCCTGCTCAGAGTCTATGAGCTGAATTGGGTGTGAAGAAGGTGGGGATTGCGCACCTTGTAATTGCCCATGGCCTGAGGAGTCAAGTGAAGCAGCTCCATCTGAGGCAATCCCTGACGGTAGCGGGATTTTAGCGGAGGAGCTCTTTTTGTGCTTCTTATGCTTGACAGGTCACTCATCCTTGCCCACTCGTTTTTTTCTGAGTGGGTGTATGGGCTACAAACTGCGATGCCGGGATTGAGCGTTTCAGCACTAATCTGTCAGCATCGGATTGGCTCGGTGTCAGAGACCATTGAGCCGCCGACCCCAGTGCAAAGTTTGACATAGAGGTGTGTCCCGAAGAGTCCTGTGACAACACCGTCGGAGAGAGAGCCAACTCAAGTAGTGCCACCCGCAGTCTTGCCACTCGGTTCTTCCTCGTTTGATGGGAGAATTTGGCACAGTGGGCAACAAGAGTCAACGCAGTGCGATTCCCCCAGGCACAATAAACAAAGGTAGTGTCCGTCAGGGGGTGAGATTTTGCTGCCGCAATTCCAGCCCCACCATTTGGCCATAAGCCATAGGCAGATAGAAAAAAGTCTGCTCAGGCAGACGGAAGGAAAAAAACCCTATCTAACTAAACTGAAAACTAACCTTAGCTAACTACAAAAACAGAAGAAAAAGAGGCCTAAGCCAAAGTTTTTTACCAACCGAGGCGTTGAGAGTCCTACCAGTGCGGTGGTCAGAAGAGAACTAGTAGGATAGTCGTGCCCCTCCCCTGGTCATGCGTACTGGAGCCTGGTACATGACCCTTTAGCTTTCTACAATACCAATTGGGGTTGGTGCAGGTGCACTATATCCCAGAGGTTCGATGTACAGAGACCACGAAGAGCTATTGGTTTCAATTCATTTCTGCTGTCTAATCAATCCTCATATCTTAAGTTTGTTTTTTCTTGAAATAAATTAGGATTTGTAAAGGGTTCTAATGGATCTTGGTGTACAAATTGTTTTTAGCTTCTTCACACACCTTCAATAAAGAGGCTCTAATAAAATGTTGTTTGAAATATTTGTGAATAGTTGCCCTCCCGTACCATATAAAAGCATGCCAACCTAACATAAGATTATGTCCTTCTATTTTCAAGTCTTGTATTTTCTAGAGTAATCCAGTCCTTTATCCATGTCAGAGCCACTGCTCTATAGTAAAGCAACTAGTCAGCCAGTGCAAAGCCTGCTCTCTATTTGGCATCTTGTAAAGCTTTAAGCTTAATTCTTGGTTTTTACCTTGCAAAATAAAATTGTATCATCATTTTATCAAGTTCTTTAAAATATTTTTGGTTTTGAAGAATAGGTATTGTTTGAAATAGGAAAATCAGTCTTGGTAGTATATTCATTTTGATAGTAGCAATTCTCCCCATTAGGGATATTCAAAGATTTTTCCATTTTTCCAAATTTTTCTTAATTTCTTTCATCAGTTCCACATAGTTATTTTCCATCAAAGAACTACATCTATTTGTTATATTTATTCCTAAATATTTGATCTTCTTTTGAATTTCTAAGCCTGCTATTTCTTGCAGTTGTTAAGCTTGAAATTTTTTCATGTTTTTTGTAAGCATTTTTGGTTTTTTACAATTAATTTTAAGTCCTGCCACCTCTCCATAGTCTTGCAAAGAGTTTATCAATTGTTTTATAGAGCTTGATGGATGCTCTAAAGTCATCTGCAAATGCTTGGAGTTTATATTCTCCTCCTCTTCTCCTTTAATTTGGGCATCTGCTCTAATCACATCATTTAAAACTTCAAGAGCAAGAATAAACAATAAAGGTGAAAGGGGACATCCTTGTCTGGTTTCTTTGTGTATCTCTATGTTTCATGATAGATTTCTGCTGATAAGAATCCTGGCATGTTTGTTTAGTGTAAATTGCTTTGATCATTTTATAAAATTCCATACATGAAATTCCAAATGACATTGTCAAAGGCTTTTTCTGCATCTAAAAAAATTAAAGCCATTTGTTTTTCTGGGTGAGCTTCATAATATTCTAAAACATTCAATATCATTCTCATATTGTTTCTAAGTTGTACTTTGGGAAGAAAGCCTGCTTGATCTTTATGTATCATTTGTGAAAAACTCTTTTCATTCTTGTAGCTAAAAGAGAAGCATAAAGACAAGCCAAAAAGACTCTCATCATAAATATCTATGCACCAAATCAACATCAGGAAAGATTCTACAAAATTCTACAGGAATTGATCTCAAAACAGGATTTTGATGAAATCTGCATGACTGGAGATTACAATGCCATCTTTGATAGAATCTCAGACAGGAAATCTTCTATTGGAAAATGGAAACAAGAAAATGTGCTTCCCTCAACATTTTTTCAACTAGCAGAAGAAAATAATTGTGTGGATGCCTGGAAAGAGAGAAAACCACCCCCCCAAAAAAAAGATTATACCTGTTATTCAGCAAGGCATAAATCCTGATCAAGAATAGATATGTGCTGGATTTCTACTACAATGACAAATGACATAATAGAAGCAGAAATCCTACCAGCAACTTTGCTGACCATAACCTGATCACTCTTGAAATACAAGATACTCCCAAAAGAAACAGATGGTCACTGAATACTTCTATTCTAAAGAATGAAAAGTTTGTAATAGAATCTAAAAAAGAATTTCAAATGTTTTTTGAACAGAACATTCAACCAGAAATCTCCATCAAAACAGTCTGGGATGCATTTAAGCCTTTGCCAGCGGATGGATGCTTAGAGAATCAGCATATGTTAGGAAACAGAGGTCAGAAAAATACTTCCAGATCCAAGATCAGATTAAGAAACAGGAAGAAAAGTAAATATGATTCAATGGGCTCAAAATATAGGTCATAATATAGATTTAGAGCAATGGGATCAAATGTGGAAGAAAAACATAAAAATTACAAAGGCTACAGCCTATAAGGAAAATGTATATAAAATGTTTTATAGACGGTATGTAATACCAGAGAGATCAGCAAAATATAATAGTAAATGCTCAAATAAGTGTTGGAAATGTGAAAAGAAGGTAGGCTCGTTCTATCATATGTGGTGGCATTGTGAAATAAGTAAAAAATACTAGATATAGAATGAAATGATCCAAAAAGTGTTAGGTGCAGTCATACCATTTACACTGGAAGTATTACTTTTGAATATTTTACCAATTTTTTTTAATAAAGATGATCTCTATCTTATTGTATATTTAACTACCGCAGCAAGAATTGTATATGCCAAATACTGGAAGATGTCTGAGACACCCACAAAGCAAGAAAGTTCTAGAAGCAGCTGAAATGGACAAAATGACTCTATTGATAAAAGGTCTCTCGGACCCTATATTTCAGAATACATGGGAACAATTTTATAATTGGTATAATAATTATGTTTAGGCAGATATAACTGAAAGATGATGTACAAGATAAAGTATATTTATATAACCCAATAAGAGAGAAATGAAATGAGATAATACTCACTCAGTATAAAAATAGTAAATATCAATTATTTTTAGACATAGCTAAGGTATCAATTATGAGAATTTACTACCCCCATTTGTGTTACATGTGTATGTTTTATTGTATATTTGTTAAGTTTTGTATTGTACTGTATTGTGTTAAAAATTTAATAAAATTCTGTCCTTAGGGACAGTTTAAAAGAAAAAGAAAAAGAAACAGGAAGAAAAGATGAAGCAGGACTCTTCAACTGAACAGAAAAAAAATTAAACTTACAGTTTTGCAATATCAAATGAACTGTCTATTAAACACAGGAAATAGCAAAATAATAATAATGATGATGATGATGTATGCCAAACAAAATTATTTTGAAAATGCCAATAAACCAGCCAGATGCTTAGCATATAAATTAAGTAAATAAAAGGAAAAAAAGTATATAAAAACACTTAAAAACTATATGGGAGAAGAAATAAATAAATTGGAAGACTTGAAAAATATAGTTGAATCGTATTATGAAAACTTGTCTATAAAAAGAGAAGCGTTACAGGAACAAATTAGAAAATATTTTGAAACTCACAAAATTAAAATATTTTCAGAAGATCAAAGGAAAATATTAAATGACCCAATATCATTCGCTGAAGTGACAGAAGCATTGAAAAAACAAAAAAAGGCAAAAACACCTGGACCGGATGGACTTCCTGTGGAATTTTACCATGTATTCAAAGATCAATTGATAGGCCCATTAAAAGCTGTTATACAAAATATAACAACTGAAGAGAGAACTCCAGACTCTTGGAATGAAGCTCTGATAACACTTATATACAAGCAAAACTCAAATGAAAAAGAAATTAAAAATTATAGACCAATCTCCCTATTAAATGTGGACTCCCTGTTGCTTTTTTGTGGGGAGCAGAAAGCAAGGGTTTCCAAACAGCTGAGGGGTGGGGACTGCTGCTCAGCTGTTTGGTTTAAATGGCTCAGTGCCATTTAAACCCTGCGTTCTGCTCCCTGTGGCACAGTTGTTTTTCATGAAGAGCAGAGAGCAGGGGTAAATCCCTACTTTCTGCTCCTCATGAACCACCACAAATTACCATGAACGGCATCAACATTTGTGGAAGTTCATGACTGTTTTTCAGTTCATGAACATCACTTTGCAAACCATGAACTGGCCAAAATTCATGATGAACTTTAGTTCATCAGCTGGTTTCTGTTCATCCCTAATTATTTGGTGTGCTGAGGCCAGTTACTGGAGGGATGCAGATATGTTGGGTGATCAGTAGGTATCCAGTTTGGTGTAGTGGTTAAGTGTGCGGACTCTAATCTGGGAGAACCGGGTTTGATTCCCCACTCCTTCACTTGCACCTTCTGGACGACCTTGGGCAAGCCATAGTTCTGCCACAGCTGTTCTTGAAAAAGAGCAGTTTCTGTCAGAGCTCTCTCAACCCCACCTACCTAACAGGTTGTCTTTTGTGGGGAGGGGAAGGGAAGGGAAAGGAGTTTGTAAACCACTTTGAGACTCCTTTGGGTAGTGAAGGGCGGGGTATAAATCTAATCTCCTCTTTTTCAGTATAAGGTGCATGTCGAGTTCTTTCTATGCAACATTCCTCCCATCTTCTGACTGGGAAATAAGAGATATCTGATGGAGGGAGCTTTGACTCTTGAAAGCTCATACCCTGACAATCTTGTTCATCTACAGGCTACTGGACTTGAATCAAGCTGTTCTACTGCAGACCAACACAACTACATTCTGACACTGATTTAGACTGTGAGCCTGTAGTCAGGCACTCTATACGTTAGACTTCCAGGCATTACATATTAACTAAAAGATGCTAAGTTGGTATTTTGATACATGGAAGATCAGAAAGATTTGGGGCATATGAAATGAGAAAAAGTAAAATGCTTCTTCTGAATGTTCTTATCTAAGTTTGGAATAAATATCAGGGTCGCTAATCCTATAGTCTGAGCCACTGCAAAACTGTTGCTATCTTGCAATACTGTTTCTGCATATGCATTCAAAGCTTTATAATTCTTTAAACTTGCCTTGTGCAGACTCCTGAATAAAAATGCAGCATAGCTCAGAATCACTCAAGTTCATACTGCCATATCAGGCATGGCCTTCCTCTGATGCCTGCATTTGCATGGTAACCTAAATGCATAGAGCCCAAAGGGTGGAAAACAGACTTTGATATGTCTTTTATAGACAAAATTTTTGTTGTGATATGGAGGAATGAGCTTGAGCTTTTCCCACCACAGTCTTTTCTGACAGCAGCAACTGCACATGGCCAATGTTTCTACTTTATGCAAGTTTTAAAGGGGGTCTCTAATTTCTACACCTTATAATATTATTGAATGGTATTTGTTACCAGGAAACATCTGCCACATTATTTAACACAGTACATCACTCTTAATGCTTCAGCAAACTTTTTCCCTAGTTTACATTATCACCTTTTACATCTTTATTTCTAAATTTTATTGCCACTCTTCTGACTTCATTTTACTCTTCAAACTCTCTGTAAAAAGTGACTCTTACCCTGTTTATCCATAATAACAAGAAGGAATCCTCACAGAAGCATGGAGTTGTCTCTAATATTTCTGCAGGGTTTTTCATCTTCTGATCTACTTTACAGTAGTAAAGAGCAAGCTTTTCAGTCAGAAAGATGGGCAGTGAAATTTAATTTTGGTCAGGTTAATGGAAACATGTGAAGAACTGGAAGGGGACAGGAGGAAGAGTGTTGATCAGAGTATTTTAGATTCTGTTACAAAAACATTTGGTGCTTAATACCTTTCACTGTCTTCAAATAATGTGGATATAAGAAATATTTGGAAATTAAAGTCTTCCCATATATTGAAGAAAACTGAATTGTGGGAATCTACCTCCTTATAAAATGCTGTCCCATAAATAGAGCATATTGGAAAGGAAGAGAAACTAATATCATTTCAGACATTCTGATTGCTGTAATAAAAATTCCTGGCATATCGATTTACATAAGAACATAAGAGAAGCCAATGTTGAATCAGGCCAACGGCCCATCTAGTCCAACACTCTGTCACACAGCGGCCAAAATATACCATGTGCCATCAGGAGGTCCAGCAGTGGGGCCAGGACACTAGAAGCCCTCCCACTGCTGCCCCCTCCAGCACCAAGAATAGAGTGCATCACCTGCCCCAGACTGAGAATTCCCATCTATACCCTGTGGCTGGTAGCCACTGATGGACTTCTGCTCCATATGTTTATCTAATTCCCTCTTGAAATTGTCCATGCTTGTAGCTGCCACCACCTCCTGTGGCAGTGAATTCCATATGTTAATCAGTCTTTGGGTGAAGAAATATTTCCTTTTATTTGTTCTAATCCGACTGCTCAGCAATTTCATAGAGTGCCCACGAGTTCTTGTATTGTGAGAAAGGGAGAAAAGTACTTCTTTCTCAACCTGCTCAATCCCATTCATAATCTTATAAACCTCAATCATGTCACCCCTCAGCTGTCGTTTCTCCAAGCTAAAGAGCCCCAAGCATTTTAACCTTTCTTCATAGGGAAGGTGTTCCAACCCTTTTATCATTCTAGTTGCCCTTCTCTGCACTTTTTACAATGCTATAATATCCTTTTTGAGATGTGGCGACCAGAACTGTACACAGTATTCCAAATGAGGTTGCACCAATAATTTATACAGGGGCATTATGATACTGGCTGATTTGTTTTCAATTCTCTTCCTAATAATCCCCAGCATAGCGTTGGCCTTCTTTATTGCAGCTACACACTGTCTAGACATTTTCATTGAGTTATCCACTACGACTCCAAGATCTCTCTCTTGGTCCGTCTCTGCCAGTTCAGACCCCATCAACGTGTATTTATAGTTAGGATTTTTGGCTCCAATATGCATCACTTTGCACTTGGCCACATTGAACCCCATTTGCCACATTGACGCCCACTCACCCATCCTCGACAGATCCCTTTGGAGTGCCTCACAATCCTCCCTGGTTTTCACCACCCTGAACAACTTCGTGTCATCTGCAAATTTAGCCACTTCACTGCTTACTCCCAATTCCAAATCATTAATAAACAAGTTTAACAAGTTAAAAAGCATCAGACCAAGTACTGATCCCTGTGGTACCCTACTGCTTACCACCCTCCACTGAGAAAGTTTCCCATTTATACTCACTCTCTGTTTCCTATTTATAAGCCACTTTTTGATCCACAAGAGGACTTGTCCTTTTATCCCATGACTATTGAGCTTACTTAGGAGCCTTTGATGAGGAACTGTATCAAAAGCTTTCTGGAAGTCAAGGTAAATAATATCTATTGGGTCCCCCTTGTCCACATGTTTGTTCACTACCTCAAAAAACACTAACAGGTTAGTGAGACAAGATCTTCCCTTACAGAACCCATGCTGAGTCTGCCTCAATAGAATCGATACTGATAATTTGGTAGATTATCAGTATTATATATTTAACTGAAACTGATTATCAAGAATATAGACAAAGCTGTCCAAAGTCAAACAGTATACAGGTTTTGCAGAATGTTTTTTTGCAAAAACTTATCATCTGCTATTTTTAAAATGAATAATTCCTTCCAATTATTTATGTTAATAACTTCTGTAATACACACAGAAATCAAACTTTACTACAACAGTTATGTGTAGTAAAAGTGTTTTTTTTAAAAAAAAAAAACCCTTTGCATTATCTGTACTAAATATTAATTAGAGGTGAAATGAGGTTTCTGGCATTCAAAACATCTGGGAACCTGGGCTGCTTCAGACATTTACCAAGCACAGATTGTGAAGGGAAAATAAGTACATAATGCGCCTCCTGCCACCACCACCTATTTATATGAGGTAGGGTGTGATGATAGTGTAGCATGTATATATTGGTATGCTTCATATAATCATTCAAGGGTGAAACTGGACAAATATCTATCCATATGCAAACTATTTGCAAAACACTTTTATGTACATAGTATATACGTGACATGGTGGATCCATAGCCAATGAAGCTGCAGTCCTAAGGGCACTTTACTGGAAGTAAGCCACACTAAAGAACACTGGACTTAATTCCATATTTCTAATGTCTAAATGTGTCCAAATTTATAGAATCTATGTGTGAATTTTTTTGATTAATATTTTATTATTTATTTATTTATTAGTTGGATTTATATCCCGCCCTTCCAACATGGGCTCAGGAAGGCATGTACATGTTGAGTGTACATGTATCCATATATTTTATATATATCTTAATACTTCATTTTCCTTATATTCCCCTCTTTCTAAAAATTATATTAAATACTGAAAGCATATAGATAATCTCCAACCTCGTTATCGTATTCCCTTTCTTTACCCGCTTAACCCAACCCGTACAACTTCCTCTAGTTCATGATCTAAACATTATTAGATTCTTCCTTACTTTATCTAAGACTTCTTTTCTTCTTTAGCTGGATTCCCTCCATAGACACTTGTTTCATACTTATACTGTAACTTCTTCCAAACTTAGGAAGGAATGTTGAACAGGGTTGCCTCCGAAACTGGGTGTTGCAGAGAAGCCTCTGCAATGGAAAGGAACACTCCTCCCTCTGATCAGAGGTCTTGGGGGGGGCACACTCTTCCTCTCCTTGCTTTGCCTTTGGTTTAACAATTCCATTCCTGTTGTCTATTTTCCTATCCTATCTATTAATTCTAACTTACTCTATATGCTAACATACTAACATACTAACTCTATGAATTACTTTCTACCACTCAGCTACCAAACATAATATCTCGGTTCACACACTTCCACTTAATTTAGTTACTGTATCTACTAAATTTTTCCCTGTAATCTCATTAAAAGCTGTAAATGTCTTAGTTTCCATACTGACAACTAAATGTCCCAGGGGCAGCCATCTGTACTGAATTCCTTTATCTCTGAGGGTTTTTGTTATTTCCCTGAGACGTCTTCTTGCATTAATTACCTCTGCTGGAATGTCAGGAAACAGATATACGATCGTGTCCTCCAGACTCAGTCATTGCTTGTCTCTCGCAATTGCAAAAAGTTTATTTTTCATCTGTAGCTGTTTAAACTCGACAATAATGTCTGGTGTAGCATTTTCAGGAGGCTTTATGGAGATGTTTAGCCAGAAGGCGGAGCTGATGATCCCTTCAGGAGACACTGCTTCTCCTGCTGCAAGAAGGATTTGAGTCAGCCACTTGTTTAAAGCTGCAGTGAGATTTTCTTTTTCACCAAAGTTTACAGATACTCCATGAAGTTGGCTTTCTTTTCTCTCCATTTTGTTTCCTGGAGTATAATCTTGTTCTTAGCTCATATCTCAAACTCCTTAAATTCTTTGATGTCTTCTGCGTTCTTTTTTGCCAACTGATGTGCTGATTCAGCTTTTCTCTCCATTGTTTTCAAGGCTGCGGTCAGTTCGTCTAATTTCTTATTTACTGGCTCAATTGTTTGTTTGTGCAATCCAAATTCCTTTTTTAATTGTCCAACCTCTCCACTCAGTGACTTTATATCATTCTTAATTTCATTCCTTATCTCTGTTAGGGCTTGCAGTATCACAGTCTGTTTGCTTTGGTCAGGGCTACTCCCTCCCATCGCCATTTCCTCTAACAGAGAAGCCTCCAAGCCTGAGTCATCTGAGTGTTTTATGTCAATATTACTCTTTTTAGGAGGTCTGTAAGGAGGATTTTTGGCACCTTTCCTTGCTCTAGTTCTTCCCATACCTGGCATTGATATCTATTCCAGTCAAGGCTGCGTTTTCTGTAAGCAGAGCTCTAATTTTCTGCGTGGACAGCAGGAGCTGGAAGGGATGCAGCCAGCTGGAAGCTCAGCTGCCACATCCCAAGCCTCAGACATTTAAGGTCCATATGAGAAGAAACATATTGTTGATATTTCAACCACTGAAAAACTGCATGAGTCACACCCATTAGAATACCATGCCAAAAGGTCACAATCAGTGTTTCCTCTAAGCTGAGTTAGTATGAGCTAGCTCACAGTTTTTTAGCCTCTGGCTCACAGATTTTTGTCTTAGCTCAGGAAGGATGGCTCCAGAGCAAACTAATTGATGCAGTAGCCAAATCGCTCACTCACAACTTTAATGCCAGTAGCTCACAAAGTAGAATTTTCACTCACAAGACTCCACAGCTTAGAGGGAGCACTGGTCATAATATGAAAGATTTGGCTCTACAGGATTTGAAGAAGGCAATTTAACACAGATACTATTCCTGCATTTCTGACTAAGGCATCAAAGTTAATATAGGAATATGCAATAGTGTTTTAATGTGGATCACTGCAATGGCTAAAACAGGCAAATTGTCCAACTTATATCTATACTTAAAACCATTTTATACTTTTATAAATATAATTTTTTAGCCAGACATGAAGTTTAGCTATTTAGAATGGGTGAATAATAATGTAGATTGTCACTACATCATTAGATGTCATCATTACATTACTATATAGTCACTGCATGTCACAGATATTTCTCTATCAACAGCATTTATTTATTTAGAAAATTATATAAGCTGCCTCCCCAGAGTTCTGCTTGAGGCATCTTACAAGGAAAAACACTACCATAAAATCATAAAAATGTATTTTTGAATACTTTCAGGTATTAATATGTAGAAACAAAAATCAAGTTATTGTTTCAATGATATTAAGTAATTAAAACTTACCCCCAATTCTGGCATTAAACGCAATTCCTACTATACAGTGTGAATTGTTTGCAGTAGCTGCCACTTCTCCAGCACAACGGGTTCCATGCCTGTAGGCAGAACGAATATTTTTAAGTAACATTATCCATTAAGATAGACAGATTGTCTGTATTTAATAGCTTTCATTTTCTTCTCAGATGAAATGTATAAGATGTTTCTAGAGAACCCCAGCTTGCAGCATGCATTTTTAGATGCATACACATGAATTCTGTGTGTTCAGAATTTATTTACAACTGTCTGCTTAGTCCCACTGAAGTCACATTGTACTGACTTCACTTTTACTTCACCAAGATGGAAGCTTTAAGCAAATGCAGCAAGAGCAGCCCATAGTACAAGGACATATTAAATCGAAACCATAAAGGAAAGTTATCGAGCAACTTAAATGTGTAGTTTTATGCAGGCAGGAGCTGCAGCACTTATACATTTCAGAAAGCACTTTCAATATATGATAAGAATATCTGTACAACAGCTTTAGTACCAATTAGATCAGTTGTAAAATAACATAGCTGCCTCAGGGCCTAAGTACACGATACATTTTTCCTTGGTACATTCCATGTCAGGTCAGCAAACATGTTCTAGGAGTCCATGCCTCCACAATGTGCATGGGTCCAATTTGGAAAAGGATACACAAAGCAGGGGAAAAGGACTTAAACCTCCCAACTATACCATTCCCCTGATCTAACAGCCCTGGGGATGCTCTGTTTCTCCTGTTGAGGAAACCTACACCTATCCTATCAGCACACATGGCACCCCCCCACCCCCAGTGAGCAAGTAATGCCCCCTTGGGGCTTTACAGACTGGACAATGGTACAAAGGGAGGCTTAAGCACTCTTTCTCCTTGAGTCCTGGCCATGATCCAAATTTCATCTGCATACACCTGGGAGGCACGGATTCCCAGAACATATCTGCAGATGAGTACCCAGGAAAACTGTATTATATCCAGCTATTCTCAACCAGAGCCAGGGCTTTCTTGGCCCTGAATCCAAGCTGGTGGAATGCTCTGCCAACTTCCATTGGGGCCCTGCAGGACTTAATGCATTTCACAGGGCCTGTAAGGCAGAGATGTTCTGCCAGGCTTTTGGTTGAGGACAGCAATGGTTTTCCACCATAGCTGCAACCTTCTTCATTTTTTCCATCTTGCCTACTTCAGCCTCCTCCCAACCTGCCCATGAGATGGAAGAAGAGTCCAGAGCGGGTTTTAGACTAAAGTACAGATGCCATCTGGAGATTGTGCAATTAGGATTAATTGATCTGTTAATTTTAAATTGTATTTCTATGTTATTAACCTGTTGTAAACTGCCCAGAGCCCTGTGTACTCAGGGATGAGGCTAATAATAATAATAATAATAATAATAATAATAATAATAATAACAACAATAATAATAAGTTGTAGATTTTCCGGGCCGTATGGCTGTAGTCTTGGCACTGTAGGACCTGACATTTGGCCAGAAGCTGTGACTGGCATCCTCAGAGGTATAACACAGAAAGCTGGAGTACTCTCTGTGTCAAGGTAAGAAGAAAAATGGTAGGCAGATAATTTATATCTACTCAGGAAGGTGGGGTAGGGCTGAGTCATTATCTTGTAGGAGTTCCCCAGGCTGTGACATGCTAATGGAGGAGCTTTCCTGGGTAGGTTCTTTTGCATATGGATTGGCTGTCTAATCTTATCATCTGTAGTGCTATTGTAAGGTCTCTTTATTATTCTTTAAAAGCTAAATGATATCGGCTTTTATTCAGATGGGGCTACTTCAGTTGGTTAAATAAATACCCTCCAAATACCAATAATTCACTAACTGTTAAGTTTTTTGGGGGAGTATTTATTTGGCTTGGTATATACCAAGCATACACCCCTAGTTGGAAAGACTGCTATTCAGAGAAAAAAATTGCTTTATTCATGTTAACTAGCCACACAACTAGAGTAGTTTTGCTGGCAGTGTGTTAAAAATTAAATTTGGCAATAATGCAGTGCTGTCAAAGTCCATATCAAACTATTAGTCCAATTGTGGGTATGTGATTATTACAGCCATTTTTGTAGCAATAAAGACATCAATAAATCACACACTCAAACCAAGGCCCCAGTCCATAGTTTCCTTCATTCCCATTCCTATGCTCTTAAAGTGAATTTGCATACAAAGGAATGCTGGCAAAAAGTGAGTCACAAACATTCCTGCTATTAGTTGTCTGCCATAAGTACATCAGCAATGTTTGTGCAGCTGCCTTGAAAGAATTTCAAGGGATTACATGTTGTTTTCCTTTACCCCTCTGTTCATCTACTAAATCCACCTGCTGCCTAAGATAGTAACGGCCTTAGAAGCAGTAAGGCCACATACAGTACTGCCAAATTTTGTTTGCTGCATTCACAGTTAGTGAATAATCCATAATTGTGGATGATGATGATGATGATGATGATGATGATGATGATGATGATGATGATATACCTAACAAGAACAATGGCTCAAGCAGGACTGCAATAAAGGATAGGGGTAGATATCCAGTCAGGATGAAAACTGGATAGATTTTTACAGACTTGGTTATGGCTTTGTTTTCTGAGTTATCATATACTACATGTTTTGTCTAAGGGATGGATTTGCACAGACTCTCTGGGTCACAAGCTGAATTCTGAGAACAAAGTGAAACCAAGGGATTTCTCTGTGAAAGTGGCATAGTCTCTATCACACAGGAACAGAAAGAAGGGAGACAGAACAACCATAATACCAAATCATGGATTTAAGCAGAACCACGTGGCTTAAATGGCCCAGCATATTCCTGGAAGTATGAAGTATGAAAAGCAAACACTGAGTATTATTTTCTGGAAATTTATCCCATCAGCAGTGTTCCCTCTAAGCTGAATTAGTGTGAGCTAGCTCACAGTTTTTTAGCCTCCGGCTCACAGATTTTTGTCTTAGCTCAGGAAGGATGGCTCCAGAGCAAACTAATTGATGCAGTAGCCAAATCACTCACTCACAACTTTAATGCCAGTAGCTCACAAGGTAGAATTTTTGCTCACAAGACTTCACAGCTTAGAGGGAGCATTGCCCTCCAGGTCACTAGCATACTGTGCAGAGCTCCCAATTCATTTTAATGAAGTTTGCACAGAAGAACTTCATACAGGATTGTGTCCCTATGATGATTTCACCCTCCCTCACAGGATTTCCTTTTATATTGTTTTTAGCTGAGCAGTCTCCTTTTCTTTGTTTTTCTCTGGCTGTCCCACCCAGTCATTCGCATGTATATTGGTAAATGCTGACCCAGCCTAGGGAACTGAGGGAGAGAGACTAAAATGCATCTTTTGTTCTTGTTTTATAATGGCATGCAAGAGGCTGGTAGTAAATCAAAGCTAACGAAGTGTTTTATTTCACTTTGAGGAAAAATGGTCACGTAGGAATCAGGTTTAGAATTTACAAGGCGAATAGGCAAGATGAATGAGCTAACTCTGTATAAAAATAAACACCAGATAATCTGTCACAAACACCTGTTTCTGATATTTAGACAGGTTTTTAAAACTTGAGGAGAGGAGGGCCTCAGTAGTCAATTTTGGATGGACTATTTGGTCCAACTGTTTTCCTGTCTAATTACAATAAAAACATAGAACTTCCTCCTCATTTGACTTCATTTTTGACATGGAATCAAATATGTACAACAAATTTGGTGCCCAACGTGGGGCTTGAACCCACGACCCTGAGATTAAGAGTCTCATGCTATACCGACTGAGCTAGCCGGTACAACAAGAAGGAGGAGTCTCAGAGTGGCTTACAATCTCCTTCCCTTCCTCCCCCCACAACAGGCACCCTGTGAGGTAGGTGGGGCTGAGAACTGCTCTTGAGGGAACAGCTCTGAGAGAACTGTGACTGACCCAAGGTCACACAGCTGGCTGTATGTGAAGGAGTGAGGAATCAAACCTGGCTCTCTAGATTAGAGTTCACCATTCATAACCACTACACCAAACTGGCTCAGGTTAAACCTTCTTGGCATGTTCACAGGGCTGGCTTGAGGTGCTTCTGCGCCCTAGGCGGGGTGTAGATGCCAACCTCCCGGTCGGGCCTGGACTCCCCACACTGGCTGCCTCCTCCTCCACCTGAGGGGGAGGGGGAGGCGGCCAGCTGCGGCGCCTCCTCCTGTGCCCCGGCCAGCTGGCCTTTTACTGGCGGTGGCAGCAAGTCCCCGCTGGCCGCTGCCATGCTGCCTAGGAGGGGGGAGGGAGGGCGAGTCCCTGCGCTGGCCTCTGCCACCTCCTTCTCCACCCAAGGGGGGAGGAGGAGGGTGGTCCTTTTACTGGCGGCAATTTTTCTTGGCTGGGTATCCCTTTACTGGGTAGCGGCAACAGGGAGTCCTCACGCTGGCCACCTCCACCTCCCCTCCCACGCTGGCCTCCTCCTCCTCCTCCCCTGCACAGGCCGTCGCCTCCCCCTTCCCTCCCCAAGGGGGGAGGGGGAGAGTGGGCAGCGCTGCATCCTCTGCCCTGATCCATTTACTGGTGTCAGTAATCTTTTTACTGGCGGCAATTTTTCTTGGCCGGGCAGCGGTGGCGGGGAGTCCCCACACTGGCCGCCTCCTCCTCCCCCCCATGCTAGCCGCTGCCTCCCCCCCCTGCACTGGCCGCCGCATGCGAGAAGGCCACCCCTTCGGGGCCCACCTTACCACCCCTCAGAGACAGCGCCACGGCCTCAGGGCTGAGACCGCTTGCGTCTTGATGGTGCGCGTCAATGGGGCAGCAACCAGCCCTCCCCCCCCAAAGGGCCTGGCCTCCTGAGTTTGACAGGGGGCATGCGGTGGGGACCGAGTCTGCCGAGCCCTTCCGACTGGCTGGTGTCCAGGACGAATCCCTCCCAAAAGGCACCCCTCCAATCCTGCAGCCTAGCAGCCACCAATCCATCCCATTCGTCCTAAGGTCAGTCCAGGCACCTTCGTAGCCACCGAGGGAGGAGGGCGGGCAATCTGCAGGGGCGCCCCAGCTGGGGCAGTTTGCCACCCCTGAGGGCCGGTGCGCCCAAGGCGAGCACCTAGCTCGCCTAGTGGGTGAGCCGGCCCTGCATGTTCACACAATGCAGTCACAATGGAACTGAACTCTAGAATGAACCTTTGATAATATTCCACAACAAAAGCTCTAATTTGTTTTATGGTTGTGAGTCTAGGCCATTCCTGTATATTTTGTGCTTTGCTCCAGTCTGGCTTTATTACCCCACCTCCAAGTCTGTGCCCTAGATATTTTAATTGGACCATTGCTATTTTGCATTTCATTTTGCATTTCATTGTTAAATCAGCCTCCTTTACTATTTGGAACAGATTGCAGATGTTCCTCCCAGGTCTGGCTAAAGATTGCAATATCATCTATATATATAAGTGCAAAATCTTTTTACCCAATTGATCAGCATCTGGAATGCAGCTGGGATGTTCCTAAAACTGAAAGCCAAAACTGTATAAACAGAGAGTCCTGTCTTGGGTTGGTCTTTAGGACTCATGGCCACCCGCCAATACCCTTTTGTCAAGTCTAATGTGGAAATAAAATGTGCATCACCAATTGTTTTGATTAATTCATCTACCCTGAACATAGGATATAAATCAGGGACCATCACCTTATTCAATTTTCCATAATCCAGATAAAGTCTTGCCTTTTGATCCAGTTTTGGAACTAAAATAATTAGTGAGTCCCAAGGACTTTCTGAGGATGCAAGAAGTCCAAGGTTGAACATCATTTTAACCTCCCTTTTAATACTGGTGGCATTAGGGACAGTTACTCTGTAAGGTGGAACAGCAATAGACCTGATATCTCCAGTATCTATCTTGGGCTGAGCTAACTTAAGTTTTCCCTGGGAAGTTGGTAAGATCATTTTAACTTGCCATTCTTAATCTTTTATAAGGGTGAGTGCTAAATTAATTTAATTCACCATACTTCATTGGTTATCTTTCCCCAACTCATTAGTTCAGTTTCCGCCTTTTGTCCTTCCATGGCCATAAAACCAGGTTACCTTGGTTATGGTAAGGTTTTAACATGTTTACTTGCAATAACTTACATTGCCCTCCCTTCAGGATTTATACTGACTAAATAATTTAAACTAGAAACCTGGTTTACAATTTTAAAAGGTCCTTCCTGTGCTACTTCCAGCATATGCTTTCTCCGAGATTTCAAAACAAGGACTTGGTCTCCTGGCCTGAAGATTCTCTTTCTGGCCTCGTCGTCATACCAAGTCTTTTGTTTTTGCTGGGCTCAATGCATGTTGCCTGAAGCAGCAGCTCTCAGTTCCTGAAGATTCTCTTGTAGCTCCTATAGGTGACTGCATCTTTGCTTTCGAGGTTCTCTCTACCTGCCCATGCTTCCTTGAGGATGTCGACTGGTCTTCTCACATGGTGCCAAACTGTAGCTCAAAGGAACTAAATCCAGAACTTTCTTGTGATACTTCTTGATATCCAAATAAAATATGTTAAAAGTCTCTGATTCCAGTTGTTAGGATGCTTCACTGCATATCTCTTCAGCACTACGGCATTAACTATTTACTGTCCATCACAGTCCCTTTGTAGAAAAAGTTGCAATTGTCAATCCACCCAGCATGAGGAAATTAGTCTGCACAACCCATTTGTCAAATGGTCAAAAAATAAATATGTAATGAATAGCTATGTTCATAATCTAAAACCAAAAAAGGAAACAAGGTATTTTTTAAAAATGCAATCAGCTAACAAATTTCTAGGTGCAAGTAGGTCATCACAATGCAAATATTTCACATTATAATCACGATTTTACTTAGCTCTTGACTACTGCTCATGCATGAGAGCACTTAAAGTAAAATCAGGCCAAAAAATCTGCTAAGCCTGAATAGATGAAAAGTTGGGCATTTTGCTGTTTTATTTCTAGAAGTTAAAACTTTTTTTCAGAAGTACCTTTTTTTTTTGGGGGGGGGGTGTCTCCCAAGTCCTGATCCTCGTGGGTCAGCCTGCTCCACTCATCCGGACTGCAAGAGAATGAACCCTTAGGAACAGCCCAAGGGGAAGCAGGGAATTGGTGGACATCAGTGCAAACTTGACTATTGGCACTTTTTAAAAAACAAAAAAGCACTGTGTTTCTGTAATTTAAAAAGCCTTTAAAAGCATTTAAAATGACTAATTATTCTATTCATTTTTGGGTTTTCAAATTGATAAACACATTGTCTTGGAGTTCTATATCCTATCTTCCCATCCAATTTTGGGTTTTCATTGTTCACAACAATAAAATGCTATATAAACATCATATAAAATAGTAAACTTATTTTAAAATATAGCAGCAAGAAGACTATAAGCTAATTTATAAAGCCCTAATGAAACAGCCTTCACATGGTTTCTGAAAACCAGAAAGAAGTCAGCTGTATATACCGCAAGGGCAAAAGTATTCTATACAAGAGGTACTACCAATTTATTTATTATTTACTTATTTAAAATATTTACTAGCCACCATTCTTCCTTACAGAGCTCAAGGTGGATTACAACAATACATAAAATAAAATACATTAATATATTTTAAAAAATTAAAATCACAATTCAGAATTGCTAGTAAACTTAAAATGCAGTGCTAAATAAAACTGTCTTTCATCTCCCTCCTAAAGACTGAAAGTGAGGTGGCCAGGTGCACCTTCCTGGGGAGGCTGCTCCTTAATCATGAGGCCTGCACTGAAAAGGCCTCCTCTCACATGCCCATAAGACAACCTTCTTTGATTTTTTTAAAATATACTTTTTAATTTTTATTATGATAAGGGTACAGAAAGGAAAAGGAACAGGGAAATAAGAATTTGATAAAATGATTTAACTTATACTAACAGGGATGATCAACAACACAATAAACATAAAACATTTAAAATATGTGTTTCATGTATATGACATATTTGTAATATTCAAGTGTTCCCCCTCAATCCTGATTAAAATTAATGCTACATCAACAAATATTAGTAATCTTTATATACTGTATTACCTTAGTAAAGCTCAAAAGTTATTTACCAGTAACATTAGCTATTAAATGTTAAATATTTAACTTATTTTTAGATTGTACTGAGATGTTGGAATGTCTAAATACTATAGTTATCATAGTCAAACTATAACAAAAAAGGCAAATAATATGTTTTAAGAATATTTCAGAGAGAAATAACAATAAAGTAGATCTGTATATACATCAAAGACTGATCTTATATAGGACATTATTTCAATAGTACTAGCTATACTGAATATACTAACAATCTTAATTATATTGATGCCTAAGCCATCATTGCACTGATGAATCCAAGAAATAACATTTCAATCATTTCAATATAGATCAAAGCAAGTAAGAATGCACTCATTTTCCATCTTTACTTATAATAAGCATAGTAATTTCCCCATTTTTCAAATTCTTTGATAGGTCTTTTGTTTACATAATTCATTCATTTGGCCATTATGGTATATTCTGCCATTTTATCTTTCCAATTGTCACTGGCTGGTCTTTCGCAGTAAGAAAGTGGCAGGCCAGACAGGAGGTGGTGTCATG
Organism: Gekko gecko; assembly: GCA_029375565.1. Lineage (NCBI taxonomy): Eukaryota > Metazoa > Chordata > Lepidosauria > Squamata > Gekkonidae > Gekko > Gekko gecko. The sequence continues at coordinate 115,809,240 of JAPDNY010000007.1, forward strand.
GCCCTCACACAGAAACAGGAGGCACGATTTATGCTCGTCATTTTTTGCCATCCTCGATCTACATTCTTCACATTGTTTTAAACAGATCCATCCTACTTTGTAAGGGTGTTCACAAAATGTATTTCAGTAGTCTTCTCTTACTTAAGGCTAAGAGAATATACCGTTTATCTGTGCCTTGATGACTGGCTCTTTGTAGATGACTCTAGGGAGCAGTTGACCAGGAACCTACAGCTCACTCTCAACACTGCAGGGCTTTTGGTTTGTTATTAATTGTGAGGAAACCCACCTCTCTGCAGCTGGCCTACAATCATATGAACCTGGCTTTTCAAGAGGCATATAACATCATCCAACACAGGAGACATCTCAGGTCCCCAGTCTGCCTTTCTACTAACCCAGACTTGTAAGGATTGTTTCAGCTTGTTCACCCTTATCTAGCCTATTATTGACTCCAAGCACTGGTTCAGAACCTCAACAGCATTCTCAGAATTAGGTGAGAAAGAAAGATAGAGATGGGTACCATCTGCATATTGGTGACACCGCAGGCTAAACCTCCTGATGACCTTGCCTAGTGGCTTATGATACCTGCATCCAATCACAGCATTCCAAAGTTCTACATAAACCCCACCAATAGTTCAGGTGACAGGGCATGCAATTTGGTACTATACTACCCTGGCCTCATGCCACATATAGTTTAAAACACAAACATAGGTGAGGGAGTAGTTTCAAGTAGAAAGTTTGTAGTAGCAGAGCAGAATTTGATTCCGTAGCACCTTAGAAACCAATATTGTTTTTCAAACTGTTGTGATTCAAAGTTTACTTAGCTACAAATGAGAAGGAAGATTCATCAGCAGGCCCATAGTCAGGATTTTGTAATTTGGGGGGCCTTTAAATAAGTCAGAGGGCACTGATGTCACAAAAAAATAGAATTAAAAAAACTCGGCTTGCACAGCCCTCTGGGGGATCAAACAACCTGTGACCACCTGGCAGCAGCACACCTCACGCCTGCCTTCCAGGGCTTTCCAGTTCCTGGGAGATCGCCCCCATGAGTCACCAGGCAAATTTGCACCCCCCCCCAACTTTCAGATCCCAAGCCTTGCCCCCGGTCCACGTGCAGAACGATTGTGGAGGGAGGAGGAGAGAGGGCTGCTGCAGCTGCTTATTTCCCGGTTCCTTCCTCAGGCTTAGCAGCTTCCCCATCTGTTTCTGATCATAGAGCTTTTACCTCTGTCTCTTTGGTTTGTATCGTCCTAGAGGAGGGGTGGGCAGGGCAGGAGGAAGCAGAGCTGTGCCTGCCTCCAGGGCACACAGAGCAGTAGGGAGGTTCATCGCTCCCATGCAACTCTCCTTGCAATGGGGGTGGGGGGAGACAGAAGCAATCCTTCAGCCACAGCCCTTGAGACACACATGCACATCCCACCACCCAGGCAGCTCTTCCTGTCTTTCTTTCAAATGCCTCAATGTCATCAGCTCTCTCTTGGGCTGAGCAGAACTGGCAGCAGCCTCCTTCGTTGGAGAGTCACATTTTGTTTCATAGTCAAGGCAAGAAGAGATACAGAAAGCGGGGACAGGACAGTGGGAGGCTTGCAGCAGCGGCCAGCATGAGGAATAAGTCGGGGAGCCTGTCCAGGGTAGTAAGTTGGGGGCCCTGGCAGAAAGTCGGGGGGGCAGGCCCCAAAATGATCCAGTGTAGCTATGGGCCTGTCCATCAGCCTTTGTGTCCAGGTTAGAAGGTGGAAGGGTTGTTATTAAGAAGGGCTAGTTGAAATCAGGTTGCAAAGGTCCAATTAAGTACCTTGATTAAGCTAACAGATATGCATAGAGATGGCAAACTGGGGAAGGGAAGCTCACAAAAGGAAGTTTGCATAACAAAACAGCATGGAGCAAAAAAAGCCAAGGGAGAGAACAAACATATTTGTTGCATATGTCTAACACTGCTCTGCTATGAATCTTTACTTCCCCTCCACAAGCTGCAGCCATGGGAGACTCTATGCCCTCAAATGGGGGCACAACGACAAGACACCCCACACAGGCAAAGAAGGGAGGCAGAATCTCTACTTCAACCTGGGACTGCTGAGATTATTCCTCCTTGCCTCCCATGTGTCCCATTTATACTCTGTGGATTGTTTCAACAACCCTACCTCCCACAACAGTTGAAAGCAGCGGGGTGGGTCTACCCATATCCTACCACTCCACTGAGCAACATTCATTTATAATTTATTAGAAAAAATATTCATACACCACCTTTCCTTTTGGTTCAAATTTGAAGTCTTCCTCCAATCTAAGCAAGAGCTGCTTAGGTTAGCTGAAAGCTCCTTAGGCAGGAAGAAGGCTATCTGGAGGATGGTTAGAACTACCCCAATAAATATATACCCATGATCCTCAACATAACTTTTAGTAATCTAATGCATCCCTCTTTCCTTTATTACCTACACAAACAGCTGGTTGGATCCAGCCCTCCGAGTGCAGCAGGGACATGGTGCTGGTAGCTTACTGGCAAAATAATGGGTGTATGGGACAGCCAATCAGTATGAACACAACATCCTGTCTGATTTGGTTTGATGGGGCAACTACTCAGCTGTGCTTGGAACTCCTTTTTTTTGGCTTCCTAGTAATAAATGAGACTGAAGAAGAAGAAATGCTTTAAGGGAGAGGCAGGGCCGGCGCTCCCATAAGGAGGAGTTAGGCAGTTGCCTTAGGACACTATCTTAGAAGGGTGCTGTGCTGGCCTGTCACCCCGCTCCCTCACCACCCCTCACCAAAAGCCCTGGCCTGGTGAGCGTGTGGGGAAAGGTGGCGGTTGCTGCTGCCACTGCTGCCACAGCAGCACACGGGAAGAGATGCATCCCTTGATGGAGGTGCTGCCGCCACCCCTTGCCAAAAGCCCTGGCCTGGCCTGGCATGGGGAAAGGCAGCAGCTGCCACTGCCGCCACCACAGCAGCACCTGGGAAGAGACGCATCCCCTGATGGAGGTGGTGCTGCCCAGCTCACGTGAATGGCCCTGGGGGCAATGAACGGCACTCTCTCTGCCTGGTGGTGCACGGCAACTGAGGGGGCTTGGCTGTCCATGACAGGGGCTCTGCTGGGGAATGATGGAGCTGGACAGCCCATTGAAGCCAGAAGACAATGCCCCGGGACTGGGTAAAGAGGCATGTGGGAGCCACGCAGCAAGAGTGCCAAAGTTTGAAAAGTGTCTCCCCTCCCCTTATCTTGCCTCATCAGCCCCCAGCCCCTTCTCCACTCCCTTGTCTGTGGCACCTCAGAGGCTCCAGGGGGAGCAGATGGGACAATGGGGGCAGGCAAGGGAGGATGGAGTGTCCAGGACCTGAGCCTGAACCTTGAGAAGAGAATTTTGTCAGCCATGGCTTCGTCCAGTGCCAGGGCCGGCTTACAATCTGGCTTTTGCCACTCTCTATCAGGGAACAAAGACCAAGGAGTGAAGTGGGACACTTGGATTCCTGGAGCCTACTTTCCCCATCATGAACAGGGCCAACTCTGAAAAAAATTGCAATGGACAGACATTGGCATTTTCCCCTCAGAAGCCAATTTTCATTTTTTTCTTGCTTTTCATTTTGTATGACTGGAACCCAAGTTGGGCCAGGTTGGGCTGTTGCAGGGAAAGAAATGGTCTTTGGAAAGAGACACTTGAATGCTTGATCCCTTTCTTCATTCCCAGGATCCTGCCCATGACATTCTTACATAATAGCCAACTAAATATAGAATAACTATTTTTCAACATTAAGGTTTTTCTGAGTGGCTTCAGGGATAGGAGGCGTTTTTCCTCTCAGGTTCTGTAGTGAAAGAACATTGTGACCACAGATTAAGAAGCTAGCTGTGTCAGTCTGTCTGTAGCAGTAGAAAAGAGTAAGAGTCCAGCTGCACCTTAAAGTCTAATAAAATCATGAAAGCTCATACCTTGCCACAAATTTTGTTGATCTGGACTCTACTGGACTCTTGCTCTTTTCAACTGTGTTGTGTGTGTGGGGGGTCCACACGATTGATGTTTTGTGGTGTCTGCATATACAACTTCAACTGAGTTAACAAGGAGTTAGAATTGTTAGAAAGAGTAGTAATATAGCAAAAATACAGAAGAAAAATTTTATATCTTATAATAAGAACATTAAAGAGACTTAAATTTCAGCATCACAATTAACAGGATTTTTCAAAATGCTTTGTGATTTGTGTTCTTCTGTTTGAGAGAAAATCAGAGATTGTATTAGCTGTTCCCACAATTCAAAGAAATTAGCAATTTCAAATTTTGTGATTTTCATTCTTCCTAAAATGCATTTGTGTTTGAAAACTGGTGGGCACAGGGGGAGGGGGCAGAAGGTAGCCTCACCTGGCCCTGGCCCTGGGGAAAGCACTGTAAGAAGGAGTTGCTAAGGGAGTGCAATCGATGCATGGATTTATATGGAAAGAGATACTGATAGCTGAACATCACAGATAGAACTGAGCGCGGGAACTAAATGTTAAATCAAAATAATATACCTTACATAGCGAGAATGACGTTGTCGACAGCTGTCTTTAGTGAGATAAATGTGAAAGTCTAGTGTAAGCCTGTACCTCTGACAACTCTATGATTCCCTGACAGTTTGTTCATACCGAACTAAATATCTGGCAGGATTCCTGCATACCATAGTGGTTAAATAAACCATCATTTACTTCCTAAGTATTACCACAGTGCTCAAGTGATTAATATTTGCAGGATTGTTCCTGCTATCATCTACACTAGTGAGAACTTCATTAAAAATCTAAAAATGAGATTTGGTCCATTTATAATTTCCCACAAATTCCACAATACTTTCATAACTAAATCTTCAATAATAATTGCTGGCAATTGGGCCCAATATAGCAAAAACTGTCTGAAGCCCATTAAAATTATTAAGAATGCCATTAACAGTACAATAATTGTTGTACTGCAATGCAAACAAAAGTGGAGAGGATTTAAGTTTAAGAAATAGTTCTGAACAACTGGCAAATTATGACGGTCTAAATGTTCAAAATGGGCACTGGATTTAATATGTAAAAGGGAGAAACTGAAGAGGCAGGAGATAGGGTTGCCAAACCGGGGGGTTCTATCTGTCACTGGCCAGATGGCCGGTGGGGGAAGCCTCACCCCCAAGCCCCAACACCCAAAGCCACTCCTCTCCTCTCTTGAAGGGCTCCTTTTAAGCATGGAGAGCTGGCGTTTCCCCGCTCATCCGAACACCAGCTTTGTTTAAGGACAGGCAGCCTTCCCCGCGCACTCAATCTCAAGCGGAGATTGGGCGTGCTAGGAAACACCAGCCTCCTGCACTTAAAGGGGCAGTGCAGGAAGCTGGCGTTTCCTCACAAGCCTGATCTCCGCTTAAGATCGAGCGCGTGGGGAAGGCTGCCTGTACTTAAACGGAGCTGGTGTTCGGGTGAGCGGGGAAACGCCAGCTCTCTGCACTTAAAGGACTCCCTTTAAGTGCAAGGAGCCAACATTTCCCCGTGCGCAACAGGGGCGTGGCCGGGGGGACCAGATGTCCCCAATGTGACATCATGCCAGGGATGCCCCACCCCCTCCAGGAACGCCCCCCAAAGTCCCCCGCTAGGGGTGAAGATGGACTTGGTACCCCCCATCAAACTTTGAAGATATTGCCCTGAACATTAATATTAAACTAGGTGTCTACAGCATAACTTTCTGGTAATGATAATAAACTGACCAGGAGTAGAACATGTTTTTATACACACACATACACACACACACATTTTGTCTTCATTTATATGATCAGGTTTGTTGAAGAAGCCCCTCACTAGTAAACAAATGCTCAGAAAAAAATATGCCATCATCTACACCACCACAAAATTCTGAACTATGACATTACACTAACATTTCAGAGATATTATGATGATGTTGCCGATTTTGAACTCTGAGCTCAGTTTTATCTAATCTTTCAAGCATAACATAGTAGGAACCTTTTACAGATATCTGGTATTTAGTACCTTGACTTTGTTTACAAATACAGGGGCATTCAGAATGCATTTAGTCACATATCTATAACTTAGCTTTTTGGGTGATACTTAACAGTGCTATTCCTCAGCAGTTACATCCTTCTATGTCCACTGATATCAATGGGTTTAGAAGGATGTGCCTCTAAGATTGCACTATTCATCACTAACCTGTGAATTACAATCTACACCTAATGAAGTTATCTGGTTTTTAGGGCAGCTAAAATACATTGCCTGGCTTAATACACTTGTTTATGAAAGGACAGAAAAGCATTTCAGATTTTCAGAGACTAGCAACCATGTTTTAGAATCCCCGTCACCCTAGGATATTTCTAGTAATCATGATTAAAGGTGAAGGTTCCCTTGCTCGAAAGCCAGTCAAATCCAACTCTAGGGTTGTGGTGCTCATCTCCGTTTCAAAGCCGAAGAGCCAGCGCTGTCCAAAGACATTTCCATGGTCATGTGGCCAGCATGACTAAACACAAAGGTACACAGAACGCTGTTACCTTCCCACCAAAGTGGTACCTATTTATCTACTTGCAATTTCTTGCTTTCAAACTGCTAGGTTGCCAGGAGCTGGAACTAGAGATGGGAGCTCACTCCGTCATGTGGCACTCTCGGGTCTTGAACTGCTGAAATACTGACCTTCCACAGCCTGCAGTTCAACGTCTTAACCACTTGAGCCACTGCAGCTCCTTAGTGTGCGGACTCTAATCTGGGAGAACCAGGTTTGATTCCTCACTCCTCCACTTGCACCTGCTGGATGACCTTGGCAAGCCATAGTTCTGTCAGAGCTGTTCTTGAAAAAGAGCCGTTTCTGTCAGAGCTCTCTCAGCCCCACCTACCTCACAGGCAGTGCTCCCTCTAATCATGATTAGGATTATTGATATTTCTTAGTCAAACTGAAAGTGACATGTGTTGATAATGCTCACATAAGTTCTTTAGTAAAAAATGATCCAGGTGAACTCCAAAGCTGAACTCCACATGTTAGAGTTTTGACAGGAAAAATGCAAAGCTCGGTCCTTCAGAGAGTGCCCTCTGTGATCTTGCCCCAGTGGCTGACCCTACTGTGCTCACCAGAGACACAGATTGATTTCTCTTGCTAGTTGTGAAAGAACATGAGGCCTATTAAAGTAACCAACCTTCTTTACAAAAGTGACGGGGTATCTGTTGCTGGACACCAGAGCTTTTAGGCAGTCTTGTTGCCCTGCAAGGCTTTTTGAGCCTCTTTTTGGACTGTGATAGATAATAAACTGTGCCAGTGCGTGTGTAAGGAACTGAACCAAATGGTAACCCTCCCAGATGCCAGCAGAGACTGCACCCAGGCAAGAGACGTTTCTCCTGACCAGCCCAGCAGCTCCAGTGCCCAACAGAGGTTACCAGCCTGTTTCTCATGAAGGAAATATGAAGCAGAACCAGTATACACCAAACACAGTAACATGTCTTGATAAAATACCAGAAATAGGAACTCCAAAAACGCCATTGAGAGTTCTCTCTACAGCAGGCAGCCTCTTTCCCTCCCCCCACCTTCACCTGCAAGACCTCACGTAGCCTGGCAGGGCCTATTCATCGTTGCCTAGTTACTGATTGAGAGCCATCAACAGCCGGGCTAATGCCATCAAGAACACAATAGAAGTGGCCGGATGACTCATCCTGGCTATCATCTGGTGTCAGACATGAGTAAGTTTCTAGCTCTCAGTATTGACCATCCCTCAGGCACACCTCCACACACCTCCCCTACATCTTCCAACCAATAGGGTGCTTTCAGGGACGGACTACCAGGAGGCGGGAATCAAGGAGGTAACCAGCCCCCCACCCTCCTGCTTATAAGGGGATGCCAGACCACAGGCCATCTCTCTCTACTACGACCCCTATCGAACCTTTGACCCTCTTATGTCCAGCTTGCTATCCCCCAACCCTTACCTCCATCTTTAAACTCTGGTCTGCAGGCCGAGTTTCCACGTGACAATCTGCTGGTCAGACCACGTGGCCCCATTTTTCTTAGTTTCCTTCCCCTCCATTTTTCCTGAGGAACGCTCTACAGGACTCGACTGGTAAATATGACCCACCAACGACTTACCTGCTAATGCAAACGTGCTTACCTCTCTCTGTATTTCTTAGGACTTGAATAATTGTGTGTGAGCTTGTGTAATTGTTTGTGTGTGCCAAACCTCAGTAAAAGACTTTATTTTCAATCATAAAAGTCTCCTGGTCTGTTACCAACTCCTCCCGGCGGGGCTGACCTCTGTATACATTGGTGTTCGCTCTCGCAGCTGATTGCTTATTAATAATCAATATAATTCCCCTCGTTATTATTCACAATAACGCGCAATCAGGCTAACAGTCTTTGCTCACCTTTCTGCTCTGAGGTAGATCTAGTAATGCGCAAATTGACCTTGGATGCAGGGAAGGAAATGCGTGGAGGAAATACATGTATTGGTGAGTATAAATGTGATGCTATGGCTATGAGAACATGATCTCAGCATAATTAATGGTGATGGTAAGAGTGTAACCAAGTATTAATTATACCTCTGCACTGGGGCTTGTGACCTACCTGGCCAGATGCAGTCAACCAGATATGGACAGTAGCACACTAGGGACACTATATGTTTCTTGATTTTGCTGCCATTCTGTGAGTTCAAAAACAGAGCTGCCAATCATTTGACAGGATATGGTTGGTGGTTTATACAGACCTGGGGCACGTTCATACAGGCAGCTAATCCTGCCATTATGCTGGCCCAAATTTGATCCAGATCTTTTTAATCCGTCCTCGCATGATCAGACATCCACCGTGGGAATTTCCTTACTGCGCACTGCTTCTGCTGTGGATTGTCTAGACGGCATCCACTGAAGGAGGTGTGCACGGTGGTTTTTTTTAAAAAATGTGCATGCGTATATGCATGACTGCGCATCCTTGTAGATCCGAGACACTTGCAGAGATGGACTAACGGAGTCCTAGACATCCCCCTTGCCATTGAGATCATGCTCAATGGAGGGACTATTTTGCATGTTAGAAGACTCATCCTCCCTCCAGGTTCCATCCCATTAACCGATCGTCCTTAAAGTGTTGGGTCATTCATAAACATTAAATTCTTTGTGGCACTGAATTGGGATTCCACAGCCTCGTTTTTAAATGTGTTTAAGCACATATTGGGTAGTGATTTTTTTAAAAATCGCAACCGCTTGGGATGGTCTGATGGGAGGATTGCGCACTGGTAGCACAATCAGATGGGTGAAAGTCCGCTGTTGTCCTGTCGGGCCCAGAAAACTCCAGATTTAAAGTGCTATCTTTTAAGTCCGGTTATGAGGCGTGGCAACACAGGATGTCTACGGAACAGGGATGTTTCCCAGATGTTTGTGTCTGGTTGTTCCGCTTAAATCCACCAGGAAATCGTGCATGTTGTGGATCTAAAGAGCCGTCTGATTGGGACCCTGGACTAGATTCCTTTCAAATGTGTGTGCATGCACACACAGAAACAAAAATAGTTATCAGAGAATAGGCTAACTACTACTCTAGCTCTTTAATAAATGAGTAATATTTTAGACATTGGCAAAAGATTTTTCCAAAGGTGGCCTAAGACTTTCAAAAACAACATGGTAAATGAAAATATGAAGCAAATTAAGGCAACATAAATGAATTTATGAGACAGTCATTCCTCTGCCTTGGACAACTTGTGTTCTAAGCCAAATACAACTATCAATGGACATCAATCATTTGGCACCCTCAGAGTTTTCACAGTTCCAGGAACACAGGGAAACAAAATGGTTATCAAGTTCCCTGGGACATAGTTATGTATGGTTGTGTGCTACTTGGTGCATCACAAATTGTGTACTCCTATTCGATCATCTCTAGGTGTTAAATATTTCCTATAAACATTTATTTATTTATTTGCACATTTATATCCTGTCTTTCCTCATAGTTCAAGGCAGTTGATTCTGCATCTCCAGTGGAGACTCCTTGTATACCATCTGACAGAAAAGAGTGAAGCCACCAAAGTACTACACCTTTAATACTAACTCCACATTCAAGCCAGTGGATGAGAATGGAGTGGTCAACTGTGTCGAAGGCTGCTGAGGGGTCCAACAGTATCAATAGGAAAGAATGTCCCTGTCCAAATTTAAACAAAAATTGTTCACCAGTGCAACTAAAGCCATCTTGTTACCAAACCCAGACCTGAAACCAGACTGAAATGGGTCACAGGCAGATGTATCATCCAGAAAGACCTGGAGCTGCCCTGCCACCACATACTCTATCACCTTCCCTAGAAAAGGTAAACTGGAGACTGGCCTGTAACTGGCCACCTCATCCCTAGCCAGAGGTTAATAATAATTTCTAAATCTTATATTAATGCTGCAGGAGAAATCCATTGTTAAAAAAGAAATATCTAATCATCAGCTACAAAGCATATGGGAAGCCATATTAAATAACAAGCCCCCTAACTTTTTAACTCTACATAAGAAGTGGTGTTTAGTCCTTGAACACTTTTAAATTGTGCTGTTTATTTAAGTCACACAGCTAATCGACAGCCTATTTTAAGTTTACACACATTTATCCAAGTTTCCTAAGTTAAGAATAGCATCAGGCTATTTTCTTAGGGTTGCCAAGTGTCTTACCTGGCAAAGCGGGGAAGAGTTGGTCCCCTTCCGGGACATTCGGTACCAGAGAGATTTCAGGCTGATTGCTAGAGCATCGCGTGATGTGCCCAGCATGATGACGTGCCCAGCATGATGATGTCACTTCCTGGTGACTTCATCGCCCCGGGCACATTGGCCCGATTAGGCACTTTGGGGGTGGGGGTTCCCACCGCCAGCCAGATCCAGACCCCCGCCCCCCCAGGTGCAACCAAGTGCAATTTCATTTCAACAACAAACATCAGAACTGCAAGCAAATTTCAAAGATCATCAGCAAATATAAACACCAAAATCATTCTGAAAACAGTTCCAAAGTTAACTCAAGCTGTTCAAGAACTCCTTTCACACAGAAACACCAAATATGTGTAAATAAGATGTAGAAAATGAATAATTAATATGAATTTGAATGTTGTATGCATATTAAAAAATTAAGAACATAAGTAGAGCCTGCTGAATCAGACCAGTGGTCTATTCTGTTCACTTTCTGTTTTATACAGTGGCCAACCAGTTGCCAGAGTTTAGAGGCTGAGGCCTTCACCTGATGCTGCCTTCTGCCACTAGTATAATCAAAGACATATACAAGACACTTGCATTGTATTACTAATTAAAAGTTTCTAACAAAAATAGAATTTTGTACTGTGTTGTTACACTTGTGCTATTAATGTATAGTTTATCAAAATAAGTACATTTTAGTGATAAAGGCATTTACATTTAGAATGTCAGACATTCCAAAGAGCTCTGGTCTTACTTGTTTTCATTGTTGGCATCATACCGAGGCATGGGGTCAATATCGTTACCATTGACATCAAAACTGGCCTCTGGGTCCTGTAGCCAAAACAGAAGTGTAAGGTGACAAGAAACAGAATGAAAATGAATGGCAGATCCTTATTAATTAGTCACTGACTTATTTAACACATGCATTCCTCAGCAGGTTTCTACAGGAGTGCAATTAGGTTAACTAACATTCCTGTGGTTCTGTGCCTGCTGCCTGATTTAGGAAGGAACTGCATGTTCAAAAAATTTACAACATTTATATATACAATTCTATTTAGAAATGTTTAAAATGGATTGAGGGACCCTCTTTTCACCGTCAAAAACTATTGCGATTTTTAATTGCTGTATTTCAAACTGCTTTTTTATTTGAATCCTACTTACCATATCAATCAAGCAAAAGCATTCTTTTATTAATCTTGTTAAAAGGTGCAGTTATTTAAACGATTCTAAGAGAACATGACTTGCCTTAAGGAAATACTTGTATATGCTGATTACAAATTTGAACAAACTAAAGAAAGATAAATCAATTTGAAAAAATGTATCTTTATTAACAGTAGCTTCTAAATGACATGCTCTTCTTATCTTCAGGAAGAACATGTAAGTTTTAATGGGTACATAATGTAGTTTTGTCTTGTCACATTTCACTGTAGAAAACAGCACAAACAGCTATTTATCTTTGTTCCTCCAGTGAACTGATATGGTAGAATGAAATAGCAAAGAATTCTTTTAAATTTAATATTTAGTCAAAACTCATTCTGTATCAATATACTGTAATTGCACATTGACATATGTAACCATTTTTATTAAAACATCAGCAAAATTTATTCTATGGTTTCCTTAGAGGGGATGCATAGGACTAGGACTAGCAAGCTCTGAAAAGCTAAGAGCGATAAATGGGTTTTGGCAAAGTTTACGAAGAAATAATCATCATGCCCATACAAAGTAACAAAAATGATTATGTACCCTGTCAAAGATCTTATGCAAAGTGTTCCACATAATAATGATTGTCATAGTATGACCCCAAATGATACGTTTTAAACTAAGTAATTTTAGATAAACAGCAAACCTTCCTGGAAACTCTCTTTAAATATTTTACTTGGGATGTTACAGATAAAGCTTTTAAATCTGACTGCCAGAGTAGTGAACAAAATTTCCTCCTTTATTTCTATTATTCTATAGCACAACCATGGTTAAAATGAATAATGCAGGCAATAACATTAGACCCCCAAATGGATCTAAATTTGTGAACTGGGTATATCTAGGGTGTATTAGTAACACTTCAAGAAATAACTACTGACGTAAAGGTGTATGAAGTTCTTCCTCGTCTTCTATGGTTTATAAGAGGGATAAGCAACCTCCTGCATACCATTGCTGGTGGTGGCACACAAGCCCATTAGGCTTGGAACCCAGGTTCACATCTCTGCCCAGTCAAACAAAGCAATGGTTTGGTCCAGAAGTGCAGGAGAAAGCAACAGTCATCGCTTTTGCCCATCATTGCACAGCCCCCAGTAAGCAACAGGAGCCAGTGGGGATGGGGGGGAGCAGAGGAAATGGTGCTGCAATGTGACTTCCAGCAAATACATTGCATGGGGTTTGGGTCACAATAAAAAAAAATGCGAAAAAACAAATGAATTAGCAACCTTATTTCATGCCATACATCTGAGACTTCTCAACTTCCTTCTAGATGCCATGAGATTAATTCCTAAATATTCAATATATATGAAATAAAAATTAGTCTTATCTACATACCTGAGATACTGATCCTATTTACATGAACGTAACTCCCAGGAATGTTAAAAGGCTTCCTTCCTAATAGGGCTAAAAGGCTTCCTTCCTAATCAGGTTACTTCTACTTCTAAATTAAGACACCCAACATGTGTGTAATAGTCAACATGGGATGAACTGATTCTGACATTAATATATATTTTGTTTGTAAAACTGGACAGATTATAAACAAACCAAGTTTTGATCTTGATGAAACAAGTCTCTGAAATCCTCAGACTTAAATGCTTGTCTCCACATACCCTGCACCAGCATATCCAGAACCAGGAAGTCTTCAATTTCCCAGACAGGCACGAAGGGAGGACGGGAGGATTGGTGTGCTCGAGCCCTAGGCATATGTTGAGGCACATTCTTTTCATAATTATGTTTCTTAGTGTCATGCTATATCACTTGAGATTAACTGAATACACTCTCAAGCACTAGTTTTCAGAATATCTTGTGAGGTTTCATATCCTTAAATTGGTTTACTTCTAAGATTAGACACATTAAGAACATAAGAGAAGCCATGTTGGCTCAGGTCAATGGCCCATCCAATCCAACACTTTGTGTCACACAGTGGCTAAAACCAAGGTGCCACCAGAGGTCCACTAGTGGGGCCAGAACTCCAGAAGCCCTCCAACTGTTACTCCTCAAGCACCAATAATCCAGAGCATCACTACCCCAGACATAGTGTTCCATTGGTTGGATTCTGACCCAAAGATGAATCAGGAGCACTGAAACTGGAAAAGGTCTTGTGATAAGCTACCTGACAAAAACTTTTGCCCTAGAAAATAGTGAATACCATTTTCATGTGTAGGGAAATTTCTCTCTTTATTAGAGGAAAACTCTGGAGAAATTGGTTTGATTACCCTACCTTATTTAGTTTTTAATTAGGCTAACAAGGCTATGAAAATGGTGCTGTGAGTTCACTGAAAATTATTACTTGCACATATAGCAAGTATTTTAAATGGATGTAAATCAGATTGATACCATTCCAATTTCGATGCTTTAGTTCTCCTTTCTGGTTCAGCTCACCCCCTCCAATCTTCTTAAAAAACACCAGTACATCTACAAAGTTACCATCACATAGTAACTTTAGTACACATAATAGTCAAGGAGCAGTTTAAAGAACACTCACATAATTCTGCATCAGATCTGGGTGATTTCTCTCAATGCCATCATCCAAGATGGTGATAACAATCCTCTTTCCAGTGTAGCCTCTCTTCCAGGCACCTGCAATATTCATATCTGACTGACAGAGGTTTGTATTATCACTGCAGTGCTAGAGGAAGAATTAAAAAAATGGAAGTAGGAGATTAGTGAATAGTAAGGGGCAAGAAAATAATTAGCCTGTTCATTAGTATATCCAACTAAATTACAGCAGATGAGTATATCAATTTGAAGAGACAATCTTAACAAACAGCAAGATAATTTAAAAAGCAATGCTTAATGAGATGAAAATAGAGCTCTAGTTACTTCTTTTGAAATTGCTTGTCATACAAAGGAATAGACCTTCCACACATATGAAAAAATGCATTTCTATTTTTCAGCATAGCCAACTGCACAAGAACAAATGTAGACAAAGTGCCTGTACTAAATAGCCACAGAAACACAAGGTGGGGGGAGACAGGGTTACATACTGTACAATTTTTGGAATAGCTATCTGGAAACATCCAGATTCTTTTATATCTACAAAAAGGGGGTTCTTGGCATGTTTAGTACAGCATCAGCAGGAGATGAACAGCAGCTAAGAACCTGTAACCAAAACAATCCTCTTAAATACTGGCAGCTTAAGGTGCTTTTTGAATTGCAGCTAACTATAATGACAAAAGACTGAGGTGTCATTTGTTGAAGAATGAAGAATTATGTTAAGTAACAATTGATCTGATCTCTCTTATATACATATCTTTATTTGGTAAGAAGCAGACCAATTTATAAAGAAATGAAATTGACATTTGAGCATTCATAAGACCCCACCCCATCTCTCTGCACAACAGAGAGAATGAATTCTTTTAGTGCGTACCCTATTCAGACCCTCAGTACTGGTGATTTGCTCCAGCTCCCCTGGGCTCAGCAAGAATGAGTAGGAGAGAGGACAAATAAATTCTTAGAACTAGTATCATAGCAACACATTCTCACCACGACAGCTCTCAATGTTCCTTCACTTTCCTTCCCTTCTACTTGTACTCACAACTTCTATATAATGTATTAGCATTTTGGAATGTGTAAAGGTGGAAGATAAGTGAAAAAAGACTGTATTGTGCTCCAACAAGACTCCATTCATTCATTCCTGTCTACAATCTCCTGAAATGAAACATCTGCACAACAATTTGATTACCAAGACTTCTCTGACCTTTCTCATTTTTGGTTTACTCAGAAATCCCAATCTGTAAACTTGTGCTAGTTAAACAAGGCATTTGTACAATGTGAAATAGAATAGTTTCACTTCTATTTCAGAGCAGTTAATCTTGCCATTGTTATGAGTTTTGGTGAACTCTGGCTTACTTTTCTCCACATTACAATGGGCTCAAAAAGTAATGTAAATGGGACTGTCCCTCTGGGTATAGTGAGCTCAGCCCACCTGTACTTCTGTTGTAATCAATCATGTAAACAGAGCCTGCCTTGACTGCAGAGAGTTCATACAGACCAAACATAGTACTTATTTGACAGCAATTGTCAGGTTTCATGTGGTATTTTTACAAGAGTAGGCTGTTTTATGCACATGATGCCTGTTTTGAAATAACTACATTGGTTTCCAGTGCATTTCAGGGCTCAGTTCAAAGTCCTGTAAAGGCCAACATTGTCGTAGACCCACCTACTTAAAATACCTCTTCCCCTTGTATAAACTCTCCTGTCAACTTAGATTTGCACATAAACTGCTACTGACATTTAAATCTTATCGAGTTTGCTCTTTTTCAGTACAATCATCTTCCTTTATAGTTATACCTTACATTCTTCAAAATGGCCTAACCAAGGAAGTCAAGGAAACATCATCATTTGCAACAGCGTTCCATAAAGTTGGCAAAACTATTTTGTTCATGAAGGCACTGAGGAATGGCAGACAGATGGTTATCTCTCATATCCTACTGAAGAATATGTAATGTGTGGATTTTGTCTTCTCAAAGTGGCATGATTTGGTGTTTTAATTATACTTTAAAGTTTAAATGATATTTTGTAATGGTACAAGCTTTGGAGAGATAGGATTTAAATTTTAAAATAAATTCTACTATGGGCTCAAAAAGACATGGAAAATGAGATGTCTACCTATTTTAAATAACGATTTTATCAGTATCCTAATGAGTAACCTTTCACAAAGGGTTTTAGTGGAGCTACCAACAGACAATGTTACTATTTACATACTGCAAACAAATTAGAATACATAGGCAAAAATCAGTCTTTGAGCAACCTAACTTGGTGACAGTGATCCCTTAGAAACCTGTGATAATCTGTGGTTATATTAATGGTCACATGATGAAATTGTGGGAAAGTAATGTCAAGTCATAGCTGACTTATGGTGATCATGTAGGTTTTCAAGGGAAGAGATGAAAAGCGGTTGCTTGCCATTGCCTGTCTCTGTGTAGCAACCCTGAACTTCCTTGGTAGTCCCCCCATTCAAGTACTCAAGGCAGACCCTGCTTAGCTTCTGAGATTAGAAGAGACTGTGCTAGCCTAGGCCATCCAGGTCCAGGTAAACTGAAGTTGGCTTTATAAAGTTCTACATTAAATTTCCAAGTTTCTAAACATTTCAGACTAAAGAATAAAAGCGAATGCATAAATCGAGTGCCTGTTTGCAAAGACAAAAACCATAGACTATCCAATAAGAAGCAACATGTTTCCCCTCTGAAACTAGTAAAAATGAATGAATGTTCATTGAATATAATCATATTTTCACACTGCAAACTCTTGTGGAGTAAGGACATCACTTTGAGCCATTTTTACCAAATACAAAAGATGCTGTCAAGGTTACACAACAAATGGGTGCTAGAAATAAGACAGAAGTTCAGGAAACCCTTATTTCTAGCTTACACTCAATCTACAGGTAAGCAACAATGCTGGGCCACCTTTAAATAAAAATAACAGCAACCTCATTGTGAGTCAATTAAAGAGTCATTTGTTCGTGATTTATATATATCCAAAAATTATATATCCAAAATTATAAACATGATATTCAAAATGGAGATCAAAAAAGGAGGTGATTTATCTTCCTTTCCCAGCATTCTGTCGTCTCCATATAATGACATTCTTCAGCCAAATTTTTAGTCCAATAAATTTCAATGCAAAGTTAAACAGTCACTAACAGTGAAAGGCTAAGTAGAGTTACACTCTTTCCCCTCCATCTTAAATCTGATTAGGAGGAGGAGGAGGAGATTGGATTTATACCCCGCCCTTCACTCGGAGTCTCAGAGCAGCTTACAAACTCCTCTCCCTTCCCCTCCCCACAACAGACACCCTGTGAGATAGGTGGAGTTGAGGGAACTCTTTCTAGAACTGTCCTTGAGAGAACAGCTCTGACAGAACTATGGGTTGCCCAAGGTCATCCAGCAGCTGCAAGTGGAGGAGTTAGGACCGCACTGATGATTTTGTATAAATTACTGAAAGCTACCTACTTCAGGTGCCCCCATCTTCTGAGATTAGGTGAGTAGCAACCCAGGAGATGGCCGTCATGGCACCAAAACTCTGGAGCTCCCTCCCCCAGGAGATTCATCTGTCCCCTTCTGTTGTTGTCTTCCCCCAACAGTAGGTAAGCACTTTTATTTTTGTTCGGCATTCTCTCAGTGATTCCTCCTTCCTGCCCCATGTTTTCATTGTTGTTTTAATGTTTTGTATGTATTTTAGCTCTGTTTTTAATTGTTTTAACGATGTGTGTTTTTGTGTGTGATGGTTGGATTTAAAATGTTATTTTATCATGTATGATTTAATTTGCTATCTACCTTGGTGGCCTTTGTGGAGGCAAAAAGGGGGGATATAAATTTCATAAATAAATAAACTTTAAAACTACTTCACTTTGGCTGGGCTGGCCTACTGTGAATTTCTCTAAGCATACGTACACAGCTCTTCCATGCTATGGCTAGGAGGCCACACAAAGTACTAGTATAGCAAGAGTATTCTCAAAGGTCCAGAAGCTGTTATGTTGTTCTCCTCTCCTCCATTGTATCCTCCCAACAACCTTGCTTAGGCTGAGAGAGTGTGAGTGGCCTAAGGTCACCCAGTGAGCTTCCATAGTACAAGTGGAGATTCAAACCTGGGACTCCCAGATACTAGTCCACCACTACACCACACTGGCTCTCTACAGAGAGATACTACAGACCCCCTGTCCTCACAGAAAAAAGTAGTTATCTGCAAGAAATGGAGGCTGAACACTTCTGACATAAATGACACTTATGACACTTTACAACTGATGAATAATGGTGTGTAACACTACTTAAAATGTATCACACAAATATGGCTGTGATGGACAACCAGTATACTATCATATGGAGGAGAGCTGTAGTAAGGAGGAGGGTAAGTAAAAAACTTTTCTGACTTCTACATTTCTTATTGCAAAAATGACTGTAAGGAAATATCCCATACCAACTAATGGTCAACCATTCATAGGTCCCACTTCCCTCATCTTATCAAAAACAAGGCTGCTGTCCTAGAACACTTTCCTGGGATAAAGCAAACTGAATAAAATTATTAGATTTCTGCAGTGACCTGCTTAGGATTGCTCTCTAGAGTATTCATACAAATACATTTTCATACAAATACATCCATTTGCTTAGGTCTCTAACTGCAGTAGGGTTGCCAACAGGCCTAGACAATAATGCCTTGCCCATTAATAGAGGCTTAATGTGTAGAAGTGGGTAGCTGGAGTTCTTTGTGGGGTGTACATAAATAACATTACCTGGTAAATAACATCATGTTAAGTATCTATTAAAGCAGGGATGTCAAACTTCAGGCCCATGGGCTGGAAGTGGTCCATTCATGGCTTTATTCAGGCCCGCTGCTCTTTTCTTCCCTCCTCCTCCCCCTCCTGTCCTCACCCGTTAAAACTTGGGGCTCTTGAAGTTCCCAGCTCTCTTCGTCTTGTCTTTGCCTGCTTCGGCGGGAAGCTCTTCTGGGCTTGCAAAGTTACAAAGAAAATACAGAATGGATCTTTTCCATTAAGGTCTCTGCACCCAGATAGACTACTCTGGGATTGTTTCCAGCAATAGAAACAGTGCTCTGGGACTAGAATGACAGCCCCCAGAGTAGAATAACAGTCCCTAGCAATAGAATCTATGTTCTGGGAATGGAATGACAGGGCACAGAGTGGAATGATAGCCCCTGGAAGTAGCAGCAGCATTCTGGGAATGGAATTCCACTCTGAGGGCCCTCATTCCAATCCCAGAATGCTTCTGCTACTCCTAGGGACTGTCATTTCACTCTGGTAGCTGTCATTCCAGTCCCAGAGTAGTCTATCTGGACCCAGAGACCTTAATGGGAAATCCATTCCTCATTTTCTTTGCAACTTTGTCTGCGCTGCAATGGATTTCAATGGAGTGGAGCTCAAAAAGTTTCACTTTCCAGTCTTTGTATAGTTGAAACTGTTGCTTGCTGGAGTTGTCTCCTTGCAGCAAATTGTCTCTGCTGACTGGACCTGAAAATGGGTGCATGAGTGAGTACTCTAACCTAGGAACCCACAGCCAAAGGGGGACATTACACTGGAGAGCCAGTGCCACTCTGAGTAGACCGGGGGGTGGGGGGAGAGAAGCTTGCAATGCTCAGCCGTTTTATGTTCCTAGGTTCAGAGCATTTTATATTTTTAATTTATATTTTTAGTTTTGCTGTGATCCTAGTGCTTTTTCTTGATGTTTTATTTTCAGAATTGCATTGCCACACCCCACTATTCCCCCACCTTTCCATTTTAAGCAGGCATGGTGGGGGGGCCTTGGGAGGTGTCAGTTATCAAAGACTGTTAAATAAACAAAATATTGCAAGAGTTTTAAGCATATTTGTATTTTAAGTAAAAAAATAGCATCTTTATGTTTGTATCTTTTATAAAGTTTATATCTTTGCTACCTGGCATTACATTTTATGACAGACATGACCTGGCCCCACAAAGTCCCATTTATGTCAGATCCAGCCCTTGTAACAAATAAGTTCAACACCCCTGTATTAAAGGGCCAGTCCTTTTTTTTCTCCAGTCAGTTGACAACTCTAAACTGCAGACAGAAATAGCCTGAAGCCAACTTATTGAGGGAAATGATTCAGAAGTTTTGCTGCTTAGCTCAGACAAGCCACGTACCTTAGGCATGTCAAACGGGTGTGAGATTATAAACCCTCTTTCCTTGAAAGGGTTTGAATCCCTGCCAGAAGAGTCCTCTCTCCTTAGTGATGTCAGCAGACTGTCCTTGCCTGAACTTTTTGCTTCCTCAGCAAGCTCAAAATCCTTATTTTTATTGGCTGGCTGCCTTTTGCATTTTGTACCAAAAAGGCAAAATGTAGTCACTCTCAGTTGTTTTCTAGGCAAAATGCTATGAATACAGTCTACACACAAATAAGCAATTTCTGGCAGTATTGAAAAGAAGTCTGAAATGGATCTGAAGAGAGGAACAATCATAGGGTTGCCAGATTGCAATCTAGAAAAACCTTTATATAGCTTTACATTCCTCAGACAGAGGGTTTATGCCATGCATAGCATCTCCCCTCTTCCATGTAAATATAGTCTTTTTGTTACAGCTGTTGGGGGAGTAGGCAAATGACAAGACAGGGTAAGGAATGGCCAGGAGAAGCTCTGGCAGCCTCTTCTCCCACTATATTTGTGAACTTAAAAAGACAGGCCAGGCTTTTTATAAGTTGCCTTAAACTGCCAGGGTCAACAGGAAGGGTGGCATATAAGTATTTTAAATAGTAAATATATAAATAAAGCTAAGCTAACCAACCCCAATGAATTAATATTATGAAACAGCTGATAAGTGAAGAAATAGCAACTGGAAAGGATCGAACAGCTTACCATTAATGAAATTTCCCAAGGATTTCTACAACCTTAGCTAGAAACTATTTTTTTTCTCAATAAAACAGAAGTGTAAATCAGGGTCTGAAATCTGGGAGGGGGATCAGGAACCCTTATGTTTCATTGTTTAACAAGCTTTTCCCAGTCCAATGTGCACTTAGAACAGGACTGGTCCTTTATTTTATAATAAGAACCCAACAGACTTTCTTCAGCACTAAGGATCTTTTTCCCCATTATGGAAAACATTCTGACATAGTACAAGACTTTAGGATGCAATACGATATTTTTTTGTTCATAATGCACACATGGATACAGATTTCAGTAGAGTTTAATGCTTATTCTGCTTTATCCTGTTTTCCTATTCTTACTCTAACACATGGCTGGAGTTAAAAAGATAGAACTCTACTGATCCTGCAGGAGCAATAGATTAATCTCCAGATGTGAACCAATAGAGCTTCTCCCTAGTCCAGGCTGATCTCTTCTTAGCCCCAAATCTTGGAAATCCTCAATAGGGTCTCATCCGAGTGGTCAGTAGCGAGTGATCACACTGTCTCTTAGTTGTATAGCTTGTTTACTTCTGTCAGGACTTGCCCATCCTTGATGTGGGAGGAAGATTCTTTGGAGGGATAGGAGGTGTCTTCCAAGGAGAGAAGCCCACCATTATCACTACTACACACATGGACCTCTATTGGGAGACCCCATTTGCCCTTTATCACAGAAAATTCCTGATCAAGAGCCAGTAGAACAGGCCAATTAAGAATCCTCTGAGTGGACTGATCCACTTCCAGCACCCGACCACCACCACATTGTCCCCTCAGGACATAAGAAACAAAGAAGGCAAAGAGCCGGAGCTGAAGTCTAGACGAGGCAGAGAACCACATACCTGGCAGCTCAATGCCTCCTGCACTCTAGTCTCATTCATAAGAAACCACAGCTCTCTAGAATCTAGAACAAACTCATTTGTTATGAGGGTCGAATCAGAAATAAATGTCACTTTGCCGGGCTGGGCCAAGTGTGCCATAAAATGTAATGCCAGGTATGGAAGATATAAACTTTACAAAGGACACAGGCAAAACCAATTAATAATATTATTTGTTATGAGGAGGAAGAGAAGGAGACTGTATTCATACCCCAGCCTTCACTCAAAGTCTCAGAGCAGTTTACAATCTCCTTCCCTTCCTTTCCTCACAACAGACACCCTGTGAGGTAGATGGGGCTGAGAGAGCTCTGAGAGAGTTGCTCTTAAGAGAACAGCTCTGAAAGAACTTGTGACTGACCCAAGGTCATCCAGCAGCTGCATGTGGAGGAGTGGGGAATCAAATCCAGTTCTCCAGATTAGAGTCAACCACTACACCAAACTGGCTCTCATTCTTACAGTATTTCTTTAAAGTATCTCCCTGATGCCCACCCTCCCACTTCCACGCCCATTACTCATTAGCACTGAGACAGTATACAGGGACATAATGCACAGCCTCGGTCATCTAGCAATAAAGATAATGACCAGATGCTCACATACCAGTTAACAGCCCTGGATGGGCTGGTTTGGCTCACAGGCCATATGAGGAGGGTAGGGTATAAATTTGACTATAAATAAATAAATAAATGTTTGATACATATGCTCTAGATCTTGGCAGGATCTGGCTGCAGGAAAGGGTGGAGCTAACAGTTCTTTCAGTTCCTGTGTAATCCTTCAGCTGAGCTCCAACCTCTGCTGCTTCAATATCCCCTAAAACCCAGCTTGTATTCCAGCTCTTACAGTTCCCTGCTTAGAGGAAATCTAGCCCTTCCAGACTTTGCTGCCTCTCTGAGGATCTCTTTAGTTTCCAGCTCCAGTTTTTAAACTGGTTAACAGCGTGAGCTTGGTAGATTATGTCAGCACCAAATCAAAGTGTTTAAAACCATTCTATAATTGCTGAAATATACAGGAATTGAGATAAAGATCAGTACAGCGCTAAGACTTATAAGTAAAAGTCAAAAGGAAAAAGTTATGGTCTGGGTAACAATCGACTTTCCTCAAAGACTATCTGAACGATTTGGAAAAACTTATCTATAACAGCATTTTAACTAGTCTCAGTGTGACACGTAATTTATGATATCCTGCGTATTCTTTCATGATGTATGGGTTAACAAGCATGCATGGCCAAACCCCAAATACCACTTGAATAAACCAATATGGACAAAATGTTTTTACAGAGGCAATGTATGTGACTTAGTAAACCATACAGAAGTCTGAATACCAGATACCTCCATTTAAATGGCTATCTAGTACTTTCAAAGACACTGTTCAGTAGGGATGGGCACTTTCAAAATTTTGCCCCAGACTGAACCGAACCGCTCCCTCATGGATCACTGCCTTGTCGTGGCAAGGGGGCTTCCGTGGTTCGATGAGGCTGTGGGCTATGCCGTGGAGGGCCACCCAAGACGGACAGGCCACAGCAGAGAACTCAGACCAAGCGTGATCCCCTGGAGAAGGAAAAGGCAACCCACTCCAGTATCTTTGCCAAGAAAATCCCATGGACAGTAACAAAAGGCTAAAAGATATGATGCCGGAAGATGAGCCCCTCAGGTCGGAAGGTGTCCAATATACTACTGGGGAAGAGCAGAGGGCAAGTACGAGTAACCCCAGAAAGAGTGAAGCAGCTGGGCCAAAGCCAAAAGGACGCTCAGTTGTGGATGTGTCTGACGGTGAAAGGAAAGTTCGATGCTGCAAAGAACAATACTGCATAGGAACCTGGAATGTAAGGTCTATGAATCAAGGTAAACTTAACGTGGTCAAAAATGAGATGGCAAGAATTGACATCTTGGGAATCAGTGAACTAAAGTGGACAGGAATGGGCGAATTTAACTCAGAAGACCATTATATTTACTACTGTGGCCAGGAATCCCGTAGAAAAAATGGTGTGGCCTTTATAGTCAACAAGAGAGTGAGAAAGGCAGTATTGGGATACAATCTCAAAAATGACAGAATGATCTCGGTCCGAATCCAAGGCAAACCATTCAATATCACAGTAATCCAAGTCTATGCCCCAACCACTGCTGCAGAAGAGGCTGAAGTGGACCAGTTCTATGAAGACCTACAACACCTCATAGAACTAACACCAAAAAATGATGTCCTCATCATCATAGGGGACTGGAATGCTAAAGTAGGAAATCAAAAGGTAACCAGAATAAGAGACAAGTTTGGCCTTGGAGAACAAAATGAAGCAGGGCAAAGGCTAACAGAGTTTTGTCAAGAGAACACGCTGGTCATAGCGAACACCCTTTTCCAACAACCTAAGAGGTGTCCCTACACATGGACATCACCAGATGGGCAACACCGAAATCAGATTGACTATATAATTTGCAGACAAAGATGGAGAAGCTCTATCCAGTCAGTAAAAACAAGACCTGGAGCTGACTGTGGCTCAGATCATGAGCTACTCATTCCAAAATTCAGACTTAAATTGAAGAAAGTTGAGAAAACCACAAGGCCATTCAGATTTGACCTAGATCGCATCCCCAATGAATATACAGTAGAGGTGAAGAATAGGTTTAAGAGACTAGATTTGATAGACAGAGTGCCTGAAGAACTATGGACAGAGGTCTGTGACATTGTAAAGGAGGCAGCAATCACCGCCATCCCAAAGAAAAAGAAATGCAAAAAAGCAAAGTGGCTGTCTGATGAGGCTTTACACATAGCAGAGGAAAGAAGGAAAGCTAAAGGCAACGGGGAAAAGGAAAGATTTGCCCAACTGAATGCAGATTTCCAGAGAACAGCAAGGAAAGATAAGGAGGCTTTCCTGAATGAACAATGCAAAGTAATAGAAGAAAACAATAGATTGGGAAGGACTAGAGATCTCTTCAAGAAAATTGGAGAAATCAAGGGAACGTTCCATGCAAAGCTAGCCATGATAAAGGACAAAAACGGTAGGGACCTAACAGAAGCAGAAGAGATTAGGAAAAGATGGCAAGAATACACAGAAGAACTATACAAGAAGGACCTCAATGTCCTTGACAACCACGATGTTATAATCACTAACCTCAAGCCAGACATCCTGGAAAGCGAAGTTAAATGGGCCTTAGAAAGCATTACTAACAACAAAGCTAGTGGAGGTGATGGTATCCCAGCTGAGTTATTCAAAGCCTTAAAAGAAGATGCTGTTAAAGTGCTGCACTCAATTTGCCAACAAATTTGGAAAACACAACAGTGGCCACAGGATTGGAAAAGGTCAGTGTACATTCCAATGCCAAAGAAGGACAATGCCAAGGAATGTTCAAACTATCGCACAATTGCACTCATTTCACACGCTAGCAAGGTCATGCTCAAGATCCTACAAGCTAGGCTCCAACATTATGTGGATAGAGAACTGCCAGAAGTACAAGCTGGGTTTCGAAGAGGTAGAAGAACTAGAGATCAAATTGCCAACATTCGCTGGATTATGGAGAAAGCAAGAGAGTACCAGAAAAACATCTACTTCTGCTTCATTGACTATGCTAAAGCCTTTGATTGTGTGGATCACAATAAATTATGGCAGGTTCTTAAAGAGATGGGAGTACCGGACCACCTCACATGTCTCCTGAGAAACCTGTATAAGGGTCAAGAAGCAACAGTTAGAACCAGATATGGAACAACTGATTGGTTTAGCATAGGAAAAGGAGTACGACAAGGATGTATATTGTCACCTTGCTTATTTAATTTATATGCCGAGTACATCATGCGAAATGCTGGCCTGGATGAATCACAAGCTGGAGTTAAGATTGCTGGGAAAAGATCAATAACCTCAGATATGCAGACGATACCACTCTGATGGCAGAAAGTGAAGAGGACCTAAAGAGCCTCTTGCTTAGGGTGAAAGAGGAGAGCGCAAAAGTGGGCTTGAAGCTCAACATCAAAAAAAAAAAAGATCATGGCATCTGGCCCCATCACTCCTTGGCAAATAGAAGGGGAAGTCGTAGAAGTAGTGACAGACTTCACGTTCCTAGGATCCCAGATCACTGCAGATGGTGACTGCAGCCATGAAATTAAAAGATGCCTGCTCCTTGGGAGGAAAGCGATGGCAAACCTAAACAGCATGATAAAAAGCAGAGATATCACCTTGCCAACAAAAGTCCGCATGGTCAAAGCAATGGTATTCCCAGTAGTAATGTATGGCTGCAAGAGTTGGACTATAAGGAAGGCCGAGCACTGAAGAATAGATTCTTTTGAACTATGGTGCTGGAGAAGACTCTTGAGAGTCCCTTGGACTGCAAGGAGATCAAATCAGTCAATCCTAAAAGAAATCAACCCTGATTGTTCCCTGGAAGGCCAGATCCTGAAGTTAAAGCTCAAATACTTTGGCCACCAAATGAGAAGGGAGCATTCACTGGAGAAGACCCTGATGCTGGGAAAGATTGAAGGTCAAAGAAGAAGGGGACGGCAAAGGATGAGATGGTTAGACAGTGTCATCGATGCAACGAACATGAAATTGAGCAAACTTCAGTGGACAGCGGAAGACAGGAGGGCCTGGCATAATCTGGTCCATGGGGTCGCGAAGAGTCGGACTCGACTGTGCTACTGAACAACAACGAATCGAACCGACTCCATTCCCGAACTGGTTCTCAAACCAAAGTGTGGCTAGTTCACGAACCGGTTCACGAACCGATCTGTAAGCAGAAAAGTCCCCTGGGGGTCCCAGGGGCCCAAATTCTTAGCATTATTCCAGCTCACTCTCCTTGATATGCCCACTAAGTTTGGTCCCTCTTGGACTTTGGGAGGCTGAGCTACAGCCCCCAAAGAGACAATGTTTTTCAATGGGACTCCCTCCCCCCCCGGTCAGTTTGGGAGTGACCAAAATTGACCTGGGTGAGCTAGAGGCCTCCAACTCACACAGCCCATCCCTGAGGTGGCCCTCCACATGCCCCACAAGTCATGTGCCTGTCAAGTCTGGGGGGGTACGAGTAGCAGACCCCCAAGACCGGTACCCCTGAGAAACTGCTTCTGTAAGACTTGCCAGTGATAGTTTCAAACAGTCCAGAGCAGAACTGGTTCAGCTACCCAACTCCCAGAGGACCTCCCCAGGGACCACCCACACAGATGCGGCTGCCTCTGTTTTCCTGGGGCCAACCATGCAACACTTTGGACATGAGGAATGGTTGGGGCCCAGCTTCCCACGCTGCCTGGGAAGGTGACAGGGACAGCATGGGCTCTTTTCCCAGGCCCATTTACCCTTAAATGGCAATGGGATCACTTGACCAGGGAAGAACCTCTCATCCAGCCCAGGGCCCGGGGAATACCAGCACAGGGATGGTTAGTGCTCTCTCCCTGGGCCTCCACTCACTGGCAAGGTGATTCCTGCACGGGTCAGTGGGACCTCCCTGGGGGGAAGAGAGATGTAAGGAGACATGGAAGCGTGGGCCCTGTAGGGAGGGACCCGGAAGTATGATGTGACAGTAAGTTTTCTCCTCTTGCAGCCCTTTGTTGAGGGGGTTGGGTGATGATGACAGACCATGAATTGCTTTTAGGCAGTGTTAAGGAGTGCCCCAGCCAGGGACAGGCCCGGCAGGACCTCCCCCAAGGGGGAGGAGAGACATAAATAGACATGGAAGGGTGGGCCCTGCAAGAAGGGACCCGGGAACATGACATGACATTAAGTTTTCCCCTCTAGCACCCCTGCTTTTGGCGGGGTTGGGTAATGACGATTGACTCCTCCCAAGGGGGAGGGGAGAGGCGTAAGGAGACATGGAAGCATGGGCCCTGCAGGAAAGGACCCGGGAGTGTAGTCCAACTGCCTGGCTGTAGTGGGCAGATGGGTGGGGAGTCCCGGCCCTCAGAAGAACCCCTCCTAGCAGGGGCGGCCTTACTCTTACCCAGTCACCAACAGATGCACCCCATGGACTGCATGCAGGGATCACACGTGAAGGAAGAGGGGGAAAAGGAAGGGGAGACATGAGAAGGGAAGATGAAAGACCACGGTCTCAATCCACCCCATCCAGAACAGGGTTGCCCAGCATGGCCAGACTGACCTTCAGAAAGGACAGCTCATCCACCCTGGCCAGGTCTAGTTGGGATCAATGTGGGCAAAGGATGTCCCCAAGGTGGGAGAACACCCACTCGCTCTGGATGCTGGTGGGTGGGTCAGAGAGCAGACCGGTGGCCACACTTGCGAGATCTGGCCATATGGTGGCCTTGTGCACCCAGTACTCAAGTGGATCCAAGTTGGTGGGCTTGGGGGGCTCGGCCAGGAACTCACAGACCATCACCTCGGCAGAATCCTCTGCCATCACATGCCTGGTGCCCACGCTGGTGCTCTGTAACTCCCACCTCATGATGGATGTCCAGAATTCCTGGTTCTCGCACCGTCTCCACTCAGTTCTGGGGGCCCACCCTCTTCCTACAAGCTCACCCCCCCAGCCTCCCAATCTTCTGACTCTCCCGGCCCCTCCCCCTCTCCTTCCTGGCCCCCCTCCTCCTGTCCACTTCCCTCCGTTCAGAAGGCAGGGTACAGAAGGGGAGAAGACCCACAGCCTGTACCCAGGGGACTTTGCCAGTGCCAGCACCATGCCCCAGAAGGTGGTTTGAGAGTTGGTCACCAAGGGGCGAGAGAGAAGGAACTCTGAGGTGAGGGACTTCAGCAACCCAGGGAGGCAGGTGCAGAAGTGAAGAAGGCCCATACCCAGGGGACTTTGCCAGCTCCCCACCCCAGAAGGTAGTTCGAGACTTGGTCGCTGAGGGACGAGAGAGAAGGAACTCTGAGGTGAGGGACTTCACCAACACAGAGAGGCAGGGTGTAGAAAGGGGAGAAGACCCACGGCCTGTGCCCAGGGGACTTTGCCAGTGCCAGCTCCATGCCCCAGAAGGTGGTTTGAGAGTTGGTCACCAAGGGACGAGAGAGAAGGAACTCTGAGGTGAGGGACTTCGGCAACCCACGGAGGCAGAGTGCAGGAGGGGAGAAAGCCTGTGCCCAGGGGACTTTGCCAGCTTTTCACCCCAGAAGGTGGCTTGAGACTTGGTCACCGAGGGGCAAGAGAGAGAGAAGGAACCCTGAGGGGAGAGGCTTCACCAACCTAGGGAGGCAGGGTGCAGAAATGGGAGAAGACCCACGACCCATGCCCAGGGGCCTTTGCCACCTCCCCACCCCAGAAGGTGGTTTGAGAGTTGGTCGCTGACGGGCGAGACAGAAGGAACTCTGAAGTGAGGGACTTCAGCAACCCAGGGAGGCAGAGTGCAGAAAGGGGAGAAGAGCCATGGCCTGTGCCCAGGGGTCTTTGTCAGTGCCAGCTCCATACCCCACAAGATATTTGGAGACTTGGTCGTTGAGGGGCAAGGGTGGGGGAGAGAGAGAAGGAACTCTGAGGGGAGAGGTTTCACCAACCCAGGGAGGCAGATTGTAGAAAGGGGAGAAGACCCACAGCCTGTGCCCAGGGGTCTTTGCCAATGACAGCTCCACGCCCCAGAAAGTGACAATTGGTCGCCAAGGGGGGGGGAGAAGGAACTCTGAGGTGAAGGACTCCCTGGGTTGTTGAACCCAGAGAGGCAGGGTGCAAAAAGGAGAGAAGACCCACAGCCTGTGCCCAGGGGTCCTTGCCAGTGCCAGCTCCACGCCCCAGAAAGTGGTTGGAGACTTGGTCACCGAGATGGGGGGAGAGAAAAGGAGCTCTGAATTGAAGGACTTCAGCAACCCTGGGAGCTGGAGTGCAGAAGGGGAGAAGAACCACAGCCTGTGCACAGGAGACTTTGCCAGTGCACCTTCCCGCCCCAGAAGGTGGTTTGAGACTTGGTCGCTGAGGGGCAAAGGGGGGGGAGAAGAAACTCTGATGTGAGAGACTTCACCAACCCAAGAAGGCAGGGTGCAGAAAGAAGAAAAGACCCACAGCCAGTGCTAAGGGCAGTCAGCAATTTCCTCTCCGAGAGTGGTTGGATGGTTGGTTGCTAACTGGCCAGGGGAGAGCAGGTGTCCTTTTGGGATGAGCAGAAAAGTCAAACCCCACTGCCAGCAGGCACAGAAAGCAGCTGCTTGCAGAACCGATGGAAGGGGTGGGATGACTCCGCTGCTTGACATGCCAAGGAAACAGGCAACCCTGGAGTCAAACTAAAAACGTGTTGTAAAAGTAAAAGAATTCAAGCCCAGTTTCCCATCCCTTGCAGGGAAGAGAGAAAAGGCAGGCAGTGACCAGGCATTGCAGTCGAGAAACGCAGAAAGGGGGGGAAACAGAGAGAAGAGGGATGGGTGGGATGTTTTTTGTCTGGTGACTGGTATCATCGCCAGGAGATCCAGCTGGTTTCTCCACCCACCCACCCAGCGACCCCAGTAATTTTTTCCCCCATCCCAGGCCCACCACGAGATTTTTTTCTGTGTGCAGAAGGAGCACTGCACTGCAAGAGACCGTGACGTGAAACAAAGGATGGTCATGTGCCACCTGGGAATATATACACACACACCTCCCATTCCGAGGGAGAAGGATGAACACCTCTGATTGGAAATCGGAGATGCCTGTCAGCCTTGGGGACCCAGCATTGGTTCCTTGATGGCCGAAAAATCCCATCCACACCCGATTTTTGGCAAGAAATGACAGGGGTGGGTTTTCTCTGGCGAAAGTAGCCAAATGCTTCCAAACTGAGAGGGTGAAGATCAGGCACTTGAGCTTCTGGGCACGTGACCTTCAAGCTGGTCTGTCCGAGCCCCCCAAAAGGTAGTTTGGCCCAGATATTGGTTCAGTATTTATGTCTGTGCCCATCCCTATTGTTCAGTTGTCCCGGCCTGGGCCGGGATGGCGAGCCTTGCAGCGGCACAGCCACCCGGACCCCCCCCGAGCCCCGGAAACCTACCGGAAGCCCCTCTCTGCAATCCCGGGAGAGGGGCAAAAGAAACTGCCAGCCAGAAGCCGGCGGCGGACGACGACAGGGAGCTGGGGGAGAAGCGGAGACAGGCGGGGCGAGTGCGGCCCAGCCTGCGCAGCACACAGACGCCCAGCGCAGCGTCCTCAGTCCAGGGGTGGGGCACGGGAAGGGAGTGGTTCCTGCCCACAGGGAAGGCCTCGGACAGGCAGAGGGGGGAGGAGGCAGCAGGCCCGGCATCTCCACTTTTAGGCGGGGGCGGGGCCAAGGCAAAGAAGGAGCTCAGGGGTCTGGTGGGGGTAATAAAAGGAGGAGAAGTCCAGGAGCCGGGGAGGAGGTAAACTGGGCTGGCTGGGGTTGGCAGCGAGAGAGACGAAAGGCCCCCAAGCGAAGTGGAAACTGAGCCAGAGGCCAGACCCAAGGCAGGAAAGGGGGGGGGGTGAAGGAACCTCCCCTGCATCCCCTGCCATCTGAGGACACCCGAGCAATGCCTCCAGATCCGTTCCAGAACCCCTGGGCTCCTGAACCCCCCTCATAGGACTAGCGTCCAAGGGACCTCGATCTTGCGGAGATGGCCACCGGCTGCGGGGCACCCGCAGGACACGGGAGGCGTCACATCAGTATTCATCTCAACCTTTCTCAAAGGGATAACTTTTTAAAGTCATGTGCTATAAAGAGTTAATTTAACTTTTAATTATTACTAATTGTTAAGGCATGTCTTGAAAATATTTGAGTCACCAAATGAAAGAAACAGATCACTTCATAACACTTTATATAAACAGAGAAGTGAATTAAGAAATCAATATGAAGGGGCCCATCTTTTTAATTTGCAAAGTTCCCTATTGGCTGGAGAAAAACCAAACAACAACAAAAAAGGATTTATTTTTCTATTTTAAAAGTGTGTGTGGGGGGGGAGTTTCAAAACTTATAGAAGAAAGAAGGTTGTTGAGCATAACTGGTCTTTTTTTGCACCTGGAGAACAGATTGTGCAAAGGCTGTTCATAGAGCATATTGTAATAGTTACTGTCTATCCTGGATATGTTGTTGTCATGCTGTCATCTATGTGTGGTGACATGAAGACCAGTGGGCTACTGAATGCATGTAAGCAAAGAAGAGAAGGGGCTTGGCTTACTAATACTAGTTAGGCATATTGGAGCAGTGTGCTTGGCTCAGGTTCGGGGGGAGGCAGGCTAACAGCCTGGAGACCCTTCATCTTTTCCCATGGATTGAGTTATTCTTGACTTCTGTCTTTTAAAAAAGCACATTAATTCAGAATGTATTCCCAGAGTTATGGTGTAATGCTATCTGTGAATTACATTCGCTAGATGAACCAGAATCAGTCCAAAATGCATTTGGGCTAGAGGAATGCCAGCACAGCTGGCTGAAGCATCTTGTTTCTGTGATACAGGACCAAAAACATTCCTGGGTTGGTACAGTCATTGCACTGATGGAATCCTAGTGGTGAATCTCTAAATAGGAAGGGGTGTGTGTGGAGATGTGACATGGGAGGAGTGGCCAGAATATATCCAATCCTACTTACAAAGCCAGAATATGATCCAGTCCCTATGCTAATATAGCACTGTACCTAAAAAAACAGAGATGCATTCACCTGTAATCGTTGTTCATCAGCATCTTCTGTGCAGACACACATAGTGACTGCATGGTTGTGCAGGCCAGCCTCAGACAGGAATTATACTAGCTTCTAAGCACTAAAGGGAGCACCCCTGCCTTCTGGCACCAACGTGAATGGCCCTTTCCCATCTAAATCATCACGTGCTCTGGAGGCACAGCGCCCCCTTCTCTCAATTCCTTCTTGTCTGCCACAAGCCCCCACAGGCAGCAACATTGTGGACTTCCCCCAAACAGCACAGGCATAAATCATGCCCATTAGTGTAAGTCATCTTGGTTGCACACAGAGTGCATTTCTTAAAGAGGGCTGTGATGGATTGCACTTTTTAAGAACTGTGAAGTGCTGTACAGAGTAAAGGACTGTGAAGGGTTAATTCTTCAGAAACACAGAGAGCCTTGAGTGACAGGCTGCTCCAAGCAATCTGATTGGTTAGCATCAGCTGAGCAGAGAAAGACTTGAGAGCTGCATGCTGAGGAGGCAGTCAGTTAGATTTCTGCCTTGACTGAGTCTGATTTCAGCCTTAGCTGAGAGCAGTTTAACACAGCTGGAGAACTGGGGGGAAGTAGGTGAAGACTCCTATTTGGACCAAAGAAAGGGGATAGATTTTCTAGTGAGAGGAGACTTTCCCTACCCAGTAGCTCTGAAGAGTACAGAGATCCTTGGTCTGGTGTGGTTAGAAGCTGCCTTTAGAGACCTTAAGAGTTGGTTAAAAACTCAAGACAAGTACTGGTATTTCAATAAAAGGGGTCTGGGTACTGGAAAGAGGGTCCCAGCAGGCCCATAGCCAAGATTTTTCATTTTGTGGGGCAGATTTTTTTCTTGTGGGGCACCCATTACGTTTATTCTTATACTTTAAAATAATAAATAAATAATAAAGACAAGTCATTTATCACTCAAAAATGTTTCAGGTTTATTTCAAAAATACTAGCCATTAAATACTAAACATTACTGATCCTGTGATTTGTCACATAAAAATGTTTCTGCTTTATCACAAAGATTGCTAACCATTGTAATATTGTCACTCAATTTTTTTTCTGGTTACAGAACCTGGTTACCATTCAAATACTCTTCTCAGGCTCAGCCCATTATAATTGAAGTCGGCGTGACTGGGCACAAATTTTTTCTATGAAAGCATCCATATTAATTTTTTGTGAGTGTTTTTTCATAACCTAGCAGTATTAGATTGTGTTTCTGAAGATGGGACATTGATAGCCTCTGTAGTTTTAGCACACGAGTTAGGCAAGAGACTGCTGCCTCACATGTAGCTGTGGGTGCTCCAAAAGTGACAGCAGCTGCAAGGACTTTGTATACATTACAGTATCCACCTCTATATGGGAACAGCACTGAAAGAGCATTATGGATACTGTCTTCTATTTTCAAAAGTGGATTTGTTGGTGCAAAAAGATTCATTTTTAAGAGATTTGCTTCTTGTGCAAAGGCATCCTCATTAGCATTAACTAACTGTATGAGAGGCTTTACTGATTTTAAATCCAAAAAAGTTTGTGAGCTTGGAGTCAGTTAGTCCAAAGCTGATAAGTATTCCACATTATGTTTAGAGAATCGAACTTCAGCTTCTGAAATTGAATGGTCAAGGACTTCAATGAATACCTGTTTTAAGTGCATATGAGGGGACATTTCACTGTCAGAATAGCTTGATCCAGCACTACCTTCAGAAATACAATCCTCAAAATATTTCACCTTCCTTTTCCTTTTGCCATGCTTTTCTGTGGTTTCTTCTCTCTCAAAAGCAATGCTGTTTGCTTCACAGATGTCAGTGGATTTTGCCAAAATCAATTCAAAGTGCATGTCTGCATTACGTCTCCTGTCCTTAAGGGCAGAAATGCAGTAATTCACAACTTCAGCAGCTCTCCCCAAATGCATGGTTTTGTCTTGAAGTGCTGCATTATCTGGCTCAAATACAGACAATATATCTTTCATTAATGAGTGCTAACAAACAAAATCTTACAGTTGCACATGAGCCATGTAGACCTTTTGCCTCCACTTGCAAATCTGTGGGAGCATCCCCATCAGGATCAGCAATGTCACTGAGTACTGACATAACTTCAGAGAAGTTCTCAATTATGGCTCTTGAAGTGGCCAAATGTCCTGTCCATCTATGTTTGAGGAGTCTCTTCAGCCAAATACCTGAATACATTTGGTTCACCCGATGTTTTCTTGTGAAATTGTATAAGCCATTACATGTCTTGAAAAACCACCTTACTGGTGCTATTTTTGAGCAGGCATTCACAATCACAAGATGTAACTGGTGATTATAGCAATGTATATATGGTATGGTTTTGCCCACTTTTTCTTTCATTTTTTTAAAATTCCACCCGTCCTGCCAGACATCACACTAGCGCCATCATAACACTGCACTATGAGCTCCCCAGGATTGAATCCACAGTCAGTAAGAACTTGAAACAGAAGTTCAGTTATATAGTCTGCTGTTAACTGGTGAAGTTCATACATACCCAATAGGTATTCTGATGGCTTGCCGTCTTTTACAAATCTGACAACAGCAGCTAGATTTTCAATACCACTCGTGTCTCTTGTCTCATCGGCTTTTATACAGAAAAAGTCCACCTCACTAGTTTTGTAAAAGGAAACTATTTGCTCTAGCACCATTGAGGCCAGAATAGAGATAATCTGGTGAGGTGTAAGAGGCATTATCAGGTATGCCTTGCACTATTTCTTTGAGCACTGGATCTTTCAGTATGGTATAATGAAACAGTGCCATGAACAGCCCATAAGGGCTTTGACACCTCTTCCTGTTCCTCAGTCTCACTTATTGGACCAGGTCCCTCACTACCATGAAAAGGCAGCTCATTAACAGCAAGGAACTGGATTGTTTGAGCAATACTTTTGAAGTAATACCTATTCTTCTTTATATGTTCAGGACCCAACAGTGTATGAATCTCTGTTCCTTGTCTTGACCGAGCCAATTGTTCTACCCATCTGGCATTTGACACCATGTGGCTTTTACTTGTGGAATGTCTATAAAATCCCTTCTTGCTCTTTAAAGCTGTCTTCCTGTTGTAAATGCATTGTCCCACTCAGTCGCCTTCGCAAACTTTCTGCATAGGAAGCAGAAAGCTCTGTCAGTCTTGATTGAGTATTCAAGCCAGGGAC
Source organism: Gekko gecko (assembly GCA_029375565.1). Classification (NCBI taxonomy): domain Eukaryota; kingdom Metazoa; phylum Chordata; class Lepidosauria; order Squamata; family Gekkonidae; genus Gekko; species Gekko gecko. The sequence goes on from JAPDNY010000007.1 coordinate 115,844,905, forward strand.
AGCCAGCATACCATCCACTATTAAAACTGCGCTCTTTGCTTCCAAAATTTGTTTCAGGGTAAACTGAAAGCTTTAGCTGAGAAGGATTCACTTCAACCAGATCTGGAGGAATTGGCTGTCTCTGCTGGGAGGAGGTTGATGACAACATTCCATGTGTTGTTGAAGGCTTCTTTGCAAGGCTGGTTGTTGACTCCAGTCCAGCCTATGCACCCTCCTTTGCAGGGCCAGCAATGGACTCCTGAGCAGAGGTGGTTGTTTTCTGTCCTGTTGTCAGTCTCTGTCCAGACAGTCTAGTGATGACCCTGTCCATTTTCTGATAATGAAGAAGAAAAAGAGATTGGATTTATACCCTGCCCTTCACTATCCGAAGGAGTCTCAGAGCAGCTTACAATCCCTTTCCCCTTGCCTCCCCACAACAGAAACCCTGTGAGGTAGGTGGGGCTGAGAGAGCTCTTTCAAGGATTGCTCTTGAGAGAACAACTGTGAGAGAACTTGTGACTGACCCAAGGCCATGCCAGCAGCTGTATGTGGAAGAGTAGGGAATCAAAACTGGTTCTCCCAGATTAGAGTCCGCGCTCCTAACCACAACACTAAACTGGTAACCAAAACAGTAACTGAAAAGCATAGTATGTGTTACTGGAAACAGGAAAAAAAATAAATCATTACCCAATCATACTCGAAGTGTCCTTGACCAGATTACACCATGAAAGATCAGATTACACCAGCAGACAAATAAAATCAAGAAAATCACATCCACACCATGAGTTTTGTCTTTTTTTTTTTTTTAAAAAAGCATGAAATTTGGCTTTACAAGCCGCCCCTACATGAGATTACACCTTGAAAGCAGACTGACATTGTTAGGATTTTTAAACTGTGATTCCAGACTTGGGATCCCCAGGTCCCACCTACAGTCTGGCAAGGCAATCCTACCCCCCCATGCTGATAATAGACAGACATTGTTGGGGATGGGATTCTTAAACAGTAATTCAGGGGAGGGGATCCCCAGGTCCTACCTGGAGTCTGGCATCCCTCTCCCCACCTTGATACAAAATAAGACAAAAATGTTGTTGGGATTTTTAAACTGTAATTACAGACTTGGGATCCCCAGGTCCCACCTGGAATCTGGCATTCCTCTTCCCCTTCCCTCTCTTGATACAAAACAAAACAAAAACATTGTTGGGATTTTTAAACTGCAATTCCAGACTTGGGATCCCCTGGAATCTGGCAAAAAAACCCAACCCAATGCTGATAGTAGGCAGATTTTGTTGGAAATGTGATCCCCAGGTCCCACATGGAGTATGGCATCCCTTCCTCCCCATCCCCCCATGCAAAAGAAAACAAGTAAACTTCATCCTACCTGTGTGGGGCTTGACTTGCCAGCTTGGGAATTGGGTACGGGCTTGTTTGCAAAAAAGAGAGATCACTGCAGCCATGTGGAAAGGATGGAAGGAGTCGGGGCTTGCTTATTTTGCCTGTGACCAGAGAGTAGCAGCAGCGTGGCTGGGAAAGGAGGTGGGGCTTTCTTGCTTTGCCAGTTGGGTGAGAGGCAAGACAAGTAGATAACAGAGTAACTGAGTGCCAACCAAGTGAGGCAAGACGAGCAAATAACAGAGTAGAGTGCCATTGTCGAGAAGAGGTAACAGGCAATGGCCAGTGTGAGGAATGAGTTGGGGGCCTGCCCAGGGTAGTAAGTTGGGGGCCAGCCCCCAGGCCTCATAGAAAGTCAAGGGGCTGGGCCCCAAAATCAGTCAGTGTAGCTACAGGCCTGGTACCAGCCTTCTGGAAACTAAAAGAAAGTATACTGGAGTGTTTGGAAAACACTAGAACAAAAGCCTCCCAACATAAAATTTTTGAGTAACTGTGAATAGCTTAAGAAACTCTCATTAGCCTGAAATGTAAGAACTAAAGTCTGTACATATACTAGTTTTCCGTCAGAAATTTCAACACCTGGTTTCACTGACTGTTCCTTTTGTTAATTTGGAATATAAAAATGTCTCGAGTGCCATTAAAGCTAAAGGGGGCTCCCAAACCTTCCTTCAGGTTCCTGGGCTGAGCAAACAGCCAAAATATTATACTTTGACAGGGTGGGACAGTCAGAGTTCTTCAGGAAAGAAGAGAACACATTACTAGGGCAGCTCAGTCAGACAGAGAAAGAAAGAAAAATGGAGGGAATATTTTGCTTCTGAGGGAAGGGAAATGGACAGGGGCATCATAAGGGCTTTGACTAACATGGTAGAAGGTTTCAAGGCCCAACAACCATGAGGCTTGAACCCACCAAAAAGAGTGAGGATTAGGCAGGGGTAGGTAGATCTAAGCCACCTCATGCAACACCTGTACCAAGCTGAAGGAGTTTGATGGAGAGGAATTCCAGCACTGAGAGCAAAAAAATAGATCTTCAAACAGCTTTGACTAACAAGGTAAAGACAAACGACGGAGCACACCTAGGAAGGTTCCTATCATGGCAGTGACAGAAAAGGAACTGAGGGAAGGGGACGGCATACCTCCAGAGCATGTGGCACTTTAGGCAGCGATGGGCTGTTCGCATCAGCTCTGGAAGGCGAGCACCCCCTTTGGCACATAGAAGCTAGCAAAATCCCTATGCAAGGTCAGGCTGTGTGCAAGAATAGTCCCAATGTGGGGTTGCACCAAAGACAGAATATGAACTATGGTTACATGACTATAAACAATCCAGCAGATGTTGCAGACAGTCCCAAACACCATCAACATCCCTACCAGGAACATGTTGATAAGACTATGAGCACAAGTGGGAACTTGGTGACTGAGGACTTTAGCTGAAGAGGCACTCCACAAACAGCTCTTTGCATAATTGTCAAGTCTAGCAACAAAGAAGGAAATGTTGAAGGATAAAAGTACTGTGAGTATTGTCTTAATGGCAACATTATCTCCAACAAAAGCAGTGTCCAGTAAAGAACTCTCTTTTTCTATGTAGTTTCCACCTTTCCAACAAAGAATTCCTTCTCCTGTTGAAACAAGCTCAACAGATAAGAGGTGCAGCCCTACCCAGTGTCAGAAGCTGGGGCTGCCAGGTTGGACCACTGGGCCAGGGCGTCCTCCAGTATCCTTTGTAGGAAGTCTTTGTGGCCTCAGAACTGGGAGAAGGTGTTAAACTCAATCTGGGTCTTTTCCTTGCCACAGCCTAGCTGAGAGAGCCTGGTCACATCTTCTTTGGCCTTTTGCTGATGCTCCTTTTAAAGGAGTAGCTGAAGCTCTACCATCCAGGGAAACCTGGGGAAATACCATGAAAGTAAGTATTCCTGAGAGATACACAGTATGAAAATGTAGTGACAGAAAATTGCACATATCACTGTTCTGTCATAGGACTTTCTTGGGAACCACAGACTGTAATAACAGAAGGCAGGCATTCTTCAACTATGCTTTCTTTTGAAAAAAAAATTATTAAGAATTTTTAAACCAAAAGATAAAAGCTAAAAACAGATATTTCAAAAGGAAATAGAAATACAGTTGAAGGGAGGGAGGGAGGGAGGGAGGGAGGGAGGGAGGGAGGGAGGGAGGGAGGGAGGGAGGGAGGGAAGGAAGGAAGGAAGGAAGGAAGGAAGGAAGGAAGGAAGGAAGGAAGGAAGGAAGGAAGGAAGGAAGGAAGGAAGAAAGGAAGAAAGAAAGAAAGAAAGAAAGAAAGAAAGAAAGAAAGAAAGAAAGAAAGAAAGAAAGAAAGAAAGAAAGAAAGAAAGAAAGAAAGAAAGAAAGAAAGAAAGAAAGAAGTGGCTTCTGATTTTCTCTATGACAAATATAAGTAAAAATACAACCTTGAAACTTACTCTATAATTACAAAGAAAGGCGCTCTCTTTTTTCTATTATTATTTTCCCCTTAATCATCAAATCTGCAAGTCGTTATTTCATTTTTTTTAATGTTTCAGGCAAAAATCTATAAGGGGTTTCCAGTTAATATAAATATAGATAATGCCTTTATCTAAACAAAGAAGTAAGCTTAGACATCTCTGCAAGTTCTATCATCTTCACCAACCATTCCTCTATTGTGGGTAATGTCAATTTTTTCCATTTTTGTGCATATAATAGTCTTGCTGCTGTTGTCATTTATAGAAATAAAGTTCCATGACTTTTTTTGAGCTGTCTGTCCATTCATTCCAAAAGAAAACCCTGGTTTCAAGTGATTATTAGTCTTTAGAATCTTCTGGATTAATATATTTCTATCCAAATATTTTTTGGCTTTGTTACATGTCCATCATAAATGACAGAATGTCCTTTCTTTTTGTTCACGTTTCCAACATACATTAAAAATATTCTTATACATTTTCACTAATTTCTATGTTGACATATACTATCGAGACATCATTGAATAGTCATGGGATAAAATAGTCGATATACTATCATTGAATAGTCATGGGATAAAATAGTCGATATACTATCGAGACATCATTTCAATAGTCATGGGATAAAAGGACAAGTCCTCTTGTGGATCAAAAACTGGCTTATAAATAGGAAACAGAGAGTGAGTATAAATGGGAAACTTTCTCAGTGGAGGGTGGTAAGCAGTGGGGTACCACAGGGATCAGTACTCGGTCCCATGCTTTTTAACTTGTTTATTAACGATTTGGAATTGGGAGTAAGCAGTGATGTGGCTAAATTTGCAGATGACACGAAGTTGTTCAGGGTGGTGAAAACCAGGGAGGATTGTGAGGCACTCCAAAGGGATCTGTTGAGGATGGGTGAGTGGGCGTCAACGTGGCAAATGGGGTTCAATGTGGCCAAGTGCAAAGTGATGCACATTGGAGCCAAAAATCCTAAATATAAATACACGTTGATGGGGTCTGATCTGGCAGAGACTGACCAAGAGAGAGATCTTGGAGTCGTAGTGGATAACTCGCTGAAAATGTCTACACAATGTGTAGCTGCAATAAAGAAGGCCAACGCTATGCTGGGGATTATTAGGAAGGGAATTGATAACAAATCAGCCAGTATCATCATGCCCCTGTATAAATCATTGGTGCGACCTCATTTGGAATACTGTGTACAGTTCTGGTCACCACATCTCAAAAAGGATATTATAGCATTGGAAAAAGTGCAGAGAAGGGCAACTAGAATGATAAAAGGGTTGGAACACCTTCCCTATGAAGAAAGGTTAAAATGCTTGGGGCTCTTTAGCTTGGAGAAACGACGGCTGAGGGGTGACATGATCGAGGTTTATAAGATTATGAATGGGATTGAGCAGGTTGAGAAAGAAGTACTTTTCTCCCTTTCTCACAATACAAGAACTCGTGGGCACTCTATGAAATTGCTGAGCAGTCGGGTTAGAACAGATAAAAGGAAATACTTCTTCACCCAAAGAGTGATTAACATATGGAATTCACTGCCACAGGAGGTCGTGGCAGCTGCAAGCATGGACAGTTTCAAGAGGAAATTAGATAAACATATGGATCAGAAGTCCACCAGTGGCTATTAGCCACAGGGTATAGAATGAGAACTCTCAGTCTGGGGCAGGTGATGCACTCTATTCTTGGTGCTGGAGGGGGCAGCAGTGGGAGGGCTTCTGGTGCCCTGGCCCCACTGCTGGACCTCCTGATGGCACCTGGTATATTTTGGCCGCTGTGTGACAGAGTGTTGGACTAGATGGGCCATTGGCCTGATTCAACATTGGCTTCTCTTATGTTCTTATGTTCTTATTGAATAAAAATTCTCTTTGAGACTAGAGCTCAATGTGGATTTGAGGCCCTTCATCCACATATTTTCCCATTGCTCCATTTGTATATTATATCCAAAGCTTTGTGCTCATTTTATCATAGCTTCTTTCACTTGTTCATGCTCTGTCTCAAATTTCAACAAGAGTTTATACATTTTAGCAATAACACATTCATCATTTGTACATAATTCTTTTTCAAATTCAGTTTTAGATTGTTCAAAACCATGCGATCTTTATCTGCCTTGACCCTTTTTAATATTTATGCATAAAAAACCATTGACAAGGGTATTCTGCTGTTATTAAACCCTCTCTTAGTTCTGCTTATTTGGTTCATCATTTTTTGCAGTGGCAAAATTAATTTATCCTCCAGGCACTTATAGTACATTGCTGATAAACCAATGTTTATCTTTTCTTCAGTCTCTTTATTGCTTGAGAGATCTCTTGTACTGTAATGTTTTGATTCAAGATGTCATTAACTTCTTTGGTGAGTTCAGATATAGATGTGTCCTTTATATACTCATCTAGTCCAAACTCAGTTTTCTTATCAAGTTGTGAGAAGAAGGAGATAAATTGTTCATTCTCTTAGTTTCATTTTACAGTTCTCTTGAGAAAAATCTAATATGTCACAATATGTTAACCATTTATGCTTAGTTATCATTTATCGTCTATAAAATACTTCTTGTGCAGAAAGCCACAAAGATGTTTTCATATACAACCTAGGTTTATATTTAATTCCATATTCTCAAAATAGCATGTCTAATATAATGGTTTTTAAAATCTACATTGACCTTAGCTTCGTCACACCACAAATAACCATGCAAACCAAATCTCAAATCATGACCTTCTAACTCCAATAGCCTTCTGTTTCTCAACAACATCCATTCTTTCATCTAAACTAAACAGTAAGCAGCAAAGTATAGCTTCAAATCAGTGATGGCTCAGATTTCTCAGACAAAGAGCTTCCTGCTAGCCCTAAGCCAGTAATTGCAGCTGGCTCTGAGCCAGAAGCAGAACAAGAAATCAGGTTACTGGCTGATCAGGAGTCATAGCCTACACCTTGTAGCTCTGAAGCCATAAACAAATCTTCAGCAGCCACTCCCAGCCCACCTAGCTCACCAACACCCTTGCAGCGTTGACACTGTCAGAGCTGCTTAGAGTTGCAAGAAAGAAGAAGTGTGAGACTCATGGTCCATTGTCAGCTGCCAATTGAAAAGATGAATGAGTAGTTTCATGATAACTGCCAAGGATTTGTCTGGGAGTTTAGCTCATTAAGACTTGGCTATAAATTCAGCTGGGAGAAGCAACAGTTTGTGAATGCAAAAAGCACACTTTGCTACTGAATCACTAGCCTTGCTGCCACTGGACCTTTGCAACCTTGAAACTCAGACTGGACCTGACAATTTGCTTTTCTGGAGCCCCTGACCTTGACTGGACTTGCTGCCCAGAACTCCTTGACCCTAGACTGGACTTTAGTAAGCCTGTTCTCTGGAAGTCCTGACTTTTGGACTGGACTGTAGTTACTCTCTACAACCTTGCAAGTGACCTGTCCTGCCTGTGCCTCCTGGGGAACCTGCATCAGTACATCAGGTAACCCCAGACCTCCTCTTTCCTTTGCATCTTCTAATACCTTCTATTTAGCTCATTTTTTCCCCTGCAATACATAATTAGAAATATCTTTCTGCCATTATTTAAATGGTATGTTGGCTGTCAGAACAGGTGTTGTCTGAAACAAAAATAATACTCTGGGTAAAGCATTCATAATCATGGATATTCTCCCCAGCAAAGACAGTTGCACTTTACCCCATCTTAACATATCTTTTTTTTAACTTCATTCCATGTCTTAACATAATTATTTTGTAACAGCGTACAATTCATATTTCTCAATGTAATTCCCAGGTATTTTACCTTTTTTCCACCTTAAAACCAGTTTTATGTTCCTGCTAACAGTGTTTTCTGTTAATTAATTTTAAAACCTGCTAATGCACCAAATACTTTCAATTTAGCCATTAATAGTTCAATCCCTCTTAAGGGGTCTTCAATACTAACACCAAATCATCTGCAAAGGCTCTTAACTTGTAAGTCTCTTTTTTGAGCTTTATACCCCCAATCATCTCATCATGTCTTATACTGCTACTCAATATTTCAAGAACCAAGATAAACAAAAGAGGGAACGGTGGGCAACCTTGTCTTGCTCTTTTTTGAATCTCACATGGTTTAGTTAAAGTCTCCATTAATAATTATTTGTGCTGTGAAGTATAGATCGATTTCACACATTTTAAGAAATTCTGCTTGTTTTTCATTATGTTTTTCCACATACTCCAAAATATCCAAAACGGTTCTAATACTATCTTTCAGCTGTCTTTTAGGTAAAAACCCACATTGATCTCAATGAATTCTTAGAACATAAGAACATAAGAGAAGCCAATGTTGGGTCAGGCCAATGGCCCATCTAGTCCAACACTCTGTCACACAGTGGCCAAAATGTACCAGGTGCCATCAGGAGATCCAGCAGTGGGGCCAGGACACTAGAAGCCCTCCCAGCACCAAGAATACAGAGCATCACTTGCCCCAGAGTCCCTATCTATACCCTGTGGCTAATAGCCACTGATGGATCTCTGCTCCATATATTTATCAAATTCCCTCTTGAAGCTGTCCATGCTGCTAGCTGCCACCACCTCCTGGGGCAGTGAATTCCATGTGTTAATCACTCTTTGGGTGAAGTAGTACTTCCTTTTATCCATTCTAACCTGATTGTTCAGCAATTTCATTGACTGCCTATGAGTTCTTGTATTGTGAGAAAGGGAGAAAAGTGCCTCTTTCACTATCTGCTCTATCCCATGCATAATCTTATAAAACTCGATCATGTCACCCCTCAGCCCTCATTTCTCCAAGCTAAAGAGCCCCAAGCGCCTCAACCTTTCCTCATAGGAAACGTTCTCCAACCCTTTTATCATTCTAGTTGCCCTTTTCTGCACTTTTTCCAAAGCTATAATATCCTTTTTAAGGTGTGGTGACCAGAACTGTATTCCAAATGAAGTCAAACCATTGATTTATATAGGGGCATTATGATATTGGCTGATAATCCCTAGCAAAGCATTGGCCTTTTTTATTGCAGTCGCACACTGTCTCGACATTTTCAGTGAGTTATCTACTACAACTCCCAAATCTCTCTTGTTCAGTCTCTGCCAGTTCGGACCCCATCAAGTGTGTATTTATAGTTAGGATTTTTCGCTCCAATGTGCATCACTAGCCCATCCTCGACAGATCCCTTTGGAGTGCCTCACAATCCTCCCTGGTTGTCACCACCCTGAACAACTTCGTATCATCTGCAAATTTAGCCACTTCACTGCTTACTCCCAACTCCAAATCATTAATGAACAAGTTAAAAAGCATTGAACTGAGTACTGATCCCTGTGGTACCCCACTGCTTACCACCTTCCACTGAGAAAATTGTCCATTTATACTCACTCTGTTTCCTATTTATTAGCCAGTTTTTGATCCACAAAAGGACTTGTCCTTTTATCCCATGATTCTTGCAGTATTATTTTCAATCTTTCAGCAAAAGCACTGTAAACAACCTATAATTGTTATTCAATAATGATATTGGGCTATAATTTCTTGTCAGGTCTTGTCCATCATTAGGTATTAATGGTATATTGGCCCCTTTCCATGTCTCTGGCTTTGCTCCCTGTAGAACAGAATTCATTGTATTTTGTCAAGGTTGTAGAATTTCATCCTCAAAACTTTTGTAATACAAACTCCCATCTGGTCCAGGAGCCAGTTTGGTGTAGTGGTTAATTGCATGGACTCTAATCTGGGAGAACCAGGTTTGGTTCCTCACTCCTCCACTTGCAGCTGCTGGATGACCTTGGGCAAGCCATAGTTCCGGTCAGAGCTGTTCTCTCAAGGACAGCTCTAGAAAGAGCTTTCTGAGCCCCGCCTACCTCACAGGGTGTCTTTTGTGGAGAGGGGAAGAGAAAGGAGTTTGTAAGCTGCTCTGAGACTCCGAGTGAAGGGTGGGGTATAAATCCAATCTCTTCTTGGGGCAGTCGGGCCACGGTGCAGCAGTATGGACAGCACCAGGTTTTGCTCCCGGGTACTGCTGGCATTTTGCTCCTTTTAGGGGAGTTTTTTGGGGATCCCAAACTCCCAGAGGGAGGTCTGGTGCAAGGGACTTGATTCGGGGGGCCCGCTAGTGGCAGCAAGTGGGTGGAAGCCCTGGATCATCCTAGAAACAAGAAGCAAAGTAGTGCAGCAGTGCAGACATAGCAGCCATGACTGCACCAGCTGTGAACACCTCCACAAGAGAGGAATTTTGAGCCTCATCCACAACACAAATGAAGAATTATACTATGAGTACTTGTAAAAAGCAACACTGAAGAACCCAACAACCTTTCAATCAAGCCCCTTTAAATTTTTAAAAGGATATGGAAAGGAGAGGTGAAAATCTTCCTCTCCTTCCTCTTTCAAGTGGCTACTATGAGTTACTACAGAGCTCTGCTAAACTGTTAACCACTCTCTGGGGCAAAAAGGATACAAAGGCTGTTGTTTAAAATTCTAAGACTTGTTTCTGCAATATATAAACTTTGATTTCTTCCCACGCTATTCTTTGGATTTCAAGTATTATTATTCCCGATTGTTTTTGGATAAATGACCTACTAGAACTATATATAGACTCTTTAGTCTTACTGCTTTGTTCCTTAAGGACAAAAGCGCAAATAATTTCAATAGAGAATACACCCCATTAAAAGGATTACAAATCTTCCTTGGAAAGAAAAGAAAGAGAGACATTTAAAGTTGAACTTTTTACTTTGCAACTGTTCCTCCAAGCAGCACTCCAGCTGTTGAAATAATAAAATCTGTACTGTTTAGGCTCCACCATAGCGTTGCAACTATTTGATTCTTCTTGAAAGACTCTTGGATGTTAATATGTCTACCATGGTTACTATCTGCTAAATGTGGTCAGTTTTGTAGAGACTACTGAAAACAAATCTAGAGATTTCTGATTTATGAAGCAGAGCTGGGACTGCTGATTGGTTCTAAAATGAGCTCACAAGACACAAACAAAAAAATTCCAGATGACATAGGTACAGACAGGTCTATTGTTGCTAACTGGACACAGACTTTTTGGGAGGAGCTTAAGCGTATAATTGTTGATACAGTCAGTCTGACAGTGGAGAAGGCTTTTGCTTTGATGCTAGAAAAAAAATGCTGTATCAGTGCAACCCAGAATTAAAATGGAGAAATCTCAGAGTCAAACCAAGGCAGTAAGCAAGTGGATGCACTTTACGGAAGTATTTATATACCAAATAAAGCTAAATCTGTTACAGAAGAGCACAATAGAGCTGTCACGGGCCAGGCTGTGGGGCTAGGCAAGCGCGGGGGTGGTCAAAACACAGTCCAAGATCAGAACCGGGCAACCCAACAATCACCGGGAAGAACAAGTCCAGAGTGCAAGACAGGTGGGGTAGTTGAGGGGCAGTCCAGAGCCAGGAACCAGGCAAGTCAGATAACCGGAGAAACCAAGTCCAAATCACAAACTGTTAGCGTAGTCCGAGGGTCAGAGTTTTGAGAGTCAGGAGTCCTGGCAGCGAAGGTTCAGGATGCAGAGTTGAGCAGAGTCAGATGAATTGAGGAGCCCAGGGAAACAAGGCAGGAGGCAGGAATCCGGGTGAGCTGATGCAGAGTGTGGTCAAACTGACTAGTTGCTGGCATGAGTTCTTCATGTGCCAGCGATGACTAAATAGTACTCCAGGCAGTCGGCATTTAGCATGCTCCAAGCACGTCCCAGCTCCTACTAGTACTCAGGGCTAAACAAGCACCAGGTGCACATGCGTGCCTCGCTGCCAGGCTGCCATGTCCCAGCAGTGCTGCTCTTGCAAACAAGACACCAGTGGTGGCAAATCGGGGGGCATGCCAGGTGAGCAGGGATCTGCCCCAGCTATTGCTGGGCTCACCTTGGCACTCGCTGTGCTGTCAGGTGTGGAGGTTTCGGATAACGGGAGCTCATCCCTGGTGGGACTTAGCTCCTCTGCTGGAGCCAGGGGCTTGGGCTCAGCAGGCACCATGACACTATCCCCCCCCAGGGCCCCCCTCCACAGATGGGCCGGGTTTCTCGGGGTAGGCGTCATGGTATTGCTGGACCAAGTCCAGTGCGCGAAGGTTGACCGCTGGTTCCCAGGACTGATCATCAGGACCATAACCTTCCCAGTCCACCAGGTACTGCAAGGAACCCCAGTGGAGATGAGAGTCAAGGATCTGGCAGACTTTGTACTCCTCATCAATGAGGACAGGCGGTGGAGGTGCTGGTGGTGTAGGATGGTCTGGACTGGGGGGGTCGATGGGAGTAATAATGACCAGTGGAAGACAGGGTGGATGCGGAGGTGGTCCAATAGTCATAAGTGAAAGGAAACAGGATTGAGTTGTTCAAGGATCTTATAGGGACCAATGAAGTGGGCATCCAGTTTGTGGGACCAACCTGGACATCGTAGATATTGGGTAGAGAGCCACACCCAATCCCCTACACGTAGAGGAGGACTCTCTTGCCATTTCTGGTTGGCTGCCAGCTTGTACACATCTTTGACTTGCTGGAGCTGTTCCAGGAGTAGGGCTTGAAGGGCCTGCAATTCCTTCAGTTGTGTCTCTGTGGTGGGGACGTTGGTGGGCGTCAGGATAGGGAAGAATAGGGTGATATCCGTAGTTGGCGGAAAAGGGAGTCGTTTGAATGGATGAGTGGACAGAATTGTTGTAGGCAAACTCTGCCAAGGGTAACAGTGGGGACCAGTTGTCCTGCTGGTAGCAGGAGTAACAACAAAGGTACTGCTCCAGGGTGGTGTTGGTGCATTCCGTTTGTCCACCCGTTTGGGAATGATAGGCAGACGACAGGTGCACCTGAGTGCCAAGCCCAGAATGCATCACTTGCCAAAAAAGGGAGGTAAATTGGGAGCCCCGATCAGAGATCATGTGGTTGGGGAGACCATGGAGATGGAAAATCTGCTGGATGTACAGCTGTGTGGTCTCCGCAGCTGTGGGGACTTTGGTGCAGGGAATGAAGTGGGCCATTTTAGTGAACAGGTCCACCACAACAAAGATGCCGGTGTGCCCGTGGGAGTGCGGAAGATCGACAATGAAATCCATGGAGATGGTGTCCCATGGTGCAGAGGGCATGGGTAACAGAAGCAGTAAGATGGGAGGCTTGGCAGGGACGTCTTTCACTCATTGACACACCTCTCAGGAGCTCACGTAGTGCGCTACATCGATGCGGACTCGGGGCCACCAGAATTCCTGGGTCAGGAGGTGGGTCATCTTATGGCGACTGAAGTGCCCAGCGGGAAGGGAATCATGGATTAACTGAAGGATCTTGGTGTGAAGAGGGTCCGATGGGACATAGAGACAGTCTTGGTGGAACAGGAGGCCGTCACGAGTGGTAAGGTCTCCTGTTACCCTGTTCTAGAGGTCTTGTAGACATTGTTGTACCCAGGGGTCTTGGGATTGTTCCGAGCGGATCTCCTCAGACAAGGGACGAGTCCCTTCATCCTCATTTGGGGCATACAGTCCCAAAATCAATCTTAACTCAAAGTAAATTAATTTCTATACTTACAAATCTGCCATGTTCATCTATCAAGTAAAATTCTGGTTTTAAATGAGGGTTAATATACAGTACAACTCCATTTTTATTTTTAAAATCTGCCAAAATAAATTCTTTACCCAGGCTTTGATAGGTCAAATATTTTATATCCTTTTTGTTAAGATGGGTCTCTTGTAGGCAAATAATGTCGTTTTAACTTTTTCAAATGATTTTTTTCTCTTTTGAGGAGCATTTGCTCCATTTATGTTCCATGTTTCGCATTTATAATCCATAATTAAACCATAAGTTTAGAAAAGTCTAAACTTGCATCATCTGGTTTAGTGACCTCCTTTTCCAATTCCTATTGTAGATCTTGTGTAGTTTCTCCTTGGGTTGCTGTTTGCATCTCCTCCAACTCTCGTTTAAATCTTTCTAGAAATTGTCTCACCTTTCGGACAGAACTCAGCATGAATCTCTGCTGTTTGAAAGTAAAAAGCAAGTCTTCCAATTTGTCCTATCAAAATGGGATCCATTTCTATTTTAGTTTTTCAGTTGGAAAGATGTAACATTCTTTTACATAAAATACTAAAAGGTATTTCTTTCTGTACAATTATATCTGTACTGTTCATTTGCAATCTTGAATGAAAATGTTGTTGTCCTGTCTTTTCCCTGACAAAATGCACCAAAGTGTCCCTTGGAACATCTCTAGATTTGGCAAATCTAGAATTTATTCTATACATTTTGTCTATTTCAGAGTTCCTATCTTTCAAATTAAAAACAGCCAAAGTTTTGATAATCCTGTCTCTAATAATTTCATCATTAGTCTCTGGAATGGTTCTGAACCTTAAGCAAAATTCTTTTCCTCTCAGCTCCAGTAAAGCCAGGTTATCTAGTTTTCTTTCCAACTTGGTATCTATTGATTCTGTCGTGGTCTCTAACACTTTCACTTTATCATTGATTTGTTTTACCTCTTCAGATATTTGCTTTGTAGAACTTTCCAACTTTTAAATCTCTTTCATCTCCTCTTTCATTTTTACAAGTCTTTTATCTATCTTGTTCATTTGATGAAATAATTTCTAAAGCAATTCAGATGTAACTACCTTTCAGTGGGTTGTTCAATCAAACCCTTCCTCCTGGTAGGGGCCCTTGTCAATCAAAATCCAGAAGCAAAAGTTTCTCTAACAGGCAAAGAAATAAAAGGACAACAGATTCTGTAACTTCAGCACTTCCACTTTCTACCCTTTCTAGTCAAATAACTGTGACAATGAGATAAGATAGTTAAAGATCTTTGTTATGGCAAGTCATCCAATTAGGTATGCTAGTAAACAATTGCACACAGGTCTGGTATTCTCTGGCTGGCAACTTTATACAAAAGCACTTTCATTTAAAAAAAAAATAGTAAAAATGAAGTAACTGACTCCTTGTTCCATTTTAAAACTTTCTTCTATCTTAGTCCTTGTTAAGCTTTTCGCAACCAGTTCTTAAAACATTATATCATTGAAAGCTGTTTTTACCTTTAGTTTTAAAAAAAGGCTTATCTCACCACAAGCGAATAATCTCTCCTTATCTGTAGAGTTAATTATTTATTGAAGTTAAGAAATGAGGATGGGCAAGGCTTAATGTCCATAAAGGCTATACTGTAGTTATGAGTACAGATGTATTTCCAGTCTCCTGGCTAATCAAACCCTGAGACAATTAGAAAAACTCAATTTTAACAGTTTACTCACAGAGCTGCCAACCAGAGGTCAAGTGGGTTATCTCACAACCTCTCTTTCATCCAGAGAGATTATCAGCCGGAAATCATCTCCCGGCCAGTGTTTTCCACCATGGTGCTTCTCTGCACAGATGTCAGCCTGCCATAATTGCTCACCGGAAACACGTGAACTATGCTTCCAAAGCACCTTGTATCATTTACACTGTTCAATAAAATCTGTGATAGTTTCTTTTCAGTCTCTGACTTTATGAAGATCAGCATGCACATATTCTCTTTGTATCTCATGTAGTATGACTTCATACACTCACTGTAAGACAGTAGATTACTGACAATACCCCACAGTGACAATCTTGTGGACTATTGTGGGTACAGTGCTACAGCTGCTCAGAACTATTGGTACATGGGCCAATTGCAATGGTCTAATATAATTAGGATTCAAGATGCCTTCCAATTTTGAACACCATCAAAGATAACAGGACAGTAAACTTCAACAGCTCAACAGTTCTCATGAAGCCTCCCTCCTACATTACTTCAGGTGTGAAAAATCAAACAGTGGTACTACCGTTAGCTGGAAGGGATCGATAACAATATCTGCTGAGGATTTTTGCTTGGATCCTAAGACACTGCTGTGTCAGACAACCAGGAGCTCCTTTGAATGAATGGCTTTTCCATCTGCAGTGGAGGAGAGAAAGATTTTTACCAATTCCCCTTTCTCCTGTAGACTCTCAATTTGCTTCCTACACATTTTGGATGGCTACGATGAGAGGGGGAGTGGTGGAAACTGTCTTCCTCCATAGCCAGGAATCAAACTTGAGGACTCCTTCACTATGCTGTTCTACCATGCTTTCTGTCATTCTTATAACCTGCCCAACAGGGGAAGTAGGCAAAATTGCAACAAAAGTTGTAAGTATAATTTTAAAACTCTGTGGTCTGTGAATTCCTTATTTGAATGGATCAAACTACCTTCATGTGCTTATCTAGTTTAGTGCCATTTAAAATGTTTTTCCAATACATAATATCACTTTCCTGATTTTACATACATAAGAAATGATAATCTGCTATCTAGAAACAGGAACCATGGGTGCATAAGAAATATTTTGCTTCCTGTTGTATCACAGCAAGGACAGCATAACAGACATCATTTATACTTACACATTTTTGCATACACAGAATCTTCATTTGGAACTGTCTTCTTATATAACGTTACCTATGTTGATTAATCAGCTTTGTCTGGGTGAAAGCTATTACATATTCCTTCATTTTCTCCACTCATTCAGTATACCTTTTAGAAGTCTACCAGCAATATGAGGATGAAATGTTTGAAAGATACTGAGCAAAACAAATTGAAATTTATCATAATAGCAGAAACCTCATGTAGCTGATGGCAATAAAACACTTAAGAGCATCACATGCATGTATATGCACTGTGTATTGGGAGCCTTGGAGTCATTATGGTGCACCTTGTAAGCAGGAAAATGGCAAATGCTTATGTGAAACCCTTCATTAACTTTCTTCAGATGGCTGCCACAGTTATGAGTACATAATGAGCTGTTTTTGTACTTTGAAAGAATTACAATGTTCATACTGACAAATTTAAGATAAGGTTACTGAGCATTTCTACTTATCAAAAGCTAAACATCAACAAGTAAGTCTATGGGCTGAATTCAATATGCAGAAAGAAGATTAAAAAATTGCACTCTACCCTCTGGGTTTTTTGGTGATATAGAAATATAGTGGTCAGAATCTAAAAACTGCAGACTAAGTTTCATGAGCTTATGGAGGGCTTGTTTCTCTCAAGATAGCGGACCCTCACCCATGCTACATGGCTGCCATGGAAAATCACTGGGTAGACTTGGCCTAGTCACTTTCTCTCAGCCTCGCCTACTTCACAGGGTTGTTGTGAGGATAAAATGGAAGAGGTGGATATAGGGCTGCCAATCCAGGCTGGAGAATTCCTGGAGATGTGGGAGTACAGCCTGGAAAATGTGATATTAGGGACGGAAAGGACCTCAGTGGAGTATAACACCACACAGCCCACCTTCCAAAGCAGTCATTGTCTCCAAGGAAATGATCGCTGTAGACTGGAGATCAGCTGTAATTCTGGGAGATCTTCAGGAGAACAATGTTGTAGGCCACTTTGGTTCCTCATTGAGCAGAAAAGTGGAGTCTTTATATCTAAAATAATGTAGTACCCATGTTCAGTCCCAAGCCACTGTGTCAGAAGGAACCCATATTATTACTTGGGACCGTGCAAGGGTTGATCTGATCTGATACAAGCTATGGTTAGGCTCACCAAGACTTGGTGTCAAATATGTGTTCATTTTCATTCTCACAACTTCAAACTTGGGACATATGAAATAGTTCTAATTCTTGATATCAGTAAGACAACTTTGCATTCAGACAAAACCTCCTTCTTATTGCAGAAGGCCCAAAGGGGGCATAGTTCCTCCCAAAAGGAGGAAGTGGTACAGGATGAATGGCACTATGTGTGTTTCTTGTCCCAGCCAAGTAAAGACTGAATAATGCCTAGGGTTTTCTCAGACCACTGATATGAGGGTTACTGAAACAGATCTTAGTATTAGTTATAGCTTTTACAGTAAAGTTAGCAAATAAGTCTACAGGATGAATTCACTCTGCAGAAGGAAGATTTAAAAGTGCACTCTGTCAGCTGGTTTTTTGTTGTGATATAAAAATATAGTGACCAGAACATATTAGTTATAGCTTTTACAAATAAATACTGTGAAGAAGGTTTGCTTCTTTTTATGTACTGGTTTGTATTAGGGTTATCAACCTTCAAGTAGGGCCTGGAGATATCCCACTATTACAACTGATTTCCAGGCAACAGATCAGTTCCACTAGCAAAAATGGCTGCTTTGGAGGTCAGACTCTATGACATTATATCCTGAAGTCTCTCCCTTCCCCAAATCATGTCCTCCTCAGGCTCCACCCCCCAAATTGTCAGATATTTCTCCACCAAGAGCTAGTAACCCAAATTAGTATATTGGGTTGCCGGCATCAGGCTGGCAACTGGTGGGAGACTCACCAGTTGGGTAGGGCCCTTGTCAACAAGGTATTAATGTTGCCAGCAATATGATGACATTATCATGTTACTGCCAATGCCAATTTGCCCCCATTCCCCCACATTTTTTTCCTGCTTCCCAGCTGAACAGTGGTGGGAACAGCCAGCAGGAGATGGGGGAACCTCTGGCAGTAGTGGGAGATCTGGCACCTCTAGTCTAGATGGAGATGTATATTGTAGGTGAAAAACCCAAGCAATACAAATTTACAAGTGCTTTATTTGCTTTGAAGTGATACTTGTACTGTGTTTCATCTGTGATAATTTGAAGAAATCTAGAATGATTTTAATTTTTTAAAGAAATCATAAACCACTAAAAAATGTATTCAGCTGTTACATCTTGAACACATATTCTTCAAACAGGCACCTAAATGCAAATAACTTTTAAGGGTACATGTCCTAGTAATACACTTCTATAATAACTCAGTTCCTCTTCTGTTCAGTCAACGATCTGAAACAGTGCTGCTTGCGGGTGTAGCCACCTGCACTAGTGTAGAAATCTAGCTTGGGCGTCTGCTGCTTTCTAGGCCAGCATGAAAACCTACTTGCAGAATAAAACCTGTATAGTATAGTATAGTTTATTATTACGGTCTTAAGACCAACATACAGAGTAAGCATAATATGTGAGGGAGAGAAAAAAAGTTATAATATACGAAAATAGAAATCTGAATTTAAAAACTTTTAAAATGCAGTTCCCACAATCTAAGAAATAATGTACAAAACTCAGTGACTGAATGTGTAATCTCTGCATTCTTATCTGATAGGAGCCAGTGAAGCCTTGCTTTGTTTGTATTAATGTGCCCAGGTGTCCTATCGACTAATGTGCGCAGGTGTCCTATCAACTAATGGGGTAATAATTTTAAGATGAGCCTCCCTGTAAAATGGACAGCTGAAGAACATATGCTCTACCGATTCAATCTCACTTAAAAGGCAGGGGCATAGCCTTTCAGAGTAAGGGGTTTTATTGTACCTGCCTTGAATAACCGAAGATAGAAGGTCAGAATATCTAGCTAGGGCAAATGCCCTTCTAGAATTCTTTCCCTCCACTGAAGTTAAATATATTGCCGGCTCGATGGTGCTTTTGAGATTTAACAACACACCAAGTTTGGAAGCCTTAGAGACGTCAGATGGTAGTCAGAATAAAATCTGTAATAAAGAATACAGCCACAGTATAATCCCACTATGAATATTCCACGTTCATCTATATTAACATGTAGAGAGACCAGGGCTATTTTTGGGCTGAAACGCCCTGGAATGGCATTCTGGCTAGCTTCTGAGCCCGCCCCGCCCCCGCCAAAAGCCCTGCCCCACCCTTGGTGGAAGCAGCAGCAGCAACAAGCACCAGAGCACATGCTCGTCCTGTTGCCACCCGCTGCTGCTCTACTTTGCCGCCCAGCCAACAGGACTCTGGGCCCGTTCTTCCTCAGGCAAGGTAGGTAATTTAGCTGCCAGGGGAGGTGGATGGGGGTGGGAAGGCCTTGGTGCCCTCTTTTCCCCTCGCAGCGCGGCCTGGCAGCCCTTGAGGCCCTGGTGCCTTTGTTCTCCTCCTTTCCCATGAGGGCCTCCCGTTCTGCCGGCCCCACTCCACGGATCTTGCTTTCTCTTTTCCTACAGATCATCCTGGAAGGGCTCCTATCCTGCAACACCGCCATTGTCCGAGAATGATGCTTAAGATCCCTCCCATCTCTTTCTTTTGGAAGCGAATGCTTTGAAATGGCCATCCCCTTTTTGCAAGGAGTGGTAGCGTGTGTGGGTGTTTAGGGTTTGCATCATCCCCACGTGGAGTGGCTGACCTAGGGGCATCATTTCCCCACGTGGAGAGGCTAACCTAGGGGCATCATTTCCCAGCCTGACCTACCTCTCAGGTTGTGGTTGTGAGGGTAAAACGAGAGGAGGAGAGAAATGTGTCTGCTTCCCTGCCTGCTCAGGAGAAAGGTGTCCCAGATCTGTGCCATTCCTTTTGCAAGGACGTTTGTTTTCCTATTGTTGTGTGTGTTTGTTGTTTGATGTGCAAATGGAACTTAAATGTGCTGCGTGTGTTTTGGCACAGCCCCCCCCACACACACACTGAAAAAAGATCTCTTGGTTTGAAAAGATCACCTATTAGCAATGCAAAAAGGTGCATTCCTTTCCCAAGAATGTTTGTGAATGCAAAGGGGGAGGGGACTAGCCGCCACTCCCCCCTGTCCGCTTATGGACTCTCAAATATTATAGCTTCCTCCATATATAAGAAGAATGAGCCTGGCAGCTTTCTGCCACTGGCCTTCCTGAATGTTTGGTTTGTGTGGAAGAGTCTGGCAGGCAGACAAAGGCCAGTGGGATCTCATGTACTTTCAGTTCATATTACCAGTAGGGCAGCTGAGGTGTGTTTGTGCTGGTCTCTTATGGGAAAGCACATTTTCCTGAGATTTATAATTTCTGGAAGGAAAAAGAAATGCTAGCTTGGGCATTTACAAGAAAGTAAAAACTATTTTTTTCCTAGAGAGAGTAATGCTGTCTGCAGTACATCTGTTAAACATCTTCATTAGGTTGCATGCTAATTGCTGCTCACCCTCTAACTGTATGTACGGGCTGGTAACTTCCATTTCAGTGTCTTTGAGGAAGTGTGTGTGCACATGAAAGCTCATACCTTTAATAAACCTTTGTTGGTCCTAAAGGTGCCACTGGACTTGAATTTTGTCCTGTTGCTTCATACCAACACTGCTGCCCACCTGAATCCATTTTGCTTTTGTCATTGGAGAAGTGAATTAAGCAATATCTAAGATCGTTTAGTTCAAACTTGCAGCAACAAAATTTCTCACTGTTTTTGTGTTATATGCTTGAGGAGATTTTTATAGGATTATAACAGGCCTGATTGTTTTCCTTCCCACTACTGGAATGCAAGAGGGCCTTGGCCTGTTCTTTTCTTCCACTGTCATCCCCCCACCCCTGGAAGTTATTGAGGTAGTAGTATATGGCCATAATCCACTAGAGCAAGAAAATATACCATTCTAGGCATTTAGGTTTGTGTTAGAAACACAAGCTACAATGTCAGGTAGTACCTTGTTGTTCAGTCAGTGTGAAAGAGTCTTAAATATATAACTAGCAATTAGATTTGAATAGAATTCTAAGTTACAGGCATATTCTCATAAGTGGATTATCTGGCAGTGTATTAAATCAAATGGCAGGAATGCCCAGTGGAAACAGTAGGAGCTCTCTGAAGGCCCACCGCATATGATGGGAGCCACGGCCAGTAATGTTTTTTTTATTTGACTGGACTTTATTGAAATGCTGTAAAGATGGAAATAGAAGAGGGAATGGATTAAGAGAAATACTGGATTTCACTCATTCTGTTCCCTGTGAGGGTCATGGTTTTCTCCACCCCTGTCCCCTCCTTTTGCACAGTTTTACAAGGTAAAGTGACACTTCATCTCCTGTATGGTTCACAAATCTGTTGGTATAAAGACTTCCATCCCTTGGAAGCAGTAAATTTCTGCAAAACAGACAACCTTATCAAGGGGGAATAATTCGCCATAAGAGGGAAATATACCTCCCAGCAGAAACCATTAACCCCCCCCCCTTTAAGTTATTTGTTTCCCTCCTCTTTTTTACACAGAAGTCTACAGTTTTAAAGTTCATCAATTCTTGTGGCAGCTAATTGTGGGTTAAAAGAGCCTAGGAGACCAGCCTAGCCTCCTTTTTTTTTTGCCCACCAGTCTCAAAATGCAGAAGGGGGATCCTGCTAGGGATGGTTTTGCATTTCTTCTCCTTGCTGTTTCAGTCCTCAAATCCCCAATTTTGATATGGACAAATTAATGTATGATTTTCTGGTTCTGTACCATTTTCGTTGCATCTTCTGTGTATAAATGTATACATTTCTCAATCTGACTTGTGCATCGATAAATTGGCCTGATACTTACCAATGATGCACTTGGAAGTGTGTGTGCTTGTGTGTGTATCTATATACCTAAAACAGGGATCAAGAAAGAAAGGAGTAAATAGACAGAATAAATTGTGGTTCTTTTCATGTAATCCTCAGCAGGCAGTAGCACACTGTTAACATTAAGACAGGGTGTTTATAAAACACCTTATTTCTCCACTTGAAATATATATGCCCTATTGACCTTTTCTTGGTCATTTAAACCCTGGGTTTGAATATCATGCTGTAAAACGAACACATGCACTGTTCTTTGAGAGTCCTTAGATGTATATTTGGTGTTTCTTGAGGAGCACCAAATACAACTTTCGGAATAGAATAGGGGCAGATGTCACTTGACACTCATCTCTCTATATATTTATATATAGTACCAAGAAGCCAACAGGGCATGTATAGGCATATATAGTATCATGAAGCCAACAGGGAATTCTTCTGGGAACTGCAGGAGAAGGAGAAGGAGAAGGAGAAGGAGGAGAAGGAGAAGGAGAAGGAGGAGAAGGAGAAGGAGAAGGAGAAGGAGAAGGAGAAGGAGAAGGAGAAGGAGAGGAGAAGAAGAAGAAGAAGAAGAAGGAGAGGAGAAGAAGAAGAAGAAGAAGGAGAGGAGAAGAAGAAGAAGAAGAAGAAGAGGAGAAGAAGAAGAAGAAGAAGAGGAGAAGAAGAGGAGAAGAAGAAGAAGAAGAAGAGGAGAAGAAGAAGAAGAAGAAGAAGAAGAAGAAGAAGAAGAAGAAAAGAAGAAGAAGAAGAAGAAGAAGAAGAAAAGAAGAAGAAAAGAAGAAGAAGAAGAAAAGAAGAAGAAGAAGAAATTGAAAAGGGAAAATTTGCTTATCCCTGGAGCAAAGGCCTACTGACCCATACGCTTCAATGGTCCTGATTTTACTGTCTGGTCTGGTAACAGAGTTAGTATATGCATGCATGCCTCAGAATTCAGCATCCTCCTCCTGGAGCTCAAAAACTTAAAATTTGTATCATAATTTGATCACCCATGTATGGAAACACAAATTTACATCCTATATGCCACTGCTTGATAATTCCTTCTCTAGATCATAAAAATTCCTGAATGTCTTTTGGTTGCAGCTGTTCTATATGTTGGGAGCTGGCCTGTGCATGTGTGTCCTATTCCTTCCACGGCCAGCCTTCCCACATGTACACAAATGCAGGCCAGAAGTAACACCACGATGCTGGCAACCGGGGTGGATTCTAGTTTCAACCAGCCCCAGGAACCAAACCTTTCTGATTCCAAGCAAAGCATGGGTTGCCAGTTCAGGTATCATGTGGAACCACGGTTAAGCTTCCTTAACCATGGTTTGTCATGATGTTGGCGTTCAGTCAGTGGCTTGGTTCAAACATAATACAAAACTATGGCTCATTTAAAGTATGGCTGAGTACATGAAACTGTCACATTCCAAGTAAAAACACTGCTCTGTCAAAGTGAGTATCACGATGGGTAGCTGTGTTAATTTGTCTGTAGCAGTAGAAAACAGCAAGAGTCCTGTAGCACCTTAAAGACTAACAAAATATGTGGTAGGATATGCGCTTTCGTGACCACACTACTGGTAATGTGGGGGTGTGGCCTGTTATGCTAATGAGTTTCTGATGTTGGGTGTGGTCTGTTATGCTAATGAGTTCCTGCTGGGCTTTTTCTACAAAAAGAGCCCTGAAAGAGACTATAACCTGACAGAAAATCTGTGCCTTAAAACAGCTTGCCTCATAAACTGCTGCAGTCTCTCTTCAGAAGTTGGAATTTCTCTCTCTCCTCTCTGACCTGAATATTTATGAGCGTAAGTGAAATAAGACTATGGGAGACATGTCACCACATCCAGTGTGTACTTTTTTTTTTTAACCACTGTTCATTCCTAAACCAATTGCTGGAGGCTACATATCATGATAAAAGCTCGGTGGTTTAATCCCCATTCTTGATGCATGACGAAGGGTGTCAAATAAACATAAGATTTTTTAAAGGGTCAGCAGACATTATGAATAGGGACAGGCATGAACTGGCTCAAGAACTAAAGTTTGTCATGAATTTTGTCCAGTTCATGCTTCTCAAAGCGATGTTCATGGAAGGGTGGCCGACATGAACATTCCATGAACTTTGATGCTGTTCATGGCAATCCGTGGGGGTTCCATGAATTTTGATGCTGTTCATGGCAATCCGTGGGGGTTCATGAATGGATATATTTCTAGACAGACTTGTCGTTCAGTCGCACAGTCGAGTCTGACTCTTCGTGACCCCATGGACCATATCATGCCAGGCCCTCCTGACCTACACCATCCCCCAGAGTGTGCTCAACCCCATGTTCACTGCATCAATAACACTGTTAAACACTGTTTAACCAGACAGACTGCCTCCACTCAATTAAACTGTTTATAAAACTTCAAATCAATGGGGGGGGGTGGAATTATCCAGCCTCCAAAGAGCTCCCATTCTGCTCTATGGAATAAGAATGCTATATATCAGTTCTGCTCCACAGCCTCTCCCCTGTTCGCAGTTAAAGAGGCACGGAACTACTTAAAAGCAGAGCACATTCATAATTTATTTCTGATTGTGAACACCTCTCCCATGCTGGGGCTTGGGTGTTAGGTGGACTCAGGGTTCTGAGCCACTCCGTCTCTCTGCTCAGGCTGAGTGGAGGGGCTGAGCTACTGGGTGCCTTGGCTAAGTGACGACCCACATGTTATACCCTGCTGATTGTGAACTTCTCTTCATTGCTGAGGTTGTGGTATTAGGTGGGCTCAGAGCTCTGAGCCACCCCATCTGTCTATTCACACCAAGTGGTGGGGCTTAGCTACTGGGTTCCTTGGCTGAGTGAGGACCCATATTTTATACCCTGTTGATTGTGAAATTCTCCCCCCCGCTGGGGTTTGTTAGGTGAACTTAGGGCCCTGACCCACCTGCCTCTCTGCTCATATTGAGTGCCTCAGCTGAGGACTCGCATTGCATAACATCCTGATTGTGAACTCCTCTACCCTACTGGGGTTTGGATGTTAGGTGTACTCAAGAGATCATGCCCATGCAAGAGAGATTAGGCCAGATAACAGTACTTGTGTGGCCAGTACTTGCTTCAAAAAACATTCCTCTTCTTCCCTTGCTCATGTGGTGTGGCTAGGGTGCCTGCCAAGCTGTCATAGGGTTACTCTAGGGAGCCCCTGTTGGAACACTGGGGATGTCTACCTTTCTGTCCTTCAGAATCTGCCTTTGGAGACTCAGGGGGCTGTGAGCATGGGGGTGATGATTGCCTTGCATTCAGTGTCTGGCTAGGGATGAGTCTGCCCAGGTGACGTTTCCCTGTGAGTTTGATGTCACTTGTTTGTTCCTGAGCCATTCCATAGACTCCTGTAACTGCAGCTGCAGCTTCTTTGGGAGGGGGTGTCTGTGACTTGGACCCCAGAAATGTAATCTACTCCCAACTTGGAGAGATTGTAGAAGAGCAGGCAGTAGGGTGAGCTTGCAGGGGGTCTATTCTATACACATTTGAACCTGCTGATGTTCCCCCAAAAGCACTTTCCTGGGGGCACCTTCTTTGGGGTACCATCACTTGGACCCCCGTCATCCTGTGTGCCCTTCTTCCCTCCTCAGCATTATCTGTTCATCTCCCCCTTCTGCAGTTGTCTCGTTTTAACTTTTCTGTATCTTCTCTTCCAGTTCCCCCCTTTTATCTTTTACTTTTCTTCATCTGTCTCCACTCTCCTCCCCACTGACACTAACTGACCCTTGGAATCTTCAGCAATGTTAGTTGTGGGTTGCCTAGCAACTCCAAAAATGGCCACCAGCATACTATCATGATATCTTGATGGCACATTTTTCTTAAAGTAGTAGATTTTTTCCCTATGGTTTTCAGTTTGTTTCACATTTTTCAACAAACCTGGGGGTTACCCAAGGCTTCTACAAATACCACCCGTGTCTGTCTCTAGCTTCACAGGGTAGATTTTTTGATCCACACTCTATTTCCAGGTTCAGAATTAGATATAATGATGTTACTAAAAGATATTCTTCTCATGTAATTGTAAATTCTGACATTCTATCATATCTACTTCTTTTTTGACCAAAGGATCCAATACACTGCCTGTCTGATTCAGTGATTCATGTGAAATCTCTTCCATAGATGTGTTACTTTCATGGGATGTAGTGTAAGGAT
The DNA here is from genome assembly GCA_029375565.1 of Gekko gecko. NCBI lineage: Eukaryota > Metazoa > Chordata > Lepidosauria > Squamata > Gekkonidae > Gekko > Gekko gecko. The sequence continues at coordinate 115,870,991 of JAPDNY010000007.1, forward strand.
CATAATAAACACAAGAGTGGCTTTTGTACAGAAACCTGTTGTACCAAAATATAATAACATCAATTTTACACAAACTTGCCTGCATGATCTCTCAACTGTCTAGAGTAACACGATAGTTTTGATAAAGAAGCTACCTTTTAGACTTAGACAAACCAATCCAATATGCTGAAGGTACCTTCTTCTTTTCTGTCTGCTTTGAAATACAACTTGGCAGGAAGTAAAAGGCTCACAACTAATTCTAAATCTGTTCTCTCAAAACTTTGTTTTCCAAATACCGTAAAAGAATAGTTATGGGGTCAAATACCTGATTATTATATTATTATTGTATGGCATTGTGTGTAGTATAGCCAGGAGATCCTAAGATTGTCTGGCATCCAAAAGTTTAGCTCTATTTGCATTTTTGCACTACTGGGTGGTGAGCTAGACTTTCAGACCCGGCCACCAAGTGGCAAGAGCACGTGTCGGAAATAAGCTTGCAGATATTTGAAAAACTGAGGTCTGTGGCCCAACATTTCTCCCATTACTTCTTTATAAGATAACAAACAATTTCCAATGAAGTCTTCTATTGTATATAAACTAGTATTCACCCAGGTGTTGACAGACTCCTGATGTATTGTATTTGGTAGCTATTTGTTTTTTAAAAAAAGACTGCAGTGAATGAAGCTGTACTGGGCAATAGTCAGATTTCCAAAATAATGCTAGTTTCTAGATTAGAAAAGAATATTTCAGCATTTTATTTCAGTAAATTTACCTGAGCCATTCCATAGACTCTAATTCTCAACATGCCTCCAATGTGTGGATACTTATTTCAGTAGAAAGGGGGCACATGGAGTGTAGAGGGATTTTCTTGCACACTTGGGGCACTCCCCAGTCATGCAGGAAAATCTTACATTTTTATAAATTTTTACAGGGCTTACTTAAATCTTCCCAAAACTAAAACAGCTCGTTCTGTTCATGCACAGAGAACTCACTCAGGTGCAGAAATAGTCGCTGCACCCACAAGGGAAGCCACCATGCCACTAACCATCCTCACCGCTGCTCCAACTGCTGTGGCAGCAATGAACACCGGCACTACTGGGCAAACCTGTTGCAACACCCAGGAAATCAAATAAATAAATAAATATGCTGTGGCAACAATTGTTCCTGCTACTGCTAAGCCTGCCCCAGCAAGAACCGTCCATGCTGACACTGCAGGAATGCCATCTCTCCAATACCCATCCCCACCGCCTACAGGTCCACCATCAACTAACAGACCTGCAAATTGCCATCCATGCTGCCACTTGCACTGCCACACAAGATCCATCCCTACAACCACCAGGACCACCACCAACGCAAAGGAGGGTAGGACCGCAGCTTCCCAAGCCACCACTGGGGCTGCTGCAAACACTGAGGAGGGGAAGAGGGGGGATTGGCTGGGGAAAGAAAGACAAAACGGGAAATTGGCTTGAGGGAGACAGACAAGATAAGAAGGGGAGAAGTCAGTGGGTCTGGCAGCTGCAGGGGAGCCTGGGGAGAAAGTGTGTGTGGGAGATAAGATTCCCCCCCATGCGAGTATCACAGGCTGGTTGGCCAGCTCCACTTATATACAGACAGACAGGGTTGAGTCCTGGATCTGTAGAGTGCTGGCTGGGTGCAGCAGAGTCCTCCAGGTTTGCAGGACCTGTTCGACCAACACCTTCTCCAAAAGAGTGATCTTGCCTGGTGTTTTCAGACCCAGCCACCAAGTGGCAAAGTTTGGTTAGCTCTGCTACTACCAGATGGGGTTGGCCATCTGCCTTCCATCTGTGAACCTGAAACCGCTGCCAGAAAGTCTCTTCTGTGATCTCATAGCAGTCCAGAATAGTATTCTTAAGGACATTGTAGTCAGCTGCTTGAGTGCGTAGGATGGCCTGGGACCCTCTGGTCAAGTATGGCACCAGAATGTATGACCACTGGTATTTTGGCCACTGAGCAATTGCTGCTGTTCAGTCAAAAAATTCCAAATATGCCTCAACATCACCTTCAAGAGTCAACTAGGCCAACTGTAGCGTGGGAGCTTGGACACCTGGGGGCTGACACCCCACTCCTCCCAAGGGTCTGGATGCTTCCCAGGCCCAGCTAAAGCCCTGTATCCTAGCCACCTGGGCTTCCTGTTGTTGCATCATCCTATATCGCATTATCTTGACTTTTCGGTCTGCTAGCCACTGCCCAAACTGGGCAAAGTCAAAGCCCCCATTACCTGTAGGCGTCTCAGTCATGGTTCCTGGGGAGGGGACCCATAGCTTAGCTAGGGCAATCAGAGGACGGCTGGGCTTCCAACCCACAGGAGATGTAGATGAGGGTGGGGCAGAGTCCCCATATGGGCCACCAATTTGTCAAGTCTTGGATCTGCAGGGTGCCAGCTGGGTGCAGCAGTGTCCTCCAGGGCACGACTTTTATGCTAGGGAGGTTGGCAGTGGCCTCAGACGATGCAGGAGGAGGAGGGGCTGGCAGACACCTGAGTTACTCTCTCCTGCTCATGGATTCCCATTGCTCTCTCTAGACCTCTTGGCCTCTCCCATGCTCTTCCTCCCTGGCCAGCCTTGAGTTCCTTTCTTAAGTCTTTCCCTTTGGCCCCACCAAGCCGTCCAATCCCTCTTCTCCCCCAAAGGGTTGCTCTCACTCTCTCCTTGAGCCCACCCTCCCAGCCTTACCTTCAGCATGGGGTGAGAATGACACACCTGTTTCCAATCTCCCCTGGCCACCTGAACTCACATTCATCATTTCCCTGTCACTGTAACTAGCCTCTCCTCCCACTGGGCAAAGTCCCTTCCGTAATCCAGCTGTGAGCCTGGGAGATGTTGGTAATGCTTCCCCGAGCTGTGAAATGCTGTTTACTGCTTTTTTTTTTGACAACTGTCTGGCTACCTTCAAGGTCTGTGAGTGCAGGGGTGGGGCTGGGACCTTAATCCCCGAGATATATAGATATATAGATATATATACATACACCTCCTATCTTTACACAGTGAATCCAAGGCAGTTCACAACAATAAATAGTATCAGTTTTAAACCTGAACATTAACAAAGCCAGCAGCCAAAAACAGGACACCAATGCAGTTACTGATTTTTACATATTTTTCTCCCCCCCCCCTTTTCTTTTCAAAATCTTATTTAATTATTGGGTTTTCTTCCCCTTGTTCTTTTGAAAGAAATGTTGAAAAAACAGCATCCAGATCAGAGCATATTTTCAATATTTTATCTGCAATAAACTTTGCAAAAGTTTCACAGCTAATTGTTCCTGAGACAATAAAGGCTCAGATTTTGGAGGCAGCAACTGCCAAGCTACCTTGAGTAATGGCGATGGTTATGAATTAGCTGATGCAAAAGCAGCAGAGAAGTAACATTTCTCTGGTGCTACTGCTGCCACTTCATAAGTCTATCAATGGGCTGAACAGCATAATTTATCAGATTCAGTACGAATTCTCTGCTGACTTTATTCTAGGCATCTCCCGGCCCTCTTCAGCTCACTCAGCTCCATAGGTAAACCAGGTATCCAGGTTTCATGCCAAGGGGGAGTGGTTGAAGAGGGGCAACACTGCCGATAGCTTTAAGGAGATTCACGTTCCACACTCCCACAACAACCTCAACTGAGCATGTAAGGCTTCAAAATTTTTAAATCAGCACTTTAAATTGAGCCTGGACATAGATTGGCAGCCAGTACAACCATGCTGTACATTTTTAATGTGAGAAACCTTGCTTTAAGGAGCATTTTATTCCTTCTAAAAGAAAATATTTATAGGATTTTTTCCCCAGTGCCTCCTCAAATTTTAAGCCTTGGAACAAAACAGAAAAATGTTTTTTTCCTGAGTTTTACTGGGGGGGGGGGGGGGCTGTTATACATCTAGCACAGAACACAAAAGAAGCTGATCAGAGAATCAGTTTCTGTACATATTTATGCAAAGAGGTGGGCCCAACATCATGAATAATAGAGCCAGTACCTTCCATTACCTAGAAACTGTCAGCCAGTGGACCTGTTTTAAAACAGGTATAATATTCATAGAATCAGAGTTGGAAGGGACCTCCAGGATTATCTAGTCCACACCCCTGCACAATGACCACTGTTCCACAACCAGAAGATGACACAAAACTTCCAGGATTGCTTCCTGACAATTTCCCTGGGTATGTAAAAAAGGGCCACAAGAACTAAGCACTGAGGCAACCCTTCCTGCCCTCCCTCTCATGACTGCCTAAATTCACAGAATCCAGATTGTATCAGATGGCCATCTAGCCTCTGCTTGAAAACCTCCAAAGAAGGAGAGCCCACCACTTCCCGAGGAAGCCTGTTCCACTGAGGAACTGCTCTGTCAGGAAGTTCTTCCTAATGTTTAGCTGAAAACTTTTCTGATTTAATTTCAACCTATTGGTTCTGGTCTGACCTTGTGGGGCAACAGCTTCTTTTTTGTTCTATTCTCATAGTGGCTTTGCCAGATAGCAACCCAGAAGAGCTTACATTATTCCCCTCCCCAAACAGGAGGAAGCATGGATCCAACTTGAAGACCAACACTTTTATAACTCCTATAGATCCTGTCTACATCTTTCAACAAGATCAGTCTATACACTGAACTCTGATAAGTGGGTGCTTCCAACACTTCATACGGTCTATCACTGACCTGGTGTCAGATTGCATTAGCACCTTATTTATTTATTCCATTTTTACCCCGCCCTCCCCACGAACGGGCTCAGGGCAGCTTACAATGGGGCAACTAAGTGCCAAAGATAAAACAGCTTAAAAACAGATAAAACATTTCACAAAAATATTCCACAGCAAAGTGCAGACGGGTTCAATGGCCCTCCTCTGGACACATTCCAGTTTGTCTATGTCTTTCTTAAATTGTGGTGCCCAAAACTGAACACAATACTCTAGGTGAGGTCTAACCAGAGCAGAATAAAGTGATACTATCACTTCATGTGATCTGGACACTATACTTCTGTTGATACAGCCCAAAATCGCATTTGCCTTTTTAGCTACTGCATCACACTGCTGACTCATGTTCAGTGTATGGTCTACTAAGACCCCTAGATCATTTTCACACATACTACTGCCAAGACAAGTCTCCCCCATACTGTAATTATGCAGTTGAGTTTTCCTTCCTGAATAAAGAACTTTACGTTTATCCCCATTGAAATTTAATTGATTTGTTTTAGGCCAGTTTTCCAGCCTGTCAAGATCATCCTGTATCTTGACTCTGTCTTCTACCATATTTGCTACTACTCCCAATTTAGTACCATCTGCAAATTTAATAAACATTCCCTCTAATCCTTCATCCAAATTGTTTATAAAGATGTTGAACAAAACAGGTGAATGAATGAATAAATGAATTAATACCCAACTGCGGCTAAATAAGATAGAACATCAGCAACCTTGTCCAGCCAAGTTTCAGACAAAAAGGCAAGGTCTACCTACTACTCTAACAGCAAAATTATACATTCTTGAGATCTTAGTTGTTACAGATACGTTATTACACAACCGTTGTGGTTGAAGCAGTGGCCTCACCCCCACATCTCTCAGGGCAGAATGGAAATGGCATATCTACATCTCATCCTCTGGTTCCTAACACTGTCAAATCTCACAACCTCATGCACTGCCCTGCTTGCCTTTTGGATGAAATACAAATCAGGGCTCTATAGTGAGAGGGTGGAATCCATAGGAGTTGCTTACTCATCAGTGAGTGGAAGATTCCCATCTGGATCCAAATGTCCAAATATGTCCAAAATCATTTTAATATTTTAACTCTAACTTTAGACTTTACAGATACTTGAATGAGAACTCAACAACTGCTTTCTTAAAATACAAATGAGCATATAAGTACCCCTGTACTGCCTTCTGATGCTGGTCAACAAAGCAAGATAGCCACCACCAAACACAAAGCCACCAATACCCTTCTTGGACACTTTGGTCATAAGGATGCAATGGATTACAGCATCAACAGCTGTAGAAAAGTCCACAAATATTAACAGTATCTTGCTCCCTGACATCTCTCTCAGCAAAAGTCAATCAAGACAGTTTCATTTTCAGATCAAGATGGAAACTGGATTGAAACAGGTCAATATAGGTTCATCTCATCCAAGACCACCTGCAACTGCCACCACATGCTTGAATACCTTGCCCCCAAAGAAGGCGTTTGCTACTAGTTGTCAATTGTTTAAATCATTTGAACTCAAAACCCATCTATAATGGACCCATAATATCTCTGATAAATAGAAAAGTTTTTCAGTCAGATCCCTACTAATTTAACTGGGGAGGTCATAGTATGAAAATACTTGAAGGAATTTGCTCTAATACAGGACAGAAAAGCAACAAAAGCACCATCTGATCATTTTGCTTCCACTTTAAGAAAATAACAGCTTTCAGTAAATACATTTAAATCCAGCATCCCAAGAAAAGTATTTCTGCACTGAAATAGCTTCTAATATCTCTATCCTGATAAAATGTAAATTACGGGAACTATAAATACCCAGGCTTGCATTGGCTGCAAGTCACCAAGTTTGCTATCCATTATTTCACATAAAACAAACAAAATTCTGGCATACTATTTAGCCTACTAAAGATTTCAGCATACAAGAAAACTCTTAGTCTTATGTGAACTTACCATGTACCACATACTTGGCCATTTGGGATCATTAAAATATGTAGATTGGGTACCAACAGGTTTGTAATCTCTCTTTATCCTTCTTTTTACAACTTGCTGTTCTATCCATTCCACCTGTCAATACAAACAAACAGTAAACATAAAAAAGCTACCATGGATATTCTAAAATAAATATAATATCTGAAGATATTGCTGTTAACAGGCACAAAAGCATATTCAGGTGCCAAGTTCCTTTTAATTTTATAGTTATTTAAAATACGAAATTTAAGCAGCACATCTGCATAGATAATAGTACTAACCACACTTAAATGAACACCACCATTTCAGAAAATACTTTGGGGTTATTTTAGGAAGAACCAGACAGACAGACAGACAATGGAGGAAACAAGCAAGCTAATGATTTTGCCTAACAAAAACTTTTTATATATTCATTCTATCCCAATAATTTAGCAGCATAAATTGGTATGTAGCTAAATATAAGGATGATTTATGTCCCCCCTTTATTATGAAACAGATAACAACAAATAAGGGGGAAAAGGGAAAAAATGGTATACCCAGGGCTATTTTTGTGCAGGAACGCACAGGAATGGAGTTCGCCATGCCCAGCAGGAACTCATTAATATAACAGGCCACACCCAACAGCAGAAACTCATTGGGATTGGCTACATTTGGGGTGTGTGGCCTAACATGCAAAGGAGTTCCTGCTACAAAAAAAAAAAAGCCCTGGGTTTTGACAACAAACAAGGTAAACAGAATAAGAAGCAAAAGGTGGGTGTGGCTGGATGACCACACTTCTGGTGACATGGGGGTGTGGCCTAATATGCTAAGGAGCTGTGCTGTCAGGGGTGTGGCCTAATATGGTAATGAGTTTCTGTTGTTGGGTGTGGCCTATTATGCTGATGAGTTCCTGCTGGGCTTTTTCTACAAAAAAAGCCCTGGGTATACCAGTGATGAAATATTATAGAGATAAGGAAGATGAATAAGCAAAGTTACCATTAGTAAATATTTTAAATTCTTAATCAACAAAACAAGAAGCCCTGAGACAAGAATGGCACTCAAACTGATTAAAAGTTTTGTCTGCTTTAAAAATTATCATGATAATTATTTCTTTTCTAATTTGCCCTTAGTTTTACAAAGTGCTTTCCCTGTACTGACTGTGAATCTCTTCCCAGTAATGAAACTATTTTGGTCAAGATGAATATCATTGACCGTTACCTTAATTTGTGATTCATAATCAATGTTTAATAAAATTAGTAGTCTGTAAGATCCAAGATTGGTTGGATCTTTATTTGGTTTTTGAATTAAAATATTTTTGCCTCATTTCAAGTTCTAGCAGGAAACTTCATTTAAACTAGATTTTTGCAAGGGGGGAGAGATTTTTTAAAAATATCTAGCCTAGTCTTATCTGTCCCCCCCTCATTTCTAGTTCCATGTATTCAAAAGCATTTATTACATCTGTAAAGATAAGGAATTGAGTATGAAAATATGATCTGTGACCCTGATGAGCATCCTTTTGGCTTCTCTTTTATGATCTGGTTATAATTTAACCTGCATTACCCTGCTGCTTAGTTTTCTGTTAACTGTTTACATTTTATTTAAGAATAAATGGCTTCTGATATTAACAACAGATACTTGGACATATTCCATCCTTTGATTCTTGAAAGTTTCCAAAGTGGCACAAGGAGCTACTGTTAAAAAAAATGCTGCTGCGTATATTGCACCTCTTGCAATGTGCACCTCTGGATCAAAGACTTAGTGTCAAAGTAAAACTTATAATGACAATGTTATTTTTAACTTGAATATTCTTACAATCAATTTTGGCTTAAATTCCAAAGTTTTCTTTAATTATTCTAGTTTTACTTGAGATAGTGCCTGGACAATAGAAAATAATTAACTGGAGTATTCAAGTGCTAAATTTGAACCAAGATTCATGGGTACAATTCAGAATTACATACATTCTAATTGTCCCCATTACCAGGGACACTCTGTTTTATGATGCCTATTATGATTAGACTTACTAGGTTATCCACTGTGGAAGGACACCTCCCACTATTTGCCTGCTGTCCTTGCCACTGCTCAGTGGGGTAAAATGAGGTAAAACCATTGAGTTGGGGGAAATCCTAAAGTGTCACACTGTTGTGGTGTCACTTCTGGATTTGAAACCCATTCCTGCCCCCTCTCCTACCTAATCATGGTAAGTCATTGTTCTTACTTGATACCTTTTGTTTTACTTTTAGGGGATATTTATTTTTAGTGTCAGTTGTTAGGATTGTCAGACTTTTACTCTCTAGCCACAGTTCATGGCACTTGCATGTTAATGCATATACATGAACACTAAGACCTGAACTACAGGTACAATTTGTAACATGTAAGCCCAAGCTAGCCTGATCTCATCAGATCTCAGAAGCTAAGCAGGATCAGCCCTGATTAGTATTAGGATGGGAGCCCATCCAGGGTCCGGGGTCACTACACAGAGGCAGGAAATGGCAAACAACCTCTGAATGTCTCTTGCCTTAGAAACACTACAGGGTCACCATCAGTCAGCTGCAACTTGATGTTAAAGAACAAAACAAGACTTGGGATTCCCCTGACCTGATGCTGATGCCAACAGTCAGATGTCAGGATCATAGGGACTTGTTTTCAAGTGCTCAAGGCCCCTTTTGGACTGGGACTGTGGTAGGGAGCAGAAGGGGCTTCAATCTTCCCCTTGCACCACCTTCCCAACCCAAAACTGTTCTTGGGGGATGCTACCTGCTGTGTTGGGTAGCTATGCATATAGCACATCAGTACACAAGCAACCCATCAACTGGGCAAATAACACCTCACCCCACCCCGAGCTGTGTCAGATCAGGAAAATGGCATGGAAGAGCCAGTAAACCTCTGAATACCATTATTGGAAGGCTTTGACATCTGTGTTCTGTTTGCTGGTTGTCAAGGGCAAGTGCTTGGCTACTCTGTGAAACAGGACTAGATGGACCTCTGGTTTGATCCACCAGAATTTTTCTTGTTCTTCTGTTGTAATAATCTTTCAACTCCTTTTCCTGCTAGCAAATCACAGCTAGTCCCCACATACTGGTCATAATAAATATCCTTGACCGTGGATTTGTGGGTACTGACATTTATTGGAGATATATAAGATGGAGAGCAAATATTTACAGGAATGTGTTGGACTTTCATTCTGCAAGTTTATCGGTATTTCCAGTAAATATTCCACAACTTGTATGTCTTGGATTTAGCAAATTCTCTGTGTCAGTTAGCTTTCTGAGGACACAAGCTCAAAATGCAGGTTTACTCACTGAAAGTCTTCAGATATAACAAAGAACCCATATTCATCTTGTTCCAGCTCAACCAAGTTTCTAGACCCTGCTTAGCTTCCAAGATCTGACAAGACCAGACTATATATCCCCAAACAGTAGGTTAATAACTTTTTTAAAAATACAGTTCAATCTGGGCCAACCACTTCAATCAGCATAAATTGTTAACCAAAAGCTCCTCTGAATAAAACTATTTTACATAAACTGAGGAAGGGAGGAAGTGGAAGCAGCCCATACTCCTAGTGGCAGATTAAATTAGCTCATAAATGCGAAGGAAGGAGGAAGGATGAAAGGGGGGGTACTACTCACTGCTACTGGCATCTGAAATTACCTCATGACATGCTAGAAGGGAAGGAAGGCAACTGCTTCTGTACTGAATTTTCATAACTGTACCGATGATATGCTAACATGTACAGGCAGAGCTACCTGGTAGATTCAGAAAATAATTGGGTTCCATTTATAAAATGTGGCTGTTAGATTGTATTGATTCCCTAGGATAAACACAGTAAATTGTTCCGTAGTAAATAAGTACCAGTTGATATCTTTGGTCTATTCTGGAAGTATACACTGTACAACAAGATGGAGTAGTTATTTTACAGTAATTTCAACTACTTCCTATGAATATTTTATGGATGCATATTCTGGAATAGTATGATTCAGTATGAAAAGGATGCATTTGCACAAAAATATTTTCTTCCCCAAATCATCCACACTTCCTAGCTCATATCCCCTAAAGGAAAATCTCTGGAGTAACTGATTATACAGATCCCTGTTTTCAGCAAAAAGAAAATGCTATAAACACAAGGCTTTGTATTTTAACACTTTCATAAAGTGACATTCAGCTGCAAAGGTAACGCTGTGCAGTTTCCCATTCTCTTTCATTCCAAAGGTTCTATTTTTCTATTTCTTGAACGTTTAAAGAAATTAAACCCAAATCAGACTGGAATCCAAACCCTTCTATGAATACAGTGACCTGTTTAATACTCAGTGTAAAGTTCTATAAATATGCCATGACTGCAGCTGACTAAAAGTTGTTCTAACTAAGACCCCCTTTTTCTTTAAATAGTGAAGATCAGAATGGTAATATGTAATCTTTTCATAAAGCCAAGCAATTTCTATTTCCATTTGAGATTATTTAATAAAAGTACACAATGAACCATTTTTTCCTACAAAAAGAAAGGGTATGAATAAAACAGATTCAGCAACAGAATCATAGAGCAGTCTTTTCAGAAATATATAGCAGACTTTTAATTTCTTTTCCAGAACAGTTTATCAGGATTCTTTTGAAGTGTTCACAGTAAAACATGATATGCACGCCGCAAACAGAGATGAATCTACCTATTGGTCTGGGGCTGATAGTCCAGGGCTGTTTCCACATGAGGGAGTGGGACCATAGTCATCATGGTGCTGGCCCAATTGTTTGTCAATTCACACTTGCAAGGGAGATTCCAGACACAGCAGGGTAATCTGTTTTCCCATGGTTTACCTTGTTTTCCCTTGCACATCAGATGCACATTGGATTGCCTCCCCCCTCATGTCAGGCCACCAACATGATTCTGCACCCACCTTTTCTTTTCATTTTGGGATGCATGCATACTGCTGCTTGGGATTATCTCAAAGCTGAAATTCTTTTTTTTTTTTAACCTCCATGTTTGAACAACACAACAAAGGAATAATGTAATACTCTTACCACCCCACTCTCCATGTTTGCCTCCCTTTAATGAATTAATTCTTTCCTGCTGGGATATCCCAGGCTAGCCTGATCTCATCAGATCTCAGAAGCCACATAGGGTCAGCCTGAGTTAGTATTTGGATGGGAAACCACCAAGGAATTCCAGGGATGCTATGCAGAGTCAGACAATGGCAAATTGCCTCTCAACTTCCCTTGCCTTGAAAACCCTACGGAGTCAGTCTAAGTTGGTTGTGACATAACTACAGTTTCATTCCAAGGGCGGGGCAGGGGGTGCACTCCACCCCAGATGCAGCTTGAGAAAGATCCTTGAAGGAGGTCCCTTGAAGCCAGCATCATGCTGCGTCCAGCTAAACATCTTTCCTTTTATTTTTAAAATGCAGTTCTGGCTGCAGCCACTAGGGGAGCAGGGAAGTCTGAACAGCAAAAATCACTCTAGGATTGGCTAGACTTCTCTTTCTCCAAGACTGAAGCAAACTTGCTTAACAGATTGTACAATCAAGCCAGCATGCTGGTAGCTTCAGCAGTAATTGCCAGCGTGCAGGTCATTTTCTCAAACAGTCTAGCTTTTCTCTCTTCCTTTCCTTGCACCCAGTTTAGCCAGATATTAAAAAGTAGCAGATAAGGTGCTGCAGCAAGATAAAACAACCTTCCTCTCTCTTAAATTTTCTCCCTCTTTTCCACACTTTTCTCATTCATTCCTGTCTCCCTTCACCTAATTTTTCCAGCCCCTCCCCCTTTATTTTCACTTCTTGGTCTCAAGTCCTTCTTATCCCTCTCCTGCTTGGTGATAGAATGTATTTAAGAGTAGTCTAATAGCAAACCTTTGTTAATATTATGAACAGAAGGTTTTTCTGGGTTTGCTGGGCACTTTACATTACAATGGCTCTGCTGGGCTTCTAACCCCCCTTCCTTGGACTGTGATTCTCTGCTTGACATTAGCTGGCATTGCCACAATGGCACTGGGTTTTCTGGTTCTGCTGGACCCTTTGCTTGGACTATGATTCTGTTCTTGACATCAGTTGGCTTTGCTACAACTGCACTGGGTTTGCTGGGCACTGTACATGGTACTAGTTCTGCTGGGCTTCCAACCCCTTTCCCTTGCTTGGACTGTGATTCTCTGCTTGACATCAGCTGGCATTGCCATAATGGCACTGGGTTTGCTGGGCACTGTACATGGCATGGTTCTACTTGGCTTGCAAAAAACAAACAAACTCTTCAGGTTCCACTGAAGAGATTCTCTGGTTTAAATTTAGTCCTTTGGAAACAATGGAGGATGGGGGCACCTTCTTTTGGGGGGAGTGTGTTTTAACATCCAGTCTGGTGAAGCTTGCAATCGCTATTTTGTGATGCTTTGGCTAGTGTTAGCAAAAGTCAGTACAAAGGCAGACTCCTAGCTCTTAAACATGTCTTGTAAATACTTGGGATGATTAGCTCTTGGGCTTCAAAATACAGAACAGAAGCCCTCTCAAGTGCCTGATCAGAACACAAATGATGTGATGGATTTTTTTGCTGCCATCAGGTCACAGCTGATTTATGGTGACACTGTAGGGTATTCAAGGCAAGAAACATTCAGAGATGGTTTGCCCTTGTTTGCCTCCACATCGGCCCTGCTTAGCTTCTGAGATCTGACAAGATCAGGCTGTCCTGGGGCTATCCAGGTCAAGGCATAGCTGAGAGTAATGTGATCAGTCCAAGGTCACCCAGCAAGCTTCCATAGCATGTGGGGATTCAAACCTGGATTTCCCAGATCCTAGTCCAACACTTTAACCACTAAATTACACTGGTTCTCATGATGGAAAAGCATGATTTTTAAAAAACTGGCATGATTATATATATATATATATATATATATATATATATATATATATATATATATATATGAAGTTAAATATTTTTTTTCACTGTCTGTGTTTCTTTTCTGGCCACTGAAACCAGGTTTGGGTCCAGTGGCACCTCCAAGACCAAACTTTGTTCTGCTGCTTCAGACCAACATGGTTATCCTCCTGAATCTATTTTCTGACCATTATTATTAGTTTTATTTCATAATTTTGTCATATAGAGAAGAGGCCCTGGAGTGGATAGCCCCAGCCTGGCCTGGCCTTGTAAGAGCTCAGAAGCTAAGCAGGGCCAATATGGAGGCGGGCAATGGCCAACCACCTCCGAATGTCTCTTGCCTTGAAAACCCTATGAGGTCACCATAAGTCAGTTGTGTCTTGATGGCAAAAAAAGAAAGAAAGAGGAGGGAGGTGTTAAGAAATGATCTCCACCAGCAGTCAAATAAGCTAGGTACACCACTGCATGGTGGAAAAAACCCACAAACATTTGAGCAACATTACTGCTCTAGAAAAGGCATCGAGAACAATCCCCTTCTTTCTTAATTAATGTATGAATTAATTCCTTGCTGGGTGGGGCAAGGCAATTTAATAAACTTAAGTAAATTTCCCCTCCTTCTGTGTCAAAGAATATCTTTGCATTCCAGGCTAGATAGCTGGTTCAAGCACCATGGTTAAATGTAGATGTTTTCTTGGTTATGCTAATGGCCATGCTGCATGCCTCTGCCCCACCCAATTAGGGTTGCCAGCTCTGAAATGGGAAATTCCTGGAGATTTGGGGCCTAGGAAGGACAGAGTTTGGGGAGGAGAGGGACCTCAGCAAGACTATAATGCCATAGAATCCAGCCTTCAAAGCAGCTATTTTCTTTATGGGAAAGGATCTCTGTTCTCCGGAGACCTGCTATAATACTGGGAGATCACCAGGCCCCAACCAGAGGTTGGCAAGCTCCCAATTCTCCTATCTCAATAATGCAAACTTTGTTTATTGCTTGCATACTTCTGTGTGATCCATCCTGGCCCAAAATAGTGAAATATGTATGAGGATCATTGAAAGACACATGTGACTTTGTATTTTTGTAGTTCAGCAACAGCGCTCAATTACCAAAAACAATGTGGAAGAAGGGGAATGAAAGAGGCATTCCTGTTCATTGAAACCTAAAGCATCCCTTTCCTTCTGGACACTTAAAAAGATCGCCTCAGCAGCAACATGGTGGAAAAATCTTTTTCCCTGTGTTTGTGTGTGTGTTTTTTTTAACATTTGGGCTGTCCAGAGTTGGGGCATGAATGCAGGACGCCATCATGTGGAAACAGGGGAAAAAACCCTGCATGAGTCTGGCTGAAACAGGGGAAATCCTCTGTAAAAGCAGCCCAGCAGTTCTTAAACCTTAGCAAACTAAGCATCCACATTTTGATTCAAGTATTTTGCAGCCCTGTCCCAGACCTCCCATTCTACCTCACTGATATATTCTGGATGGCCCATTTTCAAAGAGTATGCTGCAAGCTGTTTATGCCACGATACAATAAGATGCTCATTAGCTGCACTTTTAAAAGCAAGTTTAAGAAAGATGTTTGCATTGTCTGAATATATCCTACAAGATCAGATCTCGGAGAGCCCCTGATTCTATAGGATCACAGTTTAAAAAGTCCTGACCCAAGTTCTAATCAATATTAACTCTTGATAATTAGAAAGGACTTTGAGCTGGAGATGACAAAAAAACTTGCTTGTTAGTTAATAATTTCTAGGTAGAGGCCAACTGAACAGGATGGCAGACAGAGCTGGTAAATGTTTCAAAATTGCAGAAATAAACATAACAAGACTAGTGTTATACAAAATCTGAAAATCCAGTATCAATTGAAAACCAACATTGACTAGTATTGTTTCTGGATACAAAGTGTCTCTCTTACCCAGGGCTCTTTTTGTAGCAGGAACTATGCAAAACTCAGAACAGCCCCCTGGACTTAGAAAATTGAGAACACCATGTTTTTATGGTAGCTGGATGGATGCAATAAGGATCACTCTCTGTGCTTTCAAAGAAATCTGGAAGCCTCCTAGAGTACCCTATTATAGACACCCAGGTCTCCCCACCCCCAGTGTGAGAAGTATTGTGATAGTTCATCTCCTATCTTCTGTTTCCAATATCTTGGAGCAATAATGAGGATGAGAAATACTTCCAATATCTTTTGTACAGACTACTGTCTGGAAAACCCAGGTTTGAATCCCCATTCTGCCATGAAGCTTGCTGGATGATCTTGGGCTAGTCACCCTTTGTCAGTCTAACTATTTATTTATTTATTACATTGGATTTACTAGGCCGCCCTTCCCTACAAGTAGGGCTCAGGGCGGCTTACAACAGGATAATATAAAATCTCAGATTAAAATAAATTAAAACAAGCCAATAAATACCTATGTATAAAACAATACCTATGTATAAAAGCGCCGAGCACCAAAGAATAGATTCTTTTGAACTATGGTGCTGGAGAAGACTCTTGAGAGTCCCTTGGACTGCAAGGAGATCAAATCAGTCAATCCTAAAAGAAATCAACCCTGATTGTTCCCTGGAAGGCCAGATCCTGAAGCTGAAGCTCAAATATTTTGGCCACCAAATGAGAAGGGAGCATTCACTGGAGAAGACCCTGATGCTGGGAAAGATTGAAGGTCAAAGAAGAAGGGGACGGCAAAGGATGAGATGGTTAGACAGTGTCATCGATGCAACGAACATGAAATTGAGCAAACTTCAGCGGACAGCGGAAGACAGGAGGGCCTGGCGTAATCTGGTCCATGGGGTCGCGAAGAGTCGGACTCGACTGTGCGATTGAACAACAACAACATAAAACAACATTATCAAAGTGGCAGAAATACAGCATCTGTAAGATGGCGGAAAAAACTCCCGCACCCTAGGCTCCCTGAGGGAGGGGTTACAAGAGATAGGGACTTGTGTGAGAGTGCCAAAGGCTACCCCCATTGCTGTCCTCAACCAAAGGCAGGGGCCAGGGCTGAAAAAGCCCTGGCCATGGTTGAGGACAGCCAGACTTCTCTCGGGCCAGGGACCACCAGGAAGTTCTTATTTCCTGAGCATAACACTCTTCCAGAGGCATGCAGGGAGAGGCGGTCCCTAAGATATGTAGGTTCCTGACCACTAAGGGCCTTAAAGGTCAAAACCAAAAGCTTGAACTTGATCTGTGTTCCACTGGAAGCCAATGCAGCTCACGCAGCACTGGTTGAATATGTACTGTCCGTGGAGTCCCAGTAAGGACCCACGCAGCTGTGTTTTGGACCAGCTGGAGTTTCCAGGTCAGGCTCAAGGGCAAGCCAGCGTAGAGCGAATTACAGTAGTCTAACCTGGAGGTGACTATTGCATGTATTACTGTGGCTAGGTCGGAGCAAAACCTCATGAAGTTGGAAAAATGCCTGGCTGGCAACCTTCGTAACCTGAGCCTCCATAGATAGAGAAGAGTCCGAGGTCACGCCCAAACTTCTAACCGTCTGTGCTGGTAACAGAGGCACACCCTAAAGAGTTTGGAGCTGGCAACCCAAACGAGGCTCTGCCCCACCCAACCACAGAACCTCCGTCTTTCCTGGATTCAGTTTCAGTCAACTCTGTTTTAACCATCTCTCCATGGCCTCCAAGCCCACAGCTAAATTCCCGGGGATGGTATCTGGCTGGTTACCCATTAACAGAAATAGCTGGGTGTCATCAGCATACTGATGGCATCCCATCCCAAAACTCTGCACTAGCTGGGCAAGGGGGCACATGTAGATGTTAAACAACATTGGGGAGAGGAGTGCCCCTTGGGGCATCCCACATTCAAGTGGGTACCTTGTGGACACTGTCCCCCCCCAGCGCAACCCTCTGTCCCTGGCCATGGAGAAATGAGGCAAGCCACTGCAAGGCTGCCCCACGAATTCCAGCATTGGCGAGGCAGTGAGTCAACAGGTCATGATCGACTGTGTCAAACGCTGCAGTAAGATAGAGTAATATTAGCAGAGCTGACCCACCTTGATGCAGCTGTCTGCGAGAGCAACTACATCACAAGATTGCTGTGCACATAAAATAGGAAGGAGAACAATGTACACCACACAGAATTTCTTGGAGGAAGGGCAGGACAAAAAAATACCAGATGGTTAGGGGACTAAAAGGGCTCAAAGTACCCTTAATCCACCAAGATATAGATATTTCTGACAATTCTGAAGGAGAAAGAATGGCTTCTGAGCATAGTTGCCATTGAGTATGCTCTTGTGTTGCAACATCTGGAATTTAAGCTTATTTGCTATGAAGAAACACTCCAAAATGTGTATTCCAGGGGAAATAACCTAATCTTTAATCATATATATATATATATAGTGCTTCAAATAACATACCTTAAATTTACCTATTGATAAAAGCACCTGTTCACTAAGTTACTCCAGATAAGTGCTGGAGTAGATAGCCCAGAGGTGAGCATTCAAGTTTTGGTTAAAACCTACAAAGGCAAAAAGTAAAATAGTATGGGGCTATCTATAGTTTACTTTTAAAACAAGAATTTAAGCACAGATTAATATAGTTTTAAAATACATCCAGAAAATTATTAGTTTACAACAGAATTTCCTAGTCTACCAGCTTCCCCACACAGGGTTAAATCCTAACAAGAAAGAGAGGTTGTCAAAAAAAAATTGATCCAATCAGGATGTCAGACTCTTCCAATCAGCAACAGCAGAGTATAAAATAAACATCAAGGCTGAGATCACACATACTAAATAATGTACTTTCAATCCACTTTCAATGCACTTTCCAACTAGATTTTACTGTGTGAACTGGCAAAATCCAGTTGGAAAGTGCACTGAAAGTGCATTATTTAGTGTATGTGACTGCAGACCAAATCTAATGAAGGATGAAATGAGATCCTGGAACAAATTAGAATCGCTGGGTCATCATGAGTCAGTTGTGACTTGATGGCACACTATTATTATTATTACTACTACTATTCTGAAATGTAACCATCAGATATTTCACTAGTAGAGGGTATTCTGCAGTTCAAGACCTAGCCAAATTCTCTGGAACTGCAGATGTATCTTCGCAGGATTCTTGCTGCTCCAAGCAACACTATCTTCTGGAGCTGAGCTGGTGTTATTTGCTCAATACCTAGAACAGTGATGGGGAACCTTTTAGAGACCGAGTGCCCAAACTGCAACCCAAAACCCATTTAAGTATCGCAAAGTGCCAACACGACAATTTAACTTGAATATTGAGGTTTTAGGGTGCGTTTAGACAGCGTGCTGGAGCGGTTTAAACTGCTCCGGCACGATGCGTTTTTTTTTTTAACTGGAGAATCGCGATCACACTCACCTCCTCCTTCCGAGCTCCCCGCCGTCCTCCTGCAGGTGGGGGGGGGTTTTCCCCCTCTCCTTTGAGCATGCGCACAGGGAGCCCTCTCCCGAACAGGAAGTTTGGCGGGTGCGAAGAAGAGTGAGCTCAACAGGTCCCTTTAAAGTTTAAATGAAGAGTCCTTTTAAAAATGGCCTCCCCGAGATCCCGGACTCCTCTAAATGCCTAAACTAGGCACCAGTGAACCTTTTCTTTTTTTAACCTAAGTGCGGAGCTCCGCTCAAGCGCACACCGGTAAGGGGAAAAAAAAAATGGAGGACTAAAACCGGAAGCTGGAGGCAGCTTCCCAGAGGGGAGGGGGGGTTGAAGCACCCGGAAGTGGCTGGATGGAGCGATCAGACAGGGAAAAGTGCGGCTTGAAACGGAGAATCATGGAAAACACCACTTGGGTAAGTGGTGTCAAAATACTCCGTTTCAAAGGGGGTTTGCTCCAGAAAGCGACGGCTGGGGACGGTAGGCAGATGTTGGGTGTGTGAACGCGCAGGTAAAAGCCGTTTCTGAGCCGTGCCGAAAACGGCTCAAACGGCGCGTCTGAACGCACCCTTAGTTTAGTGACTACACCAAACTGGCTCTCAGTTAAATGAATCAAAGTCCCCTCTGACCTTTTATTATATCAATTTTCATCATTCGCACAAGAACAAAAATATTTGGTGGAGGGAGAAAGAGATAAGTTGCTTCACTAGCAAATGTAGTTACTGATCACCAGTACACAGGTTTAATAAGCACACTGATTCTGAAGCGTAAAGTTCTAATAAGGATGGCCATTTGAAAATACAATTATAAACCAAGGGATTGTAGAAGAAGAAGAGGAGGAGGTCTCCATATTTCTCTCACACACAAAGAACCAACCCAGTGTTTTTAGACAGCCTGGAGATCTCTCTCTCTCTCTTTCTCTCTCTCCCTCACAACTCCCCCCCTCACAACTCGCCTGGATCTCGATCTTTCACACACACACACACACACACAGAACCAACCCAGCATTTTAAGACAACCTGAAGATCTCTCTCCTTCCCTCCCTCCCCCCCCTCAAAGGTGCCATTGGACTCTTTGCATTGCTACTTGGGGGGTGGAGAAACTACGCAGATCTGCCCTCACAGAGAGCTTTTACCTAAATAAGCCTTCGTCTTAAAGGTGCCACTGGACTCTTTGCACTGCTACCGGGGAAGGGGAGAGAAACATGCAGATCTGCCCTCACAGAGAGCTTTTACCTAAATAAGCCTTGGAGTGATTTCCCAATCGTGTCAATTTCATACCATGTGCTGGGCGGTCGCATCTTGCCTCGCAGTTTCATCTGATCCTCAAAAAACAGGGGGCACATGTAGATGTTAAACAACATTGGGGAGAGGAGTGCCCCTTGGGAGGTTCATTTTTTTTGTGGAGGTTCATTTGATTTGTTAGAGCAGTTGGTTCTCCAGACAGCCTGGCACTGATTCAATCAATTCCTAGTAGGCAACACTGCAGGTGGACCTGTGAAGAGCTCTAGAAACATCCATAGCAGTTGTCCATAGCTTGACTGGCAGCTCTGGGAGCCAACCACCGAGCTCCCATTCTGCTCTATGGGAGCAGATTGTATATATACCACACCCTGACTCAGCTGCTTTCACTTTGCAGAAGAGAGAGAGAGGAGTTAGTCATCTGTGAGAGCAAGTTGGGAAGAATTGCTTGCTGTGTGGCTAATTGAAGCGGAGGCTAAAGCTGAGCTTTCCTGGGGGCAACTACTTTGGGGGACTATAACTCAGACATCCCAAATCCAATCTTCGCCAAACTTGGAAGACAGAAGGAGGAGGGCCTGCTGAAGACACCCTGTGAGTTTGGTGTTTCTAACTCATGAGGGGGATATTCTACCATCTCCTGAACTCACAACCCAAACAAACCATGAACCAGTTCAGGAAATTGGAAAAGTTTGTGAAAGTTCATGGTTCGTGTAATCAAATGAACCATGAACTACCAAGCCACATAAAACCTTATATGAACAATGCAATAAGGACTAGGATTACAAAATAAGAGAACAATGCAAACAAACTGTCTAACACAAGATACAACATAAATAACGCAGAAAGTAGATTAAAAACATTACTGAATTAATTCCTCTACAGAAAAAACAACATTAAATCTCAGTCTACTGGAGGTAAGGCAAGTATAAATTCAGGAAAGGAATAAGAATGCCACCATTTGTACTAGGGAAATTGTAGAAAAGTACCATACTATTATGAACTCAGGAGGAAAACGGCCAAAGGAAACACATCATTCTAACACATCTGATTGGTAAAACAGTACCACCGAACCTGTAAAGTCATAAGTATATTATTCATAATGAAAATGAATTTTGCAGAAGCTCCACTCTCAACTGTGACACAAATTACCCTTGGTTGTAATGTCCTGAAGCTGAGAGCATTTTTGTTTACTTACGTCCCACCTTTTTGCATGGATCAAGCCAGGTTACAATCTCCCATTTAAAAAATATATCATAAAACCCCCAAATAATTCCCTTTCCCCATAAAAATGCCTGCAACCTTACCCCATTAAAAACCCTGGTAAATAAAAGAGCTTCGCAGTGCCTTTGAAACACCTCTAGAGATGCACCACAAGGGTTGTGAGTCTTTAGGTGGTAGCTGGAGATCTCCCAGAATTACAACTGCTCTCCAGGTTATAGAGATCATTTCCCCTAGAGAAAATGACTGCTGTCAAAGGTGGAACCTATGGCATTAAATCATACTTAGGTCCCTCCCCAAACCATACCCTCCCCAGGCTCCATCCCTCAAATCTCTAGGAATTTCCCAACCCAGAGCTGGCAACCCTATAATCCCTCCAGCCCACCTCAGGAAGCCTGTTCCATGGAGTGGGAGCTATGCTGCCAAGGGCACAGGCTCTGGATAATGCCAGGCAGGCCTCCCTAACACATGAAACAGCTAGCAAGTGGCATCCTGAAGACCACAGCTGAAATACAAGGGCACACAGGAAAAGACAGTCCTTTATATACCCTGGTGGCTAGGCTGTGAAAGGCTTAAAGGTCATAACCAGCACCTTAATTGGACTCAGAAACAAACTGTCAGCCAATGTAGCTATTTTAGGAAAGGCAAGCTATGTTATTGTCAGCCTACGACAATAATTGAGCTGCTGCATTCTGAACCAGCTGGAGTTTCAAGGGCAGCCCACAGTACAGAGCACTGCAGTAATCCAAACAAAAGGTCAAGAAAGCATGGATTAGCATGGTCAGGTGATCAGATTGTAAGAAAGGGGACAGTTGGCAAGCCAGATGCAGTTGATACAAAGTACTCCTGGCCACTAAACAAACCTGCTTTTCAAACACCAAAACTGTGTTAATGAACTCCTTGAAGCCCTTAACCTGCTTTGCAAATACCAACTCCATTCTCTCCATCGTAAGTGGATCCAGAGACCCTCCAAATCATCAGCCTTCCTGACCTGCTTTACATCCATCTTGTCTGGATTCAGCTTCCATCAAAGCACTGATTCAGAGCCAAATAGACACATCTGGAGTCTTGGATAATGAAATATAGAGCCAGTTGTCATCTCCATATAAATTATATGCAACCCCAAAACTCCTGACAATGTCTTTCAGTGGCTTGTTATATATATATACTAGGAATAAGGCCCGTTGTGGAAATAAATACAACAGGCTCTAGAAAGAGGCTCTGGGAGAGTGCCCCAGCTTTGGGCACTCAGTGACAATTTGCTGTGGCAATCTCAGCAGGGTATAATGACAGAGTCCACCATTTTCTCCAGAGGAACTGATCTTTGCTACCTGAAGAGCAGTAGTAATTTTGAGTGATCTCCAGCCCACCCCCAAGATTGATAACAGTGGTTCCCCAGGAGGGAGTGGCTGGTTTGGAGAGTGGACTCTATGGCATTGTACCTGTCTGAGGTCCCACCCCTCCTCAACACTCACCCTCCCCAGGTTCGACCCCTCAGATCTCCAGGAATTTCCCAACCTGGAGTTGACAACCCTATCTGCCTCCCTGCCAACCATCAACCTACCTTTAGTTTTCCATCTCCTCCCCCCTCCCTCCTAGACAGCAGTTGTAATTTTGAGTGATCTCCAGCCCCCACCTGGAGATTGGTAACAATGGTTCCCCATCAGGGAATGGCTGGATTGGAGGGTGGAGTCTATGGCATCGTACCTGTCTGAGGTTCCACCTCTCCTCAAACCTCACCCTCTCCAGGCTCCATCCTTCAAATCTCCAGGAATTGCCCACCTAGAGTTGGCAACCTGATCAGGACTGGGCCCAATGAGTTTTCTCCCAAAGGCCTACATAGGTGTGGAAAGGGCCTTTTACTGACAGAGGAGAAAGTACATGTGCCAACTCTGATTAGGGAAATACCTGGAGATTTGGGGGAGTGGATCCTGTGGAGGGCAGCATTTGGGGTGTGTGTGGAAGGACTCAGTAGGGTATAATGCCATAGAGTCTACCCTCCACAGCAACCATTTTCTCCCGGGGAACTGATCTCTCATCTGGAGGTCAATGGTAACAGTGGGAGATCTCCAGGTCCCACCTGGAGATTGGCAACCCTAGGGGAAAGGCAGCCGCACAGCGGGGAGTTGAAGAAAATGGTCTGATGGTCGCTGGCCCGCCTCGTTAGCCAGCCAGCCATGCTGAAGCTAAGCAGGAGAAAGAGCCTTTTTCCGTTTATTCTGACAGGAAAGTGGCCGTTGGGGAGGGGGTTATGGGCGGGGGAGGGGTTATGCTGAAAGTCCTTTGTTTTTTTACTCACAGAACCAAGCTTGGCTGCCTACCGACAGCCACTGTCTTCTTCAGGAGAGAGAGCTGTCTGCCAGGGGGAGTGGGTGGGGAAGAGGAGCAGACCCAGCACCCGGCCAATGGCACGCGAGTACTCTTGAGTGGCGGCTGATGGGCCAATGGCTGAGAGAGGGCATTTTACAGCCAATGGGAGTGAATGGAATCTTGCGAAACCAAAAGATAATTATTATAAGGAGAGAGATATATATATTGCACAGAGGGCAACCAACTTCACTACGGATAACACAGATAATACAAACTGACTGCCACCAGAATGAAAGCAATGGAAGAGACTGGACCTAAAATCCTCTACTGGTTAGCACACAACTAAAACCTAGATCAACTGATGTATATTGGCTGGAAGCAAAATAAACACACTCATTTTGCAATTATCACTGAGAGGTGAAAAAAGAAACCAGTTCCTGCACTGCTCCATGGACAAACTGGTTATTTCCATAAATGATATGAAGAGTCAGGATACAGGATGATCTTGACAGGCTGGAATACTGAGCTAAAACAAATAAAATGAATTTCAATGGGGATAAAAGTAAAGTTCTAAATTTGGGTAGGAAAACTATTATAGGATGGAAAGACTTGTCCTGGCAGTAGCATGTGCAAAAAGGATCTAGGGGTCTTAGTAGACCATACAGTGAACATGAGTCAGCAGTGTGATGCAGTTGCTAAAAAGGCAAATGTGATTTTGGGCTGTATCAACAGAAGTATAGTGTCCAGATCACGTGACATAATGGTAGTGCTTTACTCTGCACTGTTTAGACCTCACCTAGAGTATTGTGTTGAGTTTGGGGCACCACAATTTAAGGAAGATCTAGACAAGCTGAAACATGTCCAGAGGAGGGCAACGAAGATGGTGAGGGGTCTGGAGGCCAACTCCTATGAGGAAAGGTTGAAGAAGCTCGGTATGTTTAGCCTGGAGAGGAGATGACTGAGAGGTGATATGATAACCAGCTTCAAGTACTTGAAGGGCTGTCATATAGAGGATGGTGTGGAGTTGTTTTCTGTTGCCCCAGAAGGTCCAGCCAGAACCAACAGGTTGAACTTAAACAAAAAAAGCTTTCAGTTATACATCAGGAAGAACTTCCTGACAGAGTGGTTCCTCACTGGGCTTCTTCAGGAGGTGATGGGCTCTCCTTCTTTGGAGGTTTTCAAGCAGAGGCTAGATGTCCATCTGACCAGCAATGCTGATTCTGTGAACTTAGGCAGAACATGAAAGGGAGGACAGGAAGGGCTGTATCAGTGCTTAGTTCTTGTGGCCCTTCTTACATTCCCAGGGAAATGCTGATCATCACTTTGGGTTCAGGAGGCAATTTTTCTCCAGGCCAATTTGGCAGGAGATCCTGGAGGTTTTGTGTCATCTTCTGGGCATGGAACAGCAGTCAACGGGGGTGTGGGCAGAGGTATTTGTAAATTTCCCGCATTGTGCAGGGAGTTGGACTAGATGACCCTGGAGGACCCTTCCCACTCTATGATTCTGTGAAATATGACATGCAGAACCTCAAATCTACTTCAAAAATCCAGTTAAGATCCATTTGTTAGATTCATGGTGGATAGGATCTGTCTAGAATACTTTTACCCTGTCCTTCCTCTAGGGATCTCAATATGAAGACTTAGGTCTTTTAATCATCATACAAAAAAAAAAAAAAAAGCAGGGGAGTGATCAAAAAAAATGTTAGAGTCAACCATATGGTGTTTTAGACCCAGTTCATAGTCATTTGAATGGCAGTTATGTTTAGTTAAACAGACAAACTACTAATCAGGTATTTCATGAAGCATTTTCTGATCATGGTTATTTCATAGTTGTCTTGAACTCCATAATTATTTACTTTAATAATATCTGACATCTTATAAAAACTGCATCGAATTTGTGAGTCACAAATGTTTCATCAGAACATCTTTAGTTTACTCACAACTGAGAAGTATGTACATTAGAATCATTAACTAATCCTAAAATGAACTGAAAATACATAATTGCATTCCTGAATATTAACCTTCTATTAAAAGAACAGAACATTTTTTTCCTGGCCAGCTGGCAATGTTAGATGCATCAGAACATATAGCCATATGGTGTCATACTCAGGTAGGATGGTGACCCTGTAGCTTGATTTGCAGTTCCAGGGATCCATGCTGAGCCCAATCAATAGTTCCTGACATAATGCTATCTGGGGCAAATACACCCAAGGACCTTTGGACTTCACCTGTGACATGGCCAAAGCATTATTTGGTCAGCCCTGGCAGGTCACAGTGCATATGATCTAACAGAGAACATACCACATAAGATTACTCCACTGATGTAAAGTGCTCTGAAGTAATTTCCATACAGTCTGTGACACTGCTTAGGCCAAGCTCTTGTGCTTTCTTTATTCCATGAGGAACATTTCTGTGTACTTCAAAAGAATCTCATCCTCATTGCCAGTATTATATATCATAAAGCAGACATTTGAAAAATATATAACCAACTGGTAACATTCTTATAGCCAAAAAAGGAACATCAGAAGAAAGCCTTAAATTTAACTGGTTGCTAAGTCAGTCAAAACTTTGCTGGAACTGCTCTTACTAGAAGGCTTTACTACAGCAGTTCCTAGTTCAGCAAGCTAGAAGGGTCAGATTTGAAGTAAACAGCTCAATCCTTGCTTACAGTCTGAAAGCCAGCTATCTCTATAAATGAAAATGCTTCCCAGAATTCAGTCTGTCACACTGAACTTCCACAGTGATAACATGTCTGAAAAACAAAAGTCAAGCAAAGGAAAAGGCTATTTATGAAAGATGCATGGTCACCTCTGGAACTTCTCTTGGAGGGCCAGAGAAAGGTATTTGTTTTTTATGCTTTGCTCCATGCTCAATCCAGCAGCTACTTTGAGAAAACAACAAATAGAATTTCTCTCTTAAGGAAATTCTTGATAGGAGTGTGCAATCCCCCCCACAGTGTTTTTTTGAGTTGCATCTATTGGACCCGGGGGGGAAATCAGGATTTCCATAAAATCCCAGATCCTAATACTGGTACAGTATTTGGATCTGGGATTACTGGTGTTTTGTTTTGGTTTTTTTAAATCCTGAATTTTTTCATGTCTAATAGACACAAGAAGAACCACCACCCCTCCCAATGGCTGACAACCCCACCCACAAGCAGGATAGCTAAACTGTGTGGGAGATAATAGGCAGTGTGCTAAGAAACAGAGACCTGAAGGAGAGGTAAGAACAAGAGACGTGAAACTGAGAGCAAGAAAGCTTTGGATGCTGAGGTGTTGTGAGCTAAGTAGCCAAGGAAGCAGTGAAACTAAAGAGGCAGTTAGGAATGTGCAGTTTTCATACTGCTTACCAATCAAATCTTTGGCTGCACTTAACTGTGATGTCTGACTAAAAGCTGAGAGTGTTTGTGTGTTTTCTTCCCTGATAATTCCAGTTACACCAAAATGATCTTTTGTCTTCTCATGGATTTCTATATGAGTTTCCTTGATGCCATCCAGGGGAATAGTTTTTGCACACTTTTATACATCTCCTTTATTATTGTTTCAACCAGTTATCTGTTTGCTATATGAACATTACACTGCTTCATAATAGAAGTGGCTAAGAACAAAGAACTAATGTAACACCTGAGAGAAACGCAGACATCATGTTAGCATACATTTCAGAGGCATTAAAGATCTATGCCACTTTTATGCCAGTGAAATTCTAAAGCCCCTAGATTCAAAGCAAAGAAAATCACAAATCTTCAAGGAATAACATAGCTGCCTTTCTTAGGATTGCCTGAGTCTGTGTCTCTAAGCTGTGGAGTCTTGTGAGCAAAAATTCTGCTTTGTGAGCTGCTGGCATTAAAGTTGTGAGTGAGCGATTTGGCTACTGTATAAATTAGTTTGCTTTGGAGCCATGCTTCCTGAGCTAAGACAAAAATGTGTGAGCCAGAGGCTAAAAAACGGAGCTAGCTCACACTAATTCAGCTTAGAGGGAACACTGACAAAGTGTTTGAGTTCTACTTGATGGAAAAATTGTCTTCTTAAATAGCACAAAATGAAACTGGCTCCTATTTGTCAAATTTTGAGTTAATTTGGTTTCCGGGTTTTAGCGTTTGCATCAGTTAATTAAAGGTTATGTCAACTTCCTGCTTTATTTAAGAATATGATAATTGAATAATTGCTTAACTTCAGAAAGTGTACTGTTGACAATTCTAATTTTTGGAATATGAGATATTGTTGCTATAGAATATGTTATTTCAATTTTTCAGGTTCTTGTTATAGTATCATTGTAAGCTGAATAAGTTCATGTTGCAATATGTGCTATATACATTTCTAATAAAATTGTTATTAAAGTTTTAAAAAATCAATAGCAAACTGTTTTTGACCCAAAAGTAATTTAAGACTTTGTCGTATTTGGAATTTATATGAAAATGGAATGCCAATTTTAAAAGACAAAGGAAACCAAAACATATTAAATTGACTTTCAAGGTTAAAGGTGGCTTATATGAGAGCACTCTAATAAACATGGTGGATATTAAATGGATTATATGGATGGGCTTAAGGTTAGAATGTTTTATTTTATTGAAGTGCAATGGTACTCTTTGACAAAATATTATGTGATACAAATACATGAACTATATTCAGTAGATGTGTGTTTTTAACATGTTTTATCATGCTAATAAAACTCTGTGCCTACAGAACTTTTATATAAAAGATTAACCACTATTATCTTGAATAAACCATAACCCAACCATAAAGCAGTAAATGAAGTTGCCCAGATTCATGCCAACAAATTAGTATTACAACTTTACTTGGGAACATCATTTGTTTATTTAGAATTCAACAGCCCTTTCCATTTGGTCACAGGGCAGAAACTAAAGAATGAAAATAACTTTAAATATATTATGAATAAAAACACTATAGTAATAACTACATTGAAATTAAAAATTAGTACTTTCCTTCTGTGACAGACAGGAGGCTGTCCTGCCCCTGAAGGGGAAAACAGCCACTCACTTGAGCCTATGAGAGTGCTGCTCCAGCATCCAATCACCTTTCAGAAAGGGAGATTGAATGCTGGAGGAAAACGCTTCAGTTCAGTTCTGCCTCAGGAAGACAGCAGTGAGAGCTCAGGTTGAATCAGGAAAAGAGAAGAAAGAGTGAAGGTTAGCTCTGCTTGGTAGTGTAGCAGCAGCCCCACAGCTAGGGATTTTTTTGTGAGGGGGCCTTGAGAGGGCCCACCAGCTAATTAAACTGGGGGGAGCTTCCCTCCCCCCAGCAAGAGCAGCCCTTCCCTGTAGAGTGTCTGGCTCCCTCCCCAAGGATCCCCAGTGCCCCTTTCCATGTCATTGCCCCAGGAGCAGCCTGACATCCACCTTCGGCTTCCTCCCGGGGGCAGGAGAGGTGAGGTGTGCAGAGGCTGGGCTGACTATGAAGCTGATACATGTGGGTGCATCAGCACACCCACTTGCCTCTTTGCCTTGCCTGGCTGGCCTTACCTGCTGCTGGCAGGTTGGGCAGCAAGCATCTCTCAGCTCAGCCTTGCTGTCTCTGCTGCTTCTTGTGTCGCTGCTGCTGCTTGTGCCGCCCTCATCCTCCCTGCTGATAGGCCAACAGACAACCGGGGGAGGGGGGGCCAAGGCTCAGGGAGGGAGGCCCATAAAAACCACTAGGGGGCCGGGCCCCATGGGTCCTGCGGTAGCTACAGGCCTGTGTGGCAGAGTGGTTTGGCTCTGCTTCTGAGAGTGAATAGAGTACCCAGTTGTTAGGTCTGTCTCTGGCAACGAGCAGACGTTGTGCCATTTAGTCTAACTTTTGAGAAAGGGCAGGGTGATATGGCTGGAATCTAGTGGTGTGCAAAAAAAAAAAGTCAGTATTTTTCAGCTTCGGGTATATCAGACCCGAAAACTATCAGTAAATGCCGAATATCCCCAGTCCAATACCAGTAAAGTGTGAGGACTGGGGAAATATTCGGTATTCCTGAATATATATTCTGGTCTGATATACCTGACAGGAGGGAAGGGAGGCATGTAAAAATGCCTTCTTCCCAGCTGGAAGCCCCTGTTTAAATGCCTTTCTTTCCCTCCCCAATCTCAGTACCAGCCTCCTTTCAACCTATATTATTACTCAACCAAGACTACAAAATTTTCACCACCATGCTAGCCAAATGTCTAAATGGATTTATCTCTGAATACGTACACCCTGATCAATCGAGCTTTTTGCTGAGGAGAGACCTGATAAATAGCACTGTTAAACCTCTAAATATCATCTCCTCCTGCTCAAAAAAGAGTCCTGAGATGCTACTGCTTTCTTTAGATATCGAGAAAGCATTTGACTCTTTAGAAATTTCATATCTACACTCCTTATTGAAACACATGAATTTTGGAGACACCTTTCTTAGGATAACAACAGCACCATATTCTCATCCTAGCATGCAAGTGAAAGTTAATGGGGCAACTTCTGAAACATTCACATTGCACAGGGGACAGGCAAGGCTGCCCCCTATCTGCCATACTATTCGTGATTGCACTTGCTGCTGAAATAAGGAACAACACTAAGATACATGGAGTCAAACTATCTGCTCAAGAATTTAAGCAGATGTATATTTGCAGAGGACATGCTCCTCTATATCACCAACCCAGAAGACCCACTTGCTCACCTTCAAGTCGTGCTCCCAAAATTTAGCATGATCTCAGGATAGAGCAGGCTTGAAAACCTGCTACTCATATCAATGGACAGACAAGCTACTTCCCTGCTTGGGAATTCCCCTATCAACCTCTCCAACGGACTTGGTGAAATTCAATCACCGTAAATTCCAAGTAATCAAGACTGACCTGGAAAAATGCGACAATCTTTCTCATGGCATGATCAATTTCATCTCATCAAAGTCTTTGTTTCTTTGGAAGTGCAAACACCTGTGAATCAGGTTTAAAACTCTGCAATTGAGAGCTAACCAAGGAGGTCTAAACTACCCAGATATAACCGCATACTACACGGCCATATTATTAACAAACATCGAAAAAATACTATGAAGTGGAGAGCAGTCAGACTGGTCTCTACTCTAGATCCACTTCTTCATCCTCTTTCACTACAGGATATAATCTGGAATAACCAAAATCATGACCTACCAGAATCCATTGCTATATCTTTCTCATTACTATACTCAAAGTGTGGGACACCTTCAAACGTAAGT
Source organism: Gekko gecko (assembly GCA_029375565.1). Lineage (NCBI taxonomy): Eukaryota > Metazoa > Chordata > Lepidosauria > Squamata > Gekkonidae > Gekko > Gekko gecko. The sequence goes on from JAPDNY010000007.1 coordinate 115,901,716, forward strand.
GGGTCCTGAAGTTCTTGCAATTCTCTGCCTTCTTACATCAGTTTTGGTTTCCTCCAGAAGCTGACCTACAGATTGCTTTGCTTTGGAGAAATGTCAAAATCACATGTCTAAAGGATATCACGCTGAATTGTGACCTCGCACCGAAACTACTCCTAGAACATAAGCTTCACTACAAAATCCCATGGTTCTTCTACCTTCAATTATAAGACATGACTACCCATCTACAGTTATCTACTGTTCTATGTTCACCCCTTGCAGAATTTGAAAATATACTGAATTGCAACAACATAGGAGCATATCAAGAAACTATATCACATATTGCTCATGTGTTGTTCCTCCACACCCTTGCTTTACCAGTTAGCTTGGTCACATGACTGCAGAATCAAATTTACAGAAGATCAGTGGTCCACTATTTGGCATGCCTCCCTTGCCTCTTCATCTTCTGCACACATCAGCTTACAATCTTAGAAGATCTTATTCTATTTATTTGTTTATTCAATTTATACCCCACCCTCCCTGCAAGCAGGGTACGTTACCACCCAGAAGCTAGTAAGAATATCTCCTTCCTACTCTTCACCTTGTTGGAAAGGCTGTGGAGGTACTGGCACATGCACATCTGCAAGAATTCTGGAACAATATCCTTAGGTAAATAACATGAATTATGGGCTACACGTTCACAATTACTACAAAGCTGAAAAGCTGATCTACAAAAGTGATCCCTCAATGCCCATCCATAGCCTGCTGACAGCTTCATAGACAGTAATAGCATTGCACTGGAAGTCCCAATCACTTCCCTCCTTAACTAACTGATACACAAAGATCTGGGACCACCTGATAATGGGGAAAATTACTGATCGACTGCTCCAATCAGATATCTTCTCCAGAAAAACCTTGTTTGTTAGAAAATGGCTCCCCTTCCTTGAATATGTCCTTATGCAAGACCTCTCACCTATAAATCTGACATACAAACAACTATTTTCTCTCTAACTTCATACTCATTACTTCTCACTCTCTTCCTCTTTTCTCTCTCTTTCTCGAGCTGGTGTAGAGTCAAGCCACCCAAATCCTGGAAATTTCTGTAGTCTGTTATGTTCACTTTATGAAGTTATAAAACTATATAGTTATTATATTTCTGAATACTGTATTATAACATAATCATTGATCTTATCATTTACTGTGAGACTAAATATTATATGTACCAATACATTTTGATGCAATCACTGTACTGATTTTGTACTTAACTGTATATGTTTTGCATCATTCCCTAGCCTTACAATTGTATTGCATTTTATAAACTACATGATTTGTAAATTCTTTGAACTATCAATAAAAGTTTTAAAAAAATAAAAGTTCTTTTTTTATGTTCAAAGTAAAAAAGCTCAAGGACATGGTAGGTCCACTGCAGAGAAAAGGAAGTGAAATTGTAACAGGTGATGAAGAGAGGGCAGAACTGCTCAATGCCTACTTTTCCTCAGTCTTCTTTTGCAAGGGAAACAGAGCTCAAAATGGCAAAACATGATGAGAGAAGGGAGTTGCAGCCTAGGATCGGTATAGGGTTAGTACATAAACACCTAGTTTCTTTAAATGAAACTAAGTCTTCAGGGCCAGATGAACTGCATCCAAGGGTACTAAAAGAATTCGTAGATGTAATTTCTGAGCCTCTGTCCATTATTTTCAAGAATTCTTGGAGAACAGGTGAGGTGCCAGAAGATTGGAGTCAGGCAAATGTTGTCCCCATATTCAAGAAGGGGAAAAAGGAAGATCTAGGTAACTACCAACCCGTCAGCTTGACATCTGTACCTGGGAAAGTTTTAGACCAAATCATCAGACAGTCCTTGAGCATTTAGAAAGAACAGTTATGATAACTAAGAGACGGCATGGGTTTCTCAAGAACAAGTCATGTCAGACTTGTTACTATCTTGCTGGATCAGGGGAATACTGTAGACATAGTTTATCTCGATTTCAGTAAAGCTTTTGATAAGGTTCCATATAATATTCTTGTTGACAAATTGGTAAAATGTGGCAATGAAGATGGTGAGGGGTCTGGAGGCCAAGTCCTATGAGGAAAGGTTGAAGGAGCTGAGTATGTTTAGCCTGGCAAGGAGATGACTGAGAGGTGATATGATAACCAGCTTCAAGTACTTGAAAGGCTGTCATATAGAGAATGGTATGGAGTTGTTTTCTGTTGCCCCAGAAGGTCCAACCAGAACCAACAGGTTGAAATTAAATCACAAGAGTTTTTGGCTAAACATTAGGAAGAACTTCCTGATAGAGTGGTTCCTCACTGGAACAGGCTTCCTCAGGAGGTGGTGGGCTCTCCTTCTTTGGAGGTTTTCAAGCAGAGGCTAATGGCCATCTGACAGCAATGCTGATTCTGTGAACTTATGCAGATCATGAGAGGGAGGGCAGGAAAGGTTGCATCAGTGCTTAGTTCTTGTGACCGTTCTTACATGCCCAGGGAAATGCCCAGGGAAATCACCACTTTGGGGTCAGGAGCAGTGTTCCCTCTAAGCTGAGTTAGTGTGAGCTAACTCAGTTTTTTAGCCTCTGGCTCACACATTTTCATTTTAGCTCAGGAAGGACAGCTCTAGAGCAAACTAATTTATGCAGCAGCCAAATTGCTCACTCACAACTTTAATGCCAGTAGCTCACAAAGTAGAATTTTTGCTCACAAGACTCCATGACTTAGAGACAGCATTGGTTAGGAGATCCTGGAGTTTTTTTGTCATCTTCTGGGCATGGAACAGCAGTCACTGGGGGGGAGGTATTTGTGAATGTCTTGCATTGTGCAGGGGGTTGGACTAGATGGCCCTAGAGGTCCCTTCTGACTCTATGATTCTGTGAAGCCTCAGCGAGCAGCTACAGAGGGGGGAAATTCTGATTGGTGGGGATAAAATGCTACAAAATGCCAGTTTGTGACATTTGTATGCAAAATTTTGAAGTACAAGATCAGCACTATTGACTAGGCCTTCTGCCTGGGGCCTAGCCTCTGTCTGTTGCCTTTTAGCAGGTTTTAAGTTGTTACATTTCTGTGGACTTTTGGATTTCTTAGGGATAGGCTCATTGCTCTGTGTGTGCTTCTGGTTTAGCTCCTGAACCACTGTTAAATAGGCTTTTAATAAAGGTTTCAGGTATTTTTAACTAATATTTTAAATAAATCTCAGCATAGGGATTTAGCTGTTCTACCTTTAACTAAGTCAGTGCTAGGAGGACAAAAATAGGCCAGGCTTGTCTTCAGCTCATAAAACAGAGGTAAAAGTAGCATATATTTATTTTCCAAAAAGAAGTGTGCTGTAGTTCTTGTTCTGACTGAACTTTGGTAAAGCCATGCACTTTTTTTAGAGACATTTTTCCCCTTTAGCTTGTGTGTTTCAATTAGGGAGCACCTGCATTCCACAGGAAATCAGGCTGGTTCCAGTAGAATATAGATACTAGTAGTTTGATTAAAACCCTAAAATTTTTTAAAAGGATTCCAAATCACAGTCTTTAAACCATAGTCAGGGTCAGTGTAGGAATTCACCACTAGTTCTAAAAAACAAACCAAGAAAAAAAGAGAAAGAGCTAGGTTAAGCTCTACTGAAAGAAACAAAAACCTAGTTTTTTGGGGGGAGGGTTTATAAAAAGGTGTGAGGCTGTTTTAGGGTCCGGCGATAGTGCAGGTAAGTTAGGTGCCTAATACCCTCCGCCACAAGTTAGGCTGAGTTTGGCCTGTGGCAACATGAGTGACAGGAAGGGAAGGCAGAGGGGCCCTGTGGGCAAGGCTAAGCAGAAAACTAGAGGGGTGGAGTGGAGGGGGAGGGAGAAGGCTGTGGTTTCCCTCCCACCTCTGCACCGCTCTGGACCGCTCCAGAGTCATCTGACACCTCTCTGACCTCTGGCTGGAGTGGTGCAATGAAAAGGTCACATGTGGTCCTCTTCCCTAAGAAGGATGCTTCTGGTGTGGCCCCCAGCAGAGGTGCCTGCAGCTGCTGGCACTGGGCAAGGCTCTGCTGCTCAGGCAGTCCCTCTTCAAGCCATTGCTGCTCAGGCTCAACGGCAGGAGAAGGGGCAGCAAGAACTAGCTTTGAGCTTTGGTGTTGAGCTTTGGGGACAGTTCTCTGTTTTCAGAGCTCACTCCATGGACTAAGAGGGGGAGGAACTGGCTGGCCAGCCCACTGCTTTGGTTTCTCTAGGCTTCAGCAGGCCTTCTGTGGGACAGGAGAAGAGGCTGGGAGAGGTGGCAGAGGAAGAGATGGAGGTGCACCCCAAGGATCTGCCATCTCAACCCCTTCCCCCTGCTCAGCCATCTCACCCTGCCCCTCGAAGACACGGTGTGTCTGACCCAAGTTCCTCACAGGAAGTGGCTCTAAGGGTGCCCATGGCTGCTGGTCAGCATGGGTACCATTTCACCTCTGAAGTCTGGAAGCACTTCCAGGAAATAGAGGATCCCCGCATTGCACAGTGCGAGCTGTGTAGGGCCCGGGTCAGTTGAGGGAAGAACATCAGCCATCTCTCAACTTCTGGGCTGTGGAACCATCTGAAGAAGCACCACCAGGCAGTGCTTCTTCGGGGGAGAGAGAGGCTGCTGCTGGGGTGCCCAAGCAGCCATCACCAGCCAGCCAGGAGGTGTCATCCTGTGGCCACCTCCAGCACTGTCCCTGAGCATTCTGCAGTAGGGATGGGGCAGGGATGCCAAACTCCTCTGACGGAGATGCTTGGTGATGTTGACAATAGAGTGCCGGGGGGAGGGGACAGCAGGCTAACAAGAAGGTCACTTCCCTCATTGTTGAAATGTGTGCTTTAGACAGGCGCCCCTTCTCCGCAGTTGAAGACATTGGTTTCTACCGGCTGCTCCAGGATGCCTATCCCTGGTACATGCCCCCTGCTCACACCACACTGACCAGGACCATGATACCCTCATTGTCCAGGGCTGCCAGGGACCACGTGAAGGCACAATTGTCCCATGCTTGTGGAAGGGCTGTGCACTTCACATCCGATGTCTGGACCTCCTATCAGGTGCATGATTCATATCTCTCATTGACTGTGCACTAGTGGCAACCAAGTGACATTTTGGGTGGGGGTGGGGGAACTAGTGTCAAGCAGGGTCAGGGCCACCAGGCTGGCAATTGCCAGGCTCTGCTCCAAGTTGAGAAACTTGACAGGTCGCATACTGTGGACAACACCTTAGCCACCACTGAGAGAACAGTTAGTGGCGTGGGTAGGCAGGGACTTCACCATGAGCTACATGGTGACCGATGGTGGGACAAACATCAGGGCAGTAGCAAAGCAACTGGGCCTGATGTGCATTTACTGTGTGGCCCAACTTCTCCACCTTGTCAAGGATGCTTTGGGGTTGGGTTCTGCAGAGAATCCCAATTTGGATGCTGTTACCCATGAGTTCCAGCATCTCCTGCAGAAATGCTGGTACATTGTGGGTCACTTCTCTCGCAGTGTGAAGGACACCTTTCTGCTGCATGAGAAGCAGATGCTGACAGGCATGCCAGTGTATTGCCTGCTTGGTGATGTCACCACTTGCTGGAACTCCATCTGTGTCATAATTGAACTCTTGGTGGAGCAGGAGAGACGCCTCACTGCCCTGATCTCTGAGAGCGGGGTCATTCGGGAAGAGAGCCAGCTCAACCGGGAGGACTGGCTGACCATCTCTCAGGCTGTGGAAGTTCTTCAGCCCTTTAAGAACTACACAGAAATGCTCTTGTCTGACATGGCAAGTCTCACTCTGGTCATTCCCATGATCCACATGGCTCGTGAGGACTTGACCTCATTTCTGGAGCCAGCTGCAGGACATGCAGACATGCTTCCAGCAGTGTGTGTATTGGTCAGGCCCGTAGCTAACAACTTTTTGCTCAGGGGGCCCATGTTTTTCTCAGGGGGCCCACCACCAATGTTCCCTCTAAGCTGTGGAGTTTTGTGAGCAAAACTTCTACTTTGTGAGCAACTGCCATTAAAGTTGTGAGAGAGCAATTTGGCTGCCGCATAAATTAGTTTGCTCTGGAGCCATCCTTCCTGAGCTAAGACAAAAATCTGCGAGCTGGAAGTTAAAAAAGTGTAAGCTAGCTCACACTAACTCAGCTTAGAGGGAACACTGCCCCCCCTTCCATTGGGGAACCATGATTGCAAGGGGAAAAATATAGACCAAATTCAATCTCGTCAGACAAATTCAGTACAATTGAAAGAGAGATTTGATTTTATGTTTTTAAAATCGGACAGCACAAGTAACTTTTTTCCCACCATAGAGAACAATGGAGGGAATAGGGGCAACCTGTTTGGGGGCCCATAGAATTGGGCCCCCTGGTCCAATGTTCTTGAAACTTCGTGGGTATCTTGGGGAGAGGCTCCATCAGCTACCCTGTCAGTTTGGAGCCTCTCCCTCAAACCCCCTCCCCTCCAGCCCCCAGAATATACCCTATGTTTTCACCATTGACTTCAATGGCCCATAGGATATAACGGAGCTGAAATTGACATGCGGCTGCCTGAAAGACTCCCTGGGACACCGGCTGGGGGCAGGGCTTGGCTCCTGAGCTCCCAGAGCGGGCTCCCCCCCCAAAGACCCCTGATCGGAAGGAACTGCAAATGCAGCTCCAGGACAACTTTTCTGTCAGGAAAAAGGGGTGTGTGTGAAGAAGCCTCCACTCCGTGCTGCACAACCCTCCCGCTGGACAGGGACCTTCCCCTCCTGAGGGGGGAGCTCCGACTTCCCCTCAGCAGCGTTGCCTACCCCCGACTAGGACGGCGGCAGCGGAGGCTGCCCTCCTGCTGCGCTCGCCCTCCTCCCCCCTCCCCCGCAGCTGCCACACCCTCCTTGCCATATTGGGGGAGAAGGTGCCGCCGCCGTCACCTCCAGAGCCGCAGGGGGAGCCGGCCCGGCCCATCTCCTTTCCCCTTCCCTTCCCCTCTCCAAGCGCTTGGTGACCTTAGGGAGAGGGGCGAGGGCCAGGGGGAGGGGGCCGGAGGGAGTAGGGGGGAGCAGAGGCTCGGGGGAGGGGCCCACAAGACCCACGGCGGGGCAGGCCCCCAGGGCCCCACGCAGGCTACGGGCCTGGTATTGGTGAGAAGACTGCAAGACAGACTCAAGGACCACGTTCAGTCTATCCTAAAGCAGAAGGTCTACATGCTGGCGGCCATGTGTGACCCATGCATCAACGGTAAGATCGCTGAGCAGGCCAACAAGTTCACTCAATGGTGAGACAAGCTCTGGCAACAAGTTGAGCATAGGTGGGCCAAGAGGGGCACATTGGCACAAACTGAGGGAGAGGGGGGTGCAAGCAACTCCACTGCTGTTCATCTCTCAACTCCCCTACTAGGCAGCATACCCCCCACGGCTCCCACCATGATGACTGTTGAGATGGCAGTTATCGGGAGTGGCAGGTGCATGAGAGAGGACACAGTGGCTGCGATGGTGAAGGAGTACCTTTCAGAACCCTATTTGAGTCGCACGCAACCTGTCCACTGAGCTACTGGGCCATGAAGGAGGCAGTCTGGCCCACCAATCTCCCATCCATTTCACCTGCAGCAGAAATACCTCTACAGAACCCTGATAGCCATGTAGTGCAGGGTGATGTTGAGGGTGGTGCATGTATGCACCTGAGTTGCCAGCCACCCCAAACCAAAAATGCATGCTGAAATTAAAACAGCAGCACAAAAACTATTCTCCATCTGAACAAGGTAGAGTAGAGTAGATGCCAAGCAGCCAGATAGAAACCAGCAGAACCCACAGGAGCACCATAAATAATGAATGTAAATTGAAAAATAATTTTCTTTTGCGGGGGTGAGGTGGGAAAGGGAGAGCCTGTGATGAAGAGCAGCTGCCGCACCTAGGCTAAGCCTCCTCCACCGAGGTAGGCAGTGATGGCTGGTGTACCACTGCTGAAAGAGGAGGATCAATGGACAGACACTACCCCCCCTCTCTCACTTTCTGAGGCATTACTGGGCAGGGCTTATTGTTGTGATTATTATGTTGCACTCATTCTGCTGCTGGCCCAGCAAACATGCCCCCAGAGATCCTCTGATTTGACGTGAGTCCTGTTGGGTTTAGGTACTTCCACTGACTGCCACAGTGGCACTGGTTCTGGGGGGACCACATTGCACTGGTTCTGCTGCTGGCCTGGCAAACATGCCCTCAGAGATCCTCTTATTTGACCTGAGTCTTGTTGGGTTTGGGCACTGACTGCCACAGTGGCACTGGTTGGGGGGGGGACCATTGCACTGGTTCTGCTGCTGGCCTGCCAAACATGCCCCCTCAGTTTATACTGCAGAGATTCTCTGATTTGACCAGAGTTCTGTTGGTTTGGGGCACTGACTGCCACAGTGGCACTGGTTTGGGGAGGCACACTGCACAGGTTCTGCTGCTGGCCTGGCAAACATGCCCCCTCACACCACAACCGCACCTCACTTTCTTGCAGAGAGATTCTTGGGGAGACACTGCTGCCTGCCTTTTTCCCATCCACATAGGAATTAATGGAGGATTGGGGGCACCCTCTTTGGATGCCCCTAGAATTGGACCCCCGTTCCAATCTTTTCCAAACTTGGGGGGTCTTTTGGGGAGAGGCTTCAGCAGCTACAGTACAATTTTGGTGCCTTTACCTAAAAACCCCTCCCCCCCAGCCTCCTGAATACTTATTAGAAGATTATTGCCGTTGACTACAATGGCCCTATAGGATATAATGGACCCAAAAAATTTCGAGAATCCTGAAAATTTTCAGGTACCAATACAATACCAGCATTGGTATTTGGATATATTTGGGAATCCCAAAAAAAATGGATTTATTATACTAAATCAAACACTCCGCTTTTTCCCCCTGCACACTCCTAGTAGTATCTGTTTAAGCTCTAGTTAACAGAATTAATATTAAATTATTATTCAGCAAATTATTTAATCAGCATTTAATTATACTACAATAAATCTGTCATTTTTGAGGTGCCATTTTTATTATAAGAAAAGAAAGCCAGACATTAGAAAATCATTCTGGTTATAATCCTTTTCAGTCATTTAATAAATATTACATATTTAATGTTAAAGAAAGAAAAGAAAATTACATCTCAGGAAATTGAAAACTATTTTCCATTAATCTATTCTTGTGATGTTTAGGGAGTGATAGGGATGGAAGCAAAAATGTATCTTGCTTAGGTACATTACACCATATACCATACGCTATTACCACTGTGGTTTAGTAGTTAGAGTACTGGATTAAGATCTGAGAGGGTCAGGTTCAAGTGTACCATGCTTGGGTACACCAAGGATAAATGGAGGAGAGAACAACAAAGTAAGACATTGGGCTCCTATTAGGGAGAAAGTGAAAATGAAATGGAAAATAAATATATACATAAAATACCTTGAACTTTCTAGGCATCTGGATCAGCCACTCTAAAAATGCAGGCAAAAGTTCTTCATCCTCTAATTTATTAAGCAAATTATAATACAGACTGGTTTTGACCCTATAAAAATATCCTTTTTGCTGTCACATTCCCAGACAGTGTGTTCGATGGAGTTTCTTTCCAAAATGTTTCCCTACTCTATCCATTGCTGAATGATGTTATGGCAGCTGGCCCTGCACAATTAAGTTTCCCCCCCTCAAACCATTGTCCCTTATTCTGATCCAAAAACACTGTGTCTCCATTTCCTCCTCTTTTGGATCAATGTGAAACACTCCGGCCCCTTCAGCCAAGAAAGCTACTTGTGTCTTGTCTTTGCTGGCAAAATAAGCTAAGTAAAGTCTCCTAACCTCCCTTTAGGTCTACAGCTGACAGCAGTCTTCCTTTCCTTTCCTTTTTTTTGTGGTCTCTGTCCTGTTGAACTTTCCAAATATGCTTGCAATATATTTATTTCTTAGTAATATGCTGTCTCTTTTTCAGTCTGTCTAAATCCTTCCATTGTTACTTTCTCACAATTTTTCTCTTTATTCTTTACATATCAAGACAGTACTTTCTACACAAATATACCTTTTTCAGATATGCTCTTTTGTGTGCTAAAAAGCATGACTTCTGTCTCTAAAAATATTTTAATAGGACTTTCAACTGTTTCCATCAACTGGGCCTTCTATTTCCCTTATTTGTTTCTCTATTTCCTGTCTAGGACGTGGTCTGTCAACCAAATATAGATGGTGCAATCGCTTACACAACCCTGAAACTTACCATTTCCTTCACTCCAAAGTATCAGTGAAAAAAAGCCACCATCAGGGGGAAAAAGTGGGATCCATACTTGACCAAAGGAAGACCACATAATCTTGAAATATAATTTTTGAAGGAAAAACTGTAATTGAGATTCTTTAAAACCATGCTTTGTCATCCAATGCTTCATAATAATGTCCTACCCTGCCCCCTAAGCATAATTCACCATTTCTCCCAATATCTGGAAATCTATCAGAAGTAATGATACTTAAAATAAAAAGGAAGCTATATGGGGAGAGGAGTTGCGGCACAATCAATTTTTCCCTGATATTTAGTCCAGATCAAGAAGGAAAATAATAGACTGGATAAATTGGTGGCAGCTGTTTCTCTATCCCAATTATTATTAGGAAGAATAGGAGGGCACTTCTTGTCAAAATCAGAAGTGTCAAAGTTCCCATCTCCCCCGGGTGGAAGTCCCACCTTCCCCCCCACTCTCCCCCACCCAAAGTCCTGCCTCTCCTTCAACTTCCTCCCTATTGGCTGAGCAGCCATCCAACAGAGAATGGGGAAGGAGGAGGAGTTAGGGACTGCTGGAAAGAAGGAGGCTGGGGAAAATGGCTGCCATTGTTTTTTTGTACCGCAGGAGGGACGGGGAGCCTAAAAGAGAAATGGCTGGGGGTTTTTGTGTGTATGCTTGCTCAAAACTTGTGTGGTTTTGAAATTGAGAGAAACTGCAATCCCGTGAGTGATTTTTCTTCCCTTTTAAAAAAGTAGCAGGAAAAAATGTTTAGGCCCCCACTGTGTATTGGAGGCAACAACCTTCTGAGTGCTAAATAGAGGAAGCAGCCCTGGCTCAAGTTCAGAAAGAGAGGCAGGGGAAATTTCACCCAATCCACAGCCATCTCTGAAGGTGCTGGGAGGAGGGAAGGTGCTGGGAGGAGGGTGGAGTGTTTCTTCGATGAGACTTCTGCACAAAAGGTCTGAAATCCATTTTTTTTCTCCAAAGCAACCTGATATTTTTGCTGTGTCACACAGAGGCCAACTGTCAAACAGTATACCAATTCCCACCCCCCACCCCACCCCAGAGGCTTTGGGGGGTTTTGTTGTGTCACACAGCAGCCAGCTGTGACAGGATGAACTTTTTTATCAGGAGCCTCAAGGAGTTTTTTTATCAGGACCCTCTGCTCCCCCAGCAGCTTTTTTGCCTGCGAAAGAATCCAACCTCCCCTTCTTCCCCATCTGCAGGGTATGTATGAAATAAAAGGCCATTCAATTTGGTGAAATTAGTTTTTTCCAGTGAGTCAGGTCTGCCAGATACCCCCTTCATCATTTCTCCATATTTGTCCAAAGCACCACACCCCATCCATGTCCCAAAGCAATACTAATGCCACCTTTACAAATGAAATAAAATCATAAGGAAATAAAGAATGAAAATGCCGACCCTGCAGAGCAGACTAGCATTCTAGGATGCCCCCAGCCTTCTTCAGAAGCTCCAGACAGCGGAAGCAGTTTGACCTGACCTGTTGGATTTGTCTCTTTTGGAATAAGATGCTATTGCTTTATTCTTTTCCTTGATGTCCACCAGGACTTCATCCAATGCTGTTTCCCCAAAGAGTTTCTCTCCCCAGTAAGGGACAAATGAGATGCTGTTCTTGGAGACATGATCCACCTTCCAGTGTTTCAGCCACAGGTTAAGGCAAATGACAATGTTAGAGGCTAAGGAGTTGGGGGGTGGGGGAGTCCTTTGCATGTCCCCTATTAAAGGTGATTTGAGGAGTCTCAGGTTCAATTAGCCGTGTTATGTATTGGTATACATAATGTCTGAGCTTGAGATTCATCTCTATTTAAGACTAGTATTGTAATTCATGCAAGCTGATTGGATGCTCTGCGCAGCAGCCCAATCAGGATACAAGAAAGGTTCTGGAGGAAGATTATTTGATTGGCTGTTATGTTTATTTTATTTTATTTATTAACTGGATTTATATCCCGCCCTTCCAACGTGGATGTTCAGAATGTTCATATTCTGATTGGTTCTTATCGCAACAAGGGACATGGTCTTTCAAGCCCGGATAGTTTAAAAGAGAGCCTGTTGCTCTCCTGTTTTGTGTTCGTTCCCATCCTGTCCTTATATATATTTGAATTTTGGTTCCACAACATTCTATGCTTGCCATAATTGATACAGCTCAAGAACTGGCAGTCAGAAGACACTGGCCAGGACTGACTGGCTGCTTTGAAAAGTCCCGCCCATGTCAGCCCCGGTCAGTGTTTTCAGCTCAGTCTGCTCCAGTCCTCCGACAGGAGAGGACCGTCTGGAGTGTGAGTGCAGGGACAGGCCCTCAAGGCTGAGGCAAGAGAGAGAAGCCCTTTTCCGCCCCCCACACCATCCCCTGGGCCTTCTATGAGGGGACTAGGCCCAGAGAAGGCCTTTTCCATCCCCCACAAGCCATCCCCTGGGCCCTCTATGGGGGCAGTAGGCCCAGAGAAGGCCTTTTCCGCCGGCCACACGCCATCCCCTGGGCCTTCTATGGGGGCAGTAGGCCCAGAGAAGGCCTTTTACGCCCCCCACACGCCATCCCCTGGGCCTTCTATGGGGGCAGTAGGCCCAGAGAAGGCCTTTTCCGCCCCCCGCACGCCATCCCCTGGGCCTTCTATGGGGGCAGTAGGCCCAGAGAAGGCCTTTTCCGCCCCCCACACGCCATCCCCTGGGCCTTCTATGGGGGCAGTAGGTCCAGAGAAACCTGTCCTCCACACGCCATCCCCTGGGCCTTCTATGGGGGCAGTAGGCCCAGAGAAGGCCTTTTCCACCCCCCACACGCCATCCCCTGGGCCTTCTATGGGGGCAGTAGGCCCAGAGAAGGCCTTTTCCGTCCCCCACACGCCATCCCCTGGGCCTTCTATGGGGGCAGTAGGTCCAGAGAAAGCCTGTTCTGTCCTCCACACGCCATCCCCTGGGCCTTCTATGGGGCACTAGGCCCAGAGAAGGCCTTTTCCGCCCCTCACACGCCATCCCCTGGGCCTTCTATGGGGGCAGTAGGCCCAGAGAAGCCCTTTTCCGTCCCCCACACACCATCCCCTGGGCCTTCTATGGGGGCAGTAGCCCCAGAGAAGCCCTTTTCCATCCCCCACACGCCATCCCCTGGGCCTTCTATGGGGGCAGTAGGCCCAGAGAAGCCATTTTCTGTCCCCCAAACATCATCCTCTGGGCCTTCTATGGGGGCAGTAGGCCCAGAGAAGCCCTTCCCCCCCACACTGCCTACTGCCCCCATAGAAGGCCCAGGGTATGATGTGTGGGGGACAGAAAAGGCCTTTTCTGGGCCCAGAGAAGCCCTTTTCTGCCCCTCTTCCCTTCCTTTCCCCCTTTTCCTTTCTTCCTCTCTGTTTTCTTTCACTCTTCCCCCTATTCCTTCCTTCCTTCCTTCCTCCAACCATCTCTCCCTTCCACCTCCCTCCCTTCCTTTCTAGGGCCCGTTGTCTTCCACCACAACGGGCTTTGCTCCCTAGTCTTGTAAATAAAGCTGAATCACTTGTTATGAGCTGCTGCTTTACGTCTCATACTTAACATCTTGTGAACCTTAATCCAAACATGATCTTCCCAGAAGGAGCAGAAAATCCTCTTGTTGGAAGAACCTGGTAGACGTTGGGCCAGGAAAGGTTGTTTCTTCCCTGACCACTCCTCCTCTTCTCTGCCTGAAGACTTGGAGTTTGCAGCAGCGTTGGAGTGCAGTGAATCTGAATGGCAAGAGGGGGCAGAATGTCTAGCCTGGAGACCAAGTGGAGGGTTGAATGCCAGCCTTGTATTCTGCTAGAACTAGATGTAGAACTACAATGGTTGTCCCGCAGGTGATTCTGGGATCTGGGGAATAAGAGTCAGGAGATGGGGAAGATGAATCCTCAGCCCTCTGTTTATAGCTAGAAGAAGTGCTAGCTATCACTGCAGACTCTTGTCCTGGAACCTCAGAAGACAAAGCAGACATGCTGCCCCCTTATGATAGCTTTGCCCCAATTACTGGGCATTCTATCCACATCAGACTCTTGTTCTTTGCCTCCACTGCTAGCAAGTGGGAGGCTGAGGGAGCCACTGCTAATTTCTTCAGGTATTTCTGCATGATCTCCTGCTTTTTCCACTGATGGAGAATGAGACTGTGTGTTGATTTAGAGTAACTGCAAAGATACTGCATCCATGCATCTGTCTGAGAAAGAGATTATAGCTGTCGGCTGCTAAGGAGCCAACTATATGTTACATGCTGTGACAGACAGGTTAGGTTCTGGCTCTCCCTGGGAGCAACCTGTTGTGTCCTGGGATCAGAAGGCAGAGCTGGCGAAATACAGCCAAGCTTCGCTCTCTGAGAACAATAGGGACTAGGTTCCTGAGCTCGCCAGTAGAGAACCAATGGCAGCATTGGCGGGCGATTCAAACCCGCCAATAGGAATATGGGGCCGTCCCCCCTAACTGTATATAGTTGGCCTCCGGCCGTTACTGGTTGTTCTTGTCTTGTGTGAAGTATGAATAAACGCGTCTTCTCTTATGTCGTCGTCCGAGTCATGAGGCCCGAAACCCAGTACTTTACAGTGGCGACGAGGATGGGATTTCAACGCCTTCCGTGACTCCATGAGCGACGAAAAGGACACCGCCGAGCACCGCATCGCTGACCCCGAGAGCAGCACCGCACCGCTCGCCGAGCATCGCATCGCTGACCCCGAGAGCAGCACCGCACCGCTCGCCCCGGCGCACACCTTCCCAGACAGAGCCATGGCCGCCTCTCATGTAACACTGGAGCGCTTCGATCCGTCGCAGCCAGAAACCTGGGACGCATGGGTCGACCAGCTCATCAGCTATTTGGAGCTCAACGAAATCCGCCACCCAGACCAGAAACGATCGATCCTGCTGAACACGTGCGGCACCCAAACCGTCCGCCTCGCCAAGAGCCTATTGGTGCCCCGCACGGCCTTGGAGAGCTCGTTTGGGGAGATCCTGGATGTCCTCAACACTTACTTCAGCCCCCGGCCGACCTTCCTGGCCAAGAGGATGGATTTCCAGAGGCGAGTTCAGGCCCAAGGGGAATCCATTGCCACCTTCCTGGCCACGCTAAGGGCGCTCGCGGTGGACTGCGTGTTCCCGAAGGTGGAGGACAACCTGCTGACGCAGTTCGTGTGGGGCCTGGCGGACTCCAAGCTGCGGCGCAAGTTGGTTGGACACCGGAGGCTCTCCTTGGACGAGGCCCTCGACGCCGCAACAGCCCACGAGGCGGCAGAAGGGGAACGCCCGGCCACGGCCGCCCATGTGGTCGGGAGGAGTCCAAGCCCCGGGAACGGAGATACTGAAGAGGTCTTCGCCCTCAGACCCCAACAACGCCGGCCGGCGCCGTTCCAGCAGGCCAACAGAGAGCCAGCCAAGCCTTCCGGCAACCGGACCATCTGTGCCAGCTGCGGAGAAGGCCACGGAAGGAAATCCTGCAAGTTCCGGATGCTGTTTGTCACGGGTGCGGGAAGCAGGGACACCTCGCACGGGTCTGCCGGTCCAAGGGCCCCAGGAATTCGAGATCGTCGGTCCCACCGCACCGCGCATCGTCCACCGCCTACGAGACGACGGAAGAGGTCGCCGAGTTGTACCATCTCACCGACCAACCGCCTCCCCAACCCCAACCTCTCCTCTGCCCCGAAGATCCAAGTAACCGTGCGGATCGAGGGGTCCCCCTGTTGCATGGAAGTGGACTCGGGATCGGCGGCGTCCATCATTTCCCTGGACACTTTAAAAAGACTTTGCCCATTAGGGGGACCCCTCTACGTCCATCGCCACTAAGCTTGGTGGACTTTCAAAAGAACCCTGTCCCCATCCGGGGAGTCGGCACTTTCCGAGTGCAGTACCGAGACTTTGAGGGGAACTTGGACTTGGTGGTGGTAGAGGGAAATCTCGTGAGTCTCCTGGGGCGGGCGTGGTTCGAGGCCCTAGGCATAACAATTGGGGGAGTGAATAAGTGCGGGGTGCGGGACTGGGGGCGGTGTGCAAGGAATTCCCTGAGGTCTTTGACGGGAAACTGGGGTGTTATAAAGGGCCCCCGGTGTCGCTCCACTTAGACCCCACAGTGACGCCCGTCCGACGGCGCTTCCGCACCGTACCCCTGGCCCTCCGCCCGAAAATAGAGGCCGAACTGGACCGGTTAGTGGCCCAGGGAGTCCTAGAGCCCGTCCCGAACGCTCGATGGGAGACCCCGATTGTGACACCCGTCAAGCCAAACGGGGAAATCCGCATCTGCGCGGATTATAAGTGCACCATTAACCAGGCACTTCAGGCGCACGTATACCCCGTACCAGTGGTCAGCCATGTCTTAGCCACACTGGCGGGGGCGCACATATTTGGAAAGCTGGATCTCGCGCAGGCGTACCAGCAACTCCCGGTAGATGAGGCCACTGCCGAGGCGCAAACCATAGTGACCCACCGGGGGGCCTTCCGGGTGAAGCGGCTGCAATTCGGGGTCAGTGTGGCCCCAGGGATCTTCCAAAATCTAATGGACGATTTGTTAAAAGGGATCCCTGGAGTGACGCCGTTCTTCGACGACGTCCTCATCGCCGCGACCACCCCTGAAAGCTTCGCCGCCCGCCTCCGAACTGTACTGGGACGCTTCCAAGCCGCGGGGCTGAAAGTGAAGCGGGAAAAGTGCCTCCTCGGGGTGCCGGAGGTGGAGTTCTTGGGGTACCGGGTAGACGCAACAGGCCTGCATCCGGCAAGGGACAAGGTAAAGGCCATCGTGGAGGCCCCCGCCCCGAAGTCCAAGGCCGAGCTCCAGGCGTTCTTAGGCCTCCTGAACTTTTACCACGCCTTTCTCCCTCACAAAGCCGCCATGGCCGAACCCCTGCACAGGCTACTGGATAAGGTGACACCTTGGGCATGGGGAGCGAGGGAGGAGGCGGCGTTTCGGGGGGTTAAAGTACTCTTGATTTCTAATGCGGTACTCGCCCACTTTGATGAAAAGCTCCCGGTAATCCTTGCGTGTGACGCATCACCGTATGGGGTCGGGGCGGTCTTGGCCCACAAGCGACCGGATGGGAGGGAAGTTCCGGTGGCTTACTACTCCCGCACGCTGTCCCCCGCGGAGCGGAACTATGCACAAATCGACCGGGAGGGCTTGGCACTGGTAGCGGGGGTTAAAAAGTTTCACAACTTTGTGTACGGGCGGCCCTTCACGCTCGTAACCGATCATAAGCCGCTCTTGGGACTGTTTGCGGCGGACAAACAAACGCCGCAGGTACTGTCGCCCCGGGTGTTGCGCTGGTCCTTGTTTTTAGCGGGTTACCAGTACCAGTTGGAGCATCGGCCGGGCAAGGCGCTGGGTCATGCCGACGCCTTGAGCCGCCTGCCGCTGCCGCATACAGGGGAGGATCCGGCCCCGGCTCCCGCAGTATTGTTAATGGAGGAGCTGCCAAACCCCCCCCCTTCAGGCGGCAGACGTGGCCGCCCGCACGTCCCGAGATCCCATTCTCTCCCGGGTCCTAAACTGGGTGGTGAGGGGATGGCCAGCGGAACAGACAGGGCCAGAGTTCACGGCATACAAAGCCAGGCGGGAAGAGTTATCCGCCTTAAAAGGGTGCTTGTTATGGGGGGATAGGGTGGTCATCCCGGGGCCCATGAGACAAGGGGTTCTAGAAACGCTACATGAGGCCCACCCCGGCATTGTACGAATGAAAGCTCTGGCAAGGAGCTATGTGTGGTGGCCCGGGATGGACGCAGAAATTGAAACCTGGGTCCGAGGGTGCACACGGTGTCAGGAAGTCCGCCCCAATCCCCCGAGAGCGCCAACCCAAAGCTGGGAGTCTACCCACAAGCCGTGGTCACGCCTACACATAGATTTTGCGGGGCCGTTTCAGGGGCTCCAGTTCATGGTGACGGTAGACTCCTACTCGAAATGGGGGGAAATAAGCCCAGTGTCTACCACCTCTGCTAAAGCGGCAATAAGGGCCCTGCGGAAAATATTCGCGACGCACGGGTTACCAGACACAATCGTGTCGGATAACGGGGCAGTGTTCACATCTGCTGAGTTTCAAGTGTTCCTCGAAAAGAACCTAATCAGGCACATACGATCAGCGCCCTTCCACCCGGCAACAAATGGACAGGCGGAGAGAACGGTACGCACCGCCAAAGAAGCCCTGAGCCGCATAACGGAGGGGGACTGGGAGTTCCGGCTGGCCCGCTTCCTCCTAACATACCGCACCACCCCAAACCCCATCTCCGGGCATTGCCCCGCATAACTATTGATGGGCCGCCGCCCCACAACTTTGTTAGACAGGCTCCATCCGGACCAAGCCCCAGAGAGAAAGCTGGTCGAGACCCGGGAGGCGCCCCGAAGCTTCCTCCCGGGGGAACCTGTCTACTTCCGGAATTACGGGGCGGGGCCTCAGTGGGTGGCCGGGCGCATCCTAAAACCCACCGGGCCAGTGTCATACGAGGTCCTAACAGATGGGGACCGGGTCCTCCGTAAACACGTGGACCAGCTCCGGAGGCGGCAAGACCCCGACACAGGGATCCAGTTACCGGGAAACGCCGCGGCCGCCCCAGCATCCGATCGACTGCAGGCACCGACAGCGGAGCCAGCACCGGAAGGTCCACGGAATCCGGAGGGGGTCCCGGAGACAGCTGAACCGCCGCCGCCATTACAGCCGCCACCGTCACCGCCTCAGCTACTACCGGAGATCCAAGCTCCTTGTGCTGGAGGACCACCCGATGGGGGCCCCGCCAGTCCGGTACCGGCCCCCCGACGATCGCTAAGGGAACGGAGGGCACCAGCATACTTAAAAGACTACGTCACCTGATAGGAGACGAACTATGGGGGGAGGGGTGTTGTGTCCTGGGATCAGAAGGCAGAGCTGGCGAAATACAGCCAAGCTTCGCTCTCTGAGAACAATAGGGACTAGGTTCCTGAGCTCGCCAGTAGAGAACCAATGGCAGCATTGGCGGGCGATTCAAACCCGCCAATAGGAATATGGGGCCGTCCCCCCTAACTGTATATAGTTGGCCTCCGGCCGTTACTGGTTGTTCTTGTCTTGTGTGAAGTACGAATAAACGCGTCTTCTCTTATGTCGTCGTCCGAGTCATGAGGCCCGAAACCCAGTACTTTACACAACCAATGAGAGCTGACAGGATGTTAGAGTTAGGGGTTGGCAGCTGGGAAGTTGAGAGGGAAAAGGAGGATGTCTGAGTGAAATTGTGGAGAACAGCTGCTTATGATGGGATGAAAATAATACATTTGTAACCCAAGGATACTGGTTACATGATGGAGGAATCTGGGTTCAATCGAACAGGTCCAAATAAGTAAAACTATGTTCAGTAGAAATAAAGTCTTACAGTTCTCCATTATGTGGGAATAGGACCACAATTCAAAAGTTCAATGGAAGCAAAAATTTGTACCTCTATCTTACCTTCATCATTGTATTATAGTAGCCTGAACACAAGTTAACTTCTTGTTTTGTTTAGGCCTGTGGGCTGCATGTCTAAGGGAAATAAACACCTATTATTCCAAATAAGAAATAAAATAACAGAGGGCATATGGCCCTTCTGAGGGACTGGTGAGAATATAGATGTAAAGGCTGAATGAGGTTATCATATGTAGTGAGATAAGAAACCAATATCCCTGTTAAGTCTGGGGATTCCATTGTTCTGAGTGTTGTAATAACTTGCAACTCTGCAATTTCCCTTTCTAGTTTGTTCCTGAAGTTCCTTTGCAATAAAACAGCTACTTTGAAGTCACCCACTGAATGTCCTGGAAGGTTGAAGTGTTCTCCTACAGGTTTCTCAGTCTTCTGATTCTGGATGTCAGATTTGTGCCCATTTATCCTTTGGCATAGAGTTTGACCTGTTTGCCCTATGTAGGGAAACAAAGGGCATTGTTGGCATTGAATGGCATCTACAGTGTTAGAAGCATGTGAAGCATGTGAAGAAGCCTGAGATGGTGTAGTTGATGTTGTTATGTCCAGTGATTGTGTTGTCTGGGTGAATGTGGCAGCAAAGTTGGCAACTGAGTTTACTGCAAGCTTTGGTACCTGTATCCATGTTGAAATTAGATGTTGTATTATTGTGGGTGAGGTGCTGTTTGAGATTGGGGGGCTGTCTGTGTGCAAGAAAAGGTTTGCCCCCAAGTACTTGTGAAAGAGAACTGTCATTATTTGGGAGAGGTTGTAAGTCACTGATGATGCACTGAACTGTTTTAAGCTATGTGACCACTACTAGTGTTCTATTATTGTCTTTTGGGGGCCTGTCTTGCAATAGGTTTTCTCTGGGTATCATTCTGGCTTTGTTAATCTCTTTCTTTTTTTAAAAAACACTATTTATTATTGGATATATCAACATGTTCAACATTATATCATATAGACACTACATATCCTTTTCTTTTCTCCCCTCCCTCCCCAGTACAAGGCTTCCTGCAATGCTCTTACCCCTTTAAAGTTTGTATTCTCTAATTACCAATCCATTTACATTTCTTAGTCAAATAACGGCAACATTTTAACAATCACAACATTTCCAACTTCTCCTTAATAGCTATCAAAGCATATTAAACTACGTTTAACATCCCAGTTATTCTCAAGGTATTCTTGAAAGTCTTTCCATTCTGCAAAGAAATTTTCATCCTCTTCATTGTTAAGTTTTCGTGTCATTTTGTCCATTTCAACCATGAACAGCATCTTTTTAATCCATTCCCATATTTCCGGTATTTTATCTTGTTTCCAAAACTGAGCAAAAGTCATTCTAGCTGTTGTAATCAAGTACCATAGCAATGTTCTCTTGGTTGCATTTACTTCTTCCAACTTAAGACCTAGTAAAAACATTTGTGGATCTTTCTTAAGGGTACATTTCAGAATTTTCTGTATCTCACTATGTATCTCCGACAAATAACTCATGGCCTTCTCACAAGTCCACCACATATGATAAAAAGAGCCTTCTTTTTTTTACATTTCCAACATTTGTTTGACAAACCCTCATTTATAATAGCAATTTTTTTTGGAGTCATATACCATCTATACATCATTTTATAACAATTCTCCTTTACATTAACACAAGTTGAAATTTTCAACGATTTTTTCCACAAATACTCCCAAGATGACATTGTTATTTCACTATTTACATTTACAGCCCATTTTATCATTTGTTCTTTAACTGTCTCTTCTTCTGTATACCATTTCAATAAAACCTTATACACTTTTGATATCATTTTTTTTCCTTTTTCAACCCAAATGTTTTCAATTTCATTATTTCCCCCCCTGAAACCATACTTTCTTTTATCGGTCTTAAATAAATCATATATTTGTCTATAATTTAACCAATCATAATCAAACTCAAGGTCATTCTTTTCTTTCATCACAAAATTTTTCCCTTCTATATTTAACAGACTTCTATACGTTAACCAATCTAACCCCTGGTGTCTTGAATATGGTTTAATTACTTCTGCTGGTACTATCCAAAGTGGCCGTTCTTCAGCAAAAAACTTTTTATATTTTATCCAAATCTCGAACAGTGATCGCCTTATGAAGTGATGTTTAAAAAATTTGTCCATTTTTGACTTTTCATACCATAAATATGCATGCCATCCAAACTTATTATCATGACCTTCTAACGCTAGTAACTTCAAATTTTTGAGGTTTATCCATTGTTCAAGCCACGTTAAACAGACGGCATCATAATGAAGTCTAAGATTTGGTAGTTGGAGCCCTCCTCTTTCCTTGGCATCACATAAAATTTTCATTTTAATTCTTGGTTTCCTTCCTGCCCAAACAAACTTTGATATTTCTTTCTGCCATACATCTAAGATCTTGCTTTGCCTTAGTATCGGAATGGTTTGAAACAAAAACATTAATCGAGGCAGTATATTCATTTTGACAGTTGCAATTCTTCCCATTAGTGATAAGTTCAAGGTATCCCACTTTTTCATATCTTGTTGAATCTTGTACCAAGTTTTTTCATAATTGTTCTTAAATAGATCAATATTTTTCATAGTCAATTCAATTCCCAAATATTTAGTCTTTGTGACTACTTCACATTGAATTCTTTCCTGAAGTTCCATTTGTTTTTGTTTCATCATATTTTTACACATCACCTTTGTTTTATTTTTATTAACATAGAATCCAGCTAAATCTCCAAAGTCTTTAATTTTTTGCATCAGCCGAGTTATTTTCTACTGGGTCTTGAATCATAAACATTACATCATCTGCAAAAGCCCTATATTTGTATGTAAAACCTTTTACCGTAAGTCCTTTAATGTTTTCATCAACTCTTATTTCACCCAATAACACTTCCAAGATCCAAATGAACAGCAATGGAGATAATGGGCAACCTTGACGTGTCCCTTTCTGGACTTTGAAATATTCTGTTCTCTCTTTATTTATGTTCAATGCAGCTTTTTGGTCTGTGTATATTGCCATAATCATGTTTAAAAAAGATTGACCTATATTCATTTTTTCCATCACCTGTAACATAAAGTCCCAGTTTAAATTATCAAAAGCTTTTTCTGCGTCTAAGAACAGGAATCCAACTTCCTTTTCTGGATGCTTATCACAATATTCAATCGCATCAATCACCACTCTCAAATTGTCTCTGATTTGTCTATTTGGTAAAAAGCCTGCTTGTTCTTCTGCAATGACATCTTTCAAATATTTTTTCAGCCTTTCAGATATTATTTTAGCAAACAGTTTGTAATCATTATTCAGAAGGGATATTGGTCTGTAATTCTTTACACTTGTTAGGTCCAATCCTTCTTTAGGTATGAGTGAAATAATTGCTTCTTTCCATGACTCTGGTATCCGTTTCGTCACTCTAATATCATTTGACAAAGTTACAAGAATTGGGGTTAGCTCTTCCTTAAATTTTTTATAAAATTTTGCTGTAAAGCCATCTGGACCAGGAGCTTTCCCCAATTTTGCGTCCTTTATCGCACTTATAATTTCTTCATTTGTAATTGGACCATTAAGTAACTCTTTCGTTGATCTAGCACAGGTACATCTATTTTCTCCAGATATTTCTTAAGCTTCAGTGAATCCGTAGTTTTTTTTTTGAACAACTTTGCATAAAAGTTAAAAAAGACTCTCTTTAATCCATTCAAATCCACAATATCTTTTCCGTCCTCTGTTATCTTATTTATATAATTTCTTTCACGTCTATTTTTCAGTTGCCATGCTAAGAATTTTCCTGGTTTGTTGGCTCCTTCAAATTATTTCTGTTGCAGCTTCTTCAAATTCCAATATAGTTCTCTATTCGATAGCACATTTAACTGGTCCTGCAGCATATGAATCTCTTTAAGAATCTTTTTCTTCCCTGGTTTCTTCTTTAACTCTTTTTCCTTTTGTCGAATCTTTTCTTGTAAATCATTTTGTTGTTGCTGTCTTTGCTTTCTCTCTTTGGTATTTAATGATATAAGCAGTCCTCTCATCACCGCTTTATATGCATCCCAAACAATCTGTTTATCTGTACCATTATTCAAGTTCGTTTCAAAGAAAGTCTGTGTTTCTTTACGCAGTGTCTCATTTACTGTTTTTTTGTCCAATAAGTCTTCATTGATATTCCAATGTAGTTGTTTAGGTTTTTCTCTTGATATCCAAAGCATGGGATTGTGATCCGAATTGTTTTTAGTCAAAATTTCAATCTTTTGGGTTTTAAACGCCAATTCCTCCGACATCCAGATCATATCAATTCTGGAAAAGGAGCTGTGCCTGTTAGAGTAAAAAGTATAATCCTTAACTTTGGGGTTCCATTTTCTCCAAACATCTTCCAATTTCTCTTGCTTCATCAATTTAAAAAAATTCTTTGGTAACTTCCCTGCCGTTTCTCCAGCTTTTTTTGATTGTCTATCCAAAGAATTATCCACCGTGCCATTATAGTCTCCCGCAAAAATTACCTGCTCATAATTTAAATGGTCCATCTCCTCTGTTAAGTCTTTGAAAAAATTTTCTTTAGCTCCATTAGGTGCATACAGATTCACAATCAAAGTCTTTTTCCTGTGCATCATAATTTCTACTCCAATATACCTTCCTTCTTTGTCTGCAAAAATTTGCTTAGGTTCCAATTCTTTTTTAACATATATCACTGTTCCTTTCTTTTTTATTGTCGCTAGCGAATAAAATTCTTCTCCCAATTTTTTGTTTATTATATACTTATTGTCTTGTTTTCTTATGTGTGTTTCTTGTAAACAAATTATATTGTTCTTTTGTTTTTCCAGCCAATGATTCACTAATTTTCTTTTATTAGGCGAATTAAGTCCGTTTACATTCCAAGATAGCAATTTGTAATCCATGATGTTTCAATTTAAATGTCTTTAAAGTCCTCAAAATTATTTTCTTTGAATCTGCACAGATCCCCTTCTGTTTTAATCGTAAATCTCACCGAACGGTATGTGAATGACAATCCCTGCGGTATCTCCCATCTGAATCTAATTCCCAATGCCTTTAGGTTGTCAACCAATTTTTTTTAATTTTTTTCTGTCTTGCAAAATCCCTCTTGGGATTTCTCTCAAAATTATTATCTTTTTGCCATCAATTTCCAACGGTTGCGTGAATTGCTTCTTAAAGACATCCTCCTTCATTTTTCTTGTTACAAATTGCACAATGACATCTCTTGGTATTTTCTTTCAATATGTTGAATTCACTCTGTAAATTAAATCAAAGTCTGAGTCCAAGTCACCTTGATCCTCTCCTATGTATGCCATCAGTGTTGATATTACCAACGTACGTATGTCTTGATCTTCCGCCTCTTCTATTCCTCTCAGTCTCAAATGGTTTTGTGTAGCTCTATATTCCATCAAAATCCTACAAGCTAGGCTCCAACAGTACGTGGATAGAGAACTGCCAGAAGTACAAGCTGGGTTTCGAAGAGGTAGAGGAACTAGAGATCAAATTGCCAACATTCGCTGGATTATGGAGAAAGCAAGAGAATACCAGAAAAACATCTACTTCTGCTTCATTGACTATGCTAAAGCCTTTGATTGTGTGGATCACAATAAATTATGGCAGGTTCTTAAAGAGATGGGAGTACCAGACCACCTCATATGTCTCCTGAGAAACCTGTATAAGGGTCAAGAAGCAACAGTTAGAACCGGATATGGAACAACTGATTGGTTTAGCATAGGAAAAGGAGTACGACAAGGATGTATACTGTCACCTTGCTTATTTAAATTTATATGCAGAGTACATCATGCGAAATGCTGGCCTGGATGAATCACAAGCTGGAGTTAAGATTGCTGGGGAAAAGATCAATAACCTCAGATATGCAGACGATACCACTCTGATGGCAGAAAGTGAAGAGGATCTAAAGAGCCTCTTGCTCAGGGTCAAAGAGGAGAGTGCAAAAGTGGGCTTGAAGCTCAACATCAAAAAAACTAAGATCATGGCATCTGGCCCCATCACCCCTTGGCAAATAGAAGGGGAAGTCGTAGAAGTAGTGACAGACTTCACGTTCCTAGGATCCCAGATCACTGCAGATGGTGACTGCAGCCATGAAATTAAAAGACGCCTGCTCCTTGGGAGGAAAGCGATGGCAAACCTAAACAGCATGATAAAAAGCAGAGACATCACCTTGCCAACAAAAGTCCGCATGGTCAAAGCAATGGTATTCCCCGTAGTAATGTATGGCTGTGAGAGTTGGACTATAAGGAAGGCCGAGCGCCAAAGAATAGATTCTTTTGAACTATGGTGCTGGAGAAGACTCTTGAGAGTCCCTTGGACTGCAAGGAGATCAAATCAGTCAATCCTAAAAGAAATCAACCCTGACTGTTCCCTGGAAGGCCAGATCCTGAAGCTGAAGCTCAAATACTTTGGCCACCAAATGAGAAGGGAGCATTCACTGGAGAAGACCCTGATGCTGGGAAATATTGAAGGTCAAAGAAGAAGGGGACGGCAAAGAATGAGATGGTTAGACAGTGTCATCGATGCAACGAACATGAAATTGAGCAAACTTCAGTGGACAGCGGAAGACAGGAGGGCCTGGCGTAATCTGGTCCATGGGGTCGCGAAGAGTCGGACTCGACTGTGCGACTGAACAACAACAAAAATATTCCATCATTGACTCCAACCTCACATTCTCTTGAAGAGTCTTATTAACTCTTTGTTCCAACTCTGTCGACTTTACTGCCAGACTTTGGACTTCTTTTTTAACTACTTCTGTGTCTTTTTTAAATTCTGCCACTTCTGCTAGTACCAATTCTTTCATAGCTACCATATTTTTCTCTTGCATCTGTACTTGTACTTGTTCTATCTGCTCCAGTTGTTTTTCCATTTGCTGTTGCATCTGTTGTTCCATTTGCTTAATCTGAAGTTCCATTTGTTTTCCAAGATTCTGCACTACGTCAGTCATCCTTTTCTCCATAGCCTCTATTGCTGCCTGCCACTCTTTCTTTTCCTTTGCTGTCATTCTTGGACTTGATGCAGAGGCGGCCCTTTGTCTTGACCTTAAATCCGTTTTGAAGTTTAATCAATATAACTCAGATCTCTATTTTGTAAATTAGTCGGTTAATCCGCCGCCTTTATATCTTTCTTCTTTTCGTTTTTATGTTTAAAATTAAGTTTTAAAATTTAGTCCTCCTCAAAATGGCGGGCGCAGTTTTTCTATGATTTTTTGGCAAAAGTAGGCTACTGTTTAATGAAGCTTTCTGTTTAATGTCCGTCCCAAAAAACTGACTTCCTGTGTCACACTCCAACACTCCCTTCCTTCCGGTTAGTCAGTATTTTTTCAAAGACCTCTCTAGCCGTTGAACTCGTCTCTTTTCAACTGGAACTTATTTTCAATAGCACAGAGTCACAACAGTTTCGTTTTCAACGCTCACAGTTTATATTTAGCTGACCACAGGAATGCAAAACAAAAGTTCTTTTTTCGCTATTTTCTCGCTTTTAAAAGCTTCCTTCACTTCCAAACAGAACGGATTACTTCGCAAAAGCTTATGTGCGCTTATCCGCTTATTTCAAAATTCCGTCATATCTTCCAAACGGTAAGCAAAAGTTCTTTGTTACCTTAAACGATAATCTCGGGGTTTCGCAATGCTTCTTCTTAATTAAATGTTGGTCTTGATGTTCAAGAGGTCGGCAGATATCGAATTTATGCTGAATACTCAGCCCGGTTAGCCCCTGAAGAGTTGTCGCGCAGTCACCTGCTTCGGGAGAGGGGATCAAAATGTAAACAAGCCTCCTCCGAGGCTTGCCCACATCAATCTCAACTCTCTCTTGGATTATGCTGCTTACTAGTCACTCCCCCACCTGGGGAGTGCTGCGTTGGGCCAGATAAAAGCCCAAACTGTCAGAAGGGGTTACCGTCCACCTTGCACGGGTCGCAAAGTGCGTCAATTCTCCATTTTAACTCCGACAGGAAGCCAATCTCTTTCTTGACTTCATCAGGTGGATATTTTAGTTCCAAAAAGATTTGTTGTAGATCCCTCAGTGAGAATCTCTGTCTGCAGGATTGGAGCAGATGTGGCTATATTGTTGAGCCTGGCGGTATACAATGGATTATTTGGTATGTTTAGGACGGCTGCTGGAAGCATGTAGGTATGTTTGTCAGTCAGTAGGTTTTTGGTATAAGGTGGTGTCTGAGTTCATTGTGTATCTTTACAGTTGTGTCTAGAAAATGTATTTCTTGCATGGAAACAACTTTATAGCATCCTCTTCTATTGAAGTGGGGTGACTGGCTGTGTAGAGTTATCTCCCCTGTCCCTAGACCAGATAAATGGTTCATTGTCAAGCTGATAGTGGGGTGAAAGTTGTTGAATGCCTGATAGAATGTCCATACAATAAAGGTCCACATGTCCATACAATAAAAAAATCATCAATGTATCACAGGTATAAGAGAGGTGTGAGTGGGTGGCAGTTTAGGAGTCAAGTCAGCCATAAAGATGTTAGCATACTGTGGGGCCATGCAGGTGTCCATGGCTGTACCACTGATCTGAAGAAACAAGTTTTTGCCATATGTGAAGTGATTATAGCTAAAAACAAAATGGCACAATTTGGTGGCAAAGTCAGCTCTGGTGTTGTCAGAAACCATATGCCTTATGGCTTCTAATCCATCTTTGTGTGTGATGTTGGTATACAAACATTCCACATCCATGGTGGCTAAAATAGTATTCTCTGGAAGGTTGTTCAAAGATTGTATTTTCCTCAGAAAGTCTGTGGTGTTGCAAATGTAACTAGGAGTGTTGATGGCATAGTGTCCTGGAACAGAGTCCATATATCCAGATACCCTCATGGTAATAGTGCTTATACCTGAGACAATGGGGCATCCTGGGTTGCCAGGTTTCTGTATCCTGGGTAGAAGATAAATGGTACCTGGTCGAGGTTCCTGTGGTGTGTCTGAAAGGATTTGTTCCTGAATGTGCAGGAATAATTCCTTTATAATCTTGTTTAGTTATTTTTTGTATTCTTGTGTGAGGTCTGAGTCCAGTTGTTTGTAAAAAGCAGTATTTGAGAGTTGTCTTTGAGCCTCCCGGATAACTGCCTCTGAAATTATAATATCTGGATTGTTCCTGAGACTGTCTATGGCCTTCCTTTCAGCATGGTTGGGATTATGCTGTACGCAATGTTGTCTGTGTTGATCCCATCAGTTTGGACCCTATGACAAAAGCATTCTATGTAGAGATCCAGAGTTGTAAGTACAGTTGAAGTAATAAATATAAACTGATTTGAACACTTGGGGAAATATTGTATAAATATTTTGTGATGGTTATGAGATGAGTTACAGTGAATTCAGAAATGCCACAATAACCCCCCCACCATATCAATGTTGTTAAAAGTTTAGCTTTTACTCAGTTACCATTACATTTACCACAGTGGAACAGTAACCTAAGTTTTAAAGCCTAAACATTCAAATATGTTAATTTGCCTTCCAGACAATGCCTATCAACACTTTAACTTGCTGGAACATGATACCTGCCTGTTGTTGGGAGTTTAGGTTTCTGAGATGGCCTGATAACAAGATAAAATGGACAAGTGGGTATCATTACTTTTTCCACAACATGCTGCCTCAGAGTATCTGACCAGCCTCAAAATGATAAGCCATCCTTGCAGTCCATCTTGTTCTTAATGAACAGTTTAAGTTAAAAAGGCACAAAGTGCAATCCTATTGAGTATATTTCACATTCCAATCTATTTGTCACACTAATTGGAAATGAATCACAGTAAAGTTGTAGGTAGATCTGTTTCTTTCCCAGCAATGTACCAGGAGATTGTCAGTATAATGGAATCTCACTACAGCTTTAGCACAGAGAAAGAAAAAGAAATTTCTGGTATGCTGATTACACAAATGCATAAGTAATTAATAATATGAAGGCTGAGCTTTTTGCAATACCCACCAAGAATCAGGATAATTACAAAGAATGTGAACTGTAAAGCAAAGGTAGCCATACGCAGTTTTTTTAAGGTAAGGTCACAGACTTCGAGTAAATAATTTGACTCATTGTTGTCAGCAATCCTTTGCTGCTAGCAATCAAAGAAAATTCTAACAAGAAATCTATTGATATTTGTCCAGTTTGTTTTGTTTATGGCTGCAATGTAAATATAGCAGTGACTCATTTAAAATATTTACAAAATTGTAATTTCCCATAGAATTTATTATTTGTCACAGATTTTCTATGAAATGCAAATAAACAAATATTACCCATTTTTAGCCAGCCGTCATTCATGCTGCAGTGCCATCAAGGTTCTCCTTCTACCTCAGAACTGAACACCAGCAGGTTTCTGGTTTTGGCGTCTGCTATGCCGGCCATGGTTTCCTGAGCTCCCAGGAACCGCGCGCCAGCGCCTATGGCTGGGAGGGGGTGCGATTGTCTGCACCATCCCCAGAGCCCTTGTGTTGGGTTCCTAGCCATGGGGCACTAGAAGAGCTCTTCCTCTGGCGACTAGCCGGCGAAGGGGGGCTCCTCTATGCCCCAAAGGTCCCGCTGCGGAGCATCCGTGAAAGGAACTGAGAACACACACCGAAACAAGAGTTTGGTGGCCGAGCATATGAGCTATAAAAGCGGTGATAAGATTGAAATGTGAGTTAAAGTTGAAGCGAGAAACACCAAAGAAACAGGCAAAAACCTCCCCTTAGAGAGCGTCTGAAGGGGGGGGTGGACTATAAAAGCAAAATGTGCTGAAATAGAGAGCTTATAAGAACTTACTGGACTTTCTAAAGAGTTTTTAGAGACTATGAGAACTTTTGTAAAAAGTAAACAACTTGAAAAATGGCACCTCCAAAGAGGGAAGAGAAGGACAAACAAACAAAACCTAAACTGCCAGCAGGAAATGCCAGCTCAGTGAGTCCTGCTCCTAAACAAGACACAACTGCAGAGCTCCAAAGGATGCTGACCAAAGCATTGCAACCTCTGCTGGAGCAAGTAACAGCATTGCACCAAAAGTTCGATGCACAATAAATGCAACTGACAGAGACAAAAAAAGCAGAAAAAAAACAGAACAAGAGCTTAAAAAGGTTAATGCCAAAACCAAGAAGCTTAAAAAACAACTGCAGATGATGGAGAAAAGGAGAGTAATTAATGAATCTCATTTGTTACAGCTTCAAATGGAATGGGCAAGCTATGTCCTAAGATTTCCAGGGATCCCAGAAGAGAAGGGAGAGAATCTGAAGCAGATCATGTGTGATTCCTTAGCCCCAATAGCAGATGTTAAAAGCAATGTACTACAAAGTGAAATTGATATGATCTTCAGGTCGTACTCAGAATTTACAAGAAAGAACAATCTGCCGGGGGAAGTAATGGTGAGATTCTCCAGAAGACAATTGAGGGACCAATACTTAAAGTGACAACTGGAGTCACTTTGAAAATTAAGGACAAAGAAATAAAAGTGTTGAAGGATATTCCATTTGAAATAAGAAGGAAAAGAAGGAAATTCAGAGACTTGGCTTTATTCTTACAGAAGAACAACGCCGCCTACAGATGGATCGTCCCTGAAGGCATAATCTTTAAATTTATGGACAAGAAAGAAAAAATTGACTCTGTTGAAAAGGCGCGAGAGTTTTTGCATCTGCATAATCGTCCAACAGGAGAAGAAGAAGAGGAGAAAGATAACAGCACCAAAGAAAGTGAAGAAAAAGGAGTGGCATCTTCTGATGAGGACTCTCAGTCAGCATTGGGGGCAGCAGCCCCAAAAACAAAATACCAGTTGAGAAAGAAGAAGGACAAAAAATGAAAAGTTTTTACTCTCTGGAATCTCTTTAAAATGTTATTATGTATAACCATATCTTATTTTGCTCTTTATGAAGTCAGATAAGAGGGAGTTTCAAGGTTTCTTTTAGTTTAATTATACTTTCAGATGACCACATTCAATGTATTTGTATTGTAACTTTCAGCTAAGAGCTAATCTTATAAGCACTATGTATGACCACCATCTCTTGGGTTTTTAGTGGGTTTTCTTTACTTTCTCCCTTAGTTTGTAGTTCCCTTCCCCAATTTCATTGTAGTTTATAGAAAAAGCAACAAAAAATCCCGTACGGGGGCAAAAAAAAAAAAGAAATTAACATCAGCACAGTGAATACAGCTTAGTTGGCATTAGTAGGAGCAAAGAGGGCAGTTTTTGCCTTGAATGTGATAGACCTTTCCAGCAAGCCCAGAAGCTCCTCATTCACTGCAACTGTACACCTTAATTTTTGGATATTGGGTTTCCAGAGTTTCAAATAAAAAAGTAAGACAGAGACTCATGGCTCTAACCCACATAGCACAGAACATGCTGTTCTAGTTGCAGCAAAACAAACAATCATCTGAAGCACCACAGTTAAAGCAATCTTTTAGAACTATTCTGCAGATGTCTACATCTTATACACAGTAAAGGCTTTGTTATCTGGTACTCATGGGGAATGGGGGCTGCCAATTGATCAAATGTGTAGAACGCTCCAGCCTACTGCTCTGTCCTGCCCCTACCCATAGGAATCTGCAGTGAACAAACCCTGTTGGAAACACCATAGTAATGGCACCATGCATGGTGGGACCCTTCCCCTAAACCACAAAACCTCCCTATACAGGAGATAGACAAGTGGGCCAGCTGGGCAAGAGCCCTCACAGAGCTGACACCTGACAGCTCAAGACAGAGCTGAGGGGGAAGGAGGCACCTGAGGATGATGTCAGCTGTCAGTGCTAGCTATCAGAAGCCCAGCTATGGCCAGAAGCATCAAGCTGGCCAGCTAGAAAAGCAGGAGTTGCTCAAAGACTCAGGGTTATGTTGGCTGAGGGGGAAGAGCTTGCCCTCTAGAAGATGCCAGTTAACTGAGCATTCTGGATAAACAAGCCCTGGATGCTTTTCGTGATTATAAAAATTGTGCACCTAATTTTAGAACAGTTCTATACAACCAAAAGTAAAACAATCTCATTTAAGAAATATGTGAGTTTTATAATTACAAGGTATCTGATTTATAAGGTGAATACACTCTGGATATTCTTTTAAAAGACATTCAACTGAATGCAAAATTATGGGCCAACCTAATACATTTTAGGATTTGAGTTGGAAAATCAAAATGGTGCTTTTCTTTACCCTATGTAATGTGGGCCACAATCCACTGGGAAGTTCTCTTGCTCAAGACTCACTTGAATAGGGACTGTATAAGCAGCAATACTGTACTCTTGTGTGGCTCAATTCAATGCAGTGAGGCTTGCTCAGAAAAATTATCCAGTAGACGGTGTGTCCGATGTTTCATATCTATCTGTCTACTTCCCAAAGCCACTGCCTGCTAGACATCTCAAGGCAGGGCTGCATTTATATTTCACATTTCAGGTGCTCAAAGCATCTTACATGCATTCTCTTAGTAATCTTTACTGCTGACCTATCAGGAAGGCTGATATTATTATACATACATTGCTGAAGTGGAGCTGATACAATAACTAGTGGCTTCCCAACTGTCAGGTCACACTCTTAACTGCCCTATGGTGGGAGGAGGCTATATAGCTGGTGTTTCCTACTTTGTGAGTGATACAATTGCATCAGCCTTGAAATATCTAATACATAAATAATACATCTGTCAGTGTTCACAAAATAGTACACTTCTGAGGCAGAATATATTGTGAATAGTAAAAATGCAATTCTTATTGCAGCCAGTGGAGCCAATGTGATTTTATGTGAAACTACAGACAGCTCATGGATGAATGTCCAAATGCATTTCACACAGTTCCCTAAGGACAGAACTACAGGTTCTATTTTATTCCTTCTTCAGATGGTTTTAATCTATTGAATGTTTAAAATTGCAATCCCTGAAGTATCAAGTTAAAGAGGGGGGGTTGTAGTGGAGAAATGGTTTTTTTAACAATTTCTTGAAAAATCAACATCCCCAAGCTTTAATCCATGCAGCAAAAAAATCATACAGGTATCCATAAATTTCTCCCAGCAAAGAAGAAAAATTTTCAGCAGGTAAATTGCACTAGGGAAAAAGGATGCCCCCCCATTGGCTTCCCCCTCACTTCTCAAACCCATTGGCTAAACCAATGAGATTTAGGGTAGAATTGTACAATTATTCTTTTGCAGATAGGTTTTAATTTATGATAAAAACCTATCTGCAAAAAAAAAATCATAGAAATACACACAATATAGCATCCTGAACTAAATCTTATTGCTTCTACTGAGGAGGAAACGCATTGCATTTCCCCCAGTTGCAATACATTGTGGTTTAAACTTCAGCAAAATGCAACGTCCTGGCTACCACTCAACAAATTAACAAGACATTCTGACAACAACCTGCATGTCTTGCAAAGGCTCTTTGTGTGTGATTTTTCTCCCCTCTTCTGATCAATTAACATAAAGATATCCTTGGATTTTTTCCCTTGTGATGAATAAAGGCGGGATATAAATGGAAAATAATAAATAAATAAATAAATAAATAAATTTGGCACCCCAAGCCTTTGTGTATTCAGTGGACTCTTGTTATCTGCTTGAAACATCACTGCAATGTCAAAACATTTCCGCAATATAAATGTCATATCTAGAATCGTTGTGTTGGCATAGCAAATCTGAAAATTATGACGTAAAGCAAAATGTTCTTGGTACTGACATATTTAAACATCATAAAATATTATTAGCCATGATAAAATTGTTATTGTTGCAAGTGGGGTCCTAGTCCTTATCTGGGACTTCTTTGTGGGGGATGCTCTATCATTCAAGGAAAAACTATATGGTAAACATAGAGGTTTTTCTTGAATGATAGAGCATCTCCCAGCAACTTGCCCTGCTCGATGATGTTACCTCCAGGTAACATCATTGAGCTGGGCACATTGGTACCAACAGGGTGCTTTGAGGGCAGGGTTCCCCCGACCAGCCAGATCAGGGCCGGCAGATCTGGGGGGCCGAAAGCAGGCAAACCACCATCCCCATCATGGGAATGGCAGTCCTAGGCAGAAGTGTTAATGTTTCACACCAGTCCTGCTACCATTTAGGCTGTAGTTAAATTTGTTGCTGTGTTTTTTGCTCTCTACATCTGATCAGACTACAGCCAAGCAATGTAGGCAGCATTGCCTTAATTCTGAATTAACTGGGATTGTACTTCCTGTTCAGCACAGCAAAACTCCTTCTGACATCCAATTATAGTGAGAGCAGTGTGATAGAGGGAGCACTGCCCCCACCATGAATTACTAACATTTGCTTCCAAACACTGACTACACTAGGGTTGTCAACCTCCAAGTATCACCTAGAGATCTCCTGCTATTACAAATTGACCTCCAGACAACCAAGATCAGTTTTCCTGGAGAAAATGGCTGCTTTGAAGGGTGGACTCCATGGCATTATATCCTGCTGTGGTCCCTTCCATCCCCAAACCACACTTTCTCCAGGATCTACCCCCAAAATCTCCAGGTATTTCCCAGCTCAGAGCTGGCAACCCTTGACTACATAATGTCATCAGTCTAAGCAGAGGATCCTTGATTGGCAAGGGTCATGTAGTAAAGGGGCCAAATAAACAGATAAGACATAGACTACACTTTCTGCTAAAAGCACATCACTCTGTCATGGACAAGTGCAGATATGAACCTGTGTTTCCTATGCCCTGGCCTAGTCTTTCATAAGAACATGAGAGAAGCCAATGTTGGATCAGGCCAATGACCCATTCAGTCCAACACTCTGTTACACAGTGGCCAAAAATACCAGGTGCCATCAGGAGGTCCATCAGTGGGGCCAAAATACTAGAAGCCCTCCCACTATTGCACCCCCCCAAGCACCAAGAATACAGTGCATCATTTGCCCATACTAACCACTGCACCACACTGGCTTCAAAGCCCTTGAAAAACTCCTTTGTCTCAACATTTTTGTAGAAAAAAATTGAAATAGCTTGAACATAACAGCACATGTTGATATCATAAATTAGTAATTAACCATTTGTGATGAAAAAAACGATGTAAGGGATGATACAAACCCAAATTAAATCTCTACTTATTTCAACAAAATTAAGACTATACGAAAATATAGAATAGCTTTTATATTAGCGTGCTGTCATCAGCTATCCTTCAGGGTCATTACAAATTACTTCAAATGACTGTTTTTGCCCCTGTGGTACAGGAGTAATATTTAGAAGAAGAAGAAGAAGAAAAGATTGGATTTATACCCCACCCTTCACTCAGAGATTCAGAGTGGCTTACAAACCCCTTTCCCTTCCCCTACCCACAACAGATACCCTGTGAGGTAGGTGGGGCTGAGAGAGCTCTGACAGAAACTGCTCTTTTCAAGCGCACCTCTAACAGAACTATGGCTTGCCCAAGTTCATCCAGCAGCTATGAGTGGAGAAGTGGGGAATTAAACCCGGTTCTCCCAGATTAGAGTCCATTCACTTAACCACTACACCAAACTGGCATTTACTATGGTCCCTGTACTATTGGTTTTGTATTTATTATAAAAAGGAGTTAGAAAAGACATCATTGTTCCATTTCTGGCTACTGTACCAGGCAATTTGACTGAAGATCTAGCTACCCCTTTTTTCTGAGGACAATCTATAAGGAAAGAGTGGCTTTTTTTAGATTTAGCCACTGATAGGCTGCATGATGAAGGAATCTGGTTAATCAAACATGTTCAAATACTGACATATTTGTATCTGAAGAAGTGTCCTTGCACACAAAAGCTTATACCTTGAATAAAACTGTGTGGGTCTTAAAGATGCCACAGGACTCAAACTTTGTTCTGCTATTTCAGACCAACACAGCTACCCACCTGAATCTATGTCCAAATATTGTTATTTGTTATAAGGACTGTACCATATGATTGAAAGAGTTAAGAAGATAATGAAGAGAAAAAATAAGAAAATTCTTTTAAACATTATTGCAAGTGATAATAGTAAAAACTGTTTCTGATGTTTTTGTTTGTTTGTTACCATCGTCATAGCTGACTTATGGTGACCCCATGGGGTTTTCAAGGCAAGAGACTTCATATCACAGCCCTGGTATTCCTTGGTACTTTTGCTTCCAAATACTGACCAGAGCTGACCCTTCTTAGGACTAGCCTGGGCTATCCAGGTCAGAGCATTGTTTCTGACATACTGAACATAAAAATCCTCAAACAGCAGCCATCTTTTCTCTTCATGGGTGCCCGATATAAACTGTAGAGTTATACAACAGGAAGAAATTAACCAGATGCAGCTTTTCCAATATCTTCTTCTATGGATCAGGAAATGCTGAATGTTAGATTTCTATCAATTTTAAAGACTATTGAGGCCATTAAAGAACCTGCTTCTTAGGAGTAAAAAGTATCCTCCCCCCCCCCAAGAAATACACCATTACTTTGGGGCAGTTCAACACAGTGAAGTACAGATTACAAAAAAAATACACTATTCCCACAAACTAAGCCAGCTGTGAAGTTCTTAGAACAGTACAGCCATCAGTGTGATATGAAGCAGAAGCCTGGTAGATACTATGTCACCTCTTGTAATCTTAGATGCCATCCAAGTAAACATCTCCTGGTATAAAATTTCAAATTAAAAATGCAGACGCTTTCATTTTATAGGATTTGCCAGATGGATTATCTTACCTTTGGTTCCATTGAAATGAAGCTGTGAGTACCTCTACTTGAGAGAACTGACCTTTTAATTGTTTTACTATGGTAAAAGTGGTAGTAATCCTTCAGTGCTCCAATCTGTAGGAATAAAAAAGGTAGGGGGGACAAGAGAAATAAAGATTTAATTTATGAAAAGCAGTTTGTCTGTTTTTCATTTTTAAAAGGTCTATAAATTATGTAATTTCCTGCTTATTCTGAAATGTTACTTGAACCCCAGTGCTCATCTTTCAAAAGGGTGACATATGATATGAAATGGATGAAGTGTCCTTGAGGCAGTAACTACATAACCAAAGATTATAACTGAGCTGCTTAGTCTGTATCTACCTTTTTAATGTTTAATTTATATGCAGTATTTTAAATAATTCCATACCAAACTCTTATCGAAATTGTCTTCACAAGGCAAGTATAAAAATCATCAAATAGCTATATTATTATTAAAAAGTATTCCATCCAGTATGCTTAAGGAAACATACTGTAAAAAGTATTATGTTCAACTATTTATACATCATTGGTGCTCTCGCTCTCTCTTGCTCTCTCTCTCTTGCTCTCTCTCTCTCTCTCACTCACACACACACACAAATAAACCCCTTGTCCTAAGTCACAATTAATAAACTCGTACTGGATTTCTGTAGTGACTTCAGAAAACAGAATCAATTTCTTGAAGGGCTTCTTCATTTTATGTTTAGTTGTGGACAGGTTTACATCGGGACCACACAGCTTAGCATTTAGACAAGAATAAAAGAACATGAAAGACACTGCAGACTTGGCCAACCTGAAAAATCAGCAGTGGCTGAACATAGCATAACTCAAACAGGACACAATATCTTATTCCAAGACAACACATCCAATTACCATGTCAGATTACAAAGGGAAGCCATTGATATTCATAAACACAATTTCAACAGGAAAGAAGAGAGTTTAAAAATAAATAGGGCATGGTTTCCAGTCCTAAAAACACAAAATGTTCTGAAACTGACAACAGCACTGCAGATAAGATTAGAATTTCAACAGCCAATCCATATGCAAAAGAACCTCCTTAGAAAAGCTCCTCCATTAGCATGTCACAGCCTGGGAAACTCCTACAAGATAATGACTCAGCATTACCCCATCTGCCTACCATTTTCTTCTCACATTGACACAGAGATCTTTCTGTGTTACACATCTGAGGATGCCAGTCACAGCTGCTGGCAAAACGTCAGATACTACAATGTCAAGATCATGGTCATACAGCCTGGAAAATCTACAGCAACTAAGGAACAAAGATTCGTAAGTGTCATTTTATCTCAGTTTCAGACTGTTGTTATGGGTTACTGGTTTGCTTGTTTCTTACAGAGCTACATATTTTCTTAGATTGCAAATGCCATTCAGAGACGACCATATTAACTCCTACAGTTCAATGCAACTTTACTATGTATTCCAGCCAAAAGAACTGGAACATGCTGTAAAAGTGAAAGCACTGGCATTTCTACAATTTGCCATGATCTATAATACTGAGATTTTTGTCAAAAATAACACTACTGTCAATGAATAAAGCATACAGAGTGTGCAGTGCCTATGTTCTACCTAGCAACCTTTAACTATCTTCATAGGAGAACCAGTTAGAAAGGTTCCTATACCTGCATAAATAGTGCATCTCACAACTACCTAATCTGACATCAATAGAATTCATTTTGATCGCTAGCATAAGAAGTGTAAGTGGGGGGACACACGAAGATTCACATGGAGTATCTCCTGTATCTTCTTCCCCCACTATTTCCTGTATCTTTTCCTGGGCAGCCCCCATTGCCTCTCCCCTTTTCCTGTTTCTTTTTCTTTTTCCCACCCACCAAGCAACTCACCTTTATCTGTGCCCCTCCCCCATTTTCAGCTTTTCTTCCTTCCCTACACCTGGCAGCCTCTCCCTAGAAAAGTCTGGCCTAGTTGCACAATGATTGCCAGCACAGGGCCAGCTGCACAATGGCCTCCAGCACTGGGCCAGTTCAGCTTGGATAGTGGCCACCAGCACCAAGCCAGACCAGGCCCAGTTGCATGGTGGTCATTGCTAGAGCTGGGCCAGTCCCAATTGGGTAGTGGCTACCACTGTTAGTCTGATGTAGTCATTAAGATAACAGACTCTAATCTGGGAGAACCAAGTTTGATTCTCCACTCCTCTACATGCAGCTGCTGGCATGATCTTGGGTCAGTCACAAGTTGTCTCAGAGGTGTTCTCTCAAGAGCAGTCCTTGAAAGAGCTGTCTCACCTCCACAGGGTATCTGTTGTGGGGAGGGGAAGAGAAAGGAGATCGTAAGATGCTCTGAGACTTCGAATGAAGGGTGGGGTATAAATCCAATATCTTCTCACTCTCTTCTTCTCTCCTTCCCACCCATCTGCAAACCTACCTTAATCTGTCACCATGTCTTCAGGTTTCCTTCCTTCATTGCTAGGTTGCTAGGTCTTCTTCAGTCCCCAGTGGGGGGTGGGAGAGAGCTCTCCGGGAGTGCAGGAAGCAGGGTAACTTCGCCACATGACATGCCCAGCATCACAACTTTGCCACATGACATCACACGGAAGCAACATCATCACTCCAGGGATGTCATGCAGCAACGCTCTAATATTTTGGGCAAAACTCTATGGTTACCACAATATATTCCTAGAGACGGAATCAAAAGCCAACCTAAAATCAGTGAAGGCTGCCTATAAGGACACTGTTGTTTTTGTGGAATATTTTGCAATTAGATGATCTAGGATAGAACATCCCTCTCTGAAACCCATTGGCCTGACACTTCTCCTGCTCAATCCAATCTCTTAATTTCCACTGTAAATGTCTTGCATATAATTTACTCGAGATACTGAGTAAACTAATCATTTGATGTCATATCTTTGTTGCCTCTCTTATAAATAGAAACAATGACCACCATCACCCAAATCTTTTGGTATTCTTCCTGTTTTATCAGTTACCCTAAACACAGTTGTTAATTTCACTTAAACTCCAAAAGTGATCTTTATGTATTATGTGCAAGCTTTTTTAG
Source organism: Gekko gecko (assembly GCA_029375565.1). Taxonomy (NCBI): domain Eukaryota; kingdom Metazoa; phylum Chordata; class Lepidosauria; order Squamata; family Gekkonidae; genus Gekko; species Gekko gecko. The sequence continues at coordinate 115,941,790 of JAPDNY010000007.1, forward strand.
TTTTGTAATGAAAAACTGATAAATAAACAAAAAAAAAAGTTGTTAATTTCACAAACCACCATTCACATTATTAATTCTGGCGGGATTAAATCAACGCCTGATGCTTTTTCAGGTCTCAAAGTTTGTATAAGATTCCGCACCTCTGCAGCCCCAACTACAGGCCAATTTGGTAAATTTTCCATACTACCACTATCAACTTTTTCATGTTCATAACTAGCATACATTTCCTTAAAATATTTCAACCGAACTTCAGGTAATATAGGGCTACTCATGCACTTAGAGGGTCTGCTACTGCAGTCAGATACAAGATGTCAGAATAGGGAGGTATTTCTAAGCTTAATTGCCTGTCTTAGCTGTAGTCAACCTCCTTCGATATTGTCTCTTTTCTTATGACATAAAAGTGCTTTATATTGTTGTTTTTGCTGTTGTAGTATTATCTGCATATTGCATTATGAATAAGGTCACACCAATGCCTTATATAAACAGCTTAGAAAACCCTGACCATAGGAGAGCATTTACTTTAATACAGTATGAGGCCCTTCCCTCTGCTGTCCTGGAAGGCAAATATAAGAAGATACAGTATGAAAATTCTATACCCATGTGGAGATGGGAATGTTGAGTCACTAGTGAGCATATCAGGGAAATATATATTAAACCCATAATTGATAGCCTGCCAGGCAAAGATAGAAGGGATTATCTTTTAATAATGTTAGCTGATGGGAACAGGAAAATTACTTTTAATGTGGCAAAATGGAAGATTTGTCTCCACTTACCGTGAAGCTTCCTTCTCGGTGGTCCAGAGTGGGGCAGTCCTCCAGACTCCTTACTCCTGGGAAACAGCTCCTCCTCTCCGAAGGCAGGGCCAGCAGACTCTTTAGTCACGGAGGAGAGGGGCTTGTACTCCTGCTTCCCAGTCATACTCCAAGCCACCTTTCCCCTGTATCAAAAAAGGAAAACACAACAACCCTAGCCCCCAATGGGGGGCTTAACCTGAACATTATTACACCCGGTCACCATGGCATCAACCATTTGACCCTTGTCAATGGGGTTCTTGTACCACAGTCCCCAATAGGAATAGCCGGGCAACCTCCCCCGTGCCTCACAAGGCCAACACCCCTGTAGGCAGAGGAAGCAGCACCCAACAAAATCAGGTGGGTAGGACTGCCCCACTCTGGACCACCAAGAAGGAAGCTTCACAGTAAGTGGAGACAAATCTTCCATTCTCTGGTGGTCCAGGAGTGGGGCAGTTCTCCAGACTCCTTACTCCTGGGACATAGAACAGCTGTAAATTCCAGGGCGGGGCCAACCACTTCCCCACCTACAGGGCATTCTGCAAGACCCTACGGCCAAAGGCCACCTCAGCCAAGGCCATTTTATCTATTCTATAGTGCCTCGTGAAGGAATGCATGGATTTCCATGTAGTGGCCTTACAGATCATCTCCAATGAAGGGAAGGCTCAGTAGGCTGCTGACATCGCTGCCCCCCTCAAAGAGTAAGCCGTAACCCCCTCGGGAGGCTCCAGTCCCTTGGCTTTATACGCCAGGGCTATGCATCCCCTGATCCACCTACTGAGGGAGGAAGCAGAGATTCTCCTACCCATGGAGGACTTTCTGAAGGAGACAAAAAGGGAATCGTGTATTCTAACATCTTTTGTGCAATCAAGATAGAAACTAAGAGCCCTCCGCACATCAAGGCAGTGTAGCCTCCTTTCCTTCCCATTCTGAGGATTTGGGCAGAAGCACGGAAGGACCACCTCCACCAACCTGTGGAAGGTCGAATTAACCTTTGGGACAAAAGCCAGATCAGGTCATAACACTACCTTATCAAGGTGGAAGGTGCATAATTCCTTGTCAATGGACAGATCCCTCAGCTTCAACACCCTCCTAGCAGAAGTAATGCCAACCAGAAAGATAGTTTTGAATGTTAGTTCTTTGAGGGGACATGTCGCCATAGGCTCAAAAGGAGCCTTACATAGGGCCCTAAGAACAGTGTTAGGACTCCTGTGAACCTGTGGTGGGTTCAACAGGGATGCGCCTCTCAAAAATCTCTTTACGTGTGGATGTCTTGCTAGGGATTTACCTTTCCCGACCCCCCTTATAGCAGATATGACCGCCACTTATTTGCGCAGGGTACTGATACTAAGCTCCCTATCGAGCCCCTCATGCAAAAAGGCCAGTATATCCCCTATGGGAACTCCGATGGGGTCAAGTCTCCTGTCCCTGCACCAAGTGTGGAAGGCCTGCCATGTGTTGTTATAGACCCTAATTGTGGAGCGCTTCCTTGCTGCCAACATGATTTTAACCACACTATCTGGGTAACCTACACTCATCAATTGCTGCCTCTCAACCTCCAAACTGTGAATTTTAATAGTTCTGGTTGAGGATGAACTGTCTCCCCTTGGGTTAGCAGATCTACCACTGGAGGCAGATGCCATGGTTCCTCGATCGACAAACTTCTCAGGTCTTGGAACCACGCCCTTCTGGGTCAAAAGGGGGCAACTAGTAATACTTTCACCTTCAGATCAATTATTCGTTGGACCACCCTCTGAATAAGTTGAATTAGCGGAAAGGCATATAGTAGCACTCTGGGCCATACTAGGTGAAGAGCGTCTGCTCCTATGGCAAGAGGATCTTTTAGCCTGGACACAAACTGCACTGTTTGACCGTTTATTTCTATGGCAAGCAAGTCCACTTCTGGTCTCCCGAATCTCTGGCATATTTGACCAAACACCTCTCTCTTGAGCATCCATTCAGATTGGTCCACCCACTGATGACTGAGTCAATCCGCCACCGTGTTCTCTCGCCCGACCACCTGAATCACCTTTATTGAAAGGATGTGAGTCTCCACCCACTGTATCAACTTACTTGCCTCTTTGTGCAACTGCTTGAAACATGTGCCCCCTTGTCTGTTGACATTCGCCTTGGCCATCATATTGTCGGTTTGAATTAGTATATGATGGCCCTGGATCATATTTTGAAGATTCTCCAGTGCCAGTCTGATTGCCCTCAGCTCTAGAAGGTTCATACTGTTTGTTCTTTCTTTCACAGTCCATGTATTCTGTATCATCCTCCCTTCTGCATGTGCTCCCCATCCAAACAGGCTTGCATCTATTGTGATAACTAGCCTGGTGGATTCCCTGAGTGGGACCCCTTCCAAAAAATGGTTTGGTTCCAGCCACCATTGTAGTTGCTGTCTCACCGACTGTGGGAGATCCACTTCCCGAGTTCTTTTCCGAGCTATGTCTGCTTGGAAGGGAAGTAGAGAAATTTGTAATGTTCTCACATGGAACCTGGACCATTGCAACACCTCCTGACAAGACACTTGCATTCCTAGGAGTTGTGCCAGTTGCATAACTTCTGCCTTCTGTGTCTGTGCAACTTTCTGTGTCCATTGCTGTAGTTTCTGTCGACGCTCCTGGGATAGGATAGGAAGGCCCTGTCCCGGACTGAGTTGATTTGAACTCCTGGATGTTGAATTAACTGAGATGTGGTTAGGGAATTCTTTGCCATATTGACTACAAACCCATGACATTTGAGTTCCCTTAATGTTATCTCCAAAGACCGTAAGGTTTCTTGATATGAGGGGCATTGACAAGAATGTCATCCAGATACAAGAATAATGACACTCCCAGAGTCCTCAAATGAGCTACCAGTGTTACCAAGATTTTGGTGAACACCCTCGGTGAGGACTTGAGGCCAAAAGGAAGAGTTTGATACTGGTAGTGCTTTCTGTCATATGCAAATCTCAGATACTTCCGATGTGTCTCCCTGATCGGAACATGTAGATACGCTTCCGACAGGTTTATGGAAGCCATGAAGTCCCCTTGTTGAATGGACGCTAAGACAGACTTCACTGTCTCCATTTTGAATTTTTTTGGTGACAAAAAATCAGTTCAACCATTTGAGGTCCAATATCACTCTGACCTCTCCGTTCTTCTTTGGAACCATAAATAAGATAGAATAAACTCCTTGAGACTTCTCTGAGGTTGGGACTGGTTCTATGGCTCCTATTTCTATCAGATGGGAAATCGCCAAATGCAGTAAAGTGTGTTTTGTATTGGGCTTCTTTGTTGGTATTTCCAGAAAACAGTTTGGGGGCAAGGAGTGAAACTCCAGTGAGTAGCCCTTTGAAACCGACTCCAGGCCCCACCTGTCCATAATAAACTTCTTCCATATTGGAGCAAACTCCAGAAGGCGTCCCCCAACTCCTAAGGGTATTCTTTTTTTTGGAATAGTCATGCTGAGTTTCCCTTCTTGGGACCCTTGGTGTTTTGACGTTGCTTGGCTGAGAAGGGCTGTGTTCTCACGTCCTTAGATTTGGACTGCCATTTATCCCTGAAAGACCTGGCATAAGTGGGTTTGGACTCCCTTCTGGTGTCATGAAAGGACGGAGAACATCTTCTGTTTCTGCCCTCCTTCCATTTTGAGGAGAGAACCTTCTTTTTGTCCTTGTCTTCCACAAGGTACCTTCCTAGGCCTTCACCAAATAGACTGGTGCCTTTAAAAGGCACTGCTGCAACTTTAGTGTGTGCTGAAGGGTCCACATCCCAGCTTCTCAGCCAAGTATTATGTCTCACTGTGATGCTGCAGGCAATCCCTCTAGCAGATTGTTGTACTGCATAAAGAGTGGCATCTGCCGCAAAGGCCATGGCTAAGGCGATTTTCTTCAGCTCGTCCTTGAGGTCCTTCAGGATGCCACTATCTGCTTTGGCCAACTCTGAGGCCCATGCATAGGCTGCTCTTGCAAATAAGGATCCAGTCACCAAGGCCCTTAGAGCATTCGCAGAGGCCTCAAAATCCCTTCTCAAAGCTTGTTCTATTCTTTTATCACTGTTATCTTTCGGGAGCCCATCTGCTCCCATAGGAAGCACTGAAGTAGATACCAGGCTGTTGATAGGATCATCGACAGTAGGTAGTCTGAGCTTCTTGGATGCCTCTGGAATGGGAGAGTAAAACTTCCCAAACACAGGATGAGTGTCTTTTGGTTTTGCAGGGTTTTCCCATTCCACCTTCATAACTTTATAAAAGGCTGCTGGCTATGGTACCCCTGCTGACTTAGTATGAGTCTTAGGAGTGGTTTTATCTGAACCTGTGGGGAACTCTGTCATCTTCCTCCTGCTCTTTAGGAGTATATGACAGTTCTAAGGTTCTAATGACTTTAGGTAGAAGCTTGTTATAAAGCTCCTGAGGAAAAAGCCTAGATTACACCACTGGTACCACCTCTTCTTCCTCTTCTGATAGCTCCCCCTCTTCCTTGGGAGAGTCAGAAACTGCTGAATCAGACTCAGAGTCTAGATCACTCAATAGAGGACTAAGGTCCTTGCTAGACTTAAGACCTCTCTTTTGAAGTTTGCTGGGTATAAGATTTTCTATGTCACTAGTACTGTGTCTTTTAGATTCTGTGGGGACCTGAGAAGTCCCTTCTCCAGCTTTTGTTGAGTTTTGGGATTCCTGCCACAGGGCCCTAAACTCCTTTTTCATTTCCATTTCCATCATGAGAGAAGATTTGCTTGAGCTTCTTCTCCAGGTTGCTCCAGGGTTTGAGTAAAGGGAGCTTTAGGGGAGTCAGGCAAATCAGACTGGCATGTAGCCTCCTGTACTTCCTGGCTGGAGGAAGTCCCAGCTTTGGCAGCCATGTTGAGAAGGGTTCTGCAAAAGCTAAAGTAAAGCTTCACTGCAAATGGCCACCTCCCGCCTTTTTCCTTTCAGTTTCTATTACAGAGGAAAAAAACTCCTGGGCAGGGACTGGGGAAAGTGAAACTGTCCTCCTATCCCTTTGAGGCCTGATGAACAGGAGAGTGTGGATAGTAAAATGTTCAAGCACTCCCTGTCTCTCAGCCCCTTCTAATCAGGCATGCTTCACTGGATAGTTTTGTTCCCATTCAGCCACCCGTTCCTTTTAACTCCCCGGTACAGATGGCTGCTATGGGAAGCCAGGAACTGCGGGGGGGGGGTAAGAACTCTACCACAGCTCCCTGGCCCCCATGAGGTAATCTTACCACCTCCAAATCGACAGCTCTCCAAGTCGTCCGACGCTCTGTGTAGGGACAGGGGAAGAAAAGCCAGTCATTGGTGCGCCTCTTCAGGACTCTGCAGCAAGCCGTGTCTGTCCCTCCGAGAGAGCTATCCTCCGCCGCCCTCCAGAACCCTCAGCCACAGGCAGGGCCCAGGAAAGATGCTCAACTAGCCCCCTCCTGGCTAGGAGTGAGGCGCGGGAGTCAATAAGGCAGCGCTGCAGTTCCCCAGGGATCTCCCAGGTCCACATATGCTGAGCTTCCCAAACGAAGCAAAAGAAGGAGGGGGAGAGTGCAGTGTAGAAAAAACCTCTACCTGCTCCTTCCCTGCTGTCGTCTTCTCCTCTTTCTCTTCAGTCTTCTTTTACTGGCGTGCTCCACTGGAGCACAGTCTGCAATGTCCTGCTCGAAAGGCAGGGCTAGATAGACTAGGAAGCAGAAGCACAAGCCCCTCCCCTCTGTGACTAAAAAGTCTGCTGGCCCTGCCTTCGGAGAGGAGGAGCTGTTTCCCACGAGTAAGAAGTCCGGAGGACTGCCCCACTCCAGGACCACCAGAGAATATGGCTGGATGGCTATTAATAAGAGGAAAATCTGATTAAATCTGGCTAACCCTAAATAAGTAGTATTCAATAATATATGGTAACTTATGTTCATATTCAATAATATATGGTAACCTATGTATTTTATATTATGTAAACTATAGGGAGCTACAATTTTACTGATTGTTTAGATATATTTTAAAGTGCACACTGAGTGTTGCTGACTGAATAACTTTTAGCATTGATTTATCTATGAAAATTTTTAATGTATGTCAACGTTCTGTAATATGTAGTTGGTTCAATGTTTGGTTTTATATTGTTTGTGTGCCTGGCTGTTATTCGATTTCTGAATTCTGAATTGTTACTAAGACAGTGATGGCCTTTGGCTAATAATAAACACTGTACTAGCCATGGTTACCATGGAGTTTTGTCCAAAATACTGGAGCGTCACCACATGGCATCCCCAGAGTGATGACGACACTTCTGCATGACATCACCATGCTGGGGACGTTGTGCTGGATGGTGGGGGCTGGGCTTTCCCCTGCAGGCCAGCTGGCTGGCAGCAGATTGGACTCTGCTAAATTGGGGGCTCCCCCACTCCCACCTGGGGGTTGGAAACCCTAGCCCCCTACCTCTGATAGCCTCTCCCCAGAAAAAGTCTGGCCATGCTGTGTGTGGTGGCTGGTACCAGGCCAGGCTGTGTGGTGGCCAGGCACTAGGTTTGCCAGTCTCCAGGTGTGAGCTGGAGAACTCCCAGAATTACAACTGATCTCCAGACTACATAGATAGCTTATTCATTATTTATTTAAAGTATTTATTCCACTTCTTCTGGAGAAAATGGCTGCTTTTGAAGGTAGAATGAATGGCATTATACTCCACTGAGATCACTCCCCTCCCTAAAGCCCATTCTCTGAGTCTCCGCCATCAAATCTCCAGATATTTCTGAACCCAGGGATGGCAACCTTACCAGGCACAATCGTGTATTCACTGCCACAAGGCTGGACTGGGCTGAGTTATGTGATGGCTGCCGCTGACAGGCCAAGTTGTGTGGGTAGTTTAGTTTCAGCAGTTCTGACTGGACTGTCCCCAGAAGTCCTCCTCCATTAAGGGACATGGCAGTGGAGTGCAGAGGGGGCCTTTTCCAGGGCAGTTTTGGTTTTACAGACCACTTCTGCTACCCCCCCCCCAGCTTTGCTTTACAGAAGCCAAGGCTTGGAAGGCTTGGCTATAGTGCTGTGGTTGCCTACCAACCCCCATCAGCCACCAAGAGTTCAGCAGTCATTCTTTTCTTAAAGCTGCAGGCATTGTTTCTGTTATTCTGAAGAGATTTAATTAACCACAAGACTTTTTTTTTCTTTAAGATTCCAAATTTTTCCGTAACCCAGTTCAGTTAATGTACAGGAAGACATTTCTTACTCAGAATCACTAAATCAAGAATATTTCTTTATGGAATTATAAATATTCAAGCATTTTTGCCTTACTAGTCCTATAAGGTTCTCTCCCACATGGGCTTTGATTCAAGAACTAAAGTAGAATCATAGAATCATAGAATGTTAGAGTTGGAAGGGACCTTGCAGGTCATCTAGTCCAACCCCCTGCACTCTGAAGGAGCACAGCCAAAAGATAGCTCTACATACCTACATCATACCCGAAAGATGGTTGTCCAGTCTCCACTTGAAAACGTCTAGTGAAGGAGCATCCACCACCTCCCGAGGCAGACTGTTCCACTGCTCAACCATTCTTACAGTTAGGAAGTTTCTCCTGATATTTAGCTGGTAACGACTCCCTTGTAATTTCCACTCATTAGATCTAGTCTTGCAATCCAGAGCAAGAGAGAATAGATCTGCTCCAGCTTCTACATGACAGCCCTTCAAATACTTGAAGACTGCAATCATGTCCCCTCTAAGTCTTCTCTTTCCCAGGCTAAACATATCCAACTCTTTCAGCCTTTCCTCATAAGACTTGGATTCCAACCCTTTCACCATCCTGGTCACCCTCTTCTGGACACACTTGAGCTTGTCAACATCCTTCCTAAAATGTGGTGCCCAAAACTGGACACTGAACTCCAGGTGAGGCCTGACCATAGCAGAATACAGTGGAACTACCACCTCCCGTGATCGGGACATAATGCTTCTGTTAATGCATCCTGAGATTGCATTAGCTTTCTTCACAGCCACATCACACTGCTGGCTCATGTTTAGCTTGTGATCAACCATAACACCTAGATCCCTTTCACATGTGCTGCTGTCAAGCAAAGACCCTCCCATTCTATATCTGTGCCTTTGATTTTTTTGTACCTAAGTGTAGGACTTTGCACTTATCTCTATTGAATTTCATTTTATTTGCCTCAGCCCACTGTTCCAGCCTATCTAGATCATTTTGAATCCTGACTGTCTTCTTCAGAATTCACAATCCCACCCAGCTTTGTGTCATCTGCAAATTTGATAAGCATCCCCTCTATGTCTTCCTCCAGGTCATTTATAAAAATATTAAATAACAACAGGCCCAGGACTGAACCCTGCAGCACTCCACTCGAGACTTCCCTCCATGTAGACGCAGAGCCATTTATGAGCACTCGTTGGGTACGATTTTTCAACCAACCATGAATCCATCCAACGGTTGCACCATCCAGCCCACACTTAACCAGCTTATCCTCAAGGATATCATGAGAAACTTTGTCAAATGCCTTACTGGAATCTAGATACACTATATCCACAGCATTGCCAGAGTCAACCATTTAGTAACTCTGCCAAAAAAGGAGATAAGTTTGGTCTGGCATGACAGAGTTACTAGTATTTATTTGCTCTAGCTGCACTTTTCACTTACTATAGTTATTAAGCTAAAGCACAGAATTTAATCTTCTAGTATGGACCTCACTACAATTAGTGTAGATCAAAGAAGTTATATATTTCAATGAGGAGCTTTTTACTCCATCCTAACAAGTAGAATTACTGCACAGCTGTAATATAATAGACACAAATTAAATTATTTCTCATTTTCTAAGCATTGCATTCTAAAGAATAAAATGAATAAAATAATGATTTCTGTATACCACCCATTGCTGATTTGAGCAACGAGGATAGCTCCAAAACAGCAGCCAAACCAACTCACCACAAATCTATTAACACTGGATGTTTGACTAAAGCTATAGGGCCTCCATTTGGTCAGTAGCAGTTTGAAGTTAAATTACTGTTATAGAGCTTAAAACATTACAAAGCAAACAGTAATAAACAGACAGCATAGGTCATAGCTCAGAACAATTATTTCTGTACAAAAACAGTGAGTTTTTGCTCCACATAGCCTTACTCAATGCTTGTATTACTTGTGAACTTAGGGAATGAAGAACTCTACCCCGGTTAGAACGTGGCTACAGAGTTAAAAGCACAGATGTTACAGCTGAGATGGAAGATTGCCAGATGAAAAAGGAACCTTACAAGCTGAAAAGAGAATGTTTGCTTAACTGTAGTTACCCAGGACACACTCTATTATCAGAAGATCCTCTGTATAAAACATCAAGGAGGAAGAAATAAATTAAGCAATTTGTGGTTAAACTAGATAGAGATCAGAAGTTCATTCTTGGGAGTCTCTCTGCATGCATGTGTGAGAAATTGGTGGCATAGCTTACACTAAGTAATGATTACAACATAGAAAAGGAACTGCTGCCTGAAACAACATGTAAAGATAGTCATAAGGAAGGTAAAACAGAAGTCCTTAAGAATCAAAAAATTTTACTTAAGTTTTATTAACCATTTGCGGCTGAAGTTGATGTTGGTTTATGAGGGGCAAAGCCTATTTCAGGAAGTTGGTACAACTGACCTTTTAACTTAAGTCTTACAAAGCAATAGAAATATATATATATTTAAATTGGACTATTTGGCCTTTAGAGAACACAGTATTCCAGGGCAAGAAAAACCCCAAAGAGATACCATCTCAAGAAACCAAGGTTAGCTCTATGCTTTCCAATGCTGCAGGTATATAGCTACACATGACTGGGTTTCTGCTTTCTTCAGGGCATTACTAACAAGACACAACCTAATTATGTTCTCTACTGCTTAAGTGAATGGCTGGCCACCTTGCAGTCTTCTTTGACACTACTGATGCCTGTAGATTTGGTAATTAGGGTTGCTAGGCCCCCCACTATGGTAGGTGACCTCCCACTGGGGCCCCTTGTTTGTTCACCATCGCTCCAAGAAAAATTTAAAAATAAACACAACAGTGTCACATCGCTATAGAAATCACGAGAAAACCTATGGTTTTACCACAGAGTTCCAGCAATTCCTAGAATGACATCACTTTCGGGTTTTTCTCAAATGTAATGTCACCATACATGCAAAACTGCCCTCTCCCAAAGTTCCTGTTCCTCAAGTACCCACCAATTGAAAGATAACCCTAGTAGCAACATAATATGCTTTGCATGCTGTTTACTTGATTATTTCTGTAATGTATCCACTCGGCAACATGGGCTCAGGACAGCCATGTGCTCGGACTGGTTCCAACCGGTCCAACATGTGGCCAGGCGAAGGACCTGAGCTTCGTTCCCGAAGACAATGGACTGGAGGATCCTAGCTTCCCTCCTATTGGGGAGCAGGAGATAACTCAGTCACTGTAAATAATCCAATCATGGGGTGTGTGGGGTGTGGGTTCACTTGGGAATAAAAGCTGGCCTGCGAGCCGGCTTCTCTTGTCTTGTTCTACAATTAATAAAGTATGTGAGAGCTGAAATCACTCGTCAGTCTCAGTACTTTTCAATTTCATATTACTAAAATAGAGTGCCATGATGTTTAATATAAACTGTTTTGATTCCTAAGTCTAACCAGTAGTGTACATGGTTTGCCCTGATCCCACTAGAATCCTGAAAAGAAGCAGGGGTAGTGTTACCTTTTCTAAATACTTGTCCATTATGTAACACAAGGAAATAACTATCCTCTTTTATTAGTAGATTCACTCCATCTAAAGTAGCACTGTGTATGGTACAAAAATGGTATTGCTGTTTAATGATAGTAAACCGCTCGTTTCAAAAGACAGATGTGAACAGAGCCTACATTTTAAGAGAACAGACATCAAGCTATCCTTCAACTATTTCCTGCTTAAAGTATTTGTACCCTGCCTCTTGGCTCAAGGAGGCATTTAGGTAATAATTAAAATATTTCAGATTAAAATAAAATAAAACCCCCAAATATCCCCCCAAAGATGCTTACTGCTCATATTCCATCAAAAGCCCTGGCAAATAAACAAGCTTTGTAGCACTTCCTGAAGACCTCCAGAGAAGGAGCTCCCCTTACCTCTTCAGAGAGCCCAAAAATGCAAGCCATGGTGACAGATGCTCATGCTCTGGTCCATGTCAATGGCCCACCCTAGGCGGGGGAACAACCAGTAGATGGCACCCTAAAGACACCAGTCAATGCATGGGAATGTATGGGAGATGTTCCTTCATATACACAGATCCCAGGACATGAAGGGCTTTAAAGATTATAACCAGCACCTTGAATTGAACTTAGAAACAAACCAACAGCCAATGTAGGTGTTTCAAAATGGGCAAAATATGTTCCCCTCAGCTAGCCCTGACAATAATTGGGCTCGCACGTTTTTTCTATACATTTAACATTTTCCAAAATTTTGAAATTATGGGGGAGAAATGGAAATATATGCAGTATTAACATTCATACCAATCCTAAACTTATTTTACTGCTTTAACTATATACAATGAATCATGTAACTCAGCTACAAAGCTTAGGAATAAAACTGTATTACTAGTATATTTATAAAATTTTAAAATATAAATACTTTCATTTTCTGCAAGCAAAGTTATGATATTTCCTATATGGAAGTGAGATTAATGATATCACAGAGGTATTCTGGGAGACAACTCCAATGTGTGACAACAAGGGGGGGAAGGAGGAATCATTTCAGGGAGCAGGACTTCTTTGACCAGCTAAGTGGTCAGAGTATGGGCAAGGTTATGGCTAGGATACTGGGATATGAGACTAGAGAGATAAAAGACCAGAAAGTCACAGAGTACTCTGAAGGTAAGGATGAAACATTCATTTAAAATCTAAGTGATTTGTATTTTATCCTTGTTGTGATCTGCCCTGAGCCTGCTTGCAGGGTAGGGCAGGCTAGAAGCCCAATCAAATAAAATAAGAAGGGACAGGAAGACATCATAGAAATGTAAGGGGGGGGCATCACATTGTTAGAGGAAAAAAAGAAAATTATTTTGATGACAGTATATTGTATAGAAGGCTCCGGAATAACAACAGAAGACCAGTGAGAAGGGTTATAGCTAGGGATGCCAGCCTCCAGGTGGGACATGGGGATCCCCCAGAATTATATGCCATTTCCAGATTACAGAGATCAGTTCCCCTGAAGAAAATGGATTCTTTGAAGGGTGGATTCTATGGCATTGTACCCCACTGATGTCCCTGTCCTCCCCAGGCCTCAAAGTAAAACAGAATGTTTACCAAGAGGGGAAAATGGAAGCTTTATTTGTTTATTTTGATTTCTACCCCTCTCTCCCCGCGAATGGGCTCAGGGTGGCTAACAGGCAGGGGCACCATGTGCCAATGCATAAAAACCAGATAAAACAAGATAAAACAGAATAAATACCAAGAATTACATAAAGTGCTCAATGCTGTTGCTCTTAAATTAAAACAAGATGATGTTCAATAGATGTTGCCTCTATCTCCATACCACGGTGCCAATCTGCCACACCACTGGAGTATGATCATCACAAGGCTGCTTCGTTGGTGGTGGTGGCAGTGGCAGCTCCTAGTCGAAAGCCTGGAGAAAGAGCTCTGTCTTACAGGCCCTGCGGAACTGTTGTTGTGCAGGGAGGAGTGTGAAGTGACAGACTGGTGGGAATCGAAAAAGAGAAAATAAACCCAAGAGTTTGTACCTGTTCCTGTTCTACAAAGTGGATTATCATGTTGTCAATAGATATGGAGAATGCATAAGGAACACAGGACTTGGGGGGAAAGCTGAAACCTCTGTCCAGTAAATTAGTTGCAAAAACCTCAAAGGACTTAAATGTATTTTCCAATTTTAAAAAGCCTTACAGTGCATCATTACTAACAAATGTTTAATCATCATCATATGGGAAGGGGGCATTATTCATCTGCACAGCTAACCTTGCAGAAATAAAGCAGATGGGTTGCTGGCCATGAGCCATCTGAGAGGCTTCAAGTCACTTTACTGACCCTGCAGGTACATTCATCATTGGTTCACTCCCCAATATGTCTCTCCCCATATAGTACTTAGACTTTGGTGGCAGTAACAAAAGCAGGGCCATGAGATTATGTGAATAAAAGCAAATGGGAAGATAGGCAGCTCAGCAGATCTGGTGGGGAGACAGAGCTATCTCTGCCCAAGGCACTGAAGATGAAGTAAGACTAGAATACTCTTCTACACTTTCAGATGGCTAGCCCTCCTCTATCCCATATTTGTTGCATTACTTGCTAATGTATTCTAGGTTTCTTTTTACTCTGAATAAATTTATCAAACAATGGATTTCCCAAGTACAGAGATCAGTTCCCCCATTAAGAGTTGCCAGCTCCAAGTTGGGAAATACCTGGAGATTTCAGGGTGGAGCCTTGGGACAGTGACGTTTGGGGAGGTAAGTGACGTCAGCAGGGTATAATGCCATAGAGTTCACCCTCCAAAGCAGCCATTTTTTCCAGGGGAACTGATCATTGTCATCCAGAGATCAGTTATACTTCCAGGTTATCCCTAGCCCTCACCTGGAGGTTGGCAAAACTAGTTCTTCCCACCCAACAGTCAGCCCATCTGTATCTGCCCTTCTTGTCTTCCCCCCACCCACAGCCTCTACTCAGGAAAACTACAGTCTTTCTCCACAGTGGAGACCAAAGCAACTTCTCCAGTCACCCAGTAAGCTTCCACAGTAAGATGGAAATCTGAACCTGGGTCTCACAGACCCTGCTATGAAGCTCTAACCACGAAGCCACACTGGCTTTCATAGGGTGGCTACTGTGGAACAATAGTTAAGTCATGCAAGTTGGGTGGTATCAAATCACTCAGAGGCTGCTGTCAGGCTTAAGGTTGCCAGCCTCCAGTTGGAACCTGGAGATCCCTCAGAATTACAACTGAACTCGAGACTACAGAAATCTGTCCCCCTGGAGAAAATGGCTGCTTTGGAGGGTGGACTCTGTGACATTATACCATGCTGAGGCTTCTCCCCTTCCCAAAACCTGTCCTCCTCAGACTCCACCATAAAATTTCCCAACTTGGACCTGGCAACTGGAGTCAGGCCTGGCCTGTGTTCCCTCTAAGCTGAGTTAGTGTGAGCTAGCTCACAGTTTTTTAGCCTCTGGCTCACACATTTTCATCTTAGCTCAGGAAGGATGGCTCCACAGCAAATGAATCTGTGCAGTAGCCAGATCGCTCGCTCACAACTTTATTGCCAGTAGCTCACAAAGTAGAATTTTTGCTCCACAGCTTAGAGGGAACATTGGGCTTGGCCCCAAAGAATCCTCCCTCAAAGGCCAAAATAGGCCTGGAAAAGACCCTGCCCCCTCTTCCTGCTTTTTTACTCACAAAACCCCATCCTGGAATACTGTGGTTGCCTGGCAACCGCCACTGAGGGAATCTGTTGGTTTTTTTAAGCTACAGGTGCTCCTTTTATCATTTTAAGATTTTTTAAATATTTTTCTGCAAACTGGGGCTCTTTTCAGGTTTGTAGATGGATCTGTCTTGCCCGTTCACAGCTCCAGTCACCAGATTTGCCGACTTCACTATTAGAATATAAGATGGACATTCTGTTGGATCAGCATCTCCAAATTATCAGAAATAAGCATATCTGAATACCTAATATTGCTATTTTCCCAAAAAGAACCCATTAACTTTCATAGTATCTTGTTTAGCCTCCCTGGATATATTTATCCCCATTAATACCAATTTAGCACTGTTTACTTTATACCCAAGACTAAAGCACTGAGATAGGGTTGCCAACCACCAGGTGGGAAAAACTGAGGGTCACAGTGTTAGGAAGATATGCAAAAGTATATAGCATTGTGTATAATAGATGTATGTTCAAGGTAAATCAATTCTGTGCTTTTTATTTTTCTATACTATTATATAAATATTGGTATAAAATATTATCAAAAATAGGTTTCACCCAAACAAAACCTCCGAGTGGGGCCTAGAGATCCCCCACTATTACAATTGGTTTCCAGATGACAGAGATCACTTCCTCTGGAGAAAATGATGGCTTTAGAGGGTAAATTATATGGCATTATGCCCTGTTGAGGTCCCTCCACTCCCCAAACCCTGCCCTTCTTAGGCTCTACCCCCAAAATCTCCAGATACTTCCCCACTCAGACCTGGCAACCCTACTCTGAGAACTTCTAGACCAGGGGTGTCAAACATGTGGCCTGGGGGCCAAATCAGGCCCCCAGAGGGCCTCTATCAGGCCCACAGTGGAACTGTCTCCTGCTTCTTCTAGTTCTGCTGCTGCTGCTGTGTCGTAGTTTGCTTTGCCAGACTCTCAATCACTCAGGAGAGACAGATAGGTAAGCTTCTGTTCCCTGCACCAGCTGAGGTTCCTCCCCCTCCCAGGGGGAGAGAGGGAACGAGCCAGAGCTTGCTTCATAGCCAGGCTGTCTCAATCACACAGGAAAGAAAAGCAAGCCTTTCTTCCCCTCCATTGGCTGAGGCTCCACCCCCAAAGGAGGGAGGAAAGGAGGGAAAGCTTGCTTTGCTTGGCTGCCTCAATCACACAGGAGAAATACAAAGCACCTTTAAGGCCATCAAAGTTTTATCCAAGGTATGAGCTTTTGTGTGCCTCGCTACAGTGTGTGTTTTGTTGGGCTTGTTATGCTGTGGCTCTCCTGTGAGCAAGTGGGTTCCCTCCCCCTTCCCACTGTATTCACGCCTTCATGATTCAATCTTTCTCAGTAGAAAAATAATGTAAACTATTTAGATGAGGAATAGCAACAAGCCAGTGAGGTGGGTTAGGTTGAGAGTGTGTGTCCAGGCCAAGTTCACCCAGCACATTGCCTTTGTAGATTTTGAACTTAGGCTTCCCAGATCTGATACTGACCACTGAGGAAGACTAGAGTTTTGTAGATGAACACATAGCCCTCAGTCTGTGTCATGGTGCCTTTTCAAGAACAACCAGCACATGAAGCAGTTTATGTACAAAAGTGTGCAATGCCCAGCCATTTCATATTTTCCCCTGGGTCCTAGGAGCAGAACTCTGAGCATCAGATCAATAAATAGAAAGCAGGTTTGCAGCTTACAGATACACACTTGAACAGCATACTCAAGATTGCAACAGCACAAACATTTTGATGCAGTAATTCAGAACAAGAGGTGTCAGTTATCAGGCACTGTTAAATAAACAAAATACTGCAAGAGTGCTAATGTTTTAAGCATGTTTTTTATTTTAAGTAAAAAAAATCTTTGTGTCCTTTATAAAGTTTATATCTCCAATACCTGGCATTACATTTTATGACACACATGGCCCAGCCCAACAAGGTCTCATTTATGACAGATCTGGCACTTATAACAAATGAGTTCAACACCCCTGCTCTAGACCATAATGTTTGTTGTTGTTGTTCAGTCACACAGTCGAGTCCGACTCTTCGCGACCCCATGGACCAGATTACGCCAGGCCCTCCTGTCTTCCGCTGTCCGCTGAAGTTTGCTCAATTTCATGTTCGTTGCATCGATGACACTGTCTAACCATCTCATCCTTTGCCGTCCCCTTCTTCTTTGACCTTCAATCTTTCCCAGCATCAGGGTCTTCTCCAGTGAATGCTCCCTTCTCATTTGGTGGCCAAAGTATTTGAGCTTCAGCTTCAGGATCTGGCCTTCCAGGGAACAGTCAGGGTTGATTTCTTTTAGGATTGACTGATTTGATCTCCTTGCAGTCCAAGGGACTCTCAAGAGTCTTCTCCAGCACCATAGTTCAAAAGAATCTATTCTTCGGCGCTCGGCCTTCCTTATAGTCCAACTCTCACAGCCATACATTACTACGGGGAATACCATTGCTTTGACCATGCGGACTTTTGTTGGCAAGGTGATGTCTCTGCTTTTTATCATGCTGTTTAGGTTTGCCATCGCTTTCCTCCCAAGGAGCAGGCGTCTTTTAATTTCATGGCTGCAGTCACCATCTGCAGTGATCTGGGATCCTAGGAACGTGAAGTCTGTCACTACTTCTACGACTTCCCCTTCTATTTGCCAAGGAGTGATGGGGCCAGATGCCATGATCTTAGTTTTTTTGATGTTGAGCTTCAAGCCCACTTTTGCACTCTCCTCTTTGACCCTGAGCAAGAGGCTCTTTAGGTCCTCTTCACTTTCTGCCATCAGAGTGGTATCGTTTGCATATCTGAGGTTATTGATCTTTTCCCCAGCAATCTTAACTCCAGCTTGTGATTCATCCAGGCCAGCATTTCGCATGATGTACTCTGCATATAAATTAAATAAGCAAGGTGACAATATACATCCTTGTCGTACTCCTTTTCCTATGCTAAGCCAATCAGTTGTTCCATATCCGGTTCTAACTGTTGCTTCTTGACCCTTATACAGGTTTCTCAGGAGACATATGAGGTGGTCTGGTACTCCCATCTCTTTAAGAACCTGCCATAATTTATTGTGATCCACACAATCAAAGGCTTTAGCATAGTCAATGAAGCAGAAGTAGATGTTTTTCTGGTACTCTCTTGCTTTCTCCATAATCCAGCGAATGTTGGCAATTTGATCTCTAGTTCCTCTACCTCTTCGAAACTCAGCTTGTACTTCTGGCAGTTCTCTATCCACGTACTGTTGGAGCCTAGCTTGTAGGATTTTGAGCATGACCTTGCTAGCGTGTGAAATGAGTGCAATTGTGCGATAGTTTGAACATTCCTTGACGTTGCCCTTCTTTGGGATTGGAATGTAAACTGACCTTTTCCAATCCTGTGGCCACTGTTGTGTTTTCCAAATTTGTTGAGTGCAGCACTTTAACAGCATCTTCTTTTAAGACTTTGAATAACTCAGCTGGGATACCATCACCTCCACTAGCTTTGTTGTTAGTAATGCTTTCTAAGGCCCATTTAACTTTCTAAGACCATAATGTACATTGAAATAAATGATTTTTACAATATTATTTTACTATTTTTTGTCTAAATTTTTCAAAGAGTACAGAGAAGATTATACAACTCCTATCAAGACTGATGTGCAGCACAATTCTATGCATATTTATTCAGAAGTAAATCCTGCTTGTTCTGTAGGGTTTACTCCCAAGTAATTTTGAATATGACTGTAACTTTAACTAGATACATTTTACATAAGTATAGTAAAGTACTAATTTACTAAAAACTCCAGATGGACCTTGTATTTTCACTTACTCCTGTCTCCCCTGATTTGAATTTTTATTTAGTTAATGAATGATTAATCCAAGCAAGTTTAAAGATATTGCACAAGGCAGTCATCACTGTTTAAACTGGAATTTTGCTCTTTAAAATGGTCGTTTCTGTAAACTACATATCTTTAGTCAAATATTTAGCTGGTTATATGAAATCAGTATATATCATTTTTCCTGTCCTTGTTACTTCCTTCCCTTTCGACTCGTTATTCTGAAGCCCATTTTTTTCTAAATCTCCTGTCCCAGGCCTTCTCGAGTTTGCATGTTTAAATTGGAAAAATTAAACGTTTTTTAATTTGCAGTACTGATCTTTTGTAACCTCAAAGTGTAGATGCCAATTCCTACCTATATCTTCTCATTATTTCGCTGCTGGTTTTATATTCTGCCCTTGCTACTGTCATTAAGTTAAAACAATTATTTCAAGAAATTATAAATATTAACATCACATTTGAGTCAGATTCATGTGGCAAATCTGGTTTCATCATGTCCTATAAAGCAGTTCTTTTGAAACACTATCAGCTTGTTTCAAAGCATCCGATATGAAACAAGGACATAGTTCTAAACTTCTAAGTATGAATTTTAGCTAGCTTCATAGATATCATTTGCTGTGTTCCATTTCAGCTTTGAAGATGCTGAATTCGCACATTGAGTTAAACATCAAATGTAATGTAAGAGAAATGACACTCTTTCAAAGGGCAGATTAATGTTTGCCAAACAGCAGTCTGGCATAACTGTCATGTCTAGAATTCGTATGCTTCATTAATAGTTCCAGCCCTTTCCACAGTACATTCTCAAATTACCAAAAAAAAAAAAAAAATCATCTGTTGAACAGCACAAACTTCGAAACTATAGGACTTCTCCACATTGTTTTGTCTTGTAGGGTTCATGTTTATGTAGCAATGTGTATATCTTACTGTTTAATTCTAAACTGTGAGATTGTGTTAAAAATTTCTTCACAATTGCTGAAGGCAATCATTTGCTGGAAACCTTGGAAAAGCAGTTCCCTATAATACAGTGAGAGTTGTACATGTGTACATTTAAGGAGACAGCATGTTCTAGGGTTGGCAGCCTCTGGGGAGGCCTAGACGTCTCTTCAGTACACAGAGATCAGTTCCCCTAGAGAAAATGGCAGCTTTAGAGGACACACTCTATGGCATAGCAGTGATTTTAAGTGAAATTGTTTCCCAAATCCTCTCCTCCACAGGCACCCCCCCCAAACTTCCAGGAATTTCCCAGACAGGGACTGGCAGCCCCATTCCAATGCAAATAAAAAATGGAAGCTTTGTAAATACACACAGTTATTCAAATAACTAAGATACACTTTGATTTAGGAATTATTGGCTTGCATAATACTATGTAAGAGTCGTGAAAACTGTTCTTGAATTAGGCAAACCCTCTCCTGCCACCTCAATCAACAGTGTTTAAATGGCCATATAGTTACTATTGGGCACAAGGCAGAAATTACACTCCCTCTAAGCTGAGTTAGTGTGAGCTAGCTCACAGTTTTTTAGTCTCTGGCTCACACATTTTTGTTTTAGCTCAGGAAGGATGGCTCCAGAGCAAACTAATTTATGCAGCAGCCAAATCACTCATTCACAACTTTAATACAAGTAGTTCACAAAGTAGAATTTTTGCTCACAAGACTCCACAACTTAGGGGGAGCATTGCTCCACACCTATTCTGCAGTTACTCCAATGGTTAGTGATCATTATCAAGTGCAATTCAAGCTACCAGGGCTCTTTTTGTAGCAGGAACTCCTTTGCATATTAGGCAACACACCCCTAATGTAGGGGTGTGTCACCTAATATGCAAAGAAGTTCCTGCTACAAAAAGAGCTCTGCAAGCTACTAATTATTATCTACAAAGGGCTTAACAGCCTTGGGCCAAAAAACCTGAAGGACTGCCTCTCCTGCTATGTTCCGCTGTAACAATTTCATATATCTGAACAAAGCCTTCTGACGGTGCCATCATACCAATGTGTAAAATTAGCAACTGCCTGTTTATGAGCATTCTCTGCGATGCTTCTCACTTTGTTAGGGCTCCCAACCTCCAAGTGGCACCTGGAGATCTCCTGCTATTACAACTGATTTCCAAATGACTAAGAACAGTTCCCCTGGAGCAAATGGCTGCCTTGGATGGCAGATTCTATAGCATTATACCCTGCTGAGGTACCTTCCCTCCCCAAACCCTCTGATAAGTATGACACTTAAAGGCAGCGTTCCAACAAGTGATTCAGCTTTAATAATAGTGATTCAACAGCTCAGAACAGACAACACAACATAGAGCAACAGGCTCTTATTTAAACAGTGCGGGCTTGCACAGCCATGCCCACATCAGAGATAACAACCAATAGCATTGCTTAGATAAAGTCCAAACAGTTTGCTTCCCTCCAGCACAATCCTTGTATCCTGATCGGCCTGCTACGCAGAATAGCCAATCAGGTATTGCCATTCTGGATACCAGCCTGTCAATGGGGATGAAATCAAGCTCAGGACATAACACCCTTCCCTCACCAGGTTTCACCACCAAAATTTCCAGGTATTTCCCAACCCAAAGCTGGCAGCCCTTCACTTTGTGGAACAGCCTGCCTGAGGAGGTTAGAAAGGTTCATACCTTTCTATCATTTCACAGAATATGCAAAACAGAACATTCAGGAAGGTATTTTTATGAGGGGATTAGAACTGTAGCAGAATGGAATAGTCAAGGAGGGTGTATTTCTAATGTTATAGGATTGTAGTCTCTTGCAATTATTCTAGGTATTATCCTGCTTTTACTGGATTGTCCTCCATGTTTATAATTCCACTTACTGTATTGTTTACTAGGGAGCAAAGCCCATTGTGGTGGAAGACAACGGGCCCTAGAAAGGAAGGGAGAGAGGTAGAAGCGAGAGAGGGTTGGAGAAAGGAAGGAAGGAAGGAAGGAAGGAAGGAAGGAAGGAAGGAAGGAAGGAAGGAAGGAAGGAAGGAAGGAAGGAATAGGGGGAAGAGTGAAAGAAAGGAGAGAGGAAGAAAGAAAAAGGGGGAAAGGAAGGGAAGAGGGGTAGAAAAGGGCTTCTCTGGGCCCAGAGAAAGCCTTTTCTGTCCCCCATACACCATCCCCTGGGCCTTCTATGGGGGTAGTAGACAGTGTGTGGGGGGAAAGGGCTTCTCTGGGCCGACTGCCCCCATAGAAAGTCCATAGGATGATGTGTGGGGGACAGAAAATGGCTTCTCTAGGCCTACTGCCGCCATAGAAGGCCCAGGGGATGGTATGTGGGGGACAGAAAAGTCCTTCTCTGGGCCTAGTGCCCCATAGAAGGCCCAGGGGATGGCGTGTGGGGGACGGAAAAGGCCTTCTCTGGGCCTACTGCCCCCATAGAAGGCCCAGGGGATGGGGTGTGGGGGCGGAAAAGGCCTTCTCTGGGCCTAGTGCCCCATAGAAGGCCCAGGGGATGAAGTGTGGGGGACGGAAAAGGGGTTCTCGGGTCCTAGTGCCCCATAGAAGGCCCAGGGGATGAAGTGTGGGGGACGGAAAAGGGGTTCTCGGGGCCTAGTGCCCCATAGAAGGCCCAGGGGATGGCGTGTGGGGGGCGGAAAAGGCCTTCTCTGGGCCTACTGCCCCCATAGAAGGCCCAGGGGATGGCGTGGGGGAAGCGGAAAAGGCCTTCTCTGGGCCTAGTGCCCCCATAGAAGGCCCAGGGGATGGCGTGTTGGGGGCGGAAAAGGCCTTCTCTGGGCCTAGTGCCCCCATAGAAGGCCCAGGGGATGGCGTGTGGGGGCGGAAAAGGCCTTCTCTGGGCCTAGTGCCCCATAGAAGGCCCTGGGGATGGTGTGCCCCATAGAAGGCCCAGGGGATGGGGTGTCGGGGACGGAAAAGGCCTTCTCTGGGCCTAGTGCCCCATAGAAGGCCCAGGGGATGGGGTGTGGGGGACGGAAAAGGCCTTCTCTGGGCCTAGTCCCCTCATTGAAGGCCCAGGGGATGGTGTGGGGGGTGGAAAAGGGCTTCTCTCACTTGCCTCAGCCTTGAGGGCCTGTCCCTGCGCTCATACTCCAGACGGTCCTCTCCTGTCGGAGGACTGGAGCAGACTGAGCTGAAAACATTGACGGGGGCTGACATGGGCAGGACTTTGCGAAGCAGCCAGTCAGCCCTGGCCAGTGTCTTCTGACTGCCAGTTCTTGAGCCGAATCAATTATGGCAAGCATAGAATGGTACATTGGACCTACCTTTGCTACCCATACATGCTTGTATGGCTGCCACCTGCCGCTTGAGGGTGTTTGGTCGAAGACCCCGCCTCCAACCCTTGGAAAGGAACAAAATGACCTCCTTATCCGTGGCCTGGCTGGGTTGGATGTCCTGAGACGAGGCCCATTTTGTGAATGTTCTCCACGTATGGCTGTATATTCGATGTGTGGAGGGTCGTCTTGCCTGGAGCATGACTTCAGTCACCTCCTGCAGAAACCCCATGCTGATTAGTCAGGTATGCTCAATTTCCATGCTGTCAGTTGCAACCATGCCGGGTCCGGGTGAAGAATGGGTCCATGTTGCAGTAGGTCCGGTCTCTGTGGCAGTGTCCACGGTTTCTCTGTTGACAGTTGTACCAGCTCCGAGAACCACGGTCTTCTTGGCCAGCGTGGAGCCACGAAGATCACTGTTGCCCTCTCCCTCCTAATTCTGCTGAGCATTGCCCCTATTAGGGGTGTAGGTGGGAAGGCATATAGGAGGCCATGGGGCCATGGATGAGCTAGTGCATCTGTCCCCGTCGCTTTTTGATCATGGTATCGGGAGAGGAACCGATCGACTTGGTGATTCCGGGAGCTCGCAAGGAGGTCCATCACGGGCGTTCCGAACTGCAGTGTAATCTGAGTGAAGACCTCCTGGTTTAGTGCCCATTCGCCCGGGTCCAGGTCCTCCCTGCTGAGCCAGTCCACCTGCTGGTTGGATAGACCCTGCAGGTGTTCTGCCCTGAGGCTTGATGTGTATCTTTCTGCCCATTGTAGTAGGGATCTTGCCTCCTTGAACAGGGATTTCGACCTGGTGCCGCCTTGTCGGTTGATGTGTGCCTTCGTGGACATGTTGTTGGTCCGCACTACGATGTGCTGGTTTTGTGCGTGGTGGTGGAAGGCCCTCAGTGCTAGAAAGACTGCTCGGAGCTCCAACCAGTTTATGCTGTGGGATGCCTGGGCCGGGGTCCATCTGCCTTGCGCGATCAGGTGTCCGCAGAGTGCTCCCCAGCCCCGTTTGCTCGCATCTGTGGTGATCACAAGCTGTTGTGGCCTCAGAAATGAGATTGCCTTGCTCAGGTTTGATGGTTGTGACCACCAGTGCAGTTCTCTTCGGAGGTCTTCCGAGATTCTTATTGGGACGTGTCGCTTCCTGGCAATGTCCTGTTGAAACGGCAGCAAGGTCCACTGTAAGGGCCTGGCATGAAGTCGTGCCCAAGGGATCAGGTCGATCGTGGAGATCATAAGTCCCTGCAGCATCGCCAGCTGCATCAGGTCCACCCGTGGCCTGGTCCTGATCTTCGCCACTAGGGTCTGGATCTTGACCTGTTTGTCTACTGGTAGTGACACTGTGGCTTGCTTTGTGTCTAGCCTCGCGCCCAAGTGCACGAGGTCCTGTGTGGGAGTCAAGTGGCTCTTTTCTTCGTTGATAATGAAGCTGTGCGCATTCAGGAAGGCCTTGACCGTTTGCATATAGCGGTCCGCTGTCTGATAGTCCCCCGCACATAGAAGGGCATCGTCCAGATAAGGGTGGATATGTATTCCCTCCATGCGCAAGGCCACTACCAGAGTCACCAGAACCTTGGTGAAGACCCTGGGTGCCGAAGAAAGGCCAAATGGTAGTGCCTTGTACTGGAAATGCTGATCTCGGAAGCAGAAACGCAGAAACTGCCTGGAAGAAGGATGTATTGGAATATGTAGGTAAGCCTCTTTGAGGTCCATGGAGGTCATGAAGTCTCCTTGTTGCAATACCTGTAGGATGTGGCGTAGGGATTCCATCCGGAATTTTCTCCTCGCCACCCATTTGTTGAGGCTGCGTAGATTTAGGACCGCTCTCCAGTCTCCTGACTTCTTCGGTACTACAAATAGCACAGAGTATGTCCCTTTGAAGCGTTCGTTTGTGGGAACACTTTCTATGGCGCCAATCTCCAGGAGGTGCCGTATCGCCTCCTGTAGCTGTCAAAGGCGCTCCTTGTTCCTTGGGGCTGGTGATGGTTTGAAACTGGGGGGGGGGGTTTGCCAGTGAGTTCTATTTTGTAGCCCTGAGATACAATCCTGAGCACCCACTGGTCTGAAGTGGTCAGGCTCCAGGCCTGCGCAAACGCCTGGAGCCAGCCCCCAATCCGGTAGTCATGCTGATTGTTTCTTGGGGGGGCGGTCTCGTCAGACCTGTAGTTTGCATTGCTTCTAGCAGTTGATCTTGCGCCATATTTGAATGATTTAAATGGCCTTTGGTCCCGGCCATTTCGCCCCCTTCCCATGCAGAATTGGCCACGAAAGGAATGGGAAGGCCTGCTCTTGTATTCTCGTTCCCTCCTGTGAGCAGATGAAGGCATTGCCTTCTTCTTCTCCCTGGTTTCCACCAGGACCTTGTCCAAATTTGACTCTCCAAACAGGAGGCGGCCAGAGTACTTCTCCGTAGCCAAGTTACTTTTTGATAACGTGTCTACCTTCCAATGCTTGAGCCAAATGTTCCGACGGATGATAATGTTGGCGGCCTGTGCTCTGGCGCAGAATTGTATGTTGTCCTGAGAGGCATCCGCTGCAAATTCCGCAGCTCATTTTATTTTTAACAGTGACCTCCGTAGATCTAGGGGGGACACTTCCTGGTTTTGTAGGAGGTTGTCGGCCCAAATGGTCGTGGCCCTAGTGAAGTTGGACAGTGCCGCCGCTGAGCGTATCGCCAGTGAGATGGCCTCATGTGCCTTCTTCAGGGCAGCTTCATTCTTCTTGTCCATGCCATCCTTCAGGACGTTCTCCCCGTCCTTTGAGAGGACAGCCCCTGAGTGCATGGCCACCACCAGGGCGTCCACTAAGGGTACCCTTAGGTCTTCCATTGTGTCGTCGGGTAACATATAGAGGCGCCGTGCTATTGAAAGGAGAGTTGCTCCTCCCCCTGGGTTAGCCCATTTTTCCCGTATCACATCCTCAAAGTAGTCTGGAAAGGGTGAGAATGTCTGGACCTTTATCGGTTTCTTGAAACCTCTGGGATCTAAGTTCGCGGATGCAGATGATCTAGGTTTCTCCGTCACCTCCACCTGGTAGTTAAGCGTGGAGATGACTTTTGTCAGAAGACGCTGGAAATGCTCCACTTGGAATAGGCAGGATGAGGTGGGTTTGACCTCTGTCTCGTCTCCTGACCATTCCCCCTCCTCCTGTTCATTGGGATGTGAGGAAGAAATGGTGGAGGCTGCCTCCACCTGCTCTGAACTAATGCTGTGCAGGCGTTGTCTCCCTGCTGTATCACCAGCTAGTGGCCGTTCTAGCCCCCTGTGCACGGTGGCTTGTTGTTGTTCGCCTTCCGCCTCTGAGGCCCCTGATGCCTCACTGTGGGCCGGGTCCCTGAGGTCCCTGTGCTTCTTCCGTGGAGAAGGGGACCTAGAACTTGATGATGAGTTGGAGTATGAAGGATGGTGTCTCCGTCTCCTCTTTGAGGACCTGGCGCAACCTCTGCCCCTGACTCCCTCGCACTCTTGTGCCTGGGTAGTTAGGTTGGGTACCCCCCCTTGCGGTCCTGCAAGGGCCCATTGTGGGGTCTGCCAAGGCCCCCCCGCCATTGGCCACATCCATGGGTGCCCTGCTGTGAATGTTGGGGGGATGAGGCCGCCCTGGCCCTCCCCGCCAAGCTCCTGAGGTGGTGGTGGCATGGTAGCGGCAGTTAATAATGGCTGGGCCTGGGGAAAGTGTGGCGGGGGCGGCTGTGTGCCCCCCACCACCACCCACGGTGCTGGTGGTCCTAGAATCCCCCATGGGGCAAAGGACAGGGCCTGCATAAGCCCGAGGCCGCCTGGTCGCGCTGGGGCCTCCCCCGGATAGAATGGAGGGGGCGGGGATGCTTGCTCTCCCCTTGGGCAAGATGGCTGGGTTGGGAGCCACTCGACGCTGCCACCCTTTTGTGTCCCCGGCTGGCCTAGAACTGGCCCCGGTACCCCCGGCTGGGATGGCAGGAGCCCCGGTGCCGGAACTTGGGACGACGACGGAGCCGGCACGATCTCTTCCCGCTCGTCTCCCATCGGGGCCCCCCCTCCTGGAATGGGCTCACCCGCTGGGCTCGCCGGCCCCGTGGCTTTCCCGCGGCGTTTTTTCGTCTTCCTGGGTCCGCTGGCCGCTCCGCCAGCCGATTTTTCCTCCTTCTTCTTTTTGCTCCGTGGTTGCTTGCAGGAGTCCAGGGCTCCCGTCGCCTTGTGACCGTCACTTCCGCTGCTCGCTGTTGCTGCGGCGGCGGCGCCGTTCTTTGCCACGTGCGGGGGGGTCCGCAGGGTTCGGCTGGCTCCATGCGATCAGCCGTTCCCGCGGAGGAGGAGCTGACGTGCGTCGGTAGCAGCGCGGTTCCCAGCCGCTGCACGTTCTGCTGCCCAACCCCCGAAGCCTCGGGAGTTATAGGCAGCTGCTCCTCGGTCATGGGAGCGGCCATCTTGTCTCCTTGGGTTCTCTAGGGTTTGGCCGAGTGTCTTCAGTCCTCTGGATCCTCTTCTAGGTAACCTCTCTCCTTCTCTGGTTTCAGAGGTAAGGGGGGGGTAACTGGGATCCCCGTCTGAGGTATTTGTAGAGTTTCTTCCCTGTTCTCAGGTTTTTTTCTCTGGTTTTAGGCTTGGAGCAGGAGCTCCAGTGTCCTACCGAGCACAGGGGCTATGTAGGAACTGGAGAGGTCAGCCAGGGCCACTCCAACAGGAGCTATGCAACAAAAGAAATTTGCATAGCCTATCGAGCGAGCAGAGGCGTGACCTAACCAGTTCCTGGATGACTTCCCCCCACTGAAGGAGAATGTGGTGGAACCAAAATTCAAATATATACAAGGACAGGATAGTATACTTTGCCTTAGGCAGTTTTAAAATTCTGCACTATAGTACTGTTCATTGGATGTCTTAAGTTGCATGACTATAGGTGGGCAATCAATAAAGTAAATAAAATAAAAATACATTACTTAGGACTGAATGAACTGCAAAGGATAAAACACTTGACTACTTTGTTTGGGCTTGGTGGTCTAAAGCCAAATCCAGAGTGAAAGTTGCCTGAGTCTGCTATAGCAAAGCCTATTCTGTGGGACCAAAAACTAACACATCTTATTGAAGATATTGTCAGTCCAGAGGAGGAAGCACATTAGCTAATACAAATTGATCCCATCACTATTTCAGTAATATGTACAAAATTAAAAAGCAAAAATTATCTATATATTGGAAATTGAACCTTTTACCCTTGTAAATTGGAGCTGCGGTGGCTCAAGTGGTTAAGATGCTGAACTGCAGGCTGTGGAAGGTCAGTAGTTCAGCAGTTCAAGACCCGAGAGTGCCGCATGACGGGGTGAGCTCCCGTCTCCAGTTCCAGCTCCTGCCAACCTAGCAGTTCGAAAGCAAGAAATTGCAAGTAGATAAATAGGTACCACTTCAGTGGGAAGGTAACAGCGTTCCGTGCGCCTTGGTGTTTAGTCATGCCGGCCACATGACCACGGAAACGTCTTCGGACAGCGCTGGCTCTTCGGCTTGGAAACGGAGATGAGCACCGCAACCCTAGAGTCGGATTCAACTGGCTTTCGAGCAAGGGAACCTTTACCTTTACCTTTTTTACCCTTGTAAATTATAATCTTGGTAAACATACATTCAAATCTGGCAAGGCTACCAGGTGGCAGAATAAAATATCTTTGTGGAGTGCTTCATCTTACAGACTGCTAGTTGCCCTGGCTAATATCACAATTCTGCATAGTGTAAAAGTAAAGTAGAGCACCAAAGTAAAGTACCGCACCAACTGAAGTAAACTTCCCAGTGGTGTCAACGTTAAGGGAAAACACAACACAAGAGAAAATTGCAATGGCCACTGTGGGAAATCTTGGTAAGCATACAAATAAAATTTGTGGAAAAAATAGTGTATTGGATCCTACAAACCACAAATGCATAGTATCTATGGAAGCAGATACTCACTGCCTTCCCGTTTCCCCAGCAGCTTCTTCTACCCCCAAAAGGCATTGCCATGGTATGGGAGACCTCAACAAAGAGAATGGGGAAACTACTCAAGTAAAACTACCAAGAGGTAAGGTTGCCAGCCCAAGCCTGGTTGGGGGTTGGGACATGGAAGATATGATGTCACCAATGTTGCTATGTCACTTCCAGATACAAAACCACTGAGTTTCAGTAATTCCTAGAGCTATCCTTTGTCACTTCAGGCTAGGGTTTTTCCCCCCCTCCCAACCCCTTGCTCTGAGCATGGCAAGCAATAAAGCTTACCAGCAGGTGACCTCCCACTATAGAAGCAGCCCTGGCAAGCCTGCCAAGAGAGCTGGCATGGCATACTGGTTAGTGTGTCAGATAAGGGAGGAAGATGACTGAGTCAGAATCCATGCTCTCCCACAGAAGCCTGTTGAATGGCCTTGAGTTTGACACAATCTCTCAACCTAACCTATCCTCACAATAGGGTTGCCAGGTCCCCCTGGCACATGGGTGACTGGGTTCCCCACCCAATGCTAGCCAGTT
The DNA here is from genome assembly GCA_029375565.1 of Gekko gecko. Lineage (NCBI taxonomy): Eukaryota > Metazoa > Chordata > Lepidosauria > Squamata > Gekkonidae > Gekko > Gekko gecko. The sequence continues at coordinate 115,971,363 of JAPDNY010000007.1, forward strand.
GGCCAGCGTGGGAGAGTTGCTGCCCCAAACACAATGTGCCTATATCACCTGGAAATGATGTAGGCACATCAATGATGTCAGGGGCGATGCTCTGGTTTGGGGGCAAAACTCTATGATAGAATTAGCTTCAAATCATAGGGTTTTGTCCAAACTAGAGCACTGCCCCCCAACATTACCAACGTGGGACATCACCACCAATGTCCTCAAAGTGCCTACATCACCCAGAGGTGACATAGGCACAGCGTGCTTCTTCCCTCCCCTCTCTCTGAGCATCCTGGCAGGTCCCCCACTGGCTTGTCATTTGGACCTGGCAACCCTACCTCACAAGCTTGTTGTGATGATTAAGTAGAGGAGAGGAAAACAATGTGACAAGCCACTTTGGGTCCCCAGATTTTTAAAAAAATTAGCAATGCAGAGGGAAATATGTAAATTCTTCAGCCCCTTTGCATGTATGAATAATTTATCAACAAAATATCTATGGTCTGTATCTATACTGATCTACTCTTGTGTGGATCAGAAATAAAATCACTGAAATTAATACAGTTAAACTGAAATACATCAAAAACTTAGGTTCAAAGAAAAGAAAGCATTTGAAATATTGGGTCTTGAGTAAAATGTGGATCTGGTTATTTAACTTCAGCATAAAATATACATTTGCCTTTATGTCAAAAGAGAACACTGTGTTCAAGGTAATTGATGCAGTAGCCTATAAATGTCATGCTGTTTCCATGGAACACTTAATAACATCATCAATAAACATTTTAACTGAGATTTTGCCTTACAATCTGAAACTGGCAATGACTGGTCAGAATAACTGCAATGTTTTCATTTTACTGTCTCCAGCATCAGAGTTGATTAAACAATTCCCCATCACCAACCTCAATACAATTTACTGAGAAATAATAAAGCTCTGACTCATGGGTATTATTAGGAATGAGTTCCGTTCACTAAGTGATGTGCTGAGGTATTAAATATCCATCACAGCAGCTCATTCATTCATTTTATCAGCATCAACTGCCACAGCAGTAAAACTGTAACAGCCCTCTTAGACTTTGTACTGAATCAAAGTCTGTTCATGTGCCCATCTGTAAAACAGGTTTAACAAAGCATATAAACCAGCAATGGTTTTCTATTTCAAGATATTTCAATAACAACATACACAGCATTTATTTAATCAATGCAAGTATAGTGCATAAATGTTAAGCTGTTACAGGAATAAATATTCAACTCTGCTTCTACAATCTTGATTTAACAGAATTCTTTTTTTACTTAACTTCAAACCTATTTCTTTAATCTCATCTGACAGAGTAAGAATTAATCTTGAGTAAATACTATCTAGGATGTAGTCATTCAAAGACACTCAATTTTTCAAAAGGTATGTAAAAAGTCTGACACCCTTATTAATTTGATAAATGTTATCAGTAGGACAACAGTACATAGCAGAATCGAAGGAATCCTTAAGGCAAGGGGGTGGCTTTTACAGCATGTATATGTAACCAAAAAACTAATGTCAAGAAATTGACATTTCTCAAAATATCATCACTCTTAGACAATGAAAATGTATCAGTTTTTCTATTCTACTATTTTTATACAAAATAAAAGCTGCAGAGTATGTATACATTAAGTAAACCCATGGCTGAAATGCCTTAACAAAGCAAAATAGTCACAGACCATTTTTAAAAACATACTATACCAGATCCTACTGATTAATTAACATACCTACATACCTAACATAACAAATAGTAAATTAATAGTGAATTAAAAGACAAAGAAACAGGAAGCAAACTATTACCACAATGCTATTAATTTAATAATCTCCTGTCATTCACCCATTCTGGCAAAATTTAGACCTGGTATAGACACCATACAAAACTACAGTTAATTAACTATAGTGACTGTGAAAATGTGGGCCAATGCACTAGATGTGGTTAGACAAGTCCATCAAACCAGGACTTATTAACTACTTAACTATGGTTTTATACAGACATTCCAATACCAGCTGGATCACTCTGGGACAGGCAGGAAAAGGGTGATGAAACTGGGATTTGTTAGGCAAACCAAAATGTGAACGATCATCCGCAAACCAAATCCTGGTTTCACAAGCTAGCCATAGCTAAGATAAAATATGGGTTTTTTTCTGAGCAGAGTTGCTACAATGAAAGTTCTATAATCAAGTAGATAATCTTCTTTTCATTGATGCTATGACCTATTTCTCAAGCATTGCCATTTTCATCAGATGCAGAAGAATTAAAATTAATTATAAATTGCAACGTATATATTGACTAATAAAAAATTAGCATTCTGAACACAAATTGATCTTACCATTTTATCATCATCAAAACATCTCTCTTGATACTTGCCATATTAATAGGTGTTAAAATTGAGTACAAAGAATATAAAGACATATGATAGAACCCTTTTTTAATTTCAAATGACTTTAGTCAGATCTCATTGTAAAGAATGGCAATTTGACAAAAACTGCCGATCAGGGAACCCTACTGTCATAAAGGTAGAGGTAATTGCCATTTATATGGCAACACTTGTTCTCTTTTTTAAAGCATACCTTTCACAGAACCATTTTTCACTCACTACAATCTAAATAAAATTAATAGTCTAGTAAATGTACATTCACATGAACAGTTAGCAAAGTCAACTTCTGTACTTTTTACATTGATTTTTTACAACTATAAAATATAAACTATATATTTCAGACATTAAAATAAATGTATTTTTGCACATTGCAAATTTTGCCTTGGCAGGGAGGTTGGGATAGGAAGGAAGGAAGGAAGGAAGGAAGGAAGGAAGGAAATGCTCAGTGAGCTGCCTTTCATTATGTACTCACAATTACTTTACCAAACAGATCTATCACTTATTGGTAACTTGAACTGGATTTAGGATTTTATATTGATTTCATTAATGTATGCATTTATCTTCCCTCCCTCTTACTGATTAGTTTTTTCTCCATCTAACTGACCAGGTAGCCTTCCTGACAGCTTCTCTCCTCTAATTATTTATTCTGATACAAGACTGTGCAGTTTGATATAGCTTCCCAATGGCACCAAATATTGCCCATCTTCAGTGTACCACTGAATGGTACAGTGAAAAATACAGCTGAACTGGCATAATGCAACAGCATCAGCTCAAAAGTTTACCAACTTTCTCCTCCCACAAACAATGATACTACAAGCCATCATTCGTACAGAGTGCTTTCTGGTTATATTACAGCTATCAGTTTCATGTTCCGTTTGGTCATCCAAAAAGAGATGTTGTTTCCCAGTACTGCTTAAAGGCAGAGGATATTGTTCTGCTTGAGCCAAACAATCTAGAAAGGAATGCAACATTATTGATTTGTGCAAGTAATATTGCTGGAGAAAAAAAAATCTGTTATATTCACTTTGGAATTTCTTGTAATGTTATACTAAAAGTGTCAAACTGCATTTTTTAAAACACACGAAACATATTTATGGCACCTCATCTAACTGCAGCTTGCGAATAATATTTTCTAAAGGTTATGCTTCTTTTCTCCTGCACAATGCTCTTTGAGAAAGAGGTTCTGCTGGTGCAAGTGGGAAAGGGATGATATCACCCACTTTCACCTCCTCATCACAGCCACCCACGCCATGTGACTTACTGTCCATGTCTCCCAACCCCCAACTTCAGTTTTTTGACACTCATAGGTGGCTGCTGGAGGAACAGCAAGGCAGGAAAAAAAACACCACTGCAAGCACACTTCACATAGGTAACTATGGGATCTGACTTTGATAATTTGACCAACTTAGCCAAATCTCTATATAAAATTGCACCATTCTCATTTGGATTGTCCTACAATGGAAGATCACTTCCAGTACATGAAATGGCTGAATATTTGATTTTTAATAAATAAATAAATAAATAAATAAATAAATGTGTTTGTGAATACAGGTTCAAATAGAAGATATAAGTCCCCAGTCTGCCATAGATGATCACTAGGTAACCTTGGGTCACTCACTCTCTCTCCACCTAACATACTGCACAGTGATATTGTTGTAAGGATAAAATGGAAGAGGAATGATGTACAGCCACTTCTGGGTCTTACACTGGGGAGAAAAGTAGCTTATAAATGTTTAAATAAATAGCACATAAATAAATTCAACTGTCCTATACCTACACAGGTGATTTTAACACAGTCTCATCTAGAAGTGGTTGACTAATATATCCTCTGTATCCCTGCTTGGCTATCTTCATCCTCAGGACCACACAAACATACAGAGCCAGTGTATGTGAGCATACGTATTCTCTTATATCTGCTCATATTTAACACCTGCAGTGACCAGAACAGCAACCAAGTCAGTAACAGACTGATAGCCCATCAATCTGAGGTACCATATAGATTTCTTTCTACCTCATCCTGCACCTTGGCTGTAGCTGCCCTTGAATCCTTTACCTCCCATCGTTACTTTGCTAGGTTTGGTCACCTCACCTTATCAGTAAACCCTCTTCCTGGATAAAGATTATCAGAACATGGCAGGAAGCCACTCTCTCTCTCTCTTCTCATGCAAGGCATAAGGGAAGGATAGATGGCACAACAGAAGCTTCTTGTCTTTTTCATAAGTCTGCCAGAAAATGAAATGCAAGGTTCTACCACTCCTCTGAGTCCTCTGTGAATTATTGAAAGGCAGCATCAATCTTTGTCTCCCACAGTGCACACTCCTTCCTCTCAAATGTCTATGTGATATGCTGAAACTTCATGCCAGGTATTCAAGAAGGCAGGAGAGCAATAGGGTGAAGGAACTGGCATGGACACAGAGAACAGATAGCGTATCTCATATGTTAATAGGGTCTATTGAGAATATCTTATTTGAGGTTCCCAAATTTCAGCAGCCAGCACTATGTGGATAGAGGATTGTATTGATGTTTGTGAAATACCGTAGTGGTATCCCTAGTAGGATTGCCAGCCTCCAAGTGGTGGGTGGAGATCTCCCACTATTACAACTGATCTCCAGGCAACAGATATGTTCCCCTGAAGAAAATGGCTGCTTTGGAAGGTAGATCCTATGGCATTATACCCCGTTGAAGCCCCTGTCCTCCCCAAACCCTGCCTTCCTCAGGCTCCACCCCCAAAATCTCCAGGTATTTCCCAATCTGGTAGGGCTGCCAGGTCCCCTGGGGGGGGAGGGGTTTGCCCACTCAAAGGGCCTCCAACCCACCGGCCCGGATCTAGCCAGTGAAGGGGAATCCCTTCCCCAAAGTGCCCAGATTGGGCAGACGTGCCCGGCGCGATTACATCACCTGGAAGTGACGTCATTGCGGTGGGCACGTCGGCTGTGGACGCTCTAGGATTCGACCTGAAAACTCTATGGTACAATAGAGATTTCAAGCTGAATGCTAGAGCATCCACTGGTGACGTGCCTAGCTTGATAACATCACTTCTGGCTGACATCATCACACTACACGTGCACATGAATGTCCCGGACTGGGACCTACCCCCTCCCCGAAACAGGTAAGTGACCTGGCAACCCTACAATCTGGACTTGGCAACCCTAATCCTAGTAATAACAATATAGTCTGTCATGATCCGAGGCCTAAGGCTGAAGAAGCAGCAACCTGTAGGCTCAAGGAAGCCTCCCTTCCACAAAGGCCTGAGGCCTTGTGTAAATGTTGCAATCCCTGTTAAGCAGGCAGAGCATATAAGACCCTGCACAGAGAAGGAGAGTGTTCATTCCCTGAAATATGAGTGGCAGTGATGCTGCTTTTAGAGGGAGCTGATCCCTTGCTCATAGTGCGATGAGTCTGGCCTACCAGACTTATGGAATTGAAATACAGTAGAAACTAAATAAGGCAGTCATGTGAGGGAGCTTTGCTGTTTTCTGTCTGTTTGTCTGGAGGCAGGGAAAGTGCTCTAGGCCCTCTCTAGTAAAGCCCTAGAGTCAGACAGATGGCAATTTGTTAAGGCTCTTGCCTACTCCAGCCCTGAAGGGGACAGGAGAAAAGAAACGGGGGTAAGATCTAGGGTTGCCAGGTCTGGGTTGGAAAATACCTGGAGACTTTGGGGGTGGAACCAGGAGAAGCCAGGGTTTGTGGAGAGGAGGGGCTTCAGCATAGTACAATGCCATCGACTCCACCCTTCAAAGCATCCATTTTCTCCAGGGGAGCTGATCTCTGTCAGCTGGAGATCAGCTGTACAAGCGGGAGATCCGCAGGCCCCACCTGGAGGCTGGCAACCCTAGGGAGCTCCCTGGAATGGACACTGCATGTGTGGCAAACCTGTACAGTCACCCCTGTTCTGTGACATGCTCTCAGTTTCAAACTGTTAATAAGCAACAGGCAACACCAACAAACTACCTGTCCTTTAAAAAATGTATGGCAGAAAAGAAAATGTATTGGCTGCTCTTCACAGAATAATGAAACATCAGTATACTGTAATTTCCATAGCTGCTTTCAAATTCTGTGATCTTATCACAAGTTGGTGCAGTACTTACAAGGATCAGAATAGGATCTGGGAGATTCAGATTCACTCTGGGAGACCTAGGGACAGTCACTGTCTCTCAGCCTAACCTACCTGCCAAAGTAGTCATGATGATACAATGGAGGAGAAGGAAAAATGTATGCCATCATAACCTCTAAAAGGAAGGACTGGAAAAAATGGATGGGGACAAAAGCAAGATGGCAGGACCAAAGATCAGGAATCCGGCTGTACTTTATTCACAGTACAGTCCTATGCAGTTAATTCAGTCTAAGCACACTGAAATCAGTGAATTAGACTGTGTGAACTCTGTACAGGACAGCAGTTACTCTGTATAGGATTGCTTGTTAAATCTATAAAATACTATACACTTTCTTTAGGAACATCATCTCATGTTTTGCTAGTGACTTAAAAAAAAAAAAAGCACACATCTTTTAAAAGGTTAGTATTTGCAGTGTAATGTAGAGCTGTGAATTCACAGAAAATACATACACCTGAAAGGTAATGTACTTTTGGAGCTTGTGAAGCTGTCTTTGTAGAATGGCATAGCTATCATACCATGAATCCTTTGACAATTTATCCCTATGTGCTTATATATGTCTCTGATAAGATGTCACAAGACATAAGACTGTGGGGCAGGAATCAAACTGTGTTGGAAAAGGAGAGGTACAGGAAGATTCATCAGTACTTTAGATACTAAAATGTGCAATTCCAGAGATATACCTGCCTGCAAATCACTCTTTCCAACCTAGAGATTCATCCTCTAATAGAGTGGTACTCAGTTTATGGATCATAGAGAGTCACATTATCAAGTGTGTGTGTGTGTGTGTGTGTGTGTGTGTGTGTGTGTGTGTGTGTTTGTGTGTGTGTGTGTGTGTGTGTGTGTGTAGTGCTGTTGTCAGAGCCAACTTATGGTGACCCCGTAGGATTTTCAAGGCAAGAAACTATCAGAAGTGGTTTGCCATTGCCTTCCTCCGCATACCATCAACCAAAGAAGCCATGTTTACTTCCAAGTAGGAACCACCTGCCAAATGCAAGCCCTACCAGGCAAGGGTCTTGCCCATGTTCCTGAAATATGTGTTCATTTTTCTGTACATGCTTTCCCTCCCAGGGCCTCTCTTATTCCCAGGGCATTAATGAGGTTTACAGAAAAGCTATTTCTATCCCTTTCCATTGATGTACCATCCGACAACTCTTCATTAATAATACAACAGTACATACCTACTTTTATAATTTGCAAAATAAATTATAAACCATACCAGATAATTTTCAATAAATACTGGTGATTATTCACAATTAAACCCCAGAGTTTCACACTCAGCCTTAGCATTTATCTGTTTGTTAAAAAGCAGAGGAGAAAGCCTTACAGCATATTTAACAATGGATATTTTACTTACAAATAAGCCCATATCTTATCTGTTGTTACAAAGACTGTTTAAAGCAAACCTTTGGCTCATAATGCCTTACAGCATTCAACATGGGCACAACAAACTTCTAAAATACCCTATCTCATACAAATCCTTTTAGGAAGCATCACTGAACTGACATATCAAGACCACCAAATGATGGGTCAATTGACTATTCTTTGATCATTGTCAAATATTCCATCAAATGAAGAATTCCCTTATGTTAGTTGTGGCCTGTATTTTTTATTACTACAAGTTATCTTCTAACAGCCAAGACCAAAGGAGGACTATTTTATATCCAACCTGAAGGTGTGAAAGTCTACATACAGACTTCGTTTAGGAAAAGGCACCCCCTCTTCTGCATATTTACAAGTCCTGAAGCACATTTTAAAATCAAGAACATAATTCATTCTCTTCTTCATTGTGCAACTCATGGGAGATCACTGCTAGGTATAATGTGGTCCCTTTTTCAAGGTATTTTCGAGGTATAACCTTTTGGAGAATCCAAGCTCCCTTTGTCTGATGAAGGAAGCTTTAACTCTCGAAAGTTCATATTCCTAAAATCTTTGTTTTTGGTGAGTATTTTTGTGTGCGTGCATATATATGTGGAGTCACAGTGACTTCTGGCAACCCCAAGCGGGGCTAGGATGTTTCAGAGAGGTGGCTTTGATATTACCTGCCTCTGCATTCCAGCCCTGGTATTCCTTAGAGATCACCCTTCCAAGTACTTGCCAGGATCAGCCCTGCTTAGCTTCTGAGATCTGACACAATTGGGCTTGCCTGGGCTACCCAGGTCAGGGCATACCACAAAAATCTTATTGGTCTCCAAGGTGCTACTGGATTCATATGTAGCTGTTCTAGCTCAGTTTAGCTTCTCTCAATATTAAATCACTACTGTTATCAAGACGTTCCTAGTTTGTAAAAAGTACTCATTGCGTTCTCTCCACCAAATAAACAAACAAACAATCCCCTGCTCATCAGTTCTAAGAATTTCTTCCAAAAATCATTCTAATTAGTCATCTGTTCTGAAGAATTTCTTCATGCTTTCTTATCTGTAGTTCTCTGTTCCTTTGGGCCCTTGAACTGAAACTTCATCATGTTAAAATACGTATTTCAAAACGACCACTGACTGTAAAGAGTAAAAGGTTATTGTATGTCAATGAGAAGTCTCTTTTAAATAAGACATCTGGTAGTCAGTGTCTCTTTGTAATATATTAATACTAGGGAGTAAAGCCCATTGTGGTAGAAGACAACGGGCCCTAGAAAGGAAGGGAGGGAGGTGGAAGGGAGAGAGGGTTGGAGGAAGGAAGGAAGGAATAGGGGGAAGAGTGAAAGAAAGGAGAGAGGAAGAAAGGAAAAGGGGGAAAGGAAGGGAAGAGGGGCAGAAAAGGGCTTCTCTGGGCCCAGAGAAGGCCTTTTCTGTCCCCCACACACTATCCCCTGGGCCTTCTATGGGGGCAGTAGGCAGTGTGTGGGGGAAAAGGGCTTCTCTGGGCCTACTGCCCCCCATAGAAGGCCCAGAGGATGATATGTGGGGGACAGAAAATGGCTTCTCTGGGCCTACTGCCCCCATAGAAGGCCCAGGGGATGGCATGTGGGGGATGGAAAAGGCCTTCTCTGGGCCTAGTGACCCATAGAAGGCCCAGGGGATGGCGTGTGGGGGGCGGAAAAGGCCTTCTCTGGGCCTAGTGCCCCCATAGAAGGCCCAGGGGATGGCGTGTGGGGGCGGAACAGGCCTTCTCTGGGCCTAGTACCCCATAGAAGGCCCAGGGGATGGGGTGTAGGGGATGGAACAGGCCTTCTCTGGGCCTAGTGCCCCATAGAAGGCCCAGGGGATGGCGTGTGGGGAACGGAAAAGGGCTTCTCTGGGCCTAGTCCCCTCATAGAAGGCCCAAGGGATGGTGTGGGGGGGCGGAAAAGGGCTTTTCTCACTTGCCTCAGCCTTGAGGGCCTGTCCCTGCGCTCACACTCCAGATGGTCCTCTCCTGTCAGAGGACTGGAACAGACTGAGCTGAAAACACTGACCGGGGCTGGCGTGGGTGGGACTTTGCGAAGCAGCCAGCCTTGGCCAGTGTCTTCTGACTGCCAGTTCTTGAGCCGAATCAATTATGGCAAGTATAGAATGTTGTGGAACCAAAATGCAAATATACTGCAAAAATAGCCCTCCAAAGCTCAAGTTTCCTTTGGGGGGAGGGGCATTGTCTCCTATGAATGTTACTCAATGAAAAGCTTCTCTAAACTTCAGTACCATTACTTGTATTTAAAGGATACACACAAGAAACCTCAAACTAAAACACACATAACAGCCAAAGACACAATAAGATGGAAGATCCTTTAAAACTTACCTGACTATATTATCACAATCCAAAATACCTATAGGATATGCAGGAAATATGGCTAGCACTTGTTAGTGCTGCACTTCTAACTGGTTATCTGTCAATTAATCTGTCAATATCTACCATATTCTTCTATCAGTGTATTCTTTTGTACCCTTAATTGTATTGAGAAAATAATTAGAGCCCACTGGATCAGAGCAGTGGTCTATCTAGTCCAACATCCTGTCTCACACAGTAGCCAACCAGTTACTTTGAAGGGCCAGCAAAAACACTCAGAGGCCTTCCCTTGATGATGCCATCTGGCACCACGTACTGTTCTCTAGGGACAGGTGAACACCATACCTGTAGTCCATGAGGTTTTGAAATCACGAGCCCAGTCCCTATTTTCTTATGCAGGTTACTTTACTCACCAGTCCACACTTCACCCACCTCAGGGTTACAGTGCATTATACAGAAAAGCCATGACACGGCAACCTGCCTCCTTCTTCCCTCTCTTTCTCCAGCCAGCCTCCTTCCATCTCTCCTTTCTCCATTTTTATACTCCCAGCTTCACACTGGATGTAGAACGCTATAGTACAGCCCAATCTTTTCAGATCTCAGAAGCTAAACAGGGCTAGTACTTGGATGGGAAACCACCAAGGAAGCCTTTGCAGAGGAAAACAATGACAAATGACCTCTTCTTAGTCACTTGTCGTGAAAACACCATGGGGCCTCCATAAGTCAGCTGCATCTTGATGGGATTTTACACACACACAGCTTCAGACCTGTCCCTTGAGCTAAGCACCACCCTCCTCTTCTCAGTATCTTGCTATCCATAGCCATGCCCTGCCTAAACCCACCTAGGCCCAGAGAATCATTGTTCTCCCATACAAGTTTGCTCACTGCCTCCACCTTTTGAGCTTCCCTGGGGCAGGCTGCTGCTGAGGCTATCCTGACTGCACTTTCCTGCCCCTGATCCCACCCCACTCCACTTAAGTAAGCCTTGCTGCTGGGCCAAAGAACCTGTCCTGCCCTGCCATGAAGTTCATTGCTAGGTAGTCTGCCACACACTGATATTCAGAGGTTTACTGCCTCTCAGTGTGGAGGTTCCCTTTAATTACCATGGCTAGTAGCACCTAATAGACCTATCCTCCATGGATCTGCCTAATCTTTTAAATCCATCTATGCCTGCAGGCATCACTACATATTCTGGCAGTAAATTCTATATTTTAATAATTCATTGAGTAGAGAATCATTTCCTTTTGTCTGTCCTGAATCTACTGCCCATCAGCTTCACTGGAGCTGCAGTCAGAGACCCCATCTCTAATTGATCCAGGGTTTTTTGTAACAGAACTGTGATCAGACTCACCCCGTTAGCACTCCTCAAATGCTTTTACCCCATCCTTGAACAATCAGATGCAGAAGCCAGGCAGTGAGACTGTCAGACTTTTTTCTTTTTAGTTTGTTTGTCCTTTGAGCATGCGCACAGGTGCTGATGAGCCTGCTGGGATATGTAGTTCATGGGACCGTTGGACATTTTTATAAAAGTTTGTTCTTTGAGCATGCGCACAAGCACTGATGAGCCTGCTGGGATATGTGGTTCACTGCTGTCCTCCCTCTCTACTCTTTTCAATTATCCCCTTCCTCAAAGCACAGAAAAAATATGAAGTACAGAGGCATCTTTCTTTGACTGTTTTTATAAAGAAACACAATTTTGAGAAGCCCCCGTAGGAAAGGGAGAGAGAGACGTGTGAATATGCAGTTATGCACACATCGCTAACTAGTAAAAAAAAATGGTGGCTGGGAAACACAAGACCAGTCAGATCTGCCTGCTGCCTTGGGTGCACAACAGAACAATCAGACAACAGAAAATCTGGTTTAAAACCAGCTCAGCCCATAAGGATCGGACTTTCACAGGTATCAAAGAAACACACAGTAAAGTGGTGGGGAGCGGGACGCAGACGACTGGGGCACAACAGACAAATGTTGCTGTCTGATGATGCATTTTAAATCCGAAAGGGAACAGCAATGGCAATGAATCAAACTGCACATCTGATCATAGCCTGGGTGTCCCTGAATTCTAGTATTTGGGAAGAGGAATTAAAAGATCTCTTTGTCCATTCTCGCTACTCCGCACACAATTTTTTAAACCTCTATCATGACCTACACATGATATTTTACAGTTTTTCCTCACTTTAGGTTTTCCAAGGCCCAACACTGAGAGACTGAAATGTAGCAAGTTATGAGCACATAACCTCTCTGGATGCTGGGAGAAAGCAGACATGAGCACACTAGCCTGCCTCCCTGCCACCCTGCCTCCACACAAACACTGGTTTGTCAGAACTGTATCTATGCATGGAGTGAGGAGGGAGCATGAAGGCCAGGTGGACTGTGCAATGCTCACCTCACCTGCTCAGTCTGACATCTTGTGCAATAGCACCCACCTCGCCTACCCAGCCAGGCATCTTGCGTGCTATGCGCAGCTGCAACATTGCCATGCAACTTTCCAGGTTGGGCAGGTGAGATGGTTACTGCTGTGTGACTTGATAAGCAATGCTGCAGCCTAGTCGAGTACCACATGGAACCTGCCTGAACTGGGCCTCCCTTCATAAAGGGGTGTTTTGGACTTGTGGTCACCACCTGGAGGCACCTGACACCTGCCTTCCAGTAGTTCTGGACTTCACCTTTTAGTTATTTACAAACCACAATTACATTGAATATGGTGCTGGAATACTCCTCATATCTGCAAAAGAACATTCTGTTCCTTGTTTGTATCCCTATTAGCCATTTGGGGGAGATATGACTCCTATTACTGAACTACAAATTTTCACTTTTTGAAAACTGTACATTCAATACAATCCTATTTTTAATCTGTGTTATTTATAATCCATATATATCCTTTATGAGCTTTTTTTTAGATACATAGGTTAAGCATCTTTGTATTTAATACTACTTTGGACACTGCACCATTGCCCTTGTTACTTTAAAACACATAGTGTACAATGTTTGACATACAGTAAAGTAGTTATAGTGCCCATTTTTTCCTTACTGAAAAAAACTGGAATATATGGATTAAAGGGGAAGAAAAGATTGATCCAGATTGTAAAAATAAATGCTGTGGAAAACAGGAATTAATATGATAATAAAATGCCATTTGAAATACAGAGAAAGAAGGCACTGTATATGTTACAGGAAAGAAAATTCCAAGAAGATAAACACATAATCTTCAGTTTGTTATAAAGTTTTGTGGCTGAGTTGATCCTAGAATAAGACACGCACAAAATTTTAGAGTGACAGCAGGCCTCCTTTGTTTGGATAGGATTAAGTAAACTTTCAAATTGAACAATAACCTTAATGAAGCAGAATTAAAAGGTAGCTTGTCAAAAAAAACCTGCTGTAGATACATTTTTTCCATATATGATATCTGCAGAAACATCTGTTCAACAGACAGTAATATCAGCATTTCTGATAAGAAACTAAGAATTCAAAATGCTAAATACAGCATGTGGTATGTTTAGTATGATGTTACAGTGTTTATCACATGGGTGAAATTATATAACATTTAGGATCTCGTACAAACTCATGTAGAAAAAGGATTATGAAAAATAGCCTGTTACCCATGGAAGCACATTCACCACCACTCCCCTCATGACCTCTTACTCTTTATCCTAAAACAAAACAAAAACTTTAGAAGTTAGTATTTGCTCTCTCATGGAATACAAAGAACAACAAGTGAACTTTGGGTTCTTAGGTCATGGCAATGGCAGTAATCTGTAACCTTCCACTATAATATATGATATGTTTATTAAGTAAAATTCATACCATGGTGGTGGTCAGACGGCAGGCTTAATACAATCTGTGAATGCTGCTAATTAGTCCATTTTTCCCTGAGACGGAGTTTGTTCAATCACACATTCCATCCTGAACCTGCCACAACACACAATCACCCTGCGTTGGATCGTTCAGACGCCCTCACCCCTTTTTTTAGCCATGATGACTGTATGTGCATATGCGCATCCCCACACCCTCAGCATGCGCACAACAATTGTGGGTAACCGCTCTGTGGAGACAAGTCACTGATCCCTCCGTGGACTGCTGTAATGTGATTGGTTCATCTCCTGGCATTTCAGTCCATATCGGCAAAACCGTTGGGATATGTATGAGAAAGAAATATGTTCCGGGGATGAGCTGTAGGGCAATATCAACTGGCACAATGAAATGGACTATTTACCCTAGAATTCACCCTGGCACTTGGAACGGAAGGGGCTTTTTAAAATGATTTTGTGAACAAGTAGGTAACCAAGGGGGAATTGTGTTATACCAACCAGTTCGGTAACCGAGCACCAACACAGAGCTTCTCAGCCATCAGTCATATATGTGCATATGCACACCTCGCTAAACCTAAAAAAAAAATGGCCAAAGCCGGAGACAATCATCCCCAACCGCACCACACGATTGCACGACAGATTGATCAGACATCCAGAGAGGCACGCCAAATCTGTAGAGAACTGTTTGAACTGGACTTAACCAGATGCCTATTCAATTCAAACACAGATGCCCACGGGATGCTGACTCCTCAATAACAGAGGGCAGATGTTGACGTCTGAACACGCATTTTTAATCTGTCAGGTATTAGTACCAAAGCCAGATCAAAATGCACATCTGACTGTGACCCCAGTCTTTCAAGTGAGAAAGAACAGCAAGGTACATTAACCAGTTTTGTTCACTGTTATTACTACTATAAACACTTGCGTGCATACTCCTATACCTGTGACTGCTGGTTCCATAAAATATATCACCTTATTCAACTTGTATTTCTAATTTTTGAAAGGTATTACTGGAACTAAACAAATATAAGGGTCCTCTCTATGGTAGGGGAAAACAACTATCGACAGTCTTGACATCCAAAATAAGTACATGTATGAACATTTTCCTGTATGACCATGAAATGCTTTTTGTGTTTCAGCTCTGATAATAACACAATAAAGCATATACTAACTCTGTTCATATATTTACATGTACAGAATTCTTAAACTGTAGTATTGCTCACGATAACCCATGATTATGTACAAAATGGAATAAACGCGTATAGCATTTGCACAGTACCTTAATATTTATTCCATTTATCAACATTGTCCTTTTTGTTTATCTTTTCCCCCATCATCTAATAGTTATACTCTCAGCCTTAAGCAGTATTCTAATAACATCACAGGTGAGGTGTGCATTTCATTGTTATTATATACAGGCATTCTGTGACATATATTCATTGCTGCACAAGTACTTTGTGTCCCTACAATATACAATAATGTCAGTAAAATATGTACAGCTGCCAAATATGTGGGAATTATAACTCTGCAAATCTTTAATTCAATTTCTTCACAAAAAGGATTTTTAAAAAACTTTTGCTCAAATAACCATGTCTCAAATGTGAAAACAAAAGGTAGAGTGAGCAATACATGCTATTGTATGTACCCACACAGTCAAATAAGTTTAGTACTGTGGATATTAGGGCACAGCGATATTTATAGTCAAGACCAGTAGTACCTTAAATACCAACAAAACTTTTCAGAGTATACGCTTCCATGCGTCAAAGCTCAGTTTGTGAGCTTAGACTCATGAAAGTTTATATTCTGGACCATTGTGTTGGTTTTTAAGGTACTACTGGACTCAAATTTTGTTCTGCTTTTACAGACTAACATGGCTACCTACCTGAAACCTTTATAGTCAAAGTGAGTAGTGGCACTTCTCTGTCCACTGGTCTAGCTACTTCAGTTATTTGACCAAGTCATTTGATCAAGTCATTTGACCACGAACAACTACTGCTACTATAAAGTGGCCATAAACCATTCTTCTGTGATTGTGTTTTTACAGTGTATACAGCTTCAGTGGCAGAAACAAACTTCTGTGATGTTAATAGTTTTACAGTACTCATACAGTAATTCCATATTTCCATAAAAGATGAAGCAAGCTTTTCATACTAGGGACTATTATAAGTTGTTTTTGAAACATTCACTGTAATCATACAGTATGTGTGAACTAATTTATGGCACAAATAACAACTGGACAAGTGTTACTGTCCTTTGATCTGAGGAACTGAGAGGAAACTGGATGATAATGCAGCTGTATTTTGGGGATTCCTACTGCATCAAATAAAGGACTGTACTGTATAGGTTAAAGCTTGCAACCTAAACTGTTTTAATTAGTGTAATAAATATGTTAAACAAAAGAGAACACCATCCTGTGCTGGAGTAATAAAGAATAAATGCAAAAGGTGCTGTTCTCTGCATTAGGTAACATGCTTCACACCTCAGAGGGCTAAGTGCCATGAAATGTGTGATGTGCTATCACAGAGAATAGGTTAGACATCGGAATCCTGTGATTGTTTCTCCCTCTTGTGTGCAATTATGCAGCAGCTGAATGTTTTCTAAGTGTGACATTAGATCCAGTAGTTATTTCCTTAGGGAGTGCTTGGACCTACCCATTTCCAAGTATTTTCTCACTGATAGGCTTTGGATTCAATGAATTCCAGGTGTTTGTTAACTAAACATCTGAGGATTATGTAGATTCCAGGTGTTTCCTAACTAGTTTGATAGAAATCAATGCTAACAAATCTATTTATATTTAAACCAAGTTTTTACGTTTCCAAATATATTTCCTACATACATTAAAGAAATCTATTCTATAAAATCAAGTGATAGTAAACAAAAATTGAATTGAATTTAAGAGACTTTTTTAAAAGAACACCCCTAAAACTAAACCCTGGGCAAAGAAATGGCATGCTATTAAAAAGACCTCTGACAGACCCAGAACATTTCATCTGCAAAACTATGCTTCTACCTCCATTGTTATCAGGCAAAAAACACCAGTGGACAGACACCATACAGTGGCATACAAAGTAACATCTGCAGCTTTCCCTGTTCTTCAATTTAACTGTTTAGATAGTAAATGGGGCAGGGGACGACATAGACACTCCAAGAATTTTATATATAAAAAGGATTATTGCCTAATCACAGATAAGTGGGGGAGGGGGAGGCTCACATAACCCTATGATATGAGAAAGGCTGTCTTGTTCATGTTCACAGGGATTCCTATTTATTATTTCTTCACATATTCCTGAGCCCCAGCTTAGCGCAGAAAAATTCTGCAGCTCAGCCCAGATGAACTTTGGCACAAATTAAATCCTGCCTCCTCCTTTTCTGTTATACTGGCAGAAGCCCAGGCAAAATCTTGGACCCTGTATGCAGAGGGACACACACCATCTGCTTGTTGAAGATTTGATTTCCATTTGTTCAGCTCAAAGTTCACTGCACAAAGAGCAAGGGAGAGTCTGGGAAGTGAAGAAGGTCCAGATTGTAAACTGACAGCACATTGACTTTTAATTATGCCTACACATACAAACTTTGTGTCCCCTGTAATCAAGCACCACAATCCTAAAAGCCAACTAAGTGCAAACTCAGAGAGAAGCAAAGCAAACATCAGAGCAGATGCATCAAATTCCTGCTTTCTGACTCAAGGCAGGGAGCCCCAGCCCCAGCCAGAGGGGCAGAATTCCAAGGGCAGCCGGGAAATCCACCTGGTTGAAAGTGCAATGTGCCTTTATCCCCTGGATGCTCTGGTTCCTTTCCAGCTCTGCACGTGAGGACCATCTTTTATGATCAACAAGGGAACATAAACTAAAACCAGGATTGACTATTTCCACAGACACTATCATTCCTTATTTCTGGACTTGAAGCCAAGCTGAAATCTGTTCCTTTAGATCCGGCTTAAGCAACCCTATTAACATTTATTTGGTAAGCACCATTAGGGCAAAGACTGCAAGAAAGGAGTGAAAGCTAGAGCCAGGGGAAACAGGATTCAGACAGAGGCAGAACTCTTTATGGCTCAGACCCAGAACCTATTTATAGTGCTAGTGTTCAGCTGTGGAATAATGTGAAGCAATAACCCACTGCACAGTGCTTCTGAGCATGTGCTGAGTGAAGGCTGTTTCTGGAATAGGGATTGGGGGGCCGCATCCAACTGCAGTCGCCTGTCTCCCAGGTTGGCTTGAATCCCAGTAAGGGATTTCTCCTTCGAGAAACTTTGAACAGGGAACGCAAAATCAGCTCTGAGTCCCCCTTTTTCTATCTTGCCATGGGCACTCCAGAGAAGTGGCTCCTTCAGTCTTTGACCCGTCACCTCGTCACTGAATCCTTCCTCCCCAGAGACACCTTCCGACACTCCCCTCTCCTTCAAACGCAGCCCAATGGCCACCAGGTCCCGCAAGCTTCTCTTCCTCATCATCCACACTCCCTTGACCACAGGACCTGTCTCTGTACTCCAGCCCGCGTGTGCCTGCCCGCCTGCTTTAAAATCCGCCCGCCTCCCCTTAACAAGCCCCTCGGGAGTTTTTCCAAGGGAGCCGCGGAGAGCGCGCGCGAGAGGCGGCGAGGGGCAGCCCTTTACTTGCCCTCTGAGCCGCCCCCGCGGCGCGCGCTCCCTCCCGGCTTCCGTGACCTTCGTGACTGGAGGCGACGCGCCGGGGGGGGAGTGGAGGGGACGCCCGCCGCCGCCTCCCTCGACCACCCCCAACCGCCTCGTCCGCCCGGCGAAGTGGCCGAGAGAGCGCGTGGCCTGCCGCCGCCGCCGCCGCCGGAGGGTTACCTGTCCTATATTGATGTAGCCGTACTTGCTAGCTATCCTGTCGGCTTCTGGAAGCCCGCCACTTATCCTCACCGCCCAGTGGTTGGTGTACACGCGAGTCCTGCAGGCGGGCAGCAAAAAGCCCAGCCAGAGGGTGAGCAGGCACAGCAGATCCCCTCCGCTCCGGACTCCCCGGCAGCCGCCGCCGCTCCAGCCCATCTTTTCCACTCCTTGCCACAGCCGCACCAGCAAGCACAATATCCCCCGATCCGCGGTCTGTTCTTGGCAAACTTCTCCTCGCAGTTCCCTTCGCGTCTTTCCCGAGGCGCTGCTCACCTCCAGGCAGCACCTCCAGCAGCAGCAGCAGCGGCAGCCAGCCACAAGTCTCTCCAAAGTTCCCTCCAGAAGGCCACCCGAAGCAGCTGGGGAGAGTGCGCCGACCCTCCCGAGGGGGCTTAGCGGAGGAACGCCTCGCCTCGCCGCGCTGCCCAGCGCCCTTCCAGGCGCGGAAACTTCAGAGCCTCTCTCTCCCCCGCCCGCTCACACTTCTCCAGCCTCTTGCCTTGCGCCGGAGAGCCTCCGGGAGAAGCGAGCGGGGACCCGGGCCGGGGGGAAGGTCCGTGTCTCTCTGGCTTGCTTCCCTCTGGCTTTGCGAGCCCGAGTTGCCCTCCGCCTTTTCTTCCCCCTTCTCTCGTCCTCCTCTGCCCGCTCTCCTCACTTGCCCGGAGCAGAAACAGCAACGGCGGCAGAAGCAGCAGGCAGTGTGTGAGTGTTGGCAGCCCAGCGCCTCCGCTCAGTCATGCTCTGTAGCCTCCCTCCCTCGCGCTCGCTCCCCCTGCCCCGCCTTCTGTAAGCTGCGGAGTGTGTGAGTGGAAATGGCAGCGGCGGCGGCAGCTTTCTCTGCTTGGAAGAGCCTCGCAACTCCCCTCCCGCCCAATGCAGCGGTCTCCCGGAGCACGCCTGGTCCTAGCGCTTCCTGATTCCGGCAGCTCTGAGTCCGCTTTGATTTACGCAAAGTCGATTTTTCAGACAGATCTTCTAAAAAAACTACAGCAGAGAGCAAACTTTTAAAAAAACATTAATAGCCTTGTTGGCAGTCTCTCCATTAGAAAACAAAAACAAATCCACACATCGGGACTAATATGATGACATATTGGGGCTAAGTGAAAGTCACAAAAGTAGCAAGCTGGCTTTCAGGTTTCACAGAACTCTTTCTCTGGCTATATGTTAAACAAAAAGAGGGAGAAGAACAGGAAAAGATGCTGCTGATAAAATCATGGAGGACACTTTCTATGCAATGTTTCCCAGTCTTAGTGCAGGTTTTGCAGACTAAACTTTGTGCTCACTACAAAAGAGCTCAACAAAACACCAGAATGACAAGCAATGGCCAGTCTTTCTTCATCACTAATCAGAATGTATGTGCTTTGGAATGTCAGCAAACAATAACAGATCAAACCAGACAAGTAGTCATGTTTGTCTGTTGTGGTAAAAATAAAATTACATGGTATTTTAAATGTTTATCATCACTAGTAGGATTTGAAAAGTGTTTGCAGACTCCCTGTAAATGCAAAAGAAACAGGTAAATGACAACTCCATATACTATTGCATTGCAACAAACAAAAGTGAGTATCAAGAAACAAAGATACAAAAAGATACTGAAAGGGCAGAATAGATAGGAATGATGTTCCAAAGACCTACCTGCTTGGACTTTCCCCCCCAAAAAATCAATTATATACTACCATTTCCTTAATTTTAGGATTAACAAGAAGGGTGTTTTTTTTCCTTTATTCTAATTTATGACCTAACAGGCTCCTTAGATCTTACAAGATACATTCTGATATGTATAAGAGGTTACATCCCACAATAAAAAGCAAACATCAAATATAAGTAGCTAAAATCAGAAAAACAATATTGTATTAAAAAACCACTACTCAACCCATTACTCAGCCTTACCCGCTACAATATAAAACAGAGTAGTCCAAAGCATGGTGCCACCACCCAAAAGTCATGTTCCATAAAGCTATCAGACCATACTAAAACATTTAAGGTACAGGAGGTGAACTCTTGCCAATGACATAAGCATACTATGGAGTCTGGACACAAAAGACTCATTTACCTTGAGCCCAGAGTCTACGGTTTTAAGATAAGCACTAAAATGTTGAACTGTTCTTGGGAACTTAGTGGAAGCCAATGAAGTATCCTGAGAACTGATATATTCTGCTCATTATGACTAGCCCTTGTCATGTTTTACCAAATTCTAAAAGCCAACTCATGTTTTCACATGGTCATCAAAGGCAGCCCCATGTTATTGTGACCCGAAATGGGAGATTTTATCAAGGCATGAATAACAGTGGCAAGATCCCTGTTCCCTGGGAAGGGATACATCTGGCATATTAGCTGAAGTTGGTGAAAGACACTATTGGCAATGGATGTTAACTGAACATACAAAAGTAATGTAATTCCAAAGGTACATAGCACAGAGAATTGGAACATCTTCTGTTCCAACAACAGCTACTTCCCTCGGTCTTTTAGGGACTGAATTCAGTTTGATCACACTAATACAACCCATTAGGCACATCATTAGGAAATCTCACTCACCCAGATCAAGGAGAAACAGATCTGGATGTCTTCAGCATATCGATAGCACCACATCCCAAATATCTGGGCAACCTCACCCAACAGTTTAATGTAGGTATTTAAAAAAACATGGAAGACAGAACAGAACCTTGTAACAGCCCACTAATTTTCTTAAGTATATAATACTTTCTTGACAAGGGTCTCACAGAAGGTTTTGCACAAGCAGGCCATAGTAGATTTTAAACAAAACAGGTTTCAGCACTGTAACAGATAAACGGAAGATTTATGATACCTGATAAACAGTCATCACAGGTGACATTTGTTAATTATTAGCCAGAATCAAAGTTGTTTTCTTCAGTCCACTATGTACAGATCCATAATTATACTCAGGGTTTCTCTGCCCTTCCTAGAAGTAACAAAGGACATCAGCTGAGGTGTAACACAAAGCCATGGTTTAGTTAATTTAATGATAGTCAACTGGTTGTCCAAATGAGGGCTACTATGGTACACTGGCTATGGTTAGTTCGAGTCTGTCAAATCAGGAATTGAAGCCAGTATATGAAGCTGATTTATTACCCACAGCTACTCTTAACCATGGTTTTACAATACATAGAAATGTGGTATCCTGGATTAATCTTGGTTTGTTTCTGATAGTACCCTACACATGCTCTAATAGCAGAGTTGCCGGGCAAGAGCAGCTCAAAAATGAAAAATTGCTGTTACCTTCAGCTACCTAACCCTAGTGGGCTGCCTCTTCCTACCTTTGACTCAAAGTCTGCTTGGCAACACACTCCTCTCTCCATCTCTGCCACTGCCCTCTTAAAAGCCCAGTAATAAGCACTGCTCTTTCCATGCATACCTGCCAGACAAACTATAATGCCAACAGAGCTTTGGTTTAGTTAACTGCCTTAGAGCAAGCAACAAGATGGTTTACATTAACACCCTATTGACACACTACTGAGGCTTGGAAACAAACATGGCTATATAGCCCCTTGTGCGCACACACACACGGTTCCCCACTGCCAGTTTGGTATAGTAGTTAAGAGAGGCAGGACTCTAATTTGGAGAACCAGGCTGGCTACCCCACTCTTCCACATGAAGCCAGCTGGGTGACCTTAGGTCAGTCACAGTTCTCTTCGAGCTCACGCAGCCTCACCTACCCCACAGGATGTCTGCTGTCAGGAGAGGAAGGGAAGGTGATTGTAAACTGCTCTGATACTCCTTTGGGTAGTGAAGGGTGGGGTATAAAACCAACTCTTCTCCTCCTCCTGGTCTTCCTTGGAGATAAGCAATCTTTGCCTTAAAGTGAACTCACTGTCAATTACATTTAGGGCACATCCCTCCTCCCCCTGCATACTCACACACACCTTTCCTGGAATGTTTCAACAGAACACTTAGATGTGAATAACCTAAACACCAGACTTTTAGCCTACAAAATAAGGAAATAGAGTCCTGCTCTGCCACACCATAGCATCAGAGTTTCCCTCACTTTCAGCTGACACCAATCAGAATTTCAAACCCAAAACAGTTAGGGCCAAGTAGTGAACTGACATCAGGATCAGGAGTTTCACTGACCTGTAGCTGAGCAAGCACATGCAGTAGGGATTCATCAGCCAGTTCCATGGTGAAGTAGTGTTCAAAAGACTCTCCCAGAAGATGGTTAAGATGGCCTACAGCTGCACCTCCCCCACTCCAGCAATGGTGCAAGCACATTGATCTCCTGTGGGGAAATCAAAAAGCAGCTAGAGGGACTGTAGTAATCTAAGCAAGGAATATAAAAGGGAAAATTTCTGGAAATACAAGTTTTCCACCAACTACTTTGAGCCTGTCTTTGGTTCAATGCTAGGAGATGTAATTTGACAAGAAGTCCCAGTGTTAGAAAGAAAATCTACATATTAGTAGTCAGTGTGGCAAAACTACTCCCTGAAATCATTAGACGTTAATTCACTTTCAGATTCAACACTTAGTAAAAGTTTTGATTTACGCTTAGCATTTCCCTTACACATTGATCTTGAGCACCGGAACTAGTTTCAAGCTTATGAAGTGAATTCCTGCAAGATGTATGCATTCAGCATGTCCTCTGGGTGTGCTGAAGAACAAGTGCTGACTGTGTGACATAAGTCTTTTTTCAGCATACAGCTCATTTTTATTTATTTATTTATTTATTTATTTATTTATTTATTTATTTATTTATTTATTTTTGGAGTAGTCCCATCCAAATCAATAGGCTTGAGATGGCATAAATAGATCGAAGATAATGGCTTCTGTGAAAAATACTTTTTGTTTCTGATCTGTATTTCTATCAGAAGAAGAGATATATCTGAATTTTCGAATGCATTCTTTCATAAATGCAAGCTTTGACATACAGACTATTGATATATAGAGTCTAAGAGTTCTACAGAGTATACTCAGTGCCATTATGAGTCTCCCCACTGACAGGACTATAACTTTCAATTCTGCATCAGGTATTTTCATTGTCCATATGGATATGAGACCCATCATACAATATGCTCTCTCTTTTTTAAGTTTTTACTTCTGATTAGAAATATATTCTACTTGAGTTGGGAAATTTAAGTATGTTTGAGTACATTTTGAGTTATGTATAGCAACTTATTAAAACTTTAAACAAAAACAGAAAAGTTGCTCATATTTTAAAGCCAATGGTATATGAAAATAAACACCTTATAACCCTTGATCCACAGCACAGTTAAAATAATTGTTCTGTACTCTTTACATGCTCTAAGGGCCTTTCTACAGGTTAAAAGCTGTTAATGGGAAACATAAAGTGGAATGAGTCAGCTTACCAGAGACGGGGCAATTCAGTGCCATTGATATGTAGGTAGCTCTGACAGGAGGAAGACAAATCGTTACCAGTTAACACCTTGGCCAGAAATTCACATCTAGGAGAAAGAGTTTTGGAAATCCACAGCTAGATTGTCTCTCTTCCCGTTAGAGAAAAAGGAATGGAATGACTAACAAGTAGAAGGTCAGGCAAGAGGTTATGAAATCTCTGGTCACAAAGCCAAAATTCTATTCAGATCTGTTCTACGCTGCTCTTAAGATCCGTTTATTAACATGAAGGATTAAGCCATGGACACCATCTATAGTGCATGTGGTTGAACAAATGGGAGAAACCCCAGTCTAGGAAAACAGGGTCACAAAACCAAAACAGGACCCACAGTAAATAAGAAATACCAAAAATCAACAAATACCGTGCTACAGACAATTACAAAGTATCTCAAGTAATTTGAGGAAGCCTTGAGCTCACTAAGAGAGACTTTTTGCAGCGTTCATTGGTGAAATTTGGATAAATATTTTGGAATTTGGCAACCTTGTGCTTGGAAATATCTGTTGAACTCCCTGAGGAAGACACTGAAACAGGAGGATATCTGGACCTCTGCTGGAGGAAGAATGAGCACTAATTCAAAATAGACTTAAAGGAATCCTCCCTCTTAAAACTTTTGTACAATTAAGGAGGACTGGTATTCATGAAGGGGTTGTGCAATATCTTTTGTAATATATAAAAAGACGATACTTAGATGTTTGGATATACGATTCTTTCTATGTGTTAATGTTTATATGATAATTAATATAATGGTGAATAATGTATAAGAAATATAGAAAAAAAACATAAAAATGAAAAAATATATAAAAATTACTTGAGATACTTTGTAAACGTCTGTAGCATGGTATTTGTTGATTTTAGGAAAACGGTAGTGGATGATTTCTGAACACTGCAGCTTCAAGAATAAGTAGTCTGTCCTTATTCTGACTATCTCATTTGTTGTTGTTCATGCCACAGGGCATGGATGTCTTCCGGCAGAGAGTGCCAACAGGCAGGGGCCAGGGCCAAAAAAGCCCTGGCCTTGGTCGAGGACAGCTGGACTTCCCTCAGGCTGGGGACCACCAGGAGGTTCTTATTCCCTGAGCGTAATGCTCTTCCAGGGGCATACTGGGAGAGGCGGTCTCGAAGGTATGCGTGTCCCTGACCATTAAGGTGGGAATGACATAGTCCTCATCTGGCTACCTAACTAAACAGTCTAATAGTACAGTCCAAGCAGGATTGAACTCTGAAGAACTATGATAGAACTATGAAGAATGCAAGTATGTATATTAATTTTGGAGACTACCTTCGCTACACTGCAGTCATGGTATCTGTGTCAAAGCCACATTGTAAGGTTTCAGCATGACACTTTTGAGTAACTAACTATGTATGTATTGGGTGGATTTGTTATCTAATGAAAAGTGCTATTAATTTAGGCAATCCCGGTAGATTGTTTCATGAAAATTGACGATTAACGTATACTGAACTGTCTTTCTGTGCCAGTTATGATGGCTGATTTCTAACTGTTTGTCCAGTTTGAAACAACATCTGAAACACTTCTGTTTGGTTCACTTACTTTGTTGTGTCACTACTGAAACAACATATCCGACAAAAGAAGGGAGCAATTTTCAGGGCTAAATCCAGCAATATAGCAAGATTCCTATTGGAACCAGTTTTTGTGAGAATGAGAGGTCTGTTCTCGAGACTGCTCTGTACTCGAGACTAACAAATCTATCTATAAATGATAGGCATATTATCAGGGACACTTACCTCTCTAAACATCTTGCCATTGCTTTATCTGAATGAGTGCTCTATCTCCTTTCCCTAAAATAAATCTTTGCACTGTTTGGCTGGTTGCTCTTTTAATGCTTTTATCAGCAAATGATCCTTATTATTACCAAACACTATATTACTATGGAGAGTGAATGTAAGGTTGAGTAACCTTCTGCGTTATGTAACAGGGTGATAAATGTAGTGATCGTCTCTCTCCCCCCCCCCCCGCCTCGTTCTCCTTGCCCAACAGAACCTGAGAAGCAGGGGATCTGCATATGAGTGAGGGAGCTAGTCCACTTGCCTCCTTCCCTTCTATCATTCAGTGAATCAGAATCACTTTATTGTATGTGGCCATAGGCCTTCACAACATCAAACACTCTCAGAGAGTTTGTGCATAACATAGGATAAAAGAAAAAAAAATCAACCTCTAAAAACACATAAAACCTGTTAAAACTACCTCAGCCTATAATATTTAAATCTGATAAGACCTTTTAAGAACACTCACTTAGTTGCAATGGTACTATTTGATTTCTTTGCTCTAATTTTTCTAGCAACCAAGGCAAAGAGAGCCATTCTTGAAGAGATGAAGGGGTCCTCATCTGAGAGCATAAAGGCCATATTTTCATAATCAGACATAGGGTACAGGGCTGTCAATATCTTTGCTAAAAAATTTGCCCTGGGTTCTACATATAAGGGAGAGGCCAGAATATAACGGGGAAGGTCTTCTACTGACTGCCCATATATGCAGATACGTTGGTCTATTGGGGTTATCATTCAGTGGGGTTACCAGATGTCCTCTTTTTTGGTGTCCATCCTCGTTTGGACTCTTTTTTAAAAATCTGATGAAAATGTCCTCTTTTTGGGTTGGAAGGTTAGGAATATTTCTAAATAGCAGGGTTATTTAAAATGAGATTTGTCATACTGATTACTTGTTTGAAGTAGTCAGTTGGGAAATATGTCCTCTTTTTTGCTTTTCAAAATATGGTAACCCTGTCATACCAGTTAGTAGCCTGTTACCACTCAAATTTGTCTGCCCTTCCCTTGATATCTGTGGTTTGAGGCACTGACAGTGGTGTCCTACACACTACCCTTCCTCTGTCCTGCTAGCCCTCTAGCCTTATCAGGTGTTTGGTCTATGTGTGGTTGAAAAGCCAGGTGTCTTTCTGGTCACAGTGAGATCCTTGGGGGGGGGGGGAAGACCTTTATTCACTAACATTACACCTCTAGTTTCTAGGAACACAAGAACATAGGAAGCTCCTAGTTTCTAGGAGCTCCTAGTTCCTAGAAGCTCCTAGTTTCTAGGAACACAAGAACATAGGAAGCTAGTATGAGAACTTTAGCAGGAATGTTACAGAAGCTAATATAAAAGAAACAAAACCAACGGCTAACTAAATTGTAAACCTTACTGGATTTACCTTGATATTCCTTTCAGAGGAACAGACACAAGCTAAACTGGGATTCTGAAACAGATGCTAGTCAGTGCAGACTTCATGTCCCCTGATCACCAGTCCTTGGCTTATGCACCTTCAGAGACTATGCTAATTTTTTTATTTCTTTCTCTCCCAGCTAGGAGGGTTTCTCTTTGACCTATCTGAAATTGGGTTTGCATTCCCACGTGTGCCATCTTGCTTGAGGATGAATTCCAGAAGTCAAGGCAGGAGTCAACAGTGTTTCTTGGATGTTGTAACAGCAAAGCCTGAAGGTGAAATGACACCTCAAATACTCTTTCAAAAAGGTGCCCCTCCAGGAGCAGGCTGCTAGTAGTTCAAGATGCCATGCACAATTACAGTGGCGAGTACTGTGATGGGCTGAGGTCACACAGGGATTTGAGAAGTTTGTGGGGCTGGTGGATGAGAGACTTTTGGTTCAGCAGCAGGCTCCAGGGTTCAGGGGTTCAAGATTCAAGTCTGAATCAGAAGGCAAGCCCAAGGAGTCCACCCTCCAGAGCATTGTTTTCTGCCAGCATTCTGCCTGCAATTCCAGGAAAATCATAAGTCCCACCTGGAGGATGGGAACCTGAGTGGCCCCCTTCCCGACTGCTGGATGGTAGAGCCTTCTCATGGTGGCAGGTCTCTCTCTCTCTCTTTTTTGGTGAAGTTTTTAGTTTATTAAGACAAACATGAAAAATATGCAAAAAAACCCCAGAACATACACATGAAACATACATACGGGGGGGGGACTCTTACATCATTGTATGCTAAATACTGGAGAAAAGATGAAATGCTTTCAAAAGAAGAAATTATAACCAAAATGCTTGAAAATGCTGAGATGGATAAACTGACTTTATTTTTGAAAGGACAACATGAAGAAACATTTCAAAATACAAGATTTTATACAGGGCTGGAATAATACAGTAAATGAACTATATAAGCTTTTATTAAAACTAGAGATATTGTGATGAAATCAAATAAATATTTTTATTTTCCAAACACCCAGGAATTCATTTTGAACACTTTGTACCACACCTTATTTTTGACAAGGTTAGAAGGTCATTGTTAGATTGGAGTTTTAAAGTTATAACAGTCTATTGCCATGATTGGAGTTTTAAAATTATAACAGTCTATTGCCATGATCTTTATAGGAGAATTCAGTTCTTCTGAATTCCCAGGTTCCATTTTTTAAAAAGAAAACCCCAGCCCATTTCGTTATGAAACTATAAGGGGCTTTATATCTCCATAAAGAAAAGGGCTATTACTTAAAGAAAAAATGTGTACTATCAACTGAGTGGCACTATAGACCATGGCAATAACAGCTCACATATATAGTTACAACACTATAGCAATCAAAAAGCTTGCTCTCCATGCTTTATTAGGGTCGCTCTCAGTATATGATGTTTAAAATATGCATGGGTATCTTGTTTGGCATACCACAGAAAGGCATGCCATCCTATCAGTAAATTATGTCCTTCCAGTTTGAGCACTTTTGAATTATTCAATAAAATCCAGTCTTGAATCCAGGTCAAAGATACTGCCTGATAATATAGACACCAGTTCTATAATGCCAAACCTCCTCTCTTTTTGTCCTGTAATGCTTTTAATTTGGTTCTTGATCTTTTTTGTTGCCAAATGAACTTTCTTATAAGCTTTTCCAACTCCTTAAAAAAGGATTGATTTTTGAGTATAGGAATATTTTGGAAAAGAAATAGAACTCTCGGCAGTACATTCATCTTGATAGCCACAATTCTCCCCATAAAAGAGAGTTGTAAGTCTTTCCATTTTTCAAAGTCCCTTTTAATCTCAGATAGCAATTTAAAGTAATTACCTTGCACTAGTGTGGTAACTCTATTTGTTATATATATTCCTAGATATTTTATTTTCTCGTGAACCGGGAATCCTGAGATATTCTGTAACTCTTGAATTTGTTCTGGAGTGCAATTCTTAGTCAGCATTTTGGTTTTCTTAAAATTAACTTTGAAACCCACTAGCTGCTTGTATTGGTTTAATGTGCCCAGCAAATTGGTCATGGATTGGAGAGGTTTTTGCAGTATAATTGCCAGATCATCAGCAAAGGCTTATATTCTTCCTCTTTTACCTTTAATCCTTGGTTTGAATTGTCATTTCTTATTGTTTCACATAAACTCTCCAGCGTAAAAATGAAGTGTAAAGGTGACAAAGGGCAACCTTGCTGGGTACCTTTGCAGATGTCGATTCCTAATGTTAAATCTCCATTTATTAAAATTCTGGCTTTTTGCTTATTATAGATAGCCCCAACTATATTTATAAAATTCTCACCACATTGTGCTACTTTTAAATGCTCCAACATATAATTCCAGTTAACATTATCAAATGCTTTTTCCACATCCAAAAATATTATTGCCATCTGTTTGTCTGAATGGACCTCTTAATATTCAAGTATATTCAGGATGGTCCTTAAATTTTGTCTTAATTGTTTTCTAGGTAAAAAAAAAACCATTTGGTCCTGATGTATAATGTGCACTAATATATTTTTCAATCGTGTGGCCAAAACAAAGGCAAAGGTTTTGTAATCTAGATTTAGTAGCAAGATAGGTTGATAGTTTTTTATCTCTTTTTCGTCCGTATCTTGCTTATGAATTAATGAAATTAGTGCAGCATTCCATGAGTCTGGGATGGTTTCCTTATCAATAATATTTTGAAGCGTCTGCTTAAATGGCTGGGTTAATTCCTCTTCAAACACTTGATAGAACTCTGCAGGCAATCCATCAGGGCCAGGTATTTTATGCTTTTTCTGTCTTTTCATTACCTCTGAGATCTCAAAACCGTGATGGGCTCATTCAACATTCTGTTTTGAGTTTCATTTAATTTCTTAATATTTTTATTGTTTTTTTAGGAATTCTTGAATAAGTTTCTGTTCAGTCTCCTGTTTACTGTATAGTTTCCCATAAAACCTTTTGGCAATCTCTTTCAGGTCTTCAAGGCCATTTTTTTCTTCTCCATGTTCATTCCTCAGAATTTTTATAAATCTCTTTTTCCTTTCTTGTCTCAATCTATACGCCAACCACCTTGTTGGTTTATTCGCCTTCTCAAAAAAGTTTTGCTTAGCATAAAGAATCTTTTTTTTCAATTTCTTGCATGAGAAGACAATTCATTTGGTGTTGTACTGTCTTAATTTTAAATTTTAGATGATCTGAGACTGTATATTTTTTTTCAATTTATCCTCGCATTCTCTTATCTGTTTTTTCAGTTGTTTGTATTTTTGGTTGTTCAATTTCTTGATTTTCACACTTTGGTGTATCAACAATCCCCTAACAAATGCCTTAAATGTATCCCAAACAATATCCATTGAGGTCTCAGCCTGTATATTAAATTGAAAAAATTCTAGTAGCTCTTTTTTAGTTTCTGAATTTTTTTTTTATTTTTTAGTAAAGCTGTATTCATTATCCATCTTGATCTTTTAATAGTACCATTAAATTTTATCATTAGGGGATTATCGTCCGTGAATGTCGCAGGAAGAATCTCCGACTCCCATACCTCATTTATCATTGTTGTGGTAATCCAAGCCATGTCTAGCCTTGACCATGAGTTGTACCATGAAGAAAAATAAGTATAATCATTCTTCTTCAGATTTTTAGTACTCCAGGCATCTATCAAATTGAGTTCGTCTCCCATTTTTTAAAAAAGCCCGGGGTAGTTCGTTTCCATGTGTCTATTTTCCTGTCCCCTTTTTCCTATCTAATGCATTTGTTCATTTATTTAAGAAGTTTCTATTCTACCTTTCCAATGGTCAAGGTATCTTCCAAATATCAGTGATGTGTGATCTGAAACACTGTGCAGCTGCAATCCAATGCCAAAGATGATCTGATGGGCCAACTTTCATTGTGCCTATCCTAAATCCATTTTTTGCCAATTCAGTACTCTATAGATTAAAATACTGTACAAGATGAAGAGTCCCAGAAGACTACAGTTCTGACAGATTCAGCCACTAGCAAATAAAGCATAACAGGGAGGAATAAAACTAAAGTCATTTTCAGATGTTTCATTCTGATGTTTCAGCCATGCATACAAGAGTGCATACGACATTATGCAATCCCCCTGATATATGGTGCAGTTGCCAAGGTACCTCCTCTAGCTGTTGCACCCTGGTGCTTCCGGGCACTGCCACTCAGCTGCTTCAGTTGCTTATGAAAAGCCTGCCTCATCCCAATGGTTGCAGATGTCATACTGAGAAGTCCATTTCATGTTTTATATTAGTTTCAGGCCACCAGAGTCTGGAAGAGTTCCAGCCTAGGTTTTATTTATGGCTCTGACCAAGCTGGATAGGCAAACTGGTGTGAAGCACTCTCTTGACCTTGGGTTCATTTCTTTGTTCTAAAGTTATACTTAGTGTACTTGGAACAACCCTCAGCATATTCCTGAGTGATTGCAGCATCTTACAGCCACCGGATCCCATTTGGAACCATCCCATTTGGAACCACCATCTCCCATTTGGAACAGCCACCAGTTGGAATAGGGGTGCTAGGTGATGGCTGGTACCCAGCAAGAACTGGGGGGCAGGGATATGAGGGGCAACATCAGCACTACTATGTGACATCAGCTCCAGGGAAAACCTGACATGACACCATGGCATTGCACTAATTATATATTGGTTTTAATTAATTTTCTCCTGCTGGCCAACAGAGAGGCAGCAGGAAGCAGGAGTTGCCAACCATAGCAGGAGACCTGGCAAACCTAAACTGGGAGCAGAGAGTCTTTTATCTAGATCTTTAGGCTTCATTGTCAGTGTCCTCACATCTCTTGTTCAGCAATTAACTAGAGGTTTGCACAGAATCTTACCTGGCTAGATTCAGGTTTAGCTAATTCTGTATTAATCATGCAGTACAGGTGACACATTTTCAGGGTCTTTATTGTGTTTGAGTTACATTTATATTGTTTTCAGTGGTAAACATAATTCCATCTGTAACTCCCCTCCTAATCTAACAGGGATAAAATTCTCAAGGATTCTACTACCTCATCCAAGAAATTCCCCCTGCTAAATTACGGATGGAATTTACATTTTACAGGCCAATAAAGTTCTCCCTTGAAAAGTATGTACTCAGAAATTTGGGGCAATATGATTGTGGAAAATACTGTGCTCAAAAAAACCAATTGGGGTGATCCTAAGCAGTAAAATATGGGATAGTATCTCAATAGGTCAGCATGCCTATCAGGCACATATCTGCTGAGTCATTCTTTCCCCATGTTGCCCTCTGCCACCTCCACTGCCCCAAGAGAACTAAAATACTGTGACACTGTAGATAAGTAGAAACTAAAAACAGGGAGCAGCGCAGAAAATCACGGCCTACTCCAATTTGGATCCCTAAATTGGAAGTAAATTTGTTAAGCTTAGTTACCCTTCCAAGGTTTATAAACAGATTGTACCTAATCAGATTTTGATTCATTATGTGTGTGCAGTGGTGGACCTACATTTTTGGGATCCTGAAACCTGAACTGTTATGGAGGCCCCTTCTCAACCAGCAACAATAGGGCAACATCCAACAAGGTCCAAAGAGCCTTGCTTCCATCACAAGGACCTTGAGGCCCAAATGGCAGAGAATGGAGTGGTGGGCCCATGAGAAAATTTTGAAATTTGACCAATTACAGAGACATTTGGAGGCCATATGAATAGGATTGTCAGCCTCCAGGTGGGGCCTGGAGATCTCCCACTTTTACAACTGATCTCCAGCTGACAGAGATCAGCTCCCCTGGAGAAAATGGCTGCTTTGAGGGGAGGACTCTATGGCATTGTACCATGCCAAGGCCCTTCCCCTTCCCAAACCTTGTCCTCTCCTGGATTCACCCTCAACGTTTCCAGGTACTTTCCAAACCAGACCTGGCAACCATACATATGAAATAGATATTAGAATGCAGTTTAAGGTCAATATTAAGTATTTCAACCCATTGGCTTATGATTCTGTCACTAAAATAGCCTTGTTTCAATAACAAACACTTTAAAAAACTCCATCAATTTTGTTGAAAAATACACTCATTTTAAAAAAAAGTTGCTTCAGGGCACCTCCAGGATTAGGGGCCCTGAAGTTTAAGCTTTATTAGTTTCATAGTAGATCCACCACGTCTCTCTCTCTCTCTCTCTCTCTCTCTCTCTCTCTCTCTCTCTGTGAAAGCCTATTTGATTCTCAGACCTTTTTAGCTGTTGTGTTATGTAGTTTTCTTAACACATGATAAGGAAATGAGAAGAGATTGGATTTATAACCCGCCCTTCATTCAGAGTCTCAGAGCGGTTTACAAACTCCTTTCCCTTCCCCTCCCCACAACAGACACCCTGTGAGGTTGGTAAGGCCGAGAGAGCTTTTTTAAGAACTCCTCTTTCAAGAACAGCTCTGACAGAACTATGGTTTGCCCAAGGTCATCCAGCAGCTGCAAGTAGAGGAGTGGGGAATCAAACCCGGTTCCCCCAGATTAGAGTCCGTACACTTAACCACTACACCAAACTGAATATAGGACAACCTCTGTAATTGCTGTTCACTTCACTAAGCTCTTAAAGCACATTGGACTAAACATTGAAACTGCTGTGTAAGTATTTCACTGTGTATTTGTGTTAAGTGTGTTTATTTTATATGAGATGGGATTCAGCGTATAAAGTCTTGGAGGAACCTTAACCAGTTTTGAAAGTGAAGGTGTATTTTCCCCTGTACTTCTGTATATTGAGGCCACCACCTAATCCAGTGTTGGCAAATTAAACTGCTACAGCTCATGTGGAAATCAGATTAATAATAACAAAAAAAGTTTCAGTTATTCTGTTAGAAAACTGAAGATGCAGTTCTGAAACTAAAGCTCAGTAAACCCTTAAGCAGGTAAGGTACTAGCTACAAATACACACACACACACACACATTTTTATCTTTCTCATTGTTTTCTGTCATTGTTTATACTAACAATTGAACAACTGGCACCACTGTTCTTAACACTTCATTCAAGTATTGAATATGTATAACATGGAAGGATAAGGTTATATTGTTTATTTAAATGGAACAAATAATCTGTCTCTTTCTTTCTGTCCACCTTTCCATTTTAATAGTGATCTGCTCTTTAATGAAGTGAGCATCATGTGAACATCTGTTTAATAGAAAATAATGCGTTTTAAAACATGAAGATTGACAAATAAAAGTCACTTTTTGCATCTGTACAAATAAATTAACAACTGTGTTACGCTATCTTTAACTTTGACAATGGTTTTTGAAATAGTGGGGAAATAAAAATATTCTGCTGTGATGCGTAATATCAGCTGGGTGTTCTAATGCTAGGACAGGAAAATGAATGGTCCTTCCTCACAGTAGTGGGCTGAATGAGACGGTATTTTGCTGCCTTATAACTCTATAGTCCTATTTGATGCCCAGACTGGCTTTGCTATTAGAGCTATTTGTTGAAGCACTTTATAAGGGACTGAATTTTTGTGGCACAGCAGACAGAAAAGAATTTCTCTTCCAGATGTTTCCTTATTGCACACTGTTTCTGCTGTACAGGTTGAGCAGTGGATGAAGAAAGGACAGAGAGCTGCCCAGAGGCAATGAAGGGTCAAACAATAGATGCAAAATTCCAAAAGAAGGAGCAAGAGGTCAAGTCAGTTTCTGAAGTGTAAAACAGTAAGCCAAAGCCACTCTTTGCTGATCCAGAAAACAGAGGTGAGTTATTGACTCTAGCCCGAGGCAGCAACTGACTTGTAATGTCAAGAAGATGGAAAAGTATGAAGACTCCTGATGCCTAAGAAGAATGTGAGTGAGCATATCAGGTTCTGGGAAGATACTAATTCAATGTTACACCAAAATGCTTCAGCTGATGCATTATTGTAGCAGAACAGTAGACAATATGAACCAATTCCAGTCTCTTGTTAAATAATTCTGGGTATGCTATTACCATCAACCCTGATTTAGCTCCAGCTTCTTCCTAGCCCATGCACCACAGCTACAAGATCACACCAGCTTGATCCAGAACAGTCAACACACTCAATAAGAGAATGAATCTAGAAGTAGAGACCAGAGTAGCAAGGAAGGATGAAATGCTGGAAAGAATGGGAGACAAGCCTGGAAGAATCCATCTTCCCCGCAGGCAGAAGCAGTAAAGCGGGTTGTCAAGAGCAGCTGCAGTACTGGATATTTTGGCATGCCTGTGGGCTTAGATTGGGAATGTGTTGTGTCTGCTGACCACTACAGGCCTTCTCCCTCATGGATCACTGCCTTGTCGTGGCGAGGGGGCTTGCGTGGTTCGATGAGGCTGTGGGCTATGCCGTGGAGGGCCACTCAAGACGGACAGGCCACAGCAGAGAACTCAGACCAAGCGTGATCCCCTGGAGAAGGAAATGGCAACCCACTCCAGTATCTTTGCCAAGAAAAGCCCATGGACAGTAACAAAAGGCTAAAAGATATGACACCGGAAGATGAGCCCCTCAGGTCGGAAGGTGTCCAATATGCTACTGGGGAAGAGCAGAGGACAAGTATGAGTAACCCCAGAAAGAGTGAAGCGGCTGGGCCAAAGCCGAAAGGACGCTCAGTTGTGGATGTGTCTGACGGTGAAAGGAAAGTTCGATGCTGCAAAGAACAATACTGCATAGGAACCTGGAATGTAAGATCTATGAATCAAGGTAAGCTTGACGTGGTCAAAAATGAGATGGCAAGAATGAACATCAACATCTAAAGTGGACAGGAATGGGCAAATTTAACTCAGAAGACCATTATATCTACTACTGTGGCCAGGAATCCCATAGAAAAATGGTGTGGCCTTTATAGTCAACAAGAGAGTGAGAAAGGCAGTATTGGGATACAATCTCAAAAATGACAGAATGATCTCGGTCCGAATCCAAGGCAAACCATTCAATATCACAGTAATCCAAGTCTATGCCTCAACCACTGCTGCAGAAGAGGCTGAAGTGGACCAGTTCTATGAAGACCTACAACAGCTCATAGAACTAACACCAAAAAATGATGTCCTCATCATCATAGGGGACTGGAATGCTAAAGTAGGAAATCAAAAGGTAACCAGAATAAGAGACAAGTTTGGCCTTGGAGAACAAAATGAAGCAGGGCAAAGGCTAACAGAGTTTTGTTAAGAGAACACGCTGGTCATAGCGAACACCCTTTTCCAACAACCTAAGAGGCGTCCCTACACATGGACATCACCAGATGGGCAACACCGAAATCAGATTGACTATATAATTTGCAGTCAAAGATGGAGAAGCTCTATCCAGTCAGTAAAAACAAGACCTGGAGCTGACTGTGGCTCAGATAATGAGCTACTCATTGCAAAATTCAGACTTAAACTGAAGAAAGTTGGGAAAACCACAAGGCCATTCAGATTTGACCTAGATTGCATCCCCGATGAATATACAGTAGAGGTGAAGAATAGGTTTAAGGGACTAGATTTGATAGACAGAGTGCCCGAAGAACTATGGACAGAGGTCCATGACATTGTAAAGGAGGCAGCAATCACCGCCATCCCAAAGAAAAAGAAATGCAAAAAAGCAAAGTGGCTATCTGATGAGGCTTTACACATAGCAGATGAAAGAAGGAAATCTAAAGGCAACGGTGAAAAGGAAAGATTTGCCCAACTGAATGCAGATTTCCAGAGAACAGCAAGGAGAGATAAGGAGGCTTTCCTGAATGAACAATGCAAAGTAATAGAGGAAAACAATAGATTGGGAAGGACTAGAGATCTGTTCAAGAAAATTGGAGAAATCAAGGGAATGTTCCATGCAAAGCTGGCCATGATAAAGGACAAAAACGGTAGGGACCTAACAGAAGCAGAAGAGATTAGGAAAAGATGGCAAGAATACACAGAAGAACTATACAAGAAGGACCTCAATGTCCTTGACAACCACGATGGTATAATCACTGACCTCGAGCCAGACATCCTGGAAAGCGAAGTTAAATGGGCCTTAGAAAGCATTACTAACAACAAAGCTAGTGGAGGTGATGGTATCCCAGCTGAGTTATTCAAAGTCTTAAAAGAAGATGCTGTTAAAGTGCTGCACTCAATTTGCCAACAAATTTGGAAAACACAACAGTGGCCACAGGATTGGAAAAGGTCAGTTTACATTCCAATCCCAAAGAAGGGCAATGTCAAGGAATGTTCAAACTATCGCACAATTGCACTCATTTCACACGCTAGCAAGGTCATGCTCAAGATCCTACAAGCTAGGCTCCAACAGTACGTGGATAGAGAATTGCCAGAAGTACAAGCTGGGTTTCGAAGAGGTAGAGGAACTAGAGATCAAATTGCCAACATTTGCTGGATTATGGAGAAAGCAAGAGAGTACCAGAAAAACATCTACTTCTGCTTCACTGACTATGCTAAAGCCTTTGATTGTGTGGATCACAATAAATTATGGCAGGTTCTTAAAGAGATGGGAGTACCGGACCACCTCACATGTCTCCTGAGAAACCTGTATAAGGGTCAAGAAGCAACAGTTAGAACTGGATATGGAACAACTGATTGGTTTAGCATAGAAAACGGAATACGACAAGGATGTATATTGTCACCTTGCTTATTTAATTTATATGCAGAGTACATCATGCGAAATGCTGGCCTGGATGAATCACAAGCTGGAGTTAAGGTTGCTGGGAAAAAGATCAATAACCTCAGATATGCAAAAGATACCACTCTGATGGCAGAAAGTGAAGAGGACTTAAAGATCCTCTTGCTCAGGGTGAAAGAGGAGAGTGCAAAAGTGGGCTTGAAGCTCAACATCAAAAAAACTAAGATCATGGCATCTGGCCCCATCACTCAGTCAATCAATCAATAAACCTTTAATGGCATATAAATATTAAACATTAAAAAAAACAAGTACAGTAAATGACACAATCAGCTAGAAGTCTGAGTTAATTTATAAAATCATAAAACGTAGTTTCCCAAATTTTTCACTCTAATACGTCAACTAGAAAATTAGCCACTGCCACGGTAATCTCTGCTGACATATCATTCAGTAGAAATTGGCATTTTATTTCATTGGAAAGGTGATGTTTACCATGCAACCAAGTGTTTAACCATTTTTCCCTGGCAGATACATGCCACGAACAATCCAACAGTATGTGATCAATTGAATCAAGAGAATTAGAACCGCAGTCACATCTCTGTTCGTGCTTGGGAATATTTTGAAACCTACCATACAATAGTTTTGAAGGAAAAGCATTTACTCTAGCAAGGGAGAAGGCTGTTCGGTGGCTAGGACTATCAAGATTATACAAATACAGGGGGATACTTCCCACAACATTCTTGAGATTTAATGTAGCCAAAGAACAGACCGGGGGATGAAGAGGTTGCAGTTTTTGAAGTTTGATATCTAGCAGCCTCTGTTTGATTGTTTGGAAGATATACACTTCAGAGGAAAAAGCTAGCTCCTCCAAAGAAAGGCCCAAAGATCTTATTTTGGTTCGAATATTGTAGTCCCAAGAGGAGCTATGAATTTCTTTTAACAGAAAAGAAATAAGCGAACCATCTTCGATGTTAAAATACAATTTAAGCCAGTAATGAACCGTTAACACCCATAAGTCCTAATTCAGAGCACAATGCATGGTAAGAGACACAGTTTGGGAAACCCATAATTTGTCTAAAAAAAGATGATTGTATTGATTCAACTTCAGAGTTAAAAGCATTAAACCATATAGGAACACCATAGAGAACTTGGGATAAAATTTTAGTATTAAAAACTTTAATGGTGGCAGGCACAAATTGGTTTCCCCATCACTCCTTGGCAAATAGAAAGGGAAGTCATAGAAGCAGTGACAGACTTCATGTTCCTAGGATCCTAGATCACTGCAGATGGTGACTGCAGCCATGAAATTAAAAGACGCCTGCTCCTTGGGAGGAAAGCGATGGCAAACCTAAACAGCATGATAAAAAGCAGAGACATAACCTTGCCAACAAAAGTCTGCATGGTCAAAGCAATGGTATTCCCCGTAGTAATGTATGGCTGCGAGAGTTGGACTATAAGGAAGGCCGAGCGCCGAAGAATAGATTCTTTTGAACTATGGTGCTGGAGAAGACTCTTGAGAGTCCCTTGGATTGCAAGGAGATCAAATCAGTCAATCCTAAAAGAAATCAACCCTGATTGTTCCTTGGAAGGCCAGATCCTGTAGCTGAAGCTCAAATACTTTGGCCACCAAATGAGAAAGGAGCATTCACTGGAGAAGACCCTGATGCTGGGAAAGATTGAAGGTCAAAGAAGAAGGGGACGGCAAAGGATGAGATGGTTAGACAGTGTCATCGATGCAACGAACATGAAATTGAGCAAACTTCAGCGGACAGAGGAAGACAGGAGGGCCTGGCGTAATCTGGTCCATGGGATTGCGAAGAGTCGGACTCGACTGTGCGACTGAACAACAACAACAACAGGCCGTCAGCGAAGGAGCCTGAGCTTGAGTCCCCAAGAACAATGGGACTGGGGCTCCTTTGCCTGTATATAGTTGGCCACCTGGCCAGGTAACGTTGTCTTGTTGTTGTATAATAGCGAACCATGCTGATCACTACATCATTGTCTGGTTTCATTATGCGTCTAACCCACTATACAACAATGGCAACGAGGATGGGATCCTGTTGAGCGCTCCAGCCGTGCTGTCGGACAACGCTACTGAAGACTCGCTCCACCACTCCATGTGCTTCGTTCATGAGCACCTCCGAGGGTAAACCTAGAGTCATGTCGTAGCCGCCAACTAGCACAATAGCCATCGCTCCAGGATCTGGGCTGCTGCCACCGTTTGACGCATCCCAGCCCCAGCGATGGGGAGCCTGGGTTACGGGTCTGCGGCAAGCCTTCGTGTTCTATCAGATCACGGACGAAGATTGGAAGAAAGGCCTGCTGCTCTGCTCTTGCGGCCCCGTGATCGTAGAACTAGCACAGTACCTTCTCTCTCCCAAGAAGGTGGAGGAGTGCACGGTCAACGAGATTGTCCAGGCCGTGCAGAACCATTTCCCCCCGAAGCCGTCGGAGATGACCTGCCACGTGGTCTTCCAGCACAGGAACCACCTTCAGGGCATATTTGGACATGGCTCTCCGTGACTGGTTCATCATCAGCCTGAGGGAGAAGAAACTCCGGCGCCGGATAATGGAGGGGGAGAAGGTGACCATCGCCTCGGCCCTAGCCACCACCACCACGTGGGAGAGGTCCCACCTGGGCACCACAACAACACACCGGGTGGCCATCACCAGGAACAGCGACCCCGAGAACCCCGAGGTCCACCGCACACAAGCCCAGCATCACCTGCCAGTCCCGCTCGCCAGCTCCGCGCACAAGCAACCCGGCTCGGCGGCACAGGAGTGTGCCAGCTGCGGCGGTCAGCACAAGAGAAAATCGTGTCGGTTCCGGGATGCCATGTGTCGGGACTGCAGCCGCATGGGCCACATCGCCAGGGTCTGCAGCTCCAAAACATCCCACGTGGCGCCAAAACCACCCCGCCGCAGGGCAGAAGCACACTATGAGGACTGCGTGGCACCAGAAGAAGACCTCTACCTCCTGACCAATGCCCCGGCAGCCTCCGAACAGGTACTGAAACTCCCCAGTCAGGCCTGTAGCCCTAAAATATACGTCTGGGTTAAAGTAGAGGGAGTCCCTTACAAATGGAGCTTGATTTGGGCTCTGCGCGCTCCATCATTTCGGAGGCCACATTACAACGGATAAGCCCAAAGCGGGGCTCCCGCTTGCGGCCATCGCCCGTGACGCTCATGGACTTTCAAAGAAACCGTGTGCCAGTGAAAGGGGTCAGGAGTTTCAGGGTGCAGTACCAGGGCTTCAAGGACTATTTGGACTTACTAGTGGTTGAAGGCGACCTAGTCAGCCTCCTTGGAAGGGCCTGGTTCAAACCCCTGGGAATCGCAATAGAGGGGGTCCAGTACTGCACAACCTGCAACTTCCAGGAGGTGTGCCAGGAGTTCCTTTCCGTCTTCAACGGGACGCTGGGCCGGTACACGGGCCCCCCAGTTTTGCTGCAGCTCGACCCCAAGGTGACCCCTATCCGGATGTGTTCCAGGATGGTTCCGTTTGCACTGAAACCCAAGATAGACACGGAACTGGACCACCTGGTGGCCCAGGGGGTCCTGAAACCAGTCTCCCACATGGGGTGGGAGACCCCGATCATAACCCCAATAAAGCCTAATGGGGACGTCCGCATCTGCGCAGATTATAAATGTACAATCAACCGGGCATTGCAGGACCATTCCTACCCAGTTCTGGTGGTGAGCCATGTTCTGGCCACCTTGGCAGGGGCCAAGATCTTTGGCAAATTAGATCTGACCGAGGCTTACCAGCAACTGCCTGTCAACGGGCCGACTGTGGAGGCCCAGATGATTGTGACCCACCAGGGGGCTTTCCGAGTAAATCGGCTACAATTCAGGGTGAGCGTGGCACCCGGGATATTCCAGCAATTAATGGACTCTCTCCTCAAAGGAATACCCGACATCACCCCATTCTTCAATGATGTGATGATCGCCGCTGCCACATCAGACGAATTCGCCACCCACCTCCGCATGGTCCTCAGCCGTTTTCGGGATGCCAGCCTCAAAGTCAAGCACAAAAAGTGCCAGCTCGGGGTGTCATCCGTGGACTTCTTGGGCTTCACAGTGGATGCGGATGGCCTCCACCCAGCCCAGGATAAGGTTAAGGCCATCATGGAAGCTCCACCCCCGACCTCCAAAGCCGAGCTCCAGGTGTTTCTTGGACTTTTAAACTTCTACCACGCCTTTCTCCCCCACAAGGTGGTGGTAGCCGAGCCCCTCCACCGGTTGCTTGACAAGAAGGTGCCCTAGGTCTGGGGCTTACGCCAGGCCGCCGCGTTCCGGGCCGTCAAGGCCCTACTAATCTTGAACTCGGTCCTGTCCCACTTCAACGAGTCCCTGCCCATGATCCTGGCTTGTGACGCATCTCCCTATGGGGTGGGAGCCATGCTGGTGCACCGTCTCCCGGACGGCCGGG
Organism: Gekko gecko; assembly: GCA_029375565.1. Classification (NCBI taxonomy): domain Eukaryota; kingdom Metazoa; phylum Chordata; class Lepidosauria; order Squamata; family Gekkonidae; genus Gekko; species Gekko gecko. The sequence goes on from JAPDNY010000007.1 coordinate 116,013,690, forward strand.
AGGTCCCGGTTGCGTACTACTCGTGGACCCTATCTGCGGCCGAGCGGCATTATGACCAGATAGATTGCGAGGGACTGGCAGTCATGGCCAGGGTGAAGAAGTTCCATGACTTCGTCTACAGCCGCCCCTTCACCATCGCCACAGACCACCGCCCACTGCTGGGCCTCTTCGCAGCGGATTGCCGGATATCACAGGTACTCTCCCCTCGAGTCTTGTGGTGGTCCATCTTCCTGGCGGGTTACAATTACACGTTGCAGCACCGGCCGGGCAAGGCAATGGGCCACAAAGACGCGCTGAGCTGACTCCCCCTGCCAGACGAGGGGGAGGACCCAGACCCGGCTCATCACATCCTCCAGATGGAGAGTCTTCCCGACGCCCCCCTCTAGGCTGCGGACATAGCCCGCTGCTCAGCCCGTGACCCCATCCTCTCCTGGGTTCTCGGCTGGGTGGTGAGGGGGTGGCCTACGGCCCCGGTGGGCTCAGAGTTCAGCACATTCACAACGCAGCACGAGGAACTATCAGTGCACAAGGGCTGCCTGCTGTGGGGGGACCAGGTTGTAGTCCCTAGCGCACTCCGGCACCAGGTCCTGCAGGCTCTGCATGAGGTGCACCCAGGCATCGTGTGGATGAAGGCCCTCGCCTGGAGCTACGTCTGGTGGCTGGGCATGGATGGGGAAATAGAGGCCTGGGTGAAGTGTTGCCAGATCTGCCAAGAGGTCCGGCTGAGCCCACCAAGCGCGCCTACGCAGTCCTGGGAATCAACAAGGACCCTGTGGTCCCGGCTCCACATCGATTTTGCCGGCCCCTTCCACGGATTGATGGTCCTCGTAACCATGGACTCATACTCAAAGTGGCTGGAGGTGAGTCCTGTCTCCACCACCTCTGTGAGTGCTACCATCCAGGCCCTCAGAAGAATCTTTGCCACACATGGGTTGCTGGACACGATCATCCGAGGAGTTCCAGCGGTTCCTGAGGGACAACCTGATCCGGCACATCAGGTTGGCACCCTTCCACCCCGCAACGAATGGCCAGGCGGAGCGGATGGTCTGTACAGCAAAGGAGGCGCTGAGCCGCCTAATGGGAGGGGACTGGGATGCTCACATCACACGTTTCCTCCTGGCAAACCGGATGACACCCAACCCAGTGAGCGGCCACTGCCCTGCAAAGCTCCTGATGGGCTGGAGACCTGCAATCCTACTTGACCGCCTGCACCCCGACAGGGTGCCTGAGGTGTGCAACAGGGCTGAGCAGCAGGAGGCACCACAAGGGTTCTTTCCGGAGGACCCAGTGTTCGCATGGAATTATGGCAAGGGCCCGGAATGGATTGCAGGCAGGGTCATCCGTGTCAACACGGTGTCCTACGAGGTGTCGACGGATTGCGGCCAGATTCTGCGGCGCCATGTGGATCAGTTGAGGCAGCGCCTGCTTCCGGAGGAAGGTGAGCTTCCAACTCACGAGGAAGGGCACGAAACCCCGGGAGCAGAGGGGAGCCAAGGATGGGACCAGGACCCCAGGGAGGCAGCCCCAAGCGACGTGCCAGCCCCAACTCGGGAGGGACAGCCGGAGGAGCGGCCACCGACGCCTCCTGCACCAGAGTTGAAAGAAGCAGCAGAGGTTTCCCCGCGCAGCTTCAACTCACCGGGGGCGAAGCCCTAACCCCAGCGACATGACGGTCCACTAGGGAATGCCACGCCCCAACCTACTTGAAGGACTATGTCTCCTAGGGATAGTCCAAACTATGGGGGGAGGGGTGTTGTGTCTGCTGACCACTACAGGCCGTCAGCGAAGGAGCCTGAGCTTGAGTCCCCGAGAACAATGGGACTGGGGCTCCTGGCTCCAGCTTAGGGGAACAAATGGGAACGGCGGCGGGAAGTCAAACCCACCAATGGCACCAGGGGGTGTTCCCCTTCGCCTGTATATAGTTGGCCACCTGGCCAGGTAACATTGTCTTGTTGTTGTATAATAGCGAACCATGCTGATCACTACATCGTTGTCTGTGGTTTCATTATGCATCTAACCCACTGTACAACAGAATGGAGTTAGGAAGTTAGGAGTTAGGAAGGCCTTTGTCCTAAGCAATGGAGAACTGAGTTCAAAATTCGGTACTAGTCAGGGCTGATGTTGTTGTAGCAATCAGGTAATACAATGTATAATACACTGTATTTCAATTCTTTTGAACCCATTTACACTTCAACCTGATCAGTATTTCTCAGTTGTATCATTCCCTTTTCTTTGGGAGAAGCATGTGTATTTTATTTATTTATTTTATTAAATGTATATCCTGCCTTCCCCACATAGCTCTCTCATGGATCACTGTCTTGACGTGGTGAGGGGGCTTGTGTGGTTCGATGAGACTGTGGGCTATGCCGTGGAGGGCCACCCAAGACGGACAGGCCACAGCAGAGGACTCAGAGAAAATGTGATCCACTGGAGAAGGAAATGGCAACCAACTCCAGTATCTTTGCCAAGAAAACCCCATGGACAGTAACAAAAGGCTAAAAGATATGATGCTGAAAGATGAGCCCCTCAGCTCGGAAGGTGTCCAATATGCTACTGGGGGAGAGCAGAGGGCAAGTACAAGTAACCCCAGAAAGAGTGAAGCGGCTGGCCAAAGCCGAAAGGATACTCAGTTGTGGATGTGTCTGATGGTGAAAGGAAAGTCTGATGCTGCAAAAAACAGTACTGCATAGGAACCTGTAATGTAAGATCTATGGATCAAGGTAAGCTTGTCGTGGTCAAAAATGAGATGGCAAGACTGAACATTGGCATCTTGGGAATCAGTGAAATAAAGTGGATAGGAATGTGCGAATTTAACTCAGAAGACCATTATATCTACTACTGGGGCCAAGAATCCCATGAAAAAATGGTGTGGCCTTTATATTTATTTATTTATTTATTTATACTCCACCCTCCTAGCCATGGCCGGCTCAGGGCAGCTACAGCAGGATAAAACAACAAAGATAACAGTAAGTGATAAAAGTCATAAAACCAAGTAACAATTAACAATTAGAACATTAAAAGGTGCTAACATCCAGATAAAACCATTATACAGGTATTAGTTCAGTACTCCATTTAGGATGGTGCTCAAATTCCATGCCTTCCTGGTGGACAGTCCAGGTCTCACATTGCACAGGTTACTCAGGCTGCCTCGAGATTTCAAAGGATCAGGGCATTCTCTCCTAGTTGAATGCCTGGTGGAACAGCTCCGTCTTGCAGGCCCTGTGGAAATGCATAAGGTCCCGCAGGGCCCTGATCTCCTCTGGGATCTCCTCCAGTCAACAAGAGAGTCTGAAAGGCAGTAATGGGATTGTTGTGTACTGAGCATGGGCCATCCCTGAGTTAGTTTCCGAGACTGGCTGAGCTTGTTGCTCCAGAACAATAGCTTGCCAGGATTCTGGAGGGGCCCAATGGAGAAGAAGTGTTATGTAAATAGCCTCTTGATGGGAGTGGGGTGTGTTTGCGTGTGGTGCTTGCATGCTATTTAAACAGGGCGGCAGCCCTGGAGTCTGTCTTGTAGTGTTCCTGAATTCACTTAATAAAACAGAGCTGCTCACTATAATATGTCTTGAACCCAGTATTTAACACTGGCGACAAAGGTGGGATCCTGTTGAGCCAGCCCAGCACCTATCTGCACAGCACTGCGCACTGAGCTCCAGCACCACGTGCATCACACTGCACCCAGGACCATGGCTGCCGCTCCAGGACACTTCAACGCATTCGACACTGCTGCAGAAGACTGGGACTCCTACTTCTTCCATTCCAAGTTTTTCCTCATGTCCTCCAAGATCACTGAGGATAAAAAGAAGCACAATACTTTTTTCTGTGTCTGCAGCCACTTGACCTTCAAGATTGCTCATTCGCTGTTGGCCCCAGCAGAGTTCAAAAATAGCACGTACAAGACAACTATAGACCACCTACAGAAGCACTTTGCACCAAAGCCCTCCATCATTGCAGCCCACCACACATTTCACACTAGGAACCAGGCCGTGGATGAATCTATCACCATTTATGTTATGGCCCTCCAATGGGTCACCCAACATTGTAACTTCCACAACCTCAAGGAAGCGCTCCATGCCAGGCTGGTGTGCGGACTGTGACATGAGTGAATCCAATGGAGGCTCATCACAATGTGAGACTCCAAAATCAAGGAGGCAATGGAAGAAGCCCTCGCCATGGAAGCCACCAACCAGTTCACAGTAGAGGTCCAACAGGCACAGAGCTTGCCATCTTCGAGGAGACCATCCAGCATGGCAACAAGTTCCCGGCCATCTTCGATGGGACGATCGATCACTGCACCATCTCACTCCAGCTCTGCCCAGAGGTGCGGCCCATATGGCTGAAGGCCAGCACGTCCCGTTCACATTGAAGCCAAAAATAGATGGGGAGCTGGATTGCCTGGTGGGTCAAGGCATGTTAGAACCAGTCCCACATGCCCTCTGGGAAACCCCAATTGTGATGCCCATAAAGCCCAATGGAGATGTCTGCATCTGCATGGACTACAAATGCACCATCAATAAAGTGCTGCAGGACCACTCCTACCGGTCCTGGTAGTCAGCCACGTCTTGGTCTCTGTGGCAGGCACCAAGGTATTTGGAGTTAGACTTGGCCCAGGACTACCAGCAGCTTCCTGTGGATGATGCAACCACAGAGGCCCAGTCCATCGTAATGCACTGGGGAGTGTTCAGGGTGCGGTGGCTGCAGTTCAGGGTCAGTGTGGCTCCAGGAATCTTTCAAAATCTAATGGGCTCTCTTCATAAAGGAATTCCTGGGGTCCAGCCTTTCTTTGTTGATATTCTGATTGCCACTCCCATAGAAGAGGACTTCGCCAACAGGCTGTGCACCATCCTGTAGCGATTCCAGCTGGCTGGCCTCAAGGTGAAGTGGGAGAAGTGCCTCCTGGGTTGAGTTCCTGGGGTTCTCTGTGGATGCTGATGGCCCCAGACAAGGTGCGCACCATCATCGACACTCCCGCACCAACCTCCAAGCAGGAGCTTCAGATATTCTTGGGGATGCTGAATTTTTATCACTCTTTCCTGCCCCACGAAACTGTGCTCGCAGAACTGCTTCACCGCCTCCTCGATAAGAAGGCCCCGTGGGTCTGGGGCCACAAACAAGCCATGGCATTCAGGTCCATCAAGGAGCTGCTCACCTCCAAAACAGTCCTGGCCCACTTCGATGAGTTGCTGCCCATCATCCTTGCTTGCAACACTTCTCCATACGGGGTTGGCACTATCCTTGGACACCAGCTGCCAGATGGCAGGGAGGTCCTGGTGGCTTATTACTCACACATCCTGTCTTCAGCCGAGCACAACTATGCACAAATTGATAAAGAGGCACTGGTGATCATGATGGGGGTGAAGAAATTCCATGATTATCTTTACGGGCAGCTGTTTGCCATTGTGACAGGTCACAAGCCCCTGCTGGGTCTGCTGGCTCCAGATTGCCAGACCCCCCAGATGCTTTCACCTCAGGTACTGCATTGGTCTATCTTCCTGGCAGGGTACCAATACACCCTCCTGCACTGTCCTGGTAAGGCGATGGGGCATGCCAATGCCCTCAGCTGCCTGCCACTCTGCTCCATCGATCCCGACCCAGCTCCCATGCACTGGATCCTGCTCATGGAAGAGCTTCCAGACTGACCTCTGCAAGCCACAGATGTTTCCCATCACACCACGAGGGACCAGGTTCTCTCCCATGTTTTGGACTGGGTGGGGAGGGGCTGGCCCACCAGCCAGGTGAGCCTGGAATTTACAGCCTTCTCATCCCGCTGGGATGAGTTATCAGCCCACAAGGGATGCCTACTGTGGGGGACCTGGGTGGTGGTCCTTGTGCCAGCAATTGCCATTGGCCCTGCATGAGACTCACCCTGGGATTGTGCGGATGAAGGCACTCACCTGGAGCTATGTGTGGTGGCCAGGTTTAGACAATGAGATAGAGAAACCCAATCAGAACTGCCCCGGGCACCCATGCAACAGTGGGAATCCACCCGCAAATCTTGGTCTTGGGTACATTTGGACTTTGCTGGCACTTCCAAGGACAATTATTCTTCATTCTGGTGGACTCATACACAGAATGGCTGGAGGTTGTGCCAGTTGCCTCCATCTCCTCCAAAGCAGCAATCCAGGTCCTCAGATGGATCTTCAGCACACACAGCCTTCCTGACACAGTGGTGATGGACAATGCAACAGCCTTCACTTTGGGGGAATTCCAAGAGTTTTGGGGCCGTTACATAATTTGTCATGTACACGCCACACCCTTTCACCTGGCCACCAACAGACAAGTGGAGAGGATGGTGTGGACCACAAAGGAATCCCCGTGGGGTAAGTTTTTTCCCACTATAGAGAACAATGGAGGGAATAGGGGCAACCTGTTTGGGGGCCCATCGAATTGGACCCCCTGGTCCAATGTTCTTGAAACTTGGTGGGTATCTTGGGGAGAGGCTCCATCAGCTACCCTGTGAGTTTGGAGCCTCTCCCTCAAACCCCCTCCCCTCCAGCCCCCAGAATATACCCTATGTTTTCACCATTGACTTCAATGGCCCATACAATATAATGGGGCCAAATTGCCGCCAAATTTCTTTCATTCCCTCCTTTCCTTCTCTCTTTTCCCTCTTTCCCTCCTTCTTCTCTTCTCTCTTTATTTCTTTCCCACCTTCTTCTCTTCTCTTTTTCCTCCTTTCCCTGTTTCCCTCCTTCTTCCCTCTCTTTCTTTCCCTCCCCTTTCCTTCTCTTTCTTTCCCTCTTTCCTTCCTTCTTTCCTTCTCTCTACTCTCTCTCTTTCCTCCTTCTGTGGCCCAACTCTCATGAGAAGGAGTTTAAACTTTAAACCCCTTCTCTCTTAGCTCCCCCACCTAGACCGGCTGGGAAAGAGGAGGCTTTTGAAGATGTCTCCCCCCCTTTTGCTTCCCCTTCTGACATCACTTCCGGTGATGTCAGGGGTCGTGGCATATGCTAATAGTCTAATAGCTCATTAGCATACCATATGCTAATGAGCTCCTGCAGCTGTTCTCCTATGAAAAAACCCCTGGACCTAACAGAAGCAGAAGAGATTAGGAAAAGATGGCAAGTATATACAGAAGACCTATACAAGAAGGACCACAATGACCTTGACAACCACAACAGTGTGATCCCTGACCTTGAGCCAGACATCCTGGAGTGTGAAGTCAAATGGGCCTTAGAAAGCATTACTAACAACAAAGCTAGCAGAGGTGATGGTATCCCAGCTGAGCTATTCAAAATCTTAAAAGATGATGCTGTTAAAGTGCTGCATTCCATGTGCCAGCAAATTTGGAAAATGCAACAGTGGCCACACAATTGGAAAAGGTCTGTTTACACTCCAATCACAAAAAAGAGCAATGCCAAGGAATGTTCAAACTATCGCACAATTGCACTCATTTCACATGCTAGCAAGGTGATGCTCAAGATCCTACAACCTAGGCTTCAGCAGTACATGGATAGAGATTTGATTTTAAGCTACGTTTCTTGCTTGATAATTCAGATACAGAAATAACTGAAATAGTAGCAAAGTTTCTCTGCAGTGCCATAGTTTTATGGCCTGGTAAATGATATTATGAACTAGGTTTTATTATGATGCTACTGTTATTATGATATCCCACTGTGATGTTACTCTGCAATTTTAATTTTATTCTCCTTGATTTTGTATTTAGACTATATATGCCAATAAAAGGCTTTGGATTGGATAGAGAACTGCCAGAAGTACAAACTGGGTTTCAAAGAGGTAGAGGAACTAGAGATCAAATGCCAACATTTGCTGGATTATGGAGAAAGCAAGAGAGTACCAGAAAAACATCTACTTCTGCTTCATTGACTACGCTAAAGCCTTTGATTGTGTGGATCACAACAAACTATGGCAAGTCCTTAAAGAGATGGGAGTACCAGACCACCTCACATGTCTCCTGAGAAACCTGTATAAGGGTCAAGAAGTGACAAGTAGAACCAGATATGAAACAACTGATTGGTTTAGCATAGGAAAAGGAGTATGACAAAGATGTATACTGTCACCTTGTTTATTTAATTTATATGAAAAGTACATCATGTGAAATGCCAGCCTGGATTGATCACAAACTGGAATTAAGATTGAAGGGAAAACATCAACAACCTCAGATATGCAAATGATATTACTCTAATAGCAGAAAGTGGACCTAAAGAGCCTCTTGCTCAGGGTGAAAGAGGAGAGCGCAAAAGTTGGCTTGAAACTCAGCATCAAAAAAACTAAGATCATGGCACCAGGCCCCATCATTCCTTGGCAAATAGAAGGGGAAGTGATGGAAGCAGTGACAGACTTCATGCTCCTGTGATCCAAGGTTACTGTAGATGGTGACTGCAGCCATGAAATTAAAAGATGTCTGCTCCTTGGGAGGAAAGCAATGGCAAACCTAGATAGCATAATAAAAAGTAGAGGCATCACCCTGCCAACAAAAGTCCATATGGTCAAAGTAATCATATTCCTAGTAGTAATGTATGGCTGCGAGAGTTGGACTATAAGGAAGGCTGAGCGCCGAAGAATAGATGCTTTTGAATTATGGTGCTGGAGAAGACTCTTGAGAGTCTCTTGGACTGCAAGGAGATCAAATCAGTCAGTCCTAAAGGAAATCAACCCTGACTGTTCCCTAGAAGGCCAGATACTGAAGCTGAAGCTCAAATACTTTGGTCACCAAATGAGAAGGAAGCACTCACTGGAGAAGACCCTGATGGTAGGAAAGATTGAAGGTAAAATAAGAAGGAGATGGCAAAGGATGAGATGGTTAGACAGTATCGATGCAATGATCATCAAATTAAGCAAACTCCGGAGCACGACAGAAGACAGGAGGGCCTGAGGAGGGCGGGGCTTCAGCACATCAACACAGTCCACACCAGGAATTACTCCTGGCTAAGACTGATTCTTCATTTTTGGGGGGGGGTTTCAAGGGATCTCGACCCCACTGGACCTCCTGGAGAGAGATCTGAAACAAGGGACTTGATTCAGGGCCCCTGCTTGAGGCAACAAGTGGCTGGAAGCCAAAAATCATCCCAGAAGCAGAGAACGAAGAAGATGCAGTTATTGCAGCCGTAAAAGCAAACAGATGTGAATGGCCCGAGCAGAGATTTAAGTGGAGCCTCATCATACATTGATGAAGAAACATTCCGTGAGTACCAGTGACAGCAACATTAAAGAACCTGATGATTTCTTTGACTAAGCCCCTATAAATCTTTAAAGGAAGGTAGAAGGAGAGGTGGAATTCTCCCCCTCCCCTCCGTGAAATTGCCAAAATGAGATAAGACCCATTAAAAGTATGCTGAGATAAATAGTTTCTGGGGTGAAGGAAGATTATCGTTTAACCTTCTACAAGAGAGCTATAAATTTTCCCTTCCAAAAAAAAGAATGAAAGAAAGATATTTAGAGTGAAACTTACTATCTTGTGACAACCCATTGTGATGTTATGCTTTATTGCCGAGAATTGAATAGAGGCGTGGGCTGATTAGTCTTTACCATAAATCATCTGCTGATGGCAGTGGCAAACAGCCTGAAAGAGACAATTGGTTTGCAGAGACCCCTTTTTTTGGATGTTAATGGTAAGGCAAATGACTTTAATGGAGGATATGCTTCCTTAAAGAAGTACAGATTGTTTTCAAGAAAAGAGATCTTTACATCTGAGCTTTGTGCTAAAATAGTACCCTAATTACTAAATGTCCCATTGAACTTAGTAAAAACTAAGTTAAAATGCCATTACATTAACTATTGGTCACCTGACTACTGTGGAGAGACTCTTGTGTGTGAACTTGTCTGGAGAAACTGTTATCGGGAAAACACTGTTGAAACTATTGAAAAAAAAATTCAAGCGGCATTGGGAAAAATGCCAGTCTGGAGATAGCTCTGGTGACAAATACTGGACACAGGCATTGTGTGAGGAATTTAGCACCATAATCTCACAGGCTGTCAATTTGGCACTGGAGAAGGTATTTCTTTCCATTCAGGATGATTGGCAGACTACATCAGCATGAATTGAAATCGTTCCAGAATTGGATCAAGACTCCAAACAAGACTTCAAGCAATTGGATCGACTTCGTGGAAGAATGGATTCACCAAAACACAGAAAAACAGAGAACTACAGTGAAGCATTTGAAGAGCATCTAAAACTTGGAACTTTTAAAGTCTTCAAGGGGAAACTAGTGCTAAAAGAATGGCAATTTATGGAGTTTTAACTACTTCAAGGATGAAATATGGAAGGTGAGACTTAAGGGAAAACCTCTTCATTTATGAGAATGAACAGCATAGATTTAAGATTATTCTTAAGAGAAGGATCCAGGAGAAAAAGAAGAGATTTAAACCTTATAAATAAGAATGGGTTTAGAAACCCCTTGATTTGTATTACTGGCTAGGATTGGTTAAGGCTATGTTATCTGATGCATATAAACTAAGTGGGAATTAGACCACTTGGTTTATATGCATATAACGAAGTGGGGATTATAATTCAAAAATTTAAGAATGCATTGAAGAGATTTAAATTTTACAGGATTGCTTAAAATTATATATGTGTTAAATTCTGGTTATGTAATACTCAAAATGATATAAATTGACTTATAATTAGATCTATATAAGGGATTATAATTTACAAATATTTTGATAGGGATTGAAAATTATATAACAAAAGTTAAGTATGTGTTAAGCTTTGGCTATGTAGCATTTATTTGATGTTTATTATATGAGTGGCAATTAGATTTATATAAGGGAATATAATTTGATGGGGATTTGAGGAGATGATAATGAAAATTGCATAACAAATGAAAAAAGACTTTTGTATTTCTGTATTGCATTAAGTTTGATTATAGAAAAGCGATAGATATATAATTTGGTGTACGGATTTTAGATGTAGGGGAACAATACCCAAATGATTGTAGAATTTTATTGGGTGGTAAAATTGAAAGCTAGATGTATAGAAAAATAGTAGAGTAATGTTTAGAGGTTGTTTAAATAGCTAACATTTTATGATAGTAAGCACAGCAGTTAGATTTGTTTGTATGTATGAGGTAGTTTAAAGAATAAAACACTACAAGTATAACTCTCATATATGTTTTGTTTGAAAATAATAAAAATTTTCTCTATAAAAAAAAGGAAGACAGGAGTGCCTGGGGTGATGTGGTCCATGGGGTCATGAACAGTCGGACTCGTCTGTGCGACTGAACAACAGCAACAATAACCCCACATAGCAGGCTTGGGGTGGGTTCCAGACAAGCCGAACTCCACACAATGCAGATTTACAATTAAAATTAAGAACATATAAGTCAATTAAAATTAAAACATATAAACAATACAGTTCTGTTCTCCACCAGTCTTCCCCCATTGGGCCAGGCAAATGAGAGGCTGTACTTGAAAACAGAAGCCCAGCGTGTGTCAAATCAGAATCTGGGAGACCCCACTCTGCCATGGAAGCTTGCTGGAGGATCTCGGGCCAGTCATTCACTCTTAGACTAACCTACCTCACAGGATTGTTGCAAAGATAAAATGGAGAAAGGAAGGATGTTGAAAGCCACTTTGCATCTCCATTGGGGAGAAAGGTGGCATATAACTGAAGTTAATTAGTAATTAATTATTTAACAAGAGATGTCTGCTAGAATGACTTTTGGTAGCCTGAATCCCAAGAAAAGTTACAACACCAGAAGGATGCTACCTTTCTCTTATGAAACCTCTTAAGGAGGTAGTAAGTGTCTTTCCTGTTCTCCACCATTCTTCTCCCATTGGCCAGGCAAATGAGAGGCTAAACCTGAAAACAGAAGCCCAGCATGGATTTAACTAGAAAGATGTGTGATCTACATAATTGTTTTAATTGCAGGCAACTCTACCCGGAAAAGTCCTGCTGTCAAACAAACCAAGGACTTTGGGGCAAAAATATCTCACAGCCTTGTAGAATAATGACATGAAAGAGATCAAAACGCTTATGATCACAGCCATTCTTTTTGTATTTATTTTAAACAGAATGGGTAATTTGGGGTGGATAATATGTTTAAAATGAATTTGATGTAAACTATTTTAAGTTATACATTCAGTGTTTCTGAGGTGGATCATATTTCTTATTCATCAGCATGGACAATCCCTTTACCTGGCCTGTGCTGTACAGCATAATCATACACTTTTAAAAGGAATGTCTATTGAAGCATGCATTGAGATAATATTTCCTCATCTCCTTAACACTCTTCAAAGCACTTTCATCCTATTCTTGAGTGATAAGACGCAGCAGCCAGGGAGTGGGGCCACCGGACTTTTTTTTAGTTTGTCCTTTGAGCATGCACAGAAATGCTAATGAGCCTGCTGGGATATGTAATTCATGGGGCCATCAGCCTTTTTTTTTTTTTTTTTTGTACTTTCAGCATGTGCACAAGTGCTGATGAGTCTGCTGCGATATGTAGTTCACTATCATCCTCCCTCTCTAATCTTTTCAATTATTCCCTTCCCCAAAGCACAGAAAAAATATGAAGTACAGAGGCATCTTTCTTTGAAAGTTTTTACAAAGAAAACATGGTTTTGAGAAGCCCCTGTGGCAGAGGAGGAGAGAGAGCAAGAGGTGCAAATATGAAGTTTTGCGCACATCATTTAGTAAACAAAATGTCGGCTGGAAAACAAGAGACGAGTCAGATCTGCCTGATGGCTTGGGTGCGCAACAGAGCGATCAGACAACAGGAAATCCCATTTGAAACCCACTCAGCCCAAAAGGACTGGACTTTCACAGGTATCAAAGAAACACACAGTAAAGGGAGGGAATGGGACGCAGACAACTGGGACATGACAGACAGATGTTGCTGTCTGATCATGCATTTTAAATCCAGAAGGGAACAGCAATGGTAATGAATCAAACTGCACATCTGATTACAGCCTTAGTTGAGTTGGGTGGTATCAAGTCAACCAGAGGTTGCTTCCGGGCCTAGGGTTGCCAGCCTCCAGGTGGGACTTGTAGATCTCCCAGAATTACAATTGAACACCAGACAACAGAGATCTGTCTGCCTGGAGAAAATGTCTGCTTTGGAGAGTGGGTGCAATGACATTATATAACCAGTATTGACCCTGCTTAGTTTCCAAGATCTAATGAGATTGGGCTAGCCTGGGCCATCCCGGTCAAAGCAGCTTGCTGTTAGCAGGGGCCAATCTGAACCAGAACCAAAAAGTGAAATGGCTCTTGCTTAGAGATTGAATTCCACACTTCATAGTATGACAATCCAGGAGGGCCAATGCACTACATCATTTATAAAAAAATAAAATAAAAATGGTCCAAAATTCTTTCCTTTGAACTGCTATTATTTATTATAGCTAAAAATAATCTTATATTTATTTATTATGCATTTATCTCTCCTTTCCTCTAATTATTTCATGGCAGCACATATGATTTCCCCCTCCCTCATTATATCTATATGATGAACCTATTAAGGGAGGTGAGACTAAGGGAGAGCAATTGGTTCAGGGTTATCTAGAGAGCGTCATGGCAGAGAGGGAAATTTATTTCTTGGTCTCCCCATTCCTAGTCCGATACTCTAGCCACTACACCACTTGTATCAGTGCTCTGATGTATGAATATTAAACATATAAGAAACCTAGCTACTGAAATATTATAACAGCAACTCTGTTTCAAGGTCTGGAGTAACTATTAACACTTCAGAACAGAATATCAGACAAATAGTAATCCTTGCTGTAGTGAAATTATTTGAGAGAATCCTCTGCATGAATTATATACATATAAAACATTCCCTCTGCTTTACCAACACTTTATATATTCTCAGAATATTGTCCACACACACACACAGTTACTTTCTTAGATAAATAAAACAATTTGATTTTAAAATAAATTATCTGGATAAACCACAAGCATCCCATCCGAGAAGAAAGCAAGAAACATCAGCACTTCAAACCATCCACTTCAGACTTCTTCAACCTAAGCAAATGTTTCCAGCACATAAACAGCTGTTTGAACCCAGTTCAGCCTTTACTGAGCTTTAGTATTATAACAACTGCTATCGTATCTTTGATGTAGATGCTGCAATCATAAACCTGGAAAAGAAGTTCAGTTTGTAAGGAATTATGGGTTCAGACATTTGGTATATGTTGTTGGCTGCGGAGATAATAATGCAAAACTACTATGTTACGATGACTCAATATCTCTGTCTGGCACAAGGTAACAAATACCTTTTGTTGTGATTGTATCAATGCTCGTTTTAATTCTGCCATGTAATAAGCAAACCAGCTAAGAAATGAGAGACCACATTAACTTCTACTAAACTTCCTGAATTCATTGATTGGCTAATTTGAAAAATAAAGTAGTTTATCTTGCATCACTTTTTCAACAGTACCATAGCTTCCATCAAAACTAAGAGGGAAAATGCAAATGAAGAAGCAAGGTCATTGGAAGGATTTGTCAAACGTATGATAATGATACTATCAATGACAGAATAGGTGCCAAGATCCCAGACCTGAGGCTAGGTTGCCAACTCTAGGCTGTGAAATTCCTGAAGTTTTGGGGGTGGAACCCAGGGAGGGATCTGAGCAGGGTCTAATGTCATAGAGTTTCCGCCATTTCATCCAATGTAACTGAACTCTTGAGTCTGGAGATCAGTTGTAACTTCAAGAGATCTCCAGGCCTTATCTGGAAGTTGGAAACTCTACCTGAGGATGTGGAGTAGTACAGCCTGCTAACCTCCAGAAAGTCCTTCCCTCATACAAAGCCCTCATACAAAGTTCTTGCACCAAATTTTCCTGCACACTTACATTTCCCAGGCACCTTGTTAGCCAAATTGCCACAGATTATTAATAATTTAGGGGAATTATAATGGCAAAGGATGAGATGGTTAGACAGTGTCATCAATGCAACGAACATGAAATTGAGCAAACTTCAGTGGACAGCGGAAGACAGGAGAGCCTGGCGTGATCTGGTCCATGGGGTCGTGAACAGTCAGATCCGACTGTGCGACTGAACAACAACAACAAAAATAGGCAATAAGCACATAAGGGAGCGATCACCTATGTATACAGGGGTCCCACTTCTTCCAGAAGCACCAGAAATAGATGCAGAGACCAACTTCAAAATGTAATGGTTTCTTTACTGATAGTACTTCACAAGCATACAACTCACAAACACAATCACAATTACACAGATCTAGGGAAATTAGATAGAAAAGGATAGCAACATGCTCATGAGCAGGATGTTTCATTGATGGGCAATATTTACCTGTCCTCAGCGGGATGAAGCAATCCACAGGAAAAATAAAGGAGACTATGGGGAATGGGGGTCATATTCTGGACCAGCAGAACATGTGGAGACTCTGGCTGAGCAAACCAAGAGCCGTGGAGGTATGGTGGGTCTAGAGGTAAGGAGAGAAAGCACATGGTCCTGCTTTTTTATGCACTGTGAGGCTGGGGGAAGGGCTTTGCTAACCACCTTCCTTGTACCATCCCCTTGGAGGTGGGCTTCACTGGTCACTTCCCTTGTGAAATCCCCTTGGTCAGTCCCAGGAAGTTGCTAAACTGAAAAAAACAGTTTCAGGAGTAAGGGGGCTTAATGGTTGGGCAATATTTAGATTCTATTTACTTTCAACAGTGGCACCTTTGGAGAACAATAGCTGAGTCCAGGGCTATTGTCTTTGGATGGCTCTGGCCAATGAGTTGATGGGTTTAGCTGGGCACTGGCAGCTAGCTTTTGTTGTTCCTAAGAGTCTACATCCAGCCTCTGGTGAAGGTGAAGAGGGGAGGGGGGGGGTTGCCTGCATGTTGAGAAGGTTTGCTCATGGAGTCTCCTTAGGATTTTAAGTTCTTGTTGCAGAGCATGGTGTTTTTCCATGGCACATGGTTACTGATTTCTGTGTGCTTTCTGTGTCTAGGGAGCTCGTCTCTCTTCCTGCTGCACTGCTGGTAAGAGATGGCAGGTAACCTCAGGAACCATTGGCACATCATTTCAGGAGGAGACTTTTCCTCTGCTGGCGTGTGTTTGCAGCTGGCATCACTTCAGGGTTACCATGCAGTTCAGTCCCTAGTTACACACTGGTTGCACAGTCCAGTTTTTATCACTTATGAACTATGAGTCCATAAGAGCACAATGAGTGCCTTGCAGGGCAACAACCTTCCCAGCCTCAGGAATGGTCCAGGGAAGGTGGAAGGAAAACCAGCACAGGGACTGAAGGTGTTCAGTCCCTGAAGTTGGGTAGTAGTGAGGCTGCTTTTGGATGGAGCTGATTCCTCACCCCAAGGTGGAGGTGAGTGTGGCCTTAAGGGGATTTGGTGTTGATGTAGAGTCCAGCAAAGACAGACACATTAGGGACCTTTATAGTTTTCCAGCCAGCTTCTTTCCCTGCAAGTTTTGCCCTGCCCTGTATGTTTGCAGTGCATGCTGTTGTAATATGCCCTTTTTCATAACTGTTCTCTTAATTAAGTATTACAGTATTTGTTTCATAGATCAGTCCTTTTTGTTCACTCTGCCCGGGGCCTTTACCCCTCATATTTGGTCATGCAGCATGGCATGTCCCAAATGAAGAGGGAGTTGCTGAGGGGGAGAGACGAGGCCAGACTAGCCTGGGCCATCCAGGTCAGGGCCCAAGACACTTTAGTCTTTATTTTTTACTATCTGAGGTATAAGTGAAACCACAGAATATACTGTTCACCTTCTTGTATACAGGACTAGTGTGCATATGTAATCTCTACTAAGAGTCTTCCTGAGGTAATCCTGTTGAAAATCAGTCAGAAATTTCTAGTGGCAGTCTTGCTACAAACATTTGCAAAATTCAACTCACTTATTAAAATATTATTATTTGAAAAGTTTCACCCCAAAATTCTGGCAACCATTTTGAAATTTATCATGCTTTCAACAAATTTGCCTATGAGTCACTCTCATGATATTTCAGTTTCTCACTGCCAGACCATCTGCATTCTCACGGTATATTAACCAATTCCTGTGAAAACATACTCACAGGGCAATTCTCCATTGTTTTACCAAACCCACATTGGAACAGAAATTTCTCTCTGCATTGCATGCTGCTTTCACTTTCTTTAATCATAGGGTTTTATGGTACCTTCTGCATAGATTTATGGCTATTCAGGGGTGACTTTGCAGTCGGTATGCCCCAAGGTATTTGAATGTGGTTTTGAGCTGCACCTTTTCCATATTGTTGAGGAAATGTCGAGCGAATGCTAGATGCAGAATCGCCCAAAGTAGTTTAACCCTTGATGCAGTGTGACATTGGATAAAACATGCATATTCAAGAACTATTTTTGCAACCTTAAATCAGCAAACACCATGATGCAGTGTAACTATAAGAAAGACATATTTCTACAAAATTCTGACTGGAACTTACAGTTCATTTTAGTTTTCAAAAATATGATTTGGTATCAAAAGTTTTAGTTCGGTCATTATATTCAGTTATTGCTTCAATTGATTTAAATAAAAAACACCTTCTGACAGTAACTCTTTATCCCCTCTATCAATTATGATAAAATTATTACAGACTGTGCCCCTCACTCAAAGCATTTTCTCTACCAAATTTCAGTCAGATTGAAGAATGTGTGCCCACTTTATATGCAATAGAAACTCTCACTCACGCAAGGAACCATAAGTGTCTGAGTGAGTTTTCTCCCTTTTGTGGGATCCTCAAGCGTATGAGAGAGGGTGTCTGTTTTTAAACAGCATTGGAGTGTGTGGGCAATGGGAGCTAAACCTTACCCCACTCATTACCTTGCTGTTCTTGGAAAGATTGATTTCAGCCTTATTCTCCCAGCCTGGCTTACATCCAGTACTGGAATTTCAAGCTTTTTCTAAGGCATGCAAAATAGTAAGTTTTAGGTCCTTTCACATACTGTTTAGAAAAAGACAGACCCTCATTTTCTTTACATGTGAATGGGAGGCTGCCTCTCTTTTTCTTTTCTGGGGCTAATAGCAGCCAGATGGTATAAGTTGTATTTGGGACACTGTGTGGGTTTGTTTTCACATGAAACGGAAGATGCCAACAGGTCTCAGCAATATGATCTTCACTGACCTCCCAAATAGAGAAAAGGGTATTGCAGATGTTTCCTAACTGCAGATTTCTCACACCTTATCTACTTTGGTCCTGTTTCTATCTGCTTCTTTCCCCTTCTATGTGTTCTGCAGCAACCAGCCTGATTGTGTTGTACAGGGCACAAACAATGCATTATTTTTCTCTCTGTTCCAGTTGCATTGCCTATTGCAGGTTGAGGGGGGGGAGAATACAGAGCATCATGATTAGTGAAAAGGCCTCAATCAACTTCCTCCAGCACATCTTAATCTAAACAATGAAAGGAAAAAACGCCCCCCTGCAGATATACTGCCATTCCCAAGGGACAGTATGTTGCCTCTTTACTTATCTCTGTAGGAAACTCCTGCCTTTACCTACTGCAAGCTAAATGTTTGCCCCTCTACAGAAAGGTAAGCACAGCACTAGGGTAGAAAACAGAATAGTAAAGGAATTTATAGATCCAGAAAACGTACATGAAGCCACTCCTGCAGTACAATGATTGAAATAAATGGAAAAGCTTTGAACAGAAACAACCATGCTCAGATGTCTGTTGGTGGGGATATCAGCTGATCATTCCAGTCAGAAGACATTATTTATGGCTGTTGGGGCTGGGGTGGGTATGGGGAGGGGGCTCGCCTTGCAGCCTGGGCTGCGGCGCCAGCCGCGGAGGCTCTCTTGGGGTTGGGGGGGGAAGGTGGAGGAGGTGTGTGGCCCAGTCCTGGGGTGGATGCAGGGAGGGGGCTCACCTTGAAGCCTGGGCTGCGGCAGCAGCTGCAGAGACTCTCTTGGGGTTGGGGGTGGTGGAGGAGATGTGTGACCCAGCCCGGCATGGCCATCAGGGCTGGGGTGGGTGCAGGAAGGGGGCTCACCTTGCAGCCGGGGTGCTGCACTGGCTGTGGAGGCTCACTTGGGGGGGAAGGTGGGGAGGCGTGCAGCCCAGTCTGGCAGAGCCATTGGGGCTGGGGTAGGTGCGGGGAGCAGACTCACCTTGCATCCTGGGCTGCAGCGCCAGCTATGGAGGCTTGCTTGGGGCTAAGGGGAAGGTGGAGGAGGTGTGTGGCCCAGCCTGGTGACATAGCCATTGGTGCTGGGTGGGTGTGGGGAGGGGGCTTGGCCTCACAGCCTGGGATGCAGCGCTGGCCATGGAGACTTGTTGAGGTTGGGGGGGAAGATGGAGGAGGCATGTGGCCCAGCCTGGCAGAGGTGCTGGCTGTGGAGGCTTGCCTTGGATCAGGATGGCTGAAAACCCGTTTCCTTTTTTCCTGTCTGAGTGGCATTATATCTCACTAATGTTTCTCCCCAAACCTCACCTTCCCCATTTTCCATTGCCGGATCTCCAGGAAATTCCCCACCCAAAATTTGCAACCCTACACCTTTGGTGTCCCATACTTTCTTATCTTCCTATACAAGCCCGGTGCGAATCCTCTGGCTTAAAGCCTTTGGTCTTCAACTCTCTCCATGGAAAGTATGAAATGCATTTCCTCATCCTCCCCCCACTGCCCTCTGTTTTCTTTGGTTGTCAAAGGAGGGATGATTTTTGGACCACGATCTTGTATTTTTGGTCATGTTACACTTTAAAGTGCTGTGTACATGGATATTGCTGTAAATGATCAAGTGTTTAGAGCTACAGCTAAAGCCTTCCGTTTCCAAACAAATGCTGTGTGTAAGTTAACTCTATGAATTAATGAACTCCAAAACATCTTATCATTAACAGCAGCCTTGCTTCCCCTCCCCACCCCATTTCAAGAATCTAAAGGAAATTTGGTGGGAGAAGAAGCTGGTGAAGAATATTAGGAATATATTGTGCTTGGGGGTAGACCTGTTCCCTGGAGGCTGGGTCTACCAATATAGTGAAAAGGGGTGGGTAGACTTGTTCTCTATAGGTCAGGTCTACCAATATAATGGAAAGGGGAGGGTGGAATACAGTGGGTGAAATTTTTCTTGATTCTGTTTTCTCTAATAATGTTTAAAGTATTCTTAAAATATAGTTTACATATAATTTAAGATAATTTATTCTGAGATTTTTACAAGGTTATGGAAGTAATCTAAAAAAACTAATTTACACGATAGTCAAATGTAGACCTGCTCACAGCTTTACTGCTAGTAGCTTTTTTTGCTCATGAGGTAGAATTTATGCTCACAACACTGCAGAGCTTAGAGGGAACATTGCCTGGCAGTGGGAATGAGGTTGTCAGCTTACAGGTGGAGCCTGAAGATCTCCCAGAATGATAGCTTATCTCCAGACTACAAAGGTCAGATCCCCTGGACAAAATAGGGGCCTTGGAGAATACACTCTCTGGCATTATACCCTGCTGAGATCTCTTTCCTCCCCAACCCCACGTTTCTCAGGCTCCATGTCAAAATCAGGAATTTCCCAACTAGAGTTGGTAACCCTAGGTTGGAAACATACTATCTGCAGAATTGACTACAACAACAATGTGCATTCCTAAATAGTATTATACCTTCCTAAATCTACTTTAATTAATGATTTAATTAGAGGGCAGTCACTTTGGTTAGGATGACACTATTAATTTGGGGTAGGTTTAGAATTCATAAGAACACTTATAGTACAATCCTATGCAGTATAAACCCAGTGATTATATAGTACTTCAGCATAAGAACGTTAATCTACACAGCAGAATGGAGTTTGCAAACTTGTTTACTTGTATAGGTTTAAATTTAGTTTATTAAAAATGGAATTATGTTTGTCAATACTTTTGGCTGCAATTCAACTATGAAATATAGAAATAAGAAACTACTGGTACCTATGGGTAAATACAAGTCATGATACTTCGTAATGCTGGTCAGGTAGGAACAGAATTATAACAAAACAATGTCCTCAACTGATTTCATTCAGAAGGTTTTGATAATTAACTATATCATCACGCAAATGAGCTTATAACTGAAGTATAGAATGAACTGGTCATACCAAGATGGTTACTACTAGGGGTGTGCATTCGGCTATATCTGAGCAAAAAAAAAGCTGGAAAATACTTGATTGGTATTTTTCAGCTGTTCTTTCAGCTGGATATAGATCAGAGTATTTTTCTGGCTATTTGAAATAGCTGAGCCCCCAAAATCCTGAAAATATTTGGGATTTTTCAGGACCACTGGATAGCGAAAGTTAAAGGACATTTAAAGGGATTGCAGTCATAAGAACATAAGAACATAAGAGAAGCCAATGCTGAATCAGGCCAATGGCCCATCTAGTCCAACACTCTGTCACACAGCGGCCAAAATATACCAGGGTCCATCAGGAGGTCCAGCAGTGGGGGCCAGGACACTAGAAGCCCTCCCACGGCTGCCCCCTCCAGCACCAAGAATAGAGTGTATCACCTGCCCCAGACTGAGAGTTCCCATCTATACCCTGTGGCTAATAGCCACTGATGGACTTCTGCTCCATTTCCCTATCATCCTTCACTTCTCCTTTTATCCCTTGGTCATCCAAGGGCCCCACTGCTTCCCTGGCTGGTTTCCTACTTCTAATGTATTTGAAGAAAGTTTTATTGTTGGCCTTTATGTTTTTTGCGATATGCTCCTCATATTCCTTTTTTGTTTGCCTGATCACAGACTTGCATTTCATTTGCCACAGTCTGTGTTCCCTTTTATCAACCTCACTGAGACTAGCTTTCCACTGCTTAAAGGAATCCTTCTTACCTTTTACAGCTTCCATTACTTTATTTGTTAACCATGCAGGCTTTTTTCTATACCTATTTGTGCCTTTCCTAACCTGCGGTATATATTTTTTCTGAGCTTCTAGGATTGTATTTTTAAATAGTCTCCAAGCTTCCCCAATGGTTTTGACCCTCTCCACTCTTCCTTTCAATTTCTTCCTCACATGTCCCCTCATACCAGAGAAGTTACCCTATAAATGCCTCCAAAGTTCACTCACAGCTTGCAGAAGGCATTTAAAGGGACTGTGATCCTTTTAAATGCCTTTCTCCCCTTCCATTGAAACTAATGGAGGATGGGACCATCTTCCCTGGGAGCCCATAGTCCAATCTTTTGAAACTTGGGGGGGGAGGTTTTGAGGAGAGGCACTAGCAGCTATGCTGAAAATTTGATGCCTCTACCTCAAAAAACAGCCTCCTCCCAGACCCCCAGTTACCCTCAGATCTATTCCCCATTATACCTATGGGGACCATTGACTATAATGGTCCCCATAGGGTATAATGGAGCTGGAAAAACTCAGGATTTCCAAAAAAAATCCTGAATCCAAATGCCACAATGGTATTGGGATTCAGGATATAGGAAAATACCTATATTTTTGGGGCTCAAATACTCGAGTTTGAAAAATACCATTTTTATACACCTAGTTATTACCCTGCTGTTTCTGAGGTATGGTGAACCAAGCACTTCACTACTCAAAAAAGTGCTGTTAGATGGCACTGAGCTAAGAGGCATTGACATAGCTAGGATTTAGAGGCCTTGGGGCAGCACAATATTGGGTCTCCCTGAGCCCTCCACGCTCCCTTTTGTGCATCTTAAAAGCAAATTCTTTCTTTCAAAACTGTGCCAATATTTAAAGGCATCTCCAGTCTTCCCTCAGGTTTCTTTCCTGGTACTTATTTTTAGCTAACATATATGATGTGTTCTATTTTTAAAAAGTAAATATAAGTCAAAAAGGCTTCTTCACTGCAGATTTTAGTACATTATACAGTATGACAAAAGTATAATTTACTAATTTAAGTTCCCCACTAGATTTAGTATCACACATAAAATGGAACCTTACCTTTTTGTTAGCTGTCTATTTTCAGCCTAAGCTAGCTCTTGGGAAATTGGAGGCTAATCTTGGATAGACTGTGTCCTGTTTTGAAAAAGAAGGAGAGTTGGATTTATACCCTGCCCTTCACTCGGAGTCTCAGAGTGGCTTACAATCTCCTTCCCTTCCTATCCCCACAACAGATACCCTGTGAGGTAGGTGGGGCTGAGAGAACTCTGAGAGAACAGCTCTGAGAGAACTTGTGACTGATCCAAGGTCACCCAGCAGCTGCATGTGGAGTAGTTGGGAATCAAACCCGGTTCTCCAGATTAGAGTCCACAACTTTTAACCACTACACCAAACTTTTGCCAGTGGGTAGTGCTTCAGTCAGTCCTTCAGGCCGAGCTATTGGAATTCTTGGCCTCGGCTGTGCTCTCTGTGGTTTCTCATCAGTCACAGTATGGAGAATATGCAGAATATGCACTCAGATATGAGTTGTGGAAATAAACCTAATACAACAGCAGTGGACAGGAAGAGCCTGCTTTGGTGGGGAGGGTGGGATATAAATTGAATGAATGAATGAATGAATGAATGAATGAATGAATGAATAAATGAATGAATGAATTCAAAGTCTCTATGTTCTGTGGCAATTGCCCACCTTGCCCTTGTTATCAGAACTGGGGAAATAAACCAGTCCCAAATAGATAGAGTTGCATTATCTAAAATTTACTGCAACAGGATTGCAAGAACCACTGACTCACCATAGGACTTCCAGTAGCAGAGAGACCTTTAGTATATATTACTTAGAAGCAGAAAAGAAGAGAAAAGAAAACAAACTTTGAACAGTAGGGAGCATAACTGACAATACCCCTTATAGTTAGAAAAGACTTAACCCTCCAGTATTAATATATACATAATCAAACTGCTGACATACTGTCACCTCTCTGGCAGCCCCATGAATTCAGTATCATTGGTAAGAGGAAGCTCTTTCTCACTGCTATCACCACCACAGTGTAGGCTTTAAAATGAACTCTTAACTGCATTTGTTCCTGTGATCCAGTTGTCTGCTTTGACATATCCTGGAGCTTTTGATTAAAAGAATAAGATAATCAGTTCCATTTTGGAACACTGGTCTTACTCCAGTCTCTCACTGTGGAAGTTTTTTACTGAACTGCTTCATTATTCTATCATCATAAATTAATTCAACAAATATATGAAACAAAAAAGAGGGAAAGGCTATATATACATTACACCCCTTCTCTATTTGTAAATTTTGTGAGACTGTGTGTGTGTGTGTGTGTGTAAACTGATAGTGAAGGACTCAATTCTAAAAGTCCCTGAATTCTGACAGCTTTTCATTCACTAAGAGATAACTGCACTAGTCAATCCGCAGGATCAGGCTCTAATCCAAAGCAAACCTCCAGACACTGCTGAAAATGTGTGATTAAAATAAATCTTCAAGGACATTCTCTTCATTTGAGATGCTATTTTTCACCTTCAAAAGTCTATGAGAGACTGAGAGCTCATGTTTTCCTTTGATATCTTTTGTTTATGATCTGAGTCACACTAAAAGATGGGGACTTTTTGATCTTCAGGCCTAGTGAGTGCCAACAAGGGAAAGACTCATGGAATACAAAAGAGCACTTGACAAAAGAGGGAGTAAGCATCTCCTTTGAGACCCAGCTACTTCTTGAAGCTCTTATAGAGAACCTACAATGCTAAGCAAAAGAATGAAGCAAGGCAGTCTAGTTCTCCCCACTTTCTATGATACTTTCCCTCGGAGAAGACACTGAGGCACTCTCCAACAAAATATTATTTTTCCTCCTCAAATGTAATCTAGCGGTTGTCCATGACCTGAAAATGCTAATTGTATATATATGGGGAAAGCCCAGATGCACACCTATGTAGTCATAGGTCAAAAACTTGAAATACCCATGGCATTTGGGACAGGGCTGCTCAAACAACAATGGGCCCACAGATAAAGATTCCCTTACTCCCACCCCAATATGCTGATTCAACTCAAGCATCACATTAAAATTCACACTATTCGCCAGGTTCCATGGCCCCCAGGGTAAGCAAAACCACCAGAACTTTGTACCCTTACCCACCCACCCCCCGACAGCCCTGACGTTGGATTTTTACTGACGCTGCAAATAGGTAAAGGAAGCAAGCCTAAACAGGTCTATATAAAAGTAAGTACAATATTACTCAGCGGGACCTATTCTCAGGAAATGTCCTTAGGATTGCAAACATGGGGTAGTTTTGGATTGGGCCAGCTCATGTGTAGATCTACCCAGCTGGACAATTTTGAAATCCTCAGGTAATGACTGGATTCTGACAAGGCAATCTTATTCTCTATAACTGAACTAAATTTTGTCTACCTCTAAATTTACCCAGATTATCTTCAGATTTGTCCACAATTCAGAATAGGTCTAATTTGTCATCTGAAGGATCATTTCCCCTTCTCCTGCTTTTAAAATGGAGGAATGATGTATAATGATGTGTCTCCACTGGGGAGAGATGTGGGGTATAAATTATTTTTATTTTTGAGGGGAAAAGGCTCAACACAATCTTTAACCAGATATTTCATGCCCCCCTCCCCCCCTTTCATGGCAAGAAATGAAATGATGGCTTTCTAATAATCCAAAATAACTAAAATGGGGGGAATTGGTTGCTGACGGTAAGATGACAAAACATTTTGAGGGAATTAATGAGTTATATCAATGCCTTTGGACACTGATGACAGTTTCAGAAATGACTCACTAATATGAATTCCAATACAATCACTTATCAGAACAACCTTGTTTACTTTAACTCTGCCTCTTAAGAACAACAACAAAGGACATAGTAGCCAAAAAAAGTCTTCAGCCATTCATACTTTACTTTGTATTTTCTTCCCAAATACATTGCTCTGCCCTTGAGAATAAAAAGGTGATAGAAATGGCAGACTATTTTGGCAGCATAATCATACAAAAATACTGACTGGATTCAAGTTTCTTGTTCTTTACCTTTCAAGATTATCCTCCTTTTTAGTAGGGGGAAATAATGTTATGCTTTGAGGATCATAGACATTTATTGCAAAGTGCTATTTCTGCTTTGCTACTATCACATTAAAAGCATGAACTAATGGCTGGCTATGATGAGCTTTTCTCAAAGAAATACCCATTTTTAGTGCTGTATTGATGGTGTGTCATAACCCTTAAATGACAGTGAAAATAATATCAAAAGAAAAATTCAGTGATGAATTTCACACTGAACACCTTATAAAGCAGAAAAACATAGTCCTTGTGGAGTCTCTGTGGAATACTATTAAACTTCTGCTCCCTTGAAGCCAATAGTTTTACTCACTATTGAACAAAGATAGAGAATCTCCTCACATAGAATATTAGGGCAAGGGCATTCAAAACAGAGACTGCAAAGGCCAACATCTTTTCCTCCCTTAGAAATGAAAATTGTTGGGGCACTCATCAAAGTGGGCACTATTTGTTTCAGCTGCCCTATACTGATTGTCAGCATGCTGAGAGTTGAATTCCAGCCTGAAACTACTTGTTAGTGGAATACATGGTTAGAATTCAGACTGGTGTCCAAGAAAGAGACATGGGACCACAGCATTGACAGGGATTAAAGACAACCTCGTGGTTTTCAACAAAGAATTTTAATGTCCAGTCGCAGAGACAATAATGAAGAACTCAGTGAAGTACTGCTTGCATAATTGAAATTTAGATTAATGGGCATATATCCAGATATAATTTAGATTTAATAATGCATCCTAAAAAGGGCCTGTGGGAGATGGGTTCTGTACTCCCAGTATATAATTTCCCTTGGAAGGAATACAGTTGGCAGCAGGACTTAGATGCTTAACTTTGTTTGGATGATACCCTGGAGGATACTTCTGGAAAAGTCGTTTATCGATTGTAAGAATCAATGTGCTAATGAAGAAAAGTCAAAATGGGGCATAAATGAACAGTGTTCAACATTACAGACAGATCCAGTGCCATGATCAATCCTGCTGTTTAAGCCAGTGTTCCTATGTAGGAAACAGTACAATTGCAGGACATACTGTACTGACCTCACACAAAGCTGTCATCCAGGACAGAAATCTATCCAGTACATTTTATCCTCATCTTGTCCTGACGAGCAAGGATGGTACAGGTAAGTTCGTCTCAGAGAGAGACAGATAGTATATGGCCAAGGTCTAAGTAGGGAATTGAACTTGTGTCACCTGGACCAGGTTCAGAATTCTAACCACTCAGAGTCTGAAATGAAGTTTGGGTCTGTGCAACAAGTTCCACTGAACTTTTGAAGCTTCTTCATAGAAGCAGCACCCTACACCATCCAACAAACTGCCAATGAAATGCAGGCAATTTTACAAATGCCCCCAGTTTTCTTAAATACTCTCTGATATTACATGAAGAAAAACAGTGAACTTTACTTCACAGGAAAGTTAAGTGTGATGACTGACTGAAACACCTTGGAATATTTGCACATACAGGGTCTGTATTTGCGCATACATTAGTGTCTAGAACTAGTGCAATGGCTTTAGACAAATGTATGATTATCTACCCACTGGTGCTGCCAGTTCCACATGCAGGGCCAGCTAGGCAGACACAGATCAGAGGTCTCAATGTATGGGAGGAAGGGTTTAGATTTGTTAGGTTCTGGGATAAGCCAAACCTGTACAAAAGAGATAGGCTTCACGTGAACCAAAAGGGAATCAGGCTGCTGGTGACTAATATCAAAAAGGTGTCAGAGTAGCTTTTAAACTAATCCCGGGAAGGTGGGGGGAATCAATAGGAGCTGGGAAGTCTCCAGTTCGGGACAAGTCAGTCCAAAGGGATAATTGTGTAAACGCTCAGGGTAATATTGATAGGAGCAATAATAGAACTTGTTAGGGCACAATGGCAACTGAGGACATTTGTGGTGACTAAGGGGCTGAGTGAGGTGAGGGTTACTGGAGAGGAAAACACATTATAGGTGTCTATATGCCAATGCTAGAAGTCTCCGAGCCAAGATGGGGGAGCTGGAGTGCTTGGTGTTCAATGACAATTTAGATATAGTAGGTATCTCAGAAACATGGTGGAATGGGGAAAATCTATGGGATACAGTCATTCCTGGGTATAAGCTCTATAGGCAGGACAGGGAGGAACTGGTTGTTGTTGGTGTTGTATTGTACATCAAAGAGGACATAGAATCCAATAAATTAGAAAATATCAGGGGAATTAATTCCCCAACAGAAGCAATATGGGTGGAAATACTGGGCCCTTAGGGTTACTTTAAAGTGGGGGTGTACTATCACCCACCTGATCAAACCGTTGAGGCTGAAAGCAATAAGGGAAGTGGCAATTTATTAATTAAATTATTAAATTTAATCGGTACTGACAATTAGTACAAAGTAAAGCAGATAATGGTATTATACTGGGAGACTTTAACTACCCTCACATTGACTGGATAAACATGTGCTCAAGTCATGCTATGGAAATGAGATTCCTAGACTTCATAGTTGGTCACAGAACCAACCAGAGGTGTAGTGATTGTGGACTTGGTTCTGAGTGGGTCTCAAGACCTGGTGAGAGATGTAAGAGTTGTTACACCATTTGGGAACAGTGATCACAATACTATTAAGTTCAGCATTCAGGTCAATGGAAAAGTTACCCCTAAAGTCCAAAACTGTAACATTTGGTTTCAAAAGAGGGAACCTTACAAAAATTAGGGGAAAATTTAAAAGGGAAACCAAAGAGGAAACACAAGAGAATAAATCCCTGGAGACTGTTTGGAAGCTATTAAAAACCACAATAATTGAAGCCCAGATATAATGCATTCCACAGGTAGGAAAGGCACTGACTCTATTAAAATGTTCATTCTCCTTAAATTTGTATTTCTCTTCCATACACTTCCTGTTAAATTATCTATACCTCTTATATGAAGTTGACAAAAAATATTAAATTCCTTCTTGTGGGATTCTATAAAGGCCAGAATTAGCTTCTCAACACTCTGTAGGCCGGCAAAAGATGGTGGAATGGCATACCCAAATTTGTTGGCTTACTATGAAGCAGCCCAATTGACCAATTTAATCATGCTACTGCACCTAGGGATGGCACTGGACTGGACCATTTTAGAACAGTCTTACTCCCCTAACAGATTGTTACAGGAAATCATTTGGAACACTAAATCTGATAGACCACCTATGGTTCCCAATAATCCTTTCCTATTTACTACTCTGTCGATTTAGGACAAACATGGATGAACCTTAGCACCTCCAACATCCCTGTTATCCACCTTCACAGGCCAGTCTCGGTTCATTATAACATTATAAATTATTATAAAAATACAAATATTTATTATGGTGTACACATTGGTAAAAGATAAAATAGGTTAAAAAAAATGATCCAAATATCAGACTCTTAAAACTTTTTACACACATAGCTGATAGTTTTACATATACAATTGATGGGTATATCTTATGACCAGTAGACCATATGTGTTTCCGCCCATTAGGGCCTTCCTCAGTGGTCAATATTACTATTGTAAAATAACACACACCCAGAAATAAATATGTGAAAAAAGATTTTCTTTAGAGCCAGGTGTTGTTTTCTGGAATTGTCAAAAGGGAGAGAAAAAAGTCAAATTAGTACATATCAAATGCGCATAATAATAAATTTTAAAATACCAGAAAATTTTTGCTGTTGTTACCTCATGTGATGTGCAGTTGCTATAAGTTTACACAGTGGGCCATGGATAATTTCTCATGGCAACTGCACATGCTCTCCAAATTGTTCTACACCAAAATGGAAATTAAATAATTGTTAGAATTTATAAATAGTATAATTATACAAATAATTTTTAGCCATAGAGTATTTAAATTAGCCAGCCAATGTGTCTGGATCTGTGTCCCTTCCATAAAAGGTAGTACATAAGAACATAAGAACATAAGAGAAGCCAATGTTGAATCAGGCCAATGGCCCATCTAGTCCAAAACTCTGTCACACAGCAGCCAAAATATACCAGGTGCCATCAGGAGGTCCAGCAGTGGGGCCAGGACACTAGAAGCCCTCCCACTACTGCCCCCTCCAGCACCAAGAATAGAGTGCATCACCTGCCCCAGACTGAGAGTTCCTATCTATACCCTCTGGCTAATAGCCACTGATGGACTTCTGCTCCAGATGTTTATCTAATTCCCTCTGAAACTGTCCATGCTTGTAGCTGCCACCACCTCCTGTGGCAGTGAATTCCATAGGTTAATCACTCTTTGGGTGAAGAAGTACTTCCTTTTATCTGTTCTAACCCAACTGCTCAGCAATTTCATGGAGTGCCCACAAGTTCTTTTATTGTGAGAAAGGGAGAAAAGTACTAATGTTACATCGATATATAGTAGGACCCAGGGGTGATGCAATCACCCACATACATTACATAACACTATTGCCATGGGACAATTTTTTTTTTATTATTTTCCATACTGGGAGGGGGTAAAGAGGAGAGAGAGAGCAAAAAGAATGGGGGGAGGAATCACAAGGTCAGCACTACCAAATACAGAATGACAGGTGTACATTTTCTCAAAAGCAGCAGGTCCAGTCAACTTCTTCATTCAGTCCTTGAGGAGTTAATGTCTGTAGATGATGTATCCAAAATATATCTTTTTTTTGAAGAAGAAGTAGTTTGAGCATGTTTAAAGTTTTAGTTTGAATTGTTTCTATAATTCAGAATTAGGCAGTCTTTGTCCTACAAGAGATTAGGACAGGCTCCTGCTGCCTGTGCTGACCAGCCTGTCCAGGCCATGAGCCAGAGATATGAGGGAACTCTGGGAGGCAGCAGAAATTCAGCC
The DNA here is from genome assembly GCA_029375565.1 of Gekko gecko. Lineage (NCBI taxonomy): Eukaryota > Metazoa > Chordata > Lepidosauria > Squamata > Gekkonidae > Gekko > Gekko gecko. The sequence continues at coordinate 116,044,210 of JAPDNY010000007.1, forward strand.
ACTCCACAATCAGCTGGATTGGGGAATGAATGGAAGTTTCCCTGCTCTCTTGGGCAAGAGGCTGAAGCAGAGCCAGAGGCCAGTCCAAGGAGAGATCCTATCCTGAACCCACAACCTCCAGAGGTAGAGAGGATTGTGTTTAATCCCTTTTGATTTATGCCCTATTGGTTCATAGTGTGTGCTTACTCCTACAGTTGTGCCTTATTCATTTAGTGTGTGTGCTCTCCATAATTGTGTAAATAGTTAAATAAATTCTTTTATTTGGGCTAATAATCTGTGTTGTGCTCTGACCACATAGTCTCCCCTGCTCTGCACAATACCAAAGAGAGGGGGGAGCCCAGGGAAGCAAGGAAAGGCCAGACCCATAGGTTGCCAACTTTCCAGGGAACCCCCAAACATTGGGGATTCCATCTCCAAACAGGAAGATTCGGCTAGAGGGGTCTCACTGTCCCTCTAAAAAGGCAGTGACAATTCAGTGAGTGATGGCAGTGAACTTAAGGAGTGAGATATGCCCATGGGATGAGGGTGGAAGACAGCTAAATTGTAAACTGGGGCCCATTTCGCCACAGTAGGCAACTGAGCTTGGTTCAGACAAAGGAAGGAAACCCTTTGCAGGCCTTTGTGAGGAACTCATTGGGTACAGTCCTGACTAGGGTTGCCAGCTCCAGGTAGGGAGATTCCTGGAGATTTTCTGGTAGAGTCTATGGAAACCGGGGTTTGGGAAGGGGAGAGTCTCAGCTGAACAGAATGCCATAAAGTCCACCTTCCAAAGCAGTTATTTTCTCCGGGGGGGAGAGATCTGTTGTCTGGAGTTCAGTTGTGATACCTGGTGATCTTCAGGCTCCACCAGGAGGTTGGCTACCCTAGGTGTAACAGTCAGCGCTTCAGAGCAGGGTCTCCTAGATCCAGGTTCTTGCTGTAGAAGCTGAGTGGGTGATTTTGGACCAGTCACAGACTTTCAGCCTAAGCTATCTCACAGGGTTGTTGTGCAAGTCAAAAGGAGGAGAGGAGAATGATGTAAGCTGCTTTGGTCCCCATTGCAGAGGAAGACTACTTTCCCTTCTGGGAAACCATTATTGCCAATCTCCAGGTATCAGCTGGAGAAAGTGGTGGACCTCGTGTCCTTATACCCTGCTGAGATGGCCTCTGCCATGACAGCCACTATGACATGAAGGTCAGTGTTTCAGAGCACCATAGAGGCTGCATGTGTGTGGGGGGGGAGAGATGTAAAGCTGAAGAGAGGGAAATAAAGGTAGGTTGATGCTGGGCTGGGAGGGAGATAGGGTTGCCATGTGGGAAATTCCTGGAGATTTGAGGGATGGAACCTGGAGACAGTGAGGTTTGAGGAGGGTTCGGACATCAGACAGGTACAATGCCATAGACTCCACCCTCCCAACTAGCCATTCCCTCCTGGGGAACCACTGTTGCCAATCTCCAGGTGAGGGGTAGAGATCACTCAGAATTACAACTGATCTCCAGGACAGAGGGTGGAGGAGAAGGAAAGCTGAAATCAGAGGGACAGATAATGGCAGGTTGATGCTTGGCTGGGAAGGAGATAGAGTTGCCAACTCCAGGTTGAGAAATTCATGGAGATTTGAGGGGTGGAGCCTGGAGAGGGTGAGGTTTAAGAAGGGGTGGAACCTCAGACAGGTACAATGCCATAGACTCCATCCTCCAAACCAGCTATTTCCTCCTGGGTAACAATTGTTGTCAATCTCCAGGTGAAATCACTCAAAATTACAACTGCTCTTTAGGTAGCAGAGATCAGTTCCTCTGGAGAAAATGGTGGACTTTGTATCATTATACCCTGCTGAGGTCACCACAGCAAATTGACACTGAGTGCCCAGCCTTGGCACTCTCCCAGAGCCTCTTTCTAGAGCTCATTGTATTTATTTCCACAATGGGCCTTATTCCTAGTATATATATGTGTGTGTGTCTTATTGTAACTATTGCATTTGCTATTGCATTTGCTATGTATTTTCTATCACATGTACTAGTTATGCTTTTACTCCATTTATACATGTATTTGCTTGTAGAAAATAAAGCTTTTTTAAAAAGGCACTGCCAAGTGTAAAAGAAGTAAACACAACGGGAACACGGCGATACTGAACTCAGTTAAACAACACAACACTACTTATCCCATGAATAGACTCAGTTCAAAGTTTTTTACCACTCAAGGCTTTTATAAATTGTTTGGCGTATGTTTTAACACAAATCAAAAACAATACATAAGATCACTGTAAATATTACAATAGCTCCTTAGCTTTTAACATTTAACACTTGGCTTTGAAAAACACAGACGAAGCCTTCCCAGTCAGACTAAATAGACTCAAAAAGTCTATAGACGCTGTGGTCTTCTTATTAGTTGCCACATTCCAGGTCTGTTAAGGAGGCTCCAAACAGGTTGCCCCCATCCCCTCCATTAGTAGCTCCTGTAGCAGTGAATTCCATGTATTAATCACTGTTTGGGTGAAGAAGTACTTCCTTTCATCTGCAGCTACTAACAGCACCGTGGGGAAAAAGTAACTTTCCTCCCCACCATAGAGAACAATGGAGGGAATGGGGGCAACCTGTTTGGGGGCCCGTAGAATTGGACCCCCCGGTACAATGTTCTTGAAACTTGGTGGGTATCTTGGGGAGAGGCTCCAACAGCTACCCTGTGAGTTTGGAGCCTCTCCCTCAAACCCCTTCCTCTCCAGCCCCCAGAATATACCCTATGTTTTCGCCATTGACTTCAATGGCCCATAGGATATAATGGGGCTGAAATAGACATTGGGCTGGCTGAAAGACTCCCGAATGGCTTGTACGGCCGAAACTGACGTGCAGGAGCCTTTCTGCCCTTCGAAGCTCCCGGAGTGCAGCGCTTCCCCCCCCCCCAAAAGACCCCTGCCTACACCACAAACAAATATTAAAAAGTCTTTTACGTGGTCATGAGTATTCATTTTGAATTGAAAACCAGAAAGTCCCAGCTTCGGTTCTAGCCTCTGTCACAACACATATACGAATGCACTATAAACATTCAGAGGACACTGTTTCCATTTAGAGTACTAAGGCACTGACTAGTGTGATACCAATAAGTGCATCTGTGATGCAGATTTCTTCAGCAAGAATTCTAACAGAAGTATGTGAAAGTGTTCAGTTCTGGGCTACACAGTTTAAGAAGGATGTTGAAAGCTGGAACATGTCCAGAGGAGAGCAACAAAGACAGAGAAGGGTCTGGAGACCAAGTCCTATGAGGAAAGGTTGAAGGAGCTAGGTATGTTTAGCTGGGAGAGGAGATGACTGAGAGGCGATATGACAACCATCTTCAAGTATATGAAGGGCTGTCATATAGAGGTTGAAATGAAGTTGTTTTCTATTGCCCCAGAAGGTTAGACCAGAACCAGTGGACTGAAATTAAATCAAAAGAGTTTTCAGCTAAACATAGGGATGCCAGACCTACCCCCCCTGGTGGGGGCAGGGGTCCCCCACTACCAGGTCCTACCTCTCCACAGCTGGCTGGTGGGGAGATTATCCCCAAACAAGGAACACCTGACATTTCAGTGACATGCCTACGTGACTTCAATATGACCCAGAAGTGACAAATGCATGTAGGGGATGTCAGGGCAATGCTCTGGTTTTGGGGCAAAAACTCCATGGTAGAAGCTTATTTTAGCATAGAGTTTTTGCCCCAAAACAAGAGTGTTGCCCTGATGTGCCTATGTCACTTGGACATATTGTGCCTATGTCACTTGGAAGTCACATGGACACATTGCTGAAATGCAAAGAAACTCCCAGCTCCCGGTAAGCTCACCCTAATCCCCTCCCCACTTGGCAACCTAGCTAAATATTAGGAAGAAGTCCCTGACAGAGTGGTTCCTCAGTGGAAGAGGCTTCCTCAGAAAGTGGTGAGCTCAGCTTCTTTGGTGGTTTTTAAACAGAGACTATATAGCCATCTGACAGCAATGTTAATTCTGTGACCTTAGACAGATTATGAGAGGGAGGGCGGGAAGGAATGATCCAGTGCTTGGCTCTCGTGGTCTTTTCTTACGTGTCCAAGGTAATGCCAATCACGATTTTGGGATTAGGAAGGAATTTTCCTCCAGGGCAGTTTGGCCAGGAATTCTGGAGGTTTTTTTGCCTTCCTCTGGACATAGAGAAAGGGTCACAGGGGGAGTGGAGAGTGTGAGGTAGTTGTGAATTTCCTGCAATGTGCAGGGGTTTGGACTAGATTGCCCTTGAGATCCCTTCCAGCTCTATGTTTCTATATTTACCATTGGGTATGTTCCCACAGAACAAATGAAGCCTTCTTCCCTGCACACACTTGGAATTCTTCTTCAAGAGTGGCATTCTGTGTGTGCATGTATATGTGCTTAATGGTGGGTACCAGAGAACATCTTGCCTGTAGCTCCCCAAAATCTTGAGCCAGTCCTGTTTGAAAAGCAGATTCCTGTTTCTTTTCTGGATTGGCTTTCAGGCCTGGTTGGTATATTTTAATTGGCAAACTATAGTTGAGCGTTTAATTTTCAAGAGTCTATAAAATCATAGCAATGTAGACCTCTTCTTTTGTTTAACAAATAGACATTTATTAATATTTAACCATTATAGGCCGTTAGGAACACGGTTAGCAACAACCAAGTCTCAGCAGCTGATTAGGGCTATATTTATTCATTTTTATCATCTTTGTTGCAGCTTGTCTGATAGCTCAGGGGTTTCTAATTAGCTATCTAATTCAGTTTCTAAAGATGCATAGGGAAGAATTCTGGTTTGCAAATCTCTCTGTGTGACCCAAGTCAACTAGCATTACCTTCACAATCCTAGTTCACACATTCTCCTTTGTGTCTTCAAAACCTTGAAGGTTATATGTACATTAAAATATACAGTTCATCTCTCAAATGTCATGCTGATGTCAGCCTGTGTGTCCCTATTTTGCTGCTACCAGCAATGGATTAAAGAGAATAGGAATGCTGTTTTGCAGTCAATATAAACAACTGCTTCATAGCATTCATCCCTTTTTAGAAAGACATAAAGAGAGCCCAACTCAAACAAGGCCCTGCTGTTTTCATTCACTCTTTCCATTTGAGTTTAGTTTACACAAGGAATCTTGTGCAGACTCCTTTGTTTTCTCATTCCTCCATTTATATACTTTTTTGTTACTGAGGGATTTATAAGAAATGTTCCTAGTAAACAAGAATATATGTGCAACAGAAGAAGGAATGTAGGTTTTCCAGAACTTTATAACATGGGTACACATAGTCAAAGAGAAAAACCATAACAGGAATATCCCAGTGTGTTCGGAGCTATGCATGCAGGGGTGTTGAACTCATTAGTTATGAGGGCTAGATCTGACATAAATGAGACCTTGTTGGGCCAGGCCATGTGTGTCATAAAAGGTAATGCCAGGTAGCAGATATACAGACTTTATAAAGGACACAGACAAACACAATTAAAGATTTTTAAACTTTAAATAACACATTTTCAGTGAGTTTGACACCCTAGAATTGCTCAAAAACATTGTGTTCTTGGGGGGTGGTATTATTCTGTGTCTCAACACTTTCTCTGCACAATTAATTCACCTTCTTGGCTCATTGATCAGACTTTCCACCTGATCATCTGAAACTGTCGGGAGAAAATATTATTCTATACCATTTTGTCTTTCAGGTAGGTTTGGGCTTTCCTGTTTTGCTTATGTTCCTGACTCTACTTGATGGTTTCATTTCTCATACTCACATTCCTTTACCAGTGTGTTTGTTTAGGTCGCATTCAGATGGGCACTTCAATCCACTCTTGCCCCTCCTCTAATTGAGCCAGATTATTTTGTGCCAGAGAATCATGATCAGACTCACCCCTTTTAGTGTGTTTCAAAGCGCTTCTACCGACCCTGGAGTGACCAGATGGCAGCAGGCATGGAATCAGCCTGTCAGCCATTTTTTTTGAAAATTTGGTCCTTGGAGCATGCCCACAAGCACAGATGAGCCTGCTGGGATATGTAGTTTGTGGGGCTGTCAGCCATTTTCTTTACAAGTTTGCCCCCTGAGCAATCACACAAACACTTGCTGGGAATGCTGGGATATGGAGTTCACAGCTGTTCTCTCTCTAATCTTTTCAATTTACCCCTGAATAACAGAGGCATCTTTCTTTTAGGGTTTTTAAAAATAAAACAAAATTTTGAGGAGCCCCTGTGGGGTGGGGGGAGGTGTGAATAAGCAGTTGTGCACACATTGCTAAGTATATTTTTAAAAATGGTGGATGGAAAACAAGTGATCAGTCAGACCCGCCTGATTGCTTGGGTGCTCAAGAGTGCAATCAGACAGCACAAAATCCATTTTGGAACCAGCTCAGATCAACAAGACTGGACTTTCTCAGGTATCAAAGAAACACATGGCAAAGGGAGGGGGAGGGGACTCGGACGACTGGGGATTAACAGACAGATGTTGCTGTCCGATTGTGCACTTTAAATCTGTAAGGAAACAGCAAGGGCAACGGATCAAAGGTCATGTGAACATGACCTGAATGTGTTTACTGAACACTCTTGTACCTCCTTCTATAGTCTCTTCTCTCATTTCATGCTTAGAATTTGGGGGTTAAAAATAAGTAAGGTATTCTTTTACTCTAGGAAATTTTTGAAAATCATCCAGGATCTTCCTTTTCTACACGACTGCTCCTTTTCCTACCACTTACTGCCTTTTCCTTCTTATTTTAATTTCACACCAAGTACGTAATTAGAGAGTTAGAGTGGACTAATAGTCCAGCCGTCCTGCACAATTTACTGCTTGGAGTTTGGTCAGCAGGCCTCCTGGCTTATCCTGGTTTGCCCTGACTCGGCTTTCTATAGTGTGATCCTTAGTCTGGATCCTGTAAAGTGTTGGATCCTATCTGTGGAGCACAGTCTTATGAGGAAGTACCAGACTCAGCTTGATACATAACAATAGCCATTAAAATGTAAGGAAATTCTTGCCAACACCCGTTCTCCACACCCTAAAGGTTTTCATGATGAAGGAGGCTGATTTTGGCCTGTTTTCTTTGCTCTGGACAGCTTAATTAGTCCAGCTTCCATTTTTTTCCAGGACCCCAAATTCCTTTTTTTTTTTTTGCCCCCTGAAGGGGTATTTTTTATTGCAATTTCTAAAACTAAAATACTACATATGAAATAAGGATTTACACACTAAGGGAAGAAAGAAAGGGTACCTCTAAAAACCCGAGTGGGTGTCATACAAACTGCTACTGTGACTTCATAAAAAACTTAAGACAGTATAATTTATAAGTTTTTTCAGAACTTCAGAGTTATGATAACAAATCACTTCTTATCCGTCTTCTTCCTCAATTTGTAGCCTACTTTGGGGGCTGCAGCCCCCAACTTAGAGTCTAATTCTTTGCCAGATGATGGCTCTGCTCCATCCCCACCCCTCTCCTTGGAATTGTCCCTTTCTTCTCCTTCTTCCCTGTCTGCTGGACAACTATAAAGGTGCAAGAATTCTTTTGCCTTCTCAACAGAGTCAATTTTTTCCTTTCCGTTGACAAACTTAAAGATGACTCCTTCCGGCAATATCCATCCATAGGGAATTTGCTTCTTTTGTAGAAATAAGATCAAGTCTTTATATTTGTGTCTTTTCCTCCTTACTTCAAATGGAATGTCTTTCCGGCAGATCATTTTTCCTTATAAATTCTGTGTACGATCTAAAGACCGTATCTGTCACTTTGCAGATTTTCCTCTTTCATGTCTGCCATTTGCCCCAGGGCTTTGCTCATTATCTGCATGAGGTTCTCCCCTTTTTCCTCAGGAATCCCCTGGAATCTCAGGACATAGCTTGCCCTTTCCATTTGTAGCTGTAGTAGTTGAGACTCATCTTCTTGACATTTCTTTGCCATAGCCTTCATTTATTTTTGCAGCTTCTTGGCATTGGTGTTAACTTCTTTAAGTTCCTGCTCATGTTGATCAATCTTCTTGGTATTCTCATTGACTTGAGCCTGCTGTGCATCCAACTTTTGGTTTATTTCTGTCACTTGCTCCAGCAGAGGGCACAGTGCTTCATTTAAAATCCTTTGCAGATCAGGAGTTGTGTCCTCTCTTGGCACAACACTCACTGGGCTGGCACTTCCGGAAGACTTAGCTTTCACTATCTTCTCCCTTTCCTCCTTCTTCATTGGAGGCGCCATTTTTACGAGGATGTTTACTTTTCAGCAAGAGTTATCAAAGTCTCTCAAGCTCTCAAAATGCTTGGTAAGTTCTTAAAAGTTCTTTATTCCAGTCCTAATTGCTTCAAAAGCATACCCCCCCACATAAACTAACAAAGTTTACTTTTATTTATCTTCTTGGGGGAGAGTCCCCTCCCCGCCTTGTTTCCCGTGGGGTGGCTTTCTGGCTTTATTATTTCTTGATGTTCTCACTTAAACTTAACTCATAGTTCATTGGCAACATGGATTCACCTCGCTTTGCATGTCAAATCGCTAGATCATCTGGTGCTTGATTCGGTGTGCACTTCTAGTTCCTTTGGGAAACTCCATAGTAGGACCGTCGGGGCAAGGATGGCCCCCCCTTGCCAGTATGATCACCAGAGGGGGAGCCTTCTAGCACCCCATGGCTTGGAGCTCATTCCCAGAGCTCCATGGGGAGTGTGGACAATCGCACCCCCTCCTTGCCACGGGTTCTGGCAATCACCTCCCAGGAGATCCACAGGAGAGTGACTGCCATAGCGAGCACCAAAACTGGAAAATCCAGGACCCCAAATTCCATTTAAGAGCTACTCAAAAGCTAAGAACCTAATTGACATCAGTTTAAGTGAATACTGCATTTCCTTTGGGTACTCAGCCTCAAACAGTACCATGTTTGTTAATGACTGAATTTCCTCCAGAATAATATGGAATTCAGCTAAGCATATCAAGCTATCTCCACACCTGGGGAAATGAAATTTTCTGAGAAGGGAGAGAGAGGTTTTCTGATATTGAGTGAAAATACCATCCTGATATCACAGCTCTGTTTATATGCTGTGAATTCAGGGGAAGTCATTTTGACATTTAAGATTCTTAGGAAGTACAACTTCCTGCCCTTCCTCTGATGTGCCCTCATGCCAATGAGACCTGCCATATCAGAACAAGGGCAATAAGCATTACATCCTACCCTCACTTTGACATCTTAAATCTAAGGTGGAAAATGGTGCTAAAGAGCAACAGGCTCATGAACAACACCACTACAAGAACACTTGCACTTAGGGTTGCCAATAGGACAGGAAATAAAATGTGCTGTCCCTTCAGTAAGGTGTGATAAGAAAAAATAAACAAATACGCACCAAACATTAACTCATGGTGGCTACAGAAAAAGAAGAGTGCAGATTCATTTTATAATAGCATTTTGTGTCCCCTCTGTTTGAAACACCCAAATAAATTTTAAAACAAGTGCTGGTACTATTTTTTCCCTAAGCTGGATTCTGGATATCAGAAATTAGTCACATCAATTATGATGTTATTGGGAGCTTTACAGAGTTTCCAGAACTCTCCAGCCAAATCTACATGAGACCACAACTTCCCCCATCATCTCCCCGACCCCCTTTTTGTCTGTGTGGTTGCATGGCTACTGCAGCAGCAGGGGGTAGGGAGTTTTCCCTTCCCTGGTACTTTGAATTCTAAGTGGGTGGTGTCACGGGGACTGGGAGCCTTGGGAAATGTAGCTCTTCCAGTATGCTTAACAAATGAAGCCAGAGAAATCTACATTTCATAGGGTACCTGCTGTCTGTTTCTCACAAAGGAGATGAAAGGAGTAGCTTATGTGAACATTCTTTTATATGTTCTCTTATTGTTATCATGGGGGACCCCTGGCATTGCAAATATGTCATTCTTTCTGCCTTGTGGTGTTTTTTTTTTTTTGCCTCATGTTATTCTTTCTGCCTCAGGAGAATCCCCTCCCTTTATACTACCAATAATCAGATATTTTGGTGTGGAGGTTATAATAAATACTGGAGGCATCTGCATTCCCCCTCCTGCTGCAGAATAAATGTCCCCTGAACTGCTACAGCTGTTCCTCTTTTCACAGTATTTGGCACACTAATGTGGGCACAAGAACATCTAGGTGTTGAAGGTTTCTCAGTTTGTATCCTTACTTTTGGTGGATGCTTGTTTAATTCTCCATCCCTACCTTTCAAAAGCTCTCTGCCATCTTTCCTATCCTTATTCTAATTGCCAAAATCTGTGGATACCTATTCCCACCAACAGGGGGCTCAGTCTCCCCCAACAGCTTTTCTTACATAGTCAGTAGACTTCCTTCAGGAACGGTAGAATTCCCCAAAAACCTTTTGAAATGGCCTCTACAGGGACCTAACTCCAGGCATCAATGGTGAGAGATTAGAATGTTGGGGGAGGGGGGCTTCTAACTGGCTCTGTCAGTAAAAGGGTGGGGGAAGGGCCCTTTCCAGGCCTATTTTGGCCTTTCGGGGAGCCTTGGGGCCAGGCCTCACAAGAGTTGCCAGTGCCAGGCTGGGGGATTTCTAGAGATTTTGTGGTGGACTCTAAGGAGGGCTGGGTTTGGGAAGGGAGAGGCCTCAGCTGGGTATAAAGCCACAGAGTCTACCCTCCAAAGCAGCCATTTTCTGCAGGGAGACAGACCTCTGCTGTCTAGAGTCCAGTTGTAATTCTGGGGGGTCTCCAGAGCCCATTTGGAGGTTGGCCACTCTAGGCCTGCCAGTAGTCTAGGGTTGCTAGGTCCCCCCTGATTTGCATGACTCACCTAGCCTCAGCTGCTTGCTACCATTCATCAGCAGCCACCCTATGAAAGCCAGTGAGGTGCAGCAGTTAGAGCTTCAAAGTAGGGTCTGCAAGACCCAGGTTCAGATCCCCATCTTGCAGTGGAAAGTGACTGTGTGATTTTGGACCAGTCACAAATTTCAGCCTAACCAACCTCACAGGGTTGTTGTGCAGATAAAAAGGAGGAGGGAATAATGAAAGCTGCTTTGGCCCTCACTGTGGAGAAAGACTGTAATTTTCCTAGGTAGAGGCTGGGGGATGCAGATGGAAAGCAGAAGACAGAGAGGCAGATAAAGGTAGGTTGGCTGTTGGTTGGGAAGGAAATAGGGTTGCCAACTCCAGGTTGGGAAATCCCTGGACATTAGAGGGGTGAAGCCTGGAGAGGGTGGGATTTGAGGAGGGGAGGAACTTTGGACTGGTGTAATGCCATAGACTCCACCCTCCAGCCATTTCCTCCACGAGAACCACCATTGCTAGCCTCTGGGTGAGGACTGGAGATCACCCAGAATTACAACTGTTGTCCAGGTGACAGAGATCAGTTCCCCTGGATAAAATGGCTGTTTTGGAGGGTTGAGTCTATGGCATCATACCCTGCTGAGGCTGCTTGCTTCCCCAAGCCTCACTGTCCCAAGGCTTCACCCGCAAATCTCCAGGAATTTCCCAACCTGGAGCTGGCAACCCTAATTGATCTCTGTAGCTGGGAGATCCGTTGTGATTCCCAGATTGCTGCCACTGTGGGGAAGAGGAAGCAGGTGGGTAGCTGAGAGCACTGCCACCACTGTTGCTGCTGCTCTGCGGAGTCGGGGAGGAAGCAGGCAGGAGGCTGGGAGAGTGATGGGGGCAGAAAGAAAGAATGATGGGGTGGGGGGCAGAAAGAGAGAGAAAGAATGATGAAGTGGGGAGGCAGAAAAACAAAGAGAAAGATGACAGATCAGAAAGAGACAGGAAGTCACATGCATGGAGCAAAAATAGAGTAAGAAAAGGGGGGCAGAGGGGAGAAATAGTGTGAGAGAGGTAGGGGGTGAGCAGAGGAAGCAAAGGTGTGATGAATGAGATAACCATCCCGCAAGTTTCTTGCGGGTCTCCACTTGTCTATATATCTAATTCCCAAGTGGCCCCCTGTGTGCAGATATCTAAATCTGCACATCGGGGGCACTTGGGGGGCAGGGAGATTTTCCTGTGCATATGGGGCAGTCCCCAGGTGTGCAGAAAAATCTAAAAAGTTGAAAAAAGTATACGGGCATATTTAAATCCCCAAAAAAGTAAAGAGCGTTCCCTGCACATGCGCAGGGAACGCTCTGCAAACTGCCTCACCGCTGCCACCATCACAAGGGACGGGGGTGGGAGAAGGCTTGGGGGCTGGGGGGCCTCGCCACCGCCGCTGCAGAGGGAGGGAGGAAGGGGGAAGCTTGCCGGGCCAGCCTGCCTGGCCACGCTGCTGGTGAGAGGGAAACTTGGCGGTTGGCCGGCCTTGCCACTGCTGCCACCACTGCTGGGGGGGGAGGGAGGGGGAAGCTTGGCGGGCTGGAATACTCCCCCCTTGCAAGTATCGCGGGTCCCGCCTCTTGTATCCTATATTTCCTTTAATTATTAGTCATCTTCTGTCAAGATTGTTCCTACTGGCAGAGTTTAAACATGTAGAAGAACGGAGCACTAACTGTTTAAAGAAAATAACTCAGTTTATTAAAGAAGAAATAAACTGTGATAGAATAGAGGAGAAGGAGAGAGACTTAGGTAACTGAGTAACTGCTTGATTTGTAGGGTTGCCAGGTCTGGGTTGGAAAATACCTAGAGACTTTAGGGTGGATCCAGGAGAGGGGGGGCTTGGGGAGGGGAGAGGCCTCAGAATGGTACAATGCTATAGAGTCCACTCTTCAAAACAGCCATTTTTCTCCAGGGGAACTGATCTCTGTCAGCTGGAGATCAGTTGTAAAAGCGGGAGATCTCCAGGCCCCACCTGGAGGCTGGCATCACTATTGATTTGATAAATTTATTGATAAAGTGTTTGATAAAGTGCTTGATTTGATAGTGTGCATGCACACGAAAGCTCATACCTTGAATAAACCTTTGTTGGTCTTAAAGGTGCCATTGGACTCTAAATTTGTTTGACTAACTGCTGTGAGAGTCAGGGACAAAAGAGGAGGGCTCAGTTGGAGCAGGGAGTCTCCAAAGAGCCAATCAAGAGACAGGGATATAATTTGAAATTGTGGGAAATCCCTAATCTAGCTATGCTAACTAGCAGTCCTTCAACTGTTCCATATAGGCTGTTCTTCTGATTTTCTCCAAGTAGGTGTACTACAGACCTTGTATATTCCAACAGTTCCTTCAAGAGCTACCCCTTATACACCCCAAGCCATAAAAAGCTAACTTTTTCTTTAAACATTCTACAACATATTCTCTAATATAGTTATGCAGTTCTAATAACAGATTCTGTAGTGCTCTGAGAGAAGGTTAAAGTGCAGCATAAACTACAGCAAAGGGTAAACTATACTTGATTTCATTATTTAATAAAATCCTTTTTTATTTGATGTTGCCATGGAATTCATCCTTTGACACTGGAGAGCTAAAGAATGAAGGGATCTTGCTGAATACTGCAGTTTGACAGTGTTCTTTTTTAAAAAAATATTGATTTTTTTATGATACAGCAGATTATATACATACTAACCACTTTATAGATACATAAACCCAAGCGCATAGACTTTATATTTGATAGTACAATTATACAATATTGTCTTGAAACCTTAGATTACATTAAAACTTAACTTTAACAAGATGTTACAGGTTGTAGCTCTATCTATTGAGCATGTTTTAATTTTCCTGTCAAGATTATCAAACTCACATTTTCTGCTCTATACCAATATATACTATATTGGATTACTCTTTAACTTAAATGTTTATATTACTAACCGGTGATACTGTAAATACTAGCTAAATAGGCTTTAACCTCATTACCCATATAGTAGGATTTTAAATTTGGCTTCCTATATTTTTATATAAATGTGTCTATATCCATTTTGTCTAATACCAGATACCATTTATCCAATGGATTAAAAAGCTCTAGTTCATTGTAATCACTGTTCATATGCACAGAATTTTTTTCTAGCAAAAAAAATCCCATGCCTTGTGTATCCATTGACAAATAGCGAGAGGACTACTAGCTTTCCATTTTTGTGCTATGACTAATTTTGCTGCAGTTATTAGTATCTTTATCAATTCTTTTCTCATTGCAGGTGGACCCTCCAATGGCCACAGGTTTAACAAAAGCAAAGCTGGATCCAAAGATATAGTATATTCTGTTAATGTCTTAATTTGTGCTATAATCTGCTTCCAAAATTGAATAATATAGTGGCACTCCCACCAATTATGATAAAATGTAGCTTTCTTGCCACAAAATTTCCAGCATAATGGAGAAGACTGTGGAATTATATGCAATAATTTAGCTGGTGTTAAATACCATTGATGCAGCACCTTTAAAGCAGCAGCTTGCATGATCTGTGATTTAGATATTCTAGCTAGCATGTATGTTCCATATCATTTCCCATTGGTCCTTTGTAAGAGATTGCTGTATATCTTTGTGCCATGCATTCTGATACCTCAAAAGTTACAGCTTTTGGTTTCAAGCAATAATTGAAAGATTCTAGATATAAGCCCTTTTTTCTGGTCTTGTTTGAACAGAATTTGCTAAAATTCAGTTAGAGGTGTTTTAAGATTATTTCTTATATTGGGAGCTTCAAACAGATGTTGGAGCTAAAGATATTCATACCATAAAAATTCAGTCTTATATTTCCTTTCCAACTCTAACTTGGGGACCATTCTCCCTTTATGAACTACTTCTATTAGTCTAGTTATGCCAGTAGCTCTTCAGTTATAAAAAGAGTTGTGTTCCTTAGCAGGTAAAAACTATTTTTGGCCTGTAAACATGCTTATAAGGGACCACACTGAGGTCAAACTTGATATGTTTTGAAACAATATTTTGAATGTCATCGACAAAAAAGGATTTTTCAGGTTTGCTAATACAACATATGGTTTATCTTGCCACAATAGTTCCTTAAAACTATTATGATAAAGGAGGGACTCCTTGATCAATTTCCAGTCTAGTATGTTGGCACTGTGGTATTGCCTAACCAAATTTGTTAATATTGTCACTGTATAGTAAAGGTGTAGACTGGGTACAGCCAAACCTCCTTTGCGTAGAGGAATGCATTGATATTACATTACCATTTCCATAGTAGAGAGCGTGGGATGAAAACTGGAATTGCACCAAAAGAATACAAAAACTTTGGGACTATAAATGATCCAAATATATTAATTCAGTCCAGTCTAGTCAGGATAGTGTTTTAGCATCCCATTTCTTTAACAATGCTTGGACTTCTTTATCGATTTGCATGTTGTTTATTTTCAGGTATTCCAAGAACACAGTACCAGCAAACAGGACCTTGAGTAGGTTCAATTTATTGATCAGAGCAAAGGACACTCCATGAACTCTTGTATCAGGAATAACTCTAAATGTGTGAGTTAAGCAATTATACCCCAATCATACAGGACCCCCTGATGAGTAAAAGCCAATAAGCACACTCCTACAAGCGCAGGGAAAAGCTACGGTCTGGGCAAGGGCAGGAGACTGGTAAGGAGTGTAGCCAAGTGAATCAGGCATTCAAGGCCACGGAAAGATAACAAAAGAGCCGGGAAAGACAGCTGCAGAGAAAAGTGGGGTGGTGAGGCACAAGCACACAGCACACACATTCCAGCATAGAACACTTCCCAGCAATCACCATGGCAGTGCCCACCAACAAATAAGATCCAATAAATCTAAAGGAATTTTAACACCAAGATATTGCAGATATGTCTTTGTCTATTGAAATGAATATTGCTTTTTGATTTTTTGTGCAGATCCATTTGTCAGCTTAATAGGAAACACTATAGATTTAGTTTGGTTTACCTGTAAGCCTGCAACATTTCCAAATGCTTTTAAAGTACATTGAATTTCAGGTAAAGATGATTCTGGATTTGAGACATAAATGGTTAAATTGTTGGCAAAAAGACTTACTTTGAACTTTTGATCACTTTTTATGCCTTCAATTTTAGGATTAATGTGCAGGGCAGTGGCCAGGGGCTCCATAGCTAATGCAAATAATAGGGGTGATAATGGACATCCTTGTCTAGTGCCTCATTGTAATAAAATGTCTTTGATGTTGCTCCATTTGTCAAAAGCTTTGCTAAGAGTTTAGAGTATATTGCATAGACCACCCTTTGAAATGCTTCACCAAAATGCATACGTTGCAAAAGAGATTCAAGATACTTAATCTCCACAGTATCAAAAGCCTTTTCAATGTCCAATGATAACAATAAGGAGCTATTATCAGCATTAGTTTTGCCATGATTTATGATGTTGAGCATCTTACGTATATTGTCCGTAATGTCCCATGAAGGAATAAATCCAGTTTGGTCATGTGGATATAATTCCCAAATGATATGCTTCAATCTTGCTGTAATGATTGATGCAAATATTTTGTAGTCTGAATTTAGTAAGCATATCTGGTGGTATGACTTGGGGTCAGTTGTGTCCTTATCTTTTTTGGGTAATAAAATAATGTTGGCTAGTTTCCAAGTAGCTGGCATCACTCCTCTCTTTAAAATCACATTAAATGTCTCCAGTAAAGGTTTCACTAATACTGATGAAAATTCTTTATGGTATTCTGCCAGAAAGCCATCTGGCCCTGGAGCCTTGTTGTTTTTCAAATTCTTAATGGCAGCTTCTACTTCTTTGAGAGTGATAGGTGCATCCAAACAGGCTTGGTGGTCTTCTGTAATAGATTGTATCTCTGTTCTTGATTCCAAATACTTGCAAATGTCTAACTCTGTCGGCTGCGTGGATGTATATAGGGTAGCATAGAAGGATTCCAGCACAGTTAGTACGTCTGCTGTTGAAGACTTTATGTTACCTTCTGTGTCTCAAATATTGTTAATATGCCTTTCAGCTTGTTGCTTTTTCAGTTTCCATGATAGAACACACTGCATCTTTGGACCCTTATATGTACTGGCTTGTTTTAGATCAAAATTATTTCTGCAAATAGCTGATGTATCTATCATTTCCAATTGCTTCCGTGCATGCAATAGTCTTCTGTATACCTTGGAGCTGCAGGTTTTTTTGTGTTGTAGTTCTAGTTTCTGAATGTTTGTGGTTAATTCTAATCTCTTCCTGTTTCTTTTTTCTTTTCTACAAGCTGCCAACAATGATATACCTTTTCCACGTATAACTGCTTTAGAAGCATCTCACACTGTTTTAATAAGCACTCCACAGTGCTGGTTTTTATTAAAGTATTCCTGGAGCTCACATTTAATTTCACAGATAAATTTTGGCTCAGTCAATAAAAGTTTATTGAATTTCCAACTTGGTCTAGTTTTGTTTGTATTTTCCTTCTGAATAATGCAATCAACTGGCGCATGATCTGTCCATCACTGGATTCCAATTGTAGAAGATTTAGTTTTGCTTAGTAGCCCTCTCAAAATTAGTATATAGTTCAATCTAGTATATATCTTATATTTGGGAGAATAATAAGTGTAGTCCCTTTCAGTGCTATGATAAAATCTCCAGACATCACAAAGGTCATAAGCAGCAATTAGATCTTGCAATTGGCTAGGTATTATATCTGGCAATTTCCTTTTATTCTGTACTGATTTTGGATATGACCTGTCTAATTGTTTATCCATTAAATAATTAAAATTGCCTCCCAATATTATAGGACCCTTCTGAAACCGATGTAACTTGGCAAAAATCTCTCTTGTTCAATTGCCTCTAATTTGGTGCATATATAGATGCTATAGTAGTAGTAATACCACTTAAATTACCACACACAAAAATATATCAACCTTCTGCATCCTTTTCAGAGGCTTCAAAATGAAATCTGGTGTTTTTTGATAAGACAATGGCCATCCCTCAGGATTTGGAAGAGCCGTGTGCCAAGTATTCAGTTGGGAACCAGTTTGAAATTATTGCTTTTTGGCTTTTTTTGATATGCGTCTCTTGCAATAGTGCAAGATCAACCCGCTTATTTTTAGGTCTGTGGCTATATGCTTTGCTTTGTTCCTATTATTTAGACCTCTGCAGTTTAGTGTTACAATTTTGGTATCCATTGACACCATCCTGATACTGTAAATTGAGTTTCAGCCACTAATAGACATCGCTGTAACCTGATAAAATAATCAAAATCAAAGTACTTTTTAATCCTCTAATGAGCTGTTAACATAAACTGCATCTTCCATACATCCATTTTGTTGTAAATCATCTACTATTTGGCTTGTTTTCATTATGATAGAACTCTCATTCTGTACCAATTGATCCAGTTCCAAAAAAAAGAAAATTGTTTACCTTTTTATTTAACCTACTTAAAACCTGTTTCATTTGCCTTTCCTTTAAAACTTTACCCCCCTCTGCCTTTTCCCCACCCCCCTCCTTTACAGTGATACAACCTTCTAAGATAAAATAGTGACAACCACCCAACTACAAACAGGATAAATCCCCTTCCCTCATTGACGTCAACTATACAGTAGTCCCTGTGTGTGTGGAAAATTACCACATGGAGCTCACCTGGCTCCTCCATCAGGACAACCGAACTAAATAATAAAACCAAAGCAAAAAACCACCTCTACTTCCATTGAGGAGTTCCATGACTGAGTCCAGACTCCCTCCCTTGTCCCTGCATTATTACAATTATTACTTGCCAACAAGTTACAGAGCATTTACTAACATAGCATAATAAAAGGGAACACTAATAACTATAACTAATCTATACTTTATTCCAGCATCCTTCAGGCATTGGGTAATAGGCTTTAAAGTTCTTCATATCTGCAAAGCATCAGGAGAAACACCAGAAAAATAAAGATGTCTTCAGTGCTGTGTTTAAAACTTTCACTTTAGCTTCATAGAGAATGTGGTTCTTTATATGAATATCTAGAAATTCTGCCAGAATATCACATGGACCTCTCCGTTGATCCAGGAAAACAGGACACTCTTGATATGCCCTGGTTACCATTGGTGCTACTCCATCTTTGAATTGTATAACAGAGGCTAGCCATGTGATCTTCTGTTCCTTCAGTTTTTTCTGCAAAGCCACGAAATTTAAGGAAATGTTCTCTGGCTCTGTGTTCTAATAGAAAGATCCTTTCTTGAGTCCAGGCTTCATTTCTTTGCAAATGTCTGATATCTTCTTGGTTCGTGATCAGTGCTTCAAGGGCCATGTCCACTGATTGGGAAACTTTTTGCATTGTAAGTTGTAAAGTTTCTAGTTGTTCTGCCATTGGCTTTAGCAAATCATTGATGTTTTCTAGCATCTCAGTCTTAAATGAGCGTAGAGTATCTTTTAAGTCTTGCTTTGGCAAAATGGATTGTGTCGTCTGTGAAATCAGCTGCTTGGCAGCCATTTTGTTTTTGGCTTGTCGGCTCCCATGCAGCATCCCACTAGTGGTTTCTGAGTGAAAGAATGTTTTTAGGTGTGCCGAATCAGGTTCCCCAGGTTTGTTGCGTGCTCTGCCTGTTTTTCCCATAGTTTAAGCCTGACTACATTAATCTGTGCTTTATTTAATTGACGGGGATCAAAGGGAAGGTCCAGAGCTCAATCACCTAGCATCCACCATCTTGTGAGCTGACACCCCACCCTGCAGTTTGACACCCTGCTATACAAGGTGTTCTACATAGGAGTAGAAATAGAATGATTGCAGCCCAAATATTCTTTGCTCTAATAAGAGAGTTTAAACTTCTCTAGTAGTGTATTCCTTGTACCCATAGTAAGTTTTAATGATATCTTAAATTAGAGGAATGCAAAGCAAAAGAACATTCTTCTGTCAATAACACTGCAATCTATTAGGATAGCCTAAACCTTTGAGGCATTGTATTTGGATGAGGAACAATGGAAGATATGCCTCCATATGAACTGTATAACCTGTAGTATTGTTTTCTTGCCATAAGCTGCTTAGGTTATAGAGCAGGGGTCAACAACGTTTTCTTCAATAAGAGCTATTTCTAACCCTGTTTATTAGAATATAAAAATATCCTGAGTTAATAAAACATGTATTTGCCAAGTTTTCTGTTCTAAAAAAATGGACTAGGAAGAGCATCAGCCATGGACCGATTAGCTGTGCAGCACACAGGAAAATATGGTTTTAAAGCATGGAAACACATTTCCAATAGCAGTGATCTTGTAACAAAGGAAAAATAATGCCTACTATCACGCCTGCAGCCATTTGAAATCCTTCTTCACTTAAGAAATGCTCCCATTCCCACACTCCTTCACCACTTTTTAGCAGACAGGAAGCTACTGGTAGTTCATGGTCTAGCTGCTGGAGGCCCCTGGTGGAGTAGATGCCATTTGTGATGTAGCATCATGAAAATCTGTTTCATAGCCTATCCTTACTGCGTAGAATATTTATATGCCCTATCTTGTAGCATTTGCACTATCAAATTTCTAATCATCTACTTGCAGTTATCATGCTATGATTACATGAACATTCCATCACATTTTTAAAAATCTTTCTGGATGCTCATATAACTTTTTCAGCATAAATCCATGGTACCATCCTAGCTATGGTTCTAACAGGAAGTGGAATGGTATGATATAGGCTGATCTCAGAAGCTAAGCAGGGTCAGTACTTGGATGGGGGACCACCAAAGAAGACTCTGCAGAGGAAAACAATGGCAGACCACCTCTGCTTAATCACTTGTCTTGAAACCCCCTTACTGGGGTCACTATAAGTCAGTTACGCCTTGATGGCTTACACATACATATAGTCCTCCTGGCAGGTTGCCAATTCTCTCTCTTTTTGAAAATGCATCCTGTGTCTGTAACAGTTACATTTGGGAGAGAGATTCATATGGTATCGTTTCTCTTTCCCCTGTTATCTACAGGGATGGCAAGAAGTAGCACATATAATGCAGCTGTTGGAGTTGCTAGAAATGTTTTCAACACTATTAAGATATTATGTCAGAATTCCCTACTCACAATACCTGAACTGATAAAACATGAACATCAGATAATGAGATATATTCAGTAAGAAGCCACAAGACCATCTTTCACAGTTCTCATAAGCATGCAGGTGGCCCATTACTTTTAAAGCAAGCCTTATGATGAATAAGAACATACCTTCCTAATCCTGATATCTTGGGTAGATTATTATGGAATACATTATTCATTTTGTTAGTTTACCCTTACCCTGTTGAATGCACAGATATGTATATCCACCCACATAATAGCAAAGGTGTCTCCCAAACAGATAAAGCAAAGAACTGAAGCCATTCCAAATAGTCACTCTGCGACCAAAAACGGTACCTGATGTTTTATAACATCAGTCATTATCACAATCTCTCACAACCTCATCATCCCTTGCTCCAAAGATATTTTGGCGGTACCCCAGGGTACACAGTATCAGCAAAGACACTAACGTTAACTTTGACTGATGTCACTCTTTCAACATCTTCCTGCCTGCAAACTCCTTCATCATTCAGGGCCAGCATTAGGCCAGAGTGCTAAATAATTTCTCAGCATGATCACATGGTCACTTTGTAGAATGTCAGCAAGAGATCACTCTTTCCAGGTTCAGAGTTGAAAGGCATCAATCTTTCTAGTAATTTATCTTGTGATCTTTCCACTTTATATGTATTTTCCCCTTTGTACATTTTTAGACGGTTGGCAGATTTTTTTTATGAAAGCAAGAGACTAATGGTGCTGGCTGCAGGCAAGCTTATTAATGCAGGCAGAGTTGCTGCCGTTTTCTAGCTGGCTTTGTGCCCGTGTTGCTCAGAACAATAATTGACTCTTTAGAATGGTATTAAAATAGTGTGCTCCAATGTACTGCACCCAATTTAATATAATTAAATCTTTTTATCACACACACACACAAAAATGCAACAGTTCAAAAGATAGACAATGACTAACATTTCAGCCTCAGACAGCTTCATTTAAAACCTATGCCTACTGATTCCAATGAAACACATTTCTATTCACTTATGTTGCCCCTATTCCTTTGCTCTGTTTTAAAGGTTTTTACCAGTGTACTTTTAGCCTGCATTTTATTGTCCTTAGAATGAAGTCCTAAGTGTTGATTAAGATATGTTAAACAATGCAATCCTAAAAACAGTTTCCTGTTCTGGATTGAATAGTCCTGAGTAGGATTCTGCGTAGACCTAATTAGGAAGACCATTATGGTGTGGTAGTGAGGTTATTGGACTAGGATCCAGGTGAGTGGTGACCTGGGTGCAAATCACTATTCAGCCTGCAGCTTACTGGGTAAATTTGAGGTGACCCAAGTTGGTTTTACCTTCATTTAGTTGATGTAGCTGATTTATAAAGGCAATTCAATTTTCCACTGCAACCTAAAGGAAATTTAAATCAAGATTTTGACATGTAGCTAGCACTCATTTTTCCTCTTTCCCTGCTTTGGATGGTTTATTGTTTTTCTCTGGCGACAGGGATATCAGCATTTTTCGTTGAAGACAGGGATGACACTAGGAGTGATGGTTGCTTAGGGTAGTTGGTTGTTTCTCTGTGCCTTGAGTAAGTAAAGCCATTTAGATATCAAGGAATGTTTCTTTTCATTTTAAATATCAAGGATCCATGTGGCTTTTGAGAAACAGACAATGTTTCCTAGTGTGATCTGTTCATTTCCGGAAAGAAATCATTACTTCCTTACTTTCTTCCTTCTGGTGAATGTAAATGTTATGCCTTAAATCTGATCTAAATATTAGCCCCCTCTAGTGGTGTGACCTCAAACATAAGTTGTATGAGATGCATCGACTCCCACAATGCTAACAATACACTTATTTATCAGGTGAATAGCATGGTTTCAGTTTCAAAGTATCAGTTTATTCATTGAGTTCATAGATTAGCACATTCTGGGAATCCAAACTTCAAGACATTCTAAAACGTATTATGGCCAAGTGGTTCAATTACAACTTTCTTTCCCTTGTACATTTGCTACTTGCTAAAAAATAAAAAAGGAAGGAGCAGCAACATCTGGCATTGGATAATGCAATCACCTACTTGCCATAGGCTGAGCTAAGGGCCTTGGGTTTAATCACAAGACCCTGCCATATATTTTCTACATTCTTTATCTAACAAGAATAAATCATAAAGAAGGGGGGGAAAGACTAGCATCATGGGCAGGGCCGGCCCCAGGTGTCTGGGCGCCCTAGGCAGGAGAGCCTGGGGCACCCACCCCACCGGAGATGCCAACCTCCCGGTGGGGCCTGGAGAACCGGGGAAGGGCGGCGCGGCTCTCCCGGGCCCCTCGCAGCCGCGGGGCACCGGGGAGAGCCGGGAACGAGCGGGCGGCTCTCCCGGGCCCCTCGCAGCCGCGGGGCGCCGGGGAGAGCCGGGGAACGAGCGGGCGGCTCTCCCGGGCCCCTCGCAGCCGCGGGGCGCCGGGGAGAGCCGGGGAACGAGCGGGCGGCTCTCCCGGGCCCCTCGCAGCCGCGGGGCGCCGGGGAGAGCCGGGGAACGAGCGGGCGGCTCTCCCGGGCCCCTCGCAGCCGCGGGGCGCCGGGGAGAGCCGGGGAACGGGCGGGCGGCTCTCCCAGCCCCCTTGCAGCTGCGGGGCGCCGGGGAACAGGTGGCGCGGTTCTCCCGGGCCCCTCGCAGTTGCGAGGGGCCCGGGAAGAGCCGGGGAAGGGGTGGCCTTGGAACGCCCGCCCCTTCCCTCCCAGCGGACGGGCGCTCAGACTGGCGGCGGCCGGCGAGCGGGGTCTGTCCCCGCTGGCCGGCCGCCGCCATGCCGCCCCACCTCTCCACCCCCCAAGGGCTTCTGAAGCGCCCCGGAAGGGTGCTCAGACTGGCGGCGGCGGCGGCAGCGGGGAGAGTCCCCGCTGGGCAGCCGCCGCCATACCGCCCCACCTCTCCACCCCCCCCAAGGGCTTGGGGGGAGCCGCGGGTGGAGCGCCGGCCGCCCCTTCCCTCCCAGTCCCAGCGCTGGCTGGAGACAGGGGGTGGAGCCGGGGCGCTTTGGCGCCCCTGTGGGCCCCAGCGCCCTAGGCGAGCGCCTAGCTCGCCTAGTGGGCGAGCCGGCAGTGATCATGGGGCTCAGACACAAAATTTCTTGTCTTCAGTGCCATGAACCATATTAGTTTCATTGTCTGACAGCACAGACCCTGGAGAAAGGCCACCAGTGGTTAGCCATTTAGCTGTTTTCTCTCTTTTGTTCTTTGAGGTAGTTCAAAGAACTACGATCTTTTAAAAGTTCTACCAGCACAGCACATGGCCTGTTTTTCAAAGCTCCAAGCAGTAATGACAGCAATAGATGAAGTAAATGATTTTAACAGACACCTCATGATGAGCAATTACCTGAGATAAAGCCCAGGGCTCAGGCTTTTCTTACCAAGTTCTTTTTGTTCTCACCTCAGAGGCAAATCTATTGTGTTCTACAGGTGATAAACCTACATGCTTGGGTTTGTATTTAATCTTTATCTGTGCACAATTATACTTTATTGTAACACTAACGACAGCTAATGTGTTTATTTTCCAAATATACTTTTTTCTTCAATCATAGATATATTTACATGAAAGAGAGGCTTGTTGATTTGACAAAAGCATTGATAGACTGGAGGAACAAGGGATCTTGACTACCCCATATACTGTACTCAAAAAACCTTATTTATGCTGGCTTTCACAAATATTGGGGACTGCAAAAATCAAAGTCAAATATTGTTATAGTAATTCTACATAAACCAAGGGAAACATGCTTTTCCATACAAGTGAAAATGCTTTTCTTTAAGCCACTGACTGATACCACTGGGTTGTCAGGGAGACTCAGTGGCAGAGATTTCCACAACAGTCACAAACCACCACAATAAGCTCAGGCTTAGTTGGGCTCCTCAAATTGCTAGTGACTTAAGAGTGGTAGTTAAATTGGTTTGGCCCACAATTCTGTAGTTATTTGTGTAGCTAGAGTTTTAATTGATCACCCAGTGAAACCATGACAGCATATCGAGGGTTCCTAGGAGGTCTCCTGCTGACCTCCAGCACTGACCAGTCCCAAGCCTCTTTAATATCACACAAGATTGCTGCCTCATGTGTCAGAATGAAAGAACTGTTGTGGTTTGAAGACACATGAGGCAGCAATCTTGTGTGATATTAAAGAGGCTTGGAACTGGTCAGTGCTGGAGGTCAGCAGGAGACCTCCTAGGAACCCTCGATATGCTATCATGGTTTCACTGGGTGATCAATTAAAACTCTAGCTACACAAATAACTACAGAATTGTGGGCCAAACCAATTTAACTACCACTCTTAAGTCACTAGCAACTTGAGGAGCCCAACTAAGCCTGAGCTTATTGATAGCTAAATGGAGTTGGCCATGGTCAGTACTCGGAGGGATGATCAACAAGGAAGACTGGGTTTGCAGGCTGACTCCGGAGTTTTATCAATTTTTTATTTTGTAGCTTAGTTTTTATTAGCTTCAATAATTAGAGTTTTCAGAGACAAAGAATCATGGACAGAGTAAAAAAATGATTGCAGTACCTATGCCCTGGGGAAGACTTAAATTGTGTAAGCTATCGCCCCATCTGCCATTTTAAGAGCTATATTAGCAAGTAAAGAAAAAAATAAGTAAATATCTCTTCACAGACCAGAACTCCAGGTAGGTCAGCAAACCCTAACATTAGGGAAGTTATTAATTTAATAGAATTTGTTAGATTAAACAAGATGGAAGTGTTCCCTCTAAGCTGTGGGGTCTTGTGAGCAAAGATTCTACTTTGTGAGCTATTGGCATTAAAGTTGTGAGCGAGCAATTTGGCTGCTGCATAAATTAGTTTGCTCTGGAACCATCCTTCCTGAGCTAAGATAAAATGTGTGAGCTGGAGGCTAAAAAACTGTCAGCTAGCTCACACTAACTCAGCTTAGAGGGAACACAGGATGGAATTGGCATTTCTCTTTCTAGATGCAGAGAAGGCCTTTGACAGAGTTGAGCACCAATCTCTGTTGAAGACTCCAGAGGCCTTTGGACTTGGGGAGAAATTTAAAGAATGAGCCAAAATAATTTATTTTAGTTTAATAATGAAATTAAACATTAATGCATAGTATCTTCACCAGTTGAGATTAACAGATGAGTGAAACAGGCTGACCACTATCACTTCTATTTTCCAATATATCCTTGGAACCATTTAGCATGTTTAATAAGGCAGTCCCAGAATATAACAGGAGTTAGCACTGGAACTCACCAGTACAAACTCAATCTTTTCACAAACAATATTGTGATGTTTTTGTCCAAAATAGAAAGCACTAGTAAAAAAAAAAAAATCCCATGCATAGTGTGGCCAACCAGAACCATTTTGGAAGCTATAATCAGGTTCACCTTCATCGATTCCTTCTACAGGGAAAACACTGCAGTAATGGCACTTTTATCAGTGTGCATAAAGTGGTTAAGTTATAAGTCCAGCATTTAGTGAACAACATAAGGCATCAATGGAATAAAAGAGGATCTCACTCAGGGCTAAGGTGGCTTCCAGGAACTGGGACAGGAACCTCCTTGGGGATGCTATTAGCCTTGACCCAAAGACTTCATAGCAGCATGCCTTTAGAGAAGAGCCTGACTGGTACACATGACTGTCTGTTCATAAACTCAGAACCAGGGTAAACTTGCCCAGATAGCAGGAATGCATAGACAAGAGGCCTGATTCTTCTAATACCCACTAGTTTGTTACCCTTACTGTGTGCTGCACAGCATTGGAGGAATTCTTCTGCCCAGAACAAATTCTTGTTGTGTAATAAATAAAGTTGTGATCTATTCATCCAGCTAACTTTATCTGCTCTCCTCATTCTGTATCTGCCTGCAAAAGCATGTCTCTTGTACAAGTCCACGTCAAATGAATGGAGTTTGTACAAATGCAAGAATATACCTGTATGCACTTCCCATTCATTTTAATATGTCTTGCACAGCAGTTGCTTGAGGTGATTTTTGCTCTTGGGGTGGGGGAGTGTGGCACAGGAAGGCTTAGAATGGAAGTTTCTAAGTGCACTAAGGAACCAGGATTGCCAGGTCTCTACCTGTTGTTGGCAGGATACCCCAGCCCACTGTCCTGGAGTCCCTGTCCCCAAGCAGCCCCATCCATGCCAACATGCCCAGTGTAATGACATCACCCAGAGGTGACATCATTGCACAGGGCACATTGCGGGGGGGAGAATGGATGCTCTAGCATTTGAGAAAAAACTCTATGGTTACTATACATTTTTTTTTCTCAGATGCTAGAGCATCTCCCCACAACATGCCCTGCACAATATTTACTGGCTAAATATCAGGAGAAACTTCCTAACTGTAAGAGTGGTTGAGCAGTAGAACAGACTGCCTCGGGAGGTGATGGATGCTCCTTCACAGGACGTTTTTAAGCAAAGGCTGGACGACTATCTTTCAGTTATGTTGTAGGGCTATCTTTTGGTTGTGCTCCTGCAGAGTGCAGGGGATTGGACTAGATGACCTGCAGGGTCCCTTCCAACGCTAACATTTTATGATTCTATAATTCTATGTCACTTCCAGGTGACATCATCATACTGGGCACATTGGCTCAGACGGGGCTGCTTGGTGGTAGGGCTCCCCCCACTGACCAGCTGAGCGGTGGCAGATTGGGCCCCAAAAAAACAGGTAAACCCCCACCCTCATGGGGGGGATGGTAACCCTATAAGGAACAGCTTGAAAGGTGAGCTTCTCCAGAGGTGGACTGGGAAGTTAAAATGGCCCAGGAGCAAGACAGGCTAAGTGGCCACTATGGGGCAACTAGCCAGCTCAGACAAATGATACTTTCAGAACTGATGCAGTTTTTCTGGGGTTTAGCTCTATTTGCTCCTGGCTGCCGGTGGCTCTCAGGGGCAATTCCATGTAAGTTAAATGGCCAGTTCACCCCTGAACTTCTCATTGAGGGATAGTTGACTAGGGCTGCCAATAAGCCTGGGGAAAAACTGTCCTGTCTGTTTAATATGTGGAAATGTGTGACTGAAATTTTGAACAATCTGGTGAATAACACACTATTAAGCCTCTATTAAAGGGACAGAGCTTTTTTTCTTCAGACAGTTGGCAACCCTAGACTTGACTGATTACAAATGAAGTATCTTTTTTAATTGCAAGAATAGTTATCACCTGTCTTCAAGACACATGGATGATGCATGATCCTCATGAAAAATAACATCATACAATTTGCTTTTTTACTGAAAAGGGACTGAACTTTAAAAATGTGATCTGAAGTCACTGACCCACCAAACATAAACGTGTGGTTTAGGAAACTCTGGAACCAGTTCATCATGGAAAGTATCTCTGATAAGCATAATAGAAATATTAGAAATCTCACTAATTCTAATTTCATTGTAAAATGGTATCCTATTCTGGATGCCTTATCAAATGAAAAATTTATTTCATCTGTATGGAATGATTTTATTAAATGGATTTGAAAAAGAAGTCAATATTGATGATGTTTGACATCAATCTGAAAAATTACTCTAAATTATTACTTACATTATTATTATTAATACATATTGTATTCTTACTGCTACTGTTATTATCACTATTATCAGAATTATTAATATTGCCATCTTTATTATTTCCAACTATTTTTTATACTTCTATAATCAGTTTTCTTTTGAGCACCAAAACCCTACAAGGATGTAGTTTCAGTTCAGCATTCATGCACCATAGGGCAATGTAAGGAAGAACTTCAATAGAAGATGATAATAATTCAACATATCTTTCTGTTTAATATGTATGTTTACTATAAGTCATACTATGTTTATCCACAAAGTGCATGCTCTATTTACGTTCTGTTATGTCAATGGTCTTTATCTAAATTGTAAATTCTTGGTTGCAGATTGTTGTATATTGATATTGTTCAAAATCGTGTTTTGTTTTGTTTTTTCAATAAAAACCTTATTAAAAAAGTACTTAAAAAAAGTGATCTGACACTAGTTTTATGACCTAAATAAAACATTCTTGGTACATGATCAAAATCTTTGGGAAGATTTGAAAAGTGGATTCTTGTTTTCAATGAGCTGGCAAAATTTGTTTGACGTTCACAATAACCTTCTTAGACAAAGGGGAGGTGTTCTTCCAGAATGATGTGCAAGTGCTATGCAGCTGTTCACCCCATCTTAGATCCTGTTCTATGTGAATCAACAATATTGCAAGACTGGTTGGTTCCTCCATACAAAAAGAATGTTTTTAGTTTGCACTCCCTCAAAGTGACTGCCATACTGCCACAAACTGCTCTTAAATAGCTAACACAGAAACAGCTTGTTTTAGTTGGCATTGTAGACACAGGTCCTGTAGGTCTCTGGTGGTGAACCAACCGCGAAAGGTGTCAGACTGAGAAGAACATAGAAAATGAATAAAACCAACAGAAGTTTCATTTCAGTTTGTACATATTCCTTATACATCTTTGCTGTTACTGAGTTATGACTTTGCACATTCTGTACCTTGTTAGTGGCACATAGGGGAAACAACCCTAGGATGAAATATCTTTAAATAACCATCCAGTTAAATCATTATTTTGGGAATAGCTAGTCCCTAACAATAGGATCAAAGGAACAGTGAAAAAATCAAAATGCAAGACAGTGGTTGTTATGAGGATAAAATGGAGGAGAGGAGAACAATGTAAGTTGCTTTGGGAAAGAAAGGCAGGATATAAATGAAGTAAAGAGATGGTGTGGGAACAACATCACAAAAAAAGGTAACCTATAAGCATCCCAGTCACATAGGTATTATGTTTGATTGTATCTTCTTTTTGTTAAATTCCTGTGCCTGCATGGTTTGTAAATCTCGTAAGGGATAAATCCAATTTTATTCAATTTCCCATCAGCATCCCTCCCCCCATCCTGTGGCTCATTTGTTTCTGTGGCTTTCCTGATCCTCACAGAAGAGTTTCAGGACAAACATGAGGCTGCTTGGAGAAGGGGAAACATCTGCTCTGTGGACACCTTCTGTGAATTCTTCCCTTGGGTCCAGCTATGTAACACCAGCCTGCAAGTGAGACTTACCATATTTGGACTGGTAACCAATAAACCAATAAACTATGTGATACTAGTCTGCAACTGAGACTTACCCTGTTTGGACTAGTAACCAATAAAGTATCCAATTCAAATAAAATTCTTTTTCTTTTCGCTGCTTAACAGCCCTCAAAGGCAACATTGTTTTTATTTCCTATAGTTAGCTCAAATAATCAGTTTGCCTCAGTACTGAAGTCATGGTTTTATTATCATATATGAATAGGCCTGAGAAGATTATCAGTGACCTTAACTGAATAGTGTAGTAGAAATTGTTTTGCTATTAAGAGGCAAAATAATTGTCTTTAATCCATATTTTGCAATTACTTTGATCCATTATTTTGTGTTTACATTTTTTACACTAGAGCAGGTCAAGAAATTCTGACTCTTAGTAGTCCATTTGGGCCTTGCCAGGTTAAATGTTGTGTGGTCAGCCTTGGATATGCTGATTTTAAAGCTTACATACTGCCTGTCAACATTTTGGAAGACAATTTGTGTCTCCCCCTGCCCCTCAACTCTTCTATGGCTTGGAAATCTGGATTTTCTACCAACAGATGAGACGGGACATCTTTCAAAGCATATCCTTAGATCTATTCTTGGCATTCCCAAAGGGATATCTTGGGCTATGATGAAAGTAGAAATAAGGACTTTTAATGAAACTGCATATTAGCAGTTCAAGCAAAAGGCTCACATTACATCTAATGGCTGACAACAATTGCTTAAGCCTCAAAGGACTTGGGATGAATAGCAGCAACAGAGCCCATTCAACAAACTCCTTGTGCTAATTTAAAACAACTGATAGTTGCACATGGCTTTTAGTAATTCATAGGCTCGAAGCCTCATACTGCAAACAGAATTTCAAATGAGGGTCCACAATACACTGATCCAGACTGATCTGTCACCGGTTTCCAATAGCACACTATCACATCGCCAGGTTCACATTTGTACATGCACTTGAACATTATTGGTTGCTGTTTTCTCTAAGAATACGCTCCCTATGAAAACATATCTGTCTGAAGAAGTGAGCTGTGACACACAAAAGTCCAAACTGAAATAAATATTCTTGGTCTTTAATATGTCACTGGACTCTTAAGTTTCCTAATACCAGCCTTTATACAACTGAGATTTAAGTAAATACCATTAGAAAATGTTTTTAGATGGTATAAAATACTCCTTATATATTTGTTTTTGTAATGCTGATATACATGATATCTGCCAATACTTGCTTTTGTCTCTAATTTTAGAAAATAAGGTAGCGATATTGTTTATAGCTTGAGGAGAAGCATGTCTCTTGGTCCGTTGTGCAAAAGCAGGAACACTTGTTAACAAGTAGCAACCAATAGGTTGTATTATGTGTAGCAAATTTGCTTGGCAGCTGTTGAATATTGACAGCTACCCACACAATTGACTACAAATTTGACACCTGAGGCCAACACCTTCTTTGTTGTGTATTGAAAAATGTGTGTCATTCTTTCGAAGTTTGTTATGTAAACTTCCAGTTCTTCCTGTACTTTATGCACTGTTGTGGTTGTATTTAAAATCTGTGTGGGGATGGCGCCAGACTCAGTGTGGCCCCACCTGCTGCTGTGGAAGCCAGAGTCAGCCTGGGAGATGCCAAGGACAAAGGGTGAGGCAGATGTGCTGGGCCCTTCACTGCTGTGCTGGGCCCCACTGCCACTGGAGACACCAGAGTTAGACCCAACATCGAGGGAGCTGGCAGCAGTGCTAGTCAGGAGCAAAGTGACTAAGGAGGAAGCTGGGGCAAGCCTGTGGAGAACGGTGGTGTCATTGGCCAGGGCTGGCATAGCAGGAGCCTGGGCAGCAAGGTCTCACTTTGGGTGGGGCTGGGTGGGACAAGTATGTACCCACAGGGCAGGCAGCATACTCCAACCAGCCTCTCAGCTTAACCAAAGTGGAAGACAGCTGGAAAAGGAAAGACAGCCAACAGCCAGGCAGGAGAAAGTAGGAGGAGGGAGCAATTACACACTCCCAGGATAGGCCATACCACTATGTACATAGCTAATTGGGATGGGAATTGGAGGGCAGAGAAAGTGAGGCTAGGTTAGATGAGCCTTTTAAAGTGGGCTCCTGTGAGAGGTTGGTGAGGAATGGCGGTGGCTGCTGCTCTAGTATCCGAGAGCTGCTGTCTTGGGAAGGATAAGGAACGTGGCACAACTCTCTTCCCAATCTGAGGCCTGGGGACACCTACCTACAGAGTCTAGCAAGGTGGCTGAGGGTGGCTAGCAGAGCTGGAAAGGGAGAAGTCTCACAATGTATTTTTCAGTTCTGAGCTTTCTAACAGCCAACATAAATGAACACAACTCTTTGTGTGAGTTGTAGAAAGATACACATTCTGCAAGTTGTTGATAGTACCCCTTCCCAGTTACTCAAACTGGACTGTGCAATTTGTAGAAAGTCTGAGTCCAGTGGCACTTTTAAGACCAAAGAAATTTAATTCTGGGTATAAGCTTTCGTGTGCATGTACACTTCTTCAGATAGTGAGGAAAAAACATTCCCAAATGTGCAGACCCTATTTTAGTTAAGCACTTTTGTAACCAAATGGAAAAGGCAAATGAAAAAAGTTAAAAAGAATGGGATTTATTCTAGTTTGTGGATCAATAAATGTTTCTATCACGTTGCACTTTGGATAGCACCGCCCCCCCTACACCCTTCTGTCAGTGCCCACTAGTATGGAGGAATGGAAACAATTCCTTTACCTTACAGTGCACTTTGATCAGGGATAACAAGTCCCATAAGGATTACAGCACTAGCACATCTGGGGAACACTCTGTGAAAAGGTGCCTAACATATTCTGTGTAATACTGCAGTGTGGGGGCCCCCTTTGCTACAAATTAAAATGGGTTTAAAACTGATTTCATTTTCATGTTTTTAAAAAACAAGAACTCTGCAAATTATATTTAGAGATAGCTTTTTTAATGGTGGAAATCCTTGGCCCTTTGAAAAAAATAGAAAAATTAGTTACCAGGGTTTCTTGATTGGCAGCCTGTTAAACATGTTTTCAGATTGTTTATTGGCTTTAACTTTTTCCAGATGTCCTAAAGGATGTGTGTGTGTGGGGAGAAGGATATGAATGTGCTGTTAGGAGTAGAACTGAGGCAGATCCACATTTGACCTATATGCTTTCCTTGCAACACCTGTATAAAGCCTCTGTACATAGGAAAGAGAAAGCCACACACGTATCCGCCGATGGGAGAGTTTCCACATGACCCTGCTTTCCCCTCTGCCTGCATTCCTTATTCCCACTTAAACACCCAATAAGAGCTTTCATTTTGCTTCTGAAAACATTTATCATAACAACATGCAGTTCATGCCAGGAGTCAGTCTGACTCAGCATCCAGTTCCTGACAGTGACTAGTGAGTTCCATTCTAATTGTTGTCACCTTCCTTGGGACAATGTAGACACATCCTAAATGTTACAGGTGTTATTGCTGGAGCATCTTGGTTCATAGGCAATATGGTTGATCCTCCCCATAGAGTGATCTAATCATTTCAGTAGAGTTATAATAGTCACTTCATTAATTCACACCAATGGACTACTGCTTCAAACTGACTCTGCCCTATAGGATGTGATAGCATGTCAATCAACTTTCCACTACATTGGTGAAATATTGGAAAGAATAAACTTGAAGTCGTCCTGCAGTAATGCAGTTTAACAGGTAATGTATTTACAATAAGCATTTATCATACTTATCACTATACTTTTTATGGGTTTCCAACACCTTAAGGAAATTAATGTGTTCAACAACAACAAACTCATTTGCTGATGCTTTTATGTCACGTAAACAGTTCTCTGCTCAATATCCTGGGGATTTAGATATGTTTTATTTTTAATGCACCTAATCTGCACACTTCCGACAGCAATGAAAATTTCCCCCTGTGGCATTACTTCTCTAAAACATTTGTTTTGACTTTCTACTGCTCATAATGCATAAAGAAACCCAAATTGTACCAGTTGTCTTGCTTTTCTATCTCCCAAAGTAATTTAATTAGACAATATTTAAGACTTGCTGTATAAAATTAGCAATCTTAATATAGGTACTCAGAGTCTGAAACTACTTTTAATTTCTTGACAGATTCTCAAAAATGTTCTTTAGCTCCTGTTTCTAAGTTGTTATGCACAAACACGACCCACAAGGAATATCACTACCATGTAGGTAAATTGAGTAAATACTATCATGTGTGTTGAGTACACTTGTGTGACTTTTTTTTTTCCTGAAAGGCAGTATAGCCACTCACTTTACATGAAACAAAACAGACATGGAGAGGTGCACTCTGCACATGTGACAATGCTCTGTAGGTGGCAATAGATACAGCACAGTGCCATCCACTTTCTGCTCCTCGCCTCTTACCTTGTGCACTGTTATTCAGAGACAGAATCAGTTATATGATATGACAATCTGCCTGTAGCACCATATGGATTATTGAATCATGAAATTATCTTAGTACAATAGCTAACATGTAAGTGTTCATTTAGAGCTAGCCCTTTGACATTTCTTTTCCCCCTTACTGAAATATCTGCGCTGTCATTCAAGGCTGTAAGTGTAGGAATTAGTCATCTCTGGAGGTTTCCTTGTACAGCACACAGAGACTGCTGAAATTTAGAACTGCAACAGAAGTTCTGTTTATGAAAGTATAAGCTCACATAGCCACCAAGCAATTGTAGCTCAATACAGAGTGTGATGACTCTAATGTCATTGATACCAAGGAAATTTAATAGGTTCAAAATCAAATACTCTAGCTTAGCTTGTCAGCAATGGATATTTAAGGATGCAACAGTACCTAGGTTTGCCAGATCCCCCCGGCCACCGTCAGGGGATGTGGGGTAGGGTTGCCAGATAGAGGTTGGGAGGCTCCTGGAGATTTGAGGATGGAGCCTGGGGAAGGCAGGGACCTCAGTGGGTAACAATGCTATAGAGTCAACCCTCCAAATCACTCATTTTCTCTATCGGAACTGATCTCTGTAGTTTGGAGATGAGCTGTCCCACCTGGAGGCTGGCATCCATAGCTGAATGATTCAAGCCTGATCTCATGATTTTGACATATACTTAGGCTGAGTTTAGACTGGCAGTTCGGCCCGAGATAGGCACGTTTCAGAAAAGTTTTGCAAATGGATTAAAGGGCCGGTTCACACGGGCACATCTGTCAGGCATTTCCCAGCCATACTCAACCCGTCTTGTAATGCTTCCCTCGCGAATTTAAAAGATACCAGTTGAAAGTGGTAGCAAACCCTGGAGAGCATGTTCATCCCACTTCCCAGAAGTGTGAATGCGAACAAGCTAATCTGGTAGGGATTACAGCTGTGCCTCCACTAGGGGCGGGCCAACAGTGTGAACAATCCATTGCGCCTCCTCCCCAGAATGCTCCCGCATCAGTCGGTGCAGTGTGACCAGGAAAACCCAGAATACGTTGTTCCGGGTCTTTTTTGCTATGACTCCCATGCGCTTCAAACTGCCAGTCTGAACTCGGCCTTACTGTGTGTTCCTAAGCATGCACATTCAGAAATAAATCCCACTGAGTTCAATGGAATTTACTTCTTAGTGGCTACAATCCTAAGCATACTTACTAAGGAATAAATCCCACTCAGTTTAGTGGGATTTACTTCTGAATATACATGCTTAGAATCATGCTTTAAGTGGCTTAGTAATATTTAGAAGTGAACAATATTCACTACTAATTTAATAGTAAATATAGATGTTTTGTACAGGAGCAATAAAAATGTTATAAAATATAATTTTATTCAGTCTCAGTGGTCTGTTTTCTCATGGCCACCTCTTTTCCTACATTCATTTTTTCCTTTAGCATGCAAAATATTTTCCCCATGTGAATTAGTATTATTTTAAACCAGTTTCTGGAATAATTAAGTTACTTTTGACAGAATTTTGAGCCTTGATTTAAAAGTTATCAGCCATAAATATCTCTCTTCCTTCCTCTTCCCATATCTTGCCATACCATTTGATTTTGTAAATGGTTTTATGAAGATTTTTATAACTACTTTATTGTAATTCAAATAAACAATAAGCCTGACTCTACTGTCAGTGTTGAAGGTGAAAGGTCAGAGCTTATTCCATTTAGTCGTCCAAGTTGCATTCTGTGAATTCTGTTTATCCAGCACTAGTCTCCCTACCCCTCCTAATATACCTTTGAGTAATGTTGAAATTCATGGCCTGTATTTTTAGGAGCCAAGCCATCCATAGGACTATAGAATATCTCCTCACTTTATCTAACTAGTGACAAGTACTCCAGTACGGAGATCTGCTTAGGGGAGGGGATACTACATATGAGGAAAATTAGAACACTACAAGCTCCCTAAGCAAACATATTAACACAATTGACTAGGAATTTATGTCCTGAACTGCTGCCTGTTCCAGATGTGTACTGTAGCCACTACTGGATAGAATGCCAGGAACACTGGTCTGTGAAATAGGCCAGATTGATTCCATTGTTTTGACTAGAATGCTATCCCCTCCTTAGAAGTAAATCCAAAACTTTCAGTTTTGCTAGCATGGACTAGCCTGAAGCCTGTAGCTGTGTTTCATAAATTAGAATAAGATATTGAACTGTATATTGAGGAAGTCTACTTTTCTTCATCTTCTTATTAAATACAGTAAGTTGGCATAATGCTGGATACAAACTTAAAAGAGTAAACGGGATGATTAAAAAGTCATGTAGTGAAGTAAAGAGGCTCCGAGTATCCTTCATTTGTGGCAGCCAAAGAAACTGGGACAGGGCTGGATCTGTTCCTACTAGAGTTGCTGCCAGTGCCAATTGTGCCTCTGGGTACAGGGTTTCATTTATAGTTCAGATTCTGTTCTGTCTAGATTCTGTTCTGTCCATCCCAGCCATGTCTCTGAGGTTCAGCGCCACAGGAATTGTGTCCATTTTAATTAATTAATTAAAACAGTTATTTGTTACCTTTCTACCTTATAAGAACTCAAGGTAGCTTACAATAGAAACAATAATAAAATACAATAAAATACATAAACCCAGGGCTTTTTTTGTAGAAAAAGCCCAGCAGGAACTCATTAGCATAATAGGCCACACTCAACAGCAGATACTCAGTAGTATATTAGGCCACACCCCTGACAGCACAGCTCATTGGCATATTAGGCCACACCCCCATGTTACCAGAAGTGTGGTCATCCAGCCATACCCACTTTTTGCTTCTTATTCTGTTTACCTTGTTTGTTGTCAAAACCCAGGGCTTTTTTTTGTAGCAGGAACTCCTTTGCCTGTTAGGCCACACATCCCAAAATATAGCCAATCCTGATGAGTTTCTGTTGTTGGGTGTGGCCTATTATGCTAATGAGTTCCTGCTGGGTGTGACCAACTTGAGAGCCAGCCGGAACTCCGTTCCTGTGCGTTCCTGCCCAAAAATAACCCTGCATAAACTGCTATATTTTAGAACTGTTGGTATGCAGAAGAACTAATCAAATGTTGTAATGAATAACTGTGTTTAGCTGGCTCCTAAAGTTCAAGAGTGAAGGGGCCAGGGACACCTCTCTGGGGAGGTTGTTTCATAATCACTGGGCTTCCATTGAAAAGGCCCTTTCTCGTGTACCCACTGAATGAGCTTCTTGGATTGGTGGGACAGCCAGGAGGGCCTCTCCCTGTGATCTTAGTTCCCAGGCAAGAACATATGAAAGAAGATGGTTCTTCAGATACTCTGGTCCCAAGCCATGTAGGGCTTTAAAAGTCAAAAGACAGTTATCCAAATAAATAAGGCACTTATCCAAATAAATACAAAAAAGTACAAAGAGTGATTGACTTTTGGAACCCACATAAAAGGGTGTTTGAGAATTGGGGATGACTTTATTGCATGTAATTTTGATCTAGTTTTCCCCAGATGAATTAAATGTTTCTGCTACTTTATTAATACAATTTGTAGGGGTGTGCATTCAGATACTGTCAGCCATAAAAGTCATACTTACTTGTCCAGCATCAGATCGTGTAGGCTCTATCTGAAGTAGTCAAAAATCTCCCTGGAATGACTCCTGGATAGGGCAACATCATGAATTGTCAGGAATTCAATGGAGCTTGCCTTCTTTTTAGTCCATTATTTTACCTCAGAGGAGGGTTAGTAAGGGTGGGCCATATTTGGTCATAGGGTGGGGGGAGTTTGAGAGAAGTACTGTGTTTGTTTTAGGTTCTGTGCAGTTCAATATTTGGTTTATTTGGAATATATGGTTTTGTTGTTGGCTCCACTGTTGTTCATATAATATATAGAAAATAATAAGTTTCGTATATTGCTTTTATAGTTTGTTAAGTCTTCCAAAGATAACTGCATGAATATTGATGCAGTATTTGACTTTAGTTGTCATTTCTCATATTTAAGTAAGGATACTTTCACTAATTTTTGTCAAGAAGGCGAATTTAACAATCAAATGCAAATGTATGTAATGACTGAAAATATTCAGCTTGTAAAAGCAGAGTCCATTATACACTCAGCAAGGAGCAACTATTGGAACTCGGAACAGTATTATTCTAGGACTGGAGACTGGCTTCTATTTAATTTACCCATAATCTTCTCATTAAGTAGTATTGTTATGGACATGAAAACCTTTACATATTAAAAACAATATAACAAAGATGGTATTCAGTCCCATTTAGCAGTAATTTTATACCATCGTTTATTATGATTAGGATGACTATTCTGTGGCTTTTTCTTTCACTGTTGGAGGGCACATCAAATTGCTTTTCCGTAGTGACATTCTTCTAAGCTTTGATGTTAGCATCATAACTGTATTATTTATTTATCTATTTAGATTCATGAATTGCCCAATCCCTGCACACACAAGGCTCTGGGCTCTTACAAAAGGTACAGAAAAACACATATACAGCTATTATGGTAGAATTCCATGTGCACTTTGCATGCCTTCTTCTCCAGAGTGCCATTTTACCACCCCATAACTGGTGTTTTTTTCTAGTATATTTGGGGGATGCATGCAATGAATATAGCAATGAACAGCCTTATGCCAAATCACATGAACAGAGCCCAAAAGCGGGATGGAAAATGTGCATACTAGGGCATGGTCCAGGTTGCAAGCCCATTATCATGATTTTTTTAAAAAAATATTATTTCAATTTTTAAAAAATCTTTACTGACCCATGAAATTATGTTTACAATGGGATCAAGGGAACAGAACAAATTTGTACTGTTCCAGAGAAATTAGGCCTGGGCCTCTCTCACTAATAATACCAATAATTTATTTCTGGACTCAAATATATGAAATGCCCTTGTTTTCATTAGGCTAAGGAACCCATCAGTTCTTATTATTTTTATACCAAATGCCCTTGTTAATAGAAAAGTTAGGTCAGCATGAATCTTCTACATTCTTAAATGCACAGGTAGCATAACTTAAAGCAGAAATAAACAAGCTGTGGCTTCACAAAGAATCCTGGGCAGGGGGGATGTTTTCTTCAACAACATATTTTCCCTTTCATATTTGTGCTTTAAAAATTAAGTGTTTAATAAAGCAGAAAGGTGTACATGGTCATCATATATCTAATGCCAAGATGAGCCACAGAGCATGGATTAATAGATCCACAAAATGGAGATAGAAACAGACAGGGAAATTTATGTCTAAATGTCTAAATGTGAAGGGCATCCCAAGTTTGCAGAAAAATCCAGAATCTTTAAAAAACAACATCAGGGGATTAAAACTCCCACACATAATAGAAACAATGCTTGTAGTTTCAAGAAAACAATGTCTACTAAGTTCTATGTCATAACTTTAGAGGTTGCTATGCAACCATGACGATATTGCTGACCCAAGCCTTCCAGACCTTGGTTTCTATAAAGCAAAGCTATGGAGGGGGAGCAGGGGTGAACTTGGAGGCCAAAACAGCTCTGAAAAGAGGCCTGTTCCCTAATGGAGGAGGACTCGCTGGGGACAGGCCCAGTGGTGACCACTGTAGAATCACTACCCACACCACTTGGCGCAGTCTGGCAGTGGCCACAATGTATCACTGCCAACCTCCAGGTGGGGCCTGGAGAGCTCCTGAAATTACAACTGATCTCCAAGTCATAGAGATCAGTTCTCCTGGAGAAAATGAGTGTTCTGGAGCATGGACTGTATGGCGTGATACCCTGATGAGGTCCCTCTCTTTCTAAACCCTGCATTCTTCAGGCTCCACTCCCCAAATCTCCCAGAATTTCCCAACCTCGAGTTGACACCCCTACCACTGTGCAACTGGGCCAGGTTTTTCTGGGCGGAAGTTGCTCGGGGGTGGGGGGAAGAAGGAAAGCTGGGGGCAAATAAAGGTAAATTGGCTGGCAGATGGGAAGGAGAGAAGGAAACAAGAAAAAGTGAAAGGCTATGTGGACACTAGGGAAGGGAAAAGGAAAATAGTGGGGAAGGGGACCCAGGGGGAAATAAGAAGTACGCTGCAAGTCCTTGAGGGTCCCCCTGTTTGTCAGATTTAAATTCTGAAGGCAGACTAGCAACACTTTTTGGAGATTTTGTTCTTTTGAAACCAGATTTATATTTCTTTTACTAGCCTGCCAGATAAGACAAACTGAATGTTATTAGACCAGGACAGTTCAGAGAATTACCTCATAGACTATCTTAGTTCATAATCAAGAACCCATAAACTTTTACACATTGTATAATACATGCAACTCTCATCAAGTGACTCTGTCTACAAGGTGTAACAATATACTGTTAATGACAAACAACAGAATACAATTAAAATTATGAAAATGGATTTAAAAAAATTAACTCTGTAAATCTTGAGACATAATTATTGTGCTATGATGTCTTAGATGTAAATCTTTTTAAGCTGGTTCGCACAAATAATTTTAGGCTGCTGAATGTTGTTTTATGCTGTTTTGTTACTGCTTTAATTGTACTTTTTTTTTTTTAGTATATCAGCTACCTCAAGCAGGTCTCCAGAGAGGTCACCTGTAAGTTTTCCAAACAAACATATAACCAAGGATGGAGAATCCTCCACCCCCCACTTGTCTGCTGTGCCAGCCAGTCTTGCAGGTCCCCTGCTTGTATAGATCCAGTTCCAAAAGAACTTGACTACATCAAAGTGTTAGATTCCTCCCTCATTCACCTTTCTCTGCCTTCTCAACTCAGACCACATAATGAGCCCAGATTCATCCTCCTCTTTTTCTCCTTTTCAGCCTTTATCCTAATGTTATGCTTCCCAGGTAATGAGCCTGGGCTGTTTGTTTCACATGGCCAGTTATCCTTTTATAAAACACTAGACTAAGACTAAACATGTTGAGCATGCCTGACAAAAGAGCTTGATTGATAATATAAATAAATGTTTTTGATGGAATGCCAATTACGAGTCAGAGAATTATGGGAGTTTTACTGAATCCTGAACTGTTGTCTCTCTGTGTGTGTTTTTTAAATTGAATAAATTTTATTGAATAAATTTCAAATTGATTGC
The DNA here is from genome assembly GCA_029375565.1 of Gekko gecko. Lineage (NCBI taxonomy): Eukaryota > Metazoa > Chordata > Lepidosauria > Squamata > Gekkonidae > Gekko > Gekko gecko. Next base: position 116,085,346 of record JAPDNY010000007.1, read on the forward strand.
TGATCTTTTCTGGTTTCCAATCTGTGACACAGCTGTAGGCTTCTTATAGTATTTATGCGGCAGCTCTCTGTTCGTAGTGATTTTGCCTGCCATATGCTATTCTACTATTATTGAATCGTATGCTTTATACTATTGGACTATTTGTCAAACAGGTCTTAAACATTAGAGAAAGAAGGTGTAGACAACATATGTCGTGCAGTCTGGACTCTTACCTTTTCTCTTAAGGATAATATCAAACACAAGGAAGTTCAGCTAATCATACCATCTTTTGCTGCTTTCAAAGAGATAATGCACAGAAACTGCCCAGAAATGTGGTGAGTGTTGTGTGTGCATGCGTGAGAAAGAAAGAGAAGCATGCACACGCAAGCATTTTACTTCTTTTTTAAATACTTGAAATTGAGTTTTCAGCTTTAGTCTAGTCTGATTGATTTTTTGCTGCCTCAAGTGCGAACGAAATAAGGGTATGTGATCCTTCAAGCATTGCTTCTGGTCTCTCTTTCAAAGAGGCTTCTTGCAAGGGAATAGTGCTCTGTGGATTGTACCCACAGAAAATGAAGTACATGTACTGTGAAGGGATTATTTGTAGCTGAACTGTTCTGTGCTCATTCTTTTACATTATATCTCCTGTGGGATGGGCTTTCTGAAGGCCTAAGTTTTCAAGCTGTATCAGAATTGAAGATTTCATAAAAGAAAGATTTTAGCTTTCATCGATGACAGGAAAAACTTGCCCAACTTTTACTCTGAGTCACTGTGGTGCATTTGGCTGAAATTATTTGGACAGATACCACATTGTTACTTCCAGTTTGGTGTAGTGGTTAAGTGTGCGGACTCTAATCTGGGAGAACCAGGTTTGATTCCCCACTCCTTCTCTTGCACCTGCTGATGTGACCTTGGGTCAGTCACAAGCTCTGGCACAGCTGTTCCTGAAAGAGCAGTTTGTGTTAAGAGTTCTCTCAGCCCCACCTACCTCACAGGGTGTCTGTTGTGGGGAGGGGAAGGGAAAGGAGTTTGTAAGCTGCTCTGAGACTCCAAGTGAAGGGTGGGGTATAAATCCAATCCTCCTCCTCCTCCTCCTATTTGAATAAACATTAATAAATTAGTAATTCATAAATTTCCTACATTTTCTATACCCCCTTCTCTGGTAGGTTCATGTCTAGTAGCACCTTAGAGACCAACAGGATTTTGGGGGTATAAGAGAGTCAAAGCTCCCTTCGTCAGATAGCTTTGACCTTCAAAAAGATCCCCCAAATCTTGTTGGTCTCTAAAGGTGCTACTGGACTCAAATCTAGCTCTTTCTACTGCAGACCAACATGGCTATCCTTTATGGTAAGTTATATCCCATTTACTGTATTTAGCCAAATAATTTTGACTGCCAAGTAAAATTAATACAAGAGAATAGGACTCTATCTATCCCATCTTATGTTTAATAACATCCACAGTTATGCTCTGATAAGCCTTAATGCATTAATGATTCCAAAATAAATGTAAATATGAATTTTTCTTCTCCTACATCTCCATCTCCATTCTTGTGTTCTAAATACCAATGATGCAGAAGTGTATAGCTTCTTTAAAAATGATATAACACGTTGAGAATCTTGCTCCATATTTGCATACTTGTTGCATTATGTGGTGTTGTGGTAAGAGTGTCAGTCTAGGATCTGGAAGAGCCAGTTTCAAATCCCTGTTCTGTGATTGAAACTTGCTTGGTGACCTTGAGCCAGATACATACCTTCAGCACAACCTAATTCTCAGGTTTGTCATCAGAATAAAATAGGGAGAAAGGTGTGATATAGATGAAAGAAAAAATAGCTACATTTCATGCATTCCCTATGCATCTTGCTCCATTCATTATTTCTTTTCTTAAGTTTGACCATTCTCTCATAATTTAAAAAAATAACTAGAAAGAAAATCATGTGCAGCCTGATCCTAAGCATGTTTACTCTGAAGTAAGTGTTGTTCAGTTGGAATGCTGAACGGAACTTTCCCAAATAAGTATATAACAGCATAATCCCAAGGGCTACTGTGGCGGTGGGGGCCAGCTGTCAATGTAACAGCAGTGGTGCTAGTCAGATCTATATGGACATTCCACAGGAGGGAAAAACATGTTCTCCCCTACAAGGCACAGACTGCATAGTGAGCACAGCAGAGACCACAGCAACACTGGCAACACCCAGAAGCCAGGCAGTGGTGCCCGATGTCGTTAATTTGAGTGGCACACACAGGAAAAGCAAATCACTGCCTGCTGATGCAGTCACTGCTCAGTGGTAAGGCACCAGGATCAGAGCTCCCAGTTTGATCTCCCCATGATGAGATGCCAGAGGCAGACAAATCTTTTGGAACTGACATTTCACCCCCACAAGTTTCTAAAGGGGGAGCAGGATGTTCTAGCCAATGGGCCTTCCCAAACAGCCATCCTTTTGGCTGAGATACCCTTCACAATCCCTTCATGACACACCCCATCCACTCAGAGACGCCTGTGTATCCACACTGCCAACTGCTTGGCTTATCAGATGTCATCAGTGCTCTGGGAGCGTGAGAGATGCAGAGAACTGCACCCCCGGGACCACTGCCAGATCACTTCCTATGAAAGCCTGAGTGGGAAGGAGGTAGGGACTGCAGAGGGGTGACCATGTCAGTCTGTTGAAGAGATGAGCTGCAATGTCTTTAAGGTGCCACTGGACTATGTCATATTTTGCAATTAAACAAAACAAGAGGGCCAGTGGCAGCATGAAGACTGACTCCATCACTCCCAGCATGAGCTTCCAGTAAGAGCCCACCCGCTCAGATGTGTGAAAGGGAGATCATTCTGGGAGTCACTGTGGGGAAGTCATAGAAGGGGGTAGAGATTGGCATCCTGTAAGGGGGTGGAGAGCAAATTCCATCCACTCACTCAACAACGACAGGGACAGCGTTATGGATGACATTAGACTTTATTCAGCAGCAGCAAGAAAAATGACTTAAAATTGAAAGTGTAGTAAATATATGTTATTTTTTTCCAAGCATGTTGGTATGTATTAGGGCAGGAACATTCCAGGACTGTTTACCAGAGATCGGCTGAGCTTGGAGCTCTAGAACGATAGCCCACTAGGACTCTGAAGGTGACAAATGAGGAACTAATGTTATGTAAATAGCCTATCATTGGGAGTTGGGTGTGTTTGGGTATGGTTTTTGCATGCTATTTAAACAGGGCTGTTGCCCTGAGGTCTTAGTCCTGTTCCTGAGATCACTTAATAAAAGTAGAGCTGTTCACTGCAATGCCCTATTGCATCTTGAACTCAGTATTTAATACATGTGAAATTTCTCTCTTGTACATATCCTATGGGCCTTGTTAGCTTACAGCCATAAAGGCAAATCACAGCATTTGAGAAAAGAATACTATTTTTCTATTTCAGCGCTCCCTCCTTTCCTCACAAAGCCAGCAGCCATCCTCTCAGACCTGCACAAAATCCTCTACAAAGCTTGCAACATGACATTTTCAACAGAGGACTTATCCAATAACAAGCTGATCCTGACAAAATAGTACACATCTCAATATTCCAGGGGACTCGGAACAGAATCCATACTACTTGTTTTAACTCCTGATATTCTGTAGGCTGTATTCATCCAATAACTGATACTTCGTGTTTTGTCTAAATTGTCTGCTCTCTAGAGGTCATTCAGTATGTCTGATAAAGTCGTCCAGTAAATCCCTAGCAGTTTATCCCATCAACTTCTAATGGTGCACTTACAACCCACAGATAGGTCATTGTTTTATGGCTCTTCAGCTATTGGTTTTATTTGGAACAATCACACATTTTGCAATATAACATGTTATCACTAATTTCTGGGCTGACTCTCTACATGCAGCTTTTTGGTGAACGCACTTGCCCTGTAACCATTACCTACACATTCCTTCTGCCCCAAGGAGGGATCTAATAGAACATATTAAAACATACTGCAACATGCTCTGATGAGTCAAAACATGTGCCTGTCTATATGTATAGGTCTTTCATGTTGATCGGTGATCTATTTAACCTTTCTACCAAAGACATGTTGAAGAAAATTCTCTCATCTTGAAGATGAATGTAGAAACTTGGGCAGGATGAACCTGGGCAATGGTATTTCTGACAACATTTGTATCTGAACCAAGTACAATACCCAGATCAATAAATTCACATTAATCCTGGATTAAGTATATGCTGGACAAGCACTTCTGGATTTTTTTTTTAAAAAAAACAGCAGTAGTCAATAGTCATATATTTCCACTTTGCACCTTTGAAGATAATAGGGAGAAGCTAAGAGAACACCCTTTTCCAACATATGGACATCACCAGATGGGCAACACCGAAATCAGATTGACTATATAGTTTGCAGTCAAAGATGAAGAAGCTCTATCCAGTCAGTAAAAATGAGACCTGGAGCTGACTGTGGCACAGATCATGAGCTACTCATTGCAAAATTCAGACTTAAACTGAAGATAGTTGGGGAAACCACTAGGCCATTCAGATTTGACCTAGATCGCATCCCCGATGAATATACAGTAGAAGTGAAGAATAGGTTTACGGGACTAGATTTGATAGAGAGCCTGAAGAACTATGGACAGAGGTTTGTGACATTGTACAGGAGGCAGCAATCACTGCCCTCCCAAAGAAAAAGAAATGCAAGAAAGCAAAGTGGCTGTCTGATGAGGCTTTACACATAAGTAGAGGAAAGAAGGAAAGGCAAAGGTGAAAAGGAAAGATTTACCCAACTGAATGCAGGTTTCCAAAGAACAGCAAGGAGAGATAAGGAGGCTTTCCTGAATGAACAATGCAAAGTAATAGAGGAAAACAATAGATTGGGAAGGACTAGAGATCTCTTTTGGAAAATTGGAGAAATCAAGGGAACATTCCATGCAAAGCTGGCCATGATAAAGGACAAAAATGGTAGGGACCGAACAGAAGCAGAAGAGATTAGGAAAAGATGGCAAGAATACACAAAAGAAGTATACAAGAAGCACCTCAATGTCATTGACAACCACGACGGTATAATCACTGACCTCAAGCCAGACATCCTGGAATGCGAAGTTAAATGGGCCTTAGAAAGCATTACTAACAACAAAGCTAGTGGAGGTGATGGTATCCCAGCTGAACTATTCAGAGTCTTAAAAGAAGATGCTGTTAAAGTGTTACACTCAATTTGCCAACAAATTTGGAAAACACAACAGTGGCCACAGGATTGGAAAAGGTCAGTTTACATTCCAATCCCAAAGAAGGGCAATGCCAAGGAATGTTCAAACTATTGCACAATTGCACTCATTTCACACGCTAGCAAGGTCATGCTCAAGATCCTACAAGCTAGGCTCCAACAGTATGTGGATAGAGAACTGCCAGAAGTACAAGCTGGGTTTCGAAGAGGTAGAGGAAGTAGAGATCAAATTGCCAACATTCGCTGGATTATGGAGAAAGCAAGAGAATACCAGAAAAACATCTACTTCTGCTTTATTGACTATGCTAAAGCTTTTGATTGTGTGGATCACAATAACCTATGGCAGGTTCTTAAAGAGATGGGAGTACCAGACCACCTCACATGTCTCCTGAGAAACCTGTATAAGGGTCAAGAAGCAACAGTTAGAACCAGATATGGAACAACTGATTGGTTTAGCATAGAAAAAGGAGTACGACAAGGATGTATATTGTCACCTTGCTTATTTAATTTATATGCAGAGTACATCATGCGAAATGCTGGCCTGGATGAATCACAAGCTGGAGTTAAGATTGTTGGGGAAAAGATCAATAACCTCAGATATGCAGATGATACCACTCTGATGGCAGAAAGTGAAGAGGACCTAAAGAGTCTCTTGCTCAGGGTGAAAGGAGAACACAAAAGTGGGCTTGAAGCTCAACATCAAAAAAACTAAGATCATGGCATCCGGCCCCATCACTTCTTGGCAAATAGAAGGGGAAGTCGTAGAAGTAGTGACAGACTTCACATTCCTGGGATCCCAGATCACTGCAGATGATGACTGCAGCCATGAAATTAAAAGACGCCTGCTCCTTGGGAGGAAAGCAATAGCAAACCTAAACAGCATGATAAAAAGCAGAGACGTCACCCTGCCAACAAAAGTCTGCATGGTCAAAGCAATGGTATTCCCAGTAGTAATGTACGACTGTGAGAGTTGGACTATAAGGAAGGCCGAGCGCCGAAGAATAGATTCTTTTGAACTATGGTGCTGGAGAAGACTCTTGAGAGTCCCTTGGACTGCAAGGAGATCAAATCAGTCAGTCCTAAAAGAAATCAATCCTGACTGTTCCCTGGAAGGCCAGATCCTGAAGTTGAAGCTCAAATACTTTGGCCACCAAATGAGAAGGAAGCACTCACTGGAGAAGACCCTGATGCTGGGAAAGATTGAAGGTCAAAGAAGAAGGGGACGGCAAAGGATGAGATGGTTAGACAAAATCATCGATGCAACGAACATGAAATTGAGCAAACTACAGAGGACAGCGGAAGACAGGAGGGCCTGGCGTGATCTGGTCCATGGGGTCGCGAAGAGTCGGACTCGACTATGCGACTGAACAACAACAACAAGAGAATTACATGTCCCTGTTCTTGGGAAATATGCATTTTAAAGTAATTACCAAATGAACTTTGGTATGGAAATCACTTATCTTATGTGAGCAAAATATAGCTTCAAAGGAATTACTCTCAATTTATCTTACCTAAGGGGCTGTGTTCACATTGGCAGGGGCTACATTTTCTGTCAGCCCCTTGAAGCTGACTGGCCAAAGCACAGGAACCAAAGTTGTTCTTTCTTAATATCTCTTCTTAAAAGAGCAGGATGTCAGATTTGTCCCATGCTGGGGAGTTTCTATTCATTTTGAAGATGCATGATAGTGTAGTATTACAATCAGCTGCAGTTATCAACTTTTACAATCAGCTGAGATTAGCAATAGGTCATCAAATGGGCTTCATGGCTGAGTGGCAACTTGAACCTTGTTAGTCCTAGTTCAACACCCAAGCCTCTATTTCACTCAGTTAAATCTGAGACACAGCATTTTCTGGCAATGCATTATGACTTCGTGTTGACTTCACACATCAGAGTTAACCAAGTATGCATTCATTATGTTCAGTTCATTATACTTTTTGTTAGACATTTTGTCTTGCTGTTCTTGAGCTGTTCTTGGGTTCTAAGGTGGTTTTTATTCACCCACCAGCATAAAAATAGGAAGTGTGGAATAGAAACTGAAATAATACCTCCTAGAACACATTAACAACTAACAGTTCAGTTATCTGAGGTGACCTAGTGACTTGATTCCTCTATTTACTTCAGTCATTTATATACCAAAAGAGAGGCAGAAGGACTGATGGCAGAGTCTTACTTCAGTTCTGACCTGCAATAGCATGCCCACTCACCTCCCAACCAGACACTTGCTGTGTCCTTATCTGGCCAAAGGGTCCAGTGCCTTCTTGTCATCTTTTTCATTTCCTAGATTCTCTGTGCTGATATGAATAAACATTTGAATTCAAGGATTTCATTGTGGCCATGACAGACCAGGAAACAAGAACTGGTCTGAACAAGCCTGCCTAGGTGGTCTTATATAAGTCAGGAAGTATTACCTGCTACTTTGGAGTATCAGTGCAAGTAGGTGGTTTTCTGCTTTGATCCAAGCTGAGTAGTGAGTGGCACACCAGCAACTATCTAAAAGACTGTGGTGGAACAGGCCTACTTTGGCCTGCAGGCCCTGTTCCACTCTGCCCGCCAAGGTTTTTCCAAAACCTGGAGAGGCTTTTCTCTCTCTCTCAGGTAACCTGCTGCCACCACCTGACCCTTAAAAAGAATTGCCTGCTGGGAGGGTCAGGACTCCCAGCTTCTCTTCCAAGATCTGAGGCCTTGCTTCTGTGTCTCCCACTGCCCAGCACATGGTCACCACAGGGACAGTTTACTGCTTTGTGTGCCCTTGTAAGAATAGGTGCTTGCCAACTGCCTGCCTTCCCTCTAGTGCTCTTTTTAAAATAGCATGTCCAAGATGGTGGGGATCTATGTGGTACAGAGAGCTATTGCCAGCATTAAAAGTTATAAAGTATTTATTTTTAAAAAAGTGTTCACACGCATACTTTTAGCTCATCACCAGACTGAGCAAGGGATTCAAAAGAAATTGGTAAAACACAATCTATCTATAGAAATGCCCTATCAGATGTTAAAATATAGGACAGGCTCCTTAGCTTTAGGAAGTTACAGATCTCTACACAGTCACCATTACGTTGAAGCTTTCTTCAGCTGACCAAGCCACTGCATGGCTAATGGCTGCCTCCTCTAGATTTCAGTTAAGAGTTCTGTCTGCTCTGATGTACTCAGCACCAAAGAGACCTTCCTCCTTATCACCTCTCTTCTCCCCACCCTCTGAGGTGGGGCTCAGGTCAGATAAGAGAAGTTTTTCCTGAAGTTTCCAGAAATTTCCTCCCTGAAGTCTCTCAAGTATTTAATTCCTCCAAATCTCTGTTCTCTGCTTGCGGAAGGGGAAAAGCTTGACCCACCCATTATCTTTCCTGCTAGATCTATTAGCATTTGTATGAAAGTGGGCTGAGGTACATCGGGAAAGCAATTGAACTGGCCTCTCCCCTTCCTCCGTGCTCTCTGCCCAGAGGGAGGAAAAACCTTTTAAAACTCAGATTGAAGGTTTTGCTCATTTCAAACCTTCAAAGAAAAATGCATTTCATCACAAGACAGATTTCAATAATTTGCAACCCTCAGCAAATTTTACACCCTTCTAAGTCCATTGAAGCTGAAGGGCTTAGAAGGACTTCTTAGGATTGCACTGTAAATCACTAATTTAAGACCAGTGTACTATATGCTGGTCAATGACCGTGAATAAAACTTACTACTACTACTACTAATTTAAGACCCACTGTGGCTGAAGTACTGACAAAGGATAGCTTTCGGTGAGTGAAAAATACTTTTTAGTATTCTCTTATACAAGTAAAATTCTTATTCCCTTGCTTTATCTCTCCCACATTCCTCTACATGTTTTGTGTGCCCCTCCTTCTCTTTCTCATTTCACTTTACTACCTCTTTTTTGTAGTGCCTCCCACCTCATATTGTCGTAACTCACAGCTGTATGACTGAACAGGGTTTCAATGCTTCAATTTTTTTCCTTTGTTGCTTTAAAATAGAACTAAAAAAGCAGGAGATATTTCATGGAAGGATTATCCTTTGAAGAGTATATAAAGAAAGAAAATCAGGAACAGACATGCTATTTTATGGAAAGTTAATAGATCTCACAACTATCAGACAACATGGAGTAAAAAAAAACACCACCCTATGATTTTATATATTCCAAGGGAAAGCTGCATCTGATATAGATAAGTAATGCATCTTCTATCAAACTAATTGAAATGGATGGAGCAAAATAGAGTGTACAGAAGCTGTGTTCACTTGAGTCCTCCTTCTTTATTTAAAATAGCAAGTTCTAGAGTATTAGGCCCCAAAATCTGTTATGCAAGTGAGTTCTTGCGGGGGGGGGGAATCAGATTTGCTTAGATTTTTTCTTGGGGGACAGACAATTTATAGGAGACAGACAGGTCTATCAAAAGCAAAGTTAACTAAATTTTCTGGGTAGTGAAGACCAGTAGCAGGGTAAAGCCATCAGCCTTGATTTTGAGCATCCCTTTCTGGCACTATTCTCTCTTCTAGGAATTTACTGCAGTGCCATTAAGATTTCCTGACCTGGATAGTCCATGCTAGCCTGATCTCATCAGATCTTGGAAGCTAAGCAGGGATACTCTGGGTTAGTATTTCCATGGAAGACCTCCAAGGAATATTAGGGGCATGACACAGAGGCAGGCAATGGCAAAGTACCTCTGAATGTCTCTTGCCTTGAAAACCCTACAGTTCACTGTAAGTCAGCTGTGACTTAACAGCACTTTCCACCATTACGGTTATCAACTCCAGGTGAAGAAGAAGAAGAGATTGGATTTACACCCCACCCTCCACTACCTGAAGGAGTCTCAGAGTGGCTTACAATCCCTTTCCCTTCCCCTCCCCACAACAGACACCATATGAGGTAGGCGGGACTGAGAGGTCTCTCTCAAAAACTACCCTTGAGAGAACAGCTCTGGAAAAACTGACCCAAGGTCACACCAGCAGCTGCATGTGGAGGAGTGGGGAATCAGACCCAGTTCTCCCATATCTGAGTCGGCGCTCTTAACCACTACACCAAACTGGGATCAGGTAGGCAAAAAGGGAATATGAGGAGCATATAGCAAAAAAACAACAATAAAACTCTCTTCAAATACATTAGAAGCAGGAAACCCAGCCAGGGAGACAGTGGGGCCCTTGGATGACCAAGGGGTAAAAGGAGTACTGAAGGATGATAGGGAAATGGCTGAGAAGCTGAATGCATTTTTTGCCTCTGTCTTCACTGTGGAAGATGAGAAGCCCCTCCAGAACCTCTGATTTCAGGAGGGGTGTTGAAAGACCTAAGTCAGATTGAGGTGATGAGATAGGAGGTTTTTAAGACAACTTAAAAACTGGTAAATCACCAGGCCTGGATGGCATACATCCAAGAGTTCTGAAAGAACTCATATGTGAACTTGTGGATCTCCTGACAAAAATATGTAATCTTTCATTAAAATCTGCCTCCATTCCTGAGGACTGGAAGGTAGCTAATGTCACTCCCATCTTTACAAAGGGTTCCAGAGGAGATCCGGGAAATTACAGGCCAGTCAGTCTGATGTCGATACCGGGTAAGTTCATGGAAACTGTTATTAAGGAAAGAATTAGGCACATCAATGAAGAAAAACTATTGAGGAAGACTCAGCATGGGTTGTGTAAGGGAAGATTTTGCCTCACAAACCAGTTAGTGTTCTTTGAGGGAATGAACAAACATGTGGACAAGGGTTACCCAATAGATGTTGTTTACCTAGACTTCCAGAAAGCTTTTGATAAAGTTCCTCATCAAAGGCTCCTAAGCAAGCTCAATAGTCATGGGATAAAAGGACAAGTCCTCTTGTGGATCAAAAACTAGCTAATTAATAGGAAACAAAGAGTGAGTATACAGGGGAAATTTTCTCAAAGTGGTGAGCAGTGGGTTACCACAGGGATCAGTACTTGGTCTGATGCTTTTTAACTTGTTTATTAATGATTTGGAGTTGGGAGTAAGCAGTGAAGTGGCTAAATTTGCAGATGACACAAGTTGTTCAGGGTGGTGAGAACCAGGGAGGATTGTGAGGCATTCCAAAGGGATCTGTCAAGGATGGGAGAGCAGGCATCCCTGTGGCAAATGGGGTTCAATGTGTGATGCATATTGGAGCCAAAAATCCTAACTATAAATACACATTGATGGGGTCCGAACTGGCAGAGACTGACCAAGAGACAGATCTTGGAGTTGTAGTAGATAACTCAATGAAAATGTCTAGACAGTGTGCAACTGCAATAAAAAAGGCCAACACTATGCTGGGGATTATTAGGAAGGGAATTGAAAACAAATCAGCCAATATCATCATGCCCCTGTACGGGGGTCATTTTGTAGAAAAAGAGCTGCAGGAACTCATTAGCATAACTCATTAGCATAACTTATTTGCACATGTCACACACCCTGACATCACCAGAAGTGTGTCAGAAGGCAACACCCACCACTCAGACTCCACCCCAAATATCTCCAGGTATTTCTGGTTCAGACCGAATGCCTATAGCCTAGTTTCCTTTTTCCAACAGTGGCTAGTCAGATGCTACAGGGAAGCACACAAACAGGGCTGTCAGATGTCCTTACCCACTGACCACTCCTCAGCAGCTGTCAATCAATGGAATGCTGCCTCTGAATTGGCTATTGTGATGACATATCTACCCTCTATAAATCTGTCCAACCTCCAGGTGGTTGCTGGAGATCTCCTGAGATTACAACTGAGCTCCAGGCAACAGATCAGTTCACCTGGAGAAAATGGCCATTTCAGAAGGTAGACTCTATGGGAATATACCCCACTAAAGTCCCTCCCCAAACCTTGTACTCCTCAGGCTCCATTCCAAAATCTCCAGGTGTGTCCCAACCTGGAACTAGCAACCCTACACCTAAGTGCTGGACAGAAATTCGGAAGGGTGCTGTGCTGCCTAAAGAGACTTTCACTGCCAAAGATGCCTCAGAGACGTTGCAGCTGATTCTGTCATCCTGCTGCCTCAGACAAACCAGAGGCAGAGCCAAAATGTCACTGGGCTCCAGACAGGTCCTGGAGCCCCCTAAAAGACATGCTCTTTGGATAGAGCAGTCCAGAAGCCTCAAGCACACTGCACCTGCTCAGAGGCACTCTTTACTTTCTGCGCTTTTAACAGGCTTCTGGGTGACTGAACTTTGCAAGCACCCAACCAAATCAAGAACATCCCTGGGCAGCCACGGCACGCTTCTCAAAGGGGCAGGGAGGGTGCACACATGGCCCCCACGTGGGGTGATCCTGCTACTGCAAACAATTTTCCTGTAGTGAAGATGTAAAACTTCCCACTATACCAAATTTAGGGGCTACAGAAAATTGAACAAAATACCAGAACATTCAGCAACCCTGTAAATCCCTGTCTAGATAAGTTATTTCAAATAAATGCTAAAAATTATAGCTTTGAAGCCATTGATTCAAATGGCTTCCCTTTCTTTCAAAAGTTATCAGGCTTTAACTGCATTTAAACTGAGTTAAGGGCTCAAGCCTCTCAGCCTCTTTTCAGCAAATAGGGTTCAGCAGGGGGATTTTTTTGAAATAACAGGATTCTGTGACTGTGATTCCCCCCCACTGAAAAGTAGATCTAGAATCCTTCTGAGATAAGAGAGCGCAATCAGCTGGCAAAGTTGAGCCTTATTGCCAGATTTAGAAAGCCAGAACATGGTTAAGGGTGGTCATTGCATCATGCACCCAATTCCAGAGGAAGCTCAAATGCCTTAAATTTGCCCCTTCCAAGGAGCAGCTAATGTTCCTGCAGAGCATGCGCTTGTTACAATCCACTCTTACAAGCAACAACAGCCTGGGCCTCAGCCTCCTCCTGCTGCTGGACAACCACAGAGGCAGTGGGTGGCTTCATCTGGCAGGGACAAAGCCAGCATCCAGTGAGCTCAGTGGCCACCTGTGTTGGCGGTGGGCGGTGGTGGTGGGGAGCCCGGCGTCGAGGCTGTCTGTCGAGGCAGTGGCAGAGGTTGCTTTGGAGGTGCTGCACCCCCAGCCGGTGGCTGCAGAAGATTAGGCATGTAGGGGTTAAGGGCACAGTTGGTGGCTGCCATGATACTTACTGCCCAAAGTGGTCCAAGTTTCCTTGGCAGTGTTGGTTGGGGAGGCGAAAGCCAAATCCAGTTCCAGAACAAAGCCCAGGAAACTGCACAATGTGAAGAGGATTGTCAGCAGTGTTCCCTCTAAGCTGAGTTAGTGTGAGCTAGTTCACAGTTTTTTAGCCTCCGGCTCACACATTTTTGTCTTGGCTCAGTAAAGATAGCTCCAGAGCAAACTAATTTATGCAGTAGCGAAATCGCTTGCTCACAGCTTTAATGTCAGTAGCTCACAAAGTAGAATTCTTGCCCACAAGACTCCACAGTTTAGAGGGAACATTGTCAGCACCAAAATCAACTGCAGCGCCTGGACTCATGTGCAGGGCAGGCTGTGGGGCATGCTTGGTGATGGTAAGGCACTCTTGGCCACCCACAGGAGTTACAGGAGGGGTGGTGGTGGAGCTGTGGAGCCTGATCATTGCGACTTGGGGTGGACCTGGTGCAAAAGGAGGCAGGAAAAGCTGGGAGGAAATGACCCGCTGAGGGGAGGTGTAGCCGCTCCTGGGCTTCTTACTACCGGAGCGCCACTGCGGCGTGCTCCAGCTCCAAATGACCCCTGCCCCTGTATAAATCAATGGTGCGACCTCATTTGGACTACTGTGTACAGTTCTGGTCACCACACCTCAGAAAGAATATCATAGCATTGGAAAAAGTGCAGAAAAGGGCAACTAGAATGATAAAAGGGTTGGAACACTTTCCCTATGAAGAAAGGTTAAAGTGCTTGGAGCTCTTTAGCTTGGAGAAATGACGGTTGAGGGGTGACATGATTGAGCTTTATAAGATTATGCATGGGATAGAGCAGGTTGAGAAAGAAGTACTTTTCTCCCTTTCTCACAATAGAAGAACTCGTGGGCACTCCATGAAATTGCTGAGTAGTCGGGTTAGAACAGATAAAAGGAAGTACTTCTTCATCCAAAGAGTGATTAACAGATGGAATTCACTGCCACAGGAGGTGGTGATGGCTACAAGCATGGGCAGCTTCAAGTGGGAATTAGATAAATATATGGAGCAAAGATCCATCAGTAGCTATTAGCCACAGGGAATTCTGGGTCTGGGGCAAGTGATACATTGTATTCTTGGTGCTTGGGGAGGCAACAGTGGGAGGGCTTCTAGTGTCCTGGCCCACTGGTGGACCTCCTGATGGTACCTGGTATTTTTGGCCACTGTGTGACAGAGTGTTGAACTAGATGGGCCATTGGCCTGATCCAGCATTGGCTTCTCTTATGTTCTTATGATCAGGAGTTATTTTGAAATTACAATTGATCTCCTGACTACAAAGATCAGTTCCCCTGGAGAATATGGCAGAGGACCAGGGGAACTGATCTTTGTAGTCTGGAGATGAGCTGTAATTCCATCTAGAGGCTAGCATCCTTAGTTAGGGAATTCCTCAAGATTTTGAGAACAGAGCCTAGGGAGGGATCTATGTGGGATACAATGCCATTGAGTCTCCCTTCTAAAGCAGCAATTTTCTCCAGGGGAACTTTTTTGTATAACCTGGAGACCAGTTCTACTTCCAGTAGATATTCAGTCACCACCTGGAGGCTGTCAACCCTAAGCCTCAGGTTTCTCTGTTTGCTGGTCTCCACAACAGCAGGGACTTACCCTGCTGACTGTGGCTTGGCTGAGTCTTGAGCACAAGGCCTCACAAACCCAACAAAGCTTCCTTCCTGATCCTTAGCTTAAATAGTTTGGGGGAGAGCAGCCCCAGCTGTTCTGAAGGCAGCTTCTGAACCTCACCTTGCTAAGTTCTAAAGGGGCCAGAATCCTGCAGGGTATTAAGTCAGCTAAGGCTGTGGTTTGGCTCACTGGCTGGAACACAGGTTGCTGGCCTGGCACTGCATCTTCTCACAGATGCATCTATGTAAGCCTGCTGCCTCTCTTATTCCTGATGAGTGGTAATGAATCCTAGAGGGCTAGTGGTCCAGGCCCTGATCTGGCATGGCTGACCCACAGCTGTTGCGAACTAAGAGGGTCAAGCTAACAACTATATTATATAAAAATATAAATGTTTATTAAGGTGTACACATAGCTAAAACATACTGCGGTTTAAAGCAATTGTCTAAATCTCAGACTCTAAAAGCTTATACATCAAAGCTAGTTATTATACAAATACAATTGATGGGTAAAACTTTTGAACTAAGGACCAAATGCATTTCGGCCCCTTCGGGCCTTCCTCTGTGGTCAATATTCTTTATATTACAATGACACACATCCAGAAATACATGCATTATATACATGCATATATATAAAAAAAACACCCCAGATGTTGTTTTCTGAAATTGTTGAGAGAAAAAAAGGGGGGGAAGCCTGATTATTACATATCAAATGTATAGTAAATATATGTAATAATAAATTGATTAAAATTAATAATAAGAATTTTTTATTGGGATTACCTTATATGCTTAGCTTATGCTACAAGTTTGTATAGTGGGCCAATGATAGTAGCTGTACTGATTCTTCAAATTATTCTACATAAAAATAGAAATACAATTAATAAAATTTATAAGTAGTCTAATTTTAGAGTAATTATAGGCTAGAAAATATTTAAATTAGCCAACAAACCTGGTATCAACAATTTCATTTGTCAGGTTGTGTGTCACTTCCATCAGAGGTAATGGTCAAGTTACAACCTGCTGAAGTTACATCATTATATACTAGAAACCAGGGATGATGCAATCACCCACATGCATTACACAATGCTTGCCAAGGAAGAGGGTGGGGGGGACACAAAGTCAGCGCTAACAACTACAGAATGACAGGTATACATATTTTCAAAGGCAGCAAGTCCAATCCACTTCTTCATTCAGTCCTTGGGGAGTTAATGTCTGTAGGTGATGTAGCCAAAATAACTCTCTTCTCAGGAGCACTTTGGACATGTTTGGACTAGTAGTCTGAATTGTTTCTACGATCCAGAATTTCAGCTGTTTTTCAGTATGTCCCAAGTCCAGATAGTGATTGACAAGTGGCACATTCCTTTCTTTTAATCTGATACAACTCTTATGTTTGCTAATTCTTACTTTCACAGGTCTTGATGTTTCCCCCAAATACATTTTTTTACATGGACACTTGATACAGTAAATTGGTGCCTCAACAGCCAGCTCTGAGATCATCCCCTGTAGCTGCTGGTTCAGGTTCTGAAGGGGCTGTTACAATGTGCAGGTCTCCCCACTTCCCTACACTTCCCCAGGCAACATTCTTGGTTCTTGGTTCCTCTCTTCTGAGGAATCTGTCCATGGACCTCCCAGCAGGGATTATGACACCAATGCTCCCTCTAAGCTGTGGAGTCATGTGAGTAAAAGTTCTACTTTGTGATCTACTGGCATCAAAGTTGTGAGCAAGTGATTTGGCTGCTGCATAAATTAGTTTGCTTCCTGAGCTGAGACAAAAATGTGTGAGCCGGAGGCTAAAAAACTGGGAGCTAGCTCACACTAACTCAGCTTAGAGGGAACACTGCATGACACCATCCATTTTTTTGTCCTTCAGTTGAATCACTGTTCATATTGCAGTTTTGCCTTCTGTTGCTTTTTATTTGTGGCACAGACAGTACTTTCCATACAAAGCATCCAAGATTCATCCCTGCAACTGTCAAGGTTTGGCCTCACAGTGGATCTTTCATTTTCCTGGTAGATATCAGGTAGAGCCTTACCCTGCATACTATCACTAAGCCCAAGAAAAGGATGGAAATTCCAGATGAACAACCAGGTCATCAATATTAAAACACAACTGAAGGTGTAACTAGATGAAACCATGGAAAATCCATGATTGGATCTCACACATCATTTGAAAATACTAATTGCAGCCATGTTCCCCCCCCCAAGGGGCAAATGCCACTTTGATTGAAATAAAGCAAGCAGCAGGGCTATTTTGGGGCAGGAATGCACAGGAACGGAGTTCTGGCCGGCTCAGCAGGAACTCATTAGCATAATAGGCCACACCCAACAGCAGAAAATCATTAGGATTGGCTACATTCGGGGTGTGTGGCCTAACAGGCAAAGGAGTTCCTACTCCAAAAACAGCCCTGGGTTTTGACAACAAACAAGGTAAACAGAATAAGAAGCAAAAGGTGGGGGTGGCTGGATGACAACACTTCTGGTAACATGGGGGCCTAATATGCTAATGAGCAGTGCCATCAGGGATGTGGCCTAATATGCTAATATGTTTCTGCTGTTGGGAGTGGCCTATTATACTAATGAGTTTCTGCTGGACTTTTCTACAAAAAAAGCCCTGGCAAGCAGTATGGAGAAAAGGGATACATGGCCCACAGTACTAGAATCCTGATATAATTTCTCTTCCCATGGGTACTCTTTTTTATATTAAAAATATTTTTATTAAAGAGTTATAAGATACACTTAAGTAATTACAGTAAGAATAAATATTATTTTTTTAAATTAGAGTTACAAGATACACTTAAATAATTACACTAAGAATAAATAAGCATCAAATTTCCAAAGATGAGATTAGGTTACAAAGTTTGAAGTACAAAAATTAAAAAATGGGAACTCTTTTTAAAACAATGGAAGATGTGATAACAGATCTCATCTACTTGGCCCTAAAAATAAATTTACCACAATATGCCACTTCATGAAAAAATGAGTTATAATTTGACATGAACAGAAAGGTTTCAGGTAGTAGTTGTTAACAGAACTTCCATAAGTGAGAAGCTTGAATACTAAGATATTTTCATATGTCCCGTCTGCCTTTCTTCTCATCATCCACTCATTCCATCATTGTCACAGGTGAACAGATTTTATTGCAACACCAGCGATCTGCAAAACCTTTTGAAAGGAGACGACAGAAATGAGTGTACATACCACTCACAATACTGCCTTTCATACAACATCTAAACCTGACCAGCCTCTAAACTCATTATAGGTGCACAGGTGAACATGTCCCTACTGCCAAACATATATTTATCTTCAGCCACATGATCTGAAAGGTGTGGTATAGTGGCTCAAAGGATGAGCTGTGAAGCTGGGAATCCTTACATCAGCCATGCACTTATTTCACAGTCTTAAGCAAAACACACAGCCATTAGAATATGGGTCTCACGATACTGACCTCCTTTACTGGCTCAATGGAAAACATGTGTTTTGTGTTCTGAAAGCCCTAGGTTGCACCCTTGGCACTTGTTTTGAGGGGAAAAAAATTCTTTATGGAGAGCTGTTGTCAGTCAGAATGGATAGTGCTGAGCTAAAAAGGCTAATGGTTTGACATGATATAAGACAGTGGCATCCTTATTTGTATACTCCAGAGCCCTCAGTAGGCATAAGGAAGGATATGTGAAGGGAGGGATTGCAGTGGCAGACCTCTTAGGAGTAGGTTGTTGTGTCTGATGGCCTCTCTCCTTCTTGGTCCTTGTGGTCCTCCTTTCCTTCAACTGCCTGCTAAATGTCCTCCTCAACCGCACTGCATTTGGTGCAGGCACTGTCATGGTCCCTGTCCTCTCACAAGGAAAACCACTTGCTACAGTCTCGCTATCACCCCACCAGCTGCTGCTCAGTTATGTGGGTGGCAGGGCTTCAAAGGCCACCTCCTGCTTGGCAGCCACTGAAGCCCCTTTGTTTCCCTACCACTCACAGGATTCGCGGCCATGTCAGGAGATAGGGGCTGTTCCAGGGGCTGCTGTTTTCCCAGCTGGCTGGCACATTGAGCCATTGACAGGTGAGTCTCCACCCCACTACCATACACCCCACCCTCTCTACTGGCCTGATGTCCACATATTGAATCTTACAGCTGCACCAATTCAAGGCATTCTATCACTCAACCAAAGGCCCAAGAGCTTCATGGCTGAGTTGAGATTTAAATTTAGTTCTGATTGAAAATGACTTTGGAGGGTAGGCAGGGGTCTTTTTGGGGGGGAGCTCACCGGAGCGCAGCTCCGGGAGCTCAGGAGCCAAGCCCCGCCCCCACCCGCCGTCCCGGGGAGTCTTTCAGGCAGCCGAATGTCAATTTCAGCTCCATTATATCCTATGGGCCATTGAAGTCAATGGTGAAAACATAGGGTATATTCTGGGGGCTGGAGGAGGGGTTTCAGGGAGAGGCTCCAAACTCACAGGGTAGCTGATGGAGCCTCTCCCCAAGATACCCACCAAGTTTCAAGAACATTGGATCAGGGGTCCAATTCTATGGGCCCCTAAACTGGTTGCCCCTATTCCCTCCATTGTTCTCTATGGTGGGAAAAAAATAACTTGTTTTCCCATCATAGAGAACAATGGAGGGAATAGGAGCAACCTGTTTGAGGGCCCATAGAATTGGAACCCCTGGTCCAATGTTCTTGAAACTTGGTGGGTATCTTGTGGAGAGGCTCCACCAGCTATCCTGTGAGTTTGGAGCCCCTCCCTCAAACCCCTCCCCTCCAGCCCCCAGAATATACCCTATGTTTTCACCATTGACTTCAATGGCCCATAGGATATAATGGGGCCGAATTGCCATCCTTTCCTTCTCTTTTTCCTCTTTCCTTCTTCTTCTCTTCTCTCTTTCTTCCTTTCCCACCTTCTTCTCTTCTCTTTTTTCCTTCTTTCCCTGTTTCCCTCCTTCTTCCCTCTCTTTCTTTCCCTCCCCTTTCCTTCTCTTTCTTTCCCTCTTTCCTTCCTTCTTTCCTTCTCTCTACTTTCTCTCTTTCATCCTTCTGTGGCCCAACTCATGAGAAGGAGTTTAAACTTTAAATGCCTTCTCTCTTAGCTCCCCCACCCAGACCAGCTGGAGAAGGGAAGGGGAGGCTTTTGAAGATGCCTCCCCCCCTTTTGCTTCCCCTTCTGACATCACTTCCGGTGATGTCAGGAGGCGTGGCATATGCTAATAGCCTAATAGCTCATTAGCATACCATATGCTAATGAGCTCCTGCAGCTCTTTTTCTACGAAAAGACCCCTGAGGGTAGGGTTTTTTTGCTTTGGAACCATTCAGTTTCAGAGCATAATTGTGTTGGAATAAGCAATGTCTGCTGTACAAAAAGAGAGAAGACTCCCCAAAATGCCAGATTAAACCAGCACACTGCACTTGGGGCTTCCAGCTCTGGGCTGGGAAATACTGGGAGATTTGGAGGGTGCAGAACGGAGAAGAAGGGGTTTGGGGATGGGAAGGATCTCAGCATGGTACAATGCCATACAGCATACCCTCTAAAGCAGCCATTTTCTACAAGGGAACTGATCTCTGTAGCCTGGAGATCAGGTGTAGAAGTGGGAGATCTCCAGGCCCCACCTGGAAGCTGGCAGCCTTCACTGCACTGGTTCTGAGGTGCACAGACTTCTGTGTAAGTGTGCCACCCCAGTGTGGGACTGTGCAAGCAAGTCAGACTGGAGTCTGGTGGCACTTTTAATACTGACAACATTTATTTGTCTATCATCGCTCACTTCATCAGATGTATCCCTTCAGTTCTGACTCACAAGAGCTTTTCCTGAAGTAAACATTGTCAGTTTTTAAGGCGCTACTGGGTTCCTGTTTGATTTTGCTGCTGCAGGCTAACAACAGCTACCCATCTGGAATCTTGTGCAAGCAAATGTTATTCTGATCTCTTCACCACATACAGCCAAAAGCTTCTGCGCAGGGCTCCTGCCCACGCTCCGAGGAGAGAGCTTCCAAATCCCTGCTGATGACTGCAGTGTGATTGAGGGACTGGACCATCTGCTCCTTGTCTTATAATGTCGGGAAAGAATGCCAATAATTCTGAAGGTTGTTGAGATCCTTACTGATTGTTGTGTGAAGAAATGAAAATACATTGTAGTCATTACTGCTAAATACAAACACTGCCTGCTGTTTTATAAATGAAGTTCGCTATTATGGGCAATTTTGAACAGTAGATTAGGCAAGATGCTTGCCAGTGTTAAAATTAGGGGCCTTTACGAAAATGGGAAATGTTTGTTTTTGTCTCTAACAGGTTCATGAAAAGGTTGTTTTTCTAAAATACTCAAGAATTTACCCCCCATCACCTTTTTCATTTCCAGTCTTTTTGCAGTGAAGCTTTCCCCTTTTTTCTTATTATCTTCCCTACAGAAAATTGCTTGTTAGATGCCAGCTGAGTCCTTTCCTTGAAGAAGGGTGTTCCCCCCAATAGTAATGTGTAGTGTGACTGCAAAACTCATGTAAACTAATAACTATAGTCCTGAGTCTGAGCTGTAAGAACAACTGCCAGCATGTGATCCCAGCTAACACAAATGTGTTTCCCAGATAACTCATGAAGGAAAACATAGTGGGTGGCACCAAGGATAGCCAGGCCCTGACCGGGTTTCCTGTGTTGGGGTGGAATGGAGATTCTAATGATTTTGTCTCACCAGTCTTTGCCATTAGAATGTTCTGGACTTTCTGCCGTCAGCCACTCTGTCCCTTGATTTACCTTTCTTGAGATTCTCTGCCTAGAACACCAGCTGTTAATGTCATCAGTTGGCTGTTTGGTGCATGCCGTGCAATGTAAAATGAGTATAATTTTGGTTTCCAGGCACTAACCAAGACCAGATTTTCAACCAAGAAATAATTTTGTAGGGTCCCCCCCCCTTTTACCTTACATAAATGGCTTCATGTTTCCATACAAATTTGCCAAGGTAGCTTATTATGGGAAAATAATTAGCAGTCATTTGTAGAAAAAAATGTCTGTACATTTCACATCTATTTATAATTTATTCATAGGAGGAATTGGGCATCTATCAGAAAACCTCATATACCAATTGTACAATGGGGCAAAATAATTCTAGTAATACTTACCTAGTTACATGACTGAGGGCCAAACTAGATGTCAGGTTGGGGGTATATTTTTTTTCAATTGCAGGCATGCAGGGTCCCAGCTGAGGACCATGGCACACAGGAATGGTCCAGGAAGCTGCAGTACTTATCCAAGCCATGGTTCCACATGCCTGTTAGTCTATATGCAGAACTTCCACAATCTTGGTGGATAAGTTATGTATGTACATATATGCTGTCCAGTCACAACCAACTTATGGCAACCCCAGCATGGAGCTTTCAAGGCAAGTGAGATGAACTGGTTGGTCATTGCTTTCCTCTGCAGGGTCTTCTTTGGTGGCCTTCCCATCCAACAACTTCCAAGATATGACAACATTGGGCTATATCATAGCACCTTCCCTCTGTAAGTGAAAAACTTACAGAGACTTCCTATTTGTAAATGAAAAACGTTTCAAGTTACTCTCAGATATCTGGATTTGAGAGTGTTTTATCTATTAACTGAAAGGGTTATTACTAAGCAATATGTACAATGATAGGCAATATGAAGAGCTAGTAGGACAAAGGAATGTAAAATGCCACTTCCATTACATTACCTGCTAATTTATATCATAAACAACAATTAATGTTCCTTCTGTTGTCCCGTTATTCATTTCCCATCTATGACTGCATCTTGGTCATGTATCATGCCTCATCTATTGCTACTTTTATTATATTTTTAAGCCTTAATAACACAGTTATCTTTGCTGTTGTTTGTTCTCACATCTGAAATAAGATGAATTTTTATGGCTTGTTTTTGTATACTTTGGGTTATCCAATGAATTAAATTCTATAAAAGCATATATGAAAAGATGGCAAGGCAATCATATAAAACAGATAAGGGAATAGAGAAAATGTGTACACCTATGTGGAATACATAACAATTGTGGATTTGATAGGAATATTTTGCAAGCCAGAAAAAGTACTTAGACCTGACAAATAGAAAGGTAAATTGAACCAATAAGCAGGCAACAAGAGGATTGTCTCTCTAATGCAAAGAAATGGGCCTTAGTTCGAAACTGATCTGGCTGGTACCCTTCTAAAACCTAATTGCATTTTGGATTTTGGTCTTGCCGGGATGCTTGAATGTCTTTGTAAGAATGTTAAATGATAGCGACTGGTCCAGCACAGGAGTCATTGTAAATTACACTCACAGTTAAATCTCAGTCTGGATTTATTTAAGGGATCTTTTATGTTTGAGGTTGATCTGGATTTCGTTATATCTGAATTTATTTGAAGGAACTGTGTATTTCATGTCTTCAATAGGTGAACAAAAATCCCTAAGGTGAAAGCTGAAAGAAACAAATATTTTTGTTTCCACTGTAATTATTCATTATTTATATAGCTCCATCAATGTATGTAACACTCACATAGATCAGTTAATTGATCTGTTTTCAGGGCTTTTGCAATGTAAAGAAAAGGTAGGATTTCCAGACCAATATAGGTAGGTCCTCACTTTTTGCCGGAGAGATTCTTAGTGTCTGTCATCTTAACATCATGAGGCAAAGATGCAGTTTCACAACCGGACCTGTCTGGTGCTGATTACTTGATTGCCTCTGTTCCACCTGCTGATGAGAAGAGCCTTGTGGTTCATCAAACCAAAGGCCCATTTAGTCCAGCATCTTGTTTCCAATATCAGCAGGACATGAAGGAAATAGCTCCTCTGTCATTTGTCCCCAGGACCTCTAATGTTCAGAGATACAAGGTAGAGTTACTAGTTTACTAGTTGTAGTCTTGTTCTTCAGCAAGCATCCTGCTGCTGAGAACTTTTATAGTAAACATTCTATGGATTAAACTTGTACAATGTTAGGCCTTTGGCTTTGCTCTCTGGGTTCATCTATCCTCTGCTGCCTTGATATCGGAAACCTTTTGTACCAAGTGTGTCTGAATTTGAGATAACTGTTTTCCTGGCTGTTCTTGGAGCCATTTAATTGTTTGTCCATGTAGAGAGAGATTTCACAGAAATGCTCTGTTCATACATGGTGTACATTTATTGCATGTGCGTTACAACATCCCACACATGATATCAGGCTACCACAGATCAAACTATAGTCCGTTCTAGTTACCATTCTTTTGGTGACAAGGGTTTTTTAAAAACCATTTTCTCCTTTTCTCTGTACCGATTCTGGCTAATCTTACTCAAGTGATTGATATTTTTAATTATTAATATCAGCTTTTTTTAAAAAAATCCCTTATATCTGCTGCTTGTTGTTACTCTTGTGTATGTATGGGACTTTGTACTTTTGACTATTTTATGTGTGTGTGTGTGTGGTACCTAGGAAATCAAGTGTCCCATGGTTCCTTGGATCTGAGATACCACATTTATCAGGGGCCCAGGGGCCTGGGATGCTGCTCTCTCAGTTCCAAGTGACAAAGCCAGCATGAGAGCTGGCCTGGTGTAGTAATCAAGGTTATCTACACAGGACTGGGCAGTTGGCTGAATGACCTTGAGCCAGTCATTCTCTCTCAACCTTTGCTGTTGTGAGGATAAAATGAAAAAGGGGAGATAAAATGTAGTGCCTATATAGACAGAAAGACAGGGAGGGAGGAAAGCACAGATTTAGTCCAGGACAAAGAAGAACTTTTAAAACTGCTGCCACTTGCTTTGCAATGCAGTTGTACACCAGAGTTTATATTCTGAACTGGATAACTGTGGGGTTTGGTAACACCACTGTTGGGACTTGCCCAGATTAAGGGCACTGACTGCAAGTAGCTGTACAGCCAGGATGTTCTAAAGGGTTTTTTTTGCTGCAGTTGCTTCTCTCTTTTTGCTACCCTTGGCTGATCCTAAAGCTGATACCAGTTTGTCTTATTCTTGAGCTGACCAAGTCTTTACTGTGAAAGCAGATGTATGAGTACCCTATGGCAAACACTGGAGCATCCATATATGCAGGACCAATGAGGATTTTTAGACTGTACAGGGTATTAGTAGAACTGAAATACATCTGTGAGCCTGTTATCCACTAAAGAACAAAATAAAGGCTGCTGAGTGCTCTTGGATCAATATATAACTATACTTTAGGTTTGTACACAGTTCCCTGCTGCTTGCTGAGATTTCTAATCAACCCTGCTTGGTCCTAGAATCTCAATAGATATATTGAAGGAGTGTATGATATACCCATACTACTAATAAACAAGCATTGAAATTTACCATGCTTTGGATAATGGCTAAGAGTGGTGTGAATGTTTTTATGTATGGCATAGGTAGAAGTCCCATGTCGGTGCCTGCTGTAGAACCTTAAAGTAATAGGTGGATCAAAGCACAAGGATCTTGCCAAAAAGTTGATCTATGATTTTCAGATTCATGCCTAATGCATGGATTGTTCTGGTAATATCATTTTAAAATGTGGTTTAATACCTTATATTTTTTGCAAGTGCATAGAGACATAAATGGCTTTTACATCTGTCATTTGTGAGCAGAATCTATATGAACTAAGCCTGTTTGGCAACCCTGGATCTATATTGGCACTTCAGCTTATACCCACTGCAGAAAACGTGTGATTTCTTCATTTTCTCAGGGAAACATAGTCTGTATTTCCTTTCTGCCACAGAATCCCTGGCAGTAAAATAAAACTACAATATGAAAAAATACTAAGATGGTCTCTGAGTAAGAGACTTTAAAGGTATCATATGAAATCATACTAAGGAAAGACTTTTAATACCAAGCATGAATGTATTGCAATGGTTGACAAAAGGGATGCTCTCACAACCTGTCAGTTTGGCTCATATCTTGTTCATCAGCTGTGAACAAGAAGCTGATTTGCAATGATCGGTATGACAGTTCATCGACCCATTTTTGACTATTCAGCACATTGCCTCACTGTATTCCTTCCTAATTATACAATGCAGTGCAATTAACTTTTTGTGCATGTGTGTGTTCATAGAGAACCACTGCGTTCCTGTACTCCTCCCCTCCCAGTCTTGAGGGGTAACTGTTCTGCTCATCAGGCAATTGTTTAAATAGACAAATCAGTATCAAATCAGTCAAATAAATCAGTCGTAGATAAAGACTGTCTTTTAATAAAATGCTACCCTTTGGTGTTGCAAACCAGCGTGGTGTAGTGGTTAAGAGCAGTTGACTCTAATCTGATGAACCAGGTTTGATTCCACATTCCTCCCCATGAAGCCTGCTGGGTGACCTTGGGCCAATCACAGTTCTCTCTGAATTCTCTCAGCCCCACCTCCTCACAAGGTGCCTGTTGTGGGGAGAGGAAGGGAAGGTGAGAATCCTTAGGGTAGAGAAAATTCTTATTCTTATTAAATGATACTGCAGATGTGATCCAATTAGCCACCAGTGCTTCTCACCAGTTAAGAAGCCTTTGTTTGATTATTCATCCCTCTGGGTTGCACAAATGTGATGCAAGGCAAAGTCAAAACAATGCTTTCTCCCCTGTACTGTGAGATATATAGATATAGCCATCTTTACAGCTGGCTGAAATTTAACATCGCAAATTCAAGCAGAGGCAAAATGTTGCAGTGACATGGCTGTGAATAAGCCTTAAGGGTCTCTCTCTCAATTGGCAACAGAGCATTAATCTATTGTTCTGAAAACTAAGGTAAAAGGTAAAGGTTTCCCTTGCTCAAAAGCTAGTTGAATCTGACTCTAGGGGGCAGTGCTCATTGCCATTCCAAGCCAAAGAACCAGCGTTGTCCAAAGATGTTTCCGTGGTCATGTGGCCGGCATGACTAAATGACGAGGCACATGGAACACATGACCAAATTGTTCCATAACTTTGTAACTGTGGCTAAAAATCTAAAATACCCTTGGCCATGAATCTATCAAGGATATTTTAGATTTTCAATCATAGTTCCTTACACACCTTCCCAAACCAGGAAGAATTAGCATCATCATATGAGAGGGACCATTGAATCATCCAATTTATCTAATGTATCCCCAAGAAGACCTGAACCAAATATTTCCAAGTATTTGAAATGGTAGGAATGTTCCAATGAATGAGAAATTTCAAAGGAAAAACTGTTCTATCCTCAGTCTTCTCTTGAAAATCTCAAACCACTCAAACCACAATGATTCTTTAGGCATAGAAGGAAATAGGGTTTGCAAAATCCTGTGATTAGCTGTATGATTGGCCAATCCAAGTAGAAATACTAGGAGCCTGAACATGCCTGGTCAGCTGAGAGGTTCTCCTGCCTGATATATTACAGACCCCAGCTCATTTTAGCCTCTACTCCCAGCTCTAACCATTCATTGCAGGGACCGTAGTCTGGAGATCACCCATTATTGATCTGCTGCCCATGTTACTTGGCATGAAAGAGGCAAGATGTACGTGGCTGGGGAAAGAAATCTTTCTGCTTGATTACATCACAGGTTTCAGAAGTGTGGCTTGTCACTGAAATATGGTGATGCTCCCTGGTTGAAATTCAGCACATGAAATGCAGCTGTTGTCAGGGCCCACTCGCCTAGAGAGCACCAGCTGCAAAGGCACCAAACTGCGCCCCGCCCTCCCGTGAAAAGCCCCCGTCACCGCCACCTCCCTGCTGCCACCAGTGGGGCACAGGAGGTGTCGGTGGAGCTTGCCTGCCCTCCCCCTCCCCCTTCAGGAAGCCAGCACTGGAAGGGAAGACCCCCACCTCTTCCCTGGCTTGCTTGGGTGCCCCACAGCTGTGGAGCACCCAGGCAAGCCGGCGCTGGGAGGCAAGGAACGGGGGTTAAACCCCCCCGCCTCTTCCCTGGCTTGCCTGGGCACCCCGCAGCTGCAGAGCACCCAGAACCAGCGCTGGGAGGGAAGGAGCAGGGGTTAAAACCTCCACCTCTTCCCTGGCTTGCCTGGGTGCACCGCAGCTGTGGAGCGCCCAGGCAAAACGGCGCTGGGAGGGAAGGGATGGGGGTTAAAAACCCCGCCCCTTCCCTGGCTTGCGGCTCACCCGCCCTCCCCCTCCCCCCGGGGGGGAGAGGAGGTGGGGTGGCATGGTGGGTGTCTCCAGGTCCCACCGGGAGGTTGGCATCTGCACCCACCTAAGGCACAGAGCCACCTCAAGCCGGCCCTGGCTGTTGTCATAGACATATAGTTTATTTCCCTCTGCTGAGAACTGATAGAGCATTTGTAGAAAAGGAAGGACAATCAGCATCAGGACATGTCACTAACTGCTAAGCAAGAGGTGCATGAGTGTCCACCTCCCCAGACATGCTTCCCACCTCACACACAGTCATGTTTTGTAGGTGTAGACAATTGTACCAAGACATCTGGCAGTGTGAAAGAGCCGTTTGCATATCAGACACTAAATGCCTTCAAAATGATTAGAAGGAGGATTGCTTTGCTCCAAGACAATTTTAGGTTATATCCAAGGTAATGATTCCAGAAGCAAAACCCACAGACAAAAAAAAAGTTTTTTGTGCATTCATTTCTAAAATGAGTGCAGTTCTTACATTGTCTCTGTAGTTCATTTACTGGTCAGCCCATAACAATGCTTTATCACAGACAGGGAAGTTATATTATTCAAAAGCTCAGTTAATGAGTTTAAGAAGTGATTATAAGCTACCCGCATTTCTTGATGCACTATATTCTACAGTAATAATCCAAATTGCCTGTGACTTATGATTATATTTGGCAACGAGTATGAGCTCCCACTGTAGTGTGAAATTAACACCACAGACTGTAGCAATGGTATTTATTGAGCACAAGAGAGCAGATTATGGCTTCATAAATTCAAAAGCAACCTCTGCTATTACTTAATTAGAATCAGTATCTCTGCATAAGTTAACAGCAGAATTTGGCAGGATTCACTTGGTCAAGGAGTTATCAGGATCTGCAGAACATAATTTACTAGGAATAAGGTCCATTGTGGAAATAAAGACAATGAGCTCTAGAAAGAGGCTCTGGGAGAGCGCCCTGGCTTTGGGCAGTCAGTGACAATTTGCTGTGGTGACCTCAGCAGGGTATAATGATACAGAGTCCACCATTTTCTCCAGAGGAACTGATCTCTGCTATCTGAAGAGCAGTTGTAATTTTGAGTTATCTCCAGCCCTCACCTGGAGATTGGCAACAATTGTTACTCAGGAGGAAATGGCTGGTTTGGAGAGTGGAGTCTATGGCATTGTACCTGTCTGAGGTTCCACACCTCCTCAAACCTCACTCTCTCCAGGCTCCATCCCTCAAATCTCTAGGTAGTTTCCAACCTGGAGTTGGCAACCCTATCTCTCTCCCAGCCAACCATCAACCTGCCATTATCTGTCCTCTGGCTTCAGCCTTCCATCTCCTCCCCCTCCCTCCTAGAGAGCAGTTGTAATTCTGAGTGATCTCCAGCCACCACCTGGAGATTGGCAATAATGGTTCCCCAGAAGGGAATGGCTGGTTTGGAGGGTGGAGTCTATGGCAGTGTACCTGTCTGAATTTCCACCCCTCCTCAAGCCTCACCCTCTCCAGGCTCCATCCCTCAAATCTCCAGGAATTTCCCGCCTGGAGCTGGCAACCCTATCAGGACTGGCCCTGATGAGTTTTCTCCCAAAGGCCAACATAGTTGTAGAAAGGGCCTTTTACTCACATAACCAAGCTTGGTTGCCTAGCAACAGGCACTGAGGAGAAAGTACAGTTGCCAGCTCTGATTAGGGAAATACCTGGAGATATGGGGGGTGGAGCCTGTAGAGGGCAGCATTGGGGAGGGGATGGAAGGACTCATCAGGGTATAATGCCATAGGGTCTACCCTCCAAAGCAGCCATTTTCTCCAGGGGAACTGATCTCTCTCAGCTGGAGATCAGTTGTAACAGTGGGAGATCTTCAGGTCCCACCTGGAGATTGGCAACCCTAGGGAAAAATCAGCCAAAAAGCAGGGGGTTGAAGAGAATGGTTTGATGGTTGCTGGCCCACCTCATTAGCCAGCCAGCCAGCCATGGTGGAGCCAAAAAGGAGAGAGAGTCGTTTTCATTTTATTCTGACAGGAAAGTGGCCAAGCTGGCAGTGGGAGGGGAGGGGGTTATCCTTTGTCTTTTTACTGTCAGAAGCAAGCTTGGTTACCTACCAACAGCCACTGAGGGGAAAGTTATTCCCACACAGGAACCAAGAGAAGTGTCTTCTTCTCAGTAGAGAGAGCTGTCTGCCAGTAAATCTGACAGGGAACAGGGGCTGAAGTGAAAATGGGCGGGGAAGAGGAGCAGATCCAGCACCTGGTCAATGGCACGTGAGTACTCTTGAGTGGCGGTTGACGGCCCAGTGGCTGATGGAACCACACTGCACAGCCAATGGGAGAACTGGAAACGGCCAATACGCTAAGAAAATCTCTTCTTATATAAGCTTCTGCCCGGGGAAGTGTCCATTCCCTTCACTGGCTCTGTCCAGACTGAAGCCGAGACATAGGCCACCAGCTCTGTATAGCGGGACTGAGACAATGCAGCAAGGCAATGCAGCCAGGGGATTGGCAGACCTTCTGAGTGGCAGCTGAGGGAGCCAAAAGCTGTGGGAGCATGTGGAACATTCACTCCAAGACAGGATTATATATAAGGAGAGAGTTTCAGATTTTTGACAGGCAATTGAAACTGAGTTAGACTAAGGTGGGTCCCATTTTAAAGGATAGTAAAGGCAGTGAATTTCTTGGGTGATAGACTTAAAAAAACACTATGTAGAGATGAAATATATTAATTAAGAAATTATAGTGAATTTTTGTTTGGTTTCATTTACTGTTTACATTTGTAAAATCAGTATGGTTTCTTTTTCCATGAAGCTTGCTGGGTCAGCTTGTGTCAGCCTAATCTATTTCACAAGATTGTTGTGAGGATAAAATGGAATAGTGATATATGCCA
The DNA here is from genome assembly GCA_029375565.1 of Gekko gecko. Taxonomy (NCBI): domain Eukaryota; kingdom Metazoa; phylum Chordata; class Lepidosauria; order Squamata; family Gekkonidae; genus Gekko; species Gekko gecko. The sequence continues at coordinate 116,116,056 of JAPDNY010000007.1, forward strand.
CCCTGAGCTCCTTGGAGGAAGGATAGGATAAAAATGTACTAAATAAATAAATGTGACTGAGATATGCTCAGAGAGACTACGTGGAAAGATCGTTCACTATACTCTTCAGACAGTACTTAGGGTGGCCAGGCCAGGCCACCAGTGGGAGACTGGAGGGGTAATGTTGGCAATGGTATGATGTCACTTCCAGAGAAAAACAAAAGTGACATCACTCCTCTCTAGGAATCACCAGAAACTATGGTAAAACCATGGGGGTTCTGACGATTCCTACAGACATCATTTCTGGGTGTTTCCAGAAGTGACATCATGCTGTTGTCAAGAGTACCTCTGGCTTCTTCTCCCAGAAGTGACATCAGTCCCTGTCAAAGAGAGCCCCCCCTCCTGCCCAATCTGGGCTGGAGATTCTCTTCACCAAGATGTTGGCTAGCTACAATTACAAAGGAGGGTTAAAGGCGCCTGTATAGTTTTAACCAGTCCTTTTACGGCCCTCCAGTCAAGAGCCAAAGGACAGACTCCTAACCTTACTGGGCTCAACTTGGGAATCCTCCCTGTGAAGTTGGCTCACAGCAGAAGACCCACAGGTTGTTCTAGAGATAGTAATCGTCTTAGGCACCAAATAACATTGCAGCAGTGGAGACAGAAACCAGAAATTGGTAAATAAAATATATGTTTATTTAAGTGCAGAGTATATTTACTAAAAAGAGTGCAAATTTACTAAAAATAGTATTCTGGGGAAAAACAAGGAAGCTAAAGATTAACAGACTAGCTAAACACTTATAGAACTGTGGTTCTCAAAGACGAGATGTTACCCATTCAGTTCTGGGTCCAAATGTACTCTGTCTCCAAAGTCCCAAATGCCAGGCTGGTTGGCTTCAGCAGTCAGAGCTTCCAAGATGGTCGAAAGGTGAGCACAACAGAGTTACATGTCAGCTTCACAAGCAACACCATCATGCCCCCTGAATAGGAGTTAAGGAACTTATTTATTTTCTGAACCCAAAGTGGTTGCTAGGCCTGGGCACGAATCAGGTTTCAAGCAATGTCTTCCAGATACAAGAAGGCCAATCAAGGAAAGGATGTTTTCATCGGTATCTGATTGGTCTCTGGTCATGTCAGAAGAGCAGGTGATGTGATCTGTAGTTTCACAGAACCAGTTTTTCCCTCAGGATTTAATTGCTTTGGAATGTTAAAGAAGAAATCCAAGGCCAGAGAGGGAGTGTGTCATCTTGCAGGCACAAAAACATTTGCTTGCCCAGCATGGCTGTGTGAGACTAAGGAGACTAAGACAACATTTTTTAACAAGAGCAGGCCGCTGCCAGAGTGAACCAGACTTTCAAAGCAAACTCAATTTTGAGTAAACCAAAGTTCTTGACAGTCCCTACTTCTCCCAGAAATGACATCAGCCTCCTCTATGAATTGCTGGAAATTCTATGGTTTACAATATTTTCCAATGATTCCTAGAGAGCCTTGATGTCATTTCTGGGTTTTACCGGAATTGATGTCATACCATCTTCTCTGACTGTGTTTTTTTCTTCTGCCAGCTGCGAAGTGCCAGCAGGCAATGCCCGCTGGGGTGAGAGATGAACCAGCCACAGTGGGTATATGGCAACTCTACTTATATGATACCTATACTCTTAAGTGTTCTATTTAACGAATACCTTTCCCCCCCCATGGGCATACATTTCTGAATTTCTCAGTAAAGAATACTAGAATATCCACAAAATGAACTTGTCACCATGGTTATTTGTTTCAGCTTTGCAGTGGATAACTTTAATGGCCTGTAAAGTGTAGAGATTTTGTCCTCTGTGCTAGGAATTAATGGGGAATCCCTTAGTTGAGGACTAAAATCCCAGTGTCATTTATCTCGGTGTATGTGTTTGTGGTGGAGTTACAGTTGGGAATATATTTCCCTTGAAACTGATATAAATGTCTCCTGAATACACTAATAACCTACATATACAACATAATGACATTAATGCAATATTAATTAATGCAACCAAAATGTAATGAATCAAATGAGCTCAACCTAAATAAAGCTTTTGTGCTCATACTTATTAGTTTATAACCAGATTTTGCAATTCTGATAACAATTCAGAAATTTTAACAGGTGAAGAATACAAATGGCCTCAGGTAGCAGCAACCTGTGTGTGTAGGTTTGTCAGGGATTTGGGTGGGGGGAGTGTACCAGGAGATAAATTATAAAGAAAACGAAGGCCTCATCTACTTACAAGAAGTTCTTACCATAGAGTTTCTGGAGATTTCTAGAGCTATCCAGAAGTGACCAACTATAGCTCTGGAGATTCCATGGTAAAACCTGATATTCTTACCATAGAGTTTCCAACCTAAAACTACCCTTTCACTTTCTAATAGCTCTAGGAATAACCAGAAACTCTATCATAAGAACTTCTTGTAAGTAGACTTCTTGTAAGTTTATTTTTCTTTTTAATTTTTCTCCTGCCACCACTTCAATCAGCAGTGAGCAATGGAATCTGGGGGCTTGGCAGCCATATGTGTGTGGCTGAAATGTCATTACTACTCTCATCACTTTACATTACAAGCAGAAAAGATGGGCCCAAGGGGCTAATATGTGGATAAAGACTGATAAATTAGAGCAAATGCAGTTACAAATTTAGTTATCCACTGCAATACTCTCAGTTTCTTTCCACGCTTACCCACAGCAATACTCTCAGTTTCTTTCCACTCTTACCCACAGCAATACTCTCAGTTTCTTTCCACTCTGCTTCTGTAATGAAGGGCATCTGAAAACATGATATGCCATACAAAAGCCTGGCAGACAGGGGGCAGAGAACATTCCTGTTAATGGGAAAGCTGAGGCCATGATGTAGGCAGGAACTGTCCATACCACTGGCCCTATGGATAGTTGGTGTTACCAAAACCATGGAATGTTTCTTATGATGCTGAAAATTTGATCTTATCTGGTTTGGGATGAAGATTGGAGGAATTAAACAAGGATTTCACAGGAAGACTCTTTTTTGAGGAGGACTTTGGAGAAGTTCCTTGCATGTTAGGCCAAATGGCTTGTTATCTCAGAATGCCTATATGCTTATCTCAAAAGGCTTGATTTCTTTTTTAAAAGATGGTACATCAGATTCATGTCCTGAAGCAGTACTTCTGAGTTTATAGGCTGAATCACTGCTGCCTTATCAGAATGTCTGAGTACAGGGGCATTTATTGAGCCTGTTCTTCCTTGCTCCCCTGCTTAATGTTATATCTACCCTTGCAACCACTTCAGGGGGAATCTATGATTTTTCTCCTCCTCTGTTCTTGTGAAGTGCATAATAAGTATGTGAGTTCTCTACCGTGCTCATAACAATGAATAATAATCTTGTTACTTGTTTTCCTATGGGCACCGAATGCAGTAGATGTTCTTGAAAGCTTCCAGGAAAATATACTGTGTTTACAGGAACCAGGAAATAACTTCTTTTATCCAAGTAGTACTTTATTCTGTGCACTCTCCTTCCCCCACAGTTGTATATATAATTGTTGCAGAGAATAATGCTGCACCAGGTACCCAGGAGAAGGTGCATAGAAGGCTACAGAAACAGACTCTTTGATAAATCAGATTCCATCAGCCTCTTGCATATATCTGCCACATTTTAGTCAGACCATGTTTCTACTGTTCATCTACTGATGAAGAAAACTCCCACGGGTGTAATACTGGATGTCCACAAGTATTATAAATATCCCTTCATGGATCTCCACTGAGGTATTAAGCACAGGGTCAATTCAAAGTCAGCCCTACATTTTTAAGTGCAAGGAAGTATATGATTTGCATGAGGGGGAGTGATAGCCTGCCTGTTGCTTACTGAAAGATTTACTGAAAGATCTTAAAGCCAGTTTATAATTTCTATAACAAAACAGTGGTTTATGTACCAAATAGGAATATTTGTCATAGTGCAGAAATGCCTCATTGTGAAAGTGTCAGTGTGAGAGGGGGGGAAGTCATGGTCCATTATTTAAATGAAATAAATTTACTGGTAATGTACCAGGATTACTTCTGCACAGCAACTAAAGGGTGATCCCACTCATATTTACTGTTGAATTGGACCTGCCTCCAAAGGATTGGAGTGTTTTCAGATATTATGTTTTCTCCACAGTGCTGGCTGTCTCCAGTAAGGACTAAACAAGATGGGATCCCCATCCAGGGGCCACCCCCCCCTTTTAAGTGTAAATAGCAGCTGCAGGCATGGGGCTGATGCAGATTAGGTCTGTAGTGTTGGGAATGGAAGGTTTAACCCTTTCCCAGTCTCTGCTTCCCCTACACAGCTGCTTTTAACCTGTGTGAGATGGAAACATAGGAAAGGACAAATAGCAGCTCCAGCAACTGAAGCTGGGAATCCCCAAACCAAATTAGGTTCCAGTCACAGCTGCTGTTTTCAAAACCACAGGAGATCCATTCATTGCACTTAGTTTTTCCCTGAGTAAACATGCTGTCTTCCTAGCATTACAGCAGTTTCCCCTCCTTTGCCCCTTGGAATGCAACTTGAAAAAAGCCAGAAGCCAATATATCCCATGGCAATTGTTGGCATCCCACTGATCCATAAAGAATTTATTCCAGTTCTTCTTATCTCCAGTTTTCCAAATTATCATGAAAAAGTGGATACACGTGCCAAAATGTCTTGCCAGTTCTCATTACCTCCTCTTCATGTTTAAAGGATATGCTGTGCATTCTAGAATATCACCAAGGAATTCCAACTGTAGGCAGAAATATCCTTGATGGTTAACCAATATGATGTTACTACCAGAATGTGAAAGATATCTTTTAAAAGAGATATTTGAGCCAAAGATGTTATGAAAGACTCTTGGGCAATGAGAAACACATGAAACTTCAGGTAACGAGGTCAAGCAGTACTTATCTATTAAAAATGCAGTGCTATGATACACTTCAAATACTGTAGATTTTCAGAAAGCTACCACAGCGCTATTAAGATATGAAGAGTTATCCAAGAATTCAAAACTTTTAATGATAAGTCAGCATGTAATTTATCACCTATATGAAATCCCAGGTTATGTCATCCTAAGACTCTGGATAACATGTCATCAATTTAAAGACAGGATCCAATTTTATTTTCCCCTTTCATCTAATACAGGCTAGAAAGTGGATAGTCACAATGGAATAAAATTCAGAATGAGACAAATGGGAACTAATGAATTTAAACTGATACAGACAACATAAAGGTAGTGTTAGTGGACAGGTTACCAGAACATGGAGGTGGTGTTCAACAGGTGTTGGAAGAGTTTACACTCCCCTGTGAAGATTGAGATCCCTATTATATCCCCACTGTGAATATGGAAGTGTATTCTATAGCACACTTTTCACTAACTTTGATTGGTTGGTAATCAGTTCGGTCCTCTCTTGCATAAGGATGATCTTATTTGAGTTACCCCCATTGTAATGTATTATACAGGTGGAATCCCATTCAGCCCCTGATCAAAATAGATCTGCTTACTTTCAGCAAAGTTGCTGCATCACATACCTTTCAACCATGCCCTGAGAATTTCTATTTTGATTAACGAGAAGCGAAATTATAAGTATGCTGTCAGTATTGTGCATGAATGCCAAAGCTGCTTTCCAAAAGTAAAATGACAACGGCCAAACTAAGCATGCTGCAGCAGTGGAAATCTGTTGGTGGCTTAGCAGTATCATCTCTGTCTCTGAACAGAGAACGTGAAACAGACGTGATACTTCTACACGTTTGCAAATGACAAAGGGAGGGGTGCTGCTGTAAGTGTGTGTGTGAGAGAGATGGGATAATGGTTTGGGGAATGTATGTGAGAATGTGAGTCTGGGTAAGAGAAGTGGGAGAAGGGTGCTAAGGTTCAGAAAGTGACAGGGAGGACTGGAGAAAAACTGTACATCTACAATTGTATATGCGTATGTAAGAGAACTGAATGCATCAAATCATTTATGTCTCTCTTGCCTATGTATAAAGTGTGTAAAAGTCTGTACACTTAATCTTTTGACCAGATAAATCAGACTGTGACTTCAAGAGCAGTGGGTTAAATCCAGTGATATTTGAGCAGAAAGGAAAATATACTTAGTGTAGTTCCACTTAAACAAGCAGTAACACAAGGGCTTAGTTTCTCGTACTTCTTTAACATAATTTTTAATGAAACAGCCATGTGCAGATGGAACAACTGAGTGTGCAACAGATGATTCACATGATTTCATTTAGTTAGTTTTGAAATTGTATCTTTTGCCTGTGGAAAAGATAGCAGGGACATAATCACTTTCCCTTTGTGGAAATGGACAGTGAGGAGTAACTTTAGTGCTTCCATTTACACACAAACTGTTGCAGGCATGGAAATCTTCCATAGGATCCAGTTCAGTACAAGGCTTTGCTCAATTCCTCAAGTGGACTTTTCTTTACATGTTTGGAGATGTCTTCCAGGAACTAACTTCTTTTAAAATCTCTGACTTGGCCCTCTTTCTTGAGTGATGCATCCTGATTATGTTTTAAGGTCTCTTCAATTGATATAGTTGATCTGCAACTCTTTGATACCAAAAATGGACCCCATTCCAGTGTTGTCAAAAGCCCCTCTCAGTGCAAACCTAAAGAACACTTCTCTGCAGGTAAGCCCCATTGAATAGACCTGAGTAGGATTCTGAGTAGACCTCCTTAGGACCACTCTCTCTCCTACCTCAGGGCAACTGCACTGTGTGTTTGATATACGTATTGAACTATTGGTTAGGGTCAATCAAAGATAAGAAAACAAGGAAACCATTATAATAAAATGACCTGCATTACAGGACTGATGTCATTTTTTTTAATGTGCAACTTGACAGAAAATATGCAGTTTTGGTCGCGGGGTGGTAGAATCCTACAGTTCAAAACTTCCCATCATCCAAAAGTTATCTTCAAATACTTAAGATACTACTGCTTTCTTGTCCTTGATGCAATGTATGGCATATGTGGTATAAAGACTGTTATGTACATCAAGTCTCGTCTGACTTTTGGCAACCATATGAATTAATTAACAGCCTTGCTCAGGTCTTGCAAAATGAAGGCCATGGCTTCCTTTATTGAGTGAATCCTTCTCATATCTTCCTCTTTACCTACTACCTTCAACTTTTCCTAGCATATTGTCTTTTCCACTGCATCTTGCCTTCTCATGTTCTGATCAAAGTATGATAGCCTCAGTTTAGTCATTTTAGCTTCGAGGGAGAATTCGGGCTTGATTTGATCTAGACCCCACTTATTTTTCTTTGTGGAAATTCATTGTATCTGTAAAACTCTCTTCTAGTACCACATTTCAAATGAATCAATTTTCTTCATGCCAGCTTTCTTCACTGTCCAACTCCTGTAGGCAGGAGATAAACTGTAACTAGTGCAGGGGATCCCCAGGTCCCACCTGGAGGCATTACATCCCTATATGCTTGCCATCAAGAGGAGGGTGCTGTTTGCAAGGCTGGAAGGAGCTAGTGTGGCTTGGAAAAGTGGGAGGGGGGGATTTAAAAATCCTGCCACAGGTTTTGAGTTCCTGGAATTCTCCTTGGGCAAGATAGCTACTTGTAAAATGGAGGCTGGGAAAGAGGGGACCAAAAAGGCAGGCTGTTGTCCTGTCACTAAACACTGCATGGGGTGGGGGGAAGCAGTTTGATTTAAGGTGCCTGAAGGAGAAAAGTTAAAGGAAGAGACTTTTAAATTCCAGGCAGCCTGAAAGAGTGTGCAGTCATGGTAAGAGAGGGGGAGGGGAACAGGACAGTTTACAAACATCCCTTCCTCCCTTCCTAACACTCCAGAAATCAAATCCAGAGGTCTGTGCGTGTGCATGCCTGAGCTTCCACTTGTTTCCAAGTGGTAGATGTAGTGATCTCATGTATCTCAGTGATCCAGGCATCCCAATGGGGTCGCTATTGCACTGCTTTGGGGTTGTGTTACAGCACCATAGCACTCGCAAACAAATGTTAAAACAAAAAGGAGATTGCCCATGTGGGCGGAAAAAGGCAGGAAAACAAAGAGGCACAGTTTGAAATGACAAAATGCTTCAGAGACGGCTCCTTACCGGTAGGAGAGCTGGCTCACCTGCTAGGCAAGCTAGGCACTTGCCTAGGGCGCGCCAGCTCTCATGCCAAACTGCCCTGGCTGGGGTGCTGCTACACCCCACAGATTGCCTGCCCTCCCCCCTCAGCAGTATGGTGGTGGCCAGCGGGGACTCACTGCCACCGCCCACTGCCGCCAGTAAAAGGACACCCGGACGGCCAGGGCACAGGTGGCGGTGGCGCAGCTTGCCTGCCCTGCCCCTCCCCCTCAGGTGGAGGAGGAGGAGGCAGCCAGTGCAGGGACTCACTGCCACTGGAGAATGCCCGGCCGCCCAGTTGGGGCACAGGAGGCGGCACCGACACCAGCGCAGCTCGCCCGCCCTCCCCTTCCCCCTGAGGGGGGAGGAGGAGGCAGTGGCCAGCACAGGGATTCCAGGCCCCGCCGGGAGGTTGGCATCTGCACCCGCCTAGGGTGCAGAAGCACCTCAAGCCGGCCTTGCCGGTGGGGGAAAGACTGTGTGAAACATCCGTCCCTGTACCGGTTTATTCCAAGATGAGACAATGACATTTTAAAAAGGGTAATGTGAAATTCCCCAATTAAATGGAACTTACCAGTCCATATTTGTACCCTGCCCTCGTCGTGAGCAGACAAGATACCAATAAACCACATAAAACCACATAAAATCACATTAAAACAATTCAGGTACAAAAGTGTTATAAAATCATAGGTGCTAATTATCCATCATTAGTTAATTGAGATGGCGGAGGTTAAACAGCACATTAGCATACAAGATAATGAAGATATTTTAACAGATGCAAATGGGAATAACAAGCTAAGTTTATAAGGTCATCATTGTTTGGATTTAATTCTGGGGGAAAACAGTGAGGCAAATAAATAAATCAAAATTGGTGATACAAGTGTAAATGTATCTTTCTTAATTGTGGAGCACTTCACAATTAAGAATACATTTAGACATCTACTGCCAATTTTGACATATTTATTTGCCTCACTGTAACTCTGCAGAGGTCAAAAATGTGCATTTATTTATTTATTTATTAGATTTCTATTCCGCCCTCCCCACGAATGGGCTCAGGGCGGCTTACACTTTCTTTTTTTAAATAATTTATTAACAGGATATTTTAACATGTTCCATAATTAAAAACAGTTCTTAACATATCCTTTTCCACAACTTTCTCCCCCCCCCGGCTTCCAACGATGTTCCGCCTCATTATTATTTCAGTCAATATTCTCTTACATTAAACACTTATTCAATAATCAAATCTTCATTTTAAACATTTTCCTTTTCTATTTCTCTCTCTTAGGTAACATTTTAAATACAATCCATTTCTTACTATACTTCTGATCTTAATAGTTATCAAAGCAAAGTAACTTATTTTTAACATCCCACTCAGGGTGGCTTACACTTCAGGGCACCAAGGGCACCAAAGTATATAAAACATATAAAAACAAGATAAAACAGTCATATCACAATTAAAGTGTTCAAATCTAAGATGGTGTACTGTAGGTGGATCACAAAGTCTCGATTCTATTTCGTGTGATACTGTGGTCCAATCTCCATATACGGCCAACCAGCTAGCCTGATGTTACCAACAGTAATAGTTCGTGGTAGTGGTAGGTGGCTCCTAATTAAAAGCCTGGTGGATGAGATCCATCTTACAGGCCCTGCAGAACTGTACAAGTTCCTGCAGGGCCCTGATCTCCTCCAGGAGCTCATTCCACCAGGTAGGAGCCACCACTGAAAAGGCCTTGGCCCTGGTAGCAGTGAGCCTGGCCTCCTTGGGGCCTGGAATCACTAGTCGATGTTGTGCCCCAGATCATAGTGCTCTCTGGAATATGTGTGGGGAAAGGCGGTCCCTCAGGTATGTTGGACCTTGGCCATATAGAGCTTTAAAGGTAAGTACCAGCACCTTGAAGTGAATTTGGTATGTTGTTGGCAGCCAGTGCAGTGCTTTCAGCACAGGCAGGATGTGCTCCCATCTAGGGAGACCCATCAGGAGCCTGGCCACCGCATTCTGCACTAGCTGCAGCTTCCGGATTTGCGCCAAGGGCAGCCCCATGTAGAGAGCATTACAGTAGTCTAGCCTTGAGGTGACCATTGCATGGGTCACTGTAGCCAGGTCATCATGATGAAAGAAGGGAACCAACTGCCGGATCAGCCGAAGATGGTAAAAGGCTGACTTAGCAGTGGCTGCCACCCTGGCCTCCATAGCTGAGGGATCCAGGAGCACTCCCAAACTCCTCACCACCGGCGTTGGTGCCAATGGTGCCCCGTCACAGGTCGGGAGAGGGATCCCCATCTCCATACCACCCCGACTCAGGCACAGGACCTCCATTTTCACCAGGTTTAGTTTCAGCCGGCTCAGCCTAAGCCACCCAGCCGTGGCTTGTAGTGCCTGGTTCAGATCTTCCAGACTGGAGTCCGACAGGCCACCCAACATCAGATAGAGCTGGGTGTCATCTGCGTACTGGTGACACCCAAGCCCATACCTCTGGGCAATCTGGGCAAGGGGGCGCATATAGATGTTAAACAGTATCGGGGAAAGCACTAACCCTTGAGGCACACCGCTCTCAAGCGGGTGTCTCCTGGACTGCTGTTCCCCTAGCACCACCCTTTGTCCCTGACCCTGGAGAAAAGAAGCAAGCCATTGTAAGGCGAGCCCCTGTATCCCCATGTTGGTGAGGCGGTGGGTCAGCAACTGTGCTGCCAAACTGCCTCAATCCAGATGCCTCTGGAGGTCTTCAATAAGGGCAACCAGTGCTGTCTCCATCCCATGTCCTGGGTGAAAGCCAGACTGGAAGGGGTCTAGGACAGAAGTGTCATCCAGGAAGCCCTGTATCACCACCGCCCTCTCAATTAATTTGCCCGGATAGGGCAAATTGGAAACTGGCCTGTAGTTGGCCAATTCAGCTGGGTCCAGAGTTGTTTTTTTCAGGAGAGAACAGACCATCACTTCCTTGAGTGCCCCCAAGAACCTCCCCTCAGAGAGGGACTTGTTGATAATCTCCCTCAGGGTACCTCAAAACCCCGCATGGCCTGCTTTAATGAGCCAGGAAGGGCACAGGTCAAGGCTGCATGTGGTTGGGCACACAGACACGAGCAAACTGTTGACTTCCTCCGGGCTGAGCAGACTGAAACAGTCCAAACCTGGAACTGAAGATGTGCAAGGGACCTCGAGTTCACTCACTGTATCAACTGTGGCGGGAAGATCTCGGCAGAGCGCCAAGACTTTATCTGCAAAATAGCTCGCAAATGCCTCACAGCCAATGTCCAATTCCCTAACATTTTGCCTGCCCTGCGGCAGGGCTGTTAAAGACTGAATTGTTCTAAATAATTGGGCTGGGTGTGAGCTCGTGGACGCAAATGTAGCCACATAGCCTTGACTGCCATCTCATAGGATCTCATAAATGTCCTATAGGATGCTCTTGTGGCTTCATTGTGGGCACGGTGCCACCGTTTCTCTAGCCATCTCAGCTCTCGCTTCATGAGCCACAGCTCCTGGGTATACCAGGGGGCAAGCCTAGAGCAGGAGCACAGAAGGTGCCAGGGAGTGCTCTCATCGATGGCTGTAGAGATTTGGCTATGCCAGTCCTCCATGAGGTCATCCAACAAGTTGCCTCGGCTCCCTAGGGGGCCTCGGCTCCTGCAGGGCCATTTGAAGTTGTATTGGGTCCATTTGGCTCCATGGGTGAGCTAAACAGGGTCAGGGTGGAACATTCAGATGGGCCTTCAGGGCATAGTGGTCCAACCATGGTACTGCCAGAGCAGTAATCTGGTCCACTGTCATCCCAGCTGCAAAGATCAGATCAAGTGTGTGTCTGGCCTGGTGCGTGGGGGTCATTATGAGCTGAGAGAGTCTCAGCACCACCATGGACAGCTCTAGGTCTGCTGTCTGATTGGAAGCCACATCATCGGCATGAACATTGAAATCACCCACAGCCTAGGGTGCTCCAACGCCCAGCCTGATACAGCCTCCATCAGGGAAGGCAGGCTATCAGCTGGTGCATTAGGCGGTTGATACACCAGCCAAATTGCCAGACTCTCCTTGGCCTCCAGCACCAGACTGACACTCAATGCCCGTGATCTCCAGTGGCAGAAGCACTCTGTAGGAGTAAACCTCCCAAATGAAAGTAGCCACTCCTTCCCCCACCCCCTAGTCCGTGATTGGTGTAGGACTGAGAACTCGGGGGGGGGGCAAGCTGGGAGAGAGCTACAGTCTCCCCGTCCCGCACCTAGGTCTTGGTTATGCATGCTAGGTCTATCTTCTGTTCCAAAAGGAAGTCCCAAAGGACTCTGGTCTTATTATTTATAGACCTGGCATTGCACAACATCAATGTCAGAAGGGTGTTGTCAGCCTCAGCCCCACTGCCAACAACCTTTGGGATGGGTCACAAGCTGGAAAGCCACCAAGCAATGTTCCCTCTAAGCTGGGGAGCCTTGTGAGCAAAAATTCTATTTTGTGAGCTGCTAGCACTAAAGTTGTGAGCGAGCGATTTGGCTACTGCATAAATTAGTTTGCTCTGGAGCTATCCTTCCTGAGCTGAGACAAAAATGTGTGAGCTGGAGGCTAGCTCACACTAACTCAGCATAGAGGGAACACTGGCACCAAGCCATTCTATTTCTCTGTGTTCTTCCCTGCCTGGACTCACCACTATACTTTCCCTTCCCCAGGAGCACCAGAATTTGTTGCCCAGGCATCACTGCACCAGCCAGTCTTTGTGCGAGCCTCAGACCGCTGGTGGGCTAGCTAAAAGAGCTGTTCCTTCTCTGTAATCACTAAAAGCAGCTGTCACTCCTGGTGCTGATAAGGCCAAGTTATCTACCTGTCCTGCTATACAACTGTATACTGTGATTGCTGCAAATGTTGGTCATTGTTGTATTAGTTGTACTAGCACTTTATAATCTCTCCTTATAAATAATTATCTTTGGTTTTGCAAGATTCCATGCGCTCCCATTGGCTGTAAAATGCCCTCCCTCAGCCATTGGCCCATCAGCCACCACTCAAGAGTACTCACGTGCCATTGGCCGGGTGCTGGGTCTGCTCCTCTTCCCCACCTCACTCCCCCTTCAGACAGATTTGCATGTCAGATTTACTGGCAGACCAGCTCTCTCTCCTGAGGAAGACAGTTCTCTTGACTCCTGTGAGGGACTGTCCCCTCAGTGGCTGTTGGTAGGCAGCCAAGCTTGGTTCTGTGAGTAAAAAAACAAAGGACTTTCAGCATAACCCCTCCCCCGCCCATAGCCCCCTCCCCAATGGCCACTTTCCTGTCAGAATAAATGGAAAAAGGCTCTTTCTCCTGCTTAGCTTCAGCATGGCTGCCTGGCTAATGAGGTGGACCAGCGACCATCAGACCATTTTCTTTAACTCCCCGCTGCGTGGCTGCCTTTCCCCTAGGGCTGCCAACCTCCAGGTGGGACCTGGAGATCTCCCACTGTTACAATTGACCTCCAGATGACAGAGATCAGTTCCCTGGGAGAAAATGGTTGCTTTGGAGGGTAGACTCTATGGCATTATACTCTGCTGAGTCCTTCCACACACACCCCAAATGCTGCCCTCCACAGGATCCACTCCCCCAAATCTCCAGGTATTTCCCTAATCAAAGTTGGCACCTGTACTTTCTTCTCTGTCAGTAAAAGGCCCTTTCCACACCTATATTGGCCTTTGGGAGAAAACTCATTGGGCCCAGTCCTGATCAGGTTGCCAACTCCAGGTGGGCAATTCCTGGAGATTTGAGGGATGGAGCCTGGAAAGGGTAAGGTTTGAGGAGGGGTGGCACCTCAGACAGGTACAATGCCATAGACTCCACCCTCCAATCCAGCCATTCCCTGATGGGGAACCATTGTTGCCAATCTCCAGGTGGGGGCTGGAGATCACTCAAAATTACAACTGCTCTCTAGGAGGGATGGGGAAGGAGATGGAAAACTAAAGGTAGGTTGATGGTTGGCTGGGAGGGAGATAGGGTTGTCAACTCCAGTTTGGAAAATTCCTGGAGATTTGAGGGGTCAAACCTGGAGAGGGTGAGTGTTGAGGAGGGGTGGGATCTCAGACAGGTACAATGTCATAGACTCCACCCTCCAAACCAGCCACTCCCTCCTGGGAACCACTGTTACCAATCTTGGGGGTGGGCTGGAGATCACTCAAAATTACTACTGCTCTTCAGGTAGCAAAGATCAGTTCCTCTGGAGAAAATGGTGGACTCTGTCATTATACCCTGCTGAGATTGCCACAGCAAATTGTCACTGAGTGCCGAAAGCCGGGGCACTCTCCCAGAGCCTTTTTCTAGAGCCCGTTGTATTTATTTCCACAATGGGCCTTATTCCTAGTTTATTATATTTAGGATTGTATTGTAGTGATTTTATTAATCTTCTTGTTTTAATATTTTATACAGTTTTGTAAGCTGCCCTGAGACTGTTTTGCAGGGAGGGTGGGATATTAATAATAATAATAATAATAATAATAATAATAATAATAATAATAATAATAATAATAATAATAATAATAATAATAATAATAATAATAATAATAATAAAATATGATCCTCTATCGATTGCTTTAAATTCATGTTTAATCAAACATAAACCTCCCAAAGTTACTATTCAAGCATTATCAAAACTTGAAGATATGCAGTGTTCTGGTTATTAATTCTAAGGCAGGTACCTTAATTCATGCTTCGGGTGCAAGAACAATTTTGTAAGCACATTATTTAACTTTTCTCTTGAACTGAAGGGTGTTTTTAAAAAAAAAAAAAAAAATATCTCCATTTTATGTATGACTAGGACATCATTTCAGAGCTGAGCTTCAAATACAAATCCCATAATCTCTAACAGGAGTAAAGACTCTCAGCTCCCTAACTGATACTTTGAACATGTCTCCTTTCTAGTACAATGGCATTTGAATACTGTCTATCTTTAAGTGCCCAAGAGAAAATGGAAGGGGCACTCATTTTCAAATCTGCTAATCACACAAAGCCACCAATTCTGACGCTAATCACTAGGAAATGCCACAGAGAGTTAAGTCAAATACTTTTATTATGTCTGTACAGTTGTATACCTTATAAAACATATAGCCAGAGATCCAGAACATCAAACTGTAACTCTGATTCAGGGAAGAGGAGCAAACTGACAGTGTGAAAAAATAAAATTAGAACACGGAACTTGCAAAATAACCCCCACATTCCTCAGTGGATTCATCCTATTGATGTACACATTTAGAATGTGATTGTACTTCAAATGTATTGGTTATCTTTTTGTGCTCATACAGTGTCATTTATTAGGCAAATATATTACCGTGGCTAGGATTATGATCCCACACTGTAGGAAGCAAAAAAATGAACAGTCTTGTTTACTTTTAGTCTCGAATAATGATGTTCTATTTTCCATTGCCGATGTTTGCTGAATGATAATGTTTTTCCCCTCAGTTCTCACATGTGTATAGTGAAGATGATCACAGACTACCCAACTTTAAGGGTCAAATCACATGACATCAGGGCCTGTGATACATACTGAATCAATCTTAATTGCATCTGGCTGTATAATGAAATAACCATCTGATTGCTTCACCATGTGGCTGGATTTTCCAAGCAATGTACACTGAGTTGAATTAAAAAAACATTTACTTATTTGTTTGCAGTCTCAAATATGGTGAAACCATGAGGCATGGATTATTCAGCCAGCTGTGACAAAGCAGCTCAACCCATATCTTGGCACAGCACAAAAGTTATGACCTTTTCTCTCCCCCTCCCCCAATTTAAAACATTTTTATTAGAAAAGTAGAAAAGTCATACTTCCAAAAGTGATGGTTCTCTGCATATAATAATTCACCTTACTACATCCATACTCCTCAACTCAAATCTAATACTGGCATTTTTACCAGTTCTTGTGGGAAAATCTTGTTCTAAAAGTGATGAAGGGCAGGCACCATTGTACAAATGTGTTCTGTTATCATAATTTCTTTGATGGGTCTTGTTTATGCATAGAGGTTTGTCCATGAATACCATGAACCATAATTTTCAACACCATAATTCCAGTTTTGGTAGCGTACATTGCTTCCAGTTCTGGGCCAGTATAATTCTAACAGATGCATTGCAAAATACCACTGAAGGAAGTTGTCCACCCCCAACCTTTTTTTGGTACAGTTTTCATAACTTGCAAATGATATGCTTTGGTCCTTCTGCTGAGATGCCCACCAGAAGCCCAAGTTTTATATTTTGCATTCTATTAGGTAGGGTTACCAGATGTCCTCTTTTTAGAGGATATGTCCTCTTTTTTTGGCATCTGTCCTCTATTGGGCTCTTTTAAAAAAACTGATGCAAATGTTCCTCTTTTTGGGTTGGAAGGTTAGGGATATTCCTAATTAGTAGCAATTATCACAGCTTAAATAGTACAAGTGGGGACCTGCAAGAAACTTATGGGAGCAGCTATCCCAGTCCCCCTACCTCTGCTTCTTCCCCTCTCCCCCTACTTCTCTCACACTCTTTCTCCTTCATGCCACCCCTTTTCTTAATTTCTCTCTCTTACTTTCTCTCCATGCCTGTCACTTCCTTTCTGCCCCCACCCCAGCACTCTTTCTGCTCCTGTCACTCTCCCAGCCTCCCACCTACCCCCCTCCCACAGCAGCAGTGGCAGCAGCCACTCTCCAGGAATCACAACGGATTGCTCAGATAAAGAGATGAGTTCCTCTTAGGGCTGCCAGTTACATATTGGGAAATTCCTGGAGATTTGGGGGTGGAGCCTTGTGAGGATGAGGTTTGGGCTTGGAAGTGACCTCAGTAGGGTATAATATCATAAACTCTACCCTTCAAAGCAGCCATTTTCTCTGGTGGAAATGATCTCTGTCATCTGTAGATCAGTTGTAATTCCAGGAGATCTCCAGCCCTCACCTGAAGGCTGGCAACATTAGTTCCACTGGAGGAAATGACTGCTTTGGAGAGTGAAGTCTACGGCATTATATCTGTCTGAAGCCTCTCCCCACCTCAATCCCCACCATCCCCAGGTGCCATCCCTCAAATATCCAGGAATTTCCCAACATGGAGCTGGCATCCCTATCTTCTTCCCACTCAACAGCCAATCTACCTTTATATATGCCCCTGTGTCTTCAGCTTTCCATCTCCTTTTCCGCAGCAGCTTCTTCTGAGGAAAACTATGGTTGTTCTCTACAGCTGGGTAAAGCAGTTTACATTATTTTCTCCTCCTTTTTATCCACATGACAACCCTGTGAGGTAGGTTAGGCTGAAAGTATGCGATGGGTCTAAAATCACCCTTCCACAGCAAGATGGGGGATCTAAACCTGGGTCTCACAAAACTTTCTCTGAATCTCTGACCATTATACTACACTGACTTTCATAGGGTAGCTGCTGTTGAAAAGTAGCAAGCAGCCAGGCCTAGTTGAATCATGCAAGTCAGGTGGTATCAAGTCACCCAGAGGTTTGCCAGCCTCCAGGTAGGACCTGGAGATTCCTCAGAATTTTTGTATCTCCTTCCCTTTCTCCAAGAAATTCAAGGTACCATATATGGGTTGTCCCCACTTTATCTTCAACAACCCTGATATAGATTAGACTGCCCACCTAATGAGTAATTATTTTAACTTGGCTTTCTAGCCCCACACTCAGATTTGAGGCTAAATTCTGCCAGCACCAGTCAAATATGAAAGCAGAACACCATAAATGTTCAGGAAACCACACTTTAAAGATCAATGATTTCATATATTTTCTGTTGCTTTAAAAAAAATGTAAAGAGGAACATATCTCAGCATTATAATTCTTTCACACAAGGGCCATTAACTTCTAAGTATGTTCTGAATGCACCAGAAAGGTGGAAAACCAGTAAAAACTGAAAAAGAAACCACAAGTGCAAAACTAAACTACTACAAAAAATGATAATTGCTTCTTTTATTGCTATGGCTGGACATCTGCCCAGATGCACAGGAAAGGATCAGGTCTATCAGTTACTAACTTCAAATCAGTTTATAGTACTGGTAGAAAATGTGGCACAATACAATTTTTGTGTCTATAGTTTAATCCATGAAAAAGTGTCATTCTGGATTTAAATCTCTTTCTTGCAAGTCATTCTGATAAGGATACTATGGAGACCTCAGAGTGAAATTAATTTGGCAATAACTGATAAGCTATTAATTTCTCAACAATAGCAATTAAACACCTGGAGTGACTTCACCCCTGGAGTTTACTACAGGAAAGCAAGCAAGCAAGCAAGTGGCTGACAGTTATGTCATGATCCTGACCAAACTACTTCAGATAACAGAAAAATATGTAAATTGGCACTTCAGTTAGTGATAGCTGCATTTCTTATAGCTCACAATACCTCATGTGTTCCAGGTGCTACAATAAGAATTGCCACCTTTTATGACCAGAGGTTTTTCTGCCTTAACAGAGACCTGAAACAGCAATTAACAACTAAAGCTTTTCCTGGCATGGAGAGAAAGCTTCAGTTGTTGGTCTCTGCTTTGCATAAAGGCACAGACTGTTGAAAACATGTAAGTGGTGTAAACGCATAGCATTCTCCATTTGAACTGTGCTGAATATTTTCCTGTTTCAGTTTTTGAGTAGAGATTAGCTATTGGGAAAGGGAATAGACATTATCCCCATAAACACTTCTGTTGTAATCCTGTCCAGTACCACTGTTTTCTTTGTTCATAAGGAAGACAGTGCTTCCTGAATAGGCAAGCACTTTCAAATAATTATAGATAAATTGTCAAAAGGGGGGTTGCCAGAAATGTTTGCAAAAACAGTATTTTTGAGTCAGCCATATTTGTCTATCTGTGGTCATACTCAGTGACAGAAACACTTTGCTTCAGTTCCTTGGACAGGGACATAAATTGACAGATTTACAGCAAGCATTATTAAATCTGTCATTTCAGCAAAATTAGATGAAGATAGGCCCTGGTCACACTGGGGCGAAAGGTGCGGCTGAAGTGCGGCTTTTTTGAGCTGCATCAAAACAGAAGCGGGGTGGCGGGATCAGACAGTTGCTCCCTGGCATGATCAGATGCTCCCTGGCATGATCAGATGCCGGGGGGAAGCCACAGATCGGTGAGCGAGGCGAGCTTGCTGCGCACACGCACGCATGCGCAGTTCTACAGGGCCTGTGTATGCTGCAGGGAGGCGGGTGCATCGGCGATCAGACACTGGCCCGTGCTGCGTGTCAACCGGTAGGTAGTACTCTTTTGGTGCTACCTTTTTGATGTGTGGTTTCGCCTGGAAAGGACGGATCGGGGATGGATGCGCTCCGCTTCCCAGATGTTGCAATATGATCACACCCGCTTGATGCGCTCCCAATCTGTTTCTCTCACGTGGCAAATCCGGGGCCATAGTTTGACAAGGCCAGTAGTACTTAAACAAGATCTACTTCAGCACAGTTATAGCAAGAAAGGTGCTATAGTATTTTCTATGACCAGTTGCAATGTCAAGCTTAAAACTCTAGTGACTAAAGCCAACATGATTATTCTCACAAGCAAGAGAATGCTTACTTGATTTAGAGATAACATCACCAGTTTGAAGGAGCTGTTTGTAAACTTGGAAGGGTAGTTAATCTGAATGAAATTGCCTCTGATTAAGTCTGCTACTGCAGTCCACTTGCAGTTTACACTTCTTTGTGCTCTGTTGACAGTTACATTTCCCCAGGGCAGAGAACAGTACAAGAAAGGGGGAGAGAATGATTCAGCAGATGTAGGCCTGCCAAACACATTGTCCAGCCAGAACACTTAGCCTATGTTCATGCCACATAGTGTTCTCTGACTAGCTTTGTGGATACTGTTTCTCCAGTCATGTTGCTGGCTCCCTGACTTGAGACAGGGTCTAATTTTTTATAAACAGGGGTGTTACTTGCTGAAGCTATTCTAGCTCTGTGGCATTAACCAGATCCTTTGTGTGTATGTACCAGAGCTGTGACATGGGCAAGGCAAGTGAGGCACTTGCCACAGGCACACAAAGCTGAGGGGTTCATAAAATGTATATCATGACTAAAATAAATGTTCTCCTTCACTGGGGGAAGTCATCCAAACTGGTTAGGTCACACCTCCTTTTGCTCCAGGCAGGACTATGCAAATTTTTGTAGACTGTATTGGCTCAGAGCAAGACTAACCCTCCAGTTTCAATAGCCCTGCTACTCCAATAACACACTTGAACTTAGCTTCACTTTCTTGGAGACTCTTATTGGTATGGAGGATGGAAAAGCCTTGAAGAAAGGCCCCATTGCTGGCCTTAAAAAAAGAAAAAGAGAGACTGTTAAGACAAGCCTCTCCTGTCTGAAGTTGCAGGCATTGGAGACTGGCCAATGGCAGATACCTCTATAGTGGCACAAGCTGCCATCAGTGCTGGCAGACCCAAAGCTTTGGGTTGTTCCACACTGACTGCACAAGAACAACTTGGTAGAGATCTACTGGGTCCAAGCCTAGACCCACTCGGAGTCTCTTACCTTCTTGGTATGGAAGATGGAAAGGCTTTGAGGAAGGGCTCCATTGCTTAGAAAGAAGGGGGAAACCACTGTGACAGGCCTCTCCCATGTGAGGCTTTAAGCATTGGAGACTGGCATGGGGTTCTGTCAGTGCTGGTGGAACCAAAGCTTCAGGTCATTCCACAGCTGACACAACTCCACTGGAATATCCTGGCAGAGCTCTACTGGGGTCCGAGCAACCATGAGGAGATTGCAGCAGGTGGCCTGCACCATACAGACTTGGAGACTTCCGGGCCTACAGGAAGTGAGAGGATTAGAGCTGAAGATCAGAGCTGAAGTAGTGGGATAAGG
The DNA here is from genome assembly GCA_029375565.1 of Gekko gecko. Classification (NCBI taxonomy): domain Eukaryota; kingdom Metazoa; phylum Chordata; class Lepidosauria; order Squamata; family Gekkonidae; genus Gekko; species Gekko gecko. Next base: position 116,136,837 of record JAPDNY010000007.1, read on the forward strand.
ACCCCCAATGCAAGCAAGTGGCTTATCCAAGCAGGGGTGGCAGCATGGCAGAGCAGTTTTTCCCCCAAGCCTCTCTGAGGCCTTTCCCAGAGGGTTCGGCAATATGGAAAATTCCAATACGCTGTCTACTCAGGTTTTCTCACATTTTTTCAGCCCTTCCTCTGCAGATTGGAGGATGCAGGCCTTTAGTCCAGCCTTGGCTTTCCCCAACCCCTTGTATATGCAACCAGGATTATATGATGTTCTTAGACATTCAAGATGCTTACCTGCATATTCCAATTCACCCACCTTCCAGACAGTTCTTCCCTTTTTGATGTTTAGGGCCAGTATTTCCAATACAAGGCCTTACTCTTTGGGCTAGCATCATTTCTGAGGGTGTTTACTAAGGTCCTGGTAGCTCTAATAGCTTACCTATGACCTGGATGATATCCTCCTCAGAGCCAAGGAGGCAGATGAGGTGAGCAAGGACACCAAGTCCACTATGCAGTCTTTTCAGGCACACAGCTGCCCGATCAATGTTTTCAAAAAAGTCATTTCATGCCCTCCAGGGACATAGTCCACTTAGGGGCTAGGATTCAGACAAGAATGACTGAAGTATTTCTACCTGCAAAGAAGCAGGTAAAATTGATGGAAATTGTGAAAGTAATCTGGAAGAGGTCAGTGGGCCTCATGCACTGGTTGGCAGTATTGGGGCTGATGATCTAGCCCATAGATCTGGTTCCTTGGGCGTGCTTCTATGGCAGGCCTTTTACAATGGACTCTTTTTCCTTATCAGAAGGACATTTTTTTAAAAGCACAAATACGTCAAGATACTGCCCCCCGAGGAAGTCACTAAACTGGTGGTCTTCGTGACCAAATCTGACAAGGGAAGTCAGTTTCCTCCAGCCTCCTTACCATATGGTAATTATGGACACCAGCAGAAAGGGTCGGGGAGCACATTGCAAGGATTAGATTGTCCAATGCAGATGGAGCCGGTTAGAAAAAATGAATAGTATGAACTGGCTGGAACTTGGGGCAATCAGACTAGCACTGATTGCCTTACAGAAACTATCAAGGAACAACTATGTGCTAGTGTGTGCACTCTGCACTACTGCCAAGGTGCACATCAATCAGCAAGAAGGTACCAGATCAACGGTGCTCCTACAGGAGTCCAAAAACCTGTTTGATTGGGTGGGGATAAATTTTGGTAGGTCTGATAGTGGAACACCTATAAGGTCTTACAACCCTCCTGGCCAACAGATTGAGCAGGAAGGATTTAGATTCAGAAGAATGGAGTCTAAGCAAACAGATCTTCCAACAAAATCACACTTAATTTCGGGATCACTATCCTGGATCTTTTTACATTAGACAACAATCAAGTCACCAGGTTTCTATGATCCCAGAGCAGAGGGCGAGGACATACGCATTTGCTGTTGACCCAGTGGTCTCCTGTACACCTTCCATCCAACCATGCTGATCAGCAGAGGCACAAACAAGGTAGTGGAGGTGATTTTCATAACTCCCTTCTGGCACAGAAGTTTTTTGGGCCTCAGAACTAGTGAAGATGTTCATATCTCCATCATGGAAATTACCAAGCAGATGGGTTCCTCTTGTACAAGAATCTGTTCACCACCCAGACCTAATTTGACTCCAGCTGACAGCCTAGAGATTGAATGGGTGGATTCAGAAAGATCAGGCCTCCAAGTTAAGCAGTTGGCATCATGGTGCAGTCCAGAAAACCTGTTTCCAGTCTCTATAACCATGTGTGGCTGATGTACTAAAAAGCTGGATCCACTGAAACCTACTTACAAAGACATCATTCCCTTTCTACACGAAGGCTGGAATCAGGTTCTAAGACCAGAAAACTTAAAAAGACGGGTTGCAGTACTGGCTGCTATGTTGGAACACAAAAGATTGTGTAATTTTTTCTTCTCACAGGCACATTAACCGTACCCTCAAAGGAACCCATCAGGCATAAGTTTCCTACTGGGAACCTTTCTGAAGTGTTACAGGCCTTGAGCAAACCGCCATTTGAGCCTTTCAAATCATCAGAATCTAAAGTTTCTTTCTTGGAATACATATTTTTTCTTGCAGAGATGACTTCTGCAAGAAGAATTTCTGAATTAGGGGCTTTATTTTCCAGGAAGGAATTGTGTATATTTTACAAGGTCTCAGTGGTACTCAGTACGGATGCTTCCTTTGTGCCAACGATATTTTCCCTTTATCGTTTTAACCAAGAATTGGTACTACCGTTCTTTTGTCCTACGCCATCTCATCTCAAAGAGAGCGTCTGGCACAAATTAGACATGCACAGGGCTCCATGCATTTGCTTAAATAGGCACAAATTAGGCTAAAGGATTTTCTGTCTGTGTCTCACAACTCACAGTCTCTAGGTAAAAAGGTCTCAAAATCTGCCATCACCTTATGGATCAAGCCATGTATCCAGAAAGCATATGAAGTGCACAACCTAAAATCTCCAAAGCCCACTGCACCACATCTGTAGCAACATCAGTGACCTTTTTCCACCAGAGTTCTGGCAGAAGAAATCTGTAGAGCTGCAACCTGGTCCACCTTTTATACATGTGTGAGACACTATAGGAGAGGGGGTGGAATGCTTACAGCTGTCGGGGAGGCTTGATCAGCAGGATTGCCTTAGCACTGCTGCTGGCCCAAGCCTGCCTGATGCCTTTAAACACATTCCCCCAACACCAGACAGGCGGGCGTCTGTCAGGTGCAGGAGCAGGGCACTTTAATCCATCTGCATTTTCCCCAGTGCTATAAATATTCTTTTTGAGGTGTGTGTGGTGTGAGTTGTCCAATGAGGTTGCACCATCAATTTATACATGTATAAATGATGTTCCTTTTGGTCTTTTGGGGTTTCTGTGTGCCACAGTGCCATGGCAAACAAGCACTTCCCAAGACAGTTCACTTTCCCTGAGATTCTCTGGGAGAGTCTGACTGCTGGGTGGCTGCCTGCTTGCCTGCCTTAAGTCCTGCTGGCTGGGTTTCCCCATTGGAAACAATGGAGGTAATGGGGGTAACCTGTTTGGGTGCCCATGGAATTAGGCCCATTGGTCCAATTGCTTTGAGCGTGGGGGTGTATGTGGGGAGAGGCTCCTGAAGCTACCCTGAAAGTTTGGAGCCTCTCCCTCAAACCCCCTCCCATTCCCTCCATTGTTCTCTATGGAGGGAATGGGGGCAACCTGTTTTGGGGCCCATAGAATTGGACCCTCTGGTCCAATGTTCTTGAAACTCGGTGGGTATCTTAGGGAGAGGCTCCGTCAGCTACCCTGTGAGTTTGGAGCGTCTCCCTAAAACCCCCTCCCCTCCAGCCCCCAGAATATACCCTATGTTTTCACCATTGACTTCAATGGCCCATAGGATATAATGGAGCTGAAATTGACATACAGCTGCCTGAAAGACTCCTGGGGATGCGGGCTGGGGGCAGGGCTTGGCTCCTGAGCTGCCAGAGTGCTCCGGTGCACTCCCCCCTGCTTCTACCTACCCCTCCTCCACCTGACAGGCAGTTGTTTGTCAGGTGCAGGAGCAGATGCAGAGCATTGAAAGCCATCAGGGAGGCTGCCCAACCAGCATCACCTTAGTAATTCTGCTGGCCCAGCCTCCCTGATGCTTCAGACATGCTACCACTCCTACCTCTCAACCCTCCTGGCTTTGCAGCCCAGAAGCTTCTCCTCAAAGTGGGGCTCCAGTGATGCTGCTGCAGAACCTCAACTCTCCCAAACTCTGCAATGGCACCAGACTGCAAGTGAAGGCCCTGCACAGGAACACCATTGAAGCCAGACTGCTCACCAGCAGTGCTCAGGGAGAGTCGGTGTTCATACCACACATACCACTCTTACCATCAGAAAACCCCTTCAAGTTCAAGAGGCTGCAGTTCTTCCTCAAGGTCTGCTTTGCTATGACCATCAACAAGTCCCAAGGCCAGACACTGAAGGTGGCAGGAATTGTCTTAAGAGACGACTGTTTCTCACATGGACAGTTCTATGTGGCCTGCTCCAGAGTGAGGTCACAAAGCAGTCTGGTGATCCTAGCACCTGAGGACAGAACCACCAATGTGGTCTACAGAGAGGTCCTTCAGTAGAGAAAAAAAATAGTACCTATGTCTCACTTCAGTTTTTTACAGTACAATCTTTTCCATTAGAATTCCTACAACAAATGTTACATTTCAAACTTCATGTCATCAATATTATAACTGGATTTACAGAATTTAAATACCATTGCGAAGCATGGGTATCAGGCTAGTCCTCTATATGACAGCCCTTCAAGTACTTGAAGATGGTTATCATATCATGTCTCAGTCACCTCCTCTCCAGGCTAAACATACCCAGCTCCTTCAGCCTTTCCTCACAGGAATTGGTCTCCAGACCCTTCACCATCTTCGTTGCCTTCCTGTGAAGAATGAAAGCTGGAATATATTCACAGATTAGCTTTGCGCTTCCCTCTCCACTTCTGTGAATACTAGCAGTGTTGAAAGGCCACAGACTACTTAATATCAGCCATGGCTCTTAAAACTTACTCTATTTGTAGCATTTGGCAGATCATTTAATTCAATGAACAAATCAGTAAGTGAAGAAAGTATAAGTGGTTGGCAAACGATATTGGACCATATTTTGAACTGAACAAAGCACTGGAAAAAAGGGCCACCAACCCTGGATTCTTCCTCAGAGTCACCCCCAGATCAGATAAATGCATCTTTAATTTCCTCATCCCTAGTGTGAATAGCAGCACAGAGGTTTTTTTAGAGGTCTTCGCTTAGTTTATTTGATTTATATTCCCCCTTCCTCCAAGGAGTTCAAGATGGTATACATGCTCTCCCTCCATTTTACTATAAAACAATATGAGAGGTAGTTAAATCTGAGACTGGTCTACAGTGACTGGTCCAAACTAGACTCCCAGTGGGCTTCATGGCACACTGGATATGAACCTAGTCCTATTCTTTTCTTCCAGGGAGACTCTTTAAAAGAGAAACAGTAGCAACAGTAAAGCAATTCTGATGGGAAAATGCTGGACAGTTATTACATTCGCCACCTCCTCCCCCTTTCCCTTCCTCCTTTGATATATCTGATAGACTTCCTTTTCACCAAGGTGCTAATGATTCAAAGCCTACATTCTCAAATAATTCTCAAGGAGCATGTCGAGTACAGGCTTATAATAATGTTGACTTCACTGACTGGTGCCTCTTGTTCCAAGAATAACATCCTATTCTATAACAACTGTTCCAGATGTTCCTCCCTTAACTTAACTAGACAGTAGGGCTAACTTTAAATAGGGAATAACACACACATGCCAGTTTAGCTACAGAGCATCCTATGGCCCCCCTTTCATGAGTCACACATCCTCAACTCTTGTCTTGTCAAAGATAACATGTGTGGCAAACGTGGTGAAAGTGTGTACACCTTTGTTGGGGAGAATATGTATTTCTAACTGATATCTTCACCTGTCCTTTGCATCTCTAATTAGACAGGAAAATAATTTTAATAAAAAATAAAATGTGGTTTTTCTCCTTTTCACAGATCTGGACTGGAGTCTTATGTAGATAAAATATACTGCTTGCACTTCAGACCAGACTTGAGTGACTTTTAACACACCAGAACAAGAATAGGCTAACAATAAAAGGTATTACACGATTCTGTTTCTTTAACTGTGCATTCAAAGGGTGCATTCAGATAGCATGCTGGAATGGTTTAAATTGCTCCGGTCCCAATGTGTGGGTTTTTTTAACCCAGAGAATCGCAATCACACTGATCTCCCCGCCGTCGACACGCAGGTGGGGTTTTTCCCCCCCTCTCAGTTTGAGCATGCGCACAGGCAGCCATCTCTAGAGCTAAAATTTTCGCATGTGCGCAGAACAGCGATTTCCACACGTCCCTTTAAACTTTAAATGAACACTTCTCTTTAAACTTTTACCCTGAAACTGGCCTCCCTGAGATCCCAGACTCATCTAAATGCTTAAACAAGGCACCATTTAAACTTTTCTTTTATTAACTTAGGAGCGGAGCTCTTCCCAAGAGCACACCGCTAAGGCATTAAAAAAAAATGGCAGACTAAAAGTGGAAGCTTGAGGCAGCTTTCCAGAGTGGAGGGGGTTGAAGCACCTGGAAGTGGCTTGATGAGTGATCAGACGTCAGAAAAGTGTGTTTTGAAACTGGAGAATCAGGAAAACACCACTTGGGTAAGTGGTATCAGAATACTCCGTTTTAAAGGGGGTTTGATCCAGAAAGCAACGACTGGGGATGGTGCGCAGATGTTGGGTGTGTGAACATGCACATAAAATCCGTTCCTGAAGTGTGCCGAAAGTGGACTAAACGGCGCGTCTGAATACACCCAAAGTCATTTCAAATGCGGCAAATCCAACCTCAGCAGTTGAATACGTCAACAATATTGGCCTCTTTAAGGATAGCAAAGATGGGGGCAGGGAAGATAGCCAATATGTGACAAAGGAGAGGTGGGATACTGGTTAAAATAAAGTAGCATGGGAAAAGGGATAGGGAAGCTTTAATAAAGTGATAGGTTTTATTTAACTTTATGCCCATCAATGTCAATTTGTAAGGCTGGCAAAATGATAACAGTGTACACTCTTAGGAGAGGAGTGTTAAATCATAACAGACATTCTTGAGGCCTGCAGTATTCTCATGTTGTTTTGCAAGCTGTTTCACTGACCAGAATTTCACACACAAATCAGGTTTCAATGCCTTGCTGTTGTAAGGACGGTATGAGCTGACAGTTTACTGACCTCCTTCACACACACACATTTGCTCCCTCAGCATGTTTATTGCTCATTCAGACCAGTAATGATGCTCATCAGTAGCAAACGGCAAAGGGAAGGCAGCCTCTTTTTTATTTATTTATTTATTTTAAAAGCCTAAATCTTTTAAAGGCATCTGTAGACACAGGCTGAGTGAGCATGCTGCCCTATCACTTCCACATATGGCCTTGCTGTCTGACTTTTGCCTGCTGTTGTTATCTTTTTCCTGGGTTTGTGCCACTTCTGCAGAGCACAGAGATGGCGAGCTGCCTTCTTTAAATGCCTTTTGATTTTTATTATCTTTTTCCTAGTTGGCCAAAGATTCCTTTGAGGAATGTCTGAAATCATGAAAGCCCATCTTCCTTCTATGTACTGCAGATGTAAGGTCCTTCTTGGTTCTGCATTCTCTGCCCAATATTCAACAAGTGACTCATTAATTCTGTAAGAGTAAAAATTAGATATCTAAATACAATACTTGTGGAATTTTCTTGATAGCAAACCATATAGATATGTTCAGTTTTAGGAATTATGGATAAACTTCTATTAGCTTGTATGCATGTCCAGTTCTAAACTGCAATGTTGTATATAGAGTTAGATACAGCCTGATTCTACTCTTTACTGAACCCCATCCTTATTCTAATTCCAGACTTTTTTTTTTCTGTGCGGATACCTATTCCCTCCAACAGGAGCCTCACTCTCCCCCAACAGCTTTTCCTACATAGTCAGTAGACTTCCTGGGTTTGTAGAAAAATCCAAACAGTGAGGAAATCCCTTCAGGGACAGTTGAATTCCCCCCCAAAAGCCTTTTGAAATGGCCTCTGCAGGGACCTGACTCCAGGCAGCAACGGTGAGAGATTAGAACGTTGGGGGGGGGCGGGAGAGGAGGCTTCTGACTGGCTCTGTCAGTCAAGGGTAGGGGGAAGGGCCCTTTCTTTCCAGGCCTCTTTCGGCCTTGGAGGGAGGGAGGGGGAGGGAGGGAGGGAGCATTGGGGCCAGGCTGGGGGATTCCTAGAGGTTTTGGGGTGGAGTGCAAGGAGGATAGGATTTGGGGAAGGGAGAGGCCTCAGCTGGGCATCATGCCACAGAATCCACCCTCCAAAGCAGCCATTTTCTCCAGGGAGACAGATCTCTGTTGTTCACAGATCTCTGGAGTTCACCCTCCAGCAGGCCCCACTTGGAGGTTGCCAACCCTAGGCCTGGCAGCAGTATAGGGTTGCCAGGTCCCCCAAGGGCACTGGCAGGGGATGGGGGTAGTGGGGTTGCCAGCTCCAGGTCTGGAAACTCCTGGAGATTTGGGGATGGAGCCTGGGGAGGACAGGGACCTCAGTGGGGTACAATGCCCTAGAGTGCACCCTCCAAAGCATCAATTTTCTCCAGGGGAAGTTATCTCAGTAGTCTGGAGCTGAGCAGTAATTCCAGGGGGTCCCCAGATCCCACCTGGAGGCTGGCATCCCTAGGCCTCTGGGTGACTTGATACCACCTAATTTGCATGACTCAACTTGGCCTGGCTGCTTGCTGCTGTTCAGCAGCCACCCGATGAAAGCCAGCAGTGATGCAGCAGTTAGAGCCTCAGAGTAGGGTCTGCAAGACCCAGGTTCAGATCCCCATATTGCGGTGGAAGCTGACTGGGTGATTTTGGACCAGTCACATACTTTCAGCCTAACCAACCTCACAGGGTTGTTGTGCAGATAAAAAGGAGGTGAGAATAATGTAAGCTGCTTTGGTCCCCACTGCGGAGAAAGACTATAATTTTCCTTGGTAGAAGCTGTGCGGGAGGGGGGTGGAGACAAAAAGCTGAAGACAGATAAAGGCAGATAAAGGTTAAGTTGGCTGTTGGGTGGGAAGGAAATAGGGTTGCCAACTCTGGATTGGGAAACTCCTGGACATTTAAGGGGTGGATCCTGGGGATGGTGGGGTTTGAGGAGGGGAGGAACTTCAGACCAGTATAATGCCATAGACTTCACCCTCCAAACCAGCCATTTCCTCCATGAGAACTACCATTGCCAGCCTCTGGGTGAGGGCTGGAGATCACCCAGAATTACAACTGTTGTCCGGGTGACAGAGATCAGTTACCCTGGATAAAATGGCTGCTTTGGAGGCTTGAGTCTATGGCTCCACCCCCAGAAGGGAGAAAGAGTGTGAGATAGGTAAGGGTAGAGGGGAGGAAGCAAAGGTGTGAGGAATGGGATGACCATCCCGCAAGTTTCTTGCGGGTCTCCACTTGTCCTATATAATCTTCATTCATGTGTTTCCTAGCATAACTTTTTTTGGGTGGTCAAAGGGGATCCCTCAGTGGAAAAGCTGGTTGGATTCAACCCATAATGAATGTCTGTGGACTAGGTTAACCTCTTCTACCAAATGTCATATACCACAGAAACAAGTCTGAAGCAGTTGCTGCCATTGTGTCAATTCCACTCAATGGTTACTTAAGTGGGGACTCTGCAAGGATTTGTTAGGGTTGCTTATTCTCCTGTATTTCCTTCCCCACACTAATTCCTTCTTGCTTCCTGGCAGCTCCCATGTACCTTCCTATTTCTTTGTTCTCTTCCTTCCATCCCAATCACTAGCCACCCTTTCTTTTATCTTCCCCCAAGTCTTCAGCTTTATTATTTATTTGCTTCACTTATCCTGCAGTGTAATTCTTGTTCTCTCCTCCATGTTATCCTTAGAACAATTCTGTAAAATGGTTTAGGCTGCAGTAGATTAGGCTGGGAGAGTACAACTGGCCCAAGGTCACCCAGCAAGCTTCCATGACAGAGCGGGGATTTGAACCTGGGTTCTCCCAAGATCCCAGATTAACACTCTAACTACTACACCACACTGGCTCTCAGCTTTCCCTCCTTCTGGCAGCCTATCCCTGGGAGAAATCTGGCCAAGTTGCAAAAGTCATGTGATAGCAGGTGGGTTTGAGGATTTTATGGTGGTCATTGCTGGGCCTGGGCATGTCATGCAAATCATGTGGAAGCTGCTAGTGGGGCTAGGAAGTTGTGCAGCAGCAGCAGCAGCATCTGGTAGCCACCATCATCCCTGAGTGAGTTATGCAAATTGCATGTGTTGTATACCAAGCGGAAACCGCACACGTGTTCAGGAAACCATACAGTCGGGAAAAGGACGCGAGCTTCACCTCCAGAGACAATAGCCCGAATGGATCCTAGCCCGCACCTATTGGACAGCTAGGTTCCTAGGAGAAACCAATGGGGAATAGGGTGCACTGTAAATAAACTATCATGGGTGGGTGGGTGTGTTGGGGGAGTGGGAAACACAGGAATATATACCGGCCTGCAAGCCGGGTAGCCATCTCAAGTCTTAAATGTACTAATAAAGTATGAGCTGTTATCACACATCCACGCATCAGTCTCAGTACTTTATAGTGGTGACGAGGATGGGATCAGAATGAGCAATTCGGAACCCAAACAGAGCATTGCACTGCGCACTGACCTTCCTGACAATGCGCCTTGCATCACTGATCCCAGGAGCAGCACCGCACCGCGCTCAGAGTTTTCAGTCACTGTGCCCCACACTGCTCCAGACATCTCCACACCACGTGTGATCCTATCATGGCGGCCGCCCAAGGAAGCATCCCCGAGTTCGATGTCGCCCACCCAGAGAAGTGGGACACATTGCTCGAGTGTCTAGAATATTATGTAGACTACCACGACATCACAGAGGAGGGTAAGAAAAAATCCCTGCTGCTCAGTTCCTGTGGAATTGATACCCTCCGCCTCCTGAAAGATCTGCTGGCCCCGAAGAAGCTGAAGGAGGACATGTATGCAGAAATTGAGATGGCACTCACAAACCACTTTGCACCCAAACCCACAAAGATAGGTGAGTGCATAGACTTCTCTGCATGCATCCAGGGTCCTGATGAAACCATGATCGATTTCCTGGCAGCCCTAAGACGAGCAGCCACCTGATGTGGGTTCCCCACCCTAAGCAACACATTGATGAACCAGTTCATCGTGGGCCTCTGGGAACCCAAACTATGCCACAGACTCGCTACTCACGATGACCTGACTCTGGACCAGGCTCTGAAGGAGGCCATGGTCTACAAAAAGTCCCCTCAGGAGCATCGCAGCAAGACAATAAACTTCACCGGCACATCCCCGGTTGGATCAGATGAAGAGGACATCTTCCAGGTGCGCCAATCAGCGCAGCGGAGTACATAGCCCCAGAAGACTGTGCGGACCAAGAAGCCGGCCGCACAGACCTCATGCACCAGTTGCAGAGAGGCGCGCAAGCAATAGGTCTGCCGTTTCTGGGATGCTGTTTGCCGGTCTTGCAACAAACAAGGCCACATCGCCCATGTGTGCCAATCAAAGGGGAGCCATCGGATGATGTCCACCCACCAGGAGTCTGCAGACCACCACACGATCACCGTTCACCAGAAACAGCACCAGGTATTGAACTTGCCCCCTGAAGCCCCTAATAAAATGCATGCCACTGTGTTAATAGAGGGGTCCCCATGTAGAATGGAGTTAGACATGGGGTTGGCATTCTCCATAATCTCGGCAGACACCCTACAAAAGCCCTGCCCTTGGAGGGACCCGTCATTCAGCAACCCCGGATTTTAAGGCTGCGGGACTTCCAAAAGAACTCAGTGGCCATCAGGGGCTGGGGCATGTTTAGGGTGCAGTATAAGGACTTTGACGGGGTTTTGGACTTGCTCGTGGTCAAAGGGTGCCTCACGAGCCTGCTGGGACTGTCTTGGTTTGGGCCACTGGGGTTCCAGGTGACGGGAGTGAATGGGGTGGGCATGCAGGACTTTAATGCTGTATGTAAAAAATTCCCCGAGATTTTTGATGGCATGCTCGGCCAGTCCCCCGGTCACGTTAGACCTTGACCCCCCTGTAAGACCCATCCGGTTGAAGGCCTGGAAACCCCCTCTGGCACTAAAACCCAAAACTGAGGCTGAGTTGGACCACTTGGTGGAGCAGGGGGTGCTAGAACCCGTGAATAATGCGAGATGGGAAACCCCTATAGTCACCCCAGTGAAACCAAATGGGGATGTGTGCATCTGCACTGATTACAAATGTACCCTGAATAAGGCCCTTCAGGACCACGCATACCCAGTACTGGTGGTCAGCCACGTGTTAGCATCGTTGGTGGGGGCACAGGTTTTTGGCAAGCTATATTTAGCCCAAGCATGCCAACAACTACCGGTGGATGATGCCACCATGGAGGTTCAAACAATAGTCATGCACTGCGGAGCTTTCAAAGTTAAGCAGCTGCAGTTTGGGGTTAGCGTTGCCCTGGGACTATTTCAGAACATGATGGACTGTCTCCTTAAAGGCATCCCCAGAGTCCAGCTGTTCTTTGATGATGTTCTGATCGCAGCCCTGGACTCCGAGACCTTTGCGGCCTGGCTCAGGATGGTGCTTCAGTGTTTTGACTCTGCAGGCCGCAAGGTGAAACGGGAAAAGTGCCTCCTGGGGGTGCTCCAGGTTGAATTCTTGGGGTTCGCCATGGACGCCCAGGGAATCCACCCTACGGACAACAAGATCCAGGCCATCATTCAGGCACCAGCCCCTCATCTAAGGCAGAACTGCAGGCCTTCTTAGATCTATTAAATTTTTATCACTCCTTTCTCCCACACAAGGCTGCCATGGTAGAGCCACTCCACCGCCTCCTGGATAAGGCGGCCCCTTGGGTTTGGGGCCCCAAGCACGCTGCTGCCTTCTGGGCGGTGAAAGACTTTTTAACTTGTTAAGTCCTCACTCACTTTGATGAGACCTTGCCTGTAGTGCTTGCATGTGATGCATTGCCTCATGGGGTGGGGGCAGTCCTGGGGCACAGGTTGGCAGATGGCCGCAAGGTACCTGTTGCGTATTATTCCCAGACCTTGTCTGCAGTGGAGCTCAACTATGTCCAAATCAACAAGGAGGCCCTCACCATTGTTGCAGGGGTTAAGAAGTTCCATGATTATCTGTATGGTCACCCCTTTATGGTGGTCATGGACCACAAGCCACTCCTTGGCCTCCTCACCCCCAACCGCCAAACTCCTAATATGTTGTCTCCTCGGGTGCTGCGCTGGTCGATTTTCCTGGCAGGCTATTTGTACTCACTGGTCCACCGCCCCGAGAAAGCGATAGGGCACGTGGACACCCTGAGCTGCCTTCCACTGCCTGGTTCCAAACACGACTCCACTCCTGCCCACCACATTGCCCTGCTGGAGTCCCTGCCTGATAGGCCGGTCCAGGTCTGGGAGGTGGCCCGTCACACTGCCCAGGATCACATTCTTGCCTGGGTCTTGGACTGGGTGGCCAACAGGCCCAGTGGGACCAGAGTTCACAGCATTCAGGTCCCGCAGGGATGAGCTGTCCTCACATAAAGAGTGCATATTGTGTGGTGGCTGGGTAGTGATTACCCAACCCCTATGCAAACAGGTATTAGAGACGCTGCACGAAACACATCCAGGGATCATCCGCATGAAGGCATCGGTCGAATCTGCATTTGCATTTTTAAATCAGTTTCGTGCTGCTGTGACCCCGTCTTTCTCTATGCTTGTCTGAAGAGTTGTTTGGAGAAGATTCATTTAAAGTGGTGTGGAGGTGCAATGACAGTGGAGCCACCACGAGAGGATGATAAACATATGCAGACATGCAAAAGTATGCTAGCACTGTTGAAGTGTGAAAACGAAAGCAAATGTATACAGCTTTTTTGAAGACGGAGTCAGAAGGCTGGGACCCTGTGGGAAAGACAAATGTAGATTTGACCATACTCTCTCTCTCACACACACATTGTCATTTTATTACTTGAGCTAAAAGTTGGTTTAAAATTAACTCTCACTACTCATTATGTACCAGTACATCCTCACAGTTTAACTATGGTTGGTTTCTCCACTATCCCCAAATGGCATTCTAAAACTATGGTTGGTTTCCCCACTAAACCCCAAATGGCACCCTTTAAATTTCAGAGTGGAGGCTGGAGGGGAGACTAGATGATTAAGCTGTGGACTGGTAACTGGAGTTTTAAGCCAATAGTCAGTATCCTCTTTGCAGGAAGGCAGAGGGAGGAGGAAGGAAAAATACATGCATATACATGTACATCCAGCAACAAACCAAGTTTGTACACACTCATGGGCCTCATTCATTCATTCATTCATTCAAATATTATACCCTTCCCTTCCCTTGTGGCTTACAAGTCCAAACTTAAAAATATACAAAATGCAATAAAAACTGAATTGCCATCCCCAAGAAAATGCCTGCAGACTACACATGACATCTCATTTCGTGTATACCTTTATCAAAGTGGGTGGCGTTGAAATACCTACATTTAGTTACAGAAATAAAATTCTATTATCAATATTAGCAAAGGAGTAACACAAGGCTGTACATACAACTGGCTATTACTTACAAAGTTGATCCATTTGGCAAACACTCTAGACATATCTCATAGTAACGTTAATCAAATACGTTAGTGTGATGTAAATTCCACTTTTCCTACTGACTTTTACATCTCTAAAATCCATAATTGCTGCCAGCCGGCTGTATGTGAAGCCTGCATCTTAAAGGGACAAAACCCATATGCAAAGGCAAAATGCCCTGAGGAGGAGAACAACCCTGTTAGTTTTTACAAGCTTTTACCATTTCAAAAACCTCAGTAATTGCTGACATTTTTTTGGCACTATACATCATGGTTGTTTGCTTCCTTTCAACTTCCACCTCGTGATCTCTCTCTTTGGTTGACACCACATTGGTGGCAGAAAATAGTGAATACTTGAAGGTTAACGCAGAAGGTGCTAAGGCAGGATAATACCTGAACATTAAAAAAACAAAAGTAATGATTACTAAGGGATTATACAATTTAAATCTGAAGAAACTGAAATTGTTCAAGAGTTTTCATTTCTTGGCTCCATCATCAACCAAAAGGGAGACTGCAACCAAAAAATCAGAAGGAGAAATTTGGAAGGGCAGTCATGAAGGAACTAGAAAAGATTTTTAAGTGTACGGATGTGTTGCTGGCAACAAGGATCAAGTTAATTCATGCAATAGTATTCCCCATTACTATGTATGGATGTGAAAGTTAGACAATGAGGAAAGCTGACAGGAAGAAAGTTGACTCATTTGAAATGTGGTGTTAGAGAAGAGTTTTACGGATACTGTGGCCCATCAAAAAAACAAAAAGTGGGTTCTAGATTAAATCAAGCCTGAACTCTCCCTAGAAGCTAAAATCACTAAACTTGGGCTATTGTACTTAGGTCACATAATGAAAAGATGTTACTAGAAAAGACAATGATGCTAGGAAAAGTTGAAGGCAACATGAAAAGAGGAAGACCCAACATGAGATGGATTGACTTGATGAAGGAAGCCACAGCCCTCAGTTTGCTAGCCCTGCGCAAGGCTGTTAATGATAGGACATCTTGGAGGACATTGATTCTTAGGGTCACCATAAGTCAGAAGCAACTTGATGGCACTTAACCCACATACATACACATTTTCTATGGGTTCCAGACCTCTCTGCAGAATTGGCCCAAGGGCTGAAAGTAAACCAGATCCAACCACCACTACACTGTTTTCGAGATTTCTCTCCTAACATTAACATCTATCTTATGGTGGGCAGATTTTTTCCCTGGGCATTTCATTGAACAAATACGTGTGCAAGCACTTGCATGTAATCCTTATAGGTTTTGCTGAAGGTGTTAGGAATGGCAAGTAATTTATACACAGGTTTCTTTGTCTCTTCTTAAGAAAGCATGAAAGTCAAATCTTTCTTGAGCTTTCATCACACTTCATAATATATCCATATGCTAGCCGGTTGGGATGCTCAGGTTTTGTTGAGCAGGCTGCTACTTTGTTTGCTATCATATCACTCTTCTGAAGCAATAACTTTACATTCTGAGGCTCTGTGGCTTGTATTCTTTACCCAGCAAATGAATCTTTTATAAAGCACATGTGTTTCTAAGTAATTCCCCGTTCCAAGAGATTACCAGCTCTCTGGAATTCGATGCAAAAGTAATAACTCATTGAAAGTAAAAGTATTTTGTTACTGGACATAGAAATCAACATGAGTGAACCAAATTTTACTTTTTCACACATCTGGAAAAGCTAAGGATATTTATATATCCATGGGCAACAAAGACATCCTCCTACAATCTCTTTTCCTTTCCTGCTTTAAATTTTTTTATTCATCCCAGGTGTTCTACAGCACCACTAATAAAATCAGTGTCCTACAGACCTTGGTTGGACAAGTGTCCCAATGGCTCAAAAGTGGTGTGACCCTATGCATGTTTATTCAGAAGTAAACTTTATTAAGTGGGGCTGATTCCCAGGTCAGTGAGAATAGGATTGTAGCCTTAGTCTACTCTGATAATAGAGCTTTGTTTGGAGGTGCCATTGGATCTAAATTTGTTTTACTGCTTCAGACCAACACGGCTGAGCAACTGGATCTAAATTCTCTATAATTTATGAATAATGGATATAGCAATATCTTAGCTGGACAGTTTAGGGGAAGCAAATTTTGGACAAAGGATCCTAATCTGTAATCCTGATATCACTTTTGTGGTGACAGTATGGAAGGAAATGAAGATATACATCATACAGGGTTTTTAAAGCAGTTACTCATGGATTACAGGAGCTTGTAAGTGATTGACAAAAGGCAATTTCCTTTCTCTTATTAGCTAATGCCACATCAAATATGTATCCAAATTTTTATATTTTATCCCTCTTTACTACATTTGGTGAGAGAAATAATTAAGAGTTTCTGAGGCACATCTTTCTGATAGTAAGGAAAGGAAAACAGCAAATAAATTAGCTTCTTCTCAGGCTTGAACTGAGTCTTTAATTTGTAATTATATTTGTTTGCAAGGAAAAATTAGAATTTAGAAAACATTTCTTAGATACAATAAATATCTCAAGGGTAGGTGGCAAACCAGAGCTGCAGGCAGCTGTCATTGGAGAGGCTGAGGGATAAACAAACACCCCACTCATTGGGTTTGTTCAGGAAGGAAAAACAGCTAGTGAACTTTCATTCTGAATATAGTAGCTACAGTTCCAAGATGTGTGACATTAATGGCAGAACTCTCGCTGACAGTGGTGGTTCAGTTGCTATTTCCAATATCTTTGATATCCATATTTCAAACAGTTTACTGAGGGGTAATCCCAGACATCCCTGTCCAACAATCCTTCTCTACATATGGCAGGAATGTTGCATGTGTGGAACAGCTATTCTAGATTGGATCTCTGGTTATTTCCTTGTCTGAAAACCCACATGACATTTTGCTGTGCCTGGATAACCAAGAATCCAGTGCCAGTTGGTAAGATGGTCTGCTCATTTATTATTATGGAAATGGACACACTGGAGATATTCTTGGACTGTGCAGCTGCATGCAAATACATTTCCATATAAAAGTACAGTATACATTGCATGCAGTAGCCTTTTAGATACCTCTGCATTAATGTCATTGTAATGAACAAGGCAAGTTCTAGAAAAGATAAGTCAGCATGTCATTGTTGTTTGTACTGGTTCCCAGTTAAGGTGCAATAGCAGATATTTTCATTGCTGAAGACTGCAGATAAATAGTTGCCTCCAAGACTGCCATTAAATCCTACAAAATGAAATACAATAGCTAAAGAAAAAGCCTTATGGCTTTACATACATGACAACACTTAGGCCGAGTTCAGACTGGCAGTTTGGCCCGATATAGCCACATTTCACAAACGGATTAAAGGGGCTGGTTCACACAGGCACAGCTGTCAGGCGTTCCCCAGCCATACTGAACCCATCTTGTAACGCTTCCCTCCCAAGTTCAAAAAGTACCAGGTGAGAGTGGTAGCAAACCCTGGAGAGCATGTTGATCCTGCTTCCCGGATGTGTGCACGCTAAAAGCTGTGTGAACAAGTCACGTTGACAATTGCTGCTGTGCCTATGCACGTATGCGCATAGGCGCATGTTGCCAGAGTGAAAAAAGCCACTCACAGCCGTGCCTCCACCAGGGGCAGGCCAACAGTGTGAACACTCCCTTGCACCTCCTCCCCAATATGCTCCCGCATCAGTCGGTGCAGTGTTACCGGAAATACCCGGAACACGTTGTTCCGGGTCTTTTTGCCACGACTCCCTCATGCTTCATACTGCCAGTCTGACCTCAGCCTTATATTGGTTTTAGCTAATATAAGGCTAATTTTTATTTTAATGTACCTGCAGAGCCAAAACATTAATCTACTGGCCATGTTTCTTGTTTTTAAAATTTTTATTTTATTTTATTTTATTTTATTTTATTTACAAGAAGGTAAGGAGGGGGAACTATAAGCTACTGGAGAAAGTAAAGATAACCACTAAAAACCCAAGAGGCAGTGGTCATATAATGGTTACAATATACATGCTTTAAATGAGAAAAAATAGCTTGTTACATTAAAAATTATCATTAAGACCGCCTATATACTTCAAGTCCAGATAATCTGACTTAGTAAAGAACCATACAAAAGAGCGGTTACATGTCAAAAGAAAAATAGACTTTAAAGGGAGTTGGCAACTCATTTGCCTCTTCTTCCCCTTCTTTCCCTCAGTCGATATCCTTCCTTGGGGGTTGCCACCCCATGTTCTGAGTCCGAGTCTTCTCCAGTAGGTGCTCCATCATCACTTCCCTTGCTGCTCTCCTCGTTGTCTTCTCCTGCTGGTCCAAGTTGTTGCTGCAGAAACTCCCGTGCTTTCATAACAGAGTCAAATTCCCCCCTCATCTTTGAATTTGAAGAGTATGCCTTTGGGTACAATCCATTTGTAGGGTATGTTTTCCTTTCATAAAAATAAAGCCAAGTCTTTGTATTTTCTCCTTTTTTCCCTTATTTCAAATGGAATGTCTTTCAAAACCTTTATTTCCTTGCCATCAATTTCAAGAACATTTGTTGCCTTTAAAATCTGATCCCTCACATATCTTTTGGAGAATCTCACCACCACCTCCCTGGGCAGATTATTTTTCTTTATATATTTGGAATATGATCTATAGATCACATGCATCTCGTTTTGAAGAACCTCCGCTTTCAAATCTGCAACCGGTCCCAAGGCATGTTTCTATTAGCTTAACTACAGAATGGTGAAAAATGTAGCATAAAATAATTCAGTGTTTAGAAAGATGAAAAATTTAACAACTGGTGACCTCACACCAATTTGCCATTGCTGAGAAGGGTCTGACTCTGAGCAAAGTGTTCCTGAGGTAGGGTTGCCAGGCTGATCCTAGAAACTGGTGGGACATTTGGGGACAGGGAGGGATGGGGGGGAGAAGGGGCATGTCATCATCTTCACCAGAAGTGACTTTGGGTAGCTATAGGGATTCAGAGGCTGACTGCCTTTGAAAAATGGAGGTTTCCTTTAGTCACTTTGGCTAGTAGCCACTGATAGATCTATCCTCCATGAACCTATCTAATCCCCTTTAAAACTTGTTTATGCCTGTGGCCATTAGTACATTGTCTGGCAGCAAGTTCCACATTTTAATCATTCTCTATGTAAAGAAGTATTTCCTTTTGTCCATCCTGAATTTACTGCCCATCAGCTTCATTGTAGCCCTCTCTTTAAAAACTTTCAATTACATTTCTAGGTATGCACATTCTCTTTCTGTCTCTCTGCTCTTTCTCCTGTTAGTACCAGGAACCCTTTCTCAGTATTCAAATCATTATTAAAATATATGGTTATGCTCTAAAGCTCAATTTATAATACACATATTTATTATCAAACCACTAGCAAATGGGAGAATTAAGTATCAGATCCGTTTCTTTTATCACATTTGACATCTCAACACTATCTAGGTGATATTTCAGCTTGATATATTTAAATGATCACCAGCTATATGGAGGTCTATAAATGAGATGATTAAGATTCTGTACATCATAAGCAATCATAAAATCTAGTCTCTAAATGACTTCTAGCCTACGCTTGAAACAGAAATCAGGGAGGGTCAAAACTACAAGGGGGTGGACTTTCCTATCTATATATCTAATAGCCAAGGTGCGCCCCCACCCCCCCGCATGTGGATATCTAAGTCCGCACATCAGGAGCACCTGGGGGGCAGAGAGATTTTCCTGCACATTTGGGGCAATCCCCAGATATGCATAAAAATCTAAAAACTGTAAAAAAAACTATAAGTATCCCCCCAAAAGTAAAGGAGCGTTCTCTGCGCATGCTTCTGAGAAGGCTTCACTGCTGCTGCCACAGGGGACGGGGGCAGGAGAAGGTTTGGCAGGCCAGCCTCGCCACTGCTGCTGCTGGGAGGGAAGCTTGGTGGGCCAGCCTTGCCACTGCTGCTGGGGAGGGAGGGGGAGGGAGAAAGCTTGGTGGGCCGGCCTTGCTGCTGCTGCTGGGGAGGGAGGGGGGAAGGAGAAAGCTTGGCGGGCTGGCCAAAAAGCTCTGTTTTCATGGCCCTGTGGAACTGGTCTCGCAGGGCCCTGATCTCAGCAGAAAGCTCGTTCCAATAGGACGGAGCTATGAACAAGAAAGCCCTGGTCCTAGTTGCCATCAACCTGACTTCCTTTGAGTCAGGGAAGTCCAGGCAGTTTTGGGATTCTGATCTCAATGCTCTCTGGGGAAAATGCGGGGAGATGCAGTCCCTCAGGTAGGCTGGTCCCTGACCATAAAGGGCTTTAAAGGTCAAAACCAGCACCTTGAAATGAATCCGGAATACTATTGGCAGCCAGTTCAGAGTCTTAAGCAAAGGCTGGCTATGCTCCCACCTGGGGAGACCCATCAACAGCCTGGCCGCCGCATTCTGCACCAGCTGCAGCCTCCGGAGTTGCACCAAGGGCAGCCCCATGTAGAGAGCATTGCAGTAGTCCAACCTCGAGGTGACCATAGCATGAATCACTGCAGCCAGATCATTGCGTCCAAGGAAGGGAACCAGCTGCCTAATCAGTTGAAGATGGTAAAAGGCTGCCTTGGCAGCGGTTGCTACCTGGGCCTCCATTGTTAAGGAGGTATCCAGGAGCACTCTCAAGCTCCTGACTCGGTGCTGGCACCAATGGTGCCCCACCAAAGGCCGGGAGTGGGATCCCTACCCCCGTACCACTCCAATTCAGGCACAGGACCTCCGTCTTCGTTGCATTCAATTTCAATTGACTCAACCTAAGCCATCCAGCCACATCCTGTAATGCCCGGTCGAGATCTTCCAGGGTACAGTCAGACTGACCGCCCAACATAAGATAGAGCTGGGTGTGATCCGCATATTGGTGACAACCAAGCCCATGCCTCCGGACAATCTGGGCAAGGGGGCACATACATATGTTGAATAACATCAGGGAGAGCACAGCCCCTTGGGGCATACCACACACTAGTGCGTGCCTTCGGGACTGCTGCTCCCTGATGGCCACCCTTTGTCCCCAACCTTGGAGAAAGGAGACAAGCCATTGCAAGGCCAGCCCCTGGATTCCCATGTCGGTGAGCCAGTGGGCGAGCAGCTGATGTTTGACCATGTTGAATGCCACCGACAGGTCTAACAGCAGCACCGCCCCCCCGCCCCAATCCAGATTTCTCTGGAGGTAATCTGTGAGGGCGACCAGTGCTGTCTCTGTCCCATGGCCCGGGCGAAACCCGGACTGGAAAGGATCTAGCATGGAAGTGTCATCCAGCAAGCTCTGCAACTGTATCACCACTGCCCTCTCAATTAACTTGCCCAAATAGGGCAAGTTGGAAACTGGCTGGTAGTTGGCCAATTTGGCCAGATCCAGAGATGGCTTTTTAAGGAGGGGGCGAACCATCGCTTCCTTGAAAGACCCCAGGAACAGCCCCTCAGAGAGGGACTCATTGATAATATCCCTGAGAGCACCTCGAAACCCCTCACGGCCAGCTTTAATTAGCCAGAAGGGGCATGGATCAAGGCTGCATGTGGTTGGAGGTACAATTGAGATCAATCTGTCAACTTCCTGCAGTAATAATATTATGTAAATAGCCTATCATTGGGTGTGGGGTGTGTTTGGGTGTGGCAATTACATGCTATTTAAACAGGACTTTGGCCCTGGAATTTAGTCTTGTTCTTGCTGGAATCACAAATAATGTAGAGCACTAGACTCGAGCCTGCTCATCCATGGAACCCACTATTTAACAAAAGGCAAGGCTGAGAATGGAACCTATAATATCATTAGGAGTGCTGGTGCTGCTGATGTCTACGGTAACAGCCAAAGGACTTAGCTGCTACCTTGTTTTTCCCTATCCTATCTAGTGCCTCATAAGTTTGAGTACTGAACAGAATAGCCTCATTTAAAAAGCAAGTCTTCCACTTTCACCCTAGCTTCATGTGTTAAGGTGGTGGAATGGAACCAGGCATGATGGCTGAGAACAACTGCTGACTCAAAACACCTGTTTATCTGTTGCTTGCCCAGTTTGGTACTTTCAGCCTGACTAACCTTAGCTAAGGACTTGCCTTTTCATCAGGAAGACATTCTAAAAAGGAAAGTATTCTTTCCCACAGACACATTTGATACCTTCCCATAATAGCATGGTAGTTTTCCACTCTAGATGCCAGTGCAGCAGAAGAATATAAATTTCTTCCTAAGCCATTTAAATTCTGTTTCTTTTTATCAATAGGAACAGAATGGACCGCAGTCTTGTGCTCTCTGTGAATAGACAATTGGGGAAGTGTATATAAACAGGAATGCTCAGTCCTCCTGGCATACTTTGTACATTGACTCCACTTTCCTTGCCAAAGGTGTGGGTGGGGGAGTGGCAGGATGGGCCTAAAGCCCTAAGGCAATATCCAGGAAACCCTGTAGCACAGGGAATGCAGTAGGACCTGGAGCATCAGAGTAAAAAAAAACTAAAATACCATCATGAAAATTAAAGAGGACTATGAAGCTCTGGAAGGCAGTTGAAGGCATTGGGAGCACAGGTGGTACTCTCTTCTATCCTTCCAGTCATAGGAAGAGGAATGCGAAGAGAACAGACCATTATTTAGTCTGTGAAAATGATGGGTGAATCATTGGCTGAGATGGTGGTGCCACCAGGAGCACTTTGGGTTCTGGGACCACGGGATAAGTTTTCTTAGAGAAGGCCTTCTAGCACATGATGGGCTTCACCTTTCAAGGTCAGGGAAGAAAACGTTTGGAAAGAACCTGGAGAATTTAATCAGGAGAGCTTTAAACTGAAGCCTCTGTCAGGTTCAACAGCAAGCAAGTCCAAACATACTTCACTCAGGAAGTTATGCTTTATTGGAATACCAGTCTGTTACCCATTATTGCAGAGTCATTCTCAGGAATAATAGATAGGACATAGGAAGCTGTGTATATACTCTGATCCTTCAGCTAGCTAAGCAAATGAAAACCAAACGCGCGCGCAGGAATTCTCCCAGAGGAATATTACATAATGAACTGGAGACAACCCCCAGGGGAGGATCGAGACATTCATACCGTCTGAGAACCTCAGCCCTCCCTTCTGTTCAAGGCCAGAGATAGTGGCAGAGGAATGTTTCCCACAGTTCTATAATCAAAGCAAATCACTGCACATGCGAGAAAGCAAGCAAGCAAGGCATGAGATCATAGAGAAAACATGGCAGTTATCTGACATTCTGCCCCCCTAAAAATCCAACCACCCCCTTAGATCAATGTTCAGGAAAACTTCCCGGCTTGCCCAGGAGATGTCGGTGGAATTCTTGTAACAATCGAGGTGCTCTGATATCCATGGCTTTCACCCACTTCCTATGCTGTGGACCAAAGTGCACCCATTCTACAAGATAATACAATTGCCTACATTTGATTTTAGAGTCCAGAATGTCCGAAATCTCATAGTGTTCTTCACCATCCACCAAGAGGGGGGGAGGGACCGCTGCCTCTGGACGCCATTGGTTTGGAGGCTGACTGGGCTTTAACAAGCTGAAATGGAATATAGGATGGATATTTTTAAGACTCTTAGGTAATTCCAATTCTACAGTCATATCATTGATCAATCTGCAAATTTTGAATGGACCAATATACTTCCATGCCAACTTCCGTGAGGTTTGCGGAAGCCGTAAGTTCTTGGTTGAGACATACACAAATTCTCCAGGCTGCAGAACCCAACCCTCCACCCTCTTCTTGTCAGCCTGGGTTTTGTACGCTGCCTTGGCATCATCCAGGGCCTTACATATATGTGGCCAAGAGTCTTTCATTTTTGCATACCAGTCTACTGCCTCTCCCGTGACTCCTGAGTCAGAACTGAGGAATGGCAGTGGGGGGCTGTTGTACCCTAAAGTACCTTTAAAAGGGGAGATCCCTGTGGAGGCATGATATGTGTTATTGTAGCAAAATTCGGCTAGGGGCAGGAGTTCCACCCTATCATTTTGTTGGAAATTAGTGAAACAGCGCAAGTACTGCTCCAGGGTTTGATTCACTCATTCAGTTTGGCCATCAGTCTCTGGGTGGTAAGCACTACTTAGAGCCCATTCCACCCCCAGGAGGCTCAACTGGGGGTGCCACAAGAACGGGGGGTGCCACAAGATTGGAGAAGAGCTAATGTTATCCCAATCTTTAATAAAGGGAAGAAGGATGACCTGGAAAACTACAATCTGGTCAGTCTGACTTCTGTTGCTGAGAAGATATTAGAGCAGATTTTAAAGGGATCGATCGGTGAGCATCTGAAGGACCACTTAGTGATCCAGGGAAGTCAGCATGGTTCTGTCCCCAACAGATCTTGTCAGACCAACCTGATTTCCTTCTTTGATTGTGTGAAGAGCTTACTGGATTGTGGGAACTCTGTTGATGTTATTTACCTGGATTTCAGTAAAGCTTTTGATAAGGTTCCCATGACATTCTGATGGGAAAACTGGAAGACTGTGGACTGGACTATAGGATAGTTTGGTGGATAGGGAACTGGTTAGAGGACCACACCCAAAGAGTGGTGGTCAACAGCGTTTCATCAGATTGGAGGGAGGTGTCCAATGGGGTGCTGCAGGGACCAGTTTTCGGCCCGGTACTTTTCAATATTTTTATCAAAGATCTGGATGAAGGAGTAGAAGGGCTACTCATTAAATTTGCTGATGATACCAAATTGGGAAGAGTAGCAAACACCCAAGAAGAGTTAAAATTCAACAAGACCTGAATACTCTGGAGAAGTGGGCAGTTGCGAACAGGATGCAATTCAACAAAGATAAATGCACAGTATTACATCTAGGCCACAAAAATGTCAAGCACAAATACTGGATGGGGGTTACGTTTCTAGGGGGGTAGTGTATGCGAAAGAGATCTTGGGGTAAGTGTGGACTGTAAACTAAATATGAGCAGTCAGTGTTATGTGGTGGCAAAAAAGGCTAATTCAGTCTTGGGTTGTATTAAAAGGGCCATAGCATTGAAATCGCAGGAAGTCATAGCCCCTCTGTATACTGCCTTGATCAGGCCGCACCTTGAATAATGTGTGCAGTTCTGGAGGCCTCACTTCCAAAAAGATGTAGACAAAATCGAGAGGGTGCAGAAGAGAGTGACGAGGATGATCAGGGGTCTGGAGACCGAGCCCTACGAGGAAAGGCTAAGGGCCATGGGAATGTTTAGTTTGGAGACGAGGACATTAAAGGGGGACATGATTGCTTTCTTTAAATATTTGAAAGGCTGTCATTTGGAGGAGGGCAAGGAGCTGTTCCAGTTGACAGCAGAGGATAGGACAGGTTTAAATTACATGCAGAAAGGCATCCGCTGGATATTAGGAAAAACTGTTTCATGGTCAGAGTGGTTCAAAGGTGGAATCAGCTGCCTAGGGAGGTGGTAAGCTGCCCTTCAATGGCAGCTTTCAAGAAGAAACTGGATGAATATTGTCAGAGATGCTTTAGGCTGGTCCTGCATTGGGCAGTGGGTTGGATGAGATGGTCTGTATGGCCCTTTCCAACTCTATGATTCTATGAGTCTAAAACAGAGTTTGTTGGCTCTGGTTATGAGCAAGCAATATCTTCCAAGGATTTAGCCATGTGAGGGAGTTTCTCCAAGAGAAGCTTGAGATCCTCATTTGGAGAAATTGATGTAGTATCAGCCATGGAATCATCTGGTGATGGATCCAATGTAATCTCAGAACATCCTCTTCCTAATAAAAATTGCAGATGAGCCACCTCAGAGGAATGGCAGGAAAGGAGGAACTATCAACTAATTTGTGCATGGGTAGTCAAAATGGTGGATGAGATGGCACTGGGTGCTGAAAACTTCCCCAGTCAAATGCACACAATGGGGAAGGGTAGACATGTAAGAGTACCATGGGACAGGCAGGTACCAGGAAAAAAAGGCATCTGAGTCGCATCCTCCATTGGAACTGGAGCGAACCCCCATATGCCTCTTCTTGGCTGACAGACCCAGAGACACTGGATCCCCATTGATTTCTCCCTCAGAAAATGCTGGCCTTGACAAGTGTGTGAGGTGAGGAGAGGGCATACAAGGTGGAGGAAGAGAAGGGAAGTCTCGTACTTTCCAAGAGGTGAACTCATTCCTTGCAGATGAAGCCACTTGCATTTTTTCCCTGATTTTTGGACATCTTCAGTGGCAGTTCTGACACGATCCTTGGAACCAAGGGCTCTCTTGGAACTCTCTTGGACGATGGATCTGATAGTAAACTAGTCACTGCCAAAGCAACAGAGGGAGCCTTAGGCAGTTTGTCAGAGTCTGATGGTTGCCTCAAAACTGGAGTGCTGGAATCTGATCAAGCCTTCTCCCACAGGGCTGCTTTCAATTGCAAAGCCCTGCTGCTCAGAGCTTTGAGTGTGAATTGTTTTCAGACAGGACAAGCCCCACATCATGACCTTTACCAAGGCATAATAAACACAAATTATGCTAATCCTTTTGAGCCATTTTAGAGCCACAGCCAGCACATTTTTTAAATAAGGTATTCTGACCTATAATTTAGAAGAAAAAGTACATATTGTTTAATTCCTTCTCTTCTTTCCTTTCTTCCTCTTCTTTAGTTCTTGATCAGAGAGAGAATAATTTGGATGTCTGAAGCAAAACAAACCCCCCAAAACCAACAAAACAACCCTTGAGATGAAATGCTAGAAGAAGCCATCCTAATATCACAGTGGTGAAGAGAGGACTGAGGTAAAGAGTGTTCCCCCTTCCTGGTCATATGTTGGTTTGGCAGGAAAGCGCTGGTGCTGAAAGGGGGAGCACTTTTCTAGCTATCACAAGTTCTAGAAAGCTATGGAAGTGGTCTCAGTGGCAAGTGCCAGGTAGGAGAGGAATAAGTGCTCTTCTAGCACTATTGAGAGCTCTAGAGAGAGCAGTGGTTGAGAGACCGGTGGCCGAACAACTCCAAGCCTTCCTGGATGATGCTTCCACCCTTGATCCTTTCTAGTCCGGCTTCCGCCCTGGCCATGGGATGGAGACAGCTCTTGTCGCCCTTACAGATGACCTCCATAGACATCTGGATCGAGGTGGGTCAGAGCTTCTGTTGTTATTAGATTTAATGGCAGTGTTTGATACAGTCAATTATGATCTTATGACCCACCGTCTCACCGATGAAATGGTTTTCCTCCTTTCGCCATGGTCAGGGATAGAGGGTGGCACTGAGTGAGAGGGTCTCCCCATGGCACCTGCTAGAATGTGGAGTGCCGCATGGAGCAATCCTCTCACCAATGTTATTTAACATCTATATGTGCCCCTTTGCCCAGTTAGTCCAGAGTTATGGACTGGGTTGCCATCAGTATGCTGATGACACTCAGCTTTATCTGTTAATGGATGGTCATCCATCCTCAATTCCTGGAAATCTGGCTGAGGCTTTGGACACCATGGCTGGATGGTTGCGGTAGAGTCGATTGAAGTTAAATCCATCAAAGACGGAGGTCTTGTACCTGAGTCATTGGGGTATGGAGGAGGGCACCAGGCTTCCCACACTGGAAGGGGCACCTCTGGTGCTGGCCCAGTCAGTGAAGAGCCTGGGAGTAACCCTGGATACCTCCTTATCTATGGAGGCCCAAGTTGCTGCTGTTGCCAGATCTGCATTTTCCCATCTTAGGCAGATCAGGCTACTGAAGTCCTATCCCCCCCGCCCCCGGACCTAGCTATGGTGACCCATGCAATGGTCACTTCCAGGCTTGATTACTGCAACTCAGTTTATGCAGGCTTACCCTTGAAGCTGTTCCAGAAATTACAGCTGGTACAAAATGAGGCAGCACGCCTGCTGACATCAACACCTGTGTGGGCTCACATTCGGCACGTGCTTTGTCAGCTGCATTGGCTGCCAGTTGAATACCGGATCCGCTTCAAGGTATTGGTAATTACCTTCAAAGCCTTATACAGCCTGGGACCAACATCTCTAAGGGACCACCTCTTCCCATATACGCATTACACTCTGATAATCAACATCTTGTGGTGATCCTTGGCCCAAAGGATGTCTGCCTAGCCTCGGCCAGGGCCAGGGCTTTTTCTGCCCTGGCCCCCACCTGGTGGAACATGCTTCCTATTGAGATCAGGACCCTATGGGATCTTATTCAATTCTGCAGGCCCTGCAAGACGCAGCTGTTCTGCCGGGCCTTTGGCTGAGGCAGCAGGCATCCACATATGGCCCCCCGAGTTTGTTGTCTCCCACCCACTGATAACCAGCCATACTTAGTTACATCAATGGGCCAGATTCTCCCTATGGCAAGCATGACTATTGATTTTATACGTTTTAACATTGTATTGTATTTATCAAAATGTCGTGACCCACCCTGAGCCCGTTTATGAAATGTGAAAAGTAAATAAATAAATAAATAAATAAATAGAAATCATCACCTGCGGGACCGCTGAGAGGCCACAAAGATATCAAAGAGAAAAGCTTTTCAATGAGAGAACTTTACCTTAATAAGTTCAGTTATGAATGTAGTGAGACTACAGCGTAGGGTTTTGGGATGAGCAGAAACCAGCCACACTAAAATAAATACAGGTCAGCCAATGAAATTTATATATCCCACAATATACTACTTTATACTATATCAACACATGCACAGATCTACAAATATCTTCAGAATCCAGGAATCTGTAATGGGTACAAAACAGGATAAAGGCTAATGTAGTCATGAGAATTTTGCTTTTCTTGTATTTGGGTACCTGTTTCCTTAAACCTTTTTCCTTAAACCTCCCATTAACAAAGCCCTGCTTTTATGTCTGTTCAGATCAGTTACTCAAATGGAACCAAGGTAAGATCTATGTAACTGATTGTTTTACTTTTTTTTTAATAAAAGGGAGGATTAAAAAAACAAGGAGAAACACAATGAAGCTCTGCAGGTAGACCAACATCAACCCTTTTCCAGCAGCAATGGTCCTTACCAGCTTGAATGAACTGGTACTACATAAGAACATAAGAGAAGCCAATGTTGAATCAGGCCAATGGCCCATCCAGTCCAACGCTCTGTCACACAGCGGCCAAAAATACCAGGTGCCATCAGGAGATCCAGCAGTGGGGCCAGGACACTAGAAGCCCTCCCACTGCTGCCCCCTCCAGCACCAAGAATAGAGTGCATCACCTGCCCCAGACTGAGAGTTCCCATCTATACCCTCTGGCTAATAGCCACTGATGGACTTCTGCTCCATATGTTTATCTAATTCCCTCTTGAAACTGTCCATGCTTGTAGCTGCCACCACCTCCTGTGGCAGTGAATTCCATATGTTAATCACTCTTTGGGTGAAGAAGTACTTCCTTTTATCTGTTCTAACCCGACTGCTCAGCAATTTCATGGAGTGCCCACGAGTTCTTGTATTGTGAGAAAGGGAGAAAAGTACTTCTTTCTCAACCTGCTCAATCCCATTCATAATCTTATAAACCTCAATTCATGTCACCCCTCAGCCGTCATTTCTCCAAGCTAAAGAGCCCCAAGCGTTTTAACCTTTCTTCATAGGGAAGGTGTTCCAACCCTTTTATCATTCTAGTTGCCCTTCTCTGCACTTTTTCCAATGCTATAATATCCTTTTTGAGATATGGTGACCAGAACTGTACACAGTATTCCAAATGAGGTTGCACCAATGATTTATACAGGGGCATTATGATACTGGCGGATGTGTTTTCAATTCCCTTCCTAATAATCCTCAGCATAGCGTTGGCCTTCTTTATTGCAGTTACACACCGTCTAGACATTTTCATTGAGTTATCTACTACGACTCCAAGATCTCTCTCTTGGTCCGTCTCTGCCAGTTCAGACCCCATCAACGTGTATTTATATTTAGGATTTTTGGCTCCAATGTGCATCACTTTGCACTTGGCCACATTGAACCCCATTTGCCACGTTGATGCCCACTCACCCATCCTCAACAGATCCCTTTGGAGTGCCTCACAATCCTCCCTGGTTTTCACCACCCTGAACAATTTCGTGTCATCTGCAAATTTAGCCACTTCACTGCTTACTCCCAATTCCAAATTATTAATAAACAAGTTAAAAAGCATCAGACCGAGTACCGATCCCTGTGGTACTATCCCTGTGAACCATCATATGTAGACTAATGGTGCATTTGGATGTAATATAAATTGTTTTCTAGCATGCTCAGCAGCACTCATCAATGGCTGTATTTACAATACCAGGAAACTGAAGTAAGCAGGATCAACAGCTGCCGTATCATTGGGCGTTGTAGGAACTGGCTCTCAGTTCTCATGGATCCTGGGCACATTTATTTCGCTTCAAAACAACCTATCCAAGAACAATGATTAATACATGGGGATCCCTTTTTGTTATATGTGGATGAATGGATAGATACAGTATAAAACTGTCTGTTCTGGGACATACAAATTACTTTGGCTGAGTTCAGACTGGCAGTTTGGCCCGATATAGGCACGTTTCACAAATGGATTAAAGGGGCCGATTCAGACAGTCACAGCTGTCTGGTGTTCTCCAGCCATACTCAACCCGTCTTGTAACGCTTCCCTCCCGAGTCTAAAAAGTACCAGGTGAAAGTGGTAGCAAACCCTGGATAGTGTGTTGATCCCACTTCCCAGACATGTGCACGCTAAAAGTCTGACCTCAGCCTTTGATTGACATGAAGGAAGGGACTTGTATTTATTTTAGTGCAGCCTAACTTCTGGGCATCCCTAAGCCCAACACTGTAGTATCACAGTTATCATAACTGATCTTATTGAGGCCTGTTTTCTTACTGAAAAGCCTTTGTCTTGGATATTGTTACTTTTTCCTCCTTTCAATTTTTTCCTTTAATTGACTTTCTTCGGCAGTGTCCTTTTCTTTCCATAGTTTGTGTCTTTAATGAGGTACTGGGATTCCATAGAAGAAAGTTGTTCAGATGTTTTACTTTAGCCCAAAGCTGTATTTCCCCCCAGCTGAGATGTCTTTGATTTGACTGTAGCAAGAATCACACTTGTACGAGTGGTTTCAATTTGTATTTTTTTTTTACTTCTTTTTTCATGTACTGGATTTTCCAGACAGTGTACTAATGAAGAGAACAACCTGTGCACCAAACCATTTGATTCATTTTAGTCAGATGTGTGATAGCTTAATTTCTATTCTAAAAATGCCTTCAAGTATTATAAGAACAGTTCTTGCTAATATATACAGTGCAAAGGGCTACAATGAATGTGTTTTAAGGGTAAAGGTAACATTTCACATAGTCATTTCTTGCCATACAAAAGGTAGTATTTCCAATTGCCTATCAATATACTCTCTATAGTTTGTTGATCTCATGGGAAGCATATCATCCCTGGGTTTCAGCTGAATGAGTCAGTGCCATAGGCAGTTTTTACATCTTACAGTAAAACTGCCTCTGTCTTGCCTCTCACTGTTGGTAAGAATATAAGAACATAAGAAGACCCCAGCAGGATCAGAACAATGTTCCATATAGTCCAGCATTCTGCTTCTCATACAGTCCAACTTTGACCTCTTTAACACAGAAGTCAAAGTCTCCTTTTATTGCCCTGCTCCAGCAATGGGGAATTGAGTGGTATAATGCCTTTGAACATTCAGTCTTCATGGCTAATAACTATTGATGGACCTATCCTCCAATAATTTTTCTAATACAAAGAGACCAGATAGGGTAATGTTTAAAGGATCCCATAAATATAAATTCGCTATTCATTCTTGTCCATTGTTTGCTTCAGTATGAATAATAGTATTGGTGTACTTTACATGTGTGTTCCTTACAGCACTGAGGTAATGAATGTGAAGTAGGAATAACCAAATTCCTCAAGCTCTGCTAAGCTGTTGCTTTATACTTCTGTGATTATTTTGGTTTCATTCCAGTTATCTTCTGGTTGGAATTTAGTGTTTTGAAATGCTGTTGTTAACAGGTCATGGATATGCATAGTTAGGCTCTAGTATCACAAAAGCAAAGAACCTTACCATTTATCAAAGGTGCTTTTTAAAGATTTGATTTTTTAAAAAATAATAGTTCTGTAGTTTAGTGGTATAATTGCACTTCTATGTGACCTTTTTTTAAAAAAAAACGTAAAATCCAAGCATTTCAAAGTCCAGTCTGCAAGTGCTCTTGTCAATGGCAAAAATACCTCAGTGCTTGACCCAAACTACTCACATTTTTGCAGACATCTTTGTCAAACTCTTCAAAACATTTGATGGGCTTTTGTGAATATTCAGCTCAGAAAACATATGTTTGCACATATGTATAGGTTCCTGACCTTGTGTCCTCTACTGATATTGCTAATTTTAAACTGAAAACAGATTAAAGTGTTACCATACTGGGTGTTCAATTTGAGAGAAAACAGGCATTATAAGCAAGACAGGTTTGATCAAATATGTTGGGGGGGTTTAGGATAACATCACAGTTCGGGTTTTAGAGGTACAGTGTCCTGTCCCCCCTAAATCATCTTATAAAAAACCCCAAAGTCATGACTGCAATGTTAGCGTGTACAGAGTCATAGTTTCCTTCCTGTTCACATGATTGGATTTGTGGTCCACATCATAGCTGTTTTGTCAAATGATATACATATGTAAGTGCCATTAGTTACAACCAACTTATGGCCATCCCAGCAAGGGGCTTTCAAGGCAACCAAGAAGCAGAGGTGGTTTGCCATTGCCTTCTTCTGCACAGTCTTCCTTGGTGGTCTTCCTTCCAACTACTGACCCTGCTTAGCTTTCAAGACCTGACAAGATTGGGCTATATCACGCCTCTGTCAAATGATGCACAATGAAGTGAAGAAAAAGGCATGGAGGATCTTCACCAGCATACTGGATTGTGAAATTGTAGAGAATTTCCCCTAATTGTTTACATGGCAAAAATCTTGGCTTAGATGTGCTGATTCATAAGAGACAGAACACTGTGTAATCTTTTGAAGATGGGTTTTGAGTTTATTAAAATACAAAAGGTCAAGCTTGGTTCTCAGTATCCCTGGTCTAGTCAATGGTTGCAAGAATTTTGTCTCTTTAATAGATACCTCCCATTTTTTTCCCACTGGATATTGTGGCCTGCCAGTATTTTTAATATATGCTTATCTCAATAAGGAATGCATATCCTGCAGAGCTAATAAAAATGGAAGTTAATAAAAAGCTTGTGAGCAGATTGCTGAATTAGTGTAAAAGATTTCCAAATTCACTGAAGAAAAAAGGGAAAGTTAGGCACTTTCTACATCCATGGGGAAGTTATCCTTTACATGTACTTCCTACATTTATTTAGATATTTATACCTCACTTTTCGCCCCAGGGAAGCTCCAAAGCAGTTTACTACATGGTTGTGTCTTCTTCCACATCATCTTTACAACAACAACAACTTTATGAGGTTGTGACAGACAGTAAATGGTTAATGCTTTAACCTGGTCTGAGAAAATTGAGTGGCAGAGGATTCAAATGGAATTCTGCAGTCAAGAGTGGCAGCTAAGAAAGGACAGTTTGTTATCCAAAGAGGGAGAATTAGCTAAAGGAGACAGAGTGAGAGGAAGGTAACTGGGATTTACACCTATGTATACCAGGATTTTTTCCTTTAAGAGGACTCTCAAAATAAACCAGGCAAATGTTCAACCAGAAGGGTTTTTATTAAAAAGAAAATGGAAATAAACAGAAACACACAGAAGAATTAACTAAGAAAACAGGGAGGAAGGGGAAAGGTTTTTTGGAAAGGGTGATAAGGTCCGTGGAAGCAGCAGTCAAAGAGCAAAATGGCCAGTGTTTTGGGAAGCGAAAGAATAGACTTACAGGAAAGTAGGGGTGTGCAGAAGGAACACACACACACTGCTGGGACAGCACGGTGTTCCAGTTATAGGGCAAAATATACCCTAAGGGGAGGACGTGCCTGCCAGAAAACAATGACTTAATGGCTTTACCAGAGGTAGACAAAAAGGTATGAGTGGCTTGATGGCTCTACAAGCACCAGATGGGAAGAGCAATCAGGAATTGATTCCCAGGTAGGAATCGAGCAATTGGAAATCTTTTACACTAATTCAGCAATCTGTCACTCCCATCTTTAAAAATGGCTCCAGGGAAGATCCAGGAAATTACAGGCCAGTCAGTCTGACATCGATACCGGGTAAGTTGGTGGAAACTGTTATTAAGGAAAGAATTAGTAGGCACATTGATGAACAAAAACTATTGAGGCAGACTCAGCATGGGTTCTGTAAGGAAAGATCTTGTCTCACTAACCTGTTAGTGTTCTTTGAGGGACTGAACAAACATGTGGACAAGGGGGACCCAATAGATATTATTTACCTTGACTTCTGGAAAGCTTTTGATACAGTTCCTCATCAAAGGCTCCTAAGTAAGTTCAATAATCATGTGATAAAAGGACAAGTCCTCTTGTGGATCAAAAACTGGCTTATAAATAGGAAACAGAGAGTGAGTATAAATGGGAAACTTTCTCAGTGGAGGGTGGTAAGCAGTGGGGTACCACAGGGATCAGTACTCGGTCCGATGCTTTTTAACTTGTTTATTAATGATTTGGAATTGGGAGTAAGCCAGTGAAGTGGCTAAATTTGCAGATGACACGAAGTTGTTCAGGTTGGTGAAAACCAGGGAGGATTGTGAGGCACTCCAAAGGGATCTGTTGAGGATGGGTGAGTGGGCGTCAACATGGCAAATGGGGTTCAATGTGGCCAAGTGCAAAGTGATGCACATTGGAGCCAAAAATCTTAAATATAAATACACATTGATGGGGTCTGAACTGGCAGAGACGGACCAAGAGAGAGATCTTGGAGTCGTAGTAGATAACTCAATGAAAATGTCTAGACAGTGTGTAGCCGCAATAAAGAAGGCCAACGCTATGCTGAGGATTATTAGGAAGGGAATTGAAAACACATCCGCCAGTATCATAATGCTCCTGTATAAATCATTGGTGCGACCTCATTTGGAATACTGTGTACAGTTCTGGTCGCCACATCTCAAAATGGGTATTATAGCATTGGAAAAAGTGCAGAGAAGGGCAACTAGAATGATAAAAGGGTTGGAACACCTTCCCTTTGAAGAAAGGTTAAAACGCTTGGGGCTCTTTAGCTTGGAGAAACAACGGCTGAGGGGTGACATGATTGAAGTTTATAAGATTATGAATGGGATTGAGCAGGTTGAGAAAGAAGTACTTTTCTCCCTTTCTCACAATACAAGAACTCGTGGGCACTCCATGAAATTGCTGAGCAGTCGGGTTAGAACAGATAAAAGGAAATACTTCTTCACCCAAAGAGTGATTAACATATGGAATTCACTGCCACAGGAGTTGATGGCAGCTACAAGCATGGACAGTTTCAAGAGGGAATTAGATAAACATATGGAGCAGAAGTCCATCAGTGGCTATTAGCCAGAGGGTATAGATGGGAACTCTCAGTCTGGGGCAGGTGATGCACTCTATTCTTGGTGCTGGAGGGGGCAGCAGTGGGAGGGCTTCTAGTGTCCTGGCCCCACTGCTGGACCTCCTGATGGCACCTGGTATTTTTGGCCGCTGTGTGACAGAGTGTTGGACTAGATGGGCCATTGGCCTGATTCAACATTGGCTTCTCTTATGTTCTTATGAAGGTGAAATGATTTAATTGCCGCTTAATCGGGGGGTAATGGGTATGGGGAAGTGAGGCTGGGGTACTGATGGGATTATGCTGAGTGAATCAATAGGTCCTTGGCAACCCATGGTTCTAAAGTCATGCATCTCTCCATGGCAAGGAGGAGCTAGTAGCCAGCCAGCCACACTGACTCACATTTTGAAATTGTTTTCCCAGACTGGCTGGCATCCATCTCAGTCCATTTTGGCTCAAGTAGTGCCCTGAAACTCAAATATGGAGTGATATTAAAAGGGATGTTTCTCTCTACCTGCAAACTGCCCCTCTGCAGGAGGAGGGGCCTAACTGGGAAGGAAGGTTGCAAGAGGGACAGGATCAAGAAAAATCCTGATTTAAGCCTGAGGGAAACAGCTCCTAGCAAAGGGAGTGATCCCTATTAAGTGGTTAAGGATAACAGAACTTGTGTAAATGTTCCTACCCTCATCAGCTTAAGTGTCTTTGAAACAAAGAAGATTATGCTTGTTTGCTGAGGCAGAAACTCCCAGTAAATCTCTCTCAGAGTTCAAAGACCTGTCTGTACAACTAAACAGTTACCTATTTATGACGAACTATCTTTTGTTTACATTTATACAAAGTTGACTCATTCCTGTTGCCAGTTCACCTTGTAAGTCCTGAACCTGATACCCAATTGACCATTTCCCCCATTAAGTACAATAAAGCAGTTTGTTTTGAGTTACCATCAGCCTCTTGTGTGCTATTATCAAACAAAGATAAAAAAAGGATTTTAGTCAATCCCTCAGATCCCTAGACTGGGTCAGCATATATCTAAATACATTTAAACAATTAGGTGGGACAGACTGAAAAAAAGAAGAAAGAAAAGGGGCTGCCCAGCCAAAAAGAAGATAAAGGGATCCTCGGGGAATCTTCATAGAGGTAGATTAGGCTGAGCAAGAGTGTCCAACCCAAGAACACCCAGCAAGCTTCAGCAGCAGAATGGGGATTTGAATATGAATATTCTAGTCTAAACCTCTGGCCACTATGCTATAGTGGCTTGGTTGGTGTGTGCCACAGTAGCAGACATGCGATGCTAATTGTATGCAGGATCGCCTTTGGGTAATTTCAGATAGTACAAAATTGGTTTTCATTTCCAAGTGTTGCTTAACCATTAGTTTAAGTTTCAGAGGGTAGCCATGTTGGTCTGCAGTAGAAGAGCTAGATTCAAGTCCAGTAGAACCTTGTAGGCCACCAATAGGGGTATAAGCTTTTGAAAGCCACAGTTCCCTTCATCAGATACCTGATAGCTTATGCCCTAAAAATCTTATTGGTCTCTAAGGTGCAACTGCACTTAAATCTAGCCCCATTAGGCTAAGCATATCATAGAGTAGGGCTAAACAAAATTGAAGCCCCTGAGCATGACATTGTCATGTAGTGAAACACCCCCCTTAGCATTTCCAGTGCTCAGAAAACATAATATCCACTGTGGAATCAGTTTCAGAGGATAGCAGTGTTGGTCTGCAGTAGAACAGTTAGATATGAGTTCAGTAGCACCATAGAGACCAACAAGGTTTTCAAGGTATGAGCTTTTGAGAGTCTGATAAGGAGTTTTTACTCTTAAAAACTTATACCCCCCAGGTCTTTGGTCTTTAAGGTGCTACTGGACTGTAAAGCTGCTAAATTAGAATTCATAAAGATATTTAACAATAGCTCCCAAGTACTTACTAAGGACCTAACCTGTACTTACCAAGGACATAACCTGTAATCAATGAAAAACTGTGGCAAAATAAAAATGCGGTAATCTTCAAGGTTGCACAAGACTCCATTTTGAATGAAATGTAGAGACTCATAATGTTTCTCCTCATGACACTGTTCTTTTCTATAGTGGGTGAATTAAACCCATTAGGTACCTTTTGAAAAATTCACTTCTCAACAATCTCCTGTTGAAAGCAATTGCAGCAACAACTATCAGGAGTTTTATCTCAGGAAATTGTTAGAATCGAGTTCAGCATTCCTCTGCTTCTTGATTTGCTTATATTCGGTGTTCTGTGCCAGGCTGTTCAGCCTTATCTGCCTCTAAAGCAAGAAAGGAACAAAAATTAAAGAGTAAATACATTTCTCCTGGAGAACTGAGGGTATCAGATAATATCACATGACAACTGAACCAATACTTTAAGGTAGAATTAAAGTTGTCACTATATGACATCAAAACCCCCACTGGAATAGAAAAACTTAAAATATAACAAAAAAAACGAGTTAAATGTTGTATACATAATACTGTATAAATTTGTATGTAATACTGTATAAATTTGTATAAAACCTTGACATGTATTTTCTTCACCATGTTTCCCCCTGGAATTAAACCCAATCAAATGTTAACCATATAAATTAAACTTGTTATTCCTGTTTGGTCCTTGAATCTGTTAAACATCTTCTAGTCATGCTGGCCACATGACCATGGAAACATCTGCTGGCTCTTTGGCTTGGAAACAGAGATGAGCACCGCACCCTAGACTTGGATTCAACTGGCTTTTGAGCAAGGGAAACCATATGCTAATTTACTGCTCACCCTCTACATATATGTATGGACTGGTAATTTCCATTTCATTGTATCTGAAGAAGTGTGCATGCACACCTTGAATAAAACTTTGCTGGTCTTAAAGGTACAACTGGACTCAAACTTTGTTCTACAAAATAATATAATAATGTATTTATAAAGCACTTTTCAATACCCTACCCAATCTAGGAATACAGTCCAGGCTTCTGCACATATATGGGTGGGAAGTTGCACATAAAATGCCTCTTTTATGAGGCTTTCAGAAAAAAACACAATTGGACTCTTCTTAAAAACAAAGAAAAGGGATACCTGCCTACTATTCCTTGCCTGATGTGAGACATGGGTTTTTGTTATCATCTGCTGCTGTCAATTATTGTTTTATTGTTTTTATTGTCTGATGGTTTTATGTTGTAAGGTACCCTGAGCCCACATAATAATGATGATTGTGAGAATTGAAAATGAAGATTTTTAATTGATTTGATTAAAATGTTAAGCTTGTGCTTTGTGTGCCTTGAAAGCTTAATGTGTTTGCTTCATGATTTTAAAAGATTAAGTTTGCTTGTTGGGCTATAGGGGGTTTTTGGACAAAACAAGCAACAGGGCCGGATGGCCTAAGATTAGAACTGACCATTGGGATAAGGAAAGCATGTTTAGCCCATCTGGAAAGTTCCTAGATTTCAGAAACACAATGGTCAACATAGAGACGTGTTTGTTATCCTTGATTTGCTTGCAGAGTATATTCTTAATTTATGCTGAAACCAACAGAAAAATGGGAAGTTAACTCTGGTGAACAAATGTTTCGAAAGAAGACAGGCCTAAGGATAGATCATCCTGCAGTCTGAAAGCCCAGTAACAGGAAGACATGACACAAGAATGACCACGCTCACCCGAGAGTGACATTTGCAGTAGATGGTGGGAAAATGTCAGGGGAAGGCTGGGAAGATTAATACCTTTTTAGGAGAAAGTAAACAGATTTTAGCATATTTAGAGGAGTGGACTAATTAGGAAAAGAGAAAGAGTAATCGAAGGCGTGTCATCACGGGGTCCTAAAGGCGAGACGTGATTTGAGAATGTGAGCCAGGTACTCCAGCCTATGGGGACTGGCCAGGGCGTTTCTTATTTTCCAAAGCGTCGGGGAAGGAAGTATAAAACTGCCTGCTTTCAAATACAAGGTGTGGTCAGTTCATCTGGACTGATCACTCACGCTTGCAAGAGTGTATCAATAAAATATTCAGCTTCACTGAAAAAGGTCTATCTCCAGACGTTCGGTTTTTTTTTTTTTTTTTTGGTAAGAACAAACTGCATTTCTGACAATGATGATGATGATGATGACAACAAAGTGCAATCCTAAACTCGTTTCTTCTCCTTTGGTTTTAACAGCATTTGCTGCCTTGAGAACAAGCAGACGACTGCAGCAAAATCCCTGTGACTGGCTGTTTGAGGAAATAAACCAAGGACTCATTCAGTGCCATCCTTTCCTCCTCTTCCCCACCAAGCATCTCATCAGAGAATTTTTAACTTTTGAAAAAGGAATCTGAGTGCACAGCCTCAACGACTACAGCTGTGCTCTTCCGCATCTGGGTGTAAAAGTGTTCAAAATTCTTCACATCCATAGTCTTGATTCTTGAAATACCTCATGAGTTTGTGCCTGGGTGGGATATGATATTATCAATAATATCCAGATTATAATAATTTATTTTTATGACATGGTTTCCAATTGCAAGTTGAAAAATTCGAGGAGATTTGGGGACAAAACCTGGGGATGGTAGAGTTTGGGGAGGGGATGAAGTTCAGCAGGCATGTGATGTCATAGTGTCCACTCTCTGAAGCTGCCATTTTCTCCAGGGAAATTTATTTTTGTAATCTGGGATCAATTGTTATTCCAGAAGAACTCTAGTCCCCAGCTGGAGGTTGGCAAACCTAAATCATATGCAGATTTCACTAGTTTGTTTCTTCTAATAGAAAGCCACAGAATCTGAAAGCATTCTGGAAAAACAGAGACCACCACCATGATATAGCTGGGAGTTCCAAGCCTGATTTCCCTTCTCTTTTCACATTTAATGGGAAACTATTAATCTGTATGTCTATTAATTATTGTCCCTTTTTTAATCTGTGATGTTAATCTCCTGCTCTTGAATTCCCTCCATAGCAGCCAGTATAATGTATTAGAATCCACAAAGTCACTGAAAAGACCATTTGGATAACACAAGCCAGGTTTTAACAATTGGCATATGTACACACATAGGGCTGTGGTGGCTCAGTGGTTAAGACACTGAACTGCAGACCAGAAGGTCGGTAGTTCAGCTGTATGACGGAGTGAGCTCCCGTCTCTGGTCCCAGCTCCTGCCAACCTAGCAGTTTGAAAGCAAGAAATTGCAAGTAGATAAATAGGTACTGCTTCAGTGGGAATGTCACAGTGTTCCGTGCGCCTCAGCAACTAGTCATGCCAGCCACATGACCACAGAAATGTCTTTGGACAGTGCTGGCTCTTCAGCTTGGAAACGGAGATGAGCACTGTACCCTAGAGTCGGATTCAACTGGCTTTCAAGCAAGGCAAACCTTTACTATATGTACAGAAACCTTCTGCCTCCTCTTTGCTTTACTGCATCATTTCAGGCTCTTCTCCTGTTCCTTTTAAATTAGTTACTTGTTTTCTTACACTCCAAATTCTTCAAGCTAATTGCTTTTAGTTTATATAAAAATGTCTCTATACAAAGAGGTCAGTGTTTTGAAGGATGGAGGGACACACCAAAACCTTGCTTGTAAGCAGGGGCAGATTGGTCATTAAAGCCACCAGAAAGAGTCATGGTGGGCCTCCCAATCCTAGGAGCCACCCCCTATCAGGGCCACCCCAGCCCTAAAAGAGGGGCAGGCATCATGGTGAGACACAAGGCTGCCACACCTGGCCTTCAAAACTGCCCTGTCCAGTCTCACTGCAGCAAGGGGTGGAATGATGCAATGAAGGATGGGAAGGGCCACCCTGCCTGACCTCACCTTGCTACAACAAGGGACATTGGGGGTGGAGCTTGATCAGGGCCAGGGTGGCCTGGAGGCTGGGTACTTTTCCAGGGCCATTTCTCCCCCAAACCACCCTGCTCTTAAGTGCTATTCATCATTTAGTCACACTTTAAAATGTAGAGTCTAAAGTTATCAGAAACAATGACATCTCCCAGTATACTCTCATACAATCTGTGTCAACTCTGTACCATGATCTTGCACAAACCACAAACAAGGGCAGAAGAGCAATGAGCATAAACCTCAAAGGATTAAGGATACATTGTAGAGCAATCGAAATCCATGCTGTAGTGTCCTTTGCACCATAAAATCCTTACTGTGCTACTGTTTTGCATTGCTTTCCTTCTTGTCCCTGTACATCATGCCTCATTAACTGGGAGCTCCGTAGTGAATTTCCATTGTAATGAATATGTCTCATTCTTCCCAGTGATAATCTTGGTTTGTGAGGCAGGTTGGAAGTCAGATCCTGTGGGGCCTGGGAAAATTCAGGCTAGTCCACATCCATTCCTGTTTGCAGCTGGCATTCAGGATGGTTTGGTATCTGCTGCATAATAATAAATAAAATAAATTGAATAAAATTTACATTTTATTCAAGAATTCAGGGTTGTTGTTGTTGTTTTTTTTAAATTACCTTTTCACCAAATAACACAGGAAATATTCTGCAGAAGTGTCAGATATTATCAGTGAACTACATATCCAGGTATAGCACTGTCATATGACATTGCTAATTTGGGCAATGGACCTAGGTGCTTGTATTTGCAAGAATGGACTGT
This sequence comes from Gekko gecko, assembly GCA_029375565.1. Classification (NCBI taxonomy): domain Eukaryota; kingdom Metazoa; phylum Chordata; class Lepidosauria; order Squamata; family Gekkonidae; genus Gekko; species Gekko gecko. Next base: position 116,178,673 of record JAPDNY010000007.1, read on the forward strand.
TACAAAGGTAATCCCTAGTCCTGTATGATTTATGAGTAATGTTTTCCCCTGTTCCTGACTTATGTAAGACATTCTCGGGAAAGACATTTCTTGACTGTTTTAAGCATTTAAGTATTTATAGTCCACTAGAGCCAAAATAGCTTCAGAAACAAAACACGGGCTCTTCAATCACAGCTCCAACAAAGAAAACATTTGTTCTCACCAATTAAAATTGGCCTGCTTTTAGCAATCTAATATGTTGTTTGAAATATGCAAATGGAATAAAACAACAGTCCAATAGCACTTTAAAGACTACAACATTTATTTCAATATGAGCTTTTGTGAGTTACAGCTCACTTTCTCAGATATGATATATATGGCCCATTATTTATTACCTGCATTGCATTTGTAATTTGCAGCATGCTTTCTTTTGACTAATTTGCTTGACCTCATAACAATTCACTGAATTTTTTTTTAATTATAAAGTATTGTTTCCTCCTTCTTATGTAAGTGTAAGTATGAGAAGCCTGTTCTTCTGCCTTTGCCTAGTCAACACAGTAATGCCTTCTGGTTACTGCACTTGTGACACCATCTTAAACCATGGATCATCCTGCATTAGAAAGTCTAGATCAGGGTGCATTCCCCATGTCCACCATCTGGCTGTTACACTAAAAACTGTCTATTAAATATCACCATCATATGTGCTGAAGGCAATTAGAGGCAATAAAGTCAATTTAAGAGCACTTTGTCAACACACAACCATTGTTTCTAATGAGTAATCCAAAGAAACTGATCACAAACATGAAGTGTTATGGTTGCTAACATCTAAGGTTGCTAACCTTGCAATTGTTGATGGTTACACACAGCTGGATGATAAGGGAGTGTTTTGCAGGTGTGGCTTCTTCCATTTAATTCTAGTCTGCCTTTCTCTCAAAGGACCCCAAGGCAGTTCACAAGTCAATTAAAACCACAACAGAAATATAAAAAACACATAGTAGCAACAATAAATGCCACTTCCTAAAAACAGGTCTGTACCATGGAACTACCAGCCTTCAGAGGCAGAAATTCAAAGACAGTTCATAAAAATGCTTGCTGAATAATTCAGTTTTGCAGAGGTTTCTAAAAGCCACCAGTGCACAAGACCTCCTGATATTGATTTGCAAGCTGTTCCACAAGGTGTGGGCTGGCACTGGTGACCCAACTTGAAAAAGTATAGACAGCCTACCACAAATGTTTCATATAAAGATTAAATAACACAGGAGATGATACCATACCTTGTGGTACGCTATAGGACAAATTGCATGTCATTCATTGCAACCTAGCAATGGGAAAACACAACAATAATATTGCCTTGGACAGCTGTGAAGCTGTCTTTTGAGGCAAGAGGTCTCTAGATGCACTCCTGTGTGTGTATGTGTGTCATCAAGCAGCTTCTAACTTATGGTGACCCTATGAGTTAATGAAGAGCTCCTGCACTCTTAATCATTTGAGTACAAAATGAATTTTTGGTGTAATGTTCAGCAATCCATTTCATGTTTTATATTAATTCCAGGATACTAGACTTTGGAGTAGTTCCTGTCCAGGTTTACTCCTGTCTGGAGATAAGCTGGCTAGAAGAACTGCTATGAAGGCCCTGACTTGGATAGCCAGGGGTAGCCCAGTCCTGTCACATCTCGGAAGCTAAGCAGGGTTGGCCTTGGCTATTTAATTCATTTGCACCGTGCCTTTCTTCTCAATGGAATTTGATATAGTGAGGGATGTGAAACCAGGACATAGTAGGACTCGTATCCTGGACTTCAGGAAGGTTGATTTCAAAAAACGCAGAGAAATATTAGGTAGGATCCCATGGCTGGAAATGAGGGGGAAATCTGCACAGGAAGGATGGGAGATGCTGAAAAATGAAGTGCTTAAGGCACAATCCCAAACTGTTCTGGTAAGAAAGAAAGATGGGAGACAGGTAATGAAGCCAAGGTGGCTGAACAAGGAACTCTCTGAGGATAAGCTGGTTAAGTGTGGGTTGGAAGGATTCATGGTTGGTTGAAAAATCCTACCCAACGAGTGCTCATAAATGGCTCTGCATCTACGTGGAGGGAAGTCTCAAGTGGAGTGCCACAGGGCTTGGTTCTGGGCCCAGTGTTGTTCACTGTTTTTATAAATGACCTGGAGGAAGACATAGAGGGGATGCTTATCAAATCTGCAGATGACACAAAGCTGTATGGGATTACTAACTCTGAAGAAGACAGAGTCAGGATTCAAAATGATCCAGATAGGCTGGAACAGTGGTCTGAGGCAAATAAAATGAAATTCAATAGAGATAAGTGCAAAGTCCTACACCTAGGGACAAAGAATCAAAGGTATAGATATAGAATGGGAGGGACTTGGCTTGACAGCAGCACATGTGAAAGGGATCTAGGTTTTCTGGTTGATCACAAGCTCAACATGAGCCTGCAATGTGATGTGGCTGTGAAGAAAGCTAATGCAATCTTAGGATGCATTAACAGAAGCATTGTGTCCAGATCACAGGAGGTGGTAGTTCCATTCTATTCTGCTATGGTCAGGCCTCACCTGGAGTACTGTGTCCAGTTTTGGACACCACACTTTAGGAAGGATGTTGACAAGCTTGAGCGTGTCCAGAAGAGGGCAACCAGGATGGCGAGAGGGTTGGAATCCAAGTCTTATGAGGAAAGGCTAAAAGAGTTGGGTGTGTTTAGCCTGGGAAAGAGAAGGCTTAGAGGGGACATGATTGCAGTCTTCAAGTATTTGAAAGGCTGTCATGTAAAAGATGGAGCCAATCTATTCTCTCTTGCTCCAGATTGCAAGACTAGATCTAATGGGTGGAAATTACAAGGGAGTCGTTACTGGCTAGATATCAGGAGAAACTTCCTAACTGTAAGAGTGGTTGAGCAGTGGAACAGTCTGCCTTGGGAGGTGGTGGATGCTCCTTCCCTCAACGTTTTCAAGCGGAGGCTGAATGACCATCTTTTGGGTATGTTGTAGGAGTGTAGGGCTCTCTTTTGGCTATGCTCCTGCAGAGTGCAGGGGGTTGGACTAGATGACCTGCAAGGTCCACCTCTAACATTCTATGATTCTATGGAGACCCAAAGCAGGCTTACTTTGTTCTCCCCTCCATTTTATCCTCACAACAACCCTGTGAAGTAGGTAAAACTGAGATAGTGTGACTGGCCCAATGTCACCCAGTGAGCTTCCATTGTACAAGTGGAGAGTCAAACACATGTCTCCCAGATACTACTTTGATAGTCTTACACCACAGACCACCATGGCTTCACTTCCTGTCTTCAGTCTTTTGATGCCCATGATTCCCACACAGCTCTAGGACGTTGCTGGACTAAATGGATCCAGATGCTAGAAATCCTGCTCCAGGCTATAGAAATAGACTTAGATACCAGAAATAGACTGAGATACCATTCCCCACCCCCCATTCTGCAATACATTACCTCCCTTCAGTGGTCAGGCTGGTTTCAGCCTGCTGTTGCCCCTGGTTATTTGGATGCCGTTTTCTGGACTTAAATGGCCTCAACTCGAACACTGAGAAAATCTGGAGTGGCAGGCAAATGTGGAAAGGACCACCCAGTTGCATCCTGTGAATTCAGCAACACAGACATAGGTGCAAGCTGGGGAGGCCTCTGTCCTTGCCTCAGAAGACTAATATTGAGGGACCCATACCTGACAGTCCCCAAGATTCCAGACATAGCTCATGCCAATGAGGTAGCAGAAACACAGGCTCAGACAGTGGAAGCTCACACTGCTTTTACCACAGAAGCAGCAGCAATGGCTGTGAAGCCCATGTTGGAGACAGCCAAACAGAAACCAAGTATTTCATGCTATTATTGTGAAGGACTAGGGGTGTGCATTTGGCATAAACTGAACCATACTGGTATTTTTAGGTATTATTTAAGCTGAATACAGATTCAGAGAATCTGATTGGCCACCAATATAGCTGAGCCCAAACAAATGCTGAATTTTTTCAGCTTCTATTTAGGAATATTCAGCTATATCAAGGATCAGCTGGAGCAGTGGGAGCTGAGAGCTCCACACTGTCTCAGATGAGGCTGGCTCATATTGCAGCTCAGTTTAAACCAAGCTGCAAAAAGAGCCAGCTCAGGATCGGCAGGGGCAATGGGAGCTGAGAAGTCCCCACTGCACACAGATCCTGGTGCCAGCTTCTCCTGTGGCATGGTCAGGCTGGCTTTTTTTTTAATTGGTGTTTTCCTTTTTGGGTCTATTGAACCTGAAAAAATGTGGGATTTCTGAAAAATCTGGGATCCAAATACCGTACCATACCATACCATACCATACCATACCATACCATACCATACCATACCATACCATACCATACCATACCATACCATACCATACCATACCATACCATATTGGGATCCAGGATTTTCCAGAAATACAAAATTATTTCCAGGTCCAATAGATGGGAACCAAAAAATGCCATTTTTTTAAAACACCCTTATCCCCTGAACACATATGTCCAGCCAAAGTAAGTATTTGTCACAAATGTGGCAAATTGAACCCTTTTGCAGCAGTCTGTAGGTTGCAATGACAATTACTTAGAAAAATTGCTTTGTTGTTGTTCAGTCCCACAGTCAAGTCCGACTCTTCCTGACCCCATGGACCACATCACACCAGGCCCTCCTGTCTTCCGCCGTCCTCTGGAGTTTGCTTAATTTCATGTTCATTGCATCGATAACAATGTCTAACCATCTCATCCTTTTCCACTTCCTTCTTCTTTTACCTTCAATCTTTCCCAGAATCAGGGTCTTCTCAGTGAGTGCTCCCTTCTCATTTGGTGGCCAAAGTATTTGAGCTTCAGCTGCAGTATCTGGCCTTCCAGGGAACAGTCAGGTTTGATTTCTTTTAGGATTGACAGATTCGATCTCCTTGCAGTCCAAGGGACTCTCAAGAGTCTTCTCCAGCACCATAGTTCGAAAACATCTATTCTTCAGCGCTCAGTCTTCCTTATGGTCCAGTTCTTGCAGCCATACATTACTACTGGGAATACCATTGCTTTGACCATATGGACTTTTGTTGGCAGGGTGACGTCTCGTCAAAATCTCCAGATAGTCAGTCAAACACCAGGCTCCATAAGAAGATAGCGTTTATTAAGACTAAATTAGAGCAACATGAACACCTTCATTGTCAGTGATGTGGTGAGACACAAACCAGCATCAATTATAGCCCCCTTGAAATGCCCCCCCCTTATTACAAGCCAATGGTTACATTTCCCGCGCGCGGTAAGAAGAAAATTAACGGCTACCAGATACATCTGCAAGAGGCCAAAAAGGCCTAAGACCCAAGGCCAGCCGTTTAGATAAGACACAGTGTAGACACAGTAAATTAGAGGCTCTGGAGACTTGGTGTTACTCCCGCATTCCAGAACTGTGAAATCCATCTCCTCTCTCCTCCCCCCCGCAGAGATGGCAGGTTTACCTGACATGTCTCTACTTTTTATTATGCTGTCTAGGTTTGCCATCACTTTCCTCCCAAGGAGCAGGTGTCTTTTAATTTCATGGCTGCAGTCACTGCCTGCAGCAGGGGTCTTTTGGGGGGGAGCGCACCGGAGCACAGCTCCGGGAGCTCAAGAGCCAAGCCCCGCCCCCAGCCGGCGTCCAGGGGAGTCTTTCAGGCAGCCGAATGTCAATTTCAGCTCCATTATATCCTATGGGCCATTGAAGTCAATGGTGAAAACATAGGGTATATTCTGGGGGCTGGAGGGGAGGGGGTTTGAGGGAGAGGCTCTAAACTCACAGGGTAGCTGTTGGAGCCTCTCCCCAAGATACCCACCACGTTTCAAGAACATTGGACCAGGGGGTCCAATTCTATGGGCCCCTAAACAAGTTGCCCCTATTCCCTCCATTGTTCTCTATGGTGGGAAAAAAATAACTTGTGGCCTGTCCATCCTTGGTTGCCCCTCCACAGCATAGCCTGCAGCCTCATCGAACCACAGAAACCCCCTTGCCATGTCAAGGCAGTGATCCATGAGAGAGAGAGAAATTGCTACACTGTCCCAATACAGAAACCCAAAGGCACAAAAGACTATTAATGCAGTTGATTCTGACGAAGAGATGAACCTGGAGCACTCATGCTTCTATGTGATGAACACCACAGCACTGAAAAACAAGATGACCTCTTTACTTTCACAACTTCCTCATTATAGAAGGCACTAAATGAAGCCAGTGTTCAACCACAATGAAATATTCCTGCACGGGAAGAAACAGAGATCCTCATAGATATTGGTGCCTCAGTCAGTGTTATAGCTAAACAAACATATGACATGCTGATTAATGAACCCAACAGACAACTTGAAGATTAATGCATATGGGTCATGTCAACTATTACCAATTTGTGGACAATTCCAAACACAGCTGTAGTTTCAAGATTGCCAGACCACAGCTACTTTCTATGTTGCAGCAGATGGCACTGATACCCTGTTCAGCTATGGAACAACTATTACACTGAAACTTATTTTTATGGTCTGCAACATTCATCTAACAAATTTGGATCTGATTCTGCAATCTCACACAAATATTTTTTGTGGCATAGTTAAGCATAACAACTATCAGATTAAGCTTCACATTGGTACCATTGTGAAACCTGTGGTTTTACCACATAAATGCATTCCATTCCATGTACTAAAACTAGCAGAAGAGGAACTACCAATGTCTAAAAAACCCTGATACATTTCTGGTTCCAGCTGGCTGGGTAGTGATGTTCTGTTGTGCTCCGTGAAGAGCTAAGTTTTCTTTTCATTTTTATTATGTGCTATCTGCTCTCGTGGACCTAATAGCTGGATTTTGGCTTTTTTTTTTTTTTTCAAGGCAGCTGCCTTGGCAGGCTCAAGCTTCTTTTCGGACTTTTTTTCCACTCCATAGATAAAACGCTGGGGTTCCGGCTAAGCTGAGAATAGTGCTGTGGCTGTCTTCTGCTGCCCAGAGTGTTTTATCTTATTTTTAGTATTATTATGTCTACCAGGTGTTTTGCTGGCTGGTAGCTATATTGTTAAGAAGGGAGTTAGTTACAAGCACTCGCTGTTTTGGCTCCCTAAATTCTACTTAAACTAGACTTCAATAAGGCTGATGTCAATGCAAATGCCAAAGTCTCTTGCTTTGAGAGCTGTCTATAAAACCGGGGGGGGAATACTTTTCCTTTGTATTCCCCCCTGAAGCTAAGAGTTTAACTTTTAATTTATTTCCTCTTATTAAGCCATAGTTTAAAAGTTTTAATTTATGTTTTTAAAACTGAGTTACTACCCCTGCATCTAGTTAAAAAGCTGATTAATGATAATGCTATGGTGTTGTCTCTTGAAAGTTGTGTGGGTCAGTGATGATAGTGGAGAACTGATGCCTCACCTCAGGCCTGCTGGGGTGATAGCTATTTTATAACAATTTAACATAAGACCAACTTAGACAAATTTGGGTCCCTCAGTTTTTGTCCTTTCTTAGTACCACCATTATTACTTTATTATTTTATTGCTTTATCATTTTATATTAATTCTTACATTCAAATCCAGTTTATATCGATACTTAACTTCAGCTAAATATTACACTCTCCTTTTAAGGCTAGGATGGGGACCAAATGTAGATACTCCCTTGAAGAAACAAAACAGAGTAGGCTAGAAGATTTCTTTGGGATAGAAGCAAAAAATCATTTCGATGTTTTGGATACTTCTGAAAAGGAGTTACAGCAAGATAGTGATCAAGTGTTGGAGGAGACCATAGGACCTAGGGAAGCAGCAAAGAGAAGAAGTGAGGTGCCATTACAGTACTCTCTATTAGATGATATAGATGCTGAAACAGGTAACCAGGAGTTGGAGTGCTTAGGATCTAGAGAAGCAGCCAAGGGAAGAAGTGAGCTATCATTACAATATTCTCTACCAGGTGATACAGATGTTAAAACAAGGGAAGACAACTTTAGTTTATTGGCAGCCCAAACGTATCTTATTGCAAAATCTCTTGATAAAATTTATGAAAAATTAGATGTACTAATTTCTTACTTCCTTCACAATAAGAAGCCAGGGAAGAAAGCAGCCAGAGGTCCCTTAAATTCCTATCCACCTAAGTACCCACAACTGGGAACCAAGATGAGCCAACAAAATTTGATTTTTGAACCAAGCAAAATTATTCTTGAAGTCTTCCCTTATCAAAGCAGAGATATAAGCTGGCAGAACAAGTGGCAAACTAAAAGACACCTTAGCTATTTATTAGGAATACCAAAAAGGGAAATAGATTTATGGAAATTAGAACCTTTAAGTGGCCCAATATATCACCAGTCAGTTTTGCTAATTTTCCACTCTAGATGTATCCCACAATTATTATGGTCCAAAAGATTTGAAATGAAGCCATTTGGCCTGCGTATTAAAAGATATTTTCATAACTCCAGACTGGGTTCCCTTTTAGAGGACAAGGAAATAAGACAAAGATGGGAGGCAAAGCAAACAGAGAGGAGTCAGACTTTGGCCCACCATTCAAGAGAAAAACAAAGGAAGCCCCCTATATTACCCAAGGAGACAATGATAAAGGAAAGAAAACTTACTGGAGCCAGTTTCAATTTACTAGAAACGGGAGATATGGCCATCAAACCCCAACTAACTGATCTCAATTTTTTCTTCCTTTTTTAATTTTAAAAGAACAGTTTGTTGAATTCATAGAATCACAGAATGTTAGAGTTGGAAGGGACCTTGCAGGTCATCTAGTCCAACCCCCTGCACTCTGCAGGAGCATAGCCAAAAGAGAGCCCTACATACCTACATACCCAAAAGATGGTCGTCCAGCCTCCACTTGAAAAAGTCCAGGGAAGGAGCATCCACCACCTCCTGAGGCAGTCTGTTCCACTGCTCAACCACTCTTACAGTTAAGAAGTTTCTCCTGATATCTAGCCGGTAACGACTCCCTTGTAATTTCCACCCATTAGATCTAGTCTTACAATCCGGAGCAAGAGAGAATAGATCTGCTCCATCTTCTACATGGCAGCCCTTTAAATACTTGAAGACTGCAATCATGTCCCTTCTAAGCCTTCTCTTTCCCAGGCTAAACACATCCAACTCTTTTAGCCTTTCCTCATAAGACTTGGATTCCAACCCTCTCACCATCCTGGTTGCCCTCTTCTGGACATGCTCAAGCTTGTCAACATCCTTCCTAAAATGTGGTGCCCAAAACTGGACACAGTATTCCAGGTGAGGCCTGACCATAGCAGAATAGAGCAGAACTACCACCCCCCCATGATCTGGACACAATGCTTCTGTTAATGCATCCTAAGATTGCATTCGCTTTTTTATATTATATTCAATATAAGTATGCAAATTAGGAACATTATAAGATTAGGACAACATTTAACAAATACTAAGGAAACATATAGGCTACTGGAATACAGGAGGTAGTGATAACTAAGCAGAGAAAAATCAAATTCAACTTACAATTCAGCAGCATCAGATAAAAGTTGTAAACATCACAAATACAATAACAAGAGCTTCTTAATAATAACATATGGTGACACAAGATTAAAATATTAAACTGGAATCATGTTGTGAGATGAAATAAAATCTAGAAGAGGAAACCATTTCTCAGTGAAATCAGAAGATCTAGGAAAGGGTTCATATTGTAATAAACAATCAGTGATCTTATCCATTATATATATATTACAAACTTTATCAAATCAAAGAGAAATCTTAGGAGCTGAGTTAGTTTTCCATTTTCAAGCAATGGCTGTTTTAGCTGCAACTAATAGGATTGAAATTAGTTGTCTTCTGATCTTCAGTATAGCAAGATCTTGCCAAAAGTTGAGGAATAGTACTTTGGGCTTAACTGAGATTTCATAACCTGTTATCTGATAAATGTTATCTAATACCAAGACTCAAAATTTATGTATGACTACAATGCCACCAACAGTGATCGAAGGATCCCACTTCACCACACTGCTTCCAACATTCAAATTCAAAGGAGTTTTCAGACCTAGTGATGCCCAGGACAATGAGACCTATTTCAATGAATATGAGGCTTTTAATTTAGATACTAATTCTGGCAACAAGTTTATGGGATATAGGACCGGTTTCTGTTGATTAATTGAAAGACCAGATACCTGGGCAAAGTTGTTGATAGCTGTTTAAAGATGCTGAGTCAAATCAAAGGGTTCAGTAAGATATACAACTAAATCATCAGCAAAAAGACTCAATTTCAAATTATTGTTCCCAATATCCACACCTCTGATTAAACTATTTTGTCAAATAGCAATAGCTAGGGGTTCAATCGCAAGAGTAAAGAGCAGCGGGGAAGAAGACAACTTTGACAGGTTCCCCTTTCTAGATTAAAAGTAGTGTAATGTTCAGTTGAGCTTTAGGTGTTGATTATAGTGTATTCATGAACCTGAGGAAGTTATGGCCAAACTCCAATTGAGAGAGCAAAGATTTCAGATAAGGGAATTCGAGACCACAAATACCTTGTGGATGTCTAATGAAAGAATAGTTTATTGTATTTTTTGTGATTGACAAAAGTTAATTATATTAAGGGTTTTAATGGTATCATCAACAATCTCTCTACCCAGAATAACCCCCCCTGGGTCAACGTGAATGTATTCCATAATGAATTTTTTCAGGTTTGCAAATATGGTAGTGAATATTTTCAGATCCTAATTCAATAGAGAAATAGGTCTAAATGAAGATGGAAGTGTTTATCAGGTCTTTATCAGGTTTGGGGATGATAATTACGGAAACTTGAGACCAAGAGATAGTTACCCACATCAGTGAATGGACCTGCCAGGATGGTTGTGTACCTCTTATAAAATTCAGGTGGGAACCCATCAGGGCCCAGCATCTTATTATTTTTGAGTTTTTAAATCATTTCCAGAGTTTCTTGTATAGTGATTGATTGCTCCAGTAATAACCTATGTTCATCTATGATACATTTAAAATGTTTTATAGTTTTAAAATAAGTGGTGATTGAAGTTTTAATGGTTTGGTGCTCTGATAGAGCTTTTGGTAATAATTCTTAAATATTTGTATAATAGCCTCTGTCTTGGAGCATGTTACCCTTATTATCCCTCAAAAGATGAATTAGTCTAGAATCATGTTTGATCGATCTCACTTCACCTTTGAAACCCCCTAAATACAACAACTAACATCAGGCAACCTAGAACAACATCTTACAGACCTCTCTAAAAACGAGTCTTTCCTAATGGAGGCTGAGTTAATAGCTTCCTTTGGTTTGATAGCAGCAGAAGTCCAAGAAATGTTCTTTCAAGATTACAAACTCTCCTGTGTATATTAAGAGAAACCAAGAATAAGACCCACTCTACTCAACTGACTGTGGAGGAATTAGAGAGGGAAGGTAAAAGACCATTATTCCCAGAGAAGAGAAATATGGAATTAGACTCACAAACCAACCAAGACGTTACCTCCTTTCATCTAACTAGTGGCACTACAGAGGAAGAGATACACCTGAATTGTAAAAACTCTGGCCAAAAGTAATTGTAAAGTCTAGTTATATTAAGGAACATGAGATTACAAAGTAATTGACTAGAGGAAAACCTAACTTTAAAAATCTTCTCATGGAACACTTCAGGATGAGCCTCAAGAATACATGAGATTACAAAGTAATTGACTAGAGGAAAACCTAACTTTAAAAATCTTCTCATGGAACACTTCAGGATGAGCTTCAAGAATACAGATCCCTGAAATATATACCCACATTAAGAAATTTCATAAGAACATAAGAACATAAGAGAAGCCAATGTTGAATCAGGCCAATGGCCCATCTAGTCCAACACTCTGTCACACAGCGGCCAAAAATACCAGGTGCCATCAGGAGGTCCAGCAGTGGGTCCAGGACACTAGAAGCCCTCCCACTGCTGCCCCCTCCAGCACCAAGAATAGAGTGCATCACCTGCCCCAGACTGAGAGTTCCTATCTATACCTTGTGGTTAATAGCCAGTGATGGACCTCTGCTCCATATGTTTATCTAATTCCCTCTTGAAACTGTCTATACTTGTAGCTGCCACCACCTCCTGTGGCAGTGAATTCCATATGTTAATCACTCTTTGGGTGAAGAAGTACTTCCTTTTATCTGTTCTAACCTGACTGCTCAGTAATTTCATGGAGTGCCCACGAGTTCTTGTATTGTGAGAAAGGGAGAAAAGTACTTCTTTCTCAACCTGCATAATCTTATAAACCTCGATCATATCACCCCTCAGCCATCGTTTCTCCAAGCTAAAGAGTCCCAAGCGTTTTAACCTTTCTTCATAGGGAAAGTGTTCCAACCCTTTTATCATTCTAGTTTCATATCCTGCTGAACCAGGAAACATGGATTTCAGAAGAAATCTTTCCAGAAGGATATACTCCACTCTCAGTGCTGAAAGATACAGCAAAATGGGATGCTTTTGAGAAGGATTATGAAAAGTACTGAGACTTACTAGTGATTTCAGCTCTCACATACTTTATTAGATGAAGAACAAGACAACTGAGCCGGCTCGCAGGCCGGCTTTTATTCCCAAGTGACCCACACCCCAAACACACACACACCCGGTGATTCGCTATTTACATTGATTGGATTAACTCCTGCTCCTCCATTGGAGGGGAGTCAGGATCCACTAGTCCATTGTCCTTCGGGGCGAAGCTCAGGCCCTTCGCCTGGCCACATGGTGGACCGGTTAGAACCAGTCCAAGCACATGGCTGTCCAGAGCCCATGATCTCCAGTGGATACATTACACCCCTCCCCCTTGGTCCGATAAACACCCGCACACATAGTCTTTCAAATAGCTGGGGGGCCGCCGCTCTCGCGTGGAGCGACGGGGCTCTGGCATGGGGGAACTGACAGCCTCCCGGGCGGCTGTGGGGACTGGTGGCCGCTCTGGTGTTGGCGGGGCTGGGCTCACCATCTCGGCCGGTGTGTCATTTGCGGTGGCTGTCAGTCCGGAGTTGAAGTCCCCCGGGATTTCTTCTGGTGCGTCCGCCCCCGCGTCTGGTTGAGCTGGCTCGTCCCACTCCTCCCCCTCATCCGGCTCCAGGGGTAGCACCCGGCGACGTAGCTGATCGATGTGGCGATGCAGGATCTGGCCGTCTTCCACCGAGACTTCATAGGACCGGGGGCCACGGACCCGGACTACTCGGGCAGGAATCCACGGGGGCCCTCTCGCGTAGTTCCGTGCGTACACCGGGTCCTCTGGGAAGAACCCTCGCGCCGCCGCTGGTGTTTCCGTGCAGGGCTCCCGCTCGGGCGCTCGATCGGGATGTAACCGGTCCAGCCTGGTGGTGAGGCGTCGGCCCATCAATAGTTCCGCCGGGCTCCAGCCGGTTGTCGCATGGGGCGTCGTTCTCTGGCCGAACAGGAAGTGTGCCAGCCTGAAGTCTCAGTCCGTTCCTTCGGTCCGACGGAGCACCTCTTTGGCCGTCCGCACCATGCGTTCGGCTTGGCCATTGGTGGCGGGGTGGAACGGGGCCATTGGTGGCGAATCCCGTGCTGGCGGGTGAACTCCTGGAACTCCCCGGACGTGAAGGCCGTCCCGTTGTCGGTGACCAGGGTGTCGGGGAGTCCGTGCGAGCTGAAAATCCGCCACATCGCTCGGATGGCCGCCCGGGAGGAGGTGGATGGTACCGGCTCTACTTCTAGCCATTTACTGTAGGCGTCTACAAGTATAAAAAACAGCTGCCCCTGGAACGGGCCCGCAAAGTCGAGGTGCAGGCGTGACCAGGGGCGGTGAGAGGATTCCCAGGCCCTGTCTGGGGCCGTCGGGGGTGCGGGTCGGGAGGCCTGGCAGGGTTGACACCTTTTTACAATGTCCTCAATATCCCGGTCTAACCCTGGCCACCAGACATACCCCCGCGCCAGAGCCTTCATCCTGACTACCCCAGGGTGGTGCTCATGAAGGTCCCTCAGTACCCGTTCCTGTAGTGGTTTCGGAATGACCACCCAGCCTCCCCACATTAGGCACCCCTTATAGGTCGACAGCTCATCGCGCCTTGTGACAAAAGGCGCAAACTCCGGGTCTTGTCTAGCTGTCGGCCATCCCCTCCCCACCCAGTTCAAAACCCGACAGAGAACCCTGTCGCGGCCCGTGAGGCGGGCCACCTCCTTGACATGTACTGGGCGATCGGGCAGCGATTCTAGGAGTGCGATGACGTGGGCGGGGGCCGGGTCTGGGTCCGTTGCGGGCAGTGGGAGGCGGCTGAGCACGTCCGCGTGACCCATGGCCTTTCCCGGGCGGTGGGTGAGGGTGTAAGAGTACCCCGCCAGGAATATGGACCAGCGGAGAACCCTGGGCGAGACCATCTGCGGCGTCTGTCGATCGGGCGCAAGGAGGCCCAGGAGGGGCTTGTGGTCTGTAAGGATCTCGAACGGGCGGCCATAGAGATAATGGTGGAATTTTTAACCCCCGCCACTATCGCTAGTGCCTCCTTGTCTATCTGCGCGTAATTACGCTCCGCAGAAGACAGAGTCCGAGAATAGTAGGTGACCGGAACCTCCCGGCCATCCGGCAACCGATGCCCCAACACCGCCCCCACCCCGTAGGGCGACGCATCACATGCCAGAACCACAGGTAAAGCCTCGCAGAAGTGGTGCAGCACCCCGTTGGAGACCAACAAGTCTTTTACCGCCTGGAAAGCTGCCGCATGCTCCGGCTTCCAGGCCCACGGCGCCTCCTTGTCCAGCAGCCGGTGGAGGGGTTCAGCCACCGTTGCCTTTTGGGGCAGAAACGCGTGGTAAAAATTCAAGAGGCCCAGGAAGGCCTGGAGTTCCGGCTTGGATGTGGGGACCGGGGCTTGTGTGATCGCTCTAATTTTCTCGTCTGTGGGGTGGATGCCTTGTGCATCGACTGCGAACCCCAGGAATTCGATGCGGGGCACACCCAGGAGGCATTTCTCCTTCTTCACCTTGAGGCCAGCCTCGTTGAACCTCTGCAGGACCTGACGCAGCCGTTCGGTGAAGGCGGTGGAGTCCGGTGCCGCGATGATGACATCATCTAAAAAGGGCTGTACCCCTGGAATTCCTTTCAGGAGGGAATCCATGAAAGATTGAAAAATCCCTGGTGCCACTGAAACCCCGAACTGCAGTCTATTGACCCGGAAAGCCCCCTTGTGGGTGGTGATGGTTTGCGCTTCCGCAGCGGCCGGGTCCACTGGCAGCTGCTGGTAAGCCTGCGCCAGGTCCAATTTGCCGAAAACTTTGGCCCCCGTCAGGGAGGCCAGGACATGGCTCACTACCGGGACCGGATAGGCGTGGTCCTGCAGAGCCTTATTTATGGTGCATTTGTAATCTGCACAAATGCGTATAGCCCCATTCGGTTTAATTGGCGTTACAATGGGGGTTTCCCAGCGCGCTGACGCGACCGGTTCCAGCACGCCTTGGGCGACCAGGCGGTCGAGCTCGGCCTCTATTTTTCCCGCATGGCTAGGGGAGGGGGCCGTGCCTTTATGCGGATGGGTCGTACATTAGGGTCCAGATCTAGCGAAATCGGGGTCCCATTGTACCTCCCCAGGGTCCCATCGAATACTTTGGGGAACTCCCGGCAAACTGCCTCCCAAGTCAGCGGTCCCAAGGTGGTTTACTCCTGCTATTTGGAGTCCCAAAGGCCCAAACCACGACAGTCCCAGGAGGCTTGAGAGGCGCCCCTCCACAACCAGCAGGTCCAGCAAGCCCGAGAACCCTTTAAATCGGACTTGAAACTTGCCCCAGCCACGGACTGCCACTGGGTTTTTGTTAAAGTCCGTCAGTTTCAACCCCCGTGGCTTGTGCAGTCGGGGTCCCCCCTTGGGGCATAGCGTTTTAAGGGTCTCCGCGGAAATTATAGAGAACGAGGACCCTGAGTCTATTTCCATTTGGCAGGGGGACCCCTCTATTTGGACAGTCACATGCACCTTGTCCGGGCTTTCAGGGGGCAAGTTACATACCGTCTGCCGGCGCTGTGTCGTCACGGTGTGCAGGCTTGCGACGTCCAGCTGGGCAGTGGATCCCAGGCGCTTGCCCTTGGAGCGGCAGACTCGGGCGAGGTGTCCGGCCTTGTTGCAGGTCCTGCAGACGGCATCCCGGAAATGGCAGGTCCGGCGCTCGTGAGCGTCGCCACAGCTGGCACAGGCAGATGCGTTGGGCTGGTTTGGTGGTGCAGGGGATCCCCTGTTGCGTTGGGTGCGTGGCTGTGATCGGCGGTTCACCTGTAGGACCTCCTCATCGTTCGAGTCATCCGAGGGGCCGGAGTCCTGGAGGCGATGGACCGTCTTAGGCCGGCGATCTGCGTGGGACTTCTCGTAGGCGGCCGCTTCTTGGATGGCGGCCTCCAGAGTGAGGTCGTCCCGGCTGATGAGCCTGCGGCGCAGCTTCGCCTCCTTCAGCCCCACCAAGAACTGGTTTAGGAGGGTATCTGCGAGGTTGGGGAAGGCACACCTTGTGGCTGCGCGGCGTAGTCCGGCCAGGAATTCCGGAGATGTTTCGTCGGGGCCCTGCGTTCTCGCGAAGAACTCCATTCGTTCCGCGAACTTGGTGGGCTTTGGTGCCAAGTGGTCAGTAAACGCCTTGACCAGCATGTCGTAGGTGGCGGCCGCGTCTTTCAGCAGGAGGGGTTCACCAGGTCCTTCAGGAGGAGGTGTGCCTCGATGCCGCAGTAGCGCAGGAGATAGGCCTTCTTCGTACCCGCATCCGTGATGCCATGGATCTCGAAGTGACGCTCCAGCGTCTCGATCCAGGTCTCCCAGTGTGCGGGACGAGAGATGTCGAAGGCGGGGAAGCTCTCATTGCTAGCGGCCATGGTGCTCACCCGTGGAGGTCGCGGTTCAGGCGTAGAGTTGGCGGCGTTGGAAGCGAGGCTGCTCTCGGGGTCAGCGGTGCTAGGGAGCGGTGCGGTGCCCAGGAACCGAAGAGGCGGACACAAAGCTCGGCGGCGGCGTTCGGTGCTTTCGGCGTTGGGGCGGTCAGCGGTGCTCGTCTCGTGGTCGTTGTTCATGAAGGGAGTTGGCATCCCACCTTCGTCGCCAGTGAAAAGTACTGAGACTTACTAGTGATTTCAGCTCTCACATACTTTATTAGATGAAGAACAAGACAACTGAGCTGGCTCGCAGGCCGGCTTTTATTCCCAAGTGACCCACACCCCAAACACACACACACCCGGTGATTCGCTATTTACATTGATTGGATTAACTCCTGCTCCTCCATTGGAGGGGAGTCAGGATCCACTAGTCCATTGTCCTTCGGGGCGAAGCTCAGGCCCTTCGCCTGGCCACATGGTGGACCGGTTAGAACCAGTCCAAGCACATGGCTGTCCAGAGCCCATGTTCTCCAGTGGATACATTACAGATTAGCATGCTTAATTGCAAACTCCCTGAACATGAAGGAGGTAAGGACAGTGGCTTCTACCTCTCTAGCACTTGCAGGGTTTTTTGGCCCTTCCAACAGTCTTCTTTTTATTGATAACAGTGTACTTATCCCCTCTCCTAAAGAAAGAAGAGTTGGTAAGAAACTGGAACTATCTAGATGAATTTATCTCAGAAGCAAGAGAAGAAGAGGAGGAGGAGGAGGAGGAGGAGATTGGATTTATACCCCACCCTTCACTACCCAACGGAGTCTCAGAGCGGCTTACAAACTCCTTTCTCTTCCCCTACCCACAACAGAGACCCTGTGAGGTAGGTGGGGCTGAGAGAGCTCTGACAGAAACTGCTCTTTTTTCTAGAACAGCTGCGCCAGAACTATGGCTTGCCCAAGATCATCCAGCAGGTGCAAAACGAGGAGTGAGGAATCAAACCCAGTTCTCCCAGATTAGAGTCCATGCATTTAACCACTACATCAAGCAAGAGAAGGGTTACCAAAGCATTACTTAATAATAACAGGGGACTTTAAAACTCATATTGGTGCAGATGGATCTAATATAATCTTAGAGATGTTTGACCCAGATAAGGAAGACTCCTTTTGAATACAGCAGGAAGGGATCAAGGGGTAAACCCAGCCAGTAAACAATTCGTAAATCTGGTGCACACAATTTGTTTCTAAATTCTGGAGTGAACCTCTTGGGTGTGGAGAGGAGCCTCAGTAGCGCCTACCACCCAGAGATTGATGGGCAAACTGAACGTGTAAACCAGACTCTGGAACAGTACCTTCGTTGCTTTACCAACTTTTAACAGGACGATTGAGGGATGATTATTTTGCTACAATAATGCATGCCATTCATCTACAGATGTATCTCCTTTCATGGCAGCCTATGGGTACGAGGCCCCGCCTGTCCCTTTTCTCTCTGATGTTGGGCTGCCTGAGGGGGAGGCGGGGGACTGGTGTAAGCATTTGCAGTCAGCCTGGCCATTTCTCTGTAAAACTTTGGATGGGGCAAAGCAAGCTTACAAGGTGTGAGCTGATAAGAAATGTGATAAGGGACTCTGTGTATGTGTCGACAAAAAACACCAAGGGTATCCAACCTAACTGGAAATTGGGCTGGAAGTTTGTGGGGCTGTTCCCCATCAAGTGCTTGATCGATGACATCACTGTTGAACTTGAACTGCCTAAAGCTCTGAGATTTCTACATCCTGTCTTCCATTTCAGAAGAAGAAGAAGAGATTGGATTTATACCCCGCCCTTAACTTGGAGTCTCAGAGCGTCTTACAAACTCCTTTCCTTTCCCCTCCCCACAACAGACACCCTGTGAGGTAGGTCGGGCTGAGAGAACTCTAACACAAACTGCTCTTTCAGGAACAGCTGTGCCAGAGCTTGTGACTGACCCAAGGTCACATCAGCAGGTGCAAGTGTAGGAGTGGGGAATCAAACCCAGTTATTAAGGTGTGATCCTGGACCTAATGCATAGCGACCACAACGTGCTACGGCCCCACCCCCCGGCTTATGGTGCAAGGCGAACCACTTTTTGAAGTTGCTGACATTTTGGACTCTAAGCTAAAACTCTTGTGGAGTGGGTGGACTTTGGGCCTCAATACAGGGAATGGGTCGCTGTAGAACATATTGACACCCTCCGCCTCATTCGCAAGTTCCACTGCCTGTACCCAACTAAACCTGGGGGAGGGCCTTTAGGTGGGCAGGATGTCAGGTAAACCTGTCATGTCAAAGGTATGCGGGGAGGAGTGCTGCTGCCTCTTTCCTTTCCTCTGAAGTTTTTCACACAGCCTCTTATCAGGTCCCTGACCTTGCTCCAGCTGCTGGACCCTCCCTGGGAATTGTAACGGCTCCTAGAATGTTTTGCTTCTTAGCCCGCTCAGTCTGCTTAGCTTCCCATGCACGCAAACTGTATCAATTGGCTTCTGCTGAAGGGGGGCTTGTTTGAATGTAGTATAGCCTAGTAGGCGCTGCTGTATCTAGTCATTACTGACACAGAGAATGTACACGTGCCTTTAGTTCTGTTTCATCATTAAACACTGTCTTCTGAAGAAGTCCCGTGTTGTGTGATTGACTGACTGAGGAACCTGACACCCCTCAGCCGTCATTTCTCCAAACTAAAGAGCCCCAAGCATTCTAACCTTTCTTCATAGGGAAAGTGTTCCAACCCTTTTATCATTTTAGCTGCCCTTTTCTGCACTTTCCCCAGTGCTATAATATCCTTTTTGAGGTATGGTGACTAGAACTGTACTCAGTACTCCAAATGAGGTAGCACCATTGATTTATACAGGGGCATTTTGATACTGGCTGATTTGTTTTCATTTCCTTTCCTAATAATCCCAAGCATAGTGTTAGCCTTTTTTATTGCAGTCACACACTGTCTCGACATTTTCATTGAGTTATCTACTATGACTCCAAGATCTCTCTCTTGGTCAGTCTCTGCCAGTTCAGACCCCATCAATGTGTATATATAGTTAGGATTTCTGGCTCCAGTATGCATCACTTTGCACTTGGCCACATTAAACCCCATTTGCCACATCGATGCCCACTCGCCCATCCTCGACAGATCCCTTTGGAGTGCCTCACAATCTTCCCTGGTTCTCACCACCCTGAACAACTTCATGCCACCTGCAAATTTAGCCACGTCACTGCTTACTCCCAACTCCAAATAATTAATAAACAAGTTAAAAAGCATCGGACCATGTACTGATCCCTGTGGTACCCCACTGCTTACCACCCTCCACTGAGAAAACTTCCCATTTATACTCACTCTCTGTTTCCTATTAATTATCCAGTTTTTGATCCACAAAAGGACTTTTTATCCCATGACTATTGAGCTTTTATCCCATGACTATTGAGCTTATTTAGGAGCTTTTGATGAGGAACTTTATCAAAAGCTTTCTGGAAGTCAAGGTAAACAACATCTATTGGGTCCCCCTTGTCCATGTGTTTGTTTACTCCTTCAAAGAACACTAACTGGTTAATGAGACAAGATCTTCCCTTACAGAACCCATGCTGAGTCTTCCTCAATAGTTTTTGTTCAGCAATGTGCCTACTAATTCCTTCCTTAATAACAGTTTCCACCAACTTACCCGGCATTGACATCAGACTGACTGGCCTGTAATTTCCCGTATCTCCTTTGGAAACCTTTTTAAAGATGGGAGTGACATCAGCTGCCTTCCAGTCCTCAGGAATGCAGGCAGGTTATATATTTTTGTCAGGAGATCCACAAGTTCACATTTGAGTTCTTTCAGAACTCTCAGATGTATGCCATCTGGGCCTGGTGATTTATTAGATTTTGTCTATCAGTTGTCCTCTCTCATCACCTCAATCTGACTCAGGTCTTTCAACACCCTTCCTGAAATCAGTGGCTCTGGAGTGGGCAAGCACTTCTCATCTTCCACAGTGAAGATAGAGGCAAAAATGCATTCAGCTTCTCAGCCATTTCCCTATCATCCTTCAGTAGTCATTTTACTCCTTGGTTATCCAAGGGCCCCACTGCCTTCCTGGCTTGTTTCCTGCTTCTTATGTATTTGAAGAAAGTTTTATTGTTGGTCTTTACGTTTTTTGCTATATGCTTGATGCTTCTCATATTCCCTTTTTGCCTGCCTGATCACAGACTTGCATTTTATTTGCCACAGCCTGTGTTCCCTTTTATCAACCTCACTGAGACTAGCTTTCCACTGCTTAAAGGAATCCTTGCTACCTTTTACAGCATCCATTACTGTGTTTGTTAATCATGCAGGCTTTTTTCTGTACCTATCTGTGCCTTTCCTAACCTGCAGTATATATTTTTTCTGAGCTTCTAGGATTGTAGTTTTAAATAGTCTCCAAGCTTCCTCAATGGTTTTGACCCTTTTTACTTTTCCTTTCAGTTTCTTCCTCACATGTCCCCTCATATCAGAGAAGTTACCACTTTTAAAGTTAAAAGTGGTTGAGTCAGTCTTTTTGGGCGACTCCCTGTTTATACAAATGTTAAACTCAATAACATTATGGTCACTGTTCCCAAGTGGTGCAATCACTTTTACATCTCTCACCAGGTCCTGGGCGTTATATAGGATCAAATCCAGGATCACCTCTCCCCTGGTAGGTTTTGTGACCATCTGTTCCATAGCACAGTCATTAAGAGTATCTAGAAACTCAATCTCTTTTTCCCAACTTGAACACATATTGACCCAAACAAGGTGTGGGTAGTTCAAATCGCTTATTATGACATAGTTATTTTGTCTAGCCACTATCTTTAATTCATTCATCATTTTATAATCCTCCTCTATGTTTTGATCGGGTGGGCGATAACAGACGCCCAGTGTTAAACTTCCTTTTGGGCCCACTATTTCAACACATAGCATTTCCAGAAGTGAATCCAATTCTCTTACCCTCTCAGTCTTACTGGACTGTATACCCTCTCTGACATACAGAGCCACCCCACCTCCAACCCTTCCCCCTCATCCCTTTGATATAATTTATAACCAGGAATCACTGTATGTCATGAGTACTGCTGAGGATGAGCTCCTGGCCCCAGCAGAACCTACACCTGACCTTGATGAAGCCCCAGAGCCAGTCAGTGTATCCTTGCTGCCCATCTCAGCAACAGCTGAGGAAGAACAATGCCTGGCAGACAGCCCCCCTGATTCGCCTCCACAGGTGGTATGCTTAGCATCCCAGTGAAGGGAGGCACGCCTGCGTAGTAGGTGGTCCCTCTGCCCTCAGATCTAGCAGAAGCCAGGATGCACACACTGAGCGCCAATTGACAGTGGCACCTGCAGGGTATTTAGCTCCCCACCTGATGCTGGTTCCTTGTGCCAGCAACTAGTCAACTTGACAACACTTCTGCACCTGCCTCACCCGTGTTTCCATTTCATAACTCATGCTCTGAACTCTCAGCTCCCTGACCCTGGCTTTGAATTACTATGCTCTTGGTTCATGCTTTGGACTCTTGTTATCAGGCTCCTGTTTTGCTACCCCTCAGCTCTGACCTCAGACTGGACTTGGACTCTCTCTCGCTGCCTGCACCCCAGCCCATGACACCATATCCCACTGACTTTCCTCATCCCACCAAGTTTCTGAAATACCCACAATGTCTATTTCTTCCCCCAATTCCAAGCATTCCAACTCCCTGATTTTACCTCGGACACTTCTAGCATTTGTATATAAACATCTACAGTCTCCCATGCATGTTAAGCCCACAAACTTCCTCTTGCTGCCTCTAGACCATGCCAGGCAGTCCATATCATTAGCTAGTCTCAGTGGACAATTCTAATCCATTTCCTTGTAGAAAAGTAACAGCTACCCCTTCATCTCTTTGAGATGAGCCATCCCGAACCAGAGACTTTTCATCTCCTGTCGGCTTTCCCCCAATATTCAGTTTAAAAACTGCTCTGCCACCTTTTTGATTTTTACTGCCAGCAGCCTGGTTCCTTCTCAAGACAAGTAGAGACTGTCTCTTTTGTACAGCTCCCTCTTTTTCCAAAAAGCATCCCAGTGCCTAACAAACTTGAACCCTTCCCCCCTACACCATCATCTCATCCACGCATTGAGACTCCTGATCTGTACCTGTCTTTCCGGCCTTGTGTGTGTGGAACAGGGAGCACTTCAGAGAAGACTACCTTGGAGGTCCTGGCCTTGAGTTTTCTGCCTAGCAGCCTAAATTTTTCCTCCAGGACCTCACAACTGCATTACCCCACATCGTTGGTGCCAACATGTACCATGACCACTGGCTCCTCCCCAGCACTATCTACCATCCTATCTAGAACTTGTGTAAAGTCTGCTACCTTTGCACCAGGCAGGCAAGTCACCACACAGTCAGTATGTGGGTTCGCCACCCAGCTGTCTTCCTGCCTAAGGATCAAATCACCAACTACCAAGAGCCCCCCTCCCTCCCTGCCCAGGGATGGTTCCTTGGTGCGAAAGGATACCCAGGGCTATTTTTGGGCAGAAACGCACAGGAACGGAGTACTGGCTGGCTCCCAAGTTGGCCACGCCCAGCAGGAACTCATTAGCATAATAGGCCACACACAACTGCAGAAACTTATTAGGATTGGCTACATTAGGGGTGTGTGGCCTAACAGGCAAAGGAGTTCCTGCTCCAAAAAAAGCCCTGCGTTTTGATAACAAACAAGGTAAACAGAATAAGAAGCAAAAGGTGAGTGTGACTGGATGACCACACTTCTGGTAGCACGAGGGTGTGGCCTAATATGCTAATGAGCTGTGCTGTAAGGGGTATGGCCTAATATGCTAACGTGTTCCTGTTGTTGGGTATGGCCTATTATGCTAATGAGTTCCTGCTGGGCTTTTTCTATAAGACAAGCCCTGAGGATACCCATTTACCAGCTGAAGCAGAGGTCCCTTCTGAGGGCACATTCCCCTTATCTGCAGCATAGTGTCCTGTTTCCTCTTGACCCTCATGCTCCCTGACAGTGGTGGGGATGCCATATTCAGAGTGGGACATATCTAACTGTCAGGTAGTCCTGCCATGATGGATGGAGCAGGGGGGAGGACGGGCTGTGGGCGCCATTGTGGCGTGTAGGGCGGGAGGTTGGGATCGTGGGGGTGTAGATTTATGCACCTGGTGTGTTAGAATGGAATGTGAGTCCGGCAGGCTCTATCTCTGGTAGACTTAACACTTTGACCTTGGTGGAGACAGGCTGCAAGCTTCCTATCGCTTTCAAAGCTACAGCTTGGCTGAGAACAATGGGGGCGGTGGGAACTTCATTAGTGTAGTAACTTTCGATTCCCATCCGCATACTAGTCCCTGATTGGCGGAAAGGGGGGGTCCCCATTCACCCCCTTTCTGGTATAACCGCTTGCTTTGTGTAACCAAGTTATTCTGAACAATGTATCTGCTCCAGTAACCTTTCTATTGCAGCATTATAATAAACGCTATTCTTGCTTGAATAAACAAGACCTGGTGTTTGGCTGACTAAGTTAGGGCTTCTGACAGTTTGTTCAGAATCCTCAATTTTCGGGACTGGTCGGAAACCCATGGCTCCAAAATGAGTGGCGGTGAAGAAGACACTCTCCCGATTGAAGATGAAAAGAAGGAGGATAAGAAACCTCCTGTGAAGAACGTACCCACGGAGGCCCCTGACACTTATGTGCCGGTGACACGGGGGCAGGAGTACGACTTCGGAGGGCCCTACGGGGATCCGTATGGGGCAGCCTATGGTGGGGTGACCACCCGAGTCAAACACAGACGAGACTGGGTGAAGCCCCTGGCAGAAACCCATGAGACCTGGTTTGGAACCCCAAGAGCGTCGGTGAGGGTGAGCCACACCGAGAGATCGGTCCGCAAACTGGTCACGGCCGAGGGACTGGAAGACACCGGCCGAGACTCCGAGGACCTGGAAGGCGCCGTGGTGAGACGGAGGTGGAGTGGTGAGCCGAGCCAAGACCGCCTGATGCGCATCTTAGATGAATCCCTCGCACGCATCCCCCAGATGATCGCAGAGGGCATCTGGGAAGAGCGAGAGCGGCAACGGCGAGAGGAACCACCCGGTCAACCTCCCCAAGACCAACGACAGGCACCAGGTCCAGACCAGCAGAACGTACCAGCTCAACCCCCCGCTCAGCCCGCGGGGCCGGGGCCGCAGGGACCGCCGGGGCAGCCACCCCCTCGCCCATGGGGGTTCCTGCCACCGAAGCCTGCGGAACTCCTTGATGCGGACTTTGATGGGGACCCAGAGAAATTTCCTTTCTTCCTGGTGAGGGCAGAAAGATTTATTGAAACCTGGGGCCACCTATTTCAAAGCGAAGACCGCATTGTAGATGTCATAGCATCACACCTGAAAGACGCGGCAGCTGACTGGTATGTAGGACTCCACCAGGCTGACGGGCGAGAGCTGAGGGAAATTGACTCTTTCATGTGGGCCATGAAAGAACAATTCGAGGATGTGAACGCCAACAAGACGGCCAAAGCAGCAATACGAGCCATCAAGCAAGGCGCGAAATCAGTGAGGGATTATACAGCGGAATTTCGCAGGTGTGCGGCCAAGATCCGAGGGGTGCAAGATGGGACCCTCGCGGAGCACTACAAGTTGGGGCTAAATGCGGAGATTCGTCGGTCGGTCACAAAGACCCAAGACCCAGACACATTGACAGGCTGGATACAAGCGGCCATCACCATGGAAAACCGCTTGAAAACCATCAAACTGGATGACGCAGCAGCGATGAATAAGGGGGCCAATCGGGCCCTACATCGGCTGGGCGCGGGAGGAATCCAACACCGAACCCGAAGCCTAAAGACGGCACGAGAGAACTCCGGATGAAGCAAGGTCTCTGCCTTAAATGCGGAGAAGGGGGCCACTTTGCAGCGAACTGCCCAGGCTCCCCCGCATCACCTGGGGTCGCCAAGGGAGTCAAGAAGAAGTTCGACACTTCCACACCAAAGCCGGTGGCGAAGCCAAGAGGGGCGAAAGCTTTGCAAGCCAAGCCGCTCAGCGAGGCATCGGATTCATCGGATGGTGAGACCGTGCAGCCGGGAAACGAGACGGACCTGCTGTAAACAGCGCTGAACAGCAGGTCCCGGACTCCCAGGCGCAAATCCCGGTGAGCAGACCCCCCTCTCTTTTCTTTCTCACAGTGACTTTAATGGACCCGGGTCTATTGACCCATGTGAGAGTGCGAGCTCTCATTGACTCTGGGTGTGGGAGAGACCTCATCAACCCCACACTGGTGACGGGACTGGGGGCAAAAGTAGTAAATTGAACGACCCCCTGATTTTCACGCAAATGGATGGCTCTACAATGAAAGAGCCTTGCAAATACGAGACTGTTCCCTTGTGGGTGGGGATTGGGCACCACTGGGAGGAGAGGCCCTTCGTTGTTACCCCTTCTGCCCGATTCCCCCTAGTACTCGGGAGCGCATGGTTCTTCGATCACGACCCACATATTATATGGGGGGAAGGGAAAGTGAATTTCATCGCCAAGAAATGCCAGTCCCACCTATGGAAGCAGGAGTGGGGTGCCCCGATGGGGGGGGAGTCCCTGGTGACGGCGGGGGTGGCAGAAGCAGAACTAGAGATGATTCCATCAGAGTACCGCGATTTAGCTTCCGTCTTTGGGGAAGAGGAAGCCGATGAACTACCCCCCCATAGAAACTCTGACTGTGCGATTGAAATCTTGCCGAACCAAAAACTGCCTAAAGGGAAGTTGTATTCCATGAGCCCTTCGGAAAAGGTAGAACTAAGGAAATTTATTGACAAGAACTTGAGCAGGGGGTTTATCAGACCGGCCTCATCCCCGTTCGCAGCCCCCGTCCTATTCCGGAAAAAAAGGACGGGGGTTGCGTTTATGCACTGACTATCGAGGCTTGAATGCAGTTTCTAACACGAATGCTTACCCCATGCCCCTAATTAAGGACTTATTAGCTGCGGTGGCTGGGGGAAAAGTTTTCTCGAAACTCGATCTCCGAGATGCCTATTTCAGGGTGCGAATAAGGGAGGGGGATGAATTCAAAACAGCGTTTAACACCCCCTTGGGGCAATTTGAATACTTAGTCATGCCGTTCGGCCTTCAGGGAGCACCAGGAGTATTCATGAATTTAATCAATGAGGTGCTCCACAAATACTTGTTCAAGGGGGTCCTTGTTTACCTTGATGACATACTTCTGTATTCCCCTGACCTGAAATCCCACGTGAAGTTGGTGCGAGAAGTTTTACAAACGTTGCACAAGCATAAACTCTTTGCTAAGCTGTCTAAATGTGAATTTCACAAGTCAGAGATCCCGTTCCTGGGCCACCGCATATCGCAAAAGGGGATTGAAATGGACCCCGACAAAATAAAAGATGTAGTGGGGTGGGAGCCACCCAAAACTCGGAGACAACTCCAGGGGTTCCTCGGATTCGCGAACTTTTACAGATCATTTCTCTCGAACTTTGCTCAAGTGGCTCTTCCCCTAACTGATCTGCTTAAAACAAAGGGGAAGTCACCAGACTGCACTCGACCCGGAGCCAAGCTAGACTGGTCCCCGGAATGCCAACGTGCGTTTGACCGGTTAAAACGGCTTTTTACGTCGGAGCCTGTGTTAGCTCATCCCAATGAACTTAAGAAATTCATTGTGCAAGTAGACGCTTCTGACGTTGCTATGGGAGGGGCGATCCTCCAAGAGGGGGATGACGGTAAACTGCACCCCCTTGCATATGTTTCCAAAAAGTTTAACGATACTGAACGGAATTGGTCGGTGTGGGAAAAGGAAGCGGGATCGATCTGCTTAGCGTTGGCGACCTGGCGACATTGGTTGGAGGGGGCGCGGGTTCCCTTCGAGGTATGGACTGATCACAAAACCCTCGAGCTCCTCCGCTCCCCTCGTTCCTTGAATGCCAAACAGCTGCGCTGGGCTGATTTCTTCTCCAAGTTTAATTTCACTTTGCACCATTTCCCGGGGAAATCTAACTCGCTGGCTGATGCACTGTCACGCCTCCCACAACATGACAGTAAGAGGGAGGAGATTCGTGACTCTGTTTTCACGCCCTCCCAGTTGGGAGGAGCAGTAACCACTCGGAAGCAAGCCAGGCAATCCTCTCCGCCCCCAAAGCCCCCTCCTGATGACTGGACTGCGAAATTCTCTACCGCTATGTCTGACGCTGATGGGGAGGAGGTAAAGGGGGAGGAGGGAGTTACTCAAGATGCGCATGGCTGCTGGAGGAAGAATGGTAAACTGTTTGTGCCCAGCTCTCTGCGGGGGAGGTGATGGGCTGGGCGCACGGCTCGAAACTGGCGGGGCACACGGGGTTTGTAAAATCCCTCCAACTCTTACAGAGACAATTCTGGTGGCCTGGGCTACGAAAGGACATTTCGTTATTCACTTCGGCTTGCCAAACGTGCTTGATGAGCAAGCCCAGACCCGGTAAACCCCCAGGAGCTCTACAACCCCTCCCCACACCAGCTCGTCCATGGGAAGTGATCTCTATGGACTTTATTACTGACTTGCCCCCCAGTGGGGGGAACACAGTCATATGGGTGATTGTGGATCTGTTCACTAAGCAAGCCCACTTCGTTCCGTTTGCCTCGCTCCCTTCGGCCAAGAAGCTGGCCTCGGCGTTCTTACAACACGTAGTGAGACTCCACATGTTACCTGCTAAAGTGATCTCGGATAGGGGGGTGCAATTTGTTTCTCATTTCTGGGGTGAACTGATGTCACTGTTGGGGGTGGAGAGGGCGGTTAGCAGTGCGTACCACCCAGAAACTGATGGGCAGACTGAACGTGTGAATCAAACCCTTGAGCAGTACTTAAGGTGTTTTACTAATTTTCAACAGGACAATTGGCACTCCCTTTTGCCTTTGGCTGAGTTCTGTTACAATAATACTCAGCACTCCTCTACTGGCATGTCTCCCTTTAAGGCGGTCCATGGATATGACGCCCCGCCTTTGCCATTTTTGAATTCTCCCGACCTCCCGGCGGGAGATGCTGGTGACTGGTGTAAACAACTGCAATCGGCGTGGTCGTCCTTAGCCAAAACCCTGGAGGATGCAAAGGAAGCCTATAAGACCCAGGCTGATAAGAAACGTAACCTGTCCTGGGTTCCTAAATGTGGGGAGTTTGCTTATTTGTCCACGCAGAATTTACGGGGTATTCAACCGAGCCGCAAACTCGGATGGAAATTTGTTGGACCTTTTGAAATTGTGAGAGTAATTAACAATGTGACTGTGGAACTTGCCTTGCCTAAGTCTCTAAAATCTGTTCATCCTATTTTTCATGTAAGGCTTCTATGCCGGGCGCCTGAGGAGAACAAATGGAGACCGAGACAGCCCGCCCCACCTCCGCTGTTGGTGGGGGGGGAACCTCACTACGAAGTTTCACAGATTTTGGACTCTAAGATTTCTCGCAATCACTTGTTTTATCTGGTTGAATGGGTTGATTTCGGGCCTGAACAGAGGGAATGGGTGCGGGCGGAAAATGTTCTGGCCCCCCGGATGGTCCGGGCTTTTCACAAGCTGTACCCCCACAAGCCAAAGGGGTAGGTTTATTTTCGAGAGGGCTGCATGTCAGGTAGTCCTGCCATGATGGATGGAGCAGGGGGGAGGACGGGCTGTGGGCGCCATTGTGGCGTGTAGGGCGGGCGGTTGGGATCGTGGGGTTGTAGATTTATGCACCTGGTGTGTTAGAATGGAATGTGAGTCCGGCAGGCTCTATCTCTGGTAGACTTAACACTTTGACCTTGGTGGAGACAGGCTGCGAGCTTCCTATCGCTTTCAAAGCTACAGCTTGGCTGAGAACAATGGGGGCGGTGGGAACTTCATTAGTGTAGTAACTTTCGATTCCCATCCGCATACTAGTCCCTGATTGGTGGAAAGGGGGGTCCCCATTCACCCCCTTTCTGGTATAACCGCTTGCTTTGTGTAACCAAGTTATTCTGAACAATGTATCTGCTCCAGTAACCTTTCTATTGCAGCATTATAATAAACGCTATTCTTGCTTGAATAAACAAGACCTGGTGTTTGGCTGACTAAGTCAGGGCTTCTGACACTAACAAGTCCCCAAGAGTCTTATCCATGTGCCTAACTGACGGTCTCTGCTTCTCCAGGTCAGCCACCTTGACCTCAAGGGAGCAAACTCGTTCCCTGAGAACCAGGAGCTCCTTGCACTGGGCACACCCAAGACTTCTGTCCAGTGGGCAGACAGTGATACATGTGACACTCTGTGCAAAACACTGGATAGCCCCCAACCCCATGCTGGCATTCTGGCTTCATAATTGCTTTTAAAATAATAATTATATATAATCCCCCTTTTAAAACCCTTTGTATTTATGTGGTTCTCCTTGTAGAAGTCTACTTACCTTACTGGGAACCCAATGAGACTAGAGCCCTGACTTTCTGGCTCTTCCCAGATTTCTTACAGAGTCCATAGGCCAAGAGCCCTTTGGTTGTCACCCTTCAGCTCTTTGGTTGTCACCCTTAAATAGAAGCCACCCCCCCGCAGAGGGCGTGGCCATCAGCTATTCAGATTCACCCAGGCATTCAATTACAGTCAAACAATGACCCTTTCTCACTCTATCTCAAGCAGCCAGGACTCTGCAACAACTCAAAACCCACCCACACACTCCCAAACACAGTCCCCCCACACAGTACCCTCTCAGCTATATCACCTCAGCTGAAATCAAATAAAAAACACTCAACCCTCTAGCAGCTCTATCTCCTGCTCCTTCTCAGAGTTCAGCTGGGTCAGTGAGAAGGGGGGGCAGGAGAAGAAACAATACAAGTGCATGGCATCAACACCTATGCACCAAAAAAAGGAACAAAACTTGATGGATGGTAACTGCACAGAGAAGGCTAAATGAAACCTCACTGCCTGTTTTGTCCCAATATTATAACATCACTATATTATAATGAAAAAAATTGTGTCATAATGCAATCAACATTATGCTTTTTAAAAAGATTAGCAGATTGCTGAGGGGACAACCTGGAGGGTGGGTGGGAGGGCAGGTGGGGGTGAACATGTGAAAATGAGGACACAAAAGGTGGGAATTCCTCACTGAAAACCTGCGAGTTCAGGTCTGAAGGGTAAAAAAAAATGCGGAAAAAGTGGATTTGGAAAATGCAGGGAAACAGAGTACTAAATTCAGATCTACTTGTAGGGAGGCAAAAGGTTGTGCTGAAAATTTTACAAACTTTGATTATTTAAGAACACTGATGGGGAGGTTTGCACTTGTGCAGAAATGGTCTCACTGTGGACAACGTGAAAATGTCCAGAATATTTTAATGATTTAAAGATTACCGTCTAGCACAGAGGTGTGGAACTCCTTTGTTATGCGGGCTGGATCTGACATAAATGTCACTTCGTTGGGTCAGGTAATGTGTGCCATAAAATGTAACACAAGGTACTGGAAATATAATCTTTATAAAGATGGTTTCAGATGCTGAAAGGCAGTAGCAGGCATGATTGGATAAGGTGTGATATGCAGAGGGGTTGAGATATCAGCATTGGTATGATATACAGAGGTGTGGAGATATCAGCATTGGTAATGAGACAGGAAACCTAGGTCTCAATTTGGTACAGGAGGATTCAGTCCAGGAGAATTCAAAGAATAAATGGAAATGTCTGAAGAAGTGAGCAGTGAATCACAAAAGCACATACCCTACCTTAATCTTTAAAGGTGCTAGTGGACTCTTACTCTTTCTACCACTATTAGAAACCACAACATTAGAAACCAATGTTATTTAACATCTATATGCTGCCCCTTGCCCAGTTAGTCTGGAGTTATGGGCTGGGCTGCCATCAGTATGCTGATGACACTCAGCTTTATCTGTTAATGGATGGTCATCCATCCTCCATTCCTGGAAATCTGGCTGAGGCTTTGGATGGTTGGATGGTTGCAGTAGAGTCAACTGAAGTTAAATCCATCAAAGACGGAGGTCCTGTACCTGGGTCATGGGGGCTTGGAGGTGGGCACCAGGCTTCCCAAACTGGAAGGGACACCTCTGGTGCCGGCCCAGTCAGTGAAGAGCCTGGGAGTAACACTGGATACCTCCTTATCTATGGAGGCCCAGGTTGCTATAGTCACCAGATCTGCATTTTTCCATCTTAGGCAGATCAGGCTACTGAAGCCCTATCTCTCCCCCCAGGACTTAGCTACAGTGACCCATGCAATGGTCACTTCCAGGCTTGATTACTGCAACTCGCTCTACGCAGGCTTCCCCTTGAAGTTGATCCAGAAATTAAAGCTGGTACAAAATGCAGCAGTGCGCCTGCTAACGTTGACGCATGTGTGGGCCCACATTCAGCATGTGCTTTGTCAGCTGTATAGGTTGTCAGTTGAGTACCAGATCCACTTCAAGGTGTTGGTAATTACCTGCAAAGCCTTATACAGCCTGGACCAACATACCTAAGGGACTGCCTCTTCCCATATACACCTCAGAGAGTGTTACGCTCTGAGAGTCAATATCTCCTGGTGATCCCTGACCCAAAGAACATATGCCTAGCCTTGACCAGGGCCAGGGCTTTTTCTGCCCTGGCCCCCACCTGATGGAACATAAAAATCAATATATGTTTTAATGTGTTTTAAATTTTATTGTAATTATTAAAATGTTGTAACCCGCCCTGAGCCCGTTTACGGGATAGGCGGGATATAAATGCAATAAATAAATAAATAAATATTCAAAAACCAGTCGGGGAACATTTTAACCTTTCAGGGCATTCAGTTGCTGACCTGAGAGTAGCAGTTCTCTTACAAAGGAATTTCAAAGGGAGATTAGAAAGAGCGACTGCTGAATTGCAATTGATCATGAAGCTCAAGACAATGCAAACTCCTGGTCTGAACTGAGACCTAGGTTTCTTCTCTCATTACCAAATGCCTGCTATTGTCTTTTGGCATCTGAAATCACTTCACTCTCTAAGATATAAGGACAGATAGACTTACATTCCAGCTTTACTCACATTCCAGCTGTATCTGAAGAAATGAGCAGTGATTCATGAAAGCTCATGCCCTGCCACAATTTTTTTTAGTCATTAAGGTGCTGCTGTACTCTTGCTCCTTTTCACTAATAAAGAACGCAAGCTGTACTGTTAGGTCCCCCTATCTGTTAGAAATGGAAAGGGAGATCTCTCCAAGTGCCATGGGATGGAGACATATTCTCTCTCTCTCTCTCTCTCTCTCTCTCTCTCTCTCTCTCTCTCTCTCTCTCTCTCTCTCTCTCTCTCTCTATTATACCTGGAATAAAACACTTTTTAGTCTTAAACACAGGACTGGTCGACTCCCCCCACACACACACATACCTAGAATAAAAGGTTTTTTTGGCCTTAAACAAAGGACTCCCCTCCCCATAGCTGGAATAAAATATTTTTTCATCTTAAAACACAGGACTTTCTCTCTTTTTCTGGCATGCTGCCCCTGGCTCCCTGGTGTTCTTAAAAGTCCCATGAGACACCATTTCCCTCCCTCTGTCTCTTTCTGTCCCCTCCCTTCCCAGAGGGGGAGGGAGAGGAACCCTCAGGTCATTGCAGGAAGGCTTTCTCTCTTTCCTCTGAAGCAGGAACTAGGAGCGACTGGCCAGAAGGAGCTGCAATGTTAGAAATAGGAAGCAGAAAGAAGCACAGTCAGCTGCTCTTGGGCTGGATTGCAGCCCTGTGTGGGCCACATCCAGCCCGCAGGTCATATGTTTGACACCTCTGTTCTAGCACATATTCTGAAAGGACAGTTTTATGTTTTTTTTCTAGAACAATAAAATGTATGATGACAGTTTGGTATATTTCTTAGTTACAGTAAAGCAGTTAAAGTATGGTTTTCTTCATGGGAAGAAAGGAGGGGGTAATGTTCAGCAATCCATTTGATTCAACAACAAATCCATTTGGTATTTTATATTAGTACCAGGATGCTAGACACTGGAAGACTTCCAGTCCAGGTTTTACTCAGGCCTGGAGATAAGCTGGCTAGAAGAACTGCTATGAAGGATCTGGTAGACCTTATGCTCCTTCATTCATTTGCCCAGAATAAAGTTACTAGATGTTTATTAAAGAGATCATCAGCATCTTCCTGGATGATGGCAGCATCTTACATTTGGCAGGTCCAGTTTTTCATGCCTCTGTAGTGGAAAGGGAAACCTGCTGAAATCCCTGTTCTCTCTTGCATCCAGTCACTCTGTTCAACTTGAAATATTTCCTGTACGTAGAGCTGCTAGCTCCAGGTTGGGAAATACCTGGAGATTTCGGGGATGGAGCTTGAGTAGGGTGGGGTTTGAGGAGGGAAGGATTTCAATGGGGTATAATGATGTAGAGTCCATCTTCCAAAGCAGCCACTTTCTCCAAGTGAACTGATCTCTGTTGCATGGAGATCAGCTGTAATACCAGGAAATCTCCAGCCACTACCTGAAGGCTGGCAATCCAACTTGAACAAGACGGCCTAATTAGTGAGGGCCATGGAGGAACTATTTCCTTTCTCTTGTTCCAACATACCTGTCATTATTCCTCAAAAGAATCTGTATGTCTGTTACAGTTTCAAAAGTAATTTCTGGTGATATAGCTGCGTTGGTCTGAAGCAGCAGAACAAAGTCTGAGTCCAGTGGCACCTTTAAGACCAACAATGTTTTATTCACAGTATAGGCTTTCATGTGCAAGCACACTTCGTCAGATACAGTGGGAAGAACCTCCTCATTTGTTGAAAATACACTTTAAAAAATGAACCTTATATACCCAAAAGTAGGGTTTTGACTCTTGTGATAAACATTTCCCATTCTTTGCCCTCACTACTGAATTCTGAAATGAAACCTGAACTCCAAAATGGTGCCACTACTTGGTCTGTAAAATGGAATGTTCCTGCCCTCCCCATTCCACCAATACAGCACACTTTCACTGCCAAGCAGTGTCCCCTCTAAGCTGAGTTAGTGTGAGCTAGCTCACAGTTTTTTAGCCTCCGGCCAGGGCCAACTCGCCCACTAGGCGAGCTAGGCGCTCGCCTAGAACACGCCAGCCCTCAGGGGAACCAAATGCCCCCCGGCCCCCCCTTAAGCCCTGCCGCTGCCCTAACCGGGTGCCTGCTGCCACCGCCTCCCAATACAGAGCACCCGGCCGGGGTGCAGGAGGTGGCGGCGCAGCTCACCTGCCCTCCCCCCTGGCTGGTGGAGAGGACGGACGGACAGGGTGCCCTGCGCTCTGGCAGAAGAGTGCTGGGAGGGGCACTGGGCAGCCTGGGAAAGGTACTGCCAGCCCGCGCGGAAAGGTACTGAGGCAGGGCGGGTGCTCTCCACATGGCCAGGCCACCCCACTCCAGAGGCGCGAGGCAAGCGCCCAGAGCTCGGCCTCGGCCTTGAACTCCCCCCCCCTGGTGCCCAGGTCTCTCCTCCTCCATGCTCAGAGGGAGCCCAAGAAGGAGCGCGCATGGGGGGGTGAGGGGCAGCGGGGGGAGAGGGAATGCACTCGATGGGTCCAGGATGCACGTGCCATGGGGGAGCCTCTCTGACCCGCCCCATCAAGCAAGCAAGCCCCTCCATCCGGGAAGCCCAAAAAAGGAGGGCTGGGTAGGTGGGTGGGGGGAATAATGCCCCAGCAATGACCTGCACCCACCTTAGTCACCCATCTCCGCGCAGCAGCCAGGCAGCCCGCCAGCCCTTTGGAGGCTCCCACTTCACCTGGCTGCGTGTCCCCAGCGGCGGCGCGGGGGGAAGGGGAGGAGGCGGAGTCCTCCCCTTCCATCCCAGCCAGGAGTCACTCCAGAGCGTGCCTTCCTGGCAAGAGTCAGTCATTCGGGCAGAGTGTTGGGGCTGCCGGCAAAGCATCCTTTTTCCCCCGGGGCGAAGCGGAGCTGGCAGCTGCAGCTCTCTCGCCCGAGCCCTGCCTGGAGGTTGGCAACCCTATAATTGGCGCACGCGGGGGGTGTGCCAGAAGGTAGCCCTGCCTAGGGCGTGAAAAACCCTCGGGCCGGCCCTGCCTCCGGCTCACACATTTTTGTCTTAGCTCAGGAAGGATGGCTCCAGAGCAAACTAATTTATGCAGCAGCCCAATCGCTTGCTCACAACTTTAATGCCAGCAGCTCACAAAGTAGAATTTTTGTTCACAAGACTCTACAGCTTGGAGGGAACATTGCATGCCAAGCTATGCCAGCTGGTTTTTTTTTGTTTTTTGTTTTGTTTTTGTATCACTTGCACATAAAAGCACTCTCTGGCAATTTATAAACTCATCACTCACCTGATTGTGTTGAAGAGCACTTGTAATAAACATAAAAATTTCGATTCTGACCATGTATGGTATCATTTCAGTTCTTGTATTCTTGATAGACTGTGTTACTACGGCTAAAAATTCAGCTGCCATCTGGTGCTAGACCATGGCTTTTTTATTTCTTGTTTCAGTGTTCTACTTGGCAGAGTGTACAAATCACAGAATTCAGTCTTTCTTCATGAGATCACCAGTTTGGAAAATGATCCATGGTAACTGCAGCCAATAATCCTGCTTTGGGATGACTCTGCAGTGGTCTCAGTTAAATTAATGGCATACAACCGACAGATAGTTTTGGTCGGGTAACTATAGCCGTATCTGCATTTGCATTTTAAATCAATTGTGTGCTACTGTGACAGCGTCTTTCTCTATGCTTGTTTGAAGAGTTGTTTGGAGAAGATTCTTTTAAAGCAGTGTGGAGGTGCAATGACAGTGGACCCGCCCTGAGAAGGCGATAAACAGATGTGGATATGCGAAACTGTGCTTGCACTGTTGAGGTGTGAAAACGACACCAAATGCGGACAGTTTTTTTGAAGACGGAGTCAAAAGGTGGGGACATTGGTGGGGAAGACTAATGCAGATATGGCCTTAGTCACAGAACTCCTGTTACACTATAATTGACATCTTGTTGAATTGCATGAGACATGCATCTTGAACTACATCCTTATTCTTTTAAGTTTTTCCACTTTTAAAAAGGCTGATACATGTAAGGATAAAATGTACATTGCTACTTCTGCTCTGTTTGCATCATGTATAGACAGATGTCTTTTTACTTCTGAACTTCCATTCAGTTTTTATAGACTTTTCTCAGTTACTTTGGGCCAATCAAACACTCTCAGCCTAACCTACATCACAGGGTTGTTGTGAGGATAAAACAAAGGAGAGAATAACAGTGTAAGCTGCTTTGGGTCCCCATTGGTGAGAAAGACGGGAGATAAATAAAATAAAAGAAACCATATGATTTTAAAAGAGGTAAGGTCCCAGGTACCATTAGAGTACATTAGATATCCTAATTCCCTTAGCTCATGTAATATAGACAAGTAAAATATTTTAACATGCATTTTAAAGGGATAGATTTGTGAGGTATCAGTCATTATCAAACCAGAAAGTAACCGATTGTCAGTAGCGAGGCACAGATAAAGTCAGGATCAAGCCACAGTAGGAATCAAGGAGAGGGGAAGCCAATAAGGAATTGATTATACAAACTGAAGTTCAGGTGAACTAGATGTC
The DNA here is from genome assembly GCA_029375565.1 of Gekko gecko. Classification (NCBI taxonomy): domain Eukaryota; kingdom Metazoa; phylum Chordata; class Lepidosauria; order Squamata; family Gekkonidae; genus Gekko; species Gekko gecko. The sequence continues at coordinate 116,215,834 of JAPDNY010000007.1, forward strand.
TTCACAGTTCAAGCTGATGTCAGTAGCCAAGAGAAACTTCCAGTGGGATGAGAGCTGGAAACTGAAGCTAGGAATGGGAAGCAGGAGTTGCTGAGGTACAACCTGCACAGATATTTCAGCAATATGACCCATGTACTAGAATGTGAATCATTCAAAATTCATGTAAAATTGGAGACAGAAGATGCTTAAATGGAGCATGGGTGAGCAGAATGGAAGCAGTGAACTCTCTCTCTCTCTCTCTCTCTCTCTCTCTCTCTCTCTCTCTCTCTCTCTCTCTCTCTCACACACACACACACACACAAACACACACACACACTCTTTTCTCAATCATCTCCTCTCTACCACTTTTTTCCTGGTTGTGGTTGTGTCTGGAGATCCACTGGGGGGGGGACAGTTTGGGAAGGAACACACATTTAGGGAAGGATATGACATCACTTCTATCCCACTTTAAATTGCCCCCACCTCTACTTTCTAGGAATTTGGTAGCCACCTTTTCAACACAAACATCTGCCCCTCTCAAGTCTGATTTATCTCTACTGTTGTATAGTGGGTTAGACGCATAAAGAAACCACAGACAGCGATGTAGTGATCAGCATGGTTCGCTATTATACAACACGAGACACTGGTAACTGGCCCGGAGGCCAACTATATACATTAGGGAGGGGCCGCCCCCTGGTACCATTGGCGGGTTTGAATTGCCGCCACCATTCCCATTGGTCCCCCTACGCGGGAGCCAGGAACCTCAGTCCCATTGTTCTCAGGTACTCAAGCTCTGGCTCTTCGTTGATGGCACGATGTTGTCTCCAGACACAACACCCCTTCCCCCATAGTCCCGATCCTGTCTAGGTGACATAGTCCTTCAGGTATGCGGGGGCTCTGCGTTCCCTGGTGGACCGTCGTGGTGTAGGCGTTGGGGTTTCTCTGCAGCCAAGTCTTGGTGGTGTGGTGGGGCCTGCCCCCTCACCTCCTTCCGCTGGGGAAGGGTGCGCCGTCTGGCCCTCGGCTGATGAGGCCTCGGGCATACTGAGCTGCCCGTCGCTGGGGTCCGCCTCTCTGCGGTCTCGTTCCGCCTCGGGCTCTCCCTCAGCTTCTCGTGGGGCCTGCTCCACCTCCCCTTGGTTTCCCCGGTCTCCTACCGTTGGAAGTAGGCGCCGCCTTAGCTGGTCCACGTGGCGCCGCAGAACCTGCCCGTCATTTGTCGACACCTCATAGGAGACAGGGCTGGTGGGGCGGATTACCTTTCCTGCTATCCACTCCGGGCCTCGGGCATAGTTCCTTGCGAACACCGGGTCCTCTGGGAAGAAACCCCGTGGTGCCTCCCGGTCCTCGACCCAGTTCCGTCCTGTTGGAGCCCTGTTGGGGTGCAGGCGGTCCAGGAGGATGGCGGGTCGCCGGCCCATGAGAAGCTCCGCGGGGCAGTGGCCACTGACCGGGTTGGGTGTTGTCCGGTTCGCCAGCAAGAACCGGGCTATGCGTGACTCCCAGTCCCCCTCGGTCAGGCGGCTTAAAGCTTCCTTAGCTGTGCGGACCATGCGTTCCGCTTGGCCGTTCGTGGCAGGGTGGAAGGGCGCTGACCTGATATGCCGGATCAAGTTGTCCCGCAGGAACCGCTGGAATTCCTCGGATGTGAACGCCGGGCCGTTGTCGGAGACGATGGTGTCCGGCAAGCCATGCGTGGCAAATATCTTCCGGAGGGCTCGGATGGTGGCGCTTGCGGAGGTGGAGGAGACTGGACTCACCTCCAGCCACTTGGAGTACGCGTCCACGGTGACCAGGAATGTTAACCCGTGGAAGGGCCCGGCGAAGTCGATGTGGAGCCGGGACCACGGGGTCCTTGTTGACTCCCATGCCTGGGTGGGTGCACATGGTGGGCTTGGCCGGACTTCTTGACAGATCTGGCAACGCTTCACCCAGGCCTCTATTTCCCCATCGATGCCTGGCCACCAGACGTAGCTCCGGGCGAGGGCTTTCATCCGCACGATGCCGGGGTGTGCCTCGTGCAGAGCCTGCAGGACCTGTTGCTGGAGTGCGCTGGGGACTACGACCCGGTCCCCCCACAGCAGGCAGCCCTTGTGTGCCGATAGTTCCTCGCGCCGCGTTGTAAATGCGCTGAACTCCGGGCCCGCCGAGGCCGTAGGCCACCCCCTCACCACCCAGCCGAGAACCCGGGATATGATGGGGTCACGGGCTGAGCGGCGGGCGATGTCCGTGGCCTGGAGAGGGGCGTCTGGAAGACCCTCCAACTGGAGGACATGATGAGCTGGGGCCGGGTCCACCCCTTCGTCTGGCAGGGGAGGCGGCTCAGCGCATCTGCATGTCCCATTGCCTTGCCTGGCCGGTGCTGGAGCGTGTAGTTGTAGCCCGCCAAGAAGATGGACCACCGCAAGACCCGAGGGGATAGTACCTGTGGCATCCGGCGGTCCGCCGCGAAGAGGCCCAGGAGCGGCCGGTGGTCTGTGACGACTGTGAAGGGACGGCCATAGACGAAGTCGTGGAACTTCTTCACCCCGGCCACGACTGCCAGTCCCTCGCGGTCTATCTGGGCGTAGTTCCGCTCGGCCGCAGACAGGGTCCGCGAGTAGTACGCGACCGGGACCTCCCGGCTGTCCGGGAGACGGTGCGCCAGCACGGCTCCCACCCCATATGGAGACGCATCGCAAGCCAAGACCACGGGCAGGGTCTCGTCGAAATGTGCCAGGACCGCGTTCGAGATGAGCAGGGCCTTGACAGCCCGGAATGCAGCAGCCTGATGCGGGCCCCAGACCCAGGGTGCCTTTTTGTCGAGCAACCTGTGGAGGGGCTCGGCTACCGCCGCCTTGTGGGGGAGAAAGGCGTGGTAAAAGTTCAAGAGTCCGAGAAAAGCCTGGAGCTCGGCTTTGGAGGTCGGGGCGGCGCTTCCACGATGGCCTTCACCTTGTCCCGGGCCGGGTGGAGTCCCTCTGCGTTCACCGTGAAGCCCAAGAAGTCGACGGATGATACCCCGAGCTGGCACTTCTCGCGCTTGACCTTGAGGCCGGCGTCCCGGAAACGGCTGAGGACCATGCGGAGGCGGGAGGCGAACTCATCAGGCGTGGCGGCGGCGATCATCACATCATCGAAGAATGGTGTGACGCCGGGGATCCCTTTGAGGAGAGAGTCCATCAGTTGCTGGAAAATTCCGGGTGCCACGCTCACCCCGAATTGCAGGCGATTGACCCTGAAGGCCCCCGGTGCGTTACAATTGTTTGGGCCTCTGCTGTCGGCCCATCGACAGGCAGCTTGGGCCAGATCTAGTTTGCCAAAGATCTTGGCCCCTGCCAAGGTGGCCAGAACATGGCTCACCACCGGGACCGGGTAGGCATGGTCCTGCAATGCCCGATTTATCGTGCATTTATAATCCGCGCAGATGCGGACATCCCCGTTCGGTTTAATGGGGGTCACGATCGGGGTTTCCCACACTGCGTGAGAGACCGGCTCCAACACCCCTTGCGCCACCAGTCGGTCCAGTTCCGCGTCTATTTTGGGTTTTAAGGCAAACGGAACGGACCTGGCACGCATGCGGATAGGGGCCACTGTGGGGTTGAGTTGTAGCGAAACCGGGGGGCCCGTGTATCGGCCCAGGGACCCGTCGAAAACGGATGGGAACTCGCGGCACACTTCCTGGAAGTCGCGGGTTGCGCAATGCTGGACCCCCTCGATCGCGATTCCTAGGGGTCCAAACCAGGCCCTCCCCAGGAGGCTAACTAGGTCGCCCTCGACTACGAGCAAGTCCAAGTGACCCTTGAAACCCCGGTACTGCACCCTGAAACTCCCGACCCCCTTCACTGGCACTCGGTTTCTCTGAAAGTCCATGAGCGTCACGGGTGATGGCCGCAAGCGGGGGCCCCCCTTTGGGCAAATCTGTCTTAATGTGGCCTCCGAAATGATGGAACAGGCGGAGCCCGAATCGAGTTCCATTTGTAAGGGGGCCCCCTCTACTTTGATCCGGACGTATATTTTTGGGGTAGAGGCCTGACTGGGGAGTTTCAGTACCTGTGTTCGGGCGGCCGGGGCGTTGGTCAGTTGGTATAGGTCCTCCTCTGGGGGCGCGCAGTCCTCGAAGTGCGCCTCAGACCTGCGGCGGGGCGGTTTTTGCGCTGCGCGTGATGGCTTGGACCGGCAAACCCTTGCGATGTGGCCCGTGCGGCCGCAGTCCCGACATGTGGCGTCCCGGAACCAGCACGATCTCCTCTCATGCTGCCCTCCGCAGCTGGCACACTCCTGCGCCGCCGAGCCGGGTTGCTTGCGTGCGGAGCTAGCGGACGGTGCTGGCGGGCGATGCTGGGCTAGTGTGCGGTGTACCTCGGGGTCGTCGATGTCGCTGTTCCCGGGGGAGGCCACACGATGCGTCGCGGTGGTGGTGGTCGGGTGTGACCTCTCCCATGCCGTGGCGGTGGCTAACGCTGAGGTGATGGTCACCTTCTCGCCCTCCATTATTCGGCGCCGGAGTTTCTCCTCCCTGAGGCCTGCGACGAAACGGTCGCGGAGAGCCATCTCCAAGTGCTCTCTGAAGGCGCAGTCGGCCGCCAGGCGGTGGAGCTCTCCGAGGAACTCCGCGGCAGTTTCTTTGCCCTGCTGGTTCCGATGCTGGAAAACCACGTGGCATGTCATCTCCGACGGCTTTGGGGAGTAGTAGTTCTGCACGGCCTTTACAATCTCGTCGACCGTGCACTCCTCCACCTTCTTGGGAGAGAGAAGGTATTGGGCCAGATCCACGATCACGGGGCCGCAAGAGCAGAGCAGCAGTCCTCTCTTTCGGTCTTCGTCCGTGATCTGATAGAACACGAAGGCTTGCCGCAAACCCGTGACCCAGGCTCCCCATCGTTGGGGCTGGGAAGCGTCGAACGGCGGTAGCAGCCCGGATCCTGGAGCGATGGCCATTGTGCTAGTCAGCGGCAGCGACACGGCTCTGGATTCACCCTCGGAGGCGCTCATGGAGGATGCCCGTGGAGCGGTGGAGCGAGTCTTCGGTAGCGTTGTCCGACAGCCCGGCTGGAGCGCTCAACAGGATCCCATCCTCGTCGCCATTGTTGTATAGTGGGTTAGACGCATAAAGAAACCACAGACAGCGATGTAGTGATCAGCATGGTTCGCTATTATACAACACGAGACACTGGTAACTGGCCCGGAGGCCAACTATATACATTAGGGAGGGGCCGCCCCCTGGTACCATTGGCGGGTTTGAATTGCCGCCGCCGTTCCCATTGGTCCCCCTACGCGGGAGCCAGGAACCTCAGTCCCATTGTTCTCAGGTACTCAAGCTCTGGCTCTTCGTTGATGGCACGATGTTGTCTCCAGACACAACATCTACATTGACTGTTGTTCAGCCAAGATCACATTTATAAGAATTCAGGCCAGCAGAAACCAATCGATAGTTGGTTGTATGTGTGATTTGTTAGGAAACCCCCCCCCCCGCCAAGAATGCAGTCTTCTGCAACCCATGCTAAGTGGCTGCAGGAGGTACTCACTGGGTTGAAGAGCAAACTAGGAGAATTCCAAAAACTGTATACAAAATGAATGCAATGTATTAGCAGTTTAATATTTCTATTCTTGAACATGCCCAGCTCTGCAATGTTTTCAAAGGTCAATTTGGTATGAGACATCAGTTAGTAGCACAAACTGTTTCTTGTTTCCTAATAATTTTCCCACTGTAGTCTTGCCATTGTATCTTGCCAGCATGTTCTCCATTTCTGTTTCATGATGTGACAAAGACAGGTTTTACTCATGACATGCAGGTTGAAAAAGTAGCCAGACGTGCCAGTTCAAAAAGTAGCCAGTAATGAGGGTGCTGGCATGCAGCTGGAGGAAAGAAATGTAAGGCAAGTCTGATTCATAGGAGTGAAAGTGAATTGTTCATGGTGCACATATTTGTCCATTTAATTTAAAGCACGTGTTCATTAGATAAGCATACACACTATCATAGGTTCATAAGCTGCCTAAAGGCCGTTGCTTGCTTTGATCTGGATTATTGTTCTGTTGCCAGACAGATGTACTGTGAGAAGCCAACTTTAGAAGCAACCACTTCGGAATCTGTAGAGCGCATTTATTATGTCTCAGACAGGCAATATGTAAACGTGCTTTGTATTAGGTAAAGAACAGCTTAGGTACTGAGCAAAGCCAGGTGCAGGAATGGCTAGACTGCAGCAAGTTTTTTCCTGCAGCACATAATGCCATTTGAAAACTATTTCCATATTCAGACTGAAGCCATGATGATGATTTATCAGTGCAGCTGGCAAATCCTATTTTCCGAACTGCAATATTTTCTTTTGTTTTAACTCACAAGTATATTCAGTAGATGCAGTCTGGTCCTTTTTTTAATGTGTGTCAGGTCAGGATGTTCACAACAGTTGAGGAGGGTGAACCATATAACTAGTCATGTTTGTTTGCTTAGATATCCATGCAATGACTTTCTTTTGACCTACGTCTTTTTCGCAATGAAGCATCAGTTTATGTACAGCAAACATACTTTTACAAACCTCCCAAACCTTATTTTCTCACTAGGTTACCAGTTCATGATTTGTATTAGATCTGAACCTAGGCCCCGGTCACACAGGAGGATTTGCCCCGCAAAACGGACGGGTTGAGGGCGCATCAAATGGGTGCGATCATATGGCAACATCTGGGAAGTGTAGCGCACCTGTCACCAACCCGTAATGTTGGCCCGAAGAAGTGGATTTAAAAAGTACCAGCAAAAGGGTAGTAGCAACCGGAAAATGCAGGTTGCAGGCAAGCGTCAGATCGCGGAAGTGGAGTTAATCCGGTGCATCTGGCACGCACATGCGTCCCATCGCACCAGATGTGTTCTTTCCAAGCCTCCACAGTATGCAAAGAAATGTAAGATTGTGCATGCGCAAGAATGCGAAAGAGAAACCCTTTGATGCGCTTCAACATCGCTGTGTGATCACCGGCTATCGTTGTCTGTGCGGCATCTTGAGGACCCGTCTGATTGCACTACCGTGCATCTTTTTGCTCTGGCTCTAATTTGCCTCCCTTCAGCGGCACAGTATCCCGCTCGTGTGACCAGGACCTAATAGGACCTGTCCTCTAAAATGTCCCTATTATTTCATTAATATGCTACCATACTGGATCTAACAATTTTACTAGAATATATTGGGTGCGTTCAGACGCGCCGTTTGAGCCGTTTTCGGCACGGCTCAGAAATGGCTTTTCCCTGCGCGTTCACATGCCCAACATCTGCCCACCGTCCCCAGCCGTCACTTTCTGGAGCAAACCCCCTTTGAAACGGAGTATTTTGGCACCACTTACCCAAGCGGTGTTTTCCATGATTCTCCGTTTCAAGCCGCACTTTCCGCTGTCTGATCGCTCGTCTCGGTCGAGCCACTTCCGGGAGCCTCTACCCCCCCTCCCCTCCGAAAAGCTGCCGCGGAAGCCTCAGGCTTCCGCTTTTCGTCCGCCATTTTTTTTAATGCATCAGCGGTATGCGCATGAGCGGAGCTCCGCTCCTACGTTAATAAGACCAGCATTTAAACAGTGCCTGGTTTTAGTATTTAGACGAGTTTGGGATCTCAAAGAGGCCATTTTTGGGTCAAAAGTTTAAAGGGAAGTGTTTTGTTGAAGGGGTTCGATTGAAGTGGAAATAGTGCCATAGTAACACAGCTATCTATCTTGTGCCGGAACTCATTTCACATGTTCACTGCAGGGCATGCTTTTGGCGGGAAAGTGACACTCCTCAAAAATGTCTGGTGTGAGAGGGACATCCTGGAGGCGCGGGGAGACACTGGAGCTCCTAGCTCTCTGGGGGGATGCTAAAATCCAGGAGGAGCTTAAATGTTCCTCTAGGAACATTGAGATTTTTAGGGAGATCGCAAAAGGGATGGCTGCAAAGGGGTTCAGGCGAAGTGCTGAGGAGTGCCGCACTAAGACTAAAAGCCTTCGCCTGAAATTCAAGCAGGTGGTGGCTGACAACCAACAATCTGGTACCTCAGCACACACCTGCCCCTTCTACAAGGAGCTGAGTCACATTTTACAGGGGAGTGTCAGTGTGACAGGGAGGAGGCTGTCACACAGCTTCCAAGAGGAGACAGCTCCTAGCACCAGCCACCAGGGCCTCCCTCCCTCCCCTGAAGCCTCCCTTGATCTTTTCCCCCTGGAACAAGAGGGAGCAGGCAACTCATGTGGCAAGTATATATCTGGGTCCATATACAATTGTGAGAGGAATCCACCACCAAGTCACAAAGCAGCCCACCCCACACTCTCCAGTCCTTGCCCTCTGGTGACTGAGGTAATCTCAGTGATGTGGACTGTTCTCATAATACTACAATAGGGGCATTTTGGCTACCAGAACATGTAGCTATTCTCCAAGTACACTCAGGCCTGTGGAAATTTTGAAATACCTCAACCTGGCAGTATGCCATGGTACCCCCCCCCCCAGAAATATTACCATGGGTGTGTTCAGACGGCATGGTGGGATTGCTCACGATTTGACTCCTCATCCTTCCCCATTCTTCCTATTGCTTCAGCCACCTGTATCTCAGGAATGGCTGTGTGGTTGCCTGTAATAACTGTGATTCCTGCGTAGCACAGCAGGCAGTTCACCCAACCTGGTCAATTGACATCAGGCTCCATTTTCTGTCCATTCCAGAAGGAGACAGCCCCCTGTCACAGGCAGAGGAAGGGGCCGAAGATGATGGTGAGGTGAATATGGAGGCTTTCTCACCTCAGGAAGGTGGGTGAGACCAGCTCTCAGAGGATGACTTCCACTATGGTTTATTCCTGTCCATACCACTTCACATAATCAACCCCTCCACCACCCAAAGATCTCACCCTGCCACTTCCCCCTGAGTGTTTACTGGCACATGTGCATTTCAGAACAGTAGAACATAAGAGAAGCCAATGTTGGATCAGGCCAATGGCCCATCCAGTCCAACACTCTGTCACACAGCAGCCAAAATATACCAGGTGCCATCAGGAGGTCCAGCAGTGGGGCCAGGACACCAGAAGCCCTCCCACTGCTGCCCCCCCTCCCAGCACCAAGAATAGAGTGCATCACCTGCCCCAGACCACATGAGTCACACAGCCATTAGTGTCTTTTGCGTAACACTCCTTTTCTCACCTGTACACCACAGGCACATCTGCATCCTCCCAGCCAGAGGCACGTGGGAGCCAAACCCACAGTAACCCAACAGGTAAGCCTGAACCCTTGAACCCCAGGAGCTGCGGCATAGCAGGGCATGAGAAGGTGGTGAATGGAGACTACAGCTGCTGCAGGTCAACCACTCCCCATCACATCTTTCCCTTTTTTTCCTCCCAACCACAGATTTTCCACCCGGAGTCATCCTGGGTGAACTCTCACCAAAATCCCGCCTGGCCTTTATACGGGCAAGGACCAAAAGAGTTTCAGCGGTGCAGAAGGTAGGGGAGGAGATGCTCCAGCAGTCTAGACAGCACCGAGAGGCGCTGCTGGAGGCAGGCAGACGAGAGCACGAGGAGTTCATGGCTCTGATGACCGCCTCCCTTGAGCAGGAGAGGCAGTCCAACGATGCCCTGTGTGGGATCTTACAGGGTGCACTGGCTGCACTCACTCATCTCACTAGGACCATCAGCGGAGAGAGTGCAAGTGCCACCACACCACGTCATCCAGGTGGCAACTCATCCACTCCTGACACTGGCCATGGATTCAGGAAGAAGCGGGACAAGAGACCCAGAGAACCGTATTCCCCTTAGTGTTCTGCAAGACACTGGCATAAACTGGTCCACTTGTGTTACAGGGGGCAATGTCTCAGCAGAGATAACATAAATACCTGAGATCAGTGCCCTCTGTGAGTGCCCCAAGGAAACCGGTCGCAGCCACATGGGATCAGTGCTCAGAAGATTCTTCCCACTGTGCGGCTGTCAGTAGTTGACGTTAAATAGTTCTGGTATGCCAGTGTAAAACCTACATGTATTTAAGTTTATCTTCACACATGTAAGTGTGTGTTGCTGTTTTTTCTTTTCTTTTTTTGCCGTGTTGTCTGCCTGCTTTGCCAAGCTAGCCTCTGCCCTCAGAGCTGCTGTCTTTTAGGCACTGAGTACGGGGATGCAGTGCCAGAAGCAAACCAGGCATAACAGCGACCCTGTTTTGAAAAATGTAACTTTATAAAGAACTTTGTAAAACAGTAAACAATTAAAACAGTGCAAACTCAACAGGAACACAACAACAACACAAACAAACAGACTACTCCCCCTCTTCCCCAGCTTCCTCCTCACTCTCCTCGGACTCCTGCTCCTCTGCCTGCGCTGCCACCGCTGCAGTGAGCCTGAGGCCTTGGAACTCCCTGCGGAGTCTCAGCATTGCCCGCTCCACAACTTCAATTCGGCGTGTATGTCCATCCTCTGAAATGACAAGTACGTGCTCAGCATTAACACCGTTATGCACAAGGGAGTCCTAGACACCCACATGACCCCCTATCCACTGTGACTGTGAACTTGGTAGGATGCTCAAAGGGACATCTGAAAGCCACCTTACAGTGTGTTCTCCCTGGCCTAGGGACTCAGTGGCCAGTGTACCTGACCCAGGACCCTGATTGCACAATGACCAGGATGGATCCTGCTCCTCAACTGAGCAACCTTCCCTGTGCACTATTCTAGACACAGGCATTGCCTCTTCCCTAGCCAACACCATTTTGGGGCTGCTCCCTCCAGTGCTCCCCCACTGACCCACAACAATATTGCTTCCCTCCCTCCAACAAAATACACACACTCAGTTGTCACTGAGGCCTCTTGAGGACAACGGCATTTCAAACAAACTGTGGGCGAGAAGCAGCCTCCTTTGCACTGCAGCCAGACCATCCAAAAGAGCCAGGTCTGAACTCCTGACATTTCCCACAGAGTGCTCACCAGGGGAGAAGTGATGTCCAACACTGGTGCTGGTTCTCACTACACGGGAAGCCACTTAACACAAACTTACAGGATTCCAAAGGCAGGGGCAGGGGGGCTCTGACCTTCTCAGTAAACCGCAGTGTTGTGTTGTGTTGTTATGGTTGTTGTTATTGCAGTTGTCAGTTTTTTAGGTTCACCACAGCAGTGGTAGCTGTTCAATAAAATATGTGCTGCTACCTGCCTGTGTGCCCTGGATGTCTCTCATATTCCTACTGTTGATCACAGGACTGGGCCCGAAAGGATACTCACGGGTCTGCCGAATTGTATCCACAGTCGCCCTGAGCAGCTCCATGCTGACCTGGAGCTGTTCAAGGGTGGCCTGCATAAGCTCCAGCCGCTCTTCCTGAGTAGGGGGAGGGGCCTCCGCTGCCACGAAGCTCATCTCACCAACTGCTGTGAGAGAATGGGTAGCCCTTAGCATGTGCAAAGTTATTCCCTGGCAAGACAAGCAATGGCTCTTGCTCTTACCACTTGGGGACTCAGAGGTGGCCTCTGGTGCAGCTTCCTGACCCCCTGACTGGGCGGAGGTCGTCTCCTGTGTGTCAACTGACCCTGAAATGAGTGGTTGAAAATCAAAGGTTAATAGGGTCAGGCAAACGTACACACTTCCTCAGTCAGGCACTAAGGTTTACATCCCAGTATAGTTACCACTCCAGGCACTGATCCTTGTGCATGGACAGATGACTTCCCAATAATACATCTAAATTTACCTCTATCGCTCACCACAGGGGATCCTGCGGTCTGCACCGCCACGCTCACATATAGTCCTGTTGAAAATGACACAGGAGAAAATATGCTTATTATATGTTTTGCTGTGTTCTCTCAGCCAGGTCCCCCTTTTACTCCTCTATGGTGCTCTAATCTCCTGAGGACCCACTTACACTTCACCTAGGGTGCAAGGCTAAGCCAACTGTGCTTTCCCAATCTAGACCCAGACATCCATCAAACTCCATGGTTCTGTCATGTGGGTCATGGAAAACCTCAGAAGACCACGCTACTCTGACCTTGTGGTAGGGATTCCAATTCAACCTAACCTGTAACCATTGCTCCCTCTCAGCAGAGGAATCTGTGAGCTGGAGGCCATAGAACTGCAATCCTGCTAACAGCAGTTTAGTTTAGAGGGAACACTGGCTGCAACTGGTATGGAGAAGACAGATATCCACCGGCAACAACCTCCCAGATCTGCAGTGATCTGTCAAATGGCATGCATTGCCAGAGTACACTAGCGGACCCCCCCAACCCCCGAAACGTTTCCCTTCCTTTTCTGCTTGTGATTATTTTCTTAGAAAGTTGGTTCCTTTTACACGGAGAGAAAAAGGGAGTGATGCTACAGCCACTCCCCCTACCTGTGCAATGTGTGCTATATTTGCTTACTGGATGCATTCCCCCTTTCAGGAGAGGATCCTGGGGAGTCTTGTAGTGCTGCCTGCCGACAGCTCCGTTTTGGCCGGTAGGATTCTATGGGAAACGGGAAGGGAAAAGTTGGTGGGGCATGTAAGTGACAACTAATGGTGCACTCCAGTATAAGGGGGGGGCGCATTGTACTCACTGGCAGGTCTCCGCTTCTCCCAGCTGGGGTTGCCCGCTTGATCCCACAGTCTGCGGAGCAGATTAAACCTGGGTGGCCGGCTGCTGACAGGGGGTATCCCCCATAGTACTCTAGTGCTTCAAAAAACGCGGCTTTGTCCCTTTTGAATTTGGCGCGACATTGAGCCGCGCTTCTGGGGTGGCCTGCCTCAGTCAGAGCAGTGGCCACCTCCTCAAATATGCTGAGAGTTTCTAAGTGGGTGCTTGTCATCACCGGTCACCATAGTTCTTCTCCCAGAGGAAAATCAACATGAGTTCTAGCTCATCCTCTTGCCAGAACACACCCTTTTGCGGTGAGGCAGCCATCCCTACACGAAGTTCAAGCAAGAGTGTTGGTGCGCATGTACGCTTGGGTAGAGAAGCGCGCGAACGTCCAATCAATCGTGTACTTCTGAATGAATGTCAGGGATTGGGGGGTGGATTTCGAAGATTTTTTTGACGCTTCCCTGGAGCCAATTGGCTACTTTGGGACTCTGGAACTCAAACTGTCCTGTGGGGTGGTGGTGGAAGTTTTTGGAGAGATCAAGGAGAAGTCTTTGGAGGCACATATTAGTTATAACAGTTTATGGGCTGACTTTGCAAAACTTCCAGAAGTGTCCCCAATTGTCCCTGGGATAGTGGCCACAGTGGTAGACCACTGTACTTCTCCACAGAAGTGTCCACCCTTGGGTCGATTACTATCAACCCCCCCCGCGCGTTGATTACCGAGGTCTAAATTTCAAGCGTTACTTTGCTCATGTGCACTTACGCCCCGCGCCCAAAACTTTTTACAATGGCGGCAGCGAGGCGTTTGGGCGTGTTTTGGCAGGAGGAGGAAGTGGAGAGCCTCCTGGAACTCCTGCATGACATGGGTGCTGGGCCGATGGTCATGCCCAGCACCCACATGCCCACAATGGCCATTTTCAGAAGGGTAGCCAGGCGCCTTACTGCTCAGGGCTACCTCAGGTCCGGCTCACAATGCCGGGCAAAATTCAAAAGGGTTAAGGGGGCATTCTTCGATGCACTGGAAGACTGGGAGGGCTTCCCCCCCAGGAGTCACCGGCCTCCCCACTTCCATCCCATGGCACGTCTGTGGGCACAGGCGGGGAGACCAAGCTGGACTGAAAGAAGAGCCCCATGTAAGTCTTTAAGTTTCTTCCGCCTCTTCTACTCCCCCTTTTCCAGTGCACCCTTGGCAACCTCAGTGCAAGGAGGGTATGTTTTCCCTACCTAGGAGGAAATGTATCCCAAAACCAGGTCTGCTGACAGACACTGCAGCTGTGGGGACATGAATTTCTCTAAGGGATTTGGCCAGTGGCATATAGGGGGTAATGTTTACTTCCTTTGGTGAGATATGTTAGGTACATTAAGCCTTACTTGACTGTCATTAATTCCCCCAAAAACCAGGTTTTGATTTAGTGTACCTTATTTAGTTGCTTGTAACATCTTCACATGTACAAGGAAAAGAAATGCATGTCTGATTGGTCCAGCAATAACTGCCATCCACATCTTAACCAATACACTTTTCTCTCTTTAGACACACCTCGAGTACGGAGAAGGGGATGGTCCCAGAGAGCCCGGGTACTCATGCCCACCTCCTCCTCTGAGGATGCAGCCATAGAGGATCCGGGGCAAGGACCATCTGCAGGTGAGTGAGCCTTTTGTGATTACATCCTTCACACACACACCCATTCATTTATGTGACTACTGAAGTGACAGCTAATCCCTTCTCCAACCCCCCACCCCGGCCACTGGTAAACCGTGACCTGAACAAATCTCCCCTCCTTTTCCTGTGGCCGGACCCTCCCAGCCACCGATGGAGAACCTGACTCTTTCCTCTGGGGACACTGGAGCGGGTGAGGGGACGATATGAATAAACCACTGACTGCAAATCCCAAATCTGACATTGAGCTGAAGTTAAATGTTTCCCCCTGCAGGGACCACCTCTCCTCTCCCATCAATCGAAGGTGAGCCACAGCAGGATGTGCAACCGCCTGGAGATGTGGTGGTGGTGGTGCCTTCGGGGGACACCGGAGAGGGTGAGTGGAGAGTGTCACTCCAGTTGTTCTTGAATGGCTGCTAGATTTCCCACACCCCTTGATTTGGAGATATTTCTGCAAATTCGAAGCAGACCAAAATGCCCAGCATCTGCTATGGTAGAGGGCACACATTGCAGACAGCTGTCTGTCCACACGTCGTGCATTGGGAATAATTTGTGTTGAGCGACCACAGTGGCTGTTGTTGTTTGGAAGTGGGAGGTTACGGTGCATATGGAGTTGCAGTGCTGATGGAAACAGCAACTTGCGAGGCCACAGTGCCACATTTACGGTACCTCTGTAAGTACTCACACAGGTCTACTGCTGTTTGGAGAAAGCTCGTTGGACCACAACCTCAAACAAACTGTGTGCATTTCAGATCTGACGACTGAGGAGCAGGAACAGGGGCCGGGTGGCGGAGAACCCATCCGGGTTATTTCCTCTGCAGATTTGGCTGCAGGTAAGATTATCCTCAGGCTGCCCTATGCGGAATGCACTTCTTGCTCTGATGATGAGCTGTACCCTATTGCCCATAGGTCAAGCGGTGTCACCCCAGGCTGCCGTGGCTGCGGAGGTAGTGAGGTCCTGCCCTGGTTGCCAGGAGGTGGAGCGTCGGCTCCGTGAATTCGAGGACAGGGTGGACACCAGATGTAAGTCCACTCTGTTAGGTCTTGCTGGGCACACCCTATCCAGGAGTAATCTGGACCCCGTGAGACGTCCAGGCCACTGTGAATTGTGGTGGCAGGAGAGTGGCAGTCCAAGTGACCAGTCCCAGGGAAGGGCTGGGGTTTTTCAACAACAAGAAGGAGGGCTGAAAGCTAACCCCATCTTGAGCCCAAGCATCTCCAGAGATAGGGTGATGGGGGTGTGGGGACAGAGGACCTGCATTTTAACTCCTGTTTGTTTTCTGTGCCTGGTTGCGTTAAGTGCCTGGGATTATTCCCCTTGCCTAAATTATCCATAGTCCGATTACAGTTTTTTGAGTTTCAGGGCCTGGTGTGCCTTGGCCACTTAGTTCTTCCCAGGTTAGGACATTACCAGGGGCAAAAGGGAGGCCAGAGAAGCAAAACGGGCCCAAATTGGGGGTTGCCAATTCTCCAGGGGTTGCCCAAAGATTGTGGTACCAACTTCCCAAGGTTGGGGAATCAGCCAGAGGGGTCTCGCTGTCTTTCTAGCAGGGCGGTATCAATCCAGTGAGTGATGGCAGCAAGTAATGAGGGAAATAGCCCCATGAGACAATGTGGGCAAGTGAACACATGGGTTTGCGGGGCTTGTGCATTTGCTGACATGGTTTCCCTTTCTGAAATACCAATCCCCAGCATATGGGCCACTGTTACTGATATGTGATGATCTGACTGCCACAGCAAACTGTAATCCCAAGGTGGATTCCACAACAAGGCCATGTCTAATTCCCCCCCCTTCTTTCACTCCACAGTCCATCAGGTGCTCAACCTGATTAACACCCTGAGGCAGGTTGTGCGGCGTCTGCGCACTAACGTTGCGCACATGGAGCACGCATTTCAAGCTGCCAATCTGGAGCTGGCGCCGGCGAGGGAGGAAGACTAGTGTAAATGTTATAGTTTTTTTTGAAGTTCTAAATGTTGTTAAAAGGTTAAAATAAATTTGATATTTGTTCTTTAGAGGCTTATGTGTCAATTAACTTCTTTGGTAACCCAAATGAGCCTTCCCGTCCACCACCGAGCATGTCTCTACTGAAAGGGGACAACGGAGGGCAGGTCTACTCCCCATGGGGAAACTGGTAGCGCAGGTCCAAGAAAACACAGCTCAGCCTTTCTGTTGAATAAAGGTTTTACTGCACCACAAAATCTAATAAGACAAAGTATTTTTTTAACAAACGACAACAGCGTCAACAAGAATTCATAACATAATATTTACATAAAGCAGGTTTTATAATTGTGGGGACATTTATAAATTATAAATCCCAGAGCTCCAGCCCACACCTGGAGGTTGGCAAGCCTATCCCTGATACCGTTTCACGAGATGTAGTAGTTAGGAGCATGGACTCTAGTCTCGGAGTACCGGGTTTCATTCCCCATTGCTCTTTCACATGTGGCTGCTGGTGTGACCCTGGGTCAGTCACAAGTTATTTCGGACCTGTTCCTGAAAGAGCAGTTTTCGAAAGAGCTCTCTCAGCCCCTGCTGAGAGTGGGGAGTCCAGGAAAACACAGCTCAGCCTTTCTGTTGAATAAAGGTTTTACTGCACCACAAAATCTAATAAGACAAAGTATTTTTTTAACAAACGACAACATCGTCAACAAGAATTCATAACATATTTACATAAAGCAGGTTTTATAAATGTGGGGACATGGCGTGGTGGGGAAAGTCAGAGTTCTCAGTGCCTACGCCGCCTCTGCCACCACAGGGTGATTGCGGCACACACTGCCCTCCCCTCCTCACGGTGCCGACCAAAGGCCCGCTCCACCACACACCTGGCCCGCCTGTGCGCCCTGTTGAAGACCGCCTGCTGTGGTGTCAGCACTCCCGTGTAGGGAGTAATCAGCCAGCGGCGCAAGGGGTACGCGGCATCCGCTATCACCAGGGGAGGGATCTGAACCCCTCAGTTGTCACTGTGGGGTTTCCGGGCACAAATACTCCGCGGTCCATTGCCCGGATGAGCCAGGAGCGCCTGAGTAGGTGTGCGTCATGGCTCCTATCCCAGAGCTCCAGCCCACACCTGGAGGTTGGCAAGCCTATCCCTGATACCGTTTCACGAGATGTAGTAGTTAGGAGCATGGACTCTAGTCTCGGAGTACCGGGTTTCATTCCCCATTGCTCTTTCAAATGCGGCTGCTGGTGTGACCCTGGGTCAGTCACAAGTTATTTCGGAGCTGTTCCCGAAAGAGCAGTTTTCCAAAGAGGTTTTATAAATGTGGGGACATGGCGTGGTGGGGAAAGTCAGTGCCTACGCCGCCTCTGCCACCACAGGGTGATTGCGGCACGCACTGCCCTCCCCTCCTCACGGTGCCGACCAAAGGCCCGCTCCACCACACACCTGGCCCGCCTGTGCGCCCTGTTGAAGACCGCCTGCTGTGGTGTCAGCACTCCCGTGTAGGGAGTAATCAGCCAGCGGCGCAAGGGGTACGCGGCATCCGCTATCACCAGGGGAGGGATCTGAACCCCCTCAGTTGTCACTGTGGGGTTTCCGGGCACAAATACTCCGCGGTCCATTGCCCAGATGAGCCAGGAGCGCCTGAGTAGGTGTGCGTCATGGCTCCTATCCCAGAGCTCCAGCCCACACCTGGAGGTTGGCAAGCCTATCCCTGATACCGTTTCACGAGATGTAGTAGTTAGGAGCATGGACTCTAGTCTCGGAGTACCGGGTTTCATTCCCCATTGCTCTTTCAAATGCGGCTGCTGGTGTGACCCTGGGTCAGTCACAAGTTATTTCGGAGCTGTTCCCGAAAGAGCAGTTTTCCAAAGAGGTTTTATAAATGTGGGGACATGGCGTGGTGGGGAAAGTCAGTGCCTACGCCGCCTCTGCAACCACAGCGTGATTGCGGCACGCACTGCCCTCCCCTCCTCACGGTGCCGCTCATTCCCTCCTGGCTGGGGTTGCTGCGAGAGAGAAGTGCTGTGTTGCACCGTGGCCTCCACAATGACCAGGTGGCCACGCTCCTCGCAGATGTTGTGCAGCACTGCACAGGAGCACAGCACTGCATTGAGGTTCTGCTGCTCCACCTGCAGCGCGACCCGTAGGCACCTCCAGCGAGCCTTTAGCCGACCAAAGGCCCGCTCCACCACACACCTGGCCCGCCTGTGCGCCCTGTTGAAGACCGCCTGCTGTGGTGTCAGCACTCCCGTGTAGGGAGTAATCAGCCAGTGGCGCAAGGGGTACGCGGCATCCGCTATCACCAGGGGAGGGATCTGAACCCCCTCAATTGTCACTGTGGGGTTTCCGGGCACAAATACTCTGCGGTCCATTGCCCGGATGAGCCTGGAGCGCCTGAGTAGGTGTGCGTCATGGCTCCTGCCTGGTTCACCCACTGTAACGTCCAGGAAGCGTCCTCGGTGGTCCACAGTCCCCTGCAGGAGGACTGAGTGGAAGTGCCTCCTGTTGTAGAAGTCTGTGGCTTGCCCTGGTGGTGCCCGGATTGGGATGTGACAGCCATCCAGGGCTCCCACACAGTGTGGAAACCCAAGCTCCTCGAACCCCAGCATGACCTGGCAAAGGTAAAGGATAACATCAGTGTTCATGGCCCAGGCTACCTTGCTCTACCTAGATTTATCAGTGACAGTCATACTTATTACCTACAGTACTTTATAATTACAGCATAACTACTGGTTTGTCCATGTTCTAAACTCCCAAGACCTTATCCTGGTGGGACAGTTATCATTTTTACTTTCAGGCCCAATACAGTCTTTTTAACGTAGACAACAGTGCCCACAGTTGCATATGAGGTTACCTGATAACAGTTACAAAGTGGAATGCTTGCAAGCAAGATGTGTACACCTATGGCATTGCTTGACACACAGATGACACAGCCAGTTTTCCCTCTATGCTGTGGCATCTTGTGAGCAAAAATGCAACTTGGTGAGCTAAAGTTTTGAGCGAGCGATGTGGCTACTGCCAAAAATTACCTCACCCTTGGGGCCATCCTTCCTGAGCCAAAGTCAAAAAACGGGTGTGCTTGCTCACACTCACTCCACTGGGGGGGAGAGGGAGAGAGAAAGCACTGAACACAACCATGCCTGTATCACTGGCACCCCCTAAGTCCCTGTTAAAAATTCTGACAATTATCAAGCTCCCTTTTGTAGTAATTGCCATCTGGACAGTACCACAGTAGTGTTCCTCCACAGATGTCACTGACTGGTCACCATTACACCCTTACATTCCCTGTGCTTTGGGGGACATGTTAGAAAACACCTAATTTCTGTCATGTGTATGCTTTACATGGGAGATGCTTACCTGTCCAGGTGACTGAAGACATATTGTTTGGCGCATCAGATGTGCCTCAATTGTGAGGCAGACCTCTGCAACTATTCCAGCCACCGTGGATCTCGCCACACCAAACAGGGAACCAACCACCCGGTAACAGGTGGTGTTGGCCAGCCATGCTATGGCAATGGCCACCCGCTCCTCTGCTGGTATGGGGTCCCGCATGGTGGTCTCCTCGTGCTGGAGATGTGGCCTGAGAGCGTCCACTATCCACTGGAAGGTGGCCCTGGTCATCCGGAAGTGCTCTAGCCACTGTTCATCCTCCCAGACGATCCGAGCGTAGACGTCCCAAAGTTGTGTTGGCCGAGGATAGACCCACCACCTACGTGGGGCCCTCTGCTCTGCCAGTGTCTGAAGGAAGGCCATGTTGAGGGACTCTGTCAGGACAAAGCCCCTCATTCTGGCTCTCCTGTGCATGAGGTACCGTCTGACCGCAATCAGTCTCCTCACTCTGATGGCCCTCAACCTGCGTTGCAGGTGACAGGCCACTGTGAGAAGAACCTGAACAGTCAGGAACACCACCAAGCACTGCTCCTGAGGATTCATGTTGCTCCCTCAGTGCAAGCGTCTGAAAAGAGCGGGAAAAATGGTTTTATAGGGGAGTGAACTGCTCAGGCGGATTGATACAGTCATGAGAGTGAAGGCACAGCTCTCTGCGGAAGGGTAAAAAAAAGCTGTGATTTGCCTTAATCGTTATGCGCATGTGCGAAATAAAAAAAAACCTATTCCTTGCATGAGCGCCTATGCGCATGCGCGGGTCGCGATAAAAAAAAAAAAAAAACAGCGAGGCACGCTTTCCGCGCGCCGGAAGTGTAAACGCCAGGAGGCGCAGCAAAGCGGGATAAAGGAGGTCAGTATGATCGCGATTGTCCGGTTCAAATATAAGCCGGTTGAAAACGGAGCAATTTGAACCACTCCAGCACGCTGTCTAAACGCACCCATTGAGTTCTAAAAATTATTGGATTGGAGTAGTAGATGTGTAGGAAATGTAGCAAACCATTCAGACAGTATTCAAATATAAAAACATGGAATTCTGGTGTTTAAGAATACTCAGTTTCAGCTTCTTCAGTTGGTGGGCAAAGGTCAGCTGACTACAAGTTCCCATGGAAATGACATGGGCATTATTTTGCTCTTTACTCCAATGTGACAAGCAGTTTTTCTCACTAAAGTCATTTATTTAAAACATATATACCCCATCTTTACCAATACAGTTTCAAGGAAGCTTACAGACATTCAATAAAACAGTAATCCATGTTACAAATACTGCAAATACGTCTACACCTAACTGAAAGCCTGGCAAACAATGCTGCCTTACACTGTTTCTTAAAACCTGAAGAGAGGGTGCCCTCACTGCTTCTGGGAGTGTGTTCCATAGCACAGGAGTTCCCTGCCAAACATGTTTATCTCTTTTTCTAATATAGGCTAGTTATGTATGTTATTCTTCAGAGTCTAGATCAGGTTTGTGTACCATATGTGTCCCACACACCCAAAGGCAGATCATCAGCTGCATATGTCTGCTAAATGCTTGGCAACTCCCCTAATTTGTTACGTTAACCGAACAAAATGCCTATGCGTGAAACATAAAGGCCTGACTTTGTTAAGGGTAGCACCTTGCTATAAAGCAAAATCTTCCAGGTATTGTTTAAGGAATTGTTCTCATATCCTTCTATCAAGATGCCTTTCTGTCTGGCTTACAATTTTTTTAAAAAATAACAATTACAATAAACCAATCACAACAAAAACACAATGATAATAAAAGCCACACAAAGAACCCTAAAAAGCATGAATGAAACTGCCAAGATGGTAAAATAGCCATAAAGAATCTAAAACAACAAAACTTCCCCTTCCAGCAAACAAGCCCATAAGGGTATAAAAGCAGAATTTGGAATAATAAAAGGTAGAATAAAACCTGAGATGCTGTTCTGACTCCTTGTGCAGTGAGGGAGGGCGGGACATAGAATAAACCTTGTGCCCACCTACAGCATATCAAATGGTCCATCAGGTGGTCAGGGGGCTTCTAGGAGCCTCATATAACCCAGTTAAAAATCATACCGCCAGCCTTTTCAAGGTGCGGGACTACAGTATGTTAAAAAATATTAATTCCCATGCAATAGAAATTTTAGCTGTTCCAACTCAACTGAAACTGTCAGTTGGGCAACAGGGAAATCATGTACCTGGGTTCCCCTTCTTAGGTCCTTTGTGCACAGCAGCCTAGGAGGAAGGTTAGACATTTAGCAAGGAGATCTCTACTTCAAAACAATTTTATGTTCCTGTTCTGTACTGCTGTGCTTCCCTTTCTGCCTTTGCTTGTGCTGAGCCTTCCATCACAAATTATTATCAGTCACAGCTTTTAAGATCCTATAACACAATATGATACATAAATTCTCATGCAATGATTCTGTGTACGACAGGTTTAGTAAAGTAAGCCAGTTTGAAGAAACATAATTTTGAAAATAACAGGTGTTCTAATGACAAGAAAAAAGACATTCTGCAGTTTTTTATAGCAAGCCAGCACCATTACAAAACAAGTACCATTCTCACTACTCAGCCAACAAGACACCAGGTACAGAGTCCAAACTGTTGTTCTGCTTTGCCTCAGAGGTTCTATATATTTTTGTTAAGACTTTTATTTTGAAAGATAAAAGTAGGTCTCTTAGATTAAAGAGGCATTGATTACGTTTGCTATGCAGGGATTCAGGGCATACTAAGTTACTATAAAATACAATATTTGGTTGAGCAGCATGAGCAAGAGGTGATTATACAGAGTGAATATTTATTGAGCTTGAAGCCTCCTTGTCTTGAGGTTTCCTTTGAAAATGTTCTGAACTTCAGTAAATCTATATTTCTAACTTGCCATACTAGACAGCCATTTTGGCTGTACTGTATTTATTTATTTATTTATTTATACTCCACCTTTCTCTGTACTGATTAATATAATGATACTGAATTCCATTTGTCACATTGATGTAGGGTTGCCAGCTCCATGTTCGGAAATACTTGGAGATTTTTGGGGGGTGGAGCCTGCAGAGGGTGCGGTTTGGTAGGGGAGGGACTTCAGTGGGGTATAATGCCATAGAGTCCACCATTTAAAGCAGCCATTTTCTCCAGGGGA
Organism: Gekko gecko; assembly: GCA_029375565.1. NCBI lineage: Eukaryota > Metazoa > Chordata > Lepidosauria > Squamata > Gekkonidae > Gekko > Gekko gecko. The sequence continues at coordinate 116,238,401 of JAPDNY010000007.1, forward strand.
ACGGATTTTGGTCATCTGAAAATTAACCATAATAGTGGGAGATCTCCAGGTATCATCTGGAGGTTGGCAACCCTGCATTGAAGGTAGCCAGTATATAAGCAGTAGTAAACTGATTCCTGATCAAACATGGAGACAACCGCCAGGTCACCAGTGCACTGCACCATTTTACTCTTCCCACCACCTCTACATTTTCTTTCACATTTGGTGGAAGGCATTTGACCACACCCATCCTGAGATGCATGGGAGAAAGGTGGATGTATAGATATTTTGATTAATTATTTAAATAATTTGGAAGGTACAAAATGGTGATAAATCCATGCACATATTTGAGCAGCAGTCTGCTAAATGTGGGTAGAACTAGTTATTTCATAGAGACTTAGACTTGAAGAAGGTTTGTTAAGAGGAGCATTTCATTATCACCATTCTAAACATATTGCCTGTTCAAACCCTGCACGCATTCACTCACTGCACCTTTTCAATATGCCAGCTTGGGTGGGTATACTTGACCATATGAGGCTGTATGAAAGTACAAATACAATGCCATACCAGAACATTTGGTAGTGTTAATCTATTTGTGAGAGGTGTTGATTTTCTTTTGACTATGCTTGTAATGCTTTGTAAAGCCACACCCCTCATTGCTGATATCTATGAAGTATTAGATGGTTCTGTGGAAGACACTGGCTGACTGGGGAGAGATTGGGTGCGTTTAGACAGCGTGCTGGAGCGGTTCAAATTGCTCCGTTTTCAACCGGCTTATATTTGAACCGGACAATCGCGATCATACTGACCTCCTTTATCCCGCTTTGCTGCGCCTCCTGGCGTTTACACTTCCGGCGCGCGGAAAGCGTGCCTCGCTGTTTTTTTTTTATTTTTATCGCGACCCGCGCATGCGCATAGGCGCTCATGCAAGGAATAGGTTTTTTTTTATTTCGCACATGCGCATAACGATTAAGGCAAATCACAGCTTTTTTTTACCCTTCCGCAGAGAGCTGTGCCTTCACTCTCATGACTGTATCAATCCGCCTGAGCAGTTCACTCCCCTATAAAAGCATTTTTCCCGCTCTTTTCAGACGCTTGCACTGAGGGAGCAACATGAATCCTCAGGAGCAGTGCTTGGTGGTGTTCCTGACTGTTCAGGTTCTTCTCACAGTGGCCTGTCACCTGCAACGCAGGTTGAGGGCCATCAGAGTGAGGAGACTGATTGCGGTCAGACGGTACCTCATGCACAGGAGAGCCAGAATGAGGGGCTTTGTCCTGACAGAGTCCCTCAACATGGCCTTCCTTCAGACACTGGCAGAGCAGAGGGCCCCACGTAGGTGGTGGGTCTATCCTCGGCCAACACAACTTTGGGACGTCTACGCTCGGATCGTCTGGGAGGATGAACAGTGGCTAGAGCACTTCCGGATGACCAGGGCCACCTTCCAGTGGATAGTGGACGCTCTCAGGCCACATCTCCAGCACGAGGAGACCACCATGCGGGACCCCATACCAGCAGAGGAGCGGGTGGCCATTGCCATAGCATGGCTGGCCAACACCACCTGTTACCGGGTGGTTGGTTCCCTGTTTGGTGTGGCGAGATCCACGGTGGCTGGAATAGTTGCAGAGGTCTGCCTCACAATTGAGGCACATCTGATGCGCCAAACAATATGTCTTCAGTCACCTGGACAGGTAAGCATCTCCCATGTAAAGCATACACATGACAGAAATTAGGTGTTTTCTAACATGTCCCCCGAAGCACAGGGAATGTAAGGGTGTAATGGTGACCAGTCAGTGACATCTGTGGAGGAACACTACTGTGGTACTGTCCAGATGGCAATTACTACAAAAGGGAGCTTGATAATTGTCAGAATTTTTAACAGGAACTTAGGGGGTGCCAGTGATACAGGCATGGTTGTGTTCAGTGCTTTCTCTCTCCCTCTCCCCCCCCCAGTGGAGTGAGTGTGAGCAAGCACACCTGGTTTTTTGACTTTGGCTCAGGAAGGATGGCCCCAAGGGTGAGGTAATTTTTGGCAGTAGCCACATCGCTCGCTCAAAACTTTAGCTCACCAAGTTGCATTTTTGCTCACAAGATGCCACAGCATAGAGGGAAAACTGGCTGTGTCATCTGTGTGTCAAGCAATGCCATAGGTGTACACATCTTGCTTGCAAGCATTCCACTTTGTAACTGTCATCAGGTAACCTCATATGCAACTGTGGGCACTGTTGTCTATGTTAAAAAGACTGTATTGGGCCTGAAAGTAAAAATGATAACTGTCCCACCAGGATAAGGTCTTGGGAGTTTAGAACATGGACAAACCAGTAGTTATGCTGTAATTATAAAGTACTGTAGGTAATAAGTATGACTGTCACTGATAAATCTAGGCAGAACAAGGTAGCCTGGGCCATGAACACTGATGTTATCCTTTACCTTTGCCAGGTCATGCTGGGGTTCGAGGAGCTTGGGTTTCCACACTGTGTGGGAGCCCTGGATGGCTGTCACATCCCAATCCGGGCACCACCAGGGCAAGCCACAGACTTCTACAACAGGAGGCACTTCCACTCAGTCCTCCTGCAGGGGACTGTGGACCACCGAGGACGCTTCCTTGACGTTACGGTGGGTGAACCAGGCAGGAGCCATGACGCACACCTACTCAGGCACTCCAGGCTCATCCGGGCGATGGACCGGGGAGTATTTGTGCCCGGAAACCCCACAGTGACAATTGAGGGGGTTCAGATCCCTCCCCTGGTGATAGCGGATGCCGCGTACCCCTTGCGCCGCTGGCTGATTACTCCCTACACGGGAGTGCTGACACCACAGCAGGCGGTCTTCAACAGGGCACACAGGCGGGCCAGGTGTGTGGTGGAGCGGGCCTTTGGTCGGCTAAAGGCTCGCTGGAGGTGCCTAGGGGTCGCGCTGCAGGTGGAGCAGCAGAACCTCAATGCAGTGCTGTGCTCCTGTGCAGTGCTGCACAACATCTGCGAGGAGCGTGGCCACCTGGTCATTGTGGAGGCCACGGTGCAACACAGCACTTCTCTCTCGCAGCAACCCCAGCCAGGAGGGAATGAGCGGCACCGTGAGGAGGGGAGGGCAGTGCGTGCCGCAATCACGCTGTGGTTGCAGAGGCGGCGTAGGCACTGACTTTCCCCACCACGCCATGTCCCCACATTCATAAAACCTCTTTGGAAAACTGCTCTTTCGGGAACAGCTCCGAAATAACTTGTGACTGACCCAGGGTCACACCAGCAGCCGCATGTGAAAGAGCAATGGGGAATGAAACCCGGTACTCCGAGACTAGAGTCCATGCTCCTAACTACTACATCTCGTGAAACGGTATCAGGGATAGGCTTGCCAACCTCCAGGTGTGGGCTGGAGCTCTGGGATAGGAGCCATGACGCACACCTACTCAGGCGCTCCTGGCTCATCCGGGCAATGGACCGCGGAGTATTTGTGCCCGGAAACCCCACAGTGACAATTGAGGGGGTTCAGATCCCTCCCCTGGTGATGGCGGATGCCGCGTACCCCTTGCGCCGCTGGCTGATTACTCCCTACACGGGAGTGCTGACACCACAGCAGGCGGTCTTCAACAGGGCACACAGGCGGGCCAGGTGTGTGGTGGAGCGGGCCTTTGGTCGGCACCGTGAGGAGGGGAGGGCAGTGCGTGCCGCAATCACGCTGTGGTGGCAGAGGCGGCGTAGGCACTGACTTTCCCCACCACGCCATGTCCCCACATTCATAAAACCTCTTTGGAAAACTGCTCTTTCGGGAACAGCTCCGAAATAACTTGTGACTGACCCAGGGTCACACCAGCAGCCGCATGTGAAAGAGCAATGGGGAATGAAACCCGGTACTCCGAGACTAGAGTCCATGCTCCTAACTACTACATCTCGTGAAACGGTATCAGGGATAGGCTTGCCAACCTCCAGGTGTGGGCTGGAGCTCTGGGATAGGAGCCATGACGCACACCTACTCAGGCGCTCCTGGCTCATCCGGGCAATGGACCGCGGAGTATTTGTGCCTGGAAACCCCACAGTGACAATTGAGGGGGTTCAGATCCCTCCCCTGGTGATGGCGGATGCCGCGTACCCCTTGCGCCGCTGGCTGATTACTCCCTACACGGGAGTGCTGACACCACAGCAGGCGGTCTTCAACAGGGCGCACAGGCGGGCCAGGTGTGTGGTGGAGCGGGCCTTTGGTCGGCACCGTGAGGAGGGGAGGGCAGTGCGTGCCGCAATCACGCTGTGGTTGCAGAGGCGGCGTAGGCACTGACTTTCCCCACCACGCCATGTCCCCACATTCATAAAACCTCTTTGGAAAACTGCTCTTTCGGGAACAGCTCCGAAATAACTTGTGACTGACCCAGGGTCACACCAGCAGCCGCATGTGAAAGAGCAATGGGGAATGAAACCCGGTACTCCGAGACTAGAGTCCATGCTCCTAACTACTACATCTCGTGAAACGGTATCAGGGATAGGCTTGCCAACCTCCAGGTGTGGGCTGGAGCTCTGGGATAGGAGCCATGACGCACACCTACTCAGGCGCTCCTGGCTCATCCGGGCAATGGACCGCGGAGTATTTGTGCCTGGAAACCCCACAGTGACAATTGAGGGGGTTCAGATCCCTCCCCTGGTGATGGCGGATGCCGCGTACCCCTTGCGCCGCTGGCTGATTACTCCCTACACGGGAGTGCTGACACCACAGCAGGCGGTCTTCAACAGGGCGCACAGGCGGGCCAGGTGTGTGGTGGAGCGAGCCTTTGGTCGGCACCGTGAGGAGGGGAGGGCAGTGCGTGCCGCAATCACGCTGTGGTTGCAGAGGCGGCGTAGGCACTGACTTTCCCCACCACGCCATGTCCCCACATTCATAAAACCTCTTTGGAAAACTGCTCTTTCGGGAACAGCTCCGAAATAACTTGTGACTGACCCAGGGTCACACCAGCAGCCGCATGTGAAAGAGCAATGGGGAATGAAACCCGGTACTCCGAGACTAGAGTCCATGCTCCTAACTACTACATCTCGTGAAACGGTATCAGGGATAGGCTTGCCAACCTCCAGGTGTGGGCTGGAGCTCTGGGATAGGAGCCATGACGCACACCTACTCAGGCGCTCCTGGCTCATCCGGGCAATGGACCGCGGAGTATTTGTGCCTGGAAACCCCACAGTGACAATTGAGGGGGTTCAGATCCCTCCCCTGGTGATGGCGGATGCCGCGTACCCCTTGCGCCGCTGGCTGATTACTCCCTACACGGGAGTGCTGACACCACAGCAGGCGGTCTTCAACAGGGCGCACAGGCGGGCCAGGTGTGTGGTGGAGCGGGCCTTTGGTCGGCACCGTGAGGAGGGGAGGGCAGTGCGTGCCGCAATCACGCTGTGGTTGCAGAGGCGGCGTAGGCACTGACTTTCCCCACCACGCCATGTCCCCACATTCATAAAACCTCTTTGGAAAACTGCTCTTTCGGGAACAGCTCCGAAATAACTTGTGACTGACCCAGGGTCACACCAGCAGCCGCATGTGAAAGAGCAATGGGGAATGAAACCCGGTACTCCGAGACTAGAGTCCATGCTCCTAACTACTACATCTCGTGAAACGGTATCAGGGATAGGCTTGCCAACCTCCAGGTGTGGGCTGGAGCTCTGGGATAGGAGCCATGACGCACACCTACTCAGGCGCTCCTGGCTCATCCGGGCAATGGACCGCGGAGTATTTGTGCCTGGAAACCCCACAGTGACAATTGAGGGGGTTCAGATCCCTCCCCTGGTGATGGCGGATGCCGCGTACCCCTTGCGCCGCTGGCTGATTACTCCCTACACGGGAGTGCTGACACCACAGCAGGCGGTCTTCAACAGGGCGCACAGGCGGGCCAGGTGTGTGGTGGAGCGGGCCTTTGGTCGGCACCGTGAGGAGGGGAGGGCAGTGCGTGCCGCAATCACGCTGTGGTGGCAGAGGCGGCGTAGGCACTGACTTTCCCCACCACGCCATGTCCCCACATTCATAAAACCTCTTTGGAAAACTGCTCTTTCGGGAACAGCTCCGAAATAACTTGTGACTGACCCAGGGTCACACCAGCAGCCGCATGTGAAAGAGCAATGGGGAATGAAACCCGGTACTCCGAGACTAGAGTCCATGCTCCTAACTACTACATCTCGTGAAACGGTATCAGGGATAGGCTTGCCAACCTCCAGGTGTGGGCTGGAGCTCTGGGATAGGAGCCATGACGCACACCTACTCAGGCGCTCCTGGCTCATCCGGGCAATGGACCGCGGAGTATTTGTGCCTGGAAACCCCACAGTGACAATTGAGGGGGTTCAGATCCCTCCCCTGGTGATGGCGGATGCCGCGTACCCCTTGCGCCGCTGGCTGATTACTCCCTACACGGGAGTGCTGACACCACAGCAGGCGGTCTTCAACAGGGCGCACAGGCGGGCCAGGTGTGTGGTGGAGCGGGCCTTTGGTCGGCACCGTGAGGAGGGGAGGGCAGTGCGTGCCGCAATCACGCTGTGGTGGCAGAGGCGGCGTAGGCACTGACTTTCCCCACCACGCCATGTCCCCACATTCATAAAACCTCTTTGGAAAACTGCTCTTTCGGGAACAGCTCCGAAATAACTTGTGACTGACCCAGGGTCACACCAGCAGCCGCATGTGAAAGAGCAATGGGGAATGAAACCCGGTACTCCGAGACTAGAGTCCATGCTCCTAACTACTACATCTCGTGAAACGGTATCAGGGATAGGCTTGCCAACCTCCAGGTGTGGGCTGGAGCTCTGGGATAGGAGCCATGACGCACACCTACTCAGGCGCTCCTGGCTCATCCGGGCAATGGACCGCGGAGTATTTGTGCCTGGAAACCCCACAGTGACAATTGAGGGGGTTCAGATCCCTCCCCTGGTGATGGCGGATGCCGCGTACCCCTTGCGCCGCTGGCTGATTACTCCCTACACGGGAGTGCTGACACCACAGCAGGCGGTCTTCAACAGGGCGCACAGGCGGGCCAGGTGTGTGGTGGAGCGGGCCTTTGGTCGGCACCGTGAGGAGGGGAGGGCAGTGCGTGCCGCAATCACGCTGTGGTGGCAGAGGCGGCGTAGGCACTGACTTTCCCCACCACGCCATGTCCCCACATTCATAAAACCTCTTTGGAAAACTGCTCTTTCGGGAACAGCTCCGAAATAACTTGTGACTGACCCAGGGTCACACCAGCAGCCGCATGTGAAAGAGCAATGGGGAATGAAACCCGGTACTCCGAGACTAGAGTCCATGCTCCTAACTACTACATCTCGTGAAACGGTATCAGGGATAGGCTTGCCAACCTCCAGGTGTGGGCTGGAGCTCTGGGATTTATAATTTATAAATGTCCCCACATTTATAAAACCTGCTTTATGTAAATATTATGTTATGAATTCTTGTTGACGCTGTTGTCGTTTGTTAAAAAAATACTTTGTCTTATTAGATTTTGTGGTGCAGTAAAACCTTTATTCAACAGAAAGGCTGAGCTGTGTTTTCTTGGACCTGCGCTACCAGTTTCCCCATGGGGAGTAGACCTGCCCTCCGTTGTCCCCTTTCAGTAGAGACATGCTCGGTGGTGGACGGGAAGGCTCATTTGGGTTACCAAAGAAGTTAATTGACACATAAGCCTCTAAAGAACAAATATCAAATTTATTTTAACCTTTTAACAACATTTAGAACTTCAAAAAAAACTATAACATTTACACTAGTCTTCCTCCCTCGCCGGCGCCAGCTCCAGATTGGCAGCTTGAAATGCGTGCTCCATGTGCGCAACGTTAGTGCGCAGACGCCGCACAACCTGCCTCAGGGTGTTAATCAGGTTGAGCACCTGATGGACTGTGGAGTGAAAGAAGGGGGGGGAATTAGACATGGCCTTGTTGTGGAATCCACCTTGGGATTACAGTTTGCTGTGGCAGTCAGATCATCACATATCAGTAACAGTGGCCCATATGCTGGGGATTGGTATTTCAGAAAGGGAAACCATGTCAGCAAATGCACAAGCCCCGCAAACCCATGTGTTCACTTGCCCACATTGTCTCATGGGGCTATTTCCCTCATTACTTGCTGCCATCACTCACTGGATTGATACCGCCCTGCTAGAAAGACAGCGAGACCCCTCTGGCTGATTCCCCAACCTTGGGAAGTTGGTACCACAATCTTTGGGCAACCCCTGGAGAATTGGCAACCCCCCAATTTTGGCCCATTTTGCTTCTCTGGCCTCCCTTTTGCCCCTGGTAATGTCCTAACCTGGGAAGAACTAAGTGGCCAAGGCACACCAGGCCCTGAAACTCAAAAAGCTGTAATCGGACTATGGATAATTTAGGCAAGGGGAATAATCCCAGGCACTTAACGCAACCAGGCACAGAAAACAAACAGGAGTTAAAATGCAGGTCCTCTGTCCCCACACCCCCATCACCCTATCTCTGGAGATGCTTGGGCTCAAGATGGGGTTAGCTTTCAGCCCTCCTTCTTGTTGTTGAAAAACCCCAGCCCTTCCCTGGGACTGGTCACTTGGACTGCCATCCTCCTGCCACCACAATTCACAGTGGCCTGGACGTCTCACGGGGTCCAGATTACTCCTGGATAGGGTGTGCCCAGCAAGACCTAACAGAGTGGACTTACATCTGGTGTCCACCCTGTCCTCGAATTCACGGAGCCGACGCTCCACCTCCTGGCAACCAGGGCAGGACCTCACTACCTCCGCAGCCACGGCAGCCTGGGGTGACACCGCTTGACCTATGGGCAATAAGGTACAGCTCATCATCAGAGCAAGAAGTACATTCCCCATAGGGCAGCCTGAGGATAATCTTACCTGCAGCCGAATCTGCAGAGGAAATAACCCGGATGGGTTCTCCGCCACCCGGCCCCTGTTCCTGCTCCTCAGTCGTCAGATCTGAAATGCACACAGTTTGTTTGAGGTTGTGGTCCAACGAGCTTTCTCCAAACAGCAGTAGACCTGTGTGAGTACTTACAGAGGTACCGTAAATGTGGCACTGTGGCCTCGCAAGTTGCTGTTTCCATCAGCACTGCAGCTCCATATGCACCGTAACCTCCCACTTCCAAACAACAACAGCCACTGTGGTCGCTCAACACAAATTATTCCCAATGCACGACGTGTGGACAGACAGCTGTCTGCAATGTGTGCCCTCTACCATAGCAGATGCTGGGCATTTTGGTCTGCTTCGAATTTGCAGAAATATCTCCAAATCAAGGGGTGTGGGAAATCTAGCAGCCATTCAAGAACAACTGGAGTGACACTCTCCACTCACCCTCTCCGGTGTCCCCCGAAGGCACCACCACCACCACATCTCCAGGCGGTTGCACATCCTGCTGTGGCTCACCTTCGATTGATGGGAGAGGAGAGGTGGTCCCTGCAGGGGGAAACATTTAACTTCAGCTCAATGTCAGATTTGGGATTTGCAGTCAGTGGTTTATTCATATCGTCCCCTCACCCGCTCCAGTGTCCCCAGAGGAAAGAGTCAGGTTCTCCATCGGTGGCTGGGAGGGTCCGGCCACAGGAAAAGGAGGGGGAGATTTGTTCAGGTCACGGTTTACCAGTGGCCGGGGTGGGGGGTTGGAGAAGGGATTAGCTGTCACTTCAGTAGTCACATAAATGAATGGGTGTGTGTGTGAAGGATGTAATCACAAAAGGCTCACTCACCTGCAGATGGTCCTTGCCCCGGATCCTCTATGGCTGCATCCTCAGAGGAGGAGGTGGGCATGAGTACCCGGGCTCTCTGGGACCATCCCCTTCTCCGTACTCGAGGTGTGTCTAAAGAGAGAAAAGTGTATTGGTTAAGATGTGGATGGCAGTTATTGCTGGACCAATCAGACATGCATTTCTTTTCCTTGTACATGTGAAGATGTTACAAGCAACTAAATAAGGTACACTAAATCAAAACCTGGTTTTTGGGGGAATTAATGACAGTCAAGTAAGGCTTAATGTACCTAACATATCTCACCAAAGGAAGTAAACATTACCCCCTATATGCCACTGGCCAAATCCCTTAGAGAAATTTATGTCCCCACAGCTGCAGTGTCTGTCAGCAGACCTGGTTTTGGGATACATTTCCTCCTAGGTAGGGAAAACATACCCTCCTTGCACTGAGGTTGCCAAGGGTGCACTGGAAAAGGGGGAGTAGAAGAGGCGGAAGAAACTTAAAGACTTACATGGGGCTCTTCTTTCAGTCCAGCTTGGTCTCCCCGCCTGTGCCCACAGACGTGCCATGGGATGGAAGTGGGGAGGCCGGTGACTCCTGGGGGGGAAGCCCTCCCAGTCTTCCAGTGCATCGAAGAATGCCCCCTTAACCCTTTTGAATTTTGCCCGGCATTGTGAGCCGGACCTGAGGTAGCCCTGAGCAGTAAGGCGCCTGGCTACCCTTCTGAAAATAGCCATTGTGGGCATGTGGGTGCTGGGCATGACCATCGGCCCAGCACCCATGTCATGCAGGAGTTCCAGGAGGCTCTCCACCTCCTCCTCCTGCCAAAACACGCCCAAACGCCTCGCTGCCGCCATTGTAAAAAGTTTTGGGCGCGGGGCGTAAGTGCGCATGAGCAAAGTAACGCTTGAAATTTAGACCTCGGTAATCAACGCGCGGGGGGGGGGTTTGATAGTAATCGACCCAAGGGTGGACACTTCTGTGGAGAAGTACAGTGGTCTACCACTGTGGCCACTATCCCAGGGACAATTGGGGACACTTCTGGAAGTTTTGCAAAGTCAGCCCATAAACTGTTATAACTAATATGTGCCTCCAAAGACTTCTCCTTGATCTCTCCAAAAACTTCCACCCCCCCCCCAGGACAGTTTGAGTTCCAGAGTCCCAAAGTAGCCAATTGGCTCCAGGGAAGTGTCAAAAAAATCTTCGAAATCCACCCCCCAATCCCTGACATTCATTCAGAAGAAGTACACGATTGATTGGACGTTCGCGCGCTTCTCTACCCAAGCGTACATGCGCACCAACACTCTTGCTTGAACTTCGTGTAGGGATGGCTGCCTCACCGCAAAAGGGTGTGTTCTGGCAAGAGGATGAGCTAGAACTCATGTTGATTTTCCTCTGGGAGAAGAACTATGGTGACAGGGTGATGACAAGCACCCACTTAGAAACTCTCAGCATATTTGAGGAGGTGGCCACTGCTCTGACTGAGGCAGGCCACCCCAGAAGCGCGGCTCAATGTCGCGCCAAATTCAAAAGGGACAAAGCCGCGTTTTTTGAGGCACTAGAGTACTATGGGGGGATACCCCCTGTCAGCAGCCGGCCACCCAGGTTTAATCTGCTCCGCAGACTGTGGGATCAAGCGGGCAACCCCAGCTGGGAGAAGCGGAGACCTGCCAGTGAGTACAATGCGCCCCCCCTTATACTGGAGTGCACCATTAGTTGTCACTTACATGCCCCACCAACTTTTCCCTTCCCGTTTCCCATAGAATCCTACCGGCCGAAACGGAGCTGTCGGCAGGCAGCACTACAAGACTCCCCAGGATCCTCTCCTGAAAGGGGGAATGCATCCGGTAAGCAAATATAGCACACATTGCACAGGTAGGGGGAGTGGCTGTAGCATCACTCCCTTTTTCTCTCCGTGTAAAAGGAACCAACTTTCTAAGAAAATAATCACAAGCAGAAAAGGAAGGGAAACGTTTCGGGGGGGGGTGTCCGCTAGTGTACTCTGGCAATGCACGCCATTTGACAGATCACTGCAGATCTGGGAGGTTGTTGCCGGTGGATATCTGTCTTCTCCATACCAGTTGCAGCCAGTGTTCCCTCTAAACTGAACTGCTGTTAGCAGGATTGCAGTTCTATGGCCTCCAGCTCACAGATTCCTCTGCTGAGAGGGAGCAATGGTTACAGGTTAGGTTGAATTGGAATCCCTACCACAAGGTCAGAGTAGCGTGGTCTTCTGAGGTTTTCCATGACCCACATGACAGAACCATGGAGTTTGATGGATGTCTGGGTCTAGATTGGGAAAGCACAGTTGGCTTAGCCTTGCACCCTAGGAGAAGTGTAAGTGGGTCCTCAGGAGATTAGAGCACCATAGAGGAGTAAAAGGGGGACCTGGCTGAGAGAACACAGCAAAACATATAATAAGCATATTTTCTCCTGTGTCATTTTCAACAGGACTATATGTGAGCGTGGCGGTGCAGACCGCAGGATCCCCTGTGGTGAGCGATAGAGGTAAATTTAGATGTATTATTGGGAAGTCATCTGTCCATGCACAAGGATCAGTGCCTGGAGTGGTAACTATACTGGGATGTAAACCTTAGTGCCTGACTGAGGAAGTGTGTACGTTTGCCTGACCCTATTAACCTTTGATTTTCAACCACTCATTTCAGGGTCAGTTGACACACAGGAGACGACCTCCGCCCAGTCAGGGGGTCAGGAAGCTGCACCAGAGGCCACCTCTGAGTCCCCAAGTGGTAAGAGCAAGAGCCATTGCTTGTCTTGCCAGGGAATAGCTTTGCACATGCTAAGGGCTACCCATTCTCTCACAGCAGTTGGTGAGACGAGCTTCGTGGCAGCGGAGGCCCCTCCCCCTACTCAGGAAGAGCGGCTGGAGCTGATGCAGGCCACCCTTGAACAGCTCCAGGTCAGCATGGAGCTGCTCAGGGCGACTGTGGATACAATTCGGCAGACCCGTGAGTATCCTTTCGGGCCCAGTCCTGTGATCAACAGTAGGAATATGAGAGACATCCAGGGCACACAGGCAGGTAGCAGCACATATTTTATTGAACAGCTACCACTGCTGTGGTGAACCTAAAAAACTGACAACTGCAATAACAACAACCATAACAACACAACACAACACTGCGGTTTACTGGGAAGGTCAGAGCCCCCTGCCCCTGCCTTTGGAATCCTGTAAGTTTGTGTTAAGTGGCTTCCCGTGTAGTGAGAACCAGCACCAGTGTTGGACATCACTTCTCCCCTGGTGAGCACTCTGTGGGAAACGTCAGGAGTTCAGACCTGGCTCTTTTGGATGGTCTGGCTGCAGTGCAAAGGAGGCTGCTTCTCGCCCACAGTTTGTTTGAAATGCCGTTGTCCTCAAGAGGCCTCAGTGACAACTGAGTGTGTGTATTTTGTTGGAGGGAGGGAAGCAATATTGTTGTGGGTCAGTGGGGGAGCACTGGAGGGAGCAGCCCCAAAATGGTGTTGGCTAGGGAAGAGGCAATGCCAGTGTCTAGAATAGTGCACAGGGAAGGTTGCTCAGTTGAGGAGCAGGATCCATCCTGGTCATTGTGCAATCAGGGTCCTGGGTCAGGTACACTGGCCACTGAGTCCCTAGGCCAGGGAGAACACACTGTAAGGTGGCTTTCAGATGTCCCTTTGAGCATCCTACCAAGTTCACAGTCACAGTGGATAGGGGGTCATGTGGGTGTCTAGGACTCCCTTGTGCATAACGGTGTTAATGCTGAGCACGTACTTGTCATTTCAGAGGATGGACATACACGCCGAATTGAAGTTGTGGAGCGGGCAATGCTGAGACTCCGCAGGGAGTTCCAAGGCCTCAGGCTCACTGCAGCGGTGGCAGCGCAGGCAGAGGAGCAGGAGTCCGAGGAGAGTGAGGAGGAAGCTGGGGAAGAGGGGGAGTAGTCTGTTTGTTTGTGTTGTTGTTGTGTTCCTGTTGAGTTTGCACTGTTTTATTTGTTTACTGTTTTACAAAGTTCTTTATAAAGTTACATTTTTCAAAACAGGGTCGCTGTTATGCCTGGTTTGCTTCTGGCACTGCATCCCCGTACTCAGTGCCTAAAAGACAGCAGCTCTGAGGGCAGAGGCTAGCTTGGCAAAGCAGGCAGACAACACGGCAAAAAAAGAAAAGAAAAAACAGCAACACACACTTACATGTGTGAAGATAAACTTAAATACATGTAGGTTTTACACTGGCATACCAGAACTATTTAACGTCAACTACTGACAGCCGCACAGTGGGAAGAATCTTCTGAGCACTGATCCCATGTGGCTGCGACCGGTTTCCTTGGGGCACTCACAGAGGGCACTGATCTCAGGTATTTATGTTATCTCTGCTGAGACATTGCCCCCTGTAACACAAGTGGACCAGTTTATGCCAGTGTCTTGCAGAACACTAAGGGGAATACGGTTCTCTGGGTCTCTTGTCCCGCTTCTTCCTGAATCCATGGCCAGTGTCAGGAGTGGATGAGTTGCCACCTGGATGACGTGGTGTGGTGGCACTTGCACTCTCTCCGCTGATGGTCCTAGTGAGATGAGTGAGTGCAGCCAGTGCACCCTGTAAGATCCCACACAGGGCATCGTTGGACTGCCTCTCCTGCTCAAGGGAGGCGGTCATCAGAGCCATGAACTCCTCGTGCTCTCGTCTGCCTGCCTCCAGCAGCGCCTCTCGGTGCTGTCTAGACTGCTGGAGCATCTCCTCCCCTACCTTCTGCACCGCTGAAACTCTTTTGGTCCTTGCCCGTATAAAGGCCAGGCGGGATTTTGGTGAGAGTTCACCCAGGATGACTCCGGGTGGAAAATCTGTGGTTGGGAGGAAAAAAGGGAAAGATGTGATGGGGAGTGGTTGACCTGCAGCAGCTGTAGTCTCCATTCACCACCTTCTCATGCCCTGCTATGCCGCAGCTCCTGGGGTTCAAGGGTTCAGGCTTACCTGTTGGGTTACTGTGGGTTTGGCTCCCACGTGCCTCTGGCTGGGAGGATGCAGATGTGCCTGTGGTGTACAGGTGAGAAAAGGAGCGTTACGCAAAAGACACTAATGGCTGTGTGACTCATGTGGTCTGGGGCAGGTGATGCACTCTATTCTTGGTACTGGGAGGGGGGGGGCAGCAGTGGGAGGGCTTCTAGTGTCCTGGCCCCACTGCTGGACCTCCTGATGGCACCTGGTATATTTTGGCCGCTGTGTGACAGAGTGTTGGACTGGATGGGCCATTGGCCTGATCCAACATTGGCTTCTCTTATGTTCTACTGTTCTGAAATGCACATGTGCCAGTAAACACTCAGGGGGAAGTGGCAGGGTGAGATCTTTGGGTGGTGGAGGGGGTTGATTATGTGAAGTGGTATGGACAGGAATAAACCATAGTGGAAGTCATCCTCTGAGAGCTGGTCTCACCCACCTTCCTGAGGTGAGAAAGCCTCCATATTCACCTCACCATCATCTTCGGCCCCTTCCTCTGCCTGTGACAGGGGGCTGTCTCCTTCTGGAATGGACAGAAAATGGAGCCTGATGTCAATTGACCAGGTTGGGTGAACTGCCTGCTGTGCTACGCAGGAATCACAGTTATTACAGGCAACCACACAGCCATTCCTGAGATACAGGTGGCTGAAGCAATAGGAAGAATGGGGAAGGATGAGGAGTCAAATCGTGAGCAATCCCACCATGCCGTCTGAACACACCCATGGTAATATTTCTGGGGGGGGTACCATGGCATACTGCCAGGTTGAGGTATTTCAAAATTTCCACAGGCCTGATTGTACTTGGAGAATAGCTACATGTTCTGGTAGCCAAAATGCCCCTACTGTAGTATTATGAGAACAGTCCACATCACTGAGATTACCTCAGTCACCAGAGGGCAAGGACTGGAGAGTGTGGGGTGGGCTGCTTTGTGACTTGGTGGTGGATTCCTCTCACAATTGTATATGGACCCAGATATATACTTGCCACATGAGTTGCCTGCTCCCTCTTGTTCCAGGGGGAAAAGATCAAGGGAGGCTTCAGGGGAGGGAGGGAGGCCCTGGTGGCTGGTGCTAGGAGCTGTCTCCTCTTGGAAGCTGTGTGACAGCCTCCTCCCTGTCACACTGACACTCCCCTGTAAAATGTGACTCAGCTCCTCGTAGAAGGGGCAGGTGTGTGCTGAGGTACCAGACTGTTGGTTGTCAGCCACCACCTGCTTGAATTTCAGGCGAAGGCTTTTAGTCTTAGTGCGGCACTCCTCAGCACTTCGCCTGAACCCCTTTGCAGCCATCCCTTTTGCGATCTCCCTAAAAATCTCAATGTTCCTAGAGGAACATTTAAGCTCCTCCTGGATTTTAGCATCCCCCCAGAGAGCTAGGAGCTCCAGGGTCTCCCCGCGCCTCCAGGATGTCCCTCTCACACCAGACATTTTTGAGGAGTGTCACTTTCCCGCCAAAAGCATGCCCTGCAGTGAACATGTGAAATGAGTTCCGGCACAAGATAGATAGCTGTGTTACTATGGCACTATTTCCACTTCAATCGAACCCCTTCAACAAAACACTTCCCTTTAAACTTTTGACCCAAAAATGGCCTCTTTGAGATCCCAAACTCGTCTAAATACTAAAACCAGGCACTGTTTAAATGCTGGTCTTATTAACGTAGGAGCGGAGCTCCGCTCATGCGCATACCGCCGATGCATTAAAAAAATGGCGGACGAAAAGCGGAAGCCTGAGGCTTCCGCGGCAGCTTTCGGAGGGGAGGGGGGTAGAGGCTCCCGGAAGTGGCTCGACCGAGACGAGCGATCAGACAGCGGAAAGTGCGGCTTGAAACGGAGAATCATGGAAAACACCACTCGGGTAAGTGGTGCCAAAATACTCCGTTTCAAAGGGGGTTTGCTCCAGAAAGCGACGGCTGGGGACGGTGGGCAGATGTTGGGCGTGTGAACGCGCAGGGAAAAGCCGTTTCTGAGCCGTGCCGAAAACGGCTCAAACGGCGCGTCTGAACGCACCCGCAGGCTGGTGACACTGTGAATTTATGTTTGGTAGAGACAAGTATCAAGGACCGAATGGCTTGATTAGAAAGGAACGGAGGGATACCCCTATTCCACACTGTTTTACCTGAGCCCTCAGTAAGATCAATCTTCAACAATATAAAGAAGAAAGAAATTCTGGAGGCTCATGATGTTAGCAAGCCAAACTTCTTGAGATTTTTAGGTTGGCCTTCTCAATGTGGAAACTTCTCATGAGGTGAGGCTAGTGAGAATGTGCAAGATTGCCTCCTCTGCCATGGCCCCAGCCTAGAAGCTCCCTCACCTTGGACACTTGGTCAGGCCCCTTCCAGATATCCAGTAAGTCTTCCAGAGAGCCTTTGAAAGGGCCTAACCCCCTTTCCCCTCTCCCCATGAGTGAATTATTTGCATGCCCAGATTTTATTTTGTTGTTTTATTGCCTTCTCGTTGCAGTTTTAAAATTTAAATTCAAAGTTTCTGATGAGGTCTTAGTTTAGGCTGTTGTCACTTTTTTTGGCAATTCATTTTGTTATCACTAATACTGTTATTATTAATAATGTTAACATTATCATTATTGTTACGTATTTATGGTTGTAAATGTTTAATACTTAATGTTATTATCCACCCTGCATAGTTTTGTAGAAGAGTAGGTGCTAAATGAAATAAATATACAACTACCTATGCATAAGAAAAGGTTGCCAACCTCCAGGTAGTGCCTGGAGATCTCCTGGGATTACAGCTAATCTCCAGTTAGCAAAAATCAGTTTATCTGGAGCAGATGGCTACTTTGGAAGGTGGATTCTCTCATTATACCCCATTAAAGTCCTTCTCCTCTCCACACCCCACCATCCTCAGGTTCCACCCCAAAATCTCCAGGTATTCCCAACCCAACACTGCAACCTTACAATCAACACATCCTGATATGATTGTATACTTGCCACCTCAGATAATAAAGAAAATTGTTCCTTTTCTGCTCAATGAGTTGCTACACAAGAGATTTAGATTTGAAGATGATCAGCTAGGAGGAAAAAATTAAACTATACTGTGAAGTTAGATTCAGGTGGGCAGCCGTGTTTGTCTGAAGCAGCAGGACAAAGTTTGAGTCCAGTGGGGGCACCTTTAAGACCAACAAAGTTTTATTCCAGGTATAAACTTTTGTGTGCCAAGCACACTCCCTCAGATAAGAGTGCTTGCACACAAAAGCTTATACCTTGAATAAAACCTTGTTGGTCTTGAAGGTCCTGCTGGACTGAAACTTTGTTATACTGTGAAGTATAATTGATATGATAATCCTGTATATTCATATATCACGTTCCTATAATAGCCCTGTAATGTCATCAAACCATTACTGTTAATTCTGCGTTCTAGGTGGGCAAGTGGCAAAGAGATGGAGATTTGCCTTTGTCCTTCCCATCTCCCCTCTCCTTGACAGTAACTTTATGGCGCCTGGACTGAGCTGTGACTTAAACCAGGAGACTTTCATCTCTAAGATCATAGGCTTGGATCCAAACCTTTCCTTCCATTTCTGCAGCATATTCTCTGTTGTGGAAGTGGTATTTGATTGTGGAGTATATTCCTCCTGTGATAGGCATGTTCTGTTCAGTCTCTTGTACTCCACCAGACCACCACCTCCAAAATGGAGGACACACTGCAGAAATTGAAGGAAGGGTTGGCCCTCCAGAGGAACTGGTTGGCCACTGTGTGAGACAGGATGCTCAACTAGATAGACAACTGGTCTGATCCAGCAGAGCTCTTCTTATGTTCTTTTGTATTTAAGGGTTCACATCCAAGCCGTAGCCTGTCCCCACCTTGCACTTTGCTTGCTTTGATGTTGTAACCATTTAATGCTGTGAGCTGTTAGCACAGCTGCAGTGTGGACATGTTGAATCAATGGACTTCTTTCTTTTGGGATTCTACATTAAAGCCCTAGGATACATTAATCTGATATAGTGCATCTATAATGCAATAGAAATGCCTTGGGAAGTACAAACTTGTTATTTTACAACTTCATAGCATACTGTTGTAAAGTAAAATGAGAATGAATTATTGAGATGAAACCAATTATTAACAGCATTAGTGTTAGTATAGGTTCATAGATCTGTCAAAATCTCCAGAGCTATATACAGAGCTATATATACTGAGCTAGTATAGTGGCTCAAGTGGTTAAGACACTGAACTGCAGTCTGGAAAGTTGGTAGTTCAGCATTTCGAGACCCAAGTGCCGCATGACAAGAGTGAGCTCCTGTCTTTGGTTCCAGCTCCTAGCAATTTGAAAGCAAGAAATTGCAAATAGATAAATAGGTACCACTTTGGTGGGAAAGTGACAGCGTTCCATACGCCTTGGTGTTTAGTCATGCCGACCACATGACCACAAAAACGTCTTTGGACAGCGCTGGCTCTTCAGCTTTGAAACGGAGATGAGCACCACAACCCTAGAGTTGGATTCGACTGGCTTTCGAGCAAGGGAACCTTTACCTTTTTAGTATCGTATGGTGATTAATGAAGCTGATCATGTAATTGCATAACATATCAAGTCTTGTTACAGTGTTGGATCTACTTACGATTAGTGATGCCATTAAAAGTTAAAATGGTGGCTCATAATGCTGAACAGAAAAATTCCCCTTTCTGAACATTTTATAGGCTAGGCCTAAACACATTAAAATTCAAACCAGCTCATAAAAACTCAGCCTGTGCCATCACTTCCCTTCACCTTCAAAGTCATTTCCTTCCCTTTTCATTTACCTTACTGTGAAAATCAAGGATTTCTCCAGCATCTCTGCAGGGTCTCTGCAGGGTCTTTCCCCCAGTTGCATTGAGCCCCTGGAAAATCAATATATCAACACTATGGAAAGAACATGTCTACACTTGTTCCTTATTCACTCCATAACTCCTTGAATATTACAAAAGCAGTATCTTGGTGCCAGAGACTGTGGGAAATGTAGTTATGAAGAATAAGAATTGGTTTTATATCCCACTTTTCACTGCTTGAAGGAGTCTCAGCGTGGCTTACAATTGCCTTGCCTTCCTCTCCCTACAACAGATACCCTGTGAGGTAGGTGGGGTTGAGAGAGCTCTGAAAGAACTACTCTTGAGACAACAGCTCTGAGAGAACTGTGACTGTCCCAAGGTCACCCAGCTGCCTTCATGTGGACGAGTGGGGAATCAAACCTGGTTCTCCAGACAGAGTCCAATGCTCTTAACCACTAAACGAAGCTGGCATCTCTGGTATTAGAGTTGCCAGTCTGTAAATGGGAGAGTTCTCCCAGAATTACAGCTGATCTCCAGACTACAGAGATCAGTTCCCCTGGAGAAAATGGCAGCTTGAGAGGCTGGACTCTACAGTATTACATCCTTGCCAAGCTTCTTCCACTCCCCACTGCTGCCTCCAAAGTGACAGAGAAGGAGTAATGCAGACCTCACAGAAAGGCTACTGGATGCAATCACACACACTAAATAATCTACTTCCAATGCATTGGGGGGGGAACCCTGAAAAAAAAAGAGGAGGAGGAGGAGGAGGAGGAGGAGGAGATTGGATTTATACCCCGCCATTCACTACCCAAGGGAGTCTCAGAATGGCTTCAAGAACAGCTGTGCCAGAACTATGGCTTACTCAAGGTCATCTAGCAGGTGCAAGTGGAAGAGTGGGGAATCAAACCCAGTTCTCCCAGATTAGAGTCTGCACACTTAACCACTACACCAAACTGGCAATAGGGACAAATGAGTGACAAAAATGATAGTGTGGAAGTGGCCTATGTGAACTGGCAAAGTCCAGTTGGAAAGTGGATTATTTGGTATGTATGATTGCAGTTGACTGTCTTCATCTTTCTGCTGCTGCAGCAGCATAGGCTGTGGCCACACTGGCGGCTCGGCATGATATAGTGCCACCTCTAATTGAACCAGTTGAAGGTGTTGCAGTGCATATCAGCCACACAGCACACCCTGCTGCGGGTTACCCATGGAGACATCCTGTGGTAAAGCATTGACATTATTGCAGCACCTGAGCCATGGAGTGTACTGCCAAACCCCCCTTAAAATTCATGTGCATGCATAAGTGTGCATGCATGCGCACATGCGCACATAGGAATTTTTTTTAAAAAAACCTTCCCTAGCGGCAGAACGGATCTGCAGGTTCAGACTGCCAAATCCATTCTGTGTGTGCTCCCCT
Organism: Gekko gecko; assembly: GCA_029375565.1. NCBI lineage: Eukaryota > Metazoa > Chordata > Lepidosauria > Squamata > Gekkonidae > Gekko > Gekko gecko. The sequence goes on from JAPDNY010000007.1 coordinate 116,259,179, forward strand.
ATGTTCAAACATCTAGTCATGCACAATGACTGCACAGGAAACCAAAAACACCACTTGTGATGTGGTGCCTTTTTAACCCGGCTCCAAGTCATCCTATGACAGGATGACGCCTGACAGATGTGGCTGTCTGATTGCATCCATTTGATCCAGAGGGGAGGAGTGGCTGTGTCGGGCCAAACTTCCTGTGTGATCACGGCCCTAGTAAATTCCTCTGGGCAAGGTTCAGAGTCCTGTCAGGGCCGGCTTGCTCACTAGGCGAACGCATGCTGGCCATTAGGGACACCAAAAGGCCCCTGCCAAAACCCCCACCAAAAAACCCCGCCCCTTCCCTGGCTTGCCGGCATGCCCTGCAGCTGCGGGGCACACAGGCAAGCCGCGCTTAGAAGGAAGAGTTGGGGGTTTAAACCCCCGCCCCTTCCTTGGCTTGCTGGCATGCCTCACAGCTGCAGGGCACACAGGCAAGCCACGCTTAGAAGGAAGAGACAGGGATTTAAACCCCCACCCCTTCCCTGACTTGCCAGTGCCGCCCCCCTGTCTCCAGGCCCCACCAGGAGGTTGGCATTGCTGGAGGGGGTGCGGGCACCACAAGCTGGCCTTGCCTAGGGCACCCAGGACCATGGGCCGGCCCTAAGTCCTGTGAGTGGTTGGCTGAAGTGTTCATACCCTAATGTCATCAGGAGCACAATCAGAATTTCAGAACTAGACTTTAAAATCTAAACTAACTTCTAAAAGGAGTACTGAAGGATGATAGGGAAATGGCTGAGAAGCTGAATGCATTTTTTGCCTCTGTCTTCACTGTGGAAGATGAGAAGTGCTTGCCCACTCCAGAACCACTGATTTCAGGAGGGGTGTTGAAAGACCTGAGTCAGATTGAGGTGATGAGAGAGGAGGTCCTACGAAAACTTAAAAACTGATAAACCACCAGGCCTGGATGGCATTCATCCGAGAGTTCTGAAAGAACTCAAATGTGAACTTGTGGATCTCCTGACAAAAATATGTAATCTTTGATTAAAATCTGCCTCCATTCCTGAGGACTGGAAGGTAGTTAATGCCATTCCCATCTTTAAAAAGGGTTCCAGAGGAGATCTGGGAAATTACAGGCCAGTCAGTCTGACATCAATACGGGGTAAGTTGGTGGAAACTGTTATTAAGGAAAGAATTAGTAGGCACATTGATGAACAAAAACTACTGAAGCAGACTCAGCATAGGTTCTGTAAGGGAAGATCTTGTCTCACTAACCTGTTAGTGTTCTTTGAGAGGGTGAACAAACATGTGGACAAGGGGGACCCAATAGATGTTGTTTACCTTGACTTCCAGAAAGCTTTTGATAAAGTCCCTCATCAAAGACTCCCAAGTAAAATCAATAGTCATGGGATAAAAGGACAAGTCCTCTTGTGGATCAAAAACTGGCTAATTAATAGGAAACAGAGAGTGAGTATAAATGGGAAACTTTCTCAGTGGAGGGTGGTAAGCAGTGGGGTACTGCAGGGATCAGTACTGGGTCTGATGCTTTCTAACTTGTTTATTAATGATTTGGAGTTGGGAGTAAGCAGTGAAGTGGCTAAATTTGCAGATGACACGAAGTTGTTCAGTGTGGTGAAAACCAGGGAGGATTGTGAGTCACTCCAAAGGGATCTGTCGAGGATCGGAGAGTGGGCGTCAACATGGCACATGGGGTTCAATGTGGCCAAGTGCAAAGTGATGAACATTGGAGCCAAAAATCCTAACTATAAATACACGTTGATGGGGTCTGAACTGGCAGAGACGGACCAAGAGAGAGATCTTGGAGTCATAGTAGATAACTCAATGAAAATGTCGAGACAGTGTGTGACTGCAATAAAAAAAGGCCAACACTATGCAGGGGTTATTAGGAAAGGAATTGAAAACAAATCAGCCAGTATCATCATGCCCCTGTACAGGGGTCATTTCGTAGAAAAGAGGTGCAGGAGCTCATTGGCATAATCTATTAGCATAATTTATTTGCATATGTCACACACCCTGACATCACCAGAAGTGTGTCATAAGGCAATGCCCACCGCCAATCTCCAGGTATTTCTGGTTCAGACCGATTGCCTATAGCCTAGTTTCCTTTTTCCAGCAGTGACTAGTCAGATGCCATAGGGAAGCACACAAACAGGGCCATCAGATAGTGTTCTTTGAGGGAGTGAACAAACATTACCTCGACTTCCAGAAAGCTTTTGATAAAGTTCCTCAACAAAGCCTCCTAAGTAAGCTCAATAGTCATGGGATAAAAGGACGAGTCCTCTTGTGGATCAAAAACTGGCTAATTAATAGGAAACAGAGAGTGAGTATACAGGGGAAATTTTCTCAGGGTGGTGAGCAGTGGGGTACCACAGGGATCAGTACTCGGTCTGATGCTTTTTATCTTGTTTATTAATGATTTGGAATTGGGAGTAAGCAGTTAAGTGGCTAAATTTGCAGATGACACGAAGTTGTTCAGTGTGGTGAGAACCAGGGAGGATTGAGAGTCACTCCAAAGGGATCTGTCGAGGATGGGAGAGTGGGCGTCAACATGGCACATGGGGTTCAATGTGGCCAAGTGCAAAGTGATGCACATTGGAGCCAAAAATCCTAACTATAAATACACATTGATGGGGTCCGAACTGGCAGAGACTGACCAAGAGAGAGATCTTGGAGTCATAGTAGATAACTCAATGAAAATGACGAGACAGTGTGCGACTGCAATAAAAAAGGCCAACACTATGCTGGGGATTATTAGGAAGGGAATTGAAAACAAATCAGCCAGTATCATAATGCCCTTGTATAAATCCATGGTGCTACCTCATTTGGAATACTGTGTACAGTTCTGGTCACCACACCTCAGAAAGGATATTATAGCACTGGAAAAAGTGCAGAAAAGGGCAACTAGAATGATAAAAGGATTGGAACACCTTCCCTATGAAGAAAGTTTAAAGCGCTTGGGACTCTTTAGCTTGGAGAAACGATGGCTGAGGGTTGACATGATTGAGTTTTATACGATTATGCATGGGATACAGCAGGTAGAGAAAGAAGTACTTTTCTCCCTTTCTCACAATAGAAGAACTCGTGGGCACTCAATGAAATTGCTGAGCAGTTGGGTTAGAACAGATAAAAGGAAGTATTTCTTCACCCAAAGAGTGATTAACACTTGGAATTCACTGCCACAGGAGATGGTAGCATCTACAATCATGGACAGCTTCAAGAGGGAAATAGATAAACATATGGAGCAGAGGTCCATCAGTGGCTATTAGCCACAAGGTATAGATAGGAACTCTGGGGCAAGTGATGTTCTGTGTTCTTGGTGCTTGAGGGGGGGCAACAGTGGGAGAGCTTCTAGTGTGCTGGCCCCACTGCTGGACCTCCTGATGGCACCTGCTATTTTTGGCCACTGTGTGACGGAGTGTTGGACTGGATGGGCCATTGGCCTGATCCCACATTGGGTTCTCTTATGTTCTTATGTTCACATCACTATTTGCAATGGTTTCAGCCACATCTGCTGCATTTTAAACAAGCAGAGCCATGAGCTGTTCTATTAAAGCCCTCTGTGGTAGAATTATTGTACTCCCAAGTAAGTGTACTGGGTAGAGAAAAGATAGATGCCTCTGTTTCTTCTTGGCACATTTAGGATGAAAATTAGAAATATCTTCTGCTACACTCTCATAGGACTATGATGTAAATTACAAAAGGAAGTGTTATGTTAGGAAAATGTTTTTTTAAGCATGAGTCTGAGATGTTGGAGAACACTGTATTATGTCAGCTGATGAAACATCCATCAAATTGGTGATATGTCTGCTTTCCTGACTATTTCTGAAGTTAAAGGGTAGCACATGCTATTACAATTATGGTGGATTTACAGCTACGACATCAGCAACACTGTATGATATTTGATGGTTTTTAAATATGCAGGGATATTTATGGCTTGATTTTTAAAGTTGGTCATACAATCCTAAAAGTGGTTGGCATTGTATGCCCTGGCAGTTGTACTTGCCATTATCATGTGGTACTGAATGTATATGAGACACATGTCCACATGAATGAGGCTCACTTTCCCATGTACTCCAAATTGTCTCTGGGAAAGCCTTAAGACAGGAACCTTCTTTTCAATGCCTCTCACTCCTGTGCTAAAAGAGATGCTGGATTAGGTGTTACACCAGGCTAGAGAGGATAACACACAGCCAGTAATCAAGGGATTGTGTAACATAGTGATAAGCTGCTTAGGCAAGTGTGTAAAGAGCATGAAAACCTGGCATATAGTAAATCAAAGACATCTTTATTTAAGAACAAAGTCTGAGTCCAGTGGCACCTTTAAGACCAACAAAGTTTTATTCAGTCTATGAGCTTTCGTGTGCACACACACTTCCTGAGATACAATGAAATGAAATTTACCAGTCCATACCTATAGGCAGAGGGTTGGCAGTAAATTAGCATTCAACATAATGAAAATATTTATCAGATTCAGGAATAACAATCTTAATTTATATGGTTACCATTTAACATAAAGATAGTATTTTAACAGATGGAAGGACTGGACAAGAATAACAAGCTTAGTCTACATGGTCACCATTTGTTTGGATTCAATTCTGGGAGAAAACACAGAGAAGCAAATAAATATGTCAGAATTGGAGACTGATGTATCCTTAACTGTGATCAGCTAAGAGTGATTAACTGAGACCCCGTTGTCACACATGAATCTTTATTTAAGAGAATAAGCAGTACTTTCAAAGCAGTCGTGATAATATTAAACATTAAGAAGTAGTACTCAATTTTAGAATTTCCATGTTAAGATGAAACTATATCAAATGCCCACACACTTGTTCAGTGTCTATCACTTGGGGGGGGGTGAGTAAAGCGGTAGGAGGTGAAAGCAGAGGCTTATTGCTACCTGTCCAAGCAGGATTTCAGACCAAAAGGTCCTAGTCTTGAACAGAGGTCTCTCTGCATCTGGGCAGCCAACAATCCAAAAAGGGAATATCTGTAACTACATAAGCCAGGTGAGTTTGGAGCCAGCCAGAAGGCTGCTTGCCAGGATAGAAGAAGAAGCCCAAACAAAATCCACATAAAGATTCAAGATGGGTACTTGTGTTAGTCTGTAATACTAAAACAAAATTTGAGTACAGTAGCACCTTAAAGACCAACAAAATTTTCCAGACTGTGAGTCAAAGTTCACTTTTGTGAGTCAAAGCTCACTTTGTTATATAAAGATTTAAGAATGAGAGGCAGGAGGCATGCAAATTCTGCCATGCAAGGGCAGGCTGAACATAGCAAAGGGAAAGAACTCAGGGCACAAGGCAAGGCAGACCATAGCATGATCCAACCACAAGTGACGACTTAGGGAGAGATTCTTCAGTTATAGGGATAGACACGTGAATAAATTACAAAATACACCTTTTTCTTGGGCTTGAGAAAAGGGAGGAGACTTCAGGGAGCTCAGAAGTATGCTATCTGATTGGCAGAAAGTATAGTAGAAGTGGTTCCTAAGTTCTGGTAACATTTCTGATAAGGAAAGGAAAGAAAGGGAAGTTTGGGGTGAGGAGGATCTTTGTTCAGAGGCTAATTACTTCATAAGGCTTCTTGGACAGAGCTCTCAGGTCCAAAATGAAGTCATCTAATGGAAAAACTTTTTGGCTGAAAATACTAATGTGTGGCTAGGATCAGGAATGTTAATAAAATAGGAGCATATTGTGTCAAGGTGCATCTTGAATAATTGTGTAGTTATTCTGATTAATGTTCTAATAGCCCCCAGTCCTGGGTGGACCTGAATCTCTTTGAGGCTGTCCTTATATTCCACTGCTGGGATCAACGTCCTTTCCCCTCTCTGCTTGCTCTCAGCCTTTGCAGATGACCAAATCTATATTTCTGGTCTGGCAGAGATACACTCGTTGGAGCACCAAAATGCTGGTGAAGAATCTCTCCTTATATATAATTGTGTTTTGGTCATGGACTCTCCTGAACATTCCACATGCTCCCAAATCAATTGGCTCCCTCATCTGTCACTCAGAGGGTGTCCCTAGCCACTGGCTGTGTTGCCTGAGTCTTGCTCAGCTGCCACTCAAGAGTACTTGTGTGCCATTGGCCGGTTGCTGGATTTGCTCCTCTTTCCTGCTCACTCCTTCAGCCAGTGTGCCCTGTCAGAATTTCTGGCAAACAGCTTTCTCTATTGATGAAGACACTTGCCTCCTGTGTGGGACTAATTTTTCCCTCAGTAGCTGTTGGTAGATATAATGAAATGGCAGTTACCTGTGTCTGTAAGATGGCTGCCATCTGAGTGTTTACAATGTTCCCCCATAAGGCCTAATTGAACTGTAGTTCCAGAGAGGGGCCTGCAGGGTATCACTCACTGGGTTGATTGGGGCTTCCTCATCTGCTGGCCTACAATTCCCAGCTGCCCCAAGGTCAAAAAGTGTGGGAAAAGAGGGACCATCCCAAGGGGCAGGGCATCATCAATATAGACTTCAGCTAGGCCACAAGCCAGAGACGTGGGGAACCCTGGGAGGCAGCAGAAATTCAGCCACTCCACCGTCAGCTGGACTGGGGAATGAATGGAAGTTTCCCTGCTCTTGGGCAGGAGAGACAGGCTGAAGCAGAGCCAGAGGCCGGTCCAAGGAGAGATCCTATCCTGAGCCCACAACCGCTGGAGGTTGACAGTACTGTGTATAGGGAAAGAGGATTGCATTTAACCCCTGTTGATTTATGCCCTATTGGTTCATGGTGTGTGCTTCCTCCTACAGTTGTGCCTTATTTATTTAATGTGTGTGTGCTCCATAATTGTGTAAACAGTTAAATTCTTTTATTTGGGCTAATAATCTGTGTTGTGCTCTGACCACATAGTCTCCCCTGCTCTGCACAATACCAAAGGGAGGGGGTAGCCCAGGGAAGCAAGAAAAGGCCAGACCCTTGGGTTGCCAACTTTCCAGGGATCCCCCAAAGATTGGGGATTCCATCTCCAAATAGGGAGATTTGGCCAGAGGGGTTTCACTGTCCCTCTAAAAAGGCAGTGACAATTCAGTGAGTGATGGCAGTGAACTTAAGGAGTGAGATACACCCATGGGATGAGGGTGGGAGGTGAACAGCTGAGTTGTAAACTGGAGCCCGTTTTGCCACAGTAGGCAACCAAGCTTGGTTCAGACAAAGGAAGGAAACCCTTCACAGGCCTTTGTGAGGAACTCATTGGGGCCAGTCCTGACTAGGGTTGCCAGCTCCAGGTAGGGAGATTCCTGGAGATTTTCTGGTAGAGTCTATGGAAACCAGGGTTTGGGAAGGGGAGAGGCCTCAGCTTAACAGAATGCCATAAAGCCCACCTTCTAAAGCAGTTATTTTCTCCGGGGCGAGAGAGATCTGTTGTCTGGAGTTCAGTTGTGATACCTGATGATCTTCAGGCTCCACCTGGAGGTTAGCTGCCCTAGGTGTCACAGTCAGTGCTTCAGAGCTGGGTCTGCTAGATCCAGGTTCTTGCTGTAGAAGCTGAGTGGGTGATTTTGGACCAGTCACAGACTTTTAGCCTAATCTACCTCACAGGGTTGTTGTGCAAGTCAAAAGGGGCAGAGGAGAATGATGTAAGCTGCTTTGGTCCCCATTGCAGAGAAAGACTACTTTCCCTCATGGGAAACCATTGTTGCCAATCTCCAGGTGACGGCTGGAGATAACTCAGAATTACAACTGCTCTCTAGATGGCAGAGATCAGTTCCCTTGGAGAACATGGTGGACTCTGTGTCCTTATACTCTGCTGAGATGCCCCACCCCATGACAGCCAACGTGACATGGAAGTCATGGTTTCAGAGCACTGTAGAAACTGAAGACAGCTGAAGAATAAGGGGCAAATAAAGGTAGGTTGATGTTTGGCTGGGAAGGAGATAGGGTTGCCAACTCCAGGTGGGAAATTCCTGGAGATTTGAGGGATGGAACCTGGAGAGGGTGAGGTTTGAGAACCTCAGACAGGTTCAATGCCATAGGCTCCACCCTCCCAACCAGCCATTCCCCCTGGGGAACTACTGTTGTCAATCTCCAGGTGAGGCGTGGAGATCACTCAGAATTACAACTGATCTCCAAGAGGGAGGGGGGAGGAGATGTATAAAGTACTGGGTTCACCACATGGAAGACTCAAACTATGACATGCATTCAGATGCATTTATTGTACTTCACACACTAGACAAGGAAGATGGCCCTGCAAGGCCAACTATATACACTTCACCTGGCACATCCAGGTCCCCATTTGAATTTCCCGCCAAGGTTCTATTGGTGGACTCTCGGTGGACTAGGATCCTAGGTCCCCTTTGTGTTTGCGGACTAAGCTCCTACTTAGCTGCAGACCCCTGGTGGTGGCCCACGTACATCACAAGATGGAAAGCTGAAATCAGGGGCAGATAATGGCAGGTTGATGCTTGCCTGTGAAGGAGACAGGGTTGTCAACTCCAGGTTGGGAAATTCCTGGAGATTTGAGTAGTGGAGCCTGGAGAGGGTGAGGTTTGAGGAGGGGTAGGACCTCAGACAGGTACAATGCCATAGACTCCAGGTGAGGAGTGGAGATCACTCAGAATTACAAATGATCTGGGATGCCAGAAGTCAGCTGCAGTCAGAGGGGCAGATAATGGTAGCTTGATGTTAGCCGGGAAGGAGCTGGGGTTGCCATCTCCAGGTTGGGAAATTCCTGGGGATTTTATTTTTTTTTGAAATATTTTTTATTAAGTTTCAACAACAAGCATATACAACAACTGTAACAAATTTTTCTAATATAAAGTAGTATAGCAAACCTATCTTATAACATCTAGAACAATAACTAGACAATAACAAAATAAAGTAAAATAAAATAAAATAAAAATAAAAACAGAAACATCTGGAATAATAACAGGGAGTACCAATAAATAATGATATCAAATGTAGTTCAGTCACTACAAAACAAGTATTGCTTGTAACGTAGAAGCAAAATCTTCCTTGTCTGTTAAAAACTCTAGGAACGGAAACCAAACTGCTGTAAAATTAGATTGATACTGTTCATTATTTTTTTGTCTCAAAGATTCAGTAATTTTATCTAACATACACAATTCACTAGTTTTTAAGATCCAGGAATTAATCGAAATTGGACTGGAACATTTCCAGTATTTAGCTAAAGTCATCCTAGCAGCTGCACAGAGATACTCTAAGAGAGATTTTGAAACTGCGTCTACATCTAATTGGGGCCATAAATTAAATATTAAAAATTTTGGATCCAAGGGTACTGGATAATTAGTAATCTGCGTCATAATTAATGTAACAGCCTTCCAAAAGCCTTGTATCATAGAACATTTCCACCAAACATGCCAATACGTTCCACGTTCACCACAATTTCTCCAACAATTAGGAGAAGAACATTTTGTAACATAATGAACTTTGACTGGGGTTAAATACGATTTTGAAATAGTTTTAAACAATTGACTTCTAATTAATATATTTTTTTCATGAAAGACCTTAGATTTCCAAATGATAGACCAGTCTTCTAAAGTAAGAGAAATATCCGTCTCTCTAGCCCAACTGTTTACATAAGAGGGAACTTTATTATACGTTGTTTGAAGTAAAATGTTGTATAGGGTTGAAATAAAACCTTTATAACCTAAAAAGTTATTTTTCAGTAATTGTTCAAAGGGAGTAAGTGGCCTGCTAAAACCGTTTTGGACTAATGGAGAATGAAACATATGATTTAATTGAAAATAAGCATACCAAGGGAAAGGACAAGAAAGTAAGTTACATATGTCCTTATTTACCAACAATTTACCATTGTTAGTTATATCAATTAATCTGTTAACCTTCTTGTGCCTGAAAATGTTATATATTTTGTTATCCTTTGCAGGCATAAACCAACTTTGCCCAGTAAAGACCAATAAAGGAGAAGTTTGAGGAGCAAGTTTGTTACGATGACGATCCCAGACAATCAATGTATTCCATAAAAAAGGGTTTTCCTGTAACTCAGAGGGACGTTCCGATTTATGTTGCCATATCACTTCTTGTAATGTTTGTTTAGGGGAAAATTCCTGTTCTATTATACACCAATCAGGGGCAGAATTGATCTTCAAAAATTTAATCAGATTGGTTAATTGCGCTGCATCATGATAAAAGAACAAATTAGGGTAGGACATGCCTCCTGCTTTATGATTACGAAATAAAGTATCAAAAGAGATTCTTGGTGGTTTTTTATCCCAAATAAAGTCATTTAGCAATTTTTGCCATTGTTTAAGCTTTTGTATAGGTACAAAAATGGGTAAAGTGTGAAATAAGAAAATAAAACGGGGTAAAACAAAAACCTTGACAACATCCATCTTTTCAAGCCAAGAAAGTTGTGAATGCGACCAATCAGCTAACTGTCGTTTGATGGACTGCTGCAGAGTAACAAAATTTGCTGTAAACAAATTATCTAAATGCAGTGGGATTTCAACTCCTAGATGACGCCATGATTTTGTAATCCATTTGAAAGAATATTGTTTTTGAAGTAGTGTAATTAAATCATTTGAAAGAGAAATGGGATATAATTCAGTTTTTGATTGATTAATTTGAAGGCCCGAAACAGAAGCAAATAAATTCAATTCAGATAATACAAATTTCAGAGAAGATACCAGATTGGTTAAAAATAAAACAGTATCATCTGCAAACATATTAACTTTAAATTCATGCTTATTGATTAATATACCGTGGATATTGATATTAGTTCTAATGATTATCGCTAGGGGTTCTATGCATAACGCAAATAGCAGAGGCGAAAGAGGGCATCCTTGACGCGTTCCTCTTGAGGGACAAAAATACTCAGAGAGATTACCATTAATTTTTAGTCTAACCTGTGGGGAAGCATATAAGGATGAGATACCATTGCAAAAATTAACTCCAAAATTCATAAATTTCAATAAAGTATATAAATATGAGTGTTCTACCGTATCAAACGCTTTTTGAATATCAAGTGATAATAACACAGAGGATAATGACTTTTTCCTACAAAAATTAATAATATTAAGTGACTTCCGAACATTATCAGCCATATTCCTTTGGGGGATAAAGCCAGTTTGATTTTCATTTATATATTCATGTATAATTTTACTTAGACGTGAAGCTAGTATGGCTGAAAAGATTTTTGCATCTTGATTCAATAGACTAATAGGTCTGTATGAGCCTGGGTCAGTTATATCTTTTCCTGGTTTAGGGATTAGTATTACATTAGCCTCATTCCATGAAGGTGGAAGCACTTTGGAGTGGAGAACGTCATTACAAATCAATGTTAGGTGGTCAGTTAAAATATGTTTATAAGTCTTATAAAATTCCCCGAGAAACCGTCACTTCCTGGTGTTTTAAAGTTTTTTAAATTTGTGATAATTTTTTCTACTTCACTTTTATCAATAGGAGCATCCAAAAATTCTTTGTGTTCTTGAGATAAAGTTGGTAATTTGAGTTTTTCAAGGAGATAAGTTTTAATTAAGTCTGGTGAGGGAGAAGTAGTTTTATATAAATCATTATAAAATTCCCAGAATATGTTAAGAATCTTATCAGGTTTTGCACATAAAATACCTTTTGAGTCTCTCAGTAGAGATATTGGTTTATGAAAAGATTTGGGTTTTAATCTGTGCGTGAGAAGTCTTAAATATTTAGGAGATTTCACCCATTTTTTTTGTTGAAAATAAAGAATATTTTGCTTTATTTTGGAGATTTCTAAATTGTCTAGATTTTGTCTTTCTATCAACAGTTTTTGATAAACTTTTTTACTAGTTGTTTTTTTATGTAAAGCTTCTAGCTCGATTTTAATAAGTAATTCAGTTCTAAGAAGATCTTTTTGTTTTTTTCAAAAAAGTAGCCAAAGATATAAAATGTCCTCTGAGGACAGCCTTTAATGCATCCCAAACAAAAGCATTAGAAGAACCACAATTAGAATTTTCAGCAAAGTAATGATGAATTATTGACTCAATTTTTTCTTTAACAAAATCGTTTAAAAGTAATGCAGGATTCAATTTCCACTGATAGGAAGAATTATGAGTAGTAGATGACCATTGAATTTTCCCTTCCACCCATGCATGGTCAGAATATAATTTAGGCCCTATTGATGCTTCCGATTTTTCTTTACTAAGAGATGCAGAAATTAAAATATAATCAATCCGTGTATGAACTTGATGTCTTCCTGAAAAAAAAGTATAATCTTTAACTGCTGGATTACACAATCTCCACAAATCAACCAGATCAAATTCCATTAGTATATTAGCTAATTGTGTTTTTGGATTGGTATTTTTTTCCCTAAACAATTGAGAAGATCTATCCCAGTATAGGTCAACAACATGGTTCAAATCTACTCCTATTATTATTTGTCCTTTTGCAAATGCTTTTAATTTTTGCAAGGTATCTTTAATAAAAACCAATTGATTCTCGTTAGGGGCATATAGTGTAGCTATTGTTATTAACTTATTATTTAATTCGCCTAAAATAAAAATAAACCTTCCTCTAGGATCTTTTTGTATGTCTTTTAGGGTAAAAGAAAATTTTTGTGAAATTAAAATAGCAGTCCCTCTAGCTTTTGACGTTCCTGCCGCATGATATTGATATGGGAATTTAATGGTATTAAATATTTTTTGTGAATCATTCTTCATATGCGTCTCCTGAATGCACACAATATCAGGTTGAGTTTTAACTAAGGCATTTTGTAAACGCCTTCTTTTAACCACCTGGTTCATACCTCTGACGTTACAGGAAATAATGTGTAAATTATTCACCATTACAAAAAATCATAAATAGATAATACCACAGCTTCATCCCTCAGAAAAGCTTTGGAATCAAATAGGTAGCAAGTGAGAGATAGTAATCACATATCTGCTGAAAGAACAAAAATAAAAAAGTTAACATTTTCATTTCATGCATTACTAAGAAAATGTCAAAAGTCTTGCTCCAGGCCCAAGTGAAAGAATATTTAGAAGCACAAAAAAATTTATGCTTATTATGAGCTAAAGACTTCAGAAAAAAATAAGTTTGTAAGAACAAGGTGATTATAAACAACAACCAGTTTTTAGTTAAAGTACCTGGCATATTAAAGCATAGTATTTCTATGTTGTAATTGCTACATAAACTGAATAACCACCAAATAGAAAGGTGGATTTGAACACTTTTAAGATTGAACCATAAAAAACTTAATTTTTTAAACCTTAATAATTTTAATATGTATATAACAATAAACTTTCTAACCCAGCAACTTGGAAAGCATTTCAAAGCTTGTTGAGGAACAATCCACTGAACATAAAGATTTCGAAATAGAAAAATAAATAGATAAATGTAAGATGTAAATATCCCTGTCATTAAAAATAGTACATTATTAGAAAAGAAAAATAAAACAATATGGAGACCTGTCAGAGAGACAAGAGAGGACCAGCTGCCTCTGCTAAGGTCTACCAACAAATTAGGTATTAACTTCATACCTTCCAGCAACAAAAAAAAAATCAAAAGATATTCCAATAGGAGCAGCATATTACTAACACCACCACTCTATAGCACCCAGGCAATTTAAAAGTAAAAAAAAGAGCAGATATAACAAACAAATCGCCATGTTTGAACAATAGTAGAGATTAGTGAAAGACTTCTCAGGTTTATAACAACAAGAAAGATAGTCAAGTAACTTGGTTTCGAACAGGGATCTTAGACCACTTGATTGGAGACATTTGAAAATCCAGTTTCCTCTTCATAGATTTCTTTCCACCAGACTCTGATGACGCTTCCAGCTTCAACTGTTGCAGCAAAAGGTGACCACTTTCCAAATCATGTGCAGTAAGGATGTCTCCTTGAAAGCGAACTTGAAGTGAACCAGAAGGGAGCCATTTGTAACGTAGATCAGCTTCTCTTAAAACAGTAGTAATTGGCTTCAGTGCAGCTCTAATTTGTAAATTTTCCCTGGGTAAATCCAGATAAACTTGGATCTTGTAGCTTTTGAATGGAAGAAAGCCTTCTTTACGTGCAAGTTGTAAGAGTGTTTTTACTGTTCTGGCATCTTGGAACTCAACTATTATGTCTCTGGATTTTCTTTTTGGGGAGGAGAATGTAGAACCGATTCTATAGGCATGCAATAGTAATGGTGCTATTTTTTCATCTGGGCTCAGGATTTCTGTAAGCCAGTGCGACATAAAGGTAAGTAATTCCATATTTCCTTCCTCTTTTTCCTCCATACCTTGAAATTTAAGCGAGTTTTGTTTCAGTTTAGTCTCAAGCATTAAAAGTTTTTCTGTTGCCCAGGTATCTTTTTTTGCAAAAACTGAACTTCGTTTTGCAATGTAACTCCCAGCTCCATAGCCATATTAGCTGTATTGGCTACTTGTTTTAAGGAGTTGTTGATCTTGTTTAGCTGTTCTCCCAGTGGCAAGATTTTCTCATCAATATGAGTCATTAGATCGGTTTTTAAAGCAGAAAGGAGGTCAACTAACCTGTCTTCCTGAAGGTACATCTCTGTGTCCTCTGATTCAGTTGCTGCGGCCTCCATTTTAGTGTTTGAAGGCTGCAAGGCCGCTATCTGTCTAGCCACTCCGCTTTTGTTAAAAAATGGACGGAGATCAGGTGTTTTTGTTTTTTGGGGTGATTTTTTAGATCCGGAGTGATTATTCATCTCTACTAGGATGAAAAAAAAAACTATTTTAAGTGGGCGATTGTAGATTGCCTGGGTGGAAGGAGTGGAGAGCTAGCAACCCACGTCCACCATCTTAGGCAGCCGACGCCACGCCCCCTGGGGATTTGAGGGATGGAGCCTGGAGAGGGTCGGGTTTGATGAAGCGTTGGACCTCAGATGGGTATGATGCCATAGACTCCACCCTCCAAACCAGCCATTTTCTCCTGAGTAACAATTGTTGCCAATCTCCAGGTGAGGGCTGGAGATCACTCAAAATTACAACTGCTCTTCAGGTAGCAGAGATCAGTTCCTCTGGAGAAAATGGTGGACTCTGTCATTATACCCTGCTAAGGTCACCACAGCAAATTGACACTGAATGTCCAAGGCCTTGGCACTCTCCCAGAGCCTCTTTCTAGATCTCGTATTTTTTCCCATGACGGGCCTTAGTAATATTTATATTGCTAATTCACATAATTTTGGATATAATCTGTTCTGCTTCATATATGGATATGCAGTCCTGGGAAACAAATGGAAAACAAATGGCCAAAAAGAAAATCAATTTAAATGAGACCTTTACAGGCATAGGTCACAATCCAGCCAGTATCAACCTCTTGTAAGTTTCCATTGATAAAGCAAGCACTTATTGCTCTATCCTGTTTAAATCAATGGTACTTAACAGTGCTTAGTTTTGTTAGGACCATGCACATGGTTTATGTAAAGTGCTACTTCTTGATTTATGAAATCTGAACCTTTATGCAATTTTTCATATACTATAAAAGACCAGAAAATAGATCATACATATTGAAGAAGTGGGGAAATTAGAACTTCATTGAAGTCTGTGTGAAAGTATGAACTTTTTTCCCTTTCTCACTTGCTGAATGAACATTTTTGCACTTCTGCTTCTGTCTGACACAATGCTGTCATTTCATTGTCAACTCCTCTTCAGTTAGAGCCACCCAAATAAATAAAACAAAAATAATAAAGCACAACCAGATGAAAGGATTTGATTAACACATTCAACAATTTGGGCCTCTTTTCACACTTCTCCTGCCTTTGGTTGGTATTTGACTGGTTACAGCAGAAACAGGTTTTCCAGTGAAGAACTTTAGTAAGGGTAAGAAATAACACTAGGCCCCATTTTAGATCCTTGTCTTCAGAAGATAATTGACCCAAATGTAGATTTTTGACTTTCTGATCACATACACTTTTCCAGATCGTTCCAAGATTGTTTTCACACAGTATAGAGAAATATTATGTAGACCCTATCCAATTTTTGAACTTACTTAGTTGCAGAACAGATGCCCATTTGCTGCCTCTTCTTTAAAAAAGAAGTTGAAAGGCACTGTTAAAATCAACCTTTCCTTTTCTAAGGAAACAGACTGATGTTTTTAACATTTCTGTATAAAATGATGGGTCTCAAAAGGAAGCTGCTGTTTAGGATTTCACACACACACAGGCTGGCTATTACTGTGCCACTGTAGAAACATGAGTGCTCATCCCATTGCTAGCACTGAATTAGGCCCACAAATAACAAAAGCCATGGAATTTTCATGATTTTAAAAGCACTAATTAAACAAAAAACTCAAAACATAATACTATGCAATCTGTCAAAATGTAATCTTTCCTATCATTCTGTTTTGTTTGTGGTAGTTAAGACCTTTCACCATGAACAGCGAATGGACCAGGTAGGTAAGAGAGGGACAGGAGAGAAGAGGGCAGGAGGAAAGGACACCCAGTTAGGCATTAGTGGTGATGGCACAAGTTGTAGTGTCTTTCCTTTGTCCTCTGCTTCCCTGCTGAAAAAGTCTATGAATTAAGCACTTCTTGTGTCAGTTCCCTCACTATCTTAACTGTAATTTTTTTATATATCTCACTACAACTTACGCTGCCACCAGGATCATAACAACACAAGAAGCTACTTTATACTAAGTGACACTATCAACATTGCCTGCTCTGACTGGCAGTGGCTCTCCACAGTTTCAGACAGAGGTACTTCTCATCACCTACTACCTCATCCTTTTAAACAGAGATGCTGTGGATTGAACCTGGGAAATTCTGCACTTTGCCACTACTGCAAAACACATGTCCTGACAAGGGGTGTATAAAAAAAAATCGGCATTTTTTCAGTTCAGGTCTATTGGACCCAAAACAATTTCAGTATTTCAAAAAAATTCTGGATCCTAATATCGGTATGGCCTTTGGATCTGGGATTTTTTGGAAATCCCAAATTTCTTCAGGTCCAATAGACCTGAGAAGAAAAATGCCAATAATAATAAAAAAGCCAACCCTGGCCCTGTCTTGGCTTCTCCTGCTGTGTGGTTTAAACTGTGCTGAAGAAGCTGGCCCCAGGATTTGTGTGAGGTAGGGAGCTCTCAGCTCCAGTCACCCCAGCTGATCCTGGACTGGCTCCTCTTGCAGTTCGGTTTAAACTGAGTTGCAGAAGGAAACAGCCTCAGCTGAGGTGGCGTGTAGCTCTCATCGCCCACCACCCCAGCTTGATCCTCAGTATAGTTGAATATCCCTGAATAAAAGCTGAAAAAAATCGGGCTCAGCTAGACTGGTAGCTGATCAGATTCTCTGAATCTGCGGTATTTTTTTGGCTCTGTTTATGCCAAATACACACCCCTAGTTCTGACAGGGAAACCGAGGAAAGCACATTTTTTAAAAATTAATTTTCTGTCTGGTGAATTGGGTAAATGATGCACAGGGAAATGAGACAGAATAGCCGCAGAAAAGCAATGTGAGAATACACATGGGCACTGCCATTTTATTTGCAATCTGTCGCACCCCACATCCAGCCTAGGGGCGGAGCTTTCTGGCAAAGGCCCAGTTAGCCAAAGGACAGCCTAGAGGGGTATAGCCGGGAACCTCAGATATAGGAGAGGGCCCAGAGTTGTGTCACCACTGGCTGCCTACTTTCCTCCAGGAGCGCACACACTGGGAGGCCCCCATGCCTCTCTTGGCCGGCAGGCAACTCCCTCCTATCTCCTGTTGTTCTTCCTCCCCGGTTCGGGCTTCCACCCCTCTTTTATTCCCTTCCACCAACACCTGGTCCATCCCTCCACCCCTCTTCTGGACCCCATAGGCTCCCATGACCGCCTGTCTTTCCGGGCTCTCTGCTTCATTGGTTGGGGCATCCTCCCTTTTAACTCAGGTTGGAAGCCCTGCCTCTCCTGGTGCTCAGGAGCTGGTGCGGGTGTGCCAGGGTGCCGCCGCTTCCCACGGCTTCCCCCCGCTTGTTCGTCCCGCCAGTTGGGGCCTAGGGATGGCTTGGGATGGAGCCGCGGCAGCCTGCAGCGGGACACAATCCAACAATGAAAGAGAAACGTTAACCCTTCCAGATCTCTGATTCATCTTCCTGTGTCTACTCCGTCTCTGATACTGCCTGGATTTAGCTTCATCCTTTCTTGTCAGTTTATTCTTCCAGTTAAGTGTTTGCTGATAAAGTTAAATGTTGCTGATAAAGTTAAATGTTGTAAGAGTTCTACTAGTTGTAGCAAGAACCACATGATATCTCTGCCACCAGCACAAGTAACTGCAGGAAACTTTATTTTTTTTTGGTATCTCAGTTTTTTTATTGGATATATCACATGTTCATACAATTTAAACAAATCACTACATATCCATTTTTCTTACTCCCTCTCCCCCCCAAACAAGGCTTCCCGCACTGCTCCAACCCCATTAATGTCTCTCTTATTCTATTACAATTACTTCTAAACTTATATTCTCTTACTAACGGTAACAATTCAAAAAACTAACTCTCTTTCATTTTCTTCTTAATAACTATCAAAACAAATCAAACCACGTTTAATATCCCAATTTTTCAACAGATATTCTCGAAAGTCTTTCCAGTCTTCAAAAAAAGTTTCATCTTCATCGTTGTTTAACTTTCTTGTTAGTTTGTCCATTTCTGCCATAAACAACGTCTTTTTAATCCATTCCCATGTTTCAGGTACTTTATCTTGTTTCCAACATTGAGCAAAAGTCAGTCTAGCTGCTGTAATCAAGTACCATAATAGTGTTTTCTTGGCTACATTTATTTCTTCCATTTTAAGACCTAGCAATAACATCTGTGGGTCTTTCTTAAAAGTACATTTCAGAATTTTTTGTATCTCATTGTGGATCTTAGTCCAATAACATACTGCTTTATCGCATGTCCACCACATATGGTAAAAAGACCCTTCATGTTTCTTACATTTCCAACATTTGTTAGACATACTTTCATTTATAATAGCAATTTTTTTAGGCGTCATATACCATCTATACATCATTTTATAGCAATTCTCTTTAACATTTACACATGTTGAAATTTTCATTGACCTTTTCCACAAATATTCCCAAGATGTCATTAATATCTCATTATTAACATTTACCGCCCATTTTATCATTTGCTCTTTTACAATTTCATCCTCAGTATACCATTTCAATAAAACCTTGTACAGTTTAGAAATCATTTTTTCCCCCTTTTCAAGCCATACAGTTTCAATTTCCATATTATTTTCTCTAAAACCATGTTCTCTTTTATCGGTCTTAAATAAGTCATGAATCTGTCTATATTTCAACCAATCATATTCAAATTCCACATCAAATCTATCTTTTAACACAAAATTTTTCCCTTCTAATTTTAAAAGACTTTTATAAGGTAGCCAATCTAACCCTTGATTTCTTGAATATAGATTAATCACTTCTGCTGGTACTATCCAAAGTGGTCTTTCTTCTGAGAAGAATTTTCTATATCTCATCCAAGTCTCGAACAGTGATTGTCTTATAAAGTGGTGTTTGAAGAATTTGTCCATTTTTACTTTTCCATACCATAAGTATGCGTGCCATCCAAACTTGTTGTCATGCCCTTCTAAAGCCAATAACTTCTTATCCTCAAGATTAATCCACTGTTCCAACCATGTTAAACAGACGGCATCATAATACAGATTTGGTAATTGTAGACCTCCTCTTTCTTTTGCATCACATAAGATTTTCATTTTAATCCTTGGTTTTCTTCCTGCCCATACATAAGAACATAAGAACATAAGAGAAGCCAATGTTGAATCAGGCCAATGGCCCATCTAGTCCAACACTCTGTCACACAGCGGCCAAAATATACCAGGTGCCATCAGGAGGTCCAGCAGTGGGGCCAGGGCACCAGAAGCCCTCCCACTGCTGCCCCCTCCAGCACCAAGAATAGAGTGCATCACCTGCCCCAGATTGAGAGTTCCCATCTATACCCTGTGGCTAATAGCCACTGGTGGACTTCTGCTCCATATGTTTATCTAATTTCCTCTTGAAACTGTCCATGCTTGCAGCTGCCACGACCTCCTGTGGCAGTGAATTCCATATGTTAATCACTCTTTGGGTGAAGAAGTATTTCCTTTTATCTGTTCTAACCCGACTGCTCAGCAATTTCATAGAGTGCCCACGAGTTCTTGTATTGTGAGAAAGGGAGAAAAGTACTTCTTTCTCAACCTGCTCAATCCCATTCATAATCTTATAAACCTCGATCATGTCACCTCTCAGCCGTCGTTTCTCCAAGCTAAAGAGCCCCAAGCATTTTAACCTTTCTTCATAGGGAAGGTGTTCGAACCCTTTTATCATTCTAGTTGCCCTTCTCTGCACTTTTTCCAATGCTATAATATCCTTTTTGAGATGTGGTGACCAGAACTGTACACAGTATTCCAAATGAGGTCGCACCAATGATTTATAAAAGGGGCATGATGATACTGGTTGATTTGTTATCAATTCCCTTCCTAATAATCCCCAGCATAGCGTTGGCCTTCTTTATTGCAGCTACACATTGTGTAGACATTTTCAGCGAGTTATCCACTACGACTCCAAGATCTCTCTCTTGGTCCGTCTCTGCCAGATCAGACCCCATCAACGTGTATTTATATTTAGGATTTTTGGCTCCAATGTGCATCACTTTGCACTTGGCCACATTGAACCCCATTTGCCACGTTGACGCCCACTCACCCATCCTCAACAGATCCCTTTGGAGTGCCTCACAATCCTCCCTGGTTTTCACCACCCTGAACAACTTTGTGTCATCTGCAAATTTAGCCACATCACTGCTTACTCCCAATTCCAAATCGTTAATAAACAAGTTAAAAAGCATCGGACCGAGTACTGATCCCTGTGGTACCCCACTGCTTACCACCCTCCACTGAGAACGTTTCCCATTTATACTCACTCTCTGTTTCCTATTTATAAGCCAATTTTTGATCCACAAGAGGACTTGTCCTTTTATCCCATGACTATTGAGCTTACTTAGGAGCCTTTGATGAGGAACTGTATCAAAAGCTTTCCGGAAGTCAAGGTAAATAATATCTATTGGGTCCCCCTTGTCCACATGTTTGTTCACTCCCTCAAAAAACACTAACAGGTTAGTGAGACAAGATCTTCCCTTACAGAACCCATGCTGAGTCTGCCTCAATAGTTTTTGTTCATCAATGTGCCTACTAATTCTTTCCTTAATAACAGTTTCCACCAACTTACCCGGTATCGATGTCAGACTGACTGGCCTGTAATTTCCTGGGTCTCCCCTGGAGCCCTTTTTAAAGATGGGAGTGACATTAGCTACCTTCCAGTCCTCAGGAATGGAGGCAGATTTTAAAGAAAGATTACATATTTTTGTCAGGAGATCCACAAGTTCACATTTGAGTTCTTTCAGAACTCTCGGATGAATGCCATCCGGGCCTGGTGATTTATTAGTTTTTAAATTGTCCATCAGTCGGAGGACTTCCTCTCTTGTTACCGCAATCTGATTCAGGTCTTTCAAACCCCCTCCCAAAATCGGTGCTTCTGGAGTGGGCAAACACTTCTCCTCTTCCACAGTGAAGACAGAGGCAAAAAATGCATTCAGCTTCTCAGCCATTTCCCTATCATCCTTCACTACTCCTTTTACCCCTTGGTCATCCAAGGGCCCCACTGCCTCCCTGGCTGGCTTCCTACTTCTAATGTATTTGAAGAAAGTTTTATTGTTGTTCTTTATGTTTTTTGCGATATGCTCCTCATATTCCCTTTTTGCTTGCCTGATCACAGACTTGCATTTTATTTGCCATAGTCTGTGTTCCCTTTTATCAACCTCACTAAGACTAGCTTTCCACCGCTTAAAGGAATCCTTCTTACCTTTTACAGCTTCCATTACTTTATTTGTTAACCATGCAGGCTTTTTTCTATACCTATTTGTACCTTTCCTAACTTGTGGTATATATTTTTTCTGAGCTTCTAGGATTGTCTTTTTAAATAGTCTCCAAGCTTCCCCAATGGTTTTGACCTTCTCCACTCTTCCTTTCAATTTCTTCCTCACATGTCCCCTCATACCAGAGAAGTTACCCCTTTTAAAGTTAAAAGTGGTTGCATCAGTCTTTTTGGGCAACTCCCTATCTGTACAAATGTTAAACTCAATGACATTATGGTCACTGTTCCCAAGTGGTGCAATCACTTTTACATCTCTCACCAGGTCTTGGGTATTACTTAGGACCAAATCCAGGATCGCCTCTCCCCTGGTAGGATCTGTGACCATCTGTTCCACAGCACAGTCATTGAGAGTGTCTAAGAACGCAATCTCTTTTTCCCGACTAGAACTCATATTGACCCAATCAATGTGTGGGTAGTTAAAGTCGCCTATTACAACACAGTTATTTCGTCTAGCCGCTATCTTTAATTCATTCATCATTTTATAATCCTCCTCTATCTTTTGATCTGGTGGGCGATAACAAACTCCCACTGTTAAGCCTCCTTTTGGACCCACTATTTCAACCCATAGCATTTCCAGAAGTGAATCCAATTCTCTTACCCTCTCAATCTTACTGGACGGTATACCCTCTCTGACATACAGAGCCACCCCACCTCCAACCCTTTTCCCCCTATCCTTCCGATATAATTTATAACCAGGAATCACCGTATCCCACTGATTTTCCTCATCCCACCAAGTTTCTGAAATACCCACAAAGTCTATTTCCCCCCCAACACCAAGCATTCCAACTCCCCGATTTTACTTCGGAGACTTCTAGCATTTGTGTATAAACACTTATAGTTTCCCACGTTTGTTAAGCCCACAGCCTTCCTCTTGCTGCCTCGAGACCTTGCCAGGCAGTTCCTATCATTAGCCACAGTCTCAGTGGACAATTGTAATCCATTTCCTTGTACAAAAGTAATAGCTACCCCTTCATCTCTTTGAGATGAGCCATCCCGAACCAGAGACTTTTCATCTCCTGTCGGCTTTCCCCCATTATTCAGTTTAAAAACTGCTCTGCCACCTTTTTGATTTTGAGCGCCAGCAGCCTGGTTCCTTCTCGGGACAAGTGGAGACCGTCCCTTTTGTACAGCTCCCTCTTGTCCCAAAAAGCATCCCAGTGCCTAACAAACTTGAACCCTTCCCCCTACACCACCGTCTCATCCACGCATTGAGACTCCTGATCTGTGCCTGTCTCTCCGGCCCTGCGCGTGGAACAGGTAGCACTTCCGAGAAGGCTACCTTGGAGGTCCTGGCCTTGAGTTTCCTGCCCAGCAGCCTAAATTTCTCCTCCAGGACCTCACGACTGCATTTCCCCACATCGTTGGTGCCGACGTGCACCACGACCACTGGCTCCTCCCCAGCACTATCTACCAGCCTATCTAAAACACGCGTAATGTCCGCTACCTTCGCACCAGGCAGGCAAGTCACCATACGGTCAGTACGCGGGTTCGCCACCCAGCTGTCTACCTGCCTAAGGATCGAATCACCAACTACCAAGAGCCCCCCTCCCACCCTTCCCAGGGACGGTTCCTTGGTACGAAAGGATACCCGTTCACCAGCTGAAGAAGAGGTCCCTTCTGAGGGCACATTCCCCTTATCCTCAGCATGGTGCCCCTTTTCCCCTTGGCCCTCATGCTCCCTGGCAGCAGCCGGGCTGCCAGATCCAGAGTGGGACATATCTAACAAGTCCCCGAGAGTCTTCCCCGTGCACCTAACTGACTGTCCCTGCTTCTCCAGGTCAGCCACCTTGGCCTCAAGGGAGCAAACTCGCTCCCTGAGAACCAGGAGCTCCTTGCACCGAGCACACACCCAAGACTTCTGACCAGTGGGCAGATAGTCATACATGTGACACTCCATGCAAAACACTGGATAGCCCCCAACCCCCTGCTGGCATTCTGGCTTCATAATTGTTTTTAAACAAATACTTTTCTATAACCCCCTTTTAAAACCCTTTGTATTTATATGGCTCCTGTTGTAGGAGTCTACTTACCTTACCAAGGAGCCAAGGTCCTGGCTTTCTGGCTCTTCCTGGGCTTCTTACAGAGCCCCTAGGCAAAGAGCCACAGGCAAAGAGCCTCGCCCTTCGGCTCGTGCCAGAGGCTCGTGCCTCTTGCAAACTTCCTGCCTTAAATGGAATTGTCTCCCAGGAGAGGACGTGGCCAGCAGCTACTCAAAATCACCCAAGGCACTTAATGACGGTCAAACAAAGCCCCTTTCACACCCCAACTCCAGCAGCCAGGAGTCTGCTATTCAATTTCACCCAAGCACTTAATTACAGGCAAACAATGACCCTTTCACACCCTAACTCCAGCAGTCAGGAGTCCGTTACAACTCACCCACACACTCCCAAATACAGTCCCTGACACAGTACCTTCTCAGCTAAAGCACCTCAGCTGAAAGTAAATAAATAAAAATACCACTCACCCCTCTGGCAGCTCAAACACCTTGCTCCTTCTCAGAGCTCAGCTGGGTCAAATTTGGATAATTCTTTCTGCCACGTATCCAATATTTTCCTTTGTTTTAATATTGGAATAGTCTGAAATAAGAACATCAAACGCGGTAAGACATTCATTTTTACAGTTGCGATTCTTCCCAATAGTGATAAATTCAACGTGTCCCATTTCTTCATGTCTTGCTGAATCTTGTACCACACCTTTTCATAATTATTTTTAAACAGATCAATATTTTTCATGGTTAATTCAATTCCTAAATATTTAGTCTTTGTAACTACTTCACATTGAATTTTCTCTTGTAGTTCTGTTTGCCTTTGCTTCGTCATATTTTTGCACATCACCTTGGTTTTACTTTTATTAACATAGAATCCCGCAACTGAACCAAATTCTTCAATTTTATCCATCAATTGTGGTATTTTCTCAATTGGATCCTGAATCATAAACATTACGTCATCTGCAAATGCCCTGTATTTATATGCAAAACCTTTCACTGTAAGTCCTTCAATGCTGTTATCTTTTCTTATCGCTGTCAATAATATTTCCAATATCCAAATAAACAACAACGGGGATAGCGGGCAGCCTTGACGTGTTCCCTTTTGGACTTGGAAGAAATCCGTTCTTTCTTTATTTATATTCAAAGTCGCTTTTTGTTCTGAATAAATTGCCACAATCATATTTAAAAAAGACTGTCCTATATCCATTTTTTCAATAACTTGCAGCATAAATTCCCAGTTTAAATTATCAAAAGCTTTTTCCGCATCAAGGAAGAGGAATCCAACTTCTTTTTCTGGATGTTTGTCATAGTATTCAATTGCATCAATCACCACTCTTAAATTGTCTCTGATTTGTCTATTCGGTAAAAAACCAGCTTGTTCTTCCGCTATTGTATCTTTCAGATGTTTTTTCAGTCTTTCCGAAATTATTTTTGCAAATAATTTATAATCATTATTTAATAGCGATATTGGTCTAGAATTCTTGACATGAGTTAAATCCAAACCTTCTTTAGGTATCAATGAAATATTTGCTTCTTTCCATGAATCTGGGATCCGTTTAGTCTTTCTTATCTCATTCGACAGAAGTACTAAGATAGGGGTTAGCTCCTCTTTAAATTTCTTGTAGAACTTTGCAGTGAAGCCATCTGGACCTGGAGCTTTCCCCAACTTTGCATCTTCTATCACCATTGTGACTTCTTCCTTCGTTACTAAACCATTTAATAACTCTTTAATTTGTTTTCCCAGCTCTGGAACTTCAATAGTCTCCAAATATTTTTTAATTTTCTGTTGATCAATTCCTTTCTTTTTAAACAGTTTGGCGTAGTATTTAAAGAAGACTCTTTTTATGCCATTCAAATTCATAACATCCTTTCCATCTTCAGTAATCTTATTTATAAAATTCCTTTCTTTTTTATTTTTCAATTGCCACGATAAAAATTTTCCTGGTTTATTTGCACCCTCAAATGCTTTTTGCTGTAGTTTCTTCAGATTCCAATATAATTCTCTATTTAGTAGAACATTCAATTGATCCTGCAGAAAGTGGATCTCTTTAATAATCTTTTTCTTCCCTGGTCTTTTCTTTAGTTCCTTTTCCTTTTGCCGAATTTTTTCATGAAGGTCCTTTTGTTGTTGCATCCTTTGTTTTTTATCTTTAGAGTTCAGAGAGATAAGCAAGCCTCTCATTACCGCTTTGTATGTATCCCATACAACTTGTATATCCGTACCTTTGTTTAAATTCAGTTCAAAGAAGCTTTTTGTCTCTTTTTTCAAAGTTTAATTAATTAATTTTTGATCCAATAAGTCCTCATTAATTCTCCAATATAATTGTTTAGGCTTTTCTTTAGATATCCAAAGTAAGGGGTTGTGGTCTGAATTAGTTTTCGGTAAGATTTGTATTTTGTAGGTTTTTTGCGCCATCTCCTCTGACATCCAAATCATATCAATTCTGGAAAAGGAGTTATGTCTGTTAGAATAAAACGTATAATCCTTTGTCTTGGGGTTCCACTTGCTCCAAACATCTTCTAGTTTCTCTTGTTTCATTAGCTGAAAAAAATTTTTTGGCAACTTTCCAACCGTCTCTCCAGTTGCTTTGGATTTTCTGTCCAATACATTATTCACTGTACCATTAAAGTCTCCTGCAAGAACTATTTGATCATAATTTAAACAGTCCAACTCTTTAGTCAAATCTTTAAAAAAGTCTCTTTCGCACCATTGGGTGCATATATATTTACAAGCAATGTCTTTTTTCTATTCATCGTTATTTCCACGCCAACATATCTTCCTTCTTTGTCTGAGAAGATTTGTTTAGGTTCCAATTCTTTTGCAATGTATATCACTGTTCCTTTTTTCTTATTGATTGCTGAGGAATGAAATTCTTCTCCCAATTTTTTATTAATCAAATATTTATTGTCTTGTTTTCTGATATGTGTTTCTTGTAGACAAATTATGTTACATTTTTGTTTCTCTAGCCAATGACTCACTAATCTTCTTTTGTTTGGTGAATTTAGTCCGTTTACATTCCAAGATAAAAATTTGTAATCCATAGTTGTTTTGAATTAAATGTCTTTAAAGTCATCAAAGTTGTTCTCTTTAAATCTGTATATATCTCCTTCCGTTTTGAGGGTAAATCTCACCGAATTGTAAACAAATGATAATCCATATGGAATCTCCCATCTAAACCTGATGCTCATTTCTTTTAGTCTGTCTGTTAATTTCTTGAATTTCTTTCTGTCTTGTAAGATCGATCTCGGAATTTCTCTCAGAATTATTATTTTTTTTCCATTAATTTCCAACGGTTGTGTAAATTGCTTCTTGAAAACGTCTTCCTTCATTTTTGTAGTCACAAATTGAACAATCACATCTCTGGGTAATTGCTTTCTCTTGGCATAAGCTGAGTTTACTCTATAAATCAGGTCAAAGTCTGGATCCAAGTCTCCAACATCTTCCCCTATGTAAGTTGTCAATGTATTAATTACTAGGGCCCGTAAGTCCTGATCTTCCTCCTCTTCTATTCCTCTCAATCTCAAATGATTCTGGGTAGCCCTATATTCCATCATGGACTCCAATCTTGTGTTTTCTGACAAGGTTCTTTTAACTTTCTGTTCCATTTCTTCTGATTTTGTCACCAGACTTTTAACCTCTTTTTTAACGTCTTCCGTATCTTTTTTTATCCCTGCCACTTCTGTTAGTACCAGTTCTTTTAATTCTTCCATATTTTTTTTCTGTACTTGGACTTGTACTTGTTCTATTTGCTCCAATTGTAATTGCAGCTGTTGTTGCAGCTGTTGTTGCAGCTGTGATTCTATTTGCTTTCCCAAACTCTGCACCACTTCAGTCATCCGTTTTTCCATCGCTTCCATAGCGGCCTGCCACTCTTTTTTTCCTTTGCAGTCATTCTTGGGCTGGGTGATGAGGCCGCTCTTGGTCTTGACCTCAAATCCGTCTTGAAAACGACTTCCGGGCTAATCAATCTTTATATTAGCAATCTTCAAGCCAAATCGCCACCTTTGTAACTTCTTCCAATGCTTTCTCGGCTTAAAAATAACTTTTTAAAATTTAGTCCTCCTCAAAATGTCGGGCGCAATTTCTCTATGGTTTTCTGGCTAGAGTAGGCTCTTTCCAAACTTCCTGTTTGTCTGTCCGTCACTGTAATCCAACTTCCGGTGGTGGTGGTGTCACACACTAAATCGACCGTCTACTTCCGGTACAGCGACTTCGAAAAACATCCACTCTAGTCTGCTTCCTGTATCATAGAGTCACAGTCAGTTTCGTTTCTGCTACGCAAAGTTTAGACTTAGCTGACCACAGGAATGCAAAACAAAGTCAATTTTCGGCCGTTTTCTCTAGAGGAAAGCTTTCTTTTAACTTTTAAATCAAGCGGAGTAGTTCATTAAAGGTTTCTACGCTTATCCGTATGTTTCGATTTCGCATTCTTCTTTAAACCGGTAAGCAATTGTTCTTTTGTTACCTTACTTGTAATCTCGGGGTTTCGCAGTGCTTCTTCTGTAATCGATGTTAATCTTGATGTTAAAGAGGTCGGTAGATGACGAATTTATGCTGAATTCTCAGCCCAGCTGGTATCTGTAGTGCTGATTAGCAACTGCCCTCTCCGCGGAAGGAGATCAAAGTGTAAACAAGCTTCCTTCGAAGCTTATCCACACCGATCTCAACTCCCCCTCAGGCTTCGCTGCTTGCTTGCCACCCCCCCGTCTGGGGAGTGCTGCGCTGGGCCAGGTAGAGCCCAGACTGTCGTCAGATACTGCTGTACACCCTGCACAAATCGCAAAGTGTGTCAATTCGCCATTTTAACTCCGACCGGAAGCCACTGCAGGAAACTTTAGACAAGATCTGTATTAATCTTCCTTTCTTCATATAAGAAAAACGCTGCAGGTTCTAAACTTCAGGATTCCAGGCAGTACCTTTTGTAATCACTGGGCTCAATCCAGCTGTAATGAAGTAGTGTTAAACAATCCTAAACAGGTCTACTCAGAATCCTACTCAGTTCAATGCAATGAGATTTACTCCCTGGAAAGTGTTCTGAGGATTGCACTGACAATCCCCTTCCATTTTGGTGGGGGATATTTCCACATATAAATAACTTGCATGCTTATAATCAGTGGGACCTAAAAGCACTTAATTCTGGCTAGATTTGGCAGTGTATTTCGTAACAATCATTTTGAATTGTTGGTATGAATTACAATACACTTGCATTCTGCTTTCAAAGAGAATCTTTTTAAGCATGCAGATTGGTAAATTGTTTTCAGTTTGAAACAATTATTGGATATTAGTTAATTGTACAGATTCAGGAATTGCAGTGCTACAGAAATGGGTGTGGAGGAGTCCTGCAAGTTGAAAACAGCTGGAACTAAAGCTTCCACTCTGTACATACTGGTACACTGGGACTAAGCACATTTCTAGGGAAGTAAATCTCATTAACAGCTTGGTAAATATATGCTTACTTATGATCACATACTTTCTTCCCTTTCCTTTTCTGGAAAAGACATAAAGACAGAGTTAGGGCAGCAGCTTCAAGCTTAAACTGTTAACAGTTGCCATTGAACATCCACAGGTTCATAAGGAGCAGGATCACAGAATGACAAGGAAGGCATTTTCTGACACTCACCTGTTCCTCATGTGGCAAACATACTTCCCAGCAGGCAATATAGCCTACTATCCCTGCTGTTGAACCATAGTGACCTCTCAACCTTTCAACCTTTTTTTTCACTTATTGGTTGACAACAGAGGAGCTTCCTGCTGTTCCATTATTACTGGGTCACAGCAGAGGTTTTGTTCAACATGCTTATTTGTGTCCCAGAAATATTTCTACTGGGATGGGTCTATAATGTATCCATTTACCTCTTATCACCCCTAGTTCTTTTAGACATTGGGAAGTTTGGAAAGAGTATTATGCTAAAATGATTCATTTGCAAATTAGAATAGTTTGCAACACAAAATGAGTGGCATTCCACTGGAAGAAATGAAAAATCTTTATTTCTGTGGATCTTTCTGCTGCAACAAGAGGGCAAAAATGCTAAGCAATTAATTACTGTGATTAATCAATTCATTCTTTTAATTGCAGGTTAAAACTGTGACTTTTAATTGGAGCTGCCTGCTGTGAAAGGGTTTAAATTTTGATGTCATTGTTGTGAATTGCATCTGTCTTGCCTCAGCAAAGTGTTTCAAATGATTTCCCGAACAAGAAATGATTTACATTGCTTGAATGACAGAAACTAAAAAAAAAAAATCACCTGTTCTGTCATGCTGAAATGCCTCGTGTCAGTTGATTGGTTATAAAACTAAAGTAATTAATCAAATTGAAATCTTTTGTTGGTTGACATTCCTATTGTCTCCTTTTAAATCAACAACAGAGGAACTATGGAATTAGTTACATCATTTAGCTATCATAGATAGTTATTGATAGATGGAATCCCTCTGAATCTCTAATCCTTTCAAAGCAGTTCAAGTCAGTGGCCATCTTGTGGAAATGAATTTCATAAACTGTGTGAAACAATATTTAACTTTATTAGTCTTCTTTTCAGTTAATTGTGGTGTGATGAACTTGCATCCACATTTTATGAGAGACGGGGGGAGGGGAAACCCTGTCTATTCACTTCATGTGGTGTTTGGATCCTCCATAAAGTGTACTCACTATGGAGGTGGGTAAATGGTCTGCCCTAAGGCCAAAGAGACACAGCAGGCAAGATGTCTGCAAAACCCTCCTTAATGCACAGAACAGTAAAGCAGGGAACAACATAGACTTAGCAACGGCTGGAGTCCTAACTACCAACAACCCAGTTCTACCTAGTATATTCCAGAAGATGCACACATTCTTGTGAAGAGAGGGAGTTCCACTTAGGCTCCATATCCCTCCTCCTTACATGAGTATCCCCTAACATTACACATCCCCAAATGAAATATCTAACGCAGCTTTGGGGTCAGAGGTTCAAGCACAAACCTCTCCTGTGGGGAGGGGTGCTTTTCACCTGCATTAAAAAATCAGTATATTTGCATGGGGATGACTGACCTGCCCACTCTTGGTCTAGGTGATTATTTTAGGCTTGCCATTTCCCCTGGGGGGTGGGGGCTTGCTCACTTTAGGGGCCCCCAATTCACTAGCCTGGATCTGGCTGGCAGGGGAAACTCCATCCCCAAAGTTCTGGGATCACCCAGAGGTGACGTCACCATGCCAGGGATGTCACCAGGGGGACAGTCTAGAACTTGGCCTAAAAACTATGGCACCATGAGGCTTCCGGTCGGAGTTAAAATGGCGAGTTAACGCACCTTGCGATCTGTGCAGGGTGTACGGCGGTATCTGCTGACAGTTTGGGCTTTATCTGGCCCAATGCAGCACTCCCCAGGCAGGGGAGTGACCAGCAAGCAGCATAACCCAAATGAGAGTTGAGATTGGTGTGGATAAGCTTCGGAGGAAGCTTGTTTACACTTTGATCCCCTCTCGTGAAGCGGGCAGTTTGCAGAACAGCACTACAGATACCAGCCAGGCTGAGAATTCAGCATAAACCCATCATCTACCGACTTCTTCAACATCAAGATCATCAATGATTGCAAAAAGAAGCAATGCGAAACCCCGGGATTATAAGTAAGGTAACAATGAACTTTTGCTTACCGGATTGAAGACGTAGTGAAAGTTAAAACGAACGGAACAGCGAGTAAAGTTTTAGTGAAATAATCTGCTTGGTTTGAAACTAAAAAGAAGTCTTTTAAACTGAAAAAATGGCAGAAAAATAACTTTGTTTTGCATTCCTGCGGTCAGCTAAGACTAAACTCTGTGTAGTAAAAACGGAACTGATGCGATTCTGTGTTACTGAAAATAAGTGCCGACTGAAAAAAAAAAGACAAGTCTGGGGCTAGAGTGGCTTTGGAAAGGAACTGAGTAATTGGAAGGAGACGGACGTTTTAGAGTGTTACACCGGAAGTTGGATTATTGGGACGGACATTAAAACAGGAAGTCTCGAAATAGCCTACTCTAGCCAGAAAACCATAGAGAAATTGCGCCCGCCATTTTGAGGAGGACTAAATTTTAAAAAGTTATTTTTAAGAAGAAAAATAAGTGGAATAAAATTTTAAAGGTGGCGTTTTGGCTGTTGTACTGGAAATATAAGGACTTGTTAGTTGTATTACAGATTTCAAAACGGATCTGAGGTCAAGACCAAGAGCCGCCTCATCACCAAGTCCAAGAATGACTGCAAAGGAAAAAAAGAGTGGCAGGCTGCAATGGAGGCGATGGAGAAGAGAATGATGGAGGCGGTGACCAACTTGGGAAAGCAAATGGAATCACAGTTGCAACAACAGATGCAGATACAGTTGGAGCAAATAGAGCAAGTGCAAGTTCAAATACAAGAGAAAAACATGGCTGCAATGAAAGAATTGGTACTAACAGAAGTGGCAGGAATTAAAAAAGATACAGAAGAAGTTAAGAAGGAAATCCAAAGTCTGGCAACAAAATCAAATGAGATGGAACAAAAAGTTAAAAGAAATCTTCAAGAGAATGCACGGTTGGAATCTATGATGGAATATAGAGCAACTCAAAACCATCTGAGATTGAGAGGAATAAAGGAGGAAGAAGGGCAAGATATACGAATGGTAGTGACTAACGTGCTGACAGCATACATTGGAGAAGATCAAGGTGATTTAGATTCAGACTTTGACCTAATTTACAGAGTAAATTCAACGTATGCTCAGAGAAAGAAATTACCCAGAGACGTAATTGTACAGTTTGTGACAAGAAAAATGAAGGAGGATATCTTCAAGAAGCAGTTTACACAACCGTTGGAAATTGATGGTAAAAAGATAATAATTTTAAGAGAAATCCCGAGAGTGATCTTGCAAGACAGGAAAAAATTCAAGAAACTGGTTGACAAACTGAAAGAAATGGGAATCAGGTTTAGATGGGAGATACCACAAGGGCTCTCATTTTCATACAACTCAGTGCGATTTACAATTAAAACAGAAGGAGACTTGTGCAGATTCAAAGAAAACAATTTTGATGATTTTAAAGATATTTAAACTAGAACATCATGGAATACAAACTGCTATCTTGGAATGTTAATGGACTTAATTCACCAAATAAAAGAAAACTAGTAAATCATTGGCTAGAAAAACAAAAGAGCAACATAACCTATTTACAGGAAACTCATATTAGAAAACAAGACAGTAAATATCTGATTAATAAAAAACTGGGAGAAGAATTTTATTCATTAGCAACTAAAAAGAAGAAAGGAACAGTGATTTATATTCCTAAAGAATTAGAACCAAAACAAATCTTTGCGGACAATGAGGGACGATATATTGGAGTGGAAATAATGATGTATAGAAAAAAGACTTTGCTAGTGAACTTATATGCACCCAATGGAGCAAAAGAGCTTTTCTTTAAAGATTTGACAAAAGAACTGGACAGTTTAAATTATGAGCAAGTGGTTTTTGCAGGAGACTTTAATGGCACGGTGAACAATATACTGGATAGAAAATCTAAAACAGCAGGAGAAGTGACTGGGAAACTACCGAAAAACTTTTTTGAATTGATGAAGCAAGAGAAATTGGAAGATGTCTGGAGAAAATGGAACCCTAAGGTTAAGGACTATACTTTTTATTCTAACAGACATAATTCTTTTTCCAGAATCGATATGATTTGGATGTCAGAAGAGATGGCTTTAAAAACCCAGAAAGTTGAAATTTTGCCAAAAATTAATTCAGATCATAATCCCTTACTTTGGATATCAAAAGAGAAACCACGACAAATATATTGGAGAATTAATGAAGATTTATTGGACAGACAACTGATTAATGAGACTCTAAAAAGGAAACGCAGAATTTCTTTGAAACAAATTTGAATAAAGGTACTGACATACAGATCGTGTGGGATGCATACAAGGCAGTAATAAGAGGGCTACTTATTTCATTAAACTCTAAAGACAGAAAGCAAAGGATGCAGCAACAAAATGACCTTTACGAAAAGATTCGACAAAAGGAAAAGGAATTAAAGAAAAAACCAGGGAAGAAGAAAATTAATAAAGAGATACATCTTCTACAGGATCAACTTAATGTTTTGTCAAACCGAGAATTATATTGGAATCTGAAGAAACTACAACAAAAATCTTTTGAAGGTGCGAATAAACCAGGAAAATTCTTAGCATGGCAGTTGAAAAATCGAAAAGAAAGAAATTTTATAAACAAGATAACGGAAGATGGAAAAGACATCATAGACTTGAATGGCCTAAAAAGAGTTTTTTTAACTACTATGCAAAGTTGTTTAGAAGGAAAGGTATTGACCCACAGAAACTCAGGAACTATTTGGAGAACATTGCAGTACCAGAGCTGGGACAACAAATTAAAGAAATGCTTAATGGTCCAATTAAGAAGGAAGAAATAATCAGTGCGATAGAAGATGCAAAGTTGGGCAAAGCTCCAGGTCCGGATGGTTTTACAGCAAAATTTTATAAAAAATTTAAGGAAGAGCTAACCCCAATTTTGGTACTTTTGTCGAATGATATAAGAGTGACCAAACGAATCCCAGAGTCATGGAAAGATGCCAACATTTCACTCATACCCAAAGAAGGTTTAGATTTAACTAGTGTAAAGAACTACAGACCAATTTCTCTGTTGAATAATGACTATAAATTATTTGTGAAAGTAATTTCTGAAAGATTGAAAAAATATTTGACAGAGGTCATAGCAGAAGAACAAGCTGGTTTTTTACCAAATAGACAAATAAGAGACAATATAAGAGTGGTGATTGATGCAATTGAGTATTGTGATAAACATCCAGAGAAAGAAGTTGGATTCCTCTTTTTGGATGCAGAAAAAGCCTTTGATAATTTGAATTGGGACTTTATGCTACAGGTGGTAGAAAAAATGAATATAGGCCAATCTTTTTAAATATGATTGTGGCAATTTACTCAGATCAAAAAGCGGCTTTGAACATAAACAGAGAGAGAATGGAATATTTCAAGGTTCAAAAAGGAACACGGCAAGGCTGCCCGTTATCACCGTTACTGTTTATTTGGATATTGGAAGTATTATTGGGAGATATAAGAAAGGACAACAATATTAAAGGACTTACAGTGAAAGGTTTTTCATACAAATGCAGGGCGTTTGCAGACGATGTAATGTTTATGGTGCAAGACCCAATTGAGAATATACCACAATTGATGCAGAAAATTGAAGAATTTGGGGAGATAGCTGGTTTTTATGTCAATAAAAATAAAACGAAGGTAATGTGCAAAAATATGATGAAACAAAGGCAAACAGAACTTCAGGAAAAGATTCAATGTGAAGTAGTGTTAAAAACTAAATATCTAGGAATTGAACTGACTATGAAAAATATTGATTTATTTAAAAATAATTATGAAAAAGTTTGGTATAAAATTCAGCAGGATATGAAAAAATGGGACACCCTGAATTTATCGTTAATGGGAAGAATTGCAACGGTAAAAATGAATATTTTGCCTCGTTTAATGTTCCTATTTCAAACGATCCCAATACTACGACAGTGTAAGATATTGGATACTTGGCAGAGAGAACTATCAAAATTTGTGTGGGCAGGAAGAAAACCGAGGATTAAAATGAAAATATTGTGTGATGCAAAGGAAAGAGGAGGACTTCAGCTACCAAATTTAAGACTTTATTATGATGCCGTCTGCTTAATGTGGCTAGAACAATGGATTAACCTTGACAACATGAAATTGTTAGCATTAGAAGGTCATGATAATAAATTTGGATGGCATGCATATATGTGGTATGAAAAGTCAAAAATTGACAAATTCTTCAAACACCACTATATAAGACGATCACTGTTCGAAACTTGGATGAAATATAAAAATTCTTCTCGGAAGAAAGACCACTATGGATAGTGCCGGCAGAAGTGATTAAACCGTTTTCCAGACATCAAGGTTCAGACTGGTTACCTTATAAGAGTCTTCTGAAAGTGGAAGGGAGAAATTATGTGATAAAAAATAGAGATGATGTTGAATTTGATTATGATTGG
Source organism: Gekko gecko (assembly GCA_029375565.1). Lineage (NCBI taxonomy): Eukaryota > Metazoa > Chordata > Lepidosauria > Squamata > Gekkonidae > Gekko > Gekko gecko. The sequence continues at coordinate 116,294,937 of JAPDNY010000007.1, forward strand.
TTGAATTATAGACAGATTTTTGATCTATTTAAGACCGATAAGAAAAAGTATGGTTTTAGGGAGAAAAATAATGAAATTGAAAATATATGGGTTGAAAAAGGTAAAAAAATGATTTCAAAAATGTATAAGGTTTTGTTGAAATGGTATACTGAGGAAGAAACAGTAAAAGAACAAATGATAAAGTGGGCTGTTAATATAAATAGTGAAATAACTATGTCATCATGGGAGTATTTGTGGAAAAAATCAATGAAAATTTCAACCTGTGTTAATGTTAAAGAAAATTGTTACAAAATGATGTATAGATGGTATATGACTCCGAAAAAAATTGCTATTATAAATGAAAGCATGTCTAACAAATGCTGGAAATGTAAAAAAAAAGAAGGGTCATTTTACCACATGTGGTGGACCTGTGATAAAGCTATAAGCTACTGGACTCAGATACACAGTGAGATACAGAAAATTTTGAAATGTACTTTCAAGAAAGACCCACAAATGTTACTGTTAGGTCTTAAATTTGAAGAAGTAAATGTAACCAAGAGAACATTGTTATGGTATTTGGTTACAACAGCCAGAATGACTTATGCACAATTTTGGAAGCAAGAAAAGACACCTGAAACATGGGAATGGATTAAGAAGGTGTTGTTTATGGTTGAAATGGACAAACTGACAAGGAAGCTTAACAACGAAGAAGATGAAAAGTTTTTTGAAGAATGGAAAGACTTTCAAGACTATTTGGGGAAAAACTGGGATGTTAAGAATAACTTGATTTGCTTTGACAGTTATTAAGAAGAAATTTTAAAATGATTTTATTGTTACAGTGTTACCGTTATATGATAATGAAGGTTAAAAAGGATCAGTAAAGTAAATGTTTAACAGAGACTATAAGGGGGGTAAGACCATTGCGGGAAGCCTTGTATGGGGAGAGAGGGGTATAATGAAAAGGATATGTATTTTACTTTGTTTTTTATATAATATGGAACATGTTAAATATATCCATTAATAAAGTGTGTTTAAAAAAAAAAAAAAACTATGGTACCATAGAGTTTCCAGCTGAATGCTACAGCCAGGGGTCTTTTTTTGGGGGGGAGCGCACCGGAGCACAGCTCTGGGAGCTCAGGAGCCAAGCCCCGCCCCCAGCCCATCTGAGGCAGCCGCATGTCAATTTCAGCTCCATTATATCCTATGGGCCATTGAAGTCAATGGTGAAAACATAGGGTATATTCTGGGGGCTGGAGGGGAGGGGGTTTGAGGGAGAGGCTTCAAACTCACCGGTTAGCTGATGGAGCCTCTCCCCAAGATACCCACCAAGTTTCAAGAACATTGGACCAGGGGGTCCAATTCTATGGGCCCCCAAACAGGTTGCCCCCATTCCCTCCATTGTTCTCTATGGTGGGAAAAAAGTTACTTAAAGTGCCTTCAGATAAAGTATCTGGTTGAGCACCACTATCCAGCTTGCAAGATGCAGGAACACCAGCTACACTAATGGTGGAAAACCATGGCCCAGAACCGTTCGGTTCTCCCCTAGGGTGAGGTGCTGTAATCACCCCCACAAACAAGGAGTTCAAGCTGTTCTCTCACTGGGTGAGGGCCTATTTGCTCCTGTACACCTTTGCAAACTGATTCTGTGCTCCACATTTGTAGCAAGTAGTTCCAAAAGCAGGGCAGGTTTTGGGCTTCTGACTGCAGCCACACCTCTTGCATCTCTATGCAGATGAGCTATCTCTTGAGGCTGGAGTGTTGCTTGGAAACTTAGGCTGGTTCTGCATCTGGCATTCACTCCACATTTTCTCAACACTGAGGAAAAGGTGTACCTCAAAACTAAATTCAAATACCCCGAGCCAACGCTGTACTGACTGCAAACTCACCCCTGAAAGGCCATAAAACAGCCATAAATCTATGCAGAAGGTACCATAAATCCCGATGATCAAAGAAAGTGAAAGCAGCATGCAATGCAGAGGGGAATTTCTGTTCCATTGTGGGTTTGCTAAAGCAATGCAGAATCACCCTTAGTTACTTTGTGCTTTGGTAGCTGCTGCTTTTGCTTCTGTGCTGTTGCATGCAAAGACACTGTAGCCTCCACAGCCATTGCTAGGCCTTGTACATAAGTTAAGGCTTGAGCTCCGCAAATGTCAGTTGATTTTGCAAGGAAGAGATCAGCATATTCTGGCAGCTTCTCCTTTAGTTTGTTATCAGTAATGCTAAAGACAATTTTGTCCCTAATCATAATGTCCTCTGCTGCTCCAAATTCACAATCTTGAGCTTTGCATCTCAGTTGTGTGACAAAACCATCAATGACCTCTACTTCATTAAACCTGAGCTGCCAAAACTGGTAATGTTCAAAAACAGGGTTTTCTCTTAGTTCACAATTGTTTTTAAAGGCTGTTAGGACTTTATTCAGGATTTACCTGGCTGAATCTGCAAACAGTATTCTTTTATATTTCCTAGGCTATCACTAATGCAGTATAGTCAGACTGCAATCCTATACTCTTCTGGTTTATTTATTGCATTCCGTTCTGTGAGGTAAAGTCATCGTTTTTGCTCCCATCTCCTCCAGTTCTCTCCCAAATTGCAAGTCAAGACCAGATCAGACAGATGTTTCAAAGACTGCATCTTACAGAAACCACAGGTCCTGGGAGAGCTGTGTGAGGCTTGATGAAGGAGCAGACCCACTGCTGACACCATATGGTGTTTGGCTGCTCCATACATAAAGTGTACTCACTGTGGAGGTGGGTAAATGGTCTGCCCTAAGGCCAGAGAGGTGGCAGCAGGCAGGATGTCTTCAAAAACATTCTTTAATGTGCAGAACAACAAAGTAGGGAACAACACAGACTTAACAATAGCATGAGTCCCAACTACCAACAACCCGGTTCTAACTAGCATATTCCAGAAGACACACCCATTCCTAGGATGAGAGGGAGTTCCATTTAGGGTTTAAGCCTGTCTCTTAAAGTGACAGGTTCCATATATTACACTTCATTGAATGTGAAATGCACACTTGGGAACCCAGAAAACTAAATATCTTAATTTCAGGACTGAGATAACTCCATCTGCCAGCCCCACCCAATGGCTGCCATATTTTTTGCATACTGCACACACACATGGAAGACATCCACCAGGGGAGTCTTGACTACAAGAATATCTTTTAGACAGGCAAGGCAATCAGTTGCCGGATGACAAGATGCATTTGCTCTTTGCACAGTACTGCAAATTGGTAAGCTGCTTTTTTAAGGAGGGGGAAATTGAGCCTTCAGTGTTCTCATGTCTCAGCTAGCACCCTGAGCAGGACAAAAAATGGATTGCTGAGCTGATATGATGAAAAAGACTTGAGATATAAAATTTAAGGAGAAAAGATCTTGGGGAGATTTCAAAAAAGCACCAAAATATGCCCTAGTACAACATGCAGTAATGCACATCCTGGTGCAGGGTGATAACCTGCTTAAAACACAATGCAAGGGAAAAAGTCTTCAGAGAGATTGTCAACAATAGGGGATGATAAGCAGATGCAGGAACATTCTTATCAATAATCTCTCTAGTGTGTTTTATACACAAAAGTGTTTCTGAATGAACAAGATGGCCATGTTATACTTTCATAGCTATCACAGGAAAAGGAAAGGCATTTTGTGAATAATGTTAATCTTACCCAACATACACTAATATACTAAATGTCACTGAATGCAATATAAATGAGATTTCCTTGGGTTAAGGGCTATTTTATTATTGTAGCTGAGCTGAATTTGTTTTCATGCAGAGCCTTTCTGACTGAAGATACCTCAGAACGCTTTAAATAGTAATGAGCTAGCTATCAGTGTGAATACACAATGCCTTCAAGGAAACAGAGCAATATCATCTTGTGCTTAGCACTGGCTCACAAACAGGATAAAAATTAGAATTCGCTCCTGGCAAGATTGGGGGGGGGGATATTAGGCTGGATGTGAAATTGTTCTGGTACCCTTTTGAAAAGGAACAGAAGGTATCTTGAAAGCAAGGCATAAGCATTTGACTAAAAGTAGAAACAATCACATTCCTCCCTTTCATTCCATTTTTGTTCCATGAGTTTGTTCTTCCCCGTGTTCCATTTCTTGTTAATTCTTCCTCAACTAGGAGAGTTTCAAAAATTAATTCCAGGATTGGAAAGTGCACAGCTGTTTTCAGTTTGGAATCACCCCTCTGTTCAGATTGCAGTTTGACTGCAAATTACAAATTACAGTCCCCCAAAAAACTCAAAAAAGTTGGCTTTTTTTTTGTCAATGCAATGTTCAGAATTGTTCTATTGAAATCACATCGCAAGACATGCACATGCAGATTCTAAAATTGCTATTTTATGCAGGAATGTATTCAGAAAAAATAACAACACCATGCTAGAAGTGAAACACTGTGTAGATTATTGTTAAGGACAGAAATGTGGCTTGTCTCTCTGATCTAGCCTTGTCCACTTGCACAGGCGGACTTGTGTTTCTTTATGGGAGCCCCTGAGCCTGGATTGCAAATACTTTGCACAAGTGCATTCTTGGCAAAGCTTTACCACAGCTGCCCCCTTCCTCCATCCATCTCCCCAGTGACCCCAACAGGAAAAAAAAATGCATTTCTTTATTTGGTTGTAGCAGTCCTGTGGGGGGAGGGGCTGTATTATGACTCTCTAATATTTCAGCTGCAATCAGTTTGCCTGCCTGACTCCCAAAAATGAACATATTTGTTTTAACCCATTCTAAACTGTATTGAAATACTCTCTGAATTCTTGCATTTCCACTTGGGAACTATAGTTTGAACTCATAAGTCCTGAAACTCAACCAATGCAATATATGCCCTTGACTGATGAATGACTGATGAATGTTTTTGACTGTAGAAGTGCAAAAGAGTGCATATACTTAAAATGATAAAGGACCTGCCGATGACTGCCTTGGGGCATACATAATCCAAGCAAACCATCATATGATGGGAACACTGAATGCCACTGCTGTACAGACCTACTTGAACACCCCTACTTGAAATACTGCTTATTTGAAACTGCAAATAATCATACCATCAATTTGTTGTCGAAGGCTTTCACGGCCGGAGTTCATTAGTTGTTGTAGATTTCCGGGCTGTATGGTCATAGTCTTGGCATTGTAGTACCTGAAGTTTCGCCAGCAGCTGTGACTGGCATCTTCAGAGGTATAACACAGAAAGATGGGTTACTCTCTGTCAAGGTAAGAAGAAAAATGGTAGGCAGGTAATTTATATCTACTCAGGAAGGTCAGGTAGGGCTGAGTTGTTATCTTGTAGGAGTTTCTTGGGCTGTGACATACTAATGAAGGAGCTTTCCTGAGGAGGTTCTTTTGCATATGTATTGGCTGTTGAAATTGTGAATATCTGTAGTTGAAATTGCAAACAAGCATACAAAGGCCTCAGAACAACAATCGGCATTGCAGACATACTGAAAGAATCTTAGATTATATTAGAGTTGCCATAGAGTAGCCTGACTCTTTTAGGATGCAAACCATATGTTAATTATGCAAATCAATCCTATTAATTATATACTTTCTATCAATTATTTCTTATCTGCCCCTGGGAAATACCAAAAGAGTGGGAAAGAATCAATGGAAAGTGTTACCTGGCAACAAAGCAGTGTCTGTTTCATCTGTCCTACCTAGGGATGGCAATGAACAAGGGAAATGGAGATTCATCCCCATTTGTGGTTTGTGAGGTCCCATGAACTGGAATGAACCTTCCCTGCTTCATGAATCAGTTTGGGAGGTACGTAGAGCTTCCCTCCCTCCTTTCTGCTGGTGGCAGGTCCCCAAGGCCAGCAGAATGGAAGTGGAGGGAGATCTTGCAAAAGCCATTTAAAGGGAATGCTCCCTTTAGATGGCTTTTCAAGTGTGTGCTGCACACAAGTGAAGTCCAAGCAGCAAGTTCATCACATTCCCTTTAAATAGCTTCTGCAAGCCTGTTAGGCTGAAATAGAGGAAAGTGATTTCAGTGATCCCTTTCGCTCCTCCCCTCCACTTGGGGGTGCGTGAAAGGGATCACTGAAATGCCGCTTCAATGATCCCCCCCCCCCGCTTCCAAGCAGCAGGAGCAAAAGGGATTATCGTGCAATTCCAGCAATTGGAAGCGGGGGGGGGAGAGAAAGGATTGCTGAAATGGCTTCCAAATGAGAAGGCATATAAATGCCTTCTCAGTTCACTTATGAGTTGTGCCATGGTGGTGGCGCGGCTTGAAGAAGGCATTTAAAGAGACTGCAGTCCCTGTAAATGCCTTCTCTAAGCTACCCTGCTGATTCCAGTGTGTCTGCTGACACAAACCCACCTGGGAGACTTAGGGGCTTGTGAGGGCAGGATGGCACATACTGAGGTTCATGAACCGTGAACTGGGCCTTGGTCATGATGAACTTCAGTTCGTAATTCAGTTTATGCCCATCCCTAGTTGCACCTGCTTTTCTTCATAGAGAACATAGCAAAGGATATTTGGGAGAGATACAGCAGACTGCTATGCCTGCTTTTGCCGTTCTCAGTGCAGAAGAATTAGATCTATTTCTCAAATGATATGGAAAGTCCAGATATAAATAGAAGCTTCTTGTTTTTCTTTTAACAGCTATGTATGTTTAACAGCAAAACATTGTCTCTGGTAGAATTTAGCCTTCATTAGAAGGAAAATGACATAAATATATGTAATTCTCAATAGGGCCAAATCTGTGATACTTAAATCCAGAGACTGAAGCCATGAACAGAGAAGACAGACCTTTCTACAAACCTGAAAAGCAACCCAGGGTTGTAGAAAAAACTGAACTTAAAAAAAAGAAATTGGAGAGCTAAAAACCTCTCAAAATAGATGCAGCATCTATAGCTTTAAGAAAGGTATGTCCTCAGTAGCTGTTGCTAGGCAACCACACCATATCACCAACCTTCAAGCCTTGGTTTCTGCCTATAAAAGGCCCTATGCATGGCCATTTCCAGGGCTGTTTTGGCCTTTGAGAGAGGACTTATCAGGGCCAGACCTAGGGGTGGGTGGGATTAGGACAAATTCCTTCTGTTGCGATATCAATTTTATTTCACATCCTGGAAAATATCTGTGTCAGTTTGTCTCTGGACCCTACACTCTGGCTCTGAACTCAGCTTGAACTCTCTAAACCAGACAGGCAGAGACCAGAATAGCTATTATTGACAAATACCAACCAGTAGGAACAATAATGAATCGGACTTTTTGGTTTCATTTATCCATTAGTTAATAACAGACTGCATATTTCTAGTACACAATTGCTCTAGATTCCCAAAGAAGACTACTTGTATGTTATCCACCATTTATATGCAAATATAAATATATGCAAATGATATGCAAAAAGAATGGTAACAATTGTATACATTTAATGGAAAAAATTTGGCCTCCTGAGTTTTACAACACAAGGGAAAAGCAAAAATGAAATGAGAATTTTTGAGTCAAAACCGTGGAACTATGAAATCCAGTATGATTTCTATCACAGCTGTATACAATAATATTGGGGCATTAGAATTTGAGATATTGATCTGCATTTTACCTTAACTGCATAGCTAGGAACAACAAATGCTATGTCCTGTATGGGGAACAGTTCGAATATTCCACAAAGATATAGCAATGTAATTTGGCCCTGACAAGTGCATAGCATTAGCAAAGAATAGAGGAAAGATCATTGAACAAAAAGAAATCAAGATGCCAAACAACACTAACATCAAAACACTGAGCTTTGACAAAAACTACAAATATCTTGGAATTCTGGAAGCTGACATCAAACATACCCTTGTTAAGAGAAATACAACCAAGGAGTATAACCAAAGAATTAAAAAGATATTGCAAACAAAATTAAATGGAGGCAACATGGTAAAGGCAAGTAACACGTGGGCAGTCTCAGTTCTAAGATATGCAGCTGGCATTATCAATCAGAAACAAGCAGAATTAGAAGCAATAGATCACAAAACTCACATGATAATGACAATGCATCACTCACTGTACCCTAGAAGTGATGGTGGTTGTCATTACTTACCAAGAAAATTAGGTGGAAGAAGTCTCCTGAAAGTTGAGTAAACAGTTGAAGAAGAAAAACAAGCATTTAATGACTACACCAAGAAAAGCAAAGAGAAGCTTCTAATTGAAGGTAGAAGGCAGACTTATTTAAGGTTACAGAAACCCAAGAAGATTACAAAAAGTTTGAAATCAAAACTTTAACAACTGTAAGGAAAAGCACTTGCATAGGCAATTTTTGAAAGACGTAGCGAATAAAGCTGATAGTGAAAATAGCTGGAAGTGGCTCTCAACTGAGCACTTGAAGAAAGAAATGGAAGGACTCATTCTAGTTGCATAAGAACAGGCACTCGAGATAAATATTATGAAAGCCAAGATTCAGAAGGCCAGTGATGATGGCAAATGTCGGCTTTGCAAGACAAAGGATAAAACCATCAACCACATGGGTGCCTGCAGTAAAATTGCTCAAACTGACTATAAAGAATGTCACAATAGAGTTGCAGCTATGTTGCACTGGAATCTTTGCAAGAAGCATGGCTTACAATCGGCCAGAAATTCATGGGAGCACAAACCAAATAAGATCATGGAGAATGATGAAACATAGATTAAAGTTGTAGAAAAAATTAGAAATAGGGTTTGGATTATTGACATTGCAATCTCAGCAGACGGCAGAATAGAAAAGAAAGAACAGGAGAAGGTCACAAAATATCAAGACCTACATATAGAGTTAGAATGCCTCTGGGAGAAGAAGGTTACCATTTGCCATTGGAGCCCTTGGAGCAGTGCCTAGAAGTCCCAGGAAATACCTGGACATTCTAGGCATTGAGCAAATAACACCAGCTCAGCTCCAGAAGGCAGTGTTGTTTGGAACACCAAGAATCCTCTGAATATACATCTGCAAATCCCAAAAACGTGGTAGATCTTGAACTGCAGAACACCATTGATCAGTCAAATATATGACTGTGACAATTCTTCTTTATCACCACCACCACCATCATCATCGGTTGTCAGAGGCTCAATCTGCATCAAGCATTTGCTCCACTGTTTTACCAAACAGACACTGGAACAGAAAAAGATGCAGCTCAAAAACACATTCAAATACCCTGGGCCAATGCCATACTGACTGCAGAGTCACCACTGAATGGCCACAAAAAGGCCCAAAATCTATGCAGATGGCTACCATAAAACTGAGAGATCAAATGAAGTTAAAACGGCATGCAGTCTGGGCACTGTCATAAAATCTGACAATCAATCAAAGTGAAAGTGGCATGCAATGTAGAGGGGAATTTCTGTTCCAGCATGGGTTTGTAACTTTTTTTCCTACCATAGAGAACAATGGAGGGAATAGGGGCAACCTGTTTGGGGGCCCATAGAATTGGATCCCCTGGTCCAATGTTCTTGAAACTTCGTGGGTATCTTGGAGAGAGGCTCTACCAGCTACCCTGTGAGTTTGGAGCCTCTCCCCCAAACCCCCTCCCCTCCAGCCCTCAGAATATACCTATGTTTTCACCATTGACTTCAATGGCCCATAGGATATAATGGGGCCGAATTGCCACTGAATTTCTTTCATTCCCTCCTTTCCTTCTCTCTTTTTCCTCTTTCCCTCCTTCTTCTCTTCTCTCTTTCTTTCCCACCTTTTTCTCTTCTCTTTTTCCTCCTTTCCCTGTTTCCCTCCATCTTCCTTCTCTTTCTTTCCCTCCCCTTTCCATCTCTTTCTTTCCCTCTTTCCTTCTTTCTACTCTCTCTCTTTCCTTCCCTCTTTCCTCCTTCTGTGGCCCAACTCTAGTGAGAAGGAGTTTAAACTTTAAACCCCTTCTCTCTTAGCTCCCCCACCCAGGCCAGCTAGGGAAGGGGAGGCTTTTGAAGATGCCTCCCCCTTTTGCTTCCCCTTCTGACATCACTTCCGGTGATGTCAGGGGGTGTGGCATATGCTAATAGCCTAATAGCTCATTAGCATACCATATTCTAATGAGCTCCTGCAGCTGTTTTTCTACAAAAAGACCCCTGCTTCCGATAAGGTCTTAATTGTGGTTCCCATTGTTAAATGGGAAGGCTTTCAATCAACATTTCTCTTCTTTTTAAGAATGTTCCTATATTTTAAGCGTAGAAATATATATATATATATATATATACACGTAGTGACTAGAGTGGTAAACTCCAATGTGGTGCCCAACAATGTGTTTGCCGGTGGCTACTTGCTTCTTACCCAGCACTTTTTCACCAAAGCAAACAGCCAGTTCTGACTATCTTTCACCTCAGTAAAGCAGGAGGTGTTTTTGAAGACCCCAAGGGAAATCATTTTTGGTCTTACAGAGCGTGCACATTTGGAGACAGTTGTCCTGATCACAGGTGGATGCTCTGCTTGAAACCTCCCAATATTTTAGCAGCCATTTTGTGATTGGTCCTGCTTCCCAAGGTATCAATTTTGTGATTGTGACCACTGCCCTTTCTTAAAATTCCAAAAAATGCCCACAAGTTCAAATCAAAGTAGCAGCCCCTTGCAGGAAGAAGTTCAGCATTTTTTTATTGTAAAATGAAACTGAATTCTGGGGGGGGGAAGCTATTTCTGGTTTTGGCTTAATAGTCTTCTCTGCTCTCTAATAAAATATTTTTCCTTTTTTCTGTTGCTGCTTTGCATGCCTTTCAGTATCAGGTCTCAATGAAAACTTTTTGAAAACTTAGTTCTGTTACACAAAGATTAATACTGCTGTGATTGTGCTGTCCGGTTTTAAAAACATAAAATCAAATCTCTCTTTCAATTGTACTGAATTTGTCTGACGAGATTGAATTTGGTCTATATTTTTCCCCTTGCAATCATGGTTCCCCAATGGGGGGGGGGGGGCAGTGTTCCCTCTAAGCTGAGTTAGTGTGAGCTAGCTTACACTTTTTAACTTCCAGCTCGCAGATTTTTGTCTTAGCTCAGGAAGGATGGCTCCAGAGCAAACTAATTTATGTGGCAGCCAAATTGCTCTCTCACAACTTTAATGGCAGTAGCTCACAAAGTAGAAGTTTTGCTCACAAAACTCCACAGCTTAGAGGGAACATTGGTGGTGGGCCCCCTGAGAAAAACATGGGCCCCCTGAGCAAAAAGTTGTTAGCTACGGGTCTGGGCCACAGACAGGTTGGGTTCTGCCTCTCTTTAAGAGCAAACAATGAGATTGATCAGAATGTTGAGAGTAGACTTGATAAACAGTGATAAAAGCGTGACAGAGGTTAGTAGCTGATGGCTTAAGGGCTGAGGGAAAGGGTTTTTCTGACTGAAGGGAACTATATAGAAGATCTACATGGAACAGGCTGAAAATGGTAAATTCGTAACTAAAGGGTCTCAGTTGTAAGTATAGGACCTCAGTTCAAAAGTCCAATGGAAGGGAAATGTTTCTTAGACTTTACTTTTCTCAGTGTTTAGTTCTTATAAATAGAAGTATCTTGTTTTGGTTAACCCTGTGGGCTGCATGTTTAAAGGAAAGATCCTGGATTTGATCCTAAGTAACACCCAAGACCTGGTGAGAGATGTAAAGGTGATTGCACCACTTGGGAACAGTGACCATAATGTTATTAAGTTTAACATTTGTATAAATAGGGAGTGATGCAACCACTTTTAACTTTAAAAGGGGTAACTTCTCTGGTATGAGGGGACATGTGAGGAAGAAATTGAAAGGAAAAGTGGAAAAGGTCAAAACCATAGGGGAAGATTGGAGACTATTTAAAAATACAATCCTAGAAGCTCAGAAAAAAATATATACTGCAGGTTAGGAAAGGCACAGATAGGTATAGAAAAAAGCCTGCATGGTTAACAAATAAAGTAATGGAAGCTGTAAAAGGTGAGAAGGATTTCTTTAAGCGGTGGAAAGCTAGTCTCAGTGAGGTTGATAAAAGGGAACACAGGCTGTGACAAATAAAATGCAAGTCTGTGATCAGGCAAGCAAAAAGGGATTATGAGGAGCATATTGCAAAAAGCATAAAGGCCAACAATAAAACTTTTTTCAAATACATTAGAAGTAGGAAACCAGCCAGGGAAGCAGTGGGGCCCTTGGATGACCAAGGGGTAAAAGGACTACTGAAGGATGACAGGGAAATGGCTGAGAAGCTGAATGCATTTTTTGACTCTGTCTTCACTGTGGAAGATGAGAAGTGCTTGCCCACTCCACAACCACCGATTTCGGGAGGGGGTTTGAAAGACCTGAATCAGATTGAGGTGACAAGAGAGGAAGTCCTCTGACTGATGGACAATTTAAAAACTAATAAATCACCAGGCCCGGATGGCATTCATCTGAGAGTTCTGAAAGAACTCAAATGTGAACTTATGGGTCTCCTGACAATAATATGTAATCTTTCTTTAAGATCTGCCTCCATTCCTGAGGACTGGAAGGTAGCTATTGTCACTCCCATCTTTAAAAAGGGCTCCAGAGGAGATCCGGGAAATTACAGGCCAGTCAGTCTGACATCGATACCGGGTAAGTTGGTGGAAACTGTTATTAAGGAAAGAATTAGTAGGCACATGGATGAACAAAAACTATTGAGGCAGTCTCAGCATGGATTCTGTAAGGGAAGATCTTGTCTCAGTAACCTGTTAGTGTTTTTTGAGGGAGTGAACAAACATGTGGACAAGGGGGACCCAATAGATGTTGTTTACCTTGACTTCCAGAAAGCTTTTGATACAGTTCCTCATCAAAGGCTCCTAAGTAAGCTCAATAGTCATGGGATAAAAGGACAAGTCCTCTTGTGGATCAAAAACTGGCTTATAAATAGGAAACAGAGAGTGAGTATAAATGGGAAACTTTCTCAGTGGAGGGTGGTAAGCAGTGGGGTACCACAGGGATCGGTACTCGGTCTGATGCTTTTTAACTTGTTTATTAACGATTTGGAATTGGGAGTAAGCAGTGAAGTGGCAAAATTTGCAGATGATATGAAGTTGTTTAGGGTGGTGAAAACCAGGGAGGATTGTGAGTCACTCCAAAGGGATCTGTCGAGGATGGGTGAGTGGGTGTCAACGTGGCAAATGGGGTTCAATGTGGCCAAGTGCAAAGTGATGCACATTGGAGCCAAAAATCCTAAATATAAATACACATTGATGGGGTCTGAACTGGCAGAGACTGACCAAGAGAGAGATCTTGGAGTCATAGTAGATAACTCAATGAAAATGTCTAGACAGTGTGTAACTGCAATAAAGAAGGCCAATGCTATGCTGGGGATTATTAGGAAGGGAATTGAAAACAAATCAGCCAGTATCATAATGCCCCTGTATAAATCATTGGTGTGACCTCATTTGGAATACTGTGTACAGTTCTGGTCACCACACCAAAAAAAGGATATTATAGCATTGGAAAAAGTGCAGAGAAGGGCAACTAGAATGATAAAAGGGTTGGAACACCTTCCCTATGACGAGAGGTTAAAATGCTTGGGGCTCTTTAGCTTGGAGAAACAACGGCTGAGGGGTGACATGATCGAGGTTTATAAGATTATGCATGGGATTGAGCAGGTTGAGAAAGAAGTACTTTTCTCCCTTTCTCACAATACAAAAACTCATTGGCACTCAATGAAATTGCTGAGCAGTCGGGTTAGAACAGATAAAAGGAAGTACTTCTTCACCCAAAGAGTGATTAACACATGGAATTCACTGCCACAGGAGGTGGTGGCAGCTACAAGCATGGACAGTTTCAAAAGGGAATTAGATAAACATATGGAGCAGAAATCCATCAGTGGCTAATAGCCACAAGGTATAGATAGGAACTCTCAGTCTGGGGCAGGTGATGCACTCTATTCTTGGTGCTGGGGGGGCAGCAGTGGGAGGGCTTCTAGTGTCCTGGCCCCACTGCTGGACCTCCTGATGGCACTTGGTATATTTTGGCCGCTGTGTGACAGAGTGTTGGACTAGATGGGCCATTGGCCTGATTCAACATTGGCTTCTCTTATGTTCTTATGTTCTTAAGTACACACACATTTTAATATCTTGATCTGCATATATATATTCTAGGGTATGAATTAATGGTGGCAGCAAGTGATTGGAACAGTGTTTGAACCTCAACCCCAATAGTTCTATGTAAGTGAGGCATAATTATTAAAGGGGGCTGGGTACTCTGTCTGTGGATGTCTCTGGAAGTGAGAGAGGTCATGAGTCTCTGTAGATTTTAAAAGATGCCAGAATGGTGGCGAGTGTGATGTCCTATAACCCATAATCTGAAGAAGAGAGGTTGTAAAGGGTGGTAGGCACTCTGGCTGTGGTCACACAGTCATTTTGATCGGGTTTCACCACTGTTCCCTCTCACATTTAAAATTGCTGATCAGATGCCCACATCCATGTCCCGCACCGAAGTGGGTTCACTCATGCGACCCTCCCAGTTCCATAGCAAGTTTTCCAACACCAGGGTATTTGCACTTTGAATCCGTGATTTTGCCTACCTGGACAGCCATCTCTCACAATGATTGCGATTAGGTCATCTGATTGTCCTTTATCTGATAGGGTTTTTTGTTTTTTTGCGACTTTCATCATTGTGTGCAAAGAACTTAAAAAAAAAACTGCCGTGCCACCACTTGGGTGGCGCAGCCGTCTGGACAGTGCCTGGAGCATTTTCATGCAAAGCAAGCAGTTGGGCAAAGGATGTGTGATCATCTGAACCCACTTAAAAATATCCCCGATCAAATCTACAGTGGGAACAAATCACGGTATGCTTGCTGTGTGACCACAACCTCTGTGTAAGTGGATAAGGGGCATAATATAGGTATTAAAATACTAATGATGACATCATATTCTATGTTTATTACTAAATCTGAATTTACAGATGAAAAGAATGCATTGGAATTCCACAATAGGACAAAGGGTAAAGAAACTGTATTTCAGATGTTGAGGAAGTGTTTTAATTCTGATTTACATTTAAATGAGTTTCTGAACATTTGGAAGGAAAAGTAAGTAGAGCTCAAGCAAGAAGCGTTTCAGCAAATGGATAATCTTAGTTGGAATTTAAACAGACAAGATATGAGCATGAACCTGAGGATTTCCTGAACGTTGGTGGAAGACAACAAACTTGATAGAAAATCCTCAACCTTCACAGCAAAAACATTGTTCTGAGTCACAAATGGGTGCCTGTGTATGTTAATAATTTGCATGCCTTTTTTATTTTTCTGTTACTATTGACTTAGTCTGGATTCAGGATCTCATTGTGACTTAGTTGAGTGAGAGACTACTGAAACTATTCTAACTTCATTCTTCTATTGAATAATGGTATTTTCAAATGCTTTTTTTCTAAATTCATGCTTGCTGAGGAAGCTTGTATATTTTCTGAAACCAACTTATTGACATACTGTTAATGGAACTCAATTTAAAACTATATCAGGAATCTCACTGAAAAATGCAATGCCTAAAACTAAGATGGTGAATCTCCATGCAGACAGTACCAAGCCACTTAGGTGAGATCAGGATTGCCAGCCTCCAGGTGGGACCTGGAGATCTCCCTCTTTTACAATTGATCTCCAGCTGACAGAGATCAGCTCCCCTGGAGAAAATGCCTGTTTTGAAGGGTGGACTCTCTGGCATTGTACCATGCTGAGGCCCCTCCCCTCCCCAAACCCCACCCTCTCCTGGATCCACCCTAAAGTCTCCAGGTATTTTCCAACCCAGACCTGGCAACTCCTTCCTATTGTGTGTGTGTCGCATGGATAAATAAAAGCATAGAAAACAGAAATTTATGCCTAACTCTGTCCTCTGTATGGCCTTGCTATATCAGTTCAACAACATACATAAGTACCTTCTATATTCTTGAAATTATGGATTATAATTCCACAACCCAGATTTAGGATGCAGCTACTGATAGCTATGCCAAAAGAATAATATAAAACTTGTAATTATGGTGTTGTTTTCCACAGATATACCAGTTCAACCATTAGGTTACTGTCAGTACAATCCTTAGCAAAGTTACAGCCTAAATCAATGTGTTTAAAGGGGTGTAACTCTGTTTAGGATTGCACTGGCATACAGCTAAAATGATGAGGGTTTGATTTTCCTGAACTATTATTACAAAACAATTTTTATAAATTTTTCATATAAGATTGAAACAATTTACATATCTACTTTGATATTCCTTAATGAATAAAATACAGGAATATAAGAACGAAAGCGGGGGTGGGGGGGAGAAAGGAAATTTTTAACTTCAAAATACATAAATTCTAATATTTGAACATCCACAAATGTAAGAAACCCATATTACTCAATTATGGTAATATCATCATGCTATAGCAACTATGGTTTTCAAAGGTAGATTTACTAATGGGGTTATTGTCCAATCTTTCCAATACAGTTCATTTACTAAGAAAGGATTTATAAGTTAAATATAAATTTTGAACGTTCATACCAGTCGAGATCTTATCCATTATAAAATGGTCCCAGACCTTGGAGTACCATAACTGTATAGAAGGGGGGGGGGGAATCTTTCCAATGTTGTGCAATAGATGTTTTTGCAGCAGTAAACAAAATGGAAACTAAAGATTTCACAGATGAGGAAATATTATATGCAGACCAGAGATTCAGTAAAATACATTGAGGTCTTTCAGGTATTCTGTGACCTGTTAAATTATAAATTTGATTCAACACTTTAACCCAAAAAGTTTTAATAACAACATATTCCCACCAGCAATGTTTGAAAGTACCTAAACTCCCACATTTCCAGCATCATGGGGAGTAGGATTTGTTCACATTATTGAGTTGAACTGGGGTTGAATACCAACATGACATGAGTTTGTAATTTTGTTGTAAAATATTAATAGAAGTAGTTTTAAAAGCTGGGGATGTCCAAATTGACTGCCACTGTTGTTCGGATAAATCTTTCCCAATATCATCATGTCATGCTTTAACATAAGAAAGGAGAGGTGTAATAAGCAGATTTAACAACATGTTGTATATTTTTTAAATAAGACCCTTCAGGTTTGAATTGTGTCTGATTAAAATAATTTCAAAATCTGTATGTGGCCTAGTCATAAGTTTAAGAATGGGCGGCTGAAATGATGTTCTTTAAAAACTAGTGCTCTCTAATTTGAAGATTCAAGAAAAACATAAAAGTTTTTTTCAGTTTATGAAACCTGGCTGTACTTTTATGTGAACTGAGCTCCCTTGTACCAGAAAATGTACCTGAAAATTCCACTTGTAATTTAAATTGAGAATATTATGAGTTTATATATTGACATTGTGTCTATGTCTAGGAACTCAAAAGGGCTGCTTCTGTGTTTGCACATATTCATTAATTGCTGAAACTGACCTGAATATTTTTAAATGTCATGTACATTATCAAACAATAGCCAGGCTTTTGACTCAAATCAATTTTGCTGGAAATTTCCATGTGACTTTTTAAAAAATTAGATGGAAAATGGGACATGCTTTTACCATACTGCAGTCCCCATGTATCCGTGCAAGAACATTCAGGTACAAAAAAACTGAGTCAATTTTTAAGGCTTTGGGAAGGTTTAGAAATGTCACTTGCAGTAGATAAGCCTATTATAGTTTGCACCATGCAGAGTTCAGCTTTCTTCCATCTTTATTTAGCCCAGAAGATGGTTTCCATATCGATCTGTGCCATGGTGGCCTCAAGGCTAGACCAGGAAGTTCTGTAGCTGATGTGCGTAATTTGCAACTGACAGGCTGAACTTTGAGTTTATGGAAATCATTTTAACTCCAACAGGATAGTCATCTTAGTCTCCTGAAGCAAGAACAATAAACAGTCTCACAACTCCCTAAAGAATGACAAATGTATTGTAGCAGAAGCTTCCATCACTGGCCCAAGCTTGCTTCATCAGATCCACTCTGAAGGGAAGGAAGTATATATACACAAGGGCGCAAATGGAAAAAGAATGCTGTAGGATATTATTACAAAGAAAGGGCAGAAGACCTATGTTGTGTCCACTGACCACCACTGGGGGGACAGTGACAGAGCTGGAGCTTGAGTCCTGAATAACAATAGGGACTAGGCTCCTGAACTTTTACCCTATATTGCGGAGCACAAACAAAAAAAGATCCA
Source organism: Gekko gecko (assembly GCA_029375565.1). Taxonomy (NCBI): domain Eukaryota; kingdom Metazoa; phylum Chordata; class Lepidosauria; order Squamata; family Gekkonidae; genus Gekko; species Gekko gecko. The sequence goes on from JAPDNY010000007.1 coordinate 116,312,912, forward strand.
GTCAAAAAAATAAAATCTTAGTTTGAAGGATAGACCACTCCCAACTATTGATGAATTGGCTCAGTAAGATAAATAGCATATGTAAATCTGTAAGGAGAAGCAATTGTTTTCAATAGCGAGCTAGCTAGTCCCAGTTTTTATATTTAGCATAGAATTAGTAACAGGAATTCTCTGACTATGAAATAGTTAAGGGCTGAAAAGACAATAAGGCATCACTGACAGCTTACACAACCAGTATAAAACACTGCAATATGACAATAAAATCTACAATATAAAAGCCATGAATACACAATTTAAAACTATGAACATTACAACATATTAACATATTAAAGTGCTAGTGGTCAGTCCTTGGAGTACAGCCAGCTTCTTGTTATTCCTCAAATGTCCGGGTAATCGGCTCGAGCTGTAATTGTGGGGCCCAGGTGGTAGGGCTTGCTCTTCATAGGCTGTCAGATGCCAGTAGTGACAGTGGTGGTGGTGGTTCCAAATGCCTGGCAGAAGAGCTCTGTTTTACAGGCCCTGTGGAACTGCAACAGGTCCCACAGGGCCCTGATCTCCTCCGGGAGCTCATTCAACCAGAGTGGAGCCGCCACCGAAAAAGCCCTAGCCCTAGTTGTAAATAGTCTGGCCTCCTTGGTGTTTGGGAGGACCAGTCAATTCTGGGTCCTCGACTGCAGTGGTCTCTGGGGAACATAGTGTTAGCCGAAATGCTTATCTACGCATTGATCGGTCTAAACTTATTTTGATTTCTGGTCTATGTATACAGAGAAAGTAGCTTTGCCCAGAAACCCAGTTTCCCAAAAGAGAACACTGGACAAGGTTTCTTTAGTAAAATCAAATATTCTCTTTACTGAATATTATCTTTGTTCCACCGGCAAACAATACTGATGCACTCACACATACACACAAGTTCCTTTAGATACAATAGCAAGGGAAAACCATATGGGGTTTTAAACTAAAGGTATCTAGGAGAGGGAAATTCACGTGATACTTATCTGATCCTGAAGCTCGACCTTCCACAGTGAAGAATATAAGAATTGTTTCTAACTAAAGGAAATTCTTACTGCACACAGTTGGAACCAGCCAACATGTGGGGGGGGGGGGCTCTTGGTCCAGATCCAAGAGAGCACGCCAGAGTTACCTTTAAGTTACTAAGGTAGGGGTAGAATGGGGAAGAAGGGCCAAGGCGTAGTGGCAAGGAGCCCAGAACAAAGGTTGAACCTTGTTTTTATCAGCTAGTATTGGGGGCTGGCTTTGGGGTCTCTTAGTCTGTCCCATCCCTATATCATTGGCTATAGGATATGGGGTACCCTCCTACTAAGGTGGGGCAATATTGAAAGTCTACACCTTTACTAAGGGGAACCTTTTGGTCCAAGGTGCAAAGATGGGTTGTCATGGAAACCTTAAGAATGCAGATGACTCTGGCTTGGTCCAAGTCACAAACAGGAAACAGTCTTAACACATGCAAAGTTCCAAGCATCTTGTGGGTTACATGTGGAATTCAGATTCCTCAATGGTAGGCAGGTTGTTGTTTTTGTCATCCTTCTAGCAGACCATAATGGAGATGCTTTCTTGTTCCCAGTGCATGTTGGGTAGATGTATGCATATGTGTGTGTGTGTGACTTCATTAGCATGAAAGTACAGGCTGAAGGATACCTTCCTAATGCAGAGAGTCACATCAAACAAAGCACACAGTTCTCCCAAACCAAAGACACTTGCTAGCACCATTCAGGTGTGTGTGCAGGTCAGAAAATAACAAATCAAAGTACATCTCCTAACAATAGGGGGAAAGGCGGTCCCTCAGGTATGCAGGTCCCTGGCCATAAAGGACCTTAAAGGTAATAACCAGCACCTTGAACTGGATCCGGTATGCTATAGGCAGTCAGTGCAGTGTTTTTAGGGCGGTCTGGATGTATTCCCGCACAGGAAGACACAGCAACAGCCTTGCTGCTGCATTCTGCACTAGCTGCAGCTTCTGGATCTGGGACAAGGGCAGCCCCTTGTAGAGGGCATTACAGTAATCCAATCTTGAGGTGACCAATGCGTGGATCACTGTTGCCAGGTCATTGCGTTTGCGGAAGGGAACCAACTGCCTAATCAGCCTAAGGTGGTAGAAGGCCGACTTGGCAGTGGCTACTACCTGCACCTCCATTGTTAAGGAGACGTCTAGGAGCACTCCCAAACTCCTAATCTCCAGTGCTGGCACAAATGGTGCCCCATCAAAGGTCGGGAGTGGGATCCTACCCTGAACCACTCTGACTCAGGCACAGGACCTCTGTCTTCATCGGATTCAATTTCAGCCGGCTCAGCCTAAGCCAACCAGCCATGGCTTGCAGTGCCTGGTCTAGATCTTCCAGTTTAGAGTCAGATTGGCACCCAACAACAGATAGAGCTGGGTGTCATCTGCATATTGGTGACAACCCAGCCCATGCCTCCGGGCAATCTGGGCAAGAAGGCACATATAGATGTTAAAAAGCATTGGGGACAGCACTGCCCCTTGAGGCACAGCACATTCTAGTGGGTGCCTTCGGCACAGTGCTCCCCTAGGGCCACTCTTTGTCCCCGACCCTGGAGAAAGGAAACAAGCCACTGTGAGGCCAGACCCTAGACTCCAATGTTGGTGTGGCAGTGGACTAGTAGCTGACGGTCAACCATGTCAAACGCGGCCGACAGATCTAACAACAGCAGTACTGCTGTTCTGCCTCAATCCAGGTGCCTTTGGAGGTCATCTGTGCGGGCGACCAGAACCGTCTCTGTCCCGTGACCCGGGCGAAAATTGGACTGGAAGGGATCTAATATGGAAGCGTCATCTAAAAAGCCCTGTCTCTCTATTATTTTGCCCAGATAGGGCAAGTTGGAGACCGGCCGGTAGTTGGCCAGTTTGACCGGATCCAATGATGGCTTTTTAAGGAGAGGGTGCACCACTGCTTCCTTGAATGCCTCCAGGAACAGCCTCTCAACGAGGGACTTGTTAATTATCTCCCGCAAGGCACCTCAAAACCCCTCATGGCCAGCTTTAATTAGCCATGAAGGGCACGGATCAAGGGAGCACATGGTAGGGCGTACAGTCAAGAGCAGTTTGTCAACTTCCTCAAGGCTGAGTGAGCTGAAATAATCCAGAATGTGACTAGGAGACATGCATGGAGTCTTGAGTTCATTCACTGTATCAACTGTAGCAGGGAGGTCATGGCGGAGTGACAAGACAAGACTATTATCTCCAAAATAGCTTGCAAAAGCCTCACAGCCAATATCCAGTTCCCTGTAGTCTGTTTTGAGTTAGAGCTGTAATAGACCAAATCGTTCTAAACAATTGGGCTGGGCGTGAGCTAGCTAGCAGACACAACCTCAGCCGTATAATACTGTCTTTTAGCAGCCTTGACTGCCATCTTGTAGGATCTCATAAATGTCCTATAAGAGGCTCTTGTGGCTTCGTTGCAGGCACCCCACCACTGCCTCTCTAGCCATCTTAGTTTCCACTTCATTAGCCTCAACTCCTGGGTAAACCAAGGAGTGAGTTTCGGCTGGGAGCGCAGAGGGCGCTGGGGAGTGATCTCGTTGATGGCCGTCGAGAGTCGGTTATGCCAGTCCTCTACAAGCTCATCCAATGAGCCTCCAGGGGGCATTGGATCCTGAAGAACCACCTGAAGCTGCACTGGGCAAGCCAAAATGGGCTCGCTGCCCAAACAGGATCAGAGTGGAGTATTCAAACAGGCCTTCAAGGCAAAGTGGTCCAACCACGGTACTGCTAACATAGTAATCCAGTCCATTGTAACCCCAGTTGCGAAGATCAAATAGAACGTGTACCCAGCCCGGTGAGTGGGGGCCATTATAAGTTGGGAGAGTCCTAGGGATGCCATGGATGACACCAGGTCCACTGCCTGCATAGAGGCCGCATCATCAGCATGGATATTGAAATCACTCAGAACTATCAGTCTAGGGTGTTCCAGGGCCCAGCCTGATATGGCCTCCATCAGGGACGGTAAGCTATTGGCCAGTGCATTGGCCAGTGCATCGGTACACCAGCCAAATTGCCACACTCTCCCTGGCTTCCCACACTAGGCCAGCACACTCCATGCCCGTGATCCTCGATGGCGGGAGTGCCCTGAAGGAGTAAGCCTCCCTGATGAATAGTGGCACTCCTCCCCCCTGCCCCCTAGGCTGCGATTGGTGAAGGACCAAAAACCCAGGAGGAGCTGCTTGGGAGAGAGATACTGTCTCTCCCTCTTGCACCCAGGTCTTGGTTACGCATGCCAGGTCTATATTCCGCTCCTGCAGAAAGCCCCAAAGGACTGCAGTCTTATTATTTATAGACCTGACATTACACAACACCAATGTTGGAGGGGGGTCAGTCATCATAGCCCCACCACCTGCCACCTTTGGGATGGAACATAGGTTGGAAGGAGACCGAGCTAAATTGCTTCCCCATCCCCTTCCTTTAACTCCATACCTAGTCCCACCGCTATACTTTCCCCTCCCCGGGAGCTCTGGTATAGACTGCCCGGCCATCAGTTAGAATATTTCCCTGTGATGAAATGAAATGAAATTTTATTATTCCTACGTTAGAGCATTAAAAATATGACTTCCACATCACCTGAAGTCTGAAATGGTACAGCCCATTTTGGCGCCTCATAATGCCACTACCTTATTCTACTACAGATGTAGACCAGGCAGTAGACATGAGAACATGACATACCTCTTTTTAAAAAGTTTTAAAAGCTTGGAAGTACAACTAGAAAGGAAGATAAAGTATTTGGATTAGAAAATGTTATGAGCAAGAAAGCCAGCATAGTACCTAGTATCTGAGTGTACCCTTGGGCCTGGGAGGTACATGTTCAAACTACTGCTAAGCTAGGAGATTCATCACTGAGTAACCTTGGGTAAGGTATGCCAGTCTAACTTAGGCCCACTACACACAGAGATCTTACTGCAGATTTTCAGAGCAGTAATACTTTAATTATGACTTTGGATTCTGTGCCCACCTTACGCACCATTCTTTTCCCTCCAGTGTATCTATTCTGCAGCTGCAATTTTTAAAAAAGTACTTTTTGAAATCAGGGTGGAACATCACTTGTGTGATGTGTCGAGGGTGGCATCCAAAGTTTTTTTTAAAAAAAAGATTACACAATTACCCTATCACAGCTGTGCAATAGCATCCAGCAAGCACCTTCCATTTAAATCCTCATGGTTCAGGTTTTGCATATGCATTTTAGCGTTAGTTCATTGACTGAAAGGGAAGAGAAAGGAAGGCAGTCAAAGGCGAAAACCCACTGCTGAAATTGACCACACTTTTTCTGAAACTGGCTATTGACTGCTAAGCCCTGTTTTCAGTATTGCCAAGCACTACGGGATACTATGCTGTGTTATCAGCCACTGTGAAAAATGGAAGAGTCACACAACCTCATAATAAGGGGGAATATGTTGAGTGTACAGAATGCATGGTAGAACTCACTGACACTGGCATTGCAAGCAGTGATCATCAGCAACATGAGTGTGCGCGCGCACACATGTACCTGTGCAAAGTTGGCTGCAACTGCAACATGGGGGAGGGCTGCAATTTGTTTGGGGAAGGAGTCCTCTGGCAGAAGCTCTGGAGAGCTTTTTTAGTCTTGTGCCACTAAATTGGAAAAAAGGGAGGTATTTTCACCAATGCCCTGGCACAGCTGCATAGTAATGATAGTTTCCTGCCCTTCCTTGCAAATTTCTGTGATCTTCTCTTTGTGATTCTCTAATTTGATCCTGCACACTAGTCATGATCACAGAAGGTCCGTGTGGCTCTGCCACCATTTTAATGTTAGGCTTCTAGAGACTGCCAAAATGGCCCCCCAAAAAACTTTGTTCACTAAAGCATGAAATGGAAAAATGTTTTCAAAACCTTAGGCTTCCCATCCCAATGTCTCTTTCTCTCTTTACATTGCATGTCAATTTTATTCCACACTGACATTCCCCCCTACCCTTTTTGTTGTTTGCATGTAGCACTGAAATTCTTTTTTTTTCTTCCCCTTTTTGCACTGGGGACACTGCTGTTTTCCTCCTCTCCAATCCCCCTTTCAAGTCAATACCAGCAGGGAACTTAACCTTTTAAACTTTTCCCCAGTCATTTAATTTTTTTTATTCAGCGATCCAAGACAAGTAATAGTCTCATATCACTAGATTCATGCTGCTTGTAAAAAAAAATTAAAACTTTTTAAAGAGGGGAAAATAGAACTTGTACACTGATGAAGGGAGGAGGATGGCAGAAGGTGCAGAGTGGATGGAACAACCTCAATGTAGGAGGGGAGTAACCTTCGGGGGGTGGCAAAAGGGGGGGAATCCAAGAGAATCTGTATGCGTTTGAATTGCCTTAGGCCTGTAAGCAAAACAAGGGAAAAAGCAGCACAAAAGCACTCTCAGAAAACATGGGGAAACAGCAACCAGAAAGTCAACTGAGTGTTGAAAGGAGGAAAATCAATGCAAAACAACAAAGATAACCTGACAGACATGCGTGATGAAAGTGAGGGAAAATACCCACACATAATGGGCTTTACCCTTACAGTTTTTTTTTAAATTATACTATCCTGATCTCTTTTATAGAAAGGCTATGATATGCATGTAATTATTAAAATATGTGGTTAAGCTGCCGGTGATACAGGGGGTGGGATTTGAAAATGCAACCCTTCATGAATAATAATTTAATGGCATGAGCCAAAATCTGTTTGCATTTTGATTCAAAAATAAGTAGGGTTGCCAGGTGGTTTCAACAAAAAAATTGGACACACTTGATAAAAAAAATGTTGATCATTGCCCACCCGCCCCTGAAATGAGACACAACATATATTATGGGTTAAACTGGTACTTAATTTACACTTAACTGACCTGCACCACCATGCTAACGCATTAAAGCACAGGTTGTATCATGCTTGCCAAACAAGGTTCTTGACAGGGCAAAACCACCCAGGCTTAGATCCAGGTCCGGAAATGTTCCAATCCTTTCTCCTCATGGCCCCCACACAAATGCATGGAGGGGCACAGTCCAGCCCACAACTGGTAAGCCTTAAGGCCCAACCCCAAAGAGTCCCCCGCTGAGTCACCCAGACTGCTAAGCCAATAGGCACCCAGCTTGAGGAAGCCCTGCTTTGTTGCTGATATCTCAGGGTGCATGCCAACCAATTCTCCCTCTAAGCTGTGGAGTCTTGTGAGCAAAAGGTCTACTTTGTGAGCTACTGGCATTAAAGTTGTGAGCAGTCGATTTGGCTACTGCATAAATTAGTTTGCTCTGAAGCCATCCTTTCTGAGCTAAGACAAAAAATATTTATTTATTTATTGGATTTTTACCCCACCCTCCCAGCCAAAGCTGGCTCAGGGCGGCTTACATATTTATTTTTTTAATTTATATGTGTGAGCCGGAGGCTAAAAATCTGTGAGCTAACTCGCACTAACTCAGCTTTCAGGAAACACTGGTGCCAATCCTAATCCACCTCAACTGATGAGTAGAGGTGGCCACTGACAAACAGTATTCCCTCTAAGCTGAGTCAGTTTGAGCTAGCTCACAGTTTTTTAGCCTCTGGCTCACACATTTTTGTCTTAGCTCACAAAGTACAATCTTTGCTCATAAGACTCCATAGCTTAGAGGGAGTATTGCTGCCAAACCTGGCCAGCGAGCCCACCTCCAACTGGCCAACTTTTGTGTGCCTGGCCCTAATTGGCTCCCTCACCTGTCGTGCTTATTCTGAGGAGGTAGGGCAGCAAGAAACTTCCAGCACCCATTCTACTGGGCAGGTGCCAGTCATACGCACACATACACCCCTGGGGACCATGTTTAATAGGGACTGTGTTTACTCTGGAGTAGGCCTCAATGAACTCAATGGCACTTATTCATAGGTAAATTTGCATACTCTTGCAACCTTAAAGTACTTAATAGCAATAAAGTACCTGCAATCAACAAGACTGTTCAAGATATAAAAATGCAGGGTCCCCTCTGAGGGACTTGTTGCCTCAAAATTCTCCAGCTCACACATTTTTGTCCTACCTCAAGAAGGATGGCTCCAGAGCAAACTAATTTATGCAGTAGCCAAATCACTCACTCACAACTTTAACGCTGGTAGCTCACAAAGTAGAATTTTTGCTCATAAGACTCCACTGCTTAGAGGGAGCATTGCTCCCAAGATCATTTTTTCACTTCAAGATTCAATCCTACCACCATCTACCCTCACAGTTAGTTGAAACCAACATGGGAAACCAGCTGGTTGGCTGTGAAAGTCTTTTCCTTTCCAGCTTTCTTCAGCTCCTCCAATAGGGTTTCTCTGGGAGTGTCCTGTCCGGCTTCTGAGTGGTGAATTTGGCTAATTTCAAACCTTGCTGACTGTGATGCAGAACAGTGGAGGGCAAGCAAGGGACATTCGGAATGAGTCAGATCTTTACAAGATTTCAGAGGGGAAAGGAATCTGATAAGCATTTTCTCCTAAAAGATTTGGCACAAAAGAACACATGAATCAATGTGCCCTCTAAGCTGTGGAGTCTTGTGAGCAAAAATTCTACTTTGTGAGCTAAAATCTATGAGGCAGAGGCTAAAGAGAACACTGGAGCCAAGCTGCCCCCTATGAAAAAAACAAAGAAAAAGAAAAATACCAATTATTCCTCTAATTAATTCTGAAAGAAACCCTTAAATTCAAATAATTAGTGAGAAAACATCCATCAGTTATGAAAAACCTGACTTTCTGAGAAGCAAACAGCTGCTGGATGATAAGTTTCTTTCTGACTTATTGCCATAGAATACAATCCAGCAAAACTTAGGTCCCAGTCACATGTGCAGATAATACGGGGGGGGGGAGCGAGGCAGATGGCAGGTGAATTGGTTTTTTTCTGTCGTAGCGTGTTTCCGGTGCACTTCAACGAGGGATCACTGACACAATGGGAGCACACTAGAGCGATCACACGGGGGAGTCCATCTGCAGCCCATCACAAACCCATTTGATACTGCACTTCCCCTGGTATTTTTTAACTCTGCTTCTTCAGTGGGTGCGGTATGCTTGCCAGATGTTCCAGTGTGATCACACCCTTAAAATCTGCCCAGCATTCGTGCCTATTGCGTGGCTACTTCTGTGTGTGATCGGGACCTTAGTGACCTTTTGGTTTATGGGCAGCCTATTTATATACCATTTTATAGTTTGTGCAGCAGAGTATTTATTTCTTAACTGATTCTTAGCAATGCTGTTGGTGATTGGGATAAGCAAGCTACATTTTTCAAGAGCTATCTTGGAAGACTCTGGAAGAACTATGGCCTTCTGCAGGCTAATGGATCAATAGCATGCATATAAAGAAGGCAGGCTTTCCAAGACTACTGGAACTTGGAACTCATGGACTGAAAAAAAACCCCTACTATCTTATTATTAAACTTAAATACAGTGCATGTTCCTAGGCTGGGGAGAAAATAAATTCCTTCTACAAATGTAAAGAAAATTTCAGAAAAAGGTGAACTCATGTTTGGCAGTGTTGTTGTATATTACTCCTGGTCTTCTATGAATAACAATCAAATCACACATTTTCCCCTGTAATCCTTGTAATATTTTATGTATATATAACTCCACATACACCCCTGCATCCCCCCATAAGCATTCCTCCAGCATGTTGTCTTGCTCCTCTCCAGAGTGCAACACATAGTTTCAATCCTATATGACGCTCAGCGCATTACCTCACTTGATCGCTATGACCATCCTTGTGTAAACAAGCACCATGATGCAAAAAATATGTTAGGGTAACCAGAACATTTTGTTTCTGAACTAAGAGCTCAAAATGACATAAAGCAGGCAAGCGTCTTCAACAAGGATTTAAATGATTCTGTTATGCAAAAACCGAGTAATCCCAGACTTGACCAACATCCAAAAAAGTTGTAACCAGACACATCATCTTATTTTTAAATCAGTTTCCTAAGAGGAAAGTAAGGAAGGTCAGTGTTTGCAACACCTCCTCCTCTTGCCTTGTGCTGATGTTCTCATTATGTAGCTCAAAAATTCCACTTAGGAAGCTTCAGTTTTTCAAACACTTCACTTCATCTTTTACAACTCTGTCTAGAGTCTGTGCTGAGCTGAGTGGTGAACTATACCTGCACACTAGAGGATTGGTTAGCTCAAGTAGTTTTAACTTTATTGTTCAATATACTGTGGCATTATTTCTGAGGTATGGGGAAATATATTTTGTTGCCATTCACAAGCAAAATGAAAGTAGATACAGCTATCAAAATTCAGTTTTGGTATTAGCACTTTTATATCCATCCATCCATCCATCCATCCATCCATCCATCCATCCATCCATCCATCCATCCATTTATTTAGCAAATACTGCTTTCCAATGTCAAGGAATTAATCTTGCTTGCTAAACCACCATTCAGAAATAACATGATCAGAGGCCTTAAGGGAGAGGACACAGGCACAGCCCTAGGCAGTTGCCTGCTGGGCACCCAATCCACTGTCACCATGAGGTAAGATTCAGGTGCTGGATCCTGCTTACCAGCCCACAGACCTCAATCATCCAATAATCAACTATACAGTTTAAGAACTTAAAGCCTAGAGCTCCCATTCCCAGTTCCCAAGTTCCTTTCAAGCAGGAGTCCCAAGAGGCCTTCCCAAACAGGTTGGCCCTTTCAGCTTCAGCAATACTGTTTCAATAGCACAAGCTACACAGACTTCTCATGTCTGAGACCCAGTGAGGCAAAGAGCTTTTCCTAGTCTTGCCAGATAACCTGTGGCTTCCTCATTAGCTCATCTCTCCTTTTTTCTCTGCCTACTCTCTAGCCTTTTGTTTCCCCCAAGGAGGGCTAGCCATTGCCAACTCATATCTGCCAACTTAGCCACACCAACCTCCAGATGACCCCTTTGTGCCAGGATACTGATGGGCTGCCTGTGGAAGGCTATTTCATAACAAAATAAATATAAGTTCTGCTCTGTCCTACCATTTGGTCATTTTGACTTTTCAGTTGTGTAATGGCTTTTATTTTGATGTGCTGTGAAACACCCTGAGAGCCTTCAGGTAGACAATATGCTAAATAAGTAAATCAATAAAATTCTAGGTTAGAAAATGTCTAATGTTAACATAAGCTGTAAATAACATCGAGTATAGGTAACCTGATAGAGTTACCAGTGTCCAGGTGAAGCCTGGAGAACTCTTGGAATTTCATCTGATCTCCAAAATGCAGATAATAGATCAATTCCACTGGAGCAAATAGCTGCTTTGGAAAGTGGAATCTATGGCACCGTATGTACTGAGGTCCTTCCCCTCCCCAAACCCCACCCTTCCCAGGCCCGGCCCACAAATCTCCATGAACTTCCCAAACCAAATTTGGCAACCCTAAATCAACATGAGGTCCACATAAATATTTGGAATGAAGAAGGATATAGGGGCTAAACTACAGCAAGAAGACTAGGTTGAGGGATGTTGCTTTTGTGAATGTGGCTTGATTTATTATCTAATCTATAGGGCAGAAATGTGTGAATATGGCTTACTACAGAGCCTGCATCAGTTCCCTCTAATTCCCCCCCCCCAGCTGTGCAGTTCACATCCTGAACATAATATAACTGCTGTAATCTTAAAACGGGCAATGGGCAGTGGAAGAACCTGCGTGTCTCCAGATTGCTGCTGAGCGGGGCTTTCTGTGTAATGAAACATTTAGTGGGAACACAGGGCCCTGCATGTCTTTCAGTTCCTTCTAAACTTCCTCAGTAGTTTTAGTACATTTATTTACTTTGTACATTTATTGATTAAAGCCAGAGAAAAGAGGGACAGAAGTCACATCCTGTAGCAAGTCAGAAACAAATGCTAGTCTCAAATTGGACCATTTTAATAGACTTATTTTTGTTCAATGTATATGAAATATAAATGGAATGTATGCTAGAAGACAAGATGGAGATTGGGGGGGGGCTGGCTATGTGAATATGCATATGTCCAAAAAAAAAGGAACCCTGCAAAAATAACTCTCATTGTGCTAGCAGTTAATCCATTGATAGATAACAACATCTGCGCTGTTGTCGTTCAGACAAAATTCAGAGCTGTTAGTGAGCCTTAACTGAGCTCTGCTATAAACAAAGTTGCACTAAGGTATTTGGGGCAAATGGATATGTACATGGAGATTGTGTGGTATCACCTCATTAAACTATTAGCTTGGAGAAATGACGGCTGAGGGGTGACATGATTGAGGTTTATAAGATTATGAATGGGATTGACCAGGTTGAGAAAGAAGTACTTTTCTCCCTTTCTCACAATACAAGAACTCGTGGGCACTCCATGAAATTGCTGAGCAGTCGGGTTAGAACAGATAAAAGGAAGTACTTCTTCACCCAAAGAGTGATTAACATATGGAATTCACTGCCACAGGAGGTGGTGGCAGCTACAAGCATGGACAGTTTCAAGAGGGAATTAGATAAACGTATGGAGCAGAAGTCCATCAGTAGCTATTAGCCACAGGGTATAGATGGGAACTCTCAGTCTGGGGCAGGTGATGCATTCTATTCTTGGTGCTAGAGGGGGCCGCAGTGGGTGGGCTTCTAGTGTTGTGGCCCCACTGCTGGACCTCCTGATGGCGCCTGGTATTTTTGGCCACTGTGTGACAGAGTGTTGGACTAGATGGGCCATTGGCCTGATTCAACGTTAGCTTTTCTTATGTTCTTATGTTCTTACCACTTAACTCCATCTGCATTTGCACAATGGAACTTCATATCAAGACATTTCAATTGTAAAATATGTCTTTCAAGCATGGTACTACATTTTTTAATCTTAGAGAATGAATTCTTACTAATGCATATACAGAAAATGAACAAAAAACCCACAACCTTTAAACTGAGGTTGTCCTGCCACCAAACAGGGAGTGGTTGCTGTTGTTCCATTGCACACTCAAGTCTAACTCTTCGTGACCCCATGGACCACATTATGCCAGGCCCTCCTGTCTTCCATCATGTTCCGAAATTTGCTTAATTTCAGAGAGACCCAGCCACTAATTTATATTGTGAACCAAAGTGTTCTATTGTACATTCTTCTCTGGCGTTCATTCACAGGGGTCACATATTGAAGATTAGTTTATAATAATAGTTGTGTCTAGAGATGCCAGACCTCCTAGTGGTGGTGGGGTTCCACCACTGCCAGGCCCACCGTCCCACCACTGATCAGCTGGCCAGTGGGGGCAATTTATCCTCCCCAAAAAAGGGGGGATCCAGTTGACACATAGTGACATGTCGATGTCTCTGCCCATGTGGCCCAGAAGTGATGTCATCACATAGGGGTGATGCTCTGGTATTTGGGCAAAAGCCCTATGGTAGAAGCCATAGAGTTGGTAGACACCACTTCTGTAGTAGAAGCCAAACTCAGTAGATGAAAAGATGGTTTTATGCTTCAGGAAAAGTCTGTGATTAGCATGCTTAATTATGGTTCAGGACAGGTTCCAGCTTTAAGAATATTGTAATTTTTTGTGTAATTTTTCTGTAATTCATAAATTTGATAGTAATTTATATATGTTTAATTTAACAAATAATACATACAGTATTTCCAGGAAATTTTCTTCTCTGTATCGTTCCAATTTTAGTATATGACTGTTCATTTACAACTGATAGTAGTAACATTTTTATGCAATGTTTTTTCTTTTTTTAATATATATTTTATTGGTTTTCAGAAAGAAAAAGAAGTAAAAGAGTGAATTAATTTCTCATACATAACATCACAGTATTAACTATCAAATTACTATAACAAAAACTATCATCTTAGCAACTACAATTTCCTTAATTTATATCTATATAAACTTTTAACACTTTTTTTTTAATCTGCTTGCCCAAATGTGCAAGGTTTATTAGTTTTTTATAGAAATTATAGAAAACAAAAAAAGAAGAGCAATACATTTCAAAATATCCAGCCATTGTCTTGTTCATAACCTCGTTAGGTACATAATTCCCTTTTTTCCTTTTTTAATCTGTAGTCCACAACAGATATCATTATACACAAGTCTGTTCCCAATAAACACTTCATTTCCTCTATATCCTATCTGCTATAACTATTGTTAATCAGTTTTATAACTATAAAAATAGAAGAGGGAAAAGAAAAAAGAAAACAGGTATTACAGAGCAATTTAACAGTTCAGCTTAGGTCACATATTTCTTATATAATATCAATCTAGTCAAGATATTCTTTCATATTTTTCGCATTATTAGCTTTCAAAATCCCATTTGCTTGCAAAAACATAGTAATTTATATTTTCTCCTTAACATCAACTCCCAACTTTACAATGCCAAAATACTTTCACCTCACCCTATATATAAATCCATCTTTTCTCTCGCAGCATTTAAGTCATTGCACCTCCGCTAAATAATCAGCCCATTGCATTTATTTTTTCCCTGCAGTGCCCACTTTACAAATCAAACCTGCCCTATAATTTTTTATCGACCATCAATTAAATCATTACAGATATCTAGCACATATTATTTCAAATAAACCCACCATTACTTATAACTTTCACTGATCCGCTAAGACAATGAAGATAAGCAATATTTGTAACTACTGATTATATTCTTAGTCAATCATTTATATATATAGGGAAAAATATAAGCATCAATATTAATACAGTTTGAGAATGAGAAGAGAGGAGTAATATATAAACAAATACTTCTTAGCAGTTTGAGAGTTTCACTTTAGATAAATCTTTTCATTAATCAGTTTAACCTTGCAAACCATCAAGACACATTGCTATAAATTAATCATACAATTTATTTTTCTTCTTTCCCTGCACGCCTCTCCCTAAAATTATTTGTCTCCGGTGCCTTTGATCTTTGTACAGCAAATCATTTTCGATCTTGTTTATGTAATAGCACTTCAAACCCTGCTCAGTCTCTGAAAGCACTTTGAAGCTGACCCCATTCTCTTCAAAACTGCTTGTCTGAGAGATCAAACAGCTCACAACTTGTAAAAGTGCCTCGTTGTGGCTGGTAGTTGAAAAATCTTGATACTTCCAGCAGTCAAGATAGCCTTTTGTTATTTCTCTCATATTAAAAGTCACATCTCCAAGTGGGCTGCATCGGTCAAGGTTTGTAGACAAGGATGACGTCATCTGCAATGGAGGGTCCGTTATTTCCAGCAAACTAGTCTGCTCACTCTCAAAATCGCTCATAATTTGTTCCAAAATTGGAGAGATAGCTTCACATATTTCAGTTTGCATTCGTAGAATGATCTCTTCCCTGAAAGGTTCTGACAGTTGCAGGTCCTCACCGATTTGTGCTGAGAAAGCCATTTCACACTTAAGCCAGGTTTCTTGTAAACAGTCATCTCTGTGAAATTATGCCATTAAGAGTGCTAGCTTCGTCGCCATTTTAAATCCAGACCGTTTCTCTTCCATAAATCAAGTAAGTCACTGTTCTTCAATGTTTAAGATGTTTTCCAAATAGCAGCTAGGAAATTTCAATAAATTACTCTGCCCCTTGTACTTATAATGATGCTGATGCCCCGAAACTCTGCTCTGCCGCTTAGCGTAGGAATGTGTGAGGGAGAGAAAATTCCTCAGCACCTCCTTTGGCTTCTCGGGAGGATTTATAGGGGCAAATGAGAGTTGTTTTCCAAGCCTAGAAGCTGTCAAAAAAAAGAAAGTACTTACAAGTTCATCGCCTAATTGTTATGACGAGGTTTAAAGGCTTTTTGTTTAGGGGTAATACAGCTTGTCAGTCGTGCTATCATGACTGGTCTTCGGTGCTTCCTGCTTCAGGACAATTCTGACTCTACACCCATTGTTGGCACAAATGGAGGGCTCAGATATAAAGTCCTCTGCAATCAGTTAGTACTCCCGATGAACAGATGGTACCAAGGAAAACCAAATGGCCCCCTAAAAAAGCTCCAGAAGTTGGTGAGTCTCAGAGCGCCTGAGAAACTCAACCACAGCGCTGCATTGTAGACCCGCCTCTCAACTTTTAACACTTCTAATGATGAATACTTTCATACTATACTTCTGCTTTCTGTTCACACTACAAGCCTATCTAAACAATCTGCTATGTCTTTAACAAACTATTATCATTTCTATTATGCTCCTACTAGCCTGCTTCATATTTATCATCTTTTGAAAAGAAAAACATTTTATAGATAAAAGCAAGGACATTTTCCAATCTAGCTTCAAAATTATTAACTTTATACTTTCTTATTATAAAAATCCAAATTCATTTTCTCATTCATGATTCAATACCAATGTTATATATGTTAATATTCATCCTCTTTCCCAATATCAAAGATAGACAATGTATAGTAAAAGTAAGAAAAATACCCCAAAGGATGCGATAATTTACTTATTTCGTACCAAGCTCCAAAATCCATTATATTTTTTTCTTAATGAGTTATAGCTATAAATTAAATGGCATTGTTATATCCAACTTATCTATATCATCTTTCAAAATTTCCTTTTATATATCGAATATTCAAATTATATCATATTTCTATTTTTTCACTCATATTCTATCAGCAGATATTGACTTTATGTTTTTATTCTGCCCTTAGCCAATATAATATACATTCAGTTTCAGCTATAACCCATTTTAGTCAGATATACATAGACTATCATTCTAATTATAATACTTGATTCTTTTCTTCTTTTTCTGTGGTCTTTTTTTCAGTACTGTCATAAGCCTGTGTCTTTTTTAATGTATATTTTATTGGTTTTCAGAAAAGAAAAGATAAAAGGGAGAGTCATACATTTTCACAATATCTACTTGAATTTCTCATACATAACATAATTACTAAATTACCTAAAATTTTACCTCCTCTTAAACTAGCTGCTTAGCAACACTATGTAATAAAACAAAATAAAAAAATGTATATGCTTTCTTTCATCTATCCAACACCTATACATTCTAGTATCATTTCTGTTAAGCATAATCTAAAAATCAAGTAACATATCTTCATGCCTAGCATCTTTAACTAAAAACATAGTATATAATTTCATAGTAAATACCTATTTTTCTATTTAATATATATCTATTTTTAAGCATTTCTAATATATATAGCAAAGTTGTTCCTTAAAGAAGAGGACCAATATCTATAAAGAGAGGATGTAAAAAGGTTATAATTTTCCAAACAATTTTTTAAAGAGTTCAATCCACATACATCTCCAATATAATAACTCTTAATGGGTTTTAACTTAACCATTATATTATTTGCCAACCAAACTTATTAAGATTTTCATCTAAATACATTTCCAATAAAATAGATCTTGTTGAATTCCATTTAACCATTACAAACAAATTGGTATCAAAAATTTTGCTGCGTTTTCTATTAAAATCTTCTTCCAAATATCACTAGATATTATTTAGTTAAATCACTTTATACCATACTTATATTTTATATCTACAAATTCTAACATCAAATAATTGCTTTATACTATCATTAATCTTCCTCATTTTTACCATTTAATTATAAATTTGGATTAGTCTATAATTCATATTGATCAGTTATTCATAAGCCAGGAACAATTACACATAAAACAGTTTAATTATAATATTTAGTCTTTTTCTTCTTTCTTTGTACTCTTTTTTTAACACTAGCATAATTTTGTGTCTTTTCTCTTTATATAAGGAGAAGAATTCCTTTATTTCATTCCATATGTATTTAATTTTTAAAATAGGCACAGGTTCCGATAATTCTGGTTTACCTTTCAAAGGAAGAATCTTCTCCTTTGTCATCTCAGCAGTTGAAAGATTTGTCAGGTTGTTAATAATGGTGTTGAATTGTCTTGTAAAGCTTCTTATCTTCTCTTTAGGTGCAAAATCTTGGTTCAAAGTTTGTTCTTCAGGTGTGATCTGTTGTTGTTGTGGGTCTTCCTGTTCAGTTACAGTTTCCTTTTGCTCCTTTTCAAAGAATCTCTGAAAGGGACTGCTTCTTTGACCTCATGTTGAATTATTGTTGGCAGAGACTGACCAAGAGAGAGATCTTGGAGTCGTAGTGGATAACTCGCTGAAAATGTCTACACAATGTGTAGCTGCAATAAAGAAGGCCAACGCTATGCTGGGGATTATTAGGAAGGGAATTGATAACAAATCAGCCAGTATCATCATGCCCCTGTATAAATCATTGGTGCGACCTCATTTGGAATACTGTGTACAGTTCTGGTCACCACATCTCAAAAAGGATATTATAGCATTGGAAAAAGTGCAGAGAAGGGCAACTAGAATGATAAAAGGGTTGGAACACCTTCCCTATGAAGAAAGGTTAAAATGCTTGGGGCTCTTTAGCTTGGAGAAACGACGGCTGAGGGGTGACATGATCGAGGTTTATAAGATTATGAATGGGATTGAGCAGGTTGAGAAAGAAGTACTTTTCTCCCTTTCTCACAATACAAGAACTCGTGGGCACTCTATGAAATTGCTGAGCAGTCGGGTTAAAACAGATAAAAGGAAATACTTCTTCACCCAAAGAGTGATTAACATATGGAATTCACTGCCACAGGAGGTCGTGGCAGCTGCAAGCATGGACAGTTTCAAGAGGAAATTAGATAAACATATGGAGCAGAAGTCCACCAGTGGCTATTAGCCACAGGGTATGGATGGGAACTCTCAGTCTGGGGCAGGTGATGCACTCTATTCTTGGTGCTGGAGGGGGCAGCAGTGGGAGGGCTTCTGGTGCCCTGGCCCCACTGCTGGACCTCCGGATGGCACCTGGTATATTTTGGCCGCTGTGTGACAGAGTGTTGGACTAGATGGGCCATTGGCCTGATTCAACATTGGCTTCTCTTATGTTCTTATGTTCTTATGTTCTTATGTTCTTATGTTCTTATTTGTATGAGTTTGTCTTTTTGCTCCCTGGAAAATTGTATCTCTTGCATACCATCAAAGGCATCTCGGTTGTCCATCTGATTACATGTGTTTTGGGAATCCATCTTCTTCATGTAACAGGGTTCTAGTTATATCCAGTACAAACAACAGTCTCTGGGCTTATGTTTTCTTTAAGCCTCACCACTGTTCCCAAACACAGTCTCTGTAGCCATATTAATTCCAAAGGGTTTCAATGTAGACCAAACAATACACAGTTTCCTTTTTAAAGTCCTTGCGGTACAAGAAGCAAAATTTAGTTTAAGTTCAAAGCAATGCAGTCAACAACTTAAGTTTCCCATTGAAAAGTTTGTTAATATTGTTAAAATGTTCAGATGTCAGTGTTTTTCTTTTGCCCCCATGTATTATAATATAGATCTTTTCTTCCCAGTCTCGCTGCTGTTGCTTACGAGAGGAAAGGGGGGGGGATTCCACTCCTCAGTCCTTCCTTGTTTGGGAGATTTAAAGGAGGGTTAAAAGCTATAGAGCATAGAATCTTGGTTGTTGCATATTCGATTACTCACGGTGTGGGTGATATCTTCATCAATGCTATGATGAGGTTCTGGACTCTCTTATGCAGGTGTAAAGCAGTTTTTGCAGTCATGGCTCATGACTGCACACCTTCGTGGTTCAGCTTTGGGATGATCCTGAACTGCCAGCCGCTCGCTGCTGCTCACGAGGTGCAGGATCAAGTCCCCTGCAACTGACCCTCCCTCCAAGAGAGTTGGTGGGACCTTGGGAGCTCCCAAAAATCCCCTAAAAACCATGAAGAGTCAGCAAGTCTTGGGGGCTCCCTGAGAGATCGTCTGCTCTGCTGCTCTGTAACCCGAAAGTCCATCTTTTTTCTTTATATGTAAAAACATTTATTTTTAATTCTTCCCATCTATACTCCAGTCTTGGATTAAATGAGGATTCCATTGAGTCTATTTTCCTTTCTAGTAGAAGAGTCTTCTCCCTTTCCATTTCAAAAGTTATAAGATTTGTCTGCTTTCCAGTAACGCTAATAGTGTGTCCTGCCACACTTCTTGTTTCCTCTTTAAGTTGTTCTATATGGCCTCTTGCCTTTTGTTCAGTTGAGAAAGTCATTCCACTTACTGAATTTTCTTGATTGAAGTCTTGTTCTTTAACTTGAATCTACAGGCTCTGTAAGTCATTCCCCTCAGTTGTCATTTCCAGTTGAGTGTTCTGCTAAGTAGCATAAAGTCTCTCAAAAGTTTTTTTTAATTGCCTGTTGAAGTTCATTTTCCAGAATCTCTTGAAATCTTTCCTGAAAAATATGCATCTCTTGTGTATGCTCTACGTCTCTGGTATAGCTGTTTCATTAATTCTATTTTGCGAAGCCATTTTCCTGCGACGTCTACATTTAAATCTGTTTAACACAGTCAGCAGCCTCTGTAGTTATGTTTTCACTGTGTCTCAAGAGGCTAAACACTGTTCCCAGAGACAAGCTGCAGTTGCCATGTTAAAATCCAAGAATCTTTACTTATAACCCAAACAAAGTAGAGTCTCAAAATGGACCTAGGAAACAATCAGTCCTCTATAGACTCTTTGGGGGGAAAACAGTCTTATATTGAAAACTACAAAACTAGTGGAGATTATAGTCCAGTAAAGGGAGAACATTCTCTAAGGAAAGTATCACACAGTCTACTTTTTAAATCCCATGCAATAAATCAAGAAAGATGTTATTTTAAGATCAGTTCAGTAAAAATATTTTTAAAATTGTTATAAAGTTGAAATGAGCGTAATTAAGTCTTTTTGCCCCTGGCAATGTTGATTTATCTTTAAGTTCCAGTCTCAGCACCGCCACCAACAAAAGAAGGAAGGAGGGGGGACTCCCATCTCCTCATTCCCTTGGCTTTTTGGGTAATTTAAAGAGGGGTACTGAGAGGGTAGACAGATCTTGGATGCTGCATTCACAGGTACTTATGATGTAAATCTTATCTTCATCAGTGTTATGATGAGATAGAGTTCTCTTTTGTGGGGGTGCTCACAGCTTGGTTGCAGTCATGGCTTCATGACTGCACAGCTCTGTGCTTGTGCTTCAGGACAGTTCCGGGCTTCAAATTGCTCACTACAGCTCGCGATGAGCCTGAAATAAGTCCTCTGCAACCAGATCTCCCTCCAGGAGACCTAGTGGGATTCCAAGAGCCCTCAGAGATCCCCCTAAAAAGCACGGAGAGTCAGTGATCTTGGGAGCTCCCCGAGGATCAACTGCTTTTGCCATGGCACAGCCCCGCCTCATGTTGTTTTTTTGTTTCTTTATCATGACTGAGAATCTAGCACCCCTGGCTGGTGCGGGCTTCCTTCTGCACCCCTCATAATGCCCATTCTACTGTAGTTTGGTAAGTCAATAAACAGATTGTAATAGATACCAGAAATGTACCATTCTTTTTTCTTCAAAGATTTTTCTAAAGGCTACTCAGAATTTCCCATATTTCAGAAGAGCCATATGAATGTCTAAAGTGAACACATTTTTGATTCTGTCTGCTTTAAACCAAGATTGGCCTATAGACAATAGAGGAAAAAACTAAACAGAAGTTGAATAAAGCTGGAATGGGCTATTTATTTTACAATGGATGTAGGTATATGATAAGAAAACCTTTGGTTGACTGATCCTATTACAAATCTATTCTGTTGTCTCTTATTACACAAATGTAGCTTTAAATCTGGTTAAGAGAGGAACAGAAAATAAAAACAGAAGATTGCCTGGGGTTTTCCATTATTCCTTTTCCCATAAAGGGATGGATAAATATCTTGCATGAGTTGTATTGGTTTCAGTGAAAGTACTTATAACTATGGGCAAGGCTGTAGCCCATGAACAACACATTGCACAACATCCTCAAATCCTACCAAAATTAGTGGCATTTTAATATATTCCATGGTTCTCTGGGGCTGTACACAGTTTAATGTAGATTCCACACGGGGGCAGCAGTATCAATATTTTTAATTAGATATTGTCTAAGGCTCTAAACTCTGGGTACTGCACACATTCCCACATCCAAATTCTTCAGCAAGACTTAGTTCTTAAAGAGGAGCGTCCCTGGATTAATTTCAACTCAGGTTGGCACCAGTCATGTATAATACCATACCTTGATAGGAGGCCATTGGCATTTGCATCAAGAGGGTGGAGAAGAGGGAACATGTGGTCTTCTAGCCAGTGTTTTAATACCTGAATCTGGTTTATTTTATATTTCCACTAGGCTAGCTCACATTTTTCCTCTGTTACCTTCATTTTTCTAGCTAAAATCAAGACATATAAAAATGAAGCACATTTAGGGAATATCTCCAAACAGGGGATCCAAAGTAGTGAGAACTTTTTCTGCAGAAAACTCCATGAACATCTCTTTCTATTTCAGTGGATCTTTTGCAGAACATCGTGTTGGATTGTGCCCCAAATAAAATATTTTCTTTATGTTCAAGTGTTATTTTGGTTAGATGGATGAAGCAGACCAGCTCTACAACCTGAGTGAGGCAAAGGAAAATATCAAGAAAAGAAGGGCTAATGTACTTCTGTCAAGGATCCCAGATGGCTGGTTTCATCTCATCCTGGCTGACCAACTCTTGATAAAGCGATATCTGGGAGAATAGGAATCTTGAGCAGAGTTGCCAACTCTGGGTTGGGAAATTCCTGGATGTTTGGGGGCAGTACCTGGGGAAGGTAGACCCTGGGGAGGGGAGGGGGCTCAGCAGGAATGTGATAACACAGAGTCTACCCTCCAAAGCTGCCATTTCCTCCAGGAGAACTGATCTCTTTAGTAATTCCAGGAGAACTCCAGGCCCCATCTAGGGGTTGGCAACTGACACACCAGCAATGTAACCATTAACAACTGCATTGCACATATATACCTATTCACAGTTCAATAGTCCTTCAGTACTAGACAGGGAATAAGGCTATTTTCTGTGAGCAGGGAGTGCTTAGCTTAGGTCCCACCTCAGCCACAGATTCAATGGATAGTGGTCATGCTGTTTGAGTTCTGTGCCTCTTAGGAGTGGGTTGAGGCACATCTTTTGTGAATCATCCTCACATCTACGTTCATGGAAGTGCTGTTTCATATCAGTCAGTAGCAATCTAATCTCAGCTGTAATGACACTGAGTGTTTCAGAGACTATGAAAGGGAATCGTTGTGATCTACTTTGTAAGTATGTGATGTGAGCCATCAGCACAATGCTTACAAAGTACCTGCAATGCTTTTATCCCTACTCATTTGTTTCCCTGGCACATCTTCTGCTTGTTGTTATTTCTCTCTATGCCTTTCAGAGTGATGGGGGAGGGGATAAAGGGGGCAAAATCTCAGAGGCATTGGTAACCCTGAGGAAACAGAGTCAGGCATGTCCTGAGGTTTGTTTCACGTATTGTTTGAGTTGGGTCTAAGTAGTGTGACAAAGGCCCAAGGATAAGTGGGGGTTCATGATGTCTCTTGAACGGCCTGGTGCTATTTGATGTTTACTCCCACTCACACAGGGAATCCCAATTGTTCATAAATTCACAAACAAAATTCCTAAAATGATGAGAATATACAAAGCAATTAAATGTGTGGCACTATTTTCTTTGTGCTTGGTTTTTGTTTTGTTTCTGGGCTGTTAAGCACCATGTGGTATCAGTTTTTTCTTTGGAATTTTTCTCTGCAGTATGAAAAACAACAACAAGATGTACAATTTAGCCACAGTTAAGTGTTTGAACTCTTTACCAATGAAATCAATGGTACAAGAGATCAGATTTGTCTAGATTGTGCACAGTGTTTTTACTGGAAAAAGACAAGATTTTACAGCCAAGGCTTGTGAATGCACCCTTATCTGTTCAAGATGCTGCAGTCAGTTGTTTTGTTTTAAAGAAGAAACTACCTCTGGTTTAAAGAAGCAGAAATATATTGCAAAAAAACATTTTCTGGAGTCATCAAGAAGGTACATAGTTAAGATACATGGAATTCTTAAATGATCTGACTCCTTTGATCACGAGATCTAACTTAATTTGAAAACATATGGAGTTGGTGATGTCTAGGTTGATCAGTCTAGACGGGCAATGTGTGTGGGCCAGCAGAGTTTGGCTGTGCTCTCTACAGCCTTCCTTTAAAAATTCTTCTACGATAGAAGCAGGAATGTGTGTGTGTGTGTGTTTGGTTTGTTTATCCAGAAAATCAGCTGGTGACTGAGTAACCACAAGCAGCCACTAAATCAGTGGGATATTGTTGTGGCAGGACAGGTGGGAGAGGCTGGTATTATTTTTATTTTGTTAATCAACCACATATACTTAGGAAACATTTCTGAGGAAACAGTGGATGTTTAAAAAAAATAATCCATGAGGAACTGAACTGTGATCCTGTCCTGGCAAAGAACATAGAGGCAGATTTCTCTTCAAGAGGATCAGTTGGAGACGATATACCTCAGGCAATAACACTTTGGCTGCTGCACTACCCACTTGGAAGCAGTCAGTGTGTGAAGCTGCTGCATCAGGCCAGCTGTCCAGTGCATTCGTTCATGTCCACAGCCTGACCTTCAAACCATCTGTCTTAGCAACAAGACTGCTGTTTTAGTTAAGCACTACGCAGGCATACTGGGGGGGGGGGGAGTTCCTCATGATCTCTGTCTCTCTCTTGTATGCATCCAGAATTCAACCAGATTATCCAATTTGGAAATAAAGGGAACCAGTCTTCTGTACTACTAGCTATTAAAGTGTAGTTTGCAGCATAAATACACATTTGAAAAGTGCTTTAGGTGCAAGCAATTACCTGCTCTTTGACATCAATGGACTCAGAAGGGTGTTGCAGTGTTTAGGGTTGAACTGCAGTTCACACATTCCATTACACGTGACCAGGCATGGACTCAGATGACACTTCATGCAGCTTGGTTTCTAACCAGAGGTCTCATGATCTGATACTGAGCCTAGTGTAGAACTGAGCCCATCCTCCATATGAGGCCTACAGATCACCCAAAATTACAACTGAACCCCAGTCTACAGAGATCAGCTCTGCTGGAGGAAATGGCTGCTTTGAAGGTTGACTCTATGGCATTATAATATACTGGGGTCCAATGTTCCCTCTAATTCCCCCCTCAAGCAGAATACAACTACTGTAATCTTAAAATGGGCACTGGGCTGTGCAAGACCCTGTGTGCCTCCAGATTGCTGCTGAGTGGGACTTCCTGTGTTAATGAGTGGCTGCTCATGTGCACAGCTTAGAGAGAACATTGCTGAGATCCCGTCTCCAGGCTCCACACCCATATCTCTAGGAATTTCACAATATGGAGTTGAAACTGCTAGCCTTGTGAGCCCCAGACTGTGCAGGCTCAGTCCCCAAAGCCCTGTTTGGAGCAGAATATAAGGGCAGACAACATCAGTCCCTGTACATGACAAGCAGCATGAAGCCTCCACAGGGGTTGGGACTTTTGGGAGCTCCAGAGCATGCTGGGCTTGGCCAGCCACCTCCATTCAAAAGGCAAACATGTTGCACATGGGAGCAGCCATCTTGGGCCCACTCTGACCCAGCTGGGAGGAGAAACCTCTGGCTGCTGCTGCCACTTTCTCTTCCCCTTGCTCTGCAACATGCAAAGGAGACTCCCGAGGAGCCCAGCCAGGTGGCCACGCCCCTTCTGTTCTGCTGCAGTAGCAGCTCCTTACCCTGGCGGGCAGTCACCATACAGCCTCACAAGGTCTTCCTGCTTCCAGCTGCAGCCAAGTAGGAGGAGAGGGAGAGGGGCTTTAAGAAGCGTCAGCTGCAGAAGCAGGAAGACCCGGTGAGGCTGTGTGGAGGCTGCCCCTCTCCCTCCCCTCATGCTCAGCCATACCTGCATGGGGAGGGGGCTGGCATCCTCCTGGAGGGAGCTGGGCACATCTGTGGAGCATAGCCCCCCTCTCCCCTGCCTATCTACAGGCCTAATGGAGTGGAATGGATCGTGGAGGCAGGTCCTACCTTCAGTTTATACACAGTGTACAGACAGCTAAAATGAAGTAGTTTTAGAATAATTTCAGTATTTTATTGGGTAATTTTAGACTTATGATCTTTGGCTCCCCCTCCCCTTTCAACATGAGATCTGAGTAATGTGTGTGAGAGAGACACCGATGAAGTTATACTCCTTTCCTTTGGCTTATGCTCCTGAGATGAGCTTACTGGTCCCCAGCATCCCGAAGCCTGCTAATATAAAAGGGCAGGGCCTGCTAATTTCTCAGCGCCATCTGCCATCTGTTGAAAGGAAAAAAATAAAAATGGAACCTGGCAGCAAATGGGTAGAACCCAGCAGTAAACATTTTGTTCATCCAACATGCACTGCTTAAGTGTTTCCTGTCACCAGTTTATGGATGCATGCCAAAACACTGCCAGTTCCCCTACCCAAGCATCTTCATTCCCATAGTGCCCACTCAGCTTTTAGAAAGGCCATGAGCAGCTACTTAAATGCAGTCTCCCACACCCACTGCTGTTTCCCAGGAACTGGTATTCAGTGGGATGCTACTCATAAACCTGTAGTTTATACATAGCCACCATAGGTTTATTCAAGGCTGTGAGTTACCTTACATTAGTTTTTCTCTCCTCCATTTAAAGCCATCTAAACCTGGGACCACACAACATCTCACCAAAGGGGGGGGGCTGTGGCTCCATGGTTAGCGTATCTGCTTGGCATGAAGAAGGTCCCAGGTTCAGTCGCTGGAATCTCCATTTAAAAGGGCCAGGCAGTAGGTGATGTAAAAGACCTCTGAGAACCTGGAGAGCCACTGCCAGTCAGAATAGACAGTACTGACTCTGATGAACTGTTATGTATTGGAATGACCACATGTATTTGTGTATGAGCTCCTACCTCTCACGCGAATGGCCACATGTACTTGTGCACGAACTCCTACCGCTCATGCAAATAAGCGCAGCTTCGGCTGCATAACAAAAGCTGGCTAGGATTCTGGAACAGACCTATAGGCTTGCCTGGATCCTAGAATTAACCAATGGTTGAACCTTGCACTGTAAATAGCCTATCACGGGGAGTGTGTGTGTGTTTGGGTGTGGTGTGTTGCAGGAATTTAAGCAGGCCTCAGACCCAGCTTGTCTGTCTTGAGTTTGAGCTGAAATCACAATAAACCATGAGCGTCTGAACCCAATGTATTTCATGGACCCAGAGCCTGATTCAGTATAAGGCACCTTCATGTGATCATGTGCATGTGGGTTTCACAAACCAAATATGCATGGGCTGAGATCATTTGCTCTTTTTTGGTGTGTATGGGGGGGATCTGTCCAAAATCTACCACCGGACAGTTTCATGCATAGTAAATCTATCATGTCCTACATTAATGTTTTAGATGAGCTGAAATTGGATCTGTAAACTTTCAGGTCATAAACTCAGTCTTTTAGCCATAATGCTACCCAAGCGCTTACTTGTCTGATTAACAATTTATATTTCTCTATATTTTTAATTTACATTTTAAGTGTGTAACTAAAAAACAAAATAGGCCCAAGCGTCGGGCTCTGCTTCCTCCTGTCCCTTGTGGAGCAGGGCATCCTTCATTCCAGTGCTGACAAAGGTAGCCAGGTGTGCTGTTCGCCTCAGGTTGCATGTTGTGGGCACTGCTTATGCACTCTGTCTGATTCTTTCTGATTTTATACTGGAACATCTGTGAGAAAAAGCTGATGTGGTACAGCCACAGGCATCCTGAGGTAGATCAGAAGGATGGAAGAACTGCCAAACCACTCTAATAGGCTCCAGTTGTCAGTATCAACAGAACATATTTTTCATTCAGTTTCATCTCCCTGAAACTAAAGATATATCATAATTATTTTAAAAATATTGTCTTTTACAGTTAGATTTTTTTAAAAAATAAAAAAATAAAACATATTTTAAGCTACAGGCACACACATATGAAGACGTGCTCTGCAATCCTCTCTGAAAACTTCTAAGTCTTCATGGGATGGATGTCTCCCTCATGTTTTGTCTCTTTCATCTGAGTGCTTCAAATAATTCCCACTACCTTACCATCCTAAAGGGCTTTCTTGTATTCTATCAGAAGTGCTTGATGGAGACCATTAATCTCTGAAGGTGAAAGTATCAGCCGATATAAATAGGACCAGATAAAATTTAGCATGGGGAGCTGAGGTTCAGAAAATGTCGGGGGGGGAAGCCTAGAAGTTCCGTATCTTGTCCTGCTTGTGGTACTGTTTTATATTACACCATTCTTTTTCTTTGTCCTTTTGTGACATACAAATATATGAAATCTCTTCCTTCTCTGCAGTCCATTAAAAAGCCAACAGTCCTAATTCACAGATTCACTTATGCTATTGATTGTACCTCTTTGAGAAGGGGCACATTTATTGGTTGAGCAGAAATCTTACATCAGTCCCGCAACAACCTATGTGCTTATGCATAGACTGAGCTTTTGTTCTCTCCCTCATCCTTCTTCCTGTTGTTTTTTCTGTTCTTTTCCCATAACACTAAAAGCAAAGTACATACTATAGCAAGACTGTGTTCCACCTACTTTTCAGGAAATGTGTTGGTGTTTGATATTCCTTGCTCTTTTCCTCAGAGGTGCAACAAGAATCTTAATCATCTGGGTAAATGTGATAGTTATGTTGCTGTTCAGTCGCATAGTTGAGTTCGATTCTTTGCAGCCCCATGGATCACATCACAACAGGCCCTCCTGTCTTCCGTCATGCTTCAGAGTTTGCTTACTTTCATGTTCATTGCATCGATAAAACTGTCTAACAATCCTTTGCTGTCCCCTTCTTCTTTGACCTTCAATCTTTCCCAGTCATGTTGTAAGCATGGATAAAAATGCCCTGTCCCTTTAATAAAGGCTTGTGAAAACAGGCAGTTTTTCAGGGCAAGGAGGTAAATCATATCACCTGGTAAATTATATCCCATGAAGCCTCTGTTAAACGAACAGGACATTTTCCCCCATCCAGGTAGTTAACAATAATTTCTCCTGAGATTTAAAAAAAAGTCAAGGAAGGAGTAGGGTGGTAGGCAACTCTGCTCCATCTGTACAACCAGAAACGGTCCACTTACACAGCATATTCTTAGGTGTGTAGGCTTTGTAGATAAAAAATTTCTGGGCCAAATTTGGGAACAATTAAGTTATAAATAACCAAAGGCAATGCATTCTAAGAACTGAGAGTCAGAACTGCACCACAGCACAAGGAACTGCAGACTGAATATTTGCCTGATGTTCCACAGAACAATCCTAAACAGAAGTTATACCCAGAAGTCAGTGGGCTTAGAAGGTGCATGTAGCTCTGTTTATGACTGCACTGTAAGGCTACTGGGAAAACATGAGTGTCAAAGACACACAATTTTGTTCAAGGGATAATTATTTTAAAAACATAGCTACACAAAGAAAGTATGTTCTTTTTAAACAATGTTCCTGAATATGGTGCAATTGACTGTTTGGGCCCCTTAGCATCCTGGGAAGATGTTAGTGAAGGCCTTGGAGTTGTAAAGCAAAAACTCATTTTTAAAAAGCATGACTATGGGGAATATAGGCTGCAATATCTGAAGTAACTTTATAATTGCCTAAGCAGCATTACAGCAACACTGCACAATTCTGAGGGAACAAAAGGAGCTGTAATTTTGCCCAGAGGTAGTATGACAATATCAGACATGGAAACAAAAATCCACGCATGTTCTAAATTCAGCCACAGAGAAGAACCCCGCGACTGCACTTCAGTGTCCAGTGTGCTGTTCAGATCAAAGATTATTGTTATGACTGCATTAGCATTTGTAGAGAAGTGGAATTATAAAAGCGAATTGAATAGTTAAAGTAATTCCAATGATAGTGTAACACTTATTCTAGACAGAACTGCAGTGTCCATTGGAGGATATGAGACAGAGAACTCTGCTTCTTTCTTCTGTCAAACTGTCTCTTGGAGATAGGGCTTGCTTTTTATGAACAAAATAAATCTTGTTTTTTAATTGTCACAGATATGGGCTAGGTTAAACTAAGACAATGTGACTTCCCCATGGCCATTCATGAATGCAGTAGTAGACTGACTCTCCCTTTTCTAAGCACACATGGATGGTTATGCTATTGTTTGGTGCCTCATGAACAAGCCCTGTACTCCTGTTCCCCCCTTATGCACTCAGAGTCCATTAACAACTTCCACTGCAACACAATCCATAGTTTTCTGTTGCATCTGAACTGAATCATTGGTTCTGCTGGCCTTCAAAACCAGGATTGCAAACCAGCTTCAAACCCTGGTTCATAAACCCTGAGTTCTGACTCATTCATGTTGTTTCAAAACCACAGAATGGTGTTACATCTGACTCCTGCCACAGTCCATCCAGTGCCCTAAGCTGGCTCCCAATAAATGGTAACTGACAAAGTGAGCTTTGACTCTCAGAAGCTTACACCCCAGATATCTTGTTGGTCTTTAAGGTACTACTGGACTCAAATCTTGCTTTTCTACTGCAGATCAATATGGCTACGCACCCAAGACCCATACAGTTGCACTGTGGTCATAATGATATATCTGAAGCATGTGGTTCTAGGAACCTGGTTCTGCATTTTTATTTCTCTTGTGCAATGGTGTGGTTGATGAGTTCCTTAGGACAAAATGTATGATCGTGGAGAGGAATGTTAATGTTACTAACACCCCCATTGCCTCCTTCATTCACCATTGAGAGGGGTTGTGGGAACTTTCGCCAAAGCAAAAGTCCCAGGTTCAGTTCCTGACACTTCCAGTTAAAGGACCAGATACCAGGTGATGTGAGATTGTAGACAACTCTTGCCAGTCAGAGCAGACAGTACTGACCTTGATTGACCGATGGCCAACTTTATGTGTTTATTTGTGTGTTCAGTGCTGCCAAGACTCACAGCTCTTCAACAGTCTGAGTGAAGATCAGTAGTGCACGTGGGGAGCAGGAGTTATTTCCTTTGTGGCTGTCTTAGAACTTTTGAAGATGGAACTTTTGAAGTTGAAACAGGGACATAGAAGAAAGGACATTTTACATCATTAGCCTCCTAATGCTTTCATAAGTCATCACAGCTTTTAAA
Organism: Gekko gecko; assembly: GCA_029375565.1. Classification (NCBI taxonomy): domain Eukaryota; kingdom Metazoa; phylum Chordata; class Lepidosauria; order Squamata; family Gekkonidae; genus Gekko; species Gekko gecko. The sequence continues at coordinate 116,343,659 of JAPDNY010000007.1, forward strand.
AAACGTATATGTTTTGTGGCTCAGTCTTTTCTTATTGTCAGCTGCCTTAGAACTCTGCCATCAAAAGTGCCATATAAACACTATAAATAACTAAATAAAATGGTCGCAATGGAGGCCATTTTCAGTGGGAGATAATGAATGGCAAATGGCCTGCAATGCTTCAGCCCAGATCATCACCTCTCGTGTTCAAAAGTGATGCTGTGCTGCTCATGCTGCATGGCTGTAGAACTGTTGTGCTCTGTCCCAGTTCCGAGGGCTGACAGTGCCATCCTAGGCAGAATTACACTCCTTTGACTTCAATGGGCTTGGAATGTGTAACTGCACTGAGGATGGCTCTGTTACTGGCTGGAGTATTCAGGAATGGCAGGGATGAAGCCCATGATGTAAAATCATAGAGTTAGAATATATAGTTTATGAATATTGTATTGTTGCTAAGAGTTTTGTAGATGGAAGCACTTGGCCTGCTAGGGAATGTTTACTCAGTGTAAAGGGCCCTGCATGGATAGGTAAGTCTTGTGACAGCTAGAATAAAACATGTCTCTTTCTCTGGGATCCAGTTAACAGCACGAGGAACAAACAAATAAATAAAACACTTTATCACAGGGAAACAAATCTGAAGATCAGACATTAGTTTCCTCCTTTCATGGTAAAGGTCTCTTTCTTATTTAAGTTTAGGATAAAGAATCACCCAAGAAAGATAATGAGACATTTTGTTTTAGTTACCCTATATTGTAGTTTGAGTACACAAATTTAACACATTTCATGCAGATAAGGAAATCAGTCAACCAAGGATTGGCTTTGGAGAATGAAGTGTATTGTTCTGTTAAGCCCCCCCTCCCCGATTCTTCTTCCAGTTTATTCCCCAACTAAAGAGGTATTCTGTCTCTGTGCACACAGGAAATAACAGAAAAGATAATAATTTGAAGTTGATAACAATATTTAAATTAGTCCTTTGCATTCCTTGCCTGATATGCTATATTAGGAAATATATGAGAATAGAGCTGAGGACTCCCTTTCTTGAAGTCTTCTTTCAATAAGGAAGGACTTCCTACATGGAAGACATCTTGTATGTTCGTAAGGCCTGTTGACTTCAGTTGAACATTCTTCCAGCTACATCTGTCTTGAACCATTGGCAAAGAGCCTGTAAAAGTTTAAACTTTAGCATATCTGATATTTCCACCATTTGTGACAAGCTAACTTTCCCTTGAAATAAAATATAATTAGTGATGAAAGAGGAATGAGTCGGTGCCAATTTTGCAATTATCAGCTGGCATATGTTTTCCAACTTATTTATGATAGGATTAAAAGGCCATTTTGTTGATGTATGCACCCAGTGTTTGCAGTTTACAAAGCTGTTTTATTTTTTAAAAGACTAAACATGCAAGCAAATGCAAAGATAAAATGTAGCCAAGCCTTCTTGTATGTGATCTCCGTCTGCTGCACAAGAAACTAGTATCTTCCTCAAATTTCTGTTTTGATTAGCTGTTGTTGTGGTGCAGTACCACTGACACTAGCAGGGCTGACACTCAGAATAATTTACATAGAAGTCAATTGTGAAGGAGAATTCTTGTGCATGATCTTTTACAACATTTAGCATGGGTACACATTATATTTTACACTGATAATACTGTATCAAGACACTGTTGCTGTGCTTACCTCCAAGATGTTACAAGGCTACTTCTAAGCAGGGCCAGAGGAAATCCTGAATGAGAGTCCCAGGAATGCTGGGCCATCAAGGAGTAGGCAGCAGACAGTGCAGGAGAACCGGGCAAAGCCAGAGGACACTACTGAGACTTTAACTGGAAATTTGTTTCCAGTTTCACTGGACTATAACAAACAGATAGTAAAGGTACTAAGCATTATAACAGCTGTCACCTATGTAGTGGTGTGTACAACCATTCCCAGTTTGAGCATGGCAGCACCTTCACTTCATGAAGTGCACTGTTCTTGGTTTATGCTTGGTAGTGCTGGCTGATAAATGCACATTGAGACCCTTTCCCCTTCCTCAGATATCACTTGGCAGTGACGCCCAGGAACTGTAGCTTGTGTATACTATTAAGCAACTCTAGAGCCAATACGGTATGTATGATTTAAGTGCTGGACTAGGATCCAGGAGATCCAGGTTCTAATCCCTACTCTGCTATGGAAGCTTAGGAGGTAAACTTGGGCCGGTCACACACTTTCAGGCTATCTTCCAGGTTTGTTGGAGAAAAGAATGAAGTGAGCTGCCAGATCCCTGTTGAGGAGAAAGGTGGAATATGTCTGTGTACATATAGCAACAAAGGTACAGCACACAGTAAAAAGAGATAAAACACTAGGAAAAAACCTGTGTGCTATGTTTCCTGCAAAATATTCAAAAAGGAGACTTCATTTAAACTGTGATATATCTATTATATGAAGTAAGTATGCCCATACAATCCATCATAGGAAAATACAGAGGGCAAAGAGTAAATATACAGAATTATATACAGAAAGACCAACACTTTTCCCAGGTAATTTCTCAGTGTTTCAGACCTCTGACCTTCTTCAGGAACAGAGAACCACCACTGAGAATCCCTTTCCATTTCCTTACAAGGTGATGCTTTTCTGTTATTTCAGTGTTCGGCAAGGTCTCCCTAGCTCTAGGCACCATCCTTCATGGGATTTTCTTTTGCCTTCTGATAGCATATATCAATGCTGATGGCTTCATAAATAGCATAAAGAACCCAGCAGATAGCAGCTAGACAGGACCCTCAAGAAGTGTGCCCTGGACTGGACTATTTAATGGAAACACAGCTTTTTAGGTATAGAAATCCAGCAGGGAAAGTGATAAAGTACAGGGCTGAATGTGAAAGAGTTATCTGTAAATGTACAATGCAGTCTAGGGATGGGCACAAACATAATTTTTGTGGTTCAGTTCATGGCTGAACCACGGACCAATACAAAATGGGAGGTTGGTTCTTGAACCTAACAAGTTTGTATGGGTTTGTGAATGATTTAAAGCTTAAATATCTGCTTTCTGCTCCCCAAGAAAAGCAGTGGGAAGCAGAAAGCAGAGCTTTAAATGGCTTAGAGTAATTTAAACCTCTGCTTTTTGCTTGCTGCAAAAAGCCATGGCCAGCAGAAAGCTTTTCCTGGCCAGTAGAAAGCTGAGGGTGAAATGGCTGTTTGACATTTAAACCCCTACTTTCTGCTCCCTGCAGCTTTTCATGGGGAGCACGAAGCAGCTGAACACCACTCAGCTGTTTTCCGTGAACAGCCATGAACTACATCAAACTTCATGGAAACTCGTGGCAGCTCTTCAGTTAATGAACATTGCTTTATGAACCACAAACCAACCAAATTCATGATGAACTTTAGTTTGTGCCATTCCTAGTGCAATCCTAAGGAGAGTTATGTCCATTGACTTCAATGGACTTTGAAAGGAGTAACGCTGTTTAGGACTGCACAGTTAATGTTGTTTTTCTTTTTTAAAGATATATCTCCACAAAACAACACTACTGCATAAAGGAAATCAAATATTTAGACCCCCTAGGGAACAGAGCTGCAAATGATACTTTTTTTTTATGGTATGCTTGTATAACTTTTAAGAGTTTTAGATACTGATCTTGTTTCTTGCTCACATTTCAAGTAGTCCAGCCTGATTTGAGACTAGGACAAGGTCTATAGAGGTTACTAGGACTTTGAAAATACTGGAGGAACATAGACAAAAATTGCTTTGCATTTCCTCCTTGTACCTTTATTAGAAGGTACCACCATAGTGAAAGGATGTTTAGATTACATAGATTACACATTTTATTCTTTGTGCCAAAAGCATGAAAGAGACATGTTACAATATTTATGCATATGGCTAACCTATTGTTTGTAGAAAATGTTTGTTTAAGTAATGTTTTCTTAATCACAAATGTCAAGAACACAAGCCTGGATCCCCCTGAGCCAGTAACCTTTGGGTAAGTGAGCAATGCTTAGACATGTGGGTCCTCCAGGTTATGTGCACACAAGGAACCAGACCTTTGTAAAGTGTATAAAGATTTATTAAATACTTTAAGAAACAAGATACCACTAGGCAACACAGTCTCTGCAATCTAATAGCAAGAAAACAACAAAGGATAACTTTCTATTTAATACTTCAGTACCTGGTATTAGATGGCACATCTTCTTAGAGTATAAGAGTCCAAGCTAAAGGCTTAAGTGTTCTCTATGCAGGAGTCAGACTCAACTGTGCAATTGAACAACAACATGCAGGAGTCCATCACAATGAAGCTTGACATAAAGCCAAAGCCCAGTTGAATCACAAAGTTACCATGGCTTCACTCTTGCCTATGGCTTAATTATAGTCTTTGGCTGTCTGGTACCAGGTGGTCTCCCAAACCCAATCTGGGAGCTCATTTGATGGAACCCTCCATAAAATGATGACATCCATTCCTGCTTTCCCCCTCACATCTGGTTACAGAACTGAACACAGGTTCTCATGATTAGCTAATTACCACATTCTTTAATCCAGCCTTGAAAGAGATAAGGATAGTGTCCGCAGGGAAGCCCAATTACAGACACCTGCAAGCCAGAGCAGACCTGCTAATGTTCACATCATCCTCTGACGGAAATCAAGGTGTTTTGCCTCACAAGAGACTGTGATAGACACAGACTGTAATCACAAAAACAGGAAGTAAGGGGGCAATAGAGAAAATTTAATATATTTTCCGTATTTTTTCCTGCCAGTCTGCTTTATTTTGTCTGTTTACTGTTTCCTTTTCTATTTAGTTTCTTTTCCTTTGCAGCTGTCTGGAAATTGGAGTCCCAAGAGCCAGGCTATGAAAACATTCAAGGGACACCTGTAAACCAGGGGTGGGAGAGAGATCTGCACCTCAGATTGATTCAACCCCAGTATATGTTAGAAGCTTCATATAGCAGAAAAATCTATTCCTTTTAGACAATAAATATAAACCTAAGGGGAAAATGACAGACAGACCAGTCTTAGACATTCACCAATCTACAGTAAACACTTTGGAAAGTATGTAGCATTGTCCGCAGACATGGAATAAGGAGAGCCAACACTGTAAACTGGGATAATCAAAGGGCCAACTTTATTTTCATTGATCAAGAGAGATCTGTAGCACCAGGCTTCCCAAGAACTTACTGTAAACTGGCGGGGGATGGATACGTCCTGGCAGGACCATCCCCAGGGGAAGGAAAGATGTGGTGCACAGTGCCATCTCCAGGAAGTGATGCTGGGCGACACTCTGGCAATGGGGCTGGAAACTCAATGGTACCATCGAGTTTCCAGCCCCATTGCCAGAGCGTTGCCTGGCATCACTTCCTGGCGACGGCATCGTGCAGCGTGGGTGTTGCCCAGGGGAATGTTCCAGCCGCTGGATTACAGTAGGTACTTGGCAACCCTAAGCAGCACACATAGGCCAAAACCCCATTCCTGAGCTGATTTCAGTGCTGGAAACTGATGGGGTGCAGAGCAGTCAGGGCACATCTGTGTTGTGCACCCCTGATCTTATGGGTGAAACCACTCTGGCTCTGAGCCCTGAGTCATCATGTCAGTATGACTCATGTTCCTCCTTGCCAAGCCTTCTTTAGTGTGCCACATCCATCCCCCTAGTAGTGACATCTATGGATCAAAGACAGTGGCATCCTTCAAGGGGTTCCTTTCCCAGGTCCATGAAGGCATCAAGATCCAGGCTTCTGGTCTGAGGGTTACCTCTTCATCTTCCAAATTGATGCCTCAGGGTGCTCACCTGAGTTGACCGTGTCCCATTGAAGCTCCCACCTGCCACCTATACCACTTTCAGAGTAGTGTAGGTGAACCTCCCCCCAGCTTGCTGCCAGTTGCACCAGAGGGGGGGAAATTCCTACCCAGCCCCCAAATGGATGGTGCCTCCTTTGTTTGATGTGGCCAAAGAGGGAGGGCCAGCCTGAAGCAGGTCCATATATGCCCCTTCCTTGGGTCACCCACACATCCTGTGTCAGACCCTTGGCTGGCTCTCCCCACCAGCTAGTGGCCAAACCCCACCCCTCCTCCCAAATTCATTTGAAGGGGGAGATGGAGTGGCCTTCTGGTGACAGATCTCTCTCTCTCTCTCTCTCTCTCTCTCTCTCTCTCTCTCTCTCACACACACACACACACACACACATAGAATGAGAGACTTATATGACCCAACTCTTCAGACAATTATCTGAATTTTTTCTTGAATTTATATTTTTAAATGCTACTTTAAGAGCACTGAGCATGTGTCTCTTCATCTTGCCTCTGATATCAGAGGAACATAAGTTACAAAATGTTAGACATGGAGTAAAGGATTAAAGGCATGTGATAGGTTGGCCTCCTGGACATAAAACTACGTCGTATGAAAATTGTCATCCACAACCATTGAGAAGGGGTAAAGTGTTGAACTAAGGGCTGGAGAGATTCAGGTTCAAAGCTGCCCTAGGGCTCTAGCTACACATTAAATCCTCGTGTTTGTTGGGAACTTAGTTCCTGGCAGCTGCCATCTGACTGTAAAAGAATCATGTCAGAGGAACCCAGACCCAGCTCATGGGAAAATGTCACAACTACTTTGGAGCCAGGAATTCAATGGACATCTTTGTAAAGATAAAATCAATCTGTCTAATAGTTAAGTCAGCCAGATCTTAGGGTACATGAATGGATAAAATTGGATCTTTCAGTGAAACTGAAAAATGCCCTGGATTTGCCAAAAAATATGAAATCTGAAAAAGGATATGCAAAATTATAAACGGGGCACCTGTACCTTTAATAAACAGAGGCCCTCAGTGGCTCTCAGGGTCTGTTGCTAGGCAACTGCAAAAGTTTGGCCAGCATTCCAGGTTTGATATCTGCTTGCTTTCTTTTTTTAAAAAAGGCAGGACAGAGGGGCTGTTTTGGACTTTAAAGGAGGACTCCTTGCAGCCAGGCCCAGCAGCAATCTTTGGAGCTGGGCATCTTGATACCACCCAAAGTGCTGGACTCACAAAAACCTGGTTTAGCAACAGCGATCCCAGTAAAGGCAGTGCAATGTAATGGTTAGAGTTATAAATTGGGACCTTGAATCCTCATTCTATTGTGGAAACTAACAGGATGACTTTGGGCCAGTTACACATTCTCAGCCTAACCTACCTTATAGCCTAACCTACCTTGTGATGATAAAATGGAGGAGAGGAGAATGAAGCTGCATTGGGTCCTACTGTGAAGAAATGAAGTAAATAAGATGGGGGCAGATAAAAAGCAGATTTGTATGTGGGTGTGAAGGAGAGAAGGATTTAGGGAAAGGTGAGCATATGGGAGTTCCTAGGAAGAAGGAAAGAGGAAATAGTGTGGGGAGGAGATGTAGGATAAAGTGAGGTGCCCCCCTAAAGTCCTTGCAACAGGGGTCATTTTGAACCAGAATGCACAGGAACAGCATTCCGGGAGTAATAAGCCCGGCCTGGCCCCCTGACTTCCTGCTAAGGCCCCCTGACTTCCTTGGCAGCGCAGGCCCCCTGACTCTCTGGGCTGCCCAGAGGACTTTCCCTGCCTGCCAGCCAGCAGCCCTGCAGGCCTCTCCTGGAAGCCTCTCTCCTGGAAGCCCCGCAGAAGCACAAGCGGGGTAGTGTGAGGTGAAGGGAGGGAACTGGGACTGAATGGCAAAAAGAAACACACACCCCGTTTATGAAAAGTGAAACCTTATTTCTCTAAGATGCTGCCTTCAATTCCACAAGAAGGGGGGGAATATGAGGAAAGGCTGGAGGAGGAAGAAGTGGTGCTCCAATCCCCTGAGTTTGCAGCCTGCTGCCGCTGCCGCCACTTCTGCTGCTGTTTTGGGCATCAAGTGCCATGGGGCTGAGGGATGGTTGGTGCTGCTATGGCAGGGCACTTTGTGCTCTGCAGGGCAGGTGGGCAGTGCTTGTCCCTGCCAGAGGCCTCTGGGTGAGCCCAGCCTCTCCCACCACCACCACCAGCCATGCTCTCTTGAGCAGGGGTAAAGCAGAAGCCTCCAGGCATGGTTGGGGCATCCAGGGAAGTGGGGCGAGAGCACCCTCTCACCATTGGGCTAGCAGGCAATTTGAATTGCAGCACCACCCTTGTTTTGCTCCATGCGCAACAGCTCATTTCCATCCAATACAGACATCAATCCAATGCTGCTTGTTCTGGGCTGTGATGAAGCCAAATCGGTGTGACGAAGAAAAAAGAATAATAAAAACAAAAAAGGTCGGCAATGCTGTGGGTTCTCTCTGGTGACAGGTGAGGGCAGAGGAGGCAGGCACTGCAACCACCAGGAGAGGGAAGGGGGTTCAATGGGAGCAGCCATGCTGGTCACTCTGCCGGGAGGCAAACAACATAAGTCAGCAGCTGAAGGAGCATTGTTTGAGAAAGAGAGGTGATGCGCATGCCTGATACATAGGGGCAAAGGGTGAGACGGGTGCGTGCCTGCTTTGCTCCATGCAGAAACTCTGCAGTCGAAGGGGACGAGTCAGGCGCAGCCTTCCCTGCAGCACTCTTTAGCCAGGGAAGCAGCACGCCCAACAGCACCTTCAGGCAGCCGTGTCTTGGATCCTGCCAGTGCCGCACCACCCAATCCCTCACCTGCATGCAGTAAAGCAAGTATAAAATAAAGTGTAGCATGGGGGTTGGGGATGTTTAATAATCCCAATAATCTCAGTGTCTCCATTGCAGGGTAGGGATGCCAGGTGGACTGATAAATGACTTGTCTTTATGGTAGACGGCAAACATGGGCAGCATTGTGTACATGTCTGCTGGTGTGATGTCTGTTTGGGATTATACCTTGTCTGGTCTTGTGTGAAGGTGCAATAGAATGCATGCTCCTCAAGACTGCTATAAATATTACCCTTTTAATTAATATCTCTCCCAGCCTTCAAGCATTCGTTTCTGTCAGTAAAATGTAGGGGGGAGAGCATGTCAAGCCTGACAGCAGCCACCATGCAACTTGCATAACTCATGAAGGCCCAGCTGCTTGCTACTGCTCAACAGCTGCTGCCCCATGAAGTGTTGGGTAGTGGTTAGTGTTCCAGACAAGGATTGAATCCAGGTTTGTTCCAGGTTTGAATCTGAGTTGGAAAATACCTGGAGATTTTTGAGGTGGAGCCTGAGTGGTGGGAGTTGCCTTCTGACACACTTCTGGTGATGTCAGGTGGTGTGGCATATGCAAATAAGTTATGCTAATGAGCTCCTGCATCTCTTTTTCTATGAAATGACCCCTGCCTTGCAGGTTCTCCCCAGTGCAAATAGGCCCAGCTCAGCTAGCATCATGCAATTGGAACATAGTTTTCCTAGGGAGAGGCTGCCAGGTGGTAGGGAAGGAGGGAAAACTCTAGACAGGAGGGCAGATAAAGGTAAATTGTCTAGTGGGTGGAAATGAAGAAAGGAGGCAGGAAAATGGGAGAGACTCTGGGGCCTTTCAAGGAAGGGAAAGATGAAATAATGGGGGAGGAAGAAATGAGATGCACCTTGCAAGTCAACTGTGCCCCCCTTTGTATATTTCTAATAGCAAATTCAGATACTTAAACCTGGTGACTGGAACTGTGAATGGGCAAGACAGATCTTTCTACAAACCTGAAAAATGTCCCAGTTTTGCAGAAAAAATGTGAAACCTAATATAATATATTGGGGGGATTAAAAAACCCAAAATGATAAAAGGAGTGCCTGTAGCTTTAAACAATGGCCTTTGAGGAAAGACTCATTGGGGCCAGGCCTAGGGTTGACATTTCCAGGTAGGGAAATTCCTTGAGATTTTGTAGTGGAGTGTAGGGAAGATAAGGTTTGAGAAGGGGAGAGGCCACAGCCAGCGATATAATGGCATAGGGACCAACCTCCAAAGCAGCCATTTCCCCCCCCCAGGGCTGAGGGAGAGGGAAAGCTTAAGAAAAGAGGGCAGGTGAAGGTAGGTTAGCTGTTGGATAGGAAAGAGAGAAGGAAGCAGGTAAAGGGGAAAGGCTATGGAAGTGGTCAGAAAAAGGAAAGAGGAAATAGTGGGGAATGGAGAAATGAGATGCCTCCTGCAAGTCCTTGAGGGTTCCCACTTGTCTTTACCCCATTCTTCCCCTAATTAGCTCAGGGCAGCATACGTGGTTATCTATTCTTCCATTTTATTCTCCCATAATCCCAAACTTTTCTTTTAAGCTCTCTAAGACACTCTTGTGGTAACCTCCCACCTGGATTGGCAGGAGAAAGGATATCAACTGCCCCAGTATCCTAATGATATCAACTGCCTCAGTCTGACTTCTGTCAAAAACTTGATTTTGAGATGCCTTTATGCTTTAGATGAGTTCAGTACCACAATCCTAGCCTGCAGAATTTGTTCTCCTTTCTACTTGGGACTGGCATGTCCAAAATTTAGCCCAGTATATCTTGTCTACTTGAGATTTCCTAAATTCTGATAAGCCTATATGTTGGCTTGTTTTAATTCAATCCCAATAGCAGAAATTTTTGGCTGTTTTGGAAGGATTCCATTAGCTGATAGACTTTGCAGTTGTGGCACAGGGAGTCTTGATATCTTGTTCCATGATTTATTGGACTGTCCAAAATTCCATAGATTTAGTGTTAGCCAAATTGCTCTGATGGATTAATAACTATGGGGGATTATAATTATTAATATGCAATTGGCTTCTAAGGGAGCAATAGTCTATGTATACAGAAGTCCTGCCTTTTCCAGTAATCCACAAACAAATGCAGAAGCCAAGTGTTTAAGAAATGAATTCTTTACTGGGGGATATTCACAAGCACACAATGGAAACACAATCATACACACAATTATTCAGACCTAGGAAATGTAGATAGAAAGGGATAGTGACATTCGCATTAGCAGGAGACTTGTTGAGGGGTGATACGTACCTGTCCTTGGCAGGATGAAGCGATCCACAGAAAAATAAGGGAGACTATGAGGGAATAAGGATCATATTCTGAACCGGCGGAACACATGGTAGACTCTGGCAGTGCTAAAACCAAGAGTCGTGGAGATAGGGTGGATCTAGAGGTAGGGGAAAGAGAGAGGGGGCATGGCAGATCATGCTCTTTTATATACTATTTTGGTCTGAGGGCATGTGAGTCATGTCCCCTTCATCAGTCCCAGGAAGTTTCTTAATCAAAAACCAGTTTTGGGAGGAAGGGGGCTTAATGGTTGGGCAATATTGAGTACTATTTACTCTTAACAGTGGCACCTTAGGAGAACAACGGCTGAGGCAGCCAGAGTCATTGTCATTAATGGTTCGTTGATGGCTCCAGGTGATGGATTTAGCTGGTACGTGACAGTCTTCTAATCTCTTCATGGTTGAGCAGCTTTTGTTATGCTGGGTTGCCTACGTGCAGTGTTAGGTGAAGGTGGGGGGGAGATGTGTTTGTGTGCTAGCAGAGGTTTCTGCTCATGGAGTCTCTGTGGAGAAGTTCAGGCTTCCCTTTGCATGGCATGGCATTCCTCTGCAGCATGCTGTTACTGGCTTCTGTGTGCTGTCTTTGTCTCAGGAGGAGGCTTCCCTCATCTGGGCCCATGTCCATAGTCCAGGCAGTTGGCATCAGCTTGTGGTCAGCATGGCACACTTATTGCACAGTCCAGTTGTGAGCTACAGTTCATAAGTCCAAAGGAGCACTATAAGTACCTTGCAGGGCAACAATAGAACCATGTTTGTTACTCCCCTTATCAAGGATCTGGTTTGCCTTCCAACCCCTTGTAAATTACAGATTCTTTTGGCTAGAAATCATCATAATAGTACTCTGGCAGTTGCTAATTTTTTCCCTATGTAATCAAATTTGATAGTCACACCTTGACAATTTGGTGCTTTAGTTGTTATGGTTGTATTTGTTGTTGTTGTTATTATTATCATTGTTGTTGTTAACACTATCACTGTCTTTTGTTTGTTTGTTGTTGAATTGCTGATGCTCAAGACTGTAGTAAGAACAGATAATAAAACATTAATTCAACACTACACTTAGTGTTTTATGTTAACATGAATATTTTTACTAGTACTACCCTATTGTAGCTTTAGCTAGAAATATAAATAGCAGGGCCCTGTTATTTTTTTTTTTAAGGACAGAAAACATAAAGTGGAATAGTTGATGTGATTTACTAGTGATTTTCAGAAAAGTGAGAGTTCAAACCATGTTCTGGTGACAACTTAGATAGCATCTCAATTACATGCTGCTGTTATGGCCAGATAGTATACATGCAAGCAGCAATGTTAGAGTCTCAGAACACATTTCCCCCCTGCACAAAGGCAGACTTTGAAAGCTTTTTCTGGAAGTCTGGGATAAGAACCTACACAGAGTTCCTTAGGGAACTGAAGGGTCCAAACAGCAAAATATCCTCCAAACCAACCTTTACAAAATAACATAACCTAAGTGGCTTCAGTTTCCTTTTCATAATTAAAATAAAATCCCACCACAAGTTATACCTAGCTCTTGTTCTATTAAATTTTTATGGCAGTCTCCAGGTGCATCTGTGGCAGCAGTCTGAATGACATTTCATTAGTACTGAATGGACTATGATAACAAACAGTAAAACAATACTGATTATTGGAAGAGTAGAATGCCAGGTGACAAGTTCAAATGAGTGATGAATGGCTGGTGAAGTAGCAGCAGCTGGCCTGTATCAGTGGGAAATGAAGTTGTTGTTTAGATTGACTCTTTCAGCTTCTTGGCACTGATACCTTGTTAGGACTACTTTGACATATAAGTCTGTTTTTGCCACATCTCCTGCACTGACAAGCAAAGAATGAAACAGGAAATGGTATCTTTGTTTTCCTCCAGAAGTACAAAGGAATCTTGTGTGGCCACTATGGTTACAAAGAAGTCTGACTTAATTACACCCAATGGGGCAAAACTGTTTTTGTGGTACAGAAAGGTAGACTTGGCCCAGGGACATAATGCCCACTGGGAAATGAGTTTTGGTGAAACAACACAGCTATAATATTTCCTTTGTTGGAAAACTCACTGAGGGTCTGATGTCTGCTCAGAATGAAGCCCAGCCAGCTACAAAACCCTGGTGGGAAATAATGGATCAACACCACCAAAAGAAACCCCAAGGAAAAGCCGTAGCATGTATCAGTGACACTATATGAATGAATTTTTGGAAGGCTCGTGCATTCAAGGAGTTCTTGGCATCAAGGCAGAGAAAAACATTTACATTTTTTAAATCATAATACTTTAATCAAAAGATCATAAAGTAAATAGAGTCTTCAGATCCAGTGACCTTCACTTTTGTCATACAGAGTTTCTAAAATGGAACTTCTCCACGAGTAACATATAATGGCTTGCACTGCAACCAGATCCTAGCAGAAAGGGCTGATAGATGCAGTTTTTTCTACATGTCCCTTCCTCAAGCAATCCCACTTGAACCTCTGAAAGTTGATGCTGGAGTTGCAGGATTCAAGGCAACATCAACTGGAGCTCCACTAGTGAGAGAAGGCAGAAGAAGACCAGTTTTCCTGTCTCACTGCAGCCCTTGTTTATTTAAGATCCCTGATTCTTTTCGTTAATGTATCGTGGTAATATTGGAAAAAAAGGAAATCCTATGTTACCCCAATCTAAGACAATTGATTTCACTGAAACAGAACTCTTTCTGTGTGCTCTAAGAATACTTCCAAGTGTGTTAAAGCTAAATGTTTAATTGGGGGGGGATTAAGTTATTTAAGGTGTTGTCTATTTGATCTCATAGTTATAGCCTCAGATCTCTGTTTCATTTGCTCTGCTCATTCATTGACCTCTTTGCCTAATTCTAATAGAGCAGAATATATTGTCTTATCCTCTTGCTCCCAAATTCCCTGCCTCATATGAATCAATATGGTCTGCTAATTGCTTGCAGCTATGTATCTCTTTGTAGATTTCACCTCAGAGAAAGGAATCATAGCCGTGAATGTAGAAGGACTCCAGAAAAATTCCTGACTATGCCAGTTTTAAGGGACTTAAGTAGCAGAAAAGATATTTAACTGTAGTTGTACACATGAAGTTCTACACCCATTTTTAACCTAAATTGCTTTATAATAAACCTACATTGGCCAGAATGTTCATTCCAATGACAATTCTATTCCACACTTAGAAATAATCACATAATCACACAAAATAGCATGGAAGGGTTCAACAAGGATTGTAAACATCATGTGTGAAAATGTCTAATTCTGAAGAATAGCTGCCAGTCAGAGTAGAAAACAGTGGGATTAATGAGCTCTTGACTTGATTTTTTACAAGGTCACACATAACCTTGGTCAACATCAAACATCTCTCCTTATATATAAAAGAGTTTCGATGTATCTCCTGGACACACTTCCACAGCCTTTGGCCTGCTCAGCTGCCACTCTCAGTCTCCCAATCCCATGGCTGCATTGGCTCACTGTGTTGGCTCGGCCCCAACCACTGAGCCGGCAGGCAGCGTTTCACCCTCAGTCTGGAGGGAACCAGCGAAGGGGATGGACGCTCTGCCAAGAGAGTGGCAACCCCTCCACGGGGGAGAAGGAGGCAGACCTAGCGAACGGCGGCAAGCAGGGGAAGCACTCACCTTTGCTGCCCCTCACGGTTCCTCTCCCTCGGCCGCAAGGCCTGCACTTCATCAGGGTGATAGTTCAGTGGGCTGCACTACAGAGAAGGCTGTCCAGTGCCTTACAAAGGCTCCCCCACCTTCCTTCAGCAGTGGTGGCAGTGCCAGGGAGGGTCTGGCCTAGAGGAGACAAGCTGTGGCTCCTGGAAAGCCGGACTCTTTCCTGAGGAAGACACTTCTCTTGGCTCCTGTGTGGGACTAACTGTGACTAATTGTCTCCTCAGTGGCTGTTGGCAGGCAATCAAACAACCAAGCTTGCTTCTGTGAGTCAAAAAAACAAAGGACTTTCAGCATAACCCCCTCTCCTGCTTGGCCACTTTCCTGCCAGAATAAACTTAACACACCTCTCACTCCTTTTCAGCTCCACCATGGCTGGCTGGCTAATGAGGTGGGCCAGCAACCATCAAACCATTCTCTTCAACCCCCTGCTTTTTGGTTGACTTTCCCCTAGGTTTGCCAATCTCCATGTGAGACCTGGAGATCTCCCACTGTTACAATTGATCTCCAGATGACAGAGATTAGTTCCCCTGGAGAAAATGGCTGCTTTGGAGGGTAGACCCTATGGCATTATCCCCTGCTGAGTCCTTCCATCCCCCCCCCCAACGCTGCCCTCCATAGGATCCACCCCCACCCCCAAATCTTCAGGTATTTCCCTAATCAGAGGTGGCAACTGTGCTTTCTCCTCAGTGCCTGTTGCTAGGCAACCAGGTTCTGTGAGTAAAAGGCCCTTTCCACACCTATTTTGGCCCTTGGGAGAAAACTCTTTGGGGCCAGTCCTGGTAGGGTTGCCAACTCTATGTAGGAAATTCCTGGAGATTTCAGGGATGGAGCCTGGAGAGGGTGAGGTTTGAAGAGGGGTGGGACCTCAGACAGGTACAATGCCATAGACTCCACCCTCCAAGCCAGCCATTCCCTGATGGGGAACCATTGTTGCCAATCTCCAGGGGGGGCTGGAGATCACTCAGAATTATAACTGCTCTCTAGGAGGGAGGGGGAGGAGATGGAAAGCTGAAGCCAGGGGGCAGATAATGCTGGGTTGATGGTTGGCTGGGAAGGAGTTCAGGTTGCCAACTCCAGGTTAGGAAATTTCTGTAGATTTGAGGGGTGGAGCCTGGAGAGGGTGAGGTCTGAGGAGGGGTGGGACCTCAGACAGGTACAACGCCATAGACTCCATCCTCCAAACCAGCCATTCCCTCATGGGGAACCATTGTTGCCAGTCTCCAGGGGAGGAATGGAGATCACGCAGAATTACAACTGCTTTTCAGATGGCAGAGATCAGTTCCCCTGGAGAAGATGGTGGATTTCATGTCATTATACCCTGCTGAGGTCACCACAGCAAATAGGTGCTGAGTGCCCAAGGCCGGGGCACTCTCCCAGAGCCTCTTTCTCGAGCTCGTTGTATTTATTTCCACAACTGACCTTATTCCTAGTTTACAATAATGCAAACTTGCATAGTTTGATTCATTCATAAGGAAAGATTGCCCTCTTTTTTTTCTGGGAGAGCTCCTATGCATTTAGTATCACAAGGGAATTTAACAGTTGAAGGTTAAAACATTGTTGTATCTACATGGCAAAAAGGCACATCTATTGAGTTTAAGTTAAGTGTTAAAGGTGTTAAGTGCATGGCAGCCCTGCCAGGAAAAAGTAAATGTGATGATGTGGGTCAAATCCAAATCCACTGAGAACACTGAAGTAATGCACAACATACAAAAGACGCAATTACTATTCAAAATGTGTTACATCTCTGAGCCAATGTACCAACTAAGCATGCAATGTCATTCTTGAAATGTCCTTCGATACAATGATGCCTGGCTATACACAACACCATTATTATAATATATTCCTGTAGACTTAAAGTATTGCATGTTGTTGGAAGGTCATGGAAAAGAGATAGATCAAGATGGGTAGCCATGTTAGTCTGTCTGTAGCAGCAGAAAAGAGCAAGTGGCCAGTAGCACCTTAAAGATCAACACAATTTATGGTATGGTATGAGCTTTTGTGAATCACTTCTCACTTCCTCAGAATGTGAGTCTGTCTGTCCTTATATCTTGGACAGTGGCATGATTTCAGATGCCGAATGACAATAGCAGGCAAATGACAATAGCATGCAAAGGACAATAGCAGATGAGCCAAGAGAGCCAGCTTAGAGTAGAGGTAGACTCTGAAGAACAGGGTTTGATTCCCCACCTCTCTACATGAAGCCAGCTGGGTGACCTCAGGTCAGTCACAGTTCTCTCAGAACTCTCTCAGCTCCACCTACCTCACAGGGTGTCTGTTGTGGGGAGAGGAAGGGAAGGGGATTATAAGCCACTCTGAGACTCCTTTGGGTAGAACTCACCAAAGCTTTTCCCAATCAGCTTTCTACAAAAATGGGTGGCAGAAGATCAGCTGTTCCCCACTGAGGTTCCCACCTCTCTGACCATTGACCACGACGAGCATGTTTGTTTGGTTTTGAAACAAGGTCATTTCAGCTTAAACACTTGTCAAGTGACTCTTGTTCTTTTCTGATGAAAAAGAGAGTGCACAATATAATGTTGTTTAATACATGACCGTGTAATTAAAGACTGCATATGGTCAAAACTGGAGGTTGTTGATAGACATTTGCATTACTTAGCTTTTGGCCTTGGGAGTGGTTAATATTTGCATAATACTCACATAAAATGACTTTTATCTAGGGAATACATGGGGAAAGGATTCTAAAATTCACTTGACAAGTGTTTAAGCTGAAATGACCTTGTTTCAAAAGTGCTATGATTAACAGACGGGTCCTTGTGACTTAGAAGGATTCTGCTGTCTTTTGTTTTATGCTTTGATGCAGTGAGCTTTTAACCAAACAAACATGCTCGTCGTGGTCAATGGTCAGAGAGGTGGGAACCTCAGTGGGGAACAGCTGATCTTCTGCCACCCATTTTTGTAGAAAGCTGATTGGGAAAAGCTTTGGTGAGTTCTCTGGTATATGCACTCCACAGTTAAAGAATTCTTTTGCATTCTCTCACAATTTGATTCCTTGAAAGAGGGGGGAAATAACCAAACCAACTCAGAACTTCTGGCTTTTTGGTTCCTTATTTTATAGAACTAGTAGGGGGAGAATAATCTGAAAAGATAATATGGCCATCTACTGATGAAAAACTGAATAACTGAAGCATGTTAGTCAATACTAAGGGCTGCTTTGCATATCAAAACAGGTGCACATTTGTAAACTCCATTTCTGGTCTGATCTGCGCCTTCATCTGTCATGCAAACAGCTCTGTTTTGTCATTAACAGACACACGTGCATGGAAGTGATTTCTCGTGATATAACACTGTGCCATGACAAAGCTCCTTTGTATGGCTTTTAATAATGTACAAGCGGGAACCAATGCTGATTTCTCCACCTCTACTACCTCTCTGCATATCACACCTAATCCAAGAAGAAGGAGATTTGATTTTATACCCCACTCTTCACTACCCAAAGGAGTCTCAGAGTGGCTTATAATCCCCTTCCCTTCCTCTCCCCACAACAGACACCCTGTGAGGTAGGTGGAGCTGAGAGAGTTCTGAGAGAACTGTGACTGACCTGAGGTCACCCAGCTGGCTTCATGTAGAGATGTGGGGAATCAAACCCTGTTCTTCAGAGTCTACCACTCTTAACCAGTACTCTAAGCTGGCTCTCTTGGCTCACCTGCTATTGTCCTTTGCGTGCTGTTGTCATTTGCCTGCTATTGTCATTCGGCATCTGAAATCATGCCACTGTCCAAGATATAAGGACAGACAGACTCACATACGAGCTGTATCTGGAGACCCCAAACCTTTCTCTAAAGCCCTAACTGCAACACCACAATGGCTTTCATAGGGTATCTGTGGTTGAACAGTAGGAAGCATCCAGGCCTAACTGAGTCATGCAGGTCAGGTGGTATCAAGTCACCCAGTGGTTGCTCCCAGGCCTAGCGTTGCTAACGTTCAGGCAGCACCTGGAGATCTCCTGGAATTACAAGTGAATTCCAGACAACAGAGATCTTAACCCCTATAGACAAGGGTGGATTTGAAGTGTGGATTTGTGGGATTACATTAGGTTGACGTCCTCCCCCCGCCCAAACCCCACCCTCCCCAGACTTCACCCCAAAATTTCCCTGGATTTCCCAACCTGGAGCAGGCAACCCTAACCAGTCCTGGCTCCAATGATTCCTCCCTCAAGGGCCAAAACAGGCCTGCCCCCTTCCTGCCTTTTACTCACAGAAACCAAGCCTGGAATCATAGGCGTCATCTTCAGGGGGGCTGGGGAGCTCACGCCTCCCCTGAAAGTACTGAGCCCCCCCCCGGAGGCAACTGGTGTCAGCCAGAGCCTTGCTACCCCCCCTCCCTTCCCCCACCCCATTTTGAAAGCAGAGGGTTTTCCCCTCCGCTTTCTGAGACTGTTTGGCTGGGCTAGGAGTGGGATGGAAGTCAAGGGGGTGGGGGCTTGCTTCCTCCTGGAAGCTAAGCTCCACCCACAGTTCCCAGCAGCAGTCAGTTCAACATGGAGAGCTGCACATGGAGGCTGGCTTCGAGGCAGCACATGCTGCCTCTGCTTGCTGCCGCCACCAGCCTGAAGGGTAAGTAGGTGGGGGTGTAAGGAGTGGGGGATTGTTTCAGGTGGGGTGGGGTGGGTTGGGTGGGAGCCCAGGGCTGCAGCCACCCAGCCATCCTGCAAGTCCAAGCAGGGGAGGTGGGAGAGCCAGCATGAGAATGTGCCTGGCTGCCACTTAGTGGGGAGGATGGAGGGTTGGGGAGGGGAGCTAGGCAAGAATGGAGGGAGGGGGAAGATGGGGGGCCTTTCTGTGGCTTCTGGTTGCCCCTGCCATCAGTGAGTGGCTTGCTTTCTCCTGCAGTCCAGTTTAAACTGGGCTGTAGGAGAAAACAAAACCCAGGAACCCTTGTGCTGCACGGAGCACATTGCTCCAGGATACAGAAAATCCTGGGCTCACTTTCTCCTGTAATTGGGGGGGGGGGGGGCTGCGCTTTCTGTTTCTCTTTCCCTTTCCGTTGAGATGTGTGAGAGCTGGAAACGCTGGGGAGCTGCCCCACCCCCACTCCAGGCTGCTTCCTTTCCAGTCTGACTTTCTTCCCTTCCCTTCCCTCTGTCTTTCACTTCTCTCTCCCAATCTATATGTTTTTTCCCCCAGCTTCCCCCCCTCTCCCTTGCTAAAATAGCCCCAGTTAGGATTGCCAGGTACCCCCTGGCCACCTCTGGGGGATGAGGGGAAGGTGGCCCAATCCAGGTTAGGAAACTCCTGGAGATTTGGGAATGGAGTCTGGGGAGGACAGGGACCTCAGTGGGGCACAATGCCATAGAGTCCACCCTCCAGAACATCATTTCCCCCCCCCAGGGGAAACTGATCTCTTTAGAATGGCAATGAGCTGTAATTCCAGGGGATCCCCAGGTCCCACCTGGAGGCTGGCATCCCTAGCTCCAGTGCTGAAATTGGAAGCTCTGGTTCTGCTGTGTGACTTGGTGCATGCAAACCTCTGGCATTGGCTTACATTTGCCAAACCACCCAGGTGGAGGAGGGGAGGGGTGTCATTCTACCAAAAATGAGAGTGTTTGGGTTTCTCTGTGAGTTTGAGGACTGGAACTGGCACTAAAGTGAGATTGGAAAAGTTTGTGTGGCTTTCTGAAAACCCTTGTGTTACAGTAATAATTATGCTACAATACAGTTTGTTAGTCCTAAAGGTGCTACTGAGTGTTTTACTATTTTGTATGCTATGGCAGTGATATGAGAGCCAATTGAGCTGTGGGTCCATCTCATGCTACTGACAGTAGTTATACATTACACCTTGCCCAAATGGTTCTGGGCATTAAAGCGCACTTGCCCTGGTGTGATGTAAAATGCTAGCAAGTCATAGCGAACTCATGGTAACCCTGTAGGATTTTCAAGGCAACAGACATTCAAAGATGATT
The DNA here is from genome assembly GCA_029375565.1 of Gekko gecko. Taxonomy (NCBI): domain Eukaryota; kingdom Metazoa; phylum Chordata; class Lepidosauria; order Squamata; family Gekkonidae; genus Gekko; species Gekko gecko. The sequence continues at coordinate 116,364,077 of JAPDNY010000007.1, forward strand.
TGCCATTGCCTGACTGTGCATCATGTCCCTGGTATTCCTTGGAGATCTCCCATCCAAATACTAGTCAGAGCTGACTCTGCTTAGCTTCCAAAATCTGATGAGATCAGGCTAACCTGAGCCATCTGGATCCATGGCATGGTGCTGTGTGGGTGCTTCCCAGGCAATCATCTTCAACCTATTCTTGGGAGCCACAATCATTAGGAAAGAGCCATGTGATAGAAGTGTAATAATAATTTACTCATAGTTGCAAGAGCCAATAAGATTTGAGTTTGATGGGGGATTGGGCAAATTGATCTAAGGAACTGAAAGAAGAGAAAGTATTAGCAAGCTCAGTGGTTAAGGATTTGAATAGAGCTCTTTATAGTCCAATTCTGAGGACACTTCCCTGGGAGGAAGGCCCCTTAGATAGATCTCAGTAGGATGCCTCTGTTAGACTGATGAGGAGTTGTTATGTCCTTACAGACATAAGGTTAGCATAAGTGAGCAGGTGCTCATTATGCGGATTCAAAGTGCTGCACAGTATGGCCCAATCAGAGGGCTCATAGAAGGAACAACTGTGATTGGTCATAAGGAACATGATGATTGGTCCTTATAACTGTATTATGATTGGCTGCCTGTTCAAATGTTATTGGCGCGTTTTACATTCTGTGGGTGTGGCTACTACAGCCAGAACTGTATTTAAACCCTTCTGTTTGTGGACTATTTTGTCTAGCTGGTCTAGTCCTTAGCTGGTCTAACTTGGAGCTGAAATAAAGCTGAAATCACTTCTTGAATTTACCTCCGGTGTGTTGTCTCGTACTTATCAACTGGCGACGAGGATGGGATATAGCGGGTAGGCAGCCCCGCTGAGACACCACGGAGGAAGTTCCGATCGACCGCGAGTTTCCGAGGGGGCCGTCCGCTCCAGGAAGCGCCGCGATGAGCTCCAAGCACCGGTTCGAGCCGTTCGAGCCCACGACCGAGGACTGGGAGGCGTACCTCACCCGGTTCGAGTTTCACCTCGAGAGTGGCGGGGTGACAGATGCTGCGAAGAAACGAGCTGCACTGCTTAGCTCGTGTGGCAAAGAGGTGTTCGACATTGCTCGTTCACTTGTCACGCCTGATGACATCAAGACCGTGCCGTAGGCCACGCTGACGGAGAAGTTGAAGGCTCATTTCGCGCCGCAGCCTTCAGAGATCGCTTCCCGGCACGCATTCTACGAAAGGCGGCAAGGCTCCAGCGAATCAGTAGCCGAGTTTGTGGCGGCATTGAGGAAGTTGGCAAGGGCTTGCAACTTCGCCGATCTCGAGACAGCTTTGCAAGACCGGCTGGTCTGCGGCCACCGCGATGCAAAGCTGCAACAACGCCTGTTCGCCCTAAAGACGCTGACATTCAAGGTCGCGTTCGAGGAAGCCATCGCCGCTGAAGCTGCTGAAAGGTCGATGCGAGAAGTGCGACAGCGGCCTGCGGCAGCCGAATCCAGCATTCACCAACAGGTCGAGGACCGTGAGCCGGCGGCCGCCATGGATGACGTACGAGAGCCTTGTTCCAGCAGCCAGCCGCGAACCCAAGTGAAGACTGCGCCAGTGCGTCAGTGCCTTGGTTGTGGTGGGAAGCACGAGCGCGACACCTGTTGGGCCAAAGGGTTGGTTTGTTGGGCTTGCGGAAAACGCGGGCACATCGCCAGAGTTTGCAAGTCGAAGAGATCGCCGCCTACATCGCCTCCGCAGTGCTCTCAATTCCGAAGCAAGGTCAACACAACCTGCTCTTCATCCCTGTCGTCCCGAAACCCGACCCTGTCGTCCAACCCCTCTTCATCGTCCGTCCTCACCACGGGAGCACCCCGGAGGAAGAAGATTTTCGTCACCTTGTTCCTCGACGGAATTCCCTGCCCGTTTGAAGTCGATTCCGGGTCGGCTAGAACCATCATTTCAACGCATACGCTAGATCGTCTTTTCCCTCGCCGAAGCCACCGCCGTCTCCTACCAACTGATGCCTGTCTTGCCGATTTTCAAGGGCACAGAATTCCGTTGGCTGGTGAGGCTGAATTTGAAGTCAAATTCAAAGAGAGAAAGGTGGCTCTGTCCCTAGTTGTTGCTGAAGGGGACAGGGTAAGCCTCTTAGGGCTTGATTGATTTGAACCATTGGGCATTGCTATTTCTGGCATTAATGCAGTGTGTTGTGATAAATGGGATTGCTTGTATAACGAGTTTCCTCAGGTTTTTGGAAAGGGATTGGGAACCTATACAGGTCCCCCGGTTTCATTTGAACTGGATCCAAATGTACGGCCTATCAGGTTGAAATATAGGAAGGTACCGTTAGCATTGCGACCAAAGATAGAAATGGAGCTCGACAAGCTCATTGTGCAAGGGGTCTTAGAACTGGTACCATACAGCAAATGGGAAACACCCATGGTTACTCCTGTCAAACCCGATGGTTCTATAAGAATTTGTGCAGATTATAAGTGTACAATCAATAAGGCGTTGCAACAGCACTCTTATCCTGTACCTGTGATAAGTCATGTACTTGCGTCTCTAGGGGGGGGGCAAGGTTTTTGCAAAGTTGGACCTTGCCCAGGCTTATCAACAACTGCCTGTGGATAGCAATGCAGCAGAAGCACAAACCATCGTAACTCATAGAGGTGCGTTTCGAGTCAAGCGCCTCCAATTCGGGGTTAATGTCGCACCGGGAATCTTCCAGGGATTAATGGAAGGGTTGCTTAGAGGCCTCAAGGGAGTAATTCCTTACTTTGATGATGTGCTTATTGCAGGGAAAGATGAGGAGGAATTGCTTGGAAGAGTCAAGCAGGTCTTACTATGTTTTCAAAAAGCTGGGTTACGTGTAAAAAGAGAAAAGTGTACGATAGGGGTTCCCAGTGTTGAATTCCTGGGATTCAAAATCGACGAGCAGGGAGTTCACCCAACCCCGGGAAAGGTATCTGCTATTCACAACGCGCCCAGGCCACAAAACAAAACAGAGCTACAAGCCTTTTTAGGGCTCGTTAATTTTTATCATGCGTTCCTGCCTCACAAAGCTTCGGTAGCTGAGCCGTTACACCGCTTATTAAACAAAGATGCAAAATGGGTTTGGGGGCAGCATCAAGAAGAAGCTTTTCTAAATGTTAAAATGTTGTTGACGTCTAGCAGTGTCCTCACGCACTATGATGAGACAAAAATGTTGGTTCTGGCGGCTGACGCGTCGCCGTTTGGTATTGGGGCAGTTCTAAGCCATGTCATGCCTAACGGGACTGAGGCGCCAATTGCCTATTATTCTAGGTCGCTGAGTGGGGCTGAAAAGAACTATGCCCAAATTGATAAAGAGGGGCTGGCTCTTGTGAGTGCAGTTAAAAAATTCCATGACTTTTTGTACGGCAGACGTTTTCTTTTAGTTACTGACCACAAGCCGCTACTTGGAATTTTCGCCCCTGACCGCCCCACGCCTAACATCCTGTCGCCCAGGATGTTAAGATGGACTCTGTTCCTCGCCGCGTATGAGTACAATCTGGAGCACAGACCGGGCAAATGTATTGCCCACGCTGACGCCCTGAGCCGATGCCCCCTGCCAGAGACTGGTCCAGATCCGGCTCCAACTGCAGACGTTTTCATCCTCGATGAACTTCCACAGTCTCCATTACGGTCCAAAGACATTGCGGTTTCCACCCAAAAAGACTTAATTTTGTCCCGCATTCTAAACTGGGTGTGGAGGGGGTGGCCGAGTGTGTGTAACGAGCCTGAGTTTAAGGCTTATTGGGAGAAACGAACTGAGCTCTCAATTTCAAAGGGCTGCATCCTGTGGGGAAATAGGGTGATTATTCCCCCCAAACTAAGGGAAAGTGTTCTGAAGTCTTTACACGCCGGGCATCCGGGAATTGTTAGAATGAAGGCCCTCGCTAGGGGATACTTATGGTGGCCTGGGCTCGATGCTAACATTGAGGAGCGAGTTAGAGGCTGGGTTAGCTGCCAACAGTCCCGGCCAGATCCGCCACACTCCCCTCCGGCTGAACTAAACAGAGCTGAAAAGCCTTGGTCAAGGCTACACTTCGACTTCGCTGGCCCTATCAACGGCCAGATGCTTCTGGTGGTCGTAGATGCCTTCTCGAAGTGGCTGGAGGTAGTTCCCATGCGGTCAACGACAGCGGCAAACTTAATAAAGGCTTCGCGCCAACTTTTTGCCACCCATGGGCTACCTGACGTACTTGTCAGTGACAACGGGCCACAGCTTACCTCTAGGGAGTTCGCCGGCTTCCTAGAGGGTTACGGCATTCGGCACATCACCACAGCACCATTCCACCCCGCCTCCAACGGCCAGGCGGAAAGAATGGTTCGGACGGCGAAAGAGACCCTCGCCCGACTGCCTGGCGAGGACTGGGACCATCGAGTAGCCGATTTTCTCCTGTGGCAGCATGTCACACCGAGCTCTGCCACAGGGAAAAGCCCGGCCGAGCTGCTCATGGGGAGGAAACTGACAACCCTCCTCGACCGCCTGCACCCAGACCTGGATGGCAGCAGAACCGTGCGGCCCGAACCAGCCACTCCATCCAGGGAGTTCCAGCCCGGAGACTGGGTCTTCGCCCGGAACTACTCCGTGGGGCATCGGTGGCTTCCTGCCGAAGTCACCCACCGTCTAGGGTCCAGGATGTATGTGGTGAGGCTATCTGACGGCCGAAAGATACGCCGCCACATAGATCAACTCCGGCAACGGTGGGCTCCTGCGGAACAGGAGCAAGAGGCCGGAGATTCGTACGGGCCCAGGGAGCAGTCCCACTTGCCTCCGGTCGAGGTGAGTGCTGCTGGTTCTCGGCAAGAACCTGAGTCAGGGCAGAACCCTGGACTCACGGACCCTGGCGAGCCTGTCAGCCCAGCAGTGCCTGGCGCTGAGCCTAGTGCAGACCCTGAACCATCTGTAGCCCCAGAGCTGAGGCGGTCCCAACGAAGCCAAAGGGCCCCTCCCCACTTGTCTGATTACGAGTGTGTTCCATCTAAGGGGGGAGGAGTTGTTATGTCCTTACAGACATAAGGTTAGCATAAGTGAGCAGGTGCTCATTATGCGGATTCAAAGTGCTGCACAGTATGGCCCAATCAGAGGGCTCATAGAAGGAACAACTGTGATTGGTCATAAGGAACATGATGATTGGTCCTTATAACTGTATTATGATTGGCTGCCTGTTCAAATGTTATTGGCGCGTTTTACATTCTGTGGGTGTGGCTACTACAGCCAGAACTGTATTTAAACCCTTCTGTTTGTGGACTATTTTGTCTAGCTGGTCTAGTCCTTAGCTGGTCTAACTTGGAGCTGAAATAAAGCTGAAATCACTTCTTGAATTTACCTCCGGTGTGTTGTCTCGTACTTATCAGGAATTGTTATAGGAAGGGGATAAACAAAGTATATGAGAAAGAATGTCTGAAAATGTCATACAGGTTTCTGTGGACCTTGCAATAGCATTGTAGCTAACCCCAACTAAGAAACTTCCATGCTGTTTCTATAATTTCTCAAATATACTTCACACCAACTGTGCATCTCCATTCCTTTCTAATTCCTCTCAACTATGTACAGCTTTCTATGTTGTGCTTCATTTGGACTGCTTTGCTTTCTCAGTTCCTAGCCCCCTTCTTTTCTATAACCATGGATCTACATCCCCTTCCTCAAGCCTTGCTGCTTGTCCCAACTCTCTAAAGTCAGACCAGTTTGTCCAGTGGCAACCAAAAATACATCTGTCTGTCCAGGAAGTTCAACTAAATGCCACTAGAGGTTTTGTCACCACTGCTACATCACTTAATGCATTACAATATAGGTTCATGTTCAGGCTATAATTTATGATGTTTTAGTTTGGGAAGATCTGTGTTCTTGGTCACATCAGTTGGTGCTATTTTTTTCCTATAAACTCCTCTTCCATCCCAATGGACTCTGCTGCTCACATGTTGTCTGTCAATCCCCTCTTTATTCCACCCTTCCTCCAGTCTCCCTTCCCTTATATTGACCTCACAACAATGGCAATATCACCCAGCCTGATGAAGGGGGCTTTGACTCTTGGAAGCTTATTCCCTGAAACTCTTGTTGGTCTCTAATCTGCTCCTGGACTCAAATCTAACTGTCCCAGTATCACCGAGTAAGTGTCATGCAAAATGTAGATCTGAACATGGGTCTCCTCAATCCACACTGGTCTTCATGCCATTGGTCCATCTACTTCAGCATGGTCTGCTCTGATGCAGATGAGCTCTACAGGCTCAGACAGAGAAAGATCCTTTCCAACAGCTGTTCTCTTAGACCTCCTCGGTTTAAACCTTTATCCTTTGGCACGCAAAGCATGGTCTCTCTACCATCAGTCCATCAGTGTCATCATTGTCTGCTCAGACTGGCAGTGGTTCTCCAGGGTTATTTGCAGAGGATTTTGCCCATGCCATGCTTTGTTTCTGAGCCATTGGGGCTGGGGGGGGAAGGATGCAGGCGGGCTGCTTTTATTTGTAACGCAAAAGTATATTACCTCTTTCTAACAACATATGTCCATGCAAGATGGACATATGTTCACTGTAATATGTAAACAGGGCTTTTGTTTCCCTGAGTGGTGAGCAGGAAGAGAGGGAAATGGCAAGAGATATGTTCTTGGTATGTACACCATCCAGGGAGAACACTTAACACTTAACTCATGTTTATGCCACACATCATTATCCTTGATTGGCATGCAGATCAGAGGCCTTTTAAAATTTCCTTTTGCCCTGTGTGCAGTCCAGAAGGAACATTGGCAAGGAATGTACACTCTATACATGTGGTACAGTTTCAAAGGGACAACTAACTGGGATGTATAAAAGGAATGACAGGATTGCCCATTACAAACAATGGGAGAGACTTGAAGGCCCACTGGAGATAATAGGAGCCAGGAATGCCACATGGCTCCACCTCCATAAATAGTGACAATGGCCTGTGATGTCACTGGCTCCTCCCTATGATGTCACTGGGCCTCGGTTCTTTTAAAGACCTAGCACAGCAATGCCTCTGGCCCAGCCCCAGCCCCCCTGGGAAATTGGAAAGTCTACGCCCTTGCCTGGAATGTTGTGGTTGCCTAGCAACAGCCACTGATGATGATGATGATGATGATGATGATGATGATTATCAGAGGTCTTTTTTGGGGAAAGCGCACCTGAGCGCAGCTCTGGGAGCTCAGGAGCCAAGCCCCGCCCCCAGCCGGCATCCCGGGGAGTCTTTCAGGCAGCCCCATGTCAATTTCAGCTCCATTATATCCTATGGGCCATTGAAGTCAATGGTGAAAACATAGGGTATATTCTGGGGGCTGGAGGGGAGGGGGTTTGAGGGAGAGGCTCCGAACTGATAGGGTAGCTGATGGAGCCTCTCCCCAAGATACCCACTGAGTTTCAAGAACATTGGAACAGGGGGTCCGATTCTATGGGCCCCCAAACAGGTTGCCCCTATTCCCTCCATTGTTCTCTATGGTGGGAAAAAAGTAACTTTGACTTCAATGGCCTATAGGATATAATGGGGCAGAATTGCTGCCGAATTTCTTTCATTCCCTCCTTTCCTTCTCTCTTTTTCCTCTTTCCCTCCTTCTTCTCTTCTCTCTTTCTTTCTTTCCCACTTTCTTCTCTTCTCTTTTTCCTCATTTCCCTGTTTCCCTCCTTCTTCCCTGTCTTTCTTTCCCTCCCCTTTCCTTCTCTTTCTTTCCCTCTTTCCTTCCTTCTTTCCTTCTCTCTACTCTCTCTCTTTCCTTTCTTCTTTCCTCCTTCTGTGGCCCAACTCTAGTGAGAAGGAGTTTAAACTTTAAACCCCTTCTCTCTTAGCTCCCCCACCCAGGCCAGCTGGGGAAGGAAAGGGGAGGCTTTTGAAGATGCCTCCCCCCCCCTTTTTGCTTCCCCTTCTGACATCGCTTCCGGTGATGTCAGGGGGCGTGGCATATGCTAATAGCCTAATAGCTCATTAGCATACCATATGTTAATGAGCTCCTGCAGCTGTTTTTCTATGAAAAGACCCCTGATTATTATTAGAAGAGATTGCATTTATAGCCTGCCCTTCACTTGGAGTTTCAGAGCACCTTACAATCTCCTTTCCCTTTCTTTCTCTACAATAGACACCCTGTGAGGTAAGGGGGGCTGAGAGAGCTCTGAGAGAACTGCTCTTGAGAGAATGGCTCTGAGATATACTGTGACTGACCCAAGGTCACCCAGCAAATGCATGTAGAGAAGGGGGAATCAAACCTGGTTCTCCAGATTAGAGTCTGCTGCTCTTAACCACTACACCAAATTGGCTGTTATTGGAAATGACTTTATCACACATGCTTGTGGACATTTGCTTTGTGTAGAAAAGCAGTGGAATTTTGAACTGACTTTGGTAATTCATGTGGTTTGTTTTTGGTCACATAGATGCTGAACATGTTTGACTCAGAGACAAACTTAGACAGAAAAGTTGGTGTCAATGTCGAGATTTCTAAAAATGGTCCACTGATATTTCTCAGTAGGTGAATTGTTAAGTGAGATCATTTCTTGACTGCTGAGGTAAGGTGGTAGTTATTTTGGAAAGTAGTTATACATTCATGAAGAAAAGGAATTCAACAGTAAGGAAAGCACTTTTCAGCCGTCTTGGCTTTTTATATCCTCCTAAAGAATTTGTTGTCATCTACAAAGGTTGTTACTCATCTGGATCTATCTATCTATCTGTCTGTCTGTCTGTCTGTCTGCCTGCTCCCAGTACTCCTTTTCCTTTTCCTATCTATTTCCTTGCAATATGAAAACTGTTCATTCCTTCTCTGTACTTCCCAGTTTTAAATCAGCTTCAAATCTATAGAAGCTCTTATTTTCTTATCCCTCAGCTGTTAAGTTTTACTTAATTTGATAAGGGGACTTAATTTGACAAGAGGAATTTTGGGCCTTATTATCCTTTTAGAATCAGAAAGCATGTTAAACGTACATAAAGCCTGTAGTTTGGGCTTTGGTAAAAGGTTTTCTAACCTGCAGCTTTGCTGTTTGTAAATTCCTTTAATACACTGATAACTCAGAATGTTGGCTGGTGTTTAATTATTTGTTATTTATTATCCTTCCCTATTATATAAAAGAGTAGTGGTCTGGCAAGGTTCTATGTGCCATTAGAACAATTCACAGCAAACAGTACAGCACACAGTAACAAATGGCAAGGGACAACAAAAAACAACTGTGAGCTGAATTACCCGCAAAAGTAAATAGTAAATACAAAAGGAGACTTCAACAAAGTGAAATGCATATGTAATCAGAAATGAATCTATACATATAATCCATCATTGGAAAATACAGAAGTTCACAGGATCTATAAAAGGAAAAAAACAAAGTCCAGAGTAGATATCCAACACTTTTCCTAGGTAGTATGCAGTGTTTCAGACTTCTGGTCCTTCCTCAGGAACAATGCACAACAATAGGAAGTCTCATTCCAATTTCTTTACAGGACAATACTATTCAGTTTCTTTATGGACCAGGTCTCCTAAGCTTTAATATGCACCGCTCAAGGTTGCTTCTATGTAAACAGGACCAAGCATGCCTCAGAGTATCCAGCCTACTAGGACACCTCATGAGGAGCACAGGAGCCTTGCCTATACAAGAAAGTAGGACCCAAGCCACCTCCCTCCCGACCTCCATCTCTCTCTCTCTCTCTCTCTCTCTGTCTCTCTCTCTCTCTCTCTGTCTCTCTCTGTCTCTCTCTCTCTCTCTCTCTCTCTCTCATTGTCTCTCTATCTAAGTCAAGCCCATGACTCACCTCTGTTTCTGAATCCCAATGTGGCAGGCCAGCAACAGGGTGATGATCAGGCAAGAGCAGGCAGCAGCTTCAAAAAAATGAATGTTTTGGGTGGCAGGGGCCAGCAGTGCCCCCCTTTAAAGAGCGGGCCCTCAGGCCTTGCTGATGGGGGGGCAACTGGGGACTGGAAGCACCCATGAGCTAAGTAGAAATGTTGTGCACTGGGTGGGGAAAAGCTGTGTGCCAGTGCAGGCTATAGGGAACTGTGGACTCAGGAATGGATTAGTCATTTCAGAAGGAACAGAAGGAGCTGAAGAAGATTAGCATGCTCAATGACTCCATCTTGCCAGACTCCCCCAAGCTCCCGGATTCTGAGACCTCAGCCCATCCTCATGGATATGTTGCTGATTCTCCAGATCCAAGAAAAGCTATTTCACTCTCATATAAAATTGCCAACTATGGGTTGGGAAATTCCTGGAGACAGGGGCAGAGACTGGGGAGGGCAAAGTCTGGGGAAGGAGCTCAGCACAGATGTAATGACACAGAGCCCCCTAGCTGGACGTTTTTCAGTGGCGGCAGCGGCAGCGGGGAGATCCTGCTGGCCGCCACTGGCCACCTCCTCCTCCTCCTCCTCCCCCCGAGGGAGGAGGGGGAGGGAGACTTGCACCTTAGCCGGGCGCTTTTCGGTGGCGGCAGCGGGTGCCTGGTTAAGGTGGCGGGGTGGGCTTTTTTGGGGGGAGCAGGGCGCCATTTGGTGCCCCTGAGGCTGGCGCGCCCTAGGCGAGTGCCTAGTTCGCCCAACAGGCGATCCGGCCGTGCCCACAATACCATTTTTTCAAGGAGAACTGATCTCTGTGTTAGGAGATGTACTTTGAAATTGCTTTTATTTGTTATTTTCTGACCTGCACACACACCTGAATGATGCTTGCAAGTGTCTTTGCATTTGGAGAAATGTATGCTTTGTTGGATGTGACTCTCTGCACTAGGAAGGTACCACACAGCCTGTACTTTCATGCAAATGAAGTTACACACGCACACCTTGCATACCTCTACCCAGCAGACATTGGGAAAAAGAAAGCATCTCCATTAGCATCTCCATTATGGACTACCAGAAGGATGTAAAAACGACAGCCTGTCCACCATTGAGGAATTTGTACCTCACGTGTAACCCACAGGATGCTTGGCATTTGCATGTGTTAAGACTGTCTCCTGTTCTGTCACTTGGACCAAGCCAGAGTCATCTGCACATCTAAGGTTTCCATGCCAACCCATCTTTGCACCTTGGACCAAATGTTCCCTTGTAGTAAGGTGTAGACTTTCAATATTGCCCCACCTTAGTAGGAGGGTACCCCACATCCTATAGCCAATGGTATAGGGATGGGATGGACCAGAGAGACCCCAAGCCAGCCCCCAATACTAGCTGATAAAGCAGGGTGCAACTTTTGTTCTAGGGTTCCCCTTATCATCTTCCCCAGCAAGCTAGCTAAGTAACTTAAGAGTCTACTATAGATAACTTCCACGTGCTTTCTTGGACTGCAGCCAAGAGGCCCACATTTGTTGGCAGGTTCCAACATTGTGTAGTGAGAGTTTTCCTTAGTAAGAATTCCTAATCCTTGTATTCTTCACTGTGGAAGGACGAGCTACAGGATCAGATAAGTATTATGTGCTTTTCCCCTTCCTAAATACTTCTAGTTTAAAACCCCAAATTGTATTTCCATTTCTACTGTATCTAAAGGAACTTGTGTGTATGTGTGAGTGCATCTGTTTTGTTTGCCTGTGTACTAAAAAGATATTATTCAGTAAAGAGAATCTTTGATTTAACTTAAGAAACCTTGTCAAGTGTTCTCTTTGTGGAAACGGATTCTTGGGCCGAAGCAGCTTTCTCTGTATACATAGACCAGCAACTCAAATAAGTTAGTCCGCCTACTGCGTAGATAAGCAGTTTGGCTAACATCTGTACCCTGGAGATCAGTTATAATTTCTGAAGAATACTAGGCCCCACCTGGAGACTAGCTACCTTACTCTCTTTGGACTCAGACTACCAGCCCCAGGGTCTCTGCCCTCCAGACAAGATTGGTTGAGGCAGCATGCACATAAGGAAGTAGCCCAACAAGGAAGAAGCATCAGACTTGCAGTCCATGCTTTCTGACCACCAAGCCAGATTGTGGTCCTGGTATCTTTAATTGCTTGCCATAGCATGGCCCAATAAAATCCTGTAGGAAGAGGCTCAGGAACAATCATCAGTATGGCTGTTTCCCTTTCATGCTATTTAAACCTTAGTATGGTTCAGCTGTTTCTTATGGATCAGCTTGCAGCTTCTTAGCTTTGTAAACTTGGCCCAGCAAACCCCAGAGATCGACTTATATCTAGCTGCTGCTCTGAAGTACAGATTCCAGCTACCAACTGTGGAGTGGATCTCTGCTCCTGAAGAGATCTTGGCCAGCTTCAGCACTCTTCTATTTAAAGACAGAACACCTGAGAGATATGTAGAAAATAATGTCATGTGTGACCTATACGTGTGCCAGTTATAAAGACAGACTTTTATCAGTGATTCCTAGAAGGAACAACATTACTTCTGTAGAAAATTCAGAAGTGATGTCAGCCCGTTCTAGGAATTCCCAAAATTTCCAGCAATTCCAGCTCACACATCCCCACTCCACCCAGTCTCCCTCTTGTTGCCAGACCCAGCTGGCAACCCTAGGAAAAGATGACAAATTAAAATTAATCTCCATTATCTTTGAACAACTTTTTTTCAAAGAATTCCCAGTAACAACCCCAAAGCATTTTTTTTCATCAGAAGCAATCCACACACAAGTAAGAAAACTAAGGTCTTAGGCAACTTAGATACATACACACATGCACACACTGTGTGTGTCTCCCTTATCCAGGCAAAGTAAGAAATGTAATAGCCTGAGTGCAGTATTGCATTTTTTGTCATTTAGTTTTTTAATGGTGCAGTGCTTCTTTGAGTGTGATTTTTAAACTTTTAACCTCTGATGATTATCAGATGAGCACCTTATCAGTGCTCATAAATGTAATTGTATTGCTTTTCATATTGCCAAAGAAATCATGCATGATAATGCTTGCACTTTCTATTGGCACTGAAGAATAATCACTTCTGGAAATGCATTTTATTGAGGGAGATGATTTTGTTTCATTATGGATTTAAGATACTGAAATCTCCAAGTATCTGTTGAAACAGTTTTTCAAATGCAGATGGAACGATGTCATATTTTCATAATAAACATATTTTATCCAGGAGAAAGGAACATTTTTTTATAAAGGGATTTCTCTGTTTAAGAAGAAAGGCCTTCCTTGTCATCTAACAGCCATGCTTGATAGAGCAGGGGTAGATACGGGTTTTTCACACTGCAGCTGCCTTTTGCGTTTTCGTGCTTGTTGTGCCACTTCTGATTATCACACTATTGGTGGGATCAGTTCAGACTTCCCCTCATGGATTGCCTCTGTTCCGGGTGGTTTTGGTTTTTTGCACAGGTGCTGAAATGTTTGAGCATTTCAGCAGCCCCATTTGCTCCGCCTTCATTACATGAGAGTAGCCCCATTTACTTTTGTGTAAAGCACAGTAGGCTCTCAAACAGCAACTCTGAAGCAGAAAAGATAATTTATTTGCTCAGTTACTTGACATTTTAAAAATGAAAACATTAAAAGAATGTAACAAAAAGAAAAAGGGGTTTGCAACTGGAGAGAAAGGTATGAATGGTCAAGAGATGATCTGGTGGACTTTACATGATAGTATCACCATTGGCTTTGATAGTATGCCTGCTTTCATGTAAAGCAAGATGGGGACATGATCACAGCTTTCTCAGATTGGAGAGAGAGGCAGAAAGAGAAGACCAGACCAATCAGACCAGACAAACACACACGCGCACGCACACACAAGGCAGAGCAAAGAGGAAGGTGCCCCCAATGAGAATGACTGCTTGTTTCAACACAATCACCTTCCATTGCTGAAATGTTTCAGCACTGGGATGCAAATTAAAAAAAACAAAACCACCCACCTTTTCTGAACAGGTTTTGGTGGGTGGGTTGTGCTGGAAGTCACCAATGTGAAAAAATTAGTTCAGATTATAAACAGAGGCTTTGTCGCCAATACATTTCACTTTGGAAAAAAAGTGTAGGAAAAACCAGTTTGATTAGGAATGGGGAAAACATGGAAGAAATTAGACAGCCGTGGGATGATGTATGAAGTTTGCTTTGACCAGATCCTTCCCTAGTCCCAGAGCAGCAACATCTAGCAGAGATGGGTATACTGATCTCCAAGATATCAGGACAGATGGACTCACATTCTAGCTATATCTGAAGAAGTGAGCAGTGATTCATGAATGTTCATGCCCTGCCACAAATTTTGTTAGTCATTAAGGGGCTACTGGACTCTTGCTCCCTTCTACTAATAAAGAATGCAAGCTGTGTTGTTAGGTTTCTCTCCCCCCCCGATCTGTCAGAACTGGAAAGGGGGATCTCTCCAAGTGCCATGGGACTCTCTCTCCCCCCGCCCCAGCTCTTTCTTTCCCTCCTCCCTCTCTCCTCTCTCTCTCTCTCTCTCTCTCTGAAGAAGTGTGCAGGCACACAAAAGCTTATACCTGGAATAAAACATTGTTGGTATTCTTAAAGGTGCTACGGGACTATCCCTTCCTTTGGCTCTTTTCTTCCCCCTCACGCTCCAGAGGAGGGGGTGGAGACCTCAGCCAACCAAGGTAAGGGAGGCTTGACTTTCTTTCTCTTCTCTGCAAGGCATGAAATAGGAGAGACTGGGCAAAAGCCAGCTCTGATGCTGGAAGGAGGAACAGGAAGTAGGAAGCAGCAGAGAGCCAGTTACTCACAGGCCAGCCCATGGACCTTATATTTGACATTAGAGTGTTGGACTAATTTCAGGGAGACTAGATTCAAATCTGCCATTGAAGCTTGCTAGGTGACCTTGGGCACATCATTCTATCTCTTGGCCTTACCTACCTCATAGGGGTACAGTTGTGAGGATAAAATTGAGAAGGTAAGAACAACATAAGCTACTTCAGGGGTCCTCATTGGGGAGACTAGAGTATAAAGCCAGCACTGTCCAGTGTTAGACTAGGATCTGCAGAAGCCAAATTTCAATACCCATTCTTCCATGGAACCTCAGCAGGTTATCTAGTATCAGTCTCTCTCTCTCTCAGCCTGACCTACCTCATTGGGTTGTTCCTGTTGTGATGATAAAATGGAAGCGGGGAGAATGATGTTGTAAGCAGCTTTGCATCCACATTGGAAAGGAAATGAGATGCAGGGGTCTTTGGGGGGGGAGCGCACCGGAGCACAGCTCCGGGAGCTCAGGAGCCAAGCCCCGCCCCCAGCTGGCATCCGGGCGAGTCTTTCAGGCAGCCAAATGTCAATTTCAGCTCCATTATATCCTATGGGCCATTGAAGTCAATGGTAAAAACATAGGGTATATTCTGGGGGCCGAAGGGGAGGGGTTTGAGGGAGAGGCTCCGAACTCACAGGGTAGCTGATGGAGCCTCTCCTCAAGATACCCACCAAGTTTCAAGAACATTGGATCAGGGGGTCCAATTCTATGGGCCCCTAAACAGGTTGCCCCGATTCCCTCCATTGTTCTCTATGGTGGGAAAAAGTAACTTTTCCCCCACCATAGAGAACAATGGAGGGAATAGGGGCAACCTGTTTGGGGGCCCATAGAATTGGACCCCTGGTCCAATGTTTTTGAAACTTGGTGGGTATCTTGGAGAGAGGCTCCACCAGTTATCCTGTGAGTTTGGAGCCCCTCCCTCAAACCCCTTCCCTCCAGCCTCCAGAATATACCCTATGTTTTCACCATTGACTTCAATGGCTCAAAGGATATAATGGGGGCGAATTGCCGTCCTTTCCTTCTCTCTTTTTCCTCTTTCCCTCCTTCTTCTCTTCTCTCTTTCTTTCCCACCTTCTTCTCTTCTCTTTTATCCTCCTTTCCCTGTTTCCCTCCTTCTTCCCTCTCTTTCTTTCCCTCCCCTTTCCTTCTCTTTCTTTCCCTCTTTCCTTCCTTCTTTCCTTCTCTCTACTCTCTCTCTTTCTTCCTTCTGTGGCCCAACTCTCATGAGAAGGAGTTTAAACTTTAAACCCCTTCTCTCTTCGCTCCCCCACCCAGACCAGCTGGGGAAGGGAAGGGGAGGCTTTTGAAGATGCCTCCCCCTCTTTTGCTTCCCCTTCTGACATCACTTCTGGTGATGTCAGGGGGCATGGCATATGCTAATAGCCTAATAGCTCATTAGCATACCATATGCTAATGAGCTCCTGCAGCTCTTTTTCTATGAAAAGACCCCTGATGAGTTGTAAATATCTGAACAAACAAACAAACAAATGGTGTACGTGTTTCATATTATCATATTTATAATTTGTGATGCAAAATAAGACTACTGCAGGAAAGCAATGTAAGCAGTAATGAAATGATATGCATACTAAGTCCTGCCTGTTGACTGTATTAGTGATGCTGTTGTAAGAGACTTTATATGTGGGTAGGTAAGACTGAAGTATTTGAAGAATTTGACTTTTTAACATGCTTTACAATTATGGCAAAAGACTGCTCCCTCAACCCCTGAAATCAATAAGAACTTTCTTACAGACACTGACGTGCAAAGCATTAAGCCCAAATGCCATATTTGAATGAGCTTTACCCTTCACTGCAGCTGCAGTGTTGGGACAGCTGGCAGGACTTCCTTATTCTGAAAAGTGAAGAGAGATCAAAGACCCACCCATCCATCTTCAGCTCAATTTGCTTCCCTACTGACAAGTGTTTATTTGACCCCATAGGCCTCACTCTCCGTGTCCATGTGGAGAACAGCTGCCTCTGAGCCACAATGGCACAGAACATGGTTTTTCAGGAAGAGCCACTGGAGCAGTAGACACTCTGGTGGTTGATCAACACCATAGAAAACATACTTCATTCATTAATGGCTGATCTAAGGTCCTGTCTAAAGGCAAAAGGACAGCATTCACACCTGGGAAAAGAATTACTTTCTCTTTTGATACTGAAATGCTAATGTAGAGCAGAAGTCAACCACCCCTATTGATGACATGGCACGTTAAAAATTCAGATCAATTTTTATACTTTCTACTTCATTCTTTGCTGTTCATATCAGTGTCTACGCCCATTCAACCAGTAATACCAGAGCTTCTGACAGCCACCTGGGTTCCCAACCATAGACCTTTGCTGTTAGTATGAATAGACTATTAAGGGGTTATTGCAATGAGCACCGTACTTTTTTCCCATTTGATTCTTTACATTTATGTCACATTCTCTTTCCAACGGAGCTCAGGGCACAGTGCAAGTCCTCTCATTTTATCCTCCCAACAGACCAGTGAAGATAGAAGATACAGAGATTGAACTAGCTTCCATGGTGACCAGTTTCCCCAGGATTTTGTCTCCTTAGTTCCTCCTTATGGTAGTCCTCAACATTTGCCTTGCAATAATGAAATCCAAAACACTGCAATGGTATAAACTAGCAGAGATAACAGGAAACCCTTCATAAACAAATATGGCAAATCATAGAGTCCTCAAGCCAGGATATGAATCTACAGCAGACTTGAACAATGTCAGGCAGGGGTTCTGTACAAGTGCTAACACCAAGTTCTGGTTAAAGAAATCACCTACAGAAAGATCAGAGAGGACGACAAAGAAGATAGTTTCAGAGGTTGATCTGCAGTAGAACAACTAGGTTCGAGTCCAATAGCACTTTAGAGACTATTATGTACTGAGATCGAGGCAGCATTCAAACAAGTGATTTCTTTATTCAGCTCAGAACAGAACAAACAGCACTCAGAACAAGCCAACTATATAAATTTTGAGCTAGGAAAACCACACCTCCTGAAACAATAACTCCAATCATAAAACAGTGCTTGGAACTAATGAGAACTGTTCCCATCGAAAGTCAAGGTCTCTCCGGATTGGTCTGTTTGCAGCATTGACCAATCTGGTTGTGTATTTTAGAATGCTGGGCTTCTATGGAGCTGTGACCTAAGCTCATATCTAATAACACAATAAACTGAATAGACAACACTCCTCCCCCCTAAGTTAGGACACATAATCTTGCAAATGATGGGGGCAAGTTCTTACTTGTTGGGAGCACCGTGGTTCCCCAGCAGACAGTGCAGGATCTCTGCTGGAACTGAGTGGCTGACAGTCCATAGTGCAGTTGGGACCCATTGTGCCGGGACTCTCCAGCTCAAAGGGCAGCGCCCATACTACAGAGTTCTCGTGTTCCGTGTCGGGCGAGGGAGGCGCTCCTGCCTCTGACCTGGTAGTTGGTTGAGGAGCGTTGCAATACGTTGGCTGGTGAACATTGCAATTTGTAGGCTGGGGAACGTTGCAGTGCGTAAACTCTTTCCCCTGGTCATCTGGATCCACTGGCTCCACTTCCCAGACCCAGCGGCGCTGAAGCTGGTCAAAGTGCTGATGCAGGCTTCTCCCCTCGGCTGTGGACACCACATAGGAAACCAGCCCAGTGCTGGTGGTTACTGTGGCTGAAATCCACACTCGCCCATTGCCATAGTTCCAGGCATAGATGAGATCGCCCAGCTGGAAGGATCGGAGGGGTTCAGGAGCCTCTCACTGTGGCAGTCGGTCAAGTGTGAGGTCCGGGTGCAGGTGGTCTAGCACCATAGTTAAATGGTGGTTCATCAGAAGTTCTGCTGGGTTCCGCCTGCTAGTCGTGTGCAGCATTATGTGCTGCTGCAACAAGAATTCAGCTAGTCTATGGTTCCAATCACCATAGACTAGTTTCCGCAGCACATCCTTTGTAGTGTGGACCATTCTTTTGGCCTTTCTGTTTGTGGATGGATGGAATGGGGTGGCCGTGACGTGCCGGATCACGTTCACATCCACGAACCTCTGGAATTCGGCCAATGTGAATTGTGTCCCATTGTCAGACAAGATAGTTTCTGGCAATCTGTTTGTGCTAAAGATGCAGCACAATGCCCTAATGACCAATGCCGATGTCATTACAGACATTGAGACTACTTCTAGCCACTTGGAAAACGAGTCCAGGACAATCAAAAAGGTTTGCCCTTGAAAAGGACCAGTAAAGTCAATATGCAGGCGAGACCAGGGCACGTGGGTGGTCTCCCAGTGTTGCACGGGTGCCTGAGGCAGCTCCAGTCGCGATTCTTGGCAGGCCTGGCAGGTATGGACCCATCCTTCAATCTCTTGATCCAGGTGCAGCCACCAGACATAGCTGTGGGCTAATGTCCTCATACACACCATTCCGGGGTGTCCCGTATGTAAGGCCTCTAACACCCGGCAGTGAAGTTTGGGGGGAATGACCACATGGTTCCCCCAGAGAAGGCATCCCTTGTGGACTGACAGTTTGTGTTGCTGTGACTTGTATACCAGGAACTCAGTAGTCTGACTGCTGACTGGCCACCCCCTCCACACGCAGTTCAGGATCCAGGAAATGGTGGGGTCCTTGGCAGACTGCATGGCGACATTGGACTCATGTAGCAGAGGCTGTGGTAGCTCCTCGAAAGCCATTACTTTGCAGGCAGGAGAGGGATCTAGTGCCAGGGCCTGGATAGGCAGGTGGCTGAGCACATCAGCATGGCCGATGGCCTTCCCCAGCTGGTAGGACAGTTCATAGGTGTAGGCAGACAGGAATACAGACCAATGGAGCATACTGGGAGACATGACCTGAGGAGTTTGGTGGTCCGTGGCGAATAATCCCAACAGCAGCTTGTGGTCATTTACAATCTGGAATTATCGACTGTACACTAAATCATGGAATTTCTTTATGCCAGCAACAATAGTGAGTGCTTCCTTGTCAATTTGAGCATAGTTCCTCTCAGCGGACAACAAGGTTCTGGAGAAATATGCGATAGGGGCCTCTCGATCATCAGGCAAACGGTGACTCAGGACCATGCCAATTCCATAGGGTGAGGCATTAGTGGCCATGATAAGCAGTAGCTGTTCATCAAAATGTGTGAGGACTGAGTTGGACGATAGTAAAGTCCTTGACAGCAGCGAATGCTCGGGTGTGACTTGTCCCCTAGCTCCACTGTGACTTCTTTTCCAACAGGCGATGCAGTGGTTCTGCTACGGATGCTTTATACAGCAGGAATCAGTGATAGATGTTGAGAAAGCCAAGGAATGATTGGAGTTCTTTCTTTGAAGTAGGGTTCGGTGCGCTGTGGATCACCTTGACCTTGCTCTCCGTCGGATGGATCCTGACAGTGTCAATGAGGAACCCCAAAAACTCAACTTGCAGAACTCCAAACTGGCACTTCTCACCCTTCACCTTGAGGCCCGTGTCCTAGAATCGGTGGAGGACCTGTCGAAGGTGTGCAGACAGTTCCTTAGTGGACGTGCCAGCTATTAAGACATTGTCAAAATATGGGACAATGTCGGAAATGTCCCGAAGAAGACCATCCACAAGGCCTTGGAAAAGTCCCAGGGCTACACTTACCCTGAACTGGTGGCAGTTAACTTTGTATGCCCCACGGTGTGTGACAATCGTTTGGGCATCTGCCGTGGTGGGAGTGACAGGCAATTGTTGTTATGCCTGTGTTAGGTCAAGTTTGGCAAAGACCTTGCCCCCGGCCAACGATGCTAAGAGGTGGCTGACGACGGGTACTGGATACGTGTGCTGCTGCAGAGCCTTGTTTATTGTGCACTTGTAATCTGCACAGATTCGCACTGACCCATTGGGTTTGATGAACGTGATGATAGGGGTCTCCCACCTCACATGCGATATTGGCTCCAGCACTTCCTGTGCGATGAGGCGTTCTAGCTCGTCATCAATACACGGCTTTAAGGCAAAGGGTACCTGGTAAGCTTTCAGATGAATAGGCGTTACTGTGGGGTCAAGGTTGAACGAAAATGGGGGTCCTGTGTAGTGACCCAGGGAACCATCAAATACTGCAGGAAAGTCTTTACACACAGAGTCCAAGCATTCGTGGGAAACTTGTTGCACTCCCACTACATGGATGCCTAGCACATTGAAACAATCAAGTCCCAAGAGACTAGCACGGTGTCCCTCGACCACTATAGCCCTCAGGGGGTGATAAAACTTTTTATAGCACACCATGTATTTGCCAATATCTGCAACCAGGATGCGCTGTCTCTGGAAATCGACTAAACAGAAGTCACAAGGCTCAAGTCGCCATCTGTTCCATCTGCAAAACAGTGGACGCAGTGTCTGCACCAAGATGATGGTGAGCGCTGATCCCGAATCAACCTCCCAGGGCACGTTGTCAAGGACAGCTGTCACTTTTATTTTGTTCTTCGTTTGCAGGTGCGTATTTGCCACCAACAAGTGGTGGAGACATTCGTACGTTGAGTGATAATCAGTAGGTTTAGGAGTGTACTTTGGTGGTGGACGGAGTCTGCTCAGTGACATGTGAGGTGACCCCTTGACCTTTGACAAACAGCAGACCCGGGTGATGTGTCCCATCCTTCCGCAATTACGACACTGGATCTCATGGAATCGGCACTTCTGGCATTCATGGTTGCCCCCTCAACTAGCGCAGTTTGTTTTAGTAGCAGGCTGCTGATTGTAGTGTTTGCGACTCTCGGCTTCAGTTCGGTGAACTCCGTCGTCCTCGCTGTCAGTGTCTTCCACACTTTCTTGATGCACCGGTTGCATCTTATAAGACTCAGGTGGTGTTCTGGACTGCCACACTGCTTTGGTTGATTGATCAGCAGTTTCTGCAGCAATGGCTTCTTTGTATGCTGACTGAAATGTAAGTTCTCTTTTAGTGAAAAGCCAGTGTTGTAGCTTTTCATTTATCGGGCTGCATACTAGCCTCATGGATCACTGCCTTGTCGTGGTGAGGGGGCTTGCATGGTTCGATGAGGCTGTGGGCTATGCCGTGGAGGGCCACCCAGGATGGACAGGCCACAGCAGAGAACTCAGACCAAGCGTGATCCCCTGGAGAAGGAAATGGCAACCCACTCCAGTATCCTTGCAAAGAAAACCCCATGGACAGTAACAAAAGGCTAAAAGATATGATGCCGGAAGATGAGCCCCCCAGGTCGGAAGGTGTCCAATATGCTACTGGGGAAGAGCAGAGGGCAAGTACGAGTAATCCCAGAAAGAGTGAAGCAGCTGGGCCAAAGCCAAAAGGACGCTCAGTTGTGGATGTGTCTGATGGTGAAAGGAAAGTCTGATGCTGCAAAGAACGATACTGCATAGGAACCTGGAATGTAAGATCTATTAATCAAGGTAAGCTTGACGTGGTCAAAAATGAGATGGCAAGAATGAATATCGACATCTTGGGAATCAGTGAACTAAAGTGGACAGGAATGGGTGAATTTAACTCAGAAGACCATTATATCTACTACTGTGGCCAGGAATCCCGTAGAAAAAATGGTGTGACCTTTATAGTCAACAAGAGAGTGAGAAAGGCAGTATTGGGATACAATCTCAAAAATGACAGGATGATCTCGGTCCAAATCCAAGGCAAACCATTCAATATCACAGTAATCCAAGTCTATGCCCCAACCACTGTTGCAGAAGAGGCTGAAGTGGACCAGTTCTATGAAGACCTACAACAGCTCATAGAACTAACACCAAAAAATGATGTCCTCCTCATCATAGGGGACTGGAATGCTAAAGTAGGAAATCAAAAGGTAACCGGAATAACAGACAAATTTGGCCTTGGAGAACAAAATGAAGCAGGACAAAGACTAACAGAGTTTTGTCAAGAGAACACGCTGGTCATAGCAAACACCCTTTTCTAACCGCCTAAGAAGCGTCTCTACACATGGACATCACCAGATGGGCAACACCAAAATCAGATTGACTATATAATTTGCAGTCAAAGATGGAGAAGCTCTATACAGTCAGTAAAAACAAGACCTGGAGCTGACTGTGGCTCAGATCATGAGCTACTCATTGCAAAATTCAGACTTAAATTGAAGAAAGTTGGGAAAACCACTAGGCCATTCAGATTTGACCTAGATCGCATCCCCGAAGAATATACAGTAGAGGTGAAGAATAGGTTTAAGGGACTAAATTTGATAGACAGAGTGCCTGAAGAAGTATGGACAGAGGTCTGTGACATTGTAAAGGAGGCAGCAATCACCGCCATCCCAAAGAAAAAGAAATTCAAGAAAGCAAAGTGGCTGTCTGATGAGGCTTTACACATAGCAGAGGAAAGAAGGAAAGCTAAAGGCAACGGTGAAAAGGAAAGATTTGCCCAACTGAATGCAGATTTCCAGAGAACAGCAAGGAGAGATAAGGAGGCTTTCCTGAATGAACAATGCAAAGTAATAGAGGAAAACAATAGATCGGGAAGGACTAGAGATCTCTTCAAGAAAATTGGAGAAATTAAGGGAACGTTCCATGCAAAGCTGGCCATGATAAAGTACAAAAACGGTAGGGACCTAACAGAAGCAGAAGAGATTAGGAAAAGATGGCAAGAATACACAGAAGAACTATACAAGAAGGACCACGATGTCCTTGACAACCACGACGGTATAATCACTGACCTCAAGCCAAACATCCTGGAAAGTGAAGTTAAATGGGCCTTAGAAAGCATTACTAACAACAAAGCTAGTGGAGGTGATGGTATCCCAGCGGAGTTATTCAAAGTCTTAAAAGAAGATGCTGTTTAAGTGCTGCACTCAATTTGCCAACAAATTTGGAAAACACAACAGTGGCCACAGGATTGGAAAAGGTCAGTTTACATTCCAGTCCCAAAGAAGGGCAATGTCAAGGAATGTTCAAATTATCGCACAATTGCACTCATTTCACATGCTAGCAAGGTCATGCTCAAGATCCTACAAGCTAGGCTCCAACAGTACGTGGATAGAGAACTGCCAGAAGTACAAGCTGGGTTTCGAAGAGGTAGAGGAACTAGAGATCAAATTGCCAACATTCGCTGGATTATGGAGAAAGCAAGAGAGTACCAGAAAAACATCTACATCTGTTTCATTGACTATGCTAAAGCCTTTGATTGTGTGGATCACAATAAACTATGGCAGGTTCTTAAAGAGATGGGAGTACCAGACCACCTTACATGTCTCCTGAGAAACCTGTATAAGGGTCAGGAAGCAACAGTTAGAGCCGGATATGGAACAACTGATTGGTTTAGCATAGGAAAAGGAGTATGACAAGGATGTATATTGTCCCCTTGCTTATTTAATTTATATGCAGAGTACATCATGTGAAATGCTGGCCTGGATGAATCACAAGCTGGAGTTAAGATTGCTGGGGAAAAGATCAATAACCTCAGATAGACGATACCACTCTGATGGCAGAAAGTGAAGAGGACCTAAAGAGCCTCTTGCTCAAGGTGAAAGAGGAGAGCGCAAAAGTGGGCTTGAAGCTCAACATCAAGAAAACTAAGATGGCATCTGGCCCCATCACTCCTTGGCAAATAGAAGGGGAAGTCATAGAAGTAGTGACAGACTTCACGTTCCTGGGATCCCAGATCACTGCAGATGGTGACTGCAGCCATGAAATTAAAAGACGCCTGCTCCTTGGGAGGAAAGCAATGGCAAACCTAAACAGCATGATAAAAAGCAGAGACTTCACCCTGCCGACAAAAGTCCTCATGGTCAAAGCAATGGTATTCCTAGTAGTAATGTATGGCTGCGAGAGTTGGACTGTAAGGAAGGCCGAGCGTCGAAGAATAGATTCTTTTGAACTATGGTGCTGGAGAAGACTCTTGAGAGTCCCTTGGACTGCAAGGAGATAAAATCATTAAATCCTAAAAGAAATCAACCCTGACTGTTCCCTGGAAGGCCAGGTCCTGAAGTTGAAGCTCAAACACTTTGGCCACCAAATGAGAAGGGAGCATTCACTGGAGAAGACCCTGATGCTGGGAAAGATTGAAGGTCAAAGCAGAAGGGGACGGCAAAGGTTGAGATGGTTAGACAGTGTCATCGATGCAATGAACATGAAATTGAGCAAACTTCAGCGGACAGTGGAAGACAGGAGGGCCTGGCGTGACCTGGTCCATGGGGTCGTGAAGAGTCGGACTCAACTGTGCAACTGAACAACATACTAGCCTGTCACAAAGTCTGTTACATAGGTCTGCAAAATTGCACTGTCGTGCTATTTTTCAGAGTGCAGTCACATACTCGGTTATGGACTCACCTTGGACTTGGTCGCACTTGTGGAAGACATGCCGACATGCAATCTCAGATGGCTTGGGTGTAAAATACTTGCACAGTTTGTTCATAATTGTAGTGAATGCCGTTGCCTTGAGCTTGGCCGGCGCCACTAATGCCCTAGCCACATCGAAAATGTTCTTTCCACAGACACTGAGAAACATGGCTTTCTTTATGTCTGGATCAATGATCTCATTAGCGGTGATGTAGAAATTAAATCTGGAGACAATGTGTCCCAGTCCTCAGTGGTTGCATCGAACGGCTCAAATTGGCCCTTGGCAGCCATTGTAGTGTCGTTCTGGAGCAGTGGCGTCTGTACGCTGGTTTCTCTTGCGGGGCCAAGGTGACAATTCCTTGCCCGCTGCAGTAATCAGCTCTGGTTCTATGGGGCTGCCTACCCACTTAATCCCATCCTTGCTGCCAAGTATTATGTCCTGAGATCAAGGCAGCGTTCAAACAAGTGATTTCTTTATTCAGCTCAGAACACAACAAACAGCACACAGAACAAGATATATATACATTTTGAGCTACAAAAAACATACCTCCTGAAACAATAATGTCCAGTCATAAAACAGTGCTTGGGACCAATGAGAACTGTTCCCACTGAAAGTCCAAGTCTCTCCAGATTAGTCTGTTTGCAGCATTGACTAATCTGGTTGTGTATTTTAGAATGCTGGGCTTCTATGGAGCTGTGACCTAAGCTCACATCTAATAACACAGTAAACTGAATACATAACAGAGACCAACAAGATTTTTGGGGGTATAAGTTTTCAAGAGTCAAAGCTCCCTTTGTCAAGAAGAAGGGAGCTTTGACTGTTGAAAGCTTATACCCCACAAATCTTGTTGGTCTCTAAGGTGCTACTGGACTTGAATCTAGCTGTTCTACTGCAAAGAAGTCAGTCAACAGTGATAAGTCACATTGGTTCAGGTGATACACAAATCCATTTAATGATTCTGTGAACGTGTTGTGGTTTGAACCCAAGTCTCTGAGTTCCAGGCAGCTAGATACCTACATATCATTTAGAGAACACCATGCCAGTTTTCTCTGTTTCTCCAGAATCTCATTTTTCATTATACTTGGGGAAAGGGCCATAGCTAAGTAGTACAGCACAATGCTGAGCATCCAGAAAGTCCCAGATATCTCTAGTTTTAAAAAATATCTCTAGCGGCAGAGCTGGGAAAAGACATCTGCCTGATTCCTAGGAAAGCCATGGCCAGTTGGAATAGACTGTACTGGGCTACAGAGGCCAGTGATTGACTCAGTCCAAGGCAGCTTCTTGTACTTGTATATATCTGGGAGCTAAAACAAAGATAGAGGAAGAAATGGGTCTTGAATAAAAAAGAAGAAGGAATGGGGGTGGTGCTGACAGGGTTGAAATGAAAAGAGGAAAGAGGTGGGGAGTAGCGATAGGAAGGGACTGTCCCATGCATCTGACAAATCACTCTCATATCCTGTCTGTGAAACTTCAGCAGTACTTGGCTTATACACTAAAATGGCCCTGACTGTCAAAGACAGCTAAGTTAGCAATGTATGTTAGTATGGGCTTTTCAGAGCAACTCTAGGAGTGCCCCCTCCAGAGGGTTTGATAGATAGTTCATTAACAGATGTTGCTGATGGAATAGTACAGCCAGTCCTGCTCTTTCCACCATGATGTAACCATTCATCAAGATGCTCTTCTTTCACAGCTCAAGTCTGAAATCTCCACTCTCTTGACAGACCTTGAGCTTCTAGCCAAGTCCTCCATATTTCATTGCTCAGCCAAGCATAAAAGAGGAACTTTGTAAAAAGGAAAACCTGGAGTCAGCAAGCTTTCTCCAAGATGGCTTTAGCCTGTTCACAGCTAATTAATGGACAACCAGAAGACAGGCATTCACACACTGGTTTTAAGTTATATTGATCCAATAAAAGCTTGCCCTGGCAAGTGCTGAAAGCAGAGATAGATTCAGTAGTACTGTTGTAGTTCCATGAACCTTATTCATTGTGTTTTATGTCTATTTAAAATGAGCTCAAAGATAATGATGATTAAACAGTTTCATAATTAGCTTTCCACTGTAAAGCCATGGTTATGTTCTGATAGTTGGCTGCTGACAGCTATTATAGCTTCTGACAAAGATCCCTCCCTAATGAGATCTAAGCCCTGTGGGACTTAATGCAGTTCTGCATTAAGTTTTGCAGGGGCTGCAAAATGGAGATGTTCCACCAGGCCTATGGTCGAGGTGGCAACATTCATTTACAATGGCCTCTCCTGCACTGCTTTGCTCTGCTTACCTGCCTAGCAGCATCCACAGTCCATCAAAGCTGCTTCCCTCACTCACCCACTTGCCTATCCTGCTTAGATCTGCAACTACATATAATTTGGAAATTCGTCTGATTTACTAAATTGTCTGGTTGGCACCTCTTAAGGGATTTATGTATTAATGATGTTGGTGTTTTATAATTAATAGATTTTATGATTCTATCATATTTTAAATTTCTGTATCTTAAGAAAGTTGTAACCCACCCTGAGCCTGCTATGTGGAGGAGAGTGGGCTAAAAATCAAACAAAATAAAATTGTGTTTCCCCCTTGTACCACCAGACACAATCCAAAAATCATATGAAAACAAGCCATATGACTTACCCAGCTTCATGAGTCTCAAAATAATCAAACCCTCAAGAATTTTGTCCCTGTGATCTATCCTTCACAATGGCCCTAGTGACAGATGCCAATTCATCCTGTCATATCAATTGGGTTGTCCTAAGGAGCATGTTGCTACCCAGTTTTACAGAGGAAGCTGTACATAATGCTCCTGGGAACATAGGAGTGCTGATGTCACATCTATATATATAAAAGAAAGTCCCCTCACCATAAAATCAACGCCCTGGACCTAGAAACAAGAAATTTGGAGAGAGCACTCCTACCATGATGTAGATGCTCACTAAGAAGGAATTTTTAGAAACTCGACCACTAAGGGGGTCAAAAGGGGTAAAACATGCTTCCCCACTGCTTCTTATGTGGCTGCCAAGCTGCTGCCTCCTTTCACCCCCCACTCTCTGATTGGTCAGCTGCAGAGCTCAGTGTTCTGAGGTAAAAACAGTTACAGGAGACTGCAGAGAGCTAACAACAGTTGAGGAAATCAGGATGGGAAACCACCTGTGAGGTGCAGCAATGCTGCTGGCCCAGCCTCCTCAATGACTTCAAACATGCTCCCCGCACCTCCTACACCTAACAGGTGGCTGTCTGTCAGGTGCAGCAGTGGGTGCAGGGTGCTTAACACCATCAGGGAGCCCACCCCAGCAGTAATGCCTTAGTGATCCTGCTGGCCAGCCTCCGTAATGGCATGCAATAGAAGAAGAAGAAGAGCTTGGATTTATACCCCGCCCTTCACTGCCCAAAGGTGTCTCAGAGCAGCTTACAAACTCCTTTTCCTTCCACTCCCCACAACAGACACCCTCTGAGGTAGGTGGGCTGAGAGAGCTCTTGACAGAAACTGCTCTTTTTTCAAGAACAGCTCTTATCAGAACTATGGCTTGCCCAAGGTCATCCAGCTGGGTGCAAGTGGAGGAGTGGGGAATCAAACCCAGTTCTCCCAGATTAGAGTTCATGCACTTAACCACTTCACCAAACTGGCTCTCCCCCCTACAATACCCCTCCTCCCTACACTGGACAGGCAGCTGTCTGTCAGGTGTAGGAGAGGGAGTGGGATGCTTACAGCCATTGGGGAGGCTTGCCCAGCAGGATTGCCTTAGCACTGCTGCTGGCCCAGCCTCCCTGATGCCTTTCAACACACTCCCCCAACACCTGACAGGCAGGTGTCTGTCAGGTGTAGGAGCAGGGCCAGGGTACTTTAATCCATCAGGGAAGCTGCCCAAGCAGAAACACCTTATCAGTGCTGTTGGACCAGCCTCCCCAAAGGCTTTAGACACACTCCCACCCAAGCCTCCTCCAGCTGATAGGTGGTTGTCTGTCAGGTGCAGGAGCAGGGGCAGAGCACTGAAAGCCATCAGGGAGTGTGCCCAAGCAGCATTGCCTTAGCAATCCTGCTGGTCCAGCCTTCCCAATGCCTTCAGACATGCTACCCCTCCTATACCTGTCTGTCAACCACCTGTCAAGGGTTGGAAGGAGCACAGAGTCCTTAAAGCCATCAGGGAGGCTTGCTTAGCAGGATTGCCTTCATGTTGCTGCTGGCCCAACCTCCCCGATGCCTTTAAATACAATCCCCCCCTTATACTAGACAGGCAAGTGTTTGTCAGGTGCAGGAGCAAGGCCAGGGCACTTTAATCCATCAGGGAGGCTGCCCTTTAGCCACACTCCCACCCACTATGGAAATATACCCCAAATTTGTAGAAAAGTGGTTTCCTGTATCAGGTTATTTAACCTCTCACAATGTGAATTCTGGAAAATTGGTTCATATGAACTCAATATCTGATTGCTTAGATGCTGTTTTGAATATGTATATGTTGCACTGCTTAAATGTAACATAAATTAGAAGCATTTATGTGTGTTCTTTTTAAAAAAGGTATGCCCTGCACTCAAAAAAAAATCAATGCCCAGGCCAAAGCCCTGCACCAAGAAACCCAAAATAAGGGGAGTGCATTCCTACCATAATGTCAGCCCCCACTACAAAGAGATTTCTGAGACACACAACCCCTAAGTGGTAAAAAAAGGGGCAAAATGTGTTCCCCCAACTGTTTTCTATGTGCCTGGCAGGCTGCTGCCTCCTTGCCCCCCCCCCCCCGATTAGTCAACTGTGTAGCTCAGAGTTCTGAGGTAAAACCTGCCTGCTTGCACCAACCTCCCTCTGATTGTTCAGCTGTGGATCTCAATGTTCTGAGGTAAAAACACAATTAAAAGAGACTGCAGACAGTTGAAGACAGTTACAGAAATCAGCAATTCAAGACTCCTGAATAGACATTTCTCATAACAGCCAGAATGGCAATCACAGAGAGGTCCTTCAGTAGAGTGGGGGAAAACAGTATGTATGTCTCACTTCATTTTTTACACTACAATCTTCTCCATTAGACTTTTTACAACAAATGTTACATTTCAAACTTCACATCATCAGTATTATAACTGGATTTATGGAACTTAAATACCATAGCAAAGCACAGGTATCAGGCTAGTTCTCAATATGATTATATGTGATCATAGTAATCATATGGGATTGTTTAAATTCATCCATGCAAAAACTATTCTTACATGAGGTCTGCTTCACACGTGACTCCCAATATAGATGAGGAGCATGTATGGAAGCAGTCTTCCATTAATATATTGTGCTGAATCAATTAGATAAATTAGATATACATTCGATTCACATCCAAATTAGAATGTCATCTACCCACACTGCATAACTATCAACTGGATATCCACTTGGCTGTGCCACTGAATGCACATCCCCATTCATCAGGCATAACTATAAGTGGATCAAATAAGCAATGTTTTGATGTTGGTGTGCAAGGGTTAGGAACCTAATTAAACCTTTGTACATTCATTACATATAGATTGTATATTTAGAAACATAGAGTTGGAAGGGACCTCAAGAGTCATCTAGTCCAACCCTCTGCACAATGCAGGAAGTTCACAACTACCTCCCACTCTTCCCATTCCTCCAGTAATCTGTGCTGTGTGTCCAAAGGAAGGCAAATACTCCAGGATCCCTGGCCAGTCTAGCCTGGAGGAATGTTCCTTCTTGACCCCAAAGTGGGAATCAGCATTATCCTGGGCATGTAAGAATAGGCCATGAGAGACAAGCAGTGGCTTATCCCTTCCTGCCCTCCTTCTCATGATCTGCCTAAATTTACAAAATCAGCATTGCTGTCAGATGACCATCTAGCCTCTGCTTAAAAACCCCAAGGAAGCCTTTTCTACTGAGGAAACACTCTAAATATCAGTAAGTTCTTCCTAGCAAAAAACTCTTCCGATATACAAGGGAGCGGTGGCGCAGGCAGTAAAAGCACACCTGCTGTAACATCAGTGAACAGCCACTATGGCTGTTCGAGACCCACTGCGGCCGGGGTGAGCTCCCGGTCCTAGTCCCAGCTCCCGCCCATCCAGCGGTTCGAAAGCATTAAATATATAGCAAGTAGATAAATGGGTACCTGCCTGTAGGTGGTGGGGGGAACCCTCCCTCCTTGGGGTGTGCAGCGGAGGCATCAGCGGTGGTGATGGCAGCGGCAGCGGAAGCAACAGCGACGGATGATTGGCAAGTGTTCCTGGGAGCGCGACGCTGAGCAGCTGAATCCGGCAGAAGGCGGAGCCAGGGAGGTGCAAGCAGCGAGCCGGAAAGGACATTGGCCAGAGCTACAGCCAACACGAGGCCATGCACCAAGATGGGCCTGCCAGGAAGAAGCTGCTGGACCAGAAAAGATCTACCCCAGGACATTGAAGATGGAATACTGACACCTGAGGCCCGCTGGAAAGGAGACAAAGCCCTGCTGCCTGGGTGCTGGTAGGACGTCACTCCCCCCCATAAATTGTGGCCCTAGATAGAAATTGAACTGAATTGTGTAAACCGCTCAAAGACCGCTCGGAGTTAGAGCAGTATTTAAATCGAAAGTATAAATAAATATAAATATAAATATTTAATTTCAACCCGTTGGTTCCAGTCCAACCTTCTGGGGCAACAGAAAACAACTCCAAACCATCCTCTATATGACAGCCCTTCAAGTACTTGAAGATGGTTACCATATCACCTCTCAGTCATCTCCTCTCTAGGCTAAACATACCCAGCTCCTTCAACCTTTCCTCATAGGCAGGCCTGCATTATGACTTTGTGGGCCCTAGGCACTTTTGCCTTCATGGGCCCCTCCCACCATAATAATATCAATATTAAAATGATTTTTATATAACTTTAAATACTTCAATATTTTTTTGTTTTGGGCAAAATTTAATAGATTTTCATAAGCCCTAAAATTTCATTTTTTTCTGATGTGAGATAAAAATGAAAACATTTTCTTCAACCCTAAAAGTTCATTTTTTCCCTTCTGGTTTTTAAACAAATTAAAATATTTCTGTGGGCTCCTAAAAATATTGTGGGCCCTCACCATGTTCACTGCCCTCCTCTGGATGCGTTCCAGCATGTCAACATCTGTGTTAAACTACGGTGCCCCAAACTGAATGCAATATTCCAAGTGGGGACTAACCAGAGCAGAATAAAGCAATACCATCACTTTGTGTCATCTGGATACTAATCACATTTGCCTTTTTAGCTACCACACCACATTGCTGACTCATGTTCAGTAGATGATCTACTAAGACCTCTTGATCCTTTTTGCAAGTACTAATGTTAAGACAAATCTCTCCCATCCTATAATTATGCATCTGATTGTTTTCTACCTAGCTGCAGAACTTTACACTTATCTTTGTTGAAATGTGTTTCATTAGAGGAGGAGGGCAGAAAAGGTTTTACAGCCTGTCAAGATCATCCTGTATCTTGATTCTTTCTTCCACTGTATTTGTTACCCCTCCCATTTAGTCTCATCTGCAGATTTAACGAGCATTCCCTCTATTTCTTCATCCAAGTCATTTATAAAGATGTTGAACAACAGAGAGCCCAAGACAGATCCCTGGGGCACTCCACTTGTCAATCCTCTTGCTGAGGATGAGGAACCATTAATAAGCACTCTTTGGGCACAATCTGTCAACCAGTTACAAATCCACCTAACAGTAATAGGATCCAAACCACTTTTTACCAACTTGTCAGCAGGAATATCATGAGGAACCTTATCAAAAGCCTTATTGAAATCAAGATCAACTATGTCTACAGCATTCCCCTGATCCAACAAGGTAGTAACTTTCAAAAAAGGAGATAAGTTTAGTCTGTTTTGTTCTTGAGGAACCAATGCTGGCTCTTAGTAATCACAACCATCCTTTCTCTAAATGCTGAAGGACTGTTTATTAATTTGTTCTAAAACTTTTCCAGGTATAGATGTCAAGCTGACAGGTCAGTAGTTACCTGGGGCCTCCTTTCCCCCTTCTTGAAGATGGGGACATTTGCCTGCCTCCAATCTTCTGGCACATCTTGGTAGCCACAACACAGGGTCTCTGTTTGAGTTATGATGGGGGAATTTAGCTAAGAGACCATTTGCTTAATAGGTGCACAAGCTAGGGATCGTACTCCAACTATACCAGAGTCAGAACCCTCTCGGAGTGGCACACATGACAGGCAGGAATATTTTTTTATGAAATTTATTAAGAAAACAACCCTAATACATTCAGCTAATTAATATAATATCACACACACACACAAGAGCTAGGAAATAAAGTGGTGAAACAATCTTAAAGAGATCATAGAAAAAAGAGGGCAAAGTGTTGATGGGGGTAAGAAAAGAGTCCATGGTGAAGGGGAGCAGACTGTTTGCCTGGCAAGCCCGTCTGAGAAGACCCACAAGAGATGGGGGATCCAACTGGTACTTGTCCCAGGAGACTGAACCAAAGATGGCTGGGTGTGGAGCCCAGATATAGGAAAGTTGTGCCTTCAGGGCAGTGGGCACAATAGGGAAATGGTCCAGGATGGTCAGTAAAGGCTCAAAAGGGGTTTTGGACAAAAGAAGCCCAGGTTTGCAAAGGGAAGCCTTTGTTAGTAAGGCACTGGGCAATTGCAAGTCTTGGCTCCATTACTGGCTGGGCTATCCAGAGAACAATAACAATGGACTGTGACTGGGGTGGTCCCAGTATCAAGGGGTAAAGTCTGGAGGTACGATTGTGAGACATAATGCTGGAATGTAGGTTTGCTGAAACCCTTGATATGATGAGATTAAAGACATGGTCCTTTCACAATGACAGATACATGCCTGCTGTATCTGAACTGATGGCTGAATGAGTCAGAGAGAGACCATCCTGAGCACATGTCTGGGCTAGTTGGCTTTGCACACAGAGAGGGCTATACTTGCCCTTTGCCAGCTTTGGCCCTAACCTGGCCAGGGTATCATCCTTCACGTAGCAAGAGGAGGCTCAGGCTAACAATCCTCTGTGTCTATTTATTGAATGTGCATGTACCATGAATGCATACTGTCTGAAGTTATAATATTCACGATACAATAGATATATACATGATATAGTTTATGTGTAACATAGGAAAATGGAACATGTAGTTATCTAGAATTCAGTGCCACAGAGGTGCTGCAAAATCAGTTGTCGCTAGGGCCAGGCTAGACATAGTGGGGACAGCCATGTTTATTTATGGATCTGCCCTCCCCCCACCCAGCATCATGTCCTTCTAGTGCCCAACTCAGAAGTTTCAACTTTTGACAGGATGGATGATTATCAGCACCCTTGCATCCCAGCTAGGATCCCAGGTAACTGCAGAGACAAAAGCATTCAAACCAACACTTCCAGAGTCCTGTTTATAGCACGTTTATGAATTGGGGATATACTATGGCATGAAGTATATAATATTCTATTCAAAAAGGCTTTGGGATTCCAAACCAGGTTCCAGTGGCAGATGTCAATCTTTTGGAAAACTAGCAGCCCCACTTTCCCCTTTGGTCTTTCTTTCCTGTCAGCTGAGGTGAAAATACTGCATATTAACCCATTTTATCCATCTTGTGAAGGAAGGGTGCAGTAGTGATACTATAACTTCCGTCGGCATAGTTCTCAGCTAGTGTGAATTGATTTTCCATTTGCTTGTCTTGGAGAACTTATTTCCTTGAAAAGAGACAAGTCTGGATGCAACTGTGGAAAGCAGTGATTTTTTAAAAGCTGTTTTGTTCTTGTTTTATGGTTGGTCTATTTCTGTAACCAGGACTCTTGCTTTCATACATGAATCTTGAGCTTTTTTTTTCTTTTTTAAATGCAGAGACTAAATATTACCCAGAGAGGCTGAGCACAGCCAGTAAAGTTCACTGCATTAGATTCAAAATGACAAGGCTTCCCCCTGATATTTGGACTTATCCAGAGAGTTTTAAGTTAATAATAATCACAGTGAGTGTTACGATTGTAAAAGTGGGGACCTGCAAAAGCTTGAGGGGGGGGGGTGCATCCCATCCTCCCCTTTGTTTCCTCCCCCCACTCCAACAGTCCTCCTCATCTGTCTCACCCCTTCCCTTCTGTCAATTTCCCCCACCTCTCTGTCCCCCTTCCCTTCTATGTTAAGCTTCCCCTTTCTCCATTTCCCTTCCCTTCTCTAACAATCTCTCCCCTCTTTCTCCCCTTCCCCTTATCTATCAACCTACATCCTTTTCTCTTTTGCCCCCCACCCCTTCTCTGTCAATCTTATCCTCTCCCTCCCTGTCAATTTTATCTTTCTCTTTCTTTATTTCTCCCCTCCTCTTCTCTGACAATCCCTCCTCTTTCTTCCCATTTCTTTTTCTCCTCCCACTTACCCTAATCTCCTGTTGCTGGTGGGGGCTCAGAGACTCATGGAGGGGAAACCCATCCTCCCCCTGTCACCAAGCCCAGAATGAATTCAGGTCTCAGCAGCCACCTCTGGGTACAGCCATGGCA
The DNA here is from genome assembly GCA_029375565.1 of Gekko gecko. Lineage (NCBI taxonomy): Eukaryota > Metazoa > Chordata > Lepidosauria > Squamata > Gekkonidae > Gekko > Gekko gecko. The sequence goes on from JAPDNY010000007.1 coordinate 116,399,275, forward strand.
ACTGTGGTATCTGGAAGCTGCTCTGGGCATGGAACAGTTCCCCCATCACTAAGCTAGGCCTGGCTCCAGGCCCAAGCACTGCAGCTGGGCATGGAGTTGCTCCTGGACACTGATGTGGACAGGCCTGAAGAAGCTCCCAGACATCAACACTGTAGCTGGGCCGAAAGCAGTTTCCAGATGCCACTGCTGGGCCTGGTGTGGCTCCCAGACATGGCCACCATATCTGCATCTCTTATATTGGGGGGGGGATTTAAACCCACCAAGTGAATTGGGATGGGGAAAAAATGTTTAATGCAGTGGTGCACAGTGAGTGAAACTGGGAGAGGGTTTGCTAACCTCAACCACATGTTCTATGTAAAGCATAGGGTTGTCAGGTCCCCTCATTGCTCCGGTGGGGGGACTTGCGGGGAATTCTAGGGGTGGGTGAGGACACCCCAAACCCCATTCCCAAGCTGCAGCCACCCATGGCCACCCCTTTCCCTCCCCTCCTGCAGAGATTTAAAGGGCTTCAGCTGATTGGCTGGGAGCACCTGGCCTGCCAATCAGCTGCAAGGTCCTTTAAATCTTTCAGCAGGGAGGGAGAGGGGCTGTCACCAGCCGTAGCTCCACTTGCAAAAAGATCCTTTAAATGGTCTCTTTGTGAGTGGGGTAGGGACTGTAGGATACAAGGGGCCAATTTCCCAGCAGCGATTCACCACATGGGATTCAGGCCCATGCCACCACACCGCTCGCTGTGAGCCCTGATGCAATGACGTCACCCAGAAGTGACATCATCATGTCACTGACATCTGGGGGTGAGGCTCTAGTTTTTGGGCAAACCCCCATAGAGTTTTGCCCAGAACTAGAGTGTCACCCCCCCCCAATGACAGCAACATGATGATGTCACTTCTGGATGACTTCATCGTGCTTCGCACGTGCAGCAGAACATCCCAGAGAGGACCTGGGAGCCCCCTGTTGCCAGCCAAGTAGGACCTGGCAATCCTAATACAACAACATTGGTATGCAATCCCCTTACACCAAGAAACACAAATGACATACCAGCATAGTTGCCTACTGATCTTGTGCCAGTGGAAAGTTGTCAGAGTCTGGCAGCACAAGGTGCACCACTGGGCAAAGCTGCATGAGGAAGCAATGGAATCCTATTTTGGCTGTAACTCCATTGACAAAGAGATGGCATAAGTCTAAATACTCTGCAGAGAGTATGATGCCTGGCATAGTGATTATCAAGTATGGCATATTCAAAGGACTATTCTTCTAGTATAAAAATAAATGGCCTTTTTTTTGCTATGGTAATATTTTTCTTAGATCATAGTTAAGGTTGGCAGAGGTTGCATAGAAGCAATGAAATTTCTTTTTTTAACTATTATATGATATTGTTTATTTATTTACTTCATTTATGTCCTACCTTCCTCCGCAATGGGCACCCTCACAACCTTCACAGGTTAGGCAGAGAGTGTGTAACTGGCAGGGCCGGCCCACTCACTAGGCAAACTTCACCTAGGGCAGGCCAATCATCAGGGTGCTGAACTGTGCCTGCCCCCCCGCCAAAAGCCCCCGCCCCCACCAAAAGCCCTGCATTGTCCTGACCCCAGCCACCACCTTTTTCTCTCCCCCGACCACCGTCCCTCCTTCCGCTGGGCTGGGTAGGCGGGGATCCATCCTCTGCACATGCTCAGAAGCACCCTACCGGCTCACTTCATCATGCCCCCACCTCCTCCCTTCTGCTCAGTGTGCCCCTTCCCCCTGAGGCGCCGCTGGGGGGGTGGGCTTCAATTCCTGGGGCTGGGCACAGGGCACCCAGCCCGTGCACAAACTTTCTGCCTTGCACCAACTGACTGAGGTGCCCCAGAGAGGGATCTTGCCTCCGCCTCCACCCTCCTCCTTCTTGGACTGGCTTCGCAGAGCTGCCTGACCTGAGCTTGCTTCCACTCAGTGGATGCTTGCAGAGGAACATTGGTAAGTGCACCTAACAATTTTGCCCAGACAAAAGTGCCCAGATCACTCTGGGCGGGCATGGCAGCAGCTCCTCTGCTTCCCCCTCCCCAGAGCTTCGATTCCATGCAGGCTCAGGAGCACGCCATTCTTCACCAGCTCCTGTAGAGGTGCTCCCTGGCTACCCCTCCCAGGCCACCAGTGGTGTTTGAGCCCCCCCTTTCCAAAGCCTGGTGGCCAAGAGGGCCCGCGGAGCAGGGAAATGGTGCAGGAGGGGCCCCGAGGAACTCCCCACAGCTGGGATTGCACCCCCTCCCCCTGCCCCTTGGCTCAGGCTGCAACCTCAGCTGGCTGGTTGCCCTGGTAGCTGGCAGCCTGAGGTAAAAAACCCGGGGTCGTTTATGGGGATTTGTGTCTCTGAGCAGCCTCTCTCTCCTTTGCCTGCAGCACTGAAAGGGTTAAAGTGAGTGCGCAGCATGCATTGCTAGAGGGGCCGAGCAAGGAGGGGGTTGAGAGGAGGAGGTCTTTTCCGGGGTGGGGCGGGGGGGGGGAAGCTTTGCAATTGCCTGTCCAAATAGATCTGCAATGGGAGCAAAAGAGCCTTGCAGCCGGATGCCGGGAAGGTTTACTCACAAGTAAGATCCTTCCTCACTGAATGGCCACTAGAGACTAGTGTGCCCTCTAAGCTGTGGAGCCTTTGAGAGCAAAAATTCTACTTTGTGAGCTCCTGGCATTAAAGTTGTGAGCCAGCGATTTGGCTACTGAATAAATTAGTTTGCCCTGGAGCAGAAGTGGAAATGAAATGCTGGAAAGACAGAAGTGATGCTGGTTGGGAAGGTGGAGGTTGTGAAGGACATTTTGCCCCCTGCTATCCATGGAGAACTCGGCTGACCCCTGCAGATTCACTTAAGAACCTCAGGGGTTTTACTTGACCCAACATGATTGCTGGAGAAGCAACTTAAAGTGGTTGCTCCTACTTGGCCCTGTAAACTTTCAGGCTTTGGAAAGCGGGGGAGGGGGGGAGAGAGATCTGTCCAACAAGAAAACAAATGTTGGGTTCTAGGATGTTAGGGGGTGGGGGACAAAAACAGAATATCGAAGGAGGGCAGCGAACTGAACTGAAAAACAAAGTCTGAGTCCACTGGCACCTTTTAAGACCAACACAATTTTATTCAAGGTATAAGTATCTGGAGAAGTGTGCACACGAAAGTTAATACCTTCAATAAAACTGTGTTTGTCTTAAGGGTGTCACTGGACTCAGACTTTTGTTCTGCCAACAGGGCTACCCACCTGAACTGAAAAACACCTGAAGACAGGCAAAACTGTTTAAAATGACTGAAGGTGGCATGAAAATGCCTCTGTTAAACAAATTTTTTCTGCCTCCTCAGGTTCTCTCTCTCTCTCTCTCTCTCTCTCTCTCTCTCTCTCTCTCTCTCTCTCTCTCTCTTTCTTTCTTTCTTTCTTAGTAATTTGATTTCTTGAACCCACAATCCATTCCTTGGGAATAAAACTGGGCATTACCATCTTGGATCAGATGATTACAATCAGTTCCAAGCTGTGTACCAAGATTTCCATGCATACCGAGAGGGAATTAATTTAAGGGCCCCATGGGTTCATAGTACCCATCTACAAAAGAGGCTGTCTGTTGCAACTCAGCATGATTTGAGGCCCAGACCTTGCCTCCTTCAAACCAGTCAAGCTCTACTAGGGAGGGGGGTAGGTAATTCCATTGTCTCTCAGCATAGGGTGCGATTGGAAATCAGAAACAGCACGGTGGGGGTGGTAACAGAAGGTATCCTTACCTAGTGTGCAAAAACCCTGGTTACTGGCCTAAGATTTATATGCCATGATTCCATGACAGAATGGGTATTTGAACCAGGGGCTGTGCGCTTGCACTCCAAACCCTGAATTTGGGGCTTGGTGTACAGGCGCGCATGGCTCCCCCCACTATTGGCATCTGAGAACTAAATGCCATGCAAGATGACAGCCAGTCATGAAGATCAGAATGATCTATGTGACAGTTCCAGGGTCACATGATGGACTAGTTGCATCAGCCTGGTGAGACTGCATCAGCCATGACTCAGCATCTGTTCAGTGATTGGCTGTATGTGTGTATATATTCTGTACAGTTCTCTGTGTGGTTACCTATTGCCTGGTGAAGCATTTTGTTGGACAGAGAGCCAAATGCTAAGCCTTGTTGGATTGTGTAAATTCTGTAAATAAACTATATATAGCTCTGCAAAAACAACAGCATGTGCACCACTTCTTACTTCAAATACTGTCAGGGTTATGGGCCCAGAGTGGATGCTGTGCTGAGCTGTGGAGTATCAACCGGTGTTGGACGAGGTGTGCTCCTGAAACAGCAGCAGAGTGGATATCTGCAGGTGACATAGAATTGGATTTACAGTCCAGTGGAGAAGACAATGTGTCTCCCTCTGACCATGAGGAGTCAGAGATATCGGAGGAGAGTGACCACAAAATATCTAACAGTGAGTACAGCATGGTGCAGGCAGCTACTGCCTGGCTGGTTGACAAACTGAATCATGAAACCTATTCAGTTTGGTCGCTCCGCATGGAGCACTACTTAAAGAGGGAGTCATTGTGGACTTATATATCCTCTCCCCCTCAAGCCCCGACCGCTGAGGATACAGTCAAGATAGAGAAAGCCTCAGCTACTATCGTACTCAGTATTGCTGATGATCAGTTGATTTATGTCTTGGGGAAAGCCTGGCGAAGCATTTTGTTGGAGAGAGAGCTGAATGCTAAGCCTTACTGGACTGTGTAAATTCTGTAAATAAACTGTATATAGCTCTGCAAAAAGGACAGTGTGTGCACCACTTCTTACTTCAAATACCGTCACCCACCTCTCCCCAGCAGGGTTTAAACAGACCCTTAGACACTGTTGGGGAGAGGTGAGGGGCACACACTTGCTCTCCAAGCCCCAAATTTGGGGTTCAGCATACAGGTGCATATGGCTTCCCACCCACCTCTTCCCAACAAGGTTTAAAAGGACCCTTAGATGCTACTGGGGAGAGGTGGGGGCTGCATGCTTGCACTCCAAGCCCCGAATTTGGTGCTTGGCATGAAGGCACGCACGGTTCCCCCCCTCACCAGCAGGGTTTAAAAAGAACCTTTAGATGCTGCTGGGGAGAGGCGGGAGCCTTCTCTCCCCAACGTGATGACCACTTCTGAGTGATGTCATCATGCTGGAGACTCCCCACCCCCTCCAGTAACACCCCCAAAGTCCCCCGCTGGGAACTTTGAGGGACCTGGCAACCATATCAGAGGCAGTACTTGCATGCCAGTAATTGAGGTGCAACAAGAGGAGAAGGCTTTGTCTTGTGGGCTTTTCCCTGCATGCGGGAGCAGCATGCAGTTGGCTACTGGGAAAAACAGAATGCTGGACTAGGTGGACCATTGATATAATCCAGCAGGGCTGCTCCTGGGTTACTTGCACTCATGGCAATGGGTCTCGTGCAGGAAAATTTTCCAGCAGTTTGTGCCCGATATCATTCTGTAAACAATTTAAAGAATTGAGATCTTAAGTGTATCTACAAAGTAGTACATGTAGCCTTCACTATCTGAATACTTGTTTGGTATGCATCTAGTTGTTACTACTTTGTCACAACTATAATTAGTCCAATACTGAAATGATATTATAGCATTTTCTGTACCACAATATAGTTGAAACTAAAAGAAAACAGCTAGAACACACCATGAATTGACAAAAGGTGGAGTATGTTTTTGCCTCTAGTGGCCTCTACTGGATGATGTAAGAATATCTTGCATACTGACACTGAACTGTCTTTCCCAACAGATGGTACCTTGTAGGATGATCAAAAGCCTATGAAGTGTCCATTTTAGAAAAAAATATTCAGTAGTTCAGTAGCATTTTGTAACATTTTTTTAATATATATATATATATATATTAGTTTTCCACAAACATATCACATGAACAGACAAAACACATAGGACCCGACATCACAAAGAACATAAAAAGGAGCACTTCTGGCCGGTTATCTCAGTGTTCCATATATGTTGTATACAAATTCTTTTATACATCTAACTGCTTTTTAACATGTATATACATTATGGAATTCTATATATTTTCTGCTGGTTAAAATGCTTATCCTTGCAAATAGTTTTCAATCCAATTATAAAGTCTTAACCAAGTTTCTTCAAAGATTTCTTCTTTTTTATCTTGTAATAAGAAAGTCAGCTTGTCAATTTCTGCCATTTCCATTAATTTATAGATTTTTTTTCTTTTGATGAAGTTTCTTCCTGTTTCAAATATTTTGCATACAAAATTCTAGCAGTTGTAATAACATGTACAGTCATAAATCTATCTGATCTTTATAACCTTCTGGTATTATATTCAATAAAAATAATTCTGATACAAATGGAATAATTATCTCTAACATTTTCTGTAATATCTCATGTATCAATGCCCAATATTTCTTGCTTTTTATACAAGACCACCACATATGGAAAAAGGAACCAATATTTTGTTTACATTTCCAACAGTTATTTGACATATTTGGATAGTTTTGCTAAAACCTCTGGTGTCATATGCCATCTATAAAACATTTATATATGTTTTCTTTATATGACATAGCTTTAGTTTATTATTTGTTTTCCATATCTTAGCCCATTGATCTAAATCAGTATTATGACCTATATTTTGTGACCATTTTATCACTGAGGACTTCACCACTTCATCTTGCATCTTTATATCCAATAATAATTAGAATTTTTTAATGAACTTTTCTTCTGAAGATGATAAAATCTTGTCTAAGTCTAATGGTTTTTCATAAAATTTCATAAAAATTTGTTTATCTTTAATATATCTAGAGCTGAGTTGTGCTCTTTCCCACCAATTCAAATATGTAGCATGATCTTGGAGAGTCTCTTGTGATTTTAAATCTTGACTAGTTCGATGCTGAAACTATATAGCACAATTTGACATACTGTAGCATAAAAGAAATGATGAAACCAGATGCCATGCTGAAGGAAGAGTATGTGTCAGCCAAAAATGAGCTACATACTGTTGCTGTTAGTGTCCCCTAGCCGTGGAGATAAGCATCTTATGCAGAACCTCCTGACCATAGGTTTACCCTGGTAGAATTAATCTGAAAATTTATCTGCCAGTACAAAAAAAATTATGCACATACAAAAATGTATTGTGAATAACATAAATACTGTAAAACAAGATTAAGTAGCACATCTAAGATGAACAAAGTTTATTTCAGCATAAGCTTTTGTGAGCCAGATCTTATTTCTTCACATGCATAGTAAGAAATGAAAACTTCACACTATTATACATGCACTTCATGTTCTTTGGACTTAAAATAAAAACTGCACCCACTTCATAAATCACAGCATTTATAACACTGCCACATCAGGCCACAATTTGCAGAAAAAATCAGGTCATGATGGGGTCATGACTTTTCATTATGTTGTCCAACAAAAAGAACTAAACATGTTGCAAATTTATATTAAACAAGAACTTCCTGTTAAGAGCAGTAGAAAAGAGCAAGAGTCCAGTAGCGCCTTAAAGATTAACAAAATTTGTGGCAGACTAACACAGCTACCCATCTTGATCTGTTAAGAGCAGTGCATTTATACCCCTTTTCTCCCCAGTGGGGACCCAAAGTAGATTCTATGATTCTCCTTTCCTCCATTTTAACCTCACAACAACCCTATAAGATACATTAGGCTAAACGTGTGTGACTTGGCAGAGTGAGGATTCAAACCTGGGCCTCCCAGATTCAAGTCTGACACTAATCAATAAACCTTGCTGGTTTTGGCCAAGCTTCTGAAAACAGTTGTAACATTTTCTTCCTTGGAAGTTTTTGAAAACATATCTGCTTGCTTCATTCCCAAATTTACTACTGAAGCAAGCATAAATATCTGAGGTGAATACAAGAATTCTGCATTCTACATCTTTCAAATGAACAAATAGAAGATTTCGACTCCAAGAGAACATACTGGAAAAACCAATGACTGGGGTCTCACAAAATGAACATTTTTTAACAGCTGGTGTGTACTGTGTATTTACATGGAGCAATACAGTAGCATTCTTGTGGGCAAGAAAGAAGATGCTTTTTAAATACCTCTCCTCTACAACTTATAATTAAACCTTTGCTGAGAAAGTCTAGATCTTCTAGATTATAAATGGCCGAAGTGTCAATCAACTACTGTATAATTTTCATTTTGAAGTTAAATGCCAGGATTGCAATAAAACACAGGGTGCAGTGCCAGAATTAAATGCCTACCTTGACTCCAATATGAGCCTACACTTGCTTTTTCAGCAGTTTGTAGACTTGCTAACACATTACATTTATTCCAGGCTAAGGTTCTTCACAAGAAGGCAGGAGCACCAAGCTTTTACTTATTTCACAAGTAGTGTACAAATATTGTATGTTTCTGTAGTAAATAACATAGTATTGTTCCACCAGAAGTAAGTTCCTCCTGCATTATTATAGGGAACGGAACAAGTAAAGGCTAGAAGGTATGCTTCTTAGCACAGTGCTTTCAGATTATCAAGCTGATTCATTACAATATCTTGTGGAAACCCTAACACCGACCCTGTAAAGCAGGTATCATTCCCATAATGAAGAGGGAGACTGCTTCAGAATACCTGATGAGATTATGGCAGAAGAGTCAAACTTTAACCACTGCTATATCCACATGCAACATATATATGTTGACTTTGGATTATGTTAATTTGGTTCCTTCTTATAAGATTGTGCTACAGTTTCCACTGCCATTCCAGTTGGGTATTCAAAATGGTGGGACTTATCCTTTCCTAATAGTAACCCTCATGTAAATAAAAGGCATTTGCAGATCTCAAGTGTAGATCTCAAGGTAGATCTTGACTACCTGGGGTAAACAGTAATTTGAATGCTAAACACATAGGCCCCAATCTGGCTAAAGTTAATTGTGACTAAAGATTAAATAATATCATTACTTGGGGGTAAACCATTGTACTGACTGGTATTCATTTTTGAGTAAATGCGTAGCAGCTTGGGCCACACTTCCCATTGAAAATTCATAGTAGATTGTTTTGCCCGTATTAAAGCAGGAGGCTTTGTGCCTGATTAAGGAAATGTTAATAGAATGGCTTGATTCTTGTGTAAAAGCTGAGTGGTAAAGAAGAGGGAGAGAATTTCTGAGGAAGATCTAATATGAATCACTTCTGAGGAAGATCAACTATGAAATGGGCTTACGTCTAGTTGCTCATCAACTTACTGCAGAAGCTGTTCTACAATACCACAAAGATGGGACTTTTCTATGTGATATATAAGGACCATTTGTATTTTCACGAACTATAAAATACAGTAGTCACAAATCACAGTAATGCCTTATACTAAAACAGAACATTGGTTCTTCAAGGTTGGTACTGTCTACCCGGAATGGCAATGGCTCTTCAAGGCTTTCTGGTAGAGGTCTTTCACATCACCTACTGCATGCTCTCCCCCCCCCCTCCACAAAGGATAGGGTTTTATTAAAGCACAACGTTTATTTATGACAGGTTTATATGATCGCTGACTATTCAATTGTCTATTTAAACATGCTCCTTTTAACTGCAGATACCAGGGATTGAACCTGGGACCTTCTACATGCCATGTAGATGCTATGCCACTGAATCACAGCACATCCCAAATCCAGTACTTGCACTTTAAAAAATAGATTGGAATGTTAACTAGGGATGGGCACAAACCAGCTCACAAACTAAAGTTCATGACGAATTTTGGCTGGTTTGCCAACTGATGTTTGTGGCAGGTCAACCAACACAAACTTTCCAGCTGTTCATGAACAGCTACATTTCCAGACAGACCATTTCCACTCCATCTAAATGTTCACAAAATTTCAAAACAGGGGTGTGGAACTTGGAGATCATGTAGAGAAGCATCCAGGGGAGGTCCCCTGTGACTTTGATGTCTCTAGCTTGGACAGGATCTGTTCTATACGCTCCTGAACTTTTTGAACCTGGCCATCAAAATGACCATCTGTGGCAGGTTCAGGAGAGTACAGAATGGATCCTGTGCAAGCTAGAGCCACCAAACTTGCAGGGAATCTCTGGCTGACTCTCCGCTACCTGCTGTCCAAGTTTGGTGAGGATTGGATTTACAAGGTTCAGGTTACAGCCCCCCAAACAAGGTGCCCCCAGAAAAGTGTTTACTGGGGGAATGACAGGCAGTCCCCTGCCAGTCACGAACCTTGCAAACCGATTTGTTTTGCCCCTAAAAGTTTGTGACAATTTGTGGTGTGCAAACTAGGCATTCCATGAACCAAACTGCATTTTCCCAGTTCGTGCCCATCCCTAATGTTAAACCTTCTCACCAATGGGTTATCATGTAATTAATTGACCAGTGCTTAACTTAATGCACAAAGATATATATTAGTCAAAGGCCCTGGCCACACGGGCTGGATAACGCGGGGGAGGGGGAACATGGCTTTTTGCGGCGGCGCAATTAAATGTGCGAGAACGTGATCAGATCCCGCCGTGGCAACATCGAGGTTTCTTTGTCCCAGAGCACCCTTGATGCATGGCAAGGAGTGCACTTGCGTGATCACACGTAAGTATCCCGTCGATGGTCTACTAAACTGCTAGTAGACCATCCCCCGGGTTTTTTTACTCCGGATTTTTGGGTGGCTGCTACGGGTCATCGACGGTTGTGTTACGGTTCCCAGATGTTGTCCTGTGATCACGCCCCGAAACTCCGCATCACTTTCGTATCTCTCCCGCCGCAAATTCTCCATGTGACCGGGGCCAAACAAAACTTTTCATTGCTTTTGTTCAAAATGAAGATTGCTATGCATGTAATAAAACATGTACTTGTATTAATGGTTACATCTGTTTCCATCACAGTTACTGCACTATTAAGAACTGGTCTGCAGCACTGAACCTGTGTATATAGCCAAGTAAGACTCTCCTCAGACATGCATTAATGTTGAAATTTAAATATCTGGAGAGGTTCTGATCTATAGCTAGATTGCAGTAATATTCCATCTATTAGTATACCCCACAATCTGAAGGGGAAAGCTAGTTGAGGAAGACAAAACCTTGGCTGATGAGCATCAGTGCTCTGTGGATTCCAATGATGTTTCATTAGACCACAGTTTAACATTAGGATAATTCCTAGAACTGGATGTGAAACGTGAAATGTGACCAACGTAAATGATTAGAGGAAATGTTGGTTTGGGTTTTTTTTTACCTTGGCTTGCTTAGAATCATTTAACATAGCTTATTAAAGTAACCTTTATAGTAAAATATTGTACATTATGCAAATAATGTACTTTGTGGAAAATCTTGTAATTCAAATGAACATTTAAAAAATAGCAGTCGTGATAAAACAGAAACTTGTATGAACTGTAAATAGTGCAAAGTACAGCGTAACCTTTCTCCTCAATATACAGATTTCAGGGCTCTTTTTGTAGCAGGAACTCCTTTGCATATTAGGTGACACATCCCTAATGTAGCCAATCCTCCAAGAGCTTACAGTAGCCCCTGTAAGAAGAGCTCTGTAAGCTCTTGGAGGATTGGCTAAATTAGGGTGTGTCACCTAATATGCAAAGGAGTTCCTGCTACAAAAAGAGCCCTCAAGATAGTCCAAGAACACAAAAACTAAACCTCATAAAATCTGGAGTAATTTACTAATCTATAACTATTTGTGTTGTAAACTTGTCTGGAGCTGCAAGAGCCTTGTAAAATATGATTACATTTTTAAAAACTTAATTACATGTGGAAAAGGTTCATTTTCTTGCGATGTGATTTCTCTGGTAGACATGAATGAATGTGAAAAATAATCAGCACTGTAGTAAAGTTCACATCAAACCTATAATGTAAGCAAAACCTATCAAGTACATTAAAAAAGTAATATAAGACTGCACATTTCAGCTTGCTTGGGTACATCTTTACTAGTCTGTTCAGATTGCAGTTATAACTCATCATGCCTTGCTGCAATTCATTGCAACACAAGCAAGTCTTATGTTCTTAACAGCAAATGCAACAAAACATTTCAAAACATTTTAAAATATTTATTTGGACTGGATCCTTTTCTGCTGATACTTTTGGTTCATGGTTTTTCTACTTAAAATTATTTCAGAAACACATCAGATCTGATTTTTAAAAAAACTCTTAAAAATAGAACAACATGAGACTCTTTGGGGGACAGGAAGAACAGAATGGGAAAGCAAGAGGGAATAATTTTTCTTAAGGCAAGATAAAGTGAAAAACATTCCCTTCCTCTGTGATACAGGTATGAACACAAACACGTTTTAAAGCGATAACGCTATCATTTCAAGCCAAAGAATAAGCTCCTTAACCATATGAACACCCCCAGTCAGTACGGTGGTAAACACAGAAAGAAACAGGATTCTACACAATAACCCCTAAGCAAATCAGGGACCTTATGAGTGGTTGCTATACATGCATGGTTCTTCAAGGGTTGTTTGTAGCAACAGCACCCATCAGCTATTGGGGAAGGCCAGTAAAAAGCTGGATATAAAGTTTCTCCCCTACTCCTCGCTCTTTACTCAACAGCTGATCAGAATGATTGATACTTACCCGACAGGACTGTGTTTGTACCCAGTTAGGCTGGGGTAAAGTTCTTAATGACTACCTTCAAAAAGAATACTGTCTGTCTAAGGTTTTTAGGATTGAGCCACAAGGTTGGAAGGTCAAGGATATTTAATCCATTAACCTCTCCTAATACGATCATTTAAAATTTAAACACACACACACACAAGTTGAGCAGAGCCAACAAAATTCATAAGGGGCATGAACAATGAGAATTCCAGGGAGAAAGGAAGGGATCACCATCCTTCCGTCTTCAATGTGATCATTGTGAGGGAAGGAATTTGGGATCAGAGGCTACTTGCTGAAGACTGCCATCTCTGAGCCCATTTTCTGTCCCCCTGCGGTTGTAATGGAGGGGGAAGGGCTCAGCTTTGCTACATCCTCAGAGCAATCATGTGGGTGGGATCTGAAGCTTTTTGTGCTGGCTAATAAAGCAAACTGTGCTCGCTGCCTTCTGCCAACATTATTAACTCTGCATCCCTGATCAAGGCTACTATGGCATGCTATCTTTCCTACCATGGATATTCCTAGGCAACAGAGGGAAGTGTGCATGTACCACTCATGTCCTGGGAGGCTCATTCTAATCCTCCACATATTCTCCTACAAGGCAAGGGAGGATGTACCATTGGTAGCAATCCCTGTATGCCTTTTACCATTTTGGTTCCCCATGTAGCATCTGCATGCAAAGAATTCACTTTTCTTAATTACACACAGCCATACCAGGGTGTTAGGAGTGTCTAAAAGCACATCTTCTACCTGAGAGCTGCCTCTCTGTAAAATAATACTAATTATTCCAGACACATTTTAGCATGGCTAATTGCCCTGCAAATAGAATGATCTCTGTATATCCCAAATATTTGGAGCAGGCCTGCTTTCAAAGAGTAATACCCATTTCCAGTAAGATTAGAGATTTGGTAGAGAAATCCATTCTATACATAGTTTCACCAAGAAAAATGGTTTGAAACTATATAATTCATGACCCCTAATACAGAGTCAGTTGTGGAAGAGCAATGATATTTACAATGATTGTAACACTTCATTACAGTATATGTGAAATTACATTTTTGTTGTTACAGATGGAAAGGAATTTAGGGAAGGTGGAGGTGAGAGGAAGGTTTACAGTGTACATTTTAAAATGGCATAAGGCAATTCAGTCAGAGTCTTCATCATCAAGATATTCTTCTGCATTACTTAAAGTTCGCATGATGTCTGTAAAGAAGAAACAACACACAATTATTCATTTTGGTACAGCTAAATGGCAATGGAGGTGACAACCATCGTGTGAGGGATATGATAAAGCAATCTGTTGTATCACAAAATTTGTGAGGGATCCTATAACCCACTTTTGCTTTCTGCTAGGCTTCTGTTGCTTTAAAGTCATCTGACTGGCCTGTTAAGGATTCTTCCCAATATCACCTGAAACTCAATTAACTGTAACCATCCTCATGGCTGCACAATTCACAAATTGCTGCTTGCACATCCTAATGTTGTCCTAGCTCTCCGAAAAATGGCTGAATCAAACTGTTCTCTGAGCATCACATGTTCTGCGACAATCAGGGTATTCTGTTTTAGGTGTCACGTATCCCTACTAGTCTATAAATCCTTGCTGACTTCAGTTCAATATAATCCCTGTTTGCAGTGAAGACACCTTCACTAATCTCATCTCAGATTGCAGTTTTTTGCAGCTGTTTCAGAGTGTGATCTGTGGACCTTCACAATTAATTTAATAAAGGGATACCTGGGAATGCTTGGAAAGGTATACTTGGAAAATTGGGGAAAACCCCTTCAAATCTTACCTTGTCCTTTTTTCTTTTTAAGCAGGGAAGCGCATGCGGCATTAGTAGCCATGTCAAAAGCCAATTTTTTCTCATTGTTTCTTAAATCTGTTCTGGCTTCTTTATGAAAACAAAAGCCAGGAATTTGTTAATTCACGGAATCAAGAAAAAAGATTTCACACATTATATGGTCGCTGAGGATATTTCTGGTTTAAAATTGAAATTCTGCCCCACCCCGTAACTTCGAATGAAAAGCATATGAGGTTTTCACCACAGAGATGAGAAAGGATAGAGGGCCACCATTTGTTCCCACCAAGAATCAAAATCAGTGACAGTTTTTTTTTTTTTTACCAGAAATTCATTCTAGTCTTCTGCTATGTATAAATTTGCTGATTACCACAGCTAGCTCAGTGAAATAATTTGTAGTATAATTTTGCTGAACTTTACAACAAAACTAGCATTGCCCCATCCTTCTTTTTAAGTGAACAAAAAGATCAAAGAGCCATGTTATAGATGAACATGCAGATTTTATTTCACAAGATAAGCTTCAGAGGTAACAGCCAGTGTCACCAACTGCTTGGAGGGGAAAACCCCCCATTCTGTCCCTTTCATAGAGGCTTAATGGGATGTTATTTACCTCCATGCCAGGAAGCAGTTGCCCATTTCTACACATTAAGCCTCTGTTGAGGAGACAGGACATTTTTCTTCAGAGCTGCTGGCAACTTTAGTAGTAGTTAAGGCTCACCAGCACAGATGGCATTCATATGGGTAGATCTATTCAGGGTTAGATCTATACAGAATCCTACTTTGCTCTGTCCAGTGGCATTTACTCCCAGGAAAGTTTTCGTAGGTTTGCTCTGTAACAGTGAGTTTAGATGGGATTGCATTTTGGGTAACTAAATGCACGTCTTGGCTGTGACCATGTAAATAATAATGCAGAATACACAAGAGACTTCCATCTAAATCTCCTTAAGGACCAATGAACTTTGACTTCAGACCTCACTGAGAAATGCTATCCATGGAACTTTTCATGGTTAATGACGGAAGAATAATCAATGACTTCTTTGGATCTGAACTCAAGATGCAAATCAGAACTGCATTGCAGAAGACAAAATAAACCTAAGAAATCAACCTAGGTTGCTTCCACACCAAGGATATTTTCCATAGAGGTCAGGTTGCTAATGTGATGGTATGGAAATCACCCCTGCAACAGGTATTTTGGATGGCAGAGAGTAATCTGTTTGCTCTCCACTGTTAGATGTGGTTCCCCTTCCACACCCAGTGTGTACTGAAGCCCCCCCCCCCAATGTTCCCAAGTGACCCTCAGGATTCTCTGCCTTTTCAAACACCAGGCTGAGGTGTAGAGGATTCTCTTCTTTAAAAAAATGAACAAAACCTCCAGGTGTTTACAGAGGCATCTCTGGACATCCCAGCCTGCCCTGTTGTGCGACTTCCCAAATAGGGACAGGCATGAACCAGCTCACAAACTAAAGTTCTTGATGAATTTTGGCTGGTTTGGGGTTCACAAAGCAAAGTTCATGGCAGGGCAACCAGCACATGCTTTCCACAAACTTTCAAGTTGTTCGTGGCGCTTCATGAATGGATACATTTCCAGACAGACTCTCTCTGCTCAACTGAAATGTTCACCAAACATCAAAGCAACCGGGGAGAGGCAGAATTGTCCAGCTAATAGGGGCCCTCCAAAGCTTAACAGGCACTGGTGGCTGCCAATAACTGAGTTCCCATTCTGCATTATGGGATCAGAATGCTATATATACCTTCAGCTTCGTACCCTCTCGTCTGCTGGCTGTTGGCAGTTAGACAGAGAGGCAGGGAACTTGATAAAAGCAGATCACATTCATTTATTCCTGACAGTGAACACCTCTCCCCCCTGGGGTTTGGGTGTTAGGTAATAATAATTATTGTATGGCAGTGTTTGTAGTACAGCCAGGAGATCCTAAGATTGTCTGGAAGCCACTAGTTCTAGCTCCTTTAACATTATGCACCACTAGGTGGTGAGCTAGACTTGTTTTTAAGGCAAGAGACGTTTCAGAGATGGTTTGCCATGGCCTGCTCTGCACCACGCCCCTGGTATTCCTTGGCAGTCACCCATCCAAATACTAGCAAGGTCCGACCCTGCTTAGCTTTCAAGATCTGATGAGATCTGGCTAGCCTTGGCTGAGGACCCACATTTTATACCCTCCTGATTGTGAACCCCCCTCCCCTGCCCAAGTTTGGGAGTTAGGTGAACTCAGTGCTCTGAGCTACCCTGTCTCTTTGTTCATGCCAAGCAGTGGGAGGCTGAGAATGTCTCTGAACACTGATGGAAGGGCAGGAGAGGAGACTCATTGCCATGCAAGAGGGGTTGGACCACATGACAGTTTTGCGTAACCAGTACTCCAGAGGATCGGTGTTGGCAGGCTCAGGGGACTTGGTAACGTACTCCCTCATCATCACCTCTGCCATTGCCCGCCTGGCATCCCCACAACTGCTGATCTCCCAGTTCACCACTGACAACCAGTAATGGGCTTCTCCCTGGTTGGGGTGTTTGAGGCAAAGGTGCTAGGCCGTGGCTCCTCCTCCCCAACCTCTTCCACCCTCTGTTCTCTCTGGTCATGGCTGCTGGCCTGTAGCCTCCATGCTTCTTTGCAAAACTCACTCTACATTCAGGAGAGCAATGCTGCCTTTATTCTGGGGGTCACAGATACAGATACAGCTTGTACTCCCCTTTACTGCAGAGAGGATGCAACCTGGAGGTGATGCCCACCTGCAACCTCTTTACGAAGGCCCTGACCCATGGGAGAACAGCCATCTCCTCAGAGCCTGGCTCCAGGACAGACGCAAGTGCCTGGTCCAGCCCTCGAATCACAGGGATGACTTGCCCCAGACTTGCCACTCAGCACATTAATGGTGTCCTGGAGAGCTTGAAGACATGCACCAATTGAGAGAGGATCAGCCAGTTATTGGAACTGATACTGAGCTCCTCTTCCCTGTGCAGGATGGTTACAGAGAAGATGACATTCTGCACTGTGCTCTTAAGCTCCATCAAATGCGCAATCATGGCAAAGGTGGAGTTCCTCATCCCCCTCCCCCTGCCTTTCATGCAGCAGACGGGCAGACTTGATGCGGCATGAGAAGTGGGTGGCCAGGCGCCAGCAGATCTTGAGCAGGGACTGCATCTCAAAGAGGGCCTTGACAGTGCTCCCCAGTCCCAGAACATCCTTCACCAACAGCTGAAGTGTGCACCAGACAGACAATGCCCTTGCATATCTTTCACTGCTGCTGGCACATTGGTGCTGGTGTCTGTGACCATGTAGCCGTGGACAATGTTGCTGCCGGCCACCCACTTCCTCAGCAGTGATGTTTTCCACTATGTGGTCTGCATGCATCCCCTGCACATGGAGCAGAACCACTTTGTAGCCTGGTGGCAGGACTGTCCCCTCCTGGGGCCTGAGCCGTGCCCTGACAGTCTTGCTGGCTGTTCCAGAGATCTGCCATGAAGTGCACAGTTCTGCCTTGCACTCTAGAGAGCTGAGTCTTGACCATCGCCACTGCAGCCAACAAAAGGTTATGTCCTTCATGAGGGAGAAGGGTTGGCCATCCACAGCAATCATCTCACTGACGAAGTGAGTGACTGTTTCCTGGGCCCGCCTTAGCTGTTTTGACCTCTTGGAAGGTGGCCCACCTTAATGTCCCACCCACTGCAGCCCAAGTGTGGGGAGTCTTTCTTAGAGGGGCCTCCTACTCCCCCTCTGCTTCTCCCTGCTGAGAGAAAGTGGGCCTCTTCTTCCTCCTGCTGGCTGCCACTCTTTCCTCTGGTAACAACATAGTTGAGCGCACCCTTTGCCAGTACCTGTGGAGGACGGAGGAGGACAAGTGTTGGGGGGGTCTGAGCCCCTCCAGACATGGGTGTGGCACACCTGGCACACGGGAGTTACTGGGGAGAGGGTGAAACGAGTACCCTTTGCACCTACTTTCACTCTCGTGGCACACAGAGGGGTTCACACTCAGGAGGGGTGGGAAGGTATACATGTGGGAGACCTTTTTTGAGGGTCCGTATCTGGGACCCCAGAAGTGTAATCTTCCCCCAACTTGGAGAGATTGTAAGGGAGCAGGAGGCAGGGTGAGGTTCCCTGTGCACTGCATTTGTGTAGCTTGCAGGGGGTCCATGTAGAGGAGGATCAGGGGGAGGTCCATTGTGAGTCTGATGCCTCTATCTTGCACAGAACCCATTCTATACACTCCTGAACCTCTTGAACTTGCACCTGTCATTTCCCTAGAAAGCACTTTCCTGGGGACACCTTCATTGGGAGGCTGTAACTCAGACCCTGTAATTTCAATCCTCAACAAACCTGGAAGGCACGTAGAGGAGAGTCAGCCAGAGATCTCTTGTAAGTTTGCTGTCTCTAGTATGCTGGGGGGGAGGGGGGTGGCGTTCTACCACATCATGAATCAAATCAGTTTGTTTGGCACCTAAAAGTCTGACAGTTCATGATTACCCAACCAGGCACACCATGAACCACAAACTGAACCGCATTTTCCCAGTTCATGCCCATCCCTATTCTCAAATGAAAGAGTAATTCCAACAAATGAAAAGAGTGACTAGCTCTTCACCAAAGTCCTGCAATTACACTGTTTCCCCTTCAGCCCATGCTTATAGTATCCTACCCAAAAAATACCATTTTACATGCTTAAAACAGATTTCTCACATGGAAGGAACAGACTGGTAATAATGTGGGCAGAAAGAGAATATGATGGAATGCAAACAACCCCCCAGCCCCCAAGCTGGATGGCTGAGACATGGGAAATTTTTGCTGTGAAAGCAGCTATGTTTATAACAAACTGAACATGTAAATATGTGTCTGTGACAGAGCATGGATGGATCAGTACCTTTTGCCAGCAGCAATTCTACAATATCTGCATAGCCTTTCCATGCAGCAGCATGCAAAGCTGTATCTCCCAATTTATTCTGTGGAGACAGAAGGAAAATAACTAGAGTTAAAACATAACAAAAAGTGATCAATGCCAATGGCAACTAACTATATTAATGCGTAAGTAATACTTACCTGTTGGTTTAGTTCTATGTTTGGCTGTGTCAATAGCACTTCCACTATGTCTACATAAAGAAAAAAAAAAAAAAAAAAGGGGGGGACCTTGTGAGAAACTGGAAATTGCTTTCTTGTACTCAAATTACAGCATGGAAGTCAACATTCAGACCAGACCAGCTAAAAATCCCCATATTATTAAAAGCCCATGAGAATAGAATTGGTAAAGTACCTAGGAAAAAACAAAATATAAAAGCGGATGATATACATCTCTTTTCTCCTCTCCTTCTCACTTCCTTGAGTATCAGCCTTCATAACTTATATTTTCTATGTTGTTAGGATTAAGAACACTTGCTTTAGAACAAGCTTTGTTTTTTATTTTACAGGTAGATTACGCACTTAAAAATTAATATTTTCCCTAACTCAAATTGAATAATCTAGGAATTCAAACGCTGTTACTGGTACCAAGTAGTAGCTGCTCTATTAACTTGGGAAGCAGAGAATACAAGTAAATGGTTGGCCATATTGATTATGTTCCAAAATACCTTTATGTCCTCCATGGCATGCCCAATACAAGGCTGTGCTTCCAGCTTTGTCTAATCCATTGACACCAACTCTGTTATCCAAACACTCCCTCAGCCAGCTCAAGTTTCCTGAAAGACAAAACTTGTATTTCACATAACACTGCTTTGTCAGGGGTGGAAACTAGTCAGAGGGTCAAAATACTGATTTTACTGACCAAAATTCCAAAAAAACCTGACCAAATACTGACAAAAAACTGACAAATTACTGAACAATTTGATGTCAGCCTACTGATAAGCTAGTGTTTTAAATGTAAAACTAGGACTTCATTAAAAATTATTTTTATATGGCCTCCTCTATCCCCATAGCCATTTCTATAGTTAGATGTGACCCAGATAAAAGGATTGAACACCTTTTTATTGATTTTTTTAATGAATAGAGGACAATGTTTTCATTATTGTACAAAATTTAAGGCAAAAAAAGATTCCCTTTTAAAAATAATCACATACTGCAGATAATAAAACAGCAAAAACATATTAAAAACCAAACATAAAGTAATAATTATGACAACAAAACATAATTACTGTAAAGTAAGACTTGTCTTTGCTTTTACTTTATCTTTGTTTTTTTGATGAAAAAAGAACCAGCCAGCAGCCTGCCATCCCTGGTGGAACCTGTGTCAGGCTGGGCATTGGAACACCCTAGACTGACTGTCCACGTGATTTCAATGTCCATGCAGATGATGTGCCCTCCACTCAGGCGACAGATGACACTAGGACTCTCCCAATATTTAACAACTCCCACCGGGCCAGACACACGCTCGATCTGATCTTCATGGCAGGGGTCACAGTGGCCTGGGTCACTGCCTCAGCAGTGCCATGGTCGGACCATCATTCCCTGAAGGTCCATCTGAATGTTTCACCCTGACCCTGTTTGGGTGGTGAACAGTTTTCAGCTCGCCTGTGGAGTCAAATGGACCCTATGTGGCTTCAAATGGCCCTGCGGGATCCGATGCCCCCTGGCAGCTTGTTAGATGACCTTGTGGAGGATTGGCACAGCTGATTCTCAGTAGCCATCGATGAGATTGCTCCCCGACGCCCTCTGTGCCCTCACTCTAGCCTGGCTCCTTCATTTACCCAGGAGTTGCAGCTGATGTTGCAAAGGCTAAGATGGCTAGAGAGACAGTAGCGGTGCGCCTCTGACGAAACCACAAGAACATCTTATAGGACGTTTATAAGATCCTATGAGATGGCAGTTAAAGCTGCTGAGAATATTATGCGGCCACAATTGCATCTGCGAGCTCATGCCCAGCCCAATTATCTCTCCTTATAAATAATTATCTTTTGGTTTCAAAAGATTCCATGCGCTCCCATTGGCTGTAAAATGCCCTCCCTCAGCCATTGGCCCATCAGCCACCACTCAAGAGCACTCGCGTGCCATTGGCCGGGTGCTGGGTCTGCTCCTCTTCCCCACCCATTCCCCCTGGTAGACAGCTCTCTCTCCTGAGGAAGACAGTTCTCTTGACTCCTGTGAGGGACTAAGTCCCCTCAGTGGCTGTTGGTAGGCAGCCACGCTTGGTTCTGTGAGTAAAAAAACAAAGGACTTTCAGCATAACCCCCTCCCCTGCCCATAACCCCCTCCCCAACAGCCACTTTCCTGTCAGAATAAATGGAAAAAGGCTCTTTCTCCTGCTTAGCTTCAGCATGGCTGGCTGGCTGGCTAATGAGGTGGGCCAGCAACCATCAGACCATTTTCTTCAACTCCCCGCTGTGCGGCTGACTTTCCCCTAGGGAGAAAATGGTTGCTTTAGAGGGTAGATTCTATGGCATTATACCCTGCTGAGTCCTTCCACACACACCCCAAATGCTGCCCTCCACAGGATCCACCCCCCCAAATCTCCAGGTATTTCCCTAATCAAAGTTGGCACCTGTACTTTCTCCTCTGTCAGTAAAAGGCCCTTTCCACACCTATGTTGGCCTTTGGGAGAAAACTCATTGGGCCCAGTCCTGATCAGGTTTCCAACTCCAGGTGGGCAATTCCTGGAGATTTGAGGGATGGAGCCTGGAGAGGGTGAGGTTTGAGGAGGGGTGGCACCTCAGACAGGTATGATGCCATAGACTCCACCCTCCAATCCAGCCAGTCCCTGATGGGGAACCATTGTTGCCAATCTCCAGGTGGGGGTTGGAGATCACTCAAAATTACAACTGCTCTCTAGGAGGGATGGGGGAGGAGATGGAAAACTAAAGGTAGGTTGATGGTTGGCTGGGAGGGAGATAGGGTTGTCAACTCCAGGTTGGGAAATTCCTGGAGATTTGAGGGGTCGAACCTGGAGAGGGTGACTGTTGAGGAGGGGTGGGACCTCAGGCAGGTACAATGCCATAGACTCCACCCTCCAAACCAGCCACTCCCTCCTGGGGAACCAGTGTTACCAATCTTGGGAGTGGGCTGGAGATCACTCAAAATTACTACTGCTCTTCAGGTAGCAAAGATCAGTTCCTCTGGAGAAAATGGTGGACTCTGTCATGATACCCTGCTGAGATTGCCACAGCAAATTGTCACTGAGTGCCCAAAGCTGGGGCACTCTCCCAGAGCCTCTTTTTAGAGCCCGTTGTATTTATTTCCACAACGGGCCTTATTCCTAGTTTAGAATAATTCGGTTTATGACTGTTCTGCCACAAGGCAGACCGAATGTTAGGGAATTGGACACTGACTGTGAGGCCTTTGCAAGCTATTTTGCAGAAAAATTCCTATCACTCCGCTGTGACCTCCCTACCACAGTTGAGACAGTAAGTGAACTCGAGGCTCTGTGCACGTCTTCTAGTCAGATTATGGATTATTTCAGTCTGCTTGGCCTGGAGGAAGTTGACAAACTGCTCTTAACTGTACACCCTAGCACATGCTGCCTTGACCCGTGCCCATCATGGGCTAATTAAAGCTGGCTGTGATGGGTTTCGAGATGCCCTAAGGGAGATTATCAACAAGTCCCTTTCGGAGAGACAGTTCCTTAGGGCACTCAAGGAAGCTTTGGTTTGTCCTCTCCTGAAAAAGCCATCTGGATCTGTCCGAATTGGCTAATTACTGGCTAGTGTTCAATTTGCCCTATTTGGGCAAAATAATTGAGAGGGCCATGGCAATTCAGCTACAGAGCTTTTTGGATGACACTTCCATTCTAGATCCTTTCCAGTCCAGTTTCCGCCCAGGACATGGGATGGAGACAGTACTGGTTGCCCTCAGGGATGACCTCTGGAGGCATCTGGATTGGGGTGGATTGGCAGTGATGTTGCT
This sequence comes from Gekko gecko, assembly GCA_029375565.1. Classification (NCBI taxonomy): domain Eukaryota; kingdom Metazoa; phylum Chordata; class Lepidosauria; order Squamata; family Gekkonidae; genus Gekko; species Gekko gecko. Next base: position 116,422,419 of record JAPDNY010000007.1, read on the forward strand.
ATTGCACCTGGCAGTGGCATTTGACATCGTTGACCATCAGTTACTGATCCACCACCTTGCCGACACTGGAGTCCAGGGGCCTGCCTTGCAATGGCTGGCTTCCTTCCTTCAGGGTCAGGGACAAAGGGTGACACTAGGGGAGCATCTATCCCAAAGGCACCCACTGATTTGTGGAGTGCTCCAAGGGGCGGTGCTGTCCCCAATGTTATTTAACATCTACATGTGGCCCCTTGCCCAGGGGCATGGGCTGGGATGTCACCAGTATGCGGATGACACCCATCTCTATCTGTTGTTGGGCAGCCAGTCTGACTCTACACCAGAAGATCTAGACCGGGCGTTGCAAGCCGTGGCAGGTTGGCTCAGAGTGAGCCAACTGAAATTGAATCAGACGAACACGGAGGTCCTGTGCCTGAGACAGGGCGGCCCAAGGGTAGGGATCCTACTTATGACCTTCGATGGGCGCCATTGGTGCCAGTGCCAAAGGTTAGGAGCTTGGGAGTGCTCCTGGAGGCCTTTTACCACCTCCAGCTGATTAGGCAATTGGTTCCCTTCCTTGAATACAATGACTTGGCAACAGTGATCCATGCTATGTTCATCTCAAGATTGCACTTTGGTAATGCTCTCTACATGGGGCTGCCCTTGACCCAAATCCAGAAGCTACAGTGAGTGCAAAATGCTGTAGCCAGGCTTCTGATGGGCCTCCCTATGCGGGAGCACATCCATCCTGTGCTGAAAGCATTGCACTGGCTGCCTATACCATACCAAATTTGCTTCAAGGTGCTGGTACTTACCTTTAAAGCTCTTTATGGTCAGGGGCCTACATACCTGAGTAAACACCTTTCCCCATACGTTCCCCAGAGAGCACTGCATTCAGGGTCACAAAACTGACTGGCCTCCCAGACCCTAAAGATGCGAGGCTGGCCACAACCAGGGCCAGGGTCTTCTCAGTGGTGCCTCCATACTGGTGGATTGAGCTTCCAGAAGCGATCAGGGCCCTCGGGACCTTTTACAGTTCCACAGGGCCTGCAAGATGGAGCTCTTCCTCCAGGACTTCGACTAAGGAGCCACACCAAATAACACAAATAACTGAGAAGTGACAGTACAATGGTCCTTGGCCTGTTCTGCTGCCTAAATATAGAGACCAAGACAAGCCAACCACCAATATAGATCATCAGTTTACAATACTAGTATTAGTTCTGCCTTTTTAAAGCATTGTTGTAAGTACCTGATCACTTACTAGCACTTTATGATAATGTAGAGTTTTATTATTTGTTTTAAGATTGTGTATAATTTGTTACCTATATGTTTAATCTCTTTGTAAGATACCCTGAGCCCGCTCTGGTGGGGAGGACAGGGTATAAATTGAAAAAATAAATAAAGTTATTCATGAACTCTTTCATTTCTCAACAGTTTTCTGCACTGCATCCACAAGCATTTTTCCCCCTTGTCCTTTTCTTCCATTGCTTTCTCAACTCCTTCTAGCATGAGCTGTGCCATGTAAAATCCCACAATATCATAACTGAAAACAATCTATCTTCTCACTGGGAAGCCATCATGTTTCCCCAAAAATATAGTAATGAAAATGGAAAAACACCAACTGCATTAACAAAAATCAAAGAAATACTGAATTTACTGACCAATTTTTTAAAAAACTGACAAATTACTGACCAAGATGAAAAAACTGACTTTTACTGATTTTACTGACCATTTTCCACCCCTGATTTGTGTGTGTGTGTTTTTGGAGGGGGGGGGGATCATTCAGTGAAAGCAACTGGCAGACATGTTTTAATTCTTTTCAATACAGCACATGCCCCCCAGCAGAAAGTTACCAGATCATATCATTGTATGAATGAAATATCTTAAGTAAATTCTACTTTTCATTCTACATTTTTCTTGATAGCCAAAAAAGTTATGCACTTAAAACACCACTAAAACAGAAATCAATCAGGTGTTGTGTCCCAAAACGATTTATTTAAAGTATTTCTATCCCACTTTTCTGCTGATTACTGGGCTCCAAAGTGGCTTACATTAAATGCAGGTGCAGGCAAAAAGAAAAACACTTATTAATAAACCCCACATATCCAAAATATTTGCTAAACCAATTCACAATAGCAGCAACCCAGTCGCTTCCATCACATAGCTCAGCTTCCCTTCACAAAACATGCGGTGTACCGAGAAAAATTAGACTCCCTCTTTTCAATTGGAAAAAGAGTATCATGTTTAATCAGATAATTAATACAGAGACTGAATCATTTATCCAAAATACTGAGATCAGCAAAAGCAGACCAAAAATATTCTTTTCTTTAAAAATGAAGCAAATACTCCCCTCCCACACTTGTAGCATTTGTTTTTGTTTTAAATTCCGCCCACCAGTCTAATCATTTCCACTAATTCAATGAGAACAGACCAAATGGACTCAAAGTAATCTAAAGAATTACTGTCGGTCTTGCTGCTATTGCAACTACCACTACCAAACACATTTTTAGTGATAGCAATGTGCTACTGACTCAGTACATAAGCCCATCAAGACCTGCATACTACAGACCCACCTCTTTTGGCAGCTTCATGTAGTGGGTTGTCAATAGATTCTGCTTGTTCAGCCACTAAAAAAAAAAAGAAAACAAAAAAGACATTTCAACCATAAACAATTTATTTTTCTTGCTAAATGGCCCCAAGACAGAGGATACTATTTCTTCCCTCTATGTTCCTATGTGTTTAATATTTCTCAACAACCCACTGGACTAAAATATACCCTACAGAAACAAAACCTTTCATTCTGCTGTCAGGGGTTGAAACAGGAATGCAGTGGAACTGCACAGATTGAAGAGAAGCTGGGGAGATCCCGCTTACATGAAACTCCGTGGAATTTCCACAGGTACCCTGAAACTCTTGTGTTGGAGATAATGGTTTGCATCCATGAATCTCTTCTTCTAAGTGATGAGTTGTCTTCCATCCATACGTCTATATTCTATCGCTAAGATGTATTATGCAATACCAAGGGACAGAGTGATAAATATTTAGCAGAGTGGGATGGATAGTGGATAGAACAAGGTTAAAAAAACAACAACACATTGTGAATGATGCTGCCTGCAACAAAAGAGAATCCTTATGTTTTAAAATTTGGAACAAAAGCTAACTTTAAAAAATATGTCTTTAAATAAGGAATGGCTGACAATGGTAATCACAGTATTAATTTCTCAGTCCTAGGACAGTACTGTCCCTCCTTCAGCTTTTAAGCTGTATAAAGCCTGTGAATATTCCCTCTAATTTACCTTCCTAAAAATCTAATAATAAAATAGCATTAAAAATGCTTTATCAGCGAACGCAGAGTCCAGTGGCACCTTTAAGACCAACAAAGGTGCCACTGGACTCTAAATTTGTTGTACAGCTTCAGACTAACATGACTGACCAACTAGATTTATCAGCGAACTGTTCTGCCTCCACCAGATGGTGCACAAGAGCACACAGAAGTATATTTCCTCTAAGGGTCCAGTCACACTGCCGTTTTGATCGGGATTCGCTGCTGTTTCCTTGCGCATGTCAGTTTCATGTTCACACGCGCCAATCTGCCTCCCACCCCGAAGCAGGCTCACTCGCGCAATGATGCCGGGTTTTCCTGACCCCTGGAAAATCAAGTGTTTTCCTGGCACTTCCGCTTTGAATGTGCGATTTCGCCTATCTGGACAGCCCATCTTTCACAATGATTGCAATTAGGGCCGTCTGAATGCTCTTTGTGATTTTTTTTTTTAAAAGCTTCCGGTTTGAGCGCTTGAGCAAACATGCGCTTAATAAATCCATTTAACGTTTAATAATGGATTTATTAAGCACATGTTTAGTCAAGCTCTCAAACCAGAAGCTTTTTAAAAAAAATGCACAAAAGACGGCCCTGGAGGCGGGAACAAGAGGCGGGTGCTCTGGCAGCCTGGATGGGGCAGGCAAGGAGGATGGCGGAGACGGCAGACACGGCAGAGCCTGTTTTCGTGGGGCAATGGTGGCAGCGGCGGCACCCCCCCCCCCAAAGTGTCGGCAGCAGCCGCCCGAGCATCCCTCGTGGCCAGCAGGATGGCCTGGAGGGACGGCACAGCAGCAGGTGAGCGGGTGCTGTAAGAGAGGAGCTGGCTGCATCTAGTCAGCCCAATGCGAAGAAAAATGTTCCCGATTTAAACAAAGCGGGAACAAAGCACAATTACCTTTGCAGTGTGACCAGAGCCTAAGAGTGCATGCTCTTGAAGCAGCATTTTACCATGGATCAGTGGCTGCCAGCAAGGGGGCCGGGGACCCCTGTACAGTGTACAGAGTTACTGCAAGGGGTCCATGACTCCATATGTGCACTAAGGATTTCATCTTTTTGTCTATATGTAGTTTCTCAATCAATGGATACTAAATAGTACAATAAATAGTATCATCGGTGGGGGATTCTGCAAAAATGTTGGTGTTAGAAAGGGGTCCTCATACTTAAAAAAGTTGGGAACCACTGCCATAGACCATACCAAGTACTTATTTACTGGTGGCGAATTCTGGCATAATCTAGGAATCAAAATAGATGCTTGGAGATCTGTGACTGAATCTTCCCAGGAGTTTTTAAAGCCATTTGAAGACCTGACTGAGACTGGGGCAGCAACAATTTGGGGGGACACACACCTTTTCACCCTCAAATGGTTTCACTAATAAAAACTAAAATCCACTGCGGTGCTCTTAGGAAAAGAAACAAGCACATTGGAGAGGTAGTGCTTCAGTAGGATACTAGATCAACACCTGGTTTCTCTTGCAGGTATTCCTTTTAAAAGTCTACATAAAGGATCAATTCCTTTTTCTTCACACCCATGATATTGAGCTTTATCTTTAAAAGCAAAAGCAAGTCAAGACTATACCATAGTTGCTGGGAATCAGTCCAGTTCTGCCTTTACAGGTTCCCTTCCACCAATTTGTGTCACTCTAGAAGGAAAAGAATACAGTGTTGAAACAGGGAGCTACTATTTCACTAAAGCACCTCCCCCAACCGCTTAAGTAATAAGACACTAGTGGTTAATATATTGTGCTTTACAAACTCACCATATCAGAAATGTAAATTATGTCCCCTTCTTCAAAGTACAGTTCATCTGGCTGGAACAATAAAGAGACTGAATTAATGTGCTGATTTAAGGGTTTGCACATAAAGGATGGACAACATTTGAGGCTGACATCCAATCTTGAGCCTCCTGTCCCAAAAATCTTGACTGACAGTGCTTTAAGAAGAAATGGGTGTGGCCTCTTTCTCTCTTGCACCAAGGAGCAATGGCCATGTACACCAACTTTACAACTCACAGCAGCCTGAGGTTTAGAGACTGCTTTTCTTACAAACTCCACCTCTCCCTTCCCGCATGCAAGAAATTTTTAATTAAATGATTTTCACTTTTCATGCCTTTAAAAAAAAATCTTGTTCAAGCCTGCTATCCAAAACTAGATTAATGGGTCATGCTGAACTGAAGCATACAATTTTTTAACCTATCCATCTCCTGTGAAATCATTCACAAATGGATAAAGGCTCACACAAATGCACCCACACACCACAGACACAGCCTACCCCTTGCCTGATCTACCTCAAAGTCATCATGCTATTTACTGTTCTACTTCTTATGATGGCTAGCAGTGGTATCTTGTTTTCTCACACCTGGAAATATGTCATTGCTCCCTGGGCTTCAGATGACAGAGCAGCCATCTGTTCTGTGTTATAGGGAATTTCAATGAGCCCAATACAGACATCCAAAGCCAATTGCCTGGCCACCTCAAGTGAGTAAGGAGGATCATCTCACTGCATCTCTCTCTCAGATAGGAAAGAGAAAGAGGTGAACGAACAAGTCCAGCTGTTTTCATCCAGGTAAGCAAATATAGCAAGGCTGACTGGCATTCTTTCTGCCCATCTCTGGCAGACAGACAGACATAACCCAAGCTGTGTTATTTCAGTCAAGCAAATATAACGAACCTTTCAGAGTGTTCTCTTTTTTAATCAGTTTCTAAGAAAGACAGAAAGAGAAGATGAGCCTGTGCACAGTTTCTAAAGTGCAGTTCTGGAGGCTGTAGCTGGCCTGGTAATTTTCCTCTCAGCTTCCCAGCAGAATGGAAAGGGAGATCCGGGGGCAGCTGGGTGGGTAGAGTATAGCGCGGACAAGAACAGGTAGATAGTGGAACACTGAAGAGGGAGGTTCAAGAAAGTTATCAGTTGGTAGATGATCCCACTTGTTTGTGATTTTTTTTGTATTTACATAGATGCTTTCACCCTGATGTAAGGTGGCAGAGACCTAATATGGTAAAATGGTACCATTAAAAGCAGTGTTCCCTCTAAGCTGAGTTAGTGTGAGCTAGCTCACATTTTTTTAGCCTCTGGCTCACACATTTTTGTCTTAGCTCAGGAAAGATGGCTCCAGAGCAAACTAATTTAAGCAGTTAGCCAAACTGCTTGCTCACAACTTTAATGCCAGTATTTCACAAAGTAGAATTTTTGTTCACAAGCCTCCACAGTTTAGAGGGAGCATTGATTAGAAGGTGTCTAAAGTGGAACCATATCAGATTGCAGGTTAAAACTTCCCTCATAATAGAAAAACAGCACACAAAGCAAAGAGAGGACACAGAACCTGTCCAGGTTCTCTATCTGCATGGTATCTGAGGCGGTAATTCCATTCTACCACCACAGGACTTTGCCACTTCACTACCACTTCATTCTCCTGTATATATGAATCAGGCCTCTGAAAAGTGGTAAGCTGCTATATAATTACACCATAACTAGGCTCCCATTTTGGATGGAGACTTAGCACGGGGTTAATTCAAGCTTGCAATTCACTAAAAAGAAAATCCCTGTCCATTGTTTTAATAGAAATCCTCAGCATTTGCTCACTCTGCAAACCTTACTGAAAGGATGTATAAGAGAAGGTTACCTTCTCAAACCTTTTTGCCAGGATGTAAAAATAGCCCTCTGTGTTACTGCACAGAATACGTGCTAAAGTAGCATAAAAGATTCCAACCTCTGAAAGACATGTTTTGTGTTGTTTTTGAAAATTACTGAGGCCAGAGACTCAGCATAGTGAATCAGCTCTTGTTTATTGGATTACATCAAGAACGAAAGCTAAATGGGCCAGTAACTGCCCAGCTTATATGCGTGCCTCACACCACACCCACCCACACACCCATCACCCGTGATTGGCCTTATTTACACATCTACAATTCAATAGGGCTACTTTCAGATCCGGGCAAGCCCACAGGTGCACCTTCGGATCCGAAGTGGCTATTGTCTTTGGAGCGAAGCTCTGAGGTTTGTTGGACCACACGGTCAGGCCACCCTGTGGCAGCCATCTTATTCCAGTTAATGCACAACAGCTTTTTAATCCACTAACCAATGAATGTGTGCTCATTAATGGCACAATCCTAAACATATCTACTCAGAAATAAGTCCTATGTTATGGAATGGGGCTTATTCCTTAGTAAGTGTCCTTTGGATTTCAGCCTAAATTACTGTAAACTAATGCTTTCTCTTTAGTGAATTCAAATGGAGACTAATCACAATCTTGTATGACTCAGCTTTAGATATGCCTTTTCTCCTTGAGTAGCAATGTAACAGAAGATGAAGCACAATAACATTTTTTACAGTCTTTCATGTTTTATATTCTGAAGTTATGAAACTACCCTAGTCCAGTTTCTCACATGCTTATTGTTGATGGCAATTCCTTCACCCCATTTATTCAGAAATAACTTAAACCGAGTCTAGACCAGTAGAACAGGACCTAATCACACAACCCTTGGGAATATAGAGAGCATTGGAAACTTGCTTGAAAAGATTACATGTGATGGGTTTTAGTCCACAGTGAATTGATTACGTACATGTACTAGGCTGTGCATGATTCAGCTGTCAGCATGCACTGGCAAATCCCAGTACTTGCCCATGTGTCCAAAAAGCTAAGTCCTACACATACACATGACCTACTTGCTTTTAGGTGTAGGCCATTAAACACCCAATCTTATAAATAAGATCTTACTCAAGAGCATGTGCAGACCATCAGATCGCAGCTGTTCTCTTTCTTCTACAGGCAAAATAGAAATTGTATGACCTATTTCCCAGTTGTATGATTACAATTCACAATTAATTTTCCAGTATTTTTGAGGGGGAAAACAAAGATATGTACTTACTGTTCTGGGCTCGAATGTATACAGGGCTCTAAAGACTTTGACTTGCCCTAACAGGGAAAAAAAAACATTAAAGGCATCATTGTACTGCTTTCTCTTAGGCAGAATGAATCAAGTATCTGTGTGCCAGCCCAAAAAATGAAGCCCAGATCATATAAAAAACAAAACAAAAATGTTATGCAATGGCTAGACAGTTGGACAGACCAAAGAGACTTGGGTTCAAGTGCCAGATCACTGATAAAGCTTCTTAGGTGACCATTTAACAAGGATTTGAGTTATTTTCTTCCAGGTGAACAATTATTGTGGCTGAATAATTGGAAGCATTACTAGCTGATGATTTAGGCAAGACAAAATCATTACACTGAGGACACTGTGCCAGACATGGTAAGCAAAATGGGGACGCTGTGAAAAAAGTCATAAGGAAGAAAGTTAGGAAGAAACAGAAAGACCTTTCAGACAGCTACACAGCAAACCCAAGTTTCTCCTTCCTTTATAAACATTGTCAATTAATAAAAAATGCAAGAAGAGGGTTAAACAACGGAATGAAAAGTGATACCAATCAAAGTCAAATTCAGGTATTGAGAGGAACTGGCAATAGACCTCGGGTGGGAACATTAATAGACGACTGTACTTTTTACCAGCAAATAATTTTATTTATTTATTTATTTTTATAATTCCAACACTTGATAAAGCTTTGTTTTAGTATTCAAGATGCTTCACATATATCACCTATCATTGCAAAGTAGATCAATATTATTAATAATAAATGGGAAGAGATGAGAAAATGGCTTTCCTAATTCCACAATGAGTTCATAGAAAAGGTGACATTTGAACTGAGGGCTTCTTGACTCCTTATTCAGACCCAAAGTACACATGACATGTAAATGCATATAATGATTTCTGTTTCCCTTCTTTAAAAACCAAAACAAACAAACAAACATAAAAAGCCGCTAGAAGTGGGTGATTTAGAAATGTGAGGACAGATTGTGTGGCACAGTGGTAGAGGACATGTTTTGTAAGCAAAAGGTCCCAGGTTTGGTCCCTGACATCTCTAGCAGCAGACTGGGAAAGATATTTCTAGGCCTGACATTCTGGACAGCTGCTACCAGGCGGAGCAGATAACATGGAGCTACAGAGGATAACATAAGGTAGGTTCATATGAATGGTGATGGCCTGAGTACTTGAAACTGAGATCTTCCTTCTGCATCTGTATGTAATATTCTGCCTAGCCCTCAGTCAGCCTAGTTCCCTTAATATATTCCATTTTTTTTTTAAATAGCCAGCTTCTTTTGTTTTAAATGGGGCTGTCGTGAACTCAGTCACTTTGTAGGACAGACTAGCTGCTATCTTGTCCTCCCTTTTCTGTTGTTGCCACCACCTTAGTTAAAATCCACCCCCCCATGGGTCATCTAAGGTCGATGCCCTGGGGTGCATTATTGTAGCATGCCAAGTATCCAAGGCAGATGGGTAAGGAATTGTGCAACACTCTCTAATTAAATAACTATTTCTATAAGGCACAAATTTAGGGTACTACAAAAACAGATCTAGAAGCACTAAGCAAAATAAACAAAAGGCAAATTACTAACTAGATGGTTACAATCCATGGTATATCTGGTCTTTGTTAGTTGCATGATGTCGTTCCCCCCACCCCCGTGCATCTGCAGCCTCTTTAGTATCATTCCCCTCTGTCATCCTTCATAGCAAAACACACAGGACAGACAGGTCCCCTAGCCAACTCCAAAAACAAACCCAGACAAAGGAACTGCTGCCCCTTTTCAACCCTGATATGTGCTGCACCTGACAGACAACCACCTGCTCCCCTTTTCAACCCTGATATGTGCTCCAGGGCCCTTAGCCGATCTGGATGTCAGGTCCTGGACTCAAGCCTGTGAGAATGTGGACCCTCCAATCAAGAAGTGTTAACATAAAGGGCTAGCGTGTTTTTCCCTATCAGTTGGAAAGCATGTTTCCTATCCAGAGGCAAGGACTTTCCCCACATCCTCCCAGTCACCAAGATACCAGTGCCCCCTCTATCACTTTAACTGTTACAGCATCTCCTGCCCATCCCCACCCCCGTGCCTCTCATCCATCACAGGGGTAATGTATAAATAGATATGGGTCTCCTCTCATAGTTAGTTTGCCCCCCAAATTAGCTGGGCTGGTGTCTAATTATGCCCAAATCACTCAACTTCACAGAGAGAAGATGGTAACCTACCACTGTCAACCCCTTCTGTTCTAACAGCATCCCAAATTAGTCTAAGTATGCGGTGCACATGGCTAGAAAGTATAAATGCTTAAAATAACCCAAGCAATCTACATATTGAAAACTGCAGATTCCATAATGTTGGGTTCTGTTTTGTTTTTAATTTCCCTTTTTTGACAAAATAAATTTTCCTCAGGTTAAAACAATGGCATGTAGCCAACTACATCATTCCTCTGACAAAATGGCATTTTCATTTTCGGAAGAGGGTGCTGGTGGTGATTTCTCTCACCTACCGCAGATCCCCACTTTGCCCCCTTTGTTGCTGCTGAGGATCCAATGACACACAGGAACAAGATTTGGGGAGGCTTAGTGGGCTGCAGCAAGCAGGGAAAATAGGACTGTCCCACCGGGTTAAGTTTGCCAATGACTGGATATACACCACTGGAGTTTACAGCAGTAAAAAAAAAAAAAAAGGAAATTTTGAAAAAGAAGTAGAAAGAGAGGGAAAAAACAAAAAGGAAAAACACTGATTTCACGAAGCTACCATTACTTGGAAGTAAATTCTATTGAAATGTAAATAAATAAGTTGAAGATCATGTGTTATTTTATAAAGTGATTGTTTTGCTCATATAGAGACTGTGTTGTTCAGAGCACCTCAGGGTGATCTTGCTGGTACTGGACCTTTGCAGCTCAGTGCACTGCAGGAATACTATGTGAAAATGTCTTTGCCACATTCCTAAGTTGCCTCCTCCTTGTAGCATTGGTGTATCTGGCTCAACGTTTGCCAGGAGCTTTCTTGGGGGCAGTAAGAGGTGAGAGGTGTGAGAGGGAGTTGGTGTGAGGGAGTGGTGATGTGGTGGACATTTCTTCAGGTTCATGAGGGAGGCAAGCATCGAAATGGCTCCTAGAAATGTCCTTTACTATCTCCCCATAAACATTCATACCCTGGCCCTGCTCTTATACCTGACAGACACCAGCCTGTCTGGTGTTGGGAGGACTGTATTTAAAGACATCAGGGAGGCTGGGCCAACAGCAGTGCTAAGGCAGTCCTGCTGAGCAAACCTCCCAGGTGGCTGTAAGCATCCCACCTCCTCTCCTATACCTGACAGGCAGCTGCCTGTCCAGTGTAGGAGGGGGAGGGGGGAGGAGTATTAGCAGCCACTGTGGAGGTGGGGCTGCACCTGACAGACAACCACCTGTTAGGTGTAAGAGGTGGGGGGAGTGTGTTGGAAGCCATCAGAGAGGCTGGGCCAGCAGCTTTGGTTCACCTCACAAGTGGTTGTTGGCCACTCCTGATTTCCTCAACTGTCATGAGCTCTCCGCAGTCCCTGTAACTGGGTTTTTTTTTATCTCAGGACATTGAGCTCTGCAGCTGACCAATCAGAGAGTGGGGGGGGTGCAAGGAGGCAGCTGCATAGGAATCAATGGGGGAGCACATTTTACCCCTTCTGACCCCCTTAGGGGTCAAATTTCTAAAAATCCCTTCTTAGCGAGTACCTACGCCACGATAGGAGCACTCTCCCTGAATTTGGTGTCTCTAGGTCCAGTGGTTTGGCCTGGGTGTTGATTTTACAGTGAGGGGACTTTTTTTATATATATATACTAGGAATAAGGTCCGTTGTGGAAATAAATACAACGGGCTCTAGAAAGAGGCTCTGGGAGAGTGCCCCGGCTTTGGGCACTCAGTGACAATTTGCTGTGGCAATCTCAGCAGGGTATCATGACAGAGTCCACCATTTTCTCCAGAGGAACTGATCTTTACTACATGAAGAGCAGTAGCGATTTTGAGTGATCTCCAGTCCACCCCCAAGATTGGTAACACTGGTTCCCCAGGAGGGACTGGCTGGTTTGGAGGGTGGAGTCTATGGCATTGTACCTGCCTGAGGTCCCACCACTCCTCAACACTCACCCTCTCCAGGTTCGACCCCTCAAATCTCCAGGAATTTCCCAACCTGGAGTTGATAACCCTATCTCCCTCCCAGCCAACCATCAACTTACCTTTAGTTTTCCATCTCCTCCCCCCTCCCTCCTAGACAGCAGTTGTAATTTTAAGTAATCTCCAGCCCCCACCTGGAGATTGGCAACAATGGTTACCCATCAGGGAATGGCTGGATTGGAGGGTGGAGTCTATGGCATCATACCTGTCTGAGGTGCCACCCCTCTTCAAACCTCGCCCTCTCCCGGCTCCATCCCTCAAATCTCCAGGAATTGCCCACCCGGAGTTGGCAACCTGATCAGGACGGGGCCCAATGAGTTCCCCCCCCCAAAGGTCAACACAGGTGTGGAAAGGGCCTTTTACTGACAGAGGAGAAAGTACAGGTGCCAACTCTGATTAGGGAAATACCTGGAGATTTGGGGGGGTGGATCCTGTGGAGGGCAGCATTTGGGGTGTGTGTGGAAGGACTCAGCAGGGTATAATGCCATAGAGTCTACCCTCCACAGCAACCATTTTCTCCCGGGGAACTGATCTCTGTTATCTGGAGGTCAATTGTAACAGTGGGAGATCTCCAGGTCCCACCTGGAGATTGGCAACCCTAGGGAAATTCAGCCACACAGCGGGGAGTTGAAGAAAATGGTCTGATGGTTGCTGGCCCACCTCATTAGCCAGCCAGCCAGCCATGCTGAAGCTAAGCAGGAGAAAGAGCCTTTTTCCATTTATTCTGACAGGAAAGTGGTTGTTGGGGAGGGGGTTATGGACAGGGGAGGGGGTTATGCTGAAAGTCCTTTGTTTTTTTACCTCCCTCACAGGAGTCAAGAGAACTTTCTTCCTCAGGAGAGTGAGCTGGTCTGCCAGGGGGAGTGGGTGGGGAAGAGGAGCAGACCCAGCACCCGGCCAATGGCACGTGAGTACTCTTGAGTGGCGGTTGATGGGCCAACGGCTGAGGGAGGGCATTTTACAGCCAATGGAAGCGCAAGGAATCTTATGAAACCAAAAGATAAATATTATAAGGAGAGATACTAGGAATAAGGCCCATTGTGGAAATAAATACAATGGGCTCTAGAAAGAGGCTCTGGGAGAGTGCCCCGGCTTTGGGCACTCAGTGACAATTTGCTATGGCAATCTCAGCAGGGTATAATGACAGAGTCCACCGTTTTCTCCAGAGGAACTGATCTTTGCTACCTGAAGAGCAGTAGTAATTTTGAGTGATCTCCAGTCCACCCCCAAGATTGGTAACAGTGGTTCCCCAGGAGGGAGTGGCTGGTTTGGAGGGTGGAGTCTATGGCATTGTATCTGTCTGAGGTCCCACCACTCCTCAACACTCACCCTCTCCAGGTTCGACCCCTCAAACCTCCAGGAATTTCCCAACCTGGAGTTGACAACCCTATCTCCCTCTCAGCCAACCATCATCTTACCTTTAGTTTTCCATCTCCTCCCCCATCCCTCCTAGACAGCAGTTGTAATTTTGAGTGATCTCCAGCCCCCACCTGGAGATTGGCAACAATGGTTACCCATCAGGGAATGGCTGGATTTGAGGGTGGAGTCTATAGCATCGTACCTGTCTGAGGTGCCACCCCTCCTCAAACCTCACCCTCTCCAGGCTCCATCCCTCAAATCTCCAGGAATTGCCCACCTGGAGTTGGAAACCTGATCAGGACTGGGCCCAAAGGCCAACTTAGGTGTGGAAAGCGCCTTTTACTGACAGAGGAGAAAGTACAGGTGACAACTTTGATTAGGGAAATACCTGGAGATTTGGGGGGTGGATCCTATGGAAGGCAGCATTTGGGGGGGGGGTGGAAGGACTCAGCAGGGTATAATGCCATAGAGTCTACCCTCCAAAGCAACCATTTTCTCCTGGGGAACTGATCTCTGTCATCTGGAGGTCAATTGTAACAGTGGGAGATCTCCAGGTCCCACCTGGAGATTGGCAGCCCTAGGGGGAAGTCCGCACAACGGGGAGTTGAAGAAAATGGTCTGATGGTCTCTGACCCACCTCGTTAGCCAGCCAGCCATGCTGACGCTAAGCAGGAGAAAGAGCCTTTTTCCATTTATTCTGATAGGCCATTGGGGAGGGGGTTATGGGCAGGGGAGGGGGTTATGCTGAAAGTCCTTTGTTTTTTTACTCACAGAACCAAGCTTGGCTGCCTACCAACAGCCACTGAGGGGACAGTCCCTCACAGGAGTCAAGAGAACTGTCTTCCTCAGGAGAGAGAGCTGTCTGCCAGGGGGAGTGGTTGGGGAAGAGGAGCAGACACAGCATCCGGCCAATGGCACGCGAGTACTCTTGAGTGGCGGGTGATGGGCCAATGGCTGAGGGAGGGCATTTTACAGCCAATGGGAGCGCATGGAATCTTGTGAAACCAAAAGATAATTATTTATAAGGAGATATATATATGTATGTATGTATGTATGTATGTATGTATGTATATAGATGAAGAGAAACCACACAAGATCAGAATGATTTCTTTTGGATTTTTACACAATACTGTTCCTTGAATTACAAATTTTTGTAGGGTAAATGTCTCAGTCTGTTACCACAGGAAACAAAAACAAAACAGTTTTTAGCACTTTAAAGAACAACAGATGTATTTATTGTAGCATCAGCTTTCAGGCATCCTGTTTCCTTAGAGGCACGAAGCAGGTTCTAGCCCATGGAAGTGGATGCTACAACAAATCTCTTAGTCTTTAAGATGCTCCAAGATTCCTTTTTGCTCCCTGAAATAACAGAATAGGCAACAAAGAAGTTGTTCACAACCATTTTCAAACTATTTTTCCAACTCAAAAGAGGGATTGTTTAGAATTATGCCTAGGACCTGAAGTTTGTACACAAAAATATCAGTGGTTCTTAAAGATCAGATAAATTATATATTAAAAAAATCACCATCTGGTATGCCATTAATATTAGTTATCATAATTTAACATTTAACTTCCATATCCAATCTGGGGGAAATGGTTCTTTAAACCATCTGAGATTTTTTAAATCTGCACAGAACTATGGGAGGGCTGTCTTCAACTATGCACTAGTGTTTTCCCCCAACAAACAGGCTACTGTGTTTGAACACTAGGGCTTTTCTTCCCCAGTTGTTTCCCCAACCCCTCCCCTTACCTCAACCTCATTGTATCATCCTGTAGTTCTAAGTTTAAAACTATTCCCTTCTTCAATACTTTTTACATTCAAGTGAGATCGTCTCCCCTGAAACTTTTTTTCAAACATATACACAACAAAAAAGCCTATCTTTTAACATATGAAATTATTTATTTCAACATTCCAGGTTGGGCTGAACTTCTAAGGCGGAAAAGCTTTCGACATTGGAGGGGGAACTGAAATTTCTTCTGTATTGCAAGTAACATGCCTGTGGTGGAGTGCTCATGTCCACTTAGGAAATGATGAAGGACTGATGCAATACGAGGATGTCACAGGACATCATTATAGGTTTGGACTATTGAAGAGATGGTGCAATTCTGCTCATGTACAACTATATTGACAAGACTTTTTGAGAGGAATACAAGTCTACAACCTCTGAAATCTCCCTCTTTAAAGATAATATACTGACATACCTTAGAAGGTGTGTGCGAATTATTAAGATCATACAGATGAACACCTGGAAAAAAGTCCTATGTATGCACTAAGCATCTATAAACCCTATGGTCCTACAGGTTCACATGAAGCAACAAGACCTACCTGAGGCTAGTCTCAGAATTCAACAGCTTAAAAGGAATACACTATTGTTCCCTTTCTTTACTCTGCATTGCACATAACTAAGTTCCTGGGACCAAATATCTGTGTTTGATGAGACTGTAGGAGTCTTATTCTAATACCAAAATATTTGAGGGCTGGACTCTGAGTTTGGAGGCTTCCTTAGAGTCAGAGGTGAAAGACACAAAGTCAGACCATTATGACCCTTTACTCTTATTATTATTTAAAACATTTGTTAGCCACTTTTCTCACAACAATGAAAAACCTACAAAAGTCTCAGATTAAAACCCCCAGTTAGGACAGCCAATAATAAGTCAATCAAAATGCAGTCTTAAATAAAACTGTCTTCAACTCTTCAGAAGTTCCTCTGGATGGGAAACATAACACAGAAAGGAAGTTTTTAGTGAATTCATCAGCTTCTTTACCATACAACTTTAATTTGTATATTTTGCAGCCTTGCTACCAGAATCTGCATCCTATTTCTGAGCAGCTTGGATTATGGAGACTGCTCTCAAAACAGGGTCCAGAGCAATCTAGCTGGAGTCAATGGAACTTGCTGCTTCAAAGATGGAAGCTGGGGCAATTTCAGTTGCTTTTTTAAACAAAAAGTGTTTTACCTTGCAAATGGATTGGCCAGGACAATCCTAGCTGAAACCCAGGGATCAACAAAATTGGCCCTTGCCCTGGGAACACAAAAGCAGAAGAAGGAGGCACTCTGAAGTGTTTAAAGATCCTTCCAAGATCAAGTATTCCCTCTCTTCTCTACCTTTTTTTGCCGTCAGCACAGTCTGGATAGCAGAGAATATCACAATGGAGTGAAGAGCCATTGTGGCACAGTGGCTTGAGGGCTGGGCTAGTATCTGCGAGACCCAGGTTCGAATCCTACTCTGCCATGAAAGCCTGCTGGGTGACATTAGGCCAATCACTCTCTCAGCCTCACAGGGCTGTTGTAAGGATACAACTGGGTCTCCACTGGGGAGAAAGGCAAACTATTAGTGAAATAAATAAATACTCCCCCCCCCATATTTGTTATTATTACTTGATAGAAAAGGGGGAAATGATTGGCAATTTTGGACTTACAGTACAATCCTAAGAACATTTTCCTGGGAATGCGGCCCTTTGAGTAGACTTGCATAGGATTCTGATTAGACCTGCATAAGATTCCTCTGGCACCAATCCTAAATTAGTATTTACTCAACATTTTGAAAAAAAAATTACAGTCCTGTATGATGGAACAACAGATGCATGTGAAAGGACCAGCTACTTAAATTGCTTTTCCCCTCAGTTATTTGGATATTTTCCACAATTTTTTGTATTTTAGTAAACAGCAGCCCAAATGTTAGCAATCATATTGCTCAGCTTGTATATGTGGATTGACCACCACCACACAAATCGATCTAGTGAATATTCACTTCAAATGATTATTAAGTATCTTAGACTTTTTGTTCTCATTAGGGATGAAAAAATATTTTTTCATTTTTTAAAAATTAGAAGAGAATCTGCTGGCTCTTAGAAGTGATCTTTAGTCTTCTTCCTCTTCCTTCCAAAAATATATCATTTAAAGTTTCTATTGAAAAGCCAACATACAAATAGACAGACATGAACAGGAAAACCTGTGATAGAAAACACACAAACACCTATCGCCAGTTAAACTTGCTACAGGACATTTTTGCTCCTAGAATGATTAGAAGAAAAACTGAAATTTGCTGACAGAGGATTAGAAAAATGTTACCTGACTTACAGCACATCTTTTCCAACAGGTATCTAGGACATTAGGTGACAGGTCATAGATTTGAAAAAGGTGATAGATTTGAAAAAGATTCAGTACCTTAAAATTCACTTTATGTAATCCCAAAAGTGTGTGCAATAAACTGGACTGGGAGCTTCATTCAATAGAATGAACTATAAATCTTAAATAAAAGTGCACTAATCTTGTATTTAAATAATTTTAATCTTTTTTTTTCAGTGGGATGAAACTGATGTTTGTAAATTCATGTCACAGGTAGAGAATTAAGGAATCAGAGGCTTCTGAATCTGCACCATTTTGCTATTATTTGCTGAATAGCCATTTTGCTATTAGGACCCTCAAAACTGCCAATCCAACTGGGGACTGATCAAGTTCTTCTGTCAGCCCAAGCAAGGTACACCACTGCTTCTTTTTATAACACGCTGACCAAGAGCAAACCAAGCCCCTGTGGTGTGGTGGTGCTCTCCCCACTGGCTGCGCCAATCAGCAGACTGCGTGGTTTGGACAGAGAACTAATCCTGTTCCCAGTCCTTAGACATGCAGAAAGGTTATTAAAGAATGTACTGGGCAATAGCTCGGCAACTGTAACATATAGTCTTCCTCTCTGGCTTGCTATAAAGGGCAAAGAATGTCTCAGTGGCTGGATGCAGACATCTTATGTCAACTGCCTGCTTGGCATCTCTCATAGGCCCATTACATGGGACAAACAGGACAGCCAGGGTTGCCTAGTGGTTAGAGTTCCTTCTAGCATATGGGAAACCCAGGTTCAAATTCCCACTCTGCCATTGAAGCTTGCTGGGTGATCCTGGGCCAGTCACACACTCTTGGCCTAAGCTATCTCACAGTAGAGTCATCGTAATAAAACAGAGGGGGAGAACAATATAATCCACTTTGGGTCCCCCTTAGGGTTGACAACTCTGTCTTGGGAAATTCTTGGTATCTGGGGAGGGAGCTCAGCAGGGATGTGATGCAACGGACTACTTTTTGAAGCTGCCATTATGCCCAGGTGAACTGATCTTTATAGATCAATTGTAATTCTGGAAGAACTCTAGTTCTTTGGTAACTCTAGTTCTATTGAGGAGAAAAGTGGAGTATAAAAAAGTGAAGTATAAAAGCTAAATAAATATATAAATAAATGCTGGTTCATCCATCCAACAGTGATCTTATAGGAAGCAGCTACTCAAAACAATTTACACTTTAATAGAACAGCTCCCTCTAGAAGAGTGGTATGTACTCTAAGGCTCATGAAGAGCCATATTCACACTTGGTGGAAAGTGCCCTGAAGTAGCAGCTATCTTATATTAGGACCCTCAAAACTGCACTGTAAGGGTTTTCAAGGCAAGAGATGAACACAAAAAGAGCCACATTCACTTCCATCCTTGGCATGAGGCTCACAGCTTACCCCTTCCTCTACCAGTGGCTGTTTCAATGTAGGAACGCCTAGTAACCAGGCAAGACCTTGCCCACTTCCCTGAAAAATGGGGAACAGTGCCCAGAAGAGCCACAAGTGGCATGTCAAAGAGCCACTCAATATCACTGCATTAGAAGTAGAATTTCAATGACAGAGCCAATCTTAATGGGAAAAAAGGAAAGTTTTGTGTGCGCGCGCATGTCAGACAGGGAACACACTTTCCACATCCTAAAGACTGCAGCATCTCAGACTAGTACTTATTATTATTTGCCTTGCAAATATTTGAGATAGGGAACTTCGGAGCACTGAAAAAAAATCCTGCAATGCCAGAATTCTATATAATATTAGTATTTTGTTACCTCAAAAGCATAACTGCCAAGACAGGCTGCTTGTAGGAATACCTCTGTCCTTATTATCTTCCCCCACCCCCAGACAGGGGTCGGCTGAGCGGCTCCAACTTTCTCTGTCTCTGACACGTCTGATGGTGCCACGGGGGTGGGGAGACGGGAAAGCTTGGCGTTCAGTCTGCTTAGTAAGCCGCATTAATGCAGCAGACCTGGAGCCACCACAAATGTCCCACAGCGGAGCGTGTAAAAAGATCGCACGATCGATAGCAGTTGCATTAGCCGTTCTGCTGCTGATGGCTAGTGCCGCTGCCGCCTACCTCCACAGCCCGCCTGAAGGATGCAGCGCACTTCCTGCTCCTCTTTAGGCCGGAGGAGTGAACAACGCTTTTTTTCTTCTTTTTTGACACTAACAGCCTTTTGCGGAACCACACCCCGGATAAAAGACATTCCCCTCCCCCTCTTCAAAATGACCAGCCCCAGAGTGCAGTCCTCCACCGAACGGTGCCAATGAGACCAAGGTGGCGAAGGAAGTCACTCTGGGTGCCAAACGCGTAACTATTAATCCGGATTAAGCATGTCCTGCGCTCCTTCAGTGGCAGTGACTGCTAAAAACCACAAGCCACGTGTGACGTGTCAGTAGGCACCTCTCCCTCCCATCCCCACTGGCAAGCATCCAACAATTAGCTGCTTCCCCCTTCCAAGTCAGTCGTCTCCCTGCCTCCGTTCCCCCGCAGAGGGGCTTCACGGGAGAGCACGAGAGGTTCAAGATGACTGATACCAGGAAGAGGAGGAGGGATTGGGACGCGGGCACCTCCCTTACCTGGTTTGGCTGGTTTAGGTGGCGGCTTGGACATCGCTGTGCAAAAGTTGCAGGGAAAGTCTTTTCTGCCGGTGACTGAAGCGCTAGCCTCCTGGCTTCCTTCCTCGGGAACTCTGTAGCCCTTAGCACAGGCTCGGCGAGTCGGGATCGAGAGCTCTGGACGGGGTCGGGTGCCCTGGTGAAAGTCCCAGCCGAGCGCACAAGTTGCTTCTGCAGTGATGAGGAAGTAGGGTTCGTAGCACCAGCACTAGCAAACGGGGACACTGAGCGCCACTCCCTCTAGAGCCTGCAAGGCGCCACTGCGAGTATTAAGAAACTGCCAACGAGACGCTGAGTGAGCGGGCAGCGGCTTGCCCTGCACAAATCAGCCCAGAAGCTGGCTCGCCCGGGGAGGGGCAGATGGAAGAAGCAAGCCAATCACAGCTCTCCGCTTTTCCTGAAATATGGGTGGGATGAATCTCTGTGACAAGAGCGGGGCTGTTCCGCGTTCTGACCAATCAGAGTACAGCAATAGGATCTGCTGGCCCGTTGTATTTACATAGAAAACAGTTAATCTCTGCCTATGTTGCACCGCCTCCCATAGGGCGGGGCTAAGGCCTTTTAAGATAAACTCTTAGGGATTTACCGAGGTTGGTGTTGTCGTAGCGTGGAAGATAGTTGTTCCGCGGTTATTCATAAGACAGGTAAGGGAAGCTGGTTTCGATAACAAGTGATGAAGTCCTTTGTTATTTTACTGCATCCTTGTTGAACGAAGTTGCAATCCAGTGGCACCTTTACGACCGACAAAGTTTTATTCAAGGTATACGCTTTCGCGTACGCCAACACTTCTTCAGATCCAGACATCTTTGTTGATTCCTGATGTAGCTACTTGGTAAGCAATTGTAATTGAAGCCCTTTTATTATAAGTGCATAGCGAATAGTGATATCTCTGCTGATTTGAACCCTCTACATGGTGTATGAGGAAAAATGGCTCTGGTAAGTACCCAAAATTTCCGAAGTGTATGAGTGTGTAGATCTACTGTTGCATTTTCTGGTTTTGAAAAATGTAGGCATAAGAATGCACTTGAAACGCCCCCCCCCCTCAAAGTTATTTTTGTGCTGTATCGCTAAAGGCTGATTTTAAGCAAGTTTCATTTAACTACTTGGGACTTGTTTGGAGTTGGACTTAACAGGTTCCTTAAATACCTATAGTATTGAACACTCCCGAGAGCTCTTATATGTGCAAATTATAATTCTGGGTGAGGTTGCTAAACAACAAAGCCTCCTCTTGTATTGAGTAGCATGTTCTAGGCAGCGTTTGGGACCAATTAATTGCAAGCTGACTCTTGTAGAGGTAAATGTGAATAGTTTGAGAATACATCTGGGGTCACCAAAAGAATCAAGCTATGTATCTAATAGACAAGAGGGTACATTGCAACTTGTGCTGCCTGTTTTTTCCTACAGACCTTCCTCCTTTGATATTTTCTCAGTGGGGTAGTTATGTTAGTTTTATATAAAAAAAAGAGTCTTGTGGCACTCTTACTAAAGCATAGTTCATTGTCAGTTTGTTTTGGAAGTGTGCCCTGCTGATATGGAACTTTTAACTTGCATCACTGTCTGGGAGGTTCAACACTGTCATTGGCTTGGCAGCAGTTGATTCCTAAGAGAGCAGAGACCAAGTGTCTTTAACATATTTATCTTTAGCTCTATTAGTGTTCTGTAACAATAGTACTGTATCTAAAAGCATTGTATCAGAATTCGCCTGCTTTCACATGGAAATTTTGTGTCCAAACTGGCCTGGGTCTTTGTAGAGCATTCACATGATGTTGTCCCCTAATCACCCACTTTCTGTGCCTGCTTTTCCCCACTCTCTCTTTCTCAGACCTGTTTTGGTATGGTTGTTTTGGAAATATCACAGTCAAAGCACATTTGCACACTGAGTGGACAAGATGGTGTGCATTTTTGCAGGTCCTACCCACAACAGTGCTGTTATCCGTTACTTAGCCCTATCCCCCTCATGCAGTTGCTATTTCCACAGCACCATGGGAGGGTTTTTAAAAAAACACACCAGTAGTTTACATATCACCATAGCTTAATGCTGTAGTGATATGACAACTAACTTTTTAAAAAAAATTGGTGTTGGGCGGATGGTGCCTGCAAAGGGCTGGGTCTGGAAATGAGTAAGGAAAGCTACTGTGTGATGCTCTGTTGGCAGTGGAAGGAACACAAGTTGCCACTGTTTGGATGTTCATTTTATTTACTTCATTTATTCCCTGCCTTTCTCCTCAATGGGGACTCATTACTGGCTTACATTATTCTCCTCACCTCCATTTTATCCTCACCCTTTGAGAAAGGTTAGACTCAGAACGGGTGACTGGGCCAAGGTCACCCAGCAGGCTTCCACAGCTGAAATAGGGATTCAAACCTGAGTCTTCCAGATCCTAGTCTGAACCTCTTAACTATTGCACTGTGTTGGCTGTCAATGGACTGTATCACGAATTGTGTGGATGTGTAAAATATGCCACTCTTTCTTCAAAGATAGTTTTTTAAACATGATGCTGTCTGAGTAGTCTACATATTGGCAGTTGAGTTAAATACACTATTGGCTCAAAGTGTGCCACCACTGTACTGACACTAATGCTGGCAGAGCTGCATTTCTGTTGATGGGGAAGAGGGTTATCTCTTACAGCTTCCTTCTTGTGCTGCAGGTACCAACTTTGCTCAGCATGCTGTTTATGTAGGACACAATTTCAGAGAGCAGCAGTGGGAGAGGAGTGGCATAGTGCTGTTCTACAAACTTCATGAGCCAGATTAAAATTTCCAGGGTTCGTTTAGACAGCGTGCTGGAGCGGTTTAAACTGCTCCGGCACGATGCGTTTTTTTTTTAAACTGGAGAATCGCGATCAGACTCACCTCCTCCTTCCGAGCTCCCCGCCGTCCTCCTGCAGGTGGTGGTGGGGTTTCCCCTCTCCTTTGAGCATGCGCACAGGCAGCCCTCTCCCGAACAGGAAGTTTGGCAGGTGCGCAGAAGAGCGATCTCAACAGGTCCCTTTAAAGTTTAAATGAAGACTCCTTTTTAAAATGGCCTCCCCGAGATCTCGGACTCCTCTAAATGCCTAAACTAGGCACCAGTGAAGCTTTTCTTTTTTTAACTTAAGTGCGGAGCTCCGCTCAAGCGCACACCGCTAAGGAAAAAAAATGGCGGACTGAAACCGGAAGCCGGAGGCAGCTTCCCAGAGGGGAGGGGGGGTTGAAGCACCCGGAAGTGGCTGGACGGAGCAATCAGACAGGGAAAAGTGCGACTTGAAACGGAGAATCATGGAAAACACCACTTGGGTAAGTGGTGTCAAAATACTCCGTTTCAAAGAGGGTTTGCTCCAGAAAGCGACGGCTGGGGACGGTGGGCAGATGTTGGGCGTGTGAACGCGCAGGTAAAAGCCGTTTCTGAGCCGTGCCGAAAACGGCTCAAAAGGCGCGTCTGAACGCACCCCCAGTCATACTGTTTAAGATTCAGCACAGCAGAGAGACATGTTTACTCACAGATGCATGAACTGCTTTGAAACTTCCTCTGTGAAGTAGGCAGATTTTTCTAACAAAGGCTTGCTAAAACTTTATTAGAAAATAGTCCTGATAGTTCATGTGGAGAATAATGTATCATTTTTATATAAAGGATTTTTAAAAATCTTTTGAATTTTTGACTGAAATCCTGATATTGAGAGAAGACTGTCACCAGCTGTGGGGAACTAGTGACAATCGCTCACTTTAATGGCTGGTGGACATATGTATCTCCACACTTCAGTACTGCTATTCCAATAATTAAAAATGGCTGTTTAGCTGTTTGTATTTTAAAGAAATTATTGTTCTTCTGTAACCCTAACCCCAACTCCTCTAATGACTTACATGCATACCAGAAAATAACTCATAGACAATATTTCTGTTTCTGCTATATTATAGAGGCAATTCTTGACCCTATAAATCTTTCTTTAGGTTGTAAATACCATGAAGACATTGGTCATTGGAATAGGAGGGTAAATATGAACAGTTAATATTCCTGTCTTTATTAGACTGATGAAATTCAAATCTTTCCATAGTCATGTTTACCATCATTGCAATATATATTTTCATGTCCATTTTCCTCACTTGACTTGCTGTTAAGTGTTCAGGGCTCACTGCAAACTTTTGGGGATATGAAAAATAAGCGTTCATTGGAGCTTTTGCTTTTGTCACTAGTATTGTTGTGGTACCTAAATTTGAATTTATTATGGTACTTGTGCAATCGTGTTGAAATAGCACAAATGACTGACTGGGGTAGATAAGTGTCCTTGCTGCAGGGAAATGAGCTAGTTTGCTGCTGATAAAGCCCATTTTGAACTGTGGGGAAGTGAGATTCCCTTCTACTAAAGTGCTTAAGGGAAGATATCAGTTAACTGCAATAGTAATATCCACTGTGCAATAATTGTACAAAAATAATGTACGAGTCCTTTAGGCTTCTGTTAGAGCATGACTCTGTCTATAAAGTATCCTTATAAACTGTAGGTTGGATTTTGATCATGAACAAGATTTTGGGGAGCAGTTTGGGTTGAGGAGGAAGACAGTCCTTGTACCTGTGCAGATGCCAGTTTGGTAGGCTTCCAGCCTCCTGGTGGGACCTGGAGGTCTCCTGGAATTACTGTTGATCTCCAGACCACAGAGATCAATCCCCCCTGGAGAAAACTGATACTCTGGAGGGTGGACTTTATGGCATTATATCCTGCTGAGGACCCTCCCCTCCCCAAGTCCCACCATCCCCAGGCTCTGCACAGAATCTCCAGGAATTTCCCAACCCAGAATTGGTATCCCTGGGGCACAAGCCTGTATCTCCAGTGGGGCACAGTCCAATATCTCCAATGGTACAATGCGGCTACTGGAGAACAAAATTACTAAACGATCAGAATAGTATGACTGCAACTATATAACTTTATATTGTCTTCAAATTCAGCATAACAAATGGAGGGAAAACAACTTTGGCAAGAAGGCTTAAGGAGCAGCTTCCAAACTGCACTATAATATCTCAAGATGATTTTTTTAAGGTAACAAATTCAAGAGTCTGTAACTGTAATCAAATGTAATCCTTGAGTTGTAGAATGAAGCAAAAGCTGTGGTCATACACACTAAATAATCCATTTACAATGCACCTTCAAATTGGATTTTGCCAGTTCACACAGTAAAAATCCAGTTGGAAAGTGGATTGAAAGTGGGTTATTTCGTGTGTGACTGCAGCCAATGTGTAGCCATGGCTGTGGTCACACATTCTAAATTCACTTTCAATCTACTTTCCAACTGGATTTTGCCAGTTCACATGGTAAAATCCAGTTGGAAAGTGCACTGAAAGTGGACTATTTAGTGTGTGTGTGACCGCAGCCCATGCCAAGTATTCCCAGTAATAAGGGAATACAGCTTCTGTGCAGCAGCATTCTCTGATGTTATTCTGTCTACAGCCCTCTTCAGACATTATGTCCTGGTGAATTGGAGGCCCACCAACTGCATGTGTAAGGATTGTGCTGTCCCCAGAAATGCACCTGATATACAAGACTGCTGTTTTGTGTGAATAGGCAACATGTGTATGTTCTGGTTCATGTGTATGGAAGTGGTATATGTGTGGCAAATCCATATACTGCCCTATTCACACAGAATGGTGACTGTATGAATCTGGGGCAACAGTGTTCACAATATATGTGGTCAGTTGCAGTTCATCTGGATGCATCATCTGAAAAGGCCTTATTTCTTCAGTCTTTGACATTTGTAATCTAGGTTCTTACCATATTCAGATGAAGTCTGCAAATACTCAACTCTGATAGCGTTCCTATTACTGGTGCAAACTAGGTAATTGCATGCATATTGCATGGCTTTGACTCATCGATAGAAAGAGGGACTGGTTTGCTGCTAAATACAGCTCCTCTGAGTGTAAATTTGTTGAAATAGGGTTGCCAACTCCAGGTTGGGAAATTCCTGGAGAACTGAGGGCAGAGCCTGGGGAGAGGGATGGGATGCCATAAAGCTCCCCCCTTAAGCTGCCATTTTCTCAAGTGGAACTGATGTCTGTAGTCAGGAGATCAGTCCATACTTCCAGGAGAACCCCAGATATTCCCAGAGGCTGGCAACCTTGTTTGGTATAGTGGCCAGTTTGGTGTAATGGTTAAGTGCGCAGACACTAATCTGGGAGAACTGGGTTTGATTCCCCACTCCTCCACTTGCACCCGCTGGATGACCTTGGGCAAGCCATAGTTCTGGCACAGTTGTTCTTGAAAAAGAGCAGTTTCTGTCAGAGCTCTCTCAACCCCACCTACCTCACAGGGTGCCTGTTGTGGGGAGGGGAAAGGAAAGGAGTTTGTAAGCCACTCTGAGACACCTTTGGGTAGTGAAGGGCGGGGTATAAATCCAATCTCTTCTTCTTTAAAGTTTTGGCATACTTAAGGGTAGCGCTGTCCCATTCTCTGCCTTCCCAGTTGTCATTCATTTTTTAGTAGCACTGTAACCACTGAAGGCAAGGCATCTAGTATCTATTTCTAAAATTGATGTCTCCTGTGAAAATAGCGGTAGGTAGGAGAAGGTCTATGTCCTCTTTACTGTGAAGTTTTCTTTACAATATTAACATGTCTGTGGCTTTTTTCCCTTTCCAGTCACAATCTGACGTGGCTATAGATGAACATGGATTTTTGCAATATGATGGTTAGTAAGTGAATACTTAAATATCTCTTTTTTTAAAAACAAAATTTTATTGGAGTATATTCAACATTGTTAAACATCGTTACCAATACAATTTAAAAATTACATCCCATCCCCCCACCCCCCCAATAGGCTTCCAACACTGCTAATAACAGAAAAAAAGAGTTAAAAGGTAATCAAGTTTAAACTTGTAACAATCGACAAACCAGGTAACACAATTCTAATACATAAATGCCTGACTCTTTCAAACATAATTTCCAATAAATAATACTTAAATTTCTCAAACATAGAAAGTGTAACTTTTTTTTTGGCAAGTTTAAATGAAATTTAGATAGATATACACCGTGTTTCTTCCTGAATAGTCCCTAGTCTTTCTGATTTCTTGCTGAAATGCTACAGTTAGGGTTTGTATGTTAATGCATCTTTCAGAGTAATAGTGAGAGCAATTGAGACATTTAATTTTGAGTAACTCATTTACTTATATGTGATAATCAATAGCTTGAACTGAGTTTGGTAGCTGAAGAGCAGGCAATGGAGTGGCAGCAGAATGGGTATATAATATGCAAGCTCTGCCTAGCTCCAGTAATAACCAAGCTGTGGCATTCTGCACCAACTGGACTGAGTTGACTTCAAGGGGAGACTGATGTAGAGTCCATAACAGTAGTCTCAGTGTTACTGTGGTGTGGATCCAGGTGGCTAGATTGGCTTAGTCAAGGTAGGTAGCCATCTTCTGGGTTAGACTGAGTTGGGAAAAAAATTGTTTTTTTGCAGCTGAATATAGGTGTCAAAACTTGCCTTTATCTTCTGTGTACGTTCCCTTTTAGTACTTGATGCCCTATATATGGAAGAAATGGTGGCAAGTATACATTCATGGATGGCAAACCCAGAAGGCTGTGAGTTGCCAAGCCTACCAAGTAACATGCATGATAAGCAGAAAGAAACAGGAGACTGCTGGGTCTTAATTGTTGAAGGCTTTCTTCTGTATAACTACAGGTAGGCAGTTTAACTACTTTCAGGTGAGAGTAAATAGCAATGTGACTCACATAATCTGTTTCTTTATACTTGTAGGCCTCTCAGTGATATATGGAATAAAAAATATTTCCTCACCATTCCTTATGAAGAATGCAAGAAGAGACGAAGGTATAGTCCTCCTGAGATCCATGCGCGATACTTTACTTTTTGGCCTTACTCTGTCTTCTCCAGCTTACTTGTTTGATGAAGCATAAGAGGTTGTAACCCATCTCCAAAACCATTTCAAATAGCATGAAGGTTGTAGTAAATGACCGGTTTGTCATGTTTACTTCATTATGCGTTACTATTATATTACTCTCATACACAAACAACTAATGACACAAACCTACCAGGTTTCAGTCATAATTCAATACCGAGTTAAGTGCTTAACTCCATGTTGATACCTGGCCCTGGGGAAATGGGTATGCCTGTCTGGACAGAACAACTAACAGTTCTGTGTGCCATCACAGTTGTCTAGGTCTGCTGTGTGAGTATGATAGCTATGAGAGACATCACTTGCACATTGCTCCTGTGAATGGTGCCTTGCTCTGCTCTATTACTGGTGTAAATTAGGCACACTTGTAAAACTAAGATCTACACTTGATAATCTGTTAAGAAAATGTTACATTGCACAAACAGCACATTGAGGCGCTTCCACTCAAGCAAATGATGAAGCGAGCCCATCCTTCAGAGCCTGACACTTGCAATAAGGAAATGTTTGGTTTTTGTGAAGACGATTGTATTCTTATTTTGCAAATAGCAAAAGCTCTCCAGGCTAGAAATGTGTGGTTTGGTGGTCTAAGGTTGCCTTTGTGCTAGCCTATTACTTGGGAACAAGAGCACATCTGAAGTCTCTGAATTCAATTAATTTTGCTCCCATGCACATGGGCATAGGTACCTAATCATATGCACTTAGGTCTAAGTCCCATAGAGCTGTATACACCACACACAGATGCTTCCAAAACCTGGAGCAACCAGTTATTCCCATTTCTGACTGGCTAAGCTGGCTAAGCAGACTGTGGAATGGCTGGTCCGCAGAAAATCCTAAATAGCATCCTGCACCCATAAAAAACCCCTTAAAATAGCATCCTGTACCCAGAAAATACTTCACTTAAAAAAAAAAAAAGGCAGTATAAGAAAAGTACCAAATATTTAGCAGGATAAACCTGCTGGGCACTGGAAAAATGTTTCCTTCAAAATTCTTCTCAAAGCATAGGTTGGGGGAGAACTGGGTCCATGTGGTTCTAGAAGATGGGTGAGCACCTGTTGCTGTACAGTAGAGTGACCCATGGAAAAAAATCACAGCTGTTCTCTACTTATCCCAGAAACCCAGTGGAACTTGCTTTCAGATGTTCGGGAGTGACTTACTAAACTTGGTATGATGACAAACTCCTTAGCTTTATGCTTTTTCATATGACTGTTCCACTGTGTACAACAGTTAAAACAAGAGATACAAGAAATCCATTAATGTTGGGTAAAACTTTTGATTGTGAGATGAGGGTTTGCTGTTTATGACTCTGGTTGCAAAAACAGTAAAGACGATAAGAATAATGTTGGGTAAATGTAATTCATGCTGCTGACTCATCTCTCAGGTGTAATGCATCAGGATCCAAGTGAGGCCAGATGCCTTACTAGTGTTCACTGAGTGTCTAGATGAGGCCCTGGTCCAGCACACTGAAGCCTATACCAGAATCTAAATATATGCATATACTGCCTTATGCCATGTACTTTAGGTGGCTTACAGTGTCTCTTTCAAGCTTCAAAGGGCATACAGTGGAACATGCATTAGGAATGCTGATTGTAGGCACCTGCACCACAGATTTGCTTACCTACCGGTGTGGCACCTGAGTGCTCTCATAAGCAGTTGAATGGAGATGGGTATTAAGAAGCCACTTGACAATGACCACTCAAGAAAAGCCCTTAACCTAAGTCTTGGTTGCATTTTTTTATATAAAAACTCTTTCTAAGTATGGTGTACAAGTGAAGCTCCCATATTTTTCTGTAGCACCCGAGTTTATAATCCACCAGATCCACCTGGGTACTTCGATGGACATGTGTGGCCCATGTATCTGAAACATAAGAGAGAGATGGAAGAGAATGAAACAGACATTGGTATGACACCCATGGTTCTTCTTAATATGTTTAGCTCATCTAAGCACCGGATGGTTACACATCCTTTGCCTCAGGGCCAAACTACACATTTTGTGTTTTTAAAGAGCTGGGTCTGGGTTCACTGCTGCTGTATAGCTGCTGCAAGAAATGGCTTTTTTTTAAAAAAAAAAACACCCAAACGGGCTCGGGGTGCCACTGGGGGATTGGGGAAGAAAGAGCTCCTGCCTTCTCTCCTGCAGGCTGCTTTCAGTGTGCAGAAAGTGTGATGAGCGGGAGTTATTTCTCTCTCTCTCTCTTTTTTTTTGCTGCTCCATGTGGAGTATTCTGTGCACGTGGAACAACTAAGATGGGGAGATGACCGGGGGGGGGGAGACATGAGCCTTCCTTCCCTCCATGGTGGCTTCCTGAGCTCATTTGGGTTCTCCTTTATTTTTTAAGAGCCATTCCTTGCAGCTGCTGTGCAGTTATGAGGAACCCAAACTGGGTCTGGGGAACCAAGATCCAGCTCTCCAAAAATATGAATGTGCGGTTTGGCCCTGAGCTGTACAAGCCACTAGTGGGGTGGGGAAAGGTCTGTCTCCCAAGAACGGTGCGGCATCGTGTCTCATTCAAGAGCATGAAGGGATGGAATGATGTAACCAGACATCAAGGAACTGGTCTTGCAACATTCTCTTGATGCACAAGATTCAGCCATATTTAAATTAACAAATTAAAAAATTGGAGTGGTGGAGTGTTACAGAGGCAAGTACTGCAATAATTTTGAACTACCCTGAATATATTTTAGATGGGTGGTGCTGAAAGCTGTTGTATTTAGAGAAATTCTGGCTCTTCTGTAAGTCGTATGTTGCTCCTTTTTTCAGTTTATTTGGATGGAACACAATTACTAGATGATCTCTGTTCAAGGATATGTACTGATATAGTACAGGAGCTGGAGAAGACAAGTAAGTGACATGGGTTAAAATGGCATGTACTCACTTCTGTTTGTCTGGCTAGTGATTTCCTGAATGTGAGCTATGAGAGAAACTGCTACACGATATGAGCAATAAATTAAAGAAAGTTTCCTAGAAGCTTGTTAACACCCATTCACAGAGGTTGTTCGCTGTCTTTCTGGGTTCTGAGTTTGCATCTTTCCCATGAGCATCTGCTAGAAGAGGGTAATTTTGCTCTCTCTCTACATTGGCTGTGAAGTTGAGACACAGTGGAGGCTTGTGTAGAAGAAAGTTCATTTATGGAAGCAAGCAAACTTTACACTTGCACTCCAAAGTAGAAGGAGTGGTGTGTATGCACTTACAACTTGAGGGAAAATATCTCTCAGAAATCAGGTAAATAACAATTTAGGCTGAGGGTTTGTGTTTTGGAGAGCTTCTAGCAAATCTGACCAGTGCACCTCCATATTGTTTAAAGTGATAACGAATTGCTTAATTAAAAGTTTGTCATAGCTAACTGAAATGCTTTCAAAACACAAATGTATTGGGTTGGATCCTACTGAAAAGCTTACAGAAGGTGGAACGAATGTTTCCCCATCTTCTCCTTTGTGCACCCCCAATCCTCCACTGAGGGTCAGGGAATGCTTGTAAATAAAATGGTGCAGTAGGTACAGGATAGGGTACCTGGTTCTTCCTCTTTACCACAATCTCCTATACTGTAGTGCATTTTACTTACAAGCATATCGTGTCCCTCCTGGAAAATTTGGGGAGTAGGCCCAGTGGAAAGATGGGAAATACCTATTTCCACAAGGCCTTCCACAAGTATTTCTATAGAATCCAACCCACAGTAACAACAGATTGCAGGCTAACAGTATCTCTGGTATCTCATCAATTACCTCCCCCCATTTGTTCTGCCAAAGACAGATGATTTCTAAAAGAAACTGTGGTCCAATATCTGTGAACTAATTAGTATATATATTTTTCTTTCAGGTTAGCTGGCTGCAGTTGCCAAGCTTATATAGATCCCAAGTATTTCTGATATTCCAGGATGACAGCAATAACTAACCTGTTAAAACCCACATAGGATGTTTTCAAAAGAAGCCTTTCTAAATCAGAGTTGATCAAGACTGTTAGGTTACTTCCATTAATGAATGCATTTCTATCTCTTTCCCATTGGAGCAGAGTGTCATGCTGACTATATGCAATACTTGCAATATTTTGGTCTGGAGTCCTGAACAACAGCTGAGAACTTTGAGACTGTCTTACATTGCCACTTTATTCAAGAAAGCACCAATTTTCTCAGTGGTTTCCTCTTCTTGTCTTAAATAGCAGTGACCTCAAAGGGGGTATAGGTCCCCCTCTATTTGGCTGACCTTGAATAGGTCTTTCATTAACCTCTTTCATTTTGACTTGCCCAGCAGTACTCCAGAGGGTCAGACCTTAATACCTGTGGACAAACTAAGGGGAAAGGAAGCTCTCTTCTTTTCCCAGTCCAAATTTGCTCCTTTTGCTATAGGTAGTGTTGCTCTAGAGTAAATAACATGCAATAAGAATGCTCATGTACAGCAAACTGCTGTTAATTAGGGTGGCAATAGCACAAAAGGATAATCCACTCCCTCTTTACCATCACATCACTCTCCACCCTTACACATGAGCTTTTCAGCCTAGCTGGGAACTGCTAGTATGCTTCTGAACACAGTTGGTGCCAAAGTTATGTCTGACAAAGAAGCCTGCATTCTGATATTCATCTAAGAGTACAAAGGATTGATCTTGTACAACTGTGAGGTTTCTTGTATGTCTAGCAGTGTTGTTCAGTTAGAGCCCAATGCCAGTATGAAGGCTTATAATGCTGTGTCCTGGGGTCAAAACAGGTAAGGCACTGGGAGATCCTTTAAGAAGCATGAGGGAGGCCCCCAGTTCATCAAAGCATTCTCTCCCCTCCCCCTTCCAAGTGTGGTTTTCCTGACAAAATCTACTGGACACTGTTCAGGAAAAGGGATGAGTTTCCTGTTTCCTTAGGGCAGGGGATGAGATTGTGTTCAGTCACCGAAACCATGTGTTTGCAAGCTCTCCCTCCTCTTCTCATGTGGCTCTGATTCAAATGGGACCTCCATGTGGCTTCAGTACACAATCTCAGAGTACCATAGTAGTTTTGGCATCTTGTCTGTTTTAATTCTCTTTAGTTAAACTGGTGTGTGTGTGGTGGGTTCTGACTCTTGAGTCTTCAGTTCTAGTGATCTGAATGAGCCACCAAAACATCTACTGTTTGCCAGCCATAGAGGTCTTAGCCTATATATAAGCTTACCTAGTTTTTAGTTCTACCCATATTTTTCCAGCTTTAACACTGTTACCCCTGGGATTTTAAGCTTCAAGATGAAGACCACCTTGCTTGAGTAGTGATCCACCTAGACTACTTCCTGGAAGAATGGCAGAACTTCTTGGCCTGCTTTTGGTCTCATGCTACTCCTGTAGCAGAGAAACAGATCTACATGATGTATTAGTTCTGTGATAATTTAGGCCAATTCTTTTTCTCATTTCCAGATGCAGTGGCCAGGGCTATTTTTTCAAGAGGCAGAAGGGGAAAGTTCTTTAACTCTTCCCTTTCTTGTCATTTCTCTCCCTTGGGGATGACAGCCCCAGCAGCTGCATTTGGAAAAGGGAAAATTATTATAAAACAAGATGTTTAGGTTGCCCTAGTATGCTGTCTGTTTTAACACTAATAAAACAAGTGTATCTTCTTCCCAGGTCTAATCGTAAACCAGTGGGCAACACTGTCAGTTGTCCTGGGTCCCATGTTGCAGGGGCCACCAACAAAGGAGGGCAGATTTTCTGGATCCCATGTTGGGGGTGTCTGACAGTTGGGGAAGTGGGCTTGGTGACAGTGGCTGTTCTGGGGTGTGGGCAGCCAGCTTGCAGCAGCAGGTTCTGCCTACCTCACAAGGGACAAGGGCTGCCCCTTGCTTAGATCATGGTGATGGGAGGTAAGTGTGTTGGTAGACTAGTAGGGAGTGATTCTGGGGCTGCATCCTGGCTTCTTGCCAAGGATCCCAGAATCACTGAGACCATTCACTCCTGCTTCTTCCCCATACAAAGTACTCCTCTTTTATGTGCTTTGGCTAGTTATGCAGATTCAGGATACCCTGAAAACTGTCATTTCACTTAGCATCACAAGGTCTGAAGAAGCTGTAGCTAAGGGGTATGTATGTGTGTGTGTGTGTGTGTATATATGTATGTATGTGTGTATATATATATATATATATATATATATATGGCAGCTTTTTATCCTTGTTAATAAAGATGCTTGTATGACAGTCAAAAGGTTAATTTCTCTAAGAATCAAATAAATGTAGTGCTATGCAATAATTTTCCACCAAAGCACTTCTCTGCTTTTTCCTCCTAGATGCCAGTGTGTCACAGCTGCCTTTATTTTATAGTAAATTTCTAAATACCATTGTTGCAGAGGGTGGATGACAAACTAAAATTAAAGTGTAGCTTAACAAATTGGGAAGGATAAAGTAACTCTTGTGTGTGATGAAGCAGCAAAAACCATGCTATGGGCTTGCAGTATGTGTCCATATTACAATTCTGTGTCCTGCATTATGCATGCTGTGAAGCAGAGCCACCCTAACCCTTCCTTGCACATTAGATAGTATGCAACACGGTCTGTTCTCTTTTCCTATCCACTCTGTTCTGGAGCCACAGCTGAGGCTTTGTGTTCTGCTAGATCTTTGGTTATTGAACCACTGTTTTTAACCCTTTTTTCCTGTTTGCACTGGCGTCGAGCTGTACATGCCTTTCTATGTTCTTTTAATAAAAAATATTTATGTCCTGCCTTTCACTTTACAAAGGAACTCAAGGCAGTTTACAAAAAGTTTAATAAATCTGGGTAAGCCTGCCACTAATACTTGAAAGTCAAGTCTATAAAGAAGTACTGATAACTGTTATTTAAAGGGGAAAACCCTCCCCTCAAGTGCTTTTCTGAATAATGCTCCTTTGTAATGTATCTTAACACTGCTGGAGTTGATCCTGTTCTACAGTAACACCACCAGCAGTGAAAAGGCTAGTGATGTAACTGATAATACCTGATCACCCTAGTTTGTTTGTATTTTTCATGTCCTCAATCAAGAACAAAGTGGTCAGATGGGTTCATACTAGAAAATATGGTCTTTTTTGGTATATGGGTCCCAGGGCATGAAGGGCTTTAGATTGAAGATCAAGCACTTTGAGTTGAAACCGGAAACATTGAATCATAGAATGTTGGGAGGGACCTTGCAGGTCATCTAGTCCAACCCCCTGCACTCTGCAGAAGAGTAGCCGAAAATAGCCCTACATACCTACAACATACCCAAAAGATGGTCATCCAGCCTCGGCTTGAAAATGTCCAGGGAAGGAGCATCCACCACCTCCTGGGGCAGATTGTTCCACTGTACTGTTCCACATGAACAAGCATAAATCTGGGCAAATCTGCCTGCTCCAGTAAAAAAAGCTAGGAGCCTTATTCTATCTTAATTGTCTTTGAAGATAGATTTCACATAGATTTTGGCCATTATCTTTGTCATTCATAAATATAAATGAAATTCCATTATTAGCTGGCTATTGGCCAGAGAACTGAGGCACTGAAATGTCAAAATGAGGAGGGAAAGTTATTAATGCTGTAGTGTTGCATTCAGTGGCTCTTGGCCTACTTTTTTTGTCTGTTAAACCCTTGCCCATTTTTTAATTGAAGCCAACCTAGTTGCAAAATCAGTTTATTGAAATTATAGTGAAGGCTATTGACAGCTTCTCTGATTTCAGAGCAGAAATAGCCTAGGATATTTTTGTCTGTAAAACCCCTGGACCCATCTTTAGTCATGTGCAATGAGTGGCCCTGGATGGGAGACATGTCCAACCAGGCTATCAAGTGAATTCCACTAGCCTAGGGAGCCCTGAATGAGCACTCCTGAGGATGCAAATGTGTGTTCCCTGCCCATGCATAAGCCCTTCTTTTTCATGTTCTCCTAAAAAAACAAATCAAAAACCTTTCACCCTTATCCAGTAATTTCTGTCCAGCAGCAGAGTATTTTACAGTATATTCAGTTATTATATTTGAATAAAAGTGTCTCTAAGCCTCAGTTCACTTTAGAATTCATGCAGCAACAAGAATATGAATTTATAATTTTACTTTAATTTTAGAAGCTGCTTCTTTGCCAGATAATTTTGTACCATCCAGATAATGTATGTTATTTTGAATGTTAAGTTTTTAAATAAACACAAACCTACTGATCAATAAGCCTACTGATTAAATTTCTAAAGGAGTTGCTATCTATAGAAGAGCATACCTTTCTGCAAATTTCATAGGTCAAATTTCAGTGGCAGTACTAAGCCAAAAAGTATGTCACCTGTGGGTGAGGTGGGTCTTACCTTTTGCCATGTTCTAGTGAAGGCTACTGAGAAGGTGTTCTGCTTTCTGCAGATGCCAACAAATGCTGAAAATGACTATACTGGAATCTTGCATATGATGTTTAGGTATCTGTTTGCAGCTATGATTTGGAGACAACAAAAAGAAGTAGCCTGTTCCTTGGGAGTATGTTTCACATACAGATTGATCCAGTGCATGCTCAGCCCTTAAGTTTCACCTTAACTGAGTCTTTCGTTCATATAAATGTGCACTGTAGTCTTATATGAATGGCAGTTCCTCCTCCAGGACAGGAATAGGACAGATGGTTTCCAC
Source organism: Gekko gecko (assembly GCA_029375565.1). NCBI lineage: Eukaryota > Metazoa > Chordata > Lepidosauria > Squamata > Gekkonidae > Gekko > Gekko gecko. The sequence continues at coordinate 116,459,180 of JAPDNY010000007.1, forward strand.
AATGCAGAATAGAGTTTTTTTACCATTAGAGAAATTATGTTGTAACCTAATTTCTTCCTTACTGTCTCCAACTTCCTTGTGTCCTTAATAAGAACTTACAGCATAAAATTACACCTGCTGCCAGACTTCCCCATTTCACCTAACATGGTGTCGTGGTTAGTGTCAGACTAGGATCTGGCAGGTTTAAATTCCCATTCTCTCATGGGTACTTGCCGAGTGAACTTGGACTAGTCACACACACTCAGCCTAATTTACCTCACAGGGTTGTTTCAGGATAAAAGGGAGGAGGGAGCTGTGTAACTCGCTTTGGGTCCTGGGGGGTGGGGGGGAGGTGAGATGTGTATATATAGGGAAAATAAATTTTAAACTTTCTAATGTATAAGCAGAAGTGCAATGAGGCGTCATAAAAGTGACTAGAGTACAGTACTTCTGCAATTATTCTGAGTATAGGTTTGGAGAAGATTTGAAGAGGCAATTTAGCTAAATTACATTTTCTGCAATCTCAGCTGTGCTGCTTTGGATTTCCAGCCAGAAACTACTACCTGGAGAAAAGTGACCAGGTCAAGAAATTGTAGGCTGAGAGTGGCGGGGCTTCTGTGCAACGCTATGGTTGAGATTTTTAGGGCTTCCTGAATCTCACCAACTTTGGAGCTTTTTTAGTGGACTTGCTGGAGTTTCCAGTCACTAGTGATGTCTGGAGTCCAACCGGTACTTCATGTGCAAGATATCGGTCGCAAAAGACTTTATTCTGAGCCCCCTGTAAGTGGCAAACCAGGTGTAGGAGTCAGATCATCCTGTACAAGAAGCTTCAAGGAAACAGACGTGGGAGTACGTCTGATAAGTTGTAACAACCCCCACATTAAGAGCCCTCAACCTCTTCTTAACATCTTGGGGAAGATTCAGTGAGTGCTTTTTACTCTTTACAACCTTCAGTCGTGGAAAAGAATACTTTATTACCCTCATAAATCTTCCCCCACGCACTCTTCGGTGAGTGGCTGGGCAGAGTTTGGGGAGTCAAAGTAATAAAAATACAGGGGCAAAGCAACATATTGAAATCTTCTATCTGCTTGCTGGAAAATATCATTAAAGGGATGATAAATTTAAAAGAACTGAGGCTTATCTGATTTATGGAAAAGAAAACGGGAGGTTGGATTTAAAATGGCGATGGAACTTCACATTTTCTAACTGCGCAATGTTATAGAGGCTGTTTTCAAGCTGCTGGTTAAAGAACGAAATGGCTTCTTTGATTGCATCTGAAAAGAAGGATTTTCAGGGAGATGGAGAGGAACTACAACTGTCAGAAGACTTTTGGGAATGTATAAAGCAAAAGGTGGTAATGGAGATTACAGCGGCTGTTCTTCATGCCCTGGAAAAAACTTTGGCTTTGAGAGATTGGAATCACTTGTTTGTCAAATGCAGCCGTCGTCACCTATGATGTGAAGCACCGAGCGACACAGTCTGTCAGAAGATATGGCCACCACAATGAAAGAAACACCCAGCTCTTATTCTGACTATTCAGAGACTTTAGTCTTTGTGGTTGCTAGACATAACAATGTGTTTGCAGAGTTTGAAATACAGGCTGAGAGCTGTTTGATTTTCTATGCAAGCAAGCCCAGAGGAGAGGGAGAAATCTACAAAGATTTAAGACACAAAATAGTGATAATTCTTAAGAGAAATTTACAGAGAAAACTAAAAAAACTGAAACTTTATAAGTAATAAACATATAAAGGATTGTTTTTGCATTAATTTGAAATAATATACCTGTACTATTGGCAATGTGTTAACTGAATGGAGATTAAAAGTTGTATTTATGTACAAAGGCTGTTTAATTTGAAACAACATACTTGGATTATTTGTAATGTTTTAACTGAGTGGAAACAAAAAGACATGGAGCAGTTTGAAACATAAAATTAGTACTGCAGGGAAATGTATAAGTAGGGCGGTTTATGCAGAGAATGTGTAAGGATCTAAAGAATAAAAGAGAATAGACAGGAGGACTCAGTGTAAGGTGAAGGATTCTTGGATTTATGATTTTAAGAACTGATATATAACTTACTTTGAAAAGTTTGTAAGTAAATGGGCATTCTAAAGTCATCATTGATAACATGAAAGAACATTTTAAAGAGAACAGAGTGTTAACATATATAAAAGATAATGTGTCCAAATCAATATTTTTAAATAGTTAGGAAATGCCTGTTTCTTTTCTTTTTCAGAGTTATAGACATGGAGTTGATTAGGAACAGTGTATTGTAGGCAAATTGAAATATTGCAGAAAAACTAGTTGTGAACAGATTCATGATTTTTTTATGTTGTTTGAATATAAGTTAAGGCACGGAAAAATGGTAACACGTATGCAAATATGTTGGTACGAGATATCTGGCTAGACATTTTAAACTGTATGGCTCTTTAAAAATTTTTTTAAAACAATAAACCTTGCCTATTTGGGCAAGCAGAAAAAAGAAGTTGTAGGCTTAGATCCTGTAAGACTGTTCTCCTTCTCTCCAGCTATTACGGAGGCTTTCTGCTGCTAGCACTTCCATGTCTGCAAGATCAGTCAGTGTTTTTCTAGGAGACCTTATGCATGTGGGACTGGTAGGAGAACCAAGAAATCTCCCATGTGGAAGCACCATTGGCTGCTACACCACTGGCTGACACACCAGCAGTGGGGACACCAGAAAAGGCACTATAAAAGAAGGGGGAGAAACATTCTCCAAACAGAGCCAATCAGGCTCAAATTGTCTTGGGTGTGCATACATCAACATGTATAAAAGAAGCTGCCTTTTTTCCTTGTGGCTGTGGTGACAATGGTGATGTACAGGCACTACCAAATTCAAGATTTAGACTTATTAGTTTATAATGCAACAAAGTTAAGAGTCTAGTGGCACCTTTAAGACCATCAAAGTTTTATTCAAGATATAAGCTTTCATGTGCACGCACACTTAGATACCTTCAGACCAACATGGCTGCCCACCTGGTTTTTAATGCCTTAAACATTCCCAGGTAACCCATTTCACAGGCTTGTTGTGAGGATAAAGCTGCCTTGATTTCCGTGGGGGAGGGGGAGGGGGGTATAAATAAGTAAAAATACATAACACTGAATTCTATCACAAGCTAGACACACCATGGAAATAACTACTGGATTATGTTGTACTGCTATTATAAAATGTTTAATTCTACTGAGGAAGTATTAGCATGGTTTCTACATAAGGAAGTCTGCCCCACAAGAATTTAGAAGCATTTGAATGTGTCAGCAAGTATGTCGAAGTGCTAACAATGGTGTCTGCTAGACATTATATATATACTTCCAGAATGCTGGATAGCCCATGCTAGCCCAATCTTGTCAGATCTCAGAAGTGAAACAGGGCCATCCCTGGTTAGTATTTAGATGGGAGATCACCAAGGAATAGTAGGGGCTCCTACACATAGGCAGGCAATGGCAAGCCACCTCTGAATGTCTCTTGCTTTAGAAACTCTATGGCTTTTCATAAGTTGGCTACAACTAGGTAGCAAAAACCCCCCAACAAAAATGCTTTTTATGCATTTCTTCAGCATAAGCTTCTGCACACATCTTTTAAATAAATAATAAATTTATTAGCCACCTTTCTCCCTTGCAGAACTCAAGGTGGCTTACGATGTTAATAAAACATAAAAAACACAAAACAATTAAAACCCATAAAAATCAGTTTAGTCAAGGGATATTTGTTTATTAGTCAAGGGATATTAGAACAGTGCTTGTTATGGATTAGTGACTGCTTAAAGAACAGGAAGCAGATGGTGAAAGGACAGTTATCACTAGGGCTGCCAGGTCTAGGTTGGAAAATACCTGGAGACTTTGGAAGGGTGGTTCAGGAGAGGGCAGGGTTTGGGGAGGGGCTTCAGCATGATCCAATGCCATAGAGTCTATCCTTCAAGGCAGCCATTTTCTCCAGGGGAGCTGATCTCTGTCTGCTGGGGATCAGTTGTAAAAGTGGAAGATTTCCAAGCCCCACCTGGAGGCTGGCAACCCTAGTTATCACAGTCAAAGATAAGTCACAGGACTCCTCAAATATTAGGTTTTGGACTGTTAGTATTTAACTTGTTGGCAAATGAACTGACATCAGAGTGATCAAGGAATGCAGGTATCAACAAGTTATTCAGGATGGTGAAAGATTTGGTGGACTGTGAAGAACTCCAAAACGATCTCTTCAAATTGAGTGAAATTGGTAAATGTAGATTAGTATAAGTAGGTGTAAAATAATGCACACAGTGGCAAAAATATTCTAACCATGAAACAACCAAGAGTTTGAAGCATTTTAAAGATTGTCTGTCAGTGACGTATACACTGATGAGGTCTGAACTGACAGTGACTGACCAGGAAAACGCTCCTATGATCATGGTGGATAGCTAAATTAAACTATTGACTCAGTGCACAGCAGAAAGGGTTGCCAGCTCTGGGGTGGGAAATAGCTGCAGATTTTAGGAGTGGAGCCTCAGGAGGGCAGAGTTTGGAAAGGGGAGGGACCTCAGCAGGCTATAATGCCATAGAGTCATAGCAGCCTTTTTCTCCAGGGGAACTGATGTTGGTTGTCTGGAGATCCATCTTAATAGTGGGTGATCTCCAGGTGCCACCTTGAGGTTGGTAACCCTAACAGCAGGAGTTTTTAAGAATACACTTTATGCTAGTGTTATTAGGAAAATACAGTGGCCTCTTTTGGAATATAAGCAGTTCTAGTTCTACCTGCTCTGGATGAGAGTGTTCAATCTGGATGAGGGTGTGGAGGGGCTACTCATTAAATTTGCAAATGACACCGAATTGGGAGGAGCAGCAAAGACATCAGAAGATAGAGATCGAATTCAATGAGATCTGAACACACTAGAAAAGTGAGCAGATGTGAACAAGATGCAATTTAACAAGGATAAGTGTCGAGTTCTACACTGGAGTAACAAAAATGAGGAACATGCATACTGGATGGGGGATACACTTCTGAGCAGCAGTGTGTGTGAACAAGATCTTGGGGTAGGGGTGGACCAAAAGTTAAATATAAGCAACATTTACAGTAAGAATTGCACAACAATGGGATCACTGGCAGTTTTTAAGCAGCGGCTGGACAAACACTTGTCAGGGGTGCCCTAGGCTGATCCTGCATTGAGCAGGGGGTAGGACTAGATGGCCTGTACGGCTCCTTCCATCTCTGTGATTCTATGATTCTGTCATGCTATACCTTCTCAAGAAGGCTATCATAAAACTAGAAAAGGACCAAAAAACCCACCAAACCCATTGACCAGTTAGAACATTTTTTCTTATGAATATTTGGGGCAATGCGCTCACTGGACCTATCATCATCAACTACCCCGTTTCAAGCTCATTCACTGCTCATTTCTAACACTGTATATGCCATTAAATGCCAACAATGCCCTTCCATTCTCTACACAGGGCAAACAGGTCAAACCTTATGCCAAAGGATAAATGAACACAAATCTGACATCAAGAATCGCAAGACTGAGAAACCTGTAGGAGAACACTTTAACTTTCTAGGACATTCACTGGGTGACCTCAAAGTATATCCATATATCCTCTTTATTTTATGGTACTTCTTGTTTGGAATAGTGATTGTAATGTAATACAGTGAATAGTAGAATGTAATGTAATTTGGAATAGTAGATTGGAATGCATTTCTCCATTATGGTGACAGAGGAGACATAACACTGCACAACCAATTATCCCACCTTAAAGAAAAAGGATGCTATTAGTTACCTCCATACTTGAGAGGAGATGGATGGAGCATAACAACAGGATCTCAGTTAATTACTCTCAGCATTCCACAATTAAGGGTACATTTACACATCAGTCTCCAATTCTGATATATTTACTTGCTTCACTATGTTTTCCCCCAGGAATTAAATCCAAGCAAATGGTGATTATATAAACTAGGCTTGTTATTCCTGTTTGATCCTTGCACATCTTCATTATGTTGTATGCTAATTTGCTGCTCACTCTCTACCTATATGAATGGACTATAACTATTGTTTGTAATGTTTATATTGTGTTTTAAACTGTAACTGCATTTATTATAATGATGTTACCAGCCTGAAATAAATATAAATACAAATAATAAGTAAATAAATAAACTGGTAACTTCCATTTCAATGTATCTGAAGAAGTGTGTGTACACACAAAAACTTATACCTTAAATAAAACTTTGTTGGTCTTAAAGGTACCACTGGACTCGAATTTTATGCATGTAGTGTAAATGTACAACATATCATACATAATTTAATAATACATTCAAAAGTGCTAAAGTATCATTTAAAAACAACAATCCCATGGTTCAGCATATAAGTACCTAATCCCAATATAAAGACAAATGTTCATTTACATAAATACAGGTTTAAAAGTACATTGTCTTCATATGCAAAAACCAATACCAAACATGTTTCAGCACTAGGCCTTCCTAGTGGGATAATTCAAACTGAGCACTCCATTGATTTATCAAAGACGTGCATAGAACTGATCATACACAGAATGGATCTGAAATGAAGTGAAAAAAAGAAATAATTATGTCTGTCAAGAAACAAAATTAATTTAAAAATTTGAAATACAAGGAACTAGGATGGCTACCTTACTCACACTGAGATGTTCACCCATGGAGTAAGTTGTGTCAAAAACATGGGCAACTCATCAAGATGTAAAATATTTCCTTTGCCCATGGATCTAAAATACACATCAAACATGTAATTAAACAATTGCAAATGAAAAAGTTTCCTAATTGCTTTAGAAAAAAGAGTATGTAGCCAACTTAGGGCCAGTCTGAAATGCTCAGAGCTCCAATGGAGTGCTCAGGTACAGCTAGAAAAGAATCAGCATCACAGTAGTTCCCCCCCCCACATTAAAAATGATGGGGTGGGGGAAATGTGATTCAACTGGAGGGGGATGAAGACAATGCAGAGGTACTCAGCAGCACCTATGAGAGGAAAACTGCATTAGCCTATTTGCACACCTCAATCCAAAAAGTAGCCATCAGACAAAACAGCCAATCAATTCCTTCATTCAAACCTCTTGGCACCAGAGTATCCAACATGAAGATCCAGAATGACACAGAAGCCATACAACAGTTCAGGGCTCCAGTTGTGGTGTGCAGATATCAGCATTGTCTAACATGTGAAGTTCTATGCTAGTACAACTCCTGGTTACCGCTATGTAACTAGTGAAACTCTTTCCAGTAGTGGTGAATCTTCTTCCACTTATTGTGTACCCTGCCTGCACATCCCAGGCAAAGAGCCACAGGCCAAGAACTCTTGTGCTTTTGCCCTTCAGCTAACACCAAGCTGTTCTTATACTCAAAAGGAAGGCAACCTGAAAGGAAGATGACCCCCTAAAAAGTTGCATCCACTATGTCTTTTTCTTTACTCCATTATTTCCTCCTCATGCAACATCCTGCATGGAGCCTCCTGTTATTTCCTTGCATGTCGCAAACCAACACAGCTTTTGCTGCTGCTAGTACATGGGTCTGCTGATACTTGAGCAAAAATATGGAGGATTTCAAAAGTCAAAATTGTGCTGTGGGATAGGTGTCGGAAGGAGAGAGGCAGGTGGAAGAGGAGGAAAGGACATGCAACATCTCTTCCTTATATGTGGGAACAGGATATACAGACGGGAAGAGGAAAAGGAGACTGCAGTGAACATTGTACTCCTCTCACATCCTCTGCATTTAAATTATTCACTTTTTATTAATCATAATTTATTGATAATTTATTCATATAGACACTTACCACATTTTACACATTTAATGCAGTTCACTGTTTTGCATATTTTATATATCTAGACTATCCTACATTTCATTCATTTTATGCTACTGCTATTATTTAACATATAATTACTAATGTGATGATGAAATTTAAACAGCGTTAGTTGAATCTAAAATCAAATGAACTATTCATCTCCAAATAATATGTACACTTTATCATTTAATACTAGCAGATTTGAGTTACGCTAATTTTGTTTTGGGACCAGCGATTCAACAATACAAAATTGTTTCATGTTTTTCTATACTGTTATGCTGAAGTTTGGTAAAAGTAATAGTGTGGACTGCTGTTGAATAGCCACTGGAAATAAGGGGTGCCAGCTCCAGGTTGGGAAATACTGGAGATTTTCAGAGTAGAGCCTGAGGAGGGCAGGGACTTCAATGGGATGTAATGCCATAGAATCCACCTTCCACAGTGGCCATTTTCTCCAGGTGAAATGATCCCTGTCACCCAGAGATCAGTTGTAATAGCAGGAGATCTCCAGCTATCACCTGGAGGCTGGCAACCCCAAAATTACAAGAAGGGATCCGATGGAGGGGGCTTTGATGCCCAAAAGCTTATACCCTGAAAATCTTGTTAGCCTGTCATCGAAGGTGCTACTGAACTTGAACCTAGCTGTTCTACTGTAGAGGGCTACCCTCTGCAATTATTACGAGAAGGACAATTCTTGGGAGCAAGACAAACTGATCTAAACATTTTGCCTTGCAATATCTGTGGAACTATTATTAATTTGTGATTGGAAGGGGGGAGTACTATGTCTCCGCCAAAGTATTATCACCTGCAAATTTGTACGCTACAAAATGTAGACTGTCCCAGTGGCCGCCCCTATCCTTTGGCCATTTGGAAACAATGAATTCTTAGTCATGCAGAAGGAACCAGCGGATTAGTTTGGAGTGGTCTAAAGACGGTGAGATTCTGTGCCAAAGTCCCAAACTCCACATCAAAAAAGACCAATTCCTAGGCGAGGGAACTGTGATTCCCAAATACACACAAACTTTCTTGCATCTACTAGAAGAGGGACGCATCCTGTTGCCCAATCACACGCCACTGAGCACCATTTTCGCCTTTCAGTTCACGATTCAGCCAAATGAACAGCTACTTTAGACGTTATATCTCTACGGCTGGGGCGGAGAAAGAAGCAAGGTAGAAGTCCTTACTGCGCTTGCGCCTTGGTCGATTATTCCGGGCGCTTGCGTGCTGACAAGTTCAGCGGGGGCGGTGCTCTTGCGTTCGAGGAAAGGTGGTTGGCTGACCGGCTGCGTTTGTTTCTTTGCGAAGCCGGAAGCGGCCGCACGCGGCGGTTCAACAGCTAGGCTTAGAGGGAAGGAAGCGGGATGTCGGTTGCCGCCGCGTGTCCCTTACCTCAGCAAGAGCAGCTGCAGTTGCAGCCGCCGGTGAAGGCGATGCGCAGAGGGAGCCGGCCGAGCCCCGAAGGGGGGGAAGAGGAGGAGCCGCCGGAGCAGCCCGTGTGGGACCGGGAAATGACGTTTTGTAACGAGCGGCGCAGGCGGCAGCCGCAGCCACAGCAAAAGCGGCAACCAGCGGCGGCCGCAGGAACAGCGGGAGAAGAAGAGGAGCGACTTGAGCGGGAGCACTTCCGGAGAATCATCAACGCCTTCCGTTACTATGGGTAACCGAGGCCCCAAGTTACATTGATAGCCCTCGGCCCATAGTGGTGGCAACCCAGGGACTCGGTTTGGTGATCTGGGCCATGATAGCACCTCGGGCTTAAGTACCTATTCGGCTTCCCAGGGAATTAAAAAGGGAAAGAGAGTCTGTGCTAGAATTCGCAGCAGTCTCGTCATACTGCAATTCTCAGGACTTGTTGCTGGGAAGCATTGATAGCTAAGGTGGCATAGAGCTGAAAATAAGTTTGTAAAGTAGGTATGGTAGGTGTGCCCTGAGCTGAAAAGCCCATGCTAGCCTGATCTCAGAAGCTAAGCAGGGTCTGTCCTGGTTAGTACTTGGGTGGGACTACTACCAAGGAAGTCCTGAATCTCTGTGCAAAGGCAGGCAATGGCACACCTCCGCTGAACGTCTCTTCCCTTGAAAATTCTATGAGGCTGCCATAAGTTGGCTCTAACTTGATGGCGAAAAAGAGTAGGTATGGCTTGAACATCCTGGAGCTTTTCTTGATGGTGTGATGCCAGAAGAGTAGTCCCTCAAACTGTAGATGAGGTTGTAGGCTAGTTGATTGTTAAATTCTGAGCAAGTTCTTTATTCAGTAGGTTTCTATCAGTTCTCTCCATCAAGGAACTTTGGTTGTTGGGTTTTTGTAGAAGTTTTGTATGCTGGCCTCTCTAGATGAACTAGAGGTAGTTCACAGTCATTATTTTCCTTTCCATTTTATCATCACACCAACCTTATGGAAATAGGTCAGGCTTAAGGTCAGCCAGCAAACTTTATGACAGAGCAGGGATTTGATCTTGGGTCTCCCAGACCCTAGTCTGACAGTGTAATGACTGCACCACTCTGGCTTAACACTGCCCTGGTGATGGAATCATGTTTTCCCACACCATTGTGGCAGTGTACAAAGCCTCCATTCTGCTTGGCAGGGCTCTGCTTTGTAGCTCATTTTCATATCAATACCAGTCCTTTAGGAACTTTAAAAAAATGTTGCTGTTGGGAGAAGTGTTAGTGCAAGTTGCTGCCATGGTAGTTTATGGTGTCCTGTATGTTTCAGACTGAATGAGCTGTCCTGGTTTACCTTCACCAAAGTCTTGGACTTGGTTTTGTAAGTGCATTAGGAATATTTGTCTTTCAGTGGCTGTCCTGAAGATGATCAGGATCAGTTTTGTGGATTGGGGTTTTTTTTGTCTAGCAAGGGATTAATAAAATGCAGGGTAGAGTTGGTAGTGAAAAAGGTAGCTCTTTATTGGCCCTAAAAAGTTCGTAAGAGGCAGCAATAAGGTGGCTTTAGATGTCTGGTTTGAGCAAACAATGAAGTTGCATGTGGTGGTTTCTGTTTGCTTGTAATTTGACACATTCTGGTTTGCTCTAGATTTTTGAAGTTGAATCAGGACCCAGCAGATTTGTCGCTTGCATGCTAGGATCTCATGGGAAGACTGAAGCCTACTTCAGACATCAAGAAAATTGGTACACATGTGCATATTGCATACACTTGTGCCGTTTTCTATAACATACAAGCCATTCTTTTATTTGTTGCATATTTGGTATACGTGCACTCTGCAGGGTCATGTCTCTTCATTCAAAAGGATGTCAAAGCTCTCAGTGGTTTGCGGGGGAAATGCATGTGGTCTTCGTATGATAATGTAACATTAAATATATTTACTCTTTGTGTGATAGTGAGCATAGCCATCACTTTTTACCCATGTATGTCAAGACATGTTAAAGTCAAGTAGTGTTAGGTATGGTCTCCTTGTGCTGAAGGTTAAAAAGGTGGTAGAATGGTTTGTGTTACTTCAGACTAATGGGGGGTTCTGAGATCTTTTAGTTGGAGATGCCAGGGATTTAACCTGAGATGTCCAGTATGCAAAAAGCTTTCAGCCTCAACCTTTCCAGAATTAGCAGCAAATGGGGAGGGTTATAAGCCTGACATGCTTTTTAAAAAAGCTTATGTAAAGCCTGATGGGGCATTCAGAAACTGGGTCCACTCACAGCCTAATGTAGTAGAGTCTGTCTTCTGGATTCTGCCATATGTGAAGAAAGGTGCACAATACATGTTGTCTCAAGCTCTATAGCTGTGCATGGGATTCCTACTGAAGTTGATATGTGGTGCTCATTGTTTAAGATTTCTAGATTTTTAACAGGTATGATCAGCTCAAAATGAAGTGTTCTTGGGGCCTGTTGTTTTCCTAGAAAGAGGCCTGACTACTTTAAGCCTTCCTGTGAAATCAGATATACTTTATACGTACTAATTTGAGCTGGATGTTGACCACACTTTCTTGCTCTAGAAGATATATGCTTTGGTTCCACAGAGGAATGTAGTGTCTCTTCTTTTACTAATCTTGTAAATGTATGATTAAAATCCGAGAATCCTTTGTGAATATGCAGGAATAATAGCAGAGAACTTCAGTTTTCTTCCAAGTTTGTACTAGTTTCTGGTAGTCATGTTAATTGTTGTCTTTTCGTTCTCGTTTCCAGAACAAATATGCATGAAAGAGTGAACCGTACAGAGAGACATTTCAGATCCCTTCCAGCCAGTCAACAGAAATTGCTTCCTCAGTTCCTTTTTCATCTTGAAAAAATTCGTAAATGTATTGACCACAATCAAGAGATCTTGCAGGCAATTGTGAATGACTGTACACATATGTTTGAAAACAAAGAATATGGTGATGAAGTAAGAATTTTTTTTAAGTAAATATTTATGTACTTCTTAATTTAATCCTGAATACTTACTCTAAAAAAGGTATTCCCGCTACTTCTTTAATAGTAACCTATTTGAAGAGTCCACACAGTACTCATGTCAAATGTTAATAATTATATTCTTACAATTAAGCCAGTGTGCAGTCCATAGATTTGCACATGATCAGCAATGTTTTTGAATAAGGGCTATATTTGTTGTTTGTAGCGTTTTGACATCCTGTCCTGCTTTTATTCATCATTGGATAATGCACTCTTAATGCACTGTAGTAATCATTTGCGACTAGGAAATCCAGTTGCAAACGATCACTGCAAAAGAAGACTTGGAAGGAGAAAACAGTTGTTTTCCAGTTCAGAAAAGTATCCCTGTCTGGTCATATGAAGAAGTTACTCATACCTGGTGAGTGGCCTGAGCTTCCATTTGGTGCTTGCCTATTTTGATTAATGAATGGTCTACTTCATATTTTGTCCTGGAGAGCCATGTGTTGAAAGTTAATCAGAGGGCATCCAGCTGATTTTATGTAGGTCTCAATTACAGACCTGAGTTCCGGTTCTAGAGATGAGAAGCAAATTGTTTATCATCTCCTCAATACTATTGCTGTTTTGTAGTTTTTGCAGTTACTTCATTTGCTTAGTTTTTACATTGGTACTTTGTCTTTGGACTTCTTTCAGGAAAATGGAAAAATTTCACCCGCCTCAACTTTTGACATGGACAAATTAAAGTCTACTTTGAAACAGTTTGTAAGGGACTGGAGTGAAACTGGGAAATCTGAGAGAGATTCCTGCTATCAGCCAATCATTAATGAAATTGTAAAGAACTTCCCAAAAGACAGCTGGTAAATAATTTTGTTTATCTTGCAGAAGGTATGCTCAGTAACATGTGTTGCTAAAGGACTTTTAGACAAATAAGCTCTGAAATGTTATTAGGAATGATATGCAGAAACTGTATAGCAAGAAATTGCCTATGACTTCAGTGTACCTCTCTAATATGATCTTGTTCAAAATTTAAGTTCATTGATCCAGCAGTTCAGTGCAATACTGTGGTTGCACGGAGAACACCTTACTTAGTTTTGACAAGATAAACCTTGGATTAGTAGCCAGTATCAATCCCGTGTATACTCATTGCCTTATATTTTATTTTAAGAGGAGTAAGTTGAGTTGTGGCTTCATATCTCAACTGCTAGGGTTCTCATAGAAACAAAGTTGGACTAAAAAGCTGTCTTGTCCATCCCTCCGTCCTGAGGCAGAATGCCACAAACGGAAAGCAGATGCACCACTGGAGGATATAAAGCAAATGGTTCCCAACGAATCTTGCAAGAGACCAAGACACACATTTGAGGGGAAGCCAAATGATGTCCTCAGCCATAATCTGAGAAGAACGCAAAAGATGCTGTAATTTACAAAGTACTTATTTTGTAATCTTCCTATCCTTTAATCTGAGGCCTGATTGCACTGGTTATAAGTAGCCGGTGATTTGTTTTCTGAGCTTCCTGATATAAAAACTGTGCATGTCAGTCCTTGACTTCAGAGTGCCTCTTCTAATGTGTCACTTGACTGTCTTGACAGAATTCCAGTTGTGACCATAGTCTGAAATAACCAGATTTCTTCAGTTTTCCAACTTTTAACTTGCAGTCATTGCTACTGCATTATCTAGCTAACTAAGAGAGTTTTTCACAACGATAAAGGCTCAGAAACTCATACAAAATATAACATGAATACCCTTCCCTTGTTAGATTCAAGGCATTCAAGAATGTCTTCAGTTATAGAAAAGCCTACGGTAAGTTTTTATGCATTTAAATAAAAAGGTTTTTGTAATCATACTCCTCTCCCCAGCTTAGTGGGAAAAATATTGCCTTATAATGGTTTCTTAAAGTTTTATAGAAATGTTTACTGTTAAGAGTAAGGACAGAAAGCCTTCTTCTGGGAAAAAAAACAAACCCTTCAAGCTAGCTATTCTACATGCACATCTGGAAGGTTAAATTTTTGGTTTACTGAAATGTTCTCTCACCAGGTTACAGTATGTTGTTTTTAAGATTATTTGTATACAAGAGAAACTGGATTGCTAAATAAGCTAGATTGAAAAGGTTTGCGTCTATTTTTGGAAAATCATAAGGTGGCATTAGAAACCCTAATGCAGAAGTTTTAAGCATATTATGACCTTTGACTGTCCAGTGGAAGTATTTTGTTGTGTCCTTAATAGATGCTAAAATTAATAAATAGTAAATTAAAGAAACTGTATAATGAAAATTCTGATTTTTTTCATATTTAGTTGAAATGGTTGTCATTTTGGAAAGTGTAGACCATTGTCCATAAACAGTTTTATGGTTAAGTAGGAAGCAGTTTTTATTTAAAAAAAAATTAAAATCAACTATCTAGCTCTACACAATTTGTATGTAGAGCGAAGGATGTGCATGCACTGTAGTTCTCAAATTACTCTTCCTGACTGCAACAATTTATTCTGCATTGTAGGGTTCCTTGGGGAACCATTTTGGGTAGGGGAAGGAGCCAGGGGCCAGTATGAAGCATTCTTCTAACTTTTTGAATGCTTACTTTTGCCTAAATTACAGTTGTTTCATTTAGTTTCTTAGCTGCACAACTTCAAATCATTTGGCTTCTTTTGAAAACCTAACTATTTTTGTAGAAATGATGAAATACTGACCTCAGTTGATCACAGATATAAGCACTATGTAGAGTTGTAGTTAAGAAATTCATATTATAGAAAGTACAGGGACTTTTGTTTATTTAATGTGAATAAACAAGTATAATTTCAGGCATGAACCTTAGTATGTTTGGGATATTGGTTGTGCTAGAAACAACTTGTAAAAATGGCATTTGCGAAAAAAATGTTTAAGTGTTGTATAATCTTATTTAAACCTATGGAACTCCTCATTTTTTATTATAATATGAGCTTAGCTTTGTGCTGGTGAAGAAGGTTTCTATCATTGGGCATTTATCTAGCCTAAACAAATATTTTTTAAAAAATTCATTTGTGGAAAACATGAAATAAATTTATGTTGTGTATTTAAGCCAGTCACAAAAACTGTTTCATTTTCATTTCTATTTTTTTTAAAAAAAAAAACCGTGATGTACTTTGAACAATCTAAAATATTTTTATACTATTTGTAGATACATCCAGTAACCTGAAGTTAAGCAACTTCTCTATGGGGTTTTCACTATCTCTTTTGCTTCACTGTTTGATTTCTATTACATTTTTGGTTAGTTTGTGTGATTTTAACTAAAAGTACTTTCATTTAAATAGTGAATTGGCAGAATTAGTATTGCAATTTCTTTCATATTGGTTGCGTTGCACAATATGTTGAAAAGTGCAACTGTTCTCAAGTAGACTACAGAACAGCACTTTAGCATTAACTTTCAAATAGTTCTGTGAGCATTAAGAACATCCTAATTTCAGGTCTCTTGAAATTTTAGGCATAATATTTTGCCCAGTAGTTAAAGCAAAGGTTAAAGAATGAGAAATAAAGCTTAATTCTAGCATTTGCTAGTTTGATATAGCTGAATTTTGGTAGCTTAGCTTTGGAATCACCTTCCTTAGCCAGAGGCCTCTGTGTTCAGCGGTCCTTACAGAACTCTTTCTTATGTGAAATGCAAAGAAATGTGTTTCCCTCTACTTAAATGAAAAGAATAATTCTGATTGGGAGAACTGTTCAAATGTATTAGAAACTAGTGCATCTGAATAAGTTTCAGAACACTGAAAAACTTGTTAATAATCAGAACACCTGCATTTATCATGAAAATGACCTAACGAGACAGTTCCTTGAACCATGTTGGTGACATAGGTGGAATACTGGTTAGATGATAGAAGTTTGGCCAGATTTAATCTTGGCTCACTTTTGAGTGTGGCATAGCCATTAGAGTGTTAAATCAGGCCTGGAGAGATTCAGGTTCAAATTTCTACTAGTCAGCTACACTGGATGACCTTTGCCTAGTTCATTTGAATTCTAAGCTCCCTCTCAGGGTGGTTGTGCAGATAAAAGAACCATATACACCATTTTGAGCTCTATGGAGGAAGGCACAAATAAAAATATAAAATATCTGATAGCCATTTTGCCCTGTTACTGATTTTAAATATTAACCAAGTTACCTTGGCAGTGACTACATTTGTTCAGTCTAGGGTTATTTGTACGACCTTCAAAAACATATTGTGGGAGAGTACCAAATTTAGCAGCTCTCTCAAATTTATTCCTGTTTGGACTTAACGATCATGTCTTTCTTGTATCAAGGAAATGGAACAGGGTTGTATGCAAACATATAGGAAGCACAAACTCAGTTTTAGGTATAGATTGATAATGCAATAAACATTTTTTACAGTATATGGGGAAAACAACTCTGAAGATGGATATGTTTACTCTCCCAGTTGTTGGAATATCTGGCTGACTAAGTTTAGGAGAGATCTCCAATAATCCAGATAAAAGAGACTGAACAAACTGAACCACAGCTGTTTATTCTGCCAGGGATACATAATAAATGCTTAATGATTATTTTTGTTGTGTTTCAGGGACCTCTCCAAAGTTAATGTTCTTGTACCTGGTGCTGGGCTAGGTAGACTGGCCTGGGAGATAGCTATGCTCGGTTATACTTGCCAAGGAAATGAGTGGAGCCTCTTTATGCTCTTTTCTTCTAACTTTGTTCTCAACAGGTACTTAACTTCCTTTTAGTTACTGGTGGTTATACATATAACTTTGTATTCATATATCTGTATGTGCATCTAGATAGATTAGTAGGCCATACTGCAAAATTAATGTTAGCTATATTAGTTAATATTCATGTAATCAAATCGACATCGAGTAGCGTTTACAGCAAGGGTGTCAAACCTACGGCCCATGGGCCAGAACCAGCCCACCCAAGGCTTTAATCCAGCCTGTGACTCTCACTCTTCCGAGGAAGATCGTGGCTGCCAAACTTCCCAGCTGGCTGGGCCTTGTCTTTACCTGTTTCTCCTCTGGCAGGAAGCTCCTCTGGGCTAAAGCACAAAAAAAGCTGCAAAGAAAACATGGAATGGATTTTCCTTTAAGGTCTCTGGGCCCACGTAGACTACTCTGGGACTGTAATGACAACCCCCAGAGTGGAATGATGGTCCCTGGGAGTAGCAGCTACGTTCTGGGAATGAAATTCTACTCTTGGGGCTGTCATTCCAGTCCCAGGGTAGTCTGTCTGGGTCCAAAAACCTTAATGGGAAATCCATTCCTCATTTTCTTTGCAACTGTTTTTTTGAGCTGCATTGTATTTCAATGAAGTGGAGCTCAAGTAGTTTCAGTTTCCAGTGTTTGTATGCCAGCTGGAGTTGTCTCCTTGCAAATAAAGGGCTGATGTTTTGAGCCAGCTTGTCTCTGCTGAATGGACCTGAGAATGGGTGCCTGAGTGAGTATTCTAACCTGGGAACCCACAGCCAAAGGGGAACATTACACAGGAGCCAATGCCACTCTGAATAAGCTGGGGGGAGGGGCTTGCCATGCCCAGCCATTTCATGTTTTCCTATGCTCAGAGCATTTTATATTTTTAGTTTCTGCTTTTGCTTGATGTTTTATTTTTAAAAATTGCTTTGCCAAATCCCACTATTCCCCAAGTTTAGGTAGGCATCTTTTAGGGGGGGGGGAGGTTTGGATGGTGTCAGTTATCAAAGACACTTAAATAATCAGAATATGGCAAAAGTGTTACTGTTTTAAGCATGTTTGTATTTTACGTTTAAAAAACCCTTTAATTGTCAGTGTCCTTTACAAAGTTAATATCTTTGCTACCTGGCATTACATTTTATGACACACATGGCCTGGCCTGACAAAGTCCCATTTATGTCAGATTCAGACCTCATAACCAATGAGTTTGACACCCCTGGTTTTGAGTGTTGGCCTAGGATCTGGGAAACCCGGGTTCAGATCCCTCCTCTGCCATGGAAGCTTCCTGGGTGACTTTGGGACAATCCAACATTCTCAGCCAAACTTACTTCACAGGATTGCTGTGAGGATAAAATAGAGAAGAGGAGAATGTTGTAAACTACTTGGGTTCCCCATTAGGGAGAAAAGTGGGTATAAATAAAGTAAATAAATAATTTTCTAAGAAGTAATTAATGTAAAATATCCCCTTCTTCCATATTGTTTACACAAAAGCAGACTGGTGAGTTGCGTATTAGACCTCCTTGCCTGCAAGCAAGCAAAGTCTGTTGTAAAACTTGAAGGTTATCAGCTGGCTGTTACCCTGATGCCCAAAATTCATTGAAAGCTTTGCTGTTTACTTGGATATGAATTGCAGCATTTCAGTGAGATGGACTGTGGCTGCAGTTATGTTTGTGGTGCCGGTATAATTCTATATCTTAAGAACATAAGAGAAGCCAATGTTGAATCAGGTCAATGGCCCATCTAGTCCAACACTCTGTCACACAGCGGCCAAAATATACCAGGTGCCATCAGGAGGTCCAGCAGTGGGGCCAGGACACCAGAAGCCCGCCCACTGCAGCCCCCTCCAGCACCAAGAATAGAGTGCATCACCTGCCCCAGACTGAGAGTTCCCATCTATACCCTGTAGCTAATAGCCACATCTTATAAAGGAAACCAAGAGATAACACCACCCTGTGGGATTTATTTGTTGATAAAGTAACAGTGCAGTCCAGAACAGAATTGTATACCCTTCACAATCTAAGAAAGATATAACTGTCTTTAGGATTATGTTGTAAGTTGTTTTAGGTTGGTGATCAAAATAAAGCAGGTGTCACCCTGACCTCGATAGCCCAGGCTAAGCAGGGTCGACTCTGGCAAATACCTGGATGGGAGACCTCCTTGAAATACCAGAGGTGGGAGGTAGGGGCAGGCTTTATTCAGCCATCTCTCTGAATATCCTCCAAGCTCCCAGTAGGAGGGGTCAGTCACCTGGGGTTGCCATGACTTCCAGGTGCACACATAGTCACCAGAGGTCACCATGACTTCCAGGTACACACAAACACACGTGCGCGTGCACACACACATGAAAAATACAAACCCTCCCCCCCAAATAATAAAGCAGGTGTCTACCAGCACCTTAAAAACTAGCAAAGCCTATATGGCTGTAATTAAATTTTTAGGTTGATGTATGTAAAGTCTTTAAATACAGTTGATTCTAAATTAGTACCATGTACCTAATTAACATATGCTGTTATTCACTATTAGAAAATGTATAATAGCTTATAAATGTGAAACTCTGGAAGACCCAGGATTGCAGTACAGCAACATGCCGTGATTTGATCCTTGGATAATATTCAGATTTTTTTCTGGGTCTTTCTGAAGGAAAAAAAAAGGATTTGCCATTGTGCTCATCAGTCTTATATGTCAAATTTCTAAATAAAAAGTTAATACCATGCAGAATATATGAACATTTGTAGTAAAAATTTGAGTCCTATGATGACACCTCATTAAGTACCTTTAAAGTGCTCATGGGTTTAGTGTGTCCAGCGAGCTTATTCCCATTTTGCCCAAACAACAGTTAGCTCTCTCATTGTGCACTGCATCTCAACTGATTTTGAAAGTCCCCTTGTTGTATTAAAAAGTGGACTGAGTTGGCTTAGAGCATCTTTTAGTAGAGAGAAAGAGTGAAAGTCTTGCTTGATGAATGGAAGGATCTGTGTATATTTCCAGACTGCAGTCTATGTCTGTTATATTTATATTGTTTGAGAACTACATTGCTGTTATTGAAAAATGGTATGCCACTGAGACATTGGCTCCGTAAGGTAGTTCCTCTTCCACCTTGGTGAAACGTGTGACGTGGTGTCATCACATAGTGCATCTCCCTGCTTCTGCTGCAGGTGGAAAATGTGGGGAATAGACACCATGGCATGCATCACATATTTCACTACTATGTGTTAGGGAGAGGAGGGGGAACTACTCACAGGGTCACTCTTCTTGGTGAAGGCCCTGTGTTTCTACTTTCTTGTTCCATTATTGGCTTTCTACAAGAAGAACTTCTGAGAGCTGAACTACTTGACTTCCATCAAGATTTGTCCCTGTGTGTTAAAATTTTGGGCAAATGTCCCATCAACACTAAATTTCTTAGACGTGTGTACTTTTTTTGTACATGTAAGTTGAGCATTACCAGTAATTAGCATTTTATGCGTGTTACAATTGGCTATTGCTTTAGTACTTTCTTTCACGTTATTAATATTTTTTTAAAAAAAAATAAGGGCATAAAGACTGAGGAAATAGAATGCTCCGTAATTATCAATTGAATACCTTGACAAGTGCACATTTTTAAATAAACCAAATTAAATCATTGTTTAATTGGGAGTTTTTCTTCTGTATTTATGCTATCAGGCCTCCTGTCTTGCTAGTATGGGAGATCTGATTACTTAGCCATGATGACCAAATGTCAGCAGAGATACTTGTAAGTGCTAAGGAAACAAATGATAATTTAGGACTAAATAGTAAGATCTGTCTTGCTCAAATAAGCAAATAGTTATTAGTAAATGCTGTTGTTACATTCTCTATATAATTACACTTTTGTCTCTGTTGCAGTAAGCTAGACACTAAGATGCTGAGCTATGGATCAGGAAGTCCCTGGCACTAAGCAAACCATGCTTTCTCAGTCAGTCCTCATCTGTAATATGCAGTTAACCTTAACAAGAAAATGATGTTTTTGTGCTTTGAACACTTGAAAGCACTGTATGAAGTCTTATGTTGCAATATAAATAAAACAATAAAAGCCAAAGCAGCTTTCTTGAATACCATAACTGTTTAATACCACAAATGTCATATAGCCTTTTTAAATTTAGAATCTTAGATTTCAGTGTATTTTTTCAGTTAGTTATGGAAGGGTCCCCCCCAATTGCTTCTTTATAACCTTTTGTTACATGTTCTTAAACAAAGGAACTTAAGACGGAATCTTAGTGTGAAATTGCTGAATTAGTATTCATTAATTACTGTTTACTTCCCAGGTCTTAAAAGGGATCCAGGATTTCTAATGTACAAAAGGTGCTAATATCTTGAATATCCTTCTGTAATTTGCCACTAACTCTTCTTATCTTCTGCTAGGCTTTGTTAATCTTACTTTGCCTGTCTTTCAAAGTTGGGACTGACTATCCTCAACTCTGAGTGACTTATTAATATTGTAATTCAATTTGGTTTCAAATCAGCCTCTTTATAACAAATACCTCCCCCTCCACCTCCTGTTTGTGTATCAGGCCATCGGATTTATACTCCAGTGCTTCTGATGAGGCAATCTCATGAAATCTTACCCTGTAGTAAATTTTATTAGTCTTTAAGGTGCCAGTGGGCTCTTATTGTGTTTTGCTGATGCAAACCTCTGGAATTAACTTTGAGGTTGTAGCATGTATACTGGGGAGAATCCAAGCTCAAAAATATTAAATATTGTAGTGTTTGATTGTCTTTGAAATGATAAGGCGAAACTGTTATTTGATAATCGTATTGCAGATGCACTGAAACTAATTCGTACAAACTATATCCCTGGATTCATCAGTTTAGCAATAACAAGAGATCTGCTGATCAGATACAACCAGTTTATTTTCCTGACGTTGATCCTCACAGTCTTCCTCCTGGGGCAAACTTTTCTATGACAGCAGGAGATTTTCAAGAAATCTACTGTGAACATAGTAAGTAGAAAGGAGGGGTGGACTTTAAACTGGCCTTTGCTTTTAGTATTTTTTTTAGTGAAATATAAGGAAGTGGTCTAGAATGTTTGGTTTGTCTAATTCAAAACCAGTGTATACTTGCTTGCTTATTGATATATGCTACACCTACACATGGTTGGATATTGTACTATCACTGTGCTATAGCAGTCATTCACAACTGGGTTTTCTGGTCTGTGCAAGAAAATCCTGTTGTGAATGATTGCTGCAGCACAATATTCAACCAAGTGTGGATGCACTATTCAGAGACATGGAAGATACCAGCACAGGTCTGTTTTAAGTAGCCTTGTGGTTATTTTCTAAACTTTACTAATTAACAGTTTAGTTACTGAGATGAGCGGCTGTCATTTGGGGAGGCTTTTCACTGATGCTTATATGTTGGAAATGTGGAGTTATAACTAGTTTGGTGTAGTGGTTAAGTCTCTAATCTGGGAAAACCAGGTTTGATTCCCCACTCCTCCAGTTGCAGCTGCTGCATGACCTTGGGCAAGCCATAGTTCTGTCAGAGCTGTTCTCTCAAGGACAGGTCTGGAAAGAGCACTGTCAGCCCCACCTACCTCACAGGGTGTCTGTTGTGGGGAGGAGAAGGGAAAGGAGTTTGAAGGCTGCTCTGAGACTCCAAGTGAAGGGCGGGGTATAAATCCAATCTCTTCTTCTTCTAGTTCTGATTGGTAACATGGCTGCATATATTTTGGAGGGGGGAAGTCTTTTAATGTCCATTTCCCTGTCTGCATTTGGGGAAATGAAATGGTGAGATTGTGACCAGTAAAGAAACATGACAAATGGAATAAGGAATGGGTTATTTGCACATAGTATATGCCTATCCATCAGTCACTCTATCCTGAATGATCTACAGCTGGAATCAGTGCTGGCCTTATGGCATACTGTATTTGTGCATGCCAGTTTTCTAGGTTCTTATGCGACATTTTACCTGTTACCTATGAACAAGTTTGGGCAGCTTACCTAATATAGTGGACTTTGCCTGTTTTAAAGGCCAAATACATACTTGTAATGTTTAAAGAGGTCACGTTTTAAGGTCATGTCATTTCTATTTTAGTATGAAAATCAGAGGGTTAATCTGAGAGCCCAAAGCAGGCAAAAAAATCTCTGGGAAATATGGGAATTTACCTTGTCTGTCTGTATCTGTAGTAAACTTGCAGTGTAAAGGTTGACATCTAGATAACCCTTTTTTCTTTTGCTGTACAGACATATGGGATTGCATAGCAACCTGCTTCTTCATAGACACAGCACATAATGTCATAGATTACATTGATACAATATGGAAAATACTCAAGCCAGGAGGAATTTGGATCAATTTAGGTAACTTACTGTACTTTACGATGATCTTGTTTAGTAGAAGAGAACATAGTTTCCTGGTTGTAGGTGAGAGTAGAGGGAGAAGCTTGATCTGAAGACCTGCAGTATGAATACAGACTTCTATGGCATGTAGAAATTGGTCTTTAGCTGTCTTTAGCTATTGTCTTATAGTAATTTTACGTAAATGAATATTTTCAGGTTCTTGTTGCTTGATCAACACAGAGTAACTTTGATATTTATCTCTTATTGAAAGCCAGTGTAGTGTAATAGTGTTAGACTGGAATCTTAGACACCAAGGTTCAAAGTGATACTATGCTGTAAAGCTTGCTGAGTGACCTTGGGCTACTTACTTCTTCTCAGCTAACCACCTCACAGGGTGGTTGTGAAGTGGGAAGGAGAATGTATACAACCCTGAGATCCTTGGAGGAAGAAAGAGATCAAATACATAAGAACATAAGAAGAGCCCTGCTGGATCAGACCAGTGGTCCATCTAGTCCAGCATCCTGTCTCATAGTGGCCATCCAGTTCCTCTGGATGGCCAATAGTAGGGCATAGAGGCCGAGATGTTGCCTTCTGGCTCTGGGATTCAGCGGATTAGTGCCTCTGAATGTCGAGGTTCCCCCTCAGTCACCATGGCTAGTAGCCATTGATAGACATTCTCCATGAATCTGTTTAATTCCCTTTTAATAATACATAAGAAAGATTATAGTGGCTGTGAGAAACTGAAGACCTTATCTGAATTGTCTGGAGTCCTACATCAAGATGGAGGCTGTCATTCTTTGTGGTAGATAGGCACATTCTTTTTTGTATTCACCTGGGTATGTACTGTTTCTGTTTTACTCTCCTGTCTTTCCCATCACTATTAATTTAGTTGAAATCTGTTCAAGCAGCTTGAAAAAGAGCTTATTAATGGTATTTGTATTAAAGGTGCTGATCAAACAAGTTCTAGTAACGATCCATACAAAGTTCTCTGCAAAGAATTCATTCAAAGCTTTATTCAGCCTTAGTCTACCTGTTTGGTTTATGCATACCATTCCTGACATGAAAATGGGAGTGAGTGCAAAACACAACCTGTTTATAGTTGAATTATCAGGGATAATGCAAGAGCCAAGATAGAAGATGGGAGCAGATATAAGATTCTTCATTGCTGCCCTGTTCCAGGGAGGTGTTGTTCCATCTGTGAGTTGGCTGCATAGAACATATGCCACTAGTTTCACATTATCATGATAGGCTTCCCATTGGCATATGGGCCCAGGACATCTGATGTTTGATCTTTAAAACCCTAAACTGTCTTAAGTCCAAGAATCATCAAGGACACTCCACCAACATGAACCCCTCCCAGTTTCTGAGATGCTGTGTGTGGTTATGCTGGGTAACATGCTCCTAGTAGTGGCAGGAAGGTTACAGAACTCCCTCTTCTGGCAACTTTGCTTTGTCTAGTTAATGTTTGCCTTCAGTACCAGGCAAAAGCTGTTTTGTTATGGACAATATTTGTTTTTTGATATACACTTCCAGAAGTTATGATAATTTAGGTACACTTGCTGTTTTGTTTCTTCTGTTTTTGTGTTTTTGATTTGAGAATTTGATTTTATGTTGTGGTTTTATCTGATTGTGAACTGCCTTGTTAGAAAATCAGCCTGCAATTATTATAGACAAATAATTACTAGGATTCAAAGTGGTGTTTAGTGTGCAAGGGATTTACACTACTTTGACTTAGGACAGCTGATCTCCAATGCCACATCCTTACTTTTGAAGCTAATTTCAGTTTCAGAAGCAGATTGCCATTCTGAGATGTGTGTGTGGGGAGGCGGGGTTGCGCACCAAAGAACCCCTTTAGTTTTACTGAAGTCAGTTCTCAATTTTTTTGGTTCCTGACCATGTCTATGTGAGATCATGTGCCTTCCAAACAGGGAATTTTAAATACTTTTTTTAATTGGGAATTTTAAATAGTGATATTGTTTTAATATAAATCTGTTGGTAGAAATTGAACTAGGATTGGATTAAAGCTGATTTAAACTTCAAAATTTCAATGAGCCAGTGACAAAAGCTTTAAAGCAACTAAAAGCTCTTTCTCCAATATTGTGTTCAGATGTGCCCTTGACCTACAGTACTCATAAGGCTTATAAAATTTAGAAATGTCATTTTCTGAGATTGGTTGAATAAAAGTTACTGACACCTTCTTGAATTTGTCCCCTTAGGTCCTCTTCTTTACCATTTTGAAAACTTAGCAAATGAATTATCTATTGAGTTGAGTTACGAAGACATAAGAAATGTTATGTTACAATATGGATTCCATATAGAGGTAAGTATTTATATACTTAGTACACTAACAGTGCAAGCATAAACAGAGTTTACATCCTTTTAAACCCATTGGATTCAGCATAGAAAGGTGTAAATTCTATTTAGGTTTGCTCTGTAAAAATAGGATAAACTGTCAGTTTGAATTCACTCTCTCATATCAAGTGTTATACACTGTCAATGTTATTTATCGTTGTATTGTTATGATGCTACCCTAGTAACAAATGTTTTGGATATTTCTGGTCATCAAGACGAATCAGGGTACCTGCTAATTTGAAGGCAGTTTTTCTCTATTATTTATCAGAGGTGAATACAGAATTTAAACAATGCAGGTTACTGGTGATACCAGCCAAATAGTACAAGCGATGTGGTAGGACAGAAGATACATTTTTGCTAGAATGAATAAAATGTTGCCTTTTATATTTTCAGATGGAGAATGAATCTGTTTTGACAACATATACTGTGAATGAGCTGTCCATGATGAAATACTATTATGAATGTGTGATGTTCGTGGTTAGGAAACCAGAAAGCAGTATATGATTATCCAGGAAAATGCTGGCATTTTTTAAATGTTAGCACAAATTGGTCTCTTAGTGATGACTGGACACAGCCCTATATCAGTGGTGCCTTCTCATTCCTCATGGAATGTAGCTGTTGTCTTTTTCTCCTTTAATATGATCTCCAGTCTACTTCTTGATAGTTGTATTCAGGTAATGAGCACGGAGTGCAAATGTTCATATGCTTTTTCTTTTCATTTTGATAAGGATGATAATTTTGATATGCCATAATTGATATTCAGAATTTTCTGTAATGTATGCACAACCGTCCACTTCCATATGTCTCTGAAAGAAAATATTATATGAGAGGTGCAACTGTTTTTAGGTTCTGCATTGGCTATAAGACAAAAAAGAAATCTAATGTTTTTGGATGCTATTCAGATAGCTTTTGTTTTTCTTAGGACTTTAGCAAATGTGGAAAGGCAGCGTCATGCAAACTTAGCCATCTGTTTATCAGAAACTTGTGGATATATAATCACTTTGTAAAAGTGACTTATGTATGTCTTTACAACAACATAAATTCATGAAATTGCCTGTTTTGGGGACTGAGACTGAACAATGGTGCTTGGACATTTGGTCCATAATCTAATATAGTGATGTGCAGCTGCAGTTATTGGAACTAAAGCTTGTCTAAATTACAATGATAATACTAATGCCTTTTGAACTTCAAGTTCTTGGCTACACTTGCAACACTGAAATCAGTGGGCTACACTTCAATGTGTTGGAGCACTCCATATTTCTAGCATTCCTAGGGTTTCTTTTTTTGTGTAAAGTCTCTGATGTATGACAAGGCTTGATTTCAAACCAAGACATTTCCCATAGGCGAAGCAGTTATAGCACCTCTCCTCTGTGTGCACCCTGACTATAAAGATGCAATTTAGAGTAAAAAAAATCACTCCGCACTCCAACCATTTCACAGGGTCTCTCACCTTGTGGATTCTCTGATGTTTGATAAGGCCTGAGTTTGAAATAAATTTTCCATACTCCAGACATCTGTGGGATTTCTCCCATGTGACACCACAGCGTTGCATAAGGTCTGAATGGCTTGCAAAACATTTCCCAACAGCCATGCGGTTTCTGTCCTGTGTGACCTTTTTTGGTGTTTTGTAAATGCTGAGGGGTCGGCAAACTATTTCTCACACTCCAGACGTTTGTAGGGTTTCTCTCCTGTGTGGACTCTTATTATGTACGACAAGTTTTGCTTTGTAAGCAAAACATGATCCACACACCAAACAGTTATAAGGCTTTTATCCTGTTTGTGTTCTGTAATGGCTAACAGGATTTAATTTGGAAGCAAAGCATTTCCCACACTTCAGGCATTGACATGGCTTTTCTCCTGTGTAGATGCTGATGCCTCACAAGACCTGATTTTGAAAGAACACATTTCTCATACTCTCAGCATTCATAGGGTTTTCTCTCCTGTATGGAGTCTCAGTGTTTAGAAAGCTCAGATTTGCAAGATATTTCTAAACACAAATGTTTTTTCATACTGTCATCATCTCTGTAGGCTTTGACCTTGATCCTGAGAACTAGACATGGAGGGATCTTCCCCTTGTTTTAGCTGGGGGATGAGCTGAGGTTTGGGGACCAAAAATCCCAAGGAGGCTACATTCCCATAACTCTCTATCATGACCTCCCTATACAAAGTCATTTGAACTGTGTCCAGCAGAGCACCATGTGCCTCTGTGAAATACAGCTACATCCTCAGAGATCACTGACCTCTGCAAAGAGAGGATCCAAGGGTTCAGGTCTCTATCTTGTCTTTGTCCTGAGTTCACCACTCCCAGGTGCTACTGACTGGGCTCCAAAGTTACCTTTCCTCATGCTCTGGGAAATCGGAGGAACGTAATTCTTCACTGGGGGGGGGGGGACACTGCAAGTTGTTGATATTCCTCTTATTCCTCTAAGCTGCCATTCATTCCTGCGTCCCCACCCCCAAAAAATCTGTGTAGGATTGAAATAGCCTGTTTCTGAGCCAGCACGGTGTTTTTTTTAAGTAATTTAATCACTCTTACGTTTATGTCAGAGTAATATTGGCAACTCTAATGAATCCACCCGCATTAGGATGCAGATCTTAAGAAGGATTATACCACTTTGACTAAATCAGATATGCTGTACAGTTATTGCCAACTCTAGCTAGTGCCATTGTGATCTGCTTGTTGGAGATTGATGATGAAGACAAAATCTAGATAACAATTTTTTCTTTTTTTTAAGGGAAAAAATGTACGATTAAAATTCTGATTTATTTTTTTAGCAGTTACGCATAGTGCCATTGATGTCTGACAGGTGGCTTCCCTCAAATACATGCAAGCTTTGGTGTTTGTTTGTTTGTTTTTTAAAAAAATAACCACAGTCAATTCTTAGCTTCAGTTCTGTGAAGACACAATCCTTTAGGTGTTTTCCTCCATACTGAGTATGCTGACTAGCACTGATATTACAATTCAGATTTCTCCTAATAGGATGAGGTACATGACTTAATATGCAAAATATTTATGTAATACTAAAATTAAACTAAAGAATCAATGATATCTAAGGAATGGGTGGCAATTGCTGATGATGCCAAATACATGGTTGTAGGGCATCAATGATTACTATTGCTCCTGTATTGGCATAATCAGATTAAATTATGCTTTTTAATTTTTTTGTATTTCCCCCCTGCTATTAATTTTTAAATGTAGCTCATTGTTTAACAAGTAAAACTGTTTAACAAGTTTTGATTTGGCTCAAAACAAGTACTTTTTCCTGTTGGCTTTTTAGTAATGAAATTAGAAGGACTTAGCAGAAATTAAATCCCAGTAGCACCAGGGATATTGCCATTAGAATACTAGAAACTTAATGTATTTTTGGGTTAAACTGGTACAGATACACTACAATTCTTCCTGTAAACATTTACACAATAGTAATTCTTAGTGTAGTAGATTCTCTTCCTGGTAACTATACTTAGGATAGCACCTCTAGGCTGCAGAGCACTAGGAAACATTTGGGTGTGGCAGGTCCACTGTTTTAGAGTAGAACTTCTGTGTTATCTTTTATATGTGACCTGTGAGGCAGGAGAATAGTTTTGAGCTGTACTCCTTCAATGTGTTAACTGTGTAGAAGGAACTCAAAATGAAAGCACTGTTAGGTTGTGCTTGACAACATATGTGAATATCAGGATTACTGACTTCAGAAAATCTGTATACTTTTAAAAGTTGCAAATGCTAATTTTAACCTACATGTTTCAAGTTAAAATTTCAAATTATTTTTCATATTTGACATTACAGAATGTAGCATTACAGTTTGAATCCAACAAGAATTATTTTTCTTGATTCCTGCTTGCCTATTCCCCATTTGAATTTTTATTCAAAGCACTAGATGGAATATTTATTTGATCATATTTTTTGAGGAAAATTCAGTTTTTTCTTAGCCATATGGCAGTTAATAGCAGGGTAAATATTCATGAATATTAAGAACTAAAATGCTCTTGCTGCACTTTGATTGCCAGGATTCATGTTCTGTATATTATAAACAGGACTAATCATGTATTACTCTGTCATTATTCCTTGATGACAAGACAAGAAGGACAAGTTACCTGTCTTGCCATTTTGAAGACTAGGCAAATATAGAGCTTTTAAAATTTTTCACAATACTCTGTAAAATTTAAAGCTGCAAACTAAAACCATTAAATACGTTGTTCTGTTTATTCAGCAATATAAAGCATCCTAAACTTTTTAAAAAAATCACCTGTGCCAGGTACTGCAGTTCATTTGACTGATATGTAGAGCTGTTGTAGCTCTCACTACCCCTCCCCTCTGGTAACAGTGCATGTCCTTCAGTGGCAATCAGCTGTTTTAACTCTAAACTTCCCCTTGATCCACTGAACAAGACATCCAGGTTCTAAGTGTGTCTCATGTACTCCTCCTTAGGAACTGACATTGCTTCAGCCTCACTTGCAGCTGCATCTTTTCTGTCTCTCCATTTGGGACAGTCAGTAGCTCAGTGGGCAGAGCATATGCTTTATAAGCAGAGGGGTCCAGCTCAATCCCTGGCATCTCCAGTTAAAGATAGGAAAGAGTTCTGCATGACTGCTAGATTATTGCTGTTATTACTAGTAGACAATATTGGCTTAGTTTGGCCATGTGTCCAATAAATCCCAAATTAAAATCATTTATGAGCTTGAAAAATGCTTGGTGTGGGACTGCAAGTGTTCTGTCAGCTGCTAACTTCAGCAGCCTCTCCTGTTCCCTTAGAGCTGATGAGTTCTTTCTTCAGTCTGAAATTTAAAATGGTTCAGTCAGTATTGGACCACTATCAGGATATTACATACAAACTCATTTCTATATAATTTAATTATTTTACTCAGTCAGTCAAAACCTTTATTGGCATAGATTGAAAAAGAAAACAACATAGGAACCACAGATTTTAGATATACAAAGACAGTCATCTCACCAGAGCTTTAACCTTACATTCTCGAACCCTCATAGCAATAGAGAGAAACCTCACCATTGCAAAGGTGATGTGAGGGTGGTGATCTGATAGAAGGAAGGATACTAGTCTCTCTTCTGGATAACTGTGCTTGTTAATCAAAAGGGGGCTGATTAGGACATCCCCGTATTTTAACATAACATTTGCAGCTAAGTAAGATGTGGGTAATCGATTCTGTTTTCCTGCTCCTCAGGGGTCATTTCGTAGAAAAGGAGCTGCAGGAGCTCAGTAGCATATGCCACACCCCCTGACATAACTGGAAGTGATGTCAGAAAGGGAAGCAAGGGGGGAGGCATCTTCAAAAACCTCCCCTTCCCTAGCAGGCCTGGGGCAGGGGAGGGAAGTGGAGAAGGGGTTTAAAGTTTAAACCCCTTCTCACTAGAGTTGGGCTGCAGAAGGAGGAAAGAGGGAAGGAAAGAGTAGAGAGAAGGAAGAAAGGAAAGGGGATAAAAAAGAGACAGAAAGAAGGGAAAAGGAGAGAACAAAAGGGAAAGAGAGAAGGGAAGAGGGAGGGAAAGAGGAAAAGGAGAGAACAAAAGGAGGGAAAGAGAAAAAGGAGAGAAGGAAAGAAGGGAACGAAAGAGAAGGGAAAGAGGGCAGGAAAGGAGGAGGAAAAGGGAAAGAAAAGGAAAGGAGAGAAGGAAAGGAGGGACAGAAAGAGGGCAAAGAGATGGGGAGAAGGAGGAAGGCTCTCCCACCACCCCCACGCGGATCCCTCACCGCGATCAATGCCTTCCCCAAGCCGCAGTGTTCCTGCATGGGCCCCAGGAGGACGGTGACGGGCCTCCTCAGGCCTCCCCAGAGCCACAGCGCTCCAGCATGGGCCATAGGTGGATGGTGACAGGCCTCTTCAGGTCTCCCCTGGGCCACAGCGCTCCAGCAAGGGCCCCTGAGAGGCTGGTGATGGGCCTTCTCAGACCTCATGCGGGCCCCGGAAGGCAGTGTTTCGGTGCAGGGAGCTGGGGGCGGGGCTTGCTGCCACCACCATTTGTGCCAGGGCCTGGACTGCCGGAGCAGCACTCTGGCATGCTCTAGCCCCAAATGACCCCTGCTGCTACTACACAGACAGATCCTTTCAGGGTAGGGACATTTGCAAATCTACCATAAAAGACCACAGATGATAAAGCATGGAAACATGCAAGCACAAAAGCTCATCTTAATGGTGGTGCTGTAAGCTGTAAAAAATAGTCAGCTATAAGCCCATTCCTCTGTGTTACATTAAACTTCAGAGGGGAGAAAGTAATACCAGAACAGAGAGTTTGTTTTTCAATGTCAAGGATCCTCTGCCTCAGTGGTCTAAATATTTGTGATTTGCCTGACACGAGAATTATTTTTAGTCTTCTCAATTCCCTTTATGCAGTATGATGATCTATTAATTCTTCAAGTGGTTTATAATGGGATTACATTTCTTAATCTAAATTAGTTATGAAAAAACACAATTTGAAGTAATTTCAAAAGTCACTTAAGCCTAGTTTACACATGAGCTGTGGTGGCTCAAGTGGTTAAGACGCTGACCTGCAGGCTGTGGAAAGTCAGTAGTTCAGCAGTTCAAGACCCGAGAGTGCCACATGACGGGGTGAGCTCCTGTCTCTAGTTCCAGCTCCTGCCAACCTAGCAGTCTGAAAGCAAGAAATTGCAAGTAGATAAATAGGTACCACTTCGGTGGGAAGGTAACAGCGTTCTGTGCACCTTGGTGTTTAGTCATGCCGGCCACATGACCATGGAAATGGCTCTTCGGCTTTGAAACGGAGATGAGCATCGCAACCCTAGAGTCGGATTCGACTGGCTTTCGAGCAAGGGAACCTTTACCTTTACCTTACACATGTAGGAATATAAAGGGGTAGAATGCTGTAGTGGTAGAACAGATTACAAATGGGAGAGGTAACATTTTGGAAAGCAGAAAATAATGCTACAGTCTACCAGCTGTAGTCTGAAGTGGTTCAGTCCATTCTACCACTCAAGTTCTTGGAAGTTTATTCCCTTGTATCTGTGAATCTTGCCCTAGTTTCTTTCTCTTAAGTACACAAGTATTTTCTCCTCCATCTCCAGGGATCTCCCTTCTGTATCTTTAGTTGGTCCTGAAGGGTGCTAGACTAGGATCTGGGAGACCCAGGTTTCAATCCCCACTCTGCTTTCTGGGTGACCTTTTTTTCAGTACAGACCCTTAGTCTAACCTACCATCCACCGTTACTGTGAGGATAAAATGGAGAGGGAATGATGTAAGCTGTTTTGGATACCTATTGGAGAGAAAAGTAGAGTATGAATGAAATAAATAATAAACATTATAGCAAACTTTGTAAACATGGGGCTAGTATAGTATTAACATGATGCACTTCTAGGTATATTGCACCTCACTTAACGTAATGCAATCTACTATTCCAAACTAGGGAGAAATAAGAAGATGCAACTTGGTATGTGGAGAAAATAACAGCACACCAATTCAATGAATGCATCATCAGCAATTTACAGTTTTCTTTCACAAGCACTGCGGGCAAACCTTTTCTTGCGCACAGACAGCCCCCCCCCCATCGTAAACCTCACCACAATAATGCAACATCTCATGTGAACATGGACACTGGGATCAGAGCTTGCAGTAAACCCAGATGCCAACTTGCTTGCCTCATACACCCGGACAACACAATCAGTGGACTTAACAACATTGACTACACCATCTCAGGCACATTCACTTGCTCATCTTCTAAAATTGTATATGTCATTCAATGCCAACAATGCTCTTCAGTTCTCAAAATAGGGCAAACAGGCCAAACTCTATGCCAAAGGATAAATGGACACAAATCTGACATCAAGAATCACAAAACTGAGAAACCTGTAGTATTTCAGCCTCCCAGGGCACTGAGTGGGGGACCTTAAAGTAGCTGTTTTATTGCAAAGGGACTGGAACAGGAGATTGTTGAATTACAAATTATTACAACACTCAGGACAAAGGGAATACTGGGAATCTCACTACACATGCCAAGTCACTCCGTTCTTGCTTATACCCAGAATTAAACTTGTTGCTCTTAAAAGGTGCCATTGGACTCAAGCTTAGTTCTCACATCTGTTAATATTAACTCTTATTATCTGCTATTTGCTGCTTTTCACGGGGCTTACCAACTGCTTTAGTTCACTCTTAGCTATACTTGTTACTTAGTTATGCATCTTGACACTCATTAGCCATTCCTCGCAAGTAATCCTTCCACCCTCTATTTATATGTAATGATTGAGGACCTCTTGTTTCAATGTATCTGAAGAAGTGCATGCACACAAAACCTTATACCCAGAATTGTTCGTCTTAAGGCCCCACTGGACTCAAACTCTATTCTATAAACTTCAGACCAGTACAGCTATCCACCTGAATCTACAGTCATGATCTATGTACGATTACTGGTATAGAGGTAAACCTTTTGTTATCAGATCCTACGAATGCAATACATTCAAGGAGGATTAAGTATACTTGGGAATCAACACCTTACCTAGAGAAGTCAAGGGCAGCCACACTAAGCTGGGCACATCGTCCACCAGGGGTCGTCAGAAAGCGCTAGAGCCCAAGCCTACCAGGCCGCTTGCGCTCCCAGTCAGCCCCGCCCCTGTTCTCGAATGCACCGCGTGCGCAGCTGCGCGGCGATGAACCCTTGGGCCGCGCCAAGACGGCCTCGATGGCTAAGCGCGGAGCAGAGGCGGTGGCCTTCCACGCGCCCTGGGAGACCTTCGTATCTCCCAGGCCACCGAAGCGAGGGCGGAGCGAACCCGGGCTAAGGGAACTGCGATGCGGGAAAACACCCTGGAGCGGAGGCGGCTGCAAGAAACGGAAACGAGAGGAAGAGGACGAGGAAACTTCAGCAAAGTGGCCCAGCGGCGCCTTGAAGCGGAGTAGACCTCAGGAAGAGCAGGTGCCTGGGGCAAGTGCCAGCGGCTGGGAAGGAACGAGGACGCGGAGGCAGGAGCTGCCTGAGGCGGACGAGGAGACTGGATCGGGAGAAACCCCAGCACATCCTTGGAACCCCAAATCATCTATGGCTGAGGAGGTATAAAAGGCAGAGATAGAAGGCGGCCGCGGGAGAGCGAAGCCTTCTGAAGGAAAAAAACTCTTAGTTCTGCTTCTCAGAAAAGCCGTTTCCCCTTTAGGGGTGGGGCCAAAAGGAGCCTTTGCCTCTGAGGACCAGTTTGGGCCTTTTAGAGAGGCCCGTTTGAACGCGGTGGAATATGGGTGTTAGGATAAGAGCTATAAAAATTCGGGAAATTTGGGGGAGAAATTGAAATACGTGCAATACTGGCGGTCCTATCAAACTTGAACCGATTTTATTGATTTAACAACAGAAAATGCATCATTCATAACATTTGAAGTTGTAATGTTGAAATATTTATCGAATTCAAAAGTTACAAAAGGACCAAGTTGTAGATAACTGTTCCCTTTTTCAGTGTTTGTAATGCAAAATATATTTGTATTTTATGCAAGGTTAATGGGGACCTAAGCAAGCAGTAATAATTTCTAACAAAATCTTATACAGGAAAAAGGAAAATATTATTAATATTGCTGTTCCTCACAGATAGAAAGGATACAAGCTACCTGTTGTATTACTGGGAAGAATTTATGCTTTATTGTCCAAGAGAGAGCACAGGTTAAACTCTCCCTAATATCTGTTTCTCGTTGATGTTAAGGGAAGCTGTTTCTTAGGGAGTGGGGTGCGTTGCAGGTGATGGCTAACACATATTGAGAATTCAAAAAGATACACGAATTAAACTGTATTGGTCTTAAAGGTGCCACTGGACTCAGACTCTGTTCTGAATTAAGGGGGAACTATGCACACGGCCAGTGCTTTTGTTGCGTCTGTTCTTACTGCTGAAAATATAGGCTGTGAGTTTTACTTTTGTTCCAGATGGAACAGCACTTTCTCTTAGCAGTGAGAACTGCTGTAATGGAAATAGCAAAAAAAAAATTTACTAGCTTCTAGTGTGATTCTTTGTCATACATATAAGACCTTTGTTTGGAAACTGATTCTTGAGTTCCATTTAGTTGCAGGATTTGTCATGAGTTTTTAGAACTGTTATTGGGATTTAATGTGATTTTTTTTCAAGATGTCCCAATTTAATCACATGTTAATAACATTTCATTTTTCTAGCATCAAGATGATGTTTGGCACTACAACTCCTTCCAGTATTGGAGGCTTCCATTGCCTGTCATTGATTCGTCTGATATTCTTGATATAGAAAAAGAGAACATGGTCAAAACAAGACACTCTGGTGGGGCTGGCCTTTCAGAAATGGAAACGTGAAAAATGACCCATTGGTAAATGTATTTTGCAGAAGCTGGTTTCTGTTTAAGTTCTGTTATTACTTGAGAAAGTAAGCAGATATGATGATTCTGGTGAAGAAAAGTATGTTTTGAAGAAGAAACAACAGAATTCATCAGTAAGCCAATGGCATACAGAAAGAAGAGAGAGAAGACAGCGCTCAGAGGACTGTGGGAACGTTTGAAAACAGATACATAGTGAAAGAGACTTGACTTTGTAGCTTGAAAAATGAACAGCACAGGTGCAGAAGGGTGTGTTAACATATGGCTGAAATATATGAAAGAAGTTTTGAATCTTTTTTTATTGTTAGATCAGCGTAACCAAAAATAAAAATAAGCATTTCTATGCAAACTGAAATTTAGACAGGCAATTATTTGCCTTCAAGAATTACCACTGTATAACTTCTTGTTTATTATTGTTTGAGGAACCATCAACTATGCTTCTTCCTCTTCTTTTCTTTTTATAGAAGTGATAGGTAGCTGTTTATGTTTTGTTCCTTAGACTATTATGGGTAAAGAAAGTGAGTTATTCAGTGTAATGTGAAATTATGGGCAGTCTTTGTAGGATCCAGTCCAGATGGTGTTCCAGTTCTACATAGTTTAAAGCTTTGTCTCCTAGTGTAATTACTCCGTGGCATTTGATGGACTGTGCTAGCAGTGATAATTAGGAGGGCTGCTATAAACCAGCATGGGCCTTCAGACAAATATTTTCTCTACTCCTCTCTCACTACCAAGGCCCAGCCCAGACATAAAGTAGTTCTCTAGGGTTTCTTGGGGCCCTGAACTTTTATTAATCTAGTTTCCCCTTTCTCAGTGGTTCTGATCATCTGAAACAGAGTTTATGGGTACATGTCAACATTAGGGCTTTGAAATGTCAGTTTCCAAGTTGTAAATATTTCTTTGTTAATACATTGTAACTTTGTTGGCATATCTGATAAAATCTTTTCTCTGGGTATTGAAATCTTCATTAGATCTTTGTCAATCAAGTTGTGAATTTGTACTGATTACCCTTTATTTTGATAACATTTTTTATGTGCTGTCTGGATACTGTGCTAGTAAACATTTTTGAAAAATCTTTTATGTTTTGTGTGTTAAGCTTTAATCATGCTAGTTTCAGGTGAGTAACCTGGTCTGCAGTAGAAGAGCTAGATTTAAGACCAGTAGTATCCGGTTCAAGCCCAACAAGTTTTTCGGGATATAAGCTTTCCCTGGGGGCAGCTTTGACTCTCAAAAGCTTATACCCTGAAAATCTTGTTGATCTTTAAGCTGCTATTGGATTTGAATCATACATGAGTTAACGCACCTTATATGATGCTTAGGCAGAGAAATGTTGCATTGCTTTTACAGAATTCCCTGAATATCTGTGCACACGTCATTTCCTTCATGTCCGAACATAACCCTGTGCATGCTGTATCTGAACAGCTTGTATTAGAGAGGTTCACTGAGGATATGTATATGGACAGCAATAAGATGTTGCACATTGGTTTTTTATTCCTTCATGTCAGCTGAGTATACTGGCTGTTTTTTTGTTTTTTAATGTACCCTGCACAAGGGGGGGAAATGCCTTCCCCCTTCACTATACCTATTTATCATCTGATTTATGAGGAAAAACATGTGTGAGTCTCTTTGACTGGTCTAAACAAGAAGCCCTTTGCTAGTATGTGCCTTATATGTCCATTGAATGGAAAGTAGGAAGAGCTGTAGGACGGAATGGTAAGGTATACGTATGATGTGTGCAATAGTCAAACGTGATTAAAACATGTTATGACCAGCATGACAATCATATTTTCCGGCCAAGTGCTTAGGAAGGGATGAGGAGTTATATTTTCAGAGGTTTTAAATCAGAAAAAATGTAGTGCATGTATCACAGTTTAGTCGTGGGGAAAAAACCACTGATTTGCCTGGGCTCCTTGGGCATTCATTCAAAGTGACTGGACAAACTAGTTTTGGCCAGCTTGAATATGCAAGTTCTACACGAACAATAAAATAGTTTCAAGAACATCTTTGCATGTGTAAAGTGCTGTCAGGTGATAGCCAACTTATGCAAGGGGCTTTCGAGGCAAGTGAAAAGCAGAGGTGGTTTGTCATTGCCTTTCTCTGCAGAGTCTTTCTTGGTGGTCTCTCTTCCAACTACTGACCCTGGTTAGCTTCTGAAATCTGATGAGATCAGGCTATTCCATGCTGCTCTCCGTCCCCAAGAACATCTTTGGAACAAGATTCCGAACATGCTTTTTGAGGCATATAGTAACATACACTTGTCATATAAAGGACTATATCATCTAGGAACTCATGCAGCACAAACTGCCTTACTTGGAATCCAGCACTGGATTCCAGGAGGCAGTACAGATGTACAATACATTTAATAATTTAAAATTGTTTTCACTGATAGTGAAACTTCAAACAAGACATTATGAATGTTAATCATTTCCCTAATGTGGTATATAAACTTGAAGCCAGATCAAGTCACATGTTCCTGATTACAAGGTGATACTGTCTTCAATTTAATTACAGAACAAATATTTCACTAGAGTTTTCAGAGTCCATCTCTTTTCTCCCTCCCTTTAAAGCTCATAAATGTAAGCACATGGACATTTATAATGATTGCTTTTCAGCATTGTTTCCATTACTTGCTAGTGCTAAGCAAACATCTGACTGGGAGGTAGCTGGAAACTTCAGTCTGAAATCCTCTGAAAGCTACAAAATTTATATTTTAGCCATGGGGATGAAGAAGGTAAGTGGATGAACTTATCTGCTAATTGCAATGTTTAAATGTTTGTCATTGATATTTGGAATACATAAAAATATGTAAAATTCACTGGCTACAGTTCAGAATGTGAAAAAACAGTCTTTTTTCAGTATGCTATTTATATAGCACTGAGAAAGGAAAATTTGAAAACAAATCTTTGTGTTAACGGCCCTAATTATAGTTTTGTGTTCAGTTTGGGAAGTCACTTTACAAAATATTGTCAAAATAGCTTTTGATTAATAGCATCATTTGAACAAGTGAAGGAAAGGTCTCTGGTCCTAAACATATTCCATTAACATAAACCAATTTTGTGAGGTTTTATTATAGTTATGAATGCTTCCCAGAATATAGGATTCTCAAGATCTGGGACTGACACATACAGAGACTTGCATTCTAATTGTAAAAGGCAAATTAATTAAGAAATTACTCTTCATTTGTGCCTCTGCTAGATCTATGGTGGCTGAAAAAATAGCATGTACTACTTTGAAATTTGTTGTCTGAACAACAGTTATCCTTTTGTTCTAAGTTTGAGTCCTGTGGCACCTTTCAGACCGACAAAGTTTTATTCAAGATATAAACTTTCGTGTGCACACACACTTCTTCAGATACAATTAAATGGAAGTTGCCAGTCCATCCATATAGGTAAGAGGGTAAGCAACAAATTAGCATACAGCATAATAAAGGTGTTTAACAGATGCAAGGACCAAACTGGAATAACAAGCTTAGTTTATATGGTCACCATTTGTTTGGGCTTAATTCCAGAGGGAAACATAGTGAAAGAAAGAAATATATCAAAATTGGAGATTGATGATCAGATGTACCCTTCTTAACGGTGGAATGCTGAGAGTAATTAACAAGACACGGCTATCATGGTCCATCTGTCTTCTCTCAAATGTGGAGGCAACAGTACAGGATCTTCTTTGAGGTGGTGTGATTGGCTGTGTAGTATATCCTCTGTCCCTAGACCAGAGAAATAGATTCCAATCCACCATTCCAAATTACATTACATTCTAGTATTCATTATTTTGACCTAGTAAGAGAATGTAAGAGGATAGTCCTTTTGTATTCAGGAAGTATGGAAAAACTGCAGCTGATGCACTCAA
Source organism: Gekko gecko (assembly GCA_029375565.1). Taxonomy (NCBI): domain Eukaryota; kingdom Metazoa; phylum Chordata; class Lepidosauria; order Squamata; family Gekkonidae; genus Gekko; species Gekko gecko. The sequence continues at coordinate 116,498,682 of JAPDNY010000007.1, forward strand.
GAAGAATTCTGTTAATTAATTGCTCTTGTTTGACGGCAAAGACAAAATATCTTCTGTTGGCTATCTGGCTTAACTCTGCATATATACAGTTTACTTTTATCTGTGATGCTTCATCTGCGCTTGGAAATAATCACTTGTATGCCTCAAATGATGAACTATGCAATTTTTATGTGGTTACAGTCAGTGTTTGAAAATTTTTAGTTACATAGTTTGGTTGACCAAAAAAAATTGATCAGTGATTTGACGGTGTACATTTCTATGGGTTAGATCCAGAGGTGGTATTCTGCCACAGTAAGAGCACTGGTGTTTGTGAAATGGCATCTTGAGAGGGTGGGTTTTTGTCAGTTCCCCAATCCTACTGCAGACCCTCACTGCTCTTTATGTTGTTCCTGAAAGGGGGAATTGGGAAAGGTCCTTTCTACAAACTTTCCTCCACTCACAGTCCATTGGGTCCAGTCCTGTATTGGTTTTTCCTAAGAGAGATTGCAAACAGAAATTTGCTGCTGAAATAGTACCAGACACTATCCTCCCCCAGCAGGGCTGGTTTTGTTTTTATTAACCCAAAGTACCATTGGGAAGTGTTTGAGTGGAAGGAACTTAGGGTGGAAGTAGTTTATTTTAGTTCAGAATATTTTTGTTCGTCTTGTTTCCTGCATGAAGGACTCAAAGAAGCATCCAAGATTTAAAAACCTACAAACAAAAATAAACATACAGTTTTTTTAAAAAATCACCAAAGCCAGCTCTGTCAGCTCTGTCATTTACCTCTACTATTCCAGCAGGGGAAAAGGTATGAGAACTTGTATCATTTCTCCAGAACCAGAAATGCTGAAAAAGCAGAGGCAAGGGGAAAATATTTGGCAGGGGAGAGGTGATAGAGACACAAGGAAATGCTCCTTTGTGTATTCAAAGACACTGACCTTTGCTTTGAGTGGTTACTAATGCTTTCTGTAGTGGCACTATCAGTACTGTGAGAAAGTCAAGCAGAAAAGGGCAACCAAAGAGTTGATGCACCTTCCACTGAGGAAAGGCTAAACATTCTGTGGCTTTTCAGTTCGGGGGGGGGAACTAAGTGACTTAGGGGGGAACATGATATAGTTTTATAAAACTGCATGGGCTAAAGAAAGTAGATATAGAGAACTTTGTCTCCCTCTCCTGTAATACTAGAACTTGGGGGCAGCCAGTGAAGCTGATGACAATAGCTTCAGGGTGGAGAGAAGGAAACATTTATTTACTGAGAGAGTAAATTGTGGAATTCACTGCCTTCCATTATTCATTCGTTAACCTAAGGACAGTGAGAAATTGTAAGGCATCTTGCATGAGGTGGAAAAGCACCCACTGGGTATGGTAGTTCTTTCTGCTATGGAAAGTTCAGCTGTCTCCATCCGCCTACACACCTATTGCTTAAGTATTGTGTAAAAACCTTATGATATAACTGGCAGAATTCTCTGATGAGGCACCTAAGCCATAAAGAAGTTGCCATTTACTGTTTGAGAGAAGTGGAACATTAACCATCCATCCAGTATGTGTGGTCCAAGGATCAAGCAAGGTGCTCCTTGTTTGAATAGCCTTTCTTTCCTCCTTCCTATGCTGTGGTTCCTGCAAGTGTTTCAGAGACTAGCAAAGAAGGACGAGTACAAGAGAAGGAAGAGTACAAAACTATTGGCTTGCAAGCAGAGCTTTAACCAAGAAGGAAGAGACATATGCAGTACTACAAGATGAAAGTTCAAGTAAAGGTAAAAAGTTGTAGGCAAGGCTGTGCGGTTCACTGAGCTGGTGCTGGAATTCCTAGCATGTTCCTGTAATTTATTCTGTCACTGATCACCCCAGACCAAAAAAAGCATTTTAAAAAATCTTGCAGGATCTTTGCTTCTCTTCATTGCAGCTTGTAATTTAGCTCCTTGCAAGATTTATCACTGTACATTGGCCAAAGACAAAAGGAAGTGACGAGTGTAGAAACTATAACATAAACCTGGCTGTGATTGTAGATGTTTGGTGAAGGTGGGGCATATGTTGCTTTGTTTCTGGTTCTGTGGTTTCAGTTATTCAAAAGGTGATTATTTGTAGGTTGCAATGTTTGTCCATGATTATAAAGGGAGAGGAAAGATGGATGACACCATGCATGGCTTGGTCTTTTAAAGTGGACAGTTAAAGACTGCAGTGTTCTACAGTTGCAAAATGCGGTAGTTTATTCTCTGTTAGTAGGGAAGGAGCAATTCTTTAAATGAGACTTCCTGGCTCCACTCTTTTCAGCAATTAATTTCCACAAGGTTGCCAGCTTTTTTTTTTGTAGGATTCCTTTGATTTTAGCATTTGCATTAATTTAGCAAGTAAAGTTTTTGCCACTACTGTGTCCCCAAACTGGGAAATCTCACTGCTTAAAAAAAAAATGCATAATGCACAAGAGCCCTGTCCAAAAATAATTGTTAACCTTACTTGAAAGGAACATTGTCAGGCTGCAAATATTGCCCATACCTTAAAATTCGGAGGCAAGAAGACATTGTGCATGCCTGTGGCCTCTTTCCCACTTTTTCTCGCTATAGCAAAGAGGACTCCAGTTGTATCCACATAGTGGATAGTTTTACGTGATATTTTCTTTTCATTTTGGTGGATAGTTTTACATGATATTCCCTTATCATTTTGGGGTTCAGATTATTTTCCAATTAGCATGAGTGCTTGTAGAATTGTATTGTTTTTCATAACCTCTAGAACACAGTGCTTTTATTGTCCTTATTAATCCTGACACCTGTCTATGACTTGGATCAATTGCCTCCACCAATCAGTGGGTCTGTGGGTGAGACTTAATTTCTCACTTTGAAGTCAAACATTCACGTCAGAAAGGATATTATAGCTTTGGAAAAAGTGCAGAAAAGGGCAACTAGAATGATACAAGGGTTGGGACACTTTCCCTATGAAGAAAGATGAAAGCGCTTGGGGCTCTTTAGCTTGGAGAAACGATGGCTATAGGGTGACATGATATGAGGTTTACAAGATTATGCATGGGAAAGAGCAGGTAGAGAAAGAAGTACTTTTCTCCCTTTCTCACAATACAAGCACTCCTGGGCACTCAATGAAATTGCTGAGCAGTTGAATTAGAATAGATAAAAGGAAGTACTTCTTCACCCAAAGTGATTAACACATGGAATTCACTGCCACAGGAAGTGGTGGCGGCTACAAGCATGGATGGCTTCAAGAGGGAATTGGATAAACATATGGAGCAGAGGTCTATCCGTGGCTGTTAGCCACAAGGTATAGATAGGAACTCTCAGTCTGGGGCAAGTGATGCTCTGTATTCTTGGTGGTTGGGGGGCGGGGTAACAGTGGGAGGGCTTCTAGTGTCCTGGCCCCACTGATGGCACCTGGTATTTTTGGCCAATGTGTGACGGAGTGTTGCACTGGATGGGCCATTGGCCTGATCCAACATTGGCTTATGTTCTTATGTTTCTTATTCTGTTCAATGGGCCTCTTAGTCTCATTTGAGTTATTACCAGTCCATAATCTTCATTTAAATAAATCGGTTCTCAGATTCCCTTAACTGTCCCTGCACATGTGTCAACAAGAAAGGTTATTGTAACCTAGCCTTGTCCTATCATGCTATTTATCTGTGGATTTTTAACATGGAAGAACATGCAATGCGAAGTGAAGCAGTCCAGATACAGGTATGTCGTTTTGTGAGAACCATGCCTAAATCACTATGGGGAAGCAGCTTGTCCATAGCTTGTTATTTTGTGTAGCAGGAAACCACCAGATGCATAGTAGGCAACTAGCACACCTCATTGTAAATCTTCCTACCAATATTATTTGGGAAACAACCTGATATGCTTGATCCAAAAATGTGCGGATGCAGATAGTGAAGACTGTGAAATATAGGGATGGGCAAGAACCAGGAAAATGCAGTTTGGTTAATGGTTTGTGGTATGCCCAGTTTGCAAAACATGAACTTTCAAACTTTCAGCAGCTAAATGAACCAGTGCAGTTTGTGAAGTTTGTGAAGTGGTAGAATGTGCTCCCCCAGCATGCTAGAGACACCAAACTCACAGCAGATCTTCCTTCGACTGACTCTGCCAGCCCTCCAAGTTTGTGAGGACTGGATTTACGGGGTCTGAGTTATGACCTCCCAAAGAATGTGCCCCAAGGAAAGTGCTTGCTGGAGAAATGACAGGCACAGGTTCAGGAGTGTATAGAAATGATCCTGTGCAAGCTAGAGACATCAAAGTTGCAGGGGACCTCCCCAGAATGCTCCTCTACATGCCCTCCAAGTTCTGCCCCCTGTTGCTTTGAAGTTTGGTAAACTTTTAGACTGATTGGAGATTGTCTGTAAATGTAAATCTATCTGTTCACGAACCACCACAAACAGTTTGAAAGTTTATGAAGTTTATGCCACTTGACCTACTATGAGCATCACTTTGTGAACCACGAACCAGCCAAAATTCATCACAAACTTTAGTTCATGAGCTGATTTGTGCCCATCCCAAGTGAAATATTCCAAAGATATCAAGGTGCCCAATGTGGAGTTTATTCAATTGAGCTGAAATGCTCCTGAGTGTAATGTGGTTCAAGGGGAAAATTTCCCTCTACCACTTTCCACTTAAGTACTGTACCGTAGTGTTTGTGTACCTGGGAAAGAGGTTGATACTTTAGAGGCAGTGGTATAAAAAATAGCAATGGTATAACAAATAGACAAATAGTTCATATTACCACATGGAATGATGCTGGATAGTATAGAGCTAGGGTGAAACCTGATACCTTTTTAAAAAATCATTTGATGTCGTCAGTGCAGGAGACTTCGGCATGCAAGTGTTTTCCTACCGGTGTTATTTTTTAAAAAATTGTTTCAGCTATAATAATAGCTAGAGAGCAATCTTAAATCTGCTTTAATGTAAAAAAAGATTCTTTTGTTGCCATATTGGCTTCTTTCTGTGATTACTATTGCTAAATGAGACAGCAGCATCTGTTGTTAACATGATAATATGGCAAGAATGAATGCCCTTCCATTGGCGGTTCTGGAGGTAGATATAACAAAGTGCTATATTCAGAAACAACTGAACATACGATTATGGAATGTCCTATATTTAATGAACTGTGAGCGTGGAAATAAGGAAATGCCCACTGAGGTATCCGACAGCATGAGGGCATGGGTGATGTGGTTACTATTGGATATAAATGATTTTGTTATTCTGTCCATAGCAAAATTCATGGGGGCAATAATTAACAGAAGAATAACAATAAGTAAAGCATTATTTTATAATTTCATTTTCTGCTCAAGGCTATCGCTATAGGAGCAATACCAGATAGATAGAACATGATAATTATAATACTGTTTTTAGCTAAAAATGTCATTGTCATCATCATCAGAGCCAGTGCTGTTCTGTATATTGTGCAAATATAAGAGTTATAAATGTTAGTAATGGTTTGCTAACCCCTTCTTGGGAAATTCCTGGAGATTTGGAGGTGGAGCCTGGGGAAGGCGGGTTTTTGGGGACAGGAAGGCCTTTAGCAGGATCTAATGCCGCAGAGTCCACCCTCCAAAGCAACCATCTTCTTCAGGGGAACTGATCTCTGTAGTCTGGAGATCTGTTGTTAACGCCAGGAAATCTCCTGTTGCCACTTGGAGGTTGGCAATCCTAATAACAAATGAGGGCCGACACGGAGTTGGGGGAGGGGAATCCTATTCCCTCCTCATTGTTATCCTCACCATACCATCTCCCATTTCCTCTGCCTCTGACTCCCTTACTAGCCCCTGCCTTTCCTTCCTGTTCCCTCCTGGCTTTCCTGTCCCCCCCACTTGAATCCTCTTCCCTAGTTCCTCTGTAGCCCTTGCATTCTCTTCCTTCGCTTCCTGTTTTCTCTCCCTTGCCTTTCTCTTCTTCCAGGCTCAGACCCTGCTAGCCACCTGCTTAGGGCCACTGAATATCAGGTGCCATTTTGACATCACTTTTTTTCCATTAGCAGCCCCCTCCCTTTTTTTGTTTGGAGCTCATTGAGCAAAGAAGGGGGTCCACATTGTATGATTTTTTTTAAAAAAAAATATCCATGTGGTTAGGCTATCATGGGAATGAGATATACCATGTTATGTCATCTCAAGTGGAGGCAAATCTGGCCAGATCAGCATTTTCTTATCTTATTTAATTCATCTGCTCTCAGAAAGTTTGAAAGCTTTTTTCTCCCGTCTTCAGGCACAGGTCATAGAAAGAGAATTCTGAACTCGAGAGGTCAAGAGGGTGTGAACTATTGTAAAGCATTCTAGACAGAAGGAACTTTTATAGCTTGATTTAGGAAAAGAGACACGACACAAGGCTGAATTCTTAACACAGCGTTTATTCTTCCATCTTTACAGTCTCAGCTCTACTTTCTCTCCCATTTATATTTTCTCCTCCTGCTTTGCTTTTTTTCTTTCCGTCTGTAGTGGTTTAGTCAGCCAAGGAACAAACTACAGTCTCCCTAATGGACAAGCTTTTAAACCTCATCAACAAAATAAAATACAGCTATTACAACGCAACACAAACAGACTGGTCTTGTTCACAATATTGTCATTTCTTCATTAAGGTATAAGCATTATAAGACAGGGTTTTTTTGGTACAGATCTCATGAACAGATACCATAAATAGTTATTTATTGCTTATCACTTTTTTGAGATGTGGTATTTCTGTTCAGTCCCAGAAATCTTGGATCGAAAGCATCTTCTGTAAAAGAGAGTGTGCAAAGATCATACCAAGTTCCAGAGATCCACACAGGTACTAGTTTTCTTTTTGGCTAAACTGTACAAGGAATATATGTAGCAATATACAAGTCACCCATGAATGGTCTGAAATCATTCGAGGGCTAATTTCTGAAGAATTAAGTTGATTTAAGAAAAGCTTTGACACTAGCAAAAAGTCTATTTGAGTGTATATGTTATGCAGGGACGAATAATAAGTAAGCTGTCTGTCACCTGGGTTTAAAGGTCTCCACACATCTTCCAGTTGGTAATGTTCTAAGATATTACTGTGGGTTTATGTGTCTTATCAAGAAATGGATCAACTATCAAATTCAAATTGCACCCTATAATCAACTGTCCTGCTTGAAACTCAGTCAAAAGCTGAAAAGTTTCTTTAATAAACGAGATTTGGTCAGAATTAGGCGCATATATAGGTGCTATAGTAACTGGGATTCCATCTAGTACTCCCTTCACAAAGACATATCTTTTAAAGATTCTTTAAAAACTTAATTTAAGAATACTAACTCTATTCCACTAGCTATCTACCTATAAGACCAGTTCTCACTGAGACTAGGTCTAAAATTCTTTCAATTCTTTATTTTATGCCAACAATTTAACAACCCTATTAAGGGTTAAGTTCTAGAAACTCTTCAAACTTAACAATTTGAAGAAAAGGGTGACAACTATGTCTCCCAGCCTAGAAACTCTAAACTACTAGGGGTAATGCTTAATATAAAATGACACAACAAAGTATTTCCCCCCCCTCCCTCCTTAGTACTAAATAAGTTTGGTCTTTAAGTACAATAAAATTATGACTAATTATACTTTTCTATTATCCTTAATAGACAAGATAAATTCTAGAGGTTTCAATAATTGGTTTGAAGAGATAAGTATCCTTATATATAGAGAGTAAATGGCATCACATTCTCTCTTATAACATAACTATTTGACTTATGCTAATTAAAAAAAACCCAACTCTGCAGGTTGTATATTGGATTTCAAAAATACTCTAATGAACTACTAAAATATAAAACTTATCTAAGTGGTTACTCTACTATTATGTATTAAGAATCATAGGAGTTACATCCATTAATAAATACAGTATTAATAACCACCAAACTATAACAATTCTCTTATCATGTAAAGAACTTTTCATTATCATCAACACTAAAACTAAAGTTTATGGGTATTGTTATGTCTTCATAGACATAAGGCTAGCATAAGTTGAGCAGGTGCTCATTATGCGGATTCAGAAACTGTCTGGTATTGCCCAATCAAAGGGCTTATGGAGTGAACATCTTTGATTGGCTATTGATATGAAATATGATTGGTCCTTAACTGTGATTTATGATTGGCTGTTATGCATTAGTATGATTGGACATTGTTATGACTGAGGGTGTGGCTATCTCATATCCCACTGTATATAAACCGCTGTGTTTGACTGTATCTTGGTCTAGCTGGTCTAGCCCTTAGCTGGTCTAATCTTGGAGCTAAATAAAGCTGAATCACTTGTTGAACTTACCTCCTGCGTTAAGTCTCATACTTAACAAGTGGCGACGAGGATGGGATCTAGCGGGTAGGCAGTCCCACTGAGTAACCACGGAGGAAGTTCCGATCGACCGCGAGCCTCTGAGGGAGCCGTCCGCTCCAGGAAGCGCCGCGATGAGCTCCAAGTTTCGGTTCGAGCCGTTCGAGCCAGCGACGGAAGACTGGGAAGCGTACCTTACCCGGTTCGAGTTCCACCTCGAGAGCGGCGGAGTGACAGATGCCGCGAAGAAACGAGCCGCGCTACTTAGCTCGTGTGGCAAGGAGGTGTTCGACATCGCCCGCTCGCTTGTCACACCTGATGATATCAAGACCGTGCCGTATGCCACGCTGAGGGAGAAGTTGAAGGCCCACTTCGCGCCACAACCCTCTGAGATCGCTTCCCGGCACGCGTTCTACGAAAGGCGGCAAGGCTCCAGCGAATCTGTAGCCGAGTTTGTGGCGGCATTGAGGAAGTTGGCAAGGGCTTGCAATTTCACCGATCTCGAGACAGCCTTGCGAGACCGGCTGGTCTGCGGTCACCGCGATGCCAAGCTGCAACAACGCCTGTTCGCCCTCAAGACGCTGACATTCAAGGTCGCGTTCGAGGAAGCCATCGCCGCTGAGGCTGCTGAAAGGTCAACGCGAGAAGTACAATAGCGGCCTGCGGCAGCCGAATCCAGTATTCACCTACAGGTCGAGGACCGTGAGCCAGCGCCCGCCGTGGATGACATACGAGAGCCTTGTTCCAGCAGCCAGCCGCGAACCCAAGTGAAGACTGCGCCAGCGCCTTGGTTGTGGCGGGAAGCACGAGCGCGACACCTGTTGGGCCAGAGGGTTGGTTTGTCGGGCTTGCGGAAAACGCGGGCACATCGCCAGAGTCTGCAAGTCGAAAAGATCGCCGCCTACCTCGCCTCCACAGCGCTCTCAATTCCGAAGCAAGGTCAACACAACCTGCTCTTCATCCCTGTCGTCCCGAAACCTGACCCTGTCGTCCAACCCCTCTTCATCGTCCGTCCTCACCACGGGAGCACCCCGGAGGAAGAAGATTTTCGTCACCTTGTTCCTCGACGGAGTTGCCTGCCCTTTCGAAGTCGATTCCGGGTCGGCTAGAACAATAATTTCAACGTGCACTTTGGATCGTCTTTTTCCGAGCCGAAGCCATCGCCGCCTCCTGCCCACTGACGCCTGTCTTGCAGATTTCCAAGGGCACCGAATTCCATTGGCAGGTGAGGCGGAATTTGAAGTCCGTTTCAAAGAGCGTAAGGCGGCTCTGTCCCGATTGTTGCCGAAGGGGACAGGGTAAGCCTGTTGGGGCTCGATTGGTTTGAGCCATTAGGCATTGCTATTTCTGGTATTAATACGGTATGCTATGATAAATGGAATTGTTTGTATGACGAGTTTCCTCAGGTTTTTGCAAAAAGGCTGGGAACTTATACGGGTCCCCCGGTTTCATTTGAGTTGGATCCAAATGTTAGGCCTATCAGGCTAAAATATAGGAAGGTGCCGTTAGCATTACAACCAAAGATTGAAATGGAAATTGACAAGCTCCTAGAGCAAGGGGTCTTGGAGCCAGTTCCGTACAGCAAATGGGAAACGCCCATCGTTACTCCTGTCAAACCTGATGGATCCATACGTATTTGTGCAGATTATAAATGTACAATCAATAAGGCATTACAACAGCATTCCTATCCTGTGCCTGTAATAAGCCATGTACTTGCATCTCTTGGAGGAGGCAAGGTTTTTGCAAAATTAGACCTTGCCCAAGCATATCAACAGTTGCCCGTAGATAACAATGCTGCGGAAGCACAAACCATCGTTACGCATAGAGGTGCGTTTAAGGTTAAGCGCCTACAATTTGGGGTTAATGTCGCACCTGGGATCTTCCAGGATTTAATGGAGGGGTTGCTCAGAGGTATCAAGGGAGTAATTCCCTATTTTGATGATGTGCTTATTTGCGGGAAAGAGTGATGAAGAATTGCTTGAAAGGGTCCAGAGTGTTCTGAAGTGCTTCAATAAGGCTGGGTTACGAGTAAAACGGGAAAAATGTGCGATTGGGGTCTCAAGTGTCGAGTTCCTTGGGTTCAAGATTGACGAACAAGGTGTACACCCAACCCCTGGAAAGGTAGCAGCTATACACAATGCACCCAGACCTAAGAATAAAACGGAGTTACAAGCCTATTTAGGGCTAATCAATTTCTACCACTCATTTCTGCCCCACAAAGCTTCGGTAGCCGAGCCATTACATCGGTTGTTAAATAAAGGCGCGAAATGGGTTTGGGGACGGCTACAGGAAAAGGCATTTGAAAATGTTAAAGCGTTACTGACTTCTGACAGCGTGCTGACTCATTTTGATGAGGGTAAAATGTTGGTTTTGGTGGCTGATGCGTCGCCGTTCGGTATTGGGGCAGTTTTGAGCCATGTGATGCCTAACGCGTCTGAGGCACCAATTGCCTATTATTCTAGGTCGCTGAGTGGGGCTGAAAAAAATTATGCCCAAATTGATAAAGAGGGTCTGGCACTTGTAAGTGCAGTAAAAAAGTTCCATGACTTTTTGTATGGCCGCCGTTTTCTGTTAGTTACGGACCACAAGCCTTTATTAGGGATCTTCGCCCCTGACTGCCCCACGCCTAACATATTGTCGCCCAGAATGCTGAGGTGGGCTCTGTTCCTGGCTGCTTACGAATACGATCTAGAGCACAGGCCAGGAAAATGCATCGCCCACGCTGATGCTCTGAGCCGCTGCCCTCTGCCTGAGACTGGTTTCGATCCGGCTCCAACAGCGGACATTTGCGTTTTGGATGAACTACCACAGTCGCCACTTCGGTCCGAAGATGTTGCTGCAGCCACCCAGAAGGACTTGATTCTGTCCCGTGTTTTAAACTGGGTGTGGAGGGGGTGGCCAAGTGTTTGTTCGGAGCCTGAGTTCAAGGCGTACTGGGGCAGAAGGTCTGAACTGTCCATTGCCAAGGGTTGTATATTGTGGGGGAATAGGGTCGTGATTCCCCCCAAACTCAAAAAAAGGGTACTTGAGTCCCTGCATGCCGGGCACCCAGGGATTGTTCGAATGAAGGCCCTGGCTCGGGGATACTTATGGTGGCCTGGGCTCAATGCTGACATCGAGGAGCGAGTTCGGGGCTGCGTGAGCTGCCAGCAGTCCCGACCTGATCCACCACGCTCACCTCCGAGTGAAATGTACAGAGCTGAAAAGCCTTGGTCAAGGCTTCATTTTGATTTTGCTGGCCCCATCAACGGCCAGATGCTGTTGGTGGTAGTTGATGCCTATTCGAAGTGGCTGGAGGTAGTCCCCATGCGGTCAACAACGGCGGCGAATTTAATAAAGGCTTCGCGCCAACTTTTCGCCACCCATGGGCTGCCTGAAGTAGTCGTCAGTGACAACGGCCCTCAGCTTACCTCTAGGGAGTTCGCCGGCTTCCTAGAGGGTTACAGCATCCGGCACATCACCACAGCACCATTCCACCCCGCCTCCAATGGCCAGGCGGAAAGAATGGTGCGGACAGCGAAGGAGACCCTCGCCCGACTGCCTGGCGAGGATTGGGACCATCGTGTGGCCGATTTTCTCCTGTGGCAGCATGTCACACCAAGCTCTTCCACAGGGAAAAGCCCGGCCGAACTTCTGATGGGGAGAAGACTGACAACTCTCCTCGACCGCCTTCACCCAGACCTGGATGGCAGCAAATCCGTGCGGGCCGAACCAGCCACTCCATCCAGGGAGTTCCAGCCCAGAGACTGGGTTTTCGCCCGGAACTACACTGAGGGGCACCGGTGGCTTAATGGCGAAGTCACAAACAGATTAGGGTCAAGAATGTATGTGGTGAGGCTATCTGACGGCCGAAAGATATGCCGCCACATAGATCAGCTCCGGCAACGGTGGGCTCCTGCGGAACAGGAGCGAGAAGCCGGAGAATCGTATGGGCCCAGGGAGCAGTCCCACTTGCCTCCGGTCGAGGTGAGTGCTGCTGGTTCTCGGCAAGAACCTGAGTCAGGGCAGAACCCTGGACTCTCGGACCCTGGCGAGCCTGTCAGCCCAGCAGTGCCTGGCGCTGAGCCTAGTGCAGACCCTGAACCATCTGTAGCCCCAGAGTTAAGGCGGTCAGAGCGAAGTAGAAGAGCCCCTCCCTACTTATCTGACTATGAGTGTGTTCCATCTAAGGGGGAGGAGTTGTTATGTCTTCATAGACATAAGGCTAGCATAAGTTGAGCAGGTACTCATTATGCGGATTCAGAAACTGTCTGGTATTGCCCAATCAAAGGGCTTATGGAGTGAACATCTTTGATTGGCTATTGATATGAAATATGATTGGTCCTTAACTGTGATTTATGATTGGCTGTTATGCATTAGTATGATTGGATATTGTTATGACTGAGGGCGTGGCTATCTCATATCCCACTGTATATAAACCGCTGTGTTTGACTGTATCTTGGTCTAGCTGGTCTAGCCCTTAGCCGGTCTAATCTTGGAGCTAAATAAAGCTGAATCACTTGTTGAACTTACCTCCTGCGTTAAGTCTCATACTTAACAGGTATCCTTAAGCTTTACCAGTAGGTTAAATGGCTGTGGCATGTGATATTCATTTTCATGAAAAAAGTCTGGAAAGTTTCTAGCTTCAGTTTTCAACATAGGACACTCTGCGTAGGCTAGGTTTCAGTCCTGGTTCTTAGGGCTTTCTGAGTTCAGTTGCTGTTCTTCTTCCTTCGTTAATTGTATTCCAAGACTTTTTAATAGCGCTCTTCCTGAAGTGTTGTCTGTAGCTTGCAATTGAGAGCCATTTCTAAAACTAGGATATTAGGAGTTGGGCTCCAGCAGAATCTTATATTCGTAGCAATACCATAAAGGACTATGCAGTCATATTTTAATAATCACAGTATTTATTTGTATTCCATAGCAGTGAACTCTGGTAAATACAGGAACTGTGACAACTAGGGTTGCCAGGTCCCGCCTAACCACCAGCAGAAATAAGAGGGTACAGTTGCCAGATCCAGATAGATAACTCCTGGAAATTTGGGGGTGGAGCCTGGGAAGGACAGGGATCTCAGTGGGATACAATACCACAAGAGTCCACCCTCCAAAGCATCCATTTTCTCCAGGGGAACTGATCTCTGTAGTCTGGAGAAGAGCTGTAATTCTGGGGGATCCCCAGGTCTGACCTGGAGGCTGGCATCCCTAGAACTATTGAAAATGCAAACAATTTATTTAATTTGGAGCGTATTGTTTCAGTTTTCCCCCTTCTTTCTCTAAGGGAAGTGGGCATTTACATAAGAACATGGCAAACAATATATTACCATGGTATAACTAATAATCCAAGAATATTACATTTCTACAAGTGGGGGCCCACAATACTCATGCCAATTCCCTCCTTAGGGCTCAGTGGAGGGGCCAGGAGACTTGGGGGGGGCAACCCCATATGCCCCCCCCATCTCTGAGTCTGGTGAGGCTCCAGGACCCATCACCTAACACTCAGCCTGCAGTGGCTGCCAGTGTCCTTCACCACTGCACCTGGGGCAGTCCTTTGCTTCCACTTGGGACTGTAATGGCTGCTGATGTCTGCAGCAGCAGCCTTCTCTGCTGCAGCTGGGCCTGCAGAGGCTGCCAGCGACAGCCGCCGGCAACCACTGCAGCTACAGCAAAGAAGTATGCCAACCGCTGCTCCAGACCACTCCAGAACCCAGCCGCATCATCTACCTCTGCATCCAGGGCCACTGTGATTGCTGGTATGTAACACCACTGGGCCTGGAACAGCTGCCAGTGTTAGTGTATTGCTGGAGTGGCTCCCTAACTGCGTTGTTCTGCATGTGCAGAAACAACACAAGCTTGATCTTAAATTGTTTTATGCAATGTTTTATTGGATTGTGTTGTGCACTGCTCTGAGCCCGGTCCTACTGGAAGGGCGGTAAATAAATTCAATTAATAAATAATAAATAGATATTATTTGGGGGGATTTAAATCCTACTTTTTTTTATTTCAGATTTTTCTGCAAACCTGGGGTGTTCTCCAAGTTTGAAGACAGATCTGGCTAGTGTCCATGTGGCCCTGATCCATGGATTTAGCTGTCCACAGTATAGTACATAGATAATGGCCATCCATTGAGACCCAATAGTCATATTTGTGTAAATATTATAGCCACCATTGGGACTGGGAAAGCCGCGGTATTTTGATATTTAAATGAATAAAAATACTGAGAGGGAAACTTTCTTTTCCAAAAAATAGTACGGAAGATTGCAGAATGCCCAATAGTTTTTATAGGACTAGGACTCCTCTGAAATAAATAAATATTGGATGGATCTTTGTATTGATTTTGTTGTAAGATGTCAGTTGGAAGACAGCTGCTAGGGGTAAGTCCCACCCCCATCAGTCTCCACGGGCTGGCAACCCTTCAAGCAAGTAAGTCTAAGTCTCGTATAAATCAGTGTGACTAAATTAATGCAAATGTAAGAGTGTGATGACATTATGGGATATTTGGGTCATTTCATAAAATGTCATACAGGCAATGTGTAGATGTAGCAGCAGTCTCATTTATTTATTGTAGCAAATATATTTAGGGAGTGGAATCTAGTGATTTTGACTGATTTTCTGGCCTTTAATACTGTTGTTTTGGATGTATGCCACCTTGAGCCAGTCCGCCTGGCAATGCCGGATACAAATTTAAATAATAAATAATAAATAAATATGAGTGGCTTTAGGGAAGATGTTTACTGATTTATTTTATTTATTTACTATATCTATAGTCCATCTTTCTCACTGAGACGCAAAACAAATTACACAGTGTAAATTGATACAGTCGATATAATGAGACATCTAACAAGCAACATACTAGGACTAGGATTACAGACATCTGAATAAGTATAGCGTATTAGACATGTTACAGAGTGCAGCTACAATGCAGAAAAATGGTTGTACATCAGTAGAAAATGAAACAGTGACAGCAGGATAATATGTGCAGCAAACATCCTATACACAGTAGTACGGTCCATAGTCCCTTTCCCTGTAGAAAGTGAACCATTATTATATAACCCTGTTACCTTTACAAAAAAGTGCTTCTGAACAAGGAGCCATTGAAAGAGAAGTGTGATCCAATCTTTACTACTGAATTAGTGGTACACTAAAATACTTAAAACTATTCCAGTTGATTGACAGAGGTTAAACAATATATAATTATGCAGCAGACTGCTTAATGGCTTGGACTACTTAATGGCCTGTTCAGAAAGGGCAATATGTACATGAAAGCAAGCTGCCTTGGCATGCAGGAGGGTGCTCCACAGAATTAAGAAAAAGAAAACCAAAACTAATTTAATAGCTGGGACAGCACGTGTGGTGATCTATGGACTAGAACTACACATGTGCATGGTTGGGCCATCAGCTATATATATGACTATAGGCTGTACCTTTCTATTCTTTTTTCCAAAAAGGTGGTGTATACGGTCAAAGCTAATGCTGCCAACCATCTTTTCAGTGGGTATGCAACCCACTAGTGTACATGAAGATCTCTGGATGGGGACCCAAACCATTCTGCAATGTATCTACAGTCACCTATTCAGATATCATTGCTAAGCTGTATATAAAATATTTTATTAATGGAGTCATTATAGAAAATGCTTTTTTCCTTCTCAGATGTTCCACTGGATGCCAAATCTGCCAAAACTTAATCCGGTAAAGCTGCACAGTTTCAGGTTGTATTTGCAATTATATAAGCATCACTTATTAGTAAATCCATTGTGTATATTTCAGTAAGCTACTGACAGAGTTACTGTCCGGGATATCCCCAAGGGGTAGTGGGAACTCTCTCATGTATTTACTGTTACCATTTTTGCACTCTCACCTTTCAATAGCACTATATTAAATGTCTGTGCTATAGCATGAACTTTTAAAATAGAAAACCTAAGAAAATTCATTCACTGACATTCATCCTCCAACCAATAACAAGAAGAAGCCACTGCTGTTCTAGCCAGGCCAAACGGACCCTCCAGCTCAAGAGCAGGCAACTGTTTTGTTCTGAGTGCCCTAAACTCTACAACATCTGCTTATAAAGAAGTTGAGGTACTGACAAACAAAAAGGGAGGTAGAGATGAAGGTTCTACTTGGCCACACACAGTGGGAGTAAGCTGAGCTCCAACAATGCTGCCAGTATTTTAATGAAGCTTGGGTGGAGAACAGGCTCTGGTTGCCACAAAGCAAAGTGATCTGTTGTGACATTGTTCAGAGCATGGGCGGGGTGGATGAGTGCCTATTTCTGTTATAGCTGCTTCAGTTTGGTCCACTGCAGCTCTAGATGAATGCATCCATGAGTGCATCCATGTGGTGGTAAAGAGAATACTTTTTCAAGCAATGTCTCCCAGCAAGTTTGTGCTGATACTGTCTTTCCTTGCAATGTGGTCTTGGACAGTAAAATAAAAGCTAGCTGTGGAGGACAGGACTGCTATAATGTACATGAAAAGTCTGGCCATGTCTCTGAGCATAAGATTAATGTGTATTAATTCCATAAATCGTTAAATTAGGGAAACATAATCTTTGCTCCCCTATTAATTCCCTTTGCCATCTCAAACTTGTTTTTCTAGAGTTACCCCTGTTTATTAGAAATCCTATAGTAGGCTATAAGTTGCACACCATATTCTAGGTACCTGAATGAGCACTTGAGATCTATTGTTGAATACGTGGAGATAGATATCATTTAATACAGGTATTTTCATAGTTGTCAATTGGTCTGATCTGGGGTAGGCAACCTTTTTTGCCTGAGTGCAGAAAAAATGCAGTATCTATCTGTGAAGATGATGCTGTATTAGCAAACAAAATTGGGTAGAGAGAAAAGGGTTGTACCATGGCTGGTACACTGGGAACAAGCAGAGATACAGCAGAACGGCCAGCTCCTCAGGGAGTTCTCTTAGATCTGGCTGTGGGATGCAGGAGCCCAGGAGGTGGTGATGGCCTTGAGCAATACCCACTGCTTCTCCTATACCACTGGCCCAGGGGTGCTGCCAACACTTCTGAGACTCATCCATTTGGTTGGGTGAATTGGTTCTGTACATGGAGCAAGATGATTTGGTGTGCTCTTGTTCTACTTGTGTGGCAGGGGTTGCCTATCTAGCTTATATTTAAAATTATTTATTTATTTATTTAGATGATTTGATCCCACCCTCCCCACAAGCAGGCTCAGAGCAGGTTCCATCATAAAATTCACAATACAATAAACTGACAGGTAAAATATATCCAAAAACCTATCTAAAAGCAATATTCAATAAAAGAACGATGCCTCAACAGATTTCATCAAGAAGCAGTTTGTTCCCAGGTGGGCATTTGGATCTGAGGTCACTGGAGGGGAGGCCATTAGCAAGTGGGCGCCTGCTGCCTCAGCTGAAAGCCTGGTGGAAGACCTCTGTCTTGCAGGCCTGTGGATCTGTAACAGGTCCCTCAGGGCCCGGATTTCTAATGGGAGCTCATTCCACCAGGTAGGGGCCAGGAACAACCAGGAGGTGTTGAATTATAAATCATAAGTTCTTGAGGGGCTCATATGGGGAGAGTATGCTGGCATAGAAAATTGTGGCATATTGGGCTTAAATGGCAGAGAACTTGTTCAAAATCCCTGGCCAACCATGGGATTCTCTCTGGGTGGCCATGGATGAGTTACAGACTCTCAGTCTGACCTTTCTAGTGGAATGGTTGTAAGAGGTTGGAGCTTTCCACATTTTACTGTCCTTTGTCCCTCTGTATATATTGGAAAAGTTCTTACCTTTTGTCTATCTTTTCTTTGAACTCACACCGAGCCTATCAGAAACATTTATATTGGTGGTAGTTTTTTTTTTAAAGTGTACAGTTATTGATGTTTTTCAACAAGATATATAAACAAGGACAACTTTAAGGTAAATTATAATGGAGAGGTGACAGGAAGTGTAGAGAGTGGGAATAAGGTTGTAGGGAATGAGACTTAGTAGATTAAACAATATCAAAAAGCTGGAACAAAATGCCTATAAGGGATCCATTATGCAGTTCTTGATCCTTTTCCCCAGTCAGCTGCATGTGGCGCTTCAACTGGCATTCCTCAAAGCTCTTAATGTAATGCTACATGCCTGATAGAAACCCAGCAACCCCAGTCCTCAGAGCCAAGATCCTATTTTATGCTTAGTACAATCCATTCAACAAAGCTCTTGCTTCTACTGCAAATTTCATTTTGTTCCTTTGTTTAATAATTTAATCAATTACTTCCTTTTCCTGTTCCTTCTGTAACTGGACATAGCATTTATGAATCAGTTTCCCCCCCAGTTGTACTTTATACTGTTTCATCATCACTGATCGCTGTAGGTATGTTCCTATACTGAAACAGCAGTGGTATTGTCCAGGGATGGTGGCCCTAGCCCAGCACTCAGCCCTTCCAGAGGAGATTCCCACCTCCAGACAGTCCTTTATTAGGCTGGCCCAGAGAAGGCCAAGGGGAAAGGGCCAGGCCCACTGCCAAGATATTCTGGGAGAGGCAATTGGCAAGAGAAAGAGTAGGAACAGGGTAAAAAAGACCCCCTTCTCCAGCTCTTCTCAGACTTTTCAGGCAGTGAGGGAGTTTGACAGGTATAGCTTGGGAAGAAATTTCTGTAATGCCCAGGAATTGATACCAAATATTGTAAAAAGAATTTGCCTCTCCTTGTCACAGATTTTAGTAAGCATGCCCTGTTAATAGTAGCGGTATTGTAAATTTCCAACTCGACTAATGCTCTGGAAATAGCAAAAGGATTAAAATAAGTTCCTTATGAAATAGATGAGTGATTAACACAAAATTGGTTATAATTTTAACAAGACTTTACAGGCATCTCAAGATGTTTAGGGAAACCCTCAGATTACTTGGGTTTCTGAAAAAATTGAGGCAACTATAATAGCATTATAATTCAGTATATGTCAATGTGACCTGCTCAGTGTTCCTAGATGTACAACACTTATTAGATGGATGCCCTTTATTACTGAGTATTCATCTGTTTTATTTGAGATGTTGCTGTGGACGGTTGATTGGAGACCATCCTGGGATAGACTATAGTTGGCTTGCCTGTCAGTCTATGAAGGAGAAAGAGGAATGGTCTGTCCAAAAGCACACAGAGGCAAGTCCAACCGATGCCTTTGGTACTATCAATTTCCAAGATGGTGATCATACATACCATGCCAAGGTTTGTATACATTTTAAATGAGGTTTTAATGGTTATTGCATAACTTGACCAATTTAGTGACAACGGCATCAGAAGACATGTATATGTGAGATTAATCAAGCCCTATACATTGAGTATTCCTTCTAATTCACCTCATTTGACTTTGCCATTGACAAGTTAACTTCTGTCATATGTAGTTATGTAGTTAGGTGGTTATTGTAACCATGGACCTTGGAAATTGGCAATTTTATGCAAATAGAAAATTTTGGTGGCAACTGTTAAAGGCTGCCATGTTCTGGATGCAGACATGATGATACTTACTTTTGTACAGATGTGAAAGAATTTGCTACAAGAATTATTAAAACGAGTGGCAAACTGAAGAGATTAGAGAATAACTATGTTATTCCTCTTGGAAACTACTGATATAATCTCTCCTTTCCTTGTATGCACTAAAAAATGCAGCTGTATTTTTTTCAGTATATCAGGACTTCTTATGACATCAAGCTGGATCAGTTGCTGCAACTGATGGTGAAAGAATGGCAGATGGAACTGCCAAAACTGGTAATTTCTGTTCATGGTGGTAACCAAAACTTCAAGCTTCCATCTAAGCTTAAGCAGCTTTTCAGCAAAGGCTTGGTCAAAGCTGCTGAGACTACAGGGGCATGGATACTGACAGAAGGCATCAATACTGGTACAGTATTTTTAATGTACTATTTTTTCATTCTGTTTGGTGAGCAGCATATTACAATGTATTGACAGTGTACGTTAGTTATTATATTTATACATATGAAAGGCTATTTGACCATTCCGTCTCTTGATCACTCTGAACGTTCAGTGTGTGCATGCACCTTCTAGATGTGCAAGTACCAAAATATTCTGACCAGGGGATACTGCCATCACACTGCCTCCCATAATGATTCCGTGGACCCTCCCCCCTTGTATGAATAGAGGCAATTCCACAGATCCAGTGGAAGATTTCTCTGTTGAAACCTGGGTCTGCTGTAATCACATAAAAAATAGAGGGAGAGTCCAGATTTGATATCAAAACAGGTGTGTGGTGAGGAGACTTGAACTGTGTCTACACTGCTGCTTCCATGTTCTCCTTTCAAGTGATTTTATCTCAGCGAAATTCACTTCTAGTAATAAATGGCACTTGACAGAGGAAAAGTTTGCCAATGTACATTTACATTTAGAACTCCCATTACATGTAATTTCTTCAGTGGGGTATAGCAGCTATCGGGGGCTGTTTCGGGCTGGGAATATCATGTGGAGGAAGCCCTTCCATGTGCCATGGTCCTAGCCCATATTGGGCACATAAATGTCTGGGTATCTTGTTCTAAGCATGGATCTCCCAGACCATGTCTATTGACTTGACATGTGGAGAACTTGAGGACTTTGTAATGTGTATTTTCCCTTTTGGAATAAGATGCCATGGCAAAATGACAGTTGCATTATTATAATAATTTGTTTAGGAGTGTCCAAGCATGTGGGTGATGCACTGAAGGTTCATGCTTCTCAGCATTTAAGAAAGATATGGGCTGTTGGAATCCCTCCCTGGGGTATCATTGAGAACCAAAAGGACCTCATTGGGAAAAATGTGAGTTGATTAATGCTCTTTGTTGTTTTATTTTGAAAAGACCTTCACCGCAGTCCAGTGTTCAGTTTGCATAGGACAAGTTTCCATGAAGGAAACAAATTCTCTGCTTGTACATGAAAATGTATATTAAGCAAACTGAGCTGGAAGCCCATCCCCAGCCAATAAATTCTCTATTTCAATTAAGCTTCTCATTATATAGAAGTTCCACTGAGTGCAAAAGTATTGCTATAAAACAGAAAACATTAGGAATGTATGACTCACAGTGAGTGGATGTACAATATATTATGCTATGTATGGCAGAGGGTCTCTATTTTCCTCATTTTGAACATGTAAAGCCATCCTGATAAGAGTACCAGAGTGGTGGTTTGTTTTTGTTTTGGAAGGACCACTTTTGCTTTTAATTCTCTTTAGGCAGTCTGCCTGTATCAGACTCTGAGCAACCCACTCAGTAAGCTGAGCACCCTCAATAGTATGCATTCGCATTTCATACTGGCTGATGATGGGACAGTGGGCAAGTATGGTAATGAGATGAAACTCAGGAGGAATCTGGAGAAATACCTTTCTCTTCAGAAAATCCATACTAGTAAGTAATCCTCATTTTTCATTAATTCCATAATTGACCTCACAGATACTTCTCTGAGAAATGTTTGTTGTTTCCAAGCATTAATATTAATAAGAAACTAGAGGGTCCATGGGGTCACAAAGAGTCGGACTCAACTGTGCAACTGAACAACAACAAAGAGGAAACATGCCCTCTGGGATCTCAGCACGACACATATTTTTCATATAGCCGTTCAGTGAATGGGGCATACCTTGAAGTCCTTTCCGTACTAGACCTTAAATCCTGGTTCAACCCTGTCCCCGAGCTTACATTCTAAACTACACTCGAGTTCACCCCTGTAATTAATTTGCAGGGTTTTTTTGATTCCACATTACATTGAGGTCACCCCAGTTTTGCCCCACATTTATCCTGGGATAAATGGATGCTGTTACAACCAGGGATACATGCAAGGTATTGTGTCGCAAGTTGAACTCTGATAAAACCAGGGATGAGATCCAAGTGCAGAAAGGACCAGTCTGCAATGCAGGGCTCTCCAGCATTTCGGCCAAATGCTTTTCCAGCGATCCCTGTCCTGTCACCTGTGTATGGAACTAATCTACCATGAGATTGGCTCTAAAGCTTTCTGTGTTCATTTCAGAGGGAGCTGGGCCAATTTTAATATGGTAAAATGGAAGTCTCCCTTAAGTGCCCACGAAGAGTGCAGTGGAGCAACGTGTTTGCTTCTTTCTTATCTGCATAGCTGGTGGCAGCCCTTTCTTTAACTAGTAATGCAACATCAATTGTGACAAAGTCTCATCATGATTTTCACTGGTTGAAAGTAACAGATGAAAACTTTAGGTTAAATATGTCTGTTTATTTTTTGTTTTGCACTGCAACAAAGACCAAGAGACCCCTCAAAATGTATTTAGTTCTATGCAAACGGTATTATTATTGATGTTTTTGTTGTTTAAATCTTTTTTTAAAAATTAGACTAGATTTGTTCTAAAACTACTTTGGCTTACCACTATCAATAAGAAGCCTTATTGAAGATCTTCAGGGCACACATCTTTCGTTGTTGCAATATCCCTATAAGAAAACGTTTCCTATTCAGAATCAGTGTGTGACAATGAGAAGATCAGAATTGCACTTGCTGGTCCTGCCTTTGACATGTGTATTCGTATAACTTCTGAACAGAGCAGACAGGTATAGAACCCGTATGCACCTAGACTCTGTCCATTTCCAAAGGTCAGCTTATATGCATCTTGCCTGTGTTCAGAAATTATGATGAACACATGGAAATAAAAAATGAGGCTAGCAGGCATGACCCTTCTCCCCCACATGACCCTCTGTACAAGTATGTTTTCTACATAGGGTCAGTTTCACTATTATTTGTTTTTTAGCTAGCATTTTATATCATTATTTTCATCAGCAATATTTGATTTTTGTTGCCAGTCTTAGGAATATTCAGTTTTTTTCTTACTGGAAAAAGTCTTATCACAGATTTTTTCTTTTATCTTTTTTCCCTTGATGGGAGCAACAGAGAACAGTGGTGTGGGTTTGAGGAAATATGCCCTGTATGGCTGGTGACTGTCTCTGCTTCTTTTGAAGCAGGAATGGGACAAGGAGTGCCCTTAGTTGGACTACTGGTGGAAGGTGGTCCAAATGAGATCCTGACAGTGTGGGAATATCTGAAGGAAAAACCTGCTGTCCCTGTAGTAGTCTGCGAGGGAACTGGAAGAGCCGCTGATCTCATTGCTTTCATGCACAAGCACACGGCTGATATGACGTGAGTACTTTCAAGTTCTGGCATTTGCAACAAAATGCCTTCAGGTATTTAAAAAAGTAACACAGAGTAAATGGTGCTGTAACCAAGAAATCTTTCATTCCAATTGTTTTTCTTTAAATAGTGTGATAAGTTTTCAACTGTCAACTTTCAAGCTTTCAATTCTCCATTATTTTCTATACAGGCCCTTTTATGCTATATTGCTGTACCGCTTTCTGATACTTCCCCAATATTTCTTGCAGAATGGCTTCACAGTTCCCATGTATTAGCTGTACACTGTGAACACGTGCATGGGAAACCTAGGAAACTTTGATTGCTGCCATTCTGTTCCCTAGATACAGTTGCCAGTCTCCAGGTGGTGGCTGGAGATCTCCTGGGATTACAACTGATATCCAGATGACAGAGATCAGTTCACCTGGAGAGAATGGTGGCTCTGGAAGATGGACTTTGTGGCATTATACCCCACTGAAGTCCCTCCACACCCCAACCCCTCTCCTCAGGCTCCACCCCCACAAATCTCCAGATATTTCCCACCTAGACCTGGCAGCCCTATCTCTAGATGAAGCAACTGAAGTGGTGAAACAAGGCCTGTGTTCAGATTGAGAAGTGGATGATACAATATTAATGTTCTGTAGGTTGCTTAATCTCAGGAATCCCATGCCATCTTCCACCTTCCACTCCGTGGATTCACCATGTCATTGTTACCATCTCTAGTAATCTTTCCTGAATCCTGTTGTGAAATGTTAATAGTTAAAGTATTACTGATTATTTAGAATTGTTATTTCAGTAAAGCCCATTATAATTCCTTGTGTAATGGGGTTTAGCCTTTGACTAAGAACAATATGAATGATCATTTCACTGTGCACATTTTGTGTCTAAAGAGATCCTTTTAATCTCAGCAAAACTCCTTCACACATGAGTTCAGAAGGGACGGGAAACTGCCAGTGACACACACAAGCTGCCCTGCACACAATTTTCATGTAAATATAATCCTCCCCACGTCGCCAGGAAAGGAAGCATGTTGATCTCTGATTTTGCACTTCCACTCACGATGCATGTGTCAACAGTAGCAAGTGAGTCAGGGAGAGGAGGAATAATTTTTGGTCTTGTTTCTCTGGGCTCTGCCTTATATTAGTCTGGTAACCAATCTGTTGTTGAGTGTCAATCAAATACTCAGACTGTATTTCTACAACCTGTACATATAGACTCTTCAATGTAAATGACATCTAAACATACTTAATAGTCACAAGACAATATGCTTTATTCTTTTGTGCACTAGATTTGACATTGCTTATTTCAGTGGGACAAGTGGGGTGGGGGAACACAGTGCACTGTTTGCTGTTATTTTGTTTAAAAATATTTAGACTGATTTCCCACTAGCCACTGCTCCGTCCTCGCTCTTCCTTTCCCTCCGATTCTACGCGTCAGTTTCCCACTACTAACTGCGTGGCCACATTTTGCACCACAGCTTCACCCAATTTCCCCCACATCTTCTCAATCCTCAAAAAAGAGGATTGAGAAGATGCAGGGGAAATTGAATGAAGCTGCAGGGCAAAATGCGGCCATGCAGCAAGTAGTGGGAAAATGACATGTAGAATTGGGGGGGGGGGAAGAGTGAGGATGGAGCAACGGCTAGTGGGAAATCAGTCTTAATTTAACTACTAGAGGATCCCACATTGATTTTTGTACATATGTTTCTCTCTCAGGGATATGACCTCTCAGTTTAAGGAAGAAATATTATTAATGATTCAGAACACCTTCAGTTTTGGGCAAAAGCAGACCCATCACCTATTTAAAATTTTAATGGAGTGTATGGAACACAGGGATTCTGTAAGTATGATGGGCTTCTTTTAATTAAACTAATTCCTGTTGGGTTACTGGATTTTTCCTATTGCGTATATTTACGTAGGTACTGATGTTGTTGCACTGCAATTGTCTTTAGTATAATGATTATCCAGAAAAGTTTATCAGTAATTACCTTTGCTCAGCACTTTTGATAGCAGTGTGACAACTGCATGTTCAAAGATCAGTTAGGACATTTTGTATGGAAATGGATGGCAGAGAGTGGGAGTGCAAGTGCACTCATGTATCCACTGTTTCCTGCACCACTTAATGTACAACAGGCGTTCACACTGATTTCCCTTTTCCAGAAACAGATGATAAAACTGTGTAGACACACGAAGTGTACATTGGTTGCTTATAGATTATTTAATAAAATGTTGATATGGTTTATATAGTAACTAGGGAGCAAAGCCCGTTGTGGTGGAAGACAACGGGCCCTAGAAAGGAAGGGAGGGAGGTGGAAGGGAGAGAGGGTTGGAGGAAGGAAGGAAGGAAGGAATAGGGGGAAGAGTGAAAGAAAGGAGAGAGGAAGAAAGGAAAGGGGGGAAAGGAAGGGAAGGGAAGAGGGGCAGAAAAGGGCTTCTCTGGGCCCAGAGAAGGCCTATTCTGTCCCCCACACACCATCCCCTGGGCCTTCTATGGGGGCAGTAGGCAATATGTGGGGGAAAAGAGCTTCTCTGGGCCTACGGCCCCCATAGAAGGCCCAGGGGATGGTGTGTGGGGACGGAAAATGGCTTCTCTGGGCCTACTGCCCCCATAGAAGGCCCAGGGGATGGCGTGTGGGGGCGGAAAAGGGCTTCTCTGGGCCTACTGCCCCCATAGAAGGCCCAGGGGATGGCGTGTGGGGGCGGAAAAGGGCTTCTCTGGGCCTACTGCCCCTATAGAAGGCCCAGGGGATGGCGTGTGGGGGCGGAAAAGGGCTTCTCTGGGCCTACTGCCCCTATAGAAGGCCCAGGGGATGGTGTGTGGGGGCGGAAAAGGGCTTCTCTGGGCCTACTGCCCCCATAGAAGGCCCAGGGGATGGCGTGTGGGGGCGGAAAAGGGCTTCTCTGGGCCTACTGCCCCTATAGAAGGCCCAGGGGATGGCGTGTGGGGGCGGAAAAGGGCTTCTCTGGGCCTACTGCCCCTATAGAAGGCCCAGGGGATGGTGTGTGGGGGCGGAAAAGGGCTTCTCTGGGCCTACTGCCCCTATAGAAGGCCCAGGGGATGGCGTGTGGGGGCGGAAAAGGGCTTCTCTGGGCCTACTGCCCCCATAGAAGGTCCAGGGGATGGCGTGTGGGGGGCGGAAAAGGCCTTCTCTGAGCCTCGTGCCCCACAGAAGGCCCAGGGGATGGCGTGTGGGGGACAGAAAAGGCCTTCTCTGGTCCTAGTGCCCCACATAAGGCCAGGGGATGGCGTGTGGGGGTGGAAATGGCCTTCTCTGGGCCTAGTGCCCCATAGGAGGCCCAGGGGATGGCGTGTGGGGACGGAAAAGGCCTTCTCTGGGCCTAGTGCCCCATAGGAGGCCCAGGGGATGGCGTGTGGGGACGGAAAAGGCCTTCTCTGGGCCTAGTGCCCCATAGGAGGCCCAGGGGATGGCGTGTGGGGGGTGGAAAGGGGCTTCTCTGGGCCTAGTCCCCTCATAGAAGGCCCAGGGGATGGTGTGTGGGGGCGGAGAATGGCTTCTCTGGGCCTACTGCCCCCATAGAAGGCCCAGGGAATGGTGTGTGGGGGGCGGAGAATGGCTTCTCTGGGCCTACTGCCCCCATAGAAGGCCCAGGGGATGGTGTGTGGGGGCGGAAAAGGGCTTCTCTGGGCCTACTGCCCCCATAGAAGGCCCAGGGGATGGCGTGTGGTGGGCGGAAAAGGGCTTCTCTGGGCCTACTGCCCCCATAGGAGGCCCAGGGGATGGCGTGTGGGGGACAGAAAAGGCCTTCTCTGGTCCTAGTGCCCCACATAAGGCCAGGGGATGGCGTGTGGGGGTGGAAATGGCCTTCTCTGGGCCTAGTGCCCCATAGGAGGCCCAGGGGATGGCGTGTGGGGACGGAAAAGGCCTTCTCTGGGCCTAGTGCCCCATAGGAGGCCCAGGGGATGGCGTGTGGGGACGGAAAAGGCCTTCTCTGGGCCTAGTGCCCCATAGGAGGCCCAGGGGATGGCGTGTGGGGGGTGGAAAGGGGCTTCTCTGGGCCTAGTCCCCTCATAGAAGGCCCAGGGGATGGTGTGTGGGGGCGGAGAATGGCTTCTCTGGGCCTACTGCCCCCATAGAAGGCCCAGGGAATGGTGTGTGGGGGGCGGAGAATGGCTTCTCTGGGCCTACTGCCCCCATAGAAGGCCCAGGGGATGGTGTGTGGGGGGCGGAAAAGGGCTTCTCTGGGCCTACTGCCCCCATAGAAGGCCCAGGGGATGGCGTGTGGTGGGCGGAAAAGGGCTTCTCTGGGCCTACTGCCCCCATAGAAGGCCCAGGGGATGGCATGTGGGGGGCGGAAAAGGGCTTATCTGGGCCTACTGCCCCCATAGAAGGCCCAGGGGATGGCGTGTGGGGGCAGAAAATGCCTTCTCTGAACCTCGTGCCCCACAGAAGGCCCAGGGGATGGCGTGTGGGGGGACAGAAAAGGCCTTCTCTGGGCCTAGTGCCCCACATAAGGCCAGGGGATGGCGTGTGGGGGGCAGAAATTGCCTTCTCTGGGCCTAGTGCCCCATAGGAGGCCCAGGGGATGGCGTGTGGGGACGGAAAAGGCCTTCTCTGGGCCTAGTGCCCCATAGGAGGCCCAGGGGATGGTGTGTGGGGACGGAAAAGGCCTTCTCTGGGCCTAGTGCCCCATAGGAGGGCCAGGGGATGGCGTGTGGGGGGCGGAAAAGGCCTTCTCTGGGCCTAGTGCCCCATAGGAGGCCCAGGGGATGGTGTGTGGGGGACGGAAAAGGCCTTCTCTGGGCCTAGTGCCCCATAGGAGGCCCAGGGGATGTCGTGTGGTGGACGGAAAAGGCCTTCTCTGGGCCTAGTTCTCCATAGAAGGCCCAGGGGATGGCGTGTGGGGGGTGGAAAAGGGCTTCTCTGGGCCTAGTCCCCTCATAGAAGGCCCAGGGGATGGTGTGCGGGGGTGGAAAAGGACTTCTCTCACTTGCCTCAGGCTTGAGGGCGTGTCCCTGCGCTCACACTCCAGACGGTCCTCTCCTGTCAGAGGACTGGAGCAGACTGAGCTGAAAACACTGACTGGGGCTGACGTGGGAGGGACTTTGCGAAGCAGCCAGTCAGCCCTGGCCAGTGTCTTCTGACTGCCAGTTCTTGATCCGAATCAATTATGGCAAGCATAGAATGCTGTGGAACCAAAATTCAAATATCTATAAGGACAGGATGGTCCAAAAGGCAGATGAGAGGACCTTTATTCAGGACTAGGAATAAGGCCCATTGTGGAAATAAATACAACGGGCTCTAGAAAGAGGCTCTGGGAGAGTGCCCCGGCTTTGGGCACTCAGTGACAATTTGCTGTGGCAATCTCAGCAGGGTATAATGACAGAGTCCACCATTTTCTCCAGAGGAACTGATCTTTGCTACCTGAAGAGCAGTAGTAATTCTGAGTGATCTCCAACCCACCCCCAAGATTGGTAACAGTGGTTCCCCAGGAGGGAGTGGCTGGCTTGGAGGGTGGAGTCTATGGCATTGTACCTGTCTGAGGTCCAACTCCTCCTCAACACTCACCTTCTCCAGGTTCAACCCCTCAAATCTCCAGGAATTTCCCAACCTGGAGTTGACAACCCTATCTCCCTCCCAGCCAACCATCAACCTACCTTTAGTTTTCCATCTCCTCTCCCCTCCCTCCTGGAGAGCAGTTGTGATTTTGCGTGATCTCCAGCCCCCACCTGGAGATTGGCAACAATGATTCCCCATCAGGGAATGGCTGGATTGGAGGGTGGAGTCTATGGCATCGTACCTGTCTGAGGTGCCACCTCTCCTCAAACCTCGCCCTCTCCCGGCTCCATCCCTCAAATCTCCAGGGATTGCCCACCTGGAGTTGGCAATCTGATCAGGACTGGGCCCAATGAGTTTTCTCCCAAAGGTGGAGGAGGAGGAGGAGTTTGGATTTATACCCCGCCCTTCACTGCCCAAAGGCGTCTCAGAGTGGCTTACAAACTCTTTTCCCTTCCCCTCCCCACAACAGACACCCTGTGAGGTAGGTGGGGCTGAGAGAACTCTAACACAAACTGTCCTTGAGAGAACAGCTGTGCCAGAGCTTGTGACTGACCCAAGGTCACATCAGCAGGTGCAAGTGGAGGAGTGGGGAATCAAACCCGGTCCTCCCAGATAAGAGTCCGTCCACTTAACCACTACACCAAAGGCCAACATAGGTGTGGAAAGGGCCTTTTACTGACAGAGGAGAAAGTACAGGTGCCAACTCTGATTAGGGAAATACCTGGAGATTTGGGGGGGGGTGGATCCTGTGGAGGGCAGAATTTGGGGTGTGTGTGGAAGGACTCGGCAGGGTATAATGCCATAGAGTCTACCCTCCAAAGCAACCATTTTCTCCCGGGGAACTGATCTCTGTCATCTGGAGGTCAATTGTAACAGTGGGAGCTCTCCAGGTCCCACCTGGAGATTGGCAACCCTAGGGGGAAAGTCAGCCGCACAGCGGGGAGTTGAAGAAAATGGTCTGATGGTTGCTGGCCCACCTCGTTAGCCAGCCAGCCATGCTGAAGCTAAGCAGGAGAAAGAGCCTTTTTCCATTTATTCTGACAGGAAAGTGGCCATTGGGGAGGGGGTTATGCTGAAAGTCCTTTGTTTTTTTACTCACAGAACCAAGCTTGGCTGCCTACCAACAGCCACTGAGGGGACAGTCCCTCACAGGAGTCAAGAGAACTGTCTTCCTCAGGAGACAGAGCTGTCTGCCAGGGGGAGTGGTTGGGGAAGAGGAGCAGACCCAGCACCCAGCCAATGGCACGCGAGTACTCTTGAGTGACAGCTGATGGGCCAATGGCTGAGGGAGGGCATTTTACAGCCAATGGGAGCGCATGGAATCTTGTGAAACCAAAAGATAAATATTTATAAGGAGAGATGGGGATGGTTCTGGAGCTTGCTGCCAACTCCCCCAGGGTACATGCCACTATTTAGTTTCATTCCTGTACCAGGGAAATGATTTTTCTGCCACTCTGAACAGGCTAGGCTCCTTACCTGTGATGTACATCTCAGCTTGCTTCTGGGGCCATGTAGAGAACCTTATCTGAGGGCTGGTTTTGAGAGCCTCTCATCCTCAGCGTAGAAGTTGAAAACCCTTTTCAAGTACAGCAGCTCCTTGGCACTTCTCTGGCTCCTCAGATTTAACCAAATTTATTTAAGGACTGGTTAAAAAATATGGTTACTCTAAGATGCTGCAGTCACTCAGGTGGTTGAAGGTGGTTTTATGTTAACAGAATATGCCTTTAATTACAATCAACAAGAAAGGAACACAAAGGCCTAAAAGTGCCTACATAGCAAGCTTGCCTGGCTGTAACTAAAATCTGATCTGGAGCTCCTCCAGATTCTGTACTATGGAACTGTAATAAAACATGAAATGGATTTGACTGCCCATAGTTGCTGTAGAAGATACTTTTCCTGTGTACAGAGAGAGATGTCTGAGCTTTATTCCCTAATGTGACATTTTTATGGTACACAGTGGAATCTGCATTTGCATTTTTAAATCAGTTTTGTGCTGCTGTGATACCGTCAAGCATAGAGAAAGACAGCGTTACAGCAGCACAAAACTGATTTTAAAATGCAAATACAGATTATTGGGACAGCAGGATGTACAATGTTGGTGTGAGACCACTGCTCATGATTGGACTGGTAGATGTAGGAAAGAAGTTCAGTGTTAATTTATGGAACACCAAAATGGGTAAGGGTTGTTTGCCACCTCAGAAATATTTTTATTGAGAGAGCAGGATATAAATATTTTAAATTAATAGGGAGGAAGCCATAGGAGGGGGATTGGAGTTTAGACTGGCCTTTTAAGGATTAAACCAACATTCATTACTTATGTTGTCAAAGGCTTTCACGGCTGGAGGTCATTAGCTGCTGTAGATTTTCCAGGTTGTCTGGCTGTGGTCTTGGCATTGTAGGACCTGACATTTTGCCCGTAGCTGTGACTGGCATCCTCAGAGGGAGTACTCTCTGTGAAAGTACTCCATCTTTCTGTGTTATACCTCTGAGGATGCCAGTCACAGCTACTGGTGAAACGTCAGGTCCTACAATGCCAAGACCATGGCCAGACAACCCGGAAAATCTACTGCAGCTAATTCATTACTTATGCTTCAAAAAACTGCCAGAAGGAAGTGGGAAATGTAGAAGAGCTTGCATTTTCCTGGGTGTATCATCTCTTTAACCTCTACAGTAATTTTGGCTAGGCTTTTTCCACAGAAGTCCTGAATGATTCCATAGCATTCTTGAAAAGGGGTTTCCTCTTTTCCATCAATAACTAACTTTACTGTTCTGACAGATAACTGTATTTGATGCAGAATCAGAAGAGCATCAGGACACTGATTTGGCAATCCTAACTGCACTTTTAAAAGGTACTTGCGTATGATCCCTTCTCCCTTTTTGCCAAAGTTATATTGTGTTTCTTATGAAGTAGGTGTGAAAGAATGTGCATAAAAATCTTACAGAAGATTTTCTTGTTTGAAGGGACCAAAATGTCTGCTCCAGATCAGCTCAATCTGGCACTGGCTTGGAACAGACTGGACATTGCAAAGAAGCATATATTTGTCTATGGCCAGCACTGGAAGGTAATTGTAACATGTATTTGCTATTCTTTGTGCACCAGTGTTTACAGTTCTGCTTTCTTTATTTCTTTACTTGTTGTATAAGGAGTGTCTTGATGGTTAGCTACCAGTCTTGAGATACAAATAATATCTTCCAGTAAATGCAAAAATAGGAAGTAACATATTTTTTTCTTTTACCGCATTTTGATCCCAACACCATCCTTTGAAGGTTGGCTCCCTTGAGCAGGCAATGCTGGATGCTTTGGTAATGGACCGTGTGGAATTTGTGAAGTTGTTAATAGAACACGGAGTGAATCTTCACCGTTTTCTTACAATATCCCGATTGGAAGAACTGTACAATACTGTGAGTGCCTAGAATTCCCAGTCCTTTTAACTTAATATACACTTACTCTGTTCAAGTTCAGTAATAGTTCCAGTGGACAAGTAGGACTGTATCATTTTTTTAACAGTGCAGTCCTAAGAATACTTTCCTGAGAATAAGTCCCATTCAGTAGAGTTCAATGGACTTCTGAGTAGTCCTGTTTCAGGATTGCACTGTTTGTGCTTCAGACAAGCTGAAGGAAGTGTGTATAAGCCTTCTACAGAATTAGAAACAAACCTTAATATATATGCATATTTTACCATTAACAACATTTATTGCTCTACATTTTATTTTCAGTTACTGTGCAACTAGGGCCTAGTGACTACCAACCACGGCTAAACACTCTTATCAATTGGCATATTCAGATATTCATGGTCATTTGAAGGATTTATATGTAGTGTTTGTCGATCTGGCCGCAGCATTTGATTCTATCGATAGGTCCTGCCAGTGGGCAAAGTTGGCAGACTCTTTAGGTCTCTCCCTAGGGGGTCTCCAGCTGCCTTGATGAGAGCTGAACCTGGCATTCCCTTCCTTAGAGCTTGGGCACATTTGGCCATTATCAAATATTGGTTAAGGAATAAAAGGAATTGGTAAGGAATAAAAACTTCAGCCATAAATCACTTAGTCAACAATCCTTTAATATTTTGATAGCCAATTATTCGCAGTGCTCTGCTTTCCTTAATGATATTCTCTCAAGGTATTCTATCCCTGGCGATCTCATAGGGTCTCCTGCTGTATACCCCCAACTTAGGGATTTTTAACTCTGATGCATTGTTTGATCAATCTCTAATTTTAAACTCAAAAGCAGTACCGTGGTTCAAATTTATTAAACTCGACCACTTTTGAACTTCCTTTCTTGTTAACATCTTCCTCTCTTGCTAACCATTTTTTTTGGTAATAAAACTCTTATTAGTAGGATATATTAACACGTTCCATATCTCAAAATACTTTTGAATACATCCTTTTCAATTATCCCCTTCCCCCCCCGGCTTCCAGCGATGCTCCACCCCGCTTATTGTTTCATTCAATATTCAGCAACAATAAAAACTTATCCCATATTCAATTCTTGTTTTAAAACATATTGATACATATAATCTAACCCTTAGATAACACTTTAACTATTTGTCAATCATTACTTTCTTTTTTCTATTCTTAATAGTTATCAAAGCATAGTAACTTATTTCTTACATCCCAATTCATTTCAAGATAGTCTTTAAACTCTTTCCATTCTATAAAAAAATTCTTCATCTTCTTTACCATTAAGCTTCTTTGTCAATTCGTCCATTTCTGCCATAAAAAGCATCTTCTTTATCCAATCCCATTTTTCTGGTATTTTTTCTTGCTTCCAAAATTGGGCAAAAGTCATTCTTGCTGTTGTAATCAGATACCATAACAATGTTCTTTTTCTTGGGTTTATCTCTTCCATTTTCAAACCTAAAAGTAACCTTTCAGGTTGTTTTTTCAAGGTACACTTCAGGATCTTCTGAATTTCATTATGAATCTCTGTCTAATAGGCTGCCGCTTTATCACAAGTCCACCACATATGATAAAATGAGCCTTCCTTTTTTTTACACTTGCTAACCATTTTGAACTTCCTCTCTTGTTAACATCTTCCTCTCTTTCTAATCTTAAAGCGTCCTTTACTTTATTGCGATTTCAATCTATGCCCTCAGCATTGTTGTCTGGGCGCTATTCTCATACTCCAACGGCCTAAAGAGTCTGTATTTGTGGATCTCACACATTATAGGATTTACCTCATTATACCCTGACCTTTGTATTCTGACCCTAGGTTTAAGTTTTTGGGAGGAATTTTATCTGATTCAACCTTGTGTATGGATGCTGAGAAAATAATATTTTTTCTTTCTGATACTCAGGGCTATTTTTGTAGAAAAAGCCCAGCAGGAACTCATTAGCATATTAGGCCACACCCAACAGCAGAAACTCATTAGCAGATTAGGCCACATACCCCATGTTGCCAGAAGCGTGGTCATCCAGCCAAACCCACCTTTTGCTTCTTATTCTGTTTACCTTGTTTGCTGTCAAAACCCAGGGCTTTTTTTGGAGCAGGAACTCCTTTGCATGTTAGGCCACACACCCCTAATGTAGCCAGTCCTAATGAGTTTCTGCTGTTGGGTGCTGCCTGTTATGCTAATGAGTTCCTGCAGGGTGTGGTCAACTCAGGAGCCAGCTGGAACTCCGTTCCTGTGCGTTTCTGCCCAAAAATAGCCCTGCTGATACTGATGCACATCTTACGTATAGAGTCTCACTTTTTGCCATTGCTGCTATGAAGATAAGGTCTAATGCTGCTAAGAAAGAGGATGCTACTTGAATTGGTTGTCAATATACTGAATTTTGGTACTAACTATCATTTGTTTTGGTGGAATTCTCTTTGTGTATCTGTAAATTTGTACTGTATATATAATCTGCATTTTATCCAGTTCTGGTTCCTGTAACTTTGTGATGGCCTATGACTAAACACAATAAATTGATTGATTGATACTATGCAACTATGGCAAAATCTTGCACCCTTGAATGTAACATATTTCTCAGTATTAGATAGGAGATAACTTAATATGCTTTTATTGGAATTGACCAGACCAACTAACAGTGACTAAATCAATGGCTTTGCATTTGTAGAGTTCAGATGATTGAGAAGATCAGTCATCATTGTCTTGGGGGAAAATTTATTGAACTTGAGCATATAATAGCAGTTGTTTTTGTTTACTTGAACTGTACAAATGCAATGCCTGATCTAAAGGGATCTTCTGATATCAAAATCTTTTTCTATATACCTGTGTGTTTGGGTGGCTGTGCAAGACACACAAAGCTAGAGTCTTTTTGGGCAAACAAAATTAGTTGGAATCTGAACATAAATTTTGGTCAATGCCTGTTGCACCCCTAGATTATGCAAGGATTCTCCCACATAGACCCCTGTTGTGGATGGATGGAGCAAATAATTTCTTCTTTCATTTATGCACATACTGATTTAATTCTCTGTCTTATTTTCTGTTAACATTTCAGAAACAAGGACCAACCAATCAACTTCTGCATCATTTTGTCTGTGATGTGAAACAGGTAGCCTGAATCTCAAAGAATGTGGAGCAAGGGGTATACATTAAGGGCTCTTTTAGACCATGTCACAGTTTATTAATAGCTATATAGTCCACATCAGGACTGTGTCAGTCCTGCTATCTCAAACAGACTAAGAAGAGTGTACATCAGCCAGGGCCACATTATGACTCTCATGGGCCCCAGGCACTTTTGCCTTTGTGGGCCCCTCCCTCCATAACAGCAATTTTCAAAATTATTTTTGATATAACTTTAAATACTTCAACATTTAAGCTTTTCTGTTTTAGACAAAATTTAATAAATTTTTGTGGGCCCTAAAAATTTCATTTTTTTCTGATGTGAGAAAAAAATTAAACCATTTTCTTCAACCCTAAAAGTTCATTTTTTTCCCCTTCTGTTTTTAAAAGCAATTAAAACATTTTCTTGGGCTACTAAAAGTATCATGGGCCCTAGGCACTGTGCCTAATGGATAAGTCAGCCCTGATAGCAACTACAACACTGAACACGAACATTAGGTGGTGTCTCTTCTGAGAGGTCTCCCTCCCATGCCCGGGTTAGTACTACCATCACTGAGGAAGTTGCAATCAAACACAATCAGGGTAATAATGATGTTTGAGGAAAAATGTGGTGTGACAATTTTGAGGAGGTGTTTCCCCCCCTGTAATATTAGCTAGTCAGCAGCTCCCGTCGTACTGTTACTTGGGGTCCCCTACCAGGATTAGCTTTTCAGGGAGAGAGTCAGGGACATTTCATTTTCATAACACTATCATTAGGGTCCAGTATTGCATCTGTCTTTATCACTACGCCTGTAAAAGCAATGTGGGCTGGGAAATATGATGGTGGCTAATTTGACAATATAACATGCTAATTAGGATAATTTGTGTAACGTATGGTTGGAAAGTCACTGCTCCTTACCTCAAATCCCCATCTGCAATAGGGAGGATAAATAATATTGAGCTATTTTATAGCATTATTATAAGGATTACTGAAATAATGAACACAAAATGTTTACTAAAACATGCTATGTTACATTTGAAATATTTTTTTGTTACAGAGTACTCTTCCTGCAGACTATAAAATATCACTGATAGATATTGGTCTGGTAATAGAATATTTGATTGCCGGAGCTTATCAAAGCAGCTACACAAAAAAACATTTCAGAGTTCTGTACAATAGCCTTTATCAGAAACATAAGGTAAATTCAGTCATTTCTGTTAGTGATACTACACAGAATGTTGTTTAAATACTATGTCCCAGCATCAATAGATTATTGCTGTTTGTAGACTATTGTTCTGTTTGACCAAAACTGAAAAAAATAGTTGTATTGTGCCTTAAAGGCTAACAGGGATATTAAAGAAAGTTTTTTACAAACAGAGGCCATTTCATTCTAATGCAATGTGGGCTACAACTGATGAAGTGGGCTCTAGTCCACAAATAAATTTAGTAGTATTTTAATATCACAAAGTTCTTTTTTGTTATTTCACATGTGGTGGTGAAAAGTGCTGTCAAGTCACAGCTGACTTATGGGGACCCCATAGGATTTTCGAGGCAAGAGATATTCAGAGGTGGTTTGCCATTGCCTGCCTCTCCATCATGATCCTGGTATTCCTTGGTGGTCTCCCATCCAAATACTGACCAGGGCCAACCCTTTTGAGCTTCTGAGATCTGATATCAGGCTAGCATGGGTCATCTAGGTCAGGCATAATTCATTTCTATTTTTGTCAATTTTCCATTGGTTTCATTGGGAAGCACATTTCTAGCTGTGCATCTTTTATTTTCAGTTTGGATAATTTTTAACTATTGCAGTTTTCTTCCTGTCCACCAGGTTTCAAACAGATATGAAGAAGGGTCTCAGGCAAATATTTTCTATATATCAGTTACATATATGTTGATGTCTCCTGGCTCTCTCTGTATGCTTAGAGCAGATATTCCAAAAATATTTGTTTTAATAACTAAATATTTCCTGCTTACTTTGATGTTTCATTGGTTACCCACTGTATACTTTGATGACTGATGGAATGTTTCCTGTTTACATTTTCCTAAATTTCCTGATAGTTGCACATATAGCTTTCTTTATGCTAAAGTTGCAATTAAAAAAAATTACACTTTATTTTAATTGCCTATAAAACTGGAATCCCTTCTACAATTCCTTTGAAATTTTGGAATGGTGTACAGTCTCTGAGAATTTCATCCAAATTAGATGAATGACAAAGAAGTTACAGCTGGAAACGTTTCCTATTGAAACATGTGACATTTGGTCATTTATTTTTATTCCTTTTGCTTCAAAAGGAATGAAAACAATGGGGCATTTCCAGTTCAGTTTTTCATTCATTTTGAAATGAATGCACAGTTCTGCTAGAAAATCCTTATGACTAATGATAAACAATGTTGGTGGTTCTGAAGTCCCAAACAGATTGTTTTATCTTGGAGAAAAATAGTTGGGTAATTGTCCCTTTCAGTACTCCATATTCCATTACTAAAAAAGCAAGCAAATACAGAATCATCACTGCTTTCTTTACAGCATAGGAGAAAGCAAAGAGAAGCTGTGAAAATGAGAATGGAACTAATGTATTTGGTTTCTGAACTTAATATTGGTGTAAACTGTAGTTGTTAAGAATACCACCATTTAAGTAGGTGTGAATATTCTGTGGCTTAAGGAATAACAAAGAGGAAAATGAAGATGAATATTGTGTTAAGGAAAAGTTATTTCTTTTCATGTAACATTGACAAATTATTATCCGAATGTGATCTTTTTTGGTGAGTATTGTCATAACCATAAAGGTGTAATCCAGCTCTTTGATTTGACTTTTTCTCTTTGTTTCATGGTGCATTTTTGGAACCAGAGAGTTGTCTCAAGCTTGCCACCGAACCTCGCCATTCACCGTATGGGAAGCAGAAGTGGATCTGCTGAAAATACGTTGCATTCCCAGTTTATCAGAACAGCACAGCCTTACAAATACAAAGTATTGCGATTCTTTGCTTATGCATGAATTTCTTAGAAAAGCAGTAGACTGACAAATCCCCTTTGCTGACTCAGAGAGTTTGTGCATGTGTGAGAGGCAGACCTGATGACTTCTTCAAGCTTGAGTTGAGACTGAATCAGAGAAAGCTTGAGAAGTGTAGTTGGCTTCCTCTATGTCACTGGCAGGCAG
Organism: Gekko gecko; assembly: GCA_029375565.1. NCBI lineage: Eukaryota > Metazoa > Chordata > Lepidosauria > Squamata > Gekkonidae > Gekko > Gekko gecko. The sequence continues at coordinate 116,537,110 of JAPDNY010000007.1, forward strand.
TGGTTCAGTATCTGCTTGGATAATATCCTTTTCAAGTAGACAGTCTTTCTGATCATACATTCCAGAGAATGAGACCATCCTTCATCCCTTAGACTTGTCACAGCTTCTGAAGAAGAACCAAGCTCTTGAGGATTCTCTGAAGTCCACCAGCTTAAAAAATATTTTAAAGCAATGGCAAACAAAAAGAAGCAGCAGAGTAGAAGCAAAATAAAGAAAACAAGTAGGAAAGAAGAAGAAATTCCTTTAAAGACCAAAAAGGGCAGACTGGTGAATTCATTTAGTCCTTCAAGGTCTGACTGTGAGTAGGCAGCAAGGGGACTGGAGAGATCTCCTCTGGAACTGTGGCTCAGGCCAGACACTTGTTTACTCTTCTGATCCCACCTATTCTTCCTCAGGGTTAGTTCGCTAAGGTATTCCTATCTTAAGGAGATAAATGTCTCATTAACTTCCCCCCACCCCCGATGGCAAGTGACATGGTTCCTGCCTGCACTGAAGATGGTTCAGAGGATGCTTTTGGCTACCTGTTTGACTGACCCATTTACATGTGAAAGCATTAAGTGCAGGCCAAGCCATTCTCCTTCAGTGGGGGAAGTTATCCAAAGCTGGTTAGGTCATGCCTCCTCTCACTTCAGACAGGCCTATGCAAATTTTTGTGTGATTCTCCTGGGTCAGAGCGAGGCTGCCCTTCCAGTTTGGATAGCCCTGCAACTCCAGCAGGTTGCTCTCAGCCAGGCCCCATGCATTAAAAAATATTTCTTAGAATAAGGGATTGTACTGTTCTGGATCGTTCTCAAATGGAGGACAGGATCACGAAGAAGACTCTGGCAATGGGGCTGAAAAAGAAGGACCCAGTTAAAGATGAGCTTCTCCTGCCTGAAGGTTTGGGCACTGGAGATGGGCTGGCAAAGGAACCAGTGTCCACAGCTACTGCTATGGACAAGGCAGGGTGCTCCAAAGCTTTGGATCTATCCCTAGCCTCAATGCCGCCATTGTGGGAAGCCACGCAGAGGCCTTTACAGCCTCCAATGAGTCACGTGAATTGGATCACAGCAGAAAGACTCAGAAGTTTAGGGCTCAGAAGATAGTGAGCGTGACGGAGAAGAACCTTCCCCCGCAACAGTGCCGAGGATATGACCTTGGCAGGGCTGATGCTTAAACAGGGACCAGAATAGTGGAACAGGCTCCTTTCTCTCAGGTCTTCCCAGGCTCTCTGACAAGCATGGGAGGATCCAATGGCAGCCACAACTTTTTTGCTCACCTTTTTTAACCCAGCTGTAGCAGACTGACTTATGCAAGCATGGAGATTAGCCTGGATGTCCCCATGCCAGCCTGTATTACCACCAAGGGCCCCCCATGGAACTGGGGCAGTGGACCACATGGGAAAAGGAGGCAGACAAGAGGAGCCAGGAGACCAGAGACTCAGGTGGCAAAAAGGAGCACAGACAGAGCTCCCCACCGATCTTCTTCTTCAGGAGTTGCTCCCCCCCAGACCCAAATGGCTTAGATTAAGCAAAAAGCATTTAAGTAACTGGAACAAAGAGGCTGTGAATAAAGGTCCTTATGCATCACCGTGGGATCTGTGAGGTGGGTAGTGTGTTCTCCTTGCAAACGGTGGCACCAAACCTCAGGTGCAGCAGGCTCAGCGTCTAAGGTGGAGGAATGTCATTCAGCCAGGGCTTCTATGGTGGGAGCAAGCAGAACAACCACAGTGTAGTATGCCAAAAAGAAATATCCACAAACTTATAAAATCTTATCCAAGATCCAGTTTACTTGGAGCAATTCAATTCCTCAAGAATCATTCATAGTGACACCATCAACACAGTGGACTATGCCTATCAAGTCTCGTTTCATTCACTAACTTTGTCAGAGTGTATAGCATTGAAATTTACATATAGTTAATTCATATAGCGAACAATATGACCAAATCTCTTAGTAACATTCCTCAAATCCACTATGGTGGCAACCTCTGAAAAGGAGGAAGGAGAGTGATTAGGGGAGGACTCTGATGCGCAGGATAGCTCAAGGAGGCTTTTCTTAGCATGATCAAAGGCTCTTAAAGAAGGTTATTATTGTTGTTGTTGTTAATAATAATAATTAGATTTCTGGATTGCCCAATCCCTGAGTACACAAGACTCTGGGCGATTTACAGCAGTTAAAAACAATATAAAATTACATATTCAAATCAACAATCAGTTAGTCCTAATTTAATAGTCTCTAGATGGCATCCATAATTTATCCATAAAGTATCCATAAATTATCTGATACAGCCCTGAGAAACCCAGATCATCAGCCTCTGCCAAACTAGATGGAAGGGGGTTTAAGAAACCATCTAAGGCAGGGGTGTCAAACATAAGGCCCGGGGGCTGGATCTGGCCTACCCAGGGCTCTTACGCAGCCCGCAAGCAACTAGTGTATGGGAGGGAACAGAAGACTGCTCAGGGGAGAGTGGGTGGAGTCACCCCAATTGTGGCTTCAGCATGGCAGAACCACCTCGTCTACAGCAGTCAAGCAGCATAAGAGCATCTGCCCAGTGCTGCACAACTGGCTGTCCAGTCCGCCCATGTGGGTTCTCCTTTGCACCCCCATCCCAGACTATGAGGCCTTGCAGTAAGGAATCACCAACTCAGAGCTTACCAGCTGTCCTTACGTTTTATATCTCCAGTACCTGGCATGACGTGGCCCGGCCCAACAAAGTGACATTTATGTCAGATCCAGCCCTCGTAACAAATGAGTTCGACACCTCTGATCTAAGGCATCTTCAGTCTGTCCATTCCCAGAGTTCTTTGTTGAAGTGTTGAAAGCCAAGTGGTCTGTTCCTGGAAATGGTTCCTCCCTGACAACATGGCCGGATCGCCCATTGGGCGAACTAGGCGCTCGCCTAGGGTGCACCGGCCTCAGGGGCACCAAATGGTGCCCCGCTCCCCCCCCAAAAGCCCCCCGCCACCGCCCTAACCGGGCGCCCCGCTGCAAAAAAGCGCCTGGCTAGGGCGCAAGTCGCCCTCCCCTCCTCCCTGGGGGGGAGGAGGAGGAAGTGGCCAGCGGCGGCCAGCAGGATCCCCCTGCTGCCGCCGCCGCAGAAAAGCGCCCACCGAGGGCGCAAGTCGCCCTCCCCCTCCTCCCTGGGGGCATGGCGCACCGGCTGCAGGGGCGCCAAACCGAGCCCGGCCCCACCCAGGAAAATCCCCCCCCGCATCCCCGAGCGCCCCGCCAGGGCTCAGGAGGTGGCAGGCAGCAGCGGAGGTTGCCTGCTCTCCCCAAAGCCGGGGGGAGAGGAGGCAGGGGCGGCGGAGTGGCTTCTCTCCCCCCCCAGCCGCGCTGCCGCTGGGAGGGAAGGGGCGGGCGTTCCAAGCCCGCCCGTTCCCGGCTCTCCCCGGGCGCCTCGCAGCTGCGAGGGGCCCGGGAGAGCCGCGCCGCCCCGTTCCTGGCTCTCCCCGGGCGCCTCGGACTTGTGAGGGGCCCGGGAGAGCTGCGCCGCCCCGTTCCCGGCTCTCCCTGGGCGCCTCGCAGCTGCACGAGGCGCCCAGGACAAGGCTGGGCTCTCTCCAGGCCCCACCGGGAGGTTGGCATCCCCGGTGGGGTGGGCGCCCCAGGCTGTCCTGCCTAGGGCGCCCAGACACCTGGGGCCGGCCCTGCCTGACAAGCATTGCCAAAAATTTCTATGGCTTACCAGAAGGGACCATGGAAGATTTCAAGCCTGCCATGCCTCAGAAAGGACATGCTTGCTTTAGTGCCACATCTATTCTCAGGCACAGTCTTATTTCCTTTCCCTGTAAACTACAGCTTTAGCTGCTGCAACTGGATATGCAAATACAGACTGCAGTGCAATACCTCCATCATGGAAGCAACTGCAGATTATCTCACTCTATCTTCCCCTATGGGATAGTGCTGATATCACAGGGAGTGTTCTAATAGCCTTAGTGTCCATCCCACAGATCCATACTGTGAGACATCAACACCTCCTGCTCCACAGATCATATTAATAAGAACACCTCATTTAGGCTTTCAGCCACCTGTGGGACCCAGCAATTCTACAGCCTCAATGGTAGCAGGCAATGGCAGACGGGCTCTCTTTTCCCCACTTTCCTCCCTTTGGGAGAGACGGAAGTCACTCATTCATGCCCATTTGTAGGAGCTCCAAGTTCAGTTTCAAAGATGTGAGACAATGTGAACTTTCAGATATTTAGCCCCAATGTAAACTCAACACTGATAAGTTTTTAACTCCTCCATTGACTTCTGGTTAAGGTGGCAAAGACCTTTGAACTACAGATGGATTTTGCTTCTGCACCTGAAAATCTCACAAACAAGCAGTGCAGACCACAGGGAACTGCGGTTGCTTTCCCTTCTGCTGTCCCATATAATTCATCTTTTATTTACCCAGCCTCCCTAAAGTGAATGCACCTGTGGCAGCATAAGAATTAATGGCCCAAGTGCCCACATACCATCATGGCAGATGTAATCTTACTTGAATCTGAATCTTCTAGCCTGGCCTTTAGGGTCTCAACCATTTTTGGCAAGTACATTTGGGTTAAGCCAATGGCATCAGAGATACTTAGCAACCAGGTGATGATGGCCTTTCTCATGGATGTATCTTAGCCTTCAATACATTAGATTCTCATAATTTTTAGTAAAGAAAGCAAAGAATGGTTACCAGATCAAAATCTAACCTTGCTAGTGATTGCAAAGTCAAAATGTTTATGATTCTGTGAAATCTGAGACTCATGTCCAGTTCATTTATCAAGTGATCTTTCTAATCCTGCAACAACAGATGCAACTTCAGACCTCACTTTAAACCAGACATCATCCTTTGTTGGAATAAGAGGCCAAAGTCATCCCTATTTAAGGTTTCCTTTTCTCACACCATTTATTGTTGGCAGCATGGAGGTGGAGGAACAGTATTTGCTCAAGTCTGGTCATGAACAGATGATGCTTGATGAGAGATCACTTGTAGTTCAAGAATCAATGAGTTATTGATATCACCGTAGAGGAGTTGCTGTAATTCTTGGGGACAAGGTTCTTCATTCTTTAGTCTCTTGCAGTAGAGAAAAATAACTGAAGATGTTTCATACCATTCAATATCTTCTCCAATTTCAGGACATAGTGCATCAGTGCTAAGAGGTTTTCTCAGTATTCCTCAATATCCTCAAGAACAGGGTTGTTGTTGTTTTTTGTTTTTTATATATATTACTCTGGACCTGCAGATGATCAGCAAATTTCTGAAGAAGAAATTCAGAATGGAGGCCTTTTGTTCTTTATTTGATTATATAGGATTTTTTTGCTCTCCTGTACACGCCCAAATAGACTGAACTGGGAATAATGGGAAATGCTATGCTTTACTTGAAGATTTTTCTTCTTCTTGAAGGCCATGGATCAGTATTTTACCCTTTGTAACTACAGTTATATGCCTGGAAATCTCCTTTGACTGGCCATGTCCATAGAGGTTTGGGATCTTGGCAACTTCCTTTCTTTGGGCCACACTTGTTTAACTTTGCATTCTTGGTTCTGCCATTAATAGAGGAAAATGTGTGTTCTGATTAATGCAGCAAGGCTATTGAAATATTTTGTTTATAGTGGTTCATCTAGGATGGTCCCCCATTCTCCAGAAATTTCAATAGTAAACTGTCTTCTCAGAAATGACCCTCCGCATCATTCTGAACCACTGTCTGTGAGAAGTTCTCATTTATTACATGTCTCTGGGTCAGACATTTATTTATCCTGTGAACACTTAGTTGGTAGTAGGTTGCATTAAACTCACTGAAGGGTTTTTACACAACTCAGATTTCAGTTAATGCTACTAAAAGTTGTTTTCTGGAAATAAATGGTAGAAAATATTGTTTTGACACCTATTATATTTCATCAGAAGACTGGAATTTGATATCTGAGGTCAATAATTATGTTCTGTTATGGAATTTTGTGTAAATTGTTTCATTGTTTTGTACCCTCTTATGTGACTGTGTAATTGTATACATTATAGGTAATTAATGTATATTATTAAGATCTATGTCCAGACTTCAGCTAAACTTGAATTGAACTGAGTGAGGATTTAGACTACTTTTAATAGCTTATCTAGATGTTTGTTAACTTGCAGGAAAAATCAGCTGCTCTTCATAAATCTAGGAAGAAGCTGAAAGATGAATTTACTTTCTCAGATGATCAGGAATCAGCTGGCTTTATTTACCCATATAATGATCTCTTGGTTTGGGCAGTATTGATGAAAAGGCAGAAGATGGCCATGTTCTTTTGGCAGCATGGAAAAGAAGCAATGGTCAAGGCAGTGGTGGCTTGCAAACTCTACAGGGCCATGGCTCGTGAAGCCAAGCAAAGTAACATGGAGGATGATACATCAGAAGAGCTGAAGAAGTATTCAAAGTAGGGGTTCTCCCTTCACTTGTGTTTATCAAGATCTACAGTGTTCTATTCTAGTTAGACATTTTCCTCTTCAACTAGGAATGTATAAATGTATGTACTTGGAGAACTGAAGGAAGTCCTTTGGTTTAACAAGCAAATTAATAAGTGGCTGGGCTGTCCTGGAATGGAAACTTGGTGGTGAAAGGTGTCATCAAGTTGCAATTGACTTACAGTGGCCCCGTAAGGTTTTCAAGGCAAGAGAAGTACAGAGGTAGTTTGCCATTGCCTGCCTCTGGGTAGCAACCTTGAACTTCCTTGGTGTTCTCCCATCCAAGAACTGACCAAGGCTCATTCTGCTCTCACGAGATCAAGTTAGCCTGGATTACCAAGGTCAGGCAAAATGGAAATTTAACAAGTGGCTTTTCATGGTTCCAGCTTAATGAGAAGAAAACTATTCATTACTGGAAATAAATTGTTATTTATATACATTGTTTCTTACAATCAAGATGGTTTATATATATTATTAGAATAAATTAAAACAGTAATCAGACAATAAAAACAGACAATTAAATCCTAGAAATAAACTCTTAACACAAGTCAAAATATCATTTTCAGCCTAAATGAAACACTTCTCAAAAGGGACCATAATTAAATGAATAGGTATGAATTCAATAAAAGGTAAAATTTATACATCCTATAAAATATACATGGCTTTCTCTGTAAAGGTGCTCTAGAGAGCTCTGACTGGTAATTTGTCCAGCAGTCGTAGGACATCCTCTCTCGTCACCTCAATCCAACTCTGGCCTTTCAATACCCTTCCCAAAATGGGGGGTTCTGTTGGCAAACACCTCTCATCATCGACAGTGAAGACAGAGGCAAAAAAAAAAGTATTCAGCTTCTCTGCCATCTCCCTATCATCCTTTAATAATCCCTTTACCCCTTGGTCATCCAAGGGTCCCACTGCCTTTTTGGCTAGTTTCCGTCTCCTAATGTATTTGAAGAAATTTTTATTAGTAGCCTTTTTTTTTTTTGCAATATGTTCCTCATAGTCCCTTTTTGCCTGTGTGATTACTGACTTGCATTTTATTTGCCAAAGCCTGTGCTCCCTTTTATTTACCTCACTCAGCCTAGCCTTCCACTGCTTAAAGGAATCCTTCTTACTCTTTACTGCTTCCATTACTTTGTTCGTTAACCATGCAGGCCTTTTTAAATATCTAGTTGTACTTTTCCTAACCTGTAGTATACATTTTATCTGAGCTTCCTAGTATTGTAGTTTTAAATAGCTTTGTTTAATATGGCAGCATTTGTCACACATAGCACAGAAACAAAACTCAGTGACTTTAAACAGAGTTATAAAAGAGCAAGGTCTAAGTCCAGTAGCACCTTAAAGACCAATAAGATTTCCAGGGTGTAAGCTGTTCAGAGTCAAAGCTCCCTTTGTCAGAACCTTATACCCTGGAAGTTTTGTTGGTCTTTAAAATGCTGCTAGACTTAAATCTTTCTCTTCTACTGCAGAGCAATATGGTACCCACCTGAAACTATTTTCATAGAGTTATAAAAGTATGCTGTCTTTAGTGGTCAGCACAAAATATTTTTTAAAAATAATGTAGCATTTTCTCCAGTGTGCACCAGACTCTCCAATCAACTCTCAGTGACCCATCCCTAGAAAAAACTGATTTGCCTATATTCTTTTCTCCCTTTTACTTACTGTAGTTGGTTACAACTTTCACCTCTCAGTGAGTGGATAAGTAGAACTTCTGGGGAGGTATCATTTTCCTCATTGCCCTAATTTTTGAAGTACCATATGTGTCATTGATTCCATAAGCTGAAGTTCTGTGACTTGTGCATGGGGGTTCCAGTGACTGGAACAGTTGCATCATGTAGGTCTGCCAGCAGTGAGGGACACTCTCAAGCATTATATATTGGTAGATCAGGTATCCTCATTCTTTACATCACTGTATCAACCAAAGTGTGCATGAGCTACAAGCACAGCAGTTCCTTTGTAAATTATATAGTTCTGCTGTGAGCTCAGCTGACTCAAATGTTCAGGTGCAGACAGAAGCTGAGCGCTTGGACTGTAGACAAAATGGCCAAGATGGAATGAATCTTGGTTTTTATAGTTATTGGAATTCTCTAGCCTAAACTAGAGACATGTAACAAGTTCGTAATCCTTGTAGATGGAAAACACCCAAGGCTGCGATTAAAGCTGTTTTGCTTTCCAGCTGGCAATATCTCCCTCAAGAATCCACCTTCCCCCACCTTTTTTTTTTAGATCTTTACTCCTCCCATGAGTTTTAGTAAGCCTAGTTCTGCTATCAGCATATTTCTTCTGTGTGTTGAACTAGGTAAATCCATTGGTTTGCATGCAGCAGTATCTGAAGAAGCTTGGGAATGTGTATGAGGCTCCATATGAGTATAGCCATACTACTAAAAACAATGTGAATTCTGCCATGGGCATTGTAAGCAATCATAAACCACACAAAAGGAGGCTAGCAAGAAAAAAGTATAGAAGTCTTTTAGAAGAATTTGCCTTTTTTCAGTACTGTGGGGGAATCATGATGTCATATGTAGAGGTACTCCTGTTACTTCAAAACAATGCCCATTGGAATGAATTAAGGCTGAATCTGCATTTGGCTTTCCCACCAGTGTCCCTGCCTTTTGACTCCATCTTCAAAAAAGCTGTCCACATTTGGTGTCATTTTCACACCTCAACTATGCTAGCATCCTTTCGCATGTCCACATATGTTTATTGTTCTTTCAGGGCAGCTCCACTGTCATTGCACCTCTGCTTTGCTTTAAAAGAATCTTCTCCAAACAGCATTCAAACAAGCATAGAGAAAGACGGTGTCACAGCAGCACGCAACTGATTTAAAATGCAAATGCAGATTCGGCCTAAATTTGTCTAGTATTGGACCAAGGCATATTACCTCCCATGGTTATTTTTGCTGAACCAGTAGTCTAAAATGTGTAGTTGTCTTTTATCTGCTTTCTTTTTGTTTTCCCAGTGAGTTTGGACAGCTTGCTCTAGATGTGTTGGATAATGCATTCAAACAGAATGAGCAGATGGCCATGAAGCTGCTGACATATCAGCTGAAGAACTGGAGTAATTCAACTTGCCTGAAGCTGGCTGTGTCAGCGGGTTTACTGCCTTTTGTGTCCCACACATGCACACAGATGCTCTTGACTGACATGTGGATGGGGCGCCTGAAGATGAGGAAGAACTCCTGGCTTAAGGTAACTCACCTTTCAGCAGTGCCATAGTCAGGCATGTAGAAAGCAGGTGTATTAAGGTCGGTGCCACCAAGGAGCTGGTTTATATAGTGACTTCAAAGTGGCACTACACATCAAAAGTCTCTCTTGCTTCAATTTGATAGTATAATGTTTGAAGTAAAAGTCCTTCTTGAAAGAAGAGTCATTGAATGAGAAAACCCTCCACTAGAATCAGAAGTTAGATTTTAGAGACAAGGTGGCATGGACTAGATCTGCTGCGGTCTTATGTCTATTTCAGATGTTTTGTCCTACCTGCAAGTTATTCTGTTCATTACTGGGTATGTTCTAGCATGGATGAACCTGGTGGTCAAAGAAGCAGTTCCTATAAACAATGCAGCACTTTTCACAATCGTGATACAACAAGAATTACTACCAGCACTACCAGCTATTGCCCAGTTGGTACTGTGGGTTGTACGCATAAATGCATGGCAAGAGTCAGCTGGGAATGCTCATTTTGAAGAAACAGGTTGTTTTCTTCTTCTAATCTGTTGAGCCAGTAGGTGGCGATCAGGAGCACTGAGCTCAAGGCAGCATGTGACTGGTTGGGTTCACTGGATGAGGAGGGTGCCAGTTAACTACTCACTGTATGCAGATATGTTTTTTCAGGTTCTTGCATTAAAATGTGAGTATTGCTATTTCTTTGTTGCTATTTGGCCATATCTACAGTTATAAGAGGACAGGGACAGAAAATGCTTATAGATTTTTCATCACAACAAACAAATGGGCAAAGGTTATACAGGGAGGACTGAAGTGGATGAGTCACTAGAAACAAATTGTACCCTGTGAAGATTTCTTCCAAGGTACTCCACCCTTTTTCTCCATATATCATCTCTCTTGGGAAGCATTGCCTTCTAAAAATATTGTAGGGAAGGTAAATTACCTTGCACTTCTGTAAACCTTTTAAAAAAATTGTGCCCTGCTATTCCACAGCAACATCTTCATTCTCTTTGTGCCAAAACAAACATATTAAAAATTATTATGTATGACTGAATCATAATAACTTTCAAATCAACAGTGGCTACTACTTTTTGCTATCTTGTTCTCACACTGTGATAATGAATTTTCAGCCATTCCCCACTCAAAAGCAGTTGTTTCCAGGAGTTGCTTCACATTTGGGTGTTTTCTGGATTTTTTTTGTTTATGCTGGTTCTGTTCTGTCCCCCTGCCCCAGATCTAAGGCAGGAAAAAGTAGAAGTAATTTTAAATGGTCTTTCAATCCTTCCACCCATCCAAAATTATGAAAGGAATGCAAGGGAGGCAGAACCAGTTCTAAATATAATCTTGTCTTTGCATCAGAAAAGTACATGGGGGAGGGGAGGGGGTAGTAAGGATACAGCGGGGTGGATCCATCCAGTTTTTCTGCTGATAAAAAAAGGAAGTAGGGGGTCTCCCCTGGTCACCCAGAAAGGTTATGCTGGGGACAGAGTTGCCAGTTACAGCTTGGGAAATCCTTGGAGATTTTGTGGTGATGCCTGGAAAGGGCAGAGTTTGGGGTGGGAAAGAAATTCAGCAGGGATGTGAAGCTATAGAGTGTGTCCTCCAGTGCTGCCATTTTTTCCAGAGGAACTGATTTCTGTAGTCTGAAGATCAGTTGTAATTTCAGGAAGTCTCCAAGCTTCACCTGTAGGGTTGCCAGGCTCCAGGTCAGAGCCTGGAGATTTTCTGAAATTACAACTGATTTCCATAATACTGAGATCCGTTCCCCTGGAGAAAATAGCAGTTTGGAAGAGTAGACCTTGATGAGGTTCCTCCCTCTCCAAACTCTGCCCTCCAAGGCTCCACTCCCAAATCTCCAGGCATTTACCAACCCATAGCTGGAAACTCTACCCACCTGAAAGTTGGCAACCCTAGTTGGGAGTCATGGGACCAGTATGTACAAAAGCCCATTGGATTGAAGCCTACTTTAAGGAGACTTAGGTAAGATTGGGTGAAAAAGCTGGCTAGTTCAAAAACAATGTGTGTAGTTTTGTTAGTAGGTGAATGGTTATAGTTATCTAGCAGTTCATAACTGTGGCTGTTATGCCTAGACCTAAAAGATTTGGGAATTATTTGTCCTTACCAGTAGTAGTGTCTTTGCCTAAGGTTTGTGGTGGCTGAATTGAGTGATGGGTTCGTTTACCACATAAGGATAGGGATGGGCCTAAAGCTTTTTTTTGTTTTGTTTTGTTTTTATGAAACCTGGGAATCTGGGTGGACTACTGTGCCAATCAGGCACTGGCTGACATGCTTAAATTCTAGGTAAACCAAGCCTTCCAGGTAACGTAACAAACATAGTTGCAGGCTGAAAGAGATTTGGGTGGGTGGAACAGCGGAAAAGTCTAGTTGGTGTGTTTGTTTGCTGAGATGACTTCTCATTATTAGTACTAAAGGAAGGATAAGTAGGAGTACAGAATGAATCAGTATTTTTTTCTTTAAAGGTAATTCTGAGTATTCTTTTACCGCCCACTATTTTGATGCTGGAATTTAAAAGCAAGGCTGAAATGTCTCATGTACCTCAGTCACAAGATTTCCATCAGTTCACATGGTACCATGGTGATCCTAGCATCTCAACTGGAAAAGAAGACCTCTCGTTGGTTAGTAAGGTGCTAGACTTACATTTCATTTTACTAAATGTGGATAGGTCCAGGGATTTAATTACTGAAAAGTGTGTTTTAAAATGTTGTAGTTACTAAGACCAGATTCTGCTTCTGTTATATAGTGTTAGAGATCTATCAACCTGCAGTGCCCTTTATGCTTGAAGGAGGCAGAGGCAGACCAAGATGTTGCAACAGCCCTGGAGTTGGCTGAGCCAAATCTTCATGGTGCTGGCAACCCTGCAAGGGCTACTCAGCTCAACCCCAGCCTGTGGCAATGCTGGCAACAAGTGTCGGGTTGTCCAGTGAGCAAGTACCAGGGGCCAAGCCAAGCCCAGCTTGTTCATGACTACCAGTTAGGCTTGCCAAGTCCCCTCGGGGGGTGGGTAAACCCCCACCCGAGAGACCCGTCACCCGCCACCAGAAAATCGGGCCCCAGGGGGAACTCCACCCCCTTCGGCAATGTCCCCAGCGTGATGATGTCACCTGGAGGTGACATCTTCACGCTGGCCACATTGGGGGCGGAAAGCTCTATGATTTGAGGGAAATTCTATGGTTTTCCCTCAAATCCTAGTGGCCCCGCCCCCAACGTCCCAATGCAATGATATAACTTCCGGGTGGTGTCATAGTGGCGGCACGCATGCAAAGCGCACACACAAAAGCTCCAGGAACAGCACGGGACTCCCCCGATCTAAGGTAATTTCAGCTTGGCAACCCTACTACCAGTGGCCCTCCAGGAAGGCTGACCTGAAGGGGCTGGGGTTAGTGAATGTATGGCAGTAGTTTTAGGACTGGAAGGGGAAAATGTGTGTTGCTTACTTTACTGTATTACAAAAGGAGGGGCTTCTTGTCTTTGTGGGTTACTTCCCACTCCTTCATATAGCCACATGCACCCAAAGGCCATTCTGAAATTCTTGGGTAGCCTGTGATGTATTTATTGTATACATTGCAATGGAACAGTCTGTTTTATGCTCTGATATTTATGTGTGTTTGTTATGTATTATTATGTATTATATGAAACAACGCCTGAGCTTCAACTAAAAGCTGGTATTGTGTACAGCACGTTCTGATTGGCTACTCTGCGCAGTAGACCAATCAGAACATAAGAAAGGTTCTGGAGGAAACTGAAATCATTGGTCTTTATCTAAGCAGTTTAATTGGCTGTTAACTCACTTAGGGGCGTGGTTATACTTGCCCGGAAAGTTTAAAAGAGAGCCTTCTGCTCTCCTGTTTTTGTGTTGGTTTCTGTCATATTCAAATAAAGCTGAATCATATGTTTAAGAGCAGCCTGAAGTCTCATACTTAACAGTGTTAGTTTAGTATCATGAGATAGAGTTCCTGCTTGTTAGTTAGAATCGTAGATTGCATAATCTGCCTTGTTCTGAAATCAGTTACTTCTGTCTCTGTGTCTTCTTGCTAATGAACGGATGTTGTTTTGAACACATTAGTAGGGGTGTGCTTAAAAAAAAATGGGCTTTTTCAGGTTCTGGCGTGTTGGACCCAAAGAATGTTGGTATTTCCTTATATTTCCAAATTCCATTGCTGGTATGGTATTCGGATTCAGGATTTTTTTGGAATTCTGAATTTTCCGGCTCCATTATACCCCATGGGGATCATTATAGTCAATAGTCCCCATACAGTATAATGGGAAAACAATCCAGCAGTATCCCCCAGTTTTTTGAGGTAGAGGTACCAAATTTGCAGCATAGCTGCTTGTGCCTCACCTCAAAAGAACCCCCAGGGTTCAAAAAGATTGAACCTATACCTTTAGATGCTGTCTGCAAGTTGAGAGTGAACTCTGAAGGTATTTAAAGGGCTCTCAGTCCCTTTAAATGTCTTCTCCAAGCTCAGAGTTAACTCCGAAAGCATTAAAAGGAACAGAGAGCCCTTTGAATGCCTTTTAACTACAGTTATCGGGCATTCCTGGATAATCAGTGAAATACTCTGAACAAAAAGTAATAATAAATATTATTTTATTCCACAAAGAGAGATTATTTATAGAAGAAGAAAAGTTTGGATTTATACCCCACCCTTCACTGCCCAAATGCGTCTCAGAGCGGCTTACAAACTCCTTTCCCTTCCCCTCCCCACAACAGACACCCTGTGAGGTAGGTGGGGCTGAGAGAACTTCTGACAGAAACTGTCCTTGAGAGAACAGCTGTGCCAGAGCTTGTGACTGACCCAAGGTCACATCAGCAGGTGCAAGTGGAGGAGTGGGGAATCAAACCCGGTTCTCCCAGATAAGAGTCCGCGCACTTAACCACTACACCAAGCTGGCTCTCAATAGTGAACTGTACCATGGGTTTCACATTCAGATTTAAAATGTAAATATAAAAGGTCATTCTGAGGTTACTGAGGTTATTTTCAGAATTATCTGGGAACAGCTATACCAGATAGCCAAAATTAGACTCTGATCTGTATTTGGTTGAGAAAATACCCCAAAAATACTAATAAGGTATTTTGGTGGTATTTTTTCAGCTCAGATACAACTGAATGCACATCCATACATACTAGCCTCTGCTGAGAGAACTTAAAGCAGGGATCTGACAGACTACTATGTTCCAGATTTGCATGCCTTTACTCCTTGAGTAAGCTTGCTGCTGGTTGTTACTGGTTTGGGTTTTATTGGTTTGTTTTCAATTCTAAGTTGTTATTCATCTTGATAATAAATAAAATATATCATTATATTTGATTTTTTTTTACATTTTTCATGTATAAACTGATTGTCTATACTTGCCCCATGTCTAGTCCCAGTTCAGAACAGTAGCCTCAGAATGACCTCTTATATTTACAGTTTAAATCTGAATGCTAAACTCATGGTATGGTTCACTATAAATAATCTTCCTTTGTGGATTAAAATAATATTTATTATTATTTTTGTTCAGTGCATTACAATGAAGTGGGATATAGATATCTCTTGCTTTTTGCTTATGGATGTAAATTCAATAACAAAAAGTTGCTTATGCAGCTGGATGATATTTGTTAATGCTTAATCTGTATTTCTTTATAAAGAATGACTATGATTTAGAAAGAGGGAAGGAGAAGCAAGATGAAAGGCAGTCTTTTCCTATCAACAATGAACAGGGAAACCTTCCTGGAACCAGGAAAATCTATGAATTCTACAGTGCCCCAATTGTCAAATTCTGGTTTCACACGGTCAGTTACTGTTTATATTGTGGACATATTTATTCAAATTGCAATACAGAGGACAAACCAATTCTCTTAGCACTAAAATGAAAATACTCTTCACAGATAATGGCACACCAACAAACAATAAATCTGGCATTTCAAGCAATTACTTAAAAAATCTGCCTACATAAAAAAAACAGTTGTATTTCTGGTAGGCAAAAAGGGGAATGTATCCAACCCTCCATTGTGTGAGTAGAAGAGTATTTCAGCTCCTGCAAGAAAGGGGAGCAATTGTCATTTTCTCTTTTCTCTCTGTTGCTGCTTTTGCCATATCCCAGCCTGCTCCCAAAGGCTGATTCTCAGGAGGAGCTGCAGCTTGAAGGGAATAAGCCACATGGATCTGTTCAGTTCATTAGATCTAGCTCCAGCTTACTTGGAATTTAGTGATTTTCTTCATGGTTTTGAGAGATGCTCTTATGTTTGACTTCAGATGCCTGAATATGTTGCACTAATAAGCCATGGAAGCCATTTAAAGATAATTTATACTGGTTTTGTTCTATTTATTCCAGGGGCTGGCAACATAGCTATATATGGAACTACTGAAATGCCCTCATATATTCAGTACATTATATTTATTCTTTTTTCCTGTTTGTCCGTCTTCGTATTTTTATTTATTTATTAATCTAATTTGTACCCCTCCCTCCCTGCAAAGCAGGCTCAGGGTGGCTCACAGTAAATACATAAATAACAAAACAACATAAAATCATCTAAAAACAATTCAAGTTATAACTAATACAAATTCATAAAGTGCTGATGATGGTTAATTAGTTGTTTGAGATGGCTTCCTTTAAGAATATACACAGAGGTCTAACAGTCATTCTGCTCATGATCTTCCTGCGGCACAGGCTAGATGTCAACACCAAGGGCCAGGGCTCTATAGTGGTGGTGGCTCCCGAGTTGAAAGCTCCGCCTTGCAGGCCCTGTGGAAGAGCTCTGTCTTGCAAGAGATCCCACAGGGCCCTGATCTCCTCCGGGAGCTCATTCGTAGGACTAATACATGTAATATCTTTTCATCTCTTCTGCCATATGTGTGCTCATTTTAGTGGCTGAAATGTATGAAACTGAAACTTGTGGATCTTGTCTATCTCAGCTTCCATAATTGCAAAACAGGGGTGGCCTTAGCCATAAAGTAAAAGGGCAGGTGCTCTGGGGCCCCACTCTGGGAAGGGGCCCTGACCAATGCTCCCTCTAAGCTGTGGAGTCTTGTGAGCAAAAATCCTGCTTTGTGAGCTACTGGTGTTAAAGTTGGGAGTGAGTGATTTGGCTCCTGCATACATTAGTTTGCTCTGGAGCCAGCCTTCCTGAACTAAGACAAAAATGTGTGAGCTGGAAGCTAAAAAACTGTGAGCTAGCTCACACTAACTCAGCTTAGAGGGAACACTGGCCCTGACCACCCATAGCCCTGCCCCCCTGAGGAAGGGGAAGAAGGAGACCAGCTCCTATAACTACTCTTATCTGGGCTCAGACCACTGGTATCCAGCACTGGCAACTCCCCCCCCCAACCTTGCACAGGGTGAGGGGCACCCCTTACTTGGCTCTCCTTGAGGGAGTGGCAGTGAAGTGGCGGAGATCCTGTGGCCCTATCCTGGATTTTTGCCCAAAGCCTCCAGAATCACTAAGAGCCCCTGTTGTAGAAACATATTTTCCTGTGATCATGAAAGTTGCAACAGGAGCTCCTGTCTTGCCTGTTACTTCTTTTTATGCATTCCACAAGTGGGTGGGTGGGGGGGGGGCTGTCTGTTTACACAGGACATGTAAACAGACAGCCCCCCCCAAAGGATGATTATATGGCTGTCTGTTTACACAGGATGTACATTGTGTGTTCTGTAGATGGCCTATTTAGCATTCCTCATGCTGTTCACTTATACTGTCTTGGTGAAGATGGACTCGACACCCAGTGTGCAGGAGTGGCTTGTCATCATCTACATTTTCACCACCTCTATTGAGAAAATCAGAGAGGTAGGCTCTTTATTTCATTTTGATTTTTGCTGCTGTCCATGTTGCAGGAATTATGAATGTTTGTTGCAGGAATTACAAATGATGTTATATATTCATAGGGAGAAATAACATTACCCTGAATCAAATTATGTCATGATTCATAAAGAAAGATCACCAGAGGTGCAAATTTTAGAAGTTGGCTGAAATTAGGCTTCCATCTTGGATTATATTGAAAGGGAGTGTTGTTGTTTTTTTGAAGTGCTTCAAAGATCATTTATCTTGTATGTGCCATTTGAACTTAAACAAAAACTGGCAGAAAATTAGAACTGCAGCATTTTTGTTTGGGGTTCTAGTGAAAACAACCATTGCTTTGGTTACTGATTCATCCGGCTTTTATTTATCATTCCAGAAAGAGAGTTTAGCAAGTCCTTCAGTGTAGCCACCATGCCATTCTGCTCTTTCATGTTCAGATGAGCAACAACTGTCATCTGTATTTGATTTTATTCTTAATAATACACTTGAGGTAGATCCAGTTCAGCCCCAGTAATACAACTTTCTTTCTCCGTGGTATGGAAATAGGAGGGATGATCAAGCTGTAACCCGGCTTTTCTATTGGCTCATGGAATTTAACACTGTACTTTTATGAAGATACTGCTTAACTTAGGTACTTGTTTTGGTTTACTAAATAAAAGTTTTTCAGGGTATTGTGTCTTAGGCATGGTCAATGAACTTCTCTCGAGACAGTTTTCCTTTTAGATTTTATCAGTTAATTGGTATGCCCTTAGGACTTCATTCCTCTAAATATTGTTACACATAGGAGTAGCACCATTCCGTTCAGTAGGACTCGTAGACATACCTTTATTTATACGAGTCATTGTTTTAGGTTTGCAGGCCATGATTTTAAAAACATTCTTTCATTTGTTGCCTATCAGTTTGATCTGAGCAGGGTGTAGTTAAGCTGTGCGGTATAGTATGTTAAGAATCTTATGACTTTCCAAAGATTGCACTTCATGTGTTTGTTTTAACAAAGTTGAAAAAGCCCTTTAGGGCACTTTCTTGTTGAAGAAATAATCTGCCATTTTCCACTTCTCAATTTCCAAAACTTCCTTTTCAGGATTGGCATGCCCTTGGCAAAAGAGAAGGATATGTTCTTTTCTCTTTGTACTTAAGTAAACTAAATTTATTACTGCACTTATAAGGGCTGTTTTGTTTTTGTTTCCATGCCTTCTGGGGCTTATGCAAGGTTTATCAAAGGTTACAGCCTTTTCTTTCCATGTCACCAAAACTCGAGTTTATATTTTTAAACAGACATGTCTACCAGTTGCACCCTAAACCAAAAGCAGAAATACATTTTGGTAGGAACTGTAACGATTCACTGAGTGTAGATTCTTTAAGGAATGGGTGAATGATGCAATTCAAACTTTAGCAGATGCTAAACCTTTCAACCTTGATATTGTTTTGCTACATTTTTTCATATATAATGGAAAAGTGAGTCAAATAAATGTTTTCCTGATTTTGTGCCCCAAAATTCACTTATTTTCCTGATCCCCCGATGGGTCTAAAATCTCCCGAAAACTCCAATGGTCTTGCCACCCCTTGCCTCTTGACAGGCTGTTAGGGATGCCTGAAATTTCTTATCAGAAGAATGTAGGATTAGGATCTGTTAAATATATATATATTTGATCAGTTGGCCCATCAAATATTGTCAAATAATCATCAAGTAAGAAATAAATTTATAAAAATGATACTGTAATTATCCACAAGTTTTATACTTGTGCTCATGTGAAACTGGGTTGGAGCCAAAGAAATGCAAGCTCTCTTCTGCTTGTGGAATGAGCTTTTCTGTATGTCTCCATCTTCTACAGTGTTCCCTGCTATTTGAGATGCTGACCCTGAGGGTCATGGCTCAGGAAAGGAGTAGATGATAATCAAGTGGTAAACCAGCAGAAATCACAGACTCCTTGCATGTGGAAATTTGGATCAACCTAAAGAAGTTCTCTTTTGATTTTTAATATTATCATTGTTACAACTTTTAACAATGTTACATTAAAGTTTCTGTAAATATAAGCAATTCATTTGGCTTTCATCCTGGAATGCCAAAGTTAAACTACAGTTACAATTCTCCCCCAAAAT
The DNA here is from genome assembly GCA_029375565.1 of Gekko gecko. Classification (NCBI taxonomy): domain Eukaryota; kingdom Metazoa; phylum Chordata; class Lepidosauria; order Squamata; family Gekkonidae; genus Gekko; species Gekko gecko. The sequence continues at coordinate 116,556,558 of JAPDNY010000007.1, forward strand.
ATTCATACATTAAAAATACTAAAACAGTTACAAAGGAAAGTCAAAACAACTATTTTTAACAGTCAATTTTAATAAATGGTTCACAGCAGGCCTCTCCAAACATTTACATAATTTATCAAAATTCTCCAGGGTCTAGATCACATGAAAGGGGTTCCTGCAGAAAAAAGATGGCAGGACTACACAGTGACCTTTGCTACTGAAAACCAGCATGGTCAGCAAGCTGACCTACATTGAGCAGGGGTGTTCTCGTCCCGCACTGATGCAGAGCAGTGCTTTCTGAGATGTGAGCAATGCACAGCCATTGGATTTTATATCACCTTTTTAAGAACTTCACATGCATACAGAAGATCATTACTCACGATCTTGATGATAGCTGGATAGAAAAGTTACATCTAGTGATCTAAGTGATCTCTTTGGCCATGGTGGGAAGAGATGCAGTTTCCCCCTCAACTTGCAATTAACAGTAGACAAAGAAACGGAAAAGAACCATAAACTCTAAGCTACGCGCCTCTGGGCTCAGGAAATTACCCTAATGAACAGAGGGGACATAGGCTAGGGGACTACAATTCCCAAGGGGCAATGGGTCTTAAAGATACACTGAACTACTAATACCTATGGTTAACACTGACTGGGGGCAGCACAAGGAGGTTGGACTAGATGGCCTATATGGACCTTTCCAAGTCTGTGATTCTATGGTTCTGTGATTCTATGATCATGTAGTAGCTGAGTGGTGGACTCTAAACTGGAGAATCAGGTTTGATTCCTACTCCTCCATATGAAGCCTGCTGGGTGACCTTGGGCCAGTCACAGTTCTCTCAGAACTCTTTCAGCCCCACCTACCTAACAAGGTTCCTGTTGTGGGGAGAGGAAGGGAAAAGCATTGTAAGCTGCTTTGAGACTCCTAAAGGAGAGAAAAGTGGGATATAAAAAACTTCTTCTGCTAACTGGCTGGGTTTGCAGATCCCTGTAGTACCAGGTGTTGCTATTCTGCTAGGTTTGCTACTCTAGTAGGTAGGCCAACCTTATGAAAATCCCAAAGGTAATCCCCAATTAGTATTGGTAGCAAAGCAGTTAGGTGTGAGTAACCATAGGGTGGAAGGTCAGGATAGGATTGCAATTGAAAAGAAATTGTGTCATTCATTCATTCAATTTATATCCTGCCCTCCCCACCAAGGCAGGCTCAGGGCGGTTCCCTGCCCTATAAGTTTCTCAGGGCTCCCTGCTAACAAACATTTAATGTAATACAGGATTAAATAAAATAGTGGAACAAATTAACAATTGTAATGGATGGGACATGCAAGATATTAGTAGTTATACTGAGTAATCCAAGGTTACTATAAAGCCCTGAGGCTATACATCTTGAATTGGAGGGAAAATGATGTATATAGTCCTCTGCATTAAATGTGTTTGTGAACAGTAAAGATGTAGGGCTTTTCTATCAGGATAATTTCTACAAAAATACATAATATTATTCACATTTGATATTTACAAGTGATTTTCTCCCCTGCCTTCAGGTATTCATTTCTGAACCAGGAAAGTTCAGCCAAAAGGTGAAAGTCTGGATTTATGAGTACTGGAACTTTACAGATTCTGTTGCTATCATTTTATTTATGACTGGTTTTGCCTTGCGCTGGGCTAATCCTCCATTTCAAACAGCCGGAAGGTTGATCTACTGTTTGGACATAATATTCTGGTTTGTCCGACTCCTTGATTTCTTTGCTGTGAATCAGCATGCAGGACCATATCTAACAATGATAGGAAAAATGGTAAGTATTTGTATAGAAGGCAACATTTCCTTAATGATGTTGCCTTTTTTTTCTACTGGTAGGGCTCCTTTACTACACAAGTAGGAGAAATTCAACAGGTCACATTTGGCTACTGAATTTTGATATGCTAAATTTGTCTTGGCATGGTCAAGGAGCTATGCCGCAGGAAGGTGGAAACACTACTGCTATTTGTTACCAGAAAAGAACCAGCTCATTGTCTCTGGAAGCTTAAATTCCCTGTGCTTTGTCCCCAGCATCTGGCAGTTAGTGGACTCCACAAACTCAGAATGTTCGTGTTCTATTAGCCATTGATAGAATTATCTTTCATGAATTTGTCTTCCTCTTTGTGGAGTGACATACATGGTCTTTACCATAAGGGAAATAGAGAAAGAAGTCCTCCTCTTTTGTCTGTAGTATTTCTGACATTGTTTGCTGCCTCTGGAATGAAATTTTGACACTGACCTACAAGACTGATACTGCTTTAAAAATTGCTTTCAGTTCAATTTTTGTACTACTTTTTATATTTGTTTGTTTGCATTGTGCCAAAGATCCATGGTAGATAATTAGGTTCTATTCCTTTTCACTTAAATGAGTCCCACTAATGTAACTAGGGACATGTGACATTACCATACAACACTTTCACTTGCTTCACTTTGAGCTGTCCAGTCAAGTTTATTAAATTCCAAACAATTAGTGTTTTCCATGGTACAGGAAACACTTGGTACAGGAAATCACACCATTCTGATGACCATGCTTGATTTTCTTTCTCCTTCAGACAGCAAACATGTTTTATATTGTAATTATGATGGCCATAGTATTGTTGAGTTTTGGTGTGTCTCGGAAAGCGATACTTTCACCTCATGAACAGCCATCATGGACTTTGGCGCGAGATATTGTATTTCAGCCTTATTGGATGATGTTTGGCGAAGTGTATGCAGGAGAAATTGATGGTAGGTCTGCTTATACAGTTTGATGTTTAGGGTTAATGAGAAGTTTATATGAATTTTTAAAAGGTGTGCAAAATGTGGTGCCAATTTCAATCCAATCAATTAGAACATTTGAGGACAGGTATCATATGACGCTATATTATGTTGGTCCATCCAGATTGTATTGACAGTGTTTAACAGCAGTTTGCTGGGGTCTTAGGCAGAGGGACATTTTCCAGCATCTGTTCATGAGGCCATTGAACTAGGTATACCAAGAACTGGAGCTTGGACAGTCTGCATTGAAAGTATGTAGGGTTTCCTCACCAAGTCATAGGCTCCCAAAAGTGTTTTTTAAACTATTTAAACATATTTAATATATATTAGAATAGACTTCAAGAGCTTGAGTTGGATCCAGCCAGCATTTTTACTGAGTCTCAAAGTCCCATCCATACTGCAGCCTCTGTGCTACATGGCTTTTGTATGTCCGTGTCCCATGATCCCAGCGCAGATCTTTTGGTGGTCAAGGGAGATTCACCTCCCCCATTCTTTTCAGTCAACAGAAAAGCTTATTGGGTCCAACACTTATGTGGGGTTTTTTTAAAAAAACCTCATATTTTCTCAGGTGTCTTTTAAATCTGACTGTATATGTGAAAGCTTGCCTTCGCTATGGCGGGTAGCTCAAAAAAGAAGACCATGTTAAAATGTTAGGAAAGCTTCATTTATTTTGTTAATGATTCATTAGTATTAAGGCAGTGAAGGTTTATCGGTTTTTTATACAGACTGAAGCTCTTACCCTTCAAAAGAGGAATGTATTATTCATTAGCTTATCATTCCTATGCTATTTTTACATACACAGGCTTTTCTTTTTTAATTTATAGCTTGTGAATTAAGTCCAGACTGCCCTCCAGGTTCCTTCCTTACACCGTTCCTTCAGGCAGTCTACCTCTTTGTACAATATATAATTATGGTCAATCTTCTTATTGCTTTCTTTAAGTAAGTACCAAGATATTTAATGAGTAATGAAAATGTTTTAACAGGGGTTTGTTGCTAGTATGTCAACAAGTTGAATTGTATTATGAAGATCTAGCCCAGAAAGGAGAGCTAAATAGCCAACTTTCTGACAAAGACTTAAAAACTGAGTGGATTTGTCCTAGGCCATGTATGCATGGTACCTATTTAAAACACCTGCAGTTGGCAATTGTCATCTGTGTAGATTTACTATGTGAGTAGCACATAGCAGTGTCTTTGCACAGTGCCACAAGATTTCACAAAGCAAACTGGAATTCAAATGTATTGTACTGTTTCTGTCTCTCCGTAGTTTCTCACATTCTGCCTTTGAACCCTGCATTAAACCTCAAAGTCATCTGTGGTTGGTAGAAGGCAAATCAAAAGATGTGGACACTGGCATTTCTTCTTAAAGAATTTTTGAGTAACGGTGCAGCAAAAAGCTTGGTTGTATACCACCATTTTGAGCATAGGGTTGCCAGGTCCCTACCTGTTACCGGTGGGGGGCTCCAGCCCACTGTGCTGGGTATCCTGCTTACCATCAAGTTTTTCTCAAATGCTAGAGCATCCCCGCAATGTACCCTGCACAGTGATGTCATTGCACTGGGCACGTCAGCATGGATGGGGCTGCTCGAGGGCAGGGCTTCTCCACCAGCCAGCTGAGTGGCAGTGGATTGGGGCCCCCAAAAGTAGGTGAACCCCCACCCCCATGGGGGTGTGTGCTCACATTACAAACATGTTAGCAAGCATTGACTGGAAGTAAAGAGCAGCCTGACTTCTAGGGAAATTGCTTTTGGATGGTACTTTGTGCTTTTTTTTTTTTAAGCTACTTAGAGATAATGGGGAAGTAGGGTTGCCAGATCTGGTTTGGAAAATACCTGGGGACTTTGGGGGTAGATCCAGGAGAGGGTGGGGTTTGGGGTGGGGCCTCCACATGGTACAATGCCATAGAGTCCATCCTTCAAAGCAGCCATTTTCTCCAGGGGAGCTGATCTCTGTCAGCTGGAGATCAGTTGTAAAGCGGGAGATCTCCAGGCCCCACCTGGAGGCTGGCAACCCTATGAGGAAGCCTTAAACTATTGTGCCCTAACGCTCCAAAAAAGGCCCTCTCTGCAATATCCATGGCAACGTTATAATATGTAAGAAATAACAAATATTTGTCTAGTTCTTGGTTAGTTTTAGGGCCTAGTTTGATTCTGAGACTTTCAGAAGTGTAACAGAGTGGCTGAAATTGAAAGTGTTCTGTTACTCTGACTTGGAATGTTGCAAAGCTGCCATAAACTGCTTAAATACAGTAAGGAAGAACATGTAGAAACTATCTACAAATCTAGCTAGCTGACTGGTGTTGAAACAGTTGTAGCCTAGAAAGGAGAAGAAAATAGTAAATAGTAGATTATGTTGGCATATATGCATCTGCTTGTCCTATGGTTTTTATGTTCAGCCCTATGAACTACTATTGCACATGAACAATTCATTAGGCCATAAGAGACTGGTTATATAATTTTAGGGTTCCCAACCTCCAGGTGAAGCTTGGAGATTCCCTGAAATTACCATTAATCTCCAGACCATAGAGGTCATTTCCTCTGGAGAAAAGGGCTCTTTGGAGGGTTGACTCTATGGCATTGTACCCTGCCAGTGTGGTATAGCGGTTAAGAGTGGCAGACTCTAATCTGGAGAACTGGATTTTATTCCGTCATGAAGCCAGCTGGGGTGACCTTGGGTCAGTCACAGTTCTCTCAGCCCCACCTACCTCACAGGGTGTCTGTTGTGGGGAGAGGAAGGGAAGGTGATTGTAAGCTGCTTTGAGACTCCTTTGGGTAGAGAAGAGTGGGGTATAAAACTGCTGCTGCTGAGATCCCTCCTCTGCCAAAACCCCACCCTCCCCAGGCTCCATTCCCAAATCTCCAGGAATTTCCCAACCCAGAGTTGGCAACCTGATATAGTTTGCTGCATTTAGCATTTACTTTGAACATGTTTAATTTTAAAATACATTTGTAAAATCTTTATAAACATAATTACTGATATTTCATGAGAATTGTTGCTCACATTCTATAGGAAGATTTGTAAAACTTTGGCAACTAAGCACTATGCATTTAAGTTTTGTTAAATGAAAAGAGCCTTGCATATTTACTTGATAATCTTCTGTCTTCCCCCACTTCACCACTCATCTTTTCCATCTTCACCCACAGTAATGTTTATTTTGATATGAAATCCATATCAAGCAAGCTCTGGAAATACAATCGTTACCGCTACATAATGACCTACCATGAAAAGCCATGGCTGCCTCCACCTTTCATCATTCTGAGCTATACTGGCCTTTTCCTGAAATGCCTCTGCCACCGTCGGCATCCAAATGAATTTGATCAAGAAGAGAGAGGTGTTGAACTGAGTAAGGAGAGAGTGGACTTTCCTGTAATTTCTTATACAAAGTTGAGTTTCCATGCTAGGCATTTTTAGGAAAAGGCCTGAAAATAGAACTGCTAGTACTATAAATTGTGCTGGCATTCTAGACCCTCACCCCAGAAAAAGATATAATGGAGATGGATATGGTGTATAAAAGAGCAACAAAAAATGGTCAAGTTTTTGAGTATCCTCCTTTGGAGAGAAAACTTAGAGTTTGGGGCATTTAAATGTAGAAAAATGACAAAAGGGAGACAGGATTGAGGTTTATAAAATTATGTATGGTGTGAAGAATAGGCAAAACATTGTTTCCCTGTTTTGTAATCCTAAAATTCAGGGCAACACAATGACACTCATGGACAGTAGATTCCGAACAGATGCTAGACACAATTAACTTTTTGAAATCATTGCAAGAAGATGTCATGATGACAATTACCTTTGATATATTTAAAAGGAAAGTACATGATTTCATGGAGGTATCAAGAAATTAAGTGGCTGTTAGCTATATTCAGACTGTGCATATCAATTGTTGGTATGGAGGGGGAAGTGACAGGGAAGGCTGTTGTCTTTTCTCCTTGATTGGAGGTGTCACAGAGGTATCTGGTGGGCTCTGGTGGTGGGAAACACATTATTGGACTAGAGATAGACCTTTGGTCTGAGTCAGCAGGGCTTTCATTCTAGTTCTTACTTTCAGAGTTACTTAATCAGAATACCTGACACTCAACTATATGTCCGTATTAATCATAAGATTACAGCAGTGGATCAATCATGAATTCTTAAGGGAGGGGTTTGTAAGAAAAAATCTGAAACTTTCAAAGTTCCATCGCTGGTTGTTTTTTTTTGGCGACAAATGTAATATCATCAGCAACAAACATAATTTTTAGGAAAAAGTCTAAGACATTAGGGACGTAAGAAGGCAGCACCACCCTGTGGAAACTGACTGAAAATACACCACTGCAGGGACCTTAATAATTTCTCAAGCTATTACATACAGTTCAGAAATAGATGATCTATTGGATAACTGAATCAGTGTCTCCCCCCCCCAGTACAACCCCCAGGCAAAAGAAACACAGAAAAATTGAAATAACATTTTAAATAGTATTTTAAAACAAAAGGCACAAAACAAAGGTCTTCCCAGGCAGGCAGCAGTAGGCAGCAGAATAAATCCTGCGCACAGATCAGGGCTCATTTTGAGGTGGAGCAGGCCAGAGCACCACACCCCCGCTCAGGTCACCCATGGCCCATCCGGTGTATCTCTAGACTTCTGTATTTTGTAATCTACTCCTGTACAAGTGAGCGATGATAGCATGATTTGGTTTTTGGAAGATGCAGGCCTGGTCTCATCTGGCCTGGCCCCGCCCCTTCCCAAGTGGCCCCTCAACTTGCCATGGGACATTTCCCCCTGTCTGGAAGGAAGGGAAGGGAGGCGCCACCGCCAAGCTCCTGCTGCAGGCAGGAAGGGAGCTGCCCATGACCACATGGAGAAGCCGCCTGGCCCAGGACTCGCCAGTCAGGCACCTGGACAGCCCAAGAGGAGAGCCATGCTGTGCCCCAAAGTGGCGCCCAGCAATGTTCCCTCTAAGCTGAGCTAGTGTGAGCTAGCTCATAGTTTTTTAGCCTCCAGCTCACACATTTTTGTCTTAGCTCAGGAAGGATGGCTCCAGAGCAAACTGATTTATGCAGTAGCCAAACTGCTTGCTTACAACTTTAATGCCAGTAGCTCACAAAGTAGAATTTTTGCTCACAAGATTCCACAGCTTAGAGGGAATATTGGTGCCCAGGCGGGATGGCTGTCTCAGTATACTGGCAGGACTGTGGTGTTGAATGGCAAACGACAGCTGACTGTGTGGAAAGTCCATTGCTTCAAGGACTCTGGAAGCAAGAAATGTGCATCCAAGTCTGAGATCAGTCTGACTGTCAGCTTGAGGGGCCTTGGAAAGTAAGGGCAGAGTCCCTGCAGCACAGGACCCCACAGTCTCTGCCTGTTTCCTGAACAAAGGCTGGAGAGGAAACAGCTGGAAAATAAACATGACTCTTGCATTAGCAAATGCCAAAAAGGTCCCTGCACACACAACCCATGAACCTCCCCCCCGCTGCTTTTTGTCTGCAAGTCAATTTGCATTCTGAGCTGAACATGCCTCAGTCTATCAGAACGCCCCTGCCTCATTTGGCAGGAAGGTATCAGACAGGAGAGGTGGGATCTTGCAGTTCTCCCCACTCTTAGCTCCAGGCAGTTTTACATGGTGTTTCCCCTTCCTTACCATGGAAAGGGTGGTCTTTTACCTACGTTGATGAGTGCAGCTGTGAAGGCCCTGTCTGCTTGCCGGCCAGTCCCACCTCCTTGCTGCCTGCCACCCACACCCTGAAGGGCCCCCATGGCCTGTGCCACGACTGGGCTCAGGCACACCCCTGGCAGCCACCCTCCTGTCGCCATGGCTAGGATGCTCCGTCTGTACTGCTCAGGTTGGGCTGTTACTCCCTTGCTGGAGCCACTTTCCCCAGCTGCCCCACTGCTATCCCTCTGTTGACCACTGGGCTCCTCTGCACTCCCCCAACTCCCAGTAAATGACGGGCAGAGTGGATCTGGCAGAGGGGGGTAAAGTTGCGTACTGGGCGAGGAGCACAGTGCGGGTCCTCCCCAAGAGAAAAGCGGCCACACGAGGTCATCGATTCCCCCCCCGGAGTGGGCAAGTGAGGCTTGTGCCACCCGCCCCCCCCAAGATCCGGAGTATCCGGAGCCACCTTTCTTGTGCCAGACGCAGGGAGGGATGTAGTGGCCACATTGATTATCCTTCCTTCTGTCCTTGGGGGGGCCTCCTGTGAAGTGACCAGGCTGCGCAGAGAGCAGCGGCCAGGCAGAGCCTGTGGGATACAAGACTCATGCACCCCGGGGCTGGGAGTGCAGCCCAGCTGGAGAGCGAACAAGTAAGCAAGGGGGCCCCTGTCTGCCAGGGAGAGCGGGGGCCCTTGCAACCTTCAACCGAGAAGGCTGCTTGCAGATGGCTCTGGGGAGGAGCAGAGGCCAGCCCCATGCTGGGGATCCCTTTCAGGGCTACTGGCATGCCTCCCCAGCACCCAAAATAAGTATTTGTTTTGTTTCTGACATCATTCTCCATTTTCTCCTCACAACAGCCTTGTGAGGTAGGCTAGGCTGAAAAAGTCTGACATCCAAGGTCACTCACTTCCATAGTGTGAGCTGGAATTTGAACTCAAGCCTCCCAGATACTAGTCTTAATCGCTACAGCATATTGATTCTCATGGTGGATATAAGTCCTTGCTGAGTAAATGCCCCGTCTCGTGCATCTGACAAAGCAAGCTGTAGTCTGTGATGACTTATTCCAGAATAAAATCTTGTTTGTTGATGCCACAAGACTTCTCTGTATCGTTTCTCCAGCAAAGGGACAGGGCAATCCTGGTGTAAATCTCTGAATCCCTGAGCCTCTATGTTTTGTTGGTGGCCCTCCAGGGCAACTAGTTGGCCACTGTGTGAGACAGGATGCTGGACTAAATGGACCACTGGTCTGATTCAGCAGGGCTTTTCTATGTTCTTTGAGTTCAGACTGGCAGGAGGAAGGGGCAGCTGGGCTGAAGATGAGGCAATGCTGGGCAGTAGAGTTAAAGGAAGAAGCTGATTAATTTGGGATTGTCAGTTTTATCTTAAGTGCTTTCAGATGTTCAGGTTTCATGTTGACTTTGGCCCTGTATACGTAATGCAAGAACCTAGTGTTAGAAATTTTTGCTGCAGATCAAAACAGCATGGTAGTGTATTGGAGAGCTGTATAAAATGGTATCCATCCTCCCAGGCTGTAGCTAAGAGCAGTCTAACTCAACTTGACCTTTTGTCATAAAAGAAGAGCCCTTAAGGAATTGTAATCTGGCCCTATTAGTTGCCAGTTTCTTCCGTAGCCGGTGTCCAGGCTCAGTACTGAGAATCTCTTAAAATGTACATGATACATCTAGACATCTATAGACATGGTCAGTAGCTTATTGTCATTTAGACTTGTATGTTTTTAATAGTTTAAAACTTGGTTCACAACTGACTACTTGGAGATTTTTAAACCACTGGTTAGGAGCCTTCTGACATACTTCCGGTGGCATCAGGGGGTGTGGCATATGCAAATCAGTTATGCTAATGAGCTCCTGCACCTCTTTTTCTACTAAATGACCCCTGACACAGATAGATTAGAGCAGCAGCAGCATACCACTCCAAAAGATCTCACCCTGAGTTTGCGACAAGCTGCAGCAAGGCCAGCTTTTTGTCCTCTTTGCCAATACTCAGAGCCACGGAGGACTGTGAGATAATTATTGTGACTGCGCAAACAGTGCTTCCCCCAACATCTGATTTCGTTGCCTGGGAGAGCTGCCTCCCTCCCCACTCCCTCCCATTGGCCTGGAAATGAGTTAAATGGAAGAAAAACAGGCCTGGGAGCCTTAAAATGATGGCCCCTGATGTCTCCAGATTTTCATGGAAATATTCAGAATCCATTTACAGGTATTCCACAAATCTTTTTTTTAATAGTTTTATTGTTAAAATACAAACAACACAAACATTATATAATAAAATAGAGGGAGTTACACATCAATGATAAGACATGGCTAAAAACACACCTGTTAATATTTGTTAAATTATACCACCATTAGTCTGATGGAGAGAGAGAGAGAGAAAAGAACTCTTGAATATTGCTTTGGATACCCAAATATACCCCAAAATACTGTTAAGGTGGTTTTTGGATATATATTTGGACTAGAAATATTCAAAGGCATATCTGCAGATGGAAACATGAATTGGCCTTATATAAATGCCTTTTAGTTTGCAATGCTGATCATGCACATCTCTTCCATCTTTATACATTTGAAAAGTTACAACTGAGGTTCAAATTAACTAAAGCCCAGAAAGCATATTCCTCCAGTGCCTTTGTTTAAGAAATAATGTGACACAGTGTGGTTAATAACCACTTATTAATCTAATTATTCAGAGCTCTATCTGAGTGATGCAGAGTTAAAAAAACTTCATGATTTTGAAGAGCAGTGTGTGGAAAAATACCTCCATGAGAAGAATCAACGTCTGTACTCCAGTGACTGTGAAAGGATCCGTGTAACAACTGAAAGGTAGGAAGTCTTTTCCTGCACCAGTATTTATTTTACTGCTGTTCATAGATCAAGAAAGGCAAAAATAAGTTGGAGACAAGTGTCAAATTGTAGTCAGGTATTAAAAAAATAAAACAAGAACTTAGAAACAATAAATCCATTATTTAAAAGAAATAGAAAGGGGAGAGGAGTTACTTACCCAGGCTTTTAATTAAGGAGTTGGTCTTGTAAACAACATTTTGATTGTCCACACTGCTGGCCTGAGCATTGTTTTCAGGGGCATGTTTTGAAACTGCTTATTTTGTGCTGCTATGCTGAGTAGGTTTTAATGGCTTTCTTAATTTTATTTTTTTTTCTAAATAAATACATTTTATAACCTACACTGTTAATCACTGTATATATACTGTATATGCTATGATTGATACTTTATTTGTTATACTGGTATATTCTTTCCCTTCCTCTAAGAAACTCATATATGGGTTTTCTAGAATTCCAGACCAGGGCTATCTCTGTTTATATTTAGACATGGATTTGTATCAGGCTGCTTTTTGAGCAATAGACATGAAAGTCATTATAGTGTCAACCATTTTGACTAATAGTTTAGTTGTTCTGAAAATCTGTTAAAAAGGATATTGGCTGACTACAATAAGTTCTCAAGTAGATGGAATTTAGGTGGAAAAGAGCAAAAAGTTATCCAGCTGTATTATATTTAAGCATATTTTTGTTTTGGAGCCTACAAACTGTGAGCATAAGGAATTCACACTAACAGCTCTTCTTCAATACTCTGTGACCCCTGAAAAGCTAATGCTATGAGTGGTGGGGCTTTTGTAGACAAAATTCAGTATGGTACAGGAGGTGGTGGTAAAACTGTAGGATGGGGTAAATTTTCAGCCCTCCCATTTCTTTGGTAGCTGAGAGAAGGGGGAAGTATGGAAGATCATCTTCATGAGTTCCTCACATTAGCAGTTAATGAGATCCAGTCCTATATCTTTCTGTATAGTTTTTGTAAGGGCTAACTGCACCAGTGGGGAAATGAAAAGAAGTAGCTCCATTGATACAGTGAATAATGTATATAAATTATATTTTAATATATCTATGGATGGATCTTTTCTCCTAGAGCTGAAGAGATGTTTTCGCAGCTGAAGGAGGTACACGAGAAAGTATGTTACATCAAAGATGCTTTGCTTGCACTAGACAGTCAGCTGGGACATTTACAAGACCTCTCTGCTTTAACTGTTGATACTCTGAAAGTAATTTCAGCTGTGGACACGCTGCAAGTAGAAGAAGCTTTCCTTGCTGATACGAAGCTCCAAAGCTACAGAAAGCTTCCCCATAGCTGGAGTAATGTCACATATTCCAAGGCTTTTAGCAGTCTGGAATGTCTGAATGATAAAAAGTACAATTACTTCAGTGTCCCGCCTTCCCTTCTGAGAAGCTTGGCAAGGAACCAGTGGCCCTCCGAGAGTCATCATCATGTTCTTGATGCAATAGACTACAATGAGATTAAATCAACAGACAAACATCAGGAACAGATGACAGAAAATGGGGTATCTTCAGAGAGTAAATCAGTTCCTAGACATGGACAATTTCTTTTGATTCCTTCTGATCAGCAAGGAGGAGTCTCTTTCTTTGAAGATGCCAGCTTGAGTTCGTCATTTTCAAGTACTCTGAATGAGCTCAGAGGAGATGGACTGAGAGCCAAGACCCACAGCAAGAATTGTAGCTCTACTGCTCATCTGAATGTACACAGTACTGATGTTGTCGAAAGAGAGGCCATTATCCATCAAAGACAGGAACTGGATTCTGTTATTTTTTTGTCAGCCAAGAAAGGTGGTGAAACCATACCTAAACATTATTTAGCTGCCAAAACTCCTAGCATTGTCAGCAACATTTCTTTATCATCTCACCACCAGCATGAGGAACCAGGAGGAGGTTACGTGAATTGGGGGTTTGCAGAAGAGGATGAAAAGAGTGGCTTTAGCAGCCAGTCAAGACAGCCATCCAGCATGCATTCTGCCCTTAACAAGGACTGCAACTGTAGTTTGCAGCATGTGAAGATAAAGGAATCCAAATCATGCTCCTACAATTCTGACAGATATGGTAGCGATTGCTCACACTCCCATCTCCCATTCCAGTGCAACACCTCATTCTGGATCAATCCACGTAGGAAAAATGGCACTTTCTTCAAGGGAAGTAGCTTTTGGTCCCACAAGGCTGAGAAAGCGGAGATGACCAGCAAAATAAAAGGCAATAACATCTCTTCAAACTCACTTTTCACAAGGAACCTTCAACCTTCTCATAGCTACAGGCATACAGCCTTAGTCATGCTCAGTAATTGCCTGGTATTTGATAAAGATTCCAATTTTGCAATATTGTACCACTATAGATCGTATATGCTCCTCCCCACAAAATTATACAATTTCTTTAAGAATGTAGGACATACTTCCTGAATAGGACCTAGAGTTTCAATAGGAAAGAATTTGGGATTGTTTAGCTGCTAATTAATTTAAAGTGGTTGATTTGGTTGCATATATCAACATTTATCCTCTTATCAAATAAAAGATGTGTGTGTGTGTGTGTGTGTGTGTAATTAAAGATTTGTTTGATACCATGTGGAACACAGTGACACAAAAATGTATTTTGATTATCATTGTTTTTATATCCTGATTGCATGTGTCAAGGATGATGTTACAGTGGTTCACAGGCTTGATGTAAAAACTGTAAGTTATTTCAAAATAAAAACTTGTTGGAAGTTTCTTTGAAATATGAATTTGTTTTTTACTTTTACTCTCAGAACTATCGAAATCTACTGATCTTTGTAAATCAGTCTGGGCAAAAGCAAAACTTGGAAGCAGAGACAGGAAATCTTGGAAAAAGAAACAGAAAGCTCTTCAGGTGCCGGTAGGTTCAGGTACAATTAGATTCTCTATTTATTTTTCTTTTTTATCTTAATAATTAGAGAAGCCTAGAGGTTAATGTGAAAAATCATCTTAAATTAATTTTTAAGTGTTGCTGCCATGGCCGATTAAATATAAACTGGAAATCACTCAGTTCCTAGCACCAATTTCTTCTTTTGTTTTAAACTTCATCGTCTTTGAAACTTAAGATAAGTATGGGTTGATCTGTAATCTGTAATCAGTGAAATAGTAGGAATTCAGTATCTGAAAATAATCAGAGAAAATATCTTAATTGAAGATTAAGATTACAGTACAAAACTGAAGAACTATATGTTTACAGATGGGGGACACACACCAAATTTGGCACAGGGAGGATAGAATTCAACGTATCATTTGTCCTGGATGGTGAGGGTCCTGTCATGAATCCCAGGTTCAGAAATTTTGACTCAGTGTCAGCTCTCTTAAGGAACTGGGGTCCAAATTTGTATTTGCAATTAAAACTTCAGCTAATGGTTATATTTCTTAATCAATTAAAGGCTGAAGCCCTAAGAGAGAATTTGTGAGACCTTTTCCATAGATGTCTTCAAGGAAAATCTGTAGCATTCCATTAAAAATACTTGGGGGGGGGCAGTGTTCTGGGGTAGATGACTTATGGGTATAGTTTTCAGCCCATTGATTTTGTGGTGTTCGTGTTCAGAATCTTTGGACTATGAACCAAATGGTTAATCTGATATTCTTGAGTCAAAAAGCATAATTCTGGGAAAGGTAGGCACCTCTAAATGAAATTTGTAATATGCAAGCACACACTATGTATTTAACACCCTCTGATTTTCACCCTATATAGACAAAATGTGCTTTCTCTGGGATGGATCCAGACTAAATTGGCAGTTTCCAACCCTTCTCACTGCAGACCTCCCCATCATGTTCCTCAGGGTTCCCTTTCCCTCAGGAGCAGCATTATATTAAGATTAGTGGGAGGGAGAAGCAGGAAAGTTTCTGCTACTCGAAAATTTAGTCTGAATCCATCCTTGTATGCACAGTTACTTATTCTAATATATGCTCAGATGTATGATTTATAAGCAGAAGTATAACTTGTATTTTTAATAGGTTTATTTTTTGAATTTTCTATATATTACACAATATCTTTTGTCTCCTTACTTTACATAACTCAATAAGTTCCCCCTCCCTCCCTCTACCCCTTGTTTGTTGATCCTTTATTCACAGCCATGGGCACAAAGTCTGAATCTTCCACCGAATGTCCTGTCTTCCTTCCACTGTTATCCACTTTAGATAGGTCTTCCATCTCGCTTTAATTTCTTCGGCTTTATCCTCCCATGTGGTCTTCTGGCGCAATTTCTCAATGATGTCCGACTGCATAAAATCAAACAAATAAGTGTGCCAGGTATCTATTGTCCATTTGCTCTTATCTTTCCAGCCCAGAGCTATCACTGCCTTGCCTGCTAACACCATAGCTTTGAGTATAGCCTGGGTTTCCTTATTGACTGCCTTATTTCCTAATATACCCATTAACATTAGTTTAAAGTCTACATTCAATGAGATTCTACATATTTTCTTTATAATTTGTATTATTTTTGACCAAAAGACTCTCACCTCTGGACATTCCCACCACATATGGGAGAACCAACCCTTAAATTGTTTACAGTGCCAACACATAGAACTCGATCCCGGAAACATGTTTGCTATCTGCGCTGGTGTTTTATACCACTTTCTGAAAAATTTATGTTCCAGTTCATTAAATTTAATAATTTTGGTTTCTTCTATTCCCTTCATTATTCTATTTGCATCGTTTTCTGATATCTGGCCTTCCTTACACCATGTTTTCTGTAAATATAGTATCGCCTTATCTTTATTGGATAACATTTTCTTGTAAATATATCCTGCTAATCCTTGTTTAAATTTTTGCATCCTATTATGTATTTCTTCAATTGGTTCTTCTGTCCAAATATTTCCTTTTTCATTAACTTCCTTAATCATTCTATAAAGGCCTGTAATTTTTAACCAATATAGCTTGCCTATCTCCTCGATTAATTCCTGTGCTGGTTTTAGAGTGCCTCCTCTAAATAAGTCTCTTAGCCTATAATATCCCTTTGATCTCAGGAGTTCGCACCATTTATTTTCTTCTGTTTCGTTATAGAGGGACTTTAGTGGTGCCCATTTTGAGGTTCTTTTAAGCCATGAGGGCTGTCACTTGTTCCATACTGTTAGTGTTGAATACCTAGGCCTCTTAACTTGTATAAGATCTTTATTTGTCATTTTGGATAATACCCCAAAACTCCCTATGTTATTATTGATTTCGTTCTCAAAGCTCACCCATTTTAGTCCCTCTGCATCGCCTATCTCCAGTATCAATTTTATTTGGAAGGCTTCGTAATAGCTAATCAGGTCAGGGACTCCCCATCCCAACTCTGATCTATGGCTATAAATTATCTTTCTCTGTATTCTGCATTTTTTACTGCCAAAAATCCATTCCTTAATCACTCTGTTCCATTGGTCTAGTTTTTTGGTATACATTCCTAGAGGTATTGTCTGAAAGAGGTATATTAATCTTGGCAGCCAAAACATTTTAACACTTTTTATTCTAGTAGATATATTCATTATTTTATTTTTCCACTTTTTCATATCTTTTTCTATTTTCTTCCAGACCTTGTTATAATTGTTCTCTGCTATTTTATCGATATTCTTCTGTAGTACAATACCTAAATATCTGAATTTTTTGGTGCCCATTCCAATATTAGTAATCCCATGTATTTGTTCCCTTTCCTCTTTAGTCACATTAAGGTACATAATTTCTGATTTAGCCATGTTCACCTTCAGTCCTGAACATTTTTCGAAGTCCTCTAATATAACTTTTATTTCTTTTACTGCCTCTTTGGGGTTTGTCATAGCGATTATGATGTCGTCGGCAAATAAATTGATTTTCATTTCTTCCTTCTTTACCCTGTATCCTTCCACCCTTGCAGAATTTCTTATTCTTTCGGCTAGCTGTTCTATTGCTAGTATAAATAGGAGGGGCGAGAGCGTGCATCCTTGCCGGACTCCTCTTTGAATCTTGAGGGGTTGTGAGTGTTCTTCGTTAACTCTCACCACTGCTGTCCCTTCTCTGTACATTTCTTGGATTGCTTTTATACATGGCTCCCCCATCTCGTATTTAGTCATTACCTGCCACAGAAAATCCTGGGAGAGTGTATCGAATGCTTTGTAGACATCTAATTTCAAGAGGCTTAGCTTTTTTTTGTGGCCATGTTGTAATACATTTATAATATTCCTTATGGGGTGGCTATATTCCTGTCTTTTACAAATCCATATTGGTCCTCCTTTATTATGTTAGGTATGATCTTCTTTAATCTATTTGCCAATATTTTTGCAAAGATTTTATAATCCTGATTTAGTAAACTAATAGGTCTATATGAGCCCACTTCCTCTGGGTCTTTATGTGGTTTAGGGATTCCCACTATTTCTGATTGCCTCCACGAATCTGGGGCTTTTTTCCCTTTCAATATTCCATTAAATACCTCTTGGAGCTCTGGGGCCAATATGTCTGCCATCTCCTTATAGAATTCACTTGTCAAACCATCTAGGCCTGGGGATTTGCCCTTTTTCAATTCTTTAATTACATCCTTTATCTCCTGTAGTGTTATTTCCTCCCTTAACATAATTTTATCATTTTCTTTAAGTGTTGTTCTTATATCTTCCTCATATATGACTGTCCTTTTTTTTATACAGCTCTTTGTAAAAGGTCTCGAAGGCTTTTACTATATCTTTTGAGTTGCCAGTTCTTTGGCCATTCACTTTTATATTTTCTATCTTTTGCCTTACCTTCCTGTTTTTCAAATAGTTAGCTAACCTTCTGGCCGAATTAATACTATTTCTATGGAAGATATTTCTTACCATTGTTTCTCTCTTCCATAATGTAACTGAGTCCAACTCATCTAATTGTTTTTTAATTGTTGTTATCTGACTCTGTACTTTTAAATCATGATTGTTGATTTGTTCCTTTTGCAACCTCTCCAGTTCCTGAATTTTAGATTGTCTTTTTAGATAGTGTTCTCTTTTGATGTACTTTTCCTTATTTATGCAGTGTCCCCTTATCACCGCCTTCACAACATCCCACAGGGTATTAGTTGGGACAGTCCCTCTATTCTCCTCAAAATATAATCTTATCTGCTCCATCATATAGCTCCTATCTTCCTCTTTAGCCATTATTAAATTATTGTACCTCCAAGTTCTACTTTTTGGTTTTTGATTACCTTCTATTTCTATAGTGATTGGTGCATGATCCGATATCCAGATTGGGTGCGTTGTAATTTTTTTTATAGTCAGATTGCTGCTTTTTTCTACTATTATGTAATCTATGCAAGGTGGGGTTTTGTGCCGGCTGGATACATGGGTGGGTTTTGGCTGCTGTCCTATCAATTCATGTGCTTCCCTCAAGCCCCAATCTCCTATTTTAATTGCCTTATTTTTGGTCAGATCCATGTTCAAATCTCCTGTCATAATTAATTCTCCCTCTGCGAATTGCTTAGTTTTTTTTAACTAGCCTAGCTAAAAATTTCTTTTGTCCTTTATTGGGTGCATATATATTTACCAATGTAAATTTCTTCCCCTCTAATCTGAATTTAGCCATCACATATCTCCCTTCCCTGTCTGTCTTTCTTTCTAGTACCTCTACTCTAAGTTTCTTATGAGTCATTATTGCCACTCCTCTGGCCTTAGTGTGGCTCCTAGCTTCCGCTAACATCATCCAGATCGAGTCTTTTAGCAAAGGCTTATTGTCATTTCTTTTCTTATGTGTTTCCTGTAAACACAGAACATCAGTTTTTTGCTCTCTTGCCAACTTGGCTATCCTATATCTTTTAATTTCTGATGTTAAACCATTGACATTCAGTGATAAAATTTTTATTGTTTTATCCATATCCCACATCAATTAAGGCTTTGACATCTCGTGTCTGTGAAAAATTTGAATGGTTAATTAGTTTACCCTTCCCCTTCCCTTTCCCCCCCTGTGGTTGAAAGTAAAGGTGGAAAGAAAATCTCTTCCCCTCTCTCCACTGCATGGGGTGCACGCATCCCCCCTCCTCCTCCTTCTTGATACTGTAAAAAATGATAATACTATTAATAGTCATTAGCTCAATCAATAAAGGTATACTTCCCTTAATTGGTTATCGGGAGCTGGTCCTGAGGCGTTTCCCTCCTCTCTCTGAAGTTCCTTCGTCGCCATCTTCAGGAACCCCCGATTCCTCTTCCATTTCTTGCTCTGCCATATCGTCTGTGTTGATCCCTAATTGTTTAAGTAGTTCCTTTGCCTCTGTAGTGTTCCTTGCCATAAGTCGCTTTCCTTCCCGAAATATAATTATCGAGGATGGATAGCCCCATGAAAATTTAACGTTGTTTGCATAAAGCTTTTGGGCAAAGGGGCGCATGAGGTTTTTTTCCTTAAGGTCTCTTGACAAAAGTCTTGTCTCACCCAGACTTTTCTTCCTCTAAAAGTCAGGTCTTTCCTCTTCTTTAGTGCCGTATATATTTGCTGTTGAATTTTCTCTCTGGCAAATTTAATTATTACATCTCTAGGGCCCTGCCCCTCCCATTCCTTTGTAGTCGATGCACTCTCTCAACATCCTCTGTTTTTATCTCTACTTCATTTGTCTGCATCCACTGTATCAGAGACTCCTCCAGTTTATTTACGGAAATTTCTTCAGATATCCCTGATAAAATAAGGTTAGCTCTCCTATTTCTGTCTGACAAGTCATTTATTTGGCGGTTCAGAGCGGTTATTTTTTGCTCATTAGCTTCAGCAAGCTCTTTGACTGTTGTAGCTGTCTGCTTTATTAAAGCTATTTCTGTGCCTATTTTGCTAATTTCTCCATGTAGTGAGTTTAACTCACCACTAATTTTTTCTTGAAAGGCAAGGACTGTATTTTGGAGTCCTGCAATTTGTTCAGATAGGTCCTTAATTGTCTTCGCCATATCTGGTTCAAAGCTTTGGGAGCGGCCTTAAGAATCTTAAGGCTTTCCTTTCTAGCACAGCAATAAATTAGTTTCTTACCACTCTGAAGTTGTTCTAGCCAGCTGCTTCCTGGTTATCAGCCTCTTATCTGGGTTTGCGTAGTATTTACAAACTTTGAGCTATAAATTCTTTAGTTCGAAGGAGGAGCTCGGAGGAAACACAGCCGGCTTGGTTTAACGCATGCGTGCAACCCGCAGAAGTATAACTTGTATAAATCCTGCAGGTTCTTCAGTCACACACCCTCAAGTGTTCCAGTTGTCTTATATTGTATACTGGGCCCATATAAACCATTCTTGCAGAGTTGTAATCCTCTCTTTCCTTTTGTAATTCCTTTGTTACTTCTTTGCTGATTAATGAACTAACTGGTCAGCAAACTACTTCCATTATTCAGACCTCACCCTTATTAGCATCTCGGCCTAGACTTCCAATAAAAGTTACCCTTGTGTTTTGTTCTTCTAGTTACTGCTGAGGTTTGACTCATGATCTACAACAATTGTATGACCCTCCCACCAGTGATAATTTCTTTTGAAGTTGTTGAAAGGATTATGTCACCATTTCTGCTGGCAGATTCAGCTGCCTGTCTTGTGATACTGATCATTATTTTCTCCTATCTCATGACAGGTGATAACAGTAGATGATTGTCCCCAGGGCACCCAAGCTAGTTCAGAACCATTTGACAACAGGTTTTTGAGAGAAGAACAAGAAAGGAGGACCAACAGGCTAACCATGCCCACCTTCAATCAGCTACGTATGTAACTCGAAGCAAACAATGTAGTGCCAAACATGGCAATGGCAAGCAGTGATTGTAAACAAACTGAACAAAGTGCAGAACGAGGTTGTTAATTGATCAGGAGCTAGCAAATACAGCACTGACATGCCTCAGTAACAGCAAAAGACAGGCCAATGATGAGGAAAAATGTGGGTCAAACTTTGCTAATAGTGGAGTCATACTTGCAGATTAGGTGATCAGTGGTAGGTTATAGGTAAGTTTCCAAATGTAAAGGAGCCAAAGGAAAGGCTGCTGTCTGCAGAGCAAACAATAACTGTTAATCTAATGAAATCTTATGGTGCACAGTGGTAGAAAATGTATTTTGAATAGGTAGATATTCCATTTGAAATGCAGTAATTAGCTTTATGTATGAGAAATTACAATAAATTTCTTCCTGTTCCTCTGAGTGATGCTTGATTTTGACTTTATTACAGTATTTAGAGTGATTTATTTTTTTTTACAGTACAGAATAGGAACAGCCCTGCTTAGAATGGATTGCAAATTTAATACAGATGTTTTTATTTGTTTTTAAGCAAAAGTTCATTTTCTTGTCATTTCATATGTGTTCTTGCTGTGTTTGTTTACTTGGCTAGATTTGGATCATATCAGTTGCATACAACAGAAAATGAAAAATCAAGGAACTGCTAAACACACAGTGCAAATTTGTGACTATTTGAGGCAATCACAAGAGGTAATGCTTGAGGTCATATTGCAAGTCTGTAAATCTATACCAGTCAATTGTTCTGAATTTAACACTAATTTAACACAGTGAAACACTGCTGTGAAGAGACTTTTTCTTGAGAACTGAGAAATTTCATATTATGCAGGCACAGAAAATGCTGGAGAAGAAATAAGTAATTAACCACTTAACCCTCAGAGAAGATTAATAAAATGGCATTAAACTATTGAATCATGAAATGGGAATGTATATGAAAAAGTTGGGTTAAGAAATGGAGGTTTTATATGGTAATTCTCTAGGCCATTAAGAAAATTAAGTAACTGACTTACACCTATGATTCGAGAAAATTCTAACTTCCAAGTGATTACTTATTCCTAGGAATATGAGATTAAACAATTCTGAGGATGAGAGGAAATTCCTTACCGTTTGTATTTTTGCATTTATCTTTTCCCCTTGCTTATTTGTACTGATTTATCCAAACTGAGATTAAAATCAGGAATGTTCAAGTTGAATAGGATTCTAAACCAACATTTGATTCAGGTTTAGAATATTGGTTTAAGGGTGTTTGGTGGTGGTGAACTAAATCTGGTTATCCCATGCACCTACGTATGTGTGCCACAGGTAACTGAACCGGTGTTGGTTTCTAACTGGGATTATTCACATATAATAGGAGTGTGTACAAGTATGTCAGTAAACTGCATTCACACACAACCTGGTTTAACAGTGGCTTAAACTGTCATCTAAATGCAGAATAACTGTGAATTTCATGGAACCTTTAAAGGCTAAATTCACAGTAGCATACTCTTTTGTGAGCGAAGGGCCAAACTAGATACTATGATTTTTGGTGAGTCATTTGTCATTTTAAAGACGGAGTCCTTTTTGGCTAGAAACTGCTGTGTAGGAGAGGAAAAGTTCCACATGCTGCTCCAATGTTATACAAATGACTCCCTGCTGGAGGCCATTTCAGCTTCTCAAAATGGTGTGGGAGAAGGCAGGAGCCCCTCCTCCCCCCATACCACAGTTCCAAGTGGAAAAGGGCTCCCTCTGGTCTTTAAAATGACATTCCCTGCAGCTGCGGTGTGACTGTAGGGAAGAACCCAGTCACAACTCATCAAACAACATAACCTTTAGTTTGGCCCTAAGGTCTGCTTTGACAAGTGCATGAGATGTTACATTCAGGTGGCAGAGAGAGACGGAAAGCTACAAATAGCAGACAGGCTGAAAGAGGAAGAGTTATTAGAAAGATAGGCCAGAAAGTTCAGTTTCCCAAGGAAGGTTATTACATTATATTGCAGAGCACAGATGAAAAAAGATCCAGTTAAAAGAGTAAACAGCCTACTCAGCAGTAAAAGAGTAAACAACGTACCCAAATGTTGATGAATTAGCATGGTTGGATGGACTTGCATAACGTACATAAACCTCTAACAAGGTACAACTATTTGATGTAGTGAGCTAGCCACCCCAGTTCCTACTGAGTTCAAGAGTAACTTATCAAGTTAGCATATGAATTCCAGCAGAGCAGTTTACATTGAAGTCTCCCTTTGAAACTCTTCAGTAGTTATTCTGCTGTAGAAATGAGGATATGCTTTGGTTAAGAAAATGTGCATTATAACGTCAGTAGTATTTGCCATCTTCCTTCTTTTCAGGATTTAAATAACAGTACAATTTGGACTTACAGGAGGAATAACTTGAGCAGGAATCCATCGTAAGTACTCCTGTTTACATTTAGTGCTAACCAATTCTACTTTATCTGAAACAAGTAGGAGATCAATGAGGGCTTGCTGGAAGGAAAATCTCCCCCATACACACACACTTTCCCCATACCTTGTCCTCTTTCCCTTCCTCCTGCAGATCCCACAGCTTCTCCTCTTTCCCCATTTTTTCCATCTCTCACACCATTCTCATTTTTCCCATCTGTCACTTTCATTCCATTTGTTCTTCCCTCTGCTTGTCAGCTTCTTCCCTCCATCCACTCCCCATTTAAGTCCATTTTTCTTTCCACCCTCCCTCTACTCCTGTTTAACTGCTTCTGTCCTCTGCAGTCATAACAGCTTTGTAGAATTTTGTAGACAGGTGACTCAGTCTGTGGAAGTATATTCTTATTAGTGCTACCCATGCTAAAGAACTCTAGCACTGGATAAAAATACACTTTCTCAATTGGGATGCATAGATGCACCTCTGAGTCTGTGGTGCAGGTTTGCACACATTACCTTGTTGCATTCAAACATGTCTGTATCTGGGCTAATGAGAGATAACATCAAGGATATCACAGATAAAGAACAAGGAAACTCTATGGGAAAGATATCTTTTCCCCAGTAAATATTAAGACATACTTTTAAATTAGTCCTATGTTTGTGAAACAGATAAAATCCTTCATGGGTCCCTTGCAATCCTTTGCATTCAAACTATTATATACTTATATAGTGAATTCTTTTCAAGGACCTAAAACAATGGAAATCTTTCTGTAACACTTTCTTTCCACAGGTTTACTACAGATGGAATGGAGAGTAAGTTATGTTCTTTATTATTTGTAAAGTTTTATTGCAAAATTACAAAATATGTGGTAAAGTAGAAACCAGTCTCTAACACAATTAAAGTTAGCTGGCAATTTTTCATGAATTCTCATAGCATGTGTTACCTTGTTGACATAATCCTTAATCTATATACTAATAGCCAAGAGTCCCTTCTGCATGAGGATACGTATTTTCACCAACAGAGGCCTCGCTCTCCCCCAACAGTTTTTCTATAGACTCAGGGAGCTCTCTGGATCTGCAGAAAAATCCAAAAAAAGTAAATAAAACCCTCAGAGAGGGTTTCATTTCCCTCCGCCCAATATGTTTTGAAATGGCCCTCACAGGGATCTACTCCAGGCTCTGCCCGCATCAATAGTGAGAAATTAGAACGTTCGGGTGGTGGGGGGGAGACTTCTAACTGGTTCTGTCAGTAAAAGGCAGGGGAAGGGGAAGGGCCCTTTCCAGGACTATTTTGGCCTTTCAGGGAGGGATCCTTAGGGCCAGGCCTGACAAGGGTTGACAGTGCCAGGCTGGGAAATTTTTAGAGATTTTTATGGTAGAGTCTAAGGAGGGCTAGATTTGGGAAAGGGAGAGGACTCAGCTCGATATTAATGCCACAGAATCCAGCCTCTAAAGCATCCATTTTCTCCAGGGGGACAGATCTCTGCTGTCTAGAATTTAGTTGTAATTCTGGAGGGTCTCCAGGTCCCACTTGGAGGTTAGTAACCCTAGGCCTGGTAGCAGTCTAGAGTTGCCAGGTCCCCCTACCCACTGGTAGGGGATGGGGGTAGTAAGGTTGCCAGATCCAGGTTGGGAAACTCCTGGAGATTTGGGGGGTGGACCCTAGGGAGGAAAGGGACCTCAGTGAGGTACAAAGCCATAGAGTCCACCCTCCAAAGCATCCATTTTCTCCATGGGAAGTTATCTCAGTAGTTTGGAGCTGAGCAGTAATTCCAGGGGTTCCCCAGGTCCCACCTGGAGGCTGGCATCCCTAGGCAGCACCCTCTGGGTGACTTAATACCACCTGATTTGCATGACTCAACTAGGCCTGGCTGCTTGCTACTCTTCAACAGCAGCCATCCTATGAAAGCCAGTGTGGTGCAGCAGTTAGAGCTTTAAAGTAGGGTCTGCAAGACCCAGATTCAGATCCCCATCCTGAGGTGGAAGCTGACTGGATGATTTTTGGACCAGTCATGTACTTTTAGCCTAACTAAACTCACAGGGTTGTTGTGCAGATAAAAAGGAGGAAAAAATAATGTAAGCTGCTTTGGTCCCCTTCATGAGAACTACCATTGCCAGCCTCCAGGTGAAGGCTGGAGATCACCCAGAATTGCAACTGTTGTCCAGGTGAGGTGGAGAGGCATAAAAACAAAGAGATTGATGAGGGGGCAGAAAGAGAGAGGAAGTAACATGCTTGGAGGAGAGATAGAGGGTAAGAAAAGGAGGGCAAAGGGGAGAAAGAGTGTGAGAGAGGTAGGGGCAGAGGGAAGGAAGCAAAGGTACAAGGAATGGGATAACCATCCTGCAAGTTTCTTGCAGGTTTCTTCTTGTACATATCTAAAAGGCTCTATTATGACCCTTAGGCTGACATGCTAGAATTGTCTTGAGTAAACAGATAATTCCAAAATGGGTTTTAGTTTTTTTATTATTATTTTTGTTTGTTTCACTTGACACACCATCTGCACTGGCCTATTGTGTATTGGATCTGATTCAAGTTACTGGTACTTACCTTTAAAGCCCTATACGGCCTGGGGCCAGCATACCTGCAGGACCGCCTCTCCCCATATGAGCCCTGCAAGAACTTACAATCTATTAATCAACACCTCCAGGGATGTCTGACTTGTCCCTACCTGGTGGAATGAGCTCCCATTAGAAATCAGGGCCTGCAGGACCTATTACAGTTCTGCAGGGCCTGCAAGACAGAGCTCTTCCGCCAGGCTTTCAGTTGAGGCAGCAGGCCCTCACCTGCTATCGGCCTTCCCTCCAGTGACCTCAGATCCAACTGGCCACCTGGGAAAAAACTGCTTCTTATTGAAATCTGTTGAGGCACCAATCTTTTATTTTAGATATATTTTAACTGTTGACGCACCCTGAGCCTGCTTGCAGGGAGGGTGGGATACAAATCAAATCAAATAAATAAAGGAATCTCAAGGCAAAAATAAGGCAATATCTTACTAGGTATCTAATGGTAGATATTTGCAGCTTGTTAATACCAGTTGCTTTTCTTTTGATATGAGTCTTTTTATAAGAGACAAATATACCAAGCAAGCTTCAAAAGAAAATCAGTTTTTGTTTTATATGTGTTAAAAAGGACAATACATTCCTCAACCTTTAAAAAGTAAGAAACAAATGGCCATGTTTATTTGAATTTCTGGCTCCTCTTTGTGTACTTTCTTTGAAGTCTTCCATGGAAGATTACCTCATCTATACATCCATCACATTCTCTTTGCTGGTTTCCTTCCTTCCCTTTCTCCCCCTGCATGTTTCAGAAGATACAGATGCTGAGATTTCTTTCTATTTTCTATAGTCAGTCATCTCACACCTCTCCCTAAGTGTAAATATTGTCATCAGCCTCTTCATTTATCAAGTTTTCTGCACTAACAATATCTCCTCCGCTGTGCACAACACTTCTTGTTCCTTCCATTCCCCCCCCAAGTTCATTTAAGCGTGACTTCTTTGCTTTTGAACTCTGCATCTCCTGACACTTCATGCATCTAAAGTAGCATTTTCCTCTCTGTTCATGAAATCTTCACATTTTGAGTTCTTCTTTTGACATTCACTTTAAAATGAAAAAACCTTTGCTGATTTAGCCAGGCCTAACATTCTTTGTAGAGATGCCCTCAGATTTCCCTAGGAGACTTCTGTCCTGATAAAACATCCATAGCTCTTGTGAGGAAGCAAAACTAATTTTTATAAGTTTAGCAATTTTTTTCTGGGGAGTTTTGCATATCGCTACATTTCCTGCTTTTCTATCACTATCTCACTTTCCCCAACCTGTATTCACTTCTAAATTCTCATTCTCTATAGTCTTACTCAACCTTGTTCCTTTGTCAGAGTTTTTCAGTTTACACCTAGCCAGGGGTCATTTCGTTGAAAAAGAGATACAGGAGCTCATTAGCATAACTCATTAGCATAACATATTTGCATATGCCACACACCCTGACATTACCGGAAGCTACCCTACAACAAGCATAAAAATACAGATTAAGCTAGTATTGCTATTATTTTTTGTGATAGTTGCTATACAAAGCCTCCTGGGTTCAGCTTTTTAAAGTCCAGTTTCCTTAGAAGGGCAAATTTGCTATATATGAGTGGGGTTGGTTTGTTTTGTAAAAGGAAGTTACATTCTTATCACAACAATGTACCTGTATAGTTACATGAAAAATAAATTATTGCAAAAAACCTGTTCAAATAAATGGTCTACTTGTATGAACAGTGTGACATTAGAGAATGGGACTTGTGCAAGATCGCAGCTTTTTATATGCTCAGCAAAAACTTTTAATAATGGAAGAAAAGCCATAGTCTCATGCAAGTTTCTCTTTCAGTCACTTGCAAACACTCCAGCAAATGGTACACATTCTGCATGTTCCATGTTTCACAGGGCTAGCAGATCTACTATCTAGAAAAGACATCCTCCCTTCTCTAGTAAATTATGAATAACCTGACCCCTTGAGAGAGGTCTGCCTAAAACAGAGTTACACACATGACACATATAATAACATTAAATACCAAGTTGTCTTCTTCAAGTAAATACAAGCTAAGCTTTGCCTGTTGCTGTGCGCAAGACAATTCCCAGGGCTTTTTTTCTGGGGGAACATGCCATAACAGAGTTCTGGAACCTCTTTGACGAAATTCTTTTTAAAGGACCCGTTGAAGACATAATTAACCTGACCCCCTTTGAAATGCAGTGATCATCCCAGTTAAGTGGTACTTAAAGTGCCAGCATTCTGTTGTTGCCCTGGCCTGGATGGCCCTGGCTAGCCTGATCTTGTCAGACCCTCTGAAGCTAAGCAAGGTCAGCCCTGGTTAGTACTTTGATGGGAAACCACCTAAGGTTATGACACAGAGGAAGGCAATGGCAAACTACCTCTGAACATCTCAGCCCTTAAAAATCACTACGAGGTCGCCATTGGTCAGCTGCGACTTGATGGCACTTTCAATCAACAATTTTGTTGTTGCATAAGAAAAAGGCCTGACAAAAAAGGCTGTGCACTTGCACCTCTCTGGAACCTTAAGTCATGTTGCCCTCATTCAGCCTCATCTAGAGACAACAACCACATGGCCCCAACCACAGAAAGTCACTTAAATCCACATAAAAAGGTCTGCATATTACCATCATCCAAATATTTCACACCAAGGGAAGGCAGAAGGAGAAAATAATACTATCTGCCTGTCTTGTCTAACAAAGTTTGAGTCCACTGGCACAGAGACAGAGAGACAGAGGGACAGAGAGAGAGAGAGAAATAGAGAGACACACACACACAAACAGAGGGGCAGAGAGAGAGAGGGGCAGAGAGAGAGAGCAGGAGAGAGAAACACACATAGAAGGACAGAGAGTGAGACAGAGAAGGGCGCGCGCGCACACACACACACACAGAGGCAGAGAGAGACACACACACAGAGGGGCAGAGAGAAACAGAGAGGAACAGAGGGGCAGAGAGAGACAAGAACAGAGAGATACACACAGGGGAGCAGAGAGAGACACAAAAATAAAGACACACACTTACACAGACAGAGGGACAGAGAGAGACATGGAGAACACAGAGACAGAGATACACACACACTCCCCACCTGAAGCAAGCCCCCCCCCAGAAGCAGCCAAGCCTGGGAGCCCTTGGCCCACCCCCTCATCCAATCAAGCCCCTGCCACCGCCACCCCACCCCACTTCAGCGGGTGGGGGAAGGCACGAGGAGGCATTTAAATGCCTTCCCGTTCCATATGGCCCAACTGAAGGCTGCTGGGGGTGGGGCTTGCTGGGCTTCTTGCTGCCGGAGTGCCGTTCCAGTGCACTCCAGCAGGAAATGACCCCTGCACCTAGCACACCTTTTGGTGTTGAATACATGATAAGTAGTAATAACAGCAATAATTCCAGTTTCTATATAGCTGCTGTCATCATTGTGTGTAAGGATATGTCTTCCAAACCTGTGTCAGGTTTATGAAATAAACTAAAAAAAGGAAGTAATATCACTTTAGTTGTAATAGTCTCATTTTGGGGAAAAGCCTAGGTTTTAATTTGTGGACTAAAATGATGCCAATAACTTTTGCATATAAGGAAAATAATACTTTTATTTATTTAAAACTAGGAATAAGGCCCATTGTGGAAATAAATACAACGGGCTCTAGAAAGAGGCTCTGGGAGAGTGCCCCGGCTTTGGGCACTCAGTGACAATTTGCTGTGGCAATCTCAGCAGGGTATAATGACAGAGTCCACCATTTTCTCCAGAGGAACTGATCTTTGCTACCTGAAGAGCAGTAGTAATTTTGAGTGATCTCCGGCCCACCCCCAAGATTGGTAACAGTGGTTCCCCAGGAGGGAGTGGCTGGTTTGGAGGGTGGAGTCTATGGCATTGTACCTGTCTGAGGTCCCACCCCTCCTCAACACTCACCCTCTCCAGGTTCGACCCCTCAAATCTCCAGGAATTTCCCAACCTGGAGTTGATAACCCTATCTCCCTCCCAGCCAACCATCAACCTACCTTTAGTTTTCCATCTCCTCCCCCCTCCCTCCTAGAGAGCAGTTGTAATTTTGAGTGATCTCCAGTCACCACCTGGAGATTGGCAACAATGGTTCCCCATCAGGGAATGGCTGGATTGGAGGGTGGAGTCTATGGCATCGTACCTGTCTGAGGTGCCACCCCTCTTCAAACCTCACCCTCTCCAGGCTCCATCCCTCAAATCTCCAGGAATTGCCCACCTGGAGTTGGCAACCTGATCAGGACTGGGCCCAATGAGTTTTCTCCCAAAGGCCAGCATAGGTGTGGAAAGGGCCTTTTACTGACAGAGGAGAAAGTACAGGTGCCAACTCTGATTAGGGAAATACCTGGAGATTTGGGGGGTGGATCCTGTGGAGGGCAGAATTTGGGGTGTGTGTGGAAGGACTCAGCAGGGTATAATGCCATAGAGTCTACCCTCCAAAGCAACCATTTTCTCCCAGGGTACTGATCTCTGTCATCTGGAGGTCAATTGTAACAGTGAGAGATCTCCAGGTCCCACCTGGAGATTGGCAACCCTAGGGGAAGGTCAGCTGCACAGCGGGGAGTTGAAGAAAATGGTCTGATGGTCGCTGGCCCACCTCGTTAGCCAGCCAGCCATGCTGAAGCTAAGCAGGAGAGAGAGCCTTTTTCCATTTATTCTGACAGGAAAGTGGCCATTGGGGAGAGGGTTATGGGCGGGGGAGGGGTTATGCAGAAAGTCCTTTGTTTTTTTACTCATAGAACCAAGCTTGGCTGCCTACCAACAGCCACTGAGTGGACAGTCCCTCACAGGAGTCAAGAGAACTGTCGTCCTCAGGAGAGAGAGCTGTCTGCCAGGGGGAGTGGGTGGGGAAGAGGAGCAGACCCAGCACCCGGCCAATGGCACGCGAGTACTCTTGAGTGGTGGCTGATGGGCCAATGGCTGAGGGAGGGCATTTTGCAGCCAATGGTAGCGCATGGAATCTTATGAAACCAAAAGATAATTATTATAAGGAGAGATATTTATATTCTGCTTTCCCCCCAATCAGAGTTCTTTTACACTCAGTTCAGAGTATGGTTTCTGATTCTGGTTTGCCAGTAGATCATAAATTATGGTTTGTCAGTTGAGACATCATGCCAAGCTGTAGTTAAGCTTTCTTGAATAAGCTTCCTTCCTTATTTTTTATACAGTTTAGAATGTGGTCCACAAAGTAAATGTCTGTTGAAATTAGTTTTGCCTCCCAGTTATTTGTCTGTTCAGATTTTACAACATTTTAGATGTCACGGGTTAATGAACCAGTATGACTATAACCTCAGTGCCATAATGTAGTTAATGGGATGCATAATGACTGGAGATAGAGTTGAGAAAATCATGCCATTGAGATCTCTCATGAAGCATAGTGGGCAGTAATAAGTGGTTTTTGTTGTTGTTGTTGTTGTTGTTATCCCTGAAGTGTAGTTCACAGTTCTGCAACTGTTGGGGATACTGAGTGTCCTTGAGTTGAATATTGTCTGTCATTTTCTGGTCCCCAGTATAATTATGTGTTATTTTATTGATAATTTACACAGGCTACATTTGTACTTTACAACACAGTAAAAATAATTCCTCTCCATAGAATACTAAGCCAGCCACTTTGTTTCATGACAGTCTTAAATGCATAGTGCTTGTAACAGTCCATTTATCTTTGCTTCTCTAACTTAAAATAATAATCCTTTAAAAATAAATTTCAGAAATCTCATCCTCCTTAAAAACCCCTCAAGATCTGCACCATCATTACTCAGGTAAGCAGTAAATATCTGAATGGTAACTGCATTGCATTAGTTGATAAGCATATTAATTCTGTTCTGCTGTCATTTCTGATACTCCCTCTTTGAAGTGGCTCACTATCAAGAGCAGTATATTAAGATGATTTCTAACACAGGAGCCAGGCAAGATTAAAAATAGTTATTATTTTTGCACTTGCTTTTCCATATCAAATAATTGTTGGGAAAGTGTAAGGGGGGGGGAGAATAAATACTGGCAGGGAACAAATTACAGATCCACAGCCAAAGACGTCACTGGGAACTGAAAAATTGTTCCTGAAAACACAAAAAACAACACTTTATTTACAGTCTTCATCTCCAGCTTGTGATGAAAATATATCATTTTTGTATTGTATACTTATGCAGTACCCATCACGTGCCAGAGTTATAGTTAATAAGGATGAACAAGGTGTTTTGTGCCGTACGTGCCTATGAATGCTTCCAAAATTTTCCTTTATTCAAATTTCTGCCTTTGTAATGAATTTATATGTATTACCAAATAAAATTTTAAAAATACAACAAATTTCAGCCTGGACTTTGGCATTCTGAATGTACCCAGTTGTGTTTCCAGTGTGGAGCCAGTGTGTTTGAAATATCCCATATGTCTGTTTTTGATTTCCCAACTCCTGCACAGTTTGCCACAGCATCAGCTCCTTCTGTTGTTACAGATCCTTTCTCCTCTACATTGCCAATCTTTACCTGTATATATTGTTATAAATTGTTTTTTTGCAATGTTTTGAGTCATTGTACACATGGTTGTATCAAGTTGCTTTTTCACAGTGGTTTACAATAACACAGTAGTGCAACAGGACATTAGTATAACACTACACAAAAAGAATTTTCATTAAATCATATTATGAACCCATCAAGACTGTTTTGCCAATGTACACATACATGTTGTTAACACAGAGGAGAAAAAGGATACAAATGAACAGAAAGTTACAGCAATCAAAGTTACATGCTTCTATTTGGGAATTAATTTTATAAATGCTCCTAGTTAAGATAGAGTCAAGGACAAATAAAATAGTGTAAAGTGAAATCCAAGGACAACTAAAGAAACAGAATGAGGGAAGTCCCCTCATCCCTGCATGGGTCTATGAGCAAGAAGTAATTTAGTAAAATAAGTAGCTACAGTAATCAAGCCAAGCGAGCTGCCTCAGTATCAATTATATCAAGATGTGCTGAAGCACTAGTTTGGTTCACATCATGAATGCATGTTGCAGTCATGGAGCTTATCATTTGATGAGCAGCTTGTGAACAGTTGTAACACAGCCTGTTAGCACATACTCAGAAAAAGCATAACCCTCTCCTACTGTGCACTGAACACTACTTCCAACTGTTTAAAGGATGAATTATTTGGAAATAAATTACTATCATGAAAAAGAATGTTGTATCTTGACATTTTAGTTTTTAAATGTGTCTGTTTGACAGCACTGTTAATGGCTGCTGATCTTTTTGGATATAGAACTGCTTGCATATACACTTTCTCATACAGTTTCAAAAAAAGTCGGAGTCCCTCCATTACTGGGGGGGGACTTCATTGACTTGACCCAACCATGACCGTTGGGGTATTGATTTTCCGTGCTGGGTTGACACAAAAGCAGCATAAAGGAATATAACCTATCTACCACAGCTGTAGTCCCAAAGCTGTCCAGTTCAATGCTTGAGTTGGACAGCAAACGGTAAGAGGATGAGATGAACCAATCCAAGGTTTGACTCATGGGTAAGGTCAGGGACCAGCTATTAAGGCCATTGGAAAGAGGCTTGGTGGGCTGATGATCTGGGGAGCTGCCACCCCACTAGAACCTTCAGAACCCAGGGGCCACCCCCATCTCCATTTGTGTGACCATCACTGCTCCATGGGGCAGTCTTAGGAAATTGTCTGCATGGGGTGATCTCCTTTCCCATTCTTTAGCTTATGTAGCACTATTACTTCCTGAGAATAGTGCTGACCAGTGTTCCCTCTAAGTTGATTTAGTGTGAGCGAGCTAACAGCATTTTAGCCTCCAGCTCACAGATTTTTGTCTTAGCTCAGGAAGGATGGCTCCAGAGCAAACTAATTTATGCAGTAGCCAAATTGCTCACTCACAGCTTTAATGCCAGTAGCTCACAAAGCAGAATTTTTGCTCACAAGACTCGACAGCTTAGAGGGAGCATTGGTGCTGACACTCAGACTCTTATGCTCTTCTTCTCTCTTTCTACATCTTCTTCTACCTGGGGGGGGGATTTCCATCCCTGAGATGAGTCTCCTTTAACCAGTTTGTAAATGCCATTTTCTCTTATCCTTACTTATTGGGTAGTGGTCATTCATTGTTGGGCCTTATACCCCTTATACTGGTTCTTGGTAAGGAGGAAGAAAAATAATATAACAAAACATTCTTTCCTCGACTGAGGCTATATTGTTTCCTGATTAAAGGTTAAAGATAGCAATGACCACAATTGTGCACCTCTAATCACAAAATATTACAGCCTCAATCAAGGAAAGAAAGAATGTTTAGTTGTATTATTTATCTCTACTTTTTTCTCTTTCCCACCCACGTCAGAGCCTGGTCAGCTTCAACCTTGCCACAGATAAATAGGTAACACTCCTGTTTTTAAAATGCCTGGCATGCTCAATCCCTCATTTTCCAATGGAGGAGGTAAATGGTCATGCTCCTTTCTGAAAACTCCTTGGTGAAACTTTCTGACCTGGGAAGTCCTCCAGAACTTTTCAGCATGAGGAGTCCCAATGTTATTTATTTTATTTATTTTATCATATTTCTACCCCACCCTTCTAGCCGAAGCTGGCTCATGAATATCATGGTGCCCATATCTTGCCTTTCTAAACCGCCTTCAAAGCTAAAATTGTTAAATACTGGATTCAAGACGCATTGCAGTGAAACAGCTCTACTTTATTAAGTGATTTCAGGAACAAGACTAAAACATCAGGGTAACAGCCCTGTTTAAATAGCATGCAAAACCCATACCCAAACATACCCCACTCCCAACTATAGGCTATTTACATAACATTAGTTTCTCATTGGTCACTTCCAAAGTCCGGGTGGGCTATTGTTCTAGAGCTCCAAGCTCAGCCAGTCTCTGGTAGATAGTCCTGGAATGTTCTAGTCCCAATACGTAACCCCCCCCCAAGTTCCAAAGCACCTTGATACACATAGTCCTTAAGTTACACTGGCCTGCACCTTTCCCACTGAGAGTGTCTCAGCTCCAACATTATGGGCACAGTCACAAGGGCCCTGTCTGGGGTCTCAGCAGCGGCATTGGGGAAGGATTGGCGGGTCAGGAGCAGAGTCTCGGGACTCTAGAACAGTCTGTATGGGTGTGGGTGACTCTGCGCTGTCAGGATGTCCCCCTCCCCACAGCACATCCCCCTCCCCACAGCACGTCCCACTCCCCGTTGTGTTCTGGTGGCGGTGGTAGTGGTCTCTGGAGGATGGCCTCTGCGGTGGCTGATGCTGGGTTGGCTACCTCTGGCAGGAGATGGCGGCGAAGCTGATCGATGTGCCTGCACAGTACCTGTCCACTGTCAGTAAATACCTCAAATGAGAGGGGGCTGGTGACTCTGATAACCCTGGCTGGAACCCAGGCTGGATTGCTGGAGAAGTTCTGTGCATGGACGGGATCGCCTGGGAAAAACCCTCTGGGTGCTTCCTGGCTCTCTGATGACTGGCGATGCTCTGGGGCTCGGTCTGGGCACAGTCTGTCCAGTCACATAGTTAAGCGTCTGCCCATGAGGAACTCAGCAGGGCTGTGGCCGGTGGTTACACTTGGGGTCACCCAGTGGCCAAAAAGGAATGCTGCAAGCCTATGGTCCCAGTCCCCATGGATGATCCACCTGAGGGACTCCTTCATGGTCCATACCATCTTCTCCACTTGCCCTTTGGTGGCTGACTGAAAGAGTGCGGAGCGGATGTGCTGTATGAGGTAGCAGCCCAAGAACTCCTAGAACTCCCCCAAAGTGAAGGCAGTTCTGTTATCTGTCACAACTGTGTTGGGTGGGCCGTGCATGCAGAAGATTCATTTGAGAGCCCAGATTGTCACTTTGGAGGAGGTGGAGGCAACAGGCATGACCTCCAGCCACTTGGTTTAGGAGTGCACCAAAATAAAGAATATTTGTCCTTAGAATGGGCCAGTGAAGTCCAAATGCACCCGGGACCAAGAGTTGTGTGTGGACTCCCAATGCTGCATGGGAGTGTGGGGCAGTTCCAGCCGGGTCTCTTGGCAGGTCTGGCAGCACTGGACCCAGGCCTCTGTTTCACTGTCCATTCCTGGCCACCACACATAGCTCCATGTGAGTGCCTTCCACACCATTCCGGGGTGCGTCTCATGCAGGTCCAACAAGACTCCCTGGCACAGGGGAGCAGGAAACACTACCTGACTGCCCCACAGTAAGCACCCTTTGTGAGCTGAGAGCTCATCCTGGAGGGATGAGAAGCCTGTAAAATCTGAGCCCATCTGGCTGGTGGGCCAGCCCCTCCCCACCAAGTCCAGAATGCAGGAGAGGACTCGGGCCTTCACAGTGTGGCAGGAAATGTCTGCGGTGTGAAGAGGGCAGTTGGAAAGCTCCTCCACGAGCAGGATCTGGTAGAGTGAAGCAGTGAGTGGCTGAGAGCATTGGCATGACCCATTGCCTACCCAGGATGGTGGTGGAGGGAGTATTGGTACCTTGCAAGGAAAATGGACCAACGAAGTACCCGAGGTGAGAACATCTGGGGGGGTTTGGTGATCCAGGGCAAGAAGACACAACAGAGGCTTGTGGTCTGTCGCAATGGTGACTGACCTCCCGTAAAGGTAGTCATGGAATTTTTTGACCCCCGCAATGATGGCCAATGCCTCCTTATCAATTTGTGTATAGCCACGTTCAGCCAAAGACAGGGTGTGGGAGTAATATGCCATGGGGACTTCCCTGCCGTCTGGCAGCTGGTGGCCAAGGGTGTGAACCCCATATGGAGAAGTGTCACAAGCAAGTACAACAGGGAGCTTTTCATTGAAATGGGCCAGGACTGCGTTGGAGGTGAACAGCTCCTTTACGGCCTGGAACACAGTGGCTTGTTGTCAGCCCCAGACTGATGGGGCCTTCTTGTCAAGGAGGCGGTGAAGTGGCTCTGCCAGTGCAGCTTTATGGGGCGAGAAGGAATGATAAAAGTCCAGTAGCCCCAAGAAAGCCTGTAGCTCCTGCTTGGAAGTGGGTGCAGGAGTGTTGACGATGGCACGAACCTTGTCTGGGGTGAAATGGATGCCTTTGGCATCTACGGAGAACTCCAGGAACTCGACCCGTGGAACACCCAGGAGGCACTTCTCCCACTTCACCTTCAGGCCAGCTGACTGGAACAGCTGTAGGATGGCACGCAACCGGCAGACAAATTCCTCCTCTGTGGGGGCAGCGATCAGAACTTCATCGAAGAAGGGCTGGACCCCAGGGATCCCTGTAAGGAGAGAGTCTATGAGATTTTGGAAAGTCCCTGGGGCCACACTGACATCAAATTGTAGTCGCCGCATCCTAAACGCGCCCCTGTGTGTGACTATGGTCTGGACCTCTGCTGTTATATCATCCAATGGGAGTTGCTGGTAGGCCTGGGCCAAGTCCAACTTCCTGAAAATCTTGGCACCTGCTAAGGAGGCCAAGACGTGGCTGACTACTGGGACTGGGTAGGTGTGGTCCTGCAGCACCTTATTAATGGTACATTTATAGTCCGCTCAGATGCGGATGTCCCCGTTAGGCTTAACGGGTGTAACAATCGGGGTTTCCCAGAGGGCATGTGAAACTAGTTCCAAAACCCCTTGGTCCACCAAACGATCCAGCTCCTTGTCAATTTTTGGCTTCAGTGCGAATGGGATGTGCCTGGCCTTCACCTTTATGGGCCACACCTCAGGGTTGAGCTGGAGGGAAATGAGGGGGTCTGGTGTAGCGACCGAGCATCCCATCAAATACAGCCAGGAACTCATCACACACCCACTGAAAGTCTTCTTAAGCAGTTTGGTATACTCCTGTGATCTGGAACCCAAAGGGCTCAAACCATGCTAATCCTATAAACTTGTGTGATGGCCCCCCACTACCAGCAAGTCCAAGACTCCTTCAAAATTCTGGTACTGCACCTGAAACTTTCCCACCCCTTTTACAGCCACCTCATTCTGTTGGAAGTCCCATAGGGTGAAACCGGCCAGGCTGAGGCAAGGGCCTCCTTTAGGGCAGAACCTATGGAGGGTGTCCTCTAAGATTATGGAAGTGGAAGACCCTGTGTCTAGCTTCATCATGCAAGGGGCTCCCTTGATTAAAACAGTCACTTTTAACTTTATTGTGGCGTCCTGGGGCAAATGCAGTACCTGGTGTGCCTGGATGGCTGTGGTATGCAGTTCTGTGGTGTGCGCTGACTCCTGATGGGTAGACTGTCGCCTCTGGGTTCTCTTGGAACAGCAGGAGCAGGCAATATGGCCGACCTTTCTGCAGCTCCGACATGTGGCATCTCAGAAATGACAGGATTTCTGCTCATGGGGCTCCCCACAGCTGGCGCATGGTGTCGAGGTTGTGGATTCACCAGCGTAAGCTGTGGCAGGTGTGCTAGTGCCATGGCGGGCTGAGCGATGTATTTTCAGGACCTCCTCATCCTTGTTGGAGGTGTCTATGTGGTGGGCTGTGGTGTTGGGTCTCCATGAAGCTGGTGGACTCAGAGCTTGGCAGACCACTGGGGTGAACTTGTTGGCAGCTTCTGTGGAGAGGGCTTCTTCAAGCGTCCTTGAACATGGGGTTCTGCTTGATGATGAGCCACCATTGGATCCACTTGTCCCAAAGTCCACACACTAGCCAGTCACGGAGTACTTCCTCAAGGTCGTGGAAGTTGCAATGTCGGGTGGCACGCTGGAGAGCCAGAATGTAGGCCATGATCAACTCACCCATTGCCTGGTTCCTCGTGTAGAATGCATGGTGGGCCACAATGACAGAGGGCGTCGGCACAAAGTGCTCCTGCAGCTGGTCTATAATTGTCTGGTACAGGGTATTTTGTAGCTTCACTGATGCTAGCGAGTGATCTCAAACGTTGGGCAGCCACAGACCTGGAAGAGGGTAGTGTGCTTCTTCGCATCTTAGTTGACCTCAGAGGACTCGAGGAAGAACTCAAAGTGAGAAATGTAGGTGTTCCAGCCCTCAGCAGTGGCGTCGAGTGCGTCAAAGTGTCCTGGAGCAGCAGCCATAGTCCCGGTTGTGGTGCAATGCATGTGGCACTGGAGCTCGGTGCATGATGCGGTGCAGATGGGCTCTAGGCTCACTCAACAGGATCCCACCTTCATTGCCAGTGTTAAATACTGGGTTCAAGCCACATTGCAGTGAAACAGATGTACTTTATTGATTTCAGGAACAAGGCAACAGTCCTGTTTAAATAGCATGCAAAAACCACACCCAAACACACCCCACTCCCAATGATAGGCTATTTATATAACATTCGTTTCTCACTGGTCACTTCCAGAGTCCCGGTTTGCTATCGTTCTAGAGCTCCAAGCTTAGCCAGTCTCTGGTAGATAGTCCTGGAATGTTCCAGACCTAATACATAACAAATAAATAGGCAAAGCTCTTCTTTTGTTGAGCAGAGTGGTTGGCTTTTACTCTTCTCAGATCCTCCAAAATAAACAGACCAAGGTCTTCTTTTTGAGCGGAATGAACAGCTTTTACTGTCCCCAAATTCCCCAAAAGAAACATCAAACTTTTCTTGATGATTTCCTGATTCATGTGTACCTTTAGTTTTGCACAAGAGGAAACAAAGATTATTTATACAAGCAAACAAAATGTTAAAATTAAATGGGAGGCCAATGTGAAGTTCATTTGTCCTTGATGTTTCCTGCAGTGTCAGGTTTCCTCCTGCCTGCTCTTCTATTCATCCATGGCTTTCTCGGGTTTCCACAGATGATTTCTCCCTCCCAGGAGCAAAAACGCAGTTTGCCCCCTCTTCGGCGCAGCATGGGAATTCTCAGAAACAGGGAAATCTGATGCTGTAGAGCAACAGGGGACAAACTGCATTTTTGTGCCTGGGACTGCAAAAACATCTGTGGAAATGAGGGAAAGCAGCAGAGGAATACAAGTGCATGCGCAGGAGAACTGTCCCTGTGGATCTGGCAGACATCCCCCATTAAATTGTTACATTTTCTGCCATTCTTAAATCTTCTTTGGGGACTGGCTTTTCTGCACCTGGGGGGGTGCTGCTTGGATGCCATGCATGTCACAAACCTAAAGCAGTATTGCCTCCCAGACTGAAAGCAGGGCACTATCCCACCAAGACATACTTCCCCATGGTTGAGAAGCACATGTCATAATCTTCAATATTGTTCCCCACCCCTGGACTAGCTCCCAGATTAGCTCCTGGAGACCCAGTCCTTCCTCAGTTTCCTGGATCAGCTGCTCCACACGGTAGCCAAGGCCTCCCTAGTTCCTTTTGGAGGTGGTCTCAAGGATGCAGGACTCAGAAGAGGATGAAGGGCCCTAGATTTTGGAAGTGAAGGATTTGTGGTTTAAATAGCTTTTTTTGTTTGTTTGTTTTACAGGAGGAAAGGAAAAGTATGGATTAGGGAAATCTACTATGAGTCCAGGACAAAGCCTCTTCTTTTTAATTCAGATTTGATTCCCCATCCTCTTTTTCTTTCAAACTTTTTTGAAAGAAAAAAAATATAACTGACCAGCCCAATCCCGCTGTGGTGAAGAATGGGCTTGCTAGGCAGGTGCTCAGGGCTGGCTAGGCAAGTGCTCCCTTTCTCCTTTGGGACCCTTTCCCAGGGCTGTTTCTTCCTCACAAGCTACCTCTGGGTAATGTACAGCTGTTGAAGAAAGTATGTTTGCTGGCCAATCATGTACATTGCCTAGTTAGATCCACAGAATGAGCAGTCCCAATATCTTGAGAACACTGATCTAATCTGAATGCAGTAGGCCACAACTATAGCAGCAGATTAAATAGAAAATATCCGTCATAAATATATTGAGTTATTTTGAGATCATTGACCATTTGGGTCTGTTTTGTTCCCATGACTATCTATACAGACTATTCCAAAAATTTTATACCACTGATAGATATAGTTATTTTTTCTGATCTCCAGCCTAAATTCCTTCATCTGGCCTTTGATCAATGACATTACCCTTTTAACAAAAAGAAGTACTGTGGAATCTTAAAGATTAGCAGATTTATTGCAACAAAGGCTTTTGTGAACTACTACTTATTTCATCAGATGTGTAAACAGTATCTTCAGTTAGCAGATACATACAGTTTGTCAACTGATAATACACCATGGATCTGATGAAATGGGCTCTAGACCACTGAAGCTTCTGTCATAAAACAAGGTGCCACAAGACCTCTTTTTGTTTTTGCTGTAATAATAGGGCTATCCCTCTAAAATCTGCCAGTTATGTTTTAAACTCTTCAGTGAAATATGCATCAGCAGAGGGACTGCTGTTTCTCAGTGGGGAAGGTGAATTTTTCAGAAGCCACCAGCAGATGTCCTTAGAGTCAATCTTCACTTTAGGTCTTTATGCAAGAATCTTTTGCAAATTACTACAGAATCAGCACAGTTAAATGTAATTTTCCCATTTTGTTTCTTTACTGTTGTGAAATTTCACTTTATTCCATGTTCTGGCTTAAATATGAGAATTTCTAAAAGTAATTCTCAAATTGGAGTGTGCATTGATTCCTGAAGCTTTCAGTTCCTTGAGTTCCTTCTGTTCATTTGTGTCTTTCCCCTCTCTTATATATTAACAGGATAAAATATGTGCAGAGGCAATAATGGTTAATATTTTCCTGAATTTAGCAATTAACTATGAGCATATGTTGACAAAAATCAAATGCCTCTAGTGATTGAGATGTAAACGTGCTGGAAACCAATTTTATAACCAAAGAGAGTCATTGGGTCTGGGAATAATTTCTCCTGAAAATTGGGGCAAACTCTCCTTCCCAGCTATGCTATTTAAACTCCACTTGATCATATTTATCCTTGAAAATTTAGAATGCATTCATACGTACTGGAAATAATTATTTAAAATCTAGAGTAAGTGATCAGAGTGAGTGCACTTTGTCTAGCTCAGTCCCAAGGAACGGCTCTTTCACTAGTGGCCCAGGATCCCTGGTTATTTAGAGTCATGAAGAATGAGATGAACTGCTTAAGATTTTTGACTAGGAATATACTTTAGGCACTCCCATTTTTGTCACAGACTTTCTGTAGGACTTTAGACAAGTATATTCAGGCTCAGGCCCGGCTCCAGGTGTCTGGGCGCCCTAGGCAGGACAGCCTGGGGCATCCCCCACTGGGGATGCCAACCTCTCGGTGGGGCCTAGAGACCGGGGGTGGCGGCAGAGCACTGGCTTTCCTGGAAGCTCTGCAGCTGTGGTGCCCCCAGGAAAGCCAGGGAAGGGGGTGGGGGTCTAGCCGCCACCCCCTCCCTCCCAGCGCCGGCTTTTCTGGGGGCTCTGCAGCTGCAGGACCCCCAGGAAAGCCGGGAAGAGGGCGGGGGTCTGGCGGCAGTGGCGGGCACCCAGTTAGGGCGGCGCTTTTCGAGGGGGTAGTGGGGCGCCATTTGGCGCCCTGAGGCCGGCGCGCCCTAGGCAGGCGCCTAGTTCGCCCTATGGGCAATCCGGCCGTGTTCAGGCTTCTGTACAAGAATCCATGAAATGCCTGTGAACATTTTGTCCAGGGTTTTTGTGTTATGGCAAATTCTTCCCCTTAGGAGGAAGACAGGAGATGCTATCTAACTCAGCTATTTACTAACTTGCAAATCTTTCAGCTGTTGCCTTTCCTTACCTGTTAAAGTGAGGTAAAGAGTTACTAATGACAGTTTCTATTACCATAACCACAGTAAGCAAAAAGCAGATCTTGACTCCCTTGAGCTGCTATGACTCTTGTCAATTCCAAGAGGATTCCCAAACTAAACCAACTGCAAGCATTCTTTATCTTCATGGGAGATGTCTTGGAACCAAGCTACACGTTACATGCAATTGTATGTAACTTCCTTTTGACTTCAAGAAAGAAGGGGGGAATTCTGTTTTGATGCATGGGACATGCAGTGGCCCCAGGGGGCCATTATTTGCTCCACTGGTCTACTTACAGGCCTCAAAAGAAGGCATGATAGTTTCCGGTTTTTGGCGGGCTGATGGCGGCTGCTTCCCCAGGGAGTTCCTGGAGGGGCAATCTGCAGACCAGTGCAATGAGAGGGGGTGCAAATTTGGGCTTCCCTTTGCCCCGAAGGTCTCTGCGCTGTGTTCCCGAATGGGGCTAAGCTACGCACATCGGAACAAGCGT
Source organism: Gekko gecko (assembly GCA_029375565.1). Taxonomy (NCBI): domain Eukaryota; kingdom Metazoa; phylum Chordata; class Lepidosauria; order Squamata; family Gekkonidae; genus Gekko; species Gekko gecko. The sequence goes on from JAPDNY010000007.1 coordinate 116,599,363, forward strand.
CTGGAGGTACGGCATTTACATCCTTATCTGGTGAGATCCGAGTGATCTGATGTTGAAGAGTGTGTCTGTTTACGCAAGAACACCAGAGAATGAGGGAATCCCCTTTTACTACAAGTGAGGGGGGAGGGGACTGAATGCCCCTTGCCCAGTTTCTTGCATTGTGCCACAGGGCTGGCAACTTGCAGCCAGCTGACATGGATACACGAGGGAAGTTGATATTTGGAAAACCTGTAAGTATTCCTTTAATGAAGTCTATCAGGCATAGTAATTAAGCACCTTAGCAGTATAGTTTTATAATATTGTATTTAAGCATAATCAAATATTTCTTGGAAAAAATGTGTAAATATTTTATGTGAGTATGGATACTCTCTCTCTCTTTCTCTCTCTCTCTCTCTGTAGCTGTTGAAAGGAACAATTTAATGAGATTAGCTCAAACGATCCCTTTTACACCAGTGCAGCTCTTTGGTGAGTACCAGCTTCTGTCTTAATTAATGAGGACTAAGGATGCTTGAAAAACTACTGCTTTAGTTCTGTATGAGAGCCAAACTAGATATTATGGCAGCCAAAGCTCTGACCCCGGGCTACTGACACCATTCTAGAGAAGAATTTGGCCATTTAAAAATGCTGCAAGGGCCCGATCAGTGGACTCAGCTGGAGCTGGCAATCTTATTTCTTTTCCACACACCTTTTCAAGATCCTAAAGAGTCCCCCTCATACTGGCTGTTTTGGCACTTGAAAAGTGTCAGTAATGTTTGTTTAATGTTTCACACTGTGTCCATTGTTCTGTGTTCCCTATCTTGTCCCTGCTTCTGCGCTTGCGTAGGTATGCTAGCTGTAACGTGGGAGCTTCTTCTCTGCTGCTCGGTGTTATCACGGTGGCCTTGAATGCAGGCTTCGAACTATTCTTAAGTCTATGAGAATTTTCCATTCTTGTGAAGCCGAGGGGAGGAGGGAGTCGTCTCCCGCCCATTAAGTAACTCTCCCACCGGGAGTTTCCCGCACGCACGCTTGCAGATCATTTGCTAGTCGCCTTTTGCATCACACTATAACCATGCTTGAGCAGCTTGTCCCACCATTCCTGACAATAGCCTTTACACTGTGGGTTTTAGCACTGTATTCCAATAAAGCCCTTCTTACTCCTAAGAATGCTTGGATCTACTTGCTTTTGAACCTGACAAAAAGGCATGCAGGGGAAAGAAACGAGTGCTTACTCCAGCTGTTCCATGGGCCTGATCATGATTGGACTCTCTTGACATTTTTAAATTACCAAAATTCTTCTTTAAAATGGTATTGGTGGTCACAGGTAGGATGTGTGACTGCTATAATGTCTAGTTGGGCCCTGAGTATCAGTCACAATAAGAGAGCCAATTATTCAATGGCCTGTTTGGTATAGTGGTTTGGTATAGAGGTTAAGAGCAGCAGACTCTAATCTGGAGAACCAGGTGTGATTGCCCACTCCTCCACATGGAACCAGCTGGGTGACCTTGGGTCAGTCACAGTTCTCTCAGAGCTTTCTCAGTCCCACCTACTTCACAGGGTGTCTGTTGTAGGGAGAGGAAGGGAAGTAGATTATAAGCTGCTCTGAGACTCCGAGTGAAGGGTGGGGTATAACTCCAACTCTTCTTTGATTTTTGCTTATTCAGTGTGAACAGGAAATGTCTTGCTGCATCCTCGCATCACGGGGACAACAAGAAATTTTTTTGGGAGAGGAGGATAGAAGTCATCTCTCAATTGACTGGCACTGAATCAGCTTTTGCTCATTCTCCCCTACCCCCAGAACCTCAGTGCAAGACTGGGGTAGTAAGCTTGACAAGCTTCAGAAGTTGCCTCTCAGCTGATCCCTGAGATCTCAGGCTGGGTAGCAGAAGCCAACTCCGAGCTTATTGCAGATCAGATGAGAGTCAACTTCTGAACAACCAGAGCAGCTCCTGGTCTGATTGCATCTTCACAGTTTGACTTGCAACATCCCTAATGAGGTCTTTTTAAGAATTGTAATTGTTGCTTGGTTATTTGCAGAAGTATAAATTATATCATTACTTCTTTAGTTGAGTACTAGTATGTATCTGCCATGTGAAAAATTTGCTTTAAGAATATAGAACATATAGCTTTTGATGCTTATACAGAACAACACAATTTTCTAAAATCTATCCAATTTCCTTTGGCTTTAGCTGGTGAAGAAGTGACAGTCTATAGATTAGAAGAGAGTTCACCTTCGAACCTTGATAAAAGCATGTCAACATGGTCACAGCGTGGCATGGCTGCGATGATTCAAGTATTGTCTCGGGAGGAAATGGATGGAGGACTGAGGAGGGCTATGAAGGTTGTCTGTACCTGGTCCGAAAATGATGCACTAAAGTTAGGCCAAGTCTTCATTGTGAAGTCTTTCCTTCCTGAGGTAGTTAAGACTTGGCAAAAGATCTTCCATGAGGACACAGTACTCCATCTTTGCCTCAGAGTGAGTATATCTTATGTGTAAAACTGGTTTTCTAAAATACCTGACTATCTAGGGGAACATAAGTGGGAAAAGGGAGATAGCTGTAAGAAATTTCACATGTCTTGCCATTCTATTATTAGACCGTAAAAATGGTTAAAAATATGTGGTGAAACAAACTAAACTGGGTTGGAACCAAAAATGCAAACATAAATATGTAAGGTGAGGAAACTTACTACGTCTGGGCTTTGGTGCTTGGGTTATTCCTGGGAAATTAGTATATAGTGGATAGCAGACATCTCTAAGATGTGTAAAGCTGCCGTCCTATGCATGCTTACTTGGAAATAAGCTTCACTGGGGAATACTCCAAAGTTAATATGCATCAAGTTCAGCTGTCTGTACCTATAATAAAGGTAATGTCTAATTTAGAATATTACTTGTCTTTGATATGTGAGGTGAAAAACCATGCGAAACTTTCCTCCCATCTCTCTTTGTACAGATTTTTCTCATGTAATACAAATGAAAAGTTATTAATGGCCTTTGATTTCCTCCTTACCAATCCATAACATCATCGTCAGAATCATGATCCATAAGCAGGAATTTCCAATGAATGTTGTACCTCAGCTATTGAACTCACCAGGTGGCTTTAAGCAACCCACAATCTTTCATCTGCAATTCTCTTGTGTGTAATTCAGGGATAATAATTGTGTAAGAACCACTAATATAACATGGAGTGTTTTGAATACTAGCTTTAGGAAAAGCACTGTATAAATTACTAACAATTATTACTGTTATTAGGAAATACAACAGCAAAGAGCAGCTCAGAAGTTGATATATACATTCAACCAAGTGAAGCCTCATACCATTCCATATACTCCAAGGTAAGGCAGACGCTTCTAATGAAGTATATGAGAAAGACTAAAGCCATCATTATTCATTACCTCTATGAGCTATCCCCAGTTACATGTCCATGAACTATAATACTGTGGATAAATCATCCTAGTACAGAACACAGACAGATAGACAAATAGCCATCTATTTATTGTAGTCATCTATATTGATCTTTGTCAAAAGATCTTCTTAATATATCATCAGTTCAGAAATTACAATCATCCCAGTAATTAAACATCTGGAATGGTGTTTAGACATTTCCTTATATTTGATTCATTAAGAATATAAATCAAAAAGCAGGGGCCCAGAAGGTACTTGTGGGCAGGGGCATCTTCCCCCCCTGCCTTTACTTCCTCCCCTTTCCCTCATTCCTTCGCTGTCACTCATCCCCCATCTTTCTCCTCCACCCCTTCTCTGACACTCATCAGCACTTTCTCCCACCACCCCTTCTCTGACATTCATGTCTCCTTTCTCCCCCCCTTTGACACTAATCCCCCCTCTTTCTGTTCCTTCTCCCTCCCACCCACCCCCTCCTCCTTGCATGTCATTGCCTGAATGAACACCACAGTGACTTCCTTGCCTGCCCTTCTAGCTGCTCACCTGAGGTTTGTCTGTGCATGTGCTTTTTGAAAAAAATGTTAAGAATTTTGCTTTTGAAAAGCTTTAAGTTGAAAAGTTTTACAGGATTTCTGCAAACCTAGGTTGTCTCACAAGTTTGCAGAACTGATCCGCAAGTTTAGCCATCCACAGATTGAACTACACTTGACTCTAAGTAAATAGAAGGGAGTATCTGGGCTTCCATATATGTGATGACAACAGAATGATTTGTTTAAATCCAAGCCTGTCCCATTCACTGGGCTAGAGGACTGATTTTTAGAGCAAAGAGACACATGGAAAAAGAGATGTGGACTCTCACTCTGCCTGCTACTTACCTTCTCACCTGAGTTGCTTCATGCTTAAATCTGGTTTGGGAAGCCATTTAGGGGGGAAAGTGGCATTGACAGGGAGTTAAGGAACAGGAAGGGAAAAGTTTATCACCACTAAGGAACTTTAGTTATAATAATGGCAAGCATACTGTTGTCATATGTAGTTTGGCCCTAAGTGTCACAGACATCATGCCGGTGTTTTTCATGGATATATATATTTCAAAGCGTTTTAGAAGTACATGAAGGCCACAGTCCCAAATGTTCTTTCATACGTGTAAATGAAATCAGTGGCACTTTCTTCCAAGTAAATGTGCTGAAGATGAAGGTTTGTGTGTTATCTGCCATTAAGTTGCTTCCAACTTATGGCGACCCTATGAATTAAGGACCTCCAGAATATCCTGTCAGTAACAGCTTTGTTCACATCTTGCAAACTGAAGTCTGTGGCTTCCATCTCATGTTGCTGTTGTTTGTTTGGTTGTTGTTGTTATTAATTAGATTTTATACCGCCCTCCCCACGAGTCAGACTCAGGGTGGTGTACAAGTTAAAAACAGAAAACATACCATTTAAACTGTTAAAATGAAGATATATGCAACAACAAAGTCCCAAATCCTAAGGCACCATAACTTACAGGTTTCATAACCCCAATCAGCAGGGGAGGGAGGGGAGAGAGGAGGACCAACCATACCATTGCTGTCCTCAACCGTATACCCTTGAATATGGCTTGGTACTCAATCTGGAGCCAGTGCAGCTGGAAAAATGTGCGTTGTTAATTGGGTTCCCATAAGAACCCGAACCACTGCATTCTGGACCAACTGTAACCTCTGAGTCAGCTTCAAGAGTAGGTCCATGTAGAGTGAGTTACAGTAGTCTAACCTAGAGGTGACTGTTGCATGATTACAGTGGCTAGGTCAGAGTGAGACAGGAAAGGGGCCAGTTGCCTAACCTGGTGTAGTTGAAAAAATGTCAGTCTGACAGCATTTGTGACCTGGGCCTCCAGGAACACACCCAAGCTCTTGACTGTCTGTGCCAGGGTTAATGCCACAGGGTCAAGAGATGGAAGTTGGCCCCCCAGTCCTGAATCTCCCCTACCCAGCCAGAGAACCTCTGTCTGAAGGATTCAGTCTCAACCAGCTTTGCTTCAGCCTTCCAACCATGGCCTCCAAGAGCTTGGCCAGTTTACTCAGGGCAGCATCCAGCCTGCTATCCATCAGCAGATATAGCTGGATGTCACCAGCATACTGATGGCACCCCAGCCCAAAACTCTGCACTAGGTGGGTGAGTGGGTGCATGTAGATCTTAAATAACATTGGAGAGAGGATAGCCTCCTGAGGGACCCCATATACTCTCCTAGCATCACCCTCTGTCCCCAACCATGGGAAGACTTGCAGAGTTCTCAGTTCAATTCAAAGTTAAAGCTGATTGAATCAGGTATTACTGCAGCAAGACAAAATCTGGTAGGTTTATGAATTAATTACCTGTGCCATGTAGAGAGTATATATTTAAAGTACTGCCTATGTGACTCTATTTTAAATTTCCACATCCATCTGTATTTATTTGACAAGAGAGATCGTAACTTGGCACTGAGTACTCAAGATAAAATTTTATGATTTGTTTTACAAGCAGTTTTATAGAGTATGATCAGTAACATTGGCTTTTCTCTCATAAAAGGATCTAAATGCTTTATCAAAGTGGAAATCAGCCTTCCATTTCAGGAGCATTTTAACATGATCTTTATCATGTATGATTTTGAAATAGTTTGTCCTAACTTATTTAGATGCCTTACATTTATTAATCATGTCCTCTGATGACTTATTCTGAATATACCATCCTTAAAAACCTGCTTCTCTGATAACAATGAAAATCTTTTTTTTTGTTGTTGTTGTAGTAAAACTCTCCTAAAAAGGAGAGAATTTTATTCTTTTTATATAAGAAAAGGGTAGGGTAGACAGATGGAGAAAGAAAAAGATGGAGTGAAGTTGTTTTCTGTTAAAAAGGGTTAGTTTTAGTTAGTAATCAATACCATTTTAGGCATCCTTCATGGTTAGAAGATCTTCTTTTAAACTTTGCAAAGTCCAAAATCACTCTGTTAATACAGTTAGTAAAGTCCATCGGGGTTAGTAATTAGACAGCTCCTTCCAGATGTAACACGAACAGTCCTCAAGGTGTCTTCTTTTTAAATCTCTTCCAGTTATGGATTGAGTCCTTTTTAACATGGATGTCTTCCGTTCCATCGCCTCCTTCCCCTGGGCTGCTGCCTTCCACACCGCTTGTCTCAATTTTGAGTGCTGCGTCTTCCCAGCTGGCGTGTCTCTTCAGAAGTTTTTGCATTTTGAGGATATATTCTATCTTCTTTCTTTCTCTTTTTCCTTGTACTTCTGACCTTCAAATTTCCAGGGCGCCATAGTCACTTCACATGAAATTGGATCTCTGATATATTGCCTGTTATGCTCAGCCTCCCCTTCTACTGGCAGAGTATTTCCTTTTATAAAAGCGGAATAGGCTTTGGGAGCCATGTCCACCTCTTCTTTTAATTCTTTCGCTTCACTGCCAGTTAGGGGTGCCAAAACACTCGTCGAGGTAAATCCGAGATCTTCTTTCTCTTCCTCTTTCACGCCCTGAAGACTTAAAATCAAATTCGCTTTCTGTTCAATTTCCGCCATCTTCCTTGATGTTTCCGATATTTGTTCCTGTCGACTGATGAAGACACTTTCCACTTTAAGCAAAGTTTTGTTGATTTTCTGCATTTGCTCCAGCAGAGGGCGCAGTATCTCATTTTCTTGTTGATTGACAGCAAGCTCTGGGGGGGGCTACCCGGACCGGAAGTCCCTCCTCTCTTCTCTTCCGGTTTCTGCAGGACTTTGCCCGTTGTCGACATTTTGTTTTATTGTTTACTTTTACAAAGTTCGTGCCGCATCCCCCAGGAAGCTAAAAGGATCGTAATCTTCCATACAACCCCGACGGTACTTTCACCAACACTGTTTTTTCTTTCTGCCCCCCTTCGCACTCCCTTTTTAATTCTTGCTTCTCAAACGGGGTAGGGACTCCTCCCTCCTCCCCTTACGGTTAAACGTTTGCGCTTCAAAATAGATCTTCAACTCACGATTGGATGCCACTTCTTCTTTTTATGTTAAATCATGGCGCTGTCTTCACTCCTGGAAGTCAGTGGCGCTGCTAAGTCCCATTACGGGCACGACGCAGCGGGGCCGATTGGGGCGGGGAGAAAGCCTCAATTTCCCGGCTGTCTGCCGGCAAAGAGGCTACTCCCCAAAGCGCCCCCGGTTCGGAGCCTTTACCTAAGGCTCACTAGGGTCTTTCGCACATGCGAAGACCCCCCCTGACTGCATGTGGGCTAACCACCTCCGGGAGTGACCCGAGAGGCGGCCGCCATTCGCAACGCCGAAACTGAAACCCCTGATAACAATGAAAATCTTAAAGTAATGGTCCACAGCTTTACAGAGAGCTTGTGATAAAGCACATTTGAATACGTTTAGAGTTATTAGAGATTCCCTCTCACTGTTGGGCATACTCCCTGGCATGATGAAACATCTATCCATCAGCAGTGTTAGAAGGCCAGTATAAAAAGGTACCTTTGCAAGAGTGACTATGCCCATGTGATTCAGGGAAAGTCAAAACAATTGAACATATTTTACTCCACTGTGTATTTTATGAAACCATTATCCATCCTATCTTAAGGAGGTATCATGGATATTTGGACAAGGAGATAAGTAGGAAACTATTATTTGATCCTGCTCCACAGCTCATAGCAACCTGTGCTAAATTTTTAGCAATATCTCAAAAAATATGTGCCGCATGCTTAGAACAATCTAGAAACAATCCAGAAGTTCTAGGAAATAAGGCGTAGAAGTGTATAATCTATATAACACTTTTTCAATAGTTGAATAATTTTTATTCAACGTTGACAGAGTATTGTAGAAAGTTAGAGTTTTAGCAATTCTGTAATTAACATAGGCAGTTTAAATGCAGTTTTAAATTTAAATATTTTATATATTTTATTGGTACCCTTTTTTGTATTGATTGTAATTGACTTGTGCTGGTTATATACCGAATAAACTATGGCTATGACTGACATAAACTATGGCTATGACTGATGGAGAAGCTCTATCCAGTCAGTAAAAACAAGACCTGGAGCTGACTGTGGCTCAGATCATGAGCTACTCATTGCAAAATTCAGACTTAAATTGAAGAAAGTTGGGAAGACCACAAGGCCATTCAGATTTGACCTAGATCACATCCCCGATGAATATACAGTAGAGGTGAAGAATAGGTTTAAGGGTCTAGATTTGATAGACAGAGTGCCTGAAGAACTATGGACAGAGGTCCGTGACATTGTAAAGGAGGCAGCACTCACCACCATCCCAAAGAAAAAGAAATGCAAAAAAGCAAAGTGGCTGTCTGATGAGGCTTTACACATAGCAGAGGAAAGAAGGAAAGCTAAAGGCAATGGGGATAAGGAAAGATTTGCCCAATTTAATGCAGATTTCCAGAGAACAGCAAGGAGAGATAAGGAGGCTTTCCTGAATGAACAATGCAGAGTAATAGAGGAAAACAATAGATTGGGAAGGACTAGAGATCTCTTCAAGAAAATTGGAGAAATCAAGGGAACATTCCATGCAAAGCTGGCCATGATAAAGGACAAAAACGGTAGGGACCTAACAGAAGCAGAAGAGATTAGGAAAAGATGGCAAGAATACACAGAAGAACTATACAAGAAGGACCTCGATGTCCTTGACAACCACGATGGTATAATCAGTGACCTCGAGCCAGACATCCTGGAAAGCGAAGTTAAATGGGCCTTAGAAAGCATTACTAACAACAAAGCTAGTGGAGGTGATGGTATCCCAGCTGAGTTATTCAAAGTCTTAAAAGAAGATGCTGTTAAAGTGCTGCACTCAATTTGCCAACAAATTTGGAAAACACAACAGTGGCCACAGGATTGGAAAAGGTCAGTTTACATTCCAATCCCAAAGAAGGGCAACGTCAAAGAATGTTCAAACTATCGCACAATTGCACTCATTTCACACGCTAGCAAGGTCATGCTCAAAATCCTACAAGCTAGGCTCCAACAGTACGTGGATAGAGAACTGCCAGAAGTACAAGCTGGGTTTCGAAGAGGTAGAGGAACTAGAGATCAAATTGCCAACATTCGCTGGATTATGGAGAAAGCAAGAGAGTACCAGAAAAACATCTACTTCTGCTTCATTGACTATGCTAAAGCCTTTGATTGTGTGGATCACAATAAATTATGGCAGGTTCTTAAAGAGATGGGAGTACCAGACCACCTCACCTGTCTCCTGAGAAACCTGTATAAGGGTCAAGAAGCAACAGTTAGAACCGGATATGGAACAACTGATTGGTTTAGCATAGGAAAAGGAGTACGACAAGGATGTATATTGTCACCTTGCTTATTTAATTTATATGCAGAGTACATCATGCGAAATGCTGGCCTGGATGAATCACAAGCTGGAGTTAAGATTGCTGGGGAAAAGATCAATAACCTCAGATATGCAGACGATACCACTCTGATGGCAGAAAGTGAAGAGGACCTAAAGAGCCTCTTGCTCAGGGTGAAAGAGGAAAGTGCAAAAGTGGGCTTGAAGCTCAACATCAAAAAAACTAAGATCATGGCATCTGGCCCCATCACTCCTTGGCAAATAGAAGGGGAAGTCGTAGAAGTAGTGACAGACTTCACGTTCCTAGGATCCCAGATCACTGCAGATGGTGACTGCAGCCATGAAATTAAAAGACGCCTGCTCCTTGGGAGGAAAGCGATGGCAAACCTAAACAGCATGATAAAAAGCAGAGACATCACCTTGCCAACAAAAGTTCGCATGGTCAAAGCAATGGTATTCCCCGTAGTAATGTATGGCTGCGAGAGTTGGACTATAAGGAAGGCTGAGCGCCGAAGAATAGATTCTTTTGAACTATGGTGCTGGAGAAGACTCTTGAGAGTCCCTTGGATTGCAAGGAGATCAAATCAGTCAATCCTAAAAGAAATCAACCCTGACTGTTCCCTGGAAGGCCAGATCCTGAAGCTGAAGCTCAAATACTTTGGCCACCAAATGAGAAGGGAGCATTCACTGGAGAAGACCCTGATGCTGGGAAAGATTGAAGGTCAAAGAAGAAGGGGACGGCAAAGGATGAGATGGTTAGACAGTGTCATCGATGCAACGAGCATGAAATTGAGCAGACTTCAGCGGACAGCGGAAGACAGGAGGGCCTGGCGTAATCTGGTCCATGGGGTCGCGAAGAGTCGGACTCGACTGTGCGACTGAACAACAACAACAACAACAAATGACTGACATTTAAAGTGGCTTCATTAATTTCAGGAAATGGTTGAGATTGTAGTTGAAAAGTATAAGAATACCTCTTTCCAAAAAAATGACCCCTCTACCACAAAATAAAATATTATTTTATATTAAATTGCCCAAATAAATATTATTCAGTTTCATGGTCAGTTTACATATATATGCAGTACACACACACACACACCATTGGGTTCTATTCTATACCAACCTATTTTAATTTTTATGAGCAGTAGTTTAGATTATGGCTGTTGCAGATTTCACAGTAAACCTGCAGCAACAGAACATACATTCTAATAGCCAAGTTGGCCAAATATTTGGATACTTAAATCCAGGGGTCTTTTTTGGGGGGGAGCACCGGAGTGCAGCTCAGGGAGCTCAGGAGCCAAGCCCCGCCCTCAGCAGGCGTCCCAGAGAGGCTTTCAGGCAACCGCATGTCAATTTCAGCTCCATTATATCCTATGGGCCATTGAAGTCAATGGTGAAAACATAGGGTATATTCTGGGGGCTGGAGGGGAGGCGGTTTGAGGGAGAGGCTCCAAACTCACAGGATAGCTGATGGAGCCTCTCCCCAAGATACCCACCAAGTTTCAAGAACATTGGATCAGGGGGTCCAATTCTATGGGCCCCTAAACAGGTTGCCCCTATTCCCTCCATTGTTCTCTATAGTGGGAAACAATTAACTTTTTTAACCCCCCCTTTTGCTTCCCCTTCTTACATCACTTCCAGTGATGTCAGGGGGCGTGGCATATGCTAATCGCCCAATAGCTCATTAGCATATCATATGCTAATGAGCTCCTGCAGCTGTTCTTCTACGAAAAAACCCCTGCTTAAATCTGTTGACTGGAGCTGTGAACGGGCAAGACAGATCTTTCCACAAACAGTAGTACTGTATGGCTGCGAGAGTTGGACTATAAGGAAGGCCGAGCGCCGAAGAATAGATTCTTTTGAACTATGGTGCTGGAGAAGACTCTTGAGAGTCCCTTGGACTGCAGGGAGATCAAATCAGTCAATCCTAAAAGAAATCAACCCTGACTGTTCCCTGGAAGGCCAGATCCTGAAGTTGAAGCTCAAATACTTTGGCCACCAAATGAGAAGGGAGCATTCACTGGAGAAGACCCTGATGCTGGGAAAGATTGAAGGTCAAAGAAGAAGGGGACGGCAAAGGATGAGATGGTTAGACAGTGTCATCGATGCAACAAACATGAAATTGAGCAAACTTCAGCGGACAGCGGAAGACAGGAGGGCCTGGCGTAATCTGGTCCATGGGGTCACGAAGAGTCGGACTCGACTGTGCGACTGAACAACAACAACAAGCTAAAAAACTGTGAGCTAGCTCACACTAACTCAGCTTAGAGGGAACACTGGTTCTAAGGCTTGGTTCTGACAGTAAAAGGTTGGGAGAGGGGACAGAGCCCTTTCCAGACTTATTTTGGCTTTTGAGGGAACGCACCTTGAGGCCAGGCCTAACTAGGGTTGCCAACTCTAGGTTGGGAAATTTCTTGAGATTTTGTGGTGGAGTTTGAGAGGCCTCAGCTGAATATAATGCCATAGAGTTCACCCTCCAAAGCAGTTATTTTCTCCAGGGGGGAACAGATCTCTGTCATCTGGAGTTCAGTTGCAATTCTGAGAGCTCTCCAATTCCTATCTGGAGTCTGGCAACCCTAGGGCTGTAAGCAACCTCTGGATGACTTGATACCACCTGACTTGCATGACTCACTAGACCTGTCTGCTTCCTACTGTTCAACAGCAGCCACCCTATGAAAGCCAGTGTGGCTGTAGCAGTTAGAGCTGCAGGTCTGGGAGATGCAGGTTCAAATCCCTGTTGTGGAAGCTCACTGGGTGATTTTGGGCCAGTCATATATTTTCAGCCTAATCTACATCACAGGGTTGTTATGGGTAGAAAAATGAGGAGAGGAGAATAATGCAAGCTGCTTTGGTCCCCACTGTGGAGAAAGATGGGGTATAAATGAAGTAAATATATAGTAAATGAAGTAAATAAATAATAAATATAGCTGAAGATGGGAGGCAGAGAAAAGGTAGGTTGATGAATGGCTGAGAAGAAGAGAATGAGGCAGGGAAAGGGGAGAGGACATGGGGTTTGCCAGGAGGGCGGAAAGAGGAAATAGGGGATGAGGATACAGGGGAAAGTGAGGTGCCACTGCACAACTCCTTGAGAGTTCCCTACCATGCAAGTAGGCCTGGCCCTAGGGTTGCCAGGTCCCCTTGTCACTCTGGAAAGGGGATTTGGGGGGCATTCTGGGGATGGGCAGGGACATTGAATGACTCCCCAATGTGATGGCATCACTTGGAAGTGACATCATTGCATCAGGGACGCTCTGGTATTTGGGCAAAACTCTATGAGTTTTTTGCCCTCAAACTATAGAATTTGCCCAAATACCAGAGCATCCCCATGCAACGTCCCCAATGAGATGACATCACTTCCAAGTGATGTCATCATGTTGGAAACATCACATGGCGACATCCCTGTTTAGGGATGGTGTTTCCACCACCGGCCAGCTGGTCTGTGGCAGGGAGAAGCCCATGAAACCAGGGGATCCCCCGCCCAGAGCTGGGGGCTAGCAAGCCTACCTGGCCCAGTTGCCAGCACCATACAACTGGGCCACAGTTTTCCTAGGTGAAGGCTGCTGGGGTGTGGAAGAGGGGAAGCTGAAGACAGAGGGGGCAGATGAAAGTAGGTTGGCTGTTGAGTTGAAAGAAGAGAGGTTTGCCAACTCCAGGTTAGGAAATACCTAGAGATTTGGGGGCTGGAGCCTGGGATGGTGGGGTTTGAGTAGGGGAGGAACCTCAGAGGGGTATAATGCCCTAGATTCCACTCTCCAAAGTGGTAATTTCCTCCAGGGGAACTAGGGTTGCCAACCTCGAGGTGGGGGCTAGAGATCACCTGGAATTACAACTGCTTTCCAGATGACAGAGATCAGTTCCCCTGGATAAAATGGCTGCTTTGGAGGGTGGACTGTATGGCATTATACCCTGCCGAGGTCTCTTCCCTCACCAAATCTCGCCCTCCCAAGGCTTCACTCCAAATCTCCCCTAATTTCCCAGTCTATAGCTGGCAACCCTAAGGGGGAAATTGATATCTGTAGTTGGGACATACAAGATCCACAAGAGCAAGGAGCATGGTGTACTGCTGTATCCTTCCTGCTATGGAAAACTTCGCAGGTTGAGGTAAGTGCCCTGTTTCATGCTTAGATACCTTTAAATGACTGACCAGTTATGAAGGTAGAAAGCGAGCAGGGGAGCAGGGGCTAACCAGTGTTTTGCAGAGAGTGCCACATGTATGATTATCTACCCACTAGGTGGAAATCGTGTGTTTATGCTCACTGCATGGAGCTCATGGCTCTCAAGGAACAGGTTCATTCCCTTGAGGCTAGGATTTTCAACCTGGAAAAGCTGAGGCAGAAAGAGAGGTTTGGGGGCTTACCAAAACAGTACCACTCCTGTGCTGACAGCTCTTCTGCCATTGTGGAGAGCGAGTCTTGAGGTCAGAGGGTGTCAGTCTGAGAAGGAGGGATGTGATCCCTTAGAAGGGACCCCTTTCTTGGGTGGTGGACCAATATCCTCTCACAGTGAGGACAGATCTCTGGGGTTGAGGAGAGTTGGGCTTTTAGTAGTGGGTGATTCAGTCATTAGAAATATACAAAGTGGGGTCTGTGACAGGCATTTTGACCACTTGGTGACTTGCATGGGAACGGGAGGCCTAGGGGGAGGCCAATCTGTTAGGTCTTATTGATTGAGATCCCTGTACTGCCCTCAACCATAGGTCTGGCGGAACATCTCAGTTTTGCAGGCCCTGTGGAATTGCACTAAATCCCACAGGGCCCTGATCACTCCTGGAAGCCCTAGCCCTGGTTGAGGAAAGATGTACACTCTTTGGGCTGGGGACCACCAGTAGGTTTTGGTCACTTGAGCGTAGTGCTTTTGGGGGGACATACCAAGATAGGCTGGTCCTTTACCATTAAGGGCTTTAAAGGTCAATACCAGAACATTGAATTTGATCCAGTCTGGTCAATACCAGAACATTGAATTTGATCCAGTCTGCAATCTGGAGCCAATGCAGCTGATAGAGCACTGATTGAATGGGCTCTCTAAATGGAGTTCCTGTGAGGGACCCTTGCAGCTGCTAGATGGACCACTAGTCTCAGCCAGCAGGGCTCTTCTTATGTTCTTATGGGATCTGTTGTGATTCCAGGAGATCTCTAGGCCCACCTGGAAGCTGGCAACTATAGCAGGAGAGAAAGAAGCTGGAAAAGGGGAGAGGCTATGGAGGCTTTCAGGAAAGAGAAAGAGGAAATAGTGGGGGAGGGGAAATGAGATGCCTCCTGCAAATCCTTGCAGGTTTCCACTTGTCCTATTCAATGAAACCAGCAGGAAGTACAGACTAGGGTTGTTAAAAGAAATCCTGAATTTCTTCCAGAAATCCAACAGCCCATTTCTTTTCCTTTTTAAAATGAATTTATATTCAGTTTCTAATCAATTCCGTTTTGATCAAAGAGAAATTCAGTGAGAGAAGGGGTAGGAAAGGAAGTTCTGCAAATTTTCAGATTTTTATTCCATAGATGCTCAGAGGCAGGCAATGTCTTCCTAGCTTCCTATTACAGCATTACTCATAGTATATAACATAAAAACAACTACAAGGACTGAAGTGAAAAAGTGCATTGATTTCTCTTCAAAGTGAAATCAAAGAGAAATGCCTCTTTTAAAAGAGAAAAGAGAGAATAAGGAAAATCAATGACTACACTGAAAAAAGCAGACTCTCAATTGACCAAGTCCAGAGCAATGGGTAGGCCTTAATTTCCCAGAAAGCATCTTTTACCTGTGATGCTTCTTCTGCCTGGCATAAGCTATAATATCTTTAAATAATTCTGAGCTGAGTACAGATTTTAAGTAGGAGCAATATTGCACTACAGTATACTGTTGCAGATCACCAGAAGACCATCAGTGTTCTGATAACCCTTAAATAACACAATGATTTTTTGCAGGTTTCTGGATGTCTTTTTAATATATTGTCATTCAGCAAATCAATGGCTAACAATAGAAAAGTTCATGACGGGAGAGTTCCGCAAGTATAACAACAACAATGGGGATGAAATCACACCTACCAATTTGCTGGAAGAAGTCATGCTGGCCTTTTCTCATTGGACCTATGAATATACCCGAGGAGAACTCCTTGTACTGGATTTGCAAGGTAAGTGAGAACCTATCATATCGTACCATGAAATCCAGGCATGTTACTAAAGCCTTTAATGCCCTGTGTGCTGGAATACTAAGGCTGCAGTCACACAAACTAAATAATCATATATATAGAGAGAGACTTTTTATTTTATATATCAGACATACAAGACAAACATACAAAAATACACATATGGGGAATTTTGTTTACATCATTTTGATCTATTCGATGCCCTCATAGAGTATCTAAATATATTCATTACTATTTTCACCTTGTAGATTACTCATATAACTTTTGCATATAGTTAAAAATATAACTTTTATTTCTTTTCATTTCAGTTAGATGTCTGAGAGTTTTGTATCTTGTACTCTTGTATCCATTTATAAAATCTTGACCATGTGTCTTCAAAATCTTCTTTGTTATGTCCTCTCAGGATTAAGGTTAATTTGTCCATCTCTGCTGTTCCAATATTTTAGTTATAGTTTCCTCCTTGGCATATACTATTCTTGCTGCTGTTACTATATGTATAATAAGATAAAAGTATTTTTGTTTACAGTTTTCTGGTACTATATTCAATAAAAAGAGTTCTGGTGTATATGGTATTGTATTTTTTAGCACTTTTTGTAACAGTTCATGTATCCAGGACCAATACTTTTTAATTTTATCACAAGTCCACCACATATGGAAAAAGGTACCAGCATTTTTTTGACATTTCCAACATTCATTAGATAGGTCAGGATAGAATTTAGTTAGCTTATCTGGAGTAATATACCACCTATAAAACATTTTATAAATATTTTCTTTATATGCAGTCATTTTTGTGATCTTTACATTTGTTTTCCATACATGTAACCACTGATCTATATCAATATTATGACCAACATATTGTGCCCATTTAACCATACAATTTTTAACTTTCATCTTGTGTTTTTATCTTCTAACATGATTATGTACAATCTCTTAATCCGTTTATCATCAGCATGTAATAACACCTTATCCATTTCTGTTATATTTGTATAAAAGCCCTCTGGTTTGTCTTTAGCAAATCTAGACTCTATTTGTACTCTTTCTCACCAACTTAGCTTGATTTCTTGTTCTTTAAGTTTTTCTGTTGATTTTAGTTCATTTTTATTGTCTAGTAGATCTTCATATCTCAGCAGCTTATTTTTTGAAATAAATTGGGATTTGTAAAAGCTTCGTGGTGAGACCCATTTGGGTGTTTTAATGTAAAATAATCTTTTTATGTTTTCCCATACTTTCAGTAAGGATTTCCTAACAATATGCAGTTTAAAATATTTATGACCATCTGATTTTTCATATTATAAAAATTCATGCCAGCCCAATAATATCATGTCCTTCTAAAACTAATAATCTGATATTTTCTAGTATAATCCATTGTTTTAACCACGTCAGGTTTGCTGCTCTATAGTATAGGAGCCAGTAAGTAAAATAAAACCAGCTCTTTCTTTTGCATCTTGTAAGGCCTTCATCTTTATTCTTGGTTTCTTATTTTGCCATATGAATGTTATCATCATTTTATCAAGATCATTATTATTGTTGTTGTTATTATTATTATTATTAGTTAGATTTATATTCCACCCTCCCCGTGCATGGGCTCAGGGCGGCTGGTTTTAGAGAACTGGAATTGTTTGAAACAAAAATATCAGTCTTGGTAAAATGTTCATCTTTATGCCCATCAAAGATATTTGGAAGTTTTTCCATTTTTCCAAATCTTTTTGGATTGTTTGCATAAGTTCCATATAATTATTTTTCATCAGAGACCTACATCTATTCGTTATGTTTACACTTAAATATTTCACTCTTTTTTGTACTTTAAGACCTGATTTCTCTTGTAGCTGCTGGATTTGATCTTTAGTCGTATTTTTGGTTAACTTTTTTGTTTTAGTGAAGTTGATCTTCAATCCTGCAACTTGACCATATTTCTGTAATGTTGTTAATAATTATGTAATTGAATCTGATGGGTTTTCTAAAATAAATACCAGGTCATCTGCAAACACTTGCTTTCCTCTCCTCTTACTTTAAGTCCTCTGCTGTGTCTATCTTTTCTTATAGTGTCAATCAGGACTTCCAATGCAAATATGAACCGTAATGGTGACAGTGGGCAACCTTGTCTAGTTCCTTTTTGTATTTCAACACTTTGTGATAAATCTCCATTATGCAGAATCTTTGCATGTTGTTTGGTATATATTTCTTTAACCATTGTAAAAAATTCTTCACCACATTGTGAATCTGCCAATTGTTCCAACATAAAACTCCAACTGAGTTTGTCAAAAATCCTTTTTCATCACTAAATAATCCACTTTCAATCTGCTTTCAGTGCACTTTCCAACTGGATTTTACTGGCAAAATCCAGTCAGAAAGTGCACTGAAAGTAGATTATTTAGTGTGTGTGACTACAGCCACAGGCAGCTATGCCTTCTTACTTCAGTGATAAGAGTCTTTAGAATGGTATTTATTTAGAAAATTTTTATGCCATCTCTCTACACTGAATCTACATGAAGCAGCTTACAAAATTAAACATTCAAAGTTGTTAATTAAAACCAGTGTTAAAAGCCTCACCAGAGTGTAACTGAGCAGCTTAAAATGAATGTAACATTTTTCAAGTTAAGACCACCCTATAAAAATGGTATTAAAAGAATGACCCCTTAATTAAAAGCCTGGGTATGAGATGGCAGACACTGTACAGCTAAGACCATGCTTCTTCCATACCTCCATTCTCTTCTGTAAGGTTGACACCCAAAATTTTTACAAGAGATCAGACCCACCTGGTCAACAGTTACATCTCCCAGCCTTCTCCTCCTTTACTCATCCCCATTTGTCTGTGGCAGGACAAAGCAATAGTAAGTAGGAGAGGGAAATGGGCAAAAAGACTAGTGAAGCAGAGCAGCAGGATGGGAAGTGCAATTTATTTTTATTTATTTATTATTTGTATTTCTATCCCGCCTATCCTGTGGATGTGCTCAGGGTGGGTAACATCATTGTAATAAATACAATTGCAATATAAACATTACAATCGATGGGTACAACTTAAGATGAAAGTCAGCTGGCTATAAAGATACTGGCCTGATAGTGCAGGTAAAATAAAAGCCAGTTGTCAGCAGGTGGAAGGGTGGGTGACAGCAACCTCAGGGAGGCCATATGTGGGCACCTACCACCTCAACCAAATATCTGAATTGTAGATTTTTTAACAAAACATACAGCACCTGGGTGATGTTTTGGTAATGACAACCCTACCTTCCTTATCTGCTTCCATCGTTCTGCTGTCTTGAGCATTCACCTCTTCTGCCATAGCAAATTTGAGCTAAAACAGTTCAAGGTAGGGATAGGGTAAAAGAACTAAAGACCACACATGGCCAAATGCCCTTCAAAGAGTATGGGGGATGATGCCAAACACTTGCTGCAGGGTCCAGATATAGAAGTGAATGGAGAATTCATTGCTCATAAGAAGGTTCAATATAGCAGTATACTCATACAGCTGCTGGATTGGAGCCAGCATACTATAAGGCAGTATTAGAAAGACAGATGAACAACCAGCCATAATGTAAACAAAATATAATTGCTTTCTATTTGTTTTATGGAAAATGTGAACTGTAAGACAGAGGCTTAATTTATTTACAGGATTCATAGAGCGTGAATTACATTGAGATCCATTTGTCAAGTGAAATAAACCTTCCAGTCCCTTAACCTCATTTATTGTTATCTTCACATTCAAAACATAAGAAGCATGTATTCATCACAGAATGCTGCAGTGTTCTATCTAGACAAAGATCTGAAATTGCAGTGTGGGTAGCTAGCATCTTTTGAAAACTTAATGTATGTGAAAGGTCTCTGTACAGAACATGAAAGAGTTGTGGGAAGGTGAAAGAAATATATGAAAAGAAATGAAAATCTCTAAAATATTTGGTTTAGTTTCAACAATAGCTTGGGATCTAAATCATATTATTTCTAGGGTACTCTGAGATAATCACTGTATGCCTGACTATATTTTATCCATTGTACAATCCATATGCCAGGTTGCTAGCACAATAAATAATTCATGCATTATTGTCTATCACAATCTGTAGAGAAAGGGCCTTTGTCAGTTGAATCGAGTGGGACAGCTGGGAGAACAGCCTTGAGGAAAGCTTTGGAAGCCTGCAGCAGTAGCCACACGGAGGGATTGGGCAGCCTTTAAAAAAAAAAAACACACCTGTTGGTTCCAGATCAGTGGTTCCAGGACTAGAAAGTGGGGCAATGGCATCTAGCAAAAAAGTGTGTATGTGTGTGTTTGTGTGTATGTGAGAAGTGCTGTAAAGTTATGGTGACCCTATGAATTAATGATTAATGGATCTTAGATTCTTCGGAAATCCCAATTTTTTTTCAGGTTCAATAGACCCAAATCAAACAATACTGGTAAAAAAAATTGCACACCCCTACATATCAAATGAATAAACTTTCTTCCTGTCACCTTTTTTCGTTGTCCAACTTTCCCACCTGTATATAGTACTGGGGAATACTGTAGCGTGAATTATCTTGATCTTGGTCACCAGCAATGCATCCTTCCCTGAAGAATCTTTTCTAGCTCCTTCATGCTGCCATTCACAGTCTTAACCTCCTTCTGATTTCTTGGTTGCAGTCTTCACTTGGTGGATGATGGAGCCAAGGAACAGAAAATCTTTAACAACTTCAGGTTATTGGTCATCAGCCTTAAAGTTGTGTAATTCCCCAGTAGTCATTGGGGAATTCCTGATGTTCAGCTGTAACCTTGCTTTGGCACTTCTTGCTTTAACCTCCATCAGGAGTCATTTCAAGTCTTCACTATTTTCTGCCAATAATGTAGTGTCATCTGCATATATCAACATCTTAGTGTTCCTTCCGCCAACTTTCACTCCACCTTCATCTAAATCTGATCCAGCCTTCTTTATGATATGTTCTGCATAGAGATTGAAGAGATAGAGAAAATACATCCCTGTCTGACCCCTTTGCCAATTGGAAACCATTCTTTTTCTCTAAATTCTGTCCTAGTGGTAGCCTTTTGTCCAGAATATAGGTTACACAAACCAAAATGATCTGATGTTGTGGCACACCCATTTCTTTTGAAACCATCCATAGCTTTTCACGATCCACATAATCAAAAGCTTTGCTGTAATCTATGAAACACAAACTGATTTTCTTCTGAAATTCTCTTATATGCTCCAGTAACCAAAATAAATTGGCAATATGATATCTAGTGCCTCGTCCTTTTCTGAATCCAGCTTGAACATCTGGCAGTTCTCATTTCATATACGGTAACAATCTTTGTTGTAAGATTTAGAGTATAACTTCATTCACATAAGAAATTAATGCAGTGTTCCAAGGGCAGAGCTTTGGCGCATCTACTTAGTCGCCACTGGGAATTGCTCCCAGCTACAACTGATTCTTCATTCTTTTTTTGGGGGGGGGGGGGTTGGAGGATCCTGAGCCTCACTGGACCTCCTGGAGGGAGGTCTGGAGCAAGGGACTTGATTTGGGCCCTCCACTTGAGGCAACAAATGGGTGGAAGCCCTCCCAGAAGCAGGGAACAGAGAAGAACTGTTATGGCAGTTATTCTGAGTCTCTTCCATAACACTGATGAAGACATGCACCATAAGTACCTATGCAGCAACACTGAAGAATCTAATGACTTTTTAAAATAAGTCTTCAAAACAAGACAGAAAGGAGACGTGGGATTCCACCCCCCCTCCTTCAGAGTGAAGCGGCCAGGAAGAGATAAGAACTATGAAAAGAATGTTAAGATAAACACTTTCCGGGGCTAAGAGGGACTTTTGTTTGAGCTTCTACAAGAGAACTATAAATTTCTTCTTCTTCTTCTTCTTCTTCTTCAAGAAAGAAAGAAAGAAAGAAAGAAAGAAATATACAGAGTGAAACTCACCATCTTGCGACAATTCTTTGCGACATCACACTTTACTGCTTGGCCGCTGTGTGACAGAGTGTTGGACTAGATGGGCCATTGGCCTGATTCAACATTGGCTTCTCTTATGTTCTTATGAACAGCGTAGAAATGTACTCTGTTTAGTCTTTACCATAAAGCTTGTGTGAGAAACTGTTGACTGTGGAAGGGAGTCTTGAAAGAGACAGCTGATAAGTAATCTGCAGCGATGCTGGCTGTTGTTAGACTGAACTGAGACTGTCGTCATTCGATGCTCAGCACTCTCTGAAAAACATGCCAGACAATACAATTATAGAAAGCTCCATAGAACTGGATACGTTTCAACTATCTTGGGAGGAGATTTAGGCTGTGATTGTTGAATCAGTGAGCCAGGCAATCATAGAGGCTTTTGAACAGTTACTAGACCAAATGTCTTCAGCATTAAACCAAATCACTGATGAAAAGCATCAGCACCAAACCGTGCAAGAAGCAGATGAAACCTACAAGCATGCTGGCCCAAACCACAGTGAAAAAGAATTACAGTGTCCAATTGTGCAAGACACAGGACAATATTACAATCACGAGGAATTAATCTACGGTGAGAATCAAGAGGATTTCAGCAGTGAGAATAATAAAGGACTGTCAAATTCTGGAATCCTTAAAAGTACAAGGAGGAAAATTTACCAGAGGGAAGATGAAACAAACCTAGACATTGAACATAGATGGCAAATCATGGAAGGAAGCCTTTCTACATACAAGGAGAAGAGACATGGATCCAAGATTTTATTAAAAAGAAGAAATTATAAAAAGAAGGGGAGGGGAAATTAAGATATAAGAATGAGACCGGCTTAGAGATTGTGTTATAAGATTGGTCTGGAGAATTCCTATTTATGTTTGACTGATTAAGATGATCTAGAAAAAAATTATAGCCTATATTTAAAAAATTTAAGGAAAGATTAATTTCAAGGATAAGTGTCTATATGTTCATAAAAATGTAGCACACATTTAAAATACTAATAGGAAAATGAAACTAGTCTCTCAAATAGTTCAACCAAAAAAAAAATGAACTGTATAAGGAAAAAATCCGGTCTAGGGAACAATTATGACTGTTTATTAGAGTAAGATTGTTTAAGGCTGATAATTGATAACTACATAGAATATAAATTTATTAAGATGTTAAGGTTCATTAAAAAAAGATGTAATACATTTAATCTTAGCTTAGAATTTAATTATGAAACAGGAGAATGTTACTTAAATGCATTTTGTAGAAGATTATGGTAGAAGACTTAGACACAAAGCTAATTAGTAGAAAACATGTTAACCTATTGTGCTGCATAACTCAAAGAAGAATTATAGAAAAATAGTAATAGAATGTTAAGATTTTGTTTAAATAGTAAACATATTATGGTAGCAAGAGTGGCATTTAGACTTATATGTATGAGGTAACGTCAAGGGTATACTGTAACAGGTATTACTCTCATCAATGTTTGAATGTTTGTCATGTTCTGTCTGAAAATAATAAAAATCATTTTCACAAGAAAAAAAAATTAATGCAATGTTTCAATAGTTGCTGCAGTGTAGTGTTTCCTTTTTTTCAGAACTGGACTATAAATTCTGTGGGCCAGTCTATGAACCATTGTTTTGTTCTTCATATTTGTTGGCATACTCATGTTAAGTTTTTGATGGATTCTGTTTCTGTGGCTTGAATTAGCTCTATTGATATCCCATCTATTCCTGGTGATTTGTCTCTCCTTATTCTTTCAGTGCATCTTTCACTTTATTTTGTAAATTGCAGGTTTGGAAGGGAATTGTCATTCATCAACATCACATACAGCAACCACATGTGTGCCATTCTGTTGGATTGCAATGATTGGATGAGGGTTACTGATGCAAGATGGAAACACTGCATTTGTGGGAAGCCTTCATATAAGGATACACATACTGCCTGATTCAATGACTGTGGTATACACTCAGGTTCCAGTGTACATATGAAGCTCTCTGACTGAGTTCAGACTGGCAGTTTGGCCTGAGAGAGGCACATTTCAGAAACATTTTAAAAGCAGATTAAAGGGGTGGCTCACACAGGCACACCTGTCAGGCGTTCCCCAGCCGTACTCAACCCGTCTTGTAATGCTTCCCTCCCGAATTTAAAAAATACCAGGTGAAAGTGGTAGCAAACCCTGCAGAACGCATTCATCCT
The DNA here is from genome assembly GCA_029375565.1 of Gekko gecko. Lineage (NCBI taxonomy): Eukaryota > Metazoa > Chordata > Lepidosauria > Squamata > Gekkonidae > Gekko > Gekko gecko. Next base: position 116,623,237 of record JAPDNY010000007.1, read on the forward strand.
GCATTCATCCCGCTTCCCAGAATTGTGAACACAAACCAGCTGATCCGGTAGGATGCTCTTATGCGCTCATGCGGATATCATCAGATTACATTACAAAAAGCCGCTTACAGCCGCGGCTCTGCCAGGGGCAGGGCAACAGTGTGAACATTCCAGTGTGCCTCCTCCTTGGAATGCTCCCACATCAGTCGGTGTAGTGTGAAACGTATCCATATATTCCATAGAGATGTGCAGCTTGATTTTAGATTTCCCTGGTATTGAAATGAATGGGCCAGTTCCTGTAAATCGTGGAAATCTTTGGGTTGATGCTTGTAGCTTGGTTCAGCATCACATCAATCAACAGTAATAATAATAATCTGCAAAACTGAGACAAGCATGAAACATTGGCTTGCCAGTTGGTAATGCATTTTATAGAAGGGGTTAAGACACTGAGCTGCAGACTGGAGACTGGAAGGTCTGTAGTTCAACAGTTCAAGACCCGAGTGCCACACGATGGAGTGAGCTCCCGTCTCTGGCCTCAGCTCCTGCCAACCTAGCAAGAAATTGCAAGTAGATAAATAGGTACCACTTCAGTGGGAAGATAACACCATTACATGCACCTCGGCGTTTTGTCATGCCAGCCACATGACTACAGAAATTTCTTCAGACAACGCTGGCTCTTCGGCTTGGAAATGGAGATGAGCACCACCTTCTAGAGTCAGATTCAACAAGCTCTTGAGCAGGGGAAACCTTTACCTTTACTTTAATGCATTTTATACTTGTAATCTTGTCTTTCAATTTATACTCAATAAAGCTAAAGGTTAGATAACCATATAAATGATTGCATTGGTTTGTATTTCATAGATACGTTTTAAAAAATGCAATTACCTGCTAACATACTTTGTAAATTTGACTGCTGCAGGTGTTGGAGAGAACCTTACTGATCCATCTGTTATTAAACCTGAAGACAAACAGTGAGTATCTAATGTTACTTTGTCATACAGAATGTGACATGTTTAAAGTGATTCAATTAATGTACAATATTAGCTGTGATGCATATATGCATATTTTTACACGCTGCTGACAGTAACACTCTTTGCGTTTTTGTTAGTGGTACAGTGACCTATTTGTATCTCTTTAATGCACTCTTCTTGCAGCTAGGCTTAAAGGTCAGTAAGAAACTTCATAGTAGCGCTGAATTCAAATGTTGGCTACAAGTAGGGAGATTTTTTTTTCTTTGCTAAATAATTAGAACTGATATCCAGGTTGATTTCAGAAACAGATGCTGAGTTTAATATATAGATCTTATGCTCAGAGTAAAGCTGTATGTGGGTGCTGGGGGTACATGGATTACCCCTTGAACCTGAAGCACCTACAGTTTTTAAAATTAATGACAAATAACCTGGCCCATGAATTTGCATACATTCTCAAATGGATCCAAAAAGTCTGTGGGTTGAAGAAAAGCAAAGAATGGTGTAAAGATTGAAGCCATATCTACGCTTGCTTCTGATTAAGTCTTGATTAGCACATGTCTCTTTCTCAAGTGAGTGCATTTCAGGTGGCCATGATTATTGCTTGAAAAATAATCGAAGGTGACACCGAGCCCCAGAGGTCACACAAACAGGAATAACAAGCTTAGTTTATATGGTTGCCATTTGTTTGGGTTTAATTCCAGGGGGAAACATAGTGAAGACAATAAATATATCAAAATTGGAGATTGATGGGCAGATATATCCTTCTTAATTGTGAAATGCTGTGAGTAATTAACTGAGACCCTGCCGCTACCATCTATCCATCTCCTATAAAGCATGGAGGCAACTTTACAGTGCTCTCTTTGTGGTTGTGCAGTGTATCTCCTCTGTCCCGAAACCAGAGAAATACATTCCAATCTACTATTCCAAATAACATTACATTCTACATTACAATCTACTATTCCAAATAAGAAATAAAATAAAATAAAGAGGAGGTAAAGCCACTCTGGGAGATTGGTGAAAATACAGATGTAAGGACTGAATGTGAGATAAGTGAGATAAGAAACTAATGTCTCTGTTAAGTCCTGGGGGTTCCATTGTTCAGAGTGTTGTAATAACTAGTAGCCATTTCCCTTTCTAGTCTATTCCTGAAGTTCCTTTGCAATAAAACAGTTACTTTGAGGTCATCCATTGAATGTCCTGGAATACTGAAGTATTATCCTACAGGTTTCTCAGTATTGTGATTCTTGATGTCAGATACGTGTCCATTTATCCTTTGGCTTGGGGTCTGACCTGTTTGCCCTATGTAGAGAACTGAAGGGCATTGCTGGCATTTAATGGCGTATGCAATGCCATCTCAGGCTCATTCTAAAATTGTATATGATACTAAATTTAACTTAACTTCTGCAAGCATACCAATCATATGCGTGATGGCAGACCCTGAAAAAAGAAGGGGCCCCAGTCATGCATATAAAGCAGCTTAGACAAATCTCTTCCAGAAATGATGCTAAATGCATGCAGGGCTAGAAGATGAAAGATAATATTCATATTGACTACACACATATGTAACATTTGTACATTCCTTCTATAAGAATTCTTTAAAATAAGTGTAGCTGATGCTATAAATGAAGAATGCCAGCATTTTTCTGGATAAAGACTCAAATGATACCTCAAAGCATCTCTTGAGAAAAGTATTTGGGTGATTAGACTTGAATGACTCCATGGAGACTGCTTGTAAAGCGTCAGTCAGAAAGGCTGAATTCTACCACAATATTTTTGAAAATTTACAAATCGTCTGGGGAATTGGTTCTCACAAGCAGAAGGTCCCCCCTTCTTATGTAGCCCATAGGAGATCTCCTTAGCTTGTACAAGAACCAGTTTGGTCAGAGGATTCAAAAACCTCCATTCCATTACAAAACAGGTTATTCAGGAAAAAAAACCCCAAAAAACTGTACTTTTAACAATTTTGCACATCTTTTTTTAAATTTTATCTGTTTGCCAGCTTCTGTCTTTGGAAGGAATAATTATATGACAATTTTGTAAGAATTTGCTCTTTTCCCAATATTAGAATGGGATCCCCCCTCCCCACAGAGCATGGTATAGAAATAAAATTCACTTCCTTTGAACAGCAAACCTTCTTCTGTGATCATCTCCAGTACTAAGTAAATTCTTAAGAATAAAAGTGTGTTAATTAAAATTAATAAATATTGCTCTTAAAATCCGTTATCATTAGCCAGCAGTGATTCTAGATGTCTGGCAACCTATAGATATAGTTGCAAGTTTCTTAGATAGATTCCCAAATTCTCGTTAGTTAGCTCTGCTACGTTGCCCAGAAAGCATCACATTTGCAAAATGTAGGGTTGCAAATAAATATTGTGCACTGAAAATTGTGACACTATGTCTTGTCTGTATTGATGTATTCTGTAAATATCTGTAACCTTAAATAGGTAGTACTCTACTTACATAAGAACTGGCTTACCTAGTTTGCATATATCCCTAAATCAAACGTATTGGAACTTCTTTGTTTGCTGTACAAGAATTTATTTAAACGTAATGCATTTAATCCTTCCTCCAGTCCGTGAGCATAGAGGAAATCTGATGACTACTGATTTCTTGGCTAGGGGTGCAAGAAGAATATAGGCAGGGGAAAGAGTGTCATCCAGGTCAGTTGAACCCCAGTTGGCTAGTTTTCATGAAATTCTACAGGATTAAGACTGTTTGTAATCAGAATGAGCCACTGGCTCAGCAGTTAGAAATATGAAAGAGGACCAGGGGTCTTTTCGTAGAAAAAGAGCTGCAGGAGCTCATTAGCATATGGTATGCTAATGAGCTATTAGGCTATTAGCATACACCACGCCCCCTGACATCACCGGAAGTGATGTAAGAAGGGGAAGCAAAAGGGGGAGAGCATCTTCAAAAGCCTCCCCTTCCCTTCCCCAGCTGGCCTGGGTGGGGGAGCTAAGAGAGAAGGAGTTTAAAGTTGGGCCACAGAAGGAGGAAAGAGGGAAGGAAAAAGAGAGAGTAGAGAGAAGGAAAGAAGGAAGGAAAGAGGGAAAGAAAGAGAAGGAAAGAAGGAGGGAAAGAAAGAGAGGGAAGAAGAAGGGAAACGGAAAGGAGGAACAAAGAGAAGAGAAGAAGGTGGGAAAGAAAGAAAGAGAGAAGAGAAGAAGGAGGGAAAGAGGAAAAGGAGGGAATGAAAGAAATTTGGCGGCAATTCGGTCCCATTATATCCTATGGGCCATTGAAGTCAAAAAAGTTAGTTTTTCCCACCATAGAGAACAATGGAGGGAATGGGGGCAACCCGTTTGAGGGCCCATATAATTGGACCCCCTGGTCCAATGTTCTTGAAACTTGATGGGTATCTTGGGGAGAGGCTCCATCAGCTACCCTGTGAGTTTGGAGCCTCTCCCTACAACTCCCTCCCCTCCAGCCCCCAGAATATACCCTGTGTTTTCACCATTGACTTCAATGGCCCATAGGATATAATGGAGCTGAAATTGACATTCGGCTGTCTGAAAGACTCCGGGGATGCCAGCTGGGGGTGGGGCTTGGCTCCTGAGCTCCCTGAGCTGCACTCCGGTGCGCTCCCCCCCAGAAAGACCCCTGAAGAGGACTAAGGTTAAAGTAGGCACTGTATTTTCATGTAATGTACATAAACTACACCTTACTCTCATAAAGACGATAGTCTTCCCCAAGCCATCATTGGAATCCCATGCTGCTTAAGCTGCTTTGTCATGAGATCTTTCTCAGTGAAGTAGAGAAGATGCACAATATATATAGACATAACAACTAAGCACCATGCTTTCCCTTTTTAAAAATTAATGACTTAAAACACAGGCTTACAGGTTTATGAGTTTTTTGTAATTTCTTTCAGTGCTACAGGGGTCACATTTGGACCAGCAAACCTTGGGGAGGAAGCAATAAAAAATTTCATATCAAAGCATCACTGTAACTCCTGTTGCAGGAAACTCAGACTTCCAGGTATGCACAGGAAGATTTTTGCATATTTCTGAACAAACCAGTCCAAAGGTCAGTTTATTTCCAGATCTAAGATGGTTAGTGAATTTGACATACAGTCTGGATCATATTCTAGTTTCAATTTAGCTTCCAAGCTTTCAGATAAGAGGTAAAAATCTTCTAGCAACAAAAAATTACAAGAAACTCCACATGTGCTTTTTAAAACTACAGAATGTCAGCTCTGTATTCCCTTGGTCTGTTAACTCTTTAAAATATATAACATTGATCACATATTTAATTTCTGACCCAGAATCTTAGATGAGTTTTAAGGGGAGTAACCAAAGCAATAATTTCTAGTGCTGAATTAAGGACCCAAAGATCCACCTTAACCTTACTAGATCATTAATCTCAGCATAATTTGATTTTCTGACTCATCCCATCATTTTTGCATTTAACTACTCTTGGTTTAGGAGCTGCGGTGGCTCAAGTGGTTAAGACGCTGAACTGCAGGCTGTGGAAGGTCAGTAGTTCAGCAGTTCAAGACCCGGGTGCCGCATGACAAAGTGAGCTCCCGTCTCTAGTTCCAGTTCCTGCCAACCTAGCAGTTCGAAAGCAAGAAATTGCAAGTAGATAAATAGGTACCGCTTCGGTGGGAAGGTAACAGTGTTCCGTGCGCCTTGGCGTTTAGTCATGCCGGCCACATGACCACGGAAACGTCTTCGGACAGCGCTGGCTCTTCGGCTTTGAAACGGAGATGAGCACCGCAACCCTAGAGTCAGATTCGACTGGCTTTCGAGCAAGGGAACCTTTACCTTTACCTTTTACTCTTCATTTGCTAGAAGTGAGAGATTTTTTAAATAGTAAAATTATTTTACAGTTATTGTTGCCTTACAATCTTGGCAAAACTGTTAGCTGGATTGCGCGTTATTATGAATAATAACGAGGGGAATATGATTAATTATTAATAAGCAATTGGCTGCGAGAGCGAACACCTGTGTATACAGAGGTCAGCCCCGCCGGGAGGTGTTGGTAACAGACCAGGAGACTTTTGTAGTTGAAAAATAAAGTCTTTTACTGAAGTTCTGCACACACAAACAATTACACAAGCTCACACACAATTATTCAAGGCCTAAGAAATACAGAGAGAAATAAGCACATTTGCAATAGCAGGTAAATTGTTGGTGGGCAATACTTACTGGTCCCGTTGTGCAGAGTGTTCCTCAGGAAAAATGGAGGGGAAAGAAACTAAGAAAATGGGGGACCATGCGGCCTGACCGGCAGGTAATCACATGGGAACTCTGGCTGCAGACCAGAGTTTAAAGATGGAGGCAGGGGTTGGGGATAGCAAGCTGGACATAAGAGGGTCAAAGATTCGATAGGGGTCGTAGAGCAGAGAGAGGGTCAGTGGTCTGGCGTCTCCTTATAAGCAGGAGGGTGGGGGCTGGTTCCAGCCTCTGATCCTGCCTCTTGGTAGGTCCGTCCCTGAAAGCACCCTATTGGTTGGAAGATGTAGGGGAGGTGTGTGGAGGTGTGCCTGGGGGATGGTCAATACTGAGAGCTAGAAACTTGCTCATGTCTGACACCTGGTAGCAGCTAGGATGAGTCACCCGGCCGATTCTATTGTCTTCTTGATGGCATTAGCCAGGCTGCTGATGGCCATCAATCAGTTACTAGGCAACGATGAATAGACTCTGCCAGGGCTACGTGAGGTCTTGCAGGTGAGGGGGGAGGGAAAGAGGCTGCCTGCCTGATGTAGAAGGAACTCTCAATGGCGTTTTTGGAGTTCCTAGTCCTTGTATTTTATTAAGGCATGGAGCTGTGCTTAATGTATACTGGGTCTGTTCCATTTTCCTTCATGAGGAGCAGGCTGGTAACCTATGCTGGGCACTGGAGCTGCTGGAAAGGTCAGGAGAAGCGTCTCTTGCCTGGGTGCAGTCTCTGCTGGCATCTGGGTGGGTTACCATGTGGTTCAGTCCCTTATGCATACACTGGCACAGTTTATTATTTTATTACAGTCCATAAAGAGGCTCAAAAAGCCTTGCAGGGCAACAAAACCTCTGGTGCGACATAACTAGTTTGGTATTAAAATACAGCAAAGCAAAGAAATGGGTTTGACCTTGACACAGAGAGTAGTCCATCTTTCTGTGTTATACCTCTGAGGATGCCAGTCACAGCTACTGGCAAAATGTCAGGTCCTACAATGCCAAGACCACGGCCATACAACCTGGAAAATCTACAGCAGCTAATGAACTTCGGCCTTGAAAGCCTTCGACAACATAAAGAAATGGGTTGTCTACATGGGTTGTGTGTAAAGATGTTAAATAGCTATACCTTGTGAACATAAAGAACAACATAAAGAAATGGGTTGTGTGTAAAGATATTAAATAGCTATACCTTGTGAATTTAAGTGGTTTTACAGGCTCAGATGGTGGGATTTCTTCCCCATCACCTTCAGACAGGGCTGTGAGCTAAAAGAACTTTTGCACAGGGATTTTCATCTGAGACTTGAGTCAGTTCTCTGCTGATACAGAGTGCCTGCTTTCATTACCCTGGATCAGGTAGTCGGTAGACAGTGCATTATGTAACTCAGTAGACAAACTGTCACCCATAGTTCTCACTAGGTCCTGTGGTGAACATTGTCAGCCCAACACCACCTGATTCCTCCTAGGAAAGCCATGTTTTCATAGTTTTATCCACTAACCATGCACGTTGCAACAGACTCATCTCTCATGTGATCTTTAAGCATCCTACCTGATCCTCTCCAAGACTGCTGATGTGAAAACCACGAAGCAAGTTTTCACAACCGTCCGGAACAAACAAAGTCATATAAAAAATATTTGTACCCTAGGCTTTTAGACTGAATCAGGGAGGTGTGGAGATGCAATAAGCAGTCAGAAAACAGTTCAGCTGATTTTTTAGTACAGTTGTGATCGTTAAGTATGGTGGTGGAAGGTGTTTTCAAGTCGAAGCCAATTTATGGTGACCCCATTGGGCTTTCAAGGCAAGAGACATTCATTGCCTGCCTCTACATAGCAATGCTGGACTTCCCATCCAAGTTCTAACCAGGTTGGACCCTGCATAGCTTCTGAGATCTGATGAGATCAGGCTAGCCGGAGCCATCCAGGTCAGGGCATCGCTAAGTATAGTGTCCCTTAATCCTTTTCATACCATAAGATGACAATTTTAATGAGCTACACTAAAAATGGCAAAAACCACTGTAGTAACAAGTAAATGAAATCAACTCTGACTGTTCCCTGGAAGGCCAGATACTGAAGCTCAAATACTTTGCCCACCAAGTGAGAAGAGAGCACTCACTGGAGAAGACCTTGATGCTGGGAAAGACTGAAGGTCAAAGAAGAAGGGGATGGCAAAGAATGAGATGGTTAGACAGTGTTATCGATGCAACGAACATGAAATTAAGCAAACTCCAGAGCACGACGGAAGACAGGAGGGCCTAACATAATGTGGTCCATGGGGTCACAAAGAGTCGGACTCAACTGTGTGACTGAACAACAACAACAAGGCTTTGACAGAATATGACTGTTGTAGACACACTATTTGTTGGGAATGTATGTGTGTGTTGCAAGGTCTAATTCAGTCATTATATGGTTAATTTGTTTACCTTGTGTGCTATTGTTTAGACTGACCTGGAAGAGAAACCTGGCACAGAGCTAATGGGAAGAAAGCCCGGGAAATCTAAGTCTGTTTACTCACAATCATTGGCTAATGTAGTCAGGTGATTTCCTTGTAGTGGTCAAGAAGAAGAGGAATCTCCATTGTTGTTGTGAGACCATGTGGTCGGTCTGTTCTGTAGCTGTAGAGATGTAGCCTTAGGTCTTTGTTATTTTGTAGATTTCCTGTGTGTACTCTTCCCTTCGAAATAAAGATTTTTACACAGAAAGAAATGTCTCCTCTCCAGTGAAGCAAAGATCCGTTGCAAACTCTGAATATCTAAGTATTTTTGCAATTTTTTCCAACACTATTCAATAGTATTGACAGTTTTACTCTTCTACAAATCTCAGTGGTTTTTTAAAATTAATTTTCTTAAATTAGCCCATTAACTATCTCCCTCATCAATGATCATCACATTACTTTGCCACACCCACTATATTCCAAACCCATCAAACTACAAAATCAAATTTAATAAATAAAATAATTCTGAATGCTATCTCCCTGTATGCTTAGTTCTGTAGGAACAGTGCACAGGATAATTCTAGATCAGTCACCAGCCTAAGCCCAATGACTCAACAGTTAAAAAGGCAAACAAGTTTCTATTATGGTGTTCCCACTCCTCTGCTGTTCTTTGGAATAGGAGAAACAATTACAAAAAAAATTCTTCTCTATTATGTAGCAGATTGACTTAACATACCTTTCTGTTGTCAAGATCTGGCCCTTTGCATTTGATAAGCACTTGTGATCTGAATTTTCCCTGTTTTCTCTGTAGACTTGAAAAGAAATGACTATACACCTGGAAGATTCAATCCAGATTTTGAAGCTGAAACAGAAGCAATAGCAGCAGCAGCAGGAGGTGAAGCTGTTAAGAATAGCAATGATGATCCTTTGGAATATAATACACAATTGTGATTCAATGAATTTTCAGGCAGGCAAGATCTGTCTTTTCTTGAACATCTGAATCATTCCATAATTGTCTATAGGGTCAACTATAGGTGCCCAAATACTTCAGATACAGCTTTAGGCTAAGGAAATTTTTAAAAATCTACACGAAAAAGTGTATGTGAATAAACATCTTGTTGTAAAAGGAATGTTTTCAGTAAAATAATTTATTCTGAGACTATCAGATGCACCTGTGCTAGTAATTAAATTTATGTCTTGGAAATTTAGTTGCTAATAGAGCTGACTGGCAACTAAGAAAATTAGTAGTAAATATTAGTGTTTCGTAGAAGGAGCTGTTTGATTTTTGCTTGCCTTCTCTCACTGCTTGTATTTTCAAGATGAAGAATGGAGATCTTGTTTGCCTGGGCACACAATATCAATCCAAAATGGTCCATGATCCACTTCAAAACCGTGCTGGCTTCTATCCTCAAATATATCAATTCAACCAGCCACAGTAACCACAACTAAGTAACAAAAGTATATCCTATGGTTGCAATAGCACTAGCACAACAATAGAATGAACAATCACAGCAAATACTTCTGATAGATTATACAATAAAAATAGAACAATAGAATTTGAACCAAAGTTCTATCTCACATATAATGTTCTCAAAAACAAAAAAAGCATGACTCTTCTTTCTAATACTCTTTATGTGTATATTCTTATTGTGTATTAGAGTTCATAAATAATAAATAGGAATCTTCCTTTTTAATGCTGACATCCTTTCTAGACAATTTCCACATTTCAAGGTGAAACCTTCTTATAAGTAGATTCCGTAATTCAAAAACTGTAGAGAGTATACAATAAATTATATAATCATGAAACCCAGTACAAAAAACCTCAGGGTACCAAAGGTCACTAAGTATTCTATCCTCAGCCATGAAGCTTACAAGATAAACTTGATCCAGTCACTGACTCAGCCTAACCTACCTCACAGAGATGTTGTGAGGGTAAATGAGGAAGCGATAATCATTTATGTGGTTCAGAGCTCCAGTCCTTAGAGGAAGGGAGGGATGAAAATGTAAGAGACAGATAGATTCCCACTCTGCGGGTGCGTTCAGACGTGCCGTTTAGTCCACTTTCGGCACACTTCAGGAACGGATTTTATGTGCACATTCACACACCCAACATCTGCGCACCGTCCCCAGCCGTCACTTTCTGGATCAAACCCCCTTTAAAATGGAGTATTCTGATACCACTTACCCAAGTGGTGTTTTCCTGATTCTCCGGGTTCAAGCCGCACTTTTCTGATATCTGATCGCTCATAAAGCCACTTCCTGGTGCTTCAACCCCCTCCCCTCTGGAAAGCTGCCTCAGGCTTCTGCTTTTAGTACACCATTTTTTTTTATGCCTTGGCAGTGTGTGCTTGGGCGGAGCTCCGCTCCTAAGTTAATAAAGGAAAAGTTTAAATGGTGCCAAGTTTAAGCATTTAGACGAGTCCGGGATTCTCAGGGAGGCCAGTTTTGTGGTAAAAGTGTTCATTTAAAGTTTAAAGGGACATGTGGAAATCACTGTTCTGTGCACACACAAAAATTTTAACTCTAGAGATAGCTGCCTGTGCGCATGCTCAAACTGAGGGGGGGGGGAAACCCCACCTGCATGTAGAGGGTGAGGAGGTCAGTGTGATTGCGATTCTCCAGGTTAAAAAAAACAACAACGCATCGGGACCGAAGCAATCTAAACCATTCCAGCATGCTGTCTGAATGCATCCTGTCATGACTTTTACTTCTATAGACCTTTGTCAGCAATGTTTGCGTCTGTAGACTAATTCAAACACAGGATAAATTCAGATGGGGAGCTGCGTAGGTCTAAAGCAGCAGAGCAAAGTTTGAGTCCAGTGGCACCTTTGAGACCATCTAAAGAAGTGTGTATGCACATGAAAGAATAAAACTTAGTTGGTTTTAAAGGTACCACTGGATTCAAACTTCATTCTCAAACACAAGAGTTAGTGGTAAATCTGTAAATGCCTGTGAACTGCAGCAGATTTATTTCATTTATTTATAATTAGATTTGTATCCTGCCCGCCCCGCCATTTGGCAGGCTCAGAGCAGCTAACAGTATATATAAATTCACATTAAAACACCAATATTAAAACAAAATCACATTTGAATTATAAGAATATTCAATGCAGAACTATACTAAATGATAGCGATCTTCTATTATTATTTCCCAGTTTCTGGCTTAATTTCTTTGCAAAATCTCTCCACCACTGTGCTTCCCCCCTTCAGGAATCCACCCTGAATTATGCTTTACCCATAGGCTTGCCAACCTCCAGGTGGAGCCTGGAGATTACCTGGAAACTGATCTCCAGACTACATAAATCAGTCCCCCTGGGGAAAATAGACACTTTGGAGGGCATTATACCTTGCTGAGGTCCCTCCCCTCCCCTCCTCTCCCCTCCCAACAACCTGCCTTCCCTAGACTCCATCACCAAAGTTTCCAGGAATTTCCCAACCCACAGTTAACAACAATCTGCTTTACTTGTGATGTCCATAGGTCCTTGCATAGGACATTTGCCTACAGTAACTGGCCTTCTGAAATGAATGGGATTGAGCAGGTTGAGAAAGAAGTACTTTTATCCCTTTCTCACAATACAAGAACTCGTGGGCACTCCATGAAATTGCTGAGCAGTTGGGTTAGAACAGATAAAAGGAAGTACTTCTTCACCCAAAGAGTGATTAACATATGGAATTCACTGCCACAGGAGGTGGTGGCAGCTACAAGCATGGACAGTTTCAAGAGGGAATTAGATAAATATACGGAGCAGAAGTCCATCAGTGGCTATTAGCCACAGGGTATAGATGGGAACTCTCAGTCTGGGGCAGGTGATGCACTCTACTCTTGGTGCTGGAGGGGGCAGCAGTGAGAGGGCTTCTAGTGTTCTGGCCCCACTGCTGGACCTCCTGATGGCACCTGGTATTTTTGGCCGCTGTGTGACAGAGTGTTGGACTAGATGGGCCATTGGCCTGATTCAGCATTGGCTTCTCTTGTGTTCTTATGTTCTTATGTTATGTAAACAGGGCAGCATTTAGTAAGTAAACTTTTTCAAGGCAGTAACATAATGGGAGGAGCTGTTCTTGTGAAATGTCTGTCTTTCTCCAGACTTTTACAAGGGCAGGAATGTAGCAACTCTACCATGAGACAAAATGAATTTATGTACTTCATTTATGCCTCACCAATGGGAACCCAAAGTATTGTTTTGTTCTCCATTTTAGCTTCATGAATTGAACACTGGAATAGTGGAAATGAAAATGGACAGAAACATGAAGTAGTCTAGTTTTCTGAGGAACTCCTTGGCTTTTTAATATTAGTGTAAAATATGCAAACTGCTAGGTATAATATCTTAGGACAGTTTAACTGAATGGCAAGGCTTTAAGAACCATGATGTGAAGTAATGGAACAGGAAAGTACAGGAAAAAGGCCTATTCCCGTGTTTTCCACACTGATCCCACAAACCACACATTGATGAGTCTCAAGCCCCGTCACTACTATGTCTATATGAGATGGGAGACTCAGCATGGAGCTGGAAGGTTATTGAATTCTTAAACAACTGTGGTAGGTCCAAGTCCCAGCAATAGGGAGTACTTTTAATAAAGTGCTTTCTGTTTCAGGGGCTTCCCTCCATTACTCTCAGGAGCAATATCTTGGTTACTTTACTATGTTCAGCCAGTGGATATGCTTCCTTGTTGTGGTCACTGTTTGTTGCATGCTATTAGCTTTTGATTAGGGACAGAGTATCCAGTTTTTTGTATCATGTCCTCTTCACAGGGCACAAATTAGGAAGGGAATGTACTTTACTGGAATTTATATTAATGTAATATTGATTTCACCAAATCCACCTTTTCTGTATTTTTTATTTTTTAGAATGTGACAGTGGCACATCCATTTCTCTAAGTGGAGGCTTTCCCCAAAGCTGGATAAGGGGCTCATAGCAAGAAGGACTCATAGCCCTCTTTAATGGTTTACCTCCCTGCAGGCTAGGCACACATCTCATATCAGCTGGAAGATGAGAGGGAGCAGTTCAGTGACCTGAAGTCATGTGACTCGTTTTCTCATGAAATTTATCCTCCCACTACCGCCTCTTTATGATTGGACAGATCTAGTTTTCAAAGACAGGTCTGCCTCTATCATTTCTACTATCAGGTTTATCTTTGGTTAACATATCTACATCTGCTTGTTCTGCTGACATCAATACTAGATAGCACTATTGTGCCTTCAGTAACAGCAGAAGGAAAGGTGTTAGTCAAGTGACATTTCTCTTGGTCATAGTCATGATAAAGAAATGGCTTCTGCTGAAATAATAGAGGATGGTTCATAAGAACATAAGAGAAGCCAATGTTGGATCAGGCCAATGGCCCATCCAGTCCAACACTCTGTCACACAGAGGCCAAAAATACCAGATGCCATCAGGAGGTCCAGCAGTGGGGCCGGGACACTAGAAGCCCTCCCACTGTTGCCCCCCCAAGCATCAAGAATATAGTGCATCACTTGCCCCAGACTGAGAGTTCCTACCTTGTGGCTAATAGCCACTGATGGACCTCTGCTCCATATGTTTGTCTAATTGCTTCTTGAAGCCATCCATGCATGTAGCCATCACCACCTCCTGTGGCAGTGAATTCCATGTGTTAATCACTCTTTGGGTGAAGAAGTTCTTCCTTTTATCTGTTCTAACCCAACTGCTCAGCAATTTCATTGAGAGCCCATGAGTTCTTGTATTGTGAGAAAGGGAAATAAATACTTCTTTCTCAACCTGCTCTATCCCATGCATAATCTTATAAACCTCAATCATGTCACCACTCAGCCATCATTTCTCCAAGCGTAAAGAGCCCCAAGATCTTTAACCTTTCTTCATAGGGAAAGTGTTTCAACCCTTTTATCATTGTTGTTGCCCTTCTCTGCACTTTTTCCAATGCTGTAATATCCTTTTTGAGGTGTGGTGACCAGAACAGTACACAGTTCTCCAAGTGAGGTCGCACCATCGATTTATACAGGGGCATTATGATATTGGCTGATTTGTTTTCAATTCCCTTCCTAATAATCCCGAGCTTAGTGTTGGCCTTTTTTATTGCAGTCATACACTGTCTTGACATTTTCGTTGAGTTATCTAGTACAACTCCAAGATCTCTCTCTTGGTCAGTCTCTGCCAGTTCGGACCCCATCAACGTGTATTTATAGTTAGGATTTGCCCTTGCGGTTAATTGCTCTTTTTATGAATTTTTTGGATAGGGATCTATTTTTACTATATTTTATTTCTGTCAGCTTCTTCAAAGTCAAGGAGAGGTGAAAAAAAAAGAAGACTAAGCAAAAAAAAATTGTCTGTTCACTTCTGGATCCTTAGAATGCCTGATCAACTGATACATTTTAAAATAAACATTTTATTACAGATATCTCATAGGACTAACTTCTTTTCTCCTTGAAAGGAAATGTCTTCTGTAAAAGCTATACTTAACTTCCCATCACTTGGGGGAACAGAAGTGCAAAACATAAAGAATTACAGGAGCCCTGTTCCATGTTTAGTTTAGGAAATATAGTAATCCTAAAGTGCTTACATGATCTCTACATGTGGATATACAAGAGTGCCATTTAACTGAGATAAATATGCTTTGTACAGTAATAAATTCCAGACATGTTGAAGGCCCAGCCATTTAATAAACTTATAACAGTCAGTACAAAAAAAAAAAAAAATCTGGATTCTTAAATGGACAGTGCACTTCATATTTGAGAAATCAGTCTTACACCATCTCAGCACTTTCCCCTTTTCAGTCTTTTTCTTTACTTCCCCATTTCCTGCTAAGGTTGCCACATGAGGAGCATCAAAATAAGTAACACAATGTGAGACCAGAAGAATACAGATTTATATTAATGTAGTATGTCTGGCACCAGAACATATACGGTACATTAGGATATCTGTCTGATGATGTATTAAATAAAAGTTGCTTTTTGCAGTTATGGTGCCTATCTTCTTTTACATGAGTTTTTAAAAAATGAACAAGGAACAGTACCTTAAAATAAAGAACAGGTGGCAAAGCCTACTCCCTGTCATTTATGACATTTCAAAGGCTAACATGTTTGACAACTGAAATTACTATACATAGGAGATGGCACATTTCATGCAAATGTATTTAAGAAAATTACAGTATCATCTTTTAATATGAGAAGCAGACTTTTGTACACCGGAATAGAGTCTGCAGAGTGGACAAAAGGGAGCAGGTGCTTAAAGTCCTTACTGATCTGTTACTTATTTGCTTCAAGCAGTCTCTCCAGTGCCTTCTGTTCCCCTGCCCCCCATCCAGTATTCCAATACTCTCTGTGCAAGTGTAAGCATGTCTTCCCTGTGCTGGGAAGAATGA
Organism: Gekko gecko; assembly: GCA_029375565.1. Classification (NCBI taxonomy): domain Eukaryota; kingdom Metazoa; phylum Chordata; class Lepidosauria; order Squamata; family Gekkonidae; genus Gekko; species Gekko gecko. The sequence continues at coordinate 116,639,106 of JAPDNY010000007.1, forward strand.
CTTGGAGTCAAGGAAAGGGTTAAGCATCACACCTTCTCTGCTAAAAGGTATAGGGTAGGGGAGATTTATGATCAGGGCCATAATTTAGACCAGGGAAATGTTCAGGAGGTAAGAGTTAAACACTATCTTCAGCCAAGCCACTTTCCAGATCATATTAAAAATCTCACACAGCTGCTTTGATTTTAAAAAAGTGTGTGTGTGAGAGAGAGAATGGGGAGATCCTCTGTAGCTAGTTGCCAGCTGCATCTGTTCCTGGGTTGGTCAGATCTAGCCACAGTGATCTAGCCTTTGTTACATAGACTGGGCTTTTGCAATGTGGTCTGCTTGGGGCTACCCTTGAAGAATCTTCAGAAGCTGCAGCTAGTACAGAATCTTGAGGCTAGGCTGCTGCTAAGGGCCAGCTATCAAGAACATATGTTCTCAGTACTACAGTAATTACTGGCTACCAGTATGCTCCTGAGTCCAATTCAAGGTGGTGGTTTTGTCTTTAAAAGGCCTATATGGTTTGGGGCCACGATATCGGAAGGACTGTGTTCTCCTATACATTCCTACCCGGAAATAAAGGTTATGGCGAGATGACCTCCTGACTGTCCCGCTAATTAAAGATGCTCATTTGGTGGCTATACAAGAGAGGGCCTCTCCAAGGCAGCCCCACAATTATGGAACAACTCCCCAGGGAGGTGTGCCTGAACCTCTCATAGTTGATTTTCAGAAGGTAGTTGAAGACGGTTTTATTTAGCACTGCATTTTAATTGATTTAGCTTTTATTATTGACAGCCCCACTTGGAGTTTTTAAATTATGAGTTTAATGGGTTTTATAATAGTGTTTTTGTTGTGTATTTTATAATGTTGTATTTATATTGTAAGCCACATTGAGTTCAGCAAGGGAGCAAGGTGGCTAATAAATGTTTTAAATACACATAGGTAAGTGGTTTATAGACTCAGTGCATCATATTTTTGTTTCAGTAACTGAAATAAATTATAATGTACCTTGTCGTGAGAATAATGTGGCTGTACGTGGCTGTGTCTCCTTTTGGTTCATGTGTTCCCTGAGTGTTGCCAAAGGCAAAAGGTGTAAGCTTGGAAACCCCTAAACGCTGGCAGAGACCCTCAAGCAAAAGGTCTCTTCTTAAAATAAAACTTATCGTTATTAACAAGGGTTTACCAGGCAAGGTGGCTACTGCAAACACGTGTTAGGTGTAAACTAACCCTGTGTGAAATGTTTATCTGAACCTTTTCCCACCTCTGGGTTCTGAATGGTCTATGGTGTGTGCCCCTTACCAAGGCAAGGATATAAATGTTAACAGGTAGCTGGAATGCAACACAAGGTTACTTAAACAACAAAACTTACTTTATTAATACTTATCAAAGTTAAAAGAGGGCAAGACAGTTGCCCAGCCAGCAGTGCTGGGCTGCTGTCTAACACTGAAACAAAATACACAAGCACAGTACTTATTTCCTAAGAAAGAGATAGGCAGAGATTAAATACAACAAAGATTTCCCCATGCAGCAGAAGCTTCTGGACTGGCCCCCAGAGACCCGACAAGGACAGAATCTCCCTTGGGTCTCCAAGAGTCAGTGCCGGGATGAACCTGCTGGTCCCCTTTTATACAATCTTGGTCGCATACATTTTGATAGAGCTATTGAAATTATAAACTGCATCAATTGACAATAACTATTTTGATAATGTGGCCATCATGGCATAGGAGATGTTCCCACATTCCAGCAGCAGTCAGTTTACCATAATGCTTTAGCAAAACAATACAAGATAACACCTGAATTTCTAAATGACAAACACAGGAATGTGTTACTTTCAGGATGTCTTTTGTGTTCTTGGGGCCAGGTAGCCCGCTAGGCACCATCTTCTGGTGGGATGTGAGTTTTGGCATGTAGGCAACCTTTAGTATTGCAAAATATTCTGGCTCCCTTGACTTAATGGCTGGCTCATAGACATGTTTTATTTCTAAATAGTTTGGAATTCTTTATATCTATAAACAATGGAGGAGAATTTACATTCTGAGGAATGGAATGGAGACTCCTGTTCCTGTGTGTGTGTGTGACAGGTGATAGATACTTTTTGAGACAAAGGACTTGCAAAACATGTTGGGATGCTGCTTGCTGCTTGGAAGTTTACAGAAATGGAGAAAACACCATGATTTCTTTATAGAGTTAACTATATAAAATGGGTTTTACATTTTCTGAACCGTTTCATTTTTCTCACAACATACCTCAGATTAAAATCAGCCCCTCTGTTTTTGCCATTTTTTCCCTTTAAAAACACCAGAAAATGTAGAGAGGTTTTTTCTTGAGTGTTAACTTGATCATCAGTTTATATTTTTAAAACTATCTCACAGAAGCACTAGCCTTGTCACTGGTAACTGAGCATTCCCCCCCCTTTTCAGACTCTTTTCAAACATTCCTTATTGCTGTAAGATCTTTTTATCTTTTCTCTGCTGTATGGGTTCTGCCTTGAATCCCTCAAGAAGACACTTCAGTCCCCTAATTTACAGGAGCCCTCACAAGGAAGAAAAGCCTCAAAAAAACAAAAATGTTTTCCTATTCAGTATTTTCAACCATGTATAAAAGCTGTGGTAACAAAATTGAAAAAAGAGGGAGAAAGCTGCTTTGCTTTTTTAAAAATATTAACTGTTAGCATTAACTTTTTTTCTTCCTATGAGCATATGAAAATGAATTTTCACGCAGAATAGGTTGTGTCAAAGTATTTTTTTCTTACCAAGTTTTTTAAAAAGGTGAACTGCACATGCAACTCTCTCCCCCAGGTGCCACTATAGAATGGTTTTCAAATATTAGTTGTATTAAGATTTAAGCAGGGAGGTTGAAACCTCCTGTTTCTCAAGAGTATAATGGGACGGATTCAATGCATGGTGCCACCATGCCTCTGTCCACTTGCTGCTGAACAGAGTGAGCCACTAGGACTAAAAGTGGCCTTGAATTCCAGAGTCGTCCTGTTTTTAGCCTTTCTGCTGTAAAACCCTAATCTCTCTGAGTTCCTGCTAGCAAGATGCTGTTCTGTGATCCCAGCTACATACAGTTAACCTGCTGAAAGGATGCCAAGTATTGTCTGGCTCCAATGTGATGTAATCCAGACATTTTTAACCCTTTCCTTTCCAGCTGCATCACAGATAGCAGGCCAATCTGTTCCCTGGACTTGGCTCTCTTTCGGCCCTCTAACCTCCCCCCCATCATCTTGCATTCTGAATCACTGAACTTTATGATTTAACTCTCAGGATATGAAAACACATTGATCTGGTTACATTCCCACAAACTGCTTGTCTCCAAATGCACAGATCTCCTGTCCATGGTGGGCTCCACTGAACTTAGGCTCTGCCCATGGCCAGGGCAGCCCCAGCATCTTCAGGGTCCAGGCCCTGCCAAGAAACAGGAAAGAAAGGGCTGTGCAAGCCACGGCCCAGGGGAACATGCCTGGGACATTCCCAGAGCCAGTTGTGCCCACCACATGACACAGCAGGGAAGCAGGGCTCTGTAGCTGAACTGCACCTGCCGGCAAGCCCATGGTTGAGACCAGCAGCATCCCTCCCCTTCTTGGGCCTATACAGGCTGAGGAGGCCTTTTGAGGCAGTGATGAAGGACACAGTGTATACAGAGGAGGCCCACACTGGGAATGCAGTGTCCCCTAATGGCAACGCCCCACCGAGCCTCATTCCATATCATGAGACTTTAGATGAACCCAGAGACGTCCTGGTCCCAGGGGCTCCTTTAAAAGGCAGCCAAGGAGGAAGGGCCAGACCTCTGCCTTACTTGCTGGGAAAAGGTGTAGGCAAGGAGAGAAGGGCCTGGATGAGTTGTAGCCCTCCTCATCCCTCCAGTGACTGAGGCACCTCTGTGAGCCACCTCAAAAGGACACTGGAGATCATGGCGACTCTGGATTCCAACACTAGGGAGCCGAAGCCTGACATGTGCATAAACTCTTTCTCAATCATGGATGAGCCCTCTGGCTGGGTTTTATGGCAGGAGGTGCCCCAGCACCAGTAGTATGGTCATTTACAGCAAGGGACTTTTGCAATGAGAAGAGGCCAGCTGCACCATCCCTTTGTCTAGCCAGTGAGAGAAATCACATGTGTGACCCAGGCTTGGGAAGCCCAAGGGAATGTTTTGCTTCCCTGTTATCAGGAGCTGCTGCTTCTCTGCTTTTTGAGGGTCTGCAGTTCAGTCTGCATTTTCTGCATTTAACTGGCTTCTAAAAACAAATCATATCAAGGAAAATTATTCTTGTGAATTTTCAGAAGTTCCCTTCTATTTAAAATAAAAGGGCAGTGTCAATCCCCTCCCTAGTTCTGTCTGTAAGGCTGAGGGCAGCGGAAGGCCCAAGTTACCTTGATATTTTCAAAAATGGAGAGTAATTTTAGATGATACATTAGCAAGTCCAAAGGAGCCAAACTGAACGGCACACCTAGTAGATGGAGGGGATGTAATTAGGTATATACAAAGAGACTTCTCAGCATAGACTGTAAAAGGAAAAATAAGCTGAGGCATTCCAGCAATTGAGCTAATAATAAATATTATGTCTTAAGTTTTTTGACTGGTGCCCAATTAAGAAGACTGCCAATCTGTTAATTATTCTGGAATTGAATAATCATAGTATTGAAGTACTACTACAAAAGAAGCACAGAGACACAACTATATGATGTAATATACTCCTGCTGTTACTATATTGACCTGTTTAATGTGTGTTACTGTATGGTGTTACTACACTGACTTGTTGAATGTTATGGTGTTATATTAACCTGTTGATTACTGTTATGGCATTGATTTGCTGATATTGTATATGGTGATTATGTTTTGATTTCTTATATTCTTTGAGATAAATGGTTATTATTTTTTAGCGTCCAAATTCTCAGCTTATTTTTCCTTTTAGGGGGATGTAATTAGTTCAGTCTTTAAGGAGCATTTTCTACTAGATTGTCTTTCTACTATTGTCTTTCATATACTGATCTTCAACATATGCTTTGATTAGGCATGCCAGTAAAAGCGAGTTTAATTTATTTATTTATCTTTAAAAGAGGCTCAAGATGGTGTTTGCATACATGGGGTGGGGAGAAGCAGCAGTATAGCCTGCTATTGGTGAGGCACAGGGAACAGCACTTTCCAGGGGTTCTATCCATTATTAGAGTTATGGAATGATATGTTAATTTTGAGTTCCATAGTCAGTTACTTAGTGATTGGGTAGAGAAAACTCTTCAGACTCAATATTATTTTGTGGTGTTGGAGATATTTTAAGATTTCTGTACACCCACTTCTCTGGAAGTTAATCCTATTGAAATGGGTAGGATTTACTTCTGAGTAACACAGGAGTAGACTCTGTTCCTATTCACATTTTACTGAAAGTGAGTTTATGGGAATGCAAGAAGACAGACTGAACTCAACAGGAGATGGATGTGCACCAATGGGAGCTTGTATCTTATTTCATTTGACTATCAGGACCTTCCATTTCTACTAAGGCTAAATGCCACAAATTAAAGTGTAGATGTATATTTTAGTATTTAGCAGTTGAGGGTTCAAGAGTTGCAAGAAAACGCAAAAGGGAACATTCTACTGCCTATTAATTTGAACAAAAATATTGTCATGTAATGCTGGAGCAAAATAATCAGAGACCATTGGGCACAGCACTTTGCTCTATCTTCTGTTCTCCCACGCAAGCTTTGCTTTGTCTCAGAGATGTGCCTGAGCAAATCCTGGCATGGGCAGTGGTCAGGTAAAGAGGTTCTTCCTCAGGTTTTCAATAGTAGTTCACAGGAGAACATGTAAAGCAATTGGTAGACAATAATTTATGTGCTTCATTTGCATAATTAGGTTACCCAGCTCTGCAAACTTGAATATGGCAACCATACTCATTTGGGCCCCTGACGTGACCACAGGAAGGCTTCTCTTTTTTGCAGTAACTGAAATTAACAGGAGTTTCCTCCATTTAAACCAGTTCGAAGTCAATGCATAAGTTCAGAGGAGTAAAATGCTATTATGTATATTACCTTGTTTGACACAAAGAAAAAAATAAATAGGAAAGGGCCACTGTATGTGTGCATAAAATTAATCTAGGTAATAACTGTTATGTAAATAACACTCCCTGGAACCATTGGATAAGCCACTTCATGTGAAATTACACATTTTGTGACCACTTTGTTAAATTGGATACAACTCAGCTAGCGGGCAAATAAGTAGTGGTGTAAGAGTAACTATTTACATAAGTAGCCTTTTAGTCTTAATATATACTGCACAAATGAGGACCCTGTGGAGAATCTTAATTCATTTCTTACACTGAGTGACCATAATCACTGGAAACTGTAGCCATGTCAACAGCTACCATTGGGGGACTGGGGAGTGTTATGGTTTATGGGCTGTAGGGAATTATGCAAGGCAGCTAATTGCTACATGCCCTTTTGAGCATGCTTTCAGTCTGAAAAAGTTAACCCTTTGAATTTTAACCACCATTCTGGGGGTAATACTCATTTTTCATGCTCGCAGGATAACTGAATCCACCAAGCGTGTTGCTTACAATGACAGTGACTACACCACTATTACTAATATCACTCTTTAATAGACTATTCCAGAAACTGTTATAAGTACTGTTTATGTAAGCACCATTAATATGTTTCAGAGTACAGTACGGACAAAAAGAGGTTCCTGCATTGAGAAGCTTACAGAGGGGCAGATAGATGATGTTCTCAGTGGGCAGGGCTCTCCTTACCTAAGCAGGGAAGTCTACCCTCTGACAACATCTGTCTGCCCCCGTCTAAGCTTGCCAAGGCATGGTCCTTTTTTTTTGTCTGTGCTATTCTGTTTGTGGTACACTGCTGGGATTTATGATGGACCCTGTTACCAATGGACAGGGGAGAATACATGTGCATCTCTTGATCCCAAAGCAATGGATCCCAAATTTGTGCATACACAGGTACAATCTCGGGGGTGGACTTTCAGGTGAAAAAATTAAGGGGACAGAGGGAGACACTAACTTTATTGAACAAACATAACCTGAAATAAAGCAAGCAAGAAAAGGAAGGTACAGAAAATGCAATGAACTTTATCAAATTTTGGGGGATATGCCTAAGAGGCTAATCGCTGCTGTATTGAAAGATCTGCACTGTCTTTCCCTCAAGTTCCTTTACTGGGACTAAAACCAAATACCTGTGACAAGGTGGGACAATTTAAGCTTATCAAACATGCTACTGGAGGGTGACTCGGTTACTGAGGGAAACGGAAATATTTTTGGTGGGAAAATTCTGCCTGGGTGTTGGGAAAGAGACAAGGGTCTATCTTAGGAAGTTACTGGTATGGAGGAATGGAGGTATGATCCAAAATGTGTAGGTTTCACTACTAGAGCTGTCAAGCAACAGATTTCCAAAGATCGAAGTTGCATCAGGTAAAGGAAGAACACTCCTTTGACTCAGGATTTCAAGACCTTTGGGTATATATATAAACAGCTATGTTTCTTTGTGTTGGAACAAATCTAGGTTCCTAAGTTTCAAATATTGCCACGACTGAGAACAAGAGAAGAATATTGAATTTTAACTCTGAATACTCTATCTCCACACGGTGTTAATGAAGAAATAGATTGGTTATGTGTGTGACATATGATTACGACATCTGTTTGTATTGCTGTTACTATCAAATTTGGTTGTATTACATCAGTTCATTTTGTTGAACGTTTATTTACACACATATTTGAGGCCTTTCTTCTCCATCTTCCTCCTGTATCCTGAGACTGGTCACATGCCAAAAGAATCGCCCCCTTTCTGATTGCATCATCCCTTAGCCCCACGTACATGGATTATAACTTTTAGCACAACACACTTTCACTTGCTATGGGCACCAAATGGCAAAGAGAGAAAGGTAACCTTGCTTGGGGTCTTTTTAAATTTATGGACGATTTGATTTTAATCTTTATAAAAGGAAGAATATATATAATATAATGTGTTTATTAAGATATCCTTGAATACTTGTACAGACACAAATATATTACCAGGGCAGAAGGTATTTGAAAACGAGGCCTCTGTATTTTATCCCTGCCTTTAGTCACTGATATTTCTTATAAGTAACTCAAGATAGCTCTTTAACACATCTAATTTGTAATTAAATACATGTATTTGGTATATTCGATAATATTTATGTTATATGTTTTTAATTACTATTTGTCCCTTATATTTTTTGTAATGAGCCTTTTGGTTTCTTAATTCAACGTGTTTGGGTTAAGTTTTTCTTCCCCTCTTTTTGTTCCTGGGAGAATCCCAGTCTGGACACTGAGACTTGTGATACAGGGCATCTCCTCCAAAATGCTGGCATCTCACAGGTCACTCCTCTCACAGTGTGAAGGAAACCCATCTGCTGATCAAGAAGCAGGCACTGGCATGCCAGAGCATCACCTGATATGAACACTTGCTAGAAATCCACCTATGCCATGCTTGAGCATTTGGTGGAGCAGAAGAGAGCCCTGACTGCCTTGATCTCTGAGATCGGGGTAGTTCAGGAAGAAAGCTGGCTCAACCAGGACAACTGGTTGGCTATTTCTCAGACTTTGGGGGTTCTTAAGCCCTTTAGGAATCACATGTAGTTGCTCTTGTCTGACATGGAAAGTCTGGCTCTGGTCCCCATGATCCAAATGGCTCATGAGGATGTGGACACCTTTCTGGAGCCAGCTGCAGGATGTACAGTACACATGCTGGTGAAAAGGCTGCAAGATGGATTTGTGGACTGCCTTCGGCCTCTCATACAGAAGAAAGTCTACATGTTGGTGACCCATGCATCGAGGGCAGGATCACCAAGCTGACCAACTCATTTGCTGGAGAGAAGAGCTCTCCTGGTGAGTTCAGTGCATGCAGGCCAAGAGGGGCACATTGGCAAGAGCAGAGGAAGAGGGGGGCAAAAGCAACTCTGCTACTGTTCAACCCCCACCTCCCCTGCTAGGCAGCATATCCCCCCATGGCAGCCACCATGATGACCTTGGAGATGGAGCTCATTGGGTAGGTACTCATCCCCTCTGGGAGAGAGAGGTATTTGAGATAGGGTACAGCAGCTGCAACGGTGAGGGAGCCCTATGGAGTTGCAGACCACCAATCCTCTGAACTACTGGGCCATGAAGGAGGTGGTCTGGCCAGACCTGTCTGCTGTGGTCCTCTCATGCCCTCTGGTGAGTGTGGGTGACATTGTCAACTCTCATCGGTCATGCCTGCTCCCCAGGACAGTTGAGCAGGTGGTCTTCCTGAAGGTCAATGTGCCACTGTTCAACTGCCCAGTTCTGTATGTTGAGGGTAACTGAAGTGAGCAGGTGCTTCTGCCTGCATCCTCTCTCAGGCTGTGCTGGGAAATTGGGGCAAAATTTTATTCCCAAAATTAAAATATCACTTGGAAGAAGCAGGGCAGTTACCCAATTTGATTGGCACAGAACACCCCCCACCAATCCCTACTGCCATTCTGAATCCACCAAAATGCCTCAGTAGAATCCTGGTAGCAGCATAGCACGGGGGGATGTTAGAGGTGGTGCTCACAAGCTCACTCACAGAATTATCAGCCACCCCAAATCACATGCTGAAAGGAGCAGCACAAAACCTCTTCTTCATCTTGATGGAGATGAAAAGGATAGAGTAGGATAGAGACCTGTGTGCCAAACAGAAACCAGCAGAACCCCAGGAACATCACAAATAATGAAGCTACTTGTCTGAGTAATTCAGTAGTCTTTGCAGGGGTGGGAGGTGGGAAAAGGAGAGGCTGTGATGAAGGGCAACTGCAGCATTTAAGGCTCCTCCTCTGAGGTACTCATGGTGTGCATTGCAGACTGCTGAGAGAGGAGGATCAGGGTGGTCACCACTCCCTCCCTCTCACTTTTTGAGGCTTTCCCTGGGGAAATGGTGTGTAATGTTTCTCTGTGCTTTGCCCTTGGTTCTGGAAGAAAAACCCTACTGGGCTTCTGTGTATTGCCCTTGGTTCAGGTGGGCTTGCAAAAGTGCACCCCTACCTGTGCTTCAAAGCGCTCTGCTGGGCTTCTGTGTATTTCCCTTGCTTCTGCAAAAACAACAACACACAACCTGCTGGGATTCTCTGGTTTGACATTGGTTCTGTTGGGCTTGCACTGCCTCATTGGCACTGGGTTCTGCTGGGCTTTTCTGTTACATATTGGTTCTCTTGGGCTTGCAAGAGTATCCCCCTGCTTGATTTTGTTGTGCTGGGGTTCTCTGGTTTGACATTAATTCTGTTGGGCTTGCCACACTGGGTTCTGCTTTGGTTCTGTAGGCTTGTGTTGGTTCTTGGCATAGGAGGCATTGACCAGTGGTTGCTGCAGGCTTGCCTCTTTACTTTTACCCCACTGGAAAAAAGACTGCCCCCCACTGGAAACAATGGAAGATGGATGGGGGCCCATAAAATTGGACCCCCTGTTCCAATCTTTTTGAAACTTGGGAGTTCTTCTCAGGACAGGCACAAACAGCTCTGCTGCATAATTTATTCATTAGATAACAGCTCATGTATTCATCCATTAGGTATTATACCCAGGGGTCTTTTTGGGGGGAGAGCGCACCGGAGCACAGCTCCGGGAGCTCAGGAGCCAAGCCTGCCCCCAGCCAGCATCTGGGGGAGTCTTTCAGGCAGCCGAATGTCAATTTCAGCTCCATTATCCCCTATTCCCTCCATTGTTCTCTATGGTGGGAAAAAACCACCTGTTTGGGGGCCCATAGAATTGAACCCCCCTGGTCCAATGTTCTTGAACCTTGGTGGGCATCTTGGGAAGAGACTCCATCAGCTACCCTGTGAGTTTGGAGCCTCTCCCTCAAACCCCCTCCCCTCCAGCCCCCAGAATATAACCTATGTTTTCACCATTGACTTCAGTGGCCTATAGGATATAATGGGGCCGAATTGCCACTGAATTTCTTTCATTCCCTCCTTTCCCTCTTTCTTTTTCCTCTTTCCCTCTTTCTTCTCTTCTCTCTTTCTTTCTTTCCCACCTTCTTCTGTTCTCTTTTTTCCTCCTTTCCCTGTTTCCCTCCTTCTTCCCTCTCTTTCTTTCCCTCCCCTTTCCTTCTCTTTCTTTCCCTCTTTCCTTCCTTCTTTCCTTCTCTCTACTCTCTCTCTTTCCTTCCCTCTTTCCTCCTTCTGTGGCCCAACTCTCATGAGAAGGAGTTTAAACTTTAAACCCCTTCTCTCTTAGCTCCCCCACCCAGACCAGCTGGGGAAGGGAAGGGGAGGCTTTTGAAGATGTCTCCCCCCCCTTTTGCTTCCCCTTCTGACATCACTTCCAGTGATATCAGGGGGCATGACATATGCTAATAGCCCAATAGCTCATTAGCATACCATATGCTAATGAGCTCCTGCAGCTGTTTTTCTACAAAAAGACCCCTGGTTATACCTGACCTGGATGGCCCAGGCCAGGCCGATCTCTTCAGATCAGGAAGCTAAGCAGAGTTGACCCTGGTTAGTAGTTGTATTGGAGTACCGGAGTTGCTACAGAGAGGCAGGTGATGGCAAACCACCTCTGAATATCTCTTGCCTAGAAACCCCTATGGGGTCACTATAAGCCAGCTGCAACTTGATAGTAGAACAACAACAACAAAACCCTCAATCATTTAATTAATTTCCAGGGTAGCCCACTGAGGCAAAATACGATCCAGATTTAGTCATCATGAAGAAGTCCATTTTATACAAGCAAAAAATAATTTCAGAATACAACGGGAAAGGTTGACTGTGTCCGAGAAGGCTGCGGCTATTTATTATTATATTAAATAACTAGGAGTAAGGCCCGTTGTGGAAATAAATACAATGGGCTCTAGAAAGAGGCTCTGGGAGAGTGCCCTGGCTTTGGGCACACAGTGTGAATTTGCTGTGGTGACCTCAGCAGGGTATAATGACAGAGACCACCATTTTCTCCAGAGGAACTGATCTCTGCTACCTGAAGAGCAGTTGTAGTTTTGAGTGATCTCCAGCCCTCACCTTGAGATTGGCAACAATTGTTACCCAGGAGGAAATGGCTGGTTTGAAGGGTGGAGTCTATGGCATTCTACGTGCCTGATTTCCAATCCCTCCTCAAACCCCACCCTCTCCAGGTTCCACCCCTCAAATCCCCAGGAATTTGCCAACCTGGAGTTGGCAACCCCATCTCCTTCCCAGCTAACCATCAACCTACTGTTATCTTCCCCTCTGACTTCAGCTGACTTCTGCCCTTTCTCCTGCAGAGCAGTTGTAATTCTGAGTGGTCTCCAGCCCTCACCTGGAGATTGGCAACAATGGTTCCCCATGAGGGACTGGCTGGTTTGGAGGGTGGAGTCTATGGCATTGTACCTGTCTGAGACCCCACGCCTCCTCAAACCTCACCATCTCCAGGCTCTATCCCTCAAATATCCAGAAATTTCCCAATCTGTAGTTGGCAACCCTATCTCCCTCCCAGCCAATTGTCAACCTACCATTATCTGGCCCCTGACTTCAGCTTTCCATCTCTTCCCCCCTCCCTCCTGGAGAGCAGTTGTAATTCTGATTGATCTCCAGCCCACACCTGAAGATTGGCAACAATGGTTCCCCAGGATGGAATGGCTAGTTTGATGGGTGAAGTCTATGGCATTGTACCTGTCTGAGGTCCCACCCCTCCTGAAACCTCACCCACTTCAGGCTCCATCCCTCAAATCTCCAGGAATTTCCCATCTGGAGTTGGCAACCCTATCAGGACTGGCCCCAATGAGTTTTCTCTCAAAGGCCAAAACAGGTGACAGGACCAAGCTTGGTTGCCTACCAACAGGCACTGAGGGGAAAGTAGGGTTGCCAGCTCTAAGTAGGGAAATACCGGGAGATTTGGGGGGTGGATCCTGTAGAGGGCAGCATTGGGAGGGGGGTGGAAGGACTCAGCAGGGTATAATGCCATAGGGTCTACCCTCCAAAGCAGCCATTTTCTCCAGGGGAACTGATCTTGGTCATCTGGAGATAAATTGTAACAGCAGGAGATCTCCATCTGGAGATTGGCAACCCTAGGGGAAAGACAGCTGCACAGCAGGGGGTGGAAGAGAATGGTTTGATGGCCACTGGGCCAAGATTGGCAACAATAGTTCCCCAGAAGAAAATGGCTGGTTTGGAGGGTGGAGTCTATGGCACTGTACCTGTCTGAGGTCCCACCCCTCCTCAAACCTCACCCTCTCTGGGCTCCATCCCTCACATCTCCAGGAATTTCCATACCTATAGTTGGCAACTTTACCTCATCCCCTCTCAAGCAGCCTCTTCCTAGGCAAAATTCTGCCTTTCTCATTAGCGGGGAGCAAAGCAGTTTACTTCATTCTTTTTGGCTTTGTGATCTGTACAGCAACCCTGTAAGGCAGGTTAGGCAGAAAGTCTCCGGATGGTCCAAAATCACCCAGGCAGTTTCCATAGGGATGCTCCTGCTGAACAGGAACAAGCAGCCAGGCCTAGGGTTGCCATTGCCAACAAAGACAAATTGATGCAAAGCAGGATGGAGAAGTCTCCATATCTCTATTTTGCCTTCAATTGGTTTTGATGCCAGCAGAGTGAGAAAATGCCAGAGGCTCTGGGTGGGTGCCCTATGGTAAATGCACCAAACAATTCCTAAAGATTTTCCACTGTGTTGATAAATCATTTTCTACACTCACAGTGTCCCCTGCCAGAATTAGTACCAGAGCTTTTTTTGCCTTGTGGTATTCTGCTTGTGGTGTGACCTGCCTTTTTTGTGGTGTGGCATGGTTGTGTTATTGGGTTTGTTTCTTTTGAAGGGGAAGTGTTGTGAGTGAGGACATATTTCACCTCAGAATACAACAGGTTGCATAAACAACTGACAATTCCAACTGTCTTGCGGGGGGGGGAGTTTGAGGTGTGAAATGGAGTGAAGTCCAATCAGCTTCTGTATGCAAATGAGCTTGAAATGCTGGCCCAATCAGAGAAGAGTGGCCTAGGTTGCAGTGGGTGGGAGAGAACTCAGGCAACGCAGCTAGTGGATAGGGACAGATTCTGAGCGACATACCAGGGAGCGAATTGATTTTTCCAAGCATAGAATCTTGCCAGACCGCTACCCTTTTATTTAATAGGACAGGATAGTGATATTGTCATTTGCTCTGACATGGATGGTCTAAGCTAGCCCAATATTGTCAGATCTCAGAAGCTAAACAAGGTCAACACTGATTAGTACTTGGAAGGGAGACCACCAGGGTAGCCCCAAGTTGCTATGCAGAGGCAGTCAATGGCAAACTGTTTCTGTATGTCTCTTGCCTTGAAAATCAAGTTGACAGTAAGTTGATGGCACCTTACACATGCACAATATTCTCATTTATAGCACACCTACTCAGACACCATATCATGTGGCTTACAAACCAGATCTTGCATACCATCATTTAATGAAATATTATCGAAAACATAATAATACGCAATAATACAATTTTAAAAATTTCTACCTCCCACATAGCGTGTGTGACCTTTCCTGGACAAATGGTCTTGCCACTGTGGTACATGCCGTGGTGACATCTAGATTAGTTTAATGCAATGCACTATACATGGGGCTGCCCTTAAAGAGTATGAGAAAGCTACAGCTGGCACTGAATGCTGACAGGAGTGGGTCATAGGGATCATCTCACTGCAGGCTCGAGCCACATACATTGGCTTCCAGTCAGCTTCTGGGTCCAACTGAAGGTGTTACCATTAACCTTTCAAGCCCTAAACAGCTTTGGACCAACATATCTTAAGGACCGTCTACTCCCATATGAACCTTCCCATCCACTCTTGTCATCTTCTGGGACCCTTCTTTGGATCCCCTTGCCATCTGAGGCTAGATGGGTGGGAACCTAAGAAATGGCACCAAAATGATGGAATTCACTCCCCAGGAGCTTCATCTGTCCACCTCAATTTCTGCCTTTCACCAGGAGGTGAAGACTTAATTGTTTTTGTTTGGCACTCTTGTCATTGATTCCTGTTTGTGTTTTAAGTGTTTATGTGTTTATTTAATACTTGTTTTAATTGGTTTTATAGTATCTTTAAAAAAACCTATTTTAATGATTTTGATTGTTCACTGCCTTTGGGATCCTAAGTTGGGGGGAGTGACATAAAATGTTTGCAATAAATAAAATAACTTGCAATAGTCCTCCTCTCAAGACTTACCTGCAAAGAAAAATCTTATGTTTTCCCCAAAGTGTAAGAAGGTTGGGATCAAGGAGCATCTCTTGAAGCAGCATCGTGCTAAAGGATACAGACTGCCACTTAAAAGACTCAACACATTTATCCATCCATGTGGGTAGGATTTGAGCAGGACCTTTCTTAAAGGACTCAAATGAAAGGTGTTTCTTGACCATGCTGTGTGGTACTTTCCATGGGTAAGTATAAGAAAAGAATCCAGATTTTGTGATTCATGATTCCAGGCCATACATATTTTATTCCATAGTTCAAATATTGTTGGTAGGTATTTTGTCAGTTATGCAGAAAAGATATACTATGCCTTTAGTCAGCAGCACACGTTAGCCAGAATGCATAAGGAACCAGTAAAAATATATATCTTTTGCCATCAAGTCATAGCTGACTT
Source organism: Gekko gecko (assembly GCA_029375565.1). Taxonomy (NCBI): domain Eukaryota; kingdom Metazoa; phylum Chordata; class Lepidosauria; order Squamata; family Gekkonidae; genus Gekko; species Gekko gecko. Next base: position 116,654,626 of record JAPDNY010000007.1, read on the forward strand.
ATGGCGACCAATGCTCCCTCTAAGCTGTGGAGTCTTGTGAGCAAAAATTCTACTTTGTGAGCTACTGGCATTAAAGTTGTGAGTGAGCGATTTGGCTACTGCATAAATTAGTTTGCTCTGGAGCCATCCTTCCTGAGCTAAGACAAAAATGTGTGAGCCGGAGGCTAAAAAGCTGTGAGCTATCTCACACTAACTTAGCTTAGAGAGAACACTGATGGCGACCCCACTGGGTTTTCAAGGCAAGAGACGTTTAGAGGCGGTTTGCCATTGCCTGTCTCCACGTTGTGATCCTGACATTCCTTAGAGGGCTCCCATCCAAACACTAGCCAGGGCTGACCCTGCTTATCTTCTGGGATCTGATGAGATCAGGCTAGCCTGGGCTATCTAGGTCAGTAAATATAGCTGCATATATTTAGCAATCAGATGACTTAGGCAACAGCATCAACCATACTTACCTAGAAGTAACTTCCAATAAAACCAAAGTTAGAGTTAGAAGAGTAAGAGTTAATAAGCATCCAATTTTTTTTCCAGGTTCATTTTTTATTTTTAAAGACAAACAAAATATAAAATGAGAGTATCCATTGCCTCCTTAAATTACTTGTTTACAAGCCTCATACCTTAAACAAACAATTATTCCTATATATTTGACCTGGTATGGTTATATGTGTCTCTTGCAAAGATTTGGAAATCAAGTGTTTGTCTCTTTAAGATAGATTGTGGGTCTGTGTATTTTTGGTTGAGGTATTTGTATTCTAGTGAATATAACATTATAATCCACAATACGAAAATTCGTGTTGGTGGGCTTTTTTTAGAGCACTTAATTCCCACATGTGATAAATAGATAAATAGATCTATGTGTAATTAGGCGAGCACTTAAAACAATTACTAAGTTACAGAATTACTAAACAGATCAAGTGCACAATGTGAAAGGTCAGTTGGTTTTACTGGAAATGTCTGTAGTTTTCTAGCATAAAAAGTTGAATAAATATGTGTGAGTGTTAAGTGCCATCGAGTCGCTCCTGGCTTATGGCAACCCTATGAAGTAACGGCCTCCAGAATGTCCTGTTGTTAACAGTCTTGCTCAGGCTTTATGAACGGCGGGCCGTGGCTTCTTTTACTGAGTCCATCCTTCTCATGTTGGGTCTTCCTCTTTTCCTGCTGCCTTCCACTTTTCCTAGCATTACTGTCTTTTTTAGTTACTCTGGTCTTTTCGTAACGTGAGCAAAGTATGATAGCCTCAATTTAGTCATTTTAACTTCTAGGGAAAGTTCAGGCTTGATTTGGTCTAGAATACATTTATTTGTCTTTTTGGTAATCTGTGGTATCTGTAAAAATTTCCTCTAACAACACATTTTAAATGAATCAACTTTCTTACTGTAACCTTTTTTCACTGTCCAATTTTCACACCCATACATGGTCATGGGGAATACTGTGGTATGAATTATCTTGCTCTTTGTCACCAGTGACACATCCTTATACTTAAGAACTTTTTCTAGCTCTTTTGTGGCTGCCCTTCCCAGTCTCAATCTCCTGCTGCTTTCTTGGTTGCAGTCTCCCTTTTGGTTGGTTATTGAGCCAAGGAATAGAAAATCTTTAATCATTTCAATTTCTTCATTGTCAGCCTTAAAGCTGTGCAATTCCCCAGGAGTCATTAGTTTTGTCTTCTTGATGTTCAGTTGTAATCCTGCTTTGGCTTTAATTGAATAAATAGTTCTCTGTTAATGCAGAGAATTCAAGATGGAGCAGATCTATTCTCTCTTGCTCCGGATTGCAAGACTAGATCTAATGGGTGGAAATTACAAGGGAGTCATTACCAGCTAAATATCAGGAGAAACTTCCTAACTGTAAGAGTGGTTGAGCAGTGGAACAGACTCCCTCGGGAGGTGGTGGATGCTCCTTCGCTGGATGTTTTCAAGCGGAGGCTGGACGACCATCTTTCAGGTATGTTGTAGGGCTGTCTTTCGGCTATGCTCCTGCAGAGTGCAGGGGTTGGACTAGATGACCTGCAAGGTCCCTTCCAACTCTAACATTCAATGATTCTATGATTCTAAGAGAATTTTAGTTCCAGAATCTAATCCAAAAGCTCCAGCTGGTCTGGCTGTTCAGCAGATATCTTGATTTTGCTAGCACTTTTGTGCCACTTTGAATGTTAGCACTTAAGGTTCAGTCTTGGCTGAGATTCTAATTGTCTCAACTCTCCTGCATTTAAATAGAGGTGTTTGAGGTCATTTTATCCACACCTCTCAATACAGCTTAAGTATTGCACGAGTTCTGAATTCCATTTTGACAGCCCTATTAACCTTCAACAGCCTATAAATACATTCCCCGTGCATGATGTGTTATAAAACAAACTTCTTAATGAGAACTGACAGAAGCATAAATGCTACTTTCTGAGAGTAAATATCCTAGTTTTTAACAGGAGGTTCCAAACGACCTCCCTTTCCCCTCTCTTTCTGTGGCCATATACTGATCAAAGAAATGGGTAAAGGGATTTTATGGTATGATAAAAAGAGGTTTATTGGATGATAAAAGAACATTCATACAACATTATCTTGCCATTGTCTTTGGGGATAACTAAAACAGACCTGGCTACAATAATCCAGAGGTATTTTCTACGAACTAGCATCCCACCACCACTGATATTGGCTGGTATTGCCCTCATTGATATTGCCTCAAGCAATGCAGAATTTCTCACGCAGGTATATATTTACTTGTATAAAGGTAAAGGTAAAGGTTCCCTTGCTCGAAAGCCAGTCGAATCTGACTCTAGGGTTGCGGTGCTCATCTCCGTTTCAAAGCCGAAGAGCCAGCGCTGTCCGAAGACGTTTCCGTGGTCATGTGGCCGGCATGACTAAACACCAAGGCGCACGGAACGCTGTTACCTTCCCACCGAAGTGGTCCCTATTTATCTACTTGCAATTTCTTGCTTTCGAACTGCTAGGTTGGCAGGAGCTGGAGCTAGAGACAGGAGCTCACCCCGTCATGCGGCACCCGGGTCTCGAACTGCTGAACTACTGACCTTCCACAGCCTGCAGTTCAGCGTCTTAACCACTTGAGCCACCGCAGCTCCATTTACTTGTATATTTACTGATAAATATGTATCAATTCCAGGAGGAGTTGTAAGGTGGTCATGTGCCTGAATAAACTGAAGTCAGTGAAATTCAGAAAAGTACTTCTACCCATGGAACACTGATTTTCACAGTCACTGAGTGGTAGGGATCTATTATTTGTACATTGCCTGAAGGTTTTCATTGAATTCCAACTGTGTTTTGGACAAACTGCTGAAAACCTAGCTTCTTGAAACCATGCTTTGTGTGAATCCATGGTTTGTGATAACATTCCACCCTATATATCTAGTCAAAGCAATTGGCCATAGCTATTAGCACCAGTGGAGTTCATGCAGGATAAGCAATATGTAAGGAATCTTATCATTTCTGTCCTGAGTGCCAAAAGTCCATGCTGTTCCAGCAATAACCAAACAGGCTGACCCACATCTCAGGCTTGAACTTCAATGCCCGGAGTTTGAAACTCATAGTTCCTAAGAGAAGCTGGATTAATATGCTGTGATCCCATGCTGACTCCATCAATGCCTCCCTATGAACATCCCCCATTATCTGAAGAGCTCTGTTAACTAAACCTATTATCTTTCCCCCCCTGGTTTTTCAAGTTGAGAGAGGGAAAGCAACTTCTTTAATGGCCCACAGATTGATGATTAACATTTTACATGTCCCTGCTGGTAAGTAAAAGAACTGCTTTGTGGACAGTGAAAATGCCTTTGAGAAGGAAGCGGGAGTCAACTTGCTTTATTAAGTTGTGCTGCTTCATTAATCACCATCTTTTTTATTGCAGCGCTTCCAGCCAAATCCACTGTGACTCCCTGGAATGGGTTAGATCAAAACCAAGTGCTCTTAATGCACCTTTGACATCTGGCCTAGCAGCTGGCTATCTGCTACATAGCTCTCAAGAACCGTGAAGAGCTATGTTCACTGTGACCATTCTAGCCCTTCTGATTTAAAGCTACTGCAGAGGGCAATGAATTACCTTAAAGGAGCCTTTCTATAAAACCCCTAAGTTTTATGCCAGACCCCTGCCGGCCTCACTACTTTGTGAGCATGAACAATCAGACAATTGAACTGATTTGACTTTGCCGCTCCTGGAGTTTCATTGCCTTTAACCTGGGGATGTAATGATGGCAATGCTATGCTAAGTGCCTTTCTTACAAGGGGTGTCAGATCAAGTAGAGCAACCATTCTTGTTAGTTGAAAACTGTGGTGATTTGCAGCGATAGGGAAAATAGATGGAGCCTGATTAACTTAGATTGGAATGTAGCTTATTTTCATTTAAGGCTTTTGGAGTTTGGAAGTGTCCTGATTATCTTCCTTAATTGTCTGCTCATTACAAGGCAAGATTGTTGTAAAATTCTTTAAACTTCTGGGTCAGCTTTTCTGCTGTGCTACTGTTAATGGGGGCCACCACACGGCACAAGGAATCCACTTATAGAGAATAGGCTCATTGATCCTGGGTGTTGGAAACAGCAGAGGGAAATCCATCAATCCTGTCTCAAGACTTTGATGAAAATGTGCTTGTAATTATGTATCTATCACTTCAAGCTAAGATTATGAATATCAAACTAGAGGGTACTTTTGTGAAAGGCAGCTAAAAGTGAAAGAGGTAACACACAGGGCAAGCTTGTGTAGTTTTCCCATTGCTGCTGGTATAATGCAGTGCTAACAGGGCTTCTACATGGCAGGTTTTCTTGTAGTTTCCCTGACCCAGTTCCCTGGCAGCAGCCATTCTCGATCCCCCCTTCACCGTCCACCAGGGCTTTTAAAGTTTTGTAAATCAACAATGGAATATTATTATAATGTTATGACGATCTGTGTATCATGTTTTCCAATTCCCAGCTTTCATTTTTTAAAGTAAGTCTCTATCCTCTTTCATTATGTCTCAGCAATGAAAGAGTCTAATGACATACTTTTTTAAAAAAAGAGAGGGAGAGCGCTGCGAATTCAATATCCTGTCTAGGTCTTAAAGCCAATAGGCTGTTCAACCAGAGAAAGACAGCAATATAACAAAAAAGTTATTGCTGTTCACTATGTATTAAAAATGTTCAAATGTAGCTATATATTTGCACACATCTAATATCATATTAAAACCCAGGTCTGCTAATAGAGTCATTAAATAATAGTTAGAAGAGCTAACAGGCTTCTTATTCAGCTAGGACTCAGATATTTTCTTCTCAGATCCAATAGATTACACAGAAAAAATAAATGCTCAGTAGCTTCTACCAAAGACATATCACAGATACAAAAACTCTAGACCCCCTTTCTTGGCCTGTAGATCATCCATATTAAACAGCAAGAGGAAGTGAATTCATTCTTGCAAGAAAAAAAATCCTCTGATAGCATGGTAGTACAATATTATAGAAATAATATGGTAACTGATATTGATTAAAGTATGAATATCTAAGAGAAGAAGAAGAGGAGGAGAGAAGAGATTGGATTTATACCCCGCCCTTCACTTGGAGTCTCAAAGCACCTTATAAACTCCTTTCCCTTCCCCTCCCCACAACAGACATCCTGTGAGGTAGGTGGGGCTGAGAGAACTCCAACACAAGCTGCTCTTTCAGGAACAGCTGTGGCAGAGTTTGTGACTGACCCAAGGTCACATCAGCAGGTGCAAGTGGAGGAGTGGGGAATTAAACCCGGTTCTCCCAGATTAGAGTCAGCACACTTAACCACTACACCAAACTGGGTGGACATATGCACCACTTCCTTTCCTGAAGACCATGCCATTCTTCCACCACAAGGAGGCTACTAACCAAACTATAAGTACCAGTCTTCCCTAAGGCCAAAAGAGAGACACAATCCAAATCAAGTGATTTAAACTTATCTATGAGCAGGTCAACCCATTCAGGTTTAAAAGAATCTAATACTGACAGTCAGGGCTATTTTGGGGCAGGGACTACAGGAACGGAGTTCCGGCCGGCTCCTGATTTGGCCACGCCCAGCAGGGACTCATTAGCATAATAGGCCACACCCAACAGCAGAAACTCATTACGATTGGCTACATTAGGGGCGTGTGGCCTAACATGCAAAGGAATTCCTGCTACAAAAAAAGCCCTGGGTTTTGACAACAAACAAGGTAAACAGAATAAGAAGCAAAAAGTGGGTGTGGCTGGATGGCCCCACTTCTGGTAACATGGGGGTGTGGCCTAATATGCTAACGAACTGTGCTGTCAGGGGTGTGGACTAATATGCTAATGAGTTTCTGCTGGGCTTTTTCTACAAAAAAAGCCCTGCTGACAGTGAAACCAGTCTCAGACAAGCCTTTTATTGGCATATACATGAAGATACAGTAATCTAAATACAAAATCCATGCAGAGTAAAATTAGAATTGCAGAATAACTTCATAGAGTAACATCATAATAAGAGTTGCATCATAATAAAACCTAATTCATAGTATCACTTATCAAGCCATGAGACTATGGCACTGCAAAGAAACTTTGCTACTATTTCAGTTATTTCTATATCTGGATTATCAAGCAAGAGAAGAAGTTTAAAATCATCAGGGGTCTCTAAAAGTTGGGTTAATATGGGATACAGAAGATCCCAATGGGATGCCAGATAGAGAAGGCACTGGAGGAGAACATGGGCAACAGTTTCAACACAGTCCTTCATACAAGGACAGCACCTGCTAGGATAGGGAATCCCTTGGAATCTGCCAGATAATATAGCTGAAGGAAGAATATTAAATCTAGCCAAGGATATGGCTCTATGCAAATTTGGAGCTATGAGCTGATAGAGGTATACTGCTGGAAGGTTTGCATTAGGAACAATCCCCAAATTTAAGGGAGAACAGATTCTGTTAGCCAGGCTATAAAGAGTTTGTAGCTCTGATCCCAATAAATTAGATTTTATTTTTAAAAAGGCCTCAGACTCAGGAAGCATAAGTAAAGATTCTAGAGATAAATTCAGGGAACTTATTTTGGCTTCAATGTAAGTTAGCCAGCTGGAATTAACAGGTTCAGGAAGTAGTTGGTACGTATAACTGAAGGGGTCAGAGTTGAAATGGAGTCATAACCACAATTTAATAGTGTGGATCTATGCCTCAGTAGCCAACAAATTCTGACCGCACTCCAAACATAAAGCAGCATATGGAACACACATAGGTACCCCCATGATCTTTTGCAGAAAGGTAGAGTGGACATGTTCAACTGAAATGTCCATTGTATCAATCCAGAGAGGTACTCCATACAGTAATTGAGCTCCAGTTTTAGCACTGAAGGCTTTAAGTGCAGCTGGCACATACTGGTTACCTTGAACAAAAAAATAAAAGCAAGAAATTGCTGCAGCACTAACTTTAGCTGCATTAATAGCCATTCTGTGATGGTAGGTCCAAGCAGCATTAGACTGGAAATAGATGCCCCGATATTTGAAGTGCTTAACCTGTTCAAGTTTGTTGTCATTAATAATCCACTTATAAGATTTTCAGGAATAGGGAATGACTAATACCTTTGATTTTTCATAATTCAACTCCAATCTGTTAATCACGCAATATTCATGACAATGGTTCAGTAAACTGTTTAATCCAACACGAGAAGTAGACAAAAGAACCATGTCATTTGCATATAATAACAAGGGAATAAGAGTAGAGCCAAGTCAAGGGCTATGGCCATCAATTAATGACAAAAAAGGGCCAAAGCAGGCCTGTAGCCAGGATTTTTAAATTTGGGAAGCCTTTAGATAAGTCAGGGGGCACCCTGCACACACCCCTGCACCCCCCTGAGAGTGCCTGGGCTGGATGGGAAGTCGGGGGCCTTGGCAGTAAGTCAGAGGGCTGGCCCCCAAGATGCCCCACTGTAGCTACAGGCCTGGGCCAAAGTCATTTAAAAAAATGTAAAACAGATGGGGAGCTAAAATGCACCCCTGCTTTATCCCTTTCCTGATACAGATCTTGGGGGAAAGTCTCCCAGACAAAGAACACCTGACCTGACAAGACACGGAGGTGTGAAGTCTTTAAATAAGAAATAATAACCTCTTATCCAAAGACATCCCCTCAAGATTTACCCAGAGAAATTCCCTTGAAACAGAATCAAAAACCCCTTTAAGATCCAAAAAGGCAATATACAGTTTAGACCTTTTCCTTCTTACATCCTTATTGATCAAATGAGCAAGAACTAAACAGTGGTCCAGAGCTGACTTCCCCTGGCAGAAACCCACCTGTTCTGGTCCTAAAATTTTACTAAATAACATCCAGATGCTGAGTTTAATTTGCAAAAATTTAGCATAAAGTTTCCCAATGACACACAAAAGACTAATTGGTCTAAAATTAGTGGGATTAAGATAACCTTTTTTGTAGATGGGAACAATTATTGCATTCGTTCAAGCTGCTGGCATCTGGCCAGTCTTATTTACCATGGTGAAAAGAGCAGCTAGCAGGGAGGCCCACCACTCTGGGTCAGCTTTCAATACCTCAGGGATTATCACATCTGGGCCAGGAGCTTTGCCTAATTTTAATTGATCTATAAGAGTTGTTATTTCCTCCGGGGTAACAAGAGGCTACTCTGGGAGACTGTCCAGGGGAGAATAAACCAGTTGCGCTCTATTAAAAGAATCCTCATAAAATAAATCAGAAAAGTATTGGAACCATGTATCAGAATGAGTAGCACCATTAATTATGGCCCAAAACTGCCTGGTATCATTTTGGGTAATAGCACCGACAAGTTGTTCCCACTGTTTATTGATAAAGGTCAACCTTTTAGTCTTTATAAGATGATGTAAATGATTTTTGAATGTCTGGTACTCCGCTGGCAAGCAGGTAGCTGCGGAATGATGAAATTTACAGTAAATGGAACGTAAATGGGCTTTTATATTCCTGCATTCTCGATCAAACCATGAAGCAATTTGAGATTTTACTACTTGTTTGGTTGTAACCCTTCTAGGTTCCTGTTTTAGGGATTTGGTAATAAAATTTAATACGTTTCCATAGATTTGTATCACCTCTAAGGGGTTGGAAGAATTAATGAATGAATTAATTAATGCAAATTTAAGATCTAAACCAGTGTTCGATTTCAATCATTTTGGAATCTTTTGGCCTAAGTCTGGAGATTGGGAGATCTTTGGCAGAAATTCCACGTCCTGAGACTCAGCAGACGTGGAATTCTCATTGATATCAAAAGCACACATCAAGGGTAGATGATCACTAAACATCTGATCTCAGACTATAAAGTCAGAAACATAAGTCATAAAGGAGGGGGAAATTAAGATGTAGTCGATAATACTACATCCCCTGATGAAATGTATGTATACTCATGCGATCTGTCAAAATTTGTCAGACCTTTCAGCCAGATTTTATAAAATTGGGTGCAGAACTGTACTAACTCCAAACCTGTAGGGTTTGACAAATTATCCCTAAAACATCTCAAAGCTGCAGGGACAAAATGACCGACTGTGGTGGTGGTGGGGAAATCCTCCAAATTTCAGCTGCACTCTTGGCTTTCATTTTTTTTTTTTAAACAAACTTTTTATTAATTTTATCATAGTAAAACATATACAGAAGGAAAAGCTGGATAATGACAGCAAAGTACAACATTAAAGATATCTAAGTGTTACATAGTGAGTAATAAAGATTGAAGTGCAATGAATTCAACGACTATAGAGCAATCTCAAATCTAAGACATAAAAACCATTTACTAAACATTTTTAGTTGTACAGTAAAAGTTTAAATTTAACATTTCTAAGTGTTTCCCAATCGAATTTGTCTACATCAATTCTCTCTAGAATGGGATACCAAATATTTAACGGGTTGGTTAATTCTAACTCTGTTTGGTTGTCTGTGTGGTAGATATTAAAGTTTTCTAACATAAATATATCCCAGATTTTGTGTAACCATTGTTGAATTTTAGGTGGGTATTTGTCTTTCCAGTGTTTGGCTATCAGAATTTTTGCTGCAGTAAGGAGAATGCTAATTAATTTTCTTTCAGGTTCTGAGGGACCATCATCGGGCCAGAGGTCAAGGAGCATCAGTGCTGGATCAAAAGGTAAGTTATAATTAGTAAAGTTTTTTATCTGTTTAGACACTTGTAGCCAGAACTTATTAATAACTGTACAGGACCACCAGTTATGGAAATACGTGGCTCTCTCACCACATTCTTTCCAACAAAGTGGCGAAAGATTAGGAATCACATGAGATAGTTTGACAGGCGTTAAGTACCACCGGAATAATACTTTCGTATTAGCTTCGTAGATGTAGAGGGATTTAGATAATTTACTATGTGATTTCCATATTTGTTTCCATTGATGATTCGTGATTTGTCGTTGAAGATCTACTGACCAGGCTTGTTGGTAGTTGGGACCATGACTAGTCTGCGAGTTAATTAAAAGTTGATACAATTTAGAGATAAGCCCACGTTTTTTGTTTTCCTTAATTAAAAGTTGTTCAAATTCTGTAAGTGGTGAAGAGAGTGTTGAACTAACTTCCGGTGATTCAACTAAATGACGAAGTTGGAAGTATTCAAACCAATTAATTCTAATGTTGAATTTGTTTTGCAGAGAGGTTTTGTCCAGCATTTTATTTTTGTGTAACACATCAAAAATTCTGGTTAATCCAGCCTGCTTCCACGTGGAAAAGAGAAATGAGTCTTTAGCCGGCGGGAACCATGATTGTCCACAAAAGGTACTAAGTTTGGAGAAATGTGGAATTAATCTTTTTTTTGTACAGTACCATGTGTTAAGGATGGATTGTAAAAAGGGGAGGAGGTCATGGATTTGATTGTGGTGTAGTTGGATTTCCATAACAATTCCTGGAAGGTATGACCATTAGAGGTCGCCTCCTCAATCCACTTCCAGTCCAGGATGACATCCGGTTTATATTGTCTGACCAATGCTGCTAGAGACGATGCTTGTTGATATAAAAATAAATCAGGAACTGCTAGGCCCCCATTGCGACGTGCCTTTCTCATGGTTTGAAAACGTATTCGTGGCGATTTGAAATTCCACAAAAATTTATTAATGTCTTTCTGCCATTTACTAATGAGATTTTTAGGGATGTTTATAGGAAGCGTGCGAAACAAATACATATATTTGGGGAGAACATAAGATTGTAAGACACTGATACGGTCCATCCATGAAAAGAAATGTTTATTTCAATTGGTTAACTTAGTTAATATGTCCTTATGTGTCTCTGTGTGATTTAACTTAATAATGTCAGACCAATTCACAGGTATTTTAATACCTAAATAAGGTAAGAAAGAGTCCACCCACTGAAACTTAAATCGGGAAAGAACATCAGATTTGATTGCAGGATCCATATTGATTGAATAAATCAGAGATTTGGCTGAGTTAATTTTAAGACCTGCTAGTTGACCAAAGGTGTCCAAAGTATCTTGAATTGCATCTAAAGAGTGAGAAGGTGAAGAAACAAAAAGAATGATGTCATCTGCAAACATACTCAGTTTAAACTCTCTTCCTTGGATTGAGATACCTTGAAAATTAGTGTTTGAACGTAGTGCACAGGCAAGAGGTTCCATGGCCAGAACAAACAAGAGAGGAGAAAGCGGGCACCCCTGCCTTGTGCCACGTTGAAGGGAGATATACTTTGAAGATGCTCCGTTAACTAAGATGCTTGTTTTGGGGTTCTCGTACAGTGCATGAATAGTCTTGCAGAAAGAAGGGCCGAATTCTAAGTGGTTGAGCAAAGTTTCTAAGTATGAAATTTCCAGTGAATCAAAGGCTTTCTGAATGTCTATGGAGAACAGTAAAGAGTTTGGAAGTTTATTGCGTTTAGCAAAATGAATAATATTAAAAGTTTTCCTAACATTGTCGGAAATATCTCTTGTAGATATAAAGCCCGTTTGGTCGGTGTTTATGTAGTGACCAATGATGTTTTGAAGTCTTGAAGCAATCATTCCGGTGAATATCTTGTAGTCGATGTTCAGTAGTGATATTGGTCGAAATGAAGCAGGGTCGTTGCAGTCTTTATCTTTTTTAGGGATTAAAATTGCATTTGCCAATTTCCACGATTCAGGTATTATTCCAGTAGTCATAATTGAATTGCAGGTGTCCAAGAGTACATCTTTCAGCGTTGGTAGGAAAGCTTTGTAAAATTCCGATGTAAAGCCATCAGGACCAGGTGCTTTATTGTTTTTTAAAGATTTCACTGCTTGCTCAAGTTCCAAAACTGTAAAGGGCAAATCCAGAAAGCCTCGGTGATCTTCAGAAATTTTTTGCAGGTGATCTAAGGAGTTCAGATATTTTTTGATATTAGAGAGGTTAGGAGTTGTAGAAGTATATAGTTGACTAAAAAAAGATTCGAGAATTTGTAAAATGTCCTTATTAGAATGTTTCAAAAAATTTTGTTTGTCTTTCAAACCAGTAATAAAACGTTCAGATTGTTGTTTTTTCAGCCTCCAGGAAAGGAGTCTTAACCGCCTAGAAGTTCTGGATGTAGAATTTTTAAAATAGTTAAAGTCATTTTTGAGGATAGTGTTGGTCTCGATCATCTCTAGTTTCTTTCTAGCTTCTTGTAGTCTCTTGTAGATCTTTGAACTACCTGACTGTTTGTGTTTAAATTCAAGAATTTGTATGTTGTGTAAAAGTTCAGATTTAATGGCTCTTTTTTCTTTCTTACAGGACGCTGTCAGGGAGATACAATGACCTCTTATAAAAGCTTTCGAGGCATCCCAAGGAGTAGAAGAGGAAATCTCTTCGGATTTGTTTAAAAAATAAAAATCTTGCAAATGTTTCTGCAGAGTGTTTTTTAATTCTGTTTCATAAAGGAGAATCTTATTAAATTTCCAAGTAAATTTAAAACCTTCTCTTAGACCACTTCGTAACATACATTGAACTGGGGCGTGGTCGGACCATTGTTGAATGCCGATATCTGAAGAAATAATTTTGTCGACTAATGGAGTGGAAATGAGCAAATAATCCAGTCTGGTGTGAACTTTGAAACGATGGGAAAAATAAGTATAGTCCCTTTCTGTATTGTGGTGGAGTCTCCAAATGTCATGTAAGTTGTGTTTACGAATTAACCGTTGAAGCGGAGATTCTGACTCCTTTAAAATATTTTTCCTCTTCAAAGGGGAGGACTTAGCAGATTTGTCAAAAACTGGGTGCATGAGATAATTAAGGTCCCCACCCAAAATAACAGGGTCAGATGAGAAATTTTGTAACTGAACTAATGTGGTGGACAAGAAGTGTAGCTGATTATTATTAGGAGCGTAGACAGTGGCCAAAGTCAGTTTTTCTTCATTAAGTACTCCATTGACAAATACAAACCTACCATCAGGGTCAATCAAGGTTTTTTCTACTTTAAAATTGGTGACTTTAGAGATCACAATCGCCACACCGCGAGATTTGGATGAACCAGAAGCTAGTATCTGAGTTGTGTACCAACTAGATGGTAAAACTGTAGATCTTTTTTTAATGAATGTTTCCTGTAGAAAAGCGATGTGAACTTTTTGTTTTTGCAGGTGATTAGCAATACGTTTAGCTTTAATAAAATTATTCAGCCCACGACAATTTAAAGTGATAATTTTCAACTCAGCCATAATGGATAGTAGGAATAAGTGTTTGAGATCAATGAAACAAAGCTTTGAGCAATGTAGGAGGACCCTCTAGCAAAGAACACACAGAACCAACCAAACAGTATATTAAGGTTCAAAGATATAAAAATACCATGCCTTGTAGAAAATCTTGATTGACCATAACTAAGATAGTTAGACTCTATCCAACTTAACCTTCTAGAAATAGTGAGGTGAAAAAACCCAAAACTTTGTTGCCCTTCCCCCTCCCTCTTCCCCCCTAAATCCCAGAGTGAGCGACCAAAGCCCTCACTGAGCCTTATGGGCTCAAGAATTGGGATTAACAGAAGTGAACCATATAACCAGGAAAACATATTCAAAAACATAAGAGGAGCCATGAGAGCAACCGTAAAAGAGAACACCCCCCACCCCCTCCCGCGTCTAAAAGATCTTGACAGTTTTAACAAAGAATATTTTTTGTACTTTTTTTTTTTCCTTTTCGTTTTTTGATTTTTTTTCTTTTTTTTTTGTGTTTGTGTGTAAACATTTAAACATACTAAATACGGCAGTTATGCAGATCAAATTGTGAAAGAGTGAAAAAGTTGAACCATAACAGCAAGTAAGGATCAAAGATATAAACCTTAAAACCTGTAAAAAAGAGATCTGGAACCAAGAAAGAAGAATTAGAAGTTCATTCTTCTGCGTGTCGGGATCTTACTCCAGCGAGGAGGGGTAGAATTCTCTGGACGCTTGCGTTTTCGGAGAGATAGTGGGTCAATGTCCATATTCTCGATGGAATGCACTCCTAAAGCTTTCAGCATCAAAGAGCCTGAGTCTAGGTCAACGGCTTGGTGCAAGGCTCCTTGCCTACGAACTTGAAGGTATCCAGTCGAAGCCCAATGGTATTTAATGCCTTCTTCTGACAGACAAGTGGTTATGGGCTTAAGGAGTCTTCTAATTTGAAGGGCTTCTGGCGGGACGTCAGGAAATATGTGGATGTCGTCGTTGTTAAATTTAAAACTTCCGGCTCCTTTAATTTCATGTAAAACCCGATTTTTGATTCTTAGATCCAAAAACTCCACAAGTATATCTCTTGGGCCTCGCCGCTTTTCAGGTGACTGAGGGCCCAAACGGTAGGCTCAGATAAGCATGGGTTCCATACCATCTTCAAAGCTCATTACCGAGATAAGCCACCTTGCTAAGAAGGAGGTGAGATCTTCAGAGCCTTCCGCCTGTTCTGGGAAGCCTCGAAATTTTAAAAACTTTTCTCGTGATCTATGTTCCAAAAGGAGAATGCGTTCTTTGGCCCAGGTCTCTTGATCTTGAAGAATTTTTATGTCTTCCTGATTGGAAGTTGATGCTTCCATAGCCACCTCTGCGGATTGTGCGACCTGGTGCATCGAGGATTGTAATTCCTCAATTTTCTCTGAAAGAGGCCTCATAATCGCATTAATGTTTTCAAGGATTTCTGACTTAAAGGATTTTAAAGTGTCAGAAAGAGTGTCGGTTAAATCTTTTTTAGTCAGAAATTGCTCCGGAATGGAATGAGAGGCCCCCGACGCCATTTTAACGCTCGCGTTAACGGGCTGTTTGGTGCGATCGTTAGCTTTTTCAGATTGAAAAAAGTGGCTGAGCTGCGAGTCTTGGGGTTTTACAATGAAAGGCTTACTTTTAGACGATTTTCCCATGCCTTATGTACGTCAAGAGTTGTTTCGAAGATTGCGTTTTAAAGCGGGAGGTGACGAGGGATCATGGAGGACTCTCAAATGGCGACCGCCATGATTCGCGCGGACGCCACGCCCCCCCACTCTTGGCTTTCATAGATATTTCTTTAGTGTGCAAACCCCAAGCGAGTGAATGTTGGAATGTAACTCCCAGATATTCATAAAATTGGACTGCTTCCATAATGTTATCTGAGATATTCCAGCATAATAATTTTGGCCTACAAGATCTAGCAAAAACGAAAACCTTGGCTTTTCAAAATTAATTACAGGTGCTCATCAGCACAATACTGAATGAAGATCTCAACTGATCAATGCAGTCCCATTCTGGTTACTGACACCAGAGCTGTGTCATCTGCATATAGCATGACCAAAATCAGATGAGTCCCTATCCATGGGTGTTGTATGTGTATGTGTGCAAAGATAGCATATTCAGTCTAGGGGCTAAATTGTTAATGTAAAGATTAAACAAGGTAGGAGCAAGGTAGGAGCAACCTTGTCTTTTGCAACTCCTGGCATCTATGGTAGCAGATCAATAGCCATTTACATCATAACAAACTCCAATCTGAGTATTAAAGATGACTAATTAAAAAAGTAACCACCTGGAATATTTCTCCTGCATAGTTTCTCACAGAGTCTATCCTGAAGGACCATATCAAATGCAGATTTTAGGTCAAAGAAAGCAATAAATAACCTACCCCATTTGGTTTTAGTATATTTCTCAGCCATATGCACAAGGGCAACACAGTGATCAGTTGTTGACATACCCCTTCAAAATCCAGGCTGGGAATTCAGAGAACCCAAAGAATAGATAGTTGTAATGATATAATGATATTCATTTTTTTAATTAAATAAAGCACAAAAACCACCTGGTAAAAGGGCAAGGAAATGATTGCCACGGGTCCAGAGTCAGAGAAAATGGCTGCCAGGTAGGTGGGACTGGGAATATCCAAACATTCCCATCCACACAGCAGTCACCCTGGGTTTCCCAAAATTCCACATCGCCTTTCCCCGGCTGTCTACTTCCGAGGGGAGGGGGAAGAGAGCTGAAAGGGGATGCTAAAGTGGCTTGGATCTTTTAGATACAAGCCACTTCAGCATCGCCTTTCCCCAGCCGTCTGGTTGGTGGGGGGGAGAAGACAACTGAAAGACGACACTAAAGTGGCTTGGATCTTTCAGATCAAAGCCACTTCAGAATCTCCTTTCCCTGGCCACCTGGTTGGGGGTGGGGGGGAAGAAAGCTGAAAGGCAATGCTAAATCAAAGCCACTTCAGCATTGCCTTTCCCTGGCCATCTGATACAGGGTGGGGGGAGAAAGCTGAAAGGTTGTAAAGTACTGGGTTCCGTGCCTCATGACTCGGATGACGACATAAGAGAAGACGCGTTTATTCGTACTTCACAACAAAGACAAACGGCAACGGCCAAAGGCCAACTATATACAGTAGGGGGGGAAGCCCCACAATCTTATTGGCGGGTTTGAATCTCCCGCCAATGTTCCCATAGGCTCCCTTTTGGCAAGCTCAGAAGCCTAGTCCCTATTGTTCTCAGAAACGGAGCTCGGCCACTGCAAGCCCGCTCTCGTTCCTGGTCTAGGACATAACAAAGGTGATGCTAAACTGGCTTGGATCTATGAGATCCAAGCCAATTCAGCATCACCTTTCCCCGGCTGGCTGGTTGGGGGTGGGGAGAAGAGAGCATCGCCTTTCAGCTCTCTTCCCCCCCTGAACCAGTCGGCCACGGAAAGGTGATGCTGAAGTGACTTAGATCTGAAAGTGGCTTGGAGGGAAAGGTGATGCTGAAAGATCCAAACCACTTTAGCATCGCCTTTCAGCTCTCTTCCACATTTACCACTACAATCAAGAGCAGCCTGCCCACCATGTGTACTTATGTCATCACATAGGATGCCAGACTACCACAAATATGGAAGGATCTCAAGCCAGCCCTCTGGGGTTTGCTGCTGGATTGATGCAGATGGGCAACTGTTTGCTGCTGGATTGATGCAGATGGGCAACTGGCAGCCAGGATCTTCCCCCTGGGTCTGTATGCCATGGCAAGCAGCAGAGGAGACCAGGACTGCAAACCAGCAGGAAAAAGGGGTGGGGTTGTAGTGAATAGTTGTAGAGCTGTCCAGACAGAAAGAGGAAGGCCCAGACAATGTCGTCACTGATGTGGCAACATAGCTTCTGGAGTGCACAGGAAGTGACATCATCAAGCAGAGACATTTGAACAATGCTCTGGTGTTTGGGCAAAAACTCTATGGTAGAAGCAAATTTTTACCATATAGTTGTTGCCCAAATACCAGAGCATTGCTGTGATG
Source organism: Gekko gecko (assembly GCA_029375565.1). NCBI lineage: Eukaryota > Metazoa > Chordata > Lepidosauria > Squamata > Gekkonidae > Gekko > Gekko gecko. Next base: position 116,672,189 of record JAPDNY010000007.1, read on the forward strand.
TGGCATGCCGATGATATTGCTTCTGGTGCATGCCTGGGCCTCCCTCCTATTCTTAGTAAGTTTTCCCCATCCCTGCCAGTTGTCAGGGACCTGGCAACCCTATTTTAGATGAGTTTTTAAAAATGTGTCATGGGCTGCATGCAGATGGGCAACTGGCAGTATACAACATGTCCACTACTAAACACTAAAAGAAAAAGCAGCCAAGCACAGAAGTCCCACTAGGCAAATGCCCCGTCAGGCCCTGTTCACATGGTGGATGCCAGGAAAGACACTGGATGCCAGGAAAGGGAGCCATGGCACCCATGGGCACCATCTTGGGGAACCCTGTTCTCAGGCTGAGTTCAGACTGGCAATCTGCGCCACTATAGCCATGTTTCAACCACGTTTCCCAAGCGGATTAAAGGGGGTGTTCACACAAGCACATCTGCCTGGCGTTCCCCACCCATAGGCAACCCATGCTGTTCCGCTTTGCTCCCGGGATTAAAAGATACCTGTTGAAAGTGGTAGCAAATCCTGGAGAGTGCCTTTATCTCGCTGCATTCCACTTCCCAGAAGTGTGAACGCTCAGCCGAAAAGCCAGGCGCAACCCGTGTTGCTCCCGGCACATATGATTGGTGCATATGACTGGCTGTGCTCTGCTCTACCGCATAAGGCGCATATGATTGGCTGTGCTCCGCTCTACCGCCCAATGCTGTGCCGGCACAATGGGATCCTCCCCAAATCAGCTGGATGACTTTGTGTGTATGAGCGCATGAGCGCATACACACATAGGCATCCAGTCGATTTACCAGGAAAAAGCCATTTACAGCTGTGCCTCCGGGCCAGCAGTCTGAACACTCCTGCGCGTCTCCTCCCAGTATGCTCCTGCATCAGTCGGCCACGTGTGACCGGAAAAACCCGGAACAATTTGTTCCGGGGCTTTTTTTGTCACGACTACCTCCCACTTCAAACTGCCAGTCTGAACTCATCCTCAGTATCCTTAATGTGTACAAAGTTTTGCTCCAAGCAGTGCATTAGCAGCTAGTGCAGTCCCAGATAATGAAGTTGTTCATGCAAGCAGTGTATACAGAGAATTAGAAAGACCTTCCCAAGCCACTGAGATGTAGGGCTGCCAGGTCTGGATTGAAAAATGCCTGGAGACTTTGGAGGTGGATCCAGGAGAGGGCAGGGTTTCAGGAGGGGAGGGGCTTTAGCATGGTACGATGCCATAGAGTCCACCCTTCAAAGCAGCCATTTTCTGCAGGGAAGCTGATCTCTGTCAACTGGAGATCAGCTGTAAAAGCGGGAGATCCCCAGGCCCCACCTGGAGGCTGGCAACTCTACTGAGATGGTGCAGTGATTGTTGGAAACAGAGAGCACTTTAGGGGCAGTCCTGTTCTGAAGTAATATAGCCACACTCTCATGGTAGAAGTCCCTGTTGGGTCCCTATGTTCCCTCTTCATCTTACTGCATTATGCCTTGTGGAACAAAAGTAGAACATAGTGTCCACAAGGCACTAGAGTCTATGCAGGAAATGAGTTGTCTCTTCTCATTATTTTCAGAATTATTAATTTTCTTGTTTCGATTAACTCAGTACATGTACTAAGAAAGGGTTTGCTTTGTTCATATTTTGATTACTTTCTACCCAAATTCGGTGGAGACTGCTGAGGGCTACTGAGAACCACCACAGGTCCCTTGGATTTAAACACTCTCAACAGAATAATAGACCAGCATTTTGAAATATCAATACATGTTAGTAGCATGACTGAACAAATAAGCTTTGAGGCACATGCAGAATGCACATTCAGGGCTGCCACTTCTATTATCAACCTAGGTAGGTTCCAACAACTGTAGTATTTAACAGCAACAAGAACTTTAATGAGGCAAGTAAACAGGGGAGATCTTGTCTCACTAACCTGTTAGTGTTTTTTGAGGGAGTGAACAAACATGTGGACAAGGGGAACCCAATAGATATTATTTACCTTGACTTCCGGAAAGCTTTTGATACAGTTCCTCATCAAAGGCTCCTAAGTAAGCTCAATAGTCATGGGATAAAAGGACAAGTCCTTTTGTGGATCAAAAACTGGCTAATTAATAGGAAACAGAGAGTGAGTATTAATGGGCAATTTTCTCAGTGGAAGGTGATAAGCAGTGGAGTACTGCAGGGATCAGTACTCGGTCCAATGCTTTTTAACTTGTTTATTAATGATTTGGAGTTGGGAGTAAGCAGTGATGTGGCTAAATTTGCAGATGACACAAAGTTGTTCAGGGTGGTGAAAACCAGGGAGGATTGTGAGGCACTCCAAAGGGATCTGTTGAGGATGGGTGAGTGGGCGTCAACGTGGCAAATGGGGTTCAATGTGGCCAAGTGCAAAGTGATGCACATTGGAGCCAAAAATCCTAAATATAAATACACGTCGATGGGGTCTGATCTGGCAGAGACGGACCAAGAGAGAGATCTTGGAGTCGTAGTGGATAACTCGCTGAAAATGTCTACACAATGTGTAGCTGCAATAAAGAAGGCCAATGCTATGCTGGGGATTATTAGGAAGGGAATTGATAACAAATCAGCCAGTATCATCATGCCCCTGTATAAATCATTGGTGCGACCTCATTTGGAATACTGTGTACAGTTCTGGTCACCACATCTCAAAAAGGATATTATAGCATTGGAAAAAGTGCAGAGAAGGGCAACTAGAATGATAAAAGGGTTGGAACACCTTCCCTATGAAGAAAGGTTAAAATGCTTGGAGCTCTTTAGCTTGGAGAAACGACGGCTGAGAGGTGACATGATCGAGGTTTATAAGATTATGAATGGGATTGAGCAGGTTGAGAAAGAAGTACTTTTCTCCCTTTCTCACAATACAAGAACTCGTGGGCACTCTATGAAATTGCTGAGCAGTCGGGTTAGAACAGATAAAAGGAAATACTTCTTCACCCAAAGAGTGATTAACATATGGAATTCACTGCCACAGGAGGTGGTGGCAGCTGCAAGCATGGTCAGTTTCAAGAGGGAATTAGATAAACATATGGAGCAGAAGTCCATCAGTGGCTATTAGCCACAGGGTATAGATGGGAACTCTCAGTCTGGGGCAGGTGATGCCCTCTATTCTTGTTGCTGGAGGGGGCAGCAGTGGGAGGGCTTCTAGTGTCCTGGCCCCACTGCTGGACCTCCTGATGGCACCTGGTATATTTTGGCCACTGTGTGACAGAGTGTTGGACTAGATGGGCCATTGGCCTGATTCAACATTGGCTTCTCTTATGTTCTTATGTTCTCCATCAGTGTATGTTTATTTTGGGAGAAGGGCATTAACTGATATCAGAAAGTGGCCATCAAAGTGTAATGTTAGATCTAAAATGCAGCCTACATTAACTTCAGGGGAGATGCTTGGGTGGTGAGCAAGACATTATGTAACAGAATATTTACAGCCAATCCCATATGGTCAGTGGTTTCCATGTCTGTCTGAACACTAAATTAAAATATCCAATATGTTTATATAGACACCCTAAACTAATTTTTAGATAGCAATTCACTTATGAGGAAGGATGGACTAACTTTGCAAAAAAGGTTTTTCCCCCTCAACCTGAACAGGTATTGTCACTCCATAGCATTTGATTACAAGGGTCATTTCCACAGAATTTATTTGCCCCAGGTTCAGTGCTTTTGGGAAGCATTTTTTCATGCTTCTCCACAACACTATGATGTATTTGTGCACATACTGGGGTTTCCCCAGATTTTCTCTGTCTTTCTGAAACCTTATTTGCTCTGAAGTCTGGGAAAAGATCTCAGTAAAGTCTGGATGGCTATTGTGCTGGTTGGAAAATCCGGACGTTTCCACTTACAGGTCAGCCATTTTCTCTAACCTGTTCCTACAGCAGCTATTTTGCCCCTTTGTCTTTAAGAACATAAGAGAAGCCAATGTTGGATCAGTCCAGTGGCCCATCCATTCCAACACTCTGTCACACAGTGGCCAAAAATACCAAGTGCCATCAGGAGGTCTAGTGGAGGGGCCAGAAGCTCTCCCACTGTTGCCCCCCCAAAGCACCAAGAATACAGAGCATCACTTGCTCCAGATTTCCTATCTATACCTTGTGACTAATAGCCACTGAAGGATCTCTGCTCCATATGTTTATTTAATTCCCTCCTGAAGCCATCCATGCTTGTAGCTGCCACCACCTCCTGTGGCAGTGAATTCCAAGTGTTAATCACTCTTTAGGTGAAGAAGTACTTCCTTTTATCTGTTCCTACCCAACTGCTCAGCAATTTCATTGAGTACCCACGAGTTGAATGCAGGGGGAGCTTTTTAAAAAATATATATCAATATATCAATATAACATTATACCAGTATGTATACCAGGTTGTTTAAACTCTCAGCTTTCATTTTTTTAAAAAAGTCTCTAGCTCCTTCTATTGCTGAGATAAAAATTGAAAGGCAAACCTCTGCAGTTGAAGGGGCTAGGGACCTCCTTATTTAAACAGGTGAAAGCTGGAAATTCAGAGAACCAGTTGCATGTATTGTTATAATGTTGTATCAATATAATGACATTCTAATGTTGTTGTTTTTTAAAGAATTGAAAAAGCCCTGGTCACCCAGGGGATGAGGTGGCTGCTGCTGAGGAACAGGGGCAGGGAAACTCTAGTAAACTTGCTACATGGAAGTTCCATTGCTGCTGCACAGTATCAGCAGCTGCACCAGCAATGGGAAAACCGCACAAGCCAATCCCTGTACAGAAAGCACTAAGATAAAAAATAGAAATGGGGAAAAACATTGTAAACTTCTGCTGTGTCATTAAAGTCAATAGATTGTTTAAATATTCTTACTAGGAATAATATTGTTTTAATGTCTTGTTTATAATGGCTCATGTGTTTTTTTAATGGCTTGTGTTTTGTACTAAGTTTTTAAATTGTAAGCTGCTTGAAGCAGGACTTTGAAGAGTCAACACAGAAATATTCTAAACTATGCACAGTTCATTTGAATCATACATTTTTAAAATTCTTTGTCTTTATTATTACACACCCTTGTTTTCTTTAGTAAATCCACTATTTCAACAGCTCCACTATTTCAATAGGACACATATTTTAGCCATAACTTTTTTTTTAAATCTCCTATCCATTTCAGATGGCATTCTCAGGGATTCTAGTCTTCCCCCTAAGGATTCCTTCTGTAATGTTTCAAGCAGCACAGGAGAAGGCAATTTAAAATCTTTTTTGAAGAGTGGATGCAAGAGAGAGTTTGGCAACTGAAAAAAATTGGCATTAATAAATAATAGTAGAATAGGTGGATCCTCGTGTATGAGGCCACCCTTTCTCATCTGATGCCTAGAGCAGGAAGGTCTATTCCTACTGAAACACATGATAAAGGCAGTGAAACCTTGAGCCCACCCATGTATTGCCTTGCTATATGTTGATGATTAAAGGTTTTTTATATCCCAGCCAGCCTCTGATACTGAAAGTGAGACATGCTGAATTTTATTTATTTATTTGCATTCTGCCTTTCTCCCCAGTAGGGGTCCCAAAGCATCTCACAACACCTTTTTCCCGTCTTCCATCTTCACAACAAAAATACTGTAGTCTGGACTAACAGACAATAAATGAAACAAGGACATCCATTGTCCTCCCTTGGCAGTGTGAGGATTTGAACTGGAGGGGCTCCCGGATCCTAGTCTGGCACTATGCACTGTGAAATGGAGCATAGTGAGTTGTGGAGCTGAATGGGATAGATCCATAAACAAGAGCCAGCTTATATTTCTAACTTCATTGACATAAAGCTTGGACTTGGGGGGGTGAGGAAAGATTTTGAAGAACTTCTGTTAATTGCTTAAAAATGCTTGGGGAAATAGCAATCTTCAAAAATAATTCACATTTAATAATATTAATAATAATCTAGATTCTATTAGAATGAGGGCAAGGTCTAGTCACTAGACTGAACAGCATTTTAATTGTGCACACATATACTGCTTATTATTCCCCCCCTTTAAAAAAGAAAGATCAATATAATGCTTAAAATTCTTGAGCACTAATAGTTAAATTGGCAATATTCCTGCCCAAGTGTCCTAATGTGGACCCAACCCCAGTGGAATCAATGAACTTTCAACTGCTTTGCCTGAATCGTGTTTATCATATTCCTCTAAAAAGGTGTCAGAAATAGGGATGGGCATGAACCAGGAAAATGTGGTTTGGTTTGTGATTGATGGCGTGCCTGGTTCATGAACCAAGGACCATCATTAACTTTTTGACAGTAGATGAATTGGTTCAGTTAATGAAATTTGTGATCCCTCCCCCCATACGCTAGAGTCACCAAACTCACAGGGAATCTCTGGCTGACTGTTCTCTACCTGACCTCCAGTTTTGTAATGATTGGATTTACTGGGTCCAAGTTATGACCCCCAAAGAAAGTGCCCCCAGGAAAGTGTTTTCTGGGGAAATGACAGGTGCAGGTTCAGAAGTATATAGAATAGATCCTGTGCAAGCTAGAGAAACCAAATTCACAGTAGATCTGCTGCCCACTCCTCTACAATCTCTCCAAGTTGGGGGAGATTTGATTTCTTTGGGACTCCCCACAAGATCTCCCACAAGCACCCAAGATCTTCCACATCTATATCTTTCCACCCCTCCAGAGTATGAATACCTCTGTGCACTGTGAGGGTGAAAGTGGATACAAAGGTTGCTTGTCGTGGGGGGAAGATCTCCATCCCCTGTGTATGACATGCTCCCACCCCCAGGCACCAAACCCATCCTGCCAGGCCATCAGGCCCATAGCTACTGCGTGGTTTTTATGGGCCCCTCTCCCTGGGTGGGGTGGGCTTACCTACCACCAGAAGCCCACTCAGGAAGAGCAGCAGGAGCCACAGGGCCCCCTGCCAAGCCTCCCATTCCTGCTGCCTTCACCAAGGCGGGAGAAGTCCAGTGCAGAAGAAGGTCCAGGAAGCTATAGAAGCAACAGCAGGGGCTGGGCAGAGGTGCCAGAGTCAGAAGGAGCCCAGTCCTGGCCCTTAAGAGGGGGTGGAAGAAGACGGGGCCGAGGCAGCCAATGAGAAAAGGCCCTGGGTGCTGACCTGGCTATTGCCAGGTAGAAGAGCCCCAGAATGCCGCTGGAGTGGCAGAGAGACAGAGAGCAGAAAATCAGTCTGACTCCAGTAGTGTCTCATTTCTCATGCTGCTCCTTAGACTCCCCCCCTCACTCCACGTCCCAGCCAGGGGTTCACAATGGCTGCATTCCATCCCCTCCATTTGGATGGAACCCTCTTGTGCCAAAGAAGATCCCCTGGAATCACCCCCAGCAGGGCAATGAGGGGACAAACAGAAAGAGAAGCTGAGCCAGTGTTCCCTCTAAGCTAGGTTAGTGTGAGCTAGCTCATAGTTTTTTAGCCTCCGGCTCATACATTTTTGTCTTAGCTCAGGAAGGATGGTTCCAGAGCAAACTAATTGCTCGCTCACAACTTTAATGCAAGTATTATTATTTATCATTTATTGTATTTATTATTTAATATTTCATTATTTAGAAGTATGAGCACGGCATGGCAGTACTGCACAGACATATAATGGCAGGCCATCCGAGAAAAACATTAGCCCCCTGAGCAAAAAGTTGTTAGCTACGGGGCTGCAGGCCACTAGAGCCTGGCCCAATCAGGGCATCACCAGGAGTCTCAGAGCTTCCTGCCCTTAATCTGTTTCTGGCCCTGGGGCTCTCCGGAGAGGCAAAAGAGTTGTTAGCAGCACTGCCCAGAAACTCCAGCAGTTACTAACACTCTCTGGAGAGGAGTTCTCTGACAGCAGTGATTCAGAGGAATGGGGGGAGAGAGAAGCATCCTCTCCTTCCACATCTTAACTCCCTGTTGCTGCTCCCACCTTGAGTACACCCCTCTGTGGCCCCTCCTAGCCCAGTGCCAGAAAGCAGCTGTACCTCCTACCTTCTCCAATCCTGGGGCCACAGTTTGGAAGCATTTCTGCACCCTCCCAAGTGAGTGCCAGGTGTGCCACACTCATGTCTGGAGGGGCACAAACACACCTCAACATTTGTTCTTCTCCATTCTCCACAGACACCTGCAAAGTATGCACCCAACTATGTTGCCTCTGGAGGAAAGAGTGGTGGCCAGCAGTTGAAAGAAGAGGCCCACTCACTTTCAGCAGGGAGAAGCTGAAGGGGAGCAGGAGGCCTAAGAAAGGCTCCTTGCACTCAGGCTGCTGAGGGTGGGACATCAAAGTGGGCCACCCTCCAAGAGGTCAAAAGGGCTATGTGAAGGGGCCAGGAAGCAGTCACTTCCCTTGACATTAGTGAGATGATTATGGATGGCCAATCCTTCTCCCTCCTGGAGCATGTAGCCTTTTGCTTGCTGCAGTGATGATGGTCAAGGCTCAGCTCTCCTGAGTGTAAGGCAGAACTGTGCACTTCACGGCAGACCTGTGGAGCAGCCAGAAGGACTGTCAGGGTACAGCCCAGGCCCCAGAAGAGGACAGTCCTGCCACTGGGCTACAAAGTGGTTCTACTCCATGTGCAGGGAATGCATGCAGACCACACAGCACAAAACATCACCACAGAGAAACGTGAGGGAGTGAATGGGAAGCAGCAACATCATCCGTAAGTACATGGTCACAGACACTGGTGCCAACATGCTGGTAGTGGTGAAGGGTATGGTATTCAAGGGCATCATCTACCTGGTGGTGAAGGATGCTCTGGGTCTGGGAAGCACTGTCATGGCCACCTGGGACAGTGCCCCCCTCAATATGCAGTCCTTGCTCAAGACTTCTCGCTCAGCATCAAGACTGCCCATCTGCTATGCAAGAGGCAGGGGGAAGGGCATGAGAAACTCCACCTACACCGTGAGTGTGCATTTGGTGAAACAGAACAGTGCTGTGCAGAATGTCATCTTCTCCAAAGTCATTCTGCATGTGGAAGATGACTGGCCGATCCTCTCCCAAACAGTGCATGTCCTCAAGCCCTTCCAGGACACCACCAACATGCTGTGCACCCATATGGCCAGTCTGGGGCAAGTAATCCCTGATTCAAGGGCTGGATTGGACAATGGCCTCCACAGTGGAGCTGGCTGTTTTTCCATGGGTTAGGGCCTTGGCTGTCTCCAATGGGTTAGGTGCATCACCACAAGGTTGCATCCTCTCTGCAATAAAGGGGACTGTGATGCCTGGATAAAAAGCAGCATTGCTTTCCTGAATGCAGAGCTCTTGCAGTGGAAGCATGAGCTCTGCAAAGAAGTTTGGAGGCTACAGGCCAGCAAACATGGCCAGAAGGAACACTGGGTGGAAGAGGCTGGGGAGGAGGAGGAAGAGCCCAGCATCTCTGCCTCAAAGAGCCCAACCAGGGGAAAATCCCCAATACTGGTTGTCAGTAGTGAACTGTGAGGTCAGCAGTGGAGGGGGTGCCAGGTGTGCAATAGGGGAGGATTCAGCAGAGGTGATGGTGAGGGAGTACCTTGCCAAGTCCTCTGTCATTGCTGATGCCAATCCCCTGGGATACTGGTCATGCAAGGCTGTCATCTGGCAAGACCTCTCTTGTGTGGCCATGAGCAAGGGCATAGACTTTCCAATTTCCAGGGGGAGGGGTGCTGGGCCTGGGCCAGAGGCATTGCTATTCTAGGCCCAGTGACAGCACAGGCCACTGTCACTATCTGTAGAGGCAGAGCCATGTGGGATTTAGGAAGCGGTTCTCTAGAAATTTAGGGGGGGCTGGGAACCCTTGGGAACCCACCTAGCCATGCCCATGGGCTGAGCTAAACCCTGCAAAAGGTGGCAGTTGACCAGTGGTTATAGTGGTATCTCAGTGGTCTCCTGCTATGTCCTTTATTTAAATTCACTTTTAGAATAGTCACTTTAAGATCTGCAAATATACATACCATGTGCATAAAACAAACAAATGGTCACAAATCTGAAAGTAAGGAGGGAACACAGAAAAGCCTGTAGGGAAACATTTGAAAAGTTTTCCTGGACATTCATTTACAGGATTCTTGCTTCTGCCTTATTTATAAGGGTGACTTTGTACTGAAATTTACTGAATTGTGGCATCACAGATGTCTTCATTTGGTAAATGCATGGCTGAAGTCTCTGAGCCAAAATACCAAACAGTTGCTGTGCACTCAGTTTCTGAGCAATGTACAGGGTTCAGAGTAGCAGCAATCTTCTTCTCACTTCAAACTCATATCCTACAAGTGAGTACAAATGCAAGTCCCAGAGCACTGAGCCTATTCCTAGGGGCTGTCATTCCACTTTGCAACCTGTCATTCCAGTCCCAGAGCACTGAGCCTATTCTCAGGGGCTGTCCTGTCATTCCACTCCGTGACCTGTCATTCCAGTCCCACTGCACAGATTCTATTGCTAGGGATCATCTTTCCACTCTGAGGACTGTCATTCCAGTACCATAGCACAGATTCTCTTTCTAGGGACCGTCTTTCCACTCTGGGGGCTGTCATTCCAGTCCCAGAGTAGCCATTCCACATATTCTTTGCAACTTTTTTTGTGCTGCAATGTATTTCAGTGGAGCTTATGCAAGTCAATTGGCATTCCTGGCTCCCATTATCTCCACTGACCCTTCACCTCTCCCATGGTTTCCAATGGGCAATCCTGTCATTCCTTTTATACATTCCAGTTAGTTGTCCCTTTGAAACTGTACCACACCATTTTAAGTAACAGCAAAATGAAAATAATGAACGTGTATAGAGTGCACATTTCTTGCCAATGTTCTTTCTGGGCTGCACACAGGGCAAAAGGAAATTTTAAAAAGCCTCTGATCTGCATGCTCCCCCAATCTTGTTCATGCAGCACCCCACCCCCCACTACCATGAAAAAACACAACTGTTCTCAATCAAGGATATATAGACCCAAGTAAAATAAAATAGAGACATACTTTCCCCCAAAATGTAAATTGGAGCCCAGCAAGTATGTTGGGCCCAACAGAGGCTTTGCAGTCTGACTGTTGCTACATTGAAAGTGGATGGAGACAGCCAGGGTTAAGGACTATACTTTCTTTTCCAACAGACATAAACCATATTAAAGGACTGATATGTTCTGGATATCAAAAACCTTAGTTATTAACCTAGAGCATGCAAAGATACAACCAAAAACCTGATGGATCCAGTCACAAGAGACCTTCTCTTCCTGTTGCAAGGAATGTTATCAAATCTCTTTCCCCACTCAGCTTTTCCTGTCTCCAGAGATCTGTCTTCCTAAAGATTCTCTAGCACAGAGGTGTCGAACTCATTTGTTATGAGGGCCAGATCTGACATAAATGTCGTTTTGTTGGGTGGGGCCATGTGTGCCATAAAATGTAACACAAGGTACTGGAGATATAAACTTTATAAAGATGATTTCAGATGCTGAATGGCAATAGCCAGCTTGTTTGGATTGGGTATGATATGCAGAGGGATAGTAGATGTAGAGATATCAGCACTGGTAATGAGACAGGAAACCTAGGTCTCAGTTTGGTACAAGAGGATTCAGTCCAGGAGGATGCAAAGAATAAATGGAAATAAGTCTGAAGAAGTGAGCAGTGACTCATAAATGTAAATACCCTACCACAGTTGTGTTAGTCCTTAAAGGAGCTACTGGATTCTTACTTTTTCTACTGCTATTACAAACCACAACATTCAAAAACCAGTGGGGGAACATTTTAACCTTCCAGGACATTCAGTTGCTGACCTAAGAGTAGCAGTTCTCTTACAAAGGAATTTCAAAGGGAGATTAGAGAGACTGCTGAATTGCAACTGATTATGAAGCTCAAGTCAATGCAAACTCCTGGACTGAATTGAGACTTAGGTTGTTCCTCTCATGAACAATGCCTGCTATTGTCATTTGGCATCTGAAATCACTTCACTCTCCAAGATATAAGGACAGATGGACTCCCATTATAGCTGTATCTGAAGAAGTGAGCAGTGACTCATGAAAGCTCCTACCCTGACAGAAACTTTGTTAGTCTTCAAGGTGCTGCTGGACTCTTGCTCCCTTTCACTAATAATGAATGCAAGCTGTACTGTTAGGTTTCTTCTGCTCCCCCATCTGTTAGAAATGGAAAAGGGGATCCATATTGCTCTGCCCCTTCCAACAACACACTTATTTCCCCTTCAAGAATTTTCAGAAAACCACATACTCTTTTCCAGTCTCACTTCAATGCCAGTTTAATTGGGCAGAGACAGTTTGTCAGGAAAGGTATCCAGTTACAAACCACCACAAACAGCTCCAAAGTTCACAGAATGTTCACGCCAAATGCCCTTCCATGAACATCACTTTGCAAAACACAAAGTGGCCAAAATTCATGACAAACTTTAGTTTGTGAGCCGGTTAGTGCCCATCCCTAATCAGAAATGGAATGCATAGTTATAAGCTGAAGTTACTGCTTGCCTTTTCATTGAAAAACAAACAAAACCAAATTTGCCTCATGTAAAAGTCTGAGCTGAATTCAGTGGTTCCTGCTTGAGTGAAAAAGAAATCATACAAACTTAGAGATAAGCAAAAAAGAGTTTATCATTAAAAGTTCAGAGGGGTTGTTCATACCCTTACCAAGTATATTTAGGCAGCCAAGCAGGCAATTAAAATTTTCATTGGGTAAAAATTTTCAGAATGTAGTCCTGGTTCCTCAGTATCCAAAAGACTGCCCCTGATTGAGAAGTCTTCAAGGGGCTTTAATGTACACAGAGAACTCTCCATCTGCAGTGTTCATATTCATGCGCAGAACGTTTTCTGACACTGAAAATGCCAGTATGAGGGAAGCTGTAATTGCAGTGAGCTCTGTGTACAAATCAGAATGCTATCACACACACACTAGAACTGCTGAATGGGTCTATTGGCATAGTTTTTATCACACTCACTACACTCATACGTATTTAAATTAAATCTGAAGCAGAGTACCTGGCTTTCCAATTGCATAGAATGATAAAATTATATTCTGAGTTATACAAGCGTTCTTCTTCTGCCAGCTAGGATTGTTCTCATTCAAACAGCTAATAATTTATACTAAATCATTTAAAATTGTAAATCACACCTATTTTGGTTACTGTTGGATATATGTAAAGAGGGTAAACTATATGTTGTGGGTCTTGATTTTTAGATACTTCCAATTTAAAATGAGCAAAATACTCATCATTATGAGGTGTAGAATAGGTGTGAAGAGAGTATCTGTGTATTGCAGGGATGGCTAAGAATGGGTGAGAACTACATGTGGGATCCCAGTTTGTGAGGAGTGGGCTATTCTGATGTGGGATGCTGGTTTTAGATTTCTCATGTTGCTGGGCACAAGAGCAAGAGCCATGTTTGTTCCCCTCTCAAGGGTCCTAAATTACAGTTGTTTTACTTAAGCCTTAGAATTTAATGGGAGCTCTGAAGACCCAAACATGTTTCTATCCATATAATCATTCTCATGTTTTTCCTTGGTCATGTGTGAATGTGAAAGCATCTTGCAAACCACCTTGTAAATACACAGATAACCACTGACTGAACGTATTTCTACATGCTTCAAAGAACGAGAGATTTCTTTCACCTTACTTGACAAAAGAAGCTACAGCCAGGCTATTTTCTTATAGGGTTTTTTTTAATTTTGTTCAGCATTAAAGAAAGGAACTTCATCAACATTGATTGTCATTTACAGAAAACATTCAAAAATCATGTGTGCATTATTATGGAATGCTAACAAGTATCAAACTAATAACTTACAGGACATAAAATAAGACAAAAGGCTATTACATTCTAAAGGAATATAAAACCTTTTAAAAACTTTGACAGGGGGATGCTGGTCCTAAAACATTTATAAGAAAAAAAATTTAATGGTCACTTTCTAAATGAATCAGGCTGTAGTTTTTTAAACTCACGTTCACAAAAATATCAAACAAGGAAGAAAGAGCAGAAAGAGAGGGAGGTCAGAAGGGAACTGCAGATGTCAAACAAATGTTATGTCACCTGTTTGCATGTTTGCTAAAGGCCAATAAAATATACTGTTGTTATTTTCATACAATTGAGTTTCATGGGGATAAAAATTATATTGAGACTATCTGGTGTTTGTTAAAAAAAATCTTACAATTGGTTTGAAGGTATACATTTCGAGTGGAATTTTTTTCTGTATGCTTGTTTTCAGGCAACATAACCTCAAAGTAGTTTCTAACAGTGGTGAGCATGCTTGACAAAAAATAGCAAACTACCCCTAAAAGGAAAATTAAAATAAACTTACAACAGTGACTAACAGCTACAGCGAAGCATCAAATAACTTGTGGCTTCAAAGTTACAGAGATGGACTGGCTTACTTCACATCAACAAAAATTACTGGAAATTGATATAATATTAAACCTTTGCAACTTGGAAGTATATGAAAATTGGTTTCTTTCAGAATTCTAAAAGTGAGGAAGCATTTCCAGGGATTTTTCAAAAAAATATCAAAGTTTTATTTAAATCTAAATATCTTTTTTCTTAAATAAACTGGTCATCATAAAATACTCCCCATGAAAAGCAAACCTGGGTACCTAGAAAGGCACACCAAATATTTTGCACTTGGAGTTTTGCTCCTGCCTACTTCTGCCCCCCCATAGTTGTTAATATGCTAGAGATATTTTTTTTCTTCCTACGATGATCCTTAAAACATTTGGTGAAGGTCAGTTATGGCTTCATATTGTAGGTACTGAGCGACTGGAGATCAAATTTAAATAGGAAATGAAGTGTACAAAAATATTTATTGGGGGGAAAAGATTAGTTTTTCTGATCATCTATGATTGGAAAAAGTTTGTCAAAAAGCATCAAGCTAAAGATTGCCTGGAAGTTTTCCTGTGCCAGCCATACTGAAAGGAATGGGAGATTCACAGGGGCACCCCAGGCCCCTACTAGGCCAGTGCAGTGCTCTGGCCTGGCACAGCTGTCATTCATTCCAAAGTGGGGCCATCAGGGTGGCTTGTGTTTTAACACTGTAAGGAAATCTTATTGCTTGAGCAATTACTTTGCTAGTAGATTTTTTCTTAAGCAGTGGGTGATCAGCACATTTTCGCGTTTACAGTCCCATTTGGAACAGGGTTCACTAACAGCTCTTCCCCCCTCCCTGTTATAAAACAGGAGTACGACACTAAACACCAAGGCTGTTCAAAAGGCTTTATCTGTTACAATCAGTTTTCATTTTTTAAAAAACTGAAGAGTACATTACACTCATAGGAAGCAAGTACATAATTTGCTCTTTGATGTCCCCCCCTTTAAAAAAGCATTACAAAGTCTTATGCTTAAACAGAGACATAGAAAAAAAATCAGCGTTTTCACTGTCCCCAAGTTATTTACAAGAAAAAATTACAGAGACAGCATACATAGTATTAGACCTTCTGCGAGTATATATTAAAAGTAATTCCATTTGAAAAAATATTGTATTTGTCTTCTACATTTCTACAATACATACTCAGGTTTTGTTTGTTTCTGTGACTTTCTTCAGTGTTGATCAAATGAGGCAGACAGCATAGCTGAGTGGTAAGCAAAAGGGCTTTGTAGGTATTCTGATTCCTAATTAATGCCAGTTGCCTCTCGGTTACAGTCAGAACAAGTGACTTTGACATGCAGATTATCTGAGGACTGCTTTTTGCATTGATTGTTACTAGTACAGGCTCACCTTTGCAATCTATGTCCAGGTTTTGAAACTATAAGCACGTACAATAGTAGCAAACAGCTGAGCTGGCATAGCCATCATCGACTGATCCCCCCCCCAGCAGAGTTGTGATAATTCATTTGAATTCTCTGAAATATCACAGGAAAGAATGGAGTACACAACACCTTTCACCTCTTTGTTCATTCCTCAATTCAAGAAATTCTAGGAGTATACTTCCATGGCTTATGTCTGTCACAAAAATTATTTATATATAGTTCGCCCCATTCAGAAGATGCAGGGTAAAAAAAAAATGACAATGAAAATACACCAAATTTCCCATCTTTTCCTGATTTAATCTTGAACCAGCCCAAGGCCAGCTCAAACAACAGCTGCGATAACACACACTAAATAATCCACTTTTGACCCACTTTCAATCCATTTTTAATGCACTTTCCAACTGCATTTTACTGTAGTGAGCTGGCAAAATCCAGTCGGAAAGTGCATTGAAAGTGGGTTGTTTAGTGTGTGTGATCACAGCCCACGTTTCTGACAGTTGCTGTGGTTTGGGCTTTGGTGAACTGAAGTGGGAAGGAATTCCCTAAGTGAGACTAGTCATTATAAAAGATTCTCTTTATGGCCATGCTTGGATGTATCTAACATGCAGAAGACGTCCACGGTGGCTTTCAAAAAGGCATAGCAGTCTGTTGCAAATGTCCAAATGGATTCTTGTGACACTTAATTGTGGCATTAATCATTTTGTGGACTAGACTCCATTTCATCAGACACAGGGTCAGATGGCAAAATAGAATTGAACCTGTAAAACCTTATTCAACAATGTATCTATCTGCTGGATTTGAAAGAATGTAGTAGAGTACAATGAATAGGGTGGTGGTGGTCTCTAAGTTCTCTCAACCCTAAGCTATTTATGCATACAAATAGCAAATAGCAGGGGGGAATCTGAGGGAACATCTTGCTAGCAGCAGCTGAATAAGATCTGGGCTGAATTTGTATCTCCTATATCTGTTAGGTGTTCAGCCTGAGCCTGTAACATGAATCTTTGGCAAGAGCTGAAGGACTCCTTGCCTTTGGCTCTGCATGATCATAGAATCATAGAGTTGGAAAGGACCTCCAGGGTCATTTAGTCCAACCCCTCGCACAATGCAGGAAATTCACAAATACCTCCCACTCCACACACCCAGTGACTGCTGTTCCACACCCAGAAGCTGACAAAAAAAACAACAACCCTTCCAGGATCCCTGGCCAAATTGGTCTGGAGAAAAATTGCTTCCTTACTCTATAGTGGCAATCAGCATTTCCCTGGGCATGTAAGAAAGGGCCACAAGAACTAAGCACTGAGGCAACCCTTCCTGCCCTCATGATCTGCCTAAGTTCACAGAATCCACATTGCTGTCAGATGGCCATTTAGCCTCTGTTTGAAAAACTCCAAAGGAGAGCCCACCACCTCCTGAGGAAGCCTGTTCCACTGAGAAACCACTCTGTCAGGAAATTCTTCCTAATGTTTAGCTGAAAACTCTTCTGATTTAATGTCAACCCATTGGTTCTGGGCCGACCTTCTAGGGCAGCAAAAACCAACTCCACACCCTCCTCTATAGAACCCTCTGAATCAAAACAATCCCAGGATGTGGTTTAATGCACTATTTTTTGTTTATTTAAAGTGGTAATACTAGTATGCTAATGTGGGTCCCTCTTGGGGAGAAAAGTGGGATAAAAAACCCTGAATACATAAATTGTTACCATGGCAGAAAAAACAAAAATCAGTTCATAATGGCTTCACTTCACCCATCCCTTCTGTTACCGAATAAGAACAGAGCTCATGGGTCTTCTTATGACAGACTGATGTGTTTATTGACCTATACCCTCAGAATATTCAGAGAAGTACCATATGCAGGGCTATTGGGGTATTCGGACCAAGGCCTTTGCAGCTTTGTCTTCTCACTCCTTTCCTGGGCTCTGTTGCGTCTCTCCCCAGTGCTGTCACCACCCTCTTCTTTCCCTTTAACTGACTTGCTGTGTCCCATGGCACAGCAGAAACAATCCCACCACAATAGCAGTATTTGGCTGCCCAGTGCTTCCCTTCACCACTGGCATGTGGAAGCAATGTTCCTCCTGTGCAGTAGAGGTACTGGCCATGGACTAAGGTGAGTGCACAGAACAACTAATGCAAGAAGCAGCCCTGGAGTAAAAAGTTAACCTAATCAGCATCGCAACATCCCTACCTACCGTGTTTCAAGTGGGGTTTGGAAAGCTCAGTATGTTTCGTTTGTGCTTTAATTATGGCCACAAGTACAATCACTGTGCCTCTGTGTTTGCATGCTGTAGGCCATGCTACAAGATCTGGAGAGGCAAAGAGAACCACATTTGTTAATGCCATTCTATGGCTTTCCAAAATAAGTGCATGAGCAAATCCCCATCATCCAGACAGGAATGCATGGGTCACATGACAGAACTTCAAAAGGTCATGTTATTGTAGAACATCATATTAAATAACATACTTTTTTTTGCCTGATTCAGACATTGAAGTGACACATTGAAAATAACACAATCATAGTGCATTTGATCCATAGAAGCTGACAGACTAATCTATTTTGCTTCAATCCATTAAGCTGGGAATCTAATCAAAGACAAATATAAGTGCTTTTTAATAAGCTGTTTTAAGTAGAACACTCTGAAAGGTAAAGTCTGTTTTCTGCAGCTGCCCTTTGTCATACGATTCTTCGATACATTTTGGGCTTTTGCTGCTCAAACAACAAAGAACCAATGTGGCAATGTAATAAAAAGGTAACATTTTCTTTTCTAATCATGTCTGAATGCCATTTTCTTGAATATACTTGACTGTTGCCAGTGCATACCTAAGCTAAAGAATCTCTGCCTTTCTCAAATAAGCATACATTCCCCCTCTCCCAACAGCAGTATCTTCAGTCATAAATTAGCAGCTCCATCCCCTCCCCCAAAAAGGAAAAAAACCACACTGGTATATCTACAGTAGATGAAGCTTTTTTCTTTATGTTAGCTTACAGAAGAAAGCGTGCAAAGCAAACATTTTCTGCAAATGTTCATACAAAAAAGAAAACACTCAGATTTTATTGCTGCTATATCCAATGCTGTTGTCTTTCACTCATCCTGTGTTCTGTAGCTGAACAACTGGGATGAGAAAAATAGGCAAGTATTATACATCACGTTACTAAACTCACTGTACGCAGTTTAATCCTCCTTCTCTGCAAAAAATGCCAAGGACTGTTTGAACCCCATACCACTGTCACCTCTTTTCACAAATGTTTGTGCGTTTCTTTATGTTTTTAATGTAAACTGAGTAGATGGAGTTTCTTTAAAAAATATAAAACATCAGTAGATGAGCACAATCAATCCATGTCACTATACATTCAAACTGCTGTTTTAGGAAGTACTGATATATTCATTACCACTGGAGAAATATGAAGTACTTCCTTAGTAAGGAAGAACAACTATTTTCTAAGAGTCACTGAGGGAAAGTGTAGATTTGGACTGTGTTTCAGGAAGAAGTCCCTAGCTGTAAGTGTGCTTGGAAATGAATTTAAATTATTATTATTATTATTATTATTAAATTATTAAATTCACCCAATGAGCATGGGATCTCACTTTGAAGTTGTAATATTAAGATTTTTGTGGTATGACATATCAATAGAATTAAATGCCTGTAAAATATAGATGTCATATTATAGAATTTACACTATAATTAGTAAAAAGTGTGCTAAGTATATCCTGTGATCCAGGCAACGTCTGTAATGGCCTGGTCCAAAGGGCCAGTATAAAAAATAATTGGAGCTGCTTCTTTTTTGCCATGAGAGTTGACCGTGTACACATGTTTGTTTAACAAAGGTACTAGAGAAATGCTGGACTCGAGTCCAGTAGCACCTTAGAGACCAACAAGAAATGAGAGCACAGGGCTACATTTTATTTATGAAGATCATTGTGAAGATTTCTTCTGGACAACCTATTTATGCTGCTTTTCTTGCTGTGGCTGAGGACACATCCTACCCAAGGATGATTGTGTGGAAAATATCTAAGTGTAGGAATGACTGTGTGAACTGGCTCTGTTAGGTTGTTAAGATAAATAATCCACTCTCAGTTCACTTTCACTGCACTTTCAAATTGAATTTTGCCAGTTCACACAGTAAAAGTCCAGTTGGAAAGTGCATTGAAAGTGGATTGAAAGTGGATTATTTAGTGTGTGTGATCACAGCATGGGGGTCTCCAGGAAAAGCCTGAGATTGCTAACAAATAGCTGGAAGATTATTTAACTGCTACTGCTAGCTCATATATTTCTCCATGTGGATAATCAGCAAAACTACAGAAATTGCTGCCAACATGCT
This sequence comes from Gekko gecko, assembly GCA_029375565.1. NCBI lineage: Eukaryota > Metazoa > Chordata > Lepidosauria > Squamata > Gekkonidae > Gekko > Gekko gecko. Next base: position 116,692,086 of record JAPDNY010000007.1, read on the forward strand.
AGGATTTCTGTTTCCAAGATTTTGATCCTAGCATATTTACCTGAATTAAATTTCAAGTCCCACAGCAAACTTGCTTCCAAGTAAGTATGTTTATAAGTGGAGTGTAATTAATATATCCTTCTTTGATGACAACAAATTATCTTTGAAACCAAGCATTAATTTTGCCAGTACTTTGAAATTCCATTCCTCTGTGCAGAGTTTGATGCTGAAGGAAGAAAGTTCACAATATGGATTTTGTGCTCACAATCAAATGCGAAATCAGTGAAAAGGGTGACAGGGGTGTGGAGGAGCAGAGGAAATATTGACAGTGAATTCAGTTTCTAACCACATCTTGTCTAATAGCTGGCTTGAAAGCCTTGTCTGGGTCTTCCTCATTTTGGCATCAAAATTCGTGCCTTTCAACGCATTTCTAATAATTGTTTCCTTATTATTACTGTCATTTTATATATCTTATCTTTAAAGAATGTAATAATATCCCTGAGTGGCATACAGTGCAACATCTGCATTAAGCAGTGATTGTCATTTACAAAGTGTGAAGATTTAAAAGGAAAGAATAAGAATGGCATTAGTTTCAACTATATGGTTCTTACAGCATTTCAGAGATACTAGTTAGGTTTTAGAGAGGAGGCAGAACGGGTCATTCACTCTCTTCTTCTTCCTCTCTTTCACAGCATATCCATACACACAACTTTCTAGTGCCAGGGGAAAATAAGCTGTTTGTCTTAGGTTTCAGAGTTCAGCTCCACAGGGATTTAAGCCTTGTTCCCACATTACCATATTGGAGACTATATTTACATACTATTTTGAAACTTCGTATTTGATCAAACGAGCACATGAGGCTCTCGCATGTGCAATTAACCCCATTAATTTCAATGGGGAAGAGCTGATCTGATGAACCAAAAGAATCAGCACAATTCTGCCTGTGTATCCCAGGTCCCACTGCCCATAAGAATGGTTGGAATTGAAAGAAAAATAATTAAAGACTACTGGGATTGTGGACAGGACTACCAGCATTCTCCATCTTTAGTGATGAGAGCTTAATTGTACATATTCATTCAAAAATTAAAAACAACTTGGAATACTGACATGGTTTAGCCTCCACTTTTACCACATTTGCAGTGTGAATGGAATCAAAGTTAAAAACAGTTATGGTCTTTTGCCCATGGAAAAGCTGTTTATATAACTGAGGAAGAAAAACAGATTCAACCCAAATGCCATTGCTGGGAAGTCTCCAACTTCCCCACAACGTAGAACTGAGACAGAGGGGAAAAGAGAGAAGGAAATTAAGAAGATTATATTAGAGAGGTTGAAAAAGCTCAGGACCTCCCAGCCTCAAATCCTGCAAGGTCCCTAACACGAACCAATCATCAAATATATATTGCATTTGGAAACAGCTTGGTTTAATTGAGTGTCTTCTATTACCCTGTTTTCCTAGCAATCAGTAAAGTAATCTTTCCATTAGAAGGAAATATGACTCTTGGAATTAATTCTTTATACAGAGAGCCAGCAGGAGTGACATTTATACAAAATTAAGTCCCTGTAGAAGTGTAACAAGCAGTCTGCATCTGTCTGCTCAGACACTGAGAATAAAGTGGCTCAGTGCTCTTACATTATCACAATACAATATAAAGTGTTATTGCTGTGTTGGTTCCAGAAGAGGAGAGACAAATCAAGTAAAGGAAGAGGGGATATCATTTACAGGGACCGCTTCTGTTGATTTGTCTCTCTATATACCATTTCCTGAAGAGGAAAAGCTGGCAGAAAAAGAAGCAGGACTTATCCAAGACTATTCAATGGATGGTTTTCTATTGACTTCAATGGGCCTATGGTCCATCTTGGTTTTTTTTAAAGAGCTTCACACTGAAAAAAGTGGCATTTATAACACAACCCCAGCCTGTCAGATGTGTCCTGTGTCTTTAACTGTATCATCCTAAGTACAGTTACATTCCTCTAAACTCATTGAGTTCAATGGATTGAGAAAGGTGTAACTTTGCTTAGGATTGCACCATAAGCATCAGGTAGCCTGCAAAGAAAACAAAAGATGATAATTGTATACAGAAGCTGAATAGAAGAAAGCAGCCACCAATGGGCAGGAGAGGAGGAACAGACTTGATCATATTTTTATCATAGATCCTGCATGTCACTGGCATAAATTCTGCATCATATACTTCCAAATAATTCCTCTGAACTCTTCGTTTCAAAGGTTAATAGATAAGAATAAATTAAGTGCAAGTACATTGGCCCCAGCGAAGCTTGGACCCTGAACAGTTCCGCTTTTCCATTATCTCATTTGCAAGAAAAATTTATCAATTATGTTAGAATCCCTAGGGAGCATTCTCAGTAGCGCAGCAAATTAATTTAATACTGAAGGAGATTTTAAGATAATTTGTATGTGTCAAGTACTGTGTCCCTGTTTTGAAAATGGAGCAATGGTGGTTTCAAAGATTGTCTGCTTGATTTGTGAACTCTGCCCTAGGACGGTACTGCAGCTGTGCATTTTCCAAACTGAAAACTAGAATGCAGAGAACTGACTACAGTATATAGAAGATCTGCCTTAAGTGTTGTGATTGCTGAGGAAAATAAAATGAGTCAAAATGCTACAAAGAATGGCCTTGTGTGACACAAAAGAAGCAGCAGATGTTGTAGTGAGAATAAATAGAAGGCATAAGCAAAGGAAAGAAGAGGAAGAGAGCTGGAGACTTTCCATAGTATACATTTAAGAATTTACTGGAAGTCTTTCACAAGGAATGGAAGGTGGAGCAAGGCAGTGCTGGAGGGCAGAAGATCCTCTATGTAAGCATGGAAAAACTATATATGGAATACTCATGACTTTGCAAGCACCTTGTACAGCTATCGGAGAGCTGTTGAACAGCTGCACACTCACAAAGAATTACTCTGATAACATCACCTTGGGCTGGGGGGTGGGGGGAGGCATACCACTGACCAAGATACACACTATGCTGGGTTGGACCCAGTACAGAATTAGAAAAGATTTCCACTGTCTCTGCCCTCAGAATTTTTTCCACATCCCCAACCACAAGGGCAAAATATTTTTAATACAAAACTCTCCCAGTAGCTAGTAGAGAAAATGCTATGTGGAGCATTTAACTTCACTTTTGTGGATTGAAGATCCACAATGTTAATGATAAATGCTTTTGTACACTAAACTACCATCCCAGTTAGTTAAGAGATTGCTAAACTGCTATCAGAGCCCTGGATATGAAATGAACCGATGAAAACAGATGTCTGTCCTGACACTGGAATATTACAATTGCATTAGATAATGGTATGCTTATGGAAAGCCTTCACTCTAATGTCATCACTCACAGTGATGCTTAGCTGATCAGTGATGGTTTGTTGCTTTGTAACTTTTTAAAAAGTCTTCAAAGGTAAATTGGTTGGCTCACTCCTATACTCCCCTGGAGACAAATCAGAACAATATTGAACCCTATAACTATTTTTGTTTCAGGAAATGTTACTAAAATAAAATAAACTCTCTTTCTGATTCACAAAAAAAGTACCATTTGGGATGGTGTACATTTTACTCTGTGTTTTAAATACTCTATTGGCATCGAGTTCTATAATATTAACATATGCTTACTTCCTATCACTGAGAAAAAAATCTCCCAATAAGTTTCTCTCTGTCCATTTGAATTATCCAGACAAGGCTTTGGCACCAATAATACTAACCTGACTTTTTATTCACTGACTGCGTACTGCATACACATTATATACAAACTGATCAGAAAGGGTACCTTCTTGTCATTATACATGGATGGATGGCAGAGCAAATCCTAATTGCTCAACATAAGTCTAATACATTACACTGAGAGTTAAAAAATGCAGGAGAGCATCTCTAGAAAATAGGCATTTTTTAAGCTACAGCAAGTGTGTGCGTATTCCATATATATAGATATATATATTATAATAAATATATGTACTGTATTGGTATATAGCAGGCATGGCTAACTGGTGACTCATAAAACAATTTCATTCAGACTCTGGTGTTACTATCAAATTTGAATCAAAGTGTGTCAAAAATATTGCTTATAGTTTTACCCATAAGAAAAGAACATTATTTTTAAAACAGGATATGTGTGTGTATGGGATTCCACATTTTAATACTGCATCCCTCTTTGGGTTTTGTATAGAATGTCCTACCTGACAGACTTCATTGGGCATTAACCTCTAGTGTAGGGGATTGAGTTATGTCGCAAAATACTCTTCTTGCTCCTAATCGCTGTCTGAAAGACAGAGCAGCCCCTGAGAATATAGAAGTTGGCCATCCCTGGTATATACTATCCATTCCATATACACATAGGGCATGATCTTTGCCTGTGCATGCAAGGATTCCCATATGGCTCCACTGAGGCCTGTTTTTTCCTTTACCCCCACCTAGGTGTATGTACAAGCAGCTCAACTGACAGTATAAAAGAATGGGACTTCTCAAAAGTTCAGAAAGTGACCAAGCAGAGGGGGGGTGGAGTGAATGGGGATAGGACAGGCACACAGACCTTCCGTGCTGCACGTCCTGGCATGCTCTTTGCAAGCACTTATGAGAAGGTAGAAAAAGAATTCTTTTAAATCTCCTGGAGAAACCTCCATGCACAGGCAGTGTACCCATACAAGGAAGGATCATGCCCATATATATTACATACACGCACACTTATTTCCAAGACAGCTACAAATTGCCACATGCATTAATCTAGCTAAAAACATAGAAACAGGTAAGCCTAGTTTAGTGGAATTTTCTTAAATTATATTTGAACAATAAACAGCAAGAGTAACACTGCAAAGTACTCCTCTGTTTTCATTTTTATCTACAATAAAGTTCTATAAACAGTTGTCTCCCAAAACATACCCGCCAATAAAATAAAATAAAAATAAAGGTAACACCCAGTGTTCTCTATTTGCAAATTTATGATCAGTTAAAAATTAAAAAGGGAGGGGAATAACAAAAAGAAGAGAAACAAAAACAGGCCCCATTCAGAGGTGCATATTTACATTCTTCAAACTGTAGCGGTGAAAAATAATTCTATTAAGTGCAGGACATTCCTAGTGTTGCAGTAGTGACATTTTTAGTAAGTCTTCATGAAAACAATTCTTTTGTCTTAACAGTGATGCATTCCAGGACTATGTGACATTATTAATTTTTCCCCTTCACTTGCAGCCAGTGGTAGAATCTGGATTGAAAAGTTCCTTGTATAACGGAGGAAATAGTGTGTTCACTATGTCAGGATGAGATTGTTTAAATACCTGCAGTTTTTCTCCATGCAAGTTGCAAAGTGCTGTAATGGTTGGTATCTTGGCTACTAACTGTAAAACAAACAAACAAACGGAGAAAGTTTATACCAAAGAATTGGTTTCAAAAAATCTTGTCTTTTAATTTATGAAACAGATGCAAGGTTTATTTCTTGTCTCTATACCCCCCTTTTTCATTATGGTATGACATGCTTTTGTTCCCTTAGACAGTATTTCACTTGCAGAATCAGGACAATTGCCTCTCTTCCCAATCTCTTGTGCAAACAATTTTCTAATACTGTGAAATACTAGAAAACTGCTTGCTAATCAGAAATGAGAAAAATTAAATACAAGAATTAAACACTTGCACAGTCTGCCATTGAGCCCTCGACTGAACAGCGAGTCCAAACTGAGGATCTACCTTTGCCAAAGTCTCATCATCAAGATGATTCTTCTGGATCACATGCTGAAGTGCAAAATAAATTTTTTCCTGAAGCTTCTGGACCTTCCTTGGTTCTAACAGCCAAGCCCGATCTGGTAAAAAAACAACAACAAAACAACAACAACAAAACAACAACAACAAACTTTACATGGCTGATCTATAATCACAAGTATATATGTATACACACAGAATAAAGCTAGTAGGAGATGAAAATAACAGTAATTAATAAATTGGCTAGTAATGAACATATGAAACAGAACACTGGTCTATCTAACTCAGTATTCTGTATTCTGTCCTGCAATGGCTCTACCAGATCACAGGAAGAGGTTTTTTCCTAGCCCTTTTATCCAGATTGAATCTGCATTTTCCTGCAGACAAAACAATAATGTTGGTGAGCCACACTGCTAACTACTTAAAGCAGCCCCACTGTTTGCAGCAAGGGCACTGCCTTGTCTCTCAATCAATCCAGTCCTTGAAGAGCTAAATTGTAGAACTTGGCTTGAAACTTTTAGGAATCCTGAACCTAGCTTTCACATTCGCTTCAATGCAGTAATTGTCCTTACTCATGCTCTACTGCCTTCCTTTCATGTATCACAGCTACGCCATGCAGGTTGCAGAGCTTTGGCATCCAAGCCCTCAGTGAATCATGGTTTTAGTCTATAATCATGCCATGACTTCTAGTCCACAAATTTCCATTGAAATCAAGGAGATTTGTTTTCAACTCAATGTGTTTAAGACTCATTTGGCCACATAATCCTGATGACTGCTGAACATTTTCACAACTGGCATTCCTGCTTAGCTTCCTGCTACCTAAATCCTTTTGCTTATGGTTGTGTTGGCCAAGAGAACTCTTTCATGGCCAATATGAGCAGCTGCTCGACAGATATGCAGGACAGCTGCTGATTGTCCTCATTCCTTCCTCCTGTCTCATGCCCTGAAGATGGGAGCTTTCTGAATAGGAACAGCACATACTATCAGGATACATTTGACAAATTGCTTATGGAAACTGACTGTGAATAAGCTACTAAGAGCCATGTAGTTGAGGCTGCTTTTTGCCATTTTAATTCCTCCTTGTTGGATCATGATAAATATCATCAAGATAAGGCATAATACAAACATAGCTAGTTGTAATATTAAATCCGTGTATTGTTGTCAATAATGATTGGTGTTGAAAAAAAACAATTTATGTTAGGCTAATTTGGGAGAAAACAATTGATTTTAGGAAATATTTAACTATTGCCTGCAAAATTTATTGAACAGAGCTGGATTATTTTGAACAAAATTCTGAGCTGCCTGGCTACATGAGCTCTTTGCCAGGCTCTGCCTCCTGACTTCCCTTTCTTTCATTAGTAAGTCTCCTGACTTCATTCACCTCAGCACATAATCAGTCAGTTGGACTTTATTACGGCTCACAAGGCATACTAAAGCAGAAAAAAACAATTATATTAATTATCTACATAAAATCTCTATGTACGTCATTCAGCTTAGTATATCTAACACTTTAAGGGGCAGAATCTAAGTAAATTATACACAGGATATTCTTGGCCCATATTTTCGTTGCAGAGAACAGAAACTTAGCTACAGATACAGTAGTTCTTTGCTTAACAAAGAAGGAGTTGTAAACAGACACTTTCCTCCAGCCCTGCTGGAGGACTTTTCCACCCCATGCTCAACTGTAGTTACCAGTATTTTACATTTATCAACTACTAACAATACAATCAGTGCTTTTGCCCATTTAATGAGGAAAGCACCACCATGCTCTGTACTATGAGGAACTTTAAAAAGCCAGCCACAGGAAGCATCACAAACACTCTGATGCAATGCTTATTTTAATCCTGAAGTCATATGAAGCTGCCTTATACAGGACTCTTGCCCATCTATGCATTGTCTCCTCTCTCTGGGGAAACAGCCCTTCAAACTCTCAGACACAGCAAGATCTTTCCCAACAGTGGCTTTCAAAGATACTTTTATCAGGAGTTGAACCAGGGATCTACTAGATGCAAAGCATGTGCTCTACCATTCCCTTCTCAGATCAAATCCATTCAGATTCAGTTACTCATTGCACATCTTTCGATGGTAACAACAGTTACTATTATCCTTAAAAATTACTGAAATGGTGGCATTTGTATGGGAATTGGTTGGGAAAGAATATTAATAAAGAAGCCATAATTACCAGGTGATATCAGGACAGCAGATGAAAACAAGGCAATTTCCTCCTCAGTCAGCTGCAAAGAACATAAATTCTTTGCAAAGTCAAATGCTTCATTCACCAGGTCATCGGAACCTTCAAATAACACAGAAGACAGTCAACTTCAAATTGATCATGTCCAAAAAGATGCATCTCATATAACGTTTTCCTTAAACAGGAATATCTTTCCCTATGAGCAAATGAATGTTTATTTCGATCCTGGGCAAGCACTGCGTCTCCCCACCCTTTGTCAGACACAATCACATTTTGAGCAGTGTTCCCTCTAAGATGAGTTAGTGTGAGCTAGCTCACAGCTTTTTAGCCTCTGGCTCACAGATTTTTGTCTCAGCTCAGGAAGGATGACTCCAGAACAAACTAATTTATGAAGCAGCCAAATCACTTATTCACAATTTTAATTCCAGTAACCTAAAACTGACCAGGGGGATATTATTGGGTTTGTCGGGGAAATCCATGTGTACTCAAGGGAACATGTGAGTCTTCCCAAACAGCACACCCTTGGACTATTTCATGCTGGGAAAATGTTATAGCATGGAAGGGTGGAGCCCCTTCTCCATATGTACCGCAGCTGGGAGCATTTGGGGGTGGGGGGCGCTTCTAGCATGCTGGCACCATGCTTGCACTCTGTTATCACTTCTAGAAATGGTGTCATCAGATGCTCTAGAATTTTTTTACAAATGGATACATATAAGCAATGAAATGTATATACTTTAATTATCTCTGTACCTACATGACCCTGATATTTTGACTCTATGACTTCAATATTGCAATAATGCTGGTCTACATATCTCCAGTTTGAAGAAAGGTGTTGTTTAAATAAGTCTACACAACATAGTAGCTAGGGGTATGCATTTGGATCTACCGGAGCCAAAATATACCCAAAAAATACCTTATCAGTATTTCTCAGTTATATTTCAGCTTTCCAAATGTATCCAGGTTTTCTCAGGACCCCCTCCCCCCCCCGAGAAAAATCCCAGATATATTTGGGAATTACTGGTAGATCCGAAAACAGCAGAAAGACGGAACAGATGGCTCCCAACTCTCAGCTGTGTCAGGCTTCTACTGCAGTCTCTCAAAAGTTTAAAGGAACTGCAGAAGACAGCCCGAGGATCAGCTGTGCCTGGGGGAACAGACTGTTCCCACCAGCTCAGCTGGGGCTGGCTTCTCATGCAGCTCAGTTTAAACCAGACTGCAGGAGAAGCCAGCCCCAGAAGCCTCTGCAGGGAGCAATCTGCTAGCCACAGCACAGCAGATCTTGGGGCCAGCTTCTCCTGCAATGCAGCTTAAACCACACTGCAGGAGAAGCCATCTCAGCCAGGGTGTGCGGTGGGGAGAGACCTCCCTGTGGCATACAGATCCTGGGCAGTTTCTCCTGGAGCACAGTTTAAACCGTGCTGCAGGAGAAGCCAAGCCAGCCCCAGGATTGGGCTGGCTTTTTTCTACCAATATTTTTCTTCTCGAATCTATTGGACCCCCCCAAATTTGGGATCTCTGAAAAATCCCAGATCCAAATACCATACCAGTATTGGGATCTGGGATGTTTCAAAAATAGTGATTTTTTTCCGGGTCCAATAGACCCAAACTAAAAAATATCAATTAAAGAAATTACACACTTCTGATAGTCGTGAAGAGTAGGACTCGACTGTGCGACTGAACAACAAACAACAATAGCAGCCCCAGTAGCCCAGATTAACCTGATCTTTACATTTTCTGAAAGTTGACAATGTTGAATATGGTATTGATATCTTTGACCATAGTATTATTCCTATGAAATTGTCCCACAAAATCTTCAATGTTTTCAGCATGACCCTACGCTATAAATTTTCCTATCCTATATATTTTTTTGAAAAATGTATTCTAATTCTAAATCTTTATGAATAGTTTTTTTCAATCTAGATGTGGCTCAAACTTCCCACAGTGGTTCATCAGAAGAAAAAATAAGTATGAATAGAATTGGATTTCAGGTCTATTTACCCAACTCACAGCAGCAGAAACCTCAAAAATAGTGGTAAGAGTGGTTCAGAGAAATGAGCATGATGGCCTTATACATATGTGGGAACAGGTGGATCTTGAGAAAACTCAGAACATTTGAATAACAAAGAATTAGCCACAGTGGGTTGTACCGTATTCCATTTATCTCAAATGTCCCGTGTGGTAGTGTTAAGTTATGTATATCAAAATTATCCAGTAATTCTAAACAACAAAAATAAACCCTACCCAAAGCCTTGAACATTTGCATTCCTCCATATTTTCCTTCAAACAGAACAGTGTTGTTGAGTGGATTGAAGGCACGGCACATTCTCACTAAAACCACTTCCAGGCAGCCTAGATAGACAGACAGTGATCAAATTTAAATTTCCAACTGGGATACTTTCAAGCACTTTTTGGAAGCATAATTTTTTTAAAAAAGCATAATTTCTAAACCAGATCTCCTCCAAATTTGCATTGAAATAATATTAGACTGCCCTGACCTGGATAGCTCAGGCTTGTCAGATCTTGGAAGCTAAGCAAGATTGACCCTGGCTAGTATTTGGATGGGAAACCACCAAGGAAAACCAGGGTTGTGACATGAAGGCAAGCAATGGCAAACCACCTTTGAATGTCTGTTACCTTGAAAAGAACTCTATAATGTTGCCACAAGTCAACTGTAACTTGATGGCAAAACAATAGAATATTGGGCTACTGTCTGAACAGATTTTGGGTTATCAAATTTTGTTCAAACTTACTTTTGGGTTGCATGTTTTGGTCCCTAAAGAGCAAAAAGATATTTCTCTGAGCTTGACCTGAGAGGACAAGAGTTCACAGTTCAACACCACCACCTCTAGGACAGTTAAAATGTGCATAATCTCCTTTAATCTTAAAATTAGTAAAGTGAAGAGAAATAACCATTAGCAATCTCATACAACTTCTAGTTATCCAAGCATCATGATTCTAAACACAGTTACTGTGTTTTGATTGATCAGCCAAGGGAAGACATGATCTTAATATTTATTTATTTGTTTATCAAACTCATACTCTGCCCTCCCAGGAACATGCACAGACTAGAGTATTCATACTGACCACACGTTGCCAGAGGCACTGTCTTTTACTCTTGGGTACCTCCAAAACAGGGGTGCCATACTTTCTAACCTGAACCAAAGTCCCCCAAAACCAAGCACTCTCAGCTTGAACCACAGAATCAGGCTGCAAGCGCTCTGCAAAAGGGATTTCATATTCAGGTTTCATAAGGTGACCTCAGAGCAAGCCTCCAGTCTTCCCCCTCCACCCAGCAGAGATTATGCTTATGGAATAACAATGAGTTCCAAAGGTAAAGTCTTTAGAAGCCACCTGGCACTCTCCAGTACCTCACCCAGCCCTTTTGTGTCCTATGTGTAAATTCTTTGTCTTTCCTGCCTCTGTCCCTCAAGATACTGGGATAAACCAACCAATCATTCAAATGTTTAGCAATCCTTCCTGATGCTAATCAGGGACATCTCCCACCTTTTGTCTACCCTGGCCAGGACCATTCGTAAATCAGAGAATCCATTTAACTAGCTACCCAACACCTGGCTTCTATTGTTAAATCCAGACCCTGCCTCTCTGGAAGCTCATTGATCATACCTAAGGTCTGCCCCTACTGGTATCACACACCCCTGGGACTCATCATTGGTCCAGGTAATCTATTGTTCTCACTTGAGACCAGCCCCCAGGGCTGCCCATTGGTCTGCATTCTTTGCCAGTGCCTATATCCCAGCACACACATGACCTTAGACCATGTGTTTTCTGCCATGATCCAAAATGGCAGGCTACCCCTGAACTCTCTGAGTTTAGGCCAGAATCCATGGACCTCTACACATCTGGACAGGTTGTATCACCCCTCTATAACCCATCAATCACCTCTGTTTCCTTAGTTCTATATTGTGTGAATATTGTTTGTATGCTTGAGAATATTTAGTAAAGAAATCATTATTTTAGCCACCCAGTTTCTATATCTGTTCCTGGGTTCCTGGGAATTCTAACTCTGGTATACACAGGTCAGATCCTATAGATAAGCCAATTGCATATTAATAATTATAATTCCCCATCTTTATTAAATAATAGAGCAATTTGGCTAACACACTGACTTACTAATAGTGCCATCCTAAGCAGAGTTTTTGCCTATCTGCATTGATATCCACCAACAACATACAACCCTTCCTATTCCTGTGGCCTGTGTGATTTTCTCCCAGGCAAACTGACCTGATTCTTTCCCCACAGCAGCTACATTGTTCATCGGTGTTTCTGAACAAACCTTTCCTCTCAGCAGTTTGTTGCTTCCTGAATTTACAGATGCTCAGCAAAACATGAGCACCATTTCACTCTTATCTATTCACCTGATTTGAGAAGTAGAATTTGATCATTTTGACAGAGCTCCATAAAGCCCGTTATCCGCTTTGCAAATTCCACCACGTACTGAATAGCGTGAGTGATTTGGATTGCGCACTGCTGCCACAATGCTTCTCTTGACTTCCAGAAGAAATGAACATGGAAAAGGAAAGCAGACAGTGAGTACATTACTTAAATGAAAACCAAAGTTGATCCTACATTGTTATTAAATGACCACTCCACTATGTCTGCAAGTCTGTGATCAGGCAGGCAAAAAGAGAATATGAGGGGCATATTGCAAAAAACATAAAGACCAACAATAAAACTTACTTCAAATACATTAGAAGCAGGAAACCAGCCAGGGAGGCAGTGGGGCCCTTGGATGACCAAGGGGTAAAGGGAGTAGTGAAGGATTATAGGGAAATGGCTGAGAAGCTGAATGCATTTTTTTGCCTCTGTCTTCACTGTGGAGGATGAGAAGTGCTTGCCCACTCCAGAACCGCTGATTTCCAGAAGGGCTGTTGAAAGACCTGAGTCAGATTGAGGTGACGAGAGAGGAGGTCCTGAGACTGATAAATAACTTAAAAAATGATAAACCTCCAAGCCTGGATGACATACATCTGAGAGTACCGAAAGACCTCAAATTTGAACTTGTGGATCTCCTTACAGAAATATGTAATCTTTCATTAAAATCTGCCTCCATTCCTGAGGACTGGAAGGTAGCTAATGTCACTCCCATCTTTAAAAAGGGTTCCAGAGGAGATCCGAGAAATTACAGGCCAGTCAGTCTGATGTCAATACTGGATAAGTTGGTCGAAACTGTTATTAAGGAAAGAATTAGTAGGCACATTGATGAACAAAAACTATTGAGGCAGATTCAGCATGGGTTCTATAAGGGAAGATCTTGTCTCAGTAACCTGTTACTCAGGGGTCTTTTCGGGGGGGAGCGCACCGGAGCACAGCTCCGGGAGCTCAGGAGCCAAGCCCCGCCCCCAGCCGGCGTCCTGGAGAGTCTTTCAGGCAGCCGAATGTCAATTTCAGCTCCATTATATCCTATGGGCCATTGAAGTCAATGGTGAAAACATAGGGTATATTCTAGGGGCTGGAGGGGAGGGTTTGAGGAGAGGCTCGAAACTCACAGGATAGCTGATGGAGCCTCTCCCCAAGATACCCACCAAGTTTCAAGAACATTGGAACAGGGGGTCCAATTCTATGGGCCCCTAAACAGGTTGCCCCTATTCCCTCCATTGTTCTCTATGGTGGGAAAAAATAACTTTTTTTCCCACTATAGAGAACAATGGAGGAAATGGGGCAACCTGTTTGGGGGCCCATAGAATTGGACCCCTAGTCCAATGTTCTTGAAACTTGGTGGGTATCTTGGGGAGAGGCTCCATCAGCTATCCTGTGATCTTGGAGCCTCTCCCTCAAACCCTTCCTCCAGCCCCCAGAATATACCCTATGTTTTCACCATTGACTTCAATGGCCCATAGGGTATAATGGGGCTGAATTGTCACTGAATTTCTTTCATTCCCTCCTTTCCTTCTTTCTTTTTCCTCTTTCCCTCATTCTTCTCTTCTCTCTTTCTTTCCTTCTTTCCCACCTTCTTCTCTTCTCTTTTTTCCTCCTTTTCCTGTTTCCCTCCTTCTTCCCTCTCTTTCTTTCTCTCTTTCCTTCCTTCTTTCCTTCTCTCTACTCTCTCTCTTTCCTTCCCTCTTTCCTCCTTCTGTGGCCCAACTCTCATGAGAAGGAGTTTAAACTTGAAACCCCTTCTCTCTTAGCTCCCCCACCCAGAGCAGCTGGGGAAGAGAAGGGGAGGCTTTTGAAGATGCCCCCCCTTTTTGCTTCCCCTTCTGACATCACTTCCGGTGATGTCAGGGGGCGTGGCATATGCTAATAGCCTAATAGCTCATTAGCATACCATATGCTAATGAGCTCCTGCAGCTGTTCTTCTACGAAAAGACCCCTGCTGTTACTGTTCTTTGAGGGGGTAAACAAACATGTGGACAAGGGAGACCCAATAGATATTGTTTACCTTGACTTCCAGAAAGCTTTTGATTAAGTTCCTCATTAAAGGCTCCTAAGCAAGCTCAAAAATCATGGAATAAAAGGACAAGTCCTTTTGTGGATCAAAAACTGGCTAATTAATAGGAAACAGAGAGTGAGTATTAATGGGCAATTTTCTCAGTGGAAGGTGATAAGCAGTGGAGTACTGCAGGGATCAGTACTCGGTCCAATGCTTTTTAACTTGTTTATTAATGATTTGGAGTTGGGAGTAAGCAGTGAAGTGGCTAAATTTGCAGATGATACGAAATTGTTCAGGGTGGTGAAAAGCAGGGAAGATCGTGAGGCACTCCAAAGGGATCTGTTGAAGATGGGCAAGTGGGCGTCAACATGGCAAATGGGGTTCAATGTGGCCAAGTGCAAGGTGATGCACATTGGAGCCAAAAATCCTAACTATAAATACACATTGATGGGGTCTGAACTGGCAGAGACTGAACAAGAGAGAGATCTGGGAGTCGTAGTAGATAACTCACTGTAAATGTCGAGACAGTGTGTGACTGCAATAAAAAAGGCCAGTGCTATGCTGGGGATTATTAGGAAGGGTATTGAAAACAAATCAGCCAGTATCATAATGCCCCTGTATAAATCAATGGTGCGACCTCATTTGGAATACTGTATACAGTTCTGGTCACCACACCTTAAAAAGGATATTATAGCACTGGAAAAAGTGCAGAAAAGGGCAACTAGAATGATAAAAGGGTTGGAAAACTTTCCCTGTGAGGAAAGGTTGAGGCACTTGGGGCTCTTTAGCTTGGAGAAACGATGGCTGAGGGGTGACATGATCAAGGTTTATAAGATAATGCATGGGATAGAGTAGGTAGAGAAAGAGGTGCTTTTCTCCCTTTCTCACAATACAAGAACTTGTGGGCACTCAATAAAATTGCTGAGTGGTTGGGTTAGAACAGATAAAAGAAAGTACTACTTCACCCAAAGAGTGATTAACACTTGGAATTCACTGCCACAGGAGGTGGTGGCAGCTACAAGCATGGACAGCTTCAAGAGGGAATTAGATAAATATATGGAGCAGAGATCCTTCAGTGGCTATTAGCCACAAGGTATAGATAGGGACTCTAGGGCAAGTGATGCTCTGTATTCTTGGTGCTGGAGGGGGTCAACAGTGGGAGGGCTTCTAGTGTTCTGGCCACACTGGTGGACCTCCTGATGGCACCTGGTATTTTTGGCCCCTGTGTGACAGAGTGTTGGACTGGCTGGGCTGTTGGCCTGATCCAACATTGGCTTCTCTTATGTTCTTATGAAGTCTGCTGTTTAAATTCAATATTGATGATAACTGCACGTGCCAAAGATGTAGATGCTACACAAACAGAAGTAATATGCAGCTATCAGGATCACAAAGCATGCAAATAAAGATAGCTAGACAAATTTTGTCTGACAGCATATATGTTGCATTTAAATTTATTGCTTCCAACATCCCACAGAGATAGCAATAAAAATCCATATCATTTTCTCATGAAAATCATCAGAGTGAAAATAGTATTAATACTGTAACTATTATTTAACATTCATTCAGAGCAATTATATGCTAGCTGGTGAACATGACAGAAGTGTAGAAGGAAAGATTCAGTTGTAGTGTGAACACCAAAATAATCTCTGCTGAAAAATTTCCTTAATATTTAGAAGAATGAACAAGTTACTAGTCCTTATGACTGAGGATTTTAATCAGCCTCCCTTCTTAATATTCTTAGTTATTGTTCACCAAACCCAGCAACATACTTCTTTTCCAGTCCACACAGAGATGGTTTTGTTTTTGTAATTCAGGAAAAAATAATCTAGGTTGACAGAGACTTTGGTGACTCTAGTGGTTTTTATGTGCATTAAGTACATTTTTGAGGGAAGGGAATCCTATTTAGAGATCACTTGAAAATGTGAGGGTTTTTTAAAGGGGTAACTGGGTTGCTTTCGTTTCAGTGGGATTTTTTGAACTGCACTGATTTGGAATCTGGGAAATCAATGATTATTTAGAGCCTAAATCCACAAGCTGTTGTTCAATAAAGTCCAAGAAAATCTGAGCCTGTCAGAAACAATTGATGCCAGAGTTAACTGCAGAATGATCTTTCTTTATTTCAGAGCTGTCACAGTGGCCTCTTGACTCCCCACAGCAAAGACAGAGAGGAGACAGAGATGACTATATACTATTTTTATTGCAACCCTGTGGGTAGTAGTTCCAAAACATGAATTCTAAATGTTGATGCACAAGTCACTTACAACTTCTGTTATGTTTAAATTAGGATTCTGAGGGAAGGGGAGCTGACAACACTGCCTAACAGGAACTTAAGAACTGAGGGGTGATAACCCTGTTGTCTATCAGCCAACCTTTTGATCTATTTGGATGTATGGAAGACAGGAAGACAAAGGGCATCAATCAGTCGGTAATATAAGAGCAGATTCCTCCACTGAAGTCAGTGGCCCAGTAAATGGACTGTAGGGAAAAAAAACACATGAATTATATTTACTCCTGGCCCTAGGGTTGTACTGGGGTCACTGACAAGTGTGATGACCTTGGAATAAAAAGGATCTGATTATTTCCCAGTGTCATCTGGCCATTCCTACGCATATTTCAGTAACAGCCAGGGAAGTTTCTTTAAGGTGCCACTAGACTCAAACTTTGTTAAGCCAGATAAGACTAATTCTGGAACTGTTCCATCTTTATAATCTGTTTTTGGTGTAGCTCAAGGTGTTGTTTTTGACCCTTGAAATTCCATTTTGAAGGCTAGCCCTTATATAAGCCTTTCCAAACGCTTAGAGCATGATCTGAGGCCATCTTCCATGTTCCTCCACCCTTGGAAATATGGTGGTTAAATTCGGAGTCTGCTTTTCTGATACAGAGCCTGGAATATGGAATGGCCTCTCAAGGGCTGAGTTCAGACTGGCAATTTGCTCCGGGAGCCAGTTGTGGAGCATACGGGGAGGAGGCACACCAGAGTGTTCAGATTGCTGCCCCAGAGGCGCGCTGTATGTGGCGTTTCCCCATTAAGTCAGCTGTGGGTGTATGGGTTAGGGTTAGGGCGGTAGAACGGAGCACGGCCAATCATACCACTGCTGCCTTCTGCCCAATGCGGGTTGCTCCTGGCTTATTGGCGGAGCATTCATACTTCCAGGAAGCGGACAAATGTGGGACAGGCGCTCTTCGGGGATTTGCTACCGCTTTTATGAGGTATCTATTAAACGCGGGAAGAAAGCAGAACAGCCCGGGTTGCCTATGGGTAGGGAACGGCAGGCAGATGTGCCTGTGTGAACGCCCCCTTTAATGCGGTTTTAAAGCGTTGCTGAAACGGGGCTCTGCCAGGGCAAATTGCCAGTCTGAACTCAGCCAAGCTGAGTCTGTATAGCTCTTCTTGCTTTTTAGGCACAATATAAAACGTTGGTTGTTCTGGAGTAGGCTTACTTGGTGTATTTGGTGCCTGCTGAGCACTCCTGACTCCTTGCTTATTGAGTTCCTCCTTTGTTGCATTTGATCGATGTATGCTATTTTTGCTTCTATCTGCTTCTATTTTTAGCCTGTTACCCAAAGTCCAGCATTTCCTTAGATCAATGGGCTGTAAGGAGCAGGCAGAAAGTTTCCAGTCTGCTGATAGAAAACCCATAATATTTAGCATTCCACCCCATTTTTAAAATTAGTTCAGCATACCTGCATCTGCAGTAATTACAACCCAGGTTTTACTTATGGTTCATACTGTCAGCTAGGCCTCTGGCTGTTCTAGTTGCTGTGTGTGTGTGTGTGTGTGGGGGGGACTCTAGAATTTTAACTTTCATTTCTGCTGTATTCCCAGTCTTACTTTACCTATGTAACTGAAGCCTTCGACCTTGAGTGTCTGGTGTACTGTTCTCCTAAGAATAGTTGCCTGTTACTTTGTTGGGTTTCTACCTGGCCTCTGATTGGACCTGAGCCATCAGGAGACCCTCATGAATAATGTATATCTGCTTGCTTCATGCGTGCTAGGCTAGTTCTAACACTGAAGGCGCCATGATATCTGCATACTCTCAATGTCTCAGTAAACTTTACTTCTTTGGTTTTCTGGTTTTTGGCTCAATGATGGCGGTCACTCTCCCCTTTGCTCGGGGGAGCAACACGCAAACCAGTGGCATGGAGGGAGAAAACAAACAATTGACTTGTTTTGAGAGACTTACCAGAGCAGATTTAACTCGGAAGCGATTTGCTGAGGTTTTGAAACAGCAGGTGGTTTATGTAAATAATCTGCGAAGATGGTGGGCACAGGGAAGAAAGGACTGAAACCGAAACCAGTGGGCGGCCAAAGTCCAAGGCCGGAAGAGGGATTAGACGTCATGAAACTCTTAGTGGATATGCTCAAGCCCATGATGGAACAACTCACTGGTATTAACCAGCAGTTGACCACACTCAACCAAAACCTCGCATCACAGCAGCTCCAGCTGGTAGAAACAGTTAAAAAGATGGAGCAAACAGAGGAAGTAGCGAAAGAGTTGTACACCGCAAGCAAGAGTATGAAGAAAAAGATGGGAGAATTAACGAATAAGCAGAATTACCAAGAAAACAGATTACTGCTACTACAAATGGAAAAAGCAAATATGGTCCTCAGATTCTAGGGGGTTCCTGAATCACCGAATGAGGATCTGAAGAAATTACTTAGCAAAATTATCGCACCAGTAACAGGCTTGAAAGTGGAAGAAATCATGCACAACATGGAAGCTGCATATAGGGTGTACTCTAATTACACCAAAAAAATTAGCCTGCCTGGGGAGATAACAGTCAGATTCTCAAGAAGACAAACCAGAGATGTAATTTTAAAAGCGGCATCAGCAACTCCACTGAAATTGGGGAACTCAGCTATCAAAACTCCAAAAGACATTCCATTTGAAATACATCAAAAAAGAAAAAGTTAAAAGGACTTAATTCTTTTTCTTCAAATGAACCAAATTCCATATAAATGGGTGACACCAGAATGGGTCATCTTTAAAATTAATGATAAAAGAGAAAAGATTGACTCTGTCTTCAAAGCTAAAGAGTTTCTGAAACGCCACCTGGGATCTAAAGAAGAAGGAGAAACCGGGTCAAATGGCTCTACTCCCTTGGAGACGGACAAAGACCTGACCGCAGAAGAGGGTGCCGCTGCCATCAAATCAACTTATGACTTCAGAGATAGAAATCCTAGGTAAAGGCAGAAGGACTCTGAAAATTGTCTTTATGAAGCGAGCTGCTAGGGATGCTCTGGAATTCTCTCATAACAAGTAGCAAACTAATACATTAGGTGAGATAGACAGAACTTACAGTATGCATTGTTTTACTATCACTTAAATATTAACAGTTAGTTTAACTGGGATATGATCTCCTCCTCTTGAGTTTTTAGTATAGTGTGGGTATACTTTTCTTTCTCCCTAGATGTAGTTTCCCCTCCCTATTTTTTCTTTGTAGTTCTAGTTGTATGTTTAAAAAGCAATAAAAAATCCCCTTCAGGGGGCCAAACCCCCCCCCCCCAACTTTACTTCTTTGAATGAAAGCTGTTGGGAACTGATTGCTACAGGAGTCTAACACCTACGCTTTCTGACTCCACATATTTCACTTTATGAGATAGCCATGCAAGATCCAGGTATGCATGAGCTTTGTATTTAGATTGTTCTTACCAAATCAGAATTTGCCTGGATTATTTTCCTGAATTTGAGAGTAGGGTTGCCAGCCAGTGGCTGGCATCTGATGGGAGGTTGGTAAGACAGTGACAAGGGTGCCATTGTATCAGCAGCCAGGCTCGACCTGGAAATGACATTACACAATTGACACAATGCGATCCCTCCCCTGCCATTCTACTGCTACAGCAAGAAACCTGGCAACTCTATTCAAACAAGTAAAGAAGTAACATAGGCTATACTGAGGATATAATAAGATATAATAAGACCATCCCTATTTTATAATGCCCTTGTCAAGTCTTCATGCACCATGGAAGTTGCTAAATGATCAACAGCACAGAAAAAATAAATCAAATGACTGTTATGAAGAAACAAGAGAAGCAAAAGACATTTGTTTGCAGAATGGTACCTTGCTCTGGTATACTTTGATTTCTTCATATGTGTGGGTTTGCCAGGCTAGCTGATGTAGTTCCTCTATTGTATATTGACATGTCTCCAGATGGGACTTGATGATATTCTGTGCAATTCGATCTAATAAAGACAGACAAAAGGGAAAACAAATCCTTAAAGTTTGCTTCAGGAGTAATCTATTACATCAATCAGTTCTGTGCAGTAGCTACTAGAGATGGGCACAGATGGGGAACCTTGTCATGCCTGTGTTACCTGGAAGCAACATGCGCCTGCCACTTTCGGGTGGTGTTGGGTCCTGCCCCCGGTATGCCCACATTTTCTGGAAGTGATGCAAGTGATGCAAGCATGTCAGTGATACACTTGTATCACTTCCAGGTAATGTGGACACACTGGGGCAGGGCAGGGCCGAATGCGTTCCTAAGCCCACCCAAAAAAGCTTGAGGTGAGTGTCTCAGCTTGCAAGCTGCAGACTGTGCAAAGTCCAGGCAGTACTTTGGCTCAGTGTTTGGATCTATGCTCATCACTAGTAGTTACCATATGATTCTGGCTGCTGAACAGATACTAGGAATCCTTTCTCTGGTACTGTATCTTAGAGCACTGAGACACTCTTATTAAATGGTAACCACTGCTACAATCATACCTAATGGGAAATTGAATCAATAATCCAGTGCACCTCCAGCAGTTTATTAATAGAATTAATCAACAGTTTATTATAGAAGTCTATTGAAATCTCTAGAATAAAAATGTATACTGGTGCACATATCATTATGCTTGTTGTTGTTGTTCAGTCACACAGTCAAGTCCAACTCTTCACGACCCCATGGACTCCTGGTTGCAAATTTGTCATTACTCTTGTGATCCCAAGATCATGATGATGCAGCAACTAACTGTTGCCTTAAAGCAGAATAGAATATCACTTCTGCAAAACTGAAGTAAACCTATAGTAACTTAGCAGTGACAGACTTGGACATTTTGTTATGAAGCAGAAGCTTTAACAAAATAGTGACCCTCTGACTATCATACAGTGAGCTATTTGTGCAGCAGTGCCTTTCAACATATGAACTGCACAATGTTCACTATTCTACCATAAGCATTAAAAAAATAAAGGTTCATGGTGGGGTGTCAAATTTGCTTGATGTGCATGGTGAGCCACTGAGATTGCCACCTTTTAGTTTAAAAGATTACAGCACTTCTGTTTGATGGTAAAGTAAGAGGGAGATATTAGTTTAGTTTACTTATTGTTATGGTCATTTGATTAAATAGAGGGAGATATTGGCATGCTTTTCATCTGTATTTAATTTTTTTTAAAAAGCACAACCCATGTAAACCCATAAGACATATGAAAAATACCCATATTTCTGAGCAAGTTATATTTGTTATTGCTCACATGTAACTTATATTGCTCATATGTAACACTTTTTAGACTGAACAAATATGGGCAGGGGACATAAAAAGTGTGATTTTGTTAGTAGGTCTATGCATAGACCTTATATGCGTACAAATGATGTACTTGTACTTCAAAAATTTACAGACAGCAAGGGGTAGAGCCGGTTCGGGGTACTGGTTAGGAGCACAGACTCTAATCTGGGAGAACCGGGTTTGATTCCCCACTTCTCCATATGCTGCTGCTGGTGTGACCTTGAGTTAGTTAACAAGTTGTTTTAGAGCTGTTCTCTCACAAGCAGTTCTTGAAAGAGCTCTCTCAGCCCCACCTACCTCACAGGGTATCTGTTGTGGGGAGGGGGAGGGAAAGGAGATTGTAAACTGCTCTGAGACTCCTTCAGGTAGTGAAGGGTGGGGTATAAATCCAATCTCCTCTTCTTTTAGAGTTTGATGCCATGTTTCCATTCCTCCAACTGCATTGCATTCACTTTATGCCTTTTAAATGTGTGAACAAGTATAGGATGGATGGTTATCTGTTAACTGAAGATCTAATCAGTATCAAACATTTACCCATATGGGATTATTCCTTTCCCGTATCCTCTGAGAATATTGCAGAGTCCTTGTTTCACAAAGTCAACAAAGTCATTTTTTAAGGTTTGCTGGCTTTCCTGCTCA
The DNA here is from genome assembly GCA_029375565.1 of Gekko gecko. Lineage (NCBI taxonomy): Eukaryota > Metazoa > Chordata > Lepidosauria > Squamata > Gekkonidae > Gekko > Gekko gecko. Next base: position 116,714,465 of record JAPDNY010000007.1, read on the forward strand.
GTAGTAGCTGGGAGATCAAGCACAATTCTTTACATTCTCACCAAAAGTCTTGCAAAATGGTACCTCCCATCTCACATGTGTCTTGTTAGAACAGTAGCAGTCTTCTTGCATGCCTCTTGCACACTGACCACACACACACACTTACACACAAACACATATTTGTTGTTCAGTCGCACAGTCGAGTCTGACTCTTCGCGACCCCATGGACCAGATCACTCCAGACCCTCCTGTCTTCCGCTGTCCTCTGAAGTTTGCTCATATATTAGAGTTACTAATATTAGAGTTACACATATTAGAGTTACTATATTTTGAAAAGCAAAAAAGAGGACGTATTTCCTGAATGACTACTTCAAACAAGTGATCACTATGACAGATTTCATTTTAAATACCCCTGCTATTTAAGCTGTGATAATTGCTGCTAACCAGAACTATTCCTAACCTTCCAACCACCAAAGAGAGTGTTTTTATCAGTTATTTTTAAGAGAGGATGGACATCTGGTAACACACACACACAGACCATGTTCAGAACTCAACATTTTACACTACAAATGCAGCCACCCCACGTGACATCTTTCTGCAAGCACATCTGAGCAAGTGATGACTCACGTCACCAAACAGTAACAAATAACTGTATGAAACATCTCCTACAAACTGGTCTGCAGGTAAAGGCAAATGGTAGCTCAAAATTGTAATTTTGCTTTAGCCAGCTGGTAATATTTTCCTTTGCACAACTGATGGTTTGTTTATACACTCCGCTTCTTTTATTCTATTTTTGAGGGGAATTTGTTTTTATTACTTTTGAAATGAGTTGGTTCAGCAGTATTTGGCATCAGAAGCTATAACACTGTACGGCTGCACAGAGGACTGTTTCCAAATATTCTCACTGATTGTCACAATGATGGCAGGCCTCCATACGTAGGTATGCAATGCCTCAGAGCAGGCAGCAGAAGCAGCCACTTTCAAGAAGGCTCTCTTCTGCTGCCATTTGAACTCAAGCCAGGTGCTAAGGCAGACTTGAGATTCTTGTGCCGCAGGCCAGCAGAGCTGGAGTGTATCACAGAAAGGCTGCGCTTGGACTCAGGGGAATGGAATCTGACAGCTCATTCTGTTGGCTGATTACCATTGCATAAGCATTGGAGGCAGTTTTCTTTCTGTCTGAGTTGGCAGTGATGAAAAGGAGAGAGGGGATTAGAGTGGAAGACAGTGGGCTGAAAGGTTTCCAAAAAGTCTTTTTGATAAAAGCTGAAGATGAATAGTAGAGTTGATGTGCTTTTTTTCAAAGCTGACAACAGAGCACAAGCCATTTGAAGGGGTGGGTGTGTAAAAAGGGTACAGAATTGCTTTTTTGCCAGGGCATATAAGGACTACTGCAGTTTACACAGCCTTTCCCTCATCCAGGAAATTGCCATTATCTCAATGGCCCAATAATTGGGATTCACTATACGTTTTCCCACCATTCACACACATATTGCTCCACTGTCCTTGGAACATACCCACCATGAAGCAGCTTGTTAACAACTTATTAGAAGTCCTGTCTATGATACTACAGTGGGAAAGTTCTATTGTCTACATTGGTTGGATGGATCTTCCCTATGAAATTATTCATTTCCCTTCTTTCTTTCTGGAGTATTCGTAACTTTGTCCTCCCAACCAGTTATTTGGCTTCACTTGCTCTTCTTCAATGGAACACAAAGCCTGTCCAGTACAGTCCATATCAGTGTCATAATTAAACTCTATTCTCATTTCCCACCTTTATCTTCCAGTTTTCATGCGCCACAGCTCCTTTATTTTGGCTCTTTCATTTTGCGTTTTATCACCAGTTGCATGCCATGGATCATTGTTAATGTCAAGCATGACTAATGTGGCCTCTTGGGGCAGAAAAATGGGATGCACATTTTCAGAATAGGAGGCTATTAATTGTTGCGGCATTTGATAGTTTGTTCCTTGTTCAGTTGCTTAGAACTCAGCCCTGTGCAAATTCTTGTATTACAGTTTTCATTTTCATTTTTTATTAATGACTTGGAGGAAGACATAGAGGGGATACTTTTCAGATTTGCTGATGACACGAAGCTGGGTGGGATTGCTAATTCGGAAGAAGACAGAGTCAGGATTCAAAATGATCTAGATAGGGTGGAACAGTGGGCTGAGATAAATAAAATGAATTTCAATAGAGACAAATGCAAAGTCCTACACTTAGGTACAAAAAATCAAAGGCGTAGATATAGAATGGGAGGGACTTGGCTTGACAGCAGCATATGTGAAAGGGATCTAGGTATTCTGGTTGATTACAAGCTAAACATGAACCTGCAGTGCACTGTGATTGCGAAGAAAGATAATGCAGTCTTAGGATGCATTAACAGAAGCATTGTGTCCGGATCAAGGGAGGTGGTAGTTCCGCTCTATTCTGCTATGGTCAGGCCTCACCTGGAGTACTGTGTCCAGTTTTGGGCACCACATTTTTAGGAAGGATGTTGACAAGTTCAAGTGTGTCCAGAAGAGGGCAACCAGGATGGTGAGAGGGTTGGAATCCAGGTCTTACAAGGAAAGACTGAAAGAGTTGGGTATGTTTCGCTTGGGAAAGAGCAGGCTTAGAGGGGACATGATTGCAGTCTTCAAATATTTGAAGGGCTGTCATGTAGAAGCTGGAGCAGATCTATTCTCTCTTGCTCTGGATTGCAAGACTAGATCTAATGGGTGGAAATTACAAGGGAGTCAATACCAGCTAAATATCAGAAGAAACTTCCTAACTGTAAGAGTGGTTGAGCAGTGGAACAGACTGCCTCGGGAGGTGGTGGGTGCTTCTTCGCTGGACATTTTCAAGCAGAGGCTGGACGACCATCTTTCAAGTATGTTGTAGGGCTGTCTTTCGGCTGTGTTCCTGCAGAGTGCAGGGGGTTGGACTAGATGACCTGCAAGGTCCCTTCCAAATCTAACATTCTATGATTCTATGATTTCATTCAAAGCATAAGGCACACATCAAGCTGCAGTTATTAATTTTTACCCTGTCATTCCTCCATAAGGGACAGTTATACATCATTTCTCCTCTCCTCCATTTTATCCTCACAACAACCCTGTGAGGTAGGTTAAGCTGAAAAACAAGAGTGACTGGCCCAACATCACCCAGCTACCTTCATGGCTACAGATGTGAAGGCCTAGGGGAGAGGGAACAGAAAATTTAGTGAAGGGAAAACAAAACAGTTTTCTCCCCTTTTCCCTGAGTACTTTTATAAAAAAAAATGCTGACAATTTTTTTTTGGAAATTTTGGGAATTACTGAAAAAAGACTCTTGTGAACTATGTTTTTCCTTTTTTTGTGTGGAATGCTTCTCAAAGCAAGGCTGCTTTTCATTCAAAATGTGTATTATGGAAATGCCTGATAACTTTTTCAAAAAAAAATTCAGTGGAAAAAGATGTGAGATTTTGGAAGCACTAAAAAAACCACCCTTCATTTTTTTTTCTTTTGGAATGAGTGAATTGTTTTTAAGGCGATCTTTTTACTCAAATTGCACAGTATGTAAATTTTTATATAAAATTTAGAGCATTAGATAATAATTTCCAGGTATACTGTATACTTATGGTTTCATATAATACATATTTTTAATGTGAATAATTTTGGAAACTATGGTATAATGTTTGTATTTTTTGCTATCAAGTAATTTCTGACTTATGGTGACCCTATGAATGAATAAATGAATTTTTCTTTTGGAATGAGTGAACTATTTTTAGGCAACATTTTACTCAAAGCACACAGTATGTAAATTTTTATATAAAAAATTAGAGCATTAGATAATAATTTCTAGGTATACTGTATACCTATGGTTTCAAATAATGTATTTATTTTAAAATGCAATTTTGGAAACTATGCTATAATGTGTATGCGTGTTGCAATATCAAGTTGTTTCTGACTTATGGTGACCCGATGGATTAATGATAGCCTTGCTCAGGTCTTACAAACAGAAGGCCGTGGCTTCCTTTATTGAGTCAACCCATCTCGTGTTAGGTCTTCCGATTTTCCTACTCCCTTCAACTTTGCCTAGCATTATTGTTTTCCCAGTGAATCTTGTCTTCTCCTGTTGCTACCAAAATACAATAGCCTTAGCTTATAACTTCTAGGAAGAATTCAGGCTTGATTTGATCTAGAACTTTGATCCAGATCTATTTGTTTAATGTGTTTAATGATAACACATTATTATTAAAGAGTTCACTGTTTTCAATGTTATAAAGCTTAACCTGATATCTAAATATGCTGGTAAGCTACATATTGTGAAAGTAGGAGAGTGTTTCTGTCAAAATAATGGTTTCTTTTGTTTACTATAGATTTTTTTTCTGGATTTTATCTTTTCCTACCTTTTGGTAAAAATTAATATACATGGGCTAAGGTAACATAGCCTGCAGCAGTTTGCAAATCTCTCTCCATTTCTTTCAATCCTTTGACGTATCTGCTATTTTTCTTAAAGAAAACATCGACATTTATACTTTTAAATCCCATAAATATGCCAAATAGTACAATTTTATATGCTAAATTATAAATGTGGATTATATGTTGTTAGATCAATAAAGTATATTAAGTTTACTAGGAAAGTAAGTATTACATATATTTCAGTTTTACCCAAATTTCCTGTTTTTGTTTTGTTTTTGATATGGGAGGAAATTAAACTAGTTGATTTCTGGGGTTCAAAATTTCCAGAAATTTTACATTTCTATTCATGGCAGATTTGAAATTTTTACTCTAGTCCTCCAGTTTCTCATTCAACACTTGAAAAGGCCTCTGCATGATTACTGACCTTAGCCACAATACTAATGTGTAGTGGCTGCCATTCATATCTACATAATATAATGAACACATGCACATGTTATAACAGCAGTGAGAATAAGCCATATGGAAAGTATTTCAGTAGTTCTGCACATAATATTGACAACATATAGAGTACCCCCAAACTAAGTAGAGAAGTTGCTGGAATAGTAGGTAGATGTGGGTATAAATCCTTCCCCTGTTATAATTAGTGTCATGGGAATGATTTGTAGATGACTGAAAAGTCATCCCCATTTCCAAAGGGATTCTACAATATAACAATGTAGCAAAAGTCACCAGGGAAATGGCTGTTTGTTTAAAACCACACTGTGATTTATTAAATTTCAAAAGGGGATCCATGATATATTTTGTAAGGCTGGCCTAATTTATGATGAAAAATGAACTGCTGTGGAAAGTGACAATGTGTGGTTTTCAGCTTTGATGTTGAAGAACTGGAGTTATATAGCACTGAGTTTCAAAATAGCGACTGACCTTTTCTATTTCCGATTTCAGTAGCTTTTCTTCCTGACACCATAGTTCCTTATTTTTAGGCTACGGCAGACTTCTCAGGATATGCATGTCTTCGAAGTTTATTTACAACTAAGATGTGGATTTTGCTGGAGATTTAAACACAATACTTGGGACACCTTGGACAGATATGGAAACTGAAGATTACCAGTTAGAGATCTTAAGCTGTTATAAGAAAAAAATATTGATTTCAGTAGAAAAGCACCAAGAGTATGCGGTGTGCATCCTGTGTTCTCAAAGCTTTTTGCTATACCTTATTGGCTTAGTAAAGGGCCAGCTGCTCATACTTTTCAGCTCTTTCCATCTTTATAACTCTTGGAAAGTGTAAAGGATTTTGCCAAAGATAGGATGCCTCTTACATGCCCGGGAATTAACTGACTTACTTTTCTACATTAGTGACAAAAGCTCCCGAAATGCAGTTCCCTAAAACCTTGAAATTGGAGCATACTTCAGAGCTGAGAAAAGGTGTAAGTATACAGTTTTGGACTCAAGCTGTAAATTATATGGAATTTCTGTTTTCTTTCCTCTGCCCATGCCTGTGTTTAAAGGTTAAAATCGACCAGGGATTGTGAAAGGAAATGGATGGAGAGAGGATGCTTTTTCATCCACTCATTTTCAAGGTCAAAAATATATTTCCCAAGTGGCATTTTCACTTGTGGGAAAGATATGGAGACTCCTTATCCTTCCCACCATAGTACACTGGGAAGGCTGGTTTTGAGTCTGCAAAACACCAAAGGGAAAAGGGTTACATATACTTTTTCCAACTCTTCTTTCTAGTCTGCTTGGACTATTTAGGTTTAAAATCAAACATGTGTGATATACAGTTTGAGCTCAGACTGACTATACTATACAAGGAGTACATTTGTCCAATGATTCCTTTATGTATTGTGTTATGAATAGGATCAAATTCCCTAGTCTAGGGTAATTATTTGAAAATGCCTCTGTCTCATTCCCTGTCCAGGTTCCTTTAATGTTTTCTGAAACAAGGAATAGAAGACCTAATTAGGAGTTCACTATTAGAGGGATACCATCTTCAAAGCAGCCTTGATTTTTCAAAACTGTTTCTCTCTTTCCTCAGTTTTTTAAAATTATTTTCAGCTACAAAATTTCTGTTTTAAAACTGAAGTATCAGACCAGATCAAAACATAATTCTAAGACACCATCTCTGGAGAAAGGGTAGAGGAGGATAACATTGGTAGATTGATGATAAGCCCTGAAACTGAACACAACCTTTAGTTCTTATGGTGAAAGGTAAGAAAAAGGCATGATGAAGGATGCTGGCAATTGTAGTGTGATGTCAATGCACAGACAAAACTGAGCACCACTTTAACCCTAAGCACAGAATCAAATTCCAATTCACACAATTCAATAGCAAATTTGAACCTGACAAACATTCTTGTTTGCTCAAGTTGGGCAGCCGTGTTGGTCTGAAGCAACAGAACAAATTTAGAGTCCAATGGCGCTTTTAGGACCAACAAAGTTTTATTCGTGTATGCACACGAAAGCTCACATCTTGAATAAAACTTTGTTGGTCTTAAAGGTGCCATTGGACTCTAAGGCTGATTTCCCATTACAGCTGCCTCAGGGTTGTGCTGCCATTTGCACTGATACTATTTGTCAATTTCACACCCGAAGCTGCGGGGCTGCATTTTGACCCGTGGCTTAGCTCAATTTCCCCCACAGTTTTGTAATCCTCAAAAAACAGGATTATGAAACTGTGGGGGAAATCGGGTGAAGCCGCGGGTCAAAATGCAGCCCCGCGGCTTCAGGTGTGAAATTGACGAATAGTATTGGGGCAAATGGCGGCGCAACCCCGAGGCAGCTGTAGTGGGAAATCAGCCTTTATTCTTGTTTGCTGATCACCTAATAGGGAGGCCATGCTATAGCTGAGGTGGGCTAGCAGATCACATCAAAGGTCGATGAAACCAAGAGTCACATATTAGGGCAGAGAAGTATCTAGCCCTAGCATATGGTTCACCACAGAGCCTTCATATCTTTTAATCCAGGACTGTTCTTTCAACCAAATTTAAACTGTTCAAAGGATTGCGTGCTCAGTACATCTCTTAAGCACCTTCCTTCTTTCGTTTGTTCCTCTTTTCCCTTGAGAGAGCCTAGCTTTCTGAGCATCCACTTCTTATGCACAGGGAACCACAGAACTTTGAAGTGTGTCTCCTAAAATACTGATAATCATCCTCAATTAAAATGAATAATGAATTTTAATTTGCCACTTACCCTTAGGATATAGCTGAGAAGCTAAAAGCTCATTTCAGCTTATACCCTAACTTGAGCTCTCTTAGGGATCCCGTTTGAATTAATGCAGTAGTGACTTCAATACTTAGCTCAATGGTGTTTGGAAGTTTTTGTATAACTTCTTTTAAAAAAATAACTTCCCTCATTTCTAATGAAAACACTATTTCAACAATATTGCTTGCCTATAGGTGACAAAGGCAAGTTTCTGAATGCCCATCTAAAAATTGGTAAACATTTTTGGAGAAGGTGTATGAGCAAACATATTGGTAAAAATGGCTATGAACCAGAAGAAACAATTTATATACAAATGGCAGGTTTTTAATAAATAAAAATGACTGCATGAAAAATTAACACATGTAAGTTATAATAAGTGACAAGTAGCGTGACAGCACATATCTCTTCCTTGAGAGAAACCAAGTGTAATGTACTCCACCATTTTATCTAAAGAGCACAAAATGAAATAAATACAGAGAAGTCACCTGTTACTTCCCAGGAAGAGGAGGCCACACAGATAGTATACAACCATTATATCCACAAAAGGAATATCATGAGAAAACCTTGAACAGGAGGAGAAGAAAAAGAAGAGGAGGAGGAGGAGGAGATTGGCTTTATATCCTGCCCTTCACTATGCAAAGAAGTCTCAGAGCGGCTTACAATCCCTTCCCCTTCCCCTCCCCACAACAGACACCCTGTGGGGTAGGTGAGGCTGAGAGAGCTCTTTCGAGAACTGCCCTTGAGAACAGCTCTGAAAGAACTTATGACTGACCCAAGGTCACACCAGCAGCTGCAAGTGGAGGAGTGGGGAATCAGACCTGGTTCTCCCAGATTACAGTACATGGTCTTAACCACTACACCAAACTAGCTGCTAGCAAGAGCCAAACTGAACTAGAAAGTGAAACTCTGCTTGTGAAGAGGCTGAATTCCAATACTTTCTAGTATGGCAAGCCAAGTGGACCAATATTCTACTCTACATTTACAGATGTACATTTACCTCTGAATTAGGACCACTTGATGTCAATATTTTTCCCCTTGCTTTTTGAACTCATGTTCATGTACTATATGGTAGGATTGCCAACTCTGGGTTAGGACATTCCTGGAGATTTGTAGGTGGAGCCTGAGGAAGGCAGGGTATGAGTAGGAGAGAGATCTCAGCAGGTTATAATGCCATACAGTCCATCCGTCACAGCAGCTATTTTCTCCAGGGCAAGTAATCCCTGTAATATGATGATCAGTTGTAATTCCAGCAGTTCTCCAGGTCCCACCTGGAGGCTGGCAACTTTAGCTGTAACATCTTAGTGTCATCAATATAGAATATAGATAAGGTCTAACAGGTTTTCAAGACATGTTTTTTGCTGCTTGCAAATAACTCTCATATTAATGCTGAGGCATACATTTTCTGGCCATTTCTTTACATGCATTTTTTAAAAAAACAAGAAATATAACACTGGGGTTATAGGATTGCCAGGTCTTACCTGTGTCCCAGTGGGGGGTTTCAGCCACACCTCCAAAGAGCCCCATCACACCAGACATGCCCGGCACAATGTGCGGGGGGACACTCTAGCATTTGGGTAAAAAACTGTACAGTGACCACAGAGTTCTTACCCAAATGCTAGAGCATCCTCCACATGATGTGCCCGGTGCAATGATGTCACCTCCAGGTGACATTATTGTGCTGGGCACGTCAGGCACAATAGGGCTCTTTGGGAATGGGTCCCCTGCCGGCAGTGGATTGTGGCCCCCAGAAAGCAGGAAAAACCCACCCACATCAGGGGGTGGCAACCCTCTGGGGTTAGCTCTTAATATGAGCTAGCTTCAAGTCATATTAATTGATTCATGTGTCACCCAATGTAGAACTAGGGACAGAAGGGTATCCTTTAAAGACATAAAGAAGTCAGTTACCTATTGTATTGCCATTATTTTCTCAGATGTTTCTGGGTTTTGGCATCCCATGTCAGCTTGGGATGATTTTTGAGTGACTGAGAAACAAATGTGATCATGATCTCAAATTAAATTTTCCATTCTGCTAAGGGAATTTGCAGCAAAACTTGGAATTTTTGAAGTTTGCCTAATTTCCCCATGTTCTCCGGGGATTTTCGTCAACCTGTTTTCTTCTTACCTTGATATATACATCGTTGAAGAATTTATTCACCTTCCAGTTATTAAGGGCTTTTCCAGTACATTGTCAGCACTTTTGTTTTGATATTATATACATTTGATAGTGCTTGTTGATGACAGCTTCTTATGTGTTCTTTTTGTGCTGACTTTGATAAGGCAGGCAGGAAGACTCTGGACAGGTTTGCCAAACTCCAGGTAGTGTCTGGAGATCTCCCCAAATTACAGCATATCTCCAGACTGCAGAGATCAGTTTCCCTGGAATAAATGGCTACTTTGGAGGGTGGACTGTATGGCATTATACTCCAACCCTGCCCTCCCCAGGCTCCACCACCAAATCGCCAGGAATTTCCCAACCCAGAAGTGACAACTCTGCCCTGGAAGAATATTTAGTAAGAAAATAGGACTTTAACAAATGTTTGAAATGAAATTGTAGGGGAAGAAACCCAAGCAATTTCAACACAATTTTATAGCACTTGGCTGCAGCATATGACTGTATGGACAAGGGGGCCATTCCCCATTCTTAGTGTGATTCACCAATATCCCTCATATAATTATAGCCAACATGATCCCCATTTGGGGTTTTAACCACTCATGTCTGTCTAATCTAACTTTGAACAACATTCTTTTTGTCATTCAGAGGACTCATTGTGCAAAATGTTGGTAGAGTTCCAGCTTTAGTGCTTTCATTCCCTTGTCACTTGTAATATTAGCATTTATCAGATTTAATGATTTATTTGCTTGCCAGTTGAGCTCTGTGCCCAGAGATTTTATTCTGCTTCTATTGCTATTCTTTTGACCTTTAATGAACATGCTGGATATTTTATCCTATAACTCACTGAGAAATGAACTTTTTATTATTATGTTCTTAGGCATGCAAGTCAGAAGGTCACAGCAAGAAGGAAATTACTATACTATACATCCATGCAGGTCATTTTCTTGGTTTTTCACAACTACTGAAATTTTAATGTTAATCTGTAATATTCAAATTTGCCACTTGCAGTTCAGCTTGCCTCCCTCACGTGATGATGTCATGTCTGTGTGGACAGGACCTGGCAACCCTACATGGCTCGTACAGTATACTGCTTTTTGGCAATGCAAAGAAGAAAACTCCTACCCAAAGGAGTCTCAGAGTGGCTTACAATCCCTTTTCCTTCCCCTCCCCACAACAGACACCTGTGAGGTAGGTGGGGCTGAGACAACTCTCTTGAGAACTGCCCTTGAGAGAACAGCTCTGAAAGAACTTATGCCAGACCCAAGGCCACACCAGTAGTTGCATGTGGAGGGGTGAGGAACAAACCTGGTTCTCCCAGATTAGAGTCCGCACTCTTAACTACTACACCAAACTGGCTTTGTACACCAAATTGTGCCCCTCTTATCATTCCATTTTATCTTTATCAACTGACTGTCCCAAAATATTGGAGGGCTTTTCTTCTGGCTAGGCTGAGTGCTTTCCCATCTGCTGCTTTGATGGATAGATTCCAGGGAGTGCCCTAGTCAGAAAGATTATGTGCATGTTTGGGGCACCTGAAACCTTATCCCATATTTTCTTTCATTGTGTGTTGACTGCCCCTTTGAGATATCTGTAGATACAGATGGTGAAAGTCTCCAAGGTTTCAATCATTTCCATGCCTTTCTTGATCATTGATATCAATCCTGATATTACTTTGGCTATGGAAATTTTTTTTGGCAGCACTGCCTTCTATGTGGAAATGGAAATAGAGAGTGGTATTTGTAAGATTTGTAACTCAGCATGCCTTTCCACTCATTGTCTCTTACAATGTGGATCTGTCCAGTAAGCCGAGTGAACACTTAAACAAGAGAATAACTTTGTTTCCTGCCTGAGTAAGACCCGTGAATTTCATTTTACTTGTACTAACAGGAAGCAGTTACAATGGGGCTCCTTTGGCCCCTCTATTTCACGTGGCTTCTTTCCCTGGAAATTCTTCCATCAATTATATGACAAGATACTTCATCTTCAGGATGCATCTAACTTCTCCCAATCTAGTTTACTAACCTGTATCTTCACATCTTTGCTCCCTTCCATTCTCCCTGATCCATTAGCCTTGACCTTCTTAATTTCCCTTTACCTCCCAGCTGACAGGCTCCTTCACCCTTTTGCATCCCCACATCTTTTCCTGCCTCCCTATTTCCCATTCCTGACTATGGCTTCCTTCCCCGCTTTCATCTTCCAACCTACCGTCTAATCTTCAATGACCTCTCAGGATCAGAGGTTGGACACACTTTTGGTAAACTCTAGAGACAAATGGACACTACTACTGTATTCTGGAACTCCCTTGAATAAACTACTGTTCCCTAGAGTAAATTGATGCTTTCATACTGCTTAAAACTGTCTTTTTAAGTTAACCATATTTAGAACGTTTTTTGAATATGCCTTTGTATCCAGAATTGGTTTCTACACTTCGGTTCTGTACCTTTTGTTAGATCAATAGATAGATCTGATTGTTATACTAAACTTAAGCTGTGTCTTTGCATACAGACTAAAAGATCCCTGGATACAGGAGTCTGGAATCTGCTTATGTGAGGATGGCTAGGGTCATCTTTCTGGTTACAAAAACAATAAGGTTGTGTCTTAAGAAACTATCTAGTCAAACACTGATTAAAGAAAACTTGTCCCAGATATAGCCAAGAATTAACAGGAATATTTAAAACCAAAGATGGTTCTGAATAATATCAAATATATGCTGCTGCTATTGATACCAAACATGAACATTCAAATAAAGATGTATTAGAAAATATAAATAATATATTCAATTGAATATTAAAAATTATCCATAAAGCATTATTTATTTATTTATTTACTTTCCTGAGAAATATGTGTGTGAAATATAATGGGGGAGACTAATATATTTGCTGTTGAAGTCAAGGGCAGATCTGTTACCATCTGCTCTGACCTCTCCCCACCTGTGGATTAGTCTCCTAATCAAAGGTAGATTTGTTAGGTAACTAGAGGAATTTGATGGTTTTCTGGGTTTTTTTAAACATCACAACCTTTTTGAGCCTGCATTGTGCAGAGAAAAGCAGATTAAAAACACCCAAATAAATAAAATGTATAAATATATAAATATTGCTGCAGACCCATATATCCCTCCTGTGAAAGTCCAAGCTGGTGGAGGCTGGTTCCCTTGGATTTCTTGAACCTCAGACTGCAGCCCTGGTTGAATCCATTGTATGGATTTCCCTAGCCACATAGCATTCTTCCCTTACCTATTAAGTATGGCATGGGCATGCTACATGGGACCCTTGGAACAAGCTTGGCAAATATCATTAGATATCAAGTATGTACAAATGCACCATTTTTTGTCTTTAGATGTTTTCATTGTGAACTTTTTCTTTTAATCAGTTTTGCTGCTGCTATTCCCACTTTGTTTCTTTTATGTTATTTTAATTCCATTCCATTCATTTCCTTTATGCCATTTATATGTTATATACTATTTATGTGTATAAATTGATGAAAGAATAACTTTAATGTCATTTAACAGAAAAAATCAATAGGAAAAATGAGTGAGGAAACAGAAAACAGTGCACAAAAGAAAAACAAAATTGAAATGGGGATTTTCAGGTTGAAATACTGCAGCTGAGAAATGTGGCATCCCTACAGATGTTAGAAATCAGCTAAATGTCATCAGGTGTTAGAGATCAAATGCAGTCATATGAGAGCCAGTGTGATGTAGTGGTTAGAGTGTTGGATTAAGATTTGGGATGCCCAGGTTTGAATCCGCACTCTGCCATGGATACCTACTGGGTGACTGGGGGCCAGTAACACATTCTCAGCCTAATATACCTCACAGGGTTGTTGTGAGTGTAAAATGGAGAAGAACAATGTGAGTAACTTTGGGTTCCTGTTGGGGAGAAAGGCAGCTATAAATGAAGTAAATAAACAAATGATAAACTACAGGAACCCAAAGTTAACTACTGTAGCCTAGCACTGCCCAAGCTACCATGGGAGACAGTTACGGCTGAAAAGTGCAGTATAAATATATTCAATAGTAATGACACAGGTGTATCAGCTTTCCTGTCAATTCCTTCTTTAAAAGCTCTTTTGCCAATCCCCCAAATCTTTTGAATTTTAAAGGCCATTTTAACAACACAATTTTGCAAGCTCTGCACAGTTAGTTTTTGAAAAACAGTGACCAGAATATTTGAATGTACACACGGAGCATACATTTCACAATCTTTTGGATCATTGCCAACTAAAAATGCCATTCAATTTCTTGAGCTAATCTACTTTACATTTTTTGTATATTCATTCATATGTATTCTTATTAAAGTGGTGGCAATATGCCGTACTGGAGCATGGCTAATTATCCTGGCTGCTTCTTAGACGTATTTTCAATTGAAAATAACCTCCTCCCCAACTATTTTGCACTCAGAATAAAGCATGGTGAACCAGGGGGAAACCCCCCCAAACTTCCAGCCCATGTGGGGAGATGATCCGCCTCTCCCCCAAAGGTTCAACCATTGCTTTAAACAGAAAAGATTGTATTTGAAAGGCTTTGGCACTCATGTAAATTGATTAAACCTCCATTAGGAACAGTGCCAAAGGCCATCATTTGTCAGCCTGATAGTGACTTTATTAGATGGGCCATGTTTTGACATATGAACTGGATCAATTTATAACAGGGAAATCTAACTCAAGCCACTTTGAAGGCCACTTTGATATTTTCGCTAACTCATGAGGACTACAAAGACAGAGAAAAATAATTTGTGTTACAATTTTAGCTCAGTGTTTTCTTTAACCCATTCTTTCTTAAATCTCTTTTCCTCTCAGTCCCATACCAGACAGTCATTTGTCTTTGTACACCATAATAAGTCTGACCCTCTTCTCTTTTCATCTGTTTGTTTGCCCACCCCCCACCCCAGGGCTCTGTCTGCACTGAACAGGCATTCACCACAGTCTACCACCAAGAGATATAAAATTTCTGGAAATATTAAAGCCATAAGGGGAAATGCAAAATGGGAGGAATGAAAATTTTGGGGTGGAAATTGAAATATATTCAATAATTTTTTTCTTATTAAGGCCGAGGACAGACTGGCAATTTGCCCCGGGATGGGACCCGGGCTGACAACGATTCAATACCGGAGTAAATGGAACGTTCACACAGGCACATCTGCCTGGCATCCCCCACCCGTAGCCTACCGGTGCTCTTGCGCTTCACTGCCGGATTAAAAAAACTCCTGATAAAAGCCTTCGCAAATCTTGAAAGCCTGCGTTCATCGCGCGTTTCTCCGCTTCCGGGGAGTCTGAACGCGCAGCAGAAAAGCCGGGAGCAACCCGCGTTGGGCATGAGGCAGCAGCGGTGTGATTGGCTGTGCTCTGCTCCACTGCCCAATGCGGTGCTGGCGTTACAGGGCAAAAAAAAAAATCGGCAAAATGCGCTTATGCGCATGAGCGCATGAGCGCTCATGCGCACATACGCCCACAGCCGAATTAATGGGAAAATGGCGAATATAGCACGCCTCCGGCGCGGCAGTCTGAACGCTCCCGCGTGCCTCCGTCCCGTATCTTCCGGCAGCGGCCCCCGCTGTGTGGACGGGAAAACCTGGTATTGTTTAATCCGGGTTTTTTTTGCCGCGACTGGCTACCGGGGCAAATTGCCAGTCTGTCCTGGGCCTAAGCCTAAACTGCTTTAACAGATTAACAGCAATATGTTTTGTTAACATGAAATGCATCATTTATAACCCAACGTATAAAACTGTACTACTTGGCATATTTAAGAAGTGCAGAAACACAAATTCCTTAATTTCTATTGACAATATTATAAATATACCCAACACTGGAGGGAGAGACAAACACAAACACACACAACAGAGTGAGAGCAAGAGAGAGCTCCAAACTGTTGCACTTTATGCTAACCCAGCACATGCATCTTAGTTTCTGAAATTCAAGGAAGGAAAAATATATATTGAAAATAGACAACACAATATTAATAGAACACAATTTTTTATTGGCCTCGGAAAACTCCAGATATGTTGTAGCCCTGTCTGCTTATCTATCATTACTGGAGACTCTGACCCATTGAAGGGCATTCTCTCTAGCCAGATGGTGAGTACTTCCCTCCATGGTGGTGGAGGGGCAATATGGAAAGATTCCTATGTCAGTGAGGGTTTGCCCTTGTGGAAGTGGTGTGGTTGAAATAACTGAACATGTTTTGCTTTACTGCCTGTTCTATCAGGAAATTTCTGTAAAGATTACTTTCCCTTTGCTCAGAAGGTATCTGGGCAGCTCTGACCCTGAGTTTACTATAGGACTATTTTTGGGCAGGAACGCACAGGATCAGAGTTCCGGCTGGCTTCAGAGTTGGCCATGCCCACTACAGCCAAAACCTCTGTGTGCATGGCTACAGAGGAAAGGCCTAGAGAGTTACCCCACCCCAGCAACTCCGAGGCGGGTGGGCCAGGGGCCCCCTGGAAGGATCGGGGAGGCATTTAACTGCCTCCCCATGCCTTCCCTGGCCTGTCCAAGGACCAACTTGCCTGGGCTCCCCACAGCCATGGGGCGCCCAGGCAAGCCAAGGGGAGGCAGTTTAAACTGCCTTCCCTTCCCTTTAAGGGGGAGGGGCTTATCCTGGCAAGCCAAGGGAAGGCATGAGGGTGTGGCCTAATATGCTAATGAGTGGCACTGCCAGGGGTGTGGCCTAATATGCTAATGAATTTCTGCTGTTGGGTGTGGCCTATTAGGCTAATGAGTTCCTGCTGGGCTTTTTCTACAAAAATAAGCCCTGATTTACTAGGATGCTTCTTATAGATGCCAACCCACAGTTTCCAGCTCTCCATGTGAGGTTTTTCACAGCTGCCTGCAATATCCACCAGGAAATTTTATGTAGTGTAACAGAATCCTAACAATAATTATTAATTTTTAACCTGTAGTATTGTATATTTTCATATTTTATACATCTTATATATATTTAGTATTGGACTAATTTCCCTGTAGTTCATTTATAATCCATCTGTACTGTTTTTAAGTGACTTGTGCTGGTCCTTGACCACATTAATAATAAACTGAAGCAACTGTACTAAGCAAAAATACCCAAAACAGAACACTGCATCACACACTGACAATAGAACTAGCAAGATATCTGGATATTGAGTCAATAAAACTTAAATCATTTACCTCTTAAATTGTGTGTTCTCCTCATACAGAGCATAATAACTGTGCACAAAATTAATCACATTTAAAGAATAACTATATGATTGAAAATATTGTATATACATAAATATTGTGTTATCATCCACAAATGTGTTATCATTCACAAATGGTACATACTACTTTTTGAGGAGTAAAAGCTTGTCAACTAAAGCATTTCTCTCATTCCAAAACAAAATATTTCATAAGATTCTTTCCCTCTCCATTGAGATCCTCAGCCCCACCCCTGGATTTCTTTCTATTTTTAACCTAAGTTTTCACATCTCTATCATCAACACAGGTTTGCACCCTCTGTAAAGAAGCTAGCTTTGCTTGACCAAAATCTGGGTAAAGTTGTTCCTGCTTGGTAGGCCTAACCAAGAGAATTGTGGGAAGTTGGGTCTCATAAGAAAGACAGAGACATGCTGGTACAGAGATCCAGGTGTAATGGACTATGCTTGCACCAAGGCCCTCTCAAGGAAGGGCAAACATTCTCTGGTCATGTTATCAATCACCTTATTAGAACTAACTTTAATGAGTACTTGGTAACAAGGTAATTTGGTTCAGATGCAGAGAATCAATTCACCTATGTGGCAGTGTCTTGATTGGCTCCTGAAGTCTGCTTTGTTGCTGGACAATGGGGCATAAAAACATGCAGTCTTCAGTATGATTTAGGAAGGACAGGGCTTTTTTTTGGGGGGGGGCGTCAGATCAGGGTCTTACAGGAGGTAACCTGTGGCTATTTGTTTTTGAGACATGACAGCATGGAATTCTAAGGTAATATCTGATCTGGAAGCACCAAAGTCTGCCAGACATGTTTAGGAATTTTAGTTAGCTAACCTTTCTTGTTTTCTTACTCTGTCTTGCACATCTTTTAAAATTGTATTTTAGGCCATTAGTTTAATAAACCTTACAACTTTTTTGTGTGGTGTTTCCTTGGATTAGGGCTTTGATATGAATTAGTACCTTGGCTGGTTTTGGCATAGCTACATGGTAGAAACCAGAGATATTATCAAAGAAGAATACACAAAGACTATTCCTGTAGCCTAAAGAAATAAAAAGCCTTGGTGAATGACTGATGAAACTCTGAAAATTGCTAAAGACAGAAGAGAAGCAAAAGGTGACAAACAGAATAAAAAATTTAAATGCATAGAGACAATTATAACAATCAGTGTAAAGAAAGAGAACAACAAAAAAGGAATAAAAAGAGATCTGTTCCACAGGATCGAAGAGATCAAAGGGAAATTTAGATAAAAATGTCAAAGATGCAGCCTGTGGGCTGGATCAGGTCCTCAGAGGGCCTCAATCAGGCCCACAAGGCCCTGGCTGTTTCCTACTTTCATTTGCAGATCTGCTGCTGCTGCCATGTTACAGCTTGCTTTACCAGTCTCTCTCAATCACATAGGAGAGATCAATAGGCAAGGCTTTCCTGTGCAGTTGAGAGAGTCTGGTAAAGAAATGGCTGAGGCTCCTCCCCCTCCTCCTCCTGGGGGGGGAGGGAACAGCTAGAACTCACTTCCTGACCAGGCTGCAGGAGACAAAGGGAAGCTTTTCTTTCCTTCCCCTGGCTGAGGCTCCTCCCTGAAGGGAGTGAGGGAGAGCTTGCTTTGCTGGGCTACCTCACTTGCACAGGAGAAATACCAAGCACCTTTAAGACCAACAAAGTTTTGTTCAAGGTATGAGCTTTTGTGTGCCTTGCTACAGTGTATGTGTGTGTTTTCTTGGGCTCTTTATGCCAGGGCTCTCCTGGGTGGAACTGGGTTCCCTCCCCCTTTTCACTGTATTCATGCCCTCATGATCCAGTCTTTCTCAGTAAGAAAGCAATGTAAACTATTTAGAGGAGGAATAACAACAAGCCAGTGAGGTGGATTAGGCTGAGAATGTGTGTCGAGACCAAGTTCATCCCCTTTGTAGGAAGTTGTAGTTATTTCTCTGGGGAAGAGTATAGTTTTGTAGACAAACACATGGCCCTCAGTATGTGTTAGGATGCCTTCTAATGTTCTTGATCAGCACATGAAGCAACTTAAGTACAGAAGGTTGCAATGCCCAGCCATTTCATGTTTGCCCATGGGTCCTAGGCTAGGAACACTGACCATGAGATTTCGGTAATAAATGTCAATAAATCAAAAGTAGGTTTGCAGCTTACAGATACACACCTGAACAGCATACTCAAGCTTGCACAGCACAGACATTTTGATGCAATACTTCAGATCAGAGCTGTCACTTATCAGAGACTGTTAAATAGACAAAATATTGCAAGATTGCTAGTGTTCTCAGCATGTTTTATTTAAAGTTTTTAAAAATCTTTAATTGTGTTTGTGTCCTTTATAAAGTTTACTAGGAATAAGGCCCGTTGTGGAAATAAATACAATGGGCTCTAGAAAGAGGCTGGGAGAGTGCCCTGGCTTTGGGCACTCAGTGACAATTTGCTGTGGCAATCTCAGCAGGGTATAATGACAGAGTCCACCATATTCTCCAGAGGAACTGATCTTTGCTACCTGAAGAGCAGTAGTAATTTTGAGTGATCTCCAGCCCACCCCCAAGATTGGTAACAGTGGTTCCCCAGGAGGGAGTGGCTGGTTTGGAGGGTGGAGTCTATGGCATTGTATCTGTCTGAGGTCCCACCCCTCCTCAACACTCACCCCCTCCAGGTTCGACCCCTCAAATCTCCAGGAATTTCCCAACCTGGAGTTGACAACCGTACCTCCCTCCCAGCCAACCATCAACCTACCTTTAGTTTTCCATCTCCTCCCCCCTCCCTCCTAGAGAGCAGTTGTAATTTTGAGTGATCTCCAGCCCCCACCTGGAGATTGGCAACAATGGTTCCCCATCAGGGAATGGCTGGATTGGAGGGTGGAGTCTATGGCATCGTACCTGTCTGAGGTGCCACCCCTCCTCAAACCTCACCGTCTCCAGGCTCCATCCCTCAAATCTCCAGGAATTGCCCACCTGGAGTTCGCAACCTGATCAGGACTGGGCCCAAGGAGTTTTCTCCCAAAGGCCAACATAGGTGTGGAAAGGGCCTTTTACTGACAGAGGAGAAAGTACAGGTGCCAACTCTGATTAGGGAAATACCTGGAGATTTGGGGGGTGGATCCTGTGGAGGGCAGCATTTGGGGTGTGTGTGGAAGGACTCAGCAGGGTATAATGCTGTACAGTCTACCCTCCACAGCAACCATTTTCTCCCGGGGAACTGATCTCTGTCATCTGGAGGTCAATTGTGACAGTGGGAGATCTCCAGGCCCCACCTGGAGATTGGCAGCCCTAGGGGAAAGGCAGCTGCACAGCGGGGAGTTGAAGAAAATGGTCTGATGGTCGCTGGCCCACCTCGTTAGCCAGCCAGCTAGCCATGCTGAAGCTAAGCAGGAGAAAGAGCCTTTTCCCATTTATTCTGACAGGAAAGTGGCCACTGGGGAGGGGGTTATGGGCGGGGGAAGGGGTTATGCTGGAAGTCCTTTGTTTTTTTACTCACAGAACCAAGCTTGGCTGCCCACCAACAGCCACTGAGGGGACAGTGCCTCACAGGAGTCAAGAGAACTGTCTTCCTCAGGAGAGAGAGCTGTCTGCCAGGGGGAGTGGGTGGGGAAGAGGAGCAGACCCAGCACCTGGCCAATGGCATGCGAGTACTCTTGAGTGGCGGCTGATGGGCCAGTGGCTGAGGGAGGGCATTTTACAGCCAATGGGAGCGCAAGGAATCTTATGAAACCAAAAGATAAATATTATAAGGAGAGATATCTCCACTACCTGGCATTACTTCTTATCACACATATCCCGGCCCAACATAGTCTCATTTATGTCAGATCCATCCCTCATAAATTAAGTTCGACACCCCTGGATTAGATTTAGGTGAAGATGAGAGTGAAAATTAGTGGAAAGAACATTAACGAAGTCTCATTTATGTCAGATCCATCCCTCATAAATTAAGTTCGACACCCCTGGATTAGATTTAGGTGAAGATGAGAGTGAAAATTGGTGGAAAGAACATTAGTGATTTGAGATATACAGATGATACCATGTTATTGGCTGAAAACAGTTAAAACTTGAAATGACTCCTGCTGAAGGTTAAAGCAGAAAGAGCCAAAGCATGATTATAGCTGAATATCAAGAAGACAAAAGTAATAACTACTGGGGGATTACAGAACTTTAAGGCTTACAATGAAGAAATGGAAATTGTTCAAGATTTTCTATTCCTTGTCTCCATCATCAACCAAAAGGGAGACCGCAACCAAGAAATCAGAAGGAGACTGGGAAGGGCAGTCATGCAGGAACTAGAAAAGATTCTTAAGTGTAGGGACATGTTAGTGATGACCAAGATCAAGTTATTTCATGCCATGGTATTCCCCATTACTATGTATGGGTGTGAAAGCTGGACAATGAAGAACACTGGCCCCACTGCTGGACCTCCTGATGGCACCTGGTATATTTTGGCCGCTGTGTGACAGAGTGTTGGACTAGATGGGCCATTGGCCTGATTCAACATTGGCTTCTCTTATGTTCTTATGTTCTTATGTTCTTATGTTCTGACAGGAAGAAGTTGATTAATTTGAAATGTGGTGTTGGAAGAGAGTTTTCAGACACTGTACACTGCCAAAAAGACAAACAAGTGGATTCAGGACTTTGGTCACATTATGAGAAGACAAGAATCACTGGAAAGACAATGATGCTAGAAAAAGTTGAAAGCAGCAAGAAAAGAGGAAGACTCAACATGAGATGGATTGACTCAATCAAGGAAGCCATGGCCCTCAGTTTGCAAGACCAAAGCAAGGCTGTTAATGACAGGACATTTGGGAGAACATTAAATCACAGAGTTGCTGTAAGTTGGAAACGACTTGACAGCACATCTCTCTCTCTCTCTCTCTCTCTCTCTCTCTCTCTCTCTCTCTCTCTCTCACACACACACACACACACACACACACACACACACACTCATATAATTGTCTTGGCTGGAATTCAGTAGGCAAGGTTTTTTGCAGAGCTGACTTTCAGGGTTAATACCTGGATAAGGCTGGAGATTTGGTTCCTCAGACTCTGAGTTCAGGGTGAGTTGGTAGGTAAATGGAGTGATAGGACGCTAAGAGGCTGTGCTCCATCCTTGGGGCATTTTATTTTTATTTTGTTCTATTTTATCTTTGTTTTTTGTCTTTTGTTCTCTGTTTAATTTAGTCTTGACTTACTTCATTTTTAGTCTTTACCTCTCTCCCTCCCCTTTTGTTTTATATACTCAGTGCCAAAATCTTCCCTCTCTGTTTGGGTGAGGTT
Source organism: Gekko gecko (assembly GCA_029375565.1). Classification (NCBI taxonomy): domain Eukaryota; kingdom Metazoa; phylum Chordata; class Lepidosauria; order Squamata; family Gekkonidae; genus Gekko; species Gekko gecko. The sequence goes on from JAPDNY010000007.1 coordinate 116,736,552, forward strand.
GGAGTGGCATGAAGGCTGAATAGATGAAAAGGCAGGGAGTTTTGATTGTTAGCCTATCATCATTTAGCTTGTAAGTGCAGGGCTTTCATTTTGTTTTTAATTCAAAACAGTTGAGATTTCATTTTGTTCTAACTTTTTAAACTATTGTTTAATTTATTTTAATTATTGCTCACCTGAGTGATTTTAACTATTTTAAATTACCATCTGATGAAAGTCATTTGAGGGCTGCACTCTGTGTTTGAGTTTTATTCATTTTACTTTTGCTCTTTATGAGCTGTTTTAGTAGCCTTTGGTTTGTCTTGTCCTGCCTCTGTTCTTTGTTGGAGCTGATTTTATTGAGTTGTTTTATAACAGAGTACCAGTGTAGATAACAGCGTTCTGTCTTCTTCACTCACCTCCTCCTTCCTCTCTGCCTCACTTAGGGTGAGTTAGAGGAATTGGCGGCAGTCCTACCTGAGGCTCAGGGGAGCCTGACCCCGAAATTGTGTTTTGGTTACCATCCCAAGGGGCCTCTGGACTAGGACTCCTTAACACCATGTATTTCTTATCATTTTCTGTTTCCTTACCAACAGGTAGAAGAAGTGAAGTCTAGCCCCATTTCAATTACTCTCTCTTTTTTCAGTGTTCTTTTCTTGTACCATCAACATCTTTGCCCCTTCATTTCTGTTCTCCTTTTCCTCTTGCTCCATCCCACAGGTCTCTGCACCTTGAACTCTTTTTCCTCCTTCAATTTCTATTTTTTGCCTTTTTTTGTTTCCCCTCCAACTTCTCTTTGTGAATTTACTGACAGAAGCAGCCAAGTCTTTCATTCTCTCAATAGTTTGTTGAAATGAAAGTAATCTTAAATATAGCCAGACTGTGCACCAATATGCTAGAAACTCCATCAGGCATCTCTCATTTGGACAGTTCATATGTACTTTTGATAGTCTTGGATAGATCTTAGATGTTTCCACAAAGATATGGGGAAAGGCTGAAAATGAGAGGTATTTTGAATTTAAGGAGACTGACAAAGGGGGAAACAGTTGTAAACAGTAAACAGAACTTGTGAGCTTTACTCCTGGTTTTTAATATATATTTTACATATACACTTTGCCCAAGGAGCTCAGAGCAAGATACATTGTTTTCCCCTTCTCCATTTAAGCCTCACAACAACATTGTGAATCAGGTAGGCTAAGAGAGGGCTTCTAGACCAAGGTAACTCAGAGAGCTTCATGGCAGGATAAGGCTTTGAATCCTAGTTGTTGCTACCTGTGTGACTTTAATTGCTTATAGTTTTAATGATTTTAATGCAATCTTATGTAATGAGTCTTGCACTCAGTTTTTTGTGATCTGCCCTGAGCCTGCTTTGGGGAGGGTGGAATAAAAATCTCAAAATAAATAAAGTAAAAATAATTAAAATAAATAAACCCAGGTCACCCAGATACTAATTCAAGAATCTAACCACTACAGAAAACCGCAAAAGGGTTTGTAGACATTAGAGTAAAAAAAATCCAAACCCTTTACATGTATAGAACATTACAGGATTTCACACAGATATTGTAAACCTTTGAGGGATGTATAGTAGTGGAAGCTTAGATCATAGCAGTAGCTTTATAATAAATTCCACAAAGATTGCCAACAATTGTTCCCACAATTGTTCCCACACTAACTTTGCAGTCTGAGATAGACACAGACCGATTCCCCACAAGAAGCTGTGCCACCCTTGCTCTTCTGTTTTCCCCGCTTGCATTCATCAGTTTTTCACACTATTCACTGCGCAGCTGCATTTTGACCCACAGCTCCCCCCAATTTCTCCCGCATCTTCTCAGTCTCAAAAAATAAGCTGCTTGTGGGGAATCGATCGCATAGTAAAAAATCAGGAAATGTGCAAGGACATGCAGGACGTCCAAGGATGAGCCGGGGCATAAACACAGACCTCCAAATGCCCTGGTCCTTTTGATCACACTTTGTTATTTAGTTAAACAAATTCTCCTGAAATTGGTTTCTTGTTTTCTTCCATAGAAATTGAAATTTAAAAGTGTGCATTTAAAAATTTCCCCAAGTTCATTCAAATATCATCCAGTTTTACTTGGGATGAAATCTTGGAATTGATTTTTCTATAAGGTTTTTAATATATGATGAAGTCTTGGAATAACCTAATTGGCTGAATAATTTTTTTTTTGCCTGCCTGCCTGACATTGATACCAATGCTATCCTCCCAACATGGGTTTCTAATTGCTGAAATTGTTTCCTTTCAATATTTTCTATACTCTGAATGATACAGTTGAAATAGTTCAAAATTTTAAAATAAGTTGAACCCTCTGACTTGTCATATTACAAAATAATAAGAAAATAGTGACATTGACAAAATAATAATGAATAATTACTAGAACTTGTAGATGCCCATTAAATAAATAGTGTCTCAATAGCTTCTGCCCTGACCTGGGTGGCCCAGGCTAGTCCAACCTTGTCAGATCCTAGAAGCTCAATAGGGTTGGTCCTGGGGTCATGATGCAGAGGCAAGCAATGGCAGATCACCTCTGAATGGCTCTTGCCTCAAAAACTCTAGGGGGTTGCCATAAGTCAGTTGTTACTTGACTGCAGGAGGAAAAAAGTTTCCATTTAGGATTCTGACTATGGTAATAGTTAACTTACTCACTAGATGGCAACGTTGATCCATATAAATATAGTTGAGAGCCATACAAAGCCTCTTAGAAGTTCGTTGTAGGTAAAGAGAAACAGGACATTGGCAGAAGGTGTATGTGGGATAGAGACCTATTGAAAAGTCTTTGTCTTCTATTTAAAAGAGACATTTGGAAATAAATCCAAAACATTTTGAACTGAATGCTTATGGAGTTTCCCCACTTTCTTCCAAAGTGATTAAAATTTTAAAAGTGTGCATTTTAAAAGTTTACAGACTAAATTCTTAGTGTGTATTCTTGGGCAGATAGAAAAAGAAGTATTTTTGGAGGCAACTGTACAATACATACTAAATCAACCCGTTTTTCAGGACAGCTCCTTCACTGAGTAAGGCAGTTAGGGGAGTGGACGCAGTCCGCATGGCTAATGTTTGAATAGCATACCTATGTAGGAAGGGAGATGAGCACCGCAACCCTAGAGTCGGATTCAACTGGCTTTCGAGCAAGGGAACCTTTACCTTTACCTTATAGGAAGGGTCGTGGTTCTCCTAAGGACATCATGGGAAGAAAATCTCTGAGACAATTATGTCTCTCACAACATTCCAGCAGCAATTTTCATGTGACACTGTAGAGAGGCATACCAGTTTAATTCCATATGAAATTGATATATAGGTATGTATATGTTGCAAAGGTAGGGGAACCCTAAGTCATACTGTATATCCCTGAGTTTTTTTAAAATTTAATTTTGGGAGAATTCTTTGTGCCTGCAGGCCACAAAGAGGTTCTCCATAATAAACAGGACGGTTAAAAAAGACACCTGCTAAAAGTTCCTTTGCTCTACAGTTATTTGAGGGATGCTCATTTATTCTGGAGCTAGACCTTGTATACGTATTTAAACAAACTTCTGTTTCTCGGCATGCCTAAAGGAACTACTAGTAATCTGCTATAGAAGGCAAAACATTCAATGCTTTTATGCATTTCTGAAAGCAAAAAGATGCATTGTTTAGATTTGCACAGACCTGTATGCTACAATCCCAATCTGGAAAATGTGGTTCTAACCATCTGAACCTTCAGTTGTGCTTTTTCATGGGCTGGCCTGAGGCATAAGTGGGTAGTTATTGTACTCCCCATCTACTCCATTTCAGTGACTCATTCTTTGTTTATCACTAATGCACTTAGATTAAAACTAATATCTCATTTTATTTTTTAAAAAAGCTAACATACTTTCATGTTTTGGATAAATCAAGGTCAGCAGTGGTGTTGTCTCTAATGCTGACATCTTTGTTATTGGCCCAATTCTTATGCTGTAAATGGCAGCCTTGGTATTTATGTCACTGTGCATCTTCACCAGGAAAAGGTTCCAGCTGCTTACCTTCTTGTGCTAGGCTGGTATTAAACACATAGAAACAAGACCAGAAAAGCAGGTGGCAAACTTTCTGTCCAATAATTTTCAGTAGCACCAATCTCTAGTGTTTGTACTTTCTTTCTAAAAAGGGACACACCATCTTGAAGTCATGGGGACAGAGGCACAGGTAGACAGGGCTTTGATAGTTGCACAGAAGAAGGAATTGTGGCAGGTATTGCTTGGCATACAAAGAAGATGAAATGGCTGAAATTTCTCTTTTCACTCAACTGTTTAAGGTACAGGAGTTCTATTCTCCTTTGCCCTCATATTTCCTGCAGTGTGCAGATAAGCTGTGGCTGTCAAGTGCAAGGCACTCTGTTTCCTTCCAGTGTCCCTTCCAGTGTTACCAAGGACTGAGTACAGACATTAAAAACAGGCTAACGAATGAAAGAGCTGAAGAGAAATCTGCCAGTTGCACTTGGCTGCTGAATGGTTAGTAGCACCAGCCAGCAGGGGGCAGCAGAAGCCTCAAGGTAGCCACAACAAATGAACAAATGGCATGCATCCATTTCTTTGTTTTTGTTCCCTTAATTAACGCAAGTTCATCATGTGTTTGCTCATTTTTATAAATATTTTAAATATTTATATTAAAATCCAAGCTATCTGTGTCTTACCTCCTGACCCTATTTGGCATACATTTTTTTCCATTGATAATTAATCTCTCCTTATAATAATTATCTTTTGGTTTCCCAAGATTCCATGCGCTCCCATTGGCTGCAAAATGCCCTCCCTCAGCCATTGGCCCATCAGCCGCCACTCAAGAGTACTCGCATGCCATTGGCCGGGTGCTGGGTCTGCTCCTCTTCCCCACCCACTCCCCCTTTTGCATGTCAGATTTACTGGCAGACCAGCTCTCTCTCCTGAGGAAGACAGTTCTCTTGACTCCTGTGAGGGACTGTCCCCTCAGTGGCTGCTGGTGGGCAGCCAAGCTTGGTTCTGTGAGTAAAAAAAAAAGGACTTCCAGCATAACCCCCTCCCCCACCCATAACCCCCTCCCCAGTGGCCACTTTCCTGTCAGAATAAATGGGAAAAGGCTCTTTCTCCTGCTTAGCTTCAGCATGGCTGGCTGGCTAACAAGGTGGGCCAGCAACCATCAAACCATTTTCTTCAACTCCCCGCTGTGCGGCTGCCTTTCCCCTAGGGCTGCCAATCTCCAGGTGGGACCTGGAGATCTCCCACTGTTACAATTGACCTCCAGATGACAGAGATCAGTTCCCCAGGAGAAAATGGTTGCTGTGGAGTGTAGACTCTATGGCATTATACCCTGCTGAGTCCTTCCACACATATCCCCAATGCTGCCCTCCACAGGATCCACCCCTTCAAATCTCCAGGTATTTCCCTAATCAGAGTTGGCACCTGTACTTTCTCCTCTGTCAGTAAAAGGCCCTTTCCACACCTATGTTGGCCTTTGGGAGAAAACTCCTTGGGCCCAGTCCAGATCAGGTTGCGAACTCCAGGTGGGCAATTCCTGGAGATTTGAGGGATGGAGCCTGGAGACGGTGAGGTTTGAGGAGGGGTCGCACTTCAGACAGGTACGATGCCATAGACTCCACCCTCCAATCCAGCCATTCCCTGATGGGGAACCATTGTTGCTAATCTCCAGGTGGGGGCTGGAGATCACTCAAAATTACAACTGTTCTCTAGGAGGGAGGGGGAGGAGATGGAAAACTAAAGGTAGGTTGATGGTTGGCTGGGAGGGAGATAGGGTTGTCAACTCCAGGTTGGGAAATTCCTGGAGGGGTCGAACCTGGAGGGGGTGAGTGTTGAGGAGGGGTGGGACCTCAGACAGGTAGAATGCCATAGACTCCACCCTCCAAACCAGCCACTCCCTCCTGGGGAACCACTGTTACCAATCTTGGGGGTGGGCTGGAGATCACTCAAAATTACTACTGCTCTTCAGGTAGCAAAGATCAGTTCCTCTGGAGAAAATGATGGACTCTGTCATTATACCCTGCTGAGATTGCCACAGCAAATTGTCACTGAGTGCCCAAAGCTAGAGCACTCTCCCAGAGCCTCTTTCTAGAGCCCGTTGTATTTATTTCCACAATGGGCCTTATTCCTAGTTATATAATAATTCAGGTCTGGTCTAAATGCTATAGTCTCAATATGGCATTTTCTGTTTTTATGTGACATGTTTGTAAAGATCACCATGTGCATTTTGGCATGTAGAGTTGTTAGCTTGCCATCTTATGAATCCACTACAAGAACTTTGTAATGATTCAACATAATATTTAGAATATTTGTGTTATATTTAGGCTTAGTATTTGCTGGCCATTGAGTTCTGATTCCAGATTGTCCAAAGAAATGGAGACTATCTCTCTGTATATCTATGGTTCTCCTTCAGAGGAACAGCTTCATATATAGTGTTACAATTTCCTTCAGAATGTTACCAAGGACTTGTGAGATATGGAATCCCCAGAGCTACAAGAGAGGGGAGAGGAGAAACACACCACATGCAAAAGTACCACACAATGCATATTATTGTTTGCAACAATCAATGCATGTGGCAAATATTCATCACAGCTCTTGTAGTCAAACAGGAACAGGTCAAGTGTAATATTTATGCCAGGCCTTAGTTATCACAGGACATATAGAGCATGGGAAAATAACACAAACACATGTCAGTTTATGTGCTTATCCTTATAACAAGTTCTATTTTGTATAACTTATACTCTTTTAACCCAGCCCTTAATATTTTCTAAGACCCAGGGCTGCTGAGGTGGTGGGAATTTTTGAGAAAATTCCTGGGGCCCAAGTCAGCTGGAGGTCCTCTAAAGCTGGTGTCATGCTGCAAATTGACTCAAGGTGTATGTGTACATTTGTATTATTTTACTTCTAATGCAGTTCTGTACTACAGGTACTAGGAGCACAAGGACAGAACATAGCAGTAGCACTGCTGGCCTGGTCTTTCTGCAAAGTTTAGTACTGGGCTGAGTAAAACCTTTACCCATCAGAATCTGCTAAACCAACAACCAAGCCAGCATTGGACAAGGCAAGACCAACCAGCACAACTCATGATTGCTACAGTCATTGCCAGCCTCCAGCCTCCTAACAAGGTTGCTATTTCTAGTAGTCTATTATTTCCCTCTGCTACTGTAAACATTAAGCTGCATGTTATATGATAAATGATATAATATTTTTAGAAAATATGTCAGTAAAATCAATTGTTACATGAAGGTTTTGTGAAACTAGAACTCACTTCATCAGATGTAAGAAGTGTATACTGTATGGGTGTGTACATATGTGTAAAAGTATAACATTACAAAATTAGACATGTAATTTGGATCAGGTTTACATAGGAGGGGAAGTTGGCTCTTGACAATCCTGCTAAGACTTAGGCCCAGGACAGACTGGCAACTTGCCCCGGTATCGAGTTGCGGCAAAAAACCCCCGGAGTAAACGATACCGGGTTTTCCCGTCCACACAGCGGGGGCCTCTGCTGGAAGATACTGGACGGAGGCGCACGGGAGTGTTGAGACTGCCATGCCGGAGGCGCGCTATATTAGCTGTTTCCCCATTATTTCGGCTGTGGGCGTATGTGCGCATAAGCGCATTTTGGCGATTTTTTTTTTTTTGCCCTGCAACGCCGGCACCGCATTGGGCAGTGGAGCGGAGCGCAGCCAATCACACTGCTGCTGCCTCATGCCCAACGCAGGTTGCTCCCGGCTTTTCGGCTGCGCGTTCAGACTCCCCGGAAGCGGAGAAACGCGCGACAAACGCAGGCTTTCAAGATTTGCATCGGCTTTTATCAGGTGTTTTTTTAATCCGGCAGTGAAGCGCGAGAGCACCGGTAGGCTACGGGTGGGGGACGCCAGGCAGATGTGCCTGTGTGAACATTCCATTTAATCCGATATTGAGTCGTTGTCAGCCCGGGTCCCATCCCGCGGCAAATTGCCAGTCTGTCCTCGGCCTTAGTGTTGGATCCCACAGATCTGTTACACTAGCAGTGGCATTGTTCTCTGGCAAAGGAGGTCTTCCTCTGAGAAGCCTTCTTTTGATATGTGTCTATTCAGTAGGAAAGCTTCTTGTGTCAAGGGAAGACTCCTTACACTGAGGAAACTGCCGCCAGTAGTGAGATGGATCTACAGAATCCAATTCTAGTTCTCATTGAGATGGAAAAACTATATCTGGGTTCTACCACATTTCTTATTCCCTCTAGAAAACTAGATGCCAGGGAGAAAATTACTATAAATATATAAGAACTTCTCTGACAACTACTGTTCTATGAACAATGGGTTCTTTGTAACAGAAGCACACTCAGGCTTTTTATCTTCTAAGCACAGTGGTCTCATTTTGCATCCACTTATGAGGTTCTATACAGACGGCAATATTTGAGTTAACTAAGCTCTTTCTTTATAACTTCTAAAAGTGAAGTATTTCTTGTATTTGTAAGGCAATTGTTTCATGTTCTGATCACAGGCATGGCAGAACACCCCCCCCAAAAAAAATCAGTTCTGTTCTGTGCAAAGTTGCCATGTTTGCACAAAAATATAGTTAACTAAACATACCCAAAGTTATACATTATGAATTGTTCAACGCTTACATATGACCATAAAGAAATGACTATGTGATGACTTCTGTGAATTGTTTCATGCAGCGAGCATCTGCACACCCTGGCTTACCACATTAGTTCAATTATTTTTTCTATACTTTTTACTTCAACATGTGCCTCTTCATTCCCTGACACACATTGACTTCTGTTCCCTGAGGGAGGTAAAAGTTATCATTGCACAAGGCACAGCCTTGTCAGTGGTGGTGCCATAGTTATAGAATTATCAGCTTTTTTAACACTATAAACTCTGGTATTTTATCAAGTAAGAGAATATTAAATTGTTCTAGAATTTATATTTTCAATTAATTTTAGATGGAATTATATTTATATTACAATACATGCTCTATCTTCAGCTATATAAGAAAATGTGGTTAAGAACATTTTCTAAACAATAAATATGCATTCTTTAGCAGTATAACACCATCTCAGTCCTATTGACTCCAATAGACGTCAAAGACTGTAATTCTGCTTCAGACTGCACTGCACAAGTCTGGGCAGCTGCAACGGTGTGAATAAAATCTCTGTGGGGATTAACCACCATATGGCCATTGGTTTTTGTGCATGGATCCTATAAAGGTTACTAAACTTGTTCTTCTTATATCATACAATCACAGACAGTGGGGTGAGATGCCCGGAGCAGTGCACAAGATTCCAAGACAGAAGAGGATTCTATGGAAAGGAGGACCATCTTCCATGCAGCAGCCCAGAACCATGTGGATTGAAGGTTCCCAGCAAAAGAACCTCTTGACCCACAGTCAGTGTAAGGGGATGTATCATCACTCTTCATTACCATGATCTAGGAAGGTAACCTGAGATGCTGCTTTGTTTCTAATGATGTTTCTGTATGTATGATTTTCAGAGGGCTGGAAATATCTTGTCTTATTCCCATACCTAGGCATGCCATGGAAAATATGTGATAGAGATTTCACTTTTTCTGAAAAGGTCAAGAAAATTGTATAGGGGAAGAACTGGTTAACACTCTGCTCTGTGCTACTTTTTCAATGTAAAATTCCCTTCCCAAATCTGCAGTTAGCTTTGCAGGGGAGAGGTAAACCACTGATGCTGTGGTTGTCCTCCCTCTCTCCCCCACAGATGATTGTAGTTTATAGTTTGTTGTTATGTTTGTAGCCATATGCCATAACATCCCAGCATGTACACCAATATATAACAGTGTGCCTTCTACAACAAAGGGTTAAAACACTTTTACATAACAAGATAAAACTTTAAAAGTTTAAGACTAAATGCAACAACAAAAAATATCCATAAAATAACACAGAATAACAATCTGTCTAAAATTCTTCCAAAATTAGCTGATATTAATTTCTTCCTTATATTTATTGATAAGAAGATAAAAGTAGCCATTTTGAGGATTACAAAAGCCTCAGCCAATAAAAAAATTAATACATTCCTCATCTGAGCTGGAAAATTTACAAAAAGTTGATTCAGCAGTTTGTTTTGAATGAACCCACAGAGTTTAAATACATTGGCTGAAAGAAAAAGCCATTGATGATTGTAGTTAGAACCTTCATCTTCATACAGATCACAAAAGGACATTACTTACTATGTGGGGCAACTGCTAATCAGGTCATGTTGTCTATTATTTAAATCAAACCTGAAAAGCTGCATGGTAATGTGTGACTCCGTATTTCCCAGAGAGTTTACACAGACAGCATGACTCCATCTATTCCAAATTCGGAGAACAATTTTGTTCATATAAAGTTAGAGTGATCAATGAAAGATCACACAGTGCAGTTACGCACTGTAATTACATTCAGAGTTAGTTCTCTTAATGATCCACCTTCAGATCTCTTTGTTGACAAGAATGTGTATAGTTGTCAAAAAGATAATTAAACCCTTCTGTTAATGAGCTCATTTGATACAAACTCCTTATTTAGTAATTATCACTTGATTGATTCATCAGTAGCTTTGGCATTCTAGCTTTATAATCAGATCATGAATTGTTCTGTTTAAGAAATGTAAACATTTTGGAATTCTGTTAACAGAACCCACAACAAACTCAGCCAAGACCAATAATTTATGAGTGCAACTTTCCAGTTCCACACATGCTGAAATGGAAATAAAATTATATATACAAGCCATTAATGCAAAAGGTAAACTGAATGTTAAACATAGTATGTTTCTTACCTATTTCTGCCATGGTTATTCCTGGAGCTAATTGCCCATTGTTGCAAGAGCTATAGGTAAACAAGTTTGGTACAGAAGTGAGGTCATAGATAGGTTCCTGCTTGATCTGCTTGATTCCAGTCATGTCTAAGCCAGACTGATCTGGGGAGGGTTGGGCAGAATCCACATTGTAATAACCCTCAGACTTGGGCAGATCAATGACATGCCCATTGGAATAAGTGCCACCAGTTTCATTGTTCAGGTTGCTCAGGCCATTGCTGATGCTGTTACTGTAGACGCGGGCCAGGGCTTCAGCTTCGCCGCTCTGCTGCTGCCTTTGCTCCTGCAGTCGCTGTTGATGCTTCTGTACCTCGGCATACAGACTGTCCCTCTGCTTTTTGGACATTCTTCCAAACTTTACAGCTGAAACAAATCAAAGAAGAAAGCCAGAACTAATTGTTGTCTTTTATTATCAATTAGCTCTATAAACAACATTTAGCATGCAGAGCACTTCAGAGTAATTAGCTCATTCATCCTTTCAACAATTCTGTGAGACAGCTTGTTGATTTTCTTATTGTAGAGGGGGAGAAACTGAGGCTCAGAGAAAATGACCTGCTGCCAGAGGATTCATGGCTGAGCAAACCTAACACTCAACTGAAATGTATTGGCATTCCTTCCATATATGTTCCCAGCCTTTAACAGCTGCAAAATGGGCAGTTTTCCATCACTGAATCTCAATACTGGAAGATGCTTCTGCCTCGGATAGTCAGCTCCAGGTGGGGCCTGGAATCAATCTCCTGGAATTACAACTGAACTCCACACTACAGGCATCAGTCCCTCTGGAAGACTTTGGAAGGTAAACTGTATGGTCCCACACTCCTAATGAGTTCCCTCCGATCCCCAAAGTCCACCCTCACAAGGCTCCACACCCAAATCTCCAGGAATTTCCCAGCCTAGAGTAGGTAATCCTAACTGCTTGGATTGTGTAGGATGTTTTATTACTGACTATATGGTAGATTATTTCTAATTCTTACCAATATCATTGTATTGCTTGCATTGTTTTTAATGTATGCTACTGTGACAAATGCTTTGGGTTAGTATGTTACATTTTAGACATTAAACTAGTGGGGGACACGTAAGGTGTTGCAGGGTAGAGGAATGTCCTTCCCTCACTCTGGCCTTTGACTTCTTTAGGCTTGCCATTCCCCCACTGGGGGTGGGGGTTTGCCTCCTTTCAGGGCCCCCGATCTGCCAGGCTGGATCCAGCCAGTGGGGTAACCCTGCCCCAAAGTGCTGCCTTCACGCTAACGTGCCCAGCATGGTGACGTCACACGGAGGCTTAACAGTGGGAGTTTGTTATCGCCCACCAGATCAAAAGGTAGAGGAGGATTATAAAATGATGAATGAATTAAAGATAGCAGCTAGACAAAATAACTGTATCATAATAGGTGACTTTAACTACCCACACATTGATTGGGTCAATATGAGTTCTAGTCAGGAAAAAGAGATTGAGTTTTTAGACACTCTCAATGACTGTGCTATGGAACAGATGGTAGCAGATCCTACCAGGGGAGAGGCGATCCTAGATTTGGTCCTAAGTAACACCCAAGACCTGGTGAGAAATGTAAAAGTGATTGCACCGCTTGGGAACAGTGACCATAATGTTATTGAGTTTAACATTTGTAAAAATAGGGAGTTGGCCAAAAAGACTGACACAACCACTTTTAACTTTAAAAGGGGTAACTTCTCTGGTATGAGGGGACATGTGAGGAAGAAATTGAAAGGAAAAGTGGAAAAGGTCAAAGCCATTGGGGAAGCTTGGAGACTATTTAAAAATACAATCCTAGAAGCTCAGAAAGAATATATACCGCAGGTTAGGAAAGGCACAGATAGGTATAGAAAAAAGCCTGCATGGTTTTATAAATAAAGTAATGGAAGCTGTAAAACGTAAGAAGGATTCCTTTAAGCAGTGGAAAGCTAGTCTCAATGAGGTTGATAAAAAGGAACACAGGCTGTGGGACATAAAATGCAAGAAAGGTTAAAACACTTGGGGCTCTTTAGCTTGAAGAAACGATGGCTGAGGGGTGACATGATCGAGGTTTATAAGATTATGCATGGGATTGAGCAGGTTGAGAAAGAAGTACTTTTCTCCCTTTCTCACAATACAAGAACTCGTGGGCTCTCAATGAAATTGCTGAGCAGTCGGGTTAGAACAGATAAAAGGAAGTACTTCTTCACCCAAAGAGTGATTAACACATGGAATTCACTGCCACAGAAGGTGGTGGCAGCTACAAGCATGGACAGTTTCAAGGGGGAATTAGATAAACATATGGAGCAGAAATCCATCAGTGGCTATTAGCCACAAGGTATATATAGGAACTCTCAGTCTGGGGCAGGTGATGCACTCTATTCTTGGTGCTGGGGGGGCAGTAGTGGGAGGCCTTCTAGTATTGTGGCCCCACTGGTGGACCTCCTGATGGCACCTGGTATTTTTGGCCACTGTGTGACAGAGTGTTGGACTAGATGGGCCATTGGCCTGATTCAACATTGGCTTCTCTTATGTTCTTATGTCATCACGCCAGGGGCATTGCAGGAGTATGCTCTATCATTTGAGAAAAAACTCTATGGTTTTTCCTCAAACAATAGAGGCCCCATCCACAATGTACCCTGTGCAGTGACATCACTTCCAGGTGATGTCATCATGGTGTGCATGCTTTGCGCACGTGCCAAAGATATCCCAGACAAGGAAGAGGACACACACCCCTGCTGGCAGCCAGGAAAGACCTGGCAACCCTAGTCTTCCTCCTTTTGTTCCATTACCCCTCCCTTCTATCTTTTTCTGCAACTCTGCTTCCTATTCTTTACTCCCAGTCTTCGGGCTGCCCGTTATTTTTTTGCCCACCAAATCACCTCTTTGAGGGGTCTTTTTTTGGTGTCAAAATAAAATTGCCAAGATTGTGTGATATCTTGGTAGCCATTTTAGGTTGCCTAGGCAACCACAGACAATATCAACAACGTTGTTTGTGGTTGCCTAGATAATCCAAAATGCTTACTGAACTCTTGTGTTGTACTCTTGTGATAACTCTGCAATTAAAGTTAATTGGTTTTATTTTATATCCTTTCACCTCTAAAATTTCAGTTTTCCTGCAAACACTTAGCTGGACCACATTGTGGGGACAAGTTAAATGAATATATGCAGTGGATTCACAAGGTCTTGAAAGGGGATCTCATTTTCCTCTGTTACCCTCTAGTATTTCCCCGGTATTCCCCATACCATCTCCCCTTTTCCTGCTTCCTTCTATTCTTCCCACCCACCAGCCAGCCTACCTTTATCTGCTCCTCATTCTTCAGCTTTCCCAGCTTCCCTCCACCTGGGAACTTTTCCTTAGGAAAATATGGCTGAGTCGGGCATTGGCTTCCACTGCTGGGCTGGGTCTAGTTGTGTGGTGACCAGCAATGGCCCCAAGCTTGGCCTGGGATGGTGGCTGGTGGCAGCACTGGGCTGGGTCAATTAGCACAGTGGCCAACATCAGGCTAGATATACTTGTGTGGTGACTACCACCAATCTGGGTCCAGTTAAGGCTTGCCAGGTCTGGGTTGGAAAATACCTGGAGGCTTTGGGGGGGGGGGGTGGATCCAGGAGAGGGTGGGGGTTGGGTAGGGTAAGGGCCTCAGCATGGTACAATTCCATAATGTCCATCCTTCAAAGCAGCCATTTTCTCCAGGGGAGGTGATCTCTGTCAGCTAGGGATCAGTTGTAAAAGAGGGAGATCTCCAGGCCCCACTTGCAGGCTGGGAACCCTGGCCCAGTTGCATGGTTGCCGCTGGACTGAGTTGAGTGGTGTGAGCAATGAGTCTCTGGTGGTTGCTGCTTGGCCTATGGCTGGTGAGTATCAGGAGATGTGATGGGAGGGGGACAGGAACCTTTCCAGGGCTGTTTTGGTGTTCAAGTCTACCCCTGTTCCATCCCACAGCTTTGCTCTACAGAAGCCGTGGCTTGGAAGGCTCAGCTATTTTGTTATGGCTGGCTAGCAACCCCCATACTGGTGACTGAGAGCAAAGTAGGCATTCTTTTCTTAAAGCTACAGGCATTGTTTCTCTTATTTGAGGAAGTTTTAGGGTTCTGTTTGTTTTAGATTAAGATTTTCTGTGAATTTAGGACTTCCTTCAGGTTTCTAGATATATCCACCGTATCTGTCCCTACTGTCTGCCCCATTTTGCAGATCTTTGAAACTACAGTCTATGACCAGTTCAGAATTAGATATGAATTAGATATATAATGGCTGAGTTCAGTCTGGCAATTTGCAGGGGGAGCCAGTCGTGGCAAAAAAGCCCCGGGTTTTCTGTTCCGGGTTTTCCCAGTCAAACAGGGCCGACGGATGCGGGAGCATACTGGGAGGAGGCACGCGGGAGCGTCCAGACTGCTGGCCCGGAGGCGTGGCTGTAAGTGGCTTTTCTCTGGTAATTCCGCTGGATGCCTATGTGTGTATGAGCGCATGGGCGCATGAGGGCATATGCTCTCATGCACCCATGCGCTCATACACATGTAAGCATCCAGCCGATTTGGGGAGGATCCCGTTGCACTGGCACCACATTGGGCGGTAGAGCAGAGCACAGCCAATCAGATTGCTGCAGCTTTAGGCATGGAAACATCCAGTGCACGCTATAGGAGCGGGTTGCTCCTGGCTTTTCAGCTTCGCATTCACACTTCCAGGAAGTGGAATAACGCAGGATAAAGGCACTCTCTGGGATTTGCTACAACTTTTATCAGGTATCTTTTAAATGCGGGAGTGAAGCGGAACAGCGCGGGTTGCCTACGGATGGGGAGCACCAGGCAGATGTGCCTGTGTGAACGCCCCCTTTAATCCCCTTTTAAAACGTCACTGAAACGTGGCTATAGTGGGGCAAATTGCCAGTCTGAACTCAGTCAATATTCATCTGAAGGGGTTTAAGGGTTTCTTGCTCTTTCCATACGTTCTTTTGTCTCTCCATAACAAATAAGAAATATAAAATCTCTATGGTACTTGTGCATATTCAATATTTGTTTCTAGAGACAAAATGCATCCATTCCCCCATTTAGAGATTTAAATTATAGAACCACTGGGGAGAAAGTTAAACCCTGAAGAAATGACAGTTCTAGCAAGCCTCACTGTAAGCCGCCCTGAGCTCGCTCGCGGGGAGGACTGGGTAGAAATGAAATAAATAAATAAATAAATAAACAAAATTTTTACAAGGCAGCCCAGAATGCAAAAATAGGGACGAACAAACCACAGTCAGTGATTTACAGGTTTCAGAAAAGAAGGGCAGTCTCTGGTAAATTGGGGCAGACAGAGTGTGTTGTCATCACAAAAGGGATAACATGCTGTTGTCTTACATTTGCAATAAGCCTACTGCTGTATTTTTTGACAGACAAAGCCTTAGGGCCTAGTTGTGATCCTAACCACAATCACTTGCACAAAAGTAAATTCGACTGAAACCAATAGGACATCCTTCCAAGCAAATGTGCCAGGCAGCCAGCACCCTGCTGGGAATAATGAGCAGGCCTGCCATTTCTTTTTCTCATCTCTACATGTTCACCAACAGCAAACCAGAGCTCTATAAAAATGTACAGCCTTCAGATTTGTATCCTGTGTGTTTTATCAATTTTCTCCAAACCTTTAATCTGTGCACTAACAGGATTAGTACCTTCTGAAGATAACAAGCCCTAAAGCCCTATTATCACAACCTGTCAACGGGGCTGTTATCTTCACATACTTATTTTTTTTTTTAAAAAAAGAATGTTACAGGTTAGAGTTAAGGCCTAGAGGAAAATAACAGTCTTGAAGGTAAACACTCTATAGGAATGCCACTTCCTCCAAAAAAGCAACATTCATGGATTATTTTCCAGTCATACATTTGCAACATATAATCTTAAAGCGCCAAATGTGTTCATCCCTCATGAGAAGAAAAGGAGAAAATTGTTGACTGTTGGAATAAACTGATGTTATAATGCAAAGCCACATCTCTGTCATCTGCAAGAGGTAAAGCAAGAGTAATGTTTTCACAGTGCTATTGCCAAATTTGATGTGTGCTGACACTTGGTGGTGTATGAAAGAGAAGAGGGCAGATTGACCAGTGTCTCCTCCTTGTTTCTGGTAATACAGGCTTCACTCTTCTTGGCAACTAAGCACCATGCCTTTTGGCAACACTAAAAGGACTTTAAGGGTGCATCCATATGGGCACACTACCCCCGCCCCTGGCAGCAGGAGGCCCCTGCAGTAAACAGGAGTGTCTATATGATTTTGTGCCCAATCTGGGCTGTTACACATCTTGTTCCTGTGCTTCCCCCCTTTGAACCACAGACATTTTTTAAAAAAACATATTAATACTAAACTTTAACACCTTTACCATGGTATAACATGCGTATAGAAAAGACATGTTACATAATCCTCTTGATACACCTGATCATTATTTTGTCTGAAAGGGGCAGCATGTGTAGCATAACTCTCATGTGCTGAGCCTCAAAATATACATGTTGCCCCTTTCAGGCAAAATGGAAATTGAGCGTATTGCAAAGATTGCATGTGGCACCTTCTGCCCATACATGTGTGAGACAGACAGGGCCTGTCTGTCACCATTTTCATATCTGTCCCATCCCCTTCATACCCTGATGCTCTGGAGAGAAAGCCAGCAACTGCTCATTCGTGCCCTTGAAACTTTTTGAGGGAGAAGGGAGGGAGAGCGTTCTTCGGAAGTACCATCATGATTTAACTCAGGGGGCAGGGCAGGTAACTTTACTAGTAGCAAGCTCTGGCAAGCCAGTAGCTAAATATTTCTTTGGCTTTTTTCACAGCTGTGTTTGGTCATGTGACAGCGAAGGGTAGTGTGGGCAATAGTCCCCAGTTAATACCAGAATCAATACATGCTACCATTGTGAGGACAGTGGTACTGGATTAAGTGGAGATTCTCCTGCCAAAATATTTTAATGGCCATTCCTGCCACTCCAACTTGTCACAGCATGGCAAAATGTAACATCTGGAAAGACCTTTTTAAAATACCTAGGATAATGAAAAGCAAGCTTAACAAAAGTTGTAAACAGGCTCCTATTGTACATGATGTATGTCTCCTATCATACAAAGGAATCGGGTCTAGTTCACATGTATTCCTGTTTTTTAAAACCTGGGTTGAACTCAGTGAAGGGCCATTAACCTGACTTGTTGGGAATAATGAACAGAGGTTGGGAGGGTATGGAATTGGGGTGACAAGCTCTACCCCAATGTTTTTTTCTTTTTTTGCCATCAAGTCAAAGCCAGTTTTCAAGACAAGAGATATTCAGAGAGGGTTTGCCATTGCCTGCCTTTGTGTAGTGACCCTAGTGTTCATTGGTGGTGTCCCATCTAAATCCTGACCAGGGCCACCTCTGCTTAGCTTCTGAGATTTGACAACATCAGGCTAGCCTGAGCTATCCAGGTCAGGGCAACTCTTATGTAAGACTGCCTTTTTACATAGGTCATGATATATACTGGTAATAGGTATATATAGTTAATGGGGGTAATAAACAGAGGTGCTAACCATTACACATAGGGTTTAAGGTAATTGTGGAAACTTTACTATTTATAATTTTGCTAGCTATAATCGTGTTGCCATTTAAATACAATATTTATTCATTCCAAGGGGCAGAAAGACTGACAGAAAATGAAAGGGAGTTTTACATTTTACATCACCATTTATGTGGTGACTAAAATTTTTATTTAACATCAGATTTCTATATTACTGAAGAGTTAGGGCTCATCTTTAACATGGAGAGATCTTATTTTTAATATATATGCCATCTTTCTGTTCAAGAGCACCCAAGGAATCTAATAATTAATACAAAAAAACCCTGAACAAAACAATAGTCAGTAAATATCATAAACAGAGGGCAGTGGCTGAACAGCTCCAGGTTATCCTGGATGATGCATCCATCCTTGACCTGTTCTAGTCTGGTTTCCATCCTAGCTATGGGAAAGAGACAGCACTAGTCACCCTCCGGAGACACCTGGATCGGGGCAGGTTGGCGCTGCTGTTAGTTTTAGATCTGACAGCAGTGTTTGACACAGTCAACTATAATCTTATGGCCCACCACCTCACCAACATAGGAGTTTGGGGGATGGCCCTATAATGGTTTTCCTCCTTTCTCAGTGGTCGGGGATAGCGGGTGGTGCTTGGCAGGGAGACCTCTCAGCAATACCCACTTGACTGTGGAATACCACAGACAGTGATCCTCTTAGAAATATTGTTTAACATCTATATGTGCTCTCTCACCCAGTTGGTCCAGGGATTTGGGCTCGGGTGCCACCAATATGCGGATGATACCCAGTTCTATCTGTTGCTGGATGGCTGTCTGGATTCCATCCCAAATGGGCTACAATGGGATGGAAGAGGTAACAAAGTTGTGCTCTGTGGACAGAAATCCTTTTGTCTGCAGAAACACTCTGATGAATCCAAGCCAGTGGGTTTTATAAGACAGAGGATTCTTTTAAAATCAGAGCCCCAGAATGGGCAAAAATCCTTGCTGCTTCTTTTTATATTTTCATTAATTGGCCTCTCCTGTTGCTGCCCATTAGCATTTGTGCTAGAAACAGGTGTCATAAACAACTGAGGTAGGAGTGTTACACAGTCCCTTTGGGTTAAAAAGAATTCCAACAAAGACTGTTCCAAACTCCCTCTGAACATTACATTTCATTGTCTCTATTTGAATGGCTAAACTATAAAGGATCGACAAGCATCATGGGGTGATTCTGCCTTCCTGACCAAATAATAGAAATCTATGATAAAGGGTTTCAAACTTTTTGAGAACTTTTGGACAGGTCAAGGGCACAGTACTGACAGCATATCCAAACACTTGAGTGATGTTGCATCAAAACCCTCCAGGGCAGTTGGGAGATCCTCCTTTAATGGCAGTACTTTCAACACAATTTCAGTAACTTTTCAGGGGAAGAAAGGACTTGAAAGGGAGGAATGCTGAACGTTAACATCCATTTATATTTTAAAGACAAACCTTATTCACTTTCCTTAGACTGACCAGCATCTTGCACTCATGAATTACATAACAAAACTATTTGTGTGGTAGAATATTGCATACCAACTTATTAAAATTCTTACCTAAAATTAAATATAAACCATATTGTATGATTCTGATCTCCATATAGAGTCATGTCATTTTACAATGAAACTTCTAAGAGGACCCTTCAGTTAGAGATAAAGTTGCATTCAGAGCACATGAAATTGGGCAATAGCAAAACAACTCTACTTCATTACCATTACTGATGAAGAAATGGATAACTTGACAGGTTGGACACAATCCATAAAACCTTGGTCCTTTATAGGGGAAGTTACAGTTACTAAAGGGGAAGAAATGCCCTTTTTATATTTTTGTTTGCAGCATCCTATGCTCTCTCTTGAAAAACGAGATGCCTGAATTAGGCTTCTTTATAATTTAAGTACAGACTTGGCCTTCTGTTTTAAATAGGAGCCCTCACTCTGCATGAGAGTTATTTTCATTTTTTTTTTTGAAAGGCTATACTTGAAGAAGATTTATCATTCAAGAATGTACATGAGATGCTTTAAATCCCCAGTTGGATGCTGTCTCAATTATGACTTATTCTTTGGAGCGAATGTAGTTACAGCAGATGCGGTCCTATACATGTAGTAGACTGTTAAAAATTTTTTATGGTAGCTGATCAGACCGCTGAACAAGCATGCTTCAAATGGGTTTAAAATTTGAAATCAGTTTCCCTTCCCACTGGGTGATCGGCAGCAGTCAAAACTTTTTATATCACCTCAGGTTGTACGCATGCTGCTCCCCCTCTTGTGTTATGGTTGCAGAGAACAGAGGCCCAGTACTCTTTTCAGCTCTTCTCTCCCAAATCCAGCTCAGTAACAAGTTACCATGTTTAGAACCGCTTTATCATTCTTATGCTGCCTCCTCATCCATTGTTATTTTCCTCCCCACTTGCGCACCATACACCCTATTAAAATGCCTCAGGTTTTGGAAACCGCACCAGTCTATGTTACAGAGCAGCAAGCTGCCTTTCTTCCTCTCCAGACATCTGTTGGGGGTAAAAGCAGAGAGCAATGGAGAACAGTTTCAAAGGATTGATCTGTGAAGTAGGAAGCAAGCTCTTTACCATCTCTAGACATTCCTAGGGCAAGACACTTCTGCAGTCGGCAGTGTTGGCAACGATTTCTGTTGGTTCTGTCAATTAAACAGTTTCTCTGCCTTGGGCAGGAATATGAGGCATTGTTCTGTTGACTCCTCCTAAAGAATCCCTAGTGAGAGAAAGAAAGAGAGAACGAGAGAGAGACAAAGCTAGATCACTGCATACAGTGGGGTACCCTAACACCACAAACATAGTGAAAATGGCTTGCAGTGAAATGCAGTTTGTTTTTGCCATGAACAAATAAAGCCACAAAAAAATGAACATCTTCATGTAGTGCTGTGTATGAAAATAAGGATCTTTCCATGTGCCAGGCTGTTCAGATTGGAGAGCTAGTGTGGTTAAAGCATTAGGCCAGTGAGACTTGGGTCCAAATCCCCATTCACATTATACTCACTAGCTGAACTTGGGTCAATCACACATTCTCTGCCTAGCCTACATCATGGGGCCATGGTTATGAAAAACAGGATCTGTATGTCACCAAGAACTACTTGGAGAGAACAGAGTACAAATTTAGTTTGTTAGGATTTAGCCTCAGAATCTATTATGTGCCAGTATTCATCTTTGCAACATAATAAGGATTAGAATACCACTCAACAAGTATAGAAGTGACATGAAATTACTGAGGAACCACAGTGAGCCTTCAGATACCTTGGTTTTCAGGACAGAAGTATGGCTCTTAGACAGACTTGGCAAGATTTTGTGTAGGGATTAACCACGCTAGGCATAGAACATTCTCAGAACTGAAATAGTTTACTCATTAAATTTTCCTATATTAGCAAACATCTGTACCTTAGTTGTTTGTCTATACATTGCTTTTAAAATATGAGAGGGATGACAGGAAACAGCCCCCTTAGAATCCTTTCCTCAAGCAACATTTTTATTTAATGTTAATTGTAATTTTTATTTTTATTCCTGTGAGGCAATGCGTGGCTGTTAAAGCAGGTTAAAATAACAAATATGTGAGAAGTGTTGTCAGAGGAAAGGATTTAGAAGGTAAAATTTATGGTGGTTCATTTACCACTGGGAAAGCTTTCAAATCCTAATCCCAAATAGTAAATGTTGATTGGTATGAAATTCAAGGAGATATTCAGATGATGCAATACATTTTGGGGTTGAACAGATTTATATTGCTCTTGTATGTACCCTTTAAAAACTACCATAGATAGACTGTGAAATTCCTTGATATTCTATCACACCTCTTACCTTGGGAAATAAAGAGGATTCATTTGAATCAATTATTTAAGAGATAGCATTATATTTGAGGATAATGGAGGTGTGTTTGTATGTATAACAGAGTAAAAATTGCTTTCTGGTCCCACAGATGAAAATAATACTAGCAGTAACAGTGGCTTGCATCCTAAGATATATAGATATATTTCTGAGATCACAGAAGCAGACCTTCAAATATTTCCTGCAATGGAAACCAGCATCTCCCCCCTCACACACAATACAGAATGGTTGCAGCAAAAGGGATTAAGCTAATTGATTTGATACTTTAAAAGTGGCTCAAAAACAATAGGGCTAAACCTGCTTGAAGTGGAAGCACTTCTCCTTATCTGCATGAGCTGTCTATACGCTGCAGAGCTGAGGGGGATCATCTGCTCATAGGCACACACAAGGGTAACCATTAATGCTAATCACATCTAAACAGGACTCAGCCTTGGAGCAGTGCTGGACAGACTGGATGCACAGAGACAAGGAAGAAGTCTTTTTCTGCTCAAAGCAACACTTGTTCTAATTGTCCGTGTACTGGGTTTTAAATTATCAGATCAATCAGACTAATCCATTGCTGTGACCATGATAAAGAGATGTGGATTTTTCCAGCCCAAGCAGCATAGGTCTTGTGTGGATTACAATAATGAAAATATCCCAAAACTGAAAATGGGGAAAACACAGATTTCAAGATTCTGCTGCAGAAATGTCTGTGTGTATGTATTTTGTGAGTATGCCACCAAACAATCACATATACCTATTAAGCATTTTCAAACGTTCATCTGTGATGTTTGCAAAAAATTATGAGTGGTTTCTGGTTGAGCATGAAGTAGCTGCCTATTACTAGAAATCAACAGTGCCATCAACATTGCCATCTTAAGCAGAGTTCCACCCTCTAAGTCTGTTGACTTCAATGGACCTAACTCTGGTTACGATGCCACTGTATATTATTGAAGGGAAAATTCCAAACCTTTCCTTGCTAGAGTTGCCAGGTCCACTGGAAATGCCAGTGTGGGGATGGGGGGTATTCTGGGAGCTGGAAGTGACTTCACGTGATGGTGACATTAGGGGTGACACTCTGGTTGTTGGGCAAAACTCTATGGTAAAATCAGCCTCAAACCACAGCATCACTCCCTCCCCCCATGTCACCAACATGCCTACGTCACTTCCAGTTCCATTTATTTCCAGCGATGTCACTGTTTTTTGGGGGGATGTCCTCCCATCAGCCAGCTGGCCAGTGGTGGACAAAAGCCTGCAAAAATGGGGGATCCCCTGTCCCCAACTGGGGTATGGCAACCCTACTCCTTGCCTACAAGCCAGCATGGATGTGGGTCATGGATTCCCTTGAGGCACGCCAGCCTCACTAACTTCTGAACTTGGTACTAATGCTGAGGTTAGGTCTTTGAGACAAGGAGTGGTCACCTGAAATAGGGAGGCATCAGAAAACAGTCACTTCCCAAAGCTTCACCTAAGCAGTAGAAGTGCCACAGAGTGATGATGAGCAGCTGGGGCTTGTCATACTACTTCTAGTGGGGTTGTTTGGTTTATTTAAATTCATTTGTTATTTACCAACATTTAAAACTTGGGGATTTATCTGGTCCTAATGTGACATAGATCAAGATGGGTAGCTGTATTTGTCTATAGCAGTAGAAAAGAGCAAGAGTCCAAGAGCACCTTAAAGACTAACAAAATATGTGGCAGGGTTTGAGCTTTCATGAGTCACTGCTCACTTCTTCAGTACTAAAGAAGTGAGCAGTGACTCATGAAAGCTCATACCCTGCCATATATTTTGTTAGTCTTTAAGGTGCTACTGGACTCTTGCTCTTTTCTAGTGCGACTTGCAAGCGTCACACCTCACTGGCCTCTAATTAAATAAATATTATAGATAAATAAATAAACACAAGTTAATACAGCCTGGAGTTTGGGAAGTAGACTAGCTAATTAGGGATTTCTGGCTCAGATCACTTAATTAAGAAGTTTTGTCTTTCATTTTTGCTATATTAGGGTCTTATGGTTCTCACTGAAATCCATTTGACATTACAAAATATATGATCATTCCCTATATCATCACTAATACAATCTTAATCACAGTAATTTTTACACATTTGGAGCATTTCTGGTGGAAGAATGAAATTTTGGATAATCCTGATGGCAATTAGAAAATGTCCAAAGAACAGAATGTGTAAGGATAAAATAGATGAGAGGAGAACAATGTAAGCCACTTTGGGTCCCCATTGGGGAGAAAGGTGGGATATAAATGAAGTAAATAACAAATAAAATAATACGTTTTGAAATTATTATTATCCTTAAATCTACCCTGGATTAATTTACTTAACCAGAAGAAAACATAAGATGAAAGCAACTTTGAAGACAATTTATAATAAGAAACTTTGATATTGATCTCTGTAAGATTGCACTCTGAAACTGCCATCGATAATTCCAAAATGTAAACACAGCCCCATTTATAAAATAATTTGATTATTGAGTCAGGAATACAACTTGTACAATTTGCTCAGCCTGGAAAGCAACATCATTCAACTAACACCAAATGTGTGTACTCTCTCCTCTGTTTGAAATGATAGAAAACCACAAGCACAGAAAACAAGGACAATGCACACAAATCTCATACCTTGCAGCCTTCACATGTGATGACTCCATAGTGTATTCCAGAGGACTTGTCACCACAAATTTTGCATGGTATCACTTCAATTTGTGCTGAAAAAGAAACAAAGAGTTAGTGCACGCTTGACAATGCAATTTTCTCTTTTAATTTTGCATCATGGAAGGGGCAGATGGACAAGAACTTTTCTTACCAGACATCACAGGCAACTGTGAAATTGTCCCTGCTATGCTGTACATCCTCCAACACTTTATGCAGTTTGTCTGCACTATGCCAGTTTTGTTTGCAGGTGATGCTGCTGCAGAGAGTTTGCTCTAAGTGTACTTACCCTGCCATTAACTATGACTTTGTTAATTATGACTTACTGTCATCTATTCACTTTCTCTGCAAATCAGTTTTCTTGCTTCTCACCACTCCTCCAATAATATTGCAGGCAGTGATCGTGACCTCTTCCTCAGCCCTGAATAATGCGTTGTGTAATCACATGTCCCTTTAGTCGCACTTGACATGATGAAATATATATTGTAAGGTCACCAATACAAATGTTCCTTTTCTGCTATTCCCACTACTATGGCCAGTTTATCATAAAGCATAGACTATTTAAGAACTTGTGCAGATTTTTTTGTACCCAGTAGCAAGGCTGCACTTGGGAAACTAGGGAGATTCCATTATTCCCCCCCCCACACACACACACTGATTCATGTGTTTTGGTGCCATTTACCATGTTCTTGCACGGCAAGGTATTTGTGTGAAACTATTCTCTGATGGGAAAAAAATGAAAACCAACCTTGTCAGAGCAAACAGTCTGAAAACCAGTATTTTCTTCCAAAATTTAATTTTCCCAAGTACGCAAATTAAGCTAGTAAATTTTCTAAACAAGGACTTTAAGTTAAAATGCTGAGTATTAATCATCCCTACATGTTATTAGTCAAAGATGCTGAAGAGTCTCATAGATCAGGAACTGTTGTGTATACATGAAGGGAATCTTAACTTCCATATTTTACAGTCAAGCTAATAAGTCATTCTAGGAAAAGAACATATTGTAGAGACAAGACATTTCTTCATGCCATTATTGCATAAGTTTTGGCCTCAAACTGCTCCGCTTTATCCCCTGGTTTCCACTGGTTCTATTCAGCCGTTAGTTATCATCTTGCCATTTCTCTGCTTATTTTTTTCTGGTTCTTTTGGAGCCACTTTTATCCTGATCTTTTCCTAACAATAGTTTTGACTCACATTTGTACCCATGTGTAATGTTCATTTCACTTCCTGCCCACTTTCTGCTGATTGAACTGTGACTGTAGGACATCTGCACCCTGTGCTGTTTCCCACCTCCCAACTCGGTAATAAGGAATGTTTATCCCTTGCACTGACACATTTTTCAAATATTAATTTAAAAACTTTCCTGATAGCGATATATCGTTATAAGAAGACACAGAAGCGATCGTTGCTCTTTGCACATTTTTGCAGGAATTGGTATCTTTTCTTTCTCTGTTCCCCTCCCCAACTGATTTCTTGCCATGGCCATTTGCTTCCTTGCACTTTCAGATTTCCTTCAACAAAAACCAAATCTAAACCAAGCAATATATTTATGTCAGATGAGCACTCATTGTTCTTTCTGGCCAGTCAGCCCCTGCTCTTTGCAGAGTGGGAAATACTGCCTAATATCAATATGTCTTTGTGAGATGTGCTTGCACATTGGTATTCATTCCCCATGTTTCTCTTCACGGGAATTTTATATTTTATGGGTTTTGGAGGTATTTGTTATCACTTTTGATTCCAGTTTGGATTGTTGCTGAATGGCCTACTGGCCCGCTTCATTGTTCTTAGTCTGCTAGAGACATTTACATGACTAAACATTAAGCAATGCTGCTTGAAAGCAGTTGACTAGATGGGTGATTAATTGACTCCTCTCCATTTGCCTGCAGTTTGTCAGTGGGAAAACTTTTTAAACTGCAATCCTAAATGTCCACATCTTGAGGTGAACTGTAGAACAGAGGGTATTTCTCCACAGGAACAATTTGTGATTCTCACACATGTGCATCAGGGAGGAAGGCATGGCCTAGCAGTACGTCAGTATATCCACATAGTGCATGTGCATTGAAAAAGGGTGAAGATAGTATGCCACCACTGGTGACAACAGCATCCTCACTCAGGAAACCCAATTAAATTATGATGTTGATATGAAACTAAATGAACGAGACAGCTGAAAAACTGTAGAGGGAGAGATGATATGTCGAGCTGAGTGCACTGCTATGGGACTGACAGCTAAGAAAACACTGAGCAAGGGGCTTCACACAAAAAAGCTTTATGCTTTACAAATACTTCATGACATAAATATAATAGAGGGGGCAAAGCTTATGACCAAAAAAAAGTTAGCAATGTTTACTTTTTAGATTATGTATACAGTACACCTGCAGATAATTTATGTGCAAATGATATACGTGAATGATGATCCTATATGGCTAACTTCATTATGAACAAATGAACTGTATTCCCGAATGGGGAGCAAGTAACATGTATTGCCTTTTCAGACAAGTTGCAGATGGCCATATTGGTTCATGTGAAATCCAAAATCAAGAACAAAATCTGTGGAATACCTTCTTTTAAGACCAACCATCTCCCGTTCCTCTGCATTTGGCTCACTCCCTTTGCCTGCCCACTTCTAGGCACAGCACCTGTGTCAAACTGCTGAGAAGGTGGGATTTGTGGGAAAGCTTAACTAGTGTGGAATCTCTACATTAAACTGAACCAGAGTCAGGTAGCTTGTCACCACCACTGAACCTTCATTTATGGATTTTTTTCAGTACTGGGAGAGACAGTACTCTGTGTGTGTGTGGGGGGGGCATCAGGTTCACCCTACTTGATGATCTTACTCCCTGCTCACTCTCTTTTGTGATTCCCTCCCAGTTTCTGATGGAGCTGTCTTCAAACAGCCAATGTTTCCAGATACTGAAATTACTTATGGACTCCTTAGGTTGTAAAGGTTATCAGGATGGGCATCAGTGAAATTTAAATCTTTCTGGTAAGGCATTAAAGGGGAAGAATTGCTCTCTAGTAGTTTGACTCTGCAAGAGCTGTTAAGACAGATCTATTTGAAACTGCACAGTGTACTGCTTGAGGCAGTAAAGTGCTGGATAACACAATATAGTCTGAGGATCTCTCCTATTACATCATAACTGCTAAATTTATTCAGGAGTTTTTGGTGAAGGACCATGTCAAAAGCCTTTTTAACATCCAGGTGTATGTCTACAGATCACCTTTACCCAAACACTTGTTAACCTTCTAAAAAAACTAAAAAAGGCTGGTGAAGCAGATGCTTCTCTAACATCCAGTCACCTTGGATGACTGAAAGTAGGGGAAATTACAACAACTGAAAGTCTCAGGTCTGCGAGTAGTTAAAGGGTATACATTTCTTCAATTCAGAGACCGGAAAAACGTTTGACAGCTGCCCCCCATCCCCCTGCGGAAGCCATGCTTCCGCTAAGGGGGGGCCATGCTTCAAAAACAGGGATGGCCAAGATGGCCGCCAGTGTCAGCCCGGAAGGGAATGGAGGAGGCTGTGCTATGGGGCTGTTAGCAGCAGGGGGTTTGCAGTGGGGAGAAGGAGTCTGGTACAATGGCAGCCATTTGTATTGTTGTGCTTGGTGGAAAAACTTCAGGCGGTATGGACAGTAAAGCAGAGAGAATTTCCAAGGGAAGCATGTGTGCAGTTTATTTATTTATTTATTTTTAACATGTGCTGAAATGTGTGTTTGGTGTAGGTTTCAAACTTTGCCGGCGCTCTCACGCTGGAGGCTCAGGCTGGCAAGAAAAGAAGAAAAAAAAGTTTTCCTCCTCTTCTTGAAAAAGGAGAGCTGAAATCACCATGCCCCCCCCTTCACCACCCACCTCCCCCCCCCTGAGAAAAGGAAAGACTATTGATTCTAACGTATATCTACTAACAAAAAAAAAAAGCACATTTTTGCAGACTGTGAAAATTGGGCACAACAACACCCCTTTTTTCCCTTTGGGTTGTGTGTATCTCTGTGTTTAGTGCAGACTCCTCAGGGTCTGAGAAGTCACACACACACACACACAGACACACACACACACACACACACCCAGCCAGCTGATTTCCACTCTTTGCAAGCCCCCCAGAGAGCAAAGGCACCCAGTTTGCTGCAAAGGGGGAAAAGTGTCCTTTTTAAAAAGTGAAATGGCTGCTGCATATCACAGGAATAGGTAAAGAACAAATAAAGAGAGAGAGAATCTTTAAAGCCTGCTCTCTCTTTCTGCAAACGTCCCCCCCCCAAGGTACACACACAAACACACACATCGCAAAAAAACAGCTTGATTGAAGCAAAGGGAAAGAACAAATAAAGAGCAGACCCCCCACACACCCCCTTTAACATCTCAGCAACAATTTTAACCCATAGAAAGTAGTGTTAATTTGAAAGCAAGCAGAGAGAGAGAGATTGCACTAGAGAATCTCAAGCCATGAAAAAAAAAAAAAGACAACCAGCTCACTTACCCAGAAAAACATAGGGAATGCCAGTCTCCAGTTCCCCCCGTGCCCCCAACTCAAGTTAAAGCATGCAAGCAGGAAATTCCCCCCACACCCCGGTTTCAATCCTTTTTTAAAAGAAATACAGTGTGCAAAACCAGAGAAAATTCTTCTGGGCAAAAATGCCCTTAAAAGCAAAAAGTTTTTCCAGGCAGTTGTGTGTTGGAAGGAAGACAGCAAGCTTCTGTACTTCCGACAGAACATGCAGCTCCAAGGGGGCGGAGCGAAGATTCCTAGCCCAATCCTAGGCTGTTTTCAGCCCCGGGAAGTTTTGAGCTGTGGCAGTCAGCCAATCCAAAAAACTACTCAAGCACTTGTCAAAACTCTGAATGGGTGGAGGTTTTTCCCCAGGAGTTCCGTACACACCCCACCCCCAGCCAAAGTTGGGGGTGTTTGGTTTATCTATGAAGATATCTGGCGTTAGAGCTAGCGGTCAACAGGAAGATGACATCATTGCTGCCCCAACCTAAAAACAGGATATGCCTAGTGCGAAAAACAGGAAAATTGCATCATTTTAAAAAGATTGGAGGGGGGGATTTTTATATCTCTCCATTGATTTCACTCAAAATGTGTGTCACAGTTTTAAAAACCTGTTTTATTTAAGATATGAGAATGTTTAAGCACACTGACCATTTATAGCAATATTCCGTGTCTCTGGTGAAAAAAGGTTAATCACATATGATTGTGGCATAATAGCACGAGGCATTTTAGGGTCCCCATTGATCAGAACCCACCCACAATGTGTGAAGGAGAGAATGACATTGATACTGCACACACACCCCAAATACCAGCACATGTATTTTGAGACAGGGACAATATAATGAGAAAATGTGGCCACTATTGTGTTCATGCCCACCCTCTTTCCCTTCTGTGTGAAGTGAAATAAATCATAGGGGAATTGCAATAAACGAAACGCAGGTCCCGCAGTGTGCGCCGTGGTATAGAGGACCCCAGCCTTCTAGGAGAGGTCAGGGGGAGTGTCCCGAGGCGGCACGTGCGATTTGGGGGCTGTAGGAGCTGTTTTGTCGATTTTAGCCTACGCCGACCTTGTGAGGTAGAACACTCAAGCGGCACATGATTTCATTTTGGGGTATCGAGTGACCCCACAGCGGACTCGCCTCGACGAGGGGGACCTCTGGGTGCCATTTTGGGGGTGATTGGGGGTACCCCCAAAATTTCGATTTTGGGGCGCCCTCCTCCGTCACGCGGTGGAGTGTCTGGCGACATTTAAACGCACCAATGAGCAGCGGAAGGGGGTGGTTCCAGGGGTAACAGAGACAAAAGGGGCAGGCCATGCTGCACCCCTGTCCACGCTATCTTTAAAAAGCTACCAGCTTTCACATTCCTCTCTGCCAGAAGCAAAGAATGGATTATTAGGACCTGAATACACACCCGCAGCATTCCAGCTTCCTAAAAGGCACACAGATTAAAACTACAATCACTTTAAAACAAGTATCTATAACACAGGTGTTATCATTATGCAGGGGAATGAATGTGATCTGTACATTCCTTCTGACAAAGTTAATACAGCTGCCCCCCCCAAAAAAAAAAAACAACAACAACTGAAAGAAGACATATTGCTTTGCAGCACATGAACGTTGGTTTTATGAAAATGTATTTTATCTGCTGTAGCAGGAGATCCCAACAGCTCATGTTAATTTTTATATCACAGCAAAATGCTTATGTAAAATACTCTCATGCTAATTCTAAAAGAAACAGCTGCAACAGTTTGCTTGTAATCCTATACCAGTTCCCATGTTCTGTTGCCTCCAGTATGACTGGAGATTCCTGGAGGTTTTGTGTCAACTTCAGGGTGTGGAACAGGGGGTCATCAGGGTGGTGTGGGGGAGGCATTTGTGAATTTCCTGCATTGTGCAGGGGATTGGACTAGACGACCCTGGAGGATCCTTCCGGCTCTATGATTCTATGATTCTGTCATGGTTTGGGGAACGCCAATATAGGCTGCCTATGAACGTGTACATAGGGCTGAGTTTCCAGTACTTCACCCCCCCCCCACGCGTACATGTTAGCATGAGCAAAGACCCTGATGCGCAGGCAGGAGTTTGAAACACAGGCATCTCTCTTAAACAGGAAAAACTTTTATCTGCTACAAGTTATTAAACTAGAGCACAAGATAAAGGGAAATGACAGTTGTGTCTACTAGGTACACAGATTTAAGGAAAGAAACAGCAAAATCATATCACCAAGCTAAACATAACAGTACAGTAGTTACCAACACACCTTGCCACAGATGTTCATGGAGCAAATACATACCCCCCCCCAATTTTGGGATTCCATCTACAAGCAGAACAGATACCCTATCCAATTAAGCGTGTTGTAAATCACATGTGCTTTGTTACAGTAAACTGGGAAAGACTGTGTGCAATTTAATTTAATGTGTCATGACATACAGGTGGTAACACAATGTCACGGGTATTTCTCAAAATATAAAAGCATATACCAGAATCTGCACTGCCCAAATACTGGTTTGGGCCATCAAATAAATTCTTTTTTCCCTTCCACAGTTGTTTCAACAAAGGTAACAATATGACATTCATGATGTTCACAGACTTTTGCTTCAAAAGGTGGCTTTTGAATTAGAACATAGAAGAAGTTTACACGTTAGAAGATTACTACACATTCAGGCGTATGTAGGAATGTACTTATTTGGGACAAAGCCTGGCAAATTTTATCCAGCAACATTTTTTCATTTTGTTACCTCAACTGAAATACCTTCGGTATCCAAGGGTTAAATTTTCTTATTCTTCAGATTGCTTATCCTATTTGATTACAATGCATGAGAGAGGGTGGAATCTGGCCTATTTTATCACGAATTAGGAGTACCAATCTAATATGTTCCAGGTCCCTTATACAAAGAACCAAGCGTGGGGGAAAATATGACAGGATTCACAGCAAGCACCACACTGCCTCCAACCCAGCCTTTTTGCCTTCCTCTTCTATAATTCACAATATATTCTTTTACACAAAATGATTCCTGAAACAACTTTCATGAGTGAGCTCACGGGGAAAGTTTCAGCTGAATACAACACAAATTATTGAGATTACACTTAGTCAGCGTGTGATGCCGGCTCACCCTACCTCTTTCTGGGGCATTCATGGCTGAACCCCTGTGTCTTTGTGAGGTTACCAAAGTTTCAAGTCCCTCGACACTTTGGCTGTAAATGGGGTCTCAGTGGGAGGAGGGGGACAGGATCCTCACAGGGGATTAATTTGACTCTATAAGGGCTTCTTACCTATTTTATTAAAATTTCCATTCAAAAGTGGTAATATCAAAGTTGAACAATAGTCGTGTAAATAATTATTTCATATTATTGTAAAAGATTTTGTATGTTATCTGAATTTTGCTGATGTGCACGATTGTCAAAAGATTATCAGTACTGAAAATTCTGAAGATTTCGGAGATATTTAAACACATTTTATGACGGATTACAAATTGTTATCGTGGAATGTAAACGGACATAATTCACCTAATAAAAGAAAAGTAGTGAATTATTGGCTACAAAAGCAGAAATCTAATATCATCTGTCTACAAGAAACCCATATAAAAAGTCGGGACAATAAATATTTGATCAACAAAAAATTGGGAGAAGAATTTTATTCTTTGGCAGAGAAAAAAAATAAAGGAGTTGTGATTTACATAAATAAAAATCGGAACCTAAACAAGTTTTCACAGATAAAGAAAGGAGATATGTGGCTGTTGAGATCACATTACTTCAAAAAAGTCACTGGTTGTTAATTTGTATGCTCCTGATGGAGCCAAAGAGAACTTTTTCAAGGACTTGTTGAGGGAATTGGACCAGGTGCATTATGACCAGATAATTCTAGCTGGAGATTTCAATGGTACTGTTAATAATAAATTGGACAGAAAATCACAAAAGGGGGATGAGAAGATTGGAAAGTTACCTCAAATCTTTTTAAATTGATTGAACAAGAAAAGTTGGAAGATGTATGGAGAAAATGGAATCCAAAAAATTAAAGACTTTACCTTTTATTCTAACCGACACAAATCCTTCTCAAGAATAGATATGATTTGGATGTCGAGTGAAATTGCATTAAAAACCCAGAAGGTGGAAATTTTGCCAAAGACTAATTCAGATCACAACCCGTTAATTTGGATATTAAAAGAAAAGGCGAAGCAATATCATTGGAGAATTAATGAAGATTTACTGGATAAGACGAAATTAGTAGAAACATTGCGGAAAGAAACTCGTTTTTTTAAAAAAATGAATTTAAACCAAGATGTTAATATACAGACAGTTTGGGATGCCTACAAATCGGTGATGAGAGGAGTACT
Source organism: Gekko gecko (assembly GCA_029375565.1). Lineage (NCBI taxonomy): Eukaryota > Metazoa > Chordata > Lepidosauria > Squamata > Gekkonidae > Gekko > Gekko gecko. The sequence goes on from JAPDNY010000007.1 coordinate 116,770,122, forward strand.
GATTTCAGTGAATGCAGCCGACAAAAATAAATAAATAAATAAATAAAAATTTGAAACAACAGAAAGAGTTGCAGGAAAAAATTCAACAAAAAGAAAATGAGTTGAAACGGAGATCCGGCAAAAAGAAACTTCTTAAGGAAATTCAAATCTTACAAGAACAATTAAAGGTGATGCTGAACAGAGAACTGTATTGGACCATTCAGCATTTCCTTAGTTTTGCTATCCATCTCAGGTAAAATTACTTTGTCCAAATAATTTTTAATTTTTGCTGGGTCAATATTCTTTTTTTGAAATAATTTTGCATAATATTTGTAGAAGTCTCTTTTTATTCCATTCCTGTCTACAATTTTTTTACCTTCTTCCGTTATCTTGGTTATTGTCCTTCTCTCCCTTCGATTTTTCAATTGCCATGCCAAATACTTCCCTGGTTCGTTTGCTCCTTCAAAAGATTTTTGCTGCAATTTCTTTAAGTTCTTGTAAGATTTGAATTTCCTTAAGAAGTTTCTTTTTGCCGGATCTCCGTTTCAACTCATTTTCTTTTTGTTGAATTTTTTCCTGCAACTCTTTCTGTTGTTTCAAATTTTTATTTTTATTTTTTTTTTTTTTGTCGGCTGCATTCACTGAAATCAGTACTCCTCTCATCACCGATTTGTAGGCATCCCAAACTGTCTGTATATTAACATCTTGGTTTAAATTCATTTTTTTAAAAAAAGAGTTTCTTTCCGCAATGTTTCTACTAATTTCGTCTTATCCAGTAAATCTTCATTAATTCTCCAATGATATTGCTTCGCCTTTTCTTTTAATATCCAAATTAACGGGTTGTGATCTGAATTAGTCTTTGGCAAAATTTCCACCTTCTGGGTTTTTAATGCAATTTCACTCGACATCCAAATCATATCTATTCTTGAGAAGGATTTGTGTCGGTTAGAATAAAAGGTAAAGTCTTTAATTTTTTGGATTCCATTTTCTCCATACATCTTCCAACTTTTCTTGTTCAATCAATTTAAAAAGATTTGAGGTAACTTTCCAATCTTCTCATCCCCCTTTTGTGATTTTCTGTCCAATTTATTATTAACAGTACCATTGAAATCTCCAGCTAGAATTATCTGGTCATAATGCACCTGGTCCAATTCCCTCAACAAGTCCTTGAAAAAGTTCTCTTTGGCTCCATCAGGAGCATACAAATTAACAACCAGTGACTTTTTTGAAGTAATGTGATCTCAACAGCCACATATCTCCTTTCTTTATCTGTGAAAACTTGTTTAGGTTCCGATTTTTATTTATGTAAATCACAACTCCTTTATTTTTTTTCTCTGCCAAAGAATAAAATTCTTCTCCCAATTTTTTGTTGATCAAATATTTATTGTCCCGACTTTTTATATGGGTTTCTTGTAGACAGATGATATTAGATTTCTGCTTTTGTAGCCAATAATTCACTACTTTTCTTTTATTAGGTGAATTATGTCCGTTTACATTCCACGATAACAATTTGTAATCCGTCATAAAATGTGTTTAAATATCTCCGAAATCTTCAGAATTTTCAGTACTGATAATCTTTTGACAATCGTGCACATCAGCAAAATTCAGATAACATACAAAATCTTTTACAATAATATGAAATAATTATTTACACGACTATTGTTCAACTTTGATATTACCACTTTTGAATGGAAATTTTAATAAAATAGGTAAGAAGCCCTTATAGAGTCAAATTAATCCCCTGTGAGGATCCTGTCCCCCCTCCTCCCACTGAGACCCCATTTACAGCCAAAGTGTCGAGGGACTTGAAACTTTGGTAACCTCACAAAGACACAGGGGTTCAGCCATGAATGCCCCAGAAAGAGGTAGGGTGAGCCGGCATCACACGCTGACTAAGTGTAATCTCAATAATTTGTGTTGTATTCAGCTGAAACTTTCCCCGTGAGCTCACTCATGAAAGTTGTTTCAGGAATCATTTTGTGTAAAAGAATATATTGTGAATTATAGAAGAGGAAGGCAAAAAGGCTGGGTTGGAGGCAGTGTGGTGCTTGCTGTGAATCCTGTCATATTTTCCCCCCACGCTTGGTTCTTTGTATAAGGGACCTGGAACATATTAGATTGGTACTCCTAATTCGTGATAAAATAGGCCAGATTCCACCCTCTCTCATGCATTGTAATCAAATAGGATAAGCAATCTGAAGAATAAGAAAATTTAACCCTTGGATACCGAAGGTATTTCAGTTGAGGTAACAAAATGAAAAAATGTTGCTGGATAAAATTTGCCAGGCTTTGTCCCAAATAAGTACATTCCTACATACGCCTGAATGTGTAGTAATCTTCTAACGTGTAAACTTCTTCTATGTTCTAATTCAAAAGCCACCTTTTGAAGCAAAAGTCTGTGAACATCATGAATGTCATATTGTTACCTTTGTTGAAACAACTGTGGAAGGGAAAAAAGAATTTATTTGATGGCCCAAACCAGTATTTGGGCAGTGCAGATTCTGGTATATGCTTTTATATTTTGAGAAATACCCGTGACATTGTGTTACCACCTGTATGTCATGACACATTAAATTAAATTGCACACAGTCTTTCCCAGTTTACTGTAACAAAGCACATGTGATTTACAACACGCTTAATTGGATAGGGTATCTGTTCTGCTTGTAGATGGAATCCCAAAATTGGGGGGGGGGGTATGTATTTGCTCCATGAACATCTGTGGCAAGGTGTGTTGGTAACTACTGTACTGTTATGTTTAGCTTGGTGATATGATTTTGCTGTTTCTTTCCTTAAATCTGTGTACCTAGTAGACACAACTGTCATTTCCCTTTATCTTGTGCTCTAGTTTAATAACTTGTAGCAGATAAAAGTTTTTCCTGTTTAAGAGAGATGCCTGTGTTTCAAACTCCTGCCTGCGCATCAGGGTCTTTGCTCATGCTAACATGTACGCGTGGGGGGGGGGGTGAAGTACTCGGGAAACTCAGCCCTATGTACACGTTCATAGGCAGCCTATATTGGCGTTCCCCAAACCATGACAGAATCATAGAATCATAGAGCCGGAAGGATCCTCCAGGGTCGTCTAGTCCAATCCCCTGCACAATGCAGGAAATTCACAAATGCCTCCCCCACACCACCCTGATGACCCCCTGTTCCACACCCTGAAGTTGACACAAAACCTCCAGGAATCTCCAGTCATACTGGAGGCAACAGAACATGGGAACTGGTATAGGATTACAAGCAAACTGTTGCAGCTGTTTCTTTTTAGAATTAGCATGAGAGTATTTTACATAAGCATTTTGCTGTGATATAAAAATTAACATGAGCTGTTGGGATCTCCTGCTACAGCAGATAAAATACATTTTCATAAAACCAACGTTCATGTGCTGCAAAGCAATATGTCTTCTTTCAGTTGTTGTTGTTTTTTTTTTTTGGGGGGGGGGCAGCTGTATTAACTTTGTCAGAAGGAATGTACAGATCACATTCATTCCCCTGCATAATGATAACGCCTGTGTTATAGATACTTGTTTTAAAGTGATTGTATTTTTAATCTGTGTGCCTTTTAGGAAGCTGGAATGCTGCGGGTGTGTATTCAGGTCCTAATAATCCATTCTTTGCTTCTGGCAGAGAGGAATGTGAAAGCTGGTAGCTTTTTAAAGATGGCGTGGAGAGGTGTGCAGCGCGGCCTGCCCCTTTTATCTCTGTTACCCCTGGAACCACCCCCTTCCGCTGCTCATTGGTGCGTTTAAATGTCGCCAGACACTCCACCGCGTGACGGAGGAGGGCGCCCCAAAATCGAAATTTTGGGGGTACCCCCAATCACCCCCAAAATGGCACCCAGAGGTCCCCCTCGTCGAGGCGAGTCCGCTGTGGGGTCACTCGATACCCCAAAATGAAATCATGTGCCGCTTGAGTGTTCTACCTCACAAGGTCGGCGTAGGCTAAAATCGACAAAACAGCTCCTACAGCCCCCAAATCGCACGTGCCGCCTCGGGACACTCCCCCTGACCTCTCCTAGAAGGCTGGGGTCCTCTATACCACGGCGCACACTGCGGGACCTGCGTTTCGTTTATTGCAATTCCCCTATGATTTATTTCACTTCACACAGAAGGGAAAGAGGGTGGGCATGAACACAATAGTGGCCACATTTTCTCATTATATTGTCCCTGTCTCAAAATACATGTGCTGGTATTTGGGGTGTGTGTGCAGTATCAATGTCATTCTCTCCTTCACACATTGTGGGTGGGTTCTGATCAATGGGGACCCTAAAATGCCTCGTGCTATTATGCCACAATCATATGTGATTAACCTTTTTCACCAGAGACACGGAATATTGCTATAAATGGTCAGTGTGCTTAAACATTCTCATATCTTAAATAAAACAGGTTTTTAAAACTGTGACACACATTTTGAGTGAAATCAATGGAGAGATATAAAAATCCCCCCCTCCAATCTTTTTAAAATGATGCAATTTTCCTGTTTTTCGCACTAGGCATATCCTGTTTTTAGGTTGGGGCAGCAATGATGTCATCTTCCTGTTGACCGCTAGCTCTAACGCCAGATATCTTCATAGATAAACCAAACACCCCCAACTTTGGCTGGGGGTGGGGTGTGTACGGAACTCCTGGGGAAAAAACCTCCACCCATTCAGAGTTTTGACAAGTGCTTGAGTAGTTTTTTGGATTGGCTGACTGCCACAGCTCAAAACTTCCCGGGGCTGAAAACAGCCTAGGATTGGGCTAGGAATCTTCGCTCCGCCCCCCTTGGAGCTGCATGTTCTGTCGGAAGTACAGAAGCTTGCTGTCTTCCTTCCAACACACAACTGCCTGGAAAAACTTTTTGCTTTTAAGGGCATTTTTGCCCAGAAGAATTTTCTCTGGTTTTGCACACTGTATTTCTTTTAAAAAAGGATTGAAACCGGGGTGTGGGGGAATTTCCTGCTTGCATGCTTTAACTTGAGTTGGGGGCACGGGGGGAACTGGAGACTGGCATTCCCTATGTTTTTCTGGGTAAGTGAGCTGGTTGTCTTTTTTTTTTTTCATGGCTTGAGATTCTCTAGTGCAATCTCTCTCTCTCTGCTTGCTTTCAAATTAACACTACTTTCTATGGGTTAAAATTGTTGCTGAGATGTTAAAGGGGGTGTGTGGGGGGGTCTGCTCTTTATTTGTTCTTTCCCTTTGCTTCAATCAAGCTGTTTTTTTGCGATGTGTGTGTTTGTGTGTGTACCTTGGGGGGGGGACGTTTGCAGAAAGAGAGAGCAGGCTTTAAAGATTCTCTCTCTCTTTATTTGTTCTTTACCTATTCCTGTGATATGCAGCAGCCATTTCACTTTTTAAAAAGGACACTTTTCCCCCTTTGCAGCAAACTGGGTGCCTTTGCTCTCTGGGGGGCTTGCAAAGAGTGGAAATCAGCTGGCTGGGTGTGTGTGTGTGTGTGTGTGTCTGTGTGTGTGTGTGTGTGACTTCTCAGACCCTGAGGAGTCTGCACTAAACACAGAGATACACACAACCCAAAGGGAAAAAAGGGGTGTTGTTGTGCCCAATTTTCACAGTCTGCAAAAATGTGCTTTTTTTTTTTGTTAGTAGATATACGTTAGAATCAATAGTCTTTCCTTTTCTCAGGGGGGGGGAGGTGGGTGGTGAAGGGGGGGGGCATGGTGATTTCAGCTCTCCTTTTTCAAGAAGAGGAGGAAAACTTTTTTTTTCTTCTTTTCTTGCCAGCCTGAGCCTCCAGCGTGAGAGCGCCGGCAAAGTTTGAAACCTACACCAAACACACATTTCAGCACATGTTAAAAATAAATAAATAAATAAACTGCACACATGCTTCCCTTGGAAATTCTCTCTGCTTTACTGTCCATACCGCCTGAAGTTTTTCCACCAAGCACAACAATACAAATGGCTGCCATTGTACCAGACTCCTTCTCCCCACTGCAAACCCCCTGCTGCTAACAGCCCCATAGCACAGCCTCCTCCATTCCCTTCCGGGCTGACACTGGCGGCCATCTTGGCCATCCCTGTTTTTGAAGCATGGCCCCCCCTTAGCGGAAGCATGGCTTCCGCAGGGGGATGGGGGGCAGCTGTCAAACGTTTTTCCGGTCTCTGAATTGAAGAAATGTATACCCTTTAACTACTTCTGCGTCATGTAGAAAGCAGACAGTTTTGCATGTAGCTGTGCCTGGAAAAAAATGCAGAATGGTATTAGCCCTACGTCTGGAAGAGGGCAGAGTACCTGGTTTTATGCCTGTCTCTGGTGATGAGCAGACCTCTAGTAGTTTAATCTGACTGTTGAGGAAAGGGTCAGACTGGCATGGTTACAATCCTGTGTGTCTGAGAAGATCTAACCAGGCTGTAAATGATTGTCAGAAACAGAATCTAAAATCCATCCTGAAGATGTACCTAAGTAAATAATTCTAAGTGCCACCATCAGGTTTTCCTAGACTGTATTGGGAAGACTGGGTCTGTTGAAGTGTTCTTTTTCAATACCTTTAAAAAAACAACCTTTGTTGCTTTCTTCAGTGTTCTTAGTGACCTACTCACACTCCATAAAACTTGTCTTACAGCAACAAGCCCTATGACCTTTACATGACCATATATTCTACCAAGAGGAAAAACGCTGGGGAAGGTTTTATTTAAAACAGCCTGCCCCCCCCCCAATTTAGGAGGCTGTGTGAGTTTGATTAAAGGCTTGTCACACCTTCCTTCTCACTAGTCTCCTCAGTTTTGTAAAGTCCCATCTTTAAATTAATGCTGAAATAAATAGCATTGTGCTCGCTGTTCCCAAGTGGTTTAAAACATCTATATGAGTGCGGTCACACGGAAGGGATAAAATGTGGGCAGGAAGCGAGGCTGTTTGCCCCACCTGAACTGACGCGTGTTTGCGCCGTGCACCCGCAGTTCCTAATAATAGTGAGTTTTCGGCAGTAGCTTTTTATCACGCTATTGCGGCGTGAAACGACGCTCCGCTGATGACTCCGGGATGCCAGACAGATATGATCACATCCCTTTAATCCGCGGGGAATCGCATGGCTACCATAGCTTCCGGTACGTATGATCGCACCCTATCTGTTGCAAAAATATCAGGGTAGGATAAGAGATAGAGTATAATAATAATCCACAAATGATATTAATGGAACTGATTCAAATCAAGCGGTTGAAATCTGGAGAACGTAGAGTATAGACACCAGCACTTGCCTGTTTTTCTGTTCTGTGTTTTATTGCTTTTTCTGTTTCATTGTTCTTTTTTCCCATCATTGTTCTCTTTCATCTCTTTCTGTTCACTTTATAAAACCAATAAAATGTTTTTTTTTTAAAAATCTATATCTGATGCCAAGTCTTGAGCTCCACTCGGACTCAAGTTCTGTGCCCTCTAGTTGGCTCTGTGACCAACTGTTCCAACACACAACCATTAATATCTAGAAACATATCTGTGGTATGACTCAAGCACACATTTTGCTCAGTCCATGTCATTCCAAGTCTGCTACTGAATCTTACACTTTCCACTTTAGTTATCTCTTTTATTTCCTTTTCCTTTCCCATTTCAAGATCACCCTCACAGTTTTGGTGATCCAGTATTCATTCATGCCTCCCTGCACAGTGCTATGTTTGTGTAGGAAACCCCACTGTGGTGTTCAGCTCCTCTGTAAAATGCACGCATTGTCTGCCCTAAGGCCAGAGAGAGACACAGCAGGCAGGATATCTTCAAAATCTTCTTTAATGTGTAGAACAACAAGGCAAAACAACCCAAACGTAACAACGGCTGGAATCCTACCAACAACCCAGTTCTAACTAGTGTATTCCAGAAGGCACACCCATTTATGTGAAGACAGGAAGTTCCACTTAGGACCTAAACCTGTCTCTTAAAGATACAGGTTCCATGTATCACATCCCCCCTCTTTACATGGGTATCCCCTAGAGTGACATGTCTCCAAATGAAATACCTATCATATGGGGGCGGTCCCACACATGAGTTAAAGCAAGGGGGAGCGAGGCTATTTCCTCTGGAGGAATTTGACCCACAGTTGTGCAATCACACAGACCTTAGAAACTGCAGGCACAGCCCACCACAGTGTGATCAGATGCAACCGCGGGTGAGTCGGATTCCCCCCCCCACTGTTTGTTTCCATGGCACTTACACAAAGAATTGATTAACCGCATCTCTGCACTGAGGTCTCCCTATGGAGTTTGCGATGATGCGCATACTGAGAAGGGGGCAGGACAACGACACAGAGTTGGGATGGCCTGATCAGACCATCTTGACACCATGAAAGCACGCTGGAGCAATCAGACATGGGAAACTCCGGCCGCGACCTGTTGCAACCAATTTACTACCAGATTTTCCCCGGTGTCTTTTTACTCCACTTCTGCAGTGGAGCAAAATGGGTTGCTGATGGGTGTGGGGCGCTTCCCAGATGTTCATGTCTGATCATGCCCTTTAAATCCATCTGGCATTCATGCCTATGGTGGGGCTAATTGTGCGTGTGATCGCGCCCATATGTTTGGAGTCAGGGGTTCAGCCACACACAAGTATTTTTGTATGCTAGCGGAGGGCACCTTCTGGCACCCCCCATGTGCCCACAAATTTCTGGCACTCCCCTTCTGGCTCCCCCACAGCCACCCGAGACCGTCCCTCCCTCCCACCCAGCAGCCCTGCTTGGGTGCCTCTTTCAGGGGTCAGCCCTGAGGAGATCTGCCCACAAGGTCACTGCTGGAGAGGTCACTGCCAGAGACCCACCCACAAGGGACACCCCCCCCGGTCCCAGTGCCCACCTGCCTGGGCTCATGAGCTCTCCAACCCTGCCAGCAGCCACCTGCACTGGCTGGCTGCAGTGCCTTGCCAGCCACACAGCGGGCCCCTGAAGCTCAGCCGTGCTCACCTCAGCATAGCCAGCTCGCCCACTAGGCAAGCTAGGTGCTCGCCTAGAGCACAGTGGCCACAGGGGCACCAAAAGGCGCCCCCCGCATCTTCCCAGGCTTGCTTGGGTGCCCCACAGAGTGCCCAAGCAAGCTGGCACTGGTGCTGGGAGGGAGGGGGCGGCAGTTTAAACCTCCGCCCCCTTCCCAGCTTCCTTGGGGGTCCCACAGCCATGGAGCCCCCAGGAAAGCCAGCGCTGGGAGGGAGGGGTCGGTGTCTAGACCCCCGCCCCCTTCCCGGCTTTCCTGGGGGTCCCGCAGCTGTGGGGCCCCCAGGAAAGCCGGCGCTGGGAGGGAGGGGCGGAGGTTTAAACTGCCACCCCCTCCCTCCCAGCGCCAGTGCCAGCTTGCTTGGGCACTCTGTGGGCCCCCTCCACCCCCTTCCCAGCTTCCCTGGGGGTCCCGCAGCCGCGGAGCCCGCAGGAAAGCCGGCGCTGGGAGGGAGGGGGTGGTGGCTAGACCCCCACCCCCTTCCCGGCTTTCCTGGGGGTCCCGCAGCCATGGAGCCCCCAGGAAAGCCGGCGCTGGAAGGGAGGGGGTGGCGGTTTAAACCTCTGCCCCCTTCCCGTCTTCCCTGGGGGTCTCACAGCCACGGAGCCCCCAAGAAAGCCGGCGCTGGGAGGGAGGGGGTGGTGGCTAGACACCCACCCCCTTCCCTGGCTTTCCTGGGGCCCCACAGCCGCAGAGCCCCCAGGAAAGCCAGTGCTCCGCCGCTGGCCCCGGTCTCCAGGCCCCACCGGGAGGTTGGCATCCCCAGTGGGGGGCACCCCAGCCTGTCCTGCCTAGGGTGCCCAGGCACCTGGAGCTGGCCCTGTCGGCCACCACCACTGCCACCACACAGGGGAAGAGCCTCCACTGCCACCTCCACCAGGCCCCGCCCTGGGCCAGCCTCTGAGCATTCACAGAGAGGGGTGCCCATGGGCCACGCAGCTCAGCTGGGGTGTGAAGAGGTGGGGCCAAAGGAGGCCAGAGGCCAGTTGGGGCATGGGGAGAGGAGGAGGAGTGCTTTCCTGCAGGCTGGGAGCCTGTGGCGGATCATGGGCTGGCACCCTTGTTGGGCCCACACCCTAGGCAAAAGTCTAAATTTTGTTAATGATGGGCCGGCCCTGACCACACACATCTCCTGCAGGTTGGAATAATTTTCACTTCTGCATAACAAATTCAGCATACTTACATGGAGGGTGACTGACCCACCTGCTCTTGGTCTGAGTGAGTCTAGTAGCATGGGTTCTCTTCAATTGGTGGGTTGCAAGGAGAAACATTCTGGGCAGCTTGCAACCCATTGTTCAATATGGGCATTCATGTTTGGCCAATTCATGCAAGGTTGAGCCTGTGCTTTATTGCACTGGATTCCTTGATGTGGTAAGTGCAATAACTTTAACATGATATGTCTCATGCCTTGGGGTATGACTATCTTTGGCCAATCACTAATAAGTAATTTTCAATATGAATCTGGTCCTTCAGAGGGCAGTATGCTCTACGTTCTGATTCAACTTGTTTGTGTTTAGGGGGCAACCCATTTAGGTGTTGACCCTTGGGGCTCTGTAGAACAAGATGAGTGCTGGTGGACTCTTGCAACTGGCACTGCAAAGGATCACCGGCACAGCAAAGGATCACTGATTGGATCAATTTGTGTAATTGCATGGATTACTGTTTCATTTAGGACAACATTTATGTCTTGCTGAGGGGTGGTTATGGTGGCCCTCGACAATGTGTCAGCAATACACATGTCTTTGACTTATGTATAGACAGTTCTTATGTCATACCATTGTAGTTTCAAGAGCATTCTCTGTAGCCTAGCAGGAGTCTTGCTGATGAGTTTACTGAAGATTGCTTCCAGTGGCTTGTGATGTGACTGGACCACTCCTGGTACACCAAACATATATTGATGAAACTTCCCCCATGGCGACCACAATCTGCACATAGTTTTGCTCAGCTTGTGTAAGAGCTCAAGAGGCATAAGCAATGGGCTGCATCTCTTGGAGCAGGCAGGCACCCAAGCCATCTTTGGAGGCATCCACTTGGACTACCAGCTGCTCTGTCGGATCAAAGAATCTGAGCACAGGAGCTGTGGTGACGGCTGTCTTAAGAATGCCCAATACATCTTGCTAAGCTTCACCCCTCTCCCAGGCTGCATCCTTCCACAGGAGCGCACGTAGAGGTGCTATCAGGGCTGATTCATTAGGGATGTACATGGAGAGATACTGTATGATACCCAAGAAATGATGTATACCCTTTCTATCTGTTGGTGGAGAAATCGGAGTTATGTCCTGTACTTTGATATTGTCGGGTTGAAGACCATCTTTACAGATGATGTGTGCCATGTACTTGAATTTGTCAACCATGAACTGAACTTTGTTGGGGTTGTATTCACACCTTTCTGGCAAGCCCTCTTCAGGACTTGTTCAAGGAACAAATGGTCTTCTGTGGAGGCTACAATGATCATATCAACTGCAATGATGTGCACATCTGGGATGCCACAGTAGCACTCATGATTCTTTTGCTGGAAAACTTCACTGGCTGTCTTAATGGCAAAAGGTATCCTACTGAAATAGTAGCAACCCCACTGAGTGCTGAATGTACATAGTCCACCAGATTCCTCATTGAACTTGATCTGCCAGGAGCCATCCTTTTCATCCAAGATTGTGAAGAATTATTTGCTAGCCAGACCTTGCTGCACATCCTCAATGGTAGATATGGAGAAGTGCTGCTGCTGAGTGGCTTTGTTTAGGGCTCAGGAGTCTAGGTAAAGGTGAAGTGATCCATTCTTCTTTTCAGTAATGAAAAGGCTATTAACCCATGCAGTTGGCTTCATCACCCTAGAGATGACTTCGGTCTTTTCCAGATAGTTAAGGGTTCCCTTGAGTGCAGGTAGTATAGCATAGGGAATTTTGCAACAACCAAGGGTCACCACCAGTATCTCAGGATCTATGTGTATATGGTAGGTGCTGGGGAACTGTCCAAACTCTTGAAAGACATCTATGTAGGTTTGCAAAAAATCATTTTTATAAGCCAAGGGGTGGACTGATTTGTCATCATCTTCCATGACATAGAAGGTCAACATGGCTGTTTGAGAGCCAACTATGCAGGATGCTTTCAGCCTGACTTTGGACCCTCCAAAAGCAACCAGAATGACATTTGGTGGCACTACCTGCACAGTAACCAGCAGGGTAGAGACAATGCCTTCAGATAAAGTATCTGGTTGAGCACCACTATCCAAGCTTGCAAGATACAGGGACACCAGCTACACTAATGGTGGAAAACCATGGCCCAGAACTGTTAGGTTCTCCCCTAGGCTGAGGTGGTGTAATCACTCCCATGAACAAGAAGTTCAAACTCTTCTCTCACCGAGTGAGGGTCTGTTTGCTCCTGCATACCTTTGAAAATGATTCTGTGTCCCACATTTGTAGCAAGTAATTCCAAAAGCAGGGCAGGCTTTGAGCTTCTGACTGTAGCCACACCTCTTGCAAGAGGATCACTGTGCAGACATGCTGTCTCTTAAGGCTGGAGTGTTGCTTGGAAACTTAAAAGTTACTTTGTGTCTTGGTTGCTTTTGTTTCTGTGCTATTGCATGCAAAGTCACTGGAGCCTCTACAGTCATTGCTAGGGCTTGCACATGAGCGAAGGTTCGAGCTCTGCAAATATCAATTGCTTTTGCAAGGGTGAGATCAGCATGTTCTAGCACAGGGGTGTAGAACTCATTTTTTATGAGGGCCAGATGTGACATAAATTGGACTTTGTTAGGCCAGACCATGTGTGTCATAAAATGTAATGCCAGGTAGCAGAGATATAAACTTTATAAAGGACATAGAAAAACACTATTAAAGATATTATAGCAGCTTTCCATTGGAGCCCCGCATTAAGGGCTAATATTTCTCTGCAAAACTGAAGTTCCTTATTTTAACCCTGGCTGGTCCCAAACCTCCCCCCCCAAAAAAAAAAATAAAAATAAACTGCAAATATAAATGGTCTGAGCCTAGGGCCCAGAGGAAAAACATGAAATGGCTGAGCATTGCAAGCTTCTCTCCCCCCACCGTCTATTCAGAGTGGCAGTGGATCTCCAGGGTCTCAGGATTTTTTTTTACAGGGTAGTTTGAGGTAATAAATTTGGGTGTCCTCTTCAGCACTGCAATCCTATACTATTCTGGTTTATTTATTGCATTTGATACTGTGAGGTAAAGATGAAGCTTTGGTCCCGTTTCCTCCAGTTCTCCCCCAAATTGTTAGTTAAGACCAACTCAGATGGAGTTTTGAAAGGCTGCATTTTACAGAAACCACAGGTAGGGATAGGGTTACCAGGTTTGGGTTGGAAAATACCTGAAGACTTTGGGGGTGGATCTGGGAGAGGGTGGGGTTTGGGGAAGCGAGGGGCCTCAGCATGGTACAATGCTATAAAGTCCACCTTCCAGAGCAGCTATTTTCTCCAGAGGAGCTGATCTCTCTCAGCTGGACATCACTTGTAAAAGCAGATCTCCCGGCCCCACCTGGAGGCTGGCAACCTAGGCAGGGAGCAACATGGACTTAACAAGGACTGGAGTAGAACCCAGTTCTATCTTGTATATTCCAGAAGACACAAATATGAAGGGGGAGTTCCATTCAGGACCTAAGCCTGCCTCTTAAAGAGGCAGGCTCCATATACTACACCAGCAGCCCCAAGGAATCAGGGTAGATTGAAATACCAACCCCATGGGGATTGCGCAGAGTGGAAGAGCTGGAACAACAGTACTTCATGCCTTTATAGGTAGCCTCTTGGAAGCAGACATTGTTGTATAGAATAAATGTATCCACATTCAGTCACAACTAAAGAAAATGGATCAACTAAGTTTCACATTTATCATTACAGAGCTGATTGCTGCAACAGTGACAGCACGTGGATAGGCATCACCACTAAGCAAGGAAAAAAGATTAACAAAGTTAGAAAATGCAGACTCGATGTCGTTCTCCTAGGCACTCCTCTTTTGTCTGAAAGACAGCAGGACAGTTTAAGCACTTGTAACAGAAAACTCGAGTCAATTAATTGCACAGGGGAGAAGAAAAAGAAGCCAGTGTATTCTCAGAAACATCTTGAATTACTGTAATTAACACCCAGTGTACCAGGTTTCCTTTGCAGATTTAATGATTGCCAGCAGCTCCTACACCTTGTTCACATTGCAGCTTTGTTCAACAGGCTAGAACTAGGTTTCATTCTCTTTTTTCATCCCACCCTTCCCCATCAGGCAGTCAAATAACTGACAAAATACTACATCCTGTATCTCGTTCCATTCGGCTGATGTAAAAGAAGAAGAACACCATATCAAGTATATCTAAGGAGGCAAATTTCAAGTTTGGAAAAGTGTTTTGCAGAACTGTGAAGCTTTTATGTCACCTTGAGCATAGAAAATACAAATACTAAACAATGTACTGGTGCGAACAATGTTTATTCCTGCTCTCTGCTTGCACGACAATATTATCTTGATTATATAATCTTGTCTGAATGGAAGACTTTCCCCCCAGCTCTATACTCATCAATGATGACCACTTTTATTTACGCAATAAGATTCCTTACATCTAACCAGAACCTCAAGGTGTAGTGTACTCTGCTGCTTTCCAAAGGTCATGTATGTATCTTCACATATTGAATTCTGCCATTTTCTAACATTTGAGGTGGCAAAAGAATGACAACAAATGACTTTTCTGTTTCATGCACTAGTTAATAAACCCACTCTTTCAGAAACCTGTTTATGGATGAAGGGAAGACCCAGAAACAGAGCATAATCAACATCCCCGAGAACAAGAGGCTGTGATCTCATGCAGGCAATTCCAAGCATCTAGATAACTGACTTCAAGCATCTAGATACCTGGCTGATATGATGTAAAGCTGCATATAGAACTGCTGTGGTAAATCCATTCAAATGTCCATACTGAATCTACATTTGGTGCAAATAGTTTTTTTCTTGTTTCCAGGACTAATTGGTTTTGAGGAGTGGTGACTGGCAGCTCTGAAGCAACTTTCCTTTCCTTACTCAGATCTTTTTTTAAAGATTGGTTTTAAAAAGCTAAATAAATGGTTAAAATTCACACTGCAGTTGGGGTTAGGTATCTGTGATGGTAGCAGAGCAAATATAGGGGAAAACAACATTCATGCTGCAGCAGAAAAACATGTTCCAGTTCCTGGCAGTGGGCACATTTGTACACAGTCTGCATTGCCTTTACTGTTTTAAAATCAATGATGTTGATCGTGATGCTAATTAGTGAACTGTTCTAGCCTTGAACAGGCAATATTTTCAGAAAGAATGTGTGCATGGGTGGGGGGTGGGGGGTTGAGATGATATCTGCTGGATAATCCCCACCTTCATTTATACCTCTACACAGGGGTCTTTTCGTAGAAGAACAGCTGCAGGAGCTCATTAGCATATGGTATGCTAATGAGCTATTAGGCTATTAGCATATGCCACGCCCCCTGACATCACCGGAAGTGATGTCAGAAGGGGAAGCAAAAAGGGGGGAAGCATCTTCAAAAGCCTCCCCTTCCCTTCCCCAGCTGATCTGGGTGGGGGAGCTAAGAGAGAAGGGGTTTAAAGTTTAAACTCCTTCTCATGAGAGTTGGGCCACAGAAGGAGGAAAGAGGGAAGGAAAGAAACAGAGTAGAGAGAAGGAAAGAAGGAAGGAAAGAGGGAAAGAAAGAGAGGGAAGAAGGAGGGAAACAGGGAAAGGAGGAAAAAGAGAAGAGAAGAAGGTGGGAAAGAAAGAAAGAAAAAGAAAGAAAGAAAGAAAGAAAGAAAAAGAAAGAAAGAAAGAAAGAAAGAAAGAAAGAAAGAAAGAAAGAAAGAAAGAAAGAAAGAGGGAAAGAGAAGAGAAGAATGAGGGAAAGAGAAGAGAAGAATGAGGGAAAGAGGAAAAAGAAAGAAGGAAAGGAGGGAATGAAAGAAATTCAGTGGCAATTCAGCCCCATTATACCCTATGGGCCATTGAAGTCAATGGTGAAAACATAGGGTATATTCTGGGGCTGGAGGGGAGGGTTTGAGGGAGAGGCTCCAAGATCACAGGATAGCTGATGGAGTCTCTCCCCAAGATACCCACCAAGTTTCAAGAACATTGGACCAGAGGGTCCAATTCTATGGGCCCCCAAACAGGTTGCCCCATTTCCTCCATTGTTCTCTATGGTGGGAAAAAAACATATTTTTTTCCCACCATAGAGAACAATGGAGGGAATAGGGGCAACCTGTTTAGGGGCCCATAGAATTGGACCCCTGGTCCAATGTTCCTGAAACTTGGTGGGTATCTTGGGGAGAGGCTCCATCATCTATCCTGTGAGTTTCGAGCCTCTCCTCAAACCCCTCCCTCCAGCCCCCAGAATATACCCTATGTTTTCACCATTGACTTCAATGGCCCATAGGGTATAATGGAGCTGAAATTGACATTCGGCTGCCTGAAAGACTCTCCGGGACGCCGGCTGAGGGCGGGGCTTGGCTCCTGAGCTCCCGGAGCTGGGCTCCGGTGCGCTCCCCCCCGAAAAGACCCCTGCCTCTACACAAAGCCTGCATATGCTCAGAAGAGAAAGTCAAACTAACATGTAAAGTACTAGGGTGAGCAGACACAATCCTAATTCCCCTTCCATGCATCTGTCTCCTTGGATATAGTGGTTAAGAGTGGTAGACTCTAATCTGGAAAACCGGATTTGATTCCCCATTCCTGATGTCTGCTGGGTGACCTTGGGCCAGTCACAGTTCTCTCAGCACGCTCTCAGCCCCACCTACCTCACAAGGTGCCTGCTGTGGGGAAAGGAAAAGAATGTGATTGTTAAAAAAATAAATGTTTTTAAAAAGAAAGGAATGTGATTGTAAGCCACTTTGTGACTCCTTAAGGTAGAGAAAAATGTGGTATAAAACCCATGGGTGTTTTTTTTTTAAATGTGGGTTTGCACAGGGCTTCATAAGTTGCTTTTCCTGTTGTTCCGTAAATCCTATTGTGTTTGGATTCCAGTTGCAGGGCTCTTTTTGTAGTAGGAACTCCTTTGCATATTAGGCGACACACCCCTAATGTAGCCAATCCTATAAGATCTTACAGTAGCCCCTGTAAGAAGAGCTCTGTAAGCTACATTAGGGGTGTCTTCCTGCTACAAAAGGAGTTCCTGCTACAAAAAGAGCCCTGTCAGTTGTAAGTGCTTGCTGTGTATGCTGCAGTATCCACAGTCTTATGGGGCAACCTGGATAGCTAGGATATAATCTAGCTGTATTAACGTGGTTTGTGGCAGTATCAGGAGAACACTGGTTCACAACTCCATAATTCCCTTGTGTGTGTTTTTTTTGTCTGCATTGTCACAAACTACAACTGGACTGTTTTGCGATGGAACAGAGAAAACCATGTGGAAGCAGCCAATCCATGAACTGAGCATGCTGCACAGAAATGGTTTGCCACTTCAGTTGCCCTCTCTGTCTCTTGTTATTCATGTGGAGAGAGACTGATTCTTTTTCTCATCAGTTACAATAGCCAGGATCCACAAACTGTAGTTGCTGTTCTCCGAGTACCCAAGGGGACTGCAAATTTCTGTCTGTCAAACAGCTGCTGCTGTACTGCCTGGCAAATTGAGGAGTGTTTCAAAAGCAGTGTGCAAAAAGTATACACCAAAGAAAGAATGTTAAAAATCCCACTGGATATGTTAGGGCCAGCTGAATCCTGGCCAATGTTTGTTAACATTCCATGGTATCATAATAGCTGAACCCAGAATGTGTGAATATATGTTTGGGGGGCTGTTAAGAAGAAGGCCTCAGATGATAACCACTTTTAAATATACTATATTGG
Source organism: Gekko gecko (assembly GCA_029375565.1). Taxonomy (NCBI): domain Eukaryota; kingdom Metazoa; phylum Chordata; class Lepidosauria; order Squamata; family Gekkonidae; genus Gekko; species Gekko gecko. The sequence goes on from JAPDNY010000007.1 coordinate 116,787,788, forward strand.
CTGGTACCCCCCAAATACTCATGGAAACTAGCCTCATGGAAATTTTGACTTTTTTTTTTAATCAGGTGACCCCCCCCCTTCCTTTATATGGAACTCTTTTCAGTTTCAAAAGCAGAGTGCTATGTGGATTTTGTTCAGGAAAAAACAAGTCTGAAACTCCTTCAGGCTTTACGTATGGAAACATGCTATAACTATTTGCTTTCTTACACCTTTCAGGATATATCCATGAGCCTGAATCAGATACTGAGTTTCTGGGCCAATCATGATTATTTGAAGAAACTCTCAATATATTCTCAACACCTGCATTAGGCTGCAAAAAAAATAAAAATGGGTTGTTAGCATGGCCGCCAAGGCAAGGCATAACTGTGAAAGGCATGAAGAATTATTGTTTTTTTGACCTAGGCCTCAAAGATTCAAGACACTGTTTTCCTGATACTGCACACTTTCCCTAAAGAGATTACTATCGTAATCTCAAATATTATGCTATGCAGGCCATCTCATATTAGTGCTCATCAGATCCAGTGTTCTGCACATAATCTCCAGCAGCTTTAGCCGGTGTTTATATAAACTGGCCAGGATATGGCTGTCTCAAAGCAGTAATGACCACAGAGCAAAGTAGTCATGACTACCCTTTTCATCACACAAAGGGGCTGGGCAGATGATACATTTTCCCTCTACGCTGCTGTACTAGAAGAAAAGTACCATAATTATTAAAATCTGCATGCTAAATGAACATGCCTTTGATAAATAGACAACACTCCATTCCTGTCAAAAGGTTATTTTTTTTCTGGATTCTGTAGTGTATTTAGTACAACTGCTCCTTGATATATATTTATTATATATATTTATAATATTTATAAAATATTAGGCTGAAATGTTGGGGCACCAGTTTATATTTGTGCCCCAACATTTCAGCCTAATATTTTAGAGACTGGTAAAGTAGCATCTCAAGCAAGACCATTTTAAAATTGTTGCAAATACCTTATTTCATATTCCCCAACAATTCACAGATGAATACAGAGATACACCTTTAGCACTCCTGTTTTCATACAAAGGACTTCCCCCTGTCCACTATTAAACACTGATATTCTCCATGGTGTATGTTATATCATTTCCCCCCTGCTAGTTCTCTACTGAAATCTCCAGACCAGGGCTGCTAAGGGGAACTCAGGAATAAAATGCTGGGGGCTCTGGACGGTTTAGGCTACATGTCATATGGTATTTAGGTTGCATCTTAATGGTGTGGCCACAGAGAAAACTTCACCTACAGGCTTTTGGTGGATCTTGGCAGCTCTGCCTCAAGTAAGTGTTTTTTCTGATTAAAAAAATATGAAAAATATAATTGTTTGACAACAGCCAACATGACTCCCACCAAGACTTCTGAGAGCTGTGTACAACAGCAGCAGCAGCTGTGGTGGCAGGGACACCTGGCAGACTGGAGAGTGGACTCCAAATAACATCTGTCCTGAGTTTGTGCCCAACAGAGGATAGCAGAGCCAGGAGCTTCAGCACTTAGACATCCATCTGGATTTATCTGGCACTATCAGAACCGAAGCCAAATCACTTGAAGAAGCGTCTTTTCTCTCATTATCTATTTTTTTAAAAAGTTCAGTAGTACCTTAAAGACTAATAACATTTGTGAATTGCGGCTCACTTCCTCTCTTTGCCTCCAAAACTCTCAGAGACCAACAAGGTAACAGTGGCTGAGAATAATCTTTTTCAGTGCTCATATAGACCAAATGGTTCAATGATCAGAACACTATTATCTATCTGATTTTATTATAGTGAACTGTTTTTTAAACAAACTGTTTCCATTAAATATATACATAAATAAATTAAATGTTCAACATGTACTACTGAATTAAATCCAGGTGGTCAGCTGTGTTGGTCTGAAGCAGTAGAACAAATTTAGAGTGGCATTTTTAAGACCAACAAAGTTTTATTCAAGGTACGAGCTTTTGTGTGCATGCACACTTTTCCAGATATTTTTTCCTGTCTCTGCTATTTGAAAAAGTGTGCGTGCTCATGAAAGTTCATACCCTGAATAAAACTTTGCTGGCCTTAAAGGTGCCCCTGGACTCTAAATTTGTTCTACTGAATTAAATGTCCAACATGTACTACTGAAATGTGTGAAATGGTACCTCATGTCCTTTAATGTACATGAACCTATACACACATGGAGTAGAGACAGGATAAATCCACCCTATCACTATGAGGATTAACTCTTGATGACACAGAGAAGGAGAAATGATTATTGAAAAATGAGATCTAACAATCTATAGTGGGACATTACTAAAAGGCAAAAAGAGGGACAAAGTAAGAAGGACAGTGATTTCCCCCCTCAAGAAACAGAAAAGAAAGATTTATTCTGATTACTCAGAATGGTTCCAGACTGTTATTTCTCTCAACCCTGAGTGACCCATTGAACGTGCACTTTGGACAGAGATGTTCAATGACAATAAAAAGGCATACAATAAACTAAGAAACTGTGAACACCAGTAACAAAAGTAGGCAAAACGAAATAGCTCACAAGAACATATGAAAACAAAACTACATAAAAAGGGCATATCCATGCATCTCTAGAGGTAGGACTGCCAACAAAGTTAGCTGTTTATAACGTCTGTGTTGCTGATTGGTGGCCTGGCTATCAGTTATAGGGATGGGCATGATTTGGCTCACAAATTAAAGTTCATGATAGGTTAACTATCATGAACTTTCCATGAACATTCAAGCAGTATGTGGTTGTTCGTAGTGGTTTGTGAATCGATAGTTTCCAGACAGATGTCTCCACTCAATCTAAATGTTTACCAAACTTCAAAGCAACAGGGGGGTGATATAGAGGAGCATCCATCCCCTGCAACTTTGATGTCTCTGGCTTGCACAGGATCCATTCTATACAACCGTGAACCTCCTGAACCTGTGCCTGTCATTACCCCAGAAAGCACTTTCCTAGGGGTACCTTCTTTGAGAGACTATAACTTGGATCCCATAAATCCAATCCTCACCAGACTTGGAGGGCAGGTAGAGGAGGATCAGCCAGAAAACTTCTGTGAGTTTGCTGTCTATCATACACCAGAGGGCTGTTCTACTGATTCACAAACCAAACCAGTTTGTTTGGCATTTAAAAGTTCATGTCAGTTTGTGGTTCATGAACCGGGCATGCCATGAACCATGAACCAAACTACATTTTCCTGGTTCATGCCCATCCCTAGTCAGTTATGAAACAGCTGCAGCTTATTTCTCCATCCCAACTGCCTGCTACTTGTGATGGACAGCCAAATTCCACCCTGCAGAAGCTCCAACCAATTACTTCCAAATGGTGAATTAAAATATTGAGGGGGAGGTGTTTTGCAGTTTAACTGCCAACTGACAGAGTTGGGGGTTGTTAGAGTTTGATGGAAGAAAGGTCAGGAGTAGTGGTGTGCATGGGAAAAAATATTCAGTATTTTTTGGGTTCAAACCCAAAACCAAACCCGAAAAATATCGGTAAAAGCTGATATTCTTGAATCGTAGTATCAGTATGATACTGGGATTCAGGAGATACTCAGCATTGCCAAAAATATTTGGCTTGCCAATAGAGCATGTCAGTTTCACTCCCCCTCCACTTCCAAGTTGTGTAATCTATGGTGTGATCTCTCCATTGAACCTTTTGGCCCCATGGGGTACAATGGAGAGAGAAGGGGTTTACACTTTTTAAATCCCTTCTCTCTTCACTTCCCCAGCCGGCCTGCCTTGGCTGCGGAAGCAAAGGGGAGGCACTTAAAGATGCCTTCCCTTCCCTCTCTTCACTTCCGCAGCTGGCCTGCCATGGCTGGGAAGCTGGGGAAGCAAAGACCAACTGGGGAGGCATCTTTAAATGCCTCTGCTTCCCCTTCCCAGCCAGCCTCCCTAGCTGGCCCCAGAAGGAAGGGGAGGTATTTAAAGTTTAGATAGGGAGGTGCACCAGCTTTCGGCATGTCTGACTAATGCTGAATAAGCATTATTCAGGTTTTTCTTTGGTTCAGCTGAACTGAATGCACATCCCTAGTTAGGAGGTCTGCTAGGCAGGCATGGGTCCATTAGGGGCTTTAAGTATTTTGAAGAGATATAAAAACGAAAATAATTCTTAAGGTGCCTAAAGACTGAGAGATATACTGAAGTTGAAGCTTTTATGTATGTAAAAGCTTCTTTGGTTAATTGATTAATATTTAGGGTGCCACAGAACACTTTAATGTATTTTCAAAAAACAGTACCACTTTATAAAAACCATCATTGGATCCAGCCAAATTGGCTAACTACCAGCCAGTTTCCAACTTGCCCTATTTGGGCAAGTTAATTGAGAGGGCTGTGGCAGCCCAGTTACAGAACTTTTTGGATGATGCTTCCCTCCTAGACCTCTTCTAGTTTGGCTGCCATCCAGGACACAGGATGGAGAGAGCACTGGTCATTCTCATGGATGACCTTCAGAGGCATCTGGATAGAGGTGGATTGGCGGTGCTGTTGATGTTGGACCTGTCAGCATTATTTGACACGGTTGATCATCAGCTACTGATCCACCGCCTTGCCAACAGTGGAGTTCAGGGGCTTGCCTTACAATGGCTCACATCCTTTCTTCAGGGTTGGGGACAAAGGGTGGCACTAGGAGAACAGATGTCCCGAAGGCATCCACTGATTTGTGGAGTGCCCCAAGGGGCAGTACTTTCCCCAATGTTATTTAACATCTACATGCACCGTCTTGCCCAGATTGCCTGAAGGCATGGGCTTGGCTGTCACTAGTATGCAGATGACACCCAGCTCTATCTGTTGTTGGGTGGCCAGTCTGACTCTAGTCTGGAAGACCTGGACTGGGCATTGCAAGCTGTGGCTGGTTGGCTTAGACTGAGTTGATTGAAATTGAATCCAACAAAGACGGAGGTCCTGTGTCTGAGTCAGGGCAGTCCGGGGGTAGGGATCCCACTCTCAGCCTTTGATGGGACACAGTTGGTGTCAGCACCAGAGGTTAGGAATTTGGGAGCACTTTTAGATGCTTCCTTAACTATGGAGGCCCAAGTAGCAGCCACTGCCAGATCAGTCTCTCATCATCTTCGACCTTTTACAGTTCTGCAGAGCCTGCAAAATGGAGCTCTTCCACCAGGTGTTTGACTAAGGAGCTGCATTATACACCAAGGAGTGTTACCATCTTTACCTTCACCTCCAGCCTGTGCCCTGACTTATCATCATTGTCTCTAGCCTGAGGTTGCCACATAATAAGTGAGTGAACTGAACTGATATGAAGTTATAGGAATCATATGGTCACCTAAGTCATATTAGAAATAATTTTTGCTCTTGTTTTAGCTGATAATGTTCCAGTGTTTTAACTGTGTTTTGATTATTATTTATATTTCATGTTTATATGTTTATATAGGTTTTAATTGTATTTATGAAATGTTGTGAAAGCTCGCCTTTGTGGGGAGGGCGGGGTATAAATTGAATCAATCAATTGAATCAATCAATCAATAATTCCATCAGAGTCTTCAAAATTTCTCTACCTTCTTCCAAATTAACCATCACCCATCACTTTTTTATCTAACTGAATTTGGTTGGAATTCCTTGTAACATCCTTATACAGACTGACAAATGTATGAGAGTAATTATTCTTGATTTACGTATTTTTAGATGTTCCTCAGGATCAGCGTCTCATCACCTTGGTAAGGCATTTTTCTTAGTAATATTTAGCTTTGGCAAAATCTCAATATATTTGGCATGTATTCATTTATTTAAACTTTAAACTAATAAAGCATACAAAAATCTAAAGCATTAAAATGATAATTATTTTAAAAGCTGTTCAAAATAATGAAAAATAAAGAATGTACTATATCTGTTCCTATGATGTAACATTTTCCTCAAAATGATAACCCCATTTATTATGCTGAGTAGATTTTCACACATTTTAATGAAGAGAAAAAACAGATATAAATGAATGCTGGCTTTAGAGGTCTATCCTTTTGGCTGTTCTATTTCATAGCCATTGCACCTGTGCTGATCCAAACCTCAAGTCTAATTAGGTTGCATTAATAAGATTAAGCATGCAAAGTATTACTGGCATAGATCAATCAATTTAATCTAACAAGGGTGTGAAAGTGTTTGAAATAATGGATGAAAGGCTGTTTGGGCTCTATGTTTTCAATGTACTAAATAACTATGGTCCTAATTCTGTCCATTGGGATTATTCTTGAACAGATTACATTTGTGGTCAGTAGCAGGGCAATTTCATTTGGAATGATTGGATGGTTTACTTTTATGTTCAGGATCTGACTGAGAGCCATATTTGAAATGTGACCCATTCTATATAAAAGGCAAAAATTATCCTGGAATGTTTCATCTTTCTCAAAAATTTTATCTCTTGGTAGGGAAAAAACCCAAACTTGGATTTCTTTCTTTTTACCATATTTTCCTCCCTTCTGGGGACCCAAAGCAGTTTATAACAGTGCTCTGCCCCCCCCCTGTACTTTATCCTCATAACAACAGCCCCATAAGTTAGGTTAGGCTGGGAGAGAGAGGGAGTGGCCTAAGGTCACCCAGCAAACTTTATGGCAGAATGGAGATCTGAATCTTGTTCTCCAAGAGTCTAGTCTAACACTCTAAACATTACTACTGTATCTGTCTGGATAGAGTGAAATCCCAGCAACTGACTTTAGTGAATATCAAAGTAAAATCAATCATTTTCCAGTAATAACTGAGGCAGAAAGCCATTTGATACAACTGATTACCATAATGAGAGTCTATGTTGAGGGTAAAGAGGGTATTATATGAAAAACTGCAAAGAAAACAAGCTGGCAGGTAGGTCATAAGAGGATTTTTTAAAATAAACGCAGTGGCCAAAAGGACTACTGATGACTTCTGCTGAGCATATGGTAGAATTAGACTCTGAAGATGACAGCATGGGTTGCTGATTTAGCAGCTTGAATATTGTTGACACATCATAATTTTTACATATATTTTGTAATCTTTTGGGAAAAAAACACTAAAATATCTGTAAACAAGCAGACGTTAAGTCTTTGGTATTAAAATATGTTAGAGTCTTGCTTTTTCTGTGTACAGCCCTAAACATTCTAATTTCCAAATCTACTTTTTATGAAACTGCCATTTGAATGTATATTACAAAATAAACTGCCGTGAAAAAGGGACTGTTAAAAATGCAGGAGAAATACAAGTCAGTTTAAGTATGTTTAATTCTCACTACTGTCTGTTGAACAGGTTAACCTATCTTTCTTTTATTGAAATGAGGTTTTAATTTGATTCATTTGACTAAGTTGTGTCCCAGGTTCAATTGGGGCAAAATTGTACATTACAAATAGCATGCCAGCTCTCTTATCTAGACTAGTTTCATGACAGGATGGATTTTCAAAGTAAATTCATATAAATTATTATTATTTGGCATAGTCATGACACACAAGATTTCCTGGTCTTTGATGGTGATCATTTGTCCATCTACAACTGTCAAGAAATGAAAGAAGTTACAGAAAGGCTCATGCAATAAATGCTGTCCTTATCTGCAGAAAATATGGATATGGAAATTTCCAATGAGGTCAGTATTAATATTCCAGAGCTATTTTGCTTGATTAACAGTGCAGTCCTAAACAGAATTACACCCTTATAAATCCATTGAAATCCCTAAAACAGCTAGTAAAGTGTGGCTTTTTACTGTAATGGTAAATATTTTTAACCACAGGAATGAAACTATGTAGCAATCGAATAAAATGGATTTAAATCTTCTTGAAAATACCAATTATTTTGTCTTAATTTCAGTCTGTTTTTCACCTGAGAGTTTTTAGTCCTAAAGAAGAAACCAAATCATCATCTGGAGCACGCTGAGCTTCTGATAAACAACAAACTGTCCAGTTGAAGTCTTGTTTGTAAAACATTAGGGGTAGCCATGGCCCTTTTATTTCACGAAGCACAGGGCTTCGATGTTGTGGGGTATGATTTTGCTTGACTTGAAACATAATTGGTGTTTAATCTCTCTCCTGTTGCACCTACATTTCACTCTGCTGAAGCAGTGATCATGGGGAATATTTAGCACTCGCAGTCACACCCTGTAGTTTCACATTAGACACACATTGTTCACTGATAAAAACACTGATCAAAGTCATGGCCAAAAAAAGAGGAGACTTTCAGAATAGCCCTCCTTGTTCTGAAATTCTGGTATATAGCTTTAAACTGCAACTCTACTATAGCAAAGAAGATAAATACAGCAAAACTTTGTGTCATATATTTTAGCTTTGTGTTTGTTCAGAGGAGGGCTTTTTCTTTTGAAAAAGAGGTACTGGAACTCTCAAGAGGGAAATCTGTATACTGAAAACTCACGAACTTTTAAACAATTTAAAAAGAATTTTCTTGAAGAGGTTCTGGAACCATTTCCCCAGAAAAACAACAACAACACCTGGTTCAGAGTATCTTTGCAGGGTTGGGGGGTTTTTTGGAGTATTTTTGTGTGTCTGCATGTGTGTATGGGCTTGCGATCCTGGAAGACATGGTGACTTCTGGCAACCCTTTGTGCAGCGAGGAAATTTCAGAGAGGTGGCTTGATATTACCTACTTCTGTATCCTGGCCCTGGTATTCCTTGGAGGTCACCTTTCCAAGTACTCGTCAGAATTGGCCCTGCTTAGTTTCCAAGATCTGATGAGACTGGGCTGGCCTGGGCTATCCATGTCAGGGCTCTTTGCAGGGTTGTTGTTGTGAGAAAACAGAGGAGGGAAAATGATGTTCTAAGGTGCTTTGAGTCCCAGCTGAGGATAAAAATGGGATATAAATGAATAAATGCAAATGCATCATTTAAGAGGGATTTAATTTCTGTACAGCTCGATGTAGTTTAGGTGAGTATGAGCTTCTTTTCCCTCTTGATGCATGTGCTGAAATAGTCATGTGATTTTTTCCCCGTTTAATCAGTTCCTGAGAGCTACTGTATTGTAGTAGCCAGAGTATTGGATTAGGATTTAGAAGACCCAGGTTCAAATGCCCACACTGCTGAGAAGCTTATTGGATGATCCTTGGGCCAGTATCTCAGCCTAACAGACCTCATGAGGGTTTTGTGAAGATAAAACGAAGTAGAGGAAGACCATACATTCCTCCCTGACCTCCTTGAAGGAGAAGAAAGATAACAGTCTTCTAAGTAAATATACTGTGCTACCATAATATTTTAGAACATGGCTCAAGGGGAGGGGATACATTATAAGGTGCCTACATAGTATAAATTTAATCTGTTTTATATAACTGGTCCTGGTCCTCAAACTAAGGCTGAGTACAGACTGGCAGTTTGCTTCGGTAGCCAGTCGTAGCAAAAAAGCCCCGGAATAAACTATACTGGGTTTTCCCGTTCACACAGCGGGGGCCGCTGCTGGAAGATACAGGACAGAGGCATGCGGGAGCGTTCAGACTGCCGCGCTGGAGGCGTGCTATATTCGCCGTTTCCCCATTAATTCGGGAGGACCCCGCAGCACCGGCACCGCATTAGGCAGTGGAGCAGAGCACAGCCAATCACACCGCTGCTGCCTTCTGCCCAATGCGGGTTGCTCCTGGCTTGTCAGCTGCGCATTCAGACTCCCCGGAAGCGGAGAAACGCCCGACACACGTGGGTTTTCAGATTTGCTACGGGTTTTATCAGGTATCTTTTTAATCTGGTGGTGAAGCACAACAGCACGGGTTGGATATGGGTGGGGGACGCCAGGCAGATGTGCCTGTGTGAACGCCCCATTTACTCCGGGATTGAGTCGTCGCTGGCCTGGGTCCCTACCGGGGCAAATTGCCAGTCTGAACTCAGCCTAAATATTAAATCTTCATCAGTCAGGATTCCTATGATCTCTTCCTTCACACTTCTTTTTCCAAAACCTTCATGGCTACCTGTAGAGTAACCAGCCTGTACAGGCTTACCGGTCTTCTTCCACAATGCCAACAGACACCATTACCAGGACTGCTGGCAAGAGACAAGAGTGACTGCATGTAGGCTTCTTCATTGTCCATGTAGACAATACAGTGTCTTTTAATTCTCAATGCAGTTTGAATGACAGTCTTTCTCAATGCTTCATAAATAAGGATGGCAGTTGGATCTGCTTACTCTCTAATCTTTAGCCTTAGGAACATAAGAGAAGCCAATGTTGGATCAGGCCAATGGCTCATCTAGTCCAACACTCTGTCACACAGTGGCCAAAAATACCAGGTGCCATCAGGAGGTTCAGCAGTGGGAACAGGACACTGAAAGCCCTCCCACTGCTGCCCCACCCCCCAGCACCAACAATAGAGTGCATCACGTGCCCCAGACGGAGAGTTCCTAACTATACCTTGTGGCTAATAGCCACTGATGGATCTCTGCTCTGTATGTTTATCTAATTCCCTCTTGAAGCCATCCATGCATGTAGCTGCCACCACCACCTCCTGTGGCAGTGAATTCCATGTGTTAATTACTCTTTGGGTGAAGAAGTACTTCCTTTTATCCATTTTAACCTGACCTGAATCATATTGAGGTGACAAGAGAGGTTGTCCTACGACTGATGGGCAATTAAAAAACTAATAAATCACCAGGTCCGGATGGCATTCATCCGAGAGTTCTGATAGAACTCAAATGTGAACTTGTGGATCTCCTGACATTAATATGTAATCTTTCTTTAAAATCTGCCTCCATTCCTGAGGACTGGAAGGTAGCTAATGTCACTCCCATTTTTAAAAAGGGCTCCAGGGGAGATCCGGGAAATTACAGGCCAGTCAGTCTGATGTCGATACCGGGTAAGTTGGTGGAAACTGTTATTAAGGAAATAATTAGTAGGCACACTGATGAACAAAAACTATTGAGGCAGACTCAGCACGGGTTCTGTAAGGGAAGATCTTGTCTCACTAACCTGTTAGTGTTTTTTGAGGGAGTGAACAAACATGTAGACAAGGGGGACCCAATAGATGTTGTTTACCTTGACTTCCAGAAAGCTTTTGATAAAGTTCCTCATCAAAGGCTCCTAAGTAAGCTCAGTAGTCATGGGATAAATGGACAAGTCCTCTTGTGGATCAAAAACTGGCTTATAAATAGGAAACAGAGAGTGAGTATAAATGGGAAACTTTCTCAGTGGAGGGTGGTAAGCAGTGGAGTACCACAGGGATCAGTACTCGGTCTGATGCTTTTTAACTTGTTTATTAATGATTTGGAATTAGTTGTAAGCAGTGAAGTGGCTAAATTTGCAGATGACACGAAGTTGTTCAGGGTGGTGAAAACCAGGGAGGATTGTGAGGCACTCCAAATGGATCTGTCGAGGATGGGTGAGTGGGTGTCAACGTGGCAAATGGGTTCAATGTGGCCAAGTGCAAAGTGATGCACATTGGAGCCAAAAATCCTAAATATAAATACACCTTGATGGGGTCTGAACTGGCAGAGACTGACCAAGAGAGAGATCTTGGAGTCGTAGTTGATAACGCAATGAAAATGTCTAGACAGTGTGTAACTGCAATAAAGAAGGCCAACGCTGTGCTGGGGATTATTAGGAAGGGAATTGAAAACAAATCAGCCAATATCATAATGCCCCTGTATAAATCATTGGTGTGACCTCATTTGGATTACTGTGTAGAGTTCTGGTTACCACACCTCAAAAAGGATATTATATCATTGGAAAAAGTGTAGAGAAGGGCAACTAGAATGATAGAAGGGTTGGAACACGTTCCCTATGAAGAAATGTTAAAATTGGGGCTCTTTAGCTTGGAGAAACGATGGCTGAGGGGTGACATGATCGAGGTTTATAAGATTATGCATGGGATAGAGCCGGTTGAGAAAGAAGTACTTTTCTCCCTTTCTCACAATACAAGAACTCGTGGGCACTCTATGAAATTGCTGAGCAGTCGGGTTAGAACAGATAAAAGGAAGTACTTCTTCACCCAAAGAGTGATTAACACATGGAATTCACTGCTACAGGAGGTGGTGGCAGCTACAAGCATGGACAGTTTCAAGAGGGAATTAGATAAACATATGGAGCAGAAGGCCATCAGTGGCTATTAGCCACAAGGTATAGATAGGAACTCTCAGTCTGGGGCAGGTGATGCACTCTATTCTTGGTGTTGGGGGGCAGCAGTGGGAGGGCTTCTAGTGTTGTGGCCACACTGGTGGACCTCCTGATGGCACCTGGTATTTTTGGCCGCTGTGTGACAGAGTGTTGGACTAGATGGGCCATTGGCCTGATTCAACATTGGCTTCTCTTATGTTTTTATGACTGCTCAGCAATTTCATTGAATGCCCACGAGTTCTTGTATTGTGAGAAAGGGAGAAAAGTACTTCTTTCTCAACTTGCTCTGTCCCATACATAATTCTGTTTTCGTCATGGACTCTTCTGAACATTCCACACACTGCCAAAATCAGTTGGCTCAATGATCTGTCACTCAGAACATGTCTCTAGCCACTGGCTGCATTGCCTGAGTCCCGCCCAGCCGCCACTCAAGAGTACTCACATGCCATTGGCTGGGTGCTGGGTTTGCTTCACTTCCCCACCCACTCTTTCAGCCTCTGTGCCCTGTCAGAATTTCTGGCAGATGGCTTTCTCTCTTGACAAAGATGGTTGCCTCCTGTGTGAGACTAACTTTTTCCCTCAGTATCTGTTGGTAGGTGTAACGAAATGGCAGTTACCTGTGCCTGTAAGACGGCTGCCGTCTCTGTGTTTAAAATGTTCCCCCAGAAGGCTTAATTGAGCTGTAGTTCCAGACAGGGGCCTGCAGGAGGGGCCTGCAGGAGTATCACTCACTGGGTTGAATGGGGCTTCCTCATCTGCCGGTCTACAGTTCCCAGCTGCAGCAAGGCCAAAAAGTGTGGGAAAAGAGGGACTGTCCCAAGGGATGGGCCAGCATCAATATAGACTCCAGCTAGGCCACAAACCAGGGACATGGGAGAACCCTGGGAGGCAGCAGAAATTCAGCCACTCCACAGTCGGCTAGACTGGGGAATGAATGGAAGTTTCCCTGGTCTCTTGGGTAAGAGAGAGAGAGTCTGAAGCAGAGCCAGTCCAAGGAGAGATCGTATCCTGAGCCCACAACCTCTAGAACTAGAGTGTTGTGTGTAGGGAAAGAGTATTGTGTTTCACCCCTGTTGATTTATGCTGTGTTGGTTCATGACATGTGCTTACTCCTACAGTTGTGCCTTATTTATTTTGTGTTTGTGTGCTCTATAATTGTGTAAATAGTTAAATAAATTCTTTTATTTGGGTGAATAATCTGTGTTGTGCTCTGACCACATAGTCTCTCCCGCTCTGTGCGATACCAAAGGTAGTCTAGGGAAGCAAGGAAAGGCCAGACCCTTGGGTTGCCAACTTTCCAGGGATCCCCTAAATACTGGGGATTCCATCTCCAAACAGGGAGATTTGGCCAGAGGGGTCTCACTGTCCCTCTAAAAAGGCAGTGACAATTCAGTGAGTCATGGCAGCAGACTTAAGGAGTGAGATACGCCCATGGGATGAGGGTGGGAGGCAAGCAGCTGAGTTGTAAACTGGAGCCTATTTCACTACAGTAGGCAACCAAGCTTAGTTCATACAAAGGAAGGAAACCCTTTGCAGGCCTTTGTGAGGAACTCATTGGGGCCAGTCCTTACTAGGATTGCCAGCTCCAGTTAGGGAGATTCCTGGAGATTTTCTGGTAGAGTCTATGGAAGCCAGGGTTTGAGGAGGGGAGAGGCCTCAGCTGAACAGAATGCCATAAAAGCCCACCTTCCAAAGCAGTTATTTTCTTGGTGGTGGGGGAGATATGTTGTTTGGAGTTGAGTTGTGATACCTGATGATCTTCAGGCTCCTCCTGGAGGTTGGCTACCCTAGGCATTGCAGTCAGTGCTTCAGAGCAGGGTCTGCTAGATCCAGGCTCTTGCTGTAGAAGCCAAGTGGGTGATTTTGGACCAGTCACGGACTTTCAGCCGAAGTTACCTCAGAGGGTTGTTGTGCAAATCAAAAGGTGGAGAGGAGAATGATGTAAGCTGCTTTGGTCCCCATTGCAGAGAAAACTATTTTTCCTCCTGGGAAACCATTGTTGCTAGTCTCCAGGTGAGAGCTGGAGATCACTCAGAATTACAACTGCTTTCCAGATGGTAGAGATCAGTTCCCCTGGAGAACATGGTGGACTCTGTGTCCTTATACCCTGCTGAGATGCCCCCCATGACAACCAATGTGACGTGGCAGTCAGGGTTTCAGAGCATTGTAGAGGCTGCAGGAGGGTGGGTGGGGGAGTTGGAAAGCTGATGAGTGAGGGGGAAATAAAGGTAGGTTGATGCTCAGCTGGGAAGGAGATAGGGTTGTCAACTCCAGGTGGGAAATTCCTGGTGATTTGAGGGATGGAACCTGGAGAGGGTGAGGTTTGAGGAGGGGTGGGACCTCAGACAGGTACAATGCCATAGACTCCATCCTCCCAACCAGCCATTCCTTCCTGGGGAACCACTGTTGCTAATCTCCAGGTGAGGGGTGGAGATCACTCAGAATTACAAATGATCTGGGATGACAGAAGTCAGCTGCAGTCAGAGGGGGAGATAACGATAGGCTGATGGTTAGCTGGGAAGGAGATGGGGTTGCCAATGGCAACTCCAGGTTGGGAAATTCCTGGGGATTTGAGGGGTGGAGCCTGGAGAGAGTGGGGTTTGAGGAGGGGTTGGACCTCAGACAGGTACAATGCCATAGACTCCACCCTCCAAACCAGCCATTTCCTCCTGACTGAAATTGTTGCCAACCTCCAGGTGAGGGCTGGAGATCATTCAAAATTACAACTGCTCCTCAGGTAGCATAGATCAGTTCCTCTGGAGAAAATGGTAGACTCTGTGCCATTATATCCTGCTGAAGTCGCCACAGCAAATTGACACTCAGTGTCCAAGGCCTTGGCACTCTCCCAGAGTTTTTTTCTAGAGCTCGTATTTTTTTTCCACAATGGGCCTTATTCCTAGTAATCTTATAAACCTCAATCATATCACCCCTCAGCCATCATTTCTCCAAGCTAAAGAGCCCCAAGCATTTTAACCTTTCTTCATAGGGAAAGTGTTCCAACGCTTCTATCATTGTCTTTTAGTGTTCTCTTTGCCTTTTGTCATTGCTCTTATCGAGTTCACTATACAGTCATCATATAGCCAGTAGTCTGTTTGAAAAGCCACATGTCCACAATTTGCTAAGAGCCTGAGAAGTATTTGGTTACTAGCCATAGTGACAAAAAGGGAACCTTCGTATTTAGAGGCAGCATTGCTAGGAGCCAATATTGGGGCAAAAGCTTGTTCTTGATGCCCTGTTCATTGGTTGGATGCTGGACTGGATGGGACCACTGTTCTGTATGATCCAACAGTGATCTTCTTATATGGAAAACTGCAGCTTGCATTTAACCCAATAGATCAGAATATCTGTATACCAACATTACACACAAAGATGGATTACAAGCCATAAGGAACATGATTTCTGACAACAGCACAGCTGACTTTGCCACCAAACTGTGCCATTTCATTCTCACCCATAACCACTTCACATCTGGTGATGACCTGTTCCTCCAGGTCAATGGTACAGCCATGGGCACCCACATGGCCCCACAATATGCTAACATCTTTATGGCTGACTTGGAACAATGCTTCCTAAACTCCCATCCACTCATACCTCTCTTATACTTGCATTACACTGATGACATTTTTATTGTGTGGACACGTGGTAAAGAAGCCCTGGATACATTCCACCAGGCATTCAATTTTTACCCCACCATCAACCTGACAATGAACCTGACAATGTGCGACAATGCACATACTGGGAAGGGGGGGGGAAATGGCACAGATTTGGGATGGCCTAATCAGACCATCCTGACACCATGAGAGAGCGCTGGCGCGATCACACAGGGGAAAGTCCACCCATGGCCCGTAGCAATCCATTTGATAGTGGACTTTCCCTAGTGTCTTTTAACTCCGCTCTTGTGGCAGAGCACAATGGGTTGCTGATGGGTGTGGGACACTGGCCAGATGTTTACATCTGATTGCACCCATTAAATCTGCCCGGCATTCGGGCCTATGGCGCGGCTAATTGTGCATGTGATCGCAGCCTAGGATTCTTTTTTCTGCTTGAGGCATATTTTGTGAAGGGAGTAGTTGAATGGGGATGGACACAAACTGGGAAAATGACTTTTGGTTTATTGTGGTGTGTGCAGTTTGCAAACTGAAAACTGACACAAAGTTTTTGGTGGTAAAAAAACAGGTTCAGTTTATGAAGTTTGTGACAGAAGTAGAATACTTCCCAGCATGTTAGAGACACATGAGACCTCCAACTGACTGTCCTCTACCTGTCCTCCAAGTTTGGTTAGGATTTGATTTATGGGGTCTGAGTAATGGACCCCCAAAGAAGGTGCCCCAGGAAAGTGCTTTTGGGGATATGAGGTATAAGTTAAGGCGTATGTAGAATGGATCCTGTGCAAACTAGGGACACCAAACTCAACAACAATGTCTGGCTGACTCTCTTCTACCATCCTTTGAAGTTTGGAGACAATTGGATTTATGGGGTCCAAATTACATTCCCCCAAAGAATGTGCCCCCATCCTCCATTGTTTCCAATGGACTATGGTCAAACCACAGAATCAGTAGAAACTGAAGCTGGGGGGAATTTTTACAAGCCCAGTAGAACCAGTGTCATGTGCTCAGTAGAACAATTGCCACTGTGGCACAGCAAACCAAATGGGACTAAGGACAAGCCAGGAAAGTGCTTTTGGGGGAAATGTCAGGCACGTGTTCAAAAGTGTATAGAATGTACTCCCTGCAAGCTACACACTCTAAGTGCACGGGGAACCTAATTCTACCATGACCTCCTCTACAATCTCTCCAAGTTGGGGGTGGATTATATTTTTGGGGTCTCAGTTACAGACCTCCAAAAAGGTCTCCCCAGTGCTGTCTCTGGAAAAGATAGCTGCAGTTACAGGAGTCTATGGACCAGCTCAAGAACAAGCTAGTGACACCAAACTCAAAGGGAAACTTCATCTGGGCAGTCCACCCCCCAGCCAGACACTGAAAGCAAGGCAAATATCCCCTCCTATGCTTGCAACCCCCCCCAATCTCCAAAGGCAGATTCTTAAGGACAGAAAGGCAGATGTGACAAGACTTCTAAAGTTACGACATGATGACAGCTTGGTGAGCACCCCAGCCCCACCAGACCAACAGAAATCAGAGTTTTCCATTTAAGGTGATTAGTGATGTCAGCCATGACAGGTAGGCAGATATCCAACAAGGAATACCCAAAGTTACCCCATAACAGCTTGGCAGGCACCCCAGCCCCACCAGACTAGTGGAAATCAGAGTTTTCCACTTAAAAGTTATTAGTGATGCCAGCCATAACAGAAAGGCAGACATCTCACAAGGGCTCACCAGAGTTACCCCATGACAGCAGGTCTCCAGCAAGGCCCACATCTCAAGGGTGGAAGCATCCCAGGTAGTCCTGACAGTGTTTCCCAGCCCCAGAGCATCCTTCACCACAAGGTGAAGCAGGTGCCCTTGAGGTGCACAGGCTTCACCACTCCCAGCGTTTTGGTGCTGGAACACGTGACAATGTAGCCACAGATGATGTTGCCACTGTCTACTCACTCCATCAAGCTATTCTGTATCACAGCAGTGATGTTTTGTGCCATGTGGTCTGCATCCATCCCCTGTGCATGGAGCAGAACTACTTTGTAGCCTGGTAGCAGGACTTTTTCCTCCTGGGGCCTGGCCAGTGCCCTGATAAGCTAGACAAACTGGTCCTCTGTTTACCACCAGTGGGTGGTGAGGGAGAGGCAGCCATGCTACTGGCTGCTTCAGAGCTCTGCCATGACATGGTTTTGCATTGTGCTCTGAAGAGTTCAGCCTTGACCATTGCTATTGTAGAACAGTGCATGTGGTCATGGCTTGTCAGCTCATGGTCCTCCATGAGGGGAAGGAGTACCAGGGATCCAGGTGTTGCAGCAGCTGGCAAAGGGCCATGTCCTCTAAGAGGGAGAAGGGTTGGCAATCATCTTGCTGACAAGGTAAGTGGCTGCTTCCTGGACCTTCCACAGCCCTTCTGGACGGTACTGCCGATGTCTCTGTGGGAATGATCTCTCACCACCCACGACACCCTACGTGTGGGTAGCCCTTCTTGGAAGGGCCTCTTACTCCCCCTCCACTTCTCCCAGTGGCAACATACTGGGGTACACCCTTTGCAGGTGCCTGTGAAGAACAGAGGAGGACAAGTGTTGGGGGTTTTGCACCCCTCATGGCACAGGGCATGGCATACCTGGCACTCTGCCACACAGGGGTCACTGGGGAGGGTGTGGATATGTTTCCAAAGTGTGGGCTGGAAATGATGCCCCAGGCTTGGAGAAGGTGGGAGGATGGACAGCTGCTTTCTGGCACTGGACTGGGAGGGACCATGGAGGGTTGTACTGGAGACAGGAGCAGCAATAGGGGATTATGTGGAAGGGGAGGATGCTCCCCCCCAAATCACTGCTATCAGAGACTTCTCCAAAGAATATTAGCAACAGCTGATCTTTGGGCAGTGCTGACAACTCTTTGCCCTCTGTGAAGACCCCCAGGAACAGATCAGGAGAAAGGGGCCCTGAGACCTCTGGTGATGCCCTGCTAGGGGCAGGTTCCTGTGGGCTGGCAGGATGGATTTGGTTCCAGGGGACAGGGGTATGTGATATGTGGTGGGTGGAGGACATCTTCCCCCAATGATGAGCACCTTTTGCACCCACTTTCACCCTCATGGCACAGAGGGTTGGGTTCACAATCCACTAGCTAAGTCCCTCTGCTCAGTGTGAGTCTACCTAAGACACCCAAACCCAATATGGGAGAGAAATCACAAATCAGCTGAGGAACACATTAGCTAAGCCTTTCTGGTCTGTGTGAACAGAGAAATGGGTGGCTCAGAGCCCTGAGTACACCTAACACCAAAACCCCAACAAGGGAGAGGCCTTCCCAATCACAAGGGAATGTGCTCTGCTAGTTCGCTTTTAAGAAGTTTCCTGCCTCTCTCTGTAACTATAAACAGCTGAAAGAAAAGAGGCTGTAGGGATGGACTGAGCATATATACAGCATTCTGATCCCATAAAACAGAATGGGAAGCCTGCTATTAACAGCCAGCAGTGCCTGTTAAACTTTGGAAGGCTCCTATTGGTGTTTCAAAGGCTGGAGAATTCCACCACCCCTGTTGCCTTGGAGTTTTGTAAACAGTTAAATTGAGCAGAGACAGACTGTCTGGAAATGTAATAATCCACAAACTGCCACAAACAGCACCAAAGTTTGTGAAATGTTCATGCCAGTTGCCCTTCCATGAACATTGCTTCATGAACCACGAACCACCCAAAACTTGTGATGAACTTTAGTTCATGAGCTGGTTTGTGTCCATACCTATTTTCTACAGTCGAGGCAATAGACATTTTTATCCTTACAGATATGAATCATTTTTACGAACATTTTATGAGTCCCAAGATAAATGTGTAACCTGTCACATGAAAGGGTAACCTGTAGCCATTACCACCTACACAATTCTGCCAGTTCAATACCTGGAACAAACCTGTTTCCAGACAACCAATCAGCTCTCCATTTTGCCAGCTGCTATTTTTATGGAAACACATCCACCTCTGTTAGAAAACGTTTCAAAAAGGACAGCATAGGCTAGAATGAATTCTATAAGGGCAAATGCTTCCCATGTATGACTGGAGGTTGCTCTTCTTAAACCAAAAGATGATCTAATTTACACCAGAAAGAGGTCTTTTCTTCTCAGTCATTCCTTTATCAGACAGTACAATAGACTTTAAAAAACTTTTTAAAAGATACTATGTTTGAGTAGAGAACCTTCATTTGAAGGCTGCATATCCCTTGACTGACTAGAGTATACCAAAGAAAATGCAGCAGCAATGTCCTCAGCCCTGGTGTAATTTTCAAAATGAGTGCTTTCATTGTGAGAAGCAGTTATTATCCTCAGGGAACATCATCAGATGAACCTGTGGGCTTGCTCTTTTTTCTGTACTTCACCCACGCAAGTTCTCATACATCTTCGAAGTATCCTTTGACTAGTGGCATTCCTTGTAAGAAGAAGAAGAGATTAGATTTATACTCCACCCTTCACTACCCCAAAGAGTGTCAGAGTGGCTTACAATCTCCTTTCCCTTCCCCTCCTCTTTCGAGGACTGCTCTTTTAAGGAAAGCTCTGAATGAACTTGTAACTGACCCAAGGTCACACCAGCAGTTGCATGTGGAGACGTGGGAAATCAAACCTGGTTCTCCCAGATTACAGTCTGCGCTCCTAACTATTATACTAAACTGGCTCCCTGGCAAACTGGTAAGTGTAAATTAAAGAACTAGCTACTCTAAGCTGCATCTAAACTGCTATAGCTCTTGGGACATTTACATAAACTGAGTCATGTTTTGTCTTTTTAAAAGGGTTACGTTACAGAAGCTGAGATATTGACTCCTGGATTAAATGAAAATCAACACAAACATGATTCTAGATAGAAACCTTGGGCTACACTTCGGGACTTCTATGTCAGAGAATACAGCAACTCAAAGACCAAGCTGAAAAAGCATGCCTTTCATAAATATAAGGACTAGAAATATATAACCGAGAAAGAGAATCTAATACTTACATAGCTTTATATAATACTAGTGATAAGGCCCATTGCAGAGATACAGGCAACGGGTGCTAGGAAGAGGGCCAGGGGAAGCACGGTAGTCTGGACCATTTGTCTGGGCCGGTGGCAGTCAGTGTGCCGGGTGGAGATGCCCCACACTACTCTCCCCTCCTGGAGGCCTCCCAGCAACCTCAAGGCCGGGGCCGGAGGGAGCAGCCAGGTTGCATGGAGGCCAGGCGGGCCCATTCTCCTGGCTCCCTGCTGGAGTGGCTGCTGGAGTGTCCATCCTGGCCGATGGCTCCGTGCAGAGTGAGGGCAAGACGCTGTCCGGCAGGTCTGTGGGTGGGAGTGATGCAACAGTGGAAGGCAAGGCAGCCAATCAATAGGACCTGGGGTGAGTGGCAGATGAGCGGGCCAATTGATTTTGCCACGCATAGAACCTTGCCACCCCAACTGGCTTTTATATATGACAGGATAAGATGCATGCTGCCTTTATGTGGAATAAGGAACATTCTCCAATGAAGTTCATACTATCAGAATGATGAAAGTACTAATCAACAAGAATGGGAAAGGATGGACCCATTTTTATAGACTCTATTGTATGGTTTTCTTTTGAAAATGATGGTATGTCAATGTAATTTCTTTGCCTCATCATTTCAGTTCTAAATGCCAGGTATGAATTTTTTCTTCATAAAGGACTACCTTATTAAAATAAAGAATTTTGAACATATATTAGTGCTTAAGGGTTTTCTTTGATATTCACCCTTTCTTTCAACATGGAGTCATACCAGGACCTTTCATGTATATACATTTTTTGTGGTCTTCTGCAACTGTGTCCCAGCCTTCAAGGAGCAGTTTTAAGGATATCAGAGGAGCATTTTATCCTTTACAACAGAGGGTAGTTAGGTTGAAAGAGCGTGAAATGCTCAAGCAAGCAAGTCTTCACACATGAGTGGGGATTCAAACTGGGTTTCCCATGTTCAAGCTTCATAATGTATCTTTTGAGCCATGCAGAGATAACAGCTTTCTGAACTGCATGTGTTAGAAAGTGCTACATATCAGTAACCAATATTCAAAAAAATTAGCCATCATCCACTGAGATTTTAAATATGGTCATCTCATGGCCTGAAAACCCTGCAAGGTTGCCATAGGTCACCTGGGACTTGATAGCACTTTCCACCACCATAAAAGAGAAATCTGGATGCATACACAGAATTGACATGTTTATAGGCACACTCACAAATGCAGATCATATTCCAATATGAATGTGTAAGCAATATTTAAGTCCCATTATATTTAGTGGAACTCATTTTCACAAAATCAGTTAAAAACTCTCATACAGAGAAATCTTCACCATTCTTTCTCTGCTTAGGTACATATACGTCCTATTGTGTGTGTGTGTGTGGTGGGGAATGCTTTTATTCATCCCAGCAGAATGGGAAGCCCCTTGCATGCTTAATCTTCTAGTTGGTACCCAGTGTGTGGGAGTGAATGGTCAGAAAAAAAGACTTCAAGCTAATAGTTCAAGGCGCATACAGTGCACTGACTTATACTGAAGGCTTCACACAGAATTCTCCAGAGAACCCCCTTTGCCACTGCTGCTATTCCTGGCAAATATGGGGGAAAGAACTGGAACAGTAGGAGAAAGGGGAAAACTAGGGGCGCAATCAGTCAACAACATCTGGGAAGCACCCTGCATCTGTTGGCAACCTGCTCTGCTCCACCGCAGAAGCAGAGTTAAAAGACATCAGGAAAAATCCAGTCGTTAATGGGTTGCAACAGGCCATGGATGGACTTTCCCCTGTCTGATCACTCCAGTGCGCTCTTATGCCATTGGGATGGTCTGATCAGGCCATTCTGACTCCGTGCCATTGTTTTTTTCCCCCTTCACAGTATGTGCATCATCACAAACTCCATAGGGAGCCCTCAGTGCAGAGGAGCGGTTCATCGATTCCTCATTTAAGCGCATAGGAAAGAAACCGCACAAAAAACCTAACTCACCTGCAGTTGTGTCTGATCACACATTGCTAGCTTCAAAAGGAGGTGTGATCATGCAACTGCAGGTCAAATTCCTCCAGAGGAAATAGCCTCGCTCCCCCCCCCCCGTTTTATCTGGTGCGTGTGACTGTACCCTAGGAGTGTTGCCATGAAGTCTTTAGAGGAAGGATGGGATACAAAGATATACACAGCATGATACAGATACCATGGAACACAAACAAAGATCCTAGTGATGTTATTAGGTGTGCAAGGAGGTCCAAATTTAATAATTCAGGTAGGAAAAAATAAGCTATTTTGTTTTCTTAATTCAGTTACTCCAGCCTATCAGTAACAGATTTTTGATCCACTGCTGGAAGAGCTTTGAGGGAAGATGGGAGGTTCCTCTCAGCTAAGAAGATCACACTCTAGGACATAATCTGAACCATCAGACCTAGACCTAGTCATAGCATCAATTTTGGCACCTGAAGGCCCAGTGCCAAAGAGGGGAGAACATAGAATGTTGTTAAAAACTTGGGTAGAGGAAAATCCCCTGGAAATCAGAGAGGTTTTTTGTTGTGTAACCACCTTTTGGATAAATAGGCCATCAAAGGATAAAAGCAATCTTCTTGCCTAAAGGTGCTGTTTAATGTTTCAACTGACCTCAGGGTGATAGATAAATCTCTGACATTTTAGGTAGGCCTTTAAAAATTGTACTATGTTAGATTTTATTATTAGACTAACGAGACAGTTCTGCTTAGTGAGGACAGAATTTAACTGAATGATTGTCCTAGCTGTCAAACAAGAAAGTTCTGTGACCGCATCAGCCCCCTCCTTCCCAATTATACCAGCACCAGTGACTAACCCCTCTGAGACTGATCCTCTCCCTAGGCCTGATGTATTGATATTGGGAGCAGTATCAGCCAAGTGTGTCTCCACTTGAGGGGTTACATCCAGAAAAGAAAACCTGTTAGACGTAGGAACATTAAACTCAGGAGGCTTAGAATGAACTAGAAAATCTTCAATTCTGCTTTGTTTAGAGGTTTAAGCGCACACTCTCAGTCCACTCTTTCAACTCAATTTGCTGAAGTCAAGTTTGAACTGAGCCAGTGAGGGTTCATCCATTACTAAACAAAACTTGTCAGGGTCCTTATGCTAATCAATTAATAGGCATTCTCAGATTACTTTCTGCCAAATATAGCAGTCTGCACAGATGCCTGTTGTTCAGATGTACAGACATACAAACAGGTAGACAGATATATAGATACAGATATAGACAGGGGTCTTTTTGTAAAAAAACAGCTGCAGGAGCTCATTAGCATATGGTATGCTAATGAGCTATTAGGTTATTAGCATATGCCACGCCCCCTGACATCACCGGAAGTGATGTCAGAAGGGGAAGCAAAAAAAAGTTACTTTTTCCCACCATAGAGAACAATGGAGGGAATGGGGGCAACCTGTTTGGGGGCCCATAGAATTGGACCCCCTGACCCAATGTTCTTGGAACTTGGTGGGTATCTTGGGGAGAGGCTCCATCAGCTACCCTGTGAGTTTGGAGCCTCTCCCTCAAACCCCCTGACCTCCAGCCCCCAGAATATACCCTATGTTTTCACCATTGACTTCAATGGCCCATAAGATATAATGGAGCTGAAATTGACATTCGGCTGCCTGAAAGACTCCCTGGGACACCGGCTGAGGGCGGGGCTCGGCTCCTGAACTCTGGGAGCTGCACTCCAGTGCACTCCCCCCCAAAGACCCCTGGATATAGATGTGTGTGTGTGTGTGTGTGTGTAAAGGTAAAGGTTTCCCTTGCTCAAAAGCTAGTCAAATGCAACTCTAGGGGGCAGTGCGCATCTCCGTTTCCAAGATGAAGAGCCAGCGCTGTCCTTAGACATTTCCATGGTCATGTGGCCAGCATGACTAAATGCTGAAGCGCACAGAATGCTGTTACCGTCCCACAGAAGCAGTATCTATTTATCTACTTGCTTTCGAACTGCTAGGTTGGCAGGAGCTGGGGCACTCTGTCACCTGGCACTAGTGTCTCGAACTGCAGACCTTTGGGTCTGCAGCTCAGCATCTTAACCTCTAAGCCACTGCAGTCCCATTTACACACGCACACAAAGACTGGGATTTCATTAGAACTCTACGTGTGTGTGTGTGTGTGTGTGTGTGTGGAGAGAGAGAGAGAGTGTCTAGGATTCATTAGAGCTCTAGGAATGCATCTGGAAGACTCAACTGTGTCTAAAACCAATACTGATTTTATTATACTAACTCCAGCAAAATAACAGATATGATCCATAAAAAGGTTTTCAGGGAGATGTTAGACAATTGGATGGCTAAGAGGTTTCCCAATGGCTATTAGGGAAGATGGCTAAGTGAGACTTCTGTGTACAGTGGCAATATATTTCTGATGCTGGGAGCAGACAAACAGGAGATGATCATCATACCTTGGTTGTCAGCTTCCAGTGTAAGCTGTTCGTTCAGTATTAGGGACATAATACTGTTTGGCAGATTTTCACAATTACAGGATTCTTATGCAATACAACACGAACCATGTATTTTGATTTAAATTTGAGGTTTAGCTGACTGGGGATTAGCCTTTATAACATCCTCCCAAATGAATCCATTTAAATATCTTGGGAAATATGGGAGTTACTAAGAAGAAGCTAGACTCATTTAGGTAATAGGTGTAGATCTTCGCAATTCTAGGCTTCCAGCAAATATGCAGGTGTGTATTCTTATTTGTCCAATCAGTTGTGTGGATATAGAAATGGAAGCCATATCAAGCTGATGGTGAGAATGGTTTATACTTAGTTTTCAAGCAGGCCTTGGAAAAACAGACAGGTGGCAAGATCAGCTTTGAAAGAAAGCATCACTGCTGGGTTTCTAATCCTGAGCCTTGTGCTCATTAATAATACAAAATACATCAGACCTTTCTAAAACAACAAGTCCAGAACTTTGCTTTAATCACGCTGTCAGCATTTCTTATTTGTACTCTCAGAGACCAAGACTGTGCTTGGTGACAAAAAGAGTTCATTCATTTTAAGTCATTCTTCTAAAACACCAAAGGCTTCTGTTTTGAAGTACAGCTAGTGAATAATGCACACAAGGGCTGACTTTTGTTAATATACAGAGAGAAGGAAGAGATTTTAGCTGACTGAAAGGTCACTGCTGTGGTCTGGGAAATAAACTTAATTGGAGAGATGTAACCATCATTGTAATGATATTATATAGCTTTCTCAGTCTTTGCACTCTCACAGGGCACATGGATATACTCTGGTTTCATTGACCACAGAGGTTTTTCTTAAAAAAAAAAATTATTGCAACGTTGTTGTTGTTCAGTCGCACAGTTGAGTCTGACTCTTCGCAACCCCATGGACCAGATTACGCCAGGCCCTCCTGTCTTCCGCTGTCCACTGAAGTTTGCTCAATTTCATGTTCGTTGCATCGATGACACTGTCTAACCATCTCATCCTTTGCCGTCCCCTTCTTCTTTGACCTTCAATCTTTCCCAGCATCAGGGTCTTCTCCAGTGAATGCTCCCTTCTCATTTGGTGGCCAAAGTATTTGAGCTTCAGCTTCAGGATCTGGCCTTCCAGGGAACAGTCAGGGTTGATTTCTTTTAGGATTGAATGATTTTGATCTCCTTGCAGTCCAAGGGACTCTCAAGAGTCTTCTCCAGCACCATAGTTCAAAAGAATCTATTCTTCGGCGCTCGGCCTTCCTTATAGTCCAACTCTCACAGCCATACATTACTACTGGGAATACCATTGCTTTGACCATGCAGACTTTTGTCGGCAGGGTGAAGTCATGCTGTTTAGGTTTGCCATCGCTTTCCTCCCAAGGAGCAGGCGTCTTTTAATTTCATGGCTGCAGTCACCATCTGCAGTGATCTGTGATCCCAGGAACGTGAATTCTGTCACTACTTCTACAACTTCCCCTTCTATTTGCCAAGGAATGATGGGGCCAGATGCCATGATCTTAGTTTTTTTGATGTTGAGCTTCAAGCCCACTTTTGCGGTCTCCTCTTTCACTCTGAGCAAGAGGCTCTTTAGGTCCTCTTCACTTTCTGCCATCAGAGTGGTATCGTCTGCATATCTGAGGTTATTGATCTTTTTCCCAGCAATCTTAACTCCAGCTTGTGATTCATCCAGGCCAGCATTTCGCATGATGTACTCTGCATATAAATTAAATAAGCAAGGTGACAATATACATCCTTGTCGTACCCCTTTTCCTATGCTAAACCAATCAGTTGTTCCATATCTGGTTCTAACTGTTGCTTCTTGACCCTTATACAGGTTTCTCAGGAGACATGTGAGGTGGTCTGATACTCCCATCTCTTTAAGAACCTGCCATAGTTTATCCACACAATCAAAGGCTTTAGCATAGTCAATGAAGCAGAAGTAGATGTTTTTCTGGTACTCTCTTGCTTTCTCCATAATCCAGCGAATGTTGGCAATTTGATCTCTAGTTCCTCTATCTCTTCGAAACCCAGTTCGTACTTCTGGCAGTTCTCTATCCACGTACTGTTGGAGCCTAGCTTGTAGGATCTTAAGCATGACCTTGCTAGCATGTGAAATGAGTGCAATTGTGCAGTAGTTTGAACATTCCTTGACATTGCCCTTCTTTGGGATTGGAATGTAAACTGACCTTTTCCAATCCTGTGGCCACTGTTGTGTTTTCCAAATTTGTTGGCAAATTGAGTGCAGCACTTTAACAGCATCTTCTTTTAAGATTTTGAATAACTCAGCTGGGATACCATCACCTCCACTAACTTTGTTGTTAGTAATGCTTTCTAAGGCCCATTTAACTTCACTTTCCAGGATGTCTGGCTCGAGGTCAGTGATTATACCGTTGTGGTTGTCAAGAACATCGAGGTCCTTTTTGTATAGTTCTTCTGTGTATTCTTGCCATCTTTTCCTAATCTCTTCTGCTTCTGTTAGGTCCCTACCGTTTTTGTCCTTTATCATGGCCAGCTTTGCATGGAGTGTTCCCTTGATTTCTCCAATTTTCTTGAAGAGATCTCTAGTCCTTCCCAATCTATTGTTTTCCTCTATTACTTTGCATAGTTCATTCAGGAAAGCCTCCTTATGTCTCCTTGCCGTTCTCTGGAAATCTGCATTCAGTTGGGCAAATCTTTCCTTTTCACCGTTGCCTTTAGCTTTCCTTCTTTCCTCTGCTATGTGTAAAGCCTCATCAGACAGCCACTTTGCTTTCTTTATTGCAACTAGTCTCTTTAAAATCAATTCTGAAGTAAAAGCAGAAGTTACTTTATTGGGTGGAAGGCAAAAAAGTAATATGAAATACAGCCTGTGGGAGGAACCATTTTCATCTAACTCTTTACTAAAGACTAATGAGTCACGTACATATCTTCCAACTTAATATGGCTATTTTTGCACTTAAGAGTTTTTATGCACTATAGAGATTTTATGTAACTACACTAAACAGCAGCACTTAGGATTCTTGGGAAGCCATAACAAGTAAACTTTTACAGTTCTGCAGGGCCTGTAAGATGGAGCTCTTCCACCAGGCCTTTGATTAGGGAGACGCACAATATATATTTAGGTCCTGGCCCCAATATCAATATCAACGGCAATATCAATGTTGATATTAACAATGTTAATATCCTTAGTACAGCCGGATATAGCCTGAACTATGATGTTCGCTGACTGTATGTTCCATTGGATGTTGCTACCGCCCGCCATCACATACGAACTATCACAGCACTAGCACTTCGTATGTTTTTATATGTATATCGTTATGATTATGATATGTCTATGATTCTATTTAAATCTGTGTTAATTGTGCAATAATCTATTTTATGGAGCTTCCCTGAGCCTACTAGGGCAGGGAGTATGGGTATACAGCAGGTGCAAGTTTGTGACAGAGACACAACTTTTGCCCCAGAGATATTCATGGCTCACAGCACATCATGATGTCAGACAATGTAGCAAAGGGTTCTCAAGTCTACCAGTGATTAAATGCAAGCCCAAGTTAAAGTTTTAATACAGCAGGGTGAAAACTGTCTTCAACTGCCAAATTGTGTTTATACTGTGGCATTGTAAAATCTCAAACTATTGCATAATAGGGATGTTACAGTTATTATAGATTAGACTTGGAAGCAGCTTACAGCGCATTGTTTTAACTATCTGTCCAGAAGACAAGGCTGATCCACTGTCTCCTACCATGGCTATGCAGAAACACACTCCAGCCTTCTACCTATATAATCAAAACCAATGCTCCCTCTAAGCTGTGAAGTCTTGTGAGCAAGAATTCTACTTCATGAGCTACTGGCACTAAAGTTGTGAGCGAGCAATTGGGCTTTGCTCTGGAGCCATCCTTCCTAAGACAAAAATGTGTGAGCCGGAGGCTAAAAAACTGTGAGCTAGCTCACACTAACTCTGCTTAGAGGGAACATTGATCAAAACCAGTCAGTATGGTCCAGTAGCGAAGTAGAAGTAATAGAACTGTTTGTATAATTCTGGAAATGCCAAGACACAGATGGAACTTTTTTCATATGTGGTGGACTTGTAAAAAAGCAAAAATTTTTGGAAGAAAATATATGGAAAAATGCCGAACATATTAAAATTTAAATTCCACATGGAAACTAAGAATATGTTATTAGATATACTGCCTAAAAATTACCAAAACTTCTGGAAGAAATATTCAAATATGCCATGTATTTGAATATCTCTTCCAGAATTTTTGGTAATTTATCTATGCAGCAAAATGGAAAGTCTGCCCCTGTGTAGGCAAATGGGAAAATAAACTCACTGAATATGCAGTAATGGTAAAATTAACAAGTTATCTGAGAAACAGATCAATCATGAAATTTGAGGAGTGTGCATTATGCAAGCAGGAGATAAATTTAGAATGAGAAGTAGTTAAAAAGTTGTACACAAATGTATAGAAATGTAGAAGCATAAGTTTTAAATGTAACATCTTGAATATAAATGTATAAAAAACTGAGTCCTCAGAAGAAATATCCTCTACCTTCTTATTATGAGATATACAACATATTTTCCTTCTATACTCTGATATATTACTTTTTGTTAAAAGTTGCACTGAGTAGGTAGAGGTGGCAAAAATATATAATACTGAATATATAGTAAAGATTAAATCAATAATGTAGATGTAAAACAGATCAGTTATGGAATCTGAAATCCAAAATGTTGAATATAAAAGTAACCCAACATAAGTATTATTGTATTTTATAGTGTTTTAAAAATTATAATGGGGTCTTTACTTTGTTTTCTAAAAAAGATTTTAAGATAAAAATATATCTTAAAAAAACTTCCTAGCTTCCCTTCCCTTCCCAGTTCTGAGGCCTTGTCTCTGTGTCTCCCGCTGCCCAGTACCTGGTCACCAAGGGGGCAGTTTACTGCCTTGTGCACTCTTGGAGGAATAGCCACTTGCCAACTGCCTGCCTTCCCCTGGTGCTCAGTTTAAAATAGTATGTCGAAGATAGTGGAGGTCTATGTGGTACAGAGAACCACTACCAGCATCAGGAGTTATTAAGTATTTATCTTAAAAATTTTCCATAAACATACTTTTAGCACAGAACCAGATTGAGGAGGAGGAAGAGGAGATTGGATTTATACCCTGCTCTTCACTCGGAGTCTCAAAGTAGCTTACAAACTCCTTTCCCTTCCCCTCCCCACAACAGACACCCTGTGAGGTAGGTGGGGCTGAGAGAGCTCTTTCAAGAGCTGCAGAACTATGGCTTGCCCAAGGTCATCCAGCTACAAGTGGAAGAGTGGGGAATCAAACCTGGTTCTCCCAGATTAGAGTCTGTGCATGTGACCACTACACCGAGTGTCAGGGAGGAGAACATGAGTCAATGGCTTTCCAGACTCACCTCAGCTACCTCTTAACAAATGGCTTGACCTGGTCAGTGGGAGTTTTATTACCTCTCTTTCCCCCACCTACTGACCAGGTCAGGCCAGGTCAAAGAGGCTTTTCCTGAAGTCTCTAGAATTTTCCTTCCTGAAACCTCTCTAGCATTTAACTTCTCCACGTCTCTATTCCCTGCTTGAAGGGGGGGGGGGACTTGACCATCCCATTGTTCTTGACCTATTAGCATTTGTTAAGAGGTAGTTGAGGTGAGTCAGGAAAGCCATTGACTCACTTCATCCTCCCTGCCTGTTTTCTGCCCAGAAAGGAAAAAGATAAATAAAACTCAGAGTGAAAGTTTTATTCATTTCAAACCTCCGAAGGGAAAAATACATTTCTTTACACTACCTACAAGGAAATTAGGTTAAGAATGTTATAGGAAATAGATGGGAAGAGAACAAAACCAGCCCCTCATTAGTAGCTCTAAAAACTGAGAAACAAGACCAATTAAATAGGACATGGATTCTTCTATAGTCACCCTATCAGCAATAGATAGGTGTGCTACATTAAAACAAATTCTGGGTAGAGGTTCTGAAAATGGAATGTCAGGATGTTTCTTCCCCATTTATGTCAGACTGTTTGTTTTATTTATCTGCCTAGCAGAATTCTTTTCTTTCAGTTTATGTCACTCTGTTGTCACTGTGAGAGTTTGGTTTCCCCTGTGAAGTCGTTCTATGTGCGTGACTCAGTTGTAGACTCAATATGATGGATCAGAGGAACATCATGAAATAAGAGGAGGAGGAGGCTTCTGTGTCTCCTCAACAACATGGGTAGAACTGGTTTCATCTAGTGTGATAGGTACTGGCATTGTAAAAATCTATTGTTAGTGGAAACCCACCTAAGGCAAACATGCATTCTGCATGACAATCAATCTGAAACAACCAGAAGCTTTCCAGGAGCCAAGTAGACAATAGTTTATCCCTCCTATCAACATCTCAAGGAACTAATCAGTTGCCATGGGTGATTTACAACACTGCGAAAAATCAAAGGACTATTCTAAATGGTACATTAACAACTACATTATCTTACATTTATAGGATATCTTTTTGCAGCCCTCAAATCTGCAAAGAGCATTAAATGTTTCTGCAGATGAGAAATGGGAGGCAAACCTCCACGCACCACTAAAGAGCAATTATGTTAGGAGAGAAGTAATTTGTACTGTAATACACAAATTTTGAACAATATTTACAATTACCACAGGTGATCATTTACTGATAGTTTAGGCGGGTGGAATAAAACTTCCTGAAGTGAAATGTGGAAGAATTATTACCTATCTGATAATAAAAACAATCATATAAATGTATATGTTGATGTATTGAAGTTATGGAACATGCTTCTCCTTGAATAACGGAATAAACTGTCAATGAGAATTGATTTTGCCACATATGATTAAAATTCACCCATAGAAGTTACTTCTGCACAAGAATTTGCATGAAACTAACATGTAAGGGTATAATGTGGCCCAGGTGGCCACATATGATTAAAATTCACCCACAGAAGTTACTTCTGCATAAGAATTTGCATGAAACTAACATGTAAGGGTATAATGTGGCCCAGGTGGCAGCCACTGCCAAGTCAGCTTTTTACCATCTTCGGCTGATTCGGCAGTTGGTCCCATTCCTCGACCGCGACGACCTGGCCATGGTGATTCATGCAATGGTCATCTCGAGGCTAGACCACTGTAATGCCCTCTACATGGGGCTGCCTTTGGGGCAAATCCGGAGGCTGCAGCTAGTGCAGAATGCGGCAGCCAGGCTGTTGATGGGCACCCTAGGCGGGAGCACATCCGGCCTGTGCTGAAAGCGCTGCACCAGGCTGGTGGCCACTAGGGCAAGGTCGTTTTCAGTGGCGGCTCCTACCTGGTGGAATGAGCTCCCAGAAGAGATCAGGGTCCTGCGGGACCTCTCGCCGCCGCTCCCCTTCCCCTTTGGCCGCCACCCCCCCGCTGCCGCCAACTGTTACCATCTTATGTGGTAGAGGGAGGGGACAGCCGAGTGAGATCTATTGGGTCCCGCTGTGACATTCCTTGTTTAAATTACCATCTGATGCCATCGGACGGAGATAATAGAACAGCTGTAGAGCATTTATGATGTTGAAATGTTTTAGCGATTTTATATGTTTAAGATATTTGTCTTGGCACTTGGTTGCCTCACTGTAAGCCGCCCTGAGCCCGCTCGCGGGGAAGGTGGGGTAGAAATGAAATAAATAAATAAATAAATAAATAAATAAATAAATAATATGTAATAATCATGTACACCTGATGTACATATGCTACAATAACACACATGTATTAAATGTGACCATATGAGGAAAAAGAGCTTTATAGGTTGGATCCAGTGATCTAACCTATTATGTATAAGACTCTTTCAGCAGAGAAAATGTGGCTGAAAATAAACTGAAAGTGCTGTCCTGTGCAGCATTACCCACTGATTGTTTCCACTGGGTTTAAACTAGAGTAAGGCTGTGTAGGATGGCACTGTAAGTCATGATGGGCAAGATATACTTTGGGTACAAGAATCAATAAAAAGGACATTAATAATAATGCACCTTTGAAAAAAAAAATTGCCTAAAGATCCAAAGATTTATCTTTTTATCTTTTAGTGGCAGATTGAGTCCATATCACAATACTGCTGTTGAAATTCTCCTTTCCAAAGAAGTTTTCCATGTGGTACAAAGGGCTGCCATTTGAGAAACACAAACCCACTGTTGTTTGAATAGTTGTGCTGCACTAGTGATGGTTTATGGATCTATGCCAAAGAGCTTTGATTGCTTTTTGGGCCACATACATATTTTCTTTTCTGACACATAGATTGTGAAATATATAGCAGCTCACTGACATTTGTAACTGCGTGAGAAAACATACTTGTACTAGCATAGGTGCTTTATAAAATGCACACCTTTGCAACTCAGATTAATCAGAATGTTGTAAAAACTAACACAGGAATATAGCATGACTTACAAGTCTTCAAATGTTTTTCATGACATATGGTAGAGGATCAAATGCAAGAATCTAGTGTGAAAGGCAGTAAGAATAATTTTTCATGTATCTGACACTGAAACGATGATGTTTCCTAGCTGAAATTATAAGTCCTGCATCCTAGTCAGGGGAAAGTTGATTTCCAAGTAAAATGTTAAATAAAACGTACACCAGGACAATAACTTTGCCCATGTGAAAAACAAAATTACTTTAAATTTAATTCTTGAATCCTTTAATCACAATTGTCAGAAAAAGCATCTCTATTGAAATGTATTTATTTAGCATATTTATAGCCATCTTTCTCATTGAGACTCAAGGCAGATTACAGAGTAAAGAAAGGAAGGGAAAAAAATGTAATAATATGACATAAAACACCCAATCAATAATGCAGTAGGACTAGGAATACAAAATTCAAAGAACAATGTGAGCAACAGTGAGAACAACAAACTTCCTAGGGCAAAACTCTTAACTGTCTTTTTATAATGACATGCATAATATAACTTATTATCACACACTTAACATAAGAAGGTCCCATGATCAGCCCTGGCCATCTCCAGTTAAAGGACTTCCAAGTACTGAAAAAGGCTTGTCTGTGCCTGAGACTCCGGAAAGCGGCTGCCAGCCAGAGAAGACAACAATGCACTAGTTAGACCAGTGTTCTAATATAAGATAGTTTGGTATAAGTGTAAGGCTACTCCATATGTATGACTTGCTATACCTCCTAAGTGCTAACATTTTCCATAACTACACGGGGGGGGGGAATCCATCCTGAATTCAAAGTACTGTACATGATAGACAGACCTTAGTGCTCTTATTACTCAAAATGGTAGTGAATAAGGGAACAGCACTTGCATTTTCATTTTGGGTGGTTATACTTTTCTTATTATCCATCTCTAGGCTCATGTTTCCTTGGACACTAATGATTTCTGATCATGCTACTGAAAAGACAGGTGAAGCTGTAATGGTAAGCCTATTGAGAATCAGCCAGCTAGCCAGTGAGAAGCACAACATTACTATAGGACAGGTACCAAACTAGAGCACTTCTGCAGCCTCTGATAACACATCCTTAATTGGATACAACATTATTTGGTATTCCCCAAAGAGCAATGAGAACATTAAAAATATCTGCAGCAACCTGATTCAGCTCCCATTACTTTCCTATCAACACCTTTTGGTCAACAAGGAATGCCATCCTCTCTAGACCTAAAATCTGATGTAAAAAGAATTAAAATATCAGGCATATCATTAAATATTGTGGATATTTTTTTAAAAAACCCAAATGGTGCAAAGCAGTCTCTCTCTCCACTTTGCTAGTATATCTACCTGGAAACCTTTATAACAAAGTTCTCTCTTTTTCACTCTCAACTTCATCGATCTAATGCCTTAATTGGCAGACAGTAATGTCTGATGCGAAAATAATGGTCTTTTAAATTCCTGGGAATGAAAAGCAAATTAAGTTAGCACAGTGTAAGAGGCAAGTAATTACATCATGTCAATTCTGTTTTATACGGTTTAGTCTTTAAACAGCATGCAGAAAAAAGGACATGTCTGGGAAAAAAATATGAATCCTATTTCTTCAGGTGACTCAGACACTTTCCCCCTTCAGTAAGGAAAGGGGATTATTACATGCAACAGCAGGCTTTTAGCCGAAATGTGTCTCAAACGCATCTGCTAACACCATTAGTTTGTGTATATTTAAAGATTTCTCTTCCTCCCATCAATTCGAAGTGTCAACAGCTAGTGGTACTAAGACAGTCTTCACTGATTGGCTTGGAAATTTCTGTTTGAAAGAACTTCAGCTCTTCCCATTCATATGAGAAAATAGAAACAGAAACAACAGAATTAAAGAAAACAACAACAACATGGGAATAGAAAAATTGTAGCCCTAATGCAGGAGTTCTTGGGATTTGGAAGCTTGCTCTAAGGTCACTGAAGACAAAGATGAATAGAGTTTTCAGAGGCTCATGATAGGGATGCTGAAGCAGTCTGCCAGATTCAGTTTATAACACGGAAATTATAGTTCTGCTGGCACAGACAAGAACCCAGGATTTTCCTTATATTTTCTTCCATCAGATTAAAATTCCATCTGAAAAAAATTACTGGTGGCTAAATGTGCAGTCTTTTGTGCATATTACTCAGAGAAAAAAACTATAGATGCATCTAGATGCACAACAACCTGAACAAGCTTATGTGTATGAGCATTGCAAAAATCAGTGGTGGAACTAGCCTCCATCCCTCACTGCCCCCCACCCCAGCCTAGAGAAGTTCCTTCACTATAGAGACCAAGGAAACTCCTTGTCAGTTTCACCTCTCTATTTAAGGGGCATCTCCTAGTTTGAGCAAAAGTTGGGGGAAAACACATCCTTGAACTCTTGGCATCCCCTTTTGAAGTATAAGCAAGTTGTCCACACTGAAAAGCAAATCTGATTTGAAATATGCCTTTCTAGGGTAGACATGAAACCTTCCATACTTCATGTTAATTTTTCTACTGTTTCCAAGAGTCTTAATCTGATTTATTGTACAGTAGGGAAGCTTGCCATTTTAATGTCTGCTCTTGGCTTCTTTTGTACAGGGACTATACAGTAGATATGAATCAGTGGTGAAACTTATATGATCAAGAGCTGGATGTGCACACCACTATACAAGACACTGTAAAGGTAATTTGTTATATTCAGAAGGAGATTCAGAAATGGCCAGAAACTCTACAGATACATGGGTTGTTCTAGGTTTCTATGGATATCTAGAATTAGGGATATCAGATACCAAATTGCTGATGAAAAATGTCTTCAGCACAAGGGTGTTTTCCCCATCCCAACTGCTTATGCAATAGTTTCTACATCCAGCGACTCACCCTCTAAAATTTTGCACCAATTGCATATTACGAAGTTCCAGTGCAAAGTCTGCACACAGTAGTGGTAATACAGAAATCCATTTCTACCATACCTGCTGCAAGTCAGAAGTAACTCTTCCACTGTTGAGGGGAAAGGGGCCTCTTGTTAATTTCACCTTTGCAGTGAAATTATGTTTCTGGACTGGCTCCAGAGGTGGGCCAAAAGTTTATCGGTTTCGCTGTTCCACATTCTGTATTTGTGCAAAATGTATAACCTGCGAAGCCAGATTTTTTCCTCTGAACAACATGCACAAGAGTTTGCGAATACACCACTGGCTACTCCACTGCTCCCCCCCACCAGAAATCAAATTGAATAGAATCAAACATAAGGAACAGTCTGCAATACTTGTCTGCACCAACAGAACTACAATATCTGCAACAGAAATAAAATCAAACAGATTAATATAGCACCTCCACTTTTTAACATTAGATAGAAAGACAGAAAAGTAGTACAAGGTACACTCATCCTTAGCTCTTGCTATAATTATTTGGGATGCCTCTGAGGCTGAAATCCTAAACACACTTACTAGGGAGTAAGTTCCATGGACCTCGATGGGGCTTACTCCCCAGTAAATGAATTTAGGGTTGTAGCCTTAGGCTATGATCAGACAAGCTGTTTGATCTGATGTCATTGCTGTTGCCCGGCAGATTTAAAATGGAGGTTCAGACAGCAACATCTGTCTCCTGTTCCCCAGTCATCAGCACCCCGTTCTCACCCATCTTTGAGTTGGAGTTATTTGACCCCAGGGAAAGTCCAGTCTTTATGGCTGTCAGCAGTTTCACCCTGCATTTCTGGATGTCTGGTCAGATCCATTACACTCAAGCCATTTGGGAAGTCTGATCACACACTTCTGTCTTCACATCATTTAAAAAAAATTAGCGAAGTGCACATAAACGGATCTTCGTCCCAGGATTGTGAATCACATTTCTGCACCCAAATATTATGTCAGGATCAGGAACCTCCAGGGGAGTTGTTTTTGAGCAGCAACCCCTCCTGAACCCCTCTCTCCTGTTTCTTGGAGTTGGAAAGCTGTGGAAATTGTCCCTAGTTAGGCTCCCATATCACCTGGGGAGGCTGGCATTCCTAATTCAGGGAGAATGTAAAACTGGAAAATTTTTAAAAGCCAGGCAGCGTTGCTTCTGAACAAACTTGAGCTGAATATCTGGAGCTGGCAACCCTACTCTCCAACCCACTGTCTCCTATGAAAACTATTTTCTGCTTCGGAATTGCTGTTTGAGAGCATCCCATGATTGATACAAGAGTAAATGTATTGAAGTCAGTGGGGCTACTCTAATGTAAATCTGCATTCTAAGAAAGAGAGGCAAAGTGGAAGAGGCTGAGAGGGGCCACAATACTTGGTGGACGGATTGTGGAGCTGTCAAAATAGAGTCATGCTTCAAATGAGTGCTTCGGTGCATGCATGAAAGACAAGGATGCTGCCGGACCCCCCAATGTATGGTACTGTGCAGCAATAATCTGAATGTTCAGTCACAACCTGCACAGATTAAGGGTGGCATGTTTGGACAAACCTCTCTGAAACAAATAACACTGGATAAAATAGAGGCGTGGCTGGGCCGCGCAAAGCCTGCAGCCTTAGATACTTTTCCTTTCTGTCTGGATATTTATTGCCATAAAGAGGCCTCTGTAAAGACATTTTCATGCATTATATTTTTAGTTGTACACCTAGCGTTTTAAAAAATGTGCACTCTTAAAAGCATCACAATAACCAATGCATGTACCATGCAGGTAAATTTGTCAGAGAAATGTGACTTACTTCTCCTCTGCTGAGTGGACACCTTGGTGTAATGGGTGGTAGCCCTTCATACTAGAGACTGGGAACAGTAAAAGATTACTTCCTTCCCCCTATAGTTCTTTATTATTGAATTGTTTTTTGTTGAGTGTTTAATTTGATATAGGCTACTGGGATGTCTTTGTGAAAGGTAACAGTCACATTTGGTTATGTACGTTTTCATAGAGGTGTTAGATTTTTTTAAAATAAAATCTAAGAATTTAAAAGAAGATTCACTGTTAGATGCTTTAGGTAAGGATTCCTTTTCCTACTTTTCTCTTTTTAAACCTAGGACCTGTGAATTATATTTTCTTGTTCTTAAACAGATACAAATAGTGATTGCAAAATGTGAGGTTCAAAATGTAGTGTTCTTTTTGGTAAAAACTCAACTTCATGCTACTCATCTATGAAATAGGCAGACTAGATTGCTGAGAATATTGCTT
Source organism: Gekko gecko (assembly GCA_029375565.1). Taxonomy (NCBI): domain Eukaryota; kingdom Metazoa; phylum Chordata; class Lepidosauria; order Squamata; family Gekkonidae; genus Gekko; species Gekko gecko. The sequence continues at coordinate 116,826,303 of JAPDNY010000007.1, forward strand.
TTGTAACTCGTTTAAAATTGGTGCATCATTCTTAAATCCCGACTTTGTTAACCTATGTATGCCACTGTCATTCATAAAACTAATGTTCATTTAAATTTCTCTCTGGTGCATTTATACTGTTGTGCCTTCAGATGATGTGCTGTTTCCTTGGCCCAGTCCAGTGGAACACAGATTGTCTAGTTTATGCAATTAAAATGTGGTGGTCCTCAAGGCTAGGTTAAATATAGAGCATAACACCATTGCCATTGTTTTCAGGGGCCCTGATTTTGAGCTGCTTACCATGAATACATTAAGTCTCCCTTCAGGCTGAAATGAAAAAACCCAGACCAGGTATGCCAGCAGCCCTGCAACAACCCCTGCACACCTAATCAATTCCTATCCAGGTCTGACCTTGAAGGATGTTTTCCTTGGCCACCCCTTAGTCCTTTGCACCCACTTGACTAGCGGGTGAAAGAGTCAGATGTTCTCTTTAATTTGGAGCTCTCTATATCATGAAAAAAAAGGTAGATACTGGGAATGAACAGGTCCTCCCAGCTCCATCCTAGAGGGATTCCTAATCGTTCTCTCTTTATCCCCACAGGATTTTGCTCCAATAAACTTCTGTCAGATTTCATGGAACTTCAAGGTGCAGTCATTCCAACTAGCTGCTGAACCTTATTACCACTGCTCAACAGTCTGTATGCAAATTGGAACTGACCCTTTTTCAAAACATCTGGAGCTTCTTTTGTTAGTGATGTAACAAGGTGGGTTCAAATATAATTTCATAAAAACAACTCATACTCTAGTTAGGTTGTACAGAAGGAAGTTCCATGTATGGATATGTAAGAGATAGAGGAACAGGATCTCTTTTAGATTAAAGAGAAGTGCTTGTCTTTAGAACAAGGAATTCTCCAGTTCATTTTTCTCCACAACCCTAGGTTTGGTATAGAGAAGAAATGACTAATCTACTTATAATACTGCTTTAGAAAAGTAACTATTTTTCTGGTTTAAAAAAGTATATAGATTAAGAAGCAGAACTATATATTAAGCTTCATCATGCTGTAGGAGCCTTCAAAATGAGACCTGTTATGAATCCTTTAGAATCCTTAATCTGGCCAAACTCATCTCAGTATTGTCTAGGCAGTCTTCTATGATACATTTTGACCAATACAGCTGAATGCTGAATGCATTTCAGAAGATCCTCTGCTGAATTACTATATGTTGGAATGTACCATGTGGGCCCCACTACCTATTCAGTTAGAAAATATCAATTTACTCTACTTTAAAAGCTGAGTGATTTAAGGATTGTCCCTGTACAATCTTTAGAAAACTTGATACTTCAACTAAATATTTCATTTTGACATTTTACAAGAGACAAGGCTGTAGGAATTCATGGAAAATGCAACAAAAGAATACTTTAGAAGGTTAGGCATGCAAGGCCGCAGCACTCTGCGAGTTTCTACTTAAAATGTCTCATCTTCATCATTAAGAGAATCATGATATAAATGGTGTGAACAGAATGTATTTGGCTCTCTGCTCCCATCACTTTTTATGTTAACATACACATGCACGCACACACACAGATACTATTGGGCAACTGTGTTTTATCTTTTCAAAAGCTTTTTCTTCAGCTAGTAGATTAATTAAGTTACAAGACACCAATAGAATCTCCTGTAGACTGTTTTCATTTTTTCATTTCTGGGCATCAATTTTTTTGTATCATTTGCATTAATTTTTATGGAAGTATTACCTATGCGACAATAAATCTCAGCAGAGATTCCCATTAATAGACTGAATACTATTGCATTGTATAATCACTCTGTAGCAGAAATAATACAAGAGTACCATCACACATAATGTAGCAGAAGCTATCGAAGGTGGAGAAGAAGAGAGCTAGAGATAAGCAAGGTCCTCATTGGGCACAATTATTTATCTCACTGTAGAGGAGATATGCAAGTTTCTCCTTCATATGTGATGTGCAAATCATTTGCACATCCCCTAAATATCCCCTAAATATCCCATGTGTTAAGTGACAGTCATTGCAGACTGACAGCTCCAAGTAGGGCCTACTTTTAAAAAAATACACTGATTATTTCTAGCGACTTCTAGCAATTATGTAACACCAGACTACTTTAGAATATGGCCATAGCTCTTAAAACTGTGCTGGTGAATCATCATGTGTTGGAATGCCTTCTAGTTTAATACTTCCTTACATATTGGAAAACCAGCATACCAAGATGATGTCTAAGCTACATTCTCCCTGATGTATGAGTTTGAGAGATGCAATATAAGATGAGTAAAAACCACAGCAACATCATATGTTACGTACAGATTTAGAAATGTGGTGGGAAATGCCCTAGAAGCTGGAAGCAGAGCTGCCCACTGCCTGGAGAAAAATGCCCTGTCATTTTAATAAAGGCTTCATGTGATATTGCTTATCAATTGATGTTATTTACTTCCATGCTATGTAAAGCCCATTTCTACATATATGAACATATGAAGCTACCTTACACAGAGTTAGACTCTTGGCCCATCATTGTTAGTGTTGTCTACTCTGACTGCTCTTCAGGGTCTCAGGCAGAGATCTTTCATGTTGCCTGCTGCCTGATTCTTTCAGCTGGAGATACTGGGGATCCACCTGGGGCCTTCTGCATGCCAAACAGATGCTCTACCACTGAGCCACAGCCCCTCCATATCAAGCCTATATTAAAAGAACAGACATTCTTCTCTAGGCCTGTTGGCAAGCCTATCTGGAATTTAGCTCCTGACATGTGTGAGGAGAAGAAAAGTTTGTTTTATACCCTACCTGAAGGAGTCTTGGAATGGCTTACTATTACCTTCTGTTCCTCTCCCCACAACAGACATCCTGAGAGGTAGGTAAGACTGAGAGAGCTCGAGTGAGCTGTGACTGACCCAAGGTCACCCCCAGCTAGCCTTATATGGAGGAGTAGGGAATCAAACCCAGTTCTGCAGATCAGAGTCTGCCGCTCTTAACCACTACACCAGACTGGCTCTCAACAATAGGTATTCTTCAGAATGAGACCTACAGATACTCTTGCAAACCTCATTGACTTCCAGCAAAGAAGCCAATTACATTGCTACAAAATTGGTGCTTGATCAAAATCTACTGATCATTTCTAGTTCAAGAGGAATGACCCTATTGAATAGAACTTAAAATTTAAAACAAAAATGCATAGTTCAAATTCCATTTCCATGTGTTTTCATAACCCAAAATCATTCTTACCATATTTAAGATTTTTATCTGCTGAGCCTTTTTTTATTAATTTGTATTTTTCAAGTGCACTTATTTAATCAATTAATTTTGCAATTAAGTTTTCTAAAATTTAATCTATATCTTTAAGCTTATTTTTCTTCCTCCCTAAATTTTGGGGGAAATATCATTACAAAGCCACAAATCAGGCTGCCATAAACAAACGTCCTCCTTGGGGGTATTTTTTCAGTCATGTTTCTGGTAAGATTTGTGGATCTCTGGATTTTGAAAGGAATCAATACACATATTTGACCTAAGGGTACAACTAGATGTTATACTGAGAGATCTGTGGATAGCTTTTCCAGGTTTTTCTCTCAAAAAGAATAAATAACAGAAATGGGGGCCTCACAATTGAGATTAGGGCCCCCCATGAAGTAACCAGCCGTTCTGAGTAGGCTGGTTGAGGTCAAGAAAATGTTACAAGGGAAGATTTTAAATTTCATTTCCCCTATACAACTTTTTTGATTCCAGCCAGCCCACTCAGAGCTGCTATTTGCCTCATGGGGCAAACACATGCAGGCGTCATACAGACAGCTCTGCGGGTGTGTGTGGAAATAACTGAGGTCTGGAAAATGATGCAGGAGCAAAGAGTTGAACAGCTGACTCCCTAATAATTCCTCCCATTCCTGAACTATTAATATTAAGATCTGTTAATGCATCTTCTATCAAGTTTGAACATTGCAGTGCAATCCTATGATACCTATTTCAGTCTATGGCTGTGGTCACATGAGCCAGTTGAAGCGGAGGGGAAGTGAGGCTATTCCCTCTGGAGGAATTTGACATGCAGTTGTGAGATCACACAGCCCTTTGAAGCTGTGGGCACAGCCCGTCACTGTGTGATCAGATGCAACTGTGGATGAGTTGGGTTTTTTTGTCATTTGTTTCCCTTGCACATAAACCCGGAATCACACCTCCTCACTGAGGGCCTCCTATGGAGTATGTGATGATGCACATATGGCAAGGGGGGGAACACAGCACGGAGTTGGGATGGCCTGATCAGACCATCCCAACAGCATGAGAGCATGCTTGAGTGATCAGACAGGGGAAAGTCTGCCCGTGGCCCACCTTATCTGGACAACACTAGACTTTTAACTTCGCTTCCAAGGTGGAGCAGCACAGGTTCCCAATGACTGTGGGATGCTTCCCAGATATTGCTGTCTGATTGCTCCCTTTAGATCTTTCAGGCATTCACACTTACATTGGATCTAAAGAAGCGTGTGATTGCAGCCTCACTGAATCTGGATAAATATATTCCTAGCCCTATATTTAATTTGTTACACAGAATTAAGGTTCAGAGCACGCATACTGGGATATAAACTTTTACTGCAGGAACTAAATATGCACATGCAAAAGAAATTTTGTTTGCTTCCATGCCAAAAAGTGTGGTGTAGTAGTCAGAATGTTGGACTTGGGCCTGGGAGTTATCATGGAAGATAGAAAAATCTAAGCCATTTTGGTCTCCATTGGAGGAAAAGACAGGATATAAATTAAGTAAATAAATCTAATTTTTGTGATTTATTCATTTCATAGTTGAAATGGAATATGGAATAAAACTTTTAGATACATGGCCTGCCATAGTTTCATTATGTTCCATTATGTTTTACTGGTTTTAGGATTTTATCACTTGGCACATATCTAATATCACCTATTTTCTTACATCTACTCATATCATAACAACTGCAACAGATGTTAGGGACCTATACGGAATTCAAATTAACTACATCCATACTGACTTGATAAATTAGTGTGGCAGGAGCAGATCTGGATTACTATATAGTCTATGTACTTCTTCACCAAAATGCATTCTTAATAGGGAGCTGCCAGCTGACACACAATTGTACACATTTCTCAGCTAACAGAGTCTCCAGACATAAAAATCCATTGCTCTGAAATGTCATGTAGATTCCTGACACTCTCTAGGCAACTTAGGCTCCATAAACAAATGAATGGCTTACACTCATCCATATGTAGTTTATCATCACTGACAGATGCAACATGGATAATAGTCTTTACATGATAACTAATGCAAATATAATTCCAGATAAACTGGAGAAAATGAATTTTTAGACTAACCCTTTTTTAAACTGGTGTATGGGTCAACAAACTGAATGAGAACTGCATATATAAAATATAAGTGAGAAGAATGGCTGCATTTTTGAATCTCCTAGAAGTCTGGAGACAAGGTTTGCTAAGCTCAGGTTTCTTGGCATTTGGAGAAAGTCATGTTCTCATCGCATTACAGAGGCCTCTTAAGTTCATGTTGCTGTTCAAAATTATCATGCTGTAGGTGCTGCTGAAGGCTTATTGTACTGTTGGAGGCATGAGGTATGTGAATGTTAAAGGAATGTAGGACACCTCATATAGCCCATAAAGATTTCTAACAGGAACTACTTTCACCAGTATAAAAGGGCCATCTACAACCTTGCCTTGGAGAATTTCTCCAAAATATCCAGTGATGAAGGAACTACAGAGGAACAAACTGGTACTTAAGAAAGTTTCTCTTACGCATAATAGCTGCTTACTTTTTTCTGATAGCAAGCTACCCAACACCAGTAGAAGAGGTGATATGAAGAGTGATAGACCTTAGTATGCCTCTGGGAAGAACTGGGCATTTGCAGAGGTGTGCTCAAACTCTATACAAGCAGAGTCCTGTACATGTACTCACCCCTTATACGGCTGGTGATGGTAGCAGTGGCTTACTCAACAAATGGCTACCAAAGCTACAAAAAGCACCCATGAGGCTACTGCATACACTATTCAAATCTTATATCAGATACAAAATTAGTATCAATGTGTGCAGACTAAGGCATATCTCATACAAGAACTTATTTAAAATGGACTTATAACCTACAAATGCTAGCCAAAGAATAGTCCATGCCGTATTTATTCTTGGTTAATTCTTTTGATGGTCTATGTGCTTCTACAGAACAAAAAAAGCTGTATAGTTTGAGCTTGTTTGGAACCCCATGTTATGATATTTGGTATTGGTCATAAACTACCACCTCATTACTGTGACTTATAGTTACCTATGGTTACTGCAGGTTATTAGACACAAGTTCAAGTCCATTGGTCAATCCTTATTAAGTCTTCTAAACACAGGTTAACCATTAAGCTACACTATGTTGAACTATTCCATCTGTCCCACAGCAAATTAAACAATTCACTTGGAATATAACAAACACCTGATTTACTTGATGAATCTGCTTTAAAACAGTATTTTCTTCCTGCTTCCTGCACTCTGTTCACTCTTGCTAGGAATGAATTACAAGGATAAAATGAAGGAAGGGAAAATGATGCTGTGTCCCCACCAGTGATAAAAGCAGAGTAGAAATGTCTAAATAAGTAATAATAAATAAATACAGGTGGACTTAGAAGAAAATAAAAATCTCATTTACATTTTAAATTCCACAATAACCATTTCAGTGTGGGGCTTGCGGGGGTCACAGTTTGCCCAAGAATCTTGCTGTGAGTCACAGCTCCTGCTATTGCTGCTTTGTTCCTCATGGCAGTACCTAACTTCATTTCCACATGGAATCCTGACACCGTACTACTGTAACTGAAGATAATAAAACATGCCCTGTCCTGTATTACAATTGTACAACTAGCAGATGGTTCACAAGGCATCCATTTTCATACTATTCTTATATTATGCAAAAATTGTATTATTTTTAAAATAAATTGCCATTTAAGCATTTAAAAATGTCCTTTAGACCTTGGGGTCTAAAGAGTGCTTCACAGTTGAAGTTGGCAGCAGTGTAGTGATGTTAATTATGAGTTGCTCAAATCTGACATCGCCTGAGGAGTGTCCATGTCTTAGCTGTAGAGGATTTGCATTATATGTATAAGGTCAAAGTTAAAGCATCTCCAGTTAAAAGGACAAGGTTATGTGAAAGACTTCTACCAGAGAACTAAGCCACCTATCAGAGTAGAAATACTGACCTTAACAGATAAACAGTCTGACTGGTAAACTTTATGTGTGTTCATATGAATGTATATAACAAGATGGGTTGCTACAAGGATGGAAAATTAGGACACAGCAGAGGAGGAGAAGGACAGGGCATCAATCTGAGAATCCAGTAAAAAGACACAAGCTGTGCTATATCGAAATGTAAGGAAGATGTCACTGGCTATGACGGCAATTTATGGATGCTTTCTGAGTTCAGTGACGCTTACTTCCTAATAAATGTGTAAATAATTCAGTGGAATGCTTATTTGGCTGCACAGAGTAGACTTATTATAAAGAACAATAATATCATATCCATTAAATTATATACACAACCAGCATGCTGCTCAAGCAAGCCGAATCTGAACCAAAAAACAGACCTGCCAAATACCTGGGAAAGCAACTGCCATGCCCTCTCTGTCTGTTGTCTGAATTATTTTCTCTTTGCACATTTTTACTCCACAGAAGCAACTGTTCCTTTTGTGGAAGATGGAAATATTGCACGTTTATTTGAGGTGTGAATGTAAAGGAAATAACACAGAGGCTATTCTGCAATAGTGTCTGTGAAATGCTGCTTAATAATAGAATGCTGCTCTGAGAGAAAGGATCAGGAAAAAAAAAGAATATGTGAGAGATATCAAATCTCAATTCGCCTCTTATTGTAGCAAATAATCACTTTCTTCTGGATGTTATTTTGGCCATTTAATTCCTGAATTCTCCTTTAACTTGTATATATTTGAACACTGTTCCAGATCATTTCCATTCTTATAACTGTAACCCACCATGCAGTGCTCAGAACAGAGGGAAAGACAGAGACAAGAGAGTGGGGAAAGGGGTTATGAAGAAAGTCCAAGTCTCAAGCACCCTCATTAAAAAAAAAGTTATTTTCACAATAGTTCCAGACTTACATTCACAACTGCTTGAACCCAGACAGCCCTTTGCACAAGTGGAAGGCATCTGGCCGGCTTATGCAAAGGGGCTATTTGGTTTTAGCTGAGCTAGAGCCTCTGTAACAAATTTTATACCATTTGAAGTGTCCCCCTGTCCATAGCAATGATTTTTCAATGATGCAATGAAGAACAGGAGATGGGAAAACCCAGTTGTATGAAATGAACTGTTTTCATGCTCCTCTGTATTCCTCCTCTTACCTATATGATAATTCATTCCCCAACACGCTGGGCCTTTAGAAGAGATGAGACAGGCCATGGTATATGTAAAAGGTGAGGTGGCCTGTATTCAGGATTCACCAGCGTTTACATTTGGAACATAATTTTCAGGGCCAGTAGTCAGGCCTGGAATATCTGAAGTAATAACCAAAAGTGTTCCTTTGAATGTGTGAAGCTTGTAGCATTTCTCTCCCTAGTTAGGAACCAAAGACTCCATATGAATCTGAGCAGGGGTCTTTTTGTAGAAAAACAGCTGCAGGAGCTCATTAGCATATGGTATGCTAATGAGCTATTAGGCTATTAGCATATGCCACACCTCCTGACATCACCAGAAGTGATGTCAGAAGGGGAAGCAAAAGGGGGGGTGGCATCTTCAAAAGCCTCCCCTTCCCTTCCCCAGCTGGTCTGGGTGCGGGAGCTATGAGAGAAGGGGTTTAAAGTTTAAACTCTTTCTCATGAGAGTTGGGCCACAGAAGGAGGAAAGAGGGAAGGAAAGAGAGAGAGTAGAGAGAAGGAGAGAAGGAAGGAAAGAGGGAAAGAAAGAGAAGGAAAGGGGAGGGAAAGAAAGAGAGGGAAGAAGAAGGGAAACAGGGAAAGGAGGAAAAAAGAGAAGAGAAGAAGGTGGGAAAGAAAGAAAGAGAGAAAAGAAGAAGGAGGGAAAGAGGAAAAAGAAAGAAGGAAAGGAGGGAATGAAAGAAATTCGGCGGCAATTCGGCCCCATTATATCCTATGGGCCATTGAAGTCAATGGTGAAAACATAGGGTATATTCTGGGGGCTGGAGGGGAGGAGTTTGAGGGAGAGGCTTCAAACTCACAGGATAGCTGATGGAGCCTCTCCCAAAGATACCCACCAAGTTTCAAGAGCATTGGATCAGGGGGTCCAATTCTATGGGCCCCCAAACAGGTTGCCCCTATTAATTTTTTTCCCACCGTAGAGAACAATGGAGGGAATAGGGGCAACCTGTTTAGGGGCCCATAGAATTGGACCCCCTGATCCAATGTTCTTGAAACTTGGTGGGTATCTTGAGGAGAGGCTCCATCAGCTACCCTGCGAGTTTGGAGCCTCTCCCTCAAACCCCCTCCTCCACCCCCCAGAATATACCCTATGTTTTCACCATTGACTTCAATGGCCCATAGGATATAATGGAGCTGAAATTGAAATTCGCTGCCTGAAAGACTCGCCCAATGCCAGCTGGGGGCGGGGATTGGCTCCTGAGCTCCCGGAGCCTGTGCTCCCCACAAAAGACCCCTGAATCTGAGACTAGAAAACTATGCTTCCAGGACAGGGGATGTAGCATAAGCATCAGCATTTGTATTAATTCAGATTTTATGCAGTAGTGCATTATGGAGAGATTTTAGATAATAATGCCTTATCCAACAGGATTCTTGCTGCATTCAGTGCATAAGGGAAATACTCTTTTCATGATCATATTTCCCATATCCTAGGCTGAAATTGTTGATTTCTATTTTGTTGAAGGTAGGACATCATTAGTGGCTATTAGCCACAAGTTCTGTAGATTGGCAGTTTGAGACCCTAATGTCACATGATGAGTGAGCTCCCATCTCTGGCCCCAGCTCCTGTTTGAAAGCAAGAAATTGCAAGTAGATAAATAGGTACTGCTTTGGTGGGAAGGTAACAGCATTCCATGTGCGTTGACATTTAGTCATGATGGCCACATGACCATGGACACATCTTTGGACAATGCTGGCTCTTCGGCTTGGAAACAGAGATGAGCACCACCCCTTAGAGTCGGATTTGACTAGCTTTCAAGCAAGGAAAACCTTTACCTTTATAGGTAGGAACTCTTGGTCTGGGGCAAGTGATGATCTGTATTTTTGGTGCTTGCAAGGGGAGGGGCAACAGTGGGCGGACTTCTAGTGTCCTGGCCCCACTGGTGGACCTCCTGATGGCACCAGATATTTTTGGCCACTGTGTGACAGAGTGTTGGACTATGGGCCATTGGCCTGATCCAACACTGGCTTCTCTTATGTTCTTAATGACATACTATTGCTCACCAATTATCTTGAAAAATAAGACAATCACCTATTTAGTTGCATTCTCTGCTGTTGTAGCTGTGAAAGCCATGACGATTTAAGTTTTTAAAAACCTTCTGGTAGCTTAATGTTACTGTTTTATGACTTTAGAATTTTTCATACTGTTTCTAAACTTACAGTTGCAGTGTTTGACTTCTTTCATCATTTTAGGGACAAATCATACATTACAGTTTAAACAAATTTCTAGGAACCTTTTTTTTAATGCAAGTTTGAACCTTACATTTTCTCTCCCCTGTAATTTTCCTATTTCAAACCTGCGCTGTCCCTGGTCCTTTTCACCTTTCAGAGTTTAATAACTATTTTTGAAATGATAAATTTATTCACTGCAGGCAATTATGGTTGTGTGTAGATGAAAACTGGAGTTTTGCATGTTCACTCTGAACCCTTATTTGAAGGAAGACTTACTTTCTACTCCAGGTATTGGGATGTTCTACAAAAGCCTTTTTACTAATATTTCTGCCATGCCACTGCCAGGGCTTTTTTTCTGGGGGAACATGCTGGAATGGAGTTCCGGAACCTCTTCAACAAAATTCTTTTTAAAACGTTGAAAAGTTCATGCATTTTCATTGTACAGATTGAAAACTTCATTTCCCTCTTGCGTTCTGGCACCTCTCTTTCTCTCTCTCTTTTTAAAAAAGTCCTGCTGTCATCTAATGTAAAATGGGAGGGTATAACATCGGGCTTTCTTGGTGGTGACACCCAAATTACAGCAGTACCTTTCCAGTCAAGATGACCTGTCAATTTCCCTTTCCACCTCAAAAGCAAAAGCGGTCCTCTCTCCTATTTAGCTAAATTGGCTGCAATAATATAACCTGGAGATTGGCTGTTTTAAAGTTTTGCCTTGATTTGAGGTCATAATTGCAGGTAATGTTTTATTAACGTTCTTATGATGTTATTGTTCTGATTTTTGTTGTAACTCTCTTTGAGTCCTGTACCTACAAAGCAGGAAATACAGTTTGAGAAACAAGTAAATAAAAACCTATCATTTCCCCATTAGAATTCAGGCATTATATGTCAAAGAAAGCTACCTTGAAAGAGTGGTTATTTTTAAATGTTTTGGGTGATTTTCTTCCATATAAAAGGCAGGAAGAACCAGTACATTCATGGATAAAGCAAAACTTTTTTTACTTAAGCAATTTAACAAAGTGTATGTTTTAACCAGTATCAACAAACAATTGGACTTTGAAAAAGAGAACCTTTAAATATAGCATCACAAGATTTCATATTTCTTATGTGGAGGTAGTCCTAAAAAATTGTGTGGTCCTCAACATTCGAAATACCAGTGCAATCCCAAAAACATTTTTATGGCTGTGATCGCCATTGAATAGATCTGAATATGACTGTAAGTAGACCTGCTTAGAATTGCTCTGCCAAGCTCCTAAGCCGTTCCCAAATGTGTTTGCTGGACACTAATAACTGCTAGCAGTACCTTCTATTTATGATACAAAGGCAGAAATCCAGATCAGAGAGTATGGCTTCCAGATTGGATACCCCCCAACACCTCTTAAGAACTCTTGCATTCAGTTCTACACATTCTGGGAGTACCATCATGCAATAAAAGGGTATCTTTTATAAGTCTACATAGTGAGCTTAGATTAACCTTGAGTTAATTAGATAGACATTTGTTGTGGCAAACCAAACAACTTAATCCTATGCATGCTTGCTGAGAATTAGGTTCCACAATGTTAAGTTGGGTTTACTCCCAGATAAGCATGTACAAGATTGCATCCAAAGCCATTAAGTTCTAAATATTATTATTTTTGCCATTATCATTATCAACAAAGCACAATATATTTAGAGCATCCTTTACTTTTCGCACTGGATTCACTGAAGAATGGACATATTAATGAAATAAATTATATTCTTAGAATTCAAAGAGCCAGATTTTAGTCTTACCTTCAAAAGATTAATGAACTTGTTAGGTAAAAAAATCAAATGAAAGTAATGAGTAGAGTGGAAAGTTGACCCAATAACCTCTGTATGCCATTATAGCTGTGGAGTAGTGAACATCTCAGACTGTCTGTTCATACACTGCTTAAATTTATAGGGAAAAAATGAAAAAGTTAAAGGAAGCTGTAACTCAAGGCTCATGACGAAGTCTCAAGATTGCCTCTTTTATAAATCTTATATACTGTTGTAAAAAAAAGGAAAGAAAATCAATGTTCACATGGGAATAAGCATTAGGGTTTTTTTCAGATAATGCAACCACAACGAGCCAGAGTGATAACCATAAATCCCTTTAGAGAGCCCCAAAAGCATAATGTGACAGATGAAACATCTAACTCCAGCAGACAATTCTGCAGAAGAAAAAAATATCCAGGTAACTGAAGCCTGTACTTCAAGGGGAACAAAATAGTTATTGTCCAATAAGAACAGGAACAAAATAGGTAAATAAGAGTAGTGTATTCTTTCTTCTACAGGTCATAATATCCAGTTAAGACTCTAGGGAAGTAGAGCAGTCCTGCCCCTTTAAAAACCAGTGCCTCTTTTGCTTTTTGCACAAAAAAGGGTCACACCTACACAGATCATAAAAAACACAGAGGGTTGGTCATGATACTCTCTTTTTATTAGCTGTATTATGTGGACTACAAATGAAAGCTCAGGCATCTCTCTCCTATAATGGAAATGTGGAAGGACAATTCAGGAAACCCAGCAAGTTAAACTAAGATAAAATGATCTTTTCCTAGACTTATCTATTCAAGGAGAAACACAGGGCTTTGAAAATAAAGCTAATATTCTTCAGCAAGTAAACCTGAACTGCTAAAAATGATGTAGACGCATTTTATGTATTTAGCATTGTGGTTTTTGTTTTGTTTTTTTAGATAGTGCTATCCTCTGCCAGGACAGGTTAGTAGAATGTAGCATTACTTTCAAAGGCTGTGTCATCCATATTCCCTGACTCAAGACAACAAAATATTGATAGGCACCATGTTTCTTAACAGCACCAGTTCAATGAGGAACAACTGTAGTGAAATACAAATTCAACTGTATAGAAATAAGGTACTTTATTGCTGCAGTTAATGTGGGAGTCAGCTATTGCTTGAAAGTAGGCAGTAATGTGCAGGAGATTACTTTGTGTGTTACTTCAATGGACAACAAATCTTCACATCTACTTCTCTCTTGATAGCTCTAGTTGGACTAGGTATGGAGAATTTCTGAAAGAGAGACAACAAAAGCACCCAAAGCGGTGGTCACCAACCACTCCATATAGAGCTTGTTTATGTTTCTGGCTAGGATACTGAAATTGATGGACAACTTCACACAGTTAAATCCTAACCCAAGGTCAAAAACAGTACAATGGATTCTGTAGTAGTATACAATGGAACAATATCCTGTACATCAAAAGAGAGCACTAGAAGGAACCGCAGAACTACTCCTGCCTGTATTTAGCACTTTCACTTTTTTCCTAATGTTTTTGAACGTTTGGAGTGTGCAGTTAATGTACTGAAAAATATAATAAATAACAATTTTAAATTCAAGCAACAGGCCCTAGACTTGTGGCTAATTGAATGATCTGAATTTTTCTGCGGTTGAGAACCTACAGAGCAGGAAATCTAAACAAAATGGAAGTTTCTCTAGTGAAAGCAATTTTAAACATCATTGCAAGAATCTCTGGTGATAATACTGGCTCTTCTAACCTTCAGTTTTGGTGGAATAACATTCTTCTTTGATTCATCATCATAGTAGTCCTGGCCTGACCTCCAATTTCTTTGGGCCAGTGCAAACATTCAAACCCTTTCTAAGCATGCTGAGAACTTTAACACAGACACAGTTGGTGAGTGAACTTATGGTGTTTGAACTCCCTTGATTACATGTGTTGAAAGCTCCTGATTGTATCATCTGCATATTCCCTGACAAAGTTTCTCTTGAGCATAGTGTCATGCTTAGCAAGTTTTATGTCTGCACAGTAGCTTCTTAGCTGTTGCAGTTTGTACTACTTTTTGCTCAGTTCAAGAACTAAATCTTCTAATTTAGTGAAGAGGCAGTATCTCCTAGGGTTGTGGTTATTTGGGTTATTAAATTGACTAACTTGTGTAAAGCATGGAATTACTTGCTGTTTGTCCCTGCTTTGCACCTGCACAGTTGGAAGCATTTTTTAAATGATTAACATTTGGCCGATTGCATTGCCTGCTTATTGCACCTGTGAAATTAATAGCATCTGTTTGAAAAGTGTTTGCAAAAACTGATCACAGATTAGCTTTGTCCATGAATAGCCACCAAAGGCACAATGTGATACTAAGTCTTAACTAAAAAGAAATCTCAAACTGATTCCCACCCCTTTAAAAAGCAGAGGCAGCAGCTCCTACTGAGTGGTGATGACTGGCAGGAAAGTAGTTAAATAATGTGAGCAAATAGTGTAAGTGGAAAAATGGGATATATCCTATTGGGCTAACAAACAATTGGCTCCGTCTTTGCAATAAGGGAGCAGGATATCAGCCAAACTGGTGGCTGATCGAGTACAATCAAATATTTCCTGTGCAATGCTATCTGTGGGGCCTAGAAATTCAGCTGTGTAATCTAGGGGGTCCCTAAAATCATTTGCAGTTATCCATAAGTAATTCTGAAGGAGCTTCTATGGTTGCAGATATCGCTGTTAGAAATGCTGCAGCTATATCTATAGACAGTCTGTTTTACTATAATCTATACACTAATAGCCAAGGGTCCCCTGTGCATGTGGATACTTACTTTCACAGATCTGGGGTGCGTAAGAGACAAAGAGATCTTTCGGTGCACTTGGGGCATTCCCCAGGTGTACAGAAAAATCTAAAATGTTTTTAAAAGTGTACCGGAGATGCTTAAATGCCCCCCAAAGTAAAACTGTTTGCTCTGCACATGCACAGAGAACGGACTTACGGGAAGTGCAGGAAAAGCTGCTGGAGCCATGAGGGAAGTTGCCATGGCAAAAACCATCCAGCTGCTGCTAGGACTGTAGTAGGATGAACTGTCCACTCTGCCACTGGGACACTGGAGAGCTGCTGCACCAATAACTATGCACCCCACCACCAGACCTGTCCCAGCTGTTGCCAGGACTGCCAGAATGTGAAAAATTTAGCTGCCAAGTTAGCAATTTAAAATTCCATTCCTGAGCATAGGTTGAAGTGGTGATTAAGAAGCTGTGATTAAGACAGAGTATTTCCCTAGGTTTCTGCAAGTGTCCTGCTCTTTCTTTACAATTTCAATAACTGCATTCACTCCTCAGTTACTCACTAATTAATTACACTACAAGTACAAGTTGTTACTTGAATTCAAAGCTGATGTACAGCCATCCTACTTCAGAATAAAGCATTTAAGCATTTGACTGTTTAAAACATTGTTAGACTGAAATATATTATGATGTGAGTCCCAACTACCGCCGAGCTTGCACTGGCAGGAGGAGGCTGAATTGCCTCCTCGTGAGGCTGGAAGAGATGGCACCAGTGCTGTGAGAAGCACAGTGCCAGGCAGGGGGCGGAGTCAGCCTACTTAGGCTTGGTTCCCGCCCTCTGCCTCAGCAGGCCTCCGGAGTGCTTGGAGACAAGGGAGCATGAGGACTGGGCTGCTGGCTTCGGGAGGCCTTCGGCCTGAGAAACAGCAGCACGGTGGTGCTCTTCATCTTCTGTGGGGCCTCTCCGGTGGGCCCGGGAAGCAATGGCTGGTGGCGGCTGGTAGCAGGTGGTGGCGGCTGGTGGCGGTGACTGGTGGTGGCCTGCGGCAGTGGTCAGTGACAGCAGACAGTGGCAGCGGCTGCAGCATTGGGGGCACATCAGCAGCCTGGTCCTAGGGACCGCAGCTGTGGTCCAATCTAGGGGCTGGGCTGCTGGCTTTGGGAGGCCTTTGGCCTAGGAAGCAGCAGCAGCGGTGTAGCGATGGCACTCTTTGTCTTCTATGGGCCCTCTGTGGTGGTGGTGGGCCATGGTGGCAACCAGAGCATCAGGGCTGCTTCAGCGGCCTGGTCCTAGGGACCATGGCTGCAGTCCGATCTGGGGGCTGGGCTGCTGGCTTCAGGAGGCCTTTGGCCTGGGAAGCAGCGGCGGCATGGTGACAGTGCTCTTCATTTTCTACAGGCCCTCTCCAGTGGGCCCAGGAAATGGCGGACTGCATTTGCAGTCCGTTCTGTGGGACCAGGAGGCTCGCAGCTGCAGGATGCCTCACCTCGGCGCCTTGCCGTTTTGTTTAACAAACAAGCTTCACTGTTTTGTTTAACAAACAAGCAAAACACAGGCACACGAAGCACAGTGTAGGGGACTCCAGGCCTTGTGGTGAATAAGGGGTGGCAGTAGGGTAAGGCTGCCTTCCCCCTCCACCGGTTCAGTAAACTCCCTCCCTGTCCAATTATTTAGAGCTGCCAGGAGGCCAGGAAAGTCTTTCTTTGTTCTTAGGGTTTAAGTTTCAGCAAAGGGAGGGGGAAGTTTGAGCCAAGGCCCTCCCCCCCGCCTGCATAAGGTTGGAGGCCAATTTTATAAGGCAGCCATTTTAGAGTGTTATTCCTAGCAGCCATTTTAGGTAAATGAGAGGCTGCAGAAGGGCATATCACAAAGGCCATGACCAGTCACAAGGGAAAGGGCATGCCCCAAAGTCCTTAGTCAGCAAATGACGGGCAGGGTACAAAGCCACTCTCCTTCCTTCCTTTCTCCATCCACTGTTGCTGGCATGGTTTTTAAGCTAGGTTTATAAGGGAACTAATTTCTGTAATATCTGCTTGGAGGGCATTTTAGGGGGGGATGTGTCTCAGTGAGAGACCACCTGCTTGACATGCAGAAGGTCCCAGGTCCAATCTCCAGCAATTTTAGTTGAGGGATTTGGCAGTAGGTAATATGAAAGATCTCTGATTATCGGTGGGAGGGCAGGATAAATGCTAAATAAATAAATAAATACATATGATCTGGAGAGCCTTTGCCAGTCTGAGTAGGTGATACTCAATTCAGCTGCCTATTTAATGTAACAAGGCTTATTTATATTTGAGACTGTAGAAAGGGATTTCTATTAATAAGCATTTTACATGGTTTTATTCAGAGAAAAATATTATAAATTGCCAGTTCTTCAGATGACAATATTTGGCCCTAAGGCAAAGGGAGGTATTTCCAGTGTAGTGATTAAGTGCAGTGGACTCTAAGTTGGGGAACCAGGTTTGATTCCACATTCCTCCACATGAAGCCAGCTGGGTGACCTTGGGTCAGTCACAGTTCTCTTGGAGATGTTCTCTTAAGAGCGGTTCTCTAGAGCTCTCTCAGCCCCACCTACCTCACGGGGTGTCTTTTGTGGGGAGAAGAAGGGAAGGAGATTGTAAGCCACTCTAAGTAAAGAGCGAGGTATAGATCCGGTCTCTTCTTCTTCTCTGAATACTATAGAAGCTTTTAATGGTATCTAACTGTAAACTATGAACAGAAACAGAATTTGAGATGTGGGAGTGCAGCCAATGGGAACAGCTATTTGAAACGGGGTAGCTCAATTGGGCACTTAGCATGTGGGGGTGAAATCAAGTGTAATCTGAATGGAAAACGACTGGACTTCTAAGGGTTTCCTTCTGTGAAGGAATCCTTATCAGCAACATGTGACTTTGACAGTGTGAATACACGCTGAGTTGGCAAATTGGGTTAGTCTTTGTCATGTGTTAGGATTCAAAATATCCATTGCAATACTTCATTAGTACCTTCTGTTTTCTGTTTTAGCAGAGATACGGTGTGACTTCCCATCTGATGCTGTGATCTGGGAATTCGAAAGCTGGCACGTTGTTACATGTCATTAGTTTAGTCTTAATGAGCATTCTTCACTGGTTTAATAGTGCACTTGTCTTTAAGGGGAGGTCCAGTGAGTTGCCAGGGCCTAAATGAGTGACGGTTATGGCAGGCTGTGGGAGGTGCCAGTTGGGATGTGGTGGCGCAACCATGATAACAGGAAATGAGGCAGATGGCTTCCAGGGAGGTTCCAGTGGGGGCAAGGGTTAAGCAGGACCCATCGGAGGACCAGCATGGCTTGGGAGGCCAGACAGCTGTTCTGCCCACACACTTGGGAGGAATGAAACTACTTCTAGACTTGGCAGCTCAGCGTTCCTTACGTATGGTAAATAGTTGCCACTGCAGCCATCGTCACATTATGGCAAGTGAGCATACAGCCTGCATGTATGTGCATATCCCAGATTGTAAGAAGGAGCCAGTGCACATTTCTGTGTGCTTGTCCTGGTCTTTAGGATAGGAACCCAGTTTCTATTAAGAAATGATAGGTACTGTACACCCTTCAGGGTAAGGTATTTTAAAATGAATGAATGAATGAATGAATGAATAACAAACAAACAAAAATTATACAGGTTTTTAAAGTGACACCACATTGTAAATTGGCAATGTCACAATTTTAAAGCTGAACTCACTGGTTGGCTATGATGGTTCTTAGTGGTTACTGAAGAGCTAGATAAATTAAATATCTAGAAGCATTTCAAAATGCCTTATTGGGGTGGTCCCGTGACTTATAAAACAATGGATGCCTCCCTGTTCAGGTCTGCTTGCAATCATTGGAAACTTCTTTAAGAACGCCAAGGCACTGAGATAATTGATTCAGATCTCCTGGTGTTGTTTCCACAGTTTAACAATCCAGGGGATCTAGGACTAGATCAGAGATGCTCTCTTCTGATATAGACTTTAGCTAGTGACAATTCTAGGCCTCAATTTCCTATCTTTCAGGGTGCAGGGTTGCCAGAACATCCAAAGGAAAAAGTCTTGTCTGTTTAATAGAGACTTAATGTGCGGAAATGCACAGCTGTAATTTTTCATGGCATGGAAGTAAATAACATCACTGGATAATTAACATCCCTTTAAAGGGAGTGGGCTTCCTTTGCTACCCAATAAGTTATTTTAATTGATCAGTGTAAACATAAGCCCTATGAACATTGGGCAGTGCCTTGCAAATCACAATGACTATGCAAATGCAGACATTGCTGTGTAAATGTAATGGATTTACTAAAGCATTCTATGAAGGGAAAAGGGAGCTCTAGAGGACCAGAGACAACCCATTTCCCTGGCAGTGAAAAAGGGTCATTTTTTGTGACCTGAGGTGTCGCTGCACTTCAAGTTAGGATGGCAGTTACCACTTTAGGCATGTGGATGGAACTCTGCTGACCAGGCACCACTTTGTGCCAGTTAGAGCCTGGGCTTTGGGCAAGTTGGGCCTTTCCCAGGGTGAAGTTTGGACCTCACTCTTCTCGGCTCAATGCTGCTTCCACTGCAGATGCCCTGGGCTGTGCGTTCCCTTGCTGTGTGGTAGTGTCAGTGAGAACTTGTTCAGATTAGGACCTCTTTCCAGTCACCGCACTCATTTTTTGGGGGTAGCGCTGTGCATCAGTGAGCTGTGGCAGGCTTTTGCGGACTGGTTGTCTGGGATGCAGCCTCACCATGATGGGAAAGGTGGCCCGGAGTGCAGATAGTCCGGTGACTATTCTGCCTTGCCAGGTTGGCACAATTTTGGGGACCCCACTAGGCATAAAGACAGCCGGTTGCCTGGGGTGCAGCTGGTCTTGTTTTCAATTTGACTGTGCCAAGTGTGGCGTAGCCTAGGGTTTCCTAGGTGCTTGGGTTGGGTAAGACTAAATGCCAATCAGCAGCTTAGAAATGCCATGGAAGGCAGCTTGGGCCTCTTCTTATTGCACCCTGATATACGGGTTGAGTTAACAGACCTGTATAGGAGGGACGGGGTGCACCTCTCTAACAAGGGCAATGCTATATTTCTGGTAGATTTGAGGTGAGGGGTGCTGTTGGCACTGGATCGCTTGGTGGGGGCGAAGGCCTAAGCAGAGGCTTGGCCTTTGCTATGGCAGGGTAGCACAATCAGGAAGTTGAAAACAGTGAGCACCTGGGCATTGTTATAAAGGAATTAAAGGGTACTCCAAGAACGGCTTTCGGGCCTTTGTGGCTCAAAGCCAGGAAGGGGTGATCTTCCTTAGAACAATCTGGCCTGGCCTATCTTAGCAGACCTTGTGACTTCTGGGGTGGTGGGCCAGGGGGTTCTCCTAAATATGCCAAGCCGCTGGTTGAGAGCTACATTGGGTGGCTCGAGATCGGGGAAGGTGCATTGCCCAGAAGGAGGCAAAGGTGGTCAGGAGTTTGGCACTGATCATATTCCTCAGTACATTTTTGCAGCCCCTTGCCAGTTGTTTGATTATAAATAATTAATAAAGTGGCCCTTGTTAAATCCATATTGGTGTCCGTCTCTTCATTCCGACTGTGGTGCAAATGTAGATTGATGATTTCCCTAATCTAAATCATAGCTCCATTGATTTACAGTCCTACACATATCACATCTGAATAAATCCTACTGCTTTCAAAAGGAACTTTTCTTATGCAATATATTCAGGTTTAGCAGAAAGGACATATTTCCAAAACATTTTAAGCACTTCAAGGCAAGAACATATGACATCTGTGATAAGATTGCACCGACAAAGACAAATGCTTTGGGACAAATTTGTAAAGCTATAGGTTCAGCAATAAGTTCTTTACTTTGCATTGCTTTAGCATGTAGTGGTGTTACATTATTTCTCACATAGGAATTCTTTTTCTACATCCTAATTATACCCCTTAAAGTTATTTTGCTTTCATCTTGATTTTTTTCTGTCCCTTCCTTTCAGTTTGCAATGGCTTTTGTAGTATACTTTTTTAAAGCCTGTCCTCCAGTCTTTTAGCCCTAGAGGTCTGCTATCCATAAAACATATAGGACACTAACATTGTGTTTAACAAAGGACATCACACAGTACTTTCAGTACACACGGGTGCCATTGTAAAGTCTAGCATACTGGCTCAAAAAATTACTAAACCCAAAACCAAACTCTGGGGACAACCCAAAGCCATTAACTGCTATAGAGGAAGTCTTGCATCTAATTCTGAGAGCGGGAAAATTAGAGTAAAGATATAAGTTCTATTTCTGGCAATGCTGCTTCAGTGTTTTGGAGCCATGGAGGAATCTGTAGAGCTATCCCTCTTTAAATGAGCTATTATTGCTTATGTCAGCAATTGCAATATCGTTGAGTCTCAGAAAGCTGGAAGTACATGTTTGACTTGCACATTCAGAATCCAAGTGCTGTATTTAGAGTTGGAAAGATACTGTCCACCTGGGTTTTAGGGAACTTCATATTTTGCTTATTTGACGGTTTGTCAGCAGCAGAAGCAGAATGAGGTGAGTAGCTTTCTATACAGTTTGTGCTATAGCTGTATGATTATCTGATCCAGTCATCTGAAATCATTGTCTTTTCACATGACCTGATGTTGGCTAGATATAGAAATAAATATTGTTATGTATCTTACTGTGGATGTCCAAAAGGCAGAGACTGTTGGCATTCACAAGGGGATGTTAGCGATCAGTCACCCATTTGATGCATAACTCAAAGCTCTGGGGCATGCCAGTAAATGAACAAAGACATTCTGGTAATTTTAAAAGTTTGAAAAAGCACAATCACTTCAGAGATGATCAACATAAAACAATGTAATGCCATAATTTCATTTAGATGTATGCAGAATTCTCAATGTTCTTTTAGACATGGCCCCATAAACAGCAGTTTATATATTCACAAGTCAAATGAGTATGTTTTTCTCTTGTCACATGAACTCCTTTGGCACTGTCATGTCTATTCAACTCAGCCACTCTGGTCCAAATTCTATACTTAAATCATTTTAGCCAAAAAGGCCAAGAAGCCTATATCACTATCTGTCCTTTTGTGATACTGCACTAAAACAATTAATGTTTTATTTATATCCCACTTTTCTCCCCAGGTGGGGACCTAAAGCGATATTTCACATTGTTCTTCCATCCTCCACTTAATCCTTCCTCACAACAACAACCTTGCAAGGGAGGTTAGGCTGAGAGAATGCAGTGGGCCCAAGGGCACCCAGAGGACTTCCATGGTAGAGCAGGAATTAGAATCTGGTTGTCCCAGATCTTAGCACAACAATCTAACCACTACACCAAGCCAGCCATCAGTTCTGTAGATCTTTAGATAAAAGGTGGAAGAATCTATAGAATTAAATTAACTCCATCATCACAAACTTCTGCAATAATACTAATACAGAACAATGCTTAAAGTCAAAGGGAAAAGTCTTCCAACATAAATGTAAAATGTCAACTTCATTATCAACTCAAGAAACAATATGATAAAATGATGATGGAACACGATGATTAAAGATCAAACTGCTCCCATTACAAGGCTGCCATTTAGCCACCTAGAGGAATCTTCCCAACAGTAGAGAGTCTATTTAATGTAACATTATATCCTTGAAATTCTCTCTTGGTGGAAAAAACACACTTTTGTACTGTAATGTGGGGAGGATGGGAAAGTTCCTGTATAAATAAAAGCTCAAGTTCACAAGGATTACAACAGCTTTATATAACAGTGGACAATGGAAACATCAGTGTCAATACCATCATTAATTCTTCGATGTCATTTAAATGGAAATCGCTTAACTGTTCACTGTGCCGAAGTTATAAAAACAGTGGAATAGATTGAAACAATTGAACATGTTTTAAAACTACTGTACTGCTTTTCTGATATGGCTGAAGTCTGATTTTACTTCATTTGGATCAAGCAGTGTTTATCCAGATTTTAAAAGGTAATTGAGATCAAAATCTGGCATTTATACATTTATTTGTTTAGGTTCTTTGTGTGGAATTATACAATCCATCCCCATTCTATAGACATCTTAAGAGAGCTTTTTGCTTTCCAAATACAGCCACCAGGCTTTTTTGGGGGAGGGGGGGAGAACAGCATGACTGAAAAAAGCTACTACTGAACGACTTCTGCCATCACTATAACAAAAAGCACTATTACCATCACTATAACACTATAAGCTCAAGGGTGGCTTTTTTTCAGTAGGAAAAGTGCAAGTAGAGAAAAAATCCCCCTCCCTCTACATCTTGGTGGTTGCATTTGGATAATTTAAAAAATCTCTTAAAATGATTATAGAACTAAATATAACACATAGTTTCACCCTTCATGTCTGGTGAGCCCTGCCACTTACATGTTCTTGTTCCTTAGGAAATCTACTGTCCTACTTGGGTTTTCCACCATCTGATGCTCTACTTTACAATACATGATGACAAGATACAGGCATGATAGCAACTGGGATTGGAATTGGGCAGTGGGATATACCATATTTACTCAAATATACCATATTTACTCAAAAGGAAAGTAAGATAACCTCCTTAAAAATAAGACGACCTCATGAAAGTAAGACAACCCCTTTAAAAATATTATATACATTTTTATTATTGGATGTAACTGTAACATGTATGCAAATGTGAGATGACCCCCCTCTTTTTATGGCATACTGGTGGGAGAGAAAGTATCAACTTGCATTTCAGTAAATACTGTAACACCTTCCCGCATGTTGTACTGAGCTTCCCAGCTCCTTCCCTGACATGTAGTTTGGACATTCACTATTACAGTGATTACTAAACTGACCAAAAATTAAATTTCTAGGCTTCTACATTCACTTTCAGAACCAAATTTCATTCAGGGCTCCAAAGTTAATTTTTAAAAATGAAGTAATGTATGACCCTAAATCTGAATTGGTGATGGTCACAAATTATTCCAAAAAGTATACAGGCAAGTAGGGGGATTTTTGCATACATAAATACATGATGCCATAGTCCAAACTCATTTCTTAAGTCAGAGTTCAGTTATTAAATCTGAACTGGACCAAAGCTGCTTCAAGGAAAGCACATAGGGAATGTGCTGGTCCATATTACACTCTTCTCACTCAGGAACCCAGAGCTGTTTTGTGGCCTCACAATTTAAGAAACATTCTAAATACTCTTTTTGGCTACACACTGTCTCCTTGCTTTTATCCACTGCCACATTCTCCAACAGCATAGAAAATAGCATGCTTGTTAAAATATTAATTTAAAAAGCATTTCCTCCCCCCATATTCTTCTCAAGATAAAAATCATGCAACATCTTTGTGCGATTGCTCCATTAACCCCAATTTAGTTGCCGGGATCCATCTTGGTGATCGCAAAATGCTTTTGTCCTGTCTCTTTCCCAAAGTGGTATAACTCATCAGCAAGCCCTTGCTAATTGAATTTGATTTAGTGTCAGCACTGTCACAGACACACCGAAGAGCACCAATGAAATTTCAGCCCTCCTTTACTGTGATCATTAAGCCTGGTTGTCTGACAACAGGAGCCCTGTCTTTGTGCTGAAGGTTGTCAGATCAAGCTCACAGGAGCTCTGTGTTAACAATACCCCAGAAATTCTTAAATGAATGGCAAAATACGCTTGTTCAAATAACACGTCAGTGCTGCTCTTGATTTTTATGACTATCTGATCTTTTGAAAGAAAATATTGCCAAGGATACATGTGAATGTGTACATGAACAGAACTATTTAAAACTGCATCAAAATAGTTTTTCAACCTATTGCCTTTTAATTATGGTTCAAGAAAGAGCAAAGAAGCAATAGCAGCCTAGCATCCACAGTGGGACATCACTGAAATATCAGCAGTCTGTATTGTACAGCTGTTGTTGAAACTTCCCATGAGTTTAAAGGCAGTCTTGGGGTGGGAGGAGTTGCTCTTTGGAAATGTTTTTTTCAAAACCCTACTGGATCTGTGCAATCTTATTCACCATGTAAAATTAAAAACAAATGTTTCCAACAACAATATGATAGCCATTGACCCTAATCTAATGATAACCCATTGCACAGTTAAAGAATACCATAATACCAGTGCCATAGTTTCATATACACTTTAGTTCCCCTCCGTTGTGGAAAGTTACTATTTTTCACTTAAAAATGTCAATTCCTAACAGTGCAATCTTACATAGAGTTACACCCTTATAAGTCCAGTGAAGATATTTAATATCACACTATATCTCTTATAGAACTTATGCCTGAATAAGGGAAGGGTGACTTCTACCCATCCTTACTAGGCGTGTGCATTCAGAAATTCCTGAGATGAAAATATACACATAAACTACTCTTTAGGATTGCTCTAAAAATCAAGGATTCTTAGGCATGATAAAATATGCTGCCACCACCCATCCGGAAAAACCTTTGTCGTTTCTCATATTTGGGTGTTTACTGTCAGCAGCAGCAGGCATCTTATTTTCCTTTAACTTTCCTGATTTCCAGGCAATGGCATTTCTCACTTCCACCTGGATCCTTGCAAAGTGGTCAGACTATTCCATGTGCAGCTCCAGCTTCATGCAGATAACTTCCCCATTGGTGGTTCTTTAGGATCAGGAAAGATGGGGGGCACGAGAGCCCCTCCTCTACTCATGCTGCCCCTCATCAGCAAATCAGCTTCTATGGCTTTTAAAGCAATGTTCTTGGAGCTGACCTGTGACTTTGATCAAATCCAGCAACAACTTGTAAACAAAAATATTGTAGCTTATCCCTTCGACTCTTGTACCCCACTCCCAAGAATTCCTTTTAAATAGTAGTAGTGCTAATTACTGATTATGGTATCCCTACAGCAGATGCCCAAAGTGAAGACATAAATAATTTTATATTATCAGTAATTCATTCTACAATTATGTAAAAAAACAGGATGTAGACTGGATACATATACACCCCCCCCCAATAGCTAGTGGTTTCCTACAGGACTCCTTCCATTTTTCTCTCATGAGAGGCACCTATTTTGAGAATCTGTATAATCTAACCTGTTCGTCCATTCAGCTTGAAATTTAGGTTGTCTTTAGAGTAAATTAGAACTTGCAAATCTGGTGCCATTATTTAAAAAAAACAGGTGTCCCAACTCTTTGAACTGGTTCCCCTTTGAAAATAATGGTCCTGAAACAAAAAAATGGGGATTTGAATCCTGAACCAGTAAAGTCCTATCAAAAAATCAGCAATCATGTTAAAGGTTTTCCTCCTGAATCCTGGATCAGATAATGCATTTTTCTGAGAGAACACCCCTTATCTTTACCCACCCTTTGATTATGGATAGTTTTTCTGAGTTTTCTGAAGAATTTGATGAAAAGATTTGGATATTTCTGATTTCCCCCCAAGAAAGCTAAGAAGAAGGTGGAATCACCCCCAGCCCTCCCTGACAATTTCCTACTTCATCAATATGTGATATTGGTGTTATAACTAGAACTTCAAGTGTTAAGCCAGAAGGAATAATTTTATGCTTGTATTCCATTTGACCGCCTCTTGTCAAAAGGGATTAAGGAACTACTCCTTGATCCTGTGAGGACTCAGCACTGGTGAGCAATGGCACCTCTCCAGCCCTGCTATGAACTCTTTTTCCTTAGGTGTGTTCTGAATTTGGAGACAAGCCCAGAATTAATAACACATATCATAGATACTTCAGAAATGCCTATTCTCTTTTTTCAAGCACATTGTACTTGCAGACACACACTTTTGCTTAAAGTATACACTATTTCCACAAACAGAATTTCATTTACATTAAGTTCTGGGAGGAAATAACTTTTTTTTTAAAGTGTCATTAAAAAAAACAAACCCATGTGCCATCATCAGTAGTTTGGACTGAAACACATCCACATCTAAAAACCTAAGTCTGCCTTAAGCTCAATGCTCTTCCTATAGAGCCTTCTCTTTTTTACCATTTGCATGCATGGAGAGATCCCTATTATATATCGCGTGGTTTCCTCATTTCCCTTTTTTCAGTGTAAACACATTTTGGAGCTATGGAAAGATACATATTCACAAGTATATGGCCAATTTTAACAGACATTCATTGTCTTGAATAATTGTTATGGCTATATTTGATCCCATAGCCCTTGTGACTGCAATCAGAGCTGGGGCTAAGTAGGGCTCATCAATGACATGGGCAAAAGGGAGGACTTGCCAAGGCATATAAAGCAAGTCTGCTTAAGCTTCAACTCATTTGGGTCAGGATGTTTCCCAGACCTTGGTCATACAAGCCTTGGGATTACACAGCTCCCAACAATCATCCCTGAGCTGTACCCTGTAGTCCAGCATCTCAGCAACTACACATTTCCCTCAAGCTTGAAGAATCAGCCTTTGAGGAATTTTGCACAGCAGACTGTATTGTGATTACTGTCTATAAAATAAAAATAATAATATTGAAGTAAAAGAAGAAAAGCACTCTTTGCTACTTACTTTGACAGAATCAATCATGCTACTCTGGACAGCCTGTGATGTTTGGGAGGGGCTTTCTGGGGTATGTGGGGGGTTGATGCTGAAAGGAAGTTCCTGTGCTTAAGCAAAATAGTGCAAAGCACTTTAGATCCCAGTGACAGCCAGGTCAACCAAACCCACCAAATAGTAGGAAGGCATTAGGCAGTAAATTTGAGGCAGCGCTAATCTCTGTAGACTCCATTTTTCTATAATCATACCAAACAAGGCATATAATGCTACTCTTCTAAAGTTTTCAGCATAGCCTTGTGCCTTTCAGTACATTTTAACCAAGTCATCCTTTACAGTCCACCAAATGTGTGTGTGTATGTGTTAAGCATTGTCAAGTTGCTTCTGACCAATGGTGACCCTTAAGAGCCAATGTTCTCCAAAACATCCTATTGTCACAGCCTTGCTCAGCTCTTGCAAACTGAAGACCCATGACTTTCTTTATTCAGTCAATCCATTTCATGTTGGGTCTTCCTCTTTTCCTGCCCTCTTCAACTTTTTCTAGCATTATTATCTTTTCCAGTGACTCTTATCTTGTCATAATGTGACCAAAGTACGATAGCCTCAGTCTAGTCATTTGAACTTCTAGGGATAGTTCAGGCTCAATTTGATCTAGAACCCACTTACTTGTATTTTTGGTGGTCCACAGTATCTGTAAAACTCTCCTCTAACACCATCTTTCAAAGAGATCAACTTTCTTTCCTGTCAGCTTTCCTCATTGCCCATCTTTCACGCCAATACATAATAATGGGAAATACTATGGCATGACTTAACTTGATCTTGGTCACCAGCAATATATTCACCATATATCCATCTTAAAACAAACACATCTAGTACCTATTTCAGACCTGCCACTGAAATTCACTTAAAAACAGTGTGTGTGTGTGTGTGTGTGTGTGTGTGTGTGGTGTCAGATAGTAAATATTGTATGCAAAAGCAGAGTAATTCTTTATATAGCTTAAAGAGCATGATGTAGTGCAGCCTAGAGTGAAATATGCATAAATGAGAAATATTTATGTTGGTGTGGGATTAAAAGTGAAAATACATGTGCAAACGGAAGGTATCCAGGGTCTTTCATACAAGCAAGCAATTGCCAATATACACAGACAAGATGGACAAATGGAGCCAGAACAAATTGCAATAGGCAGATGAAGTGTCCACTAAAATTGGGTGCTTAAGGCTCAGAAAGCAGAACAGGAAATGGAATGTCTCCTGTCAGTTTTGCAGTTGCAACCCCCAGAATAGGAATGACCTGGGAAACTGTCCACACAATGCTGGGTATAGAATTATATCTTAAGACATGGGCCAGCAAAATTTGGCAGAGTATGACTGAGGATTCCCTAAATTGCTTTGAGACTAAGCTGCTGGCAGCAGGAAGAGAAGGGAGGAGGGAGGAGATTTATACTGCCCTGAAATCCAAACAGTTGTATATCAAAACAGCTGCTTAGCAGCAAAGAAGGAAAGGGCAGGAGATGTGTAAAAAAACAGTCTTGATACTTCAGGCATTTCATGCAAAACAGTGGATTCTAGACTAATTCAATGAATATGCGTTTATGACATTTTCTACCCACCATTGTTTTCAGTAAATAATCTCAGTAGGCAGAAGTTAATGCACATGGTTTACTTAGTCTGCTTGCTTCCACACTGCCAAAATAGTTTAATGATGTACCATTTGTCTAATCCCATTGTGTTTTTGTACAGCCCAATATGCACAGTATATCAGGTATATTGGGATGATTCTCTAACAGGTTCTGACTGCTGTGTAATAACCTAGCCATTTGCACATTCCTCAAAATACATCTTTGCAAAGTGTTGTAGATTACTGTGACATATCAGCAAGAGCTAATCCTGTAATGCAAGGCATTTTCTTGAACACTTCAGCCTCCAAATGTGCAGAGTTGTTAGTAGTTACTTTCATGGTTGTAGATGTACAGCATGCACTGCAAATATTTGAATCTCTTAACATACAGAGTTGGATAGATTTATTCTGATGAGTGGGCATCAGCAGTTCTTCACTTCTTAGGGTCCTGATACTTTAAGCATAGTTTTAGCTGGACTCAGCGTTGTGGTTTTTCTGAAATCCTGTAGAATATTTTTTGGGGAAGGGGGAGTTGCATTATTGTTTAATCTACAGTGTGGTGGAGAATAACAGTACCATTCTCAATCCTGAGTATAGCTGTCATTTTCTTGTTTCATTAGGCATAACAGGCACTAGAATAATAATAATTACACTGACTTCTGTTTCTGGAAAATTAATGTAAATGCATGCAGCAGACAAATATAGAAATGAATTACTTCATCCTTAGAAAGTGCTGTCCAGTGCTGAATTTTGTTTAGATTGTAAAGTTGTAAATTTAATGAACAGTGTTTTTTGAACCACCATGGATGCTCTGGGAGCTTTTATAGGGCAGCAACATGACATTTATATGTAAAAACCAAGACATAAAATTGAGTCTTTCTTGCCTAAGCTCCAGGGGCTAATGAGTGATTTAAGTGATTTACCTATATAACAAAGAGCCACTATGCCGTTAAGCAAATTATTTGAGTTCTATAGTATTCAACAAATGTGTGTGCAGACTTTCTAGTATGCCAGCAATTGTTCAATGTACACATTCATACATGGTAAATATATTTTCCCAAATCCAAATGCCCAAGCAATGGTAGGGTAAAAAGAAACATGTACACAATTTTGCTTGCCATGTTTGCTTCCACTATTCCCACTTCCCAAGAGACATGGAGATATTCTATCAAAAGAGGAGTTTGTCTCTTTAGCAGTGGAAACTGATGCTTTTAAAAAACCCTGCAAGAAATGTTCTGATGATGTAATCAATACAATATCGTCTTGCACACTCCTTCTTGGGCTGTTATATGAAAAGCTTTGCTATCCTGATGCTTATTTATGCCGGATCAAGTTTTGTAGGAAATTCCATTAATTTCATCACAGCTACATCCGCAGCCCCTTGGTTTTCTGAGAACCTCAGCTTTCTGAGAACCAAAGCTGACCAAAACGTATGTTAAAAGCTTTTTAATGTAACTCCTAAGCATTGTTTTATCCCTGACCTAGATAGCACAGGCTAACCCAATCTCTTTTTTTATTTATTGTATTTTTCATATTTCTCTGCATGTGTGCATGCACCTGGAAGTCATGGCAACCTCTGCTGACTGACCCCTACTGGGGGCCTGGAGGATATTCAGAGAGGTGGCTGGATAAAGCCTGCCCCTGCCTTTTGACTGCTGGTATTCCGAGGAGGTCTCCCATCCAAGTGCTTACCAGAGTCAACCCTGCTTAGTTTCCAAGATCTGATGAGATCAGGCTTGCCTGAGCTACCCAGGTCAGGGCTAGACTAGCCCAATGTTGTTAGATCAGCCCTGACAAGTATTTGGATGGGAGACTTCCAAGGAATACCAGTGTCTTGATGTGGAAGCATGCAATAGGAAACTTCCTTAGAATGTCTCTTACCTTGAAAACCCTTTGGGGTCACCATAAGTCCGCTGTGAGTTGACAGCAAAAATACCCCATGCCTTTTTTTTGACCTCCCTTCACTCTCTTAACTTGCCGCAGACACCTCTTTTTCCTTTAATAGGTTTTCAATTAACTGAAAGGGATTTTTTTCTTGGGGAAAAAAACATAAATATACTGTTCTTGCCTTTGGCCTTCTTTTAAAACATTTCTTATTTTTTCAAACTGCCTTTATTAAATCCTGAGTATTGCACCCTTCCCTAAACATTCTGGGATTAAGCAGTTAGGTCACAATTTTGTGATGAGTACTTGATTATAATTTCAATCATCACATAATTAGCAATGGCAATTATAATTCTTCAAAAAGAAGTTTAATTGAGTAGTTCAAAATTACCAAAAGCTTCATTAAATGTAATGTGGGCCAAAAAAACAGGTGGAAGCCAAGAAGTGAACTCAAGGATATATAGTTTACAAAAGATTTCAATGTCATTTAGAAATAGGGTACACAGAGAGAAATAGAGAGGATGCTGCAGAAAATCCAGTCCTTTTAGAATCATGACATTGACTGTGTGAAATAGCCTAACTGGACTTCCCAGTGCTAGATATTTGAGCGTGATTAGCCCCAGGTGTTCCAGTAGGCCCATTTTGAAGGGGTGGTAATGGCACATGTGTGCATGTGTATCTGAATGGTCAGTTTAGGGTTGGTGATTTGAAATATATCAAATGTTCTTTTCAAATGTGTAAATTTCAACAATGTTACTTATATTTTACTTCTCAAAACAAAATGTTTGAAGTGCAAAAGACTTCTCAGTGGCTTTCAATACCATAAATCATTGTATCCTATCTGACCACCTATCTGGGCTGGAATTGGAAGACACCATTCTGTAGTGGTTCCCATCCTATCTGTAAAGTACATTTCAGAACATGGTGCTGGAGAACTGCTGCTAATTCCCTTAGCCTTTGGCCTATGGGGTCCTACAAGTTCCATCTTGTCCCCTATTCCCTTCAGCATCTACATGAAACAGCTGGGTGAGGTGGGTGGTGTAGCAGTTAAGAGCAGCTGACTCTAATCTGGAGAGCTGGGTTTGATTCCCCACTCCATATGAAGCCTGCTGGGTGACCTTGGGCCAATCACAATTCTCTCTCTCAGCCCCACCTATCTAATAAGATGTCTGCTGTGGGAAGAGGAAGGGAATGTGATAGTAAGCCCCTCTGAAACTCCTTAGGATAGAGAAAGGCTGGGTATAAAAATCTTACTCTTCTCTTCATTCTAAAATTTGGGTTGGGCTGTCACCAATATGCAGGTGTTGGTCAGCCCTATTTTGCACTTTCATTGGATCCCAGAGAGGCTGTAGAAGCCCTGGACCGGTGCCTGGAGGCAGTTTTGGAGTGGATGTGCTACTGGTAGGCAGAAGGCCTGACCCAAAATTTAAGGTGTCACCCATTCTGGATGGGGTTGCACTCCCCTTGAAGGAACAGGTCTGTAGTCTGGGAGTGCTCCTGGACCCAGGCCTACTGCTGGATAAGCAAGTGGTAGCTGTGGTCAGGAGCACCTTTTACCAACTTTGACTGGTTAGCCAGCTGCAGCCTTTCCTGGACAGACAACTTCTGGCCACTGTGTGGGCATGCCTTAGTTATATCTAGATTAGATTACTGCAATGTGCTCTATGTGAATCTGCTCTTGAGAAGTGTTTAGAAGCTTCAGTTGGTACAGAATGCTACAACCAGGTTGTTGACTGTGTGGGTCATAGGGACCATATTACTCCACTCTTGGCCCATCTACACTGGCTCCCAATTTGTTTCCCAAAACAATTCAAGGTGCTGGTCTTGACCTTCAAAGCCCTATACAGTTTGGGACCAACATACCCGAAGGACTGCTTACTCCCTTATGAACCTGCTCAACCATTATGGTCATTTTCAGAGGTCTGTTTACGATGACGCCACCTTCTGAGACTAGGTGGGTGGCAACTCAGGACAGAGCCTTCTTGGTTATGGCATGAAAACTCTGAACTGTCTCCCCAGGGAACGGAGCTCCCGCCCGCCCGGCAACGCCGATGGCGGGCGGGGGCTGTTTTGCCGCTCCAGAGGAGTTGGGGCGGCAACAGAAGGGACGCTGTGCGTCCCGACGCGGCGGGGGACGGAGCCGGCTGTTTTATAAGGGCCGGGCTCCGTTCCTGCTCTCCTCAGTTGCTCCGCGTGCTCGTATACAGCCGAGCACGCAGAGTTGAGCGGCTGTCTAGGCCTTGGGCCTCAGAGTGCTGCTTGGGGGGTGTG
The DNA here is from genome assembly GCA_029375565.1 of Gekko gecko. NCBI lineage: Eukaryota > Metazoa > Chordata > Lepidosauria > Squamata > Gekkonidae > Gekko > Gekko gecko. Next base: position 116,859,512 of record JAPDNY010000007.1, read on the forward strand.
CCTCCGGACCAGCGCTGGACAAAGAGCGCTCGGCCGGGGGTTGCTTTGTGGCGGTGGCGGCGGCGGTAGCGGCCCGGGGCGGCGGGTGAACGCCCCCCTTTTTCTAGCGCTGAGAGGAGGCAGCGGTGTGCGGCGGCGGGGAGGCCCCCCTTTTCTTTAGCGTCAGGGCCGGAGGTGGATGGGGGTGGCTGGCAGCCCCCCCCGTCTTTGTAAAAAAAAATAAAAAATCCTCCCCCCCCCTTTTTCATGGTTCACTTAGTGCTGCAGTTGGTGAGGCTGCTGGGGCCCTTTTTTAGGTTTTATTGCCCAGCTCCCTACTGGTTTCCCTGTACTGGGTGAATAAGCCTCCACCCACTTTACTTTGTAGGATTTGGTGGCGGCGGGTGCGGCGGCCATTTTGGGAGGTCCTCTCTGTTGGTGGCCATCTTAGGCTGTTCCTTGGAGGCGGCCATCTTGGTAGGGTAGTCAGGGGTGGCCATCTTGGATATATCGGTCCCTGGTGGCCATTTTGAGGAATTCTTACGGCAGCCATTTTATATAGCTGGAGCTGGGTGGATATTTTACACAACCCTTACTGGTTGTTATTTGAGGGTGGTTACCGGTTTTTTCCTGTTGCGGACTTGTCGCATCAATTCACTTACTTGCGTACAGAGTAAGGGCGATTGTTAATTGTGATGGCTCCTACGAAGGGGCTAGGTAAGGCCAAGGGGAAGCAGCCTGCCCCTAAGCGACCCCCAGTACGGCCAGAGCCAGTGCTCCCATCCAGTGATGAGGAGGATGACCCTATAAATGCTGCTATTTTGCAGCGGTTGGAGGCTCTTGAGAGGGAGCGGGGTGCCCCTTCGATGAAGGGTAAGAAGAAGCGCTTTGTAAAGGATTCCAATGCTTCTTTTCAAGAGCAGGTGCTGGCCCGGCTGGCCTTTTTGGAAGACGACGGAGGCGAGGCTTCGGCGTCTGGTCAACAGGAGCTGGGCACCGCTGAGTTGCAAGTTGATTTATACAAGGAGCCACAGAAGGATGGTAAGGAGGTGCATGGTGAAAGGGGCAGTTCACATTGGCCGTGGGGCCCAAGCCCTCAGAATGCCCCTGGGCCTGTGCCGCAGACTGCGCCAATTACTGGTCAGCAGTATACGGGTTGGGGCTGTGGGTATCCACCGCCCCCCCCGGGGTTTGGCCTGGCTGGGGCTATACGCTGCCAGGAACAGGGTTTACAAATGCGGCAGCTGTTTCTTACGATACCGTATCACCGGGTGCCATGCCATCGGGTGACTCAGCATTGCCTCTTGGGGACCATCTTTCTATCGCCACTAAGGAAATAATCCTTAAGGGAGAATACATAGATATATTCACTTTATTATATAGAGAACTGGAGAAGAAGGATAGGGCGGAGCTAGACGACCGTGAGAAAGAACGCCTGAAGAGGCGGGTGGTGGACAGGACCTGGGCTAATTGGTTCCCAGGGTTCTTGATTTATGCTTCAGTGATTGTCCGTCACCATCCATGGAGAGCTGTAGCTTTGCTCCAATATATGGACATTATTTATAAGGTCTTTATGGATTTTCCGAGCCCGGCCTGGTCGCAGTACGACGAGGAATTCCGTATGCGGGCAGCCATGAATGCAGCCATGCGATGGGACCGGATTCATCCTGATCTATGGTTGCAGATTATGTCCACTATTAGGACACCAGGGAGTGAGAGGACTCATAGTGGCCATTCCGTCCGTAGGTTGCAAACCCAGTCAGGCACCCGCGCCCAGGCGGGGCAGGCGGTTCAGCGACGCCCGCTTTGCTGGGAGTTTACCTCCCATGGGACGTGTAGTCGGAAGTCGTGTTCATTCCGGCACGAGTGCCCACTATGTGCCGGGCCTCATTCCCTCTCCAATTGCCCTAAACCTAAGGGCCGGGGTGGAGGTAGAGGTGGTAAGCGCCCCGGAGGTGCTGGGGGCTACAACCACCCTCCTGATAAAGGGACCTAGTCCAATAAAGTTGGAAGTTTTAGCGCGTTGGTTATGGGATTACCCGAACCGGCGTGATTGTGTTTACCTGTTGGATGGTTTTCGGTTAGGTTTTAGGATACCTTTCCAGGGTTCTCGGACTCCATACATGGCTCCTAATTTGAAATCAGTACACGGTATGGAGCAATTAGTGGGGCAAAAAATAGCCAAAGAATGTGCTGAGGGCAGAGTCCTGGGTCCTTTTTCGTTCCCCCCAGTTGTTAATTTGAGGGTTTCCCCTTTGGGAGTTGTGCCAAAGAAAGCACCAGGAGAATATCGCCTCATTCACCACTTGTCTTACCCACGTGGGGAGTCGGTGAATGACGCGATACCTGAGGAGTTGTGTTCTGTTAGGTACACCTCTTTTGATCAGGCCTTGAGGGTAGTCCGTAGCTGTGGACAGGGAGCGGAACTGGCAAAATGTGACATTAAGTCGGCCTTCCGTCTCCTTCCTGTCCACCTGGATGACTTTGAGCTCCTTGGTTTTGCCTTTGAGGGCAAATTCTACATGGATAGGGCTCTTCCTATGGGGTGCTCAGTATCCTGTGCCGCTTTCGAGAGGTTCAGTTCCTTTCTGGAATGGGCCTTGCGGTACAGGACGGGCCTCGGCAGTACTGCCCATTACCTTGATGATTTTTTATTGGCAGGAAGGAGGGGTACGGGTCAATGTGCATTTTTGCTGTCCAGCTTCATTAATCTGGCAAGGGAGCTGGGAGTTCCTCTGGCTGAGGAGAAAACTGAAGGCCCGGCTCTTATTTCGACTTTCCTGGGAATAGAAATTGACACGGTGGGACAGTTCTGCAGATTGCCTTTGGATAAATTAACTGCACTTCAGGCATTAATAGACACAACGTGGAGGAAGACTAAGATAACCCTTCTGGAGTTGCAGCAGTTGGTTGGTCACCTCAACTTTGCATGCAAAGTTGTGGCACCTGGACAAGCTTTTGTTAGGAGGCTTTGCGAGTCTATGAGGGGTTTGCGTCTTCCACATCATAGGACTCGGGTTACCAGGGGGATCCGGGACGACCTCCTTGTGTGGCAGCAATTTTTGGGGTCATACAACGGGGTGTCCTTTTGGCGTGAGGACCTATTAGTCGAAGCAGAGCTGCAGGTCGCTTCTGATGCGGTGGGTTCCTCCGGCTTTGGAGTATATTTCCGGGGTCATTGGTGTGCTGGGGACTGGCCTGAGGAGTGGTTTCAGGCAGGGTGGGTCGCTGACCTCACCTTCCTGGAATTTTTCCCAATTGTCGCAGCAGTGTGGATTTGGTCAGGGGACTTTGCCAACCACACCGTCCACTTCTGGTGCGACAACATGTCCACAGTACATGTAATTAATTCCTTGACGTCCAAATCCCCCAGAGTCATGGCTCTGGTCAGAGCCTTCATTCTGCAGTGTCTACACAATAATATAATGTTCAAGGCTAGGCATGTGCCGGGAGTTAATAACGGGGTCGCTGACGCTCTCTCTCGTAAACAGATGAAGAGATTCCGTCAGCTGGCTCCAGAGGCCGACCAGTTCCCAGTGCATATGCCAGACGAGGTGTGGCAGATTGGCGGGCTGAGGCCGATAGGGCAATGAGCTTGGCCCTCGCCCCTCCACCCGCAGGGCTTACATGAGGGCGGGTAAGCAATTCCTCTCCTTTAGGGAGGGGGCAGGCTTGCGGCAGCTTTGGCCCATACCTGTTCCTCATTTAATGGAGTTCTGCGTGACGTTGAGGGGGGAGGGCCTCTCAGCTCGTACCATCAGATCCAAGTTGGCTGCTCTGGCCTATGCTAGCAAAGCATCGGGGCATGTAGATCATATGGGCGACTTCCGTATTCGGAAGATGCTCGAGGGTTGGTCCAGGGAGAGCGGCATAGTGGCTGATCCCAGAGAACCCCTGACCCCAGCTATTTTGAAGGGTCTCAGGGACCAGTGGCACACAGTCTGCGCTGATAGCTATGAAGCTGCTTTGTTTCATGCGGCGTCGCTGGTCGCCTTTTTGGGGCTCTGCGGGTCAGTGAGCTGGTTGCTAGCTCACGGCAGGATGTGTCTGGCCTAGCTCTTGAACGGCGTGACGTTTCTGTCTCAGATTCCAAAGTGGGTATTAGGCTACGCAGGTCGAAGACCGATCAGTGTGGCAAGGGGAAGTTTATTGAGCTTGACCAATGTTCAGAGGTCGAATTGTGCCCAGTGTGGGCCTTGAGCCATTTTTTGGCATTAAGAGGTGAGGGTAGGGGCTACCTATTCCAGCATAGGGATGGTACCCCCTCACTAAATTTCAATTTTGGAGTGTGACCCAGAAGGCACTAGCTCAATTGGGGTTGGGTGGTGTTCACTTTGGCACCCACTCCTTCCGGATAGGAGCGGCATCAACGGCTGCGGCTATGGGGTACACTGGCAGTGATATTCAAAGGATAGGGCGTTGGAAGTCTAGGTGCTATAAGGGTTATGTCCGGAATTGTGCTATTTGACTATCCTCACTGTACTTTCGCTTATTAATGTTTGTTTGTTACAGATGCTGCAGGCCGCAGGATGCGACAGAGAGTTACTGTCTGCGGCCACAGCATGGTCTTCTGGGCGGCTCATCAGGCCAAGAGGACATCCAGCGGCTCTCAGCTTGGCCTTAGCGCATGGGCGGAGGTGGAATGGTTGGGTCGGAGGGGCATGCGGTGGCCTGCGCTCCTTCCCTTGCTGTTCCACGAGAGGACGGGGCCTCCTCCGCACGTACTGGTCATACACCTGGGGGGCAATGATTTGGGTCTATTGAAGGGCAAGGCCCTTGTGTTGCAGGCTGAGGCAGACCTTGCGAGGATAAGAGCAAGGTGGCCCAGCGTAACGATAGTATGGTCTGCCATACTGCCCCGCCAGGTGTGGCGGAACTTAGAGGACCCCAGGTGTATTGACCGCGCCCGGCGTAAAGTAAATAGGCAGCTGAAAAAGGCCATGGATGCTGGATTGGGGATGTTTCTGCCGCACCCCGATATACGGGTCGTGTTCCCAGACCTGTATAGGGATGACGGGGTGCACTTGTCTTTCAAGGGCAATGGGATCTTTTTACAGGACTTGCAGCAAGGAATTAGGTCGGCACTAGGTTGCTGAGTGGGGAGCAAAGGCCAAAGCAGAGGCTTGACCTTGGCTATGGCAGGTTTATGCAAGCAAGAAACGGAACTGGTGAGCACCTTTCGGCATATCCCGTTAGGGAACAGGTGGTCATCAGGAACTGCCTTCGGATTTCAGGGTCCAGGGTGGGGAATGGTGATCACCTCCACTGGGAACCTTTTATGGCAGGCTCCTCTCTACAAGTTGAAAGGCTTCAGGGGTAGGCGCTCCTAGAAGGCAACCAGTTGCTGGGCTGCTGGTCACGAGCCATTGAGTAGATGGCTCACGGCTGGAGCTGGGTGACCCGCCCTTTAAGGGCAAGGGGGTTGGTCAGGGAAGTGACGCCTGCCTTGCCTGTTCCATGCTTGCTTAGTTGTTATTGCTGCAATGTTCTGTTAAATAGTTAATAAAGTGGCCCTTGTTTAATTCCAACCTGTTGTCTGTCTCATTATTCCGACTGGGGGGGCAAATGTGTCTGTACCCTTCTGTTGCTCTCTTCCACCAGCAGGTAATTACTTTTTTGTTTCATTTGGCATTCCCTCAGCGATCCTGCCTTCATAACCAATGTTTTCAGTGCTGTTTTTATGTTTTGCATGTACATTAATTTTGTTTTTAAAATTGTTTAATTGTTTATTGGGGGTTGATTTTAATAGTATTAAAATGTAAAATTATGTATGTTATATACAGTTAGCTGCCTTGGAGGCCCTTGTACAGCAGAAATGTGGCATACAAATTTTGTAAACAAACAAACAAAGAATGTAAGTCTTTGTACAGCATCACTGTGATTGAAACTGCCAAATGTACAACTCTGATCACTCAGTCCACTGTGACTGGATGTGACATTAGTAGATGGTGGCACAAATGCACTGTATGCAGTGTATGGTTGCTAAAAATCATTTAAATGAAGACTCGTTTGGTAGAATTGGCAACAATGTAGCAAAGATTCATTAAGGATCAGTGTTGTTGTGTGCTGAAGAAAAATAATTCAGAGGTCCATCTCTAAAGTTCAGCAGATATGGGTCACTTCAGTACTCAGAGAGCAACTTGTCTAGGGGCCCCCTGAGGAAAAGCAAACATAATTTTTTTAGAAAGGCAACAATTCCAGATCTTTCATTGTTTCAGGGCTCCCTGAGGAGTATGGTAAGACCAGAGAGGCCAGAAGCAAAGCTGGAGTCAGCTGTTCATTAGATCTTTATGCTGCAGGTAGAGTGGAATTTGTTCAATACAGGGAAAGACTTTGCTGACCAAGATGATTCCAGTTAGGGCTAAAGGTGGTATCCTATCACTGCTGCTCAGATTTCTAGAAAAGGTTTTACTGAAAAACCTGAATTTAAACAGCATCTGGAGAGGACAACAGGTATTGTTATACAATGCATAACTTTAGAGACGGTGATGAAATTTGGTTAGTGAATTCCTTTATTTCTTTGACACCAGCCTTGTCATGGTCTAATAAAAGAAACTAAATCACAGTTGAGACACAGGTCTCCATTGTAGTTTATTACAAAAGACAATTTAGGGTTATATTTGTGCAGAGCACTGAACAGCCTTCATGACTGGAATTACATCTGTGACAATCTGAATGATGCTACGTGCTGACTCTAAACTCAGACCTACAGATTGTGCCTTAGCTTGCCAGAAAATGAAGAGAGCTGGAAAGGAGAAAAGCGCAACAAGGAGAGAACCACTTCCTTTAATTACTGTCTCACAATTAGTGCTTTGTGATAGGCAATATTTTCAAGTTCATTTGGCTTGTGCCAGTCTGCATTGTCTTTCTCCATCTCAGAAATGAGATGATGATCCTAGAATGACAACATGAGACAATTTCCATTTTAGCTATCCTGTGCCTGTTCTACTATTTTGACAGGAAAGAAAGATAGGGCATGAGTGGAGAAGAAGAGAGCCAGTGAAAGTGAAAGGTGCTACCAAATATGCCTTTGGGTCATCAGAATTTTCAGGCTTCTATTTCAAGTTCTTCCCCCCCCTTTCTCCTTTGTATTAACTCATTCTTCAACAAAAAGTGGCTTGTCTTGAAGAAACAATCAGATAAGTGACTGAGGAAAAAAGACACCAGCCTTTCAGTCTTTTTTTTTAAATGTTCAAACTGGATTTCTGCTGAAACTTAAACTTCAGGTAGCACTTGACTGTCTTCTCAAGTTCACCTCACGATACACTAGAGATTGCCACTTTTTAAATATTCAGACAAAACAAAGCACCAGCATTAATAACATGCCAAAAGAGGAAAAAGTTAGTAAATAAGTTAAACATTAAAAAACAAAAGTCTGACAGGAGCACCCTGCTAAATGCCATAGAAGCTCAAACAAGACTCGTGTGACAAAGAAGTTGAGCCAGGAAAAATAATGGGCAATGAGATTGCCCCAAATTTCCCCAAACTTGGGATTTTCCTTGGGATTTACTAAAAAATGTCCCAATTTATAACAACTGCAGATGGCAAGTGCTGTCTTTAAATAGACATTCTACATTCTCTATCACGCAGGACAAAATATCCCTTCCAAACTAGTTGTTCTGTTATAAGCATCATCTGTGCATTCATCTACTTCTTTCATAATTATTCTATCAATATGCAGATTTAATAAGTTAATTAGCTGAATAGATTAATCAACTATGATTCGTTTAAGTGGGTGACCTTACATGCCATAACATCCATCAGTAATTCTCTCAGAACTGGACATCAAATATGGTAGTGGACAAGATGTTAGACATCCATATCCCTGAGGGGGAAAATGCATTAAATCCCAGCTTGCTGAAAGATTTAGTGAGTGGAATTGTGTACAAATCTCCACTTCATGGAATGGTCCAAATTCTGCATAAAAACCTTGCCCCAATTATCTGATCAGGAGGATCTGCAGAACCCTTGCGAGCAAGTTCACCCATCTCTATAAAATTACTTTGTTTCTTATTGGACAAATTCAGTGAACAACAATACACATAAAAAGAGATATAGTAAGAATGTATGGTGGGTTGTTCTTCAATATATCACAAGGTTTTCTTTTATTAAAAAGTTGGAAGACCTCTGCTGATGGGGGGAGGAAACTGCTTACTGTGCTTTAAAGTGATACTGGATGATTTTGAAATTCCTTTCAGATTAGAATGAAGAACTAGTCCTGAGTTTGAAACCAGCTTTGTCCTTGCATATCTTTCTGTGTGTAAAAAAGAATCTGTCATCTTTAAAGGACTGTCTAATGGAATTTATCCATATTATGGGATGGGAGGTTTTTTAGAGTTTTAATGCATTGTAAGTAGATAATAAAACCTCAGGGGGTTCTGTGTAATCTAAGAGTAACTGTTCCCTTCTGTGCCTCAAAGACTCCTTTCCCCCGTTTTTGCCTCTCAAAATGACACCTGGATATGAAAATGGATAAAATGCATAAAAAGGTAAGGCTGTTTGAGTGCTTTTATCCCAAAAAGGGAAGCTAATAGGCAGCAACTTGCTGTCAAAGAGGCCTGATGTTGTACCTGGTTTTAGATAAAGCAGGTAACGACAGCCTTGACCCTGTGATTTGTACAAAGCCCCAGGATGGGTTTACAAGTGTGTGTGCGTGTGTGTATACACACACACATATATACATGTACATACACACATACATACAGTGATTTCCTCCTGCCATCATTTTCAAAATGGAAAATAGAGAGAGAAGACAAGAAGTCAGAGCACAGATGGACAATTTTAAAAATCATTCTAAGATTCCCAGTTTAATTTAGAATTTAGTCTTAAGAATGGTTAACTAATAGACTCCAAGAAAGAAAGTTTACACAGCCTTGCATTTTTGCACTTTACCTTCTTTATACATTTTCATGTGTGTTTTCCATTAAAGAGAGGAACATCATGTGTCCCCCCCATTTTCTGCAACAGTACAGAGAAAACCAACCAATTTCTATGGGAAAGGCTTCTGTTTTCATGCAAAATAAAATACATGTTTCACCTTGTTCTCCAGGGCTCCAAATTGCTAAGCATGTGATGTGCTGTCACAACTTATGTCCGACTGACTGGTTACGGTGCCTGCTGATCTATATGGAGAGGTGAGAATTTGTCACTGTGCATAAGCAGAAAGATCAGTCAGATACAAGTGATAGATCTGTTCCTTGCCTGGATTCGTCTGCTGCTATATTAAGGAGGCTCAGCAGCTGCCAAATCAAATTCTAAGCCTAGTTTTGTGTTTAACAAAACAGAAAAAGAAGTAGTGATGTCCTGGTGTAACCACTTTGGGACACAATAACTGTAGAAGCAATAAATGTATTAGTCTTATTATTAGTATGTCAAAATACTCTAAACAGCCCATGCCTCCCAGCTCTGCTATAGGGAGCCCAGTGTCATTCCTTCATCTTCCCCAATTCACTGTAGTGCCTGCATAAAAGGGTCCTTAGCATTTTATAGCGAGGCATCAGGACACAAACAAACATTCACTCTTGTTTTGATCTATTCAGCATGAAAGAGGCTTCCTCAGGCTGAAATAACCATAGACTTCTGTGGCTCTGTGGTATTCTATGGGATCCATTCAATCCAGGCTCCCATCTTAGAGAGGCACAAGATACTGCATTATCTGAAGGACTATCTATTTTGCAAAACATTCTTGCTGCAAGGCATCATTCTGTGTGTGTAGCCTTGTATGCTTTAAGTGCTGTATATCATTTACAATACAATCCTGTGTAGAGACACATAAGAAAGATATGGAGAGGCACATGGCAAGGAACAGACTGCAACATGCAGTCAAAACCCAACTTTGGCTGTATTTGTTTCCAGTTGACTAAGCTAATGTCATTAAGACACCACCAATTTGTGCAGTTGACAAGGGAGGGAGATGTCCTGTGCTATGGCTGACTACTTTTGAGAATTCCAGCCAAATTGTCCACTGATGAACAAATTGGCATCCAGTGTGAGAAGCATTTTAGCAATCTCTGTATTCTGCTGTAAGTAGTGATTGGAACTGAAAAGTTCTAGCTCATCCCTCATGCTTTTCAGCATCTGTGTAAAGCTGCTGGGACAGGTCATGTGGAGATTTGGGCCAAGTTGCCCAATCTGAGTATGACACTTAGATCTATTTTAAACTTCCAACAGATCCCAGGGAGGCTGTGGAAACTGTGAAAAGATGCCTGGAGGCAGTTTTGGGATGGATGAGGGCTAACAAGCTGAAACTTATTCCTGACAAAATGGAAGTGCTACTGATGGGAAGGAAGATTTGACCCAGGAGTTGTGGTATCTTCTGTTCTGGACGGGGTTGCAGTCCCCTAAAGGAGCAGATTCATAGGTTGGGCATGCTGGGCCCAGGCCTCCCCAGTTACAGTAATCAGTCCTGGAAGTGACCATTGCATGGATCACCATTGCCAAGTCATGTAAGGAAAGATACAGAACTAGTTGCCTAGCCAGCTTCAGATGATAAAAGGGTGACCTGGCAACACTGGTGACCTGGGCCTCTGCATAAAGGGAGGCATCCGGAATCACTCCCAGACTCCTCACTGTTGGCGTAGGCATCAATTGTGCCCCACCAAGGGCTGGGAGTTGGATTCCCAACTCCATCTCCATCTTGGCTAGATTGAGTTTCAGCTGGCTCTGTTTTAGCCAATCAGCCACAGCCTCCAAAGCCCTGGTCAGATTTTCCAGGGTGGAGTCTGCCCACCCATCCATTGACAGTTCATTAAATGTTGACTCAATTGTAGGGACCATCTCACTCCAATTTTGTTCCATATACACAAGCTAGCTCACAGTACCTCAGCTTAGAGGGAACACTGAACTTAAAGACTAACAAAATATGTGGCAGGGTATGAAGTTTCATGAGTCAGTGCTCACCTCTTCACATAAAGCTAGAATGGAGTCCATCTGTCCTATTTATTGGAAAGTGTAGTGATTTCAGATACCTAATGACATTAGCAGGTAAATGACAATAGCAGGCGTGATTGGATTTAGGTGAGATATGCAGAGGGGTAATAGGCGTGGAGGGGCTGCGGTGGCTCAGAAGTTAAGACACTGAACTGCAGACTGGAAGGCCTGTAGTTTGGCAGTTCGAGACCCTAGTGCCACATTACAGAGTGAGCTCCCCTCTCTGTTCCCAGCTCCTGCCAACCTAGTAGTTCGAAAGCAAGAAATTGCAAGTAGATAAATAGGTACCACTTCGGTGAGAAGGTAACAACATTCCATGCGCCTCAGCATCTAGTCATGCTGGCCACATGACCACGGAGATGTCTTTGGACAGTACTGGCTCCTCAGCTTGGAAATAGAGATGAGCACTGCCCCCTAGAGTCGGATTCAACTGGCTTTCAAGCAAGGGAAACCTTTACTTTTACTAATAGGCATGGAGATATCAGCATTGGTAATGAGACAGGAAACCTAGGTCTCAATTCAATCCAGGTGGACATATTGTCTTGAGCTTCATTATCAGTTGTAGTTCAGCAGTCTCTCTATACGGCTTGTGACCGACATACTTGAAGGACTGCCTTCTCCCGTATGAATCTACCTGTCCACTGTGGTCCTCTTTTCAGGCCCTTACTTTTTGTGACCTTACCATTTGAGGCTGTGTGGGTGAAAACCCAAGAAAGGGCTCTCTTGGTCATGATGCTAAAACATTACAACTCCCTCTGCAGAGAGAGTCATAACATAAGAACATAAGAGAAGCCAATGTTGAATCAGGCCAATGGCCCATCTAGTCCAACACTCTGTCACACAGCGGCCAAAAATACCACGTGCTATCAGGAGGTCCAGCAGTGGGGCCAGGACACTAGCAGCCCTCCCACTGCTGCCCCCTCCAGCACCAAGAATAGAGTGCATCACCTGCCCCAGACTGAGAATTCCCATCTATACCCTGTGGCTAATAGCCACTGATGGACTTCTGCTCCATATGTTTATCTAATTCCCTCTTGAAACTGTCCATGCTTGTAGCTGCCACCACCTCCTGTGGCAGTGAATTCTATATGTTAATCACTCTTTGGGTGAAGAAGTATTTCCTTTTATCTGTTCTAACCCGACTGCTCAGCAATTTCATGGAGTGCCCACAAGTTCTTGTATTGTGAGAAAGGGAGAAAAGTACTTCTTTCTCAACTTGCTCAGTCCCATTCATAATCTTATAAACCTCGATCATGTCACCCCTCAGCCGTCGTTTCTCCAAGCTGAAGAGCCCCAAGCGTTTTAACCTTTCTTCATAGGGAAGGTGTTCCAACCCTTTTATCAATCTAGTTGCCCTTCTCTGCACTTTTTCCAATGCTATAATATCCTTTCTGAGATGTGGTGACCAGAACTGTACACAGTGTTCCAAATGAGGTCGCACCAATGATTTATACAGGGGCATTATGATACTGGCTGATTTGTTTTCAATTCCCTTCCTAATAATCCCCAGAATAGCGTTGGCCTTCTTTATTGCAGCTGCAAACTGTCTAGACATTTTCATTGCGTTATCCACTATGACTCCAAGATCTCTCTCTTGGTCCATCTCTGCCAGTTCAGACCCCATCAACGTGTATTTATATTTAGGATTTTTGGCTCCAATGTGCATCACTTTGCACTTGGCCACATTGAACCCCATTTGCCACGTTGACGCCCACTCACCCATTCTCAACAGATCCCTTTGGAGTGCCTCACAATCCTCCTTGGTTTTCACCACCCTGAACAACTTCATGTCATCTGCAAATTTAGCCACTGCACTGCTTACTCCCAATTCCAAATCATTAATAAACAAGTTAAAAAGCATCGGACCAAGTACCAATCCCTGTGGTACCCCACTGCTTACCACCCTCCACTGAGAAAGTTTCCCATTTATACTCACTCTCTGTTTCCTATTTATAAGCCAGTTTTTGATCCACAAGAGGACTTGTCCTTTTATCCCATGACTATTGAGCTTACTTAGGAGTCTTTGATGAGGAACCGTATCAAAAGCTTTCCGAAAGTCAAGGTAAATAATATCTACTGGGTCCCCCTTGTCCACATGTTTGTTCACTCCTTCAAAAAACACTAACAGGTTAGTGAGACAAGATCTTCCCTTACAGAACCCATGCTGAGTCTGCCTCAATAGTTTTTGTTCATCAATGTGCCTACTAATTCTTTCCTTAATAACAGTTTCCACCAACTTACCCGGTATCGATGTCAGACTGACTGGCCTGTAATTTCCTGGATCTCCCCTGGAGCCCTTTTTAAAGATGGGAGTGACATTAGCTACCTTCCAGTCCTCAGGAATGGAGGCAGATTTTAAAGAAAGATTACATATTTTTGTCAGGAGATCCACAAGTTCACATTTGAGTTCTTTCAGAACTCTCGGATGAATGCCATCCAGGCCTGGTGATTTATTAGTTTTTAAATTGTCCATCAGTCAGAGGACTTCCTCTCTTGTCACCGCAATCTGATTCAGGTCTTTCAACCTCCCTCCCGAAATTGGTGCTTCTGGAATGGGCAAGCACTTCTCCTCTTCCACAGTGAAGACAGAGGCAAAGGGAGGCATCCAGAATCTGTCTCTGTTTATCATTATGTTCTGACAGAGGGTGAAGACTTTTATGTTTTGTCGTTAGGCTTGTTTGTGTTTAAACATATTATATATAGCTTATTTTTAAGTGTTTTAACATATCAAATAGTTTAATTTTGAAAAGTTTTAATATTCTCTGCCTTGGGGACCCTATTTGAGTGGAAAGGTGATGTAGAAATGTTTTAAAGAAATAAATGGCATATAGGGCCCCAATAATTATTTATAGTAAGTCACAAGCATTTTGTCTAAGAAAATATGTCTGCAGCTTTTTGTCCCTGCGTTCTATTTTCCAATTTCAACCAGTGCTAGTTTCTTTCAGCCTTGTAACAGAGACTAATGTTCTATAATATGAACCAGAAAATAATGAAGGGAAGCCCATAGAAAATTAAGCACAAGCCCTTCAAACGCCATCTGATACAGGTGACTAAACAGAGAATGCTCATTCACCCTAGGTTAGTGTCGATCATCTGCATCATCATATTAAATTCTTATATTATCCTCTTGCCACACATGAAGAATTAAGATCAGTGGGAAATGATCACTCGCAAGACAGTCATCAACCAAAAGCAACTTAACTAATTGAACAGATCTGGAGACAAAATAAAATACTCAATAATGCTGGTGCCTGGAAATTTACAAAGGTATAATAACTTTTTCTACTGAAGAGGTGACAACAATTAATTTTTAAAAACCCATTTCAAAACTAGATCCATCAGCCCAAAATGCTGGGGAAAAAATGCGGCAACATAGAAAACTATCTGCATTGCTGGATCTTCTGTCCAAAAATTCTTCCTTTTTGGAATGCAGTCCTTGAACAAATCAAATCTTTTACTCACATAGACATTTTCCCCACGCCAGAAAACTTGTTTTTGAATGAATGGGCTGCCAACAAGACCACACATTCCATCATAGAAAGGGTCTCTTTAATGCTTTTTGTGGCTAAAACTGTCACTGCCACACACTGGAAAACGACAATGTCACCCACACTTTCACAATGGCATAAAAAGCTGTGGGATTTGTATATCATGGCTAAACTCTCGGACAATCTTATGCATTTTGATAAGATTCCTGTCCTGATGACTTTTATTTCAACGTGGTTTCCTATTTTAGAATACCTTTCCAACCAACAAGATATACCCAAAGTAATGGATGACCTGTGGTTATGGTAATGCATGTTAATGTAATTCAGCTGTTTACTAGTATCAAACCATGTATCTGATAATTTTACGTTAAGTCTATAGATGGTACCATATAATTCTTGACTTCTAGCCCCAACTGGTATTACTATCGTCATTATAATGCACAATATCTGAGTAACCTGCTACATTTTCTCTTTGTTATTACAATTCTTTGTTTGATGTTCATCTTGTACTGTTAATGCTTGTTACTAAAAACTCAATAAAAAATTATTGTAAAAAACAAACTAGATCCATCAAACATTGCTCAGCCTTATTAATTATCCCATCTAAAGAACTGCATACCAAAAAAGGGTTTTCCAAAATTCCAGAGGGATTCCCATCTTTTGTGACTAATCTAAAATAATCTTCAGTAGAGCTTTCAGTCTGGGCATTAAAATCACCTGCAAGTATAAGGTGGTGCAGATATGCAATAAACTGTGCGAGAGTGTGTACAGTAAAGCAGCTATTTGAACTCTAATAAATACTATATAGTCTCTAGATGAACTCTTTCGATATTGAATAAGAAAAGTGGGACAGGAACTGATATCCTTCCTATAGTTTTCACACAATTCAGCCTAAAAGTGTCTTATTCATAAAGTATGACTAATAAGGGTTTGAAATAGCTGTTCAGCTGTTGGATAAAATATACTCATCTATCAGTAGGAAACATTTTTCCTCTTCCCCCTTGAAAATGTCCCCAAATATTTAATATTGGACAAGACACCAAGCCTAATCTCCCCAGAACTGCCTCAATATATTTTGCCATCCCAAGTAGCCACATTATTTCCCCCTTCCATTCCAAATCTGGCAGGAGTGGGGAACATATCTACTTCAGTGCATTTTCGGAAGCCTTTCTGCCTTGCCTGCCTGTTTGGACCATTCCTCTCCCCCCCCCACCATATTTGGTGGGACATTGATCTGTTCAGCAAGGGCAGCCTTATCCTGATTGTTAGGTATGGGGCTAAGCTTGATGAAGACACTGGAGACAGCCAGCAGGAAAGAGTGAGGAAGGGGTTTTGGTTGTGTTATCTTGAGCAGGCATTTGGGCTGCTTAAGATGGAAAATAAAAATCACTCTACTCTTTTAACATTCCTACTTAAAATGCATCTGCATCTATACTACAAATATAACATTTCTGAAAATTTAAAGCCAAGGGAAAAACCTGTTGCTGCCTCCCCCAGTTATTTTCCAGAAAAAAAGAAACCCAGGAATTTGGGGGAGGGGGATTGAAATATACACAGTACTTTTTTCCCTATCAAGCCTAAATTGCCTTTACTGATGTAACAACATAATATGCATCTTTAATTACTTAGAATATAAAATTACACTATTTACTATGGAATGTAAAAGTATAAATGCCTTAGTTTTCTACATGCAAAATTGCAAACTTACCCAATAACTGTAAACTTCTGCACCCCCCAGCTTATGTATTTTAGTTTTGCTATCACAGAGGTAGGAAAAAATAAAAATAGAATTAGAAAAAAATGTAATATATAAAAGTGCACGATTTTGACAGGAAAGTTCATTTACAATAAAAATGCAGTTCTTTTCGTACTTTACACACATCTTTTGATTTTAGCCAAAGTCATGACACTTTCCACAAGGTTTGCTAATTATGGATACCCTTTATGTTTACATGTGACTTAAAATTCTTACATATATGTACAAGGCATGTTCTGGCCTAAATTTGGAGGTTTGATGTAATCGCTGCAGCACGGGAAATATATAAGCATATTGCCCTGTTTATTTATTTATATTTATTTTATTTATTTAACTTCTACCCCACCCTCCCCGCCAAGGCAGGCTCAGGGCAGCTCACATAAAACCGATAAAATAATAGACATTTTAGTATAAAGACAATAAGAAACAATGTTCTAGATAAGAACATGGATGCTTGCATCAGCAGAAGCTCCTGGACTGTTTTCCAGGGCTGCTGAGGCTTCTGGAAAAAGTTTACCCCCCACCCGAGGGGGGGAGAGAGAGAGGGAGAGAGAGCGCTCACCAATCCATGCACAAAGTAGAGTGGGGAAATAATCTCTAGGAATTGCCTGGACTTGAGAGTGTGGTGGTGGGGATGAGTGGAAGTATTGTCACTTGTCATGATGATGTCATTTCTAGTTGAAAAACCAGAACTGACATCATCACACCCATCACTTTCACCACAGAGATCAGGGATTCCTAGAACATCACCTTGCCAGGTTCCATTTTTTTTGGCCAGAAATGATGTGTTATTCTGTAAAGCCACTTTTTCATCCACATTTCATTAGAGCTGCATTAGGGACCAGGGAGGACTGGCAGCAGCTCTCCCTCTGGAAATGGGTGTCATCCCTACTAGGAATCCATAATTGTTCATTTTTGTTTAAATTTAAAGCATACTGTTCTCTTGATGCAGGAGAACACATGCTATGCTTTCAGGCCAAGCAAAAGGTTAAATTGAGTGACAATGGATGACCAGAGAAGCCTGATCACATCAGATCTTGGAAGTAAGCAAGATTAGCCCTGGTCAATATTTGCGCTTGAGGAATACCAGGGGCACTACACAGATACAGGCAATGACAAATCGCCTCTGGATTTATCTTACCTTGAAAACCCTACAGGAGTTTTATGACTTGGCTGCAACTTTATGGCAAAAAGGTGACTGATTTCCCACAAGCAGCTGTGCCACCTTCACTCTTCCCTCCCCCACCATTGTATTCGTCAATTTTCCACTACTTGCTGCGCAGCCGCATTTTGACCCACAGCATCCCCCGAGTCTTTTCAATCTTTGTTTTTTGAGACTAAGAAAATGCAGGGAAAATTGGGGGATGCTGTGGGTCAAAATGCGGCTGTGCAGCAAGTAGTGGGAAATTGATGAATAGGGGCAGCAAGGGCGGTGCAGCTGCTTGTGGGAAATCAGTCATTGTCACCTAGCTGTTGCCAAAGGTCCACGATTACAACCATCTTTCTGAGAGTGAGAAAATGAGCAATATAAATCAGGTGCACTGCTCGGCTTCTTAAGGACCCCCAGAACAGCCCCAAGCCCACCCAGTGCTCCCTCTTTATATTGCCAGTGCTCCTTCTTTCTGACTTTGGCTCCACATACAGAGTAGTACAGTAGTAAAGTATGGAAGTTACAGAAGTACAGATGTTTTTGTTGTTGCTGGTGTTTACCTTAGCTATTTACCAGAGCTGTTGAACACTTTTCTGAGGGCTTGGGCATTCCAATTCACATCTGGTATCACAAAATGTACACTTCAGCAAAACTGACAAATGCTGAGAAACCATGACCACAAAATTTGAATATTCAGCGTATCTTTGCTTTAGTAAAAGGAATGCATGCATACTTTTCTTTCTGTCAGTAGATATCACAGCTTACATAAAGTTGGCAAATGTTTTACAGTTTTAAGAACTTCACTTGATGACAAAAAGTGAATTCAAAACAATTAGCTAAACCCAGGATCTTCTCCTTTTACAAAGTTTTTTGAAGAATGAAGGACACACGGTTTGTGGGAACCTGTATTTTTATCTATTCATACATCTATCAGCTGAAATATGCTACCAACCTGCCTCTTTCCTAACTTTTTATAGCATAGCAATATGACACCTGGCCTTTAGTTGCTGTTGGTATTAGCTCTTTTTTGAAGATGTACTCAGAAGATAATGTGCATAGAGAGGGAGAAGAAATTAGCATGCTGCCTATGTGCAATTGCCAGAATGTGAGCACAGCACCTATGAGCCTATGTTTCATCATTGAGATTCAGAATGTTTAAAAAACAAAGCAGTGTTCTCAATAGCAGGAACAAAGTGATGTACAGTTCAGTAGCACTTTAAAGACTAACTAAATTTGTGGTAAAGTATGAGCTTTCGTGAGTGGCAGCCACAGCTAAGTCGGCCTTTTACCATCTTCAGGTGGCTCGGCAGTTGGTCCCCTTTCTCGACCATGATGACCTGGCCACAGTGATCCATGTGACGGTCACCTCGAGGCTAGATTACTGTAACGCTCTCTAGATAGGGCTGCCTTTGTCGCAAATCAGGAAGCTGTAGTTGGTGCAGAATGCTACAGCCAGGCTTTTGATGGGTCTCCCTGAAAGTGCTGCACTGGCTGCCAATAGCGTATTGGATTTGCTTCAGAGTGCTGGTTCTTACCTTTAAAGCCCTATATGGCTGAGGTCCGACATACTTAAGGGACTGCCTTTCCCCATATGTTCCCCAAGGGGCACTATGGTCGGGGACGCAACATCTCTTGGTGGTTCCAGGCCCCAAGGAGGCCAGGCTTGCTGCAACCAGGGCCAGGGTCTTTTCGGTGGCGGCTCCTACCTGGTGGAATGAGCTCCCGGAGGAGATCCAGGCCCTGTGGGACCTTGCACAGTTCCACAGGGCCTGCAAGACAAAGCTCTTCCACCAGGCTTTTGAGTAGGAGCTGACACTATCTTTACCACCATTCCTTACCATCACTACTAACTGGCCCTTGAGGAGCGAACGACAGCGCTACGTGGTGCTGACACCATGGAACTGGGAGTACCATCTGGAAGATGCCATCTTTTTACTGAAGATTGTAACATCTAGAGCACTTAATATTGTAATTGATTGTTTTATGTTGTTTTTAACCTGTTCTATGTACTGGCATGTGCCCTATTTGTGAGCCGCCCTGAGCCCGCTTGCAGGGAGGGTGGGCTATAAATCAAAATAATAAATAAATAAATAAATAAATAAAACACTGAATTTTGTTAAGTCTTTAAGGTGCTACTGGATTCTTACTCCTTTCTACTGCTACAGATAGACTAACATGTGTACCCATTTTGATGTATGGTTTGTCATTTTGGAGTGAGATTCTTTAATAACAGAATTAAATCTGGGACAGAGAGCATACTCCTAATTTGTGTGTATTCCAATTTTGTTTGAGAGCTATCTATCTCCTTTACACATGTGTGGGGGCCTCGTCATGCATTTATCCCACCCCAGAATTTGTAAAGATATCCAAGAGAGGACATATCTGTGATCCTACCTTCTATAGAGAAATGATCTGATCCTTCAACCTCACTTATCTCAGCAGAGCAGGCAAAGCCCCAGGGAACAAAACAGCTCTCACAGAAATGACCCATGCTCATACAGACTCAAAAAGTCCTCCAAAGCCAGTGAGATGGTGCAATGGTTGGCAAGAGAATTAAAGTACTATGCTTAGATGTTCCAATAGTGATCATCCTGTATGGTTGACTATTTTGGTAGGACAAGCTCCTTAGCCCTGTATACACAATCAGTGGCTTACAAACATGCACACGTATGTGGACACAGTGTCCATGTGAGTGTTCTCTTCCCCATGATCAGCAACAATTGGAAAGAAGCACCCCTGATAATGGGGAAGGAGCATACACATGGACACTGCCTCCACATGTTCACACCATACAGATGACTTGCCAATTGTACAGATAAGGGCCAGCACAACTAGGCACAAGTACTGCCCACTGTCCCACTCCACATTCAATCAATGCATAGAGGGGTTGCATATAGAGAGGGGGCTTATATCAGGTACATAACTGGTAAGTCATTCCCTGTTTTCCTGCCTTCTGCTGTCAAGGAAAACAAAAACCACAAGATACCATAAAATGGAATGCTTCTGATCACTTCCAATTCTGGGAAATAATTCTGTTTCTGTTCAATGCATTTAGAATGATTCTATATGACCACTGTTCTTGTCAGATCTTAATAAGTAAATATCCAGCTTCATTCCCGCTTGCTTCTAGTTCCATCAGAAGGCAATTTTGCCTGGATCATGTTGCCTTCTGGCCGAACCAGAACAAAACAGATCAACCACAGCTATACCATGTGAGGCAGGCATATGGAACTAGGGAAACATTATGGAAAAAAATCACACCTCTGATCAGAGCATCAGACAGCAAGCCTAATTTGCCTCTAGAAGTAAGTAACCCTTCTAATAACAGGACTATAAAATCAGACCTAATCATATGAATGGGGAAAGCATTATCTAGCAACATAATAATAAATTAGTTAAAGCTAGAGTACTTGGATTTCAGAAGATTCAAGGTAATTCACTACGCTTATTGGGACTGGGTTGCTTCTGAGACGGTGACTAAGTAAATCACTATCAGTGCAAGCCTAAGTGAGTTGCACCCTTCTAAGCCATGGCCTTATAAGAATGTAATTCTGTTTAGGGTTCTACTGCTCATAGATGGAAGCTACTAGATAAAATTTCTGTGGTGGTGCTACAAGAACCACGAAATATGTTGCTGAGCATGATATCACAGGCAGAGTCTCCTTGTCACCATTGCTGCCAGTAAGCTCACATGTTATAATTGCCTCATGGACCTGAATGTTTTTTATCAGACTGTTAAAAATATAAGAGAAGCCAATGTTGGATCAGGCCAATGGCCCATCCAGTCCAACACTCTGTCACACAGTGGCCAAAAATACCAGGTGCCACTAGGAGGTCCAGCAGTGGGGCCATACGGGTCATACCATTTGAATTGGCTGTACAGGATGCTTTAGTTCGTTTACAGATCACAGTGGTGGCAGTGATGTGAAATATTTACCTAATATAATTTCCAGAAGAACAGCTGAATTTCCCCCCATACAACTATGATCAAATCTGAATTTAATGCCCTGTTGTTGTTCTGTCTGGTCAAACAGAAACTGTTCTCTTTGCTGCATAAACCATTCATTCATATATAATGCTAAGAATGATTTGCTTCACTCTTCAGGAACAAATCTGTCTGAGTAACAACCATTTAGTTATACGAAGGTCATGTTCAGGAAGATCAGAACCTGAGCAAGTGAAGATGCAATCAGTTTTTTGCAATTCTAGGTTTCTTTAATATTTTGAAAATATTATTTTAAATAAGCTACTAATCTGTTATTGTTATATAAGGGCAGTTGTTTGTGCTGATGCAAAAGGCATAACTGGCATTTTTCATCTCACCAAAATTACTTAGAAGCCACTGTTATTGCTTTATTTTCTAGTAAATGCATTATGAACTATGTTTATAAAAATTATTACAACAAAGTTATATAATTAATCCACCAACAAAAGTTAAAAAAAATGTAATCTACAGCAAGAAACTATACCCTGCATACAAAACTGATAGAAACAGGAGTATACAGGGTTGGATATCCCCTCTCACTTCCTCATGATGCTCATATAATTTCCACACAATTGGTTGGCATATCTTTCAATGCAGATGCATTGTACCACTTAGACCCACTAGTTCTTGTGTGTTACTCTTTGCCCAGGGATCAAGGTCACTTACTTTAAAACTCAGGGCAAAGTCCAGTTACAGTTATCTTTGCATACCATTGATATTAATGAGAGTAAATTAAGCACATGCTTAATTCTCCTGAGCATGACTAGTACTAATCAAATCAGCAACATAAAATGTCCAGCTTATGCTGAGGGAAAATAAATGTGGAAAACTAAACTTCAATTTATAACTATTAGTACAATCCTAGGAACACTTTCCCAGTAGTAAGACCCATGGGGGAGATTTCATACGATTCTGAGTAGATCTGCTTAGAAGGGCACTGTAAATCTCAGCAACTGCAAAGCCTGGAGGAGCTGATTCAAAGTCATCCACATTATCTTGCATCAAGGGTCCAGATCCCCTGCTCGCTTTGGCCTCAGACTTGTGTCTGAAAACTAAGTTTTGAATCAGACATCTGTGAAATTTCCCACTACTTGCATACACTGTAAATATGAGTGCCCTACAACGTTATTAGTTTTAGCATCCTTGGAATCTGTAACTATCATTGTTAACTATGGATTTTCTGAGATGTGATCAGTTCAGCAAGGAATTAATATAACTGATATGATACACACACATAAATACATAAAACTGTTCTCTACATATTTACTCAAATATTGTGTTCTGTTTCTCAGGGCTTGGGTTATGTTATAGTTAATCACAGATGGCATAAAGAAGCAAACATAAATAACAATACATTGTGCCATGAGGAAGGACATATTTCACTGAAGTATTATAAAGTTAGAGGGATACTCTGTTCCTAATGTCATGGCCTCAGATGTATGCATGGAATGTGATCAGAAGGCAGCTCAGTGGATTCTGTTTTCCTCCTTTCCTTCTTGAGTTTGCTGTTGTCCATGTGTTGATGGGCACAAGCACATTGCAACAATCTCATCATTACTCTGAATTGGGGATCCAAGTGAACTTATAGACCCATTCCACTGCTTATCACCTTTGTAGGATCTTGAATGCAAGTTAGTTGTGCCCAATGGTCAGTCAAAGAAAGAGAAGTAGGATGGAGGGCTCCATCCAGCTGCATGCCAATCCCTTCTTGCTCATCTGTATGGGAATGGATCAGACCCCTGTTTTTTTCTCCTTCAGGAACAGAGGCAAATCCCCACTAAACAGATAGCAAATTTGTTTGACACACCACTGTCACTAAATAAAAGGAATAAAAGAAAGAAACCATAGCCTCCAACATCTTAAAAAAAGAATCAAACCGCAACGGACTTAACTAAAGCAAAGTACTCTTTGGTCTCCTGCTGTATTCTACAAAGAATCTTGGAAACATTACTGCTTGCTGCCATGAATGATGTTTGAATAGGGTTTATCCTGCTTGCAAACCTTTAGCTAATAATGAAAAAATCAATACTCCCCAACTCGTTATAATGTCTGCATTTTACATTGCTAAAGGTTTAATAATGCACAGTAGGTATTAAAGACCAGACCGAACACATTTTGTTTATTCTTCTCAGTCTTTTGCTTCTTATTTTTAACTAAAGCTACATTATGTGTTTTCTTCCAATTCTAGTATATTAAACTTTTAAAAGGAAAAATTGTTCACCTAGTTATTTTCTTATCTGAAGATTGCACATATAATTTCCTTTTAATACAATTTTATGTTCCCCCACTAACACACCAATGGAACTTTTACATATAAATCAATTAGTTTAGGAATAATAATTAAACTTGGACAGCAAATCCTAATTCTAACATAGAATCTCATGGACTAACTAGACAAGGGGTGGCCAAACTTGCTTAATGTAACAGCCACACAGAATAAATGTCAGATGTTTGAGAGCCTCAAGACATGAGCAAATATTACACAGACGTTTTTATTGAAAAATATGCAAATTTGCTTTTTATTAACATTAAATTAGACTGTGTGAAAGAGCCGCACGTGGCTCCTGAGCTGCTGTTTGGCCACCCCTGAACTAGACATTACATTTTTTCATGCATATAACTAAAGGACGTGCAATTGTCATGTCCATCTAGCTAAACCCATTGACACAGTGGAAGTTGAATGTGATCATTTAGCAGCTGAGAGCATGATGTATCTCCACTGCCAAAGCAGCATGAATAGAATGCAGCTTGCCTTATGGGACATTCCCACCCCCTTTTTGCTCCTGCAGCCTCTCATCCCCCTTACCCCCTTATGGGAGCTGCAGCTGGAAGGAAAAAAATCTATGGACACTATGGAAGAAGACTCCCAGATCCAATATAATACAGCATCTGTTTAAGTTTTATGTTCTAAGAATGGAACACCTGTTTCAAGGAGAAGCTGAATGAGCTTGTTGGAGTACTTGAGGGTGCATGGACTTCGGGAGAAGGTTTGTTTTAAGTGAAGGTTAACTTTGTTTTAGTACAAAACTTGATTCTGAATGTAATACTTTCAGATAAAACTGTGGTTCTTAAAAGCTATATCATATAGAAAGGCTGTGATGTTCAGGTTTATGACTATAATTGAAGACCGACTCATGCTGAAAAATCAAAACTGATGAGGAGAAAAAGAGAAAATTTAGCTGAAGGGAAGGGAGAGGTAATAAAAGGTGGTACAAAAAAAAAAAGAAAAGCTAAACTGAATAAAAAATGCAGGTGCAATAGAGATACCCCCAGGTTTACAGAAAGCTTTATAAGGGGGTGAGTGGATTTAACACCCCTCAAATGGAGAAGCAAGCAATGACATCAACATTCCAACAGAAAAATGCTGGATGGGATCTTGCAACACAGTGTAATAAGAACTCAGTGGCAATCTAGCTAAAGGAGGCTTGGAGCAGGGCTCAAGCCCTCCCTATTAGTGTGTGTGTGTGGGGGGGCTCAGAGACAAAAGTGTGTTCAGAATGCTTTCCAGTCAAAACCCAGAATCTTTGCAATTATCTGATCTGTGGTGGTTGGGAAAGAGAAGCTTGGAGAGGAAAATATGTTTTATCCACATTCTGCTCCAAGCCTTCTCCTTGGGCACTGCTGGCTAGCTAATTGTAGGACTGGACTTGGAGCAGAAAATGCATCTAATACAATTTCTATTCCAAGCCCAGCTCCCCATCACCTGACCAATGGCATCAAAAGGAGGCTCAGAGAATAAAGTGGGCATATGTGCTTTCTGCGCAAGCCACTGGTTATCCCAGTGAGGGCCTGTGATGGACGAGAGGAAGGGGGGCAGGAGATACTATGACAGTTATGGTGATGGAAGGGGACACTGGAGTCTCTGACTGGGAAAGGTGCTCTCCCCTGGACAGACAGCCTTCCTTTCCAACTAACAAGAGAAAACATACTAGTATTTGATGTGTTGATCCCTTTTTATTGGAGGGTTCAGGTTCTCACAGGCTTCAGCCTAGAACTTGACATCCAGATTGGTGAGGGCCCTGAGCACACATGTGGTGGGATATGAAAAGAAAAACTGTTCTTTGTTCGGGTTCATTCATTTTGGAGTGCATTAGGGGAGCTGTCTCTCCTGTGTGCTTTGCCATGCAGGATGACAGATGGGAATGATGGTGAAAATGCTTGTAGATGCACCAAGGAGGGGTACATCATGTAGCTGACATAGACCAGAGATACCATGGATTGTAAGTACCTAGTTAATAACTGCTCTTGTGTTTATTTTGCTTAGTGCAACTAGATCTGTTCTTGTAGTACCCTCAGTTTGTACTTCATAGAAATAAAGTTGTCTAATTAGAGAGTGTTTTTACAAGTCCATAACCATCTCCCTTGGCTACTGAGCATGCTGCAGTGACACACCTCTATGTCATCGGCCTTCAGTGACCCACGAGAGACAGGGAGGGCTGGATTTTATCCAAATTGGTGGCAGAAATGGTAAAAATGTGGGCAAGGTAGTGGCTAGTCTTGCCCTCCAAGGTGACAGAGATCATGTTCAAGAACCAGCATGGCAGAGGAGAATGAAATGTCACTTTCTTGTAAGTCCTCACAGATCCCCCACTTGTTAGGCTCTAATTCACAATGGTATAATGGTGACCATTCTGAGCCATGCAAAATAGATGATGGAAGGCTTACTCAAACCAACCTTGTATGGCTGGCTGCCTTGACAGGGAGTGGGTAGAAGATTCTCCAGTGGTCTGGTTTCTTCAGTGAACCCAAAGACTGACAGGAGAGGGGAGATACCTTGTTTGGCCCTTTTGAAGCTTCCTTAGGTATACAGGGAAGGAAAAGCTGTGCTGACTGAGATTTAAACCATGACTGGGTAGCAGAACTGTCTGTTAGGGTCAGAATGCTCTCTAAAGCATAAGCTGACCATCATTCAGTTTATGAAGGAAACCCTTCCGTGCTGCAGCTCCTTCTCATGCCAGTGTTGCCCCAGCTTGGAGGACAGAAGACACTGAAATGGAGAGAATGTGAACTGTAGACTCCTACAATATGGAATGGGTTTTTTAGTAATGCATGAACTTACTTGGAGTATTCTCTTTCTTTCTGAGTACAATCAAAACAGGCCTGGGCCACCTCCCAGACAGCTTTCCAAGCCATTCCCCCCTTTCCCCAGTAAACTTACTTAGCAAGTGGGAGAGGCCAGAAACGGGAGGGCTGGAAGGTGATAAATGCCTTTTGGTCCTTGTTGCTACGGCTTGGATGCTCAGTTCAATGAACCAAAAGGCATTGCAAACTACAGTTCCTGTGTATCCTAGTATATCTCTCTGGATGTTTAAGGAGGAAGCACACCAGGCTTCTGCCATCATTGTCTAGCCCTCCTCAAAGCAATTCCTGTACCCTTTGCAAAGGTCGGCTTGTTTGAAACATGGAGGAAACGGCAGAGAGGGCTGGCTGGTGGCAAGAGCATTACAAGCAGGATCCAAAGCTCACTGGAATTGTGGGATTGGCTTGTAAGGGGCTTGAGGTCAATCTGCTTTCTAAACACTCCCATTTCAATGGTTTTTGCAGTATGGGAATAAATTGCACTACAGTGTGCTGTAAAGGTGATATGAAAAGGGGCCCTAAATTGCCATTTTCTATAATATTTTGGTATGGGAAAGAATGACCTTGAGAATTTTAGCACTGTTTGTTTAAAACTAGAGACTTTAATTTATCACCCATTTATATTCTTATAGTGTTTTCAGCAACAAAACAAATGGGAACAAACTAAGTTCTGATAGTCAGATAAACAGAACTAAAGACATGCAGTTCAGTTGCATAACCATGTTGTGATATACCTGTGCTAGCTGTATCATGAAAAGCGATATTATTTATGAAGATGGCTTGTGTGTTTTACTTCATTTCACTCTACTACTGGATTGATGTACATGGCTGACCTTTTATTTGAACTCAGCTGGATAAGTTGCATAATTCTATCAGTGACTATAAATCTAGCTGCTTAGCAACAATAGTTTCAGCTGAGCAATATGATACAAACTATGATACAACCTGGTGCTCTTGGGTATGGGTTTCTGGAGGAAGTCTATTTGCTAACCAGCTACTATGTATTATTGAGCTGAGGAAAATGGGGAAAGTGCTTCAGCTAGAAATAGCTGACAAAACAAAGGTAACTATTGATATTATTGGGAACCTTTTGGTCTCATTTAATTTTCAATATCATGGCAGAAAGCCCAAGTCTCTTGAAGCTCCATATAAAAACCACTTTAAAGAGAGGTAGAGAGAGTAAAGCCTGGTGCAGGGGAATTAAAAGAAAGCAGGCAAAACGCAGGCCATTATATTGCATCTAGGATTAGTACTGGGTCCTCTGAAGAAACATGATATCCAGGATTTTTGTGAAATGTGGCTTTCACATTTGTGTTGGACCATTGCACTAGTAAAGAAGGGCACCTCTTTACATTCTTACGTGCATGTAAAATATACAAATAGGGAAATGAAGTTGCAAAAGTCATTATAATATGGCCTTAATGTATGGAACAATGTACAAATATACAATGTACAACCCCACATACGCACAAATATACAATGTAGAAACCCCCCCAAACACAAATAAAATGGCCCAAGGACAATTCACCTGGTTTCTTACTAATGAAAAGCATATTTCATAACAGTGGCTACTGTACATTAAAGAATCACTCATGTGCTTTGACTGAGATCAGAATGACACACTGCACCACAGCTACTTCCTTTCACAGCAATTTAATTGACTGATTCCCACTAAAAATTCTCCAAATGCACACAATAGCTTCACGTTGTGTTTTTAGAGTAGTGCTACTCAGGATCCAAGGGGAGCTTATGTAATGGGTACAACAGGGGATGGGTAATCAGGACAAAAACTGAGCAAACTCTGCTGGATATGATTAATGTAGGTTACACATAAAAAAGGGCCTGTGGGGATCCATTTGTTAGGACTGGAAGTGGGGGAAATGCAGGCTTGTTCACTTGAAAGTTTTAGTTCTTCATAATGTTTGATGCTCATTTACTTTGAAGGCATTGTTTCTTTAAAAAGGGGGTGCAGAAATTGAGGTGCTGCAGTTTTAGTTACACAAATGTTACAGAGTAGTATGATTTTTCAAAAAAAAATTAGCTTTAACAATATTTGTCAATTTATTTTCAGAATGTGTTTAGATAATGTGCTAGGATGTTTTTTAGAAAGCAATCAAAACCTTGGAACCAAGGTGGTCACACTTTACAAGTTTGCCCTGTTCTTGACTGTAGAACATGAATAAGTGAAGCTTAACATGCAGTACTTATGTTCAACCATCCACTTGCCAAAAAGTGGAAGTCAGCATTTTCCACTAGAATCTCTTTTAAGGATTTAGAGAAGCAAACGGCAAGTATCAATATTCCCTGTGCAAACGCGTATCTTTGTTATGCTCTGTCTTGCTCACTCTGTCTCTTTGAATTTCCTATAAAAGCTAAATTAGGTCTCAGGGGCACTGCCACACTAAACAAGGATCTCTTCTAGTCCATTGTGATGGAAGTAAATGTACTCTGGAGGGAGATGTACTTGAAGGAAAGGCTAAAGTGTCTCCCCTAGTTTTCTAATCTTTAAACCAGATTGCTTTACCCTCGCTGGAAAAAAAATCTCTTATACACTAAGGTACACAACACTAAATTGCAAGGATTTACTGAACTTGGCTACAACCTTTCCCAGGAAGAAAAACACATTATCAATAAATCCAGCATTCTCATGATGGTTTTCTTTTTGTGTTTATGTATTTACAGTGCTCAAACAAATCAAAATTAGATTAAAAACTAAAACGTCCGGCACAAGATAAGCACAGCAGCTAAAGTAGAAGATGCTACATAGCTGTTCATTTAGTGTTCTTATATGAGTCAGATAGTGCCTGATATAAGCAATAGCCCCAGATTTACCAGGGGGCTGCATATGCAGGCTGGGAACAGAGAGATGGAGGCTGGTGGACAGCTCCTGCCAGAAGCCTGTGGTCTTGTAGGGGGGGGGGTTCTGCAGTTGCGTGGTCAGCAATGGGTCTTGCATGAGTGGTCTGGGGGAGGGGAGAGTTCCAAGGCAGGGCTGGCATGTGTGGTCCCAGCACCACCCACCCTGTCTCTCTCTCCTATTTCACCAGACTGCTTCTGTGGGCTCTCCCTCTCGCCGACTCCTTGCATTCTCAGTTCTTACAGGTTGTGTTTGGGTTCACTTTGTTCTGTTCTATGTGCTTGTCACAGCTGGCTGGTGGTTTGGGCACTTGAATGGATTGGGGGAGGTGGCCCTGTAAGCTCACATTCCCCATTTCCGGGACTGCCTGGGACTGTCTTGGATACAGCTGCATGCTCAGCTCAGGGGCTGTCGGCTCGCTCTCACCATCAGGTGGCAAGGGCTTGCACCCATGTGGGATCCTGGGACTTGCCATTCCATGGTCCACACCAGCAGGTGGGCTGGGGGGAGGGTTACATCGGGTGACATGCAGTGTTCCTGCTAAGCTGAGTTAGTCTGAGCTAGCTCACATTTTCTTAGCCTCCAGCTCACATATTTTTGTCTTAGCTCAGGAAGGATGGCTCCAGAGCAAACTAATTTATGCAGTAGCCAAATCGTTCACTCACAACTTTAATGCTAGTAGCTCACAAAGCAGAATCTTTGCGCACAAGACTCCAAGGCTAGAGGAAGCATTGGTGGCAGGTGGGTCACCTGTTGCTGGATTCATCCCCATGTTGCATCAATGCTCAGGTGGTTGTATACAATTGGATGTGGGTGGTTTCTCCTCCCTTACCCTTCACTCCTTGCCAGCCCCTGGGTCCACAATCAAAAAGCATTCCTAGAGCCAGTTTGGTGTAGTGGTTAAGTGTGTGGACTCCTATCTGGGAGAACCGGGTTTGATTCCCCACACCTCCACTTACACCTGCTGATGTGACCTTGGGTCAGTCACAAGCTCTGGCACAGCTGTTCCTGAAACAGCAGTTTGTGTTAGAGTTCTCTCAGACCCACCTACCTCACAGGATGTCTGTTGTGGGGAGGGGAAGGGAAAGGAGTTTGTAAGGCGCTCTGAGACTCCAAGTGAAGGGCGGGGTATAAATCCAATCTCTTCTTCTTCTTCTAATTACAAGTGAAAGCAATTTAACACAGGTAGTTATTTAAATATGCTGAGCTGAAATCCTTAAGCTAGCAGTACAAGTTGAACCTTCAGAGCTATAGGATGGCAATACAGGCACAGTAGCAGATGTACAGTGTAGTCCATGCAAGTTTCCACAGCAAACCTGTGTGTTTAGTGTGTCTCTCATAGTAGTTTAGTTTTGAAGACCACCTATCCTCAGGTTTTACTATAACTTGCGTTACTTAATGCAGCATTTTTTCTTCTGAGTTTCCTCATGGTACCACTATCTCTGTGTTGTTTTTCCATAGTTCCTTTGAGGTTTCTCCACGCTTTCTCAAATCACGGCTGTGGTCACACATACTAAATAATCCACTTTCAATGCACTTTCCAACTGGACTTTGCCAGCTCACTCAGTAAAATTCAGTTGGAAAGTACACTGAAAGTGCATTGAAAGTGGATTATTTAGTGTGTGTGACTGCAGCCCACCTTTCATCCAGTGTTTCCTGCTGGTGTACAGCCAGAGTGACTCTGCCTTCTGTGAAGAAGGCCTTCTGTGCTTCAAAAGTGCTACCCATTCTGGCACCACTTCCCCCCTGTGGACACCTTTTCCCCAAGATACAAGAAAATGGCAGAGAAACCATCACTATATGGAAGTTCCTTTGCATGCTTCAGCAGCAGCTGCAGTTGCAACGGGGAAACCATAGGAAAGTGTTACTGTGTGTAAGACCCCAAAGTTATAGACTCATCAATGAGAGTCCCAAGTCTAAATCACAGGGATGAAGGAATATGCTCTTTTTGTTTTCTTATGTTTCTGTTGTGTGCCTTTCTATTTTCATTACTGATATTCTCAATTCATTTGATTTATTTATGGAGGCTTCACACCATTTATATGGACATTGATACAAAATTACCATTAAAACTGTGTAAATTGAATAAGGAAAATCCAGCATATAGAAACAGAAAATTCAATAAAAACAACCCTCAGGTTTCATATATTAAAGAGAGAAATGAAACTGAAACAGGGATTTTTGAGACAGAATGGTGGGACTGAAAATTCAGTAGCCCTTTCTTAATTTAAAGCTGAAATAAGCTTGACTCCCTAATTTTTCTTTAGAATAATCAGAAATTAAGATAGTTTCAAAGTGAACTATCCACAATATATTCCATATATATTTGATGTCATTTTGATGTTTAGTATGAGTAAAGCCACTCAATTTGTAACTGTCTCAGTTCTACAGAGCTTTCTTGGGAAACTCTAAGAGAAAGATGAGGGTGGGGGATATGTAGGAGAGGGCTTAAAAGGCTAAGGTCACAGTTTTTGTCCCCCTTCTCAAACTTACACTGTGAGGCAAAGGAAAGCTAGCTGCAAGGAGGGCAGGCAGCAGCAGAGGTATCATACATTTTCCTGGCTTCCCAGCAGCAGTGAACTCTTTTGAGTAAATCTAGAAACCGGGAGCAACCAGAAACTATAATTCCCTCCAGACTGAGCCCTTCACTGCTCTCTGACCCCCCCCCCATCTTACTGATGCAGATATAGTATGCCAGCATTTAAATGTTTGGAATGTTGAGGAAGATATTGCCATGTGTACTGCTCCATTGACATGAATGGGGAATAAGCTGGGGCAATTCTTGGTGGATTACAAGTAAAACCAACCCTACATACAAACCTAAATTTGGGTTTTCATAGTAAATTTAACAATGTGAAAATATCATAAAACCAAATGGGACTACGTGGCTTTCCAAGATGGAAAAGTAATACTGTTTTTTAAACATAATGTTTTGGTTTTTAAAGAAAAACCTATAACTGTATAAGAAATGAATCACTGCCTGTGTATCTGATTATGCTACTCATCGGGTGTGTTCAGATGGGCCATTTAGTCCACTTTCAGCATGCTTCAGTAATGGATTTAATGTGCACATTCACACACCCAACATCTGCGCACCATTCCCAGCCGTTGCTTTCCAGCTCAAACCCCCTTTAAAATGGAGTATTTTGTTACCAGTTCCCCAAGTGGTGTTTTCCTGATTCTCTGGTTCTAGCCGCACTTTTCATAGAATCATAGAATGTTAGAGTTGGAAGGGACCTTGCAGGCCATCTAGTCCAACCCCCTGCACTCTGCAGAAACACAGCCGAAACCCCTACATACCTACAACATACCCAAAAGATGGTTGTCCAGTCTCCTCTTGAAAACGTCCAGCAAAGGAGCATCCACCACCTCCTTTTTTTTTTTTTTTTTTGTAAAACTCTCTTAAAAAAGAGAGAATTTTATTCTTTTTATAAGAAACAGGAAGGGTAGACAGATGGAGAAAGAAAAAGATGGAGTGAAATTTTTCCTGTTAGTGAGGGTTAGTTTAGGTTAATAACCAATACCAATTTTGGCATCTATCATGGTTAGAAGATCTTCTTTTTAACTATTGCAAAGTCCAAAGTCACTCTGTTAATGCAGTTAGTAAAGTCCATTGGGGTTAGTAATTAAACAGCTCCTTCCAGATGTTACACGAACAGTCCTCAAAGTATCTTCTTTTTAAATCTCTTCCAGTTATGGATTGAGTCCATTTTAACTTTGAAGTCTTCCGTTCCATCACCACTTTCCCCTGGGCTGCTGTCTTCTTCACTTGTCCCAGTTTTGAATACTGCATCTTCCTCCCTGCTGGCGTGTCTCTTCAGAAGTTTCTGTATTTTGAAGATGAAATCCTTCTTCTTTCTTTTCTCTTTTTCCTTAAACTTCTGGCCTTCAAGCTTCCAGGGCTCCATAAACTCTTCAGATGAAATTAGATCTCCAGTTTGTCGCTTGCTATGCTCAACATCCCCTTCTACTGGCAGAATATACTCTTTTATAAAAGCGGAATAGGCTTTGGGAGCCTCATCCACCTCTTCTTTTAATTTTATCGCTTCACTGCCAGTTAGGGGTGCCAAGACATTTGTCAAGGTAAATCCGAGATCTTCTTTCTCTTCTTCTTTAACGCCCTGGAAACCTAGAATCAGATTCGATTTCTGTTCGATCTCCATCATCTTTCTAGTTGTTTCCGATATCTGTTTCTGTCGACTGATGAGAACACTATCCATTTTAAACAGAGTTTCGTTGATTTTCTGCAATTGTTCCAGCAGGGGGCACAGCATCTCCTTTTCCTGTTGATTGACAGCAAGCTCTTGGGGGGCTGTCTGGACCGGAAGTCCCTCCTCTCTTCTCTTCCGGTGTCTGCAGGACTTTTTCCATTATCGACATTTTGTTTTTTTGTTTACTTTTAAAAAGTTCGTGCCGCATCCCCCAGGAAGCTAAGATGATCGCAGTCTTCCATGCAACCCCAACGGTACTTTCACCAACACTTTTTTCTCTCAGCCCCCTTCGCGCTCCCTTTGTAGATCTTGCTTCTCAAAGGGGGTGGGAACTCCTCCCTCCTCCCAACGCTTATACGCATGCAGGGGGCTCCGATTTACGCTTCAAAATAGATCTTCAACTCACAATTCGATGCTACTTCTTCTTTTTATTTTAAACCATAGCGCTGTCTTCACTCCTGGAAATCGGTGGCGCCGCTAAGTCCCATTACGGGCACGCCGCAGCGGGGCCGATTGGGGCGGGGAGAAAGCCTCAATTTCCCAGCTGTCTGCCGGCAAAGAGGCTACTCCCCAAGCGCCCCCGGTTCAGAGCCTTTGCCTAAGGCTCACTAGGGTCTTTCGCACATGCGAAGACCCCCCCTAACTGCGCGTGGGCTAACCGCCTCCGGGAGCGTCCCGAGAAGCGGCCGCCATTCGCGACGCCGAAACCGAAACCCTCGAGCATCCACCACCTCCTGAGGCAGTCTGTTCCACTGCTCAACCACTCTTACAGTCAGGAAGTTTCTCCTGATATTAAGCCGGTAACGACTTCCTTGTAATTTCCACCCATTAGATCTAGTCTTGCAATCCGGAGCAAGAGAGAATAGATCCACTCCATCTTCTACATGACAGCCCTTCAAATACTTGAAGACTGCAATCATGTCCCCTCTAAACCTTCTCTTTCCCAGGCTAAACATACCCAACTCCCTCAGCCTTTCCTCATAAGACTTGGACTCCAACCCTCTCACCATCCTGGTCGCCCTCCTCTGGACCCGCTCGAGTTTGTCAACATCCTTCCGAAAATGTGGTGCCCAAAACTGGACACAGTACTCCAGGTGGGGCCTGACCATAGTAGAATACAGCGGAACTACCACCTCCCGTGATCTGGACGCAATGCATCTGCTAATGCATCCTAAGATTGCATTAGCTTTCTTCACAGCCGCATCACACTGCAGGCTCATGTTTAGCTTGTGATCAACCATAACACCTAGATCCCTTTCACATGTGCTGCTGACAAGCCAAGTCCCTCCCATTCTATATCTGTGCCTTTGATTTTTTGTACCTAAGTGTAAGACTTTGCACTTATCTCTATTGAAATTCATTTTATTTGTCTCAGCCCACTGTTCCAGCCTATCAAGATCCTTCTGAATCCTGACTCTGTCTTTTTCAGAATTAGCAATCCCACCCAGCTTCGTGTCATCTGCAAATTTGATAAGCATCCCCTCTATGTCTTCATCCAGGTCATTTATAAAAACATCGAATAACACCGGGCCCAGGACCGAGCCCTGTGGTACTCCACTTGAGACTTCCCTCCACGTAGACGCAGAGCCATTTACGAGCACTCGTTGGGTACGATTTTTCAACCGACCATGAATCCACCCAACGGTCGCGCCATCCGTTGTCTGATTGCTCCTGCAGTGTCGAGCCATTTCCAGTTTAAACTCCCTCCTCGCTCAAAAGCTGCCTGAGGCTTCCACTTTTTGCCTGCCTTTTTTATGCATTGGCAGAGCTCCACCACCATGTTTAGAAAACTGACATTTAAATGGTCACTTGTTTAGATTAGTTCGGGATCTCACAGAGGCCATTTTCAGGTCAAACATTTAAAGAGAAGTCTTTTGTTGGAGGGATTGGATTGATTCACCCTGGTGGTTCTGTGCATGTGCCATGATAGTTTCCCCCCCTTCTACGGAGGGGCACTTATGCGCATGCGCAAAACTGAGGAAAATTTTTAAAAACCTGCCGACACATGCTCCCGCATGTCAGTAGTGTAGACGCCAGGGAGCAATGTGACTGCACAGTGAGGTGGGATAAGGGAGGTGAGTGTGATCACAATTATCCAGATTAAATATAATCCAGTTAGAACTGGAGCAGTTTAACCAGCTCTCAGCACGCCGTCTGACCACACCCACTCTGTTGCTGAAGATCTTCCTTTGAAATCAGCAATGAGATAAATGGAAAATAGATAATCAAGCACTGTGATCATCTCCTGTCCTTCTCCATGCCAAGATTTTTTAATCTATCAAACACAGCTGCCTTTACTATTTTTTTCAACTTTAAAATACTCTTATTTCAAAAAGCTATTTGCTATTGAAGTCTTTTTGATAAAATCAATTTATGCTATCATCATTAGATACAATATTCATGTGGGCTTTATATATTATGATTTGCATTCATAACATTCTGGTAACTTCACAATTTGAAGGGCAAAATAATTACAAAAAATATACTTTGAAGGATAAACACAACGTCCTCATTCTGCCATGTAAAACTGTTTTTACAATACAATCCTAAATTCTAATTTTTTAAAATTCAGTTCCCCTGAGTTCAGTTGGACTTAGTAAATGTGTCTTAGGGTGTGTTCAGACGGATCTTTTGATCTGCCATAGGAACGACTCCCTTGCGGATCAAAAATGCACGACCAGACAGAAACATCTGCGAAATATTCCGGTCCCATAGGCATCCCGTTCTGCTGCGCCTCCAATCCTGATTTAAAAAGTAGCACTTTCAATGTAGGGTTTTCGCTTACCCGCGCAACAACTGCAGACTTTCTTCCGTCTGGTCACTCCATTAGCGCGCGATGCTCCCATCGGCTCGGTCTGACGTCAGACCGAGCCGACGGAAGCGCGATTTTTAAAAAATTGAAACCCCATGTGCGCTTTAACGAGGAAACGCATTCAGCGATAAGCGCTACGAGGAATGTAATATTCATGCTTATTTCTTTTAGGGGCAAGATGTTACCGCGATGGGAGATGGAGGGGGAAGGACTGTTCTAACTTGCAAAATAGTCCCTCCATTGATCATGATGGCAATGGCAAGGGGGAGGACCGGGACTTTGCTGAAAACCCTCCGCGATCGCCTCAGTTCTCCAAGGAGGCGCAGCCTTGCCTATGCGAATGTACAAAACTTTTTTTTAAAAAAATCCTCGGTGGATGCCGTGTAGACAAATCACGGCGGGAACAACACGCAGTGAGGCTATTTCATGGGAGGGCGTCTGGTCGTGCTAGGCTGGATTAAAAAAATCGGGATAAAATTTTAGGAGGGCTCATGGCGCGATTGACTGGCCGTCTGAACGCAGCCTTAGAGTGCAATTCCGAACATAGGTAAAGGTAAAGGTCCCCTTGCTCGAAAGCCAGTCGAATCCGACTCTAGGGTTGCGGTGCTCATCTCCGTTTCAAAGCCGAAGAGCCAGCGCTGTCCAAAGACGTTTCCGTGGTCATGTGGCCGGCATGACTAAACACCAAAGTGCACGGAACGCTGTTACCTTCCCACCAGAGTGGTACCTATTTATCTACTTGCAATTTCTTGCTTTTGAACTGCTAGGTTGGCAGGAGCTGGGACCAGAGACAGGAGCTCACTCTGTCTTGCGGCACCTGGGTCTTGAACTGCTGAACTACAGACCTTCCACAGCCTGCAGTTCAGCGTCTTAACCACTTGAGCCACCGCAGCCCCTATAAAGAAGTAATTCCTGTGAAACTCAATGAGATTCACTTTAAAGTAAACATGTTTAAATAGGGATTTTCAACTGCCAAATTCATTTCTTGCAATTGAAAGTTCTTTTTTTAAATCAATGTGCTTTACTTTCAGGTAAATTTATATAGAATCAATTATAGTACAGCTAATAAATAGTGGATGGTCTCTCCTCCTCATCTTATATGCGAACAAAGAGGAGCTGAAGGCTTATGAAAGACATATCATGAAAAGCAAAAATGAACACACTGGTTGCATGCTCACAGTTAAGTATGTGCCTCAAACTCATTGAAATGCAGGATTGCAGCCACTGTGGCTGCCTTTGTTGTGTAACACTCTGCACTACATCTTAGCAGGTTTGCCTTTCCCTGAAGATGTACCCCAGTTGCAGAAACCTCGATAGCTTGTCAAATGAATATAATGAAAACAGAGATAGGGCTGAAGGAACTCTCAAAGGAGGAGCAGCATAAGCGTCTCTCATGCCGTTCCCCTATTGTGTTCGCCTGGAACCAGACAGAAACCTTCTTCCTGGACCAGCCAAGCCCTGGCCTTAACTGCTGAGACTGCTACCAGGAATTTCAATTAGTGCTAACTGCAGTGAAGGATTTCCTACCCCCCCACCCCTTCTTTGTTTTTGTGTTTTGTGGAGAAAGTTCATTAAGGGCTGGGATGGAGACCACCAACTTCTTTAACAAAGCCCAGCAAATCAGCATTATGTTGCTGCAATGGCCAGTCACTCCCAAATAGCAGAAGGAATCTTCAGCTGAAGTAACACAAGAAAAGTGTTATTTAAGGAACATTCAAGGAACCACAAATCTGAATGGATGTACGGTATCCAAATTTGTGTGTCGCTTCTCTATTGTCTCCCTTAGAATACCATACCACATAGCATTAAGTTATGCTGTCGAAGACGATCACTATAAATTATAATTAAAAATATTTGTTTTGTCATCTGGCCATTAAATTAATACTAATTGTTCTGCACAAAATATCTTTTCTTGCAATTGTATACTTTATAAAATGTGACAAGATTCTACAATCTAAATTATGCAGAAAGGTGTCTTTTCCTCCCTCTATCTCCAGGTTTAAATTTGATCTGTCTGTTCCAAATTTCAACAGTTCTGCCAACTGTAACTGTGAGGCCAGACAATGTGAGAGCTCCACAGAAAGAACAGGGCCTTTTATTCCTCTTAACAGAAGTGAGATGTACAAACTGAGATGTTCAAACTATCTCATCTCACTCTTGACTGTTTTTCAGAAGCAACTAAAGTTTTTTAAGATGCCAAACAAAAATGCCATTTTCTGGTTACTGCACCTGCATAGTCTCATGGGTCAGGACTATACTATGATGGCCATCACTCTAGCAGCAGGGAAAGAGATGGGAGCTTAAACATGGGGCATGTGAATGCAAAAGTAAACATGTTGCAGCACATCAATTGCCAGAGCACCTTCAAGTGCAATTTATTGTTTAGGTAAAAAATGTTTAAACACACAGGTTATACAAACTGAACTGAAACAATATAACCACCTGCAAAACAAACATTTGTAAATCATGCTCAGTATTGGTTGTATAAATCACAGTGACCAGTTAAATGAACTTGAACTTAGTTTGTGCTCCACAGAAAAGCTCTGGCCTCCTTCTGTGATAAAACTATAATGCAAACTATTTACAGTGTATAAAAATAATCAGGCTAGTGATCCTCATGGGTGCAGAGAGCATCAATACCCACATGGAGCTTCCTGTCCACAATGATCTCCCCATTCTCTTCACTGGAAGAGGCAGTTCCTCATAGGCAAATGAAATATCCTCCTTCAACAGGGAAGCCCAGAAACAGATGCATTTCCCTTGACTCACTACTGGATATTTGGATGTAGAGCCTGGGGAGGGCAAGCTTTGGGGAGGGGAAGGGAGCTCAGCAGGGATGTGATGCTGCAGAATCTGCCCTCCATAGCTGCCATTTTCTCCAGGAAATCTGATCTCCTGAGATAACAACTGATCATCAGACAACAAAGAACTTCAGGCCTCACCTGGAGGTTGGAAACTGTATTCAGTATAGCAGCCTCCAGCTTGAAATTGGTGCACATTTGTGGGTTGAGATTAATAGTGTTTTTTGCAGGATGTGAGAAGAAATATTCCTTAAACTTTGTTCTTCTCCATTCCCTCCCACTCTACCAATGATTTGACACCGTTGTTTTTGGTTTTGCTGTTTTTTTCGCATGGTGAAATGAGTGATCCCAACCAGCAATCATGAAATGACTAGAATAACATAACACTGTGTTAGTTAGATTTGGTTCCATGACATCATTTAGGACAAACTAAGCAAACACTGCAAGGACAGTAGTTCTTGGATTAGTCATGTGGGTAACTCCAGCCAATTAGAGAGTTTGTAGTAAACTTTGTGATGACAAATTGCTCCATAGCCAATAAAATTAGGCTGTACATCAATGTGACTGCGGGCAAACAAAGCCAATTCTGGATGAGGTCAGTGCTTCCTGAACATGTTCAAAGCTGTCACCAAAATTGCCTAAAGTGATGGGTTTTTTTTTAATGATACTGAAATTAACTATGCAAAAGTGAGACATTTCAGGTCAACCAAAATGAAAGGAGTTACTAATTTTTAAAAGGGATTTCTTTTTTTCTTAGCTTATCCATATATTGAGTAAAAATTTGGTGCCTGAAAATGACATCTGATCCTCACTGAACTCCTGAGCTTCTGCTTTGCAAATTCCAGTTGTCAAGAACAATTTTAACCCTTTTCTCTAAACTAAGTGGCATTAGTTGATGTTGAAGCTATACGTCCACTGACCATAATATTATTTTCATCTGTTGAATGAGATTTTTTTCTCTTGTTTGTAAAATTATTAAAGCCATATGCATTCTTATCCTCCTTGGAATTTTCCAACATTGCTGTGCCGAAAGGTTAGCCAGGGGTTACAGCCTGACATTTTATACAAATGTTGAAGCAAATAGCCTAGCTTACCATCTGCCTTGTAAAGTAGGGTGCAAAAAGTGGGCAAAATAAGCAGAAGGGGGGGGAGGATAGAAGGGGAGAAACTGCTTTCTCCCTCCTCAATGCATGGGTCTCCAAAGCTACACATAGAAACCAGGTCAGCTATCTGCAATTTTTTAATTTGTGTCCCTTTGCTTTTCCTATAGAGATTACTGCAGCAATTGAAGAAAAATATATACAGATATAAATACACCATTGAAAAGCAATAGAACTGAAGCAGCACATCACAGTCTGTAGGAATAACTTTCCTGCTATGATCTGGACCCTTCCCATTCTGCAGGGGTTATCAGAAGTCTAGTGTACACTTTGTGCATAAGGCAAAAGCTGATCAGTAATACAGCATGACTTTAAAGCAAAAATTCACGATCAAAGTCAATAAGGCTTTAACCCCATGCACACTTACTTGGGAGTATGTTCAACTGTACTCACTTTCAGCTGAGAATACAAACATTTGGCTGTGCTTATGCACTTAAAAAAATCATAGAAATAGCTGAGTTATCCATATACAGACAGAGACTTCTGTGGACAAGTCAGCTGTGGCATGCATACGCAAGGCTACTACAGTGGAGCTAGTCAGCAGCCTTTGGCAATTTGGCAATTACAGTCATTCAGATTCCTATATGACAGACTCCATGAGCACAGCAGCCATCGCATACTGGTTTCCGTTTTGCACAGGATTCCCCAACAGGGATGATTTGGGGTGTATTTTAAATCAGAAATGGTTTAATATACTAATATATAATGTATCCATCTAGAATGTTCATTAAGAATTATTCATGAGACTAGGAGAGCTTGCTTTAGACTTTTGCTGTCCAGAAATACAATATGACTTCCCTCTTAAGGAGCTTACAATGGGATTTATACAAGCACTCCACTCCTAATTAAGTTAAACGTAAAACTGGTAGTAGATTTTGGCAGTACTAATTGGTGGCTTTAAGAAGAGTGGGGAAATAAAAAGCAGACTTTAACACTGCTGTTCCATTATTGGTCTGCTTCAGAATTATCCCACTGAATTGTCTGAAATTGAATGTTTGTTAGTAAAGGAATAAATTAGAAAGAAAAGTCGGGATGGTCAAAGTAAAAAGATATTACCCAAACATTTAATTATTTAGGACATGCTTGTGAAATTATTTAACTAGATGACTGAAAGACCCAGAGGAGGGAAATAAGCCAAATTAGGCTCCTGGCCTTTATAAAACTTCCTTGTACTGTTGGTTCTTCTAGCTCATCGTCATCCACTCCAACTCCAAGCAGCTTTCCAGAGCTCCAGGCAGTGTAAGATCTTTCATTCTTTCTAACATACCAGCAGTCGTACCTGGGACCTTATGTATATACATATATTTTTATCTATATTTTATCGTGCTAGCAGATAACCATAGCCCCTCCCCTAATAATATTCTGGATTTGTTCCTGGTGAAGAGATTAATTCAGCCTCAATTTAGCCATCTGGATTTTCATAAATTACAGAGCTTTCTTCATGTAGCATACTTACTTCTCTTTAGTGTATAACAGCTTTATGAAAAGGGTACTGTTGGTTTCAGGTTCTTTATTTCAAATTTGTAAAGAGAGATAGTTTTACAAGATTCTGAATCTGATCTCTAATATCTGATTTGCAGTCCAGCCAATTCAAGGTCCATTGAAGTCTTTTGTGGCTAATTTTGATTGAAGTTTATTGCATGGCAACTCAGCTCGGCTGAAAGTCAAATGGTCTAGATACAGCAAGACTCTTCAATCAAAAGCCTTCCTTATTTGTTGTGTTCAGCAATCTGGAGGTTGTTGCTTGTAAGCACAATTCTCACTTAATTTTTAAATAATTTGCTTAAAATTCAACCACAGAATCCTTTTTTTATAGTCACTGCACATTTAAAATTTGCTTTACTTTTTAGCAGCTTACCAAGACATTTAACGCAACACACGTATGCACGCACATATGCATACTTAGAACCACAATTAACTATTACAGGTGTGTTCTTGCAGTCACCTGTGATATTTAACTTTTTATAAGCACAGAATAATAAATATCTATCAGTCAATGTTCCTCACAAGCCATCCAATCCTGCTGGACTAGCCATGTGTACTTTTCTCAAGTGTCTTTCATTTATGCTGTTACCTTCTCCCACCCAGGGATAGCTAAATGGCATTTGATGGCCAGCATGGATCCATGCAAAGATAACTGTGCATCAGAACTAAGCAAAGTGGGCCCTGACCTGGATAGCCCAGGCAAGCCTGATCTCGTCAGATCTCAGAAGCTAAGCAGAGCTGACAACCCTGGCAAGTACTTGGAAGAGCAACCTCCAAGGAATACCAGGGCTGGGATGCAGAGGTAGACTATCAAGCCGCCTCTCTAAAATGTCCTATCTAGGAGTTGCCAGAAGTCACCATGACTTCCAAGTTCACAAGCACATACACATACATACACACAAAATATTCACCAAAAAATAGTGATTTTTTTTTTAAAGAATTGAGCAAAGTGGGGTCATTTCACATGTATTTCACAGCCACTAATCCAGGTTTGCCATCAAAGATGCACACAGCAGGGGATCTTAACCAGTTTTTTTTTTCCTGTGACTTACTGGTACACATGTTTATATACATTTTGATACATTTATGCTTTCCCTTTGTTAGGTAAGAGTTTAACTGTATACCTTAAAAATATAATGTGTGAACTCAGACCCAATTCAGAGCACACTTTAGAACTCTGAAATCATAGAACAGCTGGAAATGTCATGCCAAAAGCAGTGAAAATCCAAGACCTGTGTTGCTTTCTACATGGCAAGTCCATTGACTTTTGCCATTCAAAGCAGATACACAGTTTAAATATGTGGTCAAGCAAGTGTTGGTTCCTCATTTCTTTTACAAAGCTTCCACA
Organism: Gekko gecko; assembly: GCA_029375565.1. NCBI lineage: Eukaryota > Metazoa > Chordata > Lepidosauria > Squamata > Gekkonidae > Gekko > Gekko gecko. Next base: position 116,902,552 of record JAPDNY010000007.1, read on the forward strand.
GACTAAACCAGATGTGAGGCAGGAGATATGTGACCAGACAGTTTTAAAAAACTAAAGCAGCATTCGAGACCAAAAATAGCTTGGGAGGGGTTAGATTAAGGGGATCATTTTGGGGAATGCATGAGGTATAAGAAATGAATGTAACTCCTCTTTCTCCAGGAATATTGTTCTGATAAAATTCAAAATTCACTGATACAGTTTTAAAATCTTTTTAAAAAATTGATCATGAATTTTGTACAATATGTCTTGTTTGGTGCTGATTCTTTAGTGGGTATTCTTGGAAAAATAGACTTGCCTGAAGCTCTAATGATTGCTGGAAATAAATGGGAAGCTTTCAGAGTAAAGCAGTTCAATTCTCCACAAGATTGCTTGCTGCCATCTTGCAAGAATGCCCACAGATCTCCATGAATTATCTCTTATTAAATTTAATATAATTTATAATATAAATCATATATAAATGAAGTTATTCTAAAATATAGTGAAGCACCCCCAATCATATGCCCACATAATATTGTAGTTGTGTAATATAAATTCATCAGTTACAAATTATAATACTCTTGCTAGCCAATGGACCTAACATATATTTCTGTTTTACTTTTTGCCTAATGAAAGCAATGCAATAGAAAGGTTTTAGGGATTAGGTGACAAAATTGAAGATTTGACTGGTGCATAGCTGTGCTGTTTTTGGGATGGTGCTGTGCAGAGTATTACCTGTCTCCATGCCTGTCTGCTCCACCCCATTCATCTATTATGCTTGTAACTGAAGATACATTATAAAACCGCCAGAAGTTTCCAAGGCTCTTCCATCACAACAAAGCTGTTATTACAAGGTTGTTCTGAAACTAATTTCAAGAAATGGAGATCACGAAACTGTTAGAACCCTCCCCCCCAAAAAAAGTGGAGGGAAAAACACTATCAGAAACTTTCGTGTTAATGGGAGAAATAGTAATTCATGGAGAAAAGAGTAAGAGAAAGATTTAAACTGCAACCAAAGCAATGCAAACTTTTGTAAAATACTGTTATACATCCCTAATGGGAAGGGGAGTGCAAGGTATGTTCCTTAGAGAATGCGATAGACAGATAGATATCTTTTAAATAACATCTAGCCAACTAAGGATGAAATGAATGTTGAATTAGGATCAGAAAGACCTGGGCTGAAATTTCCATTCAACCATGAGCATCACTTTGGTGACTTTGGGATAATCACTTACCTGCTTTCACAGGAAGGTTGTGGGGATAAAATGGGCAGATATGTGCTACAAAAGAGCGGTAAGATAAAAAGGCATAAATAGATCATCATCTATTAGTTTTTTGCTTTGCAAATCTAATTATCCAAATTTAGTCCCTCTCCCTGTTGTAACTAATACAATGAATTTTCTCTTCACCACAAGCCAAATTCCAGTCTCTAATTTTCCATTCAGTTTAATCATACCTACTTTGTCTTTTATTATGCTATGATCCTTTTGGTACTTAAGAGTTACTTGTCTGTAAACAGACCTGTTTCCATTTTTACTGAAATTAATTTTGTTTTTGAAGCCAAGATCAACCTTCTCCAACTTATATTATGCAACTTTCTTGGCAGTTCATTATTTTGATGGTAAAAGAAACAGCAATTGAGAATCTGCTTTTCAAGGTTTCCTTTTGATCAAATTTGCCAGTCACCCATAAACACCTTTGCTGTACAGCATCCAAAAATATTGATGGGGAACTATGGAAACTTTAGTACAGTAACTCTCACAAGATAGACTGAGAAATAGCTGTGAGCTGGGGGAACAGAGGCGCCTGTTTGGTAAATAGTGCAATAAAGACAGTGACAGTTTCTGCCATTATGCTGAATATATTGGTAACTACAGTAATATTGACACATGCTCCATAGTGCTGAACATGTGTTCATATTCAAAATCCAAAACCCACTAATCCCTCGAGTTTCATTCTGTAGTTGCAAATGAACTATGAGAGCAAACCTAAAGAGATTATTCAAAATCATATTCTGGTCTGCTTACTCCCATGAAAATGTTTTTAGGATTGCAATCTAGGCTGCTTGTTTTTGATCTTACTTACCTCTGGATCTATTTGGTTTTTCAAGACCTGGCAGTCTATTGGAAATGGGCATACCGTCAAAATGAGTGTCTCAAAGGCAAAATACAAAAACTTGGAGAACCTTTTGGAATACAGTTTTAGACTTAAATTGGGAAACCTAGCTTCATGAGAGTGTTTCATTGTAACCTTCCTCATAGAGTTACTCTAGGGATACAGGTTGCGGAACAGTATTGTAATCTCCTTGAAAGGGGAGGTAGAACAAAAACATAGCTAATAAATAAATAGCACTAGACCTGCATACATGAGCATTTAATCTGTGCCTTTCATACTTCAGCAGCCCTCATACTACATTCCTAAATCACTATTCGCATTTCCTGAACTTTCAAAGCAGTTTATGCAAAGGAAACATTACTTAATAAACCCTGATACTACTATGAAGATCAAAGGACTAGGACCATTGGTCTATGAAGGCCAATATTGTTCCCTGTGACTGGCTCTGGCTCCCCAGGATCTCAGACAAAGGTAATAAAAACAAATAGTTGGGATAGGAATCTCACAGGAGGAAAAGAAGGAATCAAAAAGTGGAATGTACTTTATATGCTCTTCCAAAGAACATCCATGAATTTAGTTTCCAATTGCATGGTAGATTTTATGGACTTGATTCTACCCGTCAAATGAAGCTGCTATATAGTGGCCTGTAACTAACCACACAGTTCTGGTGATGGAGTGCAATTTCTGTTTGCAGAGGAGGGATGGCAATTTCCATCAACCCCCCACTCTGTCTTCAGATTTATTCCCTATGCTGTTACTGAGGGTCCAACTGACTCACAAGAATAAAATTTTGCAGGGGCTCAGTAGGCTGAAGCAGGAGGGAGAAGTCGTGTTCTGCAAAGTACACAGATGGTTGATCCATTGGTATATCAAGGGCATTCTTGTTTTTTTTCTGGCTGAAACCAGCTTTACAGGGTGTCAGGCAGAGGCCGTTCATTTCACACACTACCTCATCTTTTTAACTGGAGATGCCAGGGATTAAATTTGGAAACGTCTGCACATAAAGCAGATTCTTTATCACTGAACCATGCCTCATATCATGGTCAGTTGAATGTAGATAATACCACATGCAGAAGATGTTCTTTCTCTGGAAGAAGACCTCTTGTGCTGGAAGAAGGAAGCCTTTTTCTTCCTCTGAAAGGACACACTTAGATGAGCAGAATAATAGGATCACAAATTATGCGGCACTTCCCACGAATCAACAGAACTTGCATAATAGCCTATGTTCTATTGATTTTAATGAGACCTATGTTGTTGCACCCTGATTTGGATGGCCCAGGCTAGCCTGATCCCATCAGATCTCAGCAGCTAAGCAGGGTAGGCCCTGATTAGTACTTGGATGGGAGATGATTGAGGAGTGCAGGGCTGCTACACATAGGCAGGTGACAGCAAAACTACCTCTGTTCATCTCTTGCCTTGAAAACCCTACAGAGTTGCTATAAGTCATTTGTAACTTGATGGCACTTTCTACCACCACCATATTGTTACAGTTCCCACTGAATTCCATTACCCACATATGTAAAGAAGGAGAAGAAGAGATTGGATTTATACCCCACCCTTCACTACCCAAAGGTGTCTCAGAGTGGCTTACAATCTCCTTTCCCTTCCCCTCCCCACAACAGACACCCTGTGAGGTAGGTGGGGCTGAGAGACCTCTTGACAGAAACTGCTCTTTTTCTAGAACAGCTCTTATCAGAACTATGGCTTGCCCAAAGTCATCCAGCCAGGTGCAAGTGGAGGAGTGGGGAATCAAACCCGGTTTTCCCAGATTAGAGTCCGTGCACTTAACCATTACACCAAATTGGCTCTTCACTTTGCAGGTGGAAATGCAGGTAGGCAGACCATAAAAGCCTGGTGTACACATCAAATTACACACAGTGTTCTGGATTGGGAACATAATGTCTAAAGGATTGTTATCCATACAGAGAACTTCTAATCTTTGGTGCAATAGGGTTTTTTTTAAGCTTTATAGATGACATCATCAAAGGAATTATGAATAATTGCAGGCATATTTTGTTAAATGTTAGGCAGAACATCATACACAATTTAAACATTATTCCAAAAAATCTCATATTAAAAGAATTTGGTCTTGCCAACCTGAAATTAAGACAATGTAATGTAGCACAGAAGCAAATAAAGCAGTTTACTGTTAAGACTGAAAAGATAAGATACACTATACTTTGAAACTTAAAACGATTCCTTCCTGTGTTTATTGTGTGCTTAACACTATCCTCTGAACAGGGGAAGTTTTTAAAATATCTTTTTTTTTCCAAAAGGGGATTTAAGGAGGTCGTGGAGTAAACATAGTTCTATGGCTAATCTCAGTGAAACGACTTTCAGCAGCAGCTCTGCTGCTCCATTAAAAGGAATGGGGATTTTGCTACAGAAAGACATAGATCACACTCTTTCATATTGTTAAATGTGCTTTATGACTTTGATTCTCTAGGAACCCTTAAAATCTTTTTTTTTTTTTAATTTCATGCAACAGCCAGCCCCTGAGTTTTGCACAAGCATACAGTACATAGATTAAAATCTGGTTTGCCTTATTCACATGAATTGCCTGAGGATAGCAGAATTTCCCTGCAGAATATGAAATAATTCCTCAAATAATGAGTCTGACAAATAACCACCATTACTTGACCTTCACTTTTGAAAAGAATACTTTGTTTTCAGTGCCGCTAATCCAAGCATAATATAGATTTTTAAAAAGTAGATTTTGGCTCATTGCTATATTCTAAATTTTACAGATAAATGTTTTTGTTAAATGTACCAGCTGATTGAGATTAATCACAAATATTTAGCAGAACAAATTTTCAACACTAAAAACTTGCAATGGACATGATTCAGGGACTATTAAGTACTTTGAAAGCCCCATTGATTTCAATGGAAGAAATGTAAGCATCGGCTTTGAAATCAATAAGACTTTGAAGTGGTTAACTCTGGCTAGATCAAATGAGAAAAGTTATATTACAGTATACAAATGAACTTAGTTCTTCAAAACGCATTTGAAGAAGTACATGCGTATAATGACAATAAATAATTAAATAAGTTTTCAGGAACCTTTTGACTCATAGTAGTTTTATTTTTTATTGTACTGCTCATGCAGGTATGTTAATGTTGTAATGCAGGTTAGAAAGTTAGAAAAGGCAGCTGATTTGATAGTAAATGGTGACTTCTGCTAATGTATCTTTTCTGTTTGAATTACAGACATGGGAACAGTAAAAAACATAACCCCCCCCCCCTTTTGGCTATGCATGAAAATTACTTATTCCAACCTTTGAGGAAAAACTCAGATTTATCATAGATATATAAGGACCTTATGTAATTAGTTTGCAGTGAAATGTGAGGTGCAGAACACAGACCAAGTCAAAATTCCAACTTTGTTTAAATCATGCAAAATTGATTAAATAGCATTAATGTCCCAAAAGTACAAAAGTTTTGGACAACTGCATGAGTCATCAGTATCACTTTAGTGTTTCTGATCTTTTTATTTATCTCTTCAGTGTTTCTGATGTTCTATTTTCAGCATGCTGCAACTCATTGTGAGTCCTATGTAATTGCAGTTATTTACACCTCCAGTACAATTAGCATGATTTGCCACAAATGCCATTATAACACCTGTGGGCTTCCTAGTTAACAACTGAATGGAGCAGGGAGGTGGTCATGGACAACATATGGGCTATGAAAAGGCTACTTAATATAACCTATTATATTGGTGCACTGGTAAAACTAATTTCTATTCATTTGATAATTAGTTCAATCAATATTTATTCCTTTGTATTGAGGTACAAAAGCAGACATCCTTCAGTTTCACAGAAGACAAGGGTTGTTTTTCTGTTAGTTATTGCATCCATTAAAAGGGATAAATGATTTATTGGCATTGGAGGACTTCTACTCTTGATACGGCTTTATAACGCCAAACTGCAATCACAAAAATAATGCAAATGGTTAGTGGTCCAGTATATCAACAGAGTTTATTTTATACTTTCTCTAACAGATGCAATTCAGTATTCTAGAAGAATACTGGTATTTAATTTGTGTTTCAACATCCATGTACATTTTTCTCAGCTGACACAAGGACACACTTTAGAATGAGATGTCACCCATAAATAAACTAATAATTTCTTCTCTGCAGTTTTGTAACAATAGGAATATCCTTTAATATCTGATTTTATACATCACAGTGCAATCCTAATTTATAGTCCAATGGCACTTTTAAGACCAACAAAGGTTTATTCAAGGTATGAGCTTTCATGTGCTCATACCTTGAATAAACCTTTGTTGGTCTTAAAGGTGCCATCGGACTCTAAATTTGTTGTACTGCTTCAGGCCAACATGGCTGACCAACTGGATCTATCTTCAGTGCAATCCTAAGAATACTTTCTTAGAAATAAACCCACTGAATAGACCTGAGGAGGATTCTGGGTAGACCTGCTTAAGATAATACTTCTACAATAGTAGAAAAGAATAAGAGTCCAGTAACACCTGGACTGTTACTCTTTTCTACTGCTACAGACAGACTAACACAGCTACCCATTTTAAGCTACTTCTGCAATACAATTTACATGAACAAAGGCAGAGACTTTATGAAACAGATTCTATGAAACAGATACTACAATGGTATAGTCTCCATGTACCCTGTCCTTCTATATCAATACATTTATTTGTTACAATACCTTTACAAAAGGTTGTTCCTGATTCCAAAACACTACAATGCTTAAAAACTGAACATGGTATTCATGTGCCACTAGAAAAATACATTGGTAAGGGTATACATATAATAAAGAACTGACATGAATAAATGCACAAAAATGGTTAGAAGTACTGTTTCCATTCTCATTTCAAATTGTCATTCTCTCAATATAATATACAGACTTCTCATGTGATACTTAAAGGATAATGAATCAGAACAACATTATCAGGAATAATGCTAATCTATGAAAAGATCCACAAAAAGATGATGGGGACTTTTCAGACTTGATTTATAATGTGACTAGATATCAGTTGGTGTTATAAGAAATCATGTTTTCCAAAATGTTAACAGCCATATCATACGATGCTGCATATTCTGTAGATTTTGTAAGCATGGCAGTACAACTGGCTTATGTTTTACTTTCACTGAAGGCCTTTCATGTTAGAGTGTTGTTGTTTTTTTGTTTAATAAACCTGGAAACATCTACTGATTCAAAAAAATCCTTCCATATATTATAAAGAGCCATTTTAGAAGCCATGATTCTCTGTCATCTTAATCTTACTAAAAATGCTCATATTTATAAAAACACAAACAAGTGGCGAACAACTTGAAGTGTTGCAGCTTGAAGAATTCTGTTGCATTCTGACTCTCCTTCTACTGAAAATCCTAACAGCTTTATCATGCATGCACTGACTATTGCAAATATATTGGAAAATAATCAATTATGAGTATAAAGATTATCCCTTAGGATGGCATTCCAAAATGTTTCAATCACAGATGATCAATGATCATTAAATGAGAACATTAATTACATTAATATTATAAAATTATCTTTTGTCACATTGAGGAGAAATTGTATATGTGTATGTATTTTGAGTTATGCAATTGAGTATATTGCATGCTCTTTCATAAAGCCTTCAACATCATGCTTTGAGCCAGAGCAATTTAGTTTCCTAAACTGCTAACACTATTTATATATAAAATGCAATTTTGTACACACACACCTATCATGTTCAAAACTGTACTTTATAGACTGAATCTGAGGCTGAATGTGCTACACACAGATAATTTATTAAATGCCACTATGCTGAGATGTGTCTGTCACAATTAAAATTCATAGTTCAGCAAACTGTTTAAAATGTGTTGTTTTAGTACACAACCTTCATTGACTAATTTGTGGGCACTGATAAGGGTACTTGATGATGCATCTTAAATATAAGTTGTCCAAATTGTTACTTGCAGAAAAACCAACACAGCACAGACGGAAATGAAAACAAGTGTATGGCATATTAAGTATTCCCAAAGTAAGAAAAATCAAAATCTGTACCAGTTATACTACAGGCTCAGTGTGTGTATGTGTGTGTTTTTCATCTAAATCCTACACTCTTTTATGATGGCATATAAGGTGAAAATTTTTATTTTATCCTTGATGAACCAGTCAGTTCCTGCTGATTTTCCAGTTCCATTGTGGATTTCCACTTCTATATAGGGATTCTTCCCAGTAGCAACATCAGTTCTTTGTTTTCCAAGCAGCCCTACTCCACCTCAAACCTCAACAATTTTGCCTCTAGAGAGCTTTTTAAACCCCAAACTAAATATATAGACAGAAGACCACACAACCACAAAGCAGCTTAAATCTAGACAGGATGAAATGGACACTTATATGGTGTTCAGGTCTAAACTGACACTTGCTAAGTGCTCTCCAAAGGATTAGAGCCATCTTTTTAAAACACGCAGAAAACGCCATTTCAAGCATCTCCTATCCCCCATCCACCCTCCTGTAAAAGCGGCAGCAGAAAACTTGAAACCAAACTGCAACACAAGAGTCGACTTTCTGCTACTTTAGGGCAAGTAAGACATCCCGAGGTTAGAGTTCAGAGACCCTCGCTCACCCCGCCGGCCTTTATTGCTCTTCAAACCGGACCTCTGCTTTACACGAGGTCGGAGTAGCATTTAAAGAGACACAACTTTGGGACCAAATTATTGAACTGATCTGGTTTAAAACGTACCCAATCAGGAGTGAGGAGGTGAATGGGATACTCCCCCCCTTCTTTTAAGAAATAATGTGGGGTTTACAGTATTACTCTCTCTGTGTGTTTTTAAGCAAGCTAAATTAGACAGAGAGACATTTACAGGCTGCTCTATTATAACCGCGTGTGCAGCCTCGCAATGTTAACGTGGTTTGATTTTTCTGAAAGCCAATAGTCTATTGATCAGCCGGGCCTTCCCCCTCCTCTTTCCGTTAGGGACAAAATTGAAAAGGCAGCGCGATTAATATTCCATTAACAAACAACTCCGGTTCCCAATCGAACGGATCACTATTGCTGGAGTCCAGTCTATTAGAGGTGGGCACCGCTTTCTCCAGATGAACCCGGCGGCGTTGCAGAGAATCGTTTTAAAAATAGATCGGGGCGGTTGATTTTGCCCCACTGATGGAGCAGAAGGACAGGTCAGGGGGAAGGAGAGCCCAATTGCAGCCTGGGAAACATCTCGTGTAGCCTCTGGCTGAGCATGTTTTCTCGCAAGTAAACCTCATCGTTTAATGGCACTTCAAGAGTGTGTTTAGGTGTCAGATTTATAGGGCAACCCTGAGCAGAGTTACCCCCTTCCAACTCCACTGAAGTCAATGGGTTTAGGAGAGCGTCATTCTACTTCGGATGGCATTACTAAACCATTAGAGGAGAGGAGGCAATGAAATGTGTCGTGCTTACCTACTTATTGTATCCTTTTTATTCTCTCTTGCCAGCTTTGTGATTTCCTTTCACTATTATTCTGTGATAACTAAAAACTCAACAACTACTTCTAAAAGCAAGTGCCCCGGCACATCTTCGTGTATTTCGGTTCCTAGATTATGGACGGCTGATGACTAGACCCAGCCACCGTGCAAGTGGAAATCTAGGCGTATACAGATAGTAGAGAGACCACACTGGACTAAGCAAAGCTACCTTCGGTGCCTAATCCGACCTATGAACTGCTTAGGCATGCTGTGGTTAACAAAATACACACGGCGAAATCGGAAGTGTTGAGTGGGCCACAGTTGACTTTCACTTAGTGACTTTCTAGGTTACCATTCTTATGAAGAGGGAAGGGAGTGGACGCAAATGTTTGGCAATTGGCAAATTTTGCAAGGAGTTGTAATAGGAACCATCTCTGGCCCTATTCTTTTGCATGACTGTCTTATTTGAAGCTGGAACCCTAACATTTTCCTAGGAGTAAGCCCTGTTGGAGAGACTAGACTACGATTCGGATTAGACCTGTTTGAGACTGGTCTCTTAAACGCATAAGAAACTGAATCTAAGGCCCACTGAAACTGGAGATCGGACTTTTGGCGCTGGCGGAGTTCCTCCCACGTCTCCTTCCCTTACACCCCCATGGAGTGGAGGACGAGGGTGGAGAAAGGGCAGGAGAGAGGTAGAAACTCATTCAAGACTTCATCCCTTTTCTCCTGGCCTGATTTCATCTTCGGTCAAAACAAGACACTTAAAATCCCAAACAGGGGAAAAGGAGAAAACAAGTGCTGCCTTCCTGTTCTCTGATTGCCTGTCCCACTCCCCGACCCCGTCGAACTTTACACCGAAACCGGCCTCGGGGGGAAGCAGCGCGGGCGCGGGGGGGGGGGCACCCATCCAGAGTTCGCTTCACAAGGCTTCTCGGGAGGATAAACAAGACAAGGAGGGGTTGGTGATATGTTATAATCCATCAGGTATAACAACCCGAAATTCACCTGGGGTGCCTGCCTGTTCCGGTGATCCTAGAGATATTTCCTCGGAGGTCCCGCAGAAACGAAGGCTTATTTCTGGGGCATTATTGCTTGCGGTTGCAGTCATCCTACCAGGCACACGCACTGATACCCAAAAGAAGGCTCAGTCTGGAGCCATTAACACTCAGGAGAGCTTTAGCACTAATTTCAAAAAGATGTGGATTCCATCTTTCGGGGTGGAGGAGGGGTGACATAAAAGATATGGGAGGGGCGTACTCATTTGGTAGAGGATCTATCACGATTTTTTCCCGTCTCTCTGTCCCAAGGAATTAGATTAGAATAAGTCACTGAGAGTCTATAATGGGGAAACCACCTGTTTTTTTTTAAAAAAACGCACTGTTCTCCCGCCGCCCGCCCCCCCCCCCCCCAAGCGGACACACAATTTAACTTTGTTTTGTAGCCTCTTTTCCCTTGACGCGACTTTTAAGTCCCGTTTCACATCGACTAGAGGTAGGAAGTCATTTTTCTCAAGCTGACCGTACGGACAAGCGGCTCCCTCTGTTTCCCTCCGTGCGTTAAGAAGGGATCGCGCCGTAAACTTCGCTCGGCCTGTCAAGCGCCCGGGGCTGGGGGTCCTGCCCAGGCCCCTGGGCTTGTTTTCTCAGCCGAAGGAAGTGGGTCAGTGGAACGCACACGACAAGCCCCGACTCCAGCACCGAAGAGTCGTGTCAGCGATTTGGTTTAAAGCCGAGCTCTCCCAGCTGGGTTGTGAGTCAAATTGACCCTGGCCATCCTCGCAACCACGGCTGCAACACATCCTCATGCCGGTTCAGTCCCTTTTGGGTGCCCTGACAGCACCAGTACTGGACAAGCAGTCAATTTCCTGACTACTCGGAAGTAAGAATATCTGCGGTTCAATGGCCTTTATTTCCACGCATGTTGACAACGGTAGCCTTAAACATATCCAGCCCCCAGCGGGCCATTTCCCGTTACTTAAAAGGGCACTAATACTCGACAAGCCACCCCCAGGCTGTTAGCAATGCCCTTCACAAAGATCAGGTTTCTTACCCACGTGAAACAAATAACAAGCTTCAAAACTGGGGGCTCCCCAACAAACCCGACAGCCTTGCAAGGATGAGGCAACCGTGTACGGCTTTCAAGACTAATCAATTTTTATTCCAGTATAAACTTTCTGTGGACCAGAGCCCACTTCTTCAGATGGAATGTAGGGAGGAGGTATGAAACCCAAAGAGCAAGGTCAAGGAGCCAGGAAATGCAGAAGGTGAAATGTAAGTTATATGCAACCATGCACAGGTCAGAGTAAGCAAGAATAACACAGAAAGTTGTCTCTGGTTATGGCGAATCAGTTCATGGGGTGGAGGGCTTCCAAGTTCTGCTAAGGCTTATAGGTGGCATTTGCCCTAGGACCAAGAATGATGCCCTCCTCCTTGGCTGTGCCTTACAGTTCACGCATGCTCATTTACATTGCTCACTTTTGTTCATTAGTCAGCAATTTCTTCAAGCCACCTTCGGACATCTCATTAAACAGGGTTTTTTTTCCCTCCCCACCAAACACAGTCAGATGCAGTGATTTGTCCATGAAGTTACTCAGAAGTAAGCCCTATTGCCATCCATGGGACTCACTCGGCAGTAATGTTTTCTGCAACTCAAGCCTAAATATGTTTACTCAGAAGTAAGTCCAAGATCAACAAACACACGTTTTTATGTGAACAAGCCCCACGACACGCAGTGAGACTTCCCTCCGACTAAACAAGCCTAATGATGGAGCTGTTAGTGCTACCGCGCTTCTTTGACCCTCCCCGACGGTTCTCATCAGGGAACCTGTTTCTTCCGCCTGGAGGTAACCGCGCGGGGGAGCGGGTTGCTCTCGATGGCCTGGTGACCCATTCCAGTCAGTGTCGCTGAATTTCCGGTTCGGGCAGACCACAGCAGCCAGAAGCCAACGGACTGTTGCAGCTGAGTCTCTATTTAGCATGGCATGTCTCGCCATGTTCAGGGTACCCTTGCCTAGCTGCTGAGTGACCACTGCCCGTCTCTGCATATCGGACTCAGGCGGTTTCCAGGTCAGAAGGCATCATCTGCAGGCAGGTACTCTCTTCATTTAGATTTTTTTTTAAATTTAATTGCAACCTGATGTGGTCCCTTGATGTGGGCGGGACTGATCTGGTTCCTCCCTTATCCGCTGACAGACTCTTCACAGCATCCCCACAGGTGACCCGCTCGGCCTGACCCCCCAGCGCCCGCAGGATCACCCTTTCCCTACTCAGTGCACCGGCTGGCTCAGAGCTCCCGAGCATCCCGGGGCTCCAGTTCTCCACAAATCGCTGCATCTTTCCGCCCCTGGGTAGAAAGCCCCCTCTCGCCCTCCTCAAGCCCTCCTAACAACCATCCCACCACAAATCCTCTTCCCCCTCAACACACCCTGCTCCCTTTCCTCCTGCCTCCCACAGGAACTGCGTCTCTCACCCGCACCTTCTCCCCTCTAGGATGGCCACCACAAGCCTGCCCCATCCGTCTCCTCACAGATCAACAAACTGGACTACATCTGGCGCCCCCCCCCCCCGAAGTCCACCGTCTGGTGTCTGTTTTCCTACCATTGCCTTGCGCAACACCTGCCGCTTCCCTTCCGTTCAGAGGAACCTGTCAGCCAAAACTCCCCTCCCCTTTGCCTTCCCCGCCTCTTACTTTACTGAGAACAGAGCTAGCAGAGAAGAAGAGTGTGTATACACACATATACACATGTGTAGCCGTGTTAGTCTGACGCAACAGAACAAAGTTTGTTGGCCTTAAAGGTGCCATTGGACTCAAGCAGAGAAGAAAGTTTTCTTAGTTAATACCTCACCAATAACAAGCGCACGCCTTGGATTTTTAAACATGGTTCAACCCATAAGCTAACTATGCGGGTTTACAGATCCCGAGTTGTAGTTTTGGGGACCTGCCTTCCAGGCGTGATTGGAGAATCACTGACAGTTGTTAAAGTTGGGTTGTTTACGTGGGTAAGCACTGCAGCTTTCGAATGCACGGCGGGATTCCCCCCCCATGGAAGCAAACTTTGCCAGCGGGGCTGCCAGTGTTTAAACCTGAGCTCAGCTCGGAGTCGGCTGAATGCTGGGAAGAAAATAAGAGTGAGGAATGACCATCGAGAAGGCTTGGGCTGAGGTCAACCCACCGGCTGGCGTTTAGCCAGCGGGGTCAGCAGTCAACGAGGAAGTCTTTTGGGAGGCCTGGAACTTCAGCGCGACAGGTTTGAAAAGTAAGAGGACTTTTCAGGCAGGAAATGCTGCAGGCATGGTTATTCCCGTGCAAATCGGAATGAGGCCTCTTTGGACTTGTTTCCAGGCGCTGCTGCTCTGAGTGTAAACACTCAAGTACAGCGAAGTACTAGGGCTTAACAACCGGCGGAATCATCCTACTGGCTGTTGAAAAGTTGTGTCTATGGGAATCTGTTTGGGAGATGGAGGTGGGAAAGGGAGAAGGCATTGGCACAGGGCAGGAGAAAGAAGGGAGGAGCGTTTTGGGGTTGACTGAGACTGGCCAAAGCTTCTAGGAATATGTACAGAGTTTTCCATGAATAAAAGGAGTCCGCTCAAAGGTGAGCCAGAGGTTGTTTGCCTTCCCCTAGGACCGACCAGCTGAGACCTTGTCAGGCCTGGAGGGGACAGGATACTCGGCTGTAGGCAGCTGTCCACCAACCACTTCAAGCATCTCCTTCAGCCCACCTTCCCCCACTTTATCTACCCCTCCCTTGGGATAAAATCAGAGTGCTCGTGGTAAGTTGCACGGAGGAGGGCCGACGGTGTACGGGGCCATACGACTGAACTCATGTATAAGTGTATCTGTCCAAAGATCGAATTCGAGCTCAAGATGGCCAAGGAGAGTTACCTGTCCGTGGGGACCACCTGCGCACACGGGTTAATAAAACACACTTTCCAACTGCGCAGAGCGCTCTCTCGAGCCCCCAACTCCCACACAAAGGAATCTCCGGCGCTGTTTGGGATCTCCGGCTGTAGGTGACGTCAATGGGACTTGTGTCCCGTCCCCCCCTCCGCATTAAGGCTAGGAAGGATCGCCGCCTGGCATAAACCTGGGGGCTTGGGAGCCGGATGAAATTTCTGGCGCTTCCCCTCTCCTGCTGGCCAGCATCCCTTTAAACAGCGCTCCAACAAAGCAGAAATGCTGCTTTTCCTCTCGAGGATTGACTAGGCACCTTCCCATTCCTCCCCCCCCCCCGCGAAAGTTCCCAGCCCTGAGCCAATGGCCACCTGCTTAGGACACCTGGCTGTGGGCGCCCACCCGGGGAAGACTTCGAGCGCAGTCGCCGGCCTTTCCACCACCACGCACCTCTCCCTCCCTCCTTGCCTTGCATGGGCTGTCGGGCTCAAGTTTCTCGTTCGGATCTCCTACAACAGAGTACCACTGCTTGCTCCGAAGTCATGACGGCCCAGCTCTTGAGTTAACTGCAATGAAACTTTTACAAGGGGAAGGATGCCCTGCTCGGGCCACTGCCTGTACAGACCTCATTCGCTGTAACCGGGGTGGGGGGAGAGATGAAGGAGCCAGCAACAGTCCAAACACAAAGTGGAGAACTTTGTAAACCAGCTTAGAAAGCATTCATTTCTTGTCCATCCTGGATACTCTCCAAAAACAACGCCTCGTGCGCAGCGAGCAGTTCCCTCAGGCTGCCCCTTTGGGTCCCCTTAAAGCACCCTCCTCTATCCTCCTCCCCCTTTCTCCCCCTCTCTTACCTCGCATGATGTTGGCGGTTCCCTGCTCAGCGCAGTCATGTAGCTACCCGCTTAAAATCCCCTTCTCAGCAAGAGCGAAGACTGCGGCTGGAGCTCGTCAGTTCTGCTGGGAAAATCATTCCTCCAAAGGTGTTTTTTCGTTCTTGTCTCTTTTTCTTGTCTCTTTTTCTTTCTCACGCGCAAATTCTTATGGGGAGGGGAAGGGCTGGGGGAAAAAATGTCTTTTCGGGCTTGTTTGAATTGTGCGTCCTTGCCTGCCCTCCTCCTCGCCTCTGCGCGTCTCTCTCTCTCAGCTTTAAAGTAGCACCAACCGACTCCCAAAGATTTCTTTTGTGATCACTTGAACGGAGAAGCCGCCGTGGCAGCCGCAGCAGGGGGAAGAGAAGGGGGGCGGGCGGTTGTTGTTGTTTTGTTAGTTACAAAGACAAAAATAATACGGGAAGGAGGAGAGTGGAGGGGACTTTCTTTTTTTCTGTATTAGAAAAAGCAAGCCGGCAGAAAAGACGGGCTGCGTAGATGGCCGAGCATGTGCGTTTTCACATGACATCTGTGCCCGCTGGAGCAGATTCCCCGATGCAAATGTGGACCGCTCAGTTTTACAGAGACACGCAGAAAACAAGAGAGGCTGGCGAGGGAAAGCAGCAAAGAGGCTTATAGCCGAGGGCGGGCTGCGCCGGATACTTCAGGCTCCTCCCGCTGTCAGCGCCGCAGCCAATCCCAAGCCGTTCGAGGTGGGAGCCTGGTGGAGGGGGAGCCCCGGCCTGTCGGCTGTCTGATGCGGTGGGGGAGGGAGGGGGAGGGGGAGGGGAGGGGAGATCACAGACGCCGGGGGAGACACAGACAGGGGGCGGAGCCAAGGCGAAGAAGGCGAAACACAACTGAGGCATCCGTGCGCCAGCAGCCACCCTTCTCGCCATCCCCCCGCCCCAGCCGCTCGGACGGGATCCAGTTGCTTCGGCCCTTGGTTTTCCCTCCTTTCTGGGTGATGGGAAGGCGTCCCACGTCGCACTGTTCTCAGTACTGGTCATCTTTCGCCTTAAAACACAGAGAAGGAACTAAACGCTTCCTTTTCTCAAATAACACAACCAGAATAAAGGACACACATGTAAATTACTGTGCACAAGTGGGTCTAAATTATTACCTCAGAAAATCCATTTCCCCCTACCACTTAATATCAACTACTCCGGTGAGCTGCTTTCCGCTATTTGGTGCACTGGCTTGTAGAGAAGGGAAGAACCGATAGAATGGACCCTTATTTCCATGCCAGAGAGTTACTGGGCATAAATTAACAGATTATTGCTAAAAGATACAGAATGTAGGGGGGAAATGGTTGCAATGTGAGATTTGAACAGCGGGGTAACTGGAATCCAGTTAATGACCAGAGGTTTTTCTTGTTTGAAAATTGCAGATAAACCAACACTCTTCAAGAAAACATTTTATTTGTGAAAGATACATCTGTCTTAAACTATCTGTTCTACACACTAAAGAGGATTTGGTGTTCAAAAGGGGTCTTTTTATTTTTTGAAGGACAGGCAGCGCTGACAGTACAGAGATTATGCAGAGCAAATATGCAAATGACTGTACTAGTAGAGAGAAGAGGATTGGTTGGTGATGGTTGCTGATCTCACAAAGGCACAGGAACCAGCATAAACAAGCAGTACTGCTGGGGTTTAAGTCCTCTGTAGTTCTTATGGGGAAGAGGAACTGGAAACCTGAAAGGCCACAGATGGATCACACCAAGGTGGTTTAACTTCCTCTTCCTTTGAGCTTCAGGTGGCATCTCTCTGAGTCCAGCCCAGACCAGAAAACCAGTCTGAAAGGTGAACAGATAGAACTTGAATCAATATCAACTTTAATATTAATCATTATATAGAGACTTTTCAATTTTGCTTGTGTTTGTAATATTTTGTCACTTGCCCCACATCTTCAACATGGGCCAGGCTACCAAATAAATCCATACATAAATAAATAATCCAATATTATTTATATGAAGATTGGGATAACTCTGAATGCTAATGCGTTACTCCTGCTCTAACAAGACACAATTTAAAAACAATTCAGAGAGGTACTAGCAGATCTCTTTCTCTCTGTTCTTGTGGGGGAGGCACCTGGGTGCTTCGTGGTCTCTTTGGGCAGGGTTAAGGGATAAGGTGCTGCAGACTCATAGGCCTGAGGGAAAGAGTGTGGATCAGGAAAGGGATTAAGAGTTATCACAGTTTCAATGGGACCCCACAAGTTTAAGGTATCAGGAATGGAGTTAATAGTTATATAGTAACAGACAATCCCCATTTTTCTATTTTTTTTAAAAAAAGTGTTCAAACTTTTCTGGAAGTTTCACCCTTCAGTATGGCATTCCCAGACAGTAGGGATTGATTACTTCAGCGGCGTTTCATTTCTGGGACTGAGATCAATGGCATTGAAAATATTTTCTTGTACTGTTCTATCCCGCCCCCTTTCTAAAATGCAATTTGCTACTATTTGTTGGCATTGTTGGTCGCTACTCATCTTCAAAATTGCCTCCTGGGTAAGTTCAGTCACTACCCATCTTCAAAACTGCCTCCTGGATAAGGTGGGGTTCTTTACCTACCTTGAAAATCAGTTTGATGTAGTGGTTAGGAGCACAGAATCTAATCTGGGAGAACCAGGTTTGATTCCCCACATTTCCATATGCAGCTGCTGGTGTGACCTTGGGTCAGTTACAAGTTCTCTCAGGAACAGTTCTCCAGAGAGCTCTCTCAGCCCCACCTACCTCACAGGGTGTCTGTTGTGGGGAGGGGAAGGGAAAGGAGATTGTAAGCCACTCTGAGACTCCCTTGGGTAGTGAAAGGTGGGGTATAAATACAATCTCCTCCTCCTCCTCCTTTTTCTTCTCAGGGTTCCAGTTTTTTGGGAGAAAAACAGGTTTGTATTTTGGGTCAGATCTAGAATTCTAGGTTCAGTATTATTTGTATTTGTACCCATTGTTATGTAATCAGTCATGTATTTCTAAGTTCTCAGTCTATCCTCTTCACTTTTGCATGCTTTTTGCCCCCCCCCCGGTCTTTGGAGCACTAAAAAAATGAAGCAAAAAAGACAGAAATTGGAGGCAGGAATATAGAACTTGGGAACCTGCAGCCTAAAGCAACCTCATTCCCATCCATTGCATCTAGGATCTGGCCTCCCAGTCCCTGACTGCGTAGTCACTGTGACAATGGTTGTCCAGTGTTGTTGTCTGCTTTCAACCTTTCCCCAAAGCCTGAAAATATCATTAAATGTACTTTTTAAAAAAGAAAAAAGTCTGCTACTGAATAAAGATTGCACATTAAGAAAATGTGTCTGAACTTGTCCATTTTGCATAATGAGATCCAAATCCAGAAACGCTTGCCCCTCTCGGTCTTCTGATTTGTACTGAAGGGGCTGTGGAGACTGAATGGGGCAAGCAAGACCTTAACACAGAAATGTGATGCACTTAAGCACTGCATTGGAAGTGATACACTTTTTAGAGTATTGGCCTAATTATTCATTAGCATTCACTAACCTGCATGCTAAAAAAATATGAAGGCTAGCTTAACAAAGACCTGTCTTCTTCCATGCTAGTTTCATATGGCTTTATTCCCATTATAGCTCTACAATGTACATATAATGTTATTGGATTATTTATGTACTGTCAGCTTTTCAGAATTAAGAGAAGTATCAGTGTACCTTTTGCTTGAAGGAAATATTGATTCTATATTGTTCTATATGTTTTATCAAAAATTAATAGCATTGCTACAATTTGCTTTTAGGGCTAGACAGTTAAACTTTGGTGGAGGATACTCTGATGATTTCCCTGATATGGATAGCCCAGGCTCACCTGATCTTGTCAGATTCTCAGAATCTTAGCAGGCTTGGCCCTGATTAGTCCTTGAACTGGAGACCACCAGTGAAGTCTAGGTTTGCTTTGCAGAGGCAAGCAATGACAAACCACTTCTGTCCACCTTTTGCTTTGAAAACCCTATGGGGTCACTGTAAATCTGCTGTGACTTGATGGCACTAAAAATCCCCTCTCATGATATACTAAGAGCATTAACCATAAATTGAGACATGACATGAGCACAGTTGCTTTCTGAAGCCATTGGTTTCCATGGGACAAGATATGCTGGGCAAAGACTTATTAAGGCATGTGTACAGGATTTGAGCCTCTGAACCCAGTCCAGAGATAAGAGGCACAATTCCTGATACTCTGCCAGCATGTACAGGACTTTACTTCTCCCTCATCCCAGTCCAGGAATGAAAGATACCAAAATCCCATATGCTTAAACAAACCCAAGAGTATGTCTGCACACACTCTTGTTTTACCAGTAATCAGGGCCCTCACCAAGGCTTTGGAGCAGAGATCTAAACTCCTGTCTGGTCTAGAGGACTTAGCAACATCAGCTCTGTGCCAGAGCTGCAGATGACTATTTAATCTAGTTCAGGGTAGCGGCATCACCAGAGCCAGCCTAGGCATGAGATTAAGCCTTAGAACCAAGTTGCAATACAGTAAACAAGCCCAGATAATATTAATTTATATTTTATCTTTATTCAGTGCAAAGCATGCATATAACAAGAGACTAGCAAGAAGGTGAATAAAACAAATAACGCCTATGTATAGACAGCTCTAACTACACATAGAGGTATTCATAGTTACCAGTCATTCAGAGATATCAGATAATTCAATGTCCATGGTCCAGGCAATCTTGAGGGTGAACCACATGATTGCTGTGGGCAGTTAAGTCCAGCTTCTCTGCCCACTAGTAAAATTCCATGTTGCAGGTATAACATCCAAAGGGGAACTGTCTCTCAGAAAGGAGCTCTCTTTCCAAGAAAACTATCTCCCTCTTCCCATAGGATGATCACAATTCCCTCCCTTTCCTGTCATAATTGAATATGGCCATTTATCCAATCACGAGGGGATGAAGAGGTGTGCCCAAATCTTTGGGTTGACATGACAGAAACCATGTCAGAGGAACTTTGATGTGTTAATGTCTTGGGACAGCCGGGTCCCCCAGCTTAGGAAGATGCCTGCATGTCTACTCTTCCCAGCAAAGGTGTCAAAGTGCCTTGTATATGGATATCAGGCTTGGCATCTGGCATGCCATCTGTTGCAGGTGACAAAAGTCACATGGACTTCTAAGCAGCTAGGCCATTTGGCCCTTTTCCTATACAGCATGACTTTATGCAAGCAGCCCTTCTGACTCTGCCTCATGTTTCAGGTCATGCCATGCATCCAATGAAATAGGCTATTGCTTAGTTCAGTGCACCTGTGACCAGGGAGAGACTGGCAACTCACTTTACAGGGAACGTTCCTGATAGGCTGCTCCCTGGAGGGCTATTGGCAGCCTGGAACAAGCAAAGCTTGAAGTCAATACTGCAGAGACCGCTTGGCTCAGACCGGCCCTACATCACCAATGATGGGTGTCAACTCACCAGTTGCCTCTTCCTGCATCATGGTTGATGGTGCAGGAGGGAGCAGCGAGTGGGACTACTGTTGGCATCTTCGGCCAGGTCTGAGCTGAGTCATGGCCCTGCCATGATGACTTTGTAGTGCCACAGAGACCACTCAGCTTGGCTTGCTCCTGGACTGTGTGAACTACCCAGTCTGCCCCTGTCTGCGATGATCCCTGTACTTACCTCCTCTAATCAAAAACTGCAGACCAGGAAACTGGCATGAGTTAATTTCTATTGTATTTATAAAAATCTAATGCACAGGTTTCTCTCCCATTCTCCACAAGGAATCTATTAAGCTGAGACGTGGCCCAAGATCACCCTCTGATTTTCATGGCTGTCCGGGGATTTGACCCTAGGCCTCCCCAGTCCTAGTTCACCACTCCAATCACTTTGTTACAAGGTACCCATATAATGATATATGATAGCACTGTTATGATAACACTGTTACTGGTCACTGTCGTATTTAAGCACTGAACATATGAAGCTGCCGTATACTGAATCAGACCATTGGTCCATCAAGGTCAGTATTGTATACTCAGACTTTACATATTAATCTTGCTAAGGATCTTTTGTGAACATGTTGCAGAGGCTTATGAAGAAACTACAGAATACAAGTTCTCATGCGGTTAGTGTTGGAGCTCACCATCCTGTGAATGGACAGCATGCTCAAGAACATGCCTGAAGTTCCCCTGTGGTGACTTCTTGCACAGGAAGGTATGTATTTATTTACTGCATCTATTTCTGTCCCACCTTTTATAGATACAAAAATAAATAAATAATTGAAACACTAACCATCTGCAGCAAAAATTCATTTAACTGCCCGAATCATAAAGCCTTCAGCAGAATATAAAATAAATAAAGCTCAACAAACCCAGTTGAAGCGTATTTGAAAAAGGACTGCTGGAGGCTTAGCTGAAAGTGGAAGTCCTGTCCTGTCCCCCACTGGCAGGCTATCCCAAAGAACTGGGGTGCTGACTAAAGCAGGTTCTGGAAGAATGAACCTGGTTGATAGAAGAGACAGTAAGCAAAGCCTGACTGGAGGCATAATAGTTGGTACATGGGCCGTACAGGAAGAGGCAGTCCTCCAGAATGATAGGTCCCAGGTTTTGAAGAGCTTTGAAGTTAAGAACCAGAACCTTAAATTCAACCCAGAAATGAACGGGCAATGATGAACTTGCGCAAGAAGAAGGTTAATATGTTCACAGTTGTTTGCCTCAGCCAAAAAACTCACAGTCATATTTTGTACAAACTGTAGTTTGTGAGTTGTCTTTAGGGATAGGCCCATATAAAGTGCATTACAGTAGAGTTCAGCTTTGAAATTATTGTAGCATGAATTAGCATGGTCTGGTTGGCCAACTCTAGAAGGGATGACAACTCATGTAAAAGATATAAGTGATAGAAGGCAATCTTAGTAACAACTCCAACTTTTAGGCTGCAGTACTAAGACCACTTTCCTGGGAGTAAGTGCCATTCAATAAAATGAGACTTCTTAATAGACCTTTGTAGGAGTGGTTCCTTAGTGTTCTAACATTGGTATTAAAGAGAATAGGAAAAGTGAAGAATTCTACAAGTAAAATTTCATACTGTTGGCATCTCCACTAGAAACTGGAGGGAAACTGGAGTCCCCTATGGGTGCTGTTTTTCAACCAAATGGTACCAGTATTGTGCTGCCTATCCAGTAAACACCCTTCCAGTTTCAAGTGAATTGGACAAAGGGATCTAATTCTATGGGTCCCTGAAGAAGCTGCCTCCAGCCATCCCACTTGTAGGTATGCAGACAGGGAGTAAAAAACAGCCCTTGGGAGGGAAGAAGAGTGGGAGAAGGAGCCAGCCAGACTAGCAGCTCTGCCAGGCCCTTCACAAGGCTCGTGTTGGTCAATAGTCACCTTCCCCAGGCCAGGAAAGACTTGAGCTTGCTGGGAGCTGCCTTTCCTGGGCTGGGAGAGATGCCTCTCTTCCTCCTTCATCCAATTTGCCAAGAAACCCATTAAAGGGGGGACAGGACACCCTAGGCTTGAGTGAGGAAATGGCTTCAAAGACATTGGTGGAAAACTCATGCCAAGTTTGAGCTCATAAAGGTCATACACTACTAAAATTTGCCATTGTCTACACCAGGAATCTGTGAAAATTCATGGAGAAGAATAATTCTGCCCTTGTCCCAGTCTCAAGATCGGAGCTGATGAAGACCTTATACCATCTAGAACCAACTGAGGTAGGATAATATCTGCAAAATCATTCAGCCAAACTGGTCCCTTTCCTTCAAAAGCAAATAATGAATTAGAGCAACCTTGTTATTTACTGAGCTAGCACTATACAATATCGAGGTTAAAATGGGGGAGATAAGAGCCTCACCACTCTCATCCCCCATGATGGGCTGGATACCTGGCAAGTTTTGGATACCCCCATGCCCTCCTACCTGTCTCCCCCAAAGCAGCACTCCTCCTACTCTTTTATCTCCCATCATTTGTATACTGCCCTAACACCTGTTGCTCTGTAAGGAACCATTGGCCACACATAGATGCCAAATCTTAGCAATCCTAATTAATTACATCTCTCTCCTAAAATCACCCAAGTTCCTTTCCATAGTCCCATCCACCACACAACTTGGTGTCATGTCTGCTCTTTCTTGCAGTTCCTGATCAGTGCTAATCTCTTCAATCAGCAGCTTTACAAGTTGCAATTTCAGAAGACCCTCGAAAGGTTAGTTTTATGGAATGAACCCACAAACACCCATGAGGCTTGCATGCTTGATTCTCAAGTTCAGAGTGGCTTGAATGGATATGAAAGCATATAATCCCAGTGTACATGGAGAAACATAGTCTGCACTAGGGATGGGCATGAACTGGCACATGAAGTAAAATTCTTGCTTAACTTTGGCCAATTTGAGGTCTGGCTAGTGATGTTCATTGAAGCATGTACCTGTCAGAAAAAGGTCTATTTGATGTTTCTCATTGAGTCCATTGTTATGTGTTCCCTATTCGGCTTTGCGCTTGCGTAGGTATGCAGGCAGTAATGTGGGAGCTTCTTCCCTTGCCGCTTCTCCTTATCACGGTGGCCTTGAATGTAGGCTTTGGGCTATTCTTGTGTTGATGAGAATTTTCCAGTCCTGTGAATGCGAGGGGAGGGGGGAGTCGTCTCCCGCTCATGAAGTAACTCTCCCGCCGGGAGTTTCCCGCATGCGCGCTTACAGTTCATTCGCTAGTCGCTTGCATGCATCATACTATAACCCTGCTTGCTTTGCTCTTGCCCCCATTCCTGACAATGACCTTCTACTGTGGGTTTTAGCACTGTAATCCAATAAAGCCTTTCTTTTGATCAAGTATGCCTGGACCTACTTGCTTTTGAACCTGACAGAAATTGTCAGGAATCATCATTCTTTCGCCACCACCAGCTCCTGCCGTCCATCACGATGAGCGGGGCTGGGGTCGGTCCACCGGTGACTACCACACCGGTCACCACGGTTCCGGTCACCACCGTGGCAATTCCAGTGACCACCACTCCGGTTACCACCGTTCCGGTTACCACCGTTCCAGCTACCACCGCTGCTCCAGTGACTACGACTCTGGTGACCACGGCTTTGGTCCTATACTCGACGGCTGGGCCAACCACCCCTCTGTTGACCAGCATAGTGGGAGCATCGTACACCCTCCCGATCTACAGCCCCGCTGGGCCAACCCAGAGTCATGGAGGAGCGATACCTCGAACCTACTTTCTTGGTGCCCCAACTCCCTGGGACAAGGGTGTTACCTATCGTAGATCGCGGGACTGGACTAAGAATCTTTTGGATACCACCCAGACTACCTGGTCATTACCGGGGAGCCAGAGCCGGGACAGCTTACTGGATCCCCGGGGAAGTTTCGGGCTCCCCAGGGGCGGATGTCCCACGGATCTCCCAGGTCGGGGTCCAGCCCGGATGCGGACGCCCGCATGGATTCTATTCAAGATGATACCCGACGATTAATGCAGGACATGGGCAAGCTGATGCAGTCCCTGCCGCAGATGATGGACCAAGCCATCTGAGCCCACCCGTTGACTCAACCGAGACCAGCGCCAGCCCCAGTACCACCATTGCCTGCGCCTCCCCTTCCCGGTCAGCCTGTTCCGGGGCAGCCAGCACTAGCAGCACCCTTACCTGGCCTGCCGGTGCCTGGTCAGCCTCCTCCGGCTGGCCCATTGCCGGGAGGGCCCGTTCCGGGGCAACCTGGATCTGTCCAGCCTCCACCTGTTCTACCGCTGCCTCCCGCTCCTTCTCCGGTGCCCCTCCCGTTGCCCGTTCCGGTGCCTGGCATGGGTCCCGTTCCTCCAATAATTCGTCCCAAAGATATGTTGGACATTACTTTTGACGGGGACCCTGAGACTGTGTCTTTCTTTATATTACAAGTCGGGAAATTCGTACAGCAATGGGGCTATGTGTTCCCGGATGAGGAGCAACAGGTGGAATTTATTGCTTCAAGGTTTCGCAGAATTGCTACCAGCTGGTACATGGCCCTCCACGATCTGGAGGCTGCAGAGCTGGGGAATGTTGATGACTTCATGTGGGCCTTGAGGAACCGCTTCGAAGACCCGGGGGCGACTCCAAAGGCTGAAGCGTTCCTCCGCACCTTCAAACAAGGCAAACTAACAGTGAGGGAGTACTCACGGGAATTTCAACGGCACGCAGTCAAGATTCGAGACTGGACTGACCCCGTGCTGGCTCAACAATACCAGATGGGGCTAGCAGTGGATGTCCGCCACAATGTTCTCAGTTCCAAAGAGCCATGCACCCTTCAAGGTTGGATGGAGGAGGCGGAAAAAGCTGAAAGCCGACTGCGCCTCATGAAACTGGACTTGTCACTTGGGAGCAACCATCCGAGCAGCTCGGCCACCCTGACCAGAAGCAAGCCTACCTCCACCCAGGGTGGGGTGAGAGACCAACGCATGAGACAGGGCTTGTGCCTACGATGTGGGGAGAAAGGGCACTTCGCCGCATCCTGCCCCAAGGGAGATCCTGGTCGGGCTCCGACTCAAGAGGAGCCCCAACGATGGCAAGCTACCACCCCGAGAATGGGTACAGAAAAACCACACAACTCACGGGCCCTTTTTGCCAATCCGGACCCTGCGGATACCTTGATGTTGGAAGAAGAGGAGAGTGATCTGCAGGGAAATGAAGTGGTCCTGTTTGTGAGTGGCGCTGCCCAACAGGACCCTGCTCCTGAAGCGCCAAGAATGGTGAGCAATTACCCCTCTCTCTTCTTTGTGACTGTTCTTATAATGAACCCAGCAATGATGACCCACATCAGGGTCTGAGCCCTCATTGACTCGGGGTGCGGGAAGGATTTGATGAACCCGTCACTGGTAATGGGACTAGAGGCGGCAGTTACCAGTTTGAAAGATCCCATTACCTTTACCCAAATGGATGGGTCACCGATGAAGGAACCATGTCGATTTGAGACTGTCCCCTTAAGGGTGGGCACAGGAGAACACTGGGAGCTGCGGTCTTTTGTAATAGCCCCACAAGCCCAATTCCCATTAGTGTTGGGCAGCCCATGGTTGCATGGGCATGATCCCTATATACTTTGGGACGAAGGGACGGTACAATTTATCTCCCCGAAATGTGCGGAGAACAAGTGGGACCCGGGGTGGGGAAAACCCCCTAATAACGATCCTCCACGAGCCTGCTTAGCCGCAGAGGACCTTAATCGCATTCCCAAAGAATACTGGCATTTGGCCCGTGTGTTTGAGGAGGAGGAAGCTGACGAACTACCTCCCCACTGTAACTCAGACTGTGTGATTGAAATCCTTCCGGGCCACAAGTTGCCCAAAGGGAAAATTTATGCTATGAGTCCTATGGAAAAGGAGGAGCTACGCAGATTCATTGACAAGAATCTAGCCCGTGGATTTATCCAACCGGCGTCGTCCCCCTTTGCGGCCCCTGTGTTGTTTTGTAAAAAGAAGGATGGGGGGCTCAGACTGTGCACTGATTACCGGCGCCTAAATGCAGTTTCGGCTACCAATGCTTCCCCATGCCCCTCATCAAGGATTTATTGGCAGAAGTGGCAAAGGGGAAGGTGTTTTCCAAATTGGATTTACGTGATGCCTATTTTAGAGTTCGCATTAGGCAAGGAGATGAACACAAGACCGCCTTCAATACCCCGTTGGGACAATTTGAATATCGGGTTATGCCTTTCGGTTTGCAGGGGGCGCCTGGGGTCTTCATGAACTTAATAAACGAGGTGTTGCACCCCTATTTGTTCAAGGGGGTGGTTGTTTACTTGGATGATATCTTGGTGTACAGCCCAGACCAAAAATCTCACACCAGGCTGCTTCAGCAGGTACTGGAGAAGTTGCTAGAGCACAAACTGTTTTTTAAGCTCTCAAAATGTGAATTTCACCAGAATCGCATTGACTTTTTAGGGTATCACATATCCTCAAATGGGTTGGAAATGGACCCAAAAAAGGTCCAGGATGTGTTGGCTTGGGAACCCCCCAAAACCAGACGGCAACTCCAGAGTTTTCTCGGTTTCGCCAATTTTTACCGCCAATTCTTGCCCAGTTTTGCCCAGGTAGCCCTCCCTCTCACAGATCTCCTAAAGACTAAAGGGAGAGGGGCCAAAGCTTCCATGCCAGGGGCCCTGTTAGATTGGACACCTCAGTGTCAAGAGGCATTTGAACAACTGAAGCAGTTATTTACTTCCAAACCAGTACTGGCACACCCAAATGAAACAAAAAAAAATATTGTCCAAGTAGACGCCTCAGATACCGCAATGGGGGGGGGGGTGATCTTACAAGAGGACGCCCAAGGGCACTTGCACCCTCTTGCTTATGTTTCACGAAAGTTTAATGACACAGAGAGGTTCTGGCCCATTTGGGACAAAGAAGCTGCTTCTATACGCTTAGCCCTAATTACTTGGAGGCACTGGCTAGAGGGGGCTCGGGTACCCTTTGAAATCTGGACTGATCATAAGAACCTTGAGGTACTTCAGAAGCCCCGGAATCTAAATGCCAAACAGTTCCGCTGGGCTGAGTTTTTCTCCAAGTTCCAATTTACCCTTCACCACTTCCCGGGTAAGTCCAATCACTTGGCAGATGCCCTCTCACGCCTTCCCCAGCATCTGAGCAAGAGAACGGAGGTGAGAGAATCCTTTTTTACCCCAGACCAACTTGTTGGGGCCATTATAACACGTAAACAGAGACAATTGCAGCCCGTTACCCCGAGTCAGGGGTTGCCATGGGAAAATCAATTTGCTAACGACATCACTGATCAGGAGAAAGTTGAGCTAAAAGCTCGAGATGATGTGGAATGCAAACCCAATGGCTGCTGGTACAAAGGCATTAAACTGTTTGTCCCAGAAAGTACGCGACCCCAGGTACTGCAGGCTGCCCATGGTTCCAAGTCAGCAGGGCACTTCGGGTATGTGAAGTCCCTACATCTACTGCAGCGCAATTTCTGGTGGCCCCGAATGAAACGAGATCTATCGCTCTACATACAATCTTGCCCTACATGTAGTCGCTGCAAGACCAGAGTGGGAAAACCCCCAGGTCTACTACAGCCATTGCCTACCCCAAGTCAACCCTGGGAAGTGATTTCCATGGATTTTATCACTGATCTTCCCCCCAGCAAACACATGACTGTTATTTGGGTGGTGGTGGACTTATTTTCTAAACAGGCTCACTTTATACCGTTTCCTAGTTTGCCAACGGCCAAAATACTTGCAAAAGCCTTCTTACAACATATTGCCCGGCTCCACACTTTACCGATCAAAATAATATCTGACCGTGGGGTTCAATTTGTCTCCAAACTATGGACAGAGTTAATGGCCCTCATGGGTATTGAGCGTGCTTTAAGCAGTGCATACCAGCCAGAGACTGATGGGCAAACAGAAAGGGTGAATCAAACACTAGAGCAATACCTACGTTGTTTCACCAACTACCAACAAGACAATTGGGTCGAATTGTTGTCTTTGGCTGAGTTTGCATACAACAACTCCTGGCACGCGTCAACCGGAATGTCTCCCTTTAAAGTTGCCATGGGTTACGATAGCCCCCTCTTCCATTCTTGAAACCGGGGGCTTCTACTGGGAATGCTACAGAATGGTGTAAATCTTTTCGAGAATCTTGGCCAATGATTGTAGAGACTTTAAACGAAGCCAAGGCTCAATATAAGAAATATGCAGACAAGAAAAGGGCGGGGGGATGGAATCTGCAACCAGGGGATTCAGTGTACCTTTCCACTAAGAACTTACGCCTCTCACAGAAGTCGTGGAAGCTAGCGTGGAAATATATTGGTCCATTCAAGGTGGTTCGCTGTATAAATAAAGTGACTGTGCAACTGGATTTACCTAAGTCACTTAAAGCCATTCATCCAATTTTCCATTA
This sequence comes from Gekko gecko, assembly GCA_029375565.1. Taxonomy (NCBI): domain Eukaryota; kingdom Metazoa; phylum Chordata; class Lepidosauria; order Squamata; family Gekkonidae; genus Gekko; species Gekko gecko. The sequence goes on from JAPDNY010000007.1 coordinate 116,931,605, forward strand.
CAGCCTCCTCAAACCGGCATCTCCCCCATCTAAGTGGCATCCGGAGCCTCCGGCAACCCCCCCCGCTGGTCATCGATAACGAGGAGCACTACGAGCTGGATAACATCCTGGACTCCAAATTCATACGTGGACAATTGTATTATTTGGTTGAATGGGTACATTTTGGGCCCCAACACAGGGAATGGGTTAAAGTCTCCGATATTAATGCACCTGATCTTCTAAGGGATTTTCACACCCATTTCCCAGCCAAACCAGGGGTCCCATGTACTCCCCTTCCTGAGTGGTGGGTGGGAGGTATTTTGGGAAGGGCAGAGTGTCAGAAAAAGGTCTATTTGATGTTTCTCACTGAGTCCATTGTTATGTGTTCCCTATTCGGCTTTGCGCTTGCGTAGGTATGCAGGCAGTAATGTGGGAGCTTCTTCCCTTGCCGCTTCTCCTTATCACGGTGGCCTTGAATGTAGGCTTTGGGCTATTCTTGTGTTGATGAGAATTTTCCAGTCCTGTGAATGCGAGGGGAGGGGGGAGTCGTCTCCCGCTCATGAAGTAACTCTCCCGCCGGGAGTTTCCCATGTGCGCGCTTACAGTTCATTCACTAGTCGCTTGCATGCATCATACTATAACCCTGCTTGCTTTGCTCTTGCCCCCATTCCTGACAATGACCTTCTACTGTGGGTTTTAGCACTGTAATCCAATAAAGCCTTTCTTTTGATCAAGTATGCCTGGACCTACTTGCTTTTGAACCTGACAGTTCCCCTTGAAATCCCCTGAACTTTGGGGGCAGTTTGGGCAGTTCAGGGCAGTCCAGGAAACAGCAACATTTCCCGGGAAACCAGCATAGACAGAGCAAACTCCCAGGCAACAGCTCAGTGTGCTGACATCCCCATGCTCTGCTATCCCCTGAGGCTCTGGGCAGGTGAGTTCCAGGGGCTGCTGGGTGGCCTCGTTGGGCCTTGGGCTGGGTGGAGAATCCCCAGCCATTCTCAAAGGTCTGATGTGGCTGGACTCCTCTGTGTCCAGATATTATTATTTGATAAAGAAGGAGGAGTGGTTGGCTCCACTTGTCTGAGCTGCAAGGGCTGGGAGGAACGAAAAGTAGGGGGAAGTTTGGGCAGCATGGGGGGTGGTGGTTGGGAAAGAGCTCTCCAGATCCCCCCATGCTTCTGAGCATCCTCTGTGTTGGATGGTTCACAGAGTTCTGGGTTCGAATGTTGTGGGCACTGTTCCCAAGGGCACCACTTCATGGTCTATCAGAGGATTAGATTGGGAATTTAGATTGGGAGGTGTCAGATGTGTCTCAGTGTCTTAGAGGGCTTGCAAATTAGCCTGTAAGAAGAGCCCTGCTGGATCAGACCAATGATCCAGCTAGTTAGCTCCAATGAAAGGCAGACCCTCTCCCAAATGGTGTGTGTCCTGGAGCCCTTCCAGGACACCACCAATATACTCTGTGCCCATATGGTCATCTTGGGGCAAGTCATCCCCCTGATTTGAGGGCTGGACCAGGCACTAGCCTCTGCACTGAAGATGGGCCCTAAGGGGATGGATCAGGGCCTTGGCAGACAGGTTGCAGGCAGGCATCTTCCACAAGGGTGCATCCTCTCTGCAATGAGAGGGAGTACAAGCTGGTTTACGTGTGTTACCCTGAGATCAAGGGCAGCATCACTCTCCATAATGTTGAGTTCATGGACTGTAAGTGTGAGCTCTGCAAAGAGATGTGGAAGTTTCAGGGCAGCAAATGTGGCCAGAGGGAACAGCAGGTGGAAGAAGTTGAAGGGGAGTAGTAGGAGGGTGGACGCCCCTTTAAGAGACAGGTGAAGGAGAAGGCCCACCACTGGTTATCAGTGGTGAAGTGGGAGGTCAGGAAAAGTGGCAGGGGGTCAGGTGTGTTATGGCAGAGGATTCCACTGAGGTTATGGTCAGGGAGTACCTTGCTGAGTCCAAGCCCACGAGCTCTAATCCCCTGTAGTACTTGTCATGCAAAGCTGCCATCTGCTCTGACCTTTCATGCATGGCCATAAATCTCCTGTTGTGCTCTCTCATCAGTATCCAGAGCAAAAGGGTGTTCTCCCACCTGTGAAACATGCGCAAGCCCTCTCCACTCCCACCAGTTTGGTGTAGTGGTTAAGTGAGCGGACTCTTATCTGGGAGAACCAGGTTTGATTCCCCACTCCTCCACTTGCACCTGCTGATGTGACCTTGGGTCAGTCACAAGCTCTGGCACAGCTGTTCTCTCAAGGACAGTTTCTGTCAGAAGTTCTCTCAGCCCCGCCTACCTCACAGGGTGTCTGTTGTGGGGAGGGGAAGGAAAAGAAGTTTGTAAGTGTAGTATGAGTGGGAATATAAAGATTTTTCATATAGGTTTTTTCTTCTTGATTGTTCATATTCATATTTTTTCCCTTGGTTTTATGGATTTCTCTTTTAAGTAATATTTTATTAGGATATAAGGAAGGCCTGTTATATTGAAGACTTTACTCTTGTAGGTCTGATATTGTTAGCAGACAACATAATAGGTACAAAGTTCATGATTCTGTAGTTCTTAAGGGGAAAACTTTGCAATGTCTGGGTCAGATAAGATTTTGGTCTCATATCAAGAACAACAAACACTTTTGTTTAGGATATGAAGAATCCTTGCCCATTATCATTTAGGTTAGGTTAAGTAAACACTTAGGTTTTACGTAGATTTGATGTAGATATGTTTCTTTACATCTGACAGATCAGAGGCTTATTATTCAAATGACCACTGTCTTTTGTAACCAGTTATGCTTTTTGAATATTGCTTTTTTGATGATGTCAGTCCATGTATAAAATATCATGTACTTCCTGAATATGCTCAGAATATGTTGAAGAAGAAGAAGATGAAGAAGAAAAAGAAAGTAGTCAATTTTTGATGAGTTATTTGGTCTAATTGTTTTCCTGTTAATTGAAGCCTATCTCCCAAATATGCTGAGAAAAAAGTAGTCAGGATGGACTATTTGGTCCAACTGTTTTCCTGTTAATTGAAATAAAAACATAGAACTTCCTCCTCATTTGACTTCATTTTTGACATGGAATCAAATATGTACAACAAATGTCGCTCTGAGGCGCCTTTGGGCAGTGAAGGGCGGGGTATAAATCCAATCTCTTCTTCTTCTTCACCTGGACTCAGCCAGGGCAAACAAGTTGTCCTTCCTGAAGGTCAACATCCCCCTGTTGGGCCACCCTGGTCTTGAACTGGCAGAATAAGATCCCGGCCCTCCTGTTGTTCCTCCTTTGTATTCCCCCTCCCCTTTGCAGGTTGCGCCCTTGATGCTTGGGTAGGAGGATGGCAACCTCTGCTAGTTGGGGTTGGGTTTGCCCCACAGCCAACCAAAACAACATCGACCTCACAAGCAAACACCTGCCTTATGAACCAACCAACATTCACCACATAGCACAACACCTACTTCATGGAACCATATACACTTCAGCAAACATCCACCTCTTCAAACATCATCCTGTACAAGCAAACCCATGTTTGACTACCTCTTTCCATTGCATTTGTAGAATTCACAATCACAACAGACAATCTCTTACTTGTACAATGTTTTCTGCTAATGGCAAAGAACTGTTCAGAAATTTCTGTCACCTACTGGTGGGTAGTGTTTGGGCCTGGGGGGTAGAGCTGGGAGTGTTATGGGCATGCTTTCCTTCCTTGTGGTGTCTGGCTGGGGTGTCTGCCAAGCTGCTGTGGAGCCCCTGTCTTAGGGAACCCCCATCAAGACTCTGGGGATGCCTGGTCTGCCTTTCGGTCTTTCATTACCTGTCTCTCTAGACTTGAGGAGTGGCCCTGTCAGCTTCACGTATGTTTCCACTTATCTGTGGCATAGAAGTGTTCGCTGCGGTGGCTGGGTGTGCTCCAAACCCAGTTGCAGGCTAGAATAATGCACATGTGAGTGACCACATTCTTCTTATACCAGTTGCAAGCCACAGCCTGGGCAGAAGGCAGGACATATTGTGTTCAGAAGTCTAAACAGCCTTGCCTTTGTTCCATAGCTCCAGAGCCATCCCTTTTCACATCTCACAAAATTTCATTTACAGTTGCTTACAGGCACAAGGCAATTTCTCCAGTCTCACAAATTTATAAAGATGAGGTGTGGCACGAAATGGATGTATAGGAAGACATTCTGTACCATCTTTGCTAAAGGAGTGATGGAAATGAACTCAGAGGCTGGCAGGATTTGTTAGCCAGAATGGGGTTGTCCCTGAAATTACTCATTGTCCTCCTGCAAAGTAAGCAATTCGCTATTTATGAATATTTTTTGAAGCCAGAATATTTGGAAAAGTCTTTATTGGAAGTTTACATATTTTGAATGGACTAATCGGTGGACTTAGTTTTCCATTGTACCTTTATTGGACTATGATTGAACTGAGTGTTGCACCCTTCTAAGAGTCTTTCTATTGAACCTATGGATGAATTTTCTGTGATATAAATTGTTGTTAATATAGTTGTTTACATTGTTTAGTTATTGTTTTGCAGTTGTTTCTTAGCCTTGTTTCTACTTCTTTCCATGATACTTGCTGTTGTTGTTATATCACCATGTCTGTGGCTGGTGAACGGAATCCAAGAATGCAGGTGGCTCCTGGGCCCAGGCAGGGGAGGGGAGGGGTTAGCCATTCTCTGCAATTACTGTGTCTGCAGAGGGTAATGGGGCCAAGGGACACAGCACCTGCAACGTTGTGAGTGGCTCCTAGGCCCAGGCAGCAGAGGAGGGAGGTTCACTGTTCCCTGCAATCACCATGTGAGTGAGTCCTGGGCCCAGGCAGGGCAGGGCATGGAGGGAGATTGGCCAAGCCCAGCAATCCCTTGAATGCAATGAGTGAACAGGGCCCAGGGACATGGCCACCCACAACAGTGCAGGCCACTCCTGGGCCTGGGGGAGCAGGATGATTGACTATTCCTGGGAGCGTCCCAGGGAGGTCGACTGCAAATCTGATGCCTCTACCTTGCACAGAGGCCATTCTATATGCTCCAGAAGCTGTGCCCAACATTTCCCAAAAGTACTTTCCTGAGGGCACCTTCTTTGGGGAGCTGTAACTTGGAAACTCCCCCCCCCCAAGTCTAGTCCACACATAACTTTAAGAGCATATAGGGAAACACCTCAGGGAGTTCTGCTGTGAGTTTTATGCCTCTAGCTTGCACAGGGTCTGTTTTATACACTCCTGAACGTGCCTGACATTTCCCCAAAAGAACTTTCCTGGGGTCAGCTTTACGGGGTGCCATAACTCAGAGACCCCAAGTCCAATCCACACATAACTTGGAGAGCATGTTGGGGAGGTCTTCTGTGAGTTTGATGCCTCTAACTTGCATGGGGTCCATTCTATTCACTCCTGAAGCTGCACCTGACATTTTCCCAAAAGCACTTTCCTGGGGTACAATCTGGGGCATGCGTAACTTGGACCCCCTAAGTCCAATCCTCACCAAACTTAGTGGACAGGTAAGAGAAGAGTCACCTGGAAATCCCCTGCGAGTCTGAAGTTTTTAGCATGCCAGGGTGTGTGTGTTCTGCTGCATCAAGAATTAACTGTTTTGTTTTGTATGAGGCCATTTTAGTTTAGTTCAGATCGTGCCTATCAATAGTCTGCACTATGCAATGCTAATTGCATTGGATGGTGCATATCTTCACTCAGCTACACAATCTTTCCCTTTGAGTCTGTACCCAGATCTTCATGTGAAATTTAGCTGTGTTCAGCAATATCCACAGTTCACATATGCATCTAGAAGAACATTGTTACATGAACAGAGTCCTACTGCATGCTTAGCGAACTGCTGATTTGGGGTACATATTTTTATTTGGGTATAATCAATCTAATAAAGAAATAGAAACCAAAATATTAAACAACAATAAATAATTATCAAAATACATTAGTACATTAATCATACATGTGGATTTCAGCTGGAACAAAATGCAGTTGTTCATAGAAAATAACTTTCCCCAATCTCAGAATTCTCACATCTTTAAGGCTCAAAAGACTTAACGGAGGAAGCACCACTCCATTATGCTTAAACAACTAAAAGTACAATGATCAGGTTGGTGTTAACATTTTATCATGCTATGCCTAATGCAGTTGCACCATTAAGAACAGAAAACATTGTAATGAAACAGTTTGCATCTCCTAGATGGCTCCTGCACCTGTTGAAATAAAATTGCTGCCTATTTTAGAGAGAGAATTATGTGACCCAGAATCACTATTTCTTTCTGTGCTTCATTAAAAAGCAGGCTTGAGTGCAGTGAAATATTTGAATTACATCTGCCTCAAGCAAATATAACTTAAATGCCAGGCATTCCTAACCTTTCAAAAGTCATTGAATAGCTGTGGAAACTTTCCTTTAAACATTTGCATCAAACAAAACTGCAATATGAGAATTGTAGATTTGAGAACACGTTTCTGACATGGCACAGGAATAGTTAGGGGTTTGCCAAAAACAAAAATCATATTCAGACTGGGGGACATTTTCCTTTTAAAATCTTGAACCAGATTCTTTAATACTAGAATTAAATCTAGTCATACTAGACATTCAATCCAATAACCTTAATTGGTTTCAATGGAAAACATGTTCGTAGATGTAACCTCCCCCTCCGTCAATTGCAATGAAATTCTCAGACTATCTGAACTGCCCAAATTCCAATGTCTTAATCAGGTCAAGGCCACTTCCCAAAACACTCTGATCTTGTTTCTTCTTTTATCATATTTGGAATTTTCTCAGATACCTGCATCACCCCTTCCTTCACTGCATCCCATCAGGATGTGTATCTAATTTCCCCACCTTGCTCCTGTATTCCTGCAGGTAAAAACAAAATAATATTTTGTTTTAGGCTGTGTTGCACATCTTCTTTCCACACAAGGTAACAAGAGAGAAGGAAAAACAGGTGGGAAAAGTGTGAGTGCTCAGTACTTTTGCATGTCATTATAATTGTTGAGACAGCTCACATCCTGAATTAACAATTTCTTCTTGCATAGAGAGATGGTCTGATCCTTCCCCATCATTCCTTATCTGATTTGGTTTGTGTCTGTTTGCACTGTTGTGGGGGAATGTTAGTCATTGCTTCTACTTATACAGTGTATAAATTCATTAAATAAATTAATTAATAAAATAAATATTACAGACAAAGCCTGAGCATCTGCCTGCTATTTTACCTCCATTTTAAAAGTCTTGTTTGTCTGCTACTACAAATCATCTGAGTGGGCTGCCCGTATATCATAGGAGAGGATAAGCTGTAGTCTTTTGTGCACTGTTCACTAGGACGGACACAAACTGGCTCACAGACTGAAGTTCATGATGAATTTTGGCCAGTTCATGCTTTGTGAAGTCAACTTCATGGCAGATCAACTGGCAAGCTGTTTGTGGAAGTTCACACCAGTTCATGAATAGAGACATTTCCAGACAGACTGTGTCCTCTCAGTCAAAATGTTTACAAACTTCAAAGCAAAAACTTGGAGGACATGTAGAGGAGCATCTGCAGGAAGTCCCCTGTGAGTTTGGTATCTCTATCTTGCACAGAATCCATTCTATACACTCCTGAACCTGCATCTGTCAAAATGACCACTTTGACAGGTGCAGGTTCAGGAGGTTCAGGAGTATATAGAACAGATCTTGTGCAAGCTCGACATACCAGACTCACAGAGGACCCCCAGATGCTCCTCTACAGGCCCACTAAGTTTGATGCCTCTAGCTTGCACAGGATCTATTCTATACACTCCTGAACCTTCTGAACCTGCACCTGTCAAAATGATTGCCTGCTGTCATTTTGACATGCAGGTTCAGGAGGTTTAGGAGTATATAGAAGTGATCCTATGCAAGCTAGAGGCACCAAACTCACAGGGGATCTCAGACTGACTCTTTTCTACCTGCCTTCTAAGTTTGGTGAGGATTGGATTTATGCAGTCTGAGTTATGTCTCCCCAAAGGGTGCCCCCAGGAAAGTGCTTTCTGGGGAAATGACAGGTGGGTTGGTAGAGAAGAGTCAGCCAGAGATCCACTGCAAGTTTGGTATCTCTAGCATGTTGGGGGGCATTTTACTGCCTCACAAACTGAACCAGTTCATGAGGCAACTAAAAGTTCATAACAGTCCATGGTTTGTGAACAGGGTATGCCACAAACCATGTACTGAATTGCTTTTTCCCGGTTCGTGCTCATCCCTACATTTCAATTCTTATTTACCCTGCCTGTCCATCAGCAGATGCTGTCTTCAGCAATGAATGCAAGTGGTTTAATGTGTTGTCAATGCTAACTTACAACAAGGGAAGCCTAGGTTGATGCATATTTATTTATATTACTTATTTACAGATTTATATGCTGTCTTTCTGCCCTTACAAGGGCTGCCCAGGTGGCTAACAATTTAAAACATACAAGATAAAATTACATTATAAAGCAATTAAAATCAACCTCCATCCCAAATATATATCGTTGAAACCAAATGCATACAAAACAGCTAAAACATACAAAACATTAAAATATTGGTTAGGAAGGTGAGATCATTGAAGGAATGCCAAATGAAACAAAAAAGTTTTCACCTCCTAATGGAAGACAGCAACAGAGCGGGGCAGATAAATCTCCCTAGGGAGAGAGTTTGGAAGCTCTGGTGCTATGACCAATAAGGCCACCCAACCTAATCTCAGAAGTCAGGGGTGCCCAAAGCAGGGCCTCTGAAGATGGTTGTAATCAGAGCTCTTTTTGTAGAAAAAGCCCAGCAGGAACTCATTAGCATAACAGGCCACACCCAACAGCAGAAACTTATTTGCATATTAGGCCACATCCATGACAGCGAAGATCTACCCTCACAGAGGAGGGAGAGCTTGTACCTTCTTGATCTTAAAGGTGCCACTGGACTCTTTTGAATAGCTAGCTGTGGTGGGGGTGGGGGAATGTGCAGATCTGGAAAGAAAGAAAGAAAGAAAGAAAGAAAGAAAGAAAGAAAGAAAGAAAGAAAGAAAGAAAGAAAGAAAGAAAGAAAGAAAGAAAGAAAGAAAGGAAGGAAGGAAGGAAGGAAGGAAGGAAGGAAGGAAGGAAGGAAGGAAGGAAGAAAGACAGAAAGACAGAAAGACAGAAAGACAGAAAGACAGAAAGACAGAAAGGAAGATAGACAGAAAGACAGAAAGACAGAAAGACAGAAAGACAGACAGACAGACAGACAGACAGACAGACAGACAGAAAGAAAGAAAGAAAGAAAGAAAGAAAGAAAGAAAGAAAGAAAGAAAAGAGGGAGAGAAGAAAAGAAGGAGGGAAAGAGGAAAAGAAAGAGAGAGAGAGATAAGGAAAGAAGAAAGAGAAAGAGACAGAAGAAGCCCCAGTACCCGCAACCACCCCTCTCCCTTCTCTCTTGAGAGAAAGGAGGGAGAGGGGTGGCTGCAGACCACATGTGCCTCCTGGCTCCCTGCACTTTAAGGGGCTCTCTTTAAGTGCAAGGAGCCAGCTGGAAATGCCCCATGCGACTGATCTCTGAGCGGAGATTGGGCATTTGGGACCTCCCGGGTCCCTGCACTTAAAGGAACTCCTTTTAAGTGCAGGGAGCTGGCTGGAAATGGCCCTGTGTGACCAATCTCTGAGTGGAGATCGGGCACGTGGGGCCTCCTGGCTCACTGCCCTTAAAGGGAGCCCCTTTAAGGGCAGGGAGCCATCTGGAAAGGGCCCCGCATGACCGATCTCCCAGAGGAGATCGTGCATGTGGGGCCTCCTGGCTCTCTGCACATAAAGGGAGCCCCTTTAAGGGCAGGGAGCCAGCAGGAAACGCCCCCATCAGGGCCCCGCTACCCCCCTGCGGCCCATCAAGCCTCCGCCACCCTCCGCAGCCCATCCCCCAGCTAGGGAAGCTTACCTTGCTTCTTTTTGCTCCAGCGATCCTACTGAGGGCTGCTGGGAGCAGGGGGCATGGCCAAGCCAGAATGCAGCCAGAACACCATTCTTCTAAGTTTCTGCCCCGAAATAGCCCTGGTTGTAATGGTCAGGAGGCTTTGTAAGTGTTTAGGCAGTACTACAGAGCTGCATATGTCTCCATCATCCATATAACTTGTCCTGCCTTTCTGCTACTGTGCATAAGTGACATATTTCCCACTTTCACAGCAGGTAGTACTTCCTAGTCATCATTAAGTTAAGGGAAGCCATTTTCTCCAGCCTCTGTTACTCCCATATAGCAGAGACACAGGTAAAAAGTCTTCCTTGCCTTTTTGGCATACACATAGTCCCAAATAACAAAACAGATCAGTCAACCAGGACCTTGGGTATATAGAATTGGAAATCTGAACTATGGGAAAGAGCAACAGTGGGTCGAATGTATGAGAGCTGCCTTGAACAGGTCTCTGAAGAGGGTGGTATATAAAGAGTTAGAGTAAATAAATAACAGACAGTGGAAACACTAAGCACAAAACTTCTAATCATGGCAATCATTTCCAGTAGGAATCTTTTAGGTGGACAATGTTCAGAACCACACACATCCACTAATGTTGAGCCACTGTTTCTTCTCTCAGACTTCCTGCTGCCAGAAAACTAAAACCTAGGTAATGAGGTTCATAGGCCTTTAAGGCCTTCCCACAGTTCTAAACATTAGCAATAATATAAGCCAGAATAGGAACCTTTCCAATGTTTCTGAATGGGGCAAAGTTCAAGTCAGATCTTCATTAGTAAAAGTTCAGTTGCACATCTCTAATCATAGCTAAAAGTATGCCTCCTAAATCAAGAGTTTATGGTTGATTTTACATCACTGTATTAACAACAAACTGCTTTATTTTCACACTGGAAGTCATTTCCTTCCATTGTCTACAGTAAGGTAGAATTTCTTTTTTTAAAAAAACAACAGAATAGCTCATTCAATTACCTGTAATTCAGAGTAATTAAAATATTTCATTGTACTACCTTGTTCTGGACACTATTAGTTGTAATAGTTCTCTCAGTACAATAACATATTTTTAAAAGAACAAAACCTGATAATTTCTTTTCTCTCCTCCCTGAAACAGCATAAACTAAGTATTCTTAAGACTACAATGTACATCTGGACTACTCCAATATTTTACAGTATTGAGAAACAGGTGCTTACCTTAATTTTCCATTCTCCATGCCAAGACAACAGTGAGAAATATGTTTTACAATATGTTTTCCCCTAAATAAATACTATGATGCATTTGTTTTAATTTATGGATGATGAATAGTCATGAATAATTATGAACTGTGAATTCATGAATTATGATTTACATGCTATGGTTTATGTTAAACATTCTTGGATTTTTGAGCACACAATGTCCATAAATCTATAATGTTTACACAAAAATAAAGTAAAATGGGCAAGCAAACATTAAGGTTCTATTGTCTTTTTTAAAGGTGAAAATGATTGTCTTTAGGTTATTACTTAGCTCCAAATTATGATAGTGGTGTGTCTCCTATCCTGTAGTCCACTTCTGCTAGTGTAAAAAGTATTACAGCAGCAGAATTTTTTAAAAAGTTGCAGCATGCTGTTGTGCAAAGAAAACCCCATTGTGTCAAAACAACTATTTCCACTCACACAAAGCAAATACAAGCACTAGAAATGTTGGTACACCAATACATTTGGAGACTAAATAATGTGAATCAATTTGAATTATAGTTTATTTTATTAAAATATTTGAGCACACACACATATTGAAACCCACAACCAATCAACTATACACTGATTCTTTAGTGAAGGCTCAATAGTGAAGCAATTTCTTTGCTCTTTTTGTTAAGAAGTCACACACGTGATGCTCTTCCATTTCCACCTCAGTTGAGTGAGGAACAATTGAACCTCATATGGTGGAACAGAAGATGGTAACTGTAAAAGTCAAATGAGATGTGTTATATTTTGGTGTGGTTTGGCATGCAGTTCATATTATCTTTACCAGTAGCACTGTGATATACTCTCTTTTCTGCCTGAAGTCATTGTACACTTCTGACAAATCTCTTCAAAGAAACACACACACGGATTTAGAAGCTCTTCAGGATTTAGATAGAATACTTTAATCAGCAACCCAATTTTCACATTTGCCATTTCCTTATTGCAAGTGATCTTGATTTTCCTTTTGGTTGTCTCTATCACTGCTTTCCCAATGCTCCCTCCCATTATTGATATCATTCTCAGCTAGTCCCTTGATGTGCCTGCAGTTGCCATGTACAAGACTACAGTGAAATAATAGGAAAAGATTAATATTTGGTTATTGCAGATAAAATGCTAAACTGTGTCATAATATAACACTTAACATTCAGATATACATTATCTTTAGCTGTCCACAAGTTACAGTGAAGAGGCATACAGCTATGTACAGTCTATACTTTATTTTTCTTTATATGTTCATTGACTAATTCTCATGTTAGGTTTACGGTGTGTACAGCTGAACATGTGATTCAAACCAAGGGCATAGACTTTCCAGTTTCCTGGGTGGGGGGCTGGGCCAGAGGCATTGCTATTCTAGGTCCTTAAAAGAACCAAGGCCCAGTGGCATCATAGGGAGGAGCCAGTGACATCACAGGCCATTGTCACTATCTATGGAGGTGGAGCCATATGGGATTTAGGAAGGGGCTCCCCAGAAATTTAGGGGGCCTGGGAACTCTTGGAAACCCCCCTAGCCATGCCCCTGGGCTGGGCTAAACCCAGGAAAAGGTGGGAGTTGGCCAGTGATTATAGTAGTAACTCAGCGGTCTCCTGCTGCGTCCTTTATTTAAATTCACTTTTAGAATAGTCATTTTAAGATCTGCAAATATACATACCATGTGCATAAGACAAAGGGTCACAAATCTGAGAGTAAGGAGGGCAACACAGAAAAGCTTGTAGGGGAACATTTAAAAGTTTTCCTGGACATTCATTTACAGGAGTCTTGTTTCTGCCTTATTCATATGGGTGACTTTGTACTGAAATTTACTAAATTATGGCATCACAGATGCCTTCGTTTGGAAAATCAATCAATAGTTTATTGCAGTCAAAGACCATAATACAGTGAATCATTTGGTAAATGCATGGCTGAAGTCTCTGAGCCAGAATATCAAACAGTTGCTGTGCACTCTATTTCTGAGCAACAGACAGAGTTCAGAGTAGCAGCAATTTTCTTCTCACTTCAAACTCATATCCTATAAGTGAGTACAAGTACAAGTCCCAGAGCACTGAGCCTATTCCCAGGGGCTGTCATTCTACTTTGCAACCTGTCCTTCCAGTCCCAGAGGATTGAGCCTATTCCCAGGGGCTGTCCTGTCATTTTACTCTGTGACCTGTCATTCCAGTCCCACAGCACAGATTCTATTGCTAGAGATCATCATTCCACTCTGGGGGCTGTCATTCCAGTCCCAGAGCACAGATTCTCTTCCTAGGGACCGTAATTCCACTCTGGGGGCTGTCTAGTCCCAGAGCACAGATTCTGTTCCTAGGGGCTGTCTTTCCATTCTGGGGGCTGTCATTCCAAACACAGAACAGCCTATCTGGGCCCAAAGACCTTAATGTAAAAACCATTCCACATATTCTTTGCAACTTTTTTGTGCTGCAGTGTATTTCAGTGGAGCCCATGCAAGTCAGTTGGCATTCCTGGCTCTCATTATCTCCAATGGGCCTTCAAGCCTTTCCCATTGTTTCCAATGGGCAATCCTGTCATTCCTTTTATACATCCTGGTTAGTTGTCCCTTTTAAACTGTACCACACCATTTTAAGTAACAGCAAAATGAAGAGCATAAACATGTACAGAGTGCACATTTCTTGTCAATGTGCTTTCTGGGCTGCACACATGGCAAAAGAAAATTTTAAAAGGCCTCTGATCTGCATGTCCCCCCCATCTTGTTCATGCAGATGGGCTTAGCATTTAAAAATGAAATGGAAATTGAAAGAAGAGCTTAGGAGTGGTTGAAGCAGCCACCCCCACCATGAAAAAACACACACAACTGTTCTCAATCAAGGATATATAGACTCAAGTAAAATAAAATAGAGACACACTTTCCCCAAAATGTAAATTGGAGCTCAGCAAGTATGTTGGGCCCAATAGAGGCTTTGCAATCTAACTGTTGCTACATTGAAAGTGGGTGGAGACTGCCAGGTTTAAGGACTATCTTTTCTGACAGGCACAAAATATATTCAAGGACTGATAAGTTCTGGATATCAAAAAACTTAGTTATTAACCTAGAGTGTGCAAAGATGCAATCACAAACCTGATGAATCCAGTTGCAAGAGACTTTCTCTTCCTGTTGCAAGGAATGTTATCAAATCTCCTTCCCCACTCAGCTTTTCCTGTTTCCAGAGATTTGTCTTCCTAAAGTCAGGGCCGGATTGCCCATTGAGTGAACTAGGCACTCGCCTAGGGCGCCCTGGCCTCGGGGCGCCAAATGGCACCCCACTCCCCCCAAAAGCTCCCCCTGCCACCCTAACCAGGTGCCCGCCGCTGCCGCTAGACCCCCACCCCTTCCTGGCTTTCCTGGGGGCCCCATAGCCATGGAGCCCCCAGGACAGCTGGCTCTGGGAAGAAGGGGGCGGCGGCTAGACTCCCCCGCCCCCTTCCCAGCTTTCCTGGGGGTCCTGCAGCCGCAGAGCCCCCAGGAAAGCCAGTGCTGGGAGGGGGTGGCGGCTAGACCCCCACCCCCTTCCCTGGCTTTCCTGGGGGCCCTGCAGCTGCAGAGCCTCCAGGAAAGCCAGCACTCCGCCGCCACCCCCCGGTCTCCAGGCCCCACTGGGAGGCTGGCATCCCCAGTGGGGGGTGACCTAGGCTTCCTGCCTAGGGTGCCCAGACTCCTGGAGCCAGCCCTGCCTAAATTCTCTCTAGCACAGAGGTGTTGAACTCTTTTGTTACGAGGGCCAGATCTGACATAAATGTCATTTTGTCGGACTGGGATATGTGTGCCATAAAATGTAACACAAGGTACTGGAGATATAAACTTTATAAAGATAATTTCACATGCTGAATGGCAACAGCAAGCTTGATCAAATTGGGTGTGATATGCAAAGGGGTAGTAGGTGTAGAGATATCAGCACTGGTAATGAGACAGGAAACCTAGGTCTCAGTTTGGTACAAGAGGATTCACTCCAGGAGAATGCAAAGAATAAATGGAAATAAGTCTGAAGAAGTGAGCAATGACTCATAAAAGCACATACCCTACCACAATTTCGGTTAGTCTTTAAAGGTGCTACTGGACTCTTACTTTTTCTACTGCTATTACAAACCACAACATTCAAAAACCAGTGGGGGAACATTTTAACTTTCCAGGACATTCACTTGCTGACCTAAGAGTAGCAGTTCTCTTACAAAGGAATTTCAAAGGGAGATTAGAGAATGCTGAATTGCAACTGATAATGAAGCTCAAGATAATGCAAACTCCTGGACTGAATTGAGACCTAGGTTGTTCCTCTCATTAACAATGCCTGGTATTGTCATTTGGCGTCTGAAATCACTTCACTCTCTATTATGTACTGAGATCAAGGCAGCGTTCAAACAAGTGATTTCTTTATTCAGCTCAGCACACAACAAACAGCACACAGTACAAGCCAACTATATACATTTTGAGCTACGAAAACCACACCTCCTGAAACAATAACATCCAATCATAAAACAGTGCTTGGGACCAATGAGAACTGTTCCCGCTGAAAGTCAAGGTCTCTCCGGATTGATCTGTTTGCACCATTGACCAATCTGGTTGCGTATTTTAGAATGCTGGGCTTCTATGGAGCTGTGACCTAAGCTCACATCTAATAACACAGTAAACTGAATACATAACACTCTCCAAGATATAAGGACAGATGGACTCCCATGAAAGCTTCTACCCTGACAGAAACTTTGTTAGTCTTTAAGGTGCTGCTGGATTCTTGCTCCCTTTCACTAATAAAGAATGCAAGCTGTACTGTTAGGTTTCTTCCCCTCCCCTATCTGTTAGAAATGGAAAAGGAGATCCATATCTCTCTCTCTGATGTGCTCTCATTAGCTGGAAGAAAATATTGCTGGCACTGACTCTCACCCTCTCTCTTTCTCTCTCTCTGGCATGCTCTCTTTAGCTCCCCCCCCCGAAGAAGTTTGCAGGAAAACAAAAGCTTATACCTAGAAGAAAACATTGCTAGTCTTCTTAAAAGAGCTACCAGAGTCCATTTCTCTCTCTCTCTCTCTCTCTCTCTCTGGTTCTTTCCCTCCCCCTCCCTTCCCAGAGGGGGAGGGGGAGGAGCCCTCAGCCAATCAAAGGAAAGCTTTCTTTCCTCTCCCAAGCAGGAAATAGGAGAGGCTAGGGAAGGAGCTGTGATGCCAGAAGTAAGAAGGAGGAAGCAGCACAGAGCAAGCTGGATTTGTTGGGCTGGATTACAGGAAAGTTTTGAACTCAGTATTGCCTGGCACTGGTTGCCCTGGAAAAAATTTTGGGAGGCCCAGCCCCTGAGCCCCCCGTAGTTTATGCTTATGATTCAAACCCCACATTTGTCCAGGTATTGGTCCTCAGTTTCATTTTTAAAGTGAATATACATTGGCTACTGTTACTCATGTGTGAGCAAATGTACTCCTTGAGCAAAGCCAAGTCTCCTTTGTTGGGATTCTTACAGGAATTTCAAACTCATTCTTCAAAACAAAACAAAAAATCCTAGAATTTTTTCTTCCACATGCAATTTACATTATATTGTAGTCCCACGCTTCAAAATGAGGGATGCTCGAACACCTGCCAGTTCAGCTCACTTCCTGTTTGCCAGTGGTGAGCAGACAGCAAGTAATCAGTGAGCTGTTTGGCTGTTCATAACCTCTTTCCAAGGAACAGGCTACTTGTAGTCATCAAAAGCCAGAACCCCGCTTATGAAGGATCTGCTGGGAATTGGCTTCTGTACTCCAGCTGGGGAAAATTTGGTTTGCACCCAGCAAAGGTGTTTTTTTTTTTTGGGGGGGGGGGATCAGGAGTGGGCTCCCAGTTGATCAAGTTCTTCTCATCGTCCATTTTGGAAATCTCACAGCTGCCCAGCCTTGCAGAGATTCACCAGATTGTGGGGGGTGGAGGGGTGTTAATCAGAAGTCCAATTGATTTCCTTTATCTTCTTCCTACCCCAAGCTGTTGGCTTGGGCTGTGGAGAAAAGGAGAGTTCTTTTTCCTTTCTCTCTTTTACAATTACTTCTATTCCTGCCTAGCCTGGAGGGGAGGGAAGAGAAAGGGTCTCTTTCTTTTCTCCCTTTTGCAATGTAACTATTTTGCTGTGTGTGTGTGAATAATAAACCTGACACCCAGCTGATTCCCCTATCAGCTGTGAGTTGGCTTGTGACCAAGGGGCAGCTGCAAACTAGCTGTTTGAGTTTCTCAATTCAATCTAAATATATCCCCAATGCTCACAGTCTGATTGTGTCAAACAACATAAGTTTAACTGCCAAACAGATTCACTGAGAAATCTGCAGTATCCCTACACAAAATGATTGAGGTTTGAAGACTTACTTTGAAAGACTAAGGGTCACCCAAGGAATTCCAAGTTCAATATTATCTTTAACAATGCAAAAGAAATACTTACAATTTAGCATTTACAAAAAAAAAATAACACTACTCAAAAGAGCACTTTAAATTTTATGTTATGTTTAATCAAGCCCTCAATACTTGCTTACATTATACTAGTATCCGTTAAAGTAATCATATACTAACATATGCCTATTTACTGCAGCAGCTGTATTAATTTCCCTCTCCTTAACTAAACCCTGAGCTTCATCATTGGGTTCATTAATGCCCACAGGATAATTTTCTGTAGTTGGAGGTGAGTAAATGGTTGCCAACTTATGCAACATTGTACAGATTATGACCAATATAACTTCTGAGAACTGCACATTGATATGTCCCCTGCCGCCTGCCCATATAATGAGGCTCCCTAAACCATGACTGCAGGCCTCCAATTGTCCTTTCAATGATTGCCCTTATTCTCTGACTAGGAATAACTAGAAATAACTACAACTGGATCTAGAAAGGCTCTGGGAGAGTGCCAAGGCCTTGGGCACTCAGTGTCAATTTGCTGTGGTGACCTCCTCAAACCCTGCCCTCTCCAGGCTCCACTCCTGTAATCCCCAGGAATTTCCCAGCCTGGAGTTGGCAACCCCATCCCCTTCCCAGCTAACCATCAACATACCATTATCTGCCCCTCTGACTGCAGCTGACTTCTGCCCTCCCTCCTCGAGATCAATTGTATTTCTGAGTGATCTCCACCTTTCACCTGGAGATTGGCAACAATGGTTCCCCAGGAGGAAATGGCTGGTTTGGAGGGTGGAGTCTATGGCATTGTACCTGTCTGAGGTCCCACCCCTCTTCAAACCTCACATTCTCCAGGCTCCACACCTCAAATCTCCAGGGATTTCCCAACCTGGAGTTGGCAACCCTATCTCCTTCCCAGCCAAGCATCAACCTGCCATTATCTTCCCCTCTGATTTCATCTTTCCATCTCCTCCCCCCTCCCTCCTGGAGATCAGTTGTAATTCTGAGTGATTTCCACCCCTCTCCTGAGATTGGCAACAGTGGTTCCCCAGGAGGGAATGGTGGGTTGGGAGGGTGGAGTTTATGGCATTGTACCTGTCTGAGGTCCCAGCCCTCCTCAAACCTCACCATCTCCAGGTTCCATCCCTCAAATCTCCAGGAATTTCCCACCTGGAGTTGGCAACCATATCTTCTTCCCAGTCACTCATCAACCTACCTTTATTTTCCCCTCATTCTTTAGCTTTCCATCCCCCCCACCTGCAGCCTCTACCCAGGAGGAAAAGTAGTCTTTCTCTGCAATGGGGACCACAGCAGATTACATCATTCTCTCCCCCTTTTGACTTGCACAACAACCCTGTGAGGTAGCTTAGGCTGAAAGTCTGTGACTGGTCCAAAATCACCGACTCAGCTTCTACAGCAAGAACCTGGATCTAGCAGACCCTGCTCTGAAGCACTGACTGTTATGCCTAGGGTAACCATCATCCAGGTGGAGCCTGAAGATCACCAGGTATCACAACTGAACTCCAGACAACAGATCTCCCCACCCCCCTGGAGAAAATAACTGCTTTGGAAGGTGGGCTGTATGACATTCTGTTCAGCTGAGACCTCTTCCCTCCCCAAACCCTGGCTCCCATAGACTCTACCAGGAAATCTCCAGGAATCTCCCTACCTGGAGCTGGCAACCCTAGTCAGGACTGGCCCCAATGAATTCCTCACAAAAGCCTGTGAAGGATTTCCTTCCTTTGTCTGAACCAAGCTTGGTTGCCTACTGTGGCAAAATGGGCTCCAGTTTACAACTCAGCTGGATGGGCTGGAGTCTATATTGATGCTACCTGTCCTTTGGCACAGTCCCTCTTTTCCCACACTTTTTGGCCTTGGGGCAGCTGGGAACTGTAGGCCAGCAGATGAGAAAGCCCCATTCAACCCAGTGAGTGATACCCCTGCAGGCCCCTCTCTGGAATTACAGCTCAATTAAACCTTATGGGGGAACATTTTTAAAAAAGAACCACAGCCATCTTACAAACACAGGTAACTGCCATTTTGTTACACCTACCAACAGCAACTGAGGGGAAAGTTAAGTCGCACACAGGAGGCAAGCAGGAAAAGTGTCTTTATCAAGAGAGAAAGCTGTTTGCCAGTAATTCTGACAGGGCACAGTGGCTGAAGGGGGAGAGGGTGGGGAAAAGGAGCAGACCCAGCACCCAGCCAATGGCATATGAGTACTCTTTAGTGGCAGCTGATGGGCCATGGCTGAGGGAGTGCATGGAATGTTGCCACTCAAAAAAATAGAGTTATATATAAGGATAGATTACACTAAATTTAGTAGCTCAATAGTTACAGTAAGCCAACTGGATCTTGAAGGCTGATGGAAAAGGTATTTACAGCCTGGATATTTTGAAGATGTATGCATGTTGTATTCACTATTACTCCATTCCTGTTACTTTCAGATGCACACTGACAGAGATTTTTTAAAAACTTTCATCATATAAAGCATCAGTTAACAGATTACCACTTACCTTTTTAATTTTAAACAGTTTTAGAGGACCATGAGAAAGGTAGAAGACTAAGTCCTACAAGAATTTTCTATAGTGGGGGAGTAGATCTTCCACCCAAGCTTTTGCTTTCCACATCATCTTTTATATGCAAATTCTATTCAGCCTATCCTCTTTGATGCATTCCTCATCATCTATCAATAAGGATATTATCCAGAAATCAAATATCCTTCATTTCCTGCAAAGTAGATGTCAAAGACTCAAAAACAGTACAGCTAAGAAAAAGAGAAGATGCATTTCGTTGCAGGATGAACCTTAAATGATACCGACTCGGGCTAAGCCAAGAGAATGTTTTGATCTTCTGTTTTGCACTGAGGCTTTCACGTCAAACAGCCCTCAGGAAGTGATTGCACAAGGTACACACATCAAAGTCAAGTAACATAATATAATGGATCTGTCCAGCAGTGATGATGAGGACTGGAATCCAAGGCTTGAGCTATGTGAAGAAAAGTATTTCTGAGTCACAAAATGACAATGTTGGCGACATATCAGAGGAGAAATACAGGGACCCACAGAGAAGAAAGTGCACTCAAAGGGGTACTTAGAGGCCACAAAGGCAAACAAACTAGAGTACAGAAGAAACAGCAGCTCTTATAGATATGGGTCTGAAGTGCCAGGACTCCTATAGGAAACATGTTGATGCCTCTGAAATTGTTTTTGTGGAGAAACCTCACAGTCATGCTTGCTATCCCAGGGAGTCCTGATGCTGTGACATCCTCTGTGGGACATACAAGTAGAACTAATGATGATAATGGTTGTTTGAGAGCAGGCAGCATTGATTATAGATTTCCCCTCTAGTAATTCTGATATTTATGCCATATATTATGATCTATTTCCTTTTCCACATTTTGACTAATGACTCATCTCAGGCAACAAGGCTGATGACATATCAACAAGCAATAGAAGAATGTGCTGTTCAAATACACTCCCAGACTCAGGGTCTTTGAATTAAGCTTGTGAAAATGTAGCTGTTGGAGCATTTGTTGCTCTATATGTTGAGGCCGGGTTTCAAAGAACCATAGCTCTAGTCCTGTGATCTTAAAGCAAACTCCTAAAGGATTTCTTCTGTGCTGCACAGCAAGCTGTTTTTAATCTGAGGGAGATTTTCAAAAGCAGTTTATAACTGGGCATGGTGGACTGCTGTTCAAAGGGAAATAAAGTAAAACATACACACACACACAATATGCCCAGTTCCCTTGGTGCAACTAAAGCAGCTCTTCATCAGTGTAACACTGCTGGCCAATACCATATTTACGTGAAAGGAAGGTAAACTTTCTTACTTTCTTGAATTTGCAAAAAAGTGGTGTCATCTTCCATTCAAGTATATACTTATGGAACATTCTCATTTCTCACAGTAACACCTTCTGCATAAGCCACAAAGGCAGGGAGGAGCACTCCCTCCATCACTGGGCTGCTTGAAGTCTGGCAAGCCAGCCGTTGGGTGCCTCCCTCTCTCCACCTCTGTAGGAGGCATGGAGACAGAGAGAGGAGCATGTCATCCTCATAGCTGGTTGGCTTGCAGCTTGACAAGCCATCTGGTGGGCACCTCCTTCTTCCTCCATGGAAGCCACAGAAGGAAAGAGAGGAGCATGCTGCCTCTCTCACCAGGCTTTCTGTGCTTCTTGGGGGAATCTCCTTTCTGTGTTCCTACACCTTCTGGTTCATTCCAGAAGGTATGGGGAGGGAGAGTGGGAGCATCTCAAACTGAAAGATATTCTCCCCATCCCTTGCCTTCTCTCTCTCTTTTTTTTTTGGGGGGGGAATCCTTCTTTCTAGTAAATATGATAGTTGGCCATATAGCACCATAACATTTTAAAAACCAACCTGGGTTATTATTAGTGATGGCTACAGACGTATGTTCTTTGCTACTAATTTTTATTGGATTCTTAAATATAATGGCAGTAGCTTGGATTAATTAATCCCTTCAGTACTTATTACTTTGTTTTCAATGAGAAATACATTTTCACACAAACTTTCCCTTCCCTCAGCTGGGATAACCGTCCCCCCCCCAATTGCATCTTTTACCTCCTAAATTTCTTCTTTCCCAAGTCACAAGCACAACTAAGAAAGTGCCCACGCTGCTGGGGTCATTTACGTCATTAACCTTTCTTCTCCATCTAACTGGATGGCATTTTCAAGGGCTGTGTCCTCACACAAGGGATCCTCCCTATTAAATTGCATACAGAAAGGAGATAGGGCAAGCCTGAAGCCAGAGAATTTTTATTGGGTCGGGTGGCAAATGAGTACAGTGGTGGTGAACACATCATTTATTTATTTATTTATATTATTTCTTTATTATGAATTAGCTATGATGTAATGCAAAGACTCTACAAGGGATCATTCTACAAAGAAAGGGCTGTCATTCCAGGCCCAGAGCACAGATTCTATTGCCAGGGACCATCATTCCACTCTGGGGGCTATCACTCCAGTCCCAGAATAGTCTGTCTGGGCCCAGAGACCTTAATGGAAAATCCATTCCACATTTTCTTTGCAACTTTTTTTGTGCTGCAATGTATTTCAGTGGAGCCCATGCAAGTCAACTGTCATTCCTGGCTCCCATTATCTCCAATGGGCCTTCAAGCCTCTCCCATTGTTTCCAATGGGCAATCCTGTCATTCCTTTTAGTACATCCCCTTGGGGTGCCAGCAGCCAGACACTCTGTCCCTCCTCTCAACTTTGCTCCCAGGAACACCCAGCTCCAGCCTGAGTAGGCCAGTCTCCCCCTGTTTCTGTTCCTCAGCTCACAAGGCTCTGGCTTGGCTCCTACCTTGCTGGGAAGCAAAGGGGGGGAGGGCAGGGCAAATTTGGGGTGGGGCATTGCCAATTGTCAGGCCCCCCCGGCCATGGGCCTGACTTAGGGTCCCTGTTGTACAGACCATTAAAATCCCTTTTTGCAAAGCTGGTACAGCAAGTCGGTGATAACTTTTTCCTCTGTCTTTCCTCACAATTGAATTTGTGAGACAAATAAACAGTGGGTGTGTGTTTATTTTTAAACAGAAATATTGACTTGTGCTAAATCAGCATTAGCACATGAACCCTGCACGAGCCTCCTGCCAGTATTTAAGGTAAGCCACAGAAGGCTGCAGGCTAACATACCTACACGATATTTTATTTTTGCAAAACACTTCATCTACCACCACTTAAAACATCATCATGTAAACTCATTGATAATCAAATCACCTCAGAGTAATGCTGTAAATGGGAGGGAAGACAGCATGATATAGCCCAATCTCATCAAATCTCAGAAGCTAAGCAGGGTCAGTACTTGGAAGGGAAACCTGCAGAGGAAGGCAATGGCAAGCCACCTCTGCTTCTCACTTGTCTTGAAAGCCCCTTGCTGGAGTCATCCATAAGTCCGCAGCAACTTGAGGACAGTTTACACACACATACACAATGCTATGAATGGTGCATACAACCACCACTCAGGGATGGCACTGTACAGCGAGAGCATCTGATTGGATGGTTGGTTAATATGGAATGACTGAACAGTTTATTTCTGCTAACTCCCTCTGCTTCCTGCTAACAGTGGACACTGGCTAAAGGCAAACTGCATCAACAAGTGAACCAGAACACTGACAATGTCTGAATTTCTCTGAACATTTCCAAATACTGGAGATAATGTCATTCAGATTAATTATCCCTTTGAGGTTAATGCACAGAGTATATTTGGGTTAAATTTTGATTAGTTACATACTCAATGTACATTCTTAATTATGCTGGAGATAGGAAACAACAAAAACATTATATGATAAGACCGGGTTTGTAGCAAAAAGATCGTATTTCAATATTAAAATGTTTCATATTTCTTCTTCAGTGAACCTCTGGATTGCAGCTTTGCTAGTGCTAAGGGTGAAAGAGTCACTTAAAATAGACAGGACATTCTTAATGCCTTCACAGGCATATGGCAAGATGCTAGCCTTTTCAGCAGTGACGCCATGTGCTACTAGGATTCCTATGCACTTCACTTTATCCCTCTAATATAATCCATTTCCCTTTTTCTTCCATGTGCTTTTCTGTAACGCAGACTTTTCTGTACTGAATTTCCTGTACTGAACAGAATTTCAGAATACAGAATGTCCTGTACTGAATAGGCCTAGACAGGGAAGGGGATTGATGAGCTATTCAGATGACCCCAGTTGTTCTTCTACTGTCTCTATTTTTAGCAACACTCTTAAGAATATAACAACAACAACAAAAATAATAATAATAGCAGCAGCAGCAGCAGTTCACCACTGTAAGCACCTTCAATTGTAATTTCTTGTTCTTGCTTAATTTCAGTCTGCATTACTTTAACCTAAGAGCCACAGCAAAGGTGAAACAGGAAAGTGATGCAACATGCCATTTTTAAGGACTTTTAACCACTGGGTATGCCATCACTGTCTCCTGACTGCAGTTCTCCTCTCTCCTAATGTAGATTCTATAGCCGCAGGGGCAACAGCTGATCTCAGTGGTCAGTGTGTTGTGCCTCCCATCTCCCCCACCCCAAACAAGCATACAAATGCACTCTCAGGGAATAGCATGTGACTGCAGTGTTCATTCAAATGCACATGAGATGTTATATCCAATAACTAACTAAAATACATAGTTAAATGCATATATTTGGGAAAAACAGCCCAAATGGTTCCAAGGAGAAGACCAAAGGAATGGACTGCCTACATGCAGAGG
Source organism: Gekko gecko (assembly GCA_029375565.1). Lineage (NCBI taxonomy): Eukaryota > Metazoa > Chordata > Lepidosauria > Squamata > Gekkonidae > Gekko > Gekko gecko. Next base: position 116,956,213 of record JAPDNY010000007.1, read on the forward strand.
AAGGACAATGGAATGGAGCCAGGTGGCTTTTCTCATTTCTAACTGCTTTACAGTATCTGCTAACTCTCTCCCTATCATGGCATTTCAAAGAATGAAATGGCATTTCAGTGGAATCTGCTCTGAGTGGCAGCAGCTCTCCAAGGTCTCAGGAAGAGCTCTTTCACAACACCTACTATCTGGTCCTTCACTCTGGTGATGCCAGGGATTGAACCTGGGATCTTCTGCATGCCAAGCATATGTTCTATTCCTAAGCTATGACCCCTCCTCTAGGAGCCATAGAGCTACTCTATTTAACTAGATATATCATATAAAACAGATGAAAGAGTAGAATAGATGTCAGTTCATTGAGTTAAATCCAACATTCATTTTTATGGGCAAGATAAAGTTCTAACAAGCTTTAATAAGATGCTTGTGCTGATAAAAGGGGAAATTTCATCTTAAATGTGTTTCTCAGCTTATCTAAATGCATATCAAGTGCCAATTTAGTATTTAAGCAATAATTTTTTTTTTTAAAAAAATCAGTCATTATTAACAAGTGATAGTTTTTGACTTAATGACCTGGGGTAATGCCAATGGCAACTTACACTCCAAAAAACTGGTTGTTAACTTCATTAATGACCAATTTCTTCTGGATTATTGCTGTTATAAATGAAATTCAATGGCTTAGAAGAAAATCTGTGCTTTTTAAAGGAAGCATGATGTGCTTAGAGGTTTCTCTGTGGGGTGCTTCCACATGAACAATTTTTTTGTTTAAGTATGAGTGCATTGAATCAGTGTACTTTACAACAACAAAATACATAGGGATCATGCCAGGGGACATATGGAGATCTTGTAGAACTGACACAGATGAAAAGACTAACAATTGTAGATAAGACTCCAAACATGATTTTCAAAATAGCAGAGTAAAATTTTGCTCCTAAGTGATTGACAACTGAGTTTCCTTGCCCTGATTATCTTTTTGTTTTAAATACACCTTGAGTTAACAGGTCAACAGAGCATTTCAGCTCAAACTTTGAGCATTGTATTTAAAAGTGACAAAAGGAATAGTAGTGTGCTTGCTTCTGCTTAATATATGGGATATACAGATCACCACAACTGAAATCCACTACAGTCCACTCCAGCATTTGTTGCCTACATCCCTTTTATTCCTGTAATGTTTTTCTCAACAATCTTTCAGAAGGGGATGCAACTGAATGGGAACTCCTGCATATCCTCATGCAAATTATTCCAACTTACTCCCCACACAAATTAGTGTTATGTGCTGCACAATTTTGTCAGCTTGTATTTTACTTAAATAATGTAAAAGTGTTTGACACCAGTCAAATTCTATCACAGTGCAGAAACAAAACCAAGTTAGGTTTTCTGGCTTATATGAAAAGGGTTTTGCATTCTTCTAGAGGTTGATAAATTCAAAGCAAAATGCATGCCAACAATGAAGAGCAATGCATTATTTCCCCCTAACTCCTTTCTTCCCCCACCTCCCACTGCATAACTACACTCCATAATATGCTGTAACATTGGCAAGCAAAGCTCAGGGCTCTTTAAGAATAAGGCAAAGTTCATGAATAATGGTTGAATCAGGAAACCGATAATTAAATGAGACAACTGAATGCCAGTGGAGTCCCCAGTGGAAACTACTCTTCATTGGAGATCATTTCCACCTTTCATTTCCCCCCAGTTTTAGTACAATCTAGTAGTTCATTACTGCAGACAGACGCTTTTGAAAGCAGTATGATTATAGAAACATTTATAATTCTTCCCCTTTCACTATCCTTTTTCTTTTTTAGCTACATTTTGTATTTTACATTTTATAAGTCAGTATGCAATTGGAAGAACATTTGATACTATAGCAGCAAGATGTACATATTGCTTTGGTCCATCTCTAATTGATATTCACACCCTGAGGTTAACTGAAATTAGCTTTACAACTTGTAGTATTATAAACAACAAACATCCACACACATGCAGTTCTATTCCATTAGATGAATCTCTTGTAAGATACCAGAATAAATGCTTAATTTACATAAAACAGATAAATCGAATTGCCATTAATTGCATCTTTCCCCTTAGCATTCCAGAACCCTGTGGATGATTGCCAATACTTTTCAAAAGAATATTTCATAGTATTAATCCCAGAAAATGTGTTTCATCATTGCTTTGACCTCCCCTTTTCTTTTAAGATATTCTGTAATAGTGAGAATTTATTAACTATATATTTAAGATGTTCATTACCTGTACTCTCAGTTTAAAACAGCCACAAGGTGGCTTACAGCAGGAGAAGAATAAAACAACCCACTGTTACAGTCTGATGAGGAAATGGAAGCAGTATACAACTGTTGCTTGGGTCTTTGGAAGGATGACCCCGACATGCTTTAAGAAGGGAAGGGCCAGGAGACAGTTGGACAGACATCTGTTGGAAGGAAACTTAGTTTCTCCCCTATTTCCTCCTGCACTAATTTTATATTTTCCTACAACAGCAATCAGAATTCAGGCTGCAATCACTATGTCCATTGTCAGTCACCTTGTGGCATTCTGCACTGTTCAGTGGGCTTTAAACTTTCATTAAAAAAACAGTTAAGCAAAAGGAAATACCTACTGCAAATACACTACACACTTCTCAAAGCATGCCTGTACTGTTCCAGTGTTGGCTGGCTTTTTAAAAAGCAACCTGGTTGTGTAGTATTTCTTTTGGAGAAAACATGTGAAGGTGGAAACAAAGAATGGAGTTGATGTGATTTCCTTTGCTCCACTCCTGGCATCTTCCACTCTAATGTCAGCATTCTTTCAAGATGGGCAAATGCATGTGTTTCCAGCTCTCGAAAGCATTTATAGACCTAGATTTTTTCACAGAAATGTCAGACAAATCTTTGTCTCTTGCCTTCTTGTTTTGTAATCCAAAAGTGAAACTCCTACCTTTGAATTTGCCAGAATCTGGGTGGTCTGGTCCTGGCCACTCTGGAAGCTTCTTGAGCTTGCAAGGCTCATGATACACAAATGGGTCCTGCACTGACATGGCACAATGGTTTTATCACATTAGTTTGATGCAGGAAGCCATCTGAGCAAGGCCTACTACTATATCTCAGAAAACTATGGAAGTGGGTTAGGATCTCGCCAAGTTCTGAGACATTGAGTAAACAACCCAATTCAACAAGACCTGAATACTCTGGAGAAGTGGGCAGTTGCAAACAGGATGCAATTCAACAAAGAGAAATGTACAGTATTACATCTGGGCCACAAAAATGTCAAGCACAAATACTGGATGGGGGATACATTTCTGGGGAGTAGCATATGTGAAAGAGGTCTTGGGGTAAGAGTGGACTGTAAACTAAATATGAGCAGTCTGTGTGATGTGGTGGTTAAAAAGGCAGTCTTGGGTTGTATTGAAAGGGCCAGAGCATCGAAATTGCAGGAGGTGATAGCCCCTCTGTATATTGCCTTGGTCAGGCTGCATCTTGAGTACTGTGTGCAGTTCTGGAGGCCTCACTTCAAAAAGGATGTGAACAAAATTGAGAGGATGCAGAAGAGAGTGACGAGGATGATCAGGGGTCTGGAGACTGAGCCCTGTGAGGAAAGGCTAAGGGCTTTGGGAATGTTTAGTTTGGAGAAGAGGAGATTGAGGGGGGCATGATTGCTCTCTTTAAATATTTGAAAGGCTGCCATTTGGAGGAGGACAAGGAGCTGTTCCAGTTGGCAGCAGAGAATAGGACCCAAAGCAACGGGTTTAAATTACATGCAGAAAGGTATCGGCTGGATATTAGGAAAAACTTTTTCACAGAGTAGTTCAAAAGTGCAATCAGCTGCCTAGAGAGGTGGTTAGCTCCCCTTCACTGACAGCTTTCAAGAAGAGGCTGGATGAATATTTGTCAGAGATACTTTAAGTTGGTCCTGCATTGGGCAGGGGGTTGGACTAGATGGTCTGTATGGCCCCTTCCAACTCTATGATTCTATGTTCTTAGTTCCTTCATTCTGATGTGGTTTTGCACCAGTACCTGTAGTAGCATTTGTCTGCAACTCTACAGATCTTTATTTACCTTAATGATGCCTGGTAGAATGCATGGGCATGGAAAATGGATGAGCAACAAAGCTGTGTGTAAGCTCAAAAATATTTCTCTACCATTGGAAGCCCAAACGAGGTCTAAAAGACCACATGAAAATCACTCCTGTCAATTAAAAACATCACAAATAGCATTTAAAAGCAGCATAATGTGGAATAACATTTCATTCCTATAACAATTGCTTAATAATTGCTTAGATTAAGAACAGTTGCCGTTCTGGGAGCTGTACAGCTGGGAGTTGAACATGACTGCCTCTTTGGTATCACCCGATTCTCAGAACATGGAGGATTCTGAGATGTGTGACAGTGTTCCAGACTGAACTGTATACCATTTCTTTCTCCTAGCAGAAGCCCTGGATATGCAGGAAGCAGAAAACGAATGTCATATCAGCAAGGTTCCTCATTCGACCTCCAGTGTTTCTTACATTAAGATTCATTTTGGAATGTTCCCCAGTCCAAGTCTGCTTCAAATCTCCCCAAGCTTGCTAATGCAATAATTTGTTGTGTTTTGTCTTGTAGGATCCAACCCATAGAGTTAAATGGAGAGCAGGAGTATAAGCATTTCCTTATGACAAAGCTATTTCCTCCTCAATTACTTAGGGATAGGCTAACACACCTGGCATGGATCTATCTTAGTGTTAACAGAGCTCTAATAGCAAATTAGTGAGCTTTTCCTCATCTGGAAAGGCCCCAAGTCTATAATTCTCCTTTTATAAAAAGGCACATGACACAGTTCTGCTTTTCAAGCGCATCGATTCAATATTCCAAGTATTCAACTCAGATTTGAATGCAAATAAAGATAAACAAGATGATCCTACAATCCCAGAATATAAGTAAGCCATTGGCAGCTCATTAATCAAAAACAAACATCTTTGATGCAGTTCTTTTTTTTTTTTAAGTTTCATTTATTATTACTGCCTGTTTTGCTTGATAGTGTTTTCAGTGAAATAGTATTCTCTTCTGTCATGGTTAGTCACTACACTTTACAAATCCACATGAGACTAATGTCATAATAAAGGTGGTTTCCTTCCAAAGCAATCTGTTTAAATAACATTTATAGGCATAATGTGATATGTTATGAAGACTGCCTCACATTTATAGCCTCACTATAGCTTTAAAGGTTCATCACGCTTTGTGGAGCGTGTCATTAAAAATACATAGTTGTAGCAATTGATTTTTCTTCATATAGTTTAAATGGCAATCTTGGATATTTATGAGACTGGGGAGAAAAGGCAGTGGGAGGATGAGGAGACTGAAGAGGCAGCAGAGGACAAGGCAATGGGCAAGGCAGGAAGGCTGAAACTCCACAAGGACACAAATGTGCCCCACTCTGTTTCTTTAGGCTGAATCAAGTTTTACCTTTGGAGACTCTGTCAAGAAAGTCACTGCCCCAGACCCACTGCACACCTTCCAAAAGTCTCTCAGCAGTGTTTTAACCAACTGAGTCCTGTGACTTTTGTTATGGTTGCCAACCTCCAGGTGGGTCCTGGAGATCTCCCAGTATTACAATTGCTCTCCAGACCATAGAGCTCAGTCCCCCTGGAGAAAATGGCTGCTTTGAAGGATGGACTCTGTGGCATTATACCCTGATGAGGTCCTTTCTCCTCACCAAACCCTGCCATCCCAGGCTCCACCCTCAAATCTCCAGGAATTTCCCAACCTGGAGATGGCAAGTCTACTTTTTGTAACCATGAGCAAACCCCGCTCCAGGCCTTATAGAACAGCAAATCACCCATTCAGCAGCCAAATTGCAGCAGTCCTCGCCAGTGCAATTTCATATATGCCAGCCGTGTCTAGTGCCTGTTGTATCTCACCTCATCTGCATGTTTGCAGGCTGAGAACTTGGAGGCACCATACTGGATTTTTTTTAAAAAAATACCCTGGATATAACGATCCCCACATTTACCACCAGTGGCAATTGTGTTTCCTCCTGATTCTCAGTACCATTTTTTTTGTCATGTTACTGACAAAATGCCAGAATGAGGCAAGCTGCACAGTTTCCTGCCATCATTCGGATGTAGCTTCATGGTGATGCCATTGATGACTTCTGAAGCCTCATCCAAGAACTAAAAGTAAAGGAAAAAAAACAATGGAGCATGGCTGCAGAGAGCAAGATGGCCATCACCACTGGGGTGACACAAAAGGTGTCAGCAACATTGAACAAGATGAGTTGGGGACATAACTTTTGACACATCTTATGGTCCCTGTACACTCTCCCTGCTTTGAGCTGGAAACTTTTAGTTCAGCACTAGGCTTGAGAGTTTGGATTAGTGGCTTAATTCTTGATTTAGTAGTAGTCTATGCAGTATAAATATAAATTGTTGCATTATCACAGCCCACTCGGAGCCTTTCTTTGCAGGAATTCAAGACTCCTCTCCTTTGCTTTTACTTACACCACAATGAATAATTGGTCATGGCTGGATTGTGGAAATCTCTCCTGTCAGATTCCTACATTGCTAGATTGCTATAACCTAATAAAGATCTATTGCAATGATCTACTAGTTCCTCTGAATTCCCAGCTTTCATTTTTTTAAAAAAAGTTTGTAGCTCCTTTTGTTGCAGAGAGATACACATTTCCCTCTATATCTTCACAATCAAAAGGGCTACAGACATTTAAATGAAAGTTGGGAATTCATGGTACATCATGGCAATATGTTGTTATAATGCTATAGCAATTATTTTTTTTAAAAAAAGCCCCCCAAAAGCCCTACAATGGTGTATGTGGGGGAATGATGGCCGTGTAGGGCTGAGGAAAGGAAGGTACAGAGACAACTGCCATGTAGATTTCCCATTGCCAATGAGAATGTTTCTACATTCACAGTACCAATGAGAGCAAGGAGGAGAATCATCGGTGTGTGAATGTAGCTTGTGTAGTTCCTTGTGTTCAGTTAACTGTGTGATCTTATGGACTGGCTTAATAATCCTGAATTTTGAAGTTTATTTCTTAATGAATGCATGGAGAAACTTTAGATATTATTTCTGTGGTGGTTGGGAAATATGTGAGTTGTCTGAGGCACTACTATGTACACTTCTTTGGAACTTAGGTCCATTAGATTGCTAAGATTTGTTTCTGAGTAAGTTAGGGTTAGACTTTAAAGCTTTGGTCCTATTCACACTTCACTGATAGTAAGTGTCTTGGGAACCAATGAAATCCCACTGAAGTTAACAGGAGATAGGTATGTACTGACAGGAGCTCAAATCTTATTTCAGCTCACTATGAGGACTTTCAACTTGTACATTAATTGACCAAAAGCTGAGTGTATACCACTGAAAATCAGTGGCCACAGGGCACAGTGCCTTGCTTTATCTTTCTTTCTTCCATACAGGATTTGCTATTGTCTCAGAGGTGCACCTGAGCAAATCCTGGCATGAGCATAGGGTCAGGTAAAGAGATTCTTCCCCGCCTTTTCACTGGTAGTTAACAGGAAAAGATGCAAAGCCAGTGGCAAGTAACACGACTATTACTGGGCTTGAGATGCATAATTATTAAACAATTTGTATAATAAGCAAAATAGGTTATCCAGATTTGGGGAACTTCAATTTGGCAAGCGAGGGAAGGTAAAGGTAGTCAGGAACATGAGAACTGCCTTGAGCAAGTTGTCAGAGTTGGATCTATTTGCAGCAGCCCCGTAGCTAACAACTTTTTGCTCAGTGGGCCAATGTTTTTCTTGGGGGGCCTGTCATTGTATGTCTGTGCGGTACTGCCATGCCATGCTTATACTTCTAAATAATAACTAAATAATAAATACAATAAATAATAAATAATAAGACTTGCGTAAAAGCTGCGAGAGAGCAATTTGGCTGCTGCATAAATTAGTTTGCTCTGGAGCTATTCCTCCTGAGCTAAGACAAAAATGGGTGGGCTGGAGGCTAAAAAATTGTGAGCTAGCTCACACTAACCCAGCTTAGAGGGAATGCTGGTGGGACTCAGGCTCTGCTCCTCTTTCTGTTTGTCCCCTTGTCGTCCTGCTGGGGGTGTTTCCAGGGGGCCTTCTTTGGCACAAGGGGGTCCCATCCAAATGGAGGGGGGAATGTAGCCATCACGAACCCCTAGCTAGGACTCAAAGTGGGGGGAGTCTAAGGAGCGGCACAAGAAATGAGAAACTGCTGGAGTTGGACTGATTTTCTCCTCTCCGCCTCTCTGCCCCTCTGGCGGCATTCTGGGGCTCTTCTACCCGGCAACATCCAGGTCAGCACCCGGGGCTTTTTCTCATTGGCTGCCTCAGCTCTGTCCTCTTCCAACGCTCTCCAAAGGGGCAGGACTGGGCTCCGTTTGACTCCTGCACCTCTGCCCAGCCCTCACCGTTGCTCCCATAGCTGTCTGGACCTCCCTCTGTACTGGACTTCTCCTGACTCAGTGAAGGCAGCAGGAATGGGGGGCTTGGCGGGGGGCCTGTGGTTTCTCCTGGCCCTCCAGAGTGGACTCCTGGTGGTAGGTAAGCATCCACAGGGTGTGATAAAACCTGGCACATAGAGAAGGCAAGCAAGGCCTAATAAGATCAAATCTGAACATGATCCAGATTGCTCAAATTAACTTGTTTTAGGCAAACTCATTCTAGACTGAGCCTGGGGAAGCATGCCATCACTAATGCCATACATAAAGGCAATCATCTGGTATAATGTTTGTAAATGGACTCTCTCTTTACCCTTAATACTTTATTTTTAGCTGTCTTTATTAAACTTCTATGCATAAGAACTAAGGAAGTTATTTTTTTGCAGCAATGTATTCCAGTGGTACATGTGTATCTTGGATTGCCAATTCCTCAGTAATGTAACCATTCCTATTTTGATTTTTTATATGTCTCACCAAATGGGAACTCCTGATTACTGATGATGAGTGCAATTATTGAATTTATTGGTCTCCAATTTTCTGTGTAATTTGGCCTACAACCGTTATAATCATTTTAACAAAAATAAAAGGAATTGCAAGGTCTTAGAATGAGAATTGTTGGATTCTCATAATAGCCTTCAGGACTCCAGGGAATGTTTCTAACAAGCCTGTACCTCTACAGGATTAATTAAGAATTGTTCTGCTTTCAACTAGAGTGTATTTACTGATCAAAAATGAACTAGTGAAGACGAGTGGAATGATAAAATAAATCTTCACATGCAGATGTGGAGAATAATCATAAAACAGACTCAATAGGTCTTCAAAAGGTATTGTTTTGACTATAGGTTGATTTAAACATCAGAGTGACCATGAGAGATTGCCAAAAAAAGTGCTTTTCTAAGTAGTGGATGTAACATTTAAAAGCCTCTTGCCCAATGTGTCAATGTAGTTATGAATACCTGCCCTTGTAAATTTTATACATGGGTGGCATTTCCTTATGGTCTGGTCAAATTTCTGCCCATCCTGTGTAACATGGGGCAGGCATTGTAGTCATGGGTACAATCACAAAGTTATGCTTGAAAAAATTCTCTAAAAATCATTGAAAATATCATACACTATCATGTTTTACAAATACAGCAGCTGTATATTTCAGACTAGCCTGATAACAGTGCTTCGCTATGGTATTTAAGTTCCATAAATCCAGTTATAATACTGATGATGTAAAGTCTGAAATGTAATATTTGTTGTAGCAATTCTAATAGAGAAGATTGTAGTGTAAAAAATGAAGTGAGACATATGTACTGTTTTTTTTTCCTCTACTGAAGGACCTCTCTCTAGACCACTTTGGTGGTTCTGTCCTCAGGTGCTAGGATCACCAGGCTGTTTGATGAGCTCACTCTGGAGCAGGCCACATAGAACTGTCCATTTAAGAAACAGTCATCTGTTAAGTCAACTCCTGCTACCTTCCACGAAAGCGATGGCCTCTCTACTTGTGTTCCTGGATTGTTTTGCTCATATGGAGACTGTGTTGTTCTGAGCACCTCAAGGTGATCTTGCTGGTACTTGGCCTGTGTAGCTCAGTGTACCACAGGAGTACTATGTGCAAATTTCTTTGCCACATTCCTAAGGTACTTCCTCCTTGTAGCATTGGTGTATCTGGCTTGATGTTTGCCAAGAGCTTCCTTGGGGGCTGTAAGAGGTGAGAGGTGTTGTGTCTGGAGACAACATCGTGCCATCAACGAAGAGCCAGAGCTTGAGTACCTGAGAACAATGGGACTGAGGTTCCTGGCTCCCGCGTAGGGGGACCAATGGGAACAGCGGCGGGAATTCAAACCCGCCAATGGTACCAGGGGGCGGCCCCTCCCTAATGTATATAGTTGGCCTCCGGGCCAGTTACCAGCGTCTCGTGTTGTATAATAGCGAACCATGCTGATCACTACATCGCTGTCTGTGGTTTCTTTATGCGTCTAACCCACTATACAACAAGAGGTGTGAGGGGGAGTTGGTGTGAGGGAGTGGTGATGTGATGGATATTTCTTCAGGTTCGTGAGGGAGGCACACATCGAAATGGCTCCTAGAAATATCCTTTACTATCTCCACATAAACATTCATACCCTGGCCCTGCTCCTACACCTGACAGACACCGGCCTGTCTGGTGTTGGGAGGATTGTATTTAAAGGCATCAAGGAGGCTGGGTGAGCAGCAGTGCTAAGGCAATCCTACTGAGCAAACCTCCCCGGTGGCTGCTGCCTGTCCAGTGTGGGATGGGGAGCAGGGAGGAGTATTAGAAGCCACTGTGGAGGCAGGGCTGGCAAAATCACTAAGGCATTACTGCTGGGGCAGGATCCCTCATGGCTTTAAGCACCCTGCAACCACTGCTGCACCTGACAGACAACTGCCTGTTAGATGTAGGAGGTGGGGAGTGTGTCGGAAGCCATCAGAGACGCTGGGCCAGCAGCATCGTTAAGGTGATCCTGCTGGGGCGGCGTCTCTGTTGGATTGGAGTATCCTGATCCTGCTCTTACACCTGACAGACACCAGCCTGTCTGGTGTTGGGGGATTATATTTAAAGGCATCAGGGAGGTTGGGCCAGCAGCAGGGCTAAGGCAATCCTGCTGAGCAAACCTCCCTGGTGGCTGTAAGCATCCCACCTCCTCTCCTACACCTGACAGGCAGCTGCCTGTCCAGTGTAGGAGGGGGAAGGGGGAGAAGTCTTAGAAGCCACTGTGGAGGTGGGGCTGGCAGGATCACTAAGGTGTTATGGCTGGGGTGGGCTCCCTTGTGGCTTTAAGCACCCTGCACCTGACAGACAACCACCTGTTAGGTGTAGAAGGTGGGAGAGTGTGTTGGAAGCCATTCCCCCACCTCTCCTACACCTAACAGGAAGCTACCTGTCCAGTGTAGGAGGGGGAGGGGGAGGAGTATTAGAAGCCACTGTGGAGGTGGGGCTGCACCTGACAGACAAACACCTATTAGGTGTAGGAAGTGAAGGGAGTGTGTTGGAAGCTGTCAGAGAGGCTGGGCCAGCAGCTTTGCTTCACCTCATAGGTGGTTGTTGACCACTCCTGATTTCCTCAACTGTCATGAGCTCTCTGCAGTCCCTGTAACTGTAGGTTTTTTTTGCCTCAGAACACTGAGCTCTGCAGCTGACCAATCAGAGAGTGGGGGGTGCAGGGAGGCAGCTGCCTGGCAGCCACATAGGAATCAATGGGGGGGAGGACATTTTATCCCTTTTGACCCACTTAGGGGTCGAATTTCTAAAAATTCCTTCTTAGTGAGCACCTATGCTACTGTAGGAGTGCTCTCCCCAAATTTGGTGTCTCTAGGTCCAGTGGTTTGGCCTGGGCATTGATTTACGGTGAGGGGACTTTCTTTTATATATCTATAGATGGTGAGTGCAACAAAAAGACCCAGCCATCATACTTTTAGCATCCTTGTTTTTTATAGCTTTCCCAAAGCCTGTTGACCATAGAGTTCATGCTGAACTCTCTAGGAAATCTTTCAAGAATATGGTGGTAGTGGTAGAAAGTGCCATCATGTTGCAGCTGACTTATGGTGATCCTGTAAGTTTTTCAAGGCAAAAGATGAACAGAGGATGTTTGCCATTGTTTGCCTCTGAGGACTGACCTTGGTTCCTTGGTGGTCTCCCATCCAAGTACTAAGCAGAGCTGATTCGGCTTAGCTTCTGAAATCTGATGAGACTGAGCTAACAAGGTCAGGGTTAGGACAGAATCCTGATGTACACAGGGCCGGCCCACCCACTAGACGAACTAGTATTTCACCTAGGGTGGGCTGATCATGAGGGTGCCGAACTGTGCCCCCCCACCAAAAGCCCTGCGTCACCCTGACTCCAGCCATCGCCTCTTTCTCTCCTCTGGCTGTCTTCATCCTGATCACCATTGCAGATCCCTGAGGGGCACAGCAAGGCCCCTGCTGCTGCCACCTGCCCGCCTGCCCCAGCATGGCTTTCTGGGCACCTGCTCCACCGAACACTGCTTCCTGCTCTGCAATCAGGTTAAGCAGCTCACCCGTGAGCTTGACACCCTCCACAACATCTTCTGGCAGCTGTCTGAGAGCTCGCTTGTCAAGGCCATGGGCAGCTGCACCTGAACTGCCCGGCCGGCCGGCCGAGAACTGGCTCCTCTCCCCTCCTGCCACTGGTGGAACTGGTGCTTGTGGACCCTCCGCCATGCCTGGAAGGCAGGCCACCATGTTGGGCAGCCTTTCACCTGGAGAGGGGAGGACTGAGCCTGCTGCACTCCTCGCAGGCGTGATAGAGCAGATGCACTTTGACAGAAATTTGATCGGACCAGGCTAAACCCCATTGGCAGAGGTCTCAAATCTTGTGCCTTAGAGGGGGATCTGTTCAGGGCACCCCAAAACCCCCCCTGCTCCCAAGAGTCCCAAGTGCCACCCCGCTCGGGGACTTTGGTGGTGAAGTGATTCTGGACGGCTGGGGTGAACCGAGGCAATGTATGGACCTGCTTCTTTGCGGAGGAAGCGCACGAAATCCTAGACAGAGCCCAGCAGGTGGCTGCTGTGCCTGGGGGGGAATGGGGGGGGAATAGGGATTCTATGAGTGCCAGGAGGAATGGTATGCAATGGGGGACTCAGCAGCTGCTGTTTTTGAAAGGGGGCTCCCTCCCATGTCAGGAGAGCAGGAGGGGGTGGGAGTGGTGGACGCTCAGTGGAGGGGGCCAGCTAGACTCTTCTTCTCTGCGAGTATGTATCTGCTCTTCTGCAACTTCACTGCCACCTTGAAGCAGCTGGATGTGGAGATCAAGGCAGATAAGGAGAAAGGATTTTGAGTGAAGGGCCGTGAAGACGCCCACAGGGCCAGAGCTACCTAGTGGGAGCAGGGGAAGGGAAGTGATGCTGAGTGGAGGACAACTAGGCATGCTGGCCAGTGGCTGCCCATCTCCCCCGTCTCTTTCTTTCTTTCATGGCTGAGTTAAACCCAACTCCTTTCCATTGAGAAGACTAGCTACTAATTTAAGTCATTTCACAACAGTGAACTACTTCTGTATCTCTACAGATTTCTTTTGTGCAATGCATTGTGAGGTTGTTGGATTTTTTTTTTTATGATTCCCCACTAAGGTCAGCTTACACTGATTCGGTGTGTGTGTGTGTGTGTGTGTGCCACAAGCTAGCCTTGCCTAGTGCACAAAAAAACCTTGGGATGGCCCTGGATGTACAGACCATCAAAACATGTTAGATGAATGTTTGGGTGGGCAGGACTGGGGTCACAGCTGCCAGATCCTTTGTCAACCTGTACATATTCAAGGTGCCATCTTTCACTGAGGCCTGTGTGGTGCTCCCTCTAAGCTGTGGAGTCTTGTGACTGAAAATTCTACTTTGTGAGCTACTGGCATTAAAGTTGTGAGCAAGCCATTTGGCTGCTGCATGAATTAGTTTGCTCTGGTGCCATCCTTCCTGAGCTAAGACAATAATGTGTGAGCTGGAGGCAAAAAACTGAGGTAGCTCACACTAACCCAGCTTAGAGGGAACCATATCCCAATGCACATATATTCTGATTGTACAATCCATGCCCTCAGAAATGTTCAGGCCTTATGTATGTTGGGATGAATTTGTATAGTCCTCTGCATAGATGGGACTGTAAGCCAAAGAATGGAGAAAGGAGTTCAGTTGGTCAGGACCTGGGGTGTCCAAAGCTCCTCAGACAGGACTGAAACCCCATTACCATGATGTGGTCTGTTAATTATTTTGAGAAATAATTTTTTTTCATGTCCTATGAGATTTTATTTATGGGATGCAGCCATGATTTATGCACATGTTACAAGTTTGTGCTGGACCAGAGAAATGGTGCTGGAACCCTGCCCCTAATATATAGAATTGGGGGGCAGCAGAAACAATTCTATCCCTTCCCGGCTATACAGTTGAAAGTCTGCACAGGCCTAGAATGTCTGTCATATGGACTGGGATCTAGTTTTACTAACTTTATACACATACAATGAACAGTTGGCTCAACAGTTATGCATATAGAACAGGAGTATTAGAAAGTTATGATCAGAGATGCATTCAAAGGAAATGTCTGCTAGACATGTGAATAATATGTTTTATTGATGGATCAAAGTATACACTTGAAGTGGTTTCCATACACACAGAAACTAAAAAATGCATTAAAATCAGCAGCATGTTATTATACAATCAGCATAGGAAAAGTTTAGTTTCCAAAAATAGTTCACCTTTATATTTTTTCCCTAAAAACCAACAGGGATGATACTTTCTACATTTCTCTAGGCAGCCCAATCACAAGGCCTGAAGTGGGCACTGGAAAAACCCAACTGTGAACTGGAACCATCCTAACCTCCTGTAAGCAGGCTGTATTGTAATGAGCGCAGTGGTCTTGAGAGCACACACTGGGACAGGCAGTCCAGCAAGAAAAGAACATGTTGGCTCCCTCCTCAGCCATGAAGCCCACTAACTACGTGGATTTCCCTGCCACAGAACCACAAAAAGCAGCTGGGAACAGCAATATGGATCAGGGCTGATGCACTGGGAAAGAGAGAGGGTTAGATTCTTGCCCAAATATTTTCCCTCTTGAAAATGCCCCTGGTATGTTTTTTTGACTCTGGTGAGGATAAAAGACAGGCACAATAGGTATGACTGCTTCCCCCCCACCCCCTCCTGTAACAGGGTTAAAAACAGACTGGGATAGTTGATGGAGGAAATGGTATGTGGGTAAGAGATGATACCTCCCTTCCATAGTTCTGTGGCCCCAACCTATCTTTCCTGTGGTGGCTACGTCTGATGGCTAAAGTATATATGGGGACATGTAATCATATATCCCCAGAGCCATGTGTCATCTTACAAGGTTATAAAAATGCAACACAATAAAATTCTCCGTT
This sequence comes from Gekko gecko, assembly GCA_029375565.1. NCBI lineage: Eukaryota > Metazoa > Chordata > Lepidosauria > Squamata > Gekkonidae > Gekko > Gekko gecko. The sequence continues at coordinate 116,971,466 of JAPDNY010000007.1, forward strand.
TCATGAAGAACATACAGACTGCACATGTGATAAGTCAGTTCTCCATGAATTCCGAGTTCATTATTCTGTGTCAGATACATAGGCTATGATGATAGGGCATTCATTAAGTTCAGAGCCATTAAATGCTACAATAGCAGTGTTCCTGTAACAGAATTTATTTAGTATATTGCTACCTATTGTAGCATTTTTGGTTGCCATAAGAATATTGGTGTGGGGGATTCAATGAGCATAAGCCTTCAAAATTCAGTGGAGATTGTGGACTAAATTGCATGGCAACTGCTTGCCCACTCCAGAACCATTGATTTCAGGAGGGGTGTTGAAAGACCTGAATCAGATTGAGGTGATGAGAGAGGAGGTCCTATGACTGATAGACAACTTAAAAACTGATAAATCACCAGGCCCAGATGACATACATACGAGAGTTCTGAAGGAACTCAAATGTGAACTTGTGGATCTCCTGACAAAAATATGTAATCTTTCATTAAAATCTGCCTCCATTCCTGAGAACTGGAAGGTAGCTAATGTCACTCCCATCTTTAAAAAGGGTTCCAGAGGAGATCTGGGAAATTACAGGCCAGTCAGTCTGACTTCAGTACCGGGTAAATTGATGGAAACTGTTATTAAGGAAAGAATTAGTAGGCACATTGATGAACAAAAACTATTGAGGCAGACTCAGCATGGGTTCTGTAAGGGAAGATCTTGTCTCACTAACCTGTTAGTGTTCTTTGAGGGGGTGAACAAGCATGTGGACAAGGGGGACCCAATAGATATTGTTATGTCTTCATAGACATAAGGCTAGCATAAGTTGAGCAGGTGCTCATTATGCAGATCGGAAATACTGTACTGTATTGCCCAATCAAAGGGCTTATGGAGGGAACATCTTTGATTGGCTATTAATATGAAATATGATTGGTCCTTAACTGTGATTTATGATTGGTTGTTATGCATTAGTATGATTGGACATTGTTATGACTGAGGGCGTGGCTACCTCATATCACACTGTATATAAACCGCTGTGTTTGACTGTATCTTTGTCTAGCTGGTCTAGTCCTTAGCTGGTCTAACTTGGAGCTGAAATAAAGCTGAAATCACTTTTGAACTAACCTCCGGTGTGTTGTCTCGTACTTATCAACTGGCGACGAAGGTGGGATCTAGCAGGTAGGCAGCCCCGCTGAGAAACCACGGAAGAAGTTCCGATCGACCGCGAGCCTCTGAGGGAGCCGTCCGCTCCAGAAGGCGCCGCGATGAGCTCCAAGTTCCGTTTCGAGCCGTTCGAGTCGGTGATGGAAGACTGGGAAGCATACCTTACCCGGTTCGAGTTCCACCTCGAGAGCGGCGGAGTGACGGATGCCGCGAAGAAACGAGCTGCGCTACTTAGCTCGTGTGGCAAGGAGGTGTTCGACATCGCCCGCTCGCTTGTCACACCTGATGATATCAAGATCGTGCCGTATGCCACGCTGATGGAGAAGTTGAAGGCCCACTTCACGCCGCAACCCTCTGAGATCACTTCCCGGCACACGTTCTACGAAAGGCGGCAAGGCTCCAGCGAATCCGTAGCCGAGTTTGTGGTGGCATTGAGGAAGTTGGCAAGGGCTTGCAATTTCGCCGATCTCGAGACAGCCTTGCGAGACCGGCTGGTCTGCGGTCACCGCGATGCAAAGCTGCAACAACGCCTGTTCACCCTCAAGACGCTGACATTCAAGGTCGCGTTCAAGGAAGCCATCGCCGCTGAGGCTGCTGAAAGGTCGACACGAGAAGTGCAACAGCGGCCTGCGGCAGCCGAATCCAGCATTCACCAACAGGTCGAGGACCGTGAGCCAGCGCCCGCCGTGGATGACGTACAAGAGCCTTGTTCCAGCAGCCAGCCGCGAACCCAAGTGAAGACTGCGCCAGCGCGTCAGTGCCTTGGTTGTGGCGGGAAGCACGAGCGCGACACCTGTTGGGCCAGAGGGTTGGTTTGTCGGGCTTGTGGAAAACAAGGGCACATCGCCAGAGTCTGCAAGTCGAAAAAATCGCCACCTACCTCGCCTCTGCAGCGCTCTCAATTCTGAAGCAAGGTCAACACAACCTGCTCTTCATCCCTGTCGTCCCGAAACCCGACCCTGTCGTCCAACCCCTCTTCATCGTCCGTCCTCACCACGGGAGCACCCCGGAGGAAGAAGATTTTCATCACCTTGTTCCTCGACGGAGTTGCCTGCCCCTTTGAAGTCGATTCCGGGTCGGCTAGAACAATCATTTCAACGTGCACATTGGATCGTCTTTTCCCGAGCCGAAGTCGCCGCCGCCTCCTGCCCACTGACGCCTGTCTTGCAGATTTCCAAGGGCACCGAATTCCATTGGCAGGTGAGGCGGAATTTGAAGTCCGTTTCAAAGAGCGTAAGGCGGCTCTGTCCCTGATTGTTGCCGAAGGGGACAGGGTAAGCCTGTTGGGGCTTGATTGGTTTGAGCCATTAGGCATTGCTATTTCTGGTATTAATACGGTATGCCATGATAAATGGAATTGCTTGTATGACGAGTTTCCTCAGGTTTTTGCAAAAGGGCTGGGAACTTATACGGGTCCCCCGGTTTCATTTGAGTTGGATCCAAATGTTAGGCCTATCAGGCTAAAATATAGGAAGGTGCCGTTAGCATTACAACCAAAGATTGAAATGGAAATTGACAAGCTCCTAGAGCAAGGGATCTTGGAGCCAGTTCCGTACAGCAAATGGGAAACGCCCATCGTTACTCCTGTCAAACCTGATGGATCCATATGTATTTGTGCAGATTATAAATGTACAATCAATAAGGCATTACAACAGCATTCCTATCCTGTACCGGTAATAAGCCATGTACTTGCATCTCTTGGGGGAGGCAAGGTTTTTGCAAAATTAGACCTTGCCCAGGCATATCAACAGTTGCCCGTAGATAACAATGCTGCAGAAGCACAAACCATCGTTACGCATAGAGGTGCGTTTAAAGTTAAGCGCCTACAATTCGGGGTTAATGTCGCACCTGGGATCTTCCAGGGTTTAATGGAGCGGTTGCTCAGAGGTATCAAGGGAGTAATTCCCTATTTTGATGACGTGCTTATTGCGGGAAAGAGTGATGAAGAATTGCTTGAAAGGGTCCGGAGTGTTCTGAAGTGCTTCAATAAGGCTGGGTTGTGAGTAAAATGGGAAAAATGTGCGATTGGGGTCTCAAGTGTTGAGTTCCTTGGGTTCAAGATTGACGAACAAGGTGTACACCCAACCCCTGGAAAGGTAGCAGCTATACACAATGCACCCAGACCTAAAAATAAAACGGAGTTACAAGCCTATTTAGGGCTAATCAATTTTTACCACTCATTTCTGCCCCACAAAGTGTCGGTAGCCGAGCCGCTACATCGGTTGTTAAATAAAGGCGCGGAATGGGTTTGGGGACGGCTACAGGAGAAGGCATTTGAAAATTTTAAAGCGTTACTGACTTCTGACAGCGTGCTGACTCATTTTGACGAGGGTAAAATGTTGGTTCTGGCGGCTGATGCGTCGCCATTCGGTATTGGGGCAGTGCTGAGCCATGTAATGCCTAACGGGTCTGAGGCGCCGATTGCGTATTACTCAAGGTCACTGAGTGGGGCAGAAAAAAACTACGCACAAATAGACAAAGAGGGATTGGCGCTTGTGAGTGCGGTCAAGAAGTTTCATGACTTTTTATACGGCCGCCATTTCATTCTGGTAACTGACCACAAGCCGCTACTAGGAATCTTTGCCCCTGACCGCCCCACGCCCAACATACTGTCGCCCAGAATGCTGAGATGGGCCCTGTTCCTGGCGGCGTACGAATACGACTTGGAACATAGACCTGGGAAATGTATCGTGCACGCTGATGCCCTGAGCCGCTGTCCTCTGCCTGAGACTGGTTTCGATCTGGCTCCTACAGCGGACATCTGCGTTTTGGATGAACTGTCGCAGTCTCCACTTCGGTCCGAGGACATTGCCGCGTTCACCCAGAAGGACTTAATACTATCCCGTGTTTTAAACTGGGTGTGGAGGGGGTGGCCGAGTGTCTGTTCAGAGCCTGAGTTCAAGGCGTACTGGGGCAGAAGGTCTGAACTGTCCATTGCCAAGGGTTGTTTATTGTGGGGGAATAGAGTCGTGATTCCCCCCAAACTAAGAAAAAGGGTACTTGAGTCCCTGCATGCCGGGCACCCAGGGATTGTACGCATGAAGGCCCTGGCTAGGGGGTACTTATGGTGGCCTGGGCTCGATGCTAACATCGAGGAACAAGTTCGAGGCTGTGTGCGCTGCCAGCAGTCATGGCCTGACCCTCCGCACACACCACCAGCACCCATGGACAGAGCTGAAAAGCCTTGGTCAAGGCTGCACTTTGACTTCGCTGGCCCCATCTACGGCCAAATGCTCCTGGTGGTCGTGGACTCTTATTCAAAGTGGCTGGAGGTAGTTCCCATGAGGTCCACAACATTGGCAAACCTAATAAAGGCTTCGCGCCAACTTTTTGCCACCCATGGGCTACCTGAAGTGCTTGTCAGTGACAACGGCCCTCAACTGACCTCTAGGGAGTTCGCCGGCTTCCTAGAGGGCTATGGAATCCGGCACATCACCACAGCCCCGTTCCATCCCGCTTCTAACAGCCAGGCAGAGCGGATAGTTTGGACGGCAAAGGAGACCCTCGCCCGACTGCCTGGCGAGGACTGGAACCATCGTGTGGCTGATTTTCTCCTGTGGCAGCATGTCACACCGAGCTCTGACACAGGGAAAAGCCTGGCCGAGCTGCTTATGGGGAGGAGGCTGACAACCCTCCTCGACCGCCTGCACCCGGACCTGGATGGCAGCAGAGCTGTACGGGTTGAACCGCCCATGCCATCCAGAGAGTTCCAGCCCGGGGACTGGGTCTTTGCCAGAAACTACTCCGAGGGGCACCGGTGGCTTCCCGCCGAAGTCATCAACCGTTTAGGGTCCAGGATGTATGTGGTGAGGCTATCTGACGGCCGAAAGATACGCCGCCACATAGATCAGCTCCGGCAACGGTGGGCTCCTGCGGAACAGGAGCAAGAGGCCGGAGATTCATATGGGCCCAGGGAGCAGTCCCACTTGCCTCCGGTCGAGGTGAGTGCTGCTGGTTCTCGGCAAGAACCTGAGTCAGGGCAGAATCCTGGACTCACGGACCCTGGCGAGCCTGTCAGCCCAGCAATGCCTGGTGCTGAGCCTAGTACAGACCCTGATCCAACAGAAGCCCTAGAGTTAAGGCGGTCAGAGAGAAGCAGAAGGGCCCCTCCCTACTTATCCGACTATGAGTGTGTTCCATCTAAGGGGGGAGGAGTTGTTATGTCTTCATAGACATAAGGCTAGCATAAGTTGAGCAGGTGCTCATTATGCGGATCGGAAATACTGTACTGTATTGCCCAATCAAAGGGCTTATGGAGGGAACATCTTTGATTGGCTATTAATATGAAATATGATTGGTCCTTAACTGTGATTTATGATTGGTTGTTATGCATTAGTATGATTGGACATTGTTATGACTGAGGGCGTGGCTACCTCATATCACACTGTATATAAACCGCTGTGTTTGACTGTATCTTTGTTTAGCTGGTCTAGTCCTTAGCTGGTCTAACTTGGAGCTGAAATAAAGCTGAAATCACTTTTGAACTTACCTCCGGTGTGTTGTCTCGTACTTATCAGATATTGTTTACCTTGACATCCAGAAAGCTTTTGATAAAGTTCCTCATCAAAGGCTCCTAAGTAAGCTCAAAAATCACGAGATAAAAGGACAAGTCCTTTTGCGGATCAAGAACTGGCTAATTAATAGGAAACAGAGAATGAGTATAAATGGGCAATTTTCTCAGTGGAGGGTGGTAAGCAGTGGGGTACCGCAGGGATCAGTACTCAGTCCAATGCTTTTTAACTTGTTCATTAATGATTTGGAGTTGAGAGTAAGCAGTGAAGTGGCTAAATTTGCAGATGATACAAAATTGTTCAGGGTGGTGAAAACCAGGGAGTATTGTGAGACACTCCAAAGTGATTTGTCGAGGATGGGTGAGTGGGCATCAACATGGCAATGTGGCAAGTGGTGTTCAATGTGGCCAAGTGCAAGCTGATGCACATTGGAGCCAAAAATCCTAAATATAAATATGTGTTGATGGGGTTCTAACTGGCAGAGACTGACCAAGAGGGAGATCTGGGAGTCATAGTAGAAAACTCACTGAAAATGTCGAGACAGTGTGCAATTACAATAAAAAAAGGCTAATGCTATGCTGGGGATTACTAGGAAGGGTATTGAAAACAGATCAGCCAATATCATAATGCCCCTGTATAAATCAATGGTGCAACCTCATTTGGAGTACTGTGTACAGTTCTGGTCACCACACCTTAAAAAGGATATTATAGCTCTGGAAAAAGTGCAGAAAAGCGCAACTAGAATGATAAAAGGGTTGGAACACTTTCCCTATAAAGAAAGGTTGAGGCGCTTGGAGTTCTTTAGCTTGGAAAAACGACAGCTGAGGGGTGACGTGATCGAGGTTTATAAGGTAATGCATGGGATAGAGCACATAAAGAAAGAAGTACTTTTCTCCCTTTCTCACAATACAAGAACTCATGGGCACTCCATGAAATTGCTGAGTGGTCGGGTTAGAATGGATAAAAGGAAGTATTTCTTCATCCAAAGAGTGATTAACACATGGAATTCACTGCCACAGGAGGTGGTGGCAGCTACAAGCATGGACAGCTTCAAGAGGAAATTAGATAAACATATGGAGCAGTGGTCCATCAGTGGCTATTAGCCACAAGGTATAGATAGGAACTCTGGGGCAAGTGAGGCTCTTTATTTTTGGTGCTTGGGGGGGTCAACAGTGGGAGGGCTTCTAGTGTCCTGTCCCCACTGCTGGACCTCCTGATGGCACCTGGTATCTTTGGCCACTGTGTGATAGAGTGTTGGACTGGATGGCCCGTTGTCTTGATCCAACATTGGCTTCTCTTATGTTCTTATGTTCTTATTTCTGGCTACTGGGTTGCATTAAAGGATTTGTTGGAACAGATGAGGCATGTTTAGGGTAGTCCATTCACTGTCATTTTAGAAGGAAGTCATTACAGCCATAATTAAGCATTGAACTCTGGAAAACAAAAGTCAAGGACAAACCTCTGTCAGGAAAGGCCTCAAGAATGGTTAATTTGTGTCTGCAAAAGTGCAAAATGTAACTTCTTTTATAAAATTGATTTCCCCCCCCCCCAAATGCTTAAACAGATTAAAAATATAAATTCATCCTGCAGATTTTATACATCCCTACTAGCCATTCTGTTATGTCGATCAAAGATTTTCTTGTGGCTGCATTGTACCTTCATCCTATGCGTGCTTAGGGACACTCACCATTTTTGATTTAACTGCATCAAACTACCAAATCTGGAGCAAGAGAAATACCTATGAATAAATGTTTATATCTGTAATTCAGCAGTTCCAGACCATGTAAACTGAAGCTCTCACTTTGCAGTTATAGCTGTGTCTCTGTTCCTCCATGGAGTTCTGGTGGGGTTTTCAGATGTGCCAGCAATGGGAGAGACAATACAAATTTAGACAAGTGTATACATACATGGTAAAAATGTCTTTAGATAAGGAGCTACAACTGAAATCCAAAACACACTTAGTACAGAATAACACCAATTGAACTAAGTGGGACTTACTTGTGGGTAAATATGATTGTTCTTGCAACATTTGCAAAGATATATATAAAACTGTTGGCATGGGTTTGGATAAAAATGTAGTATTAGTACAATTTATTTTTAAAAAATCTTTAGTAGTACCCCTATAAAGGCTCAAGGTATATTTAATTCTTTTAAATTGCCATTTCTGCTTGGTTTGTACTATTCTTGTTTCTGCTTGCCTTTCAGATCTGCCCATATGTATCTTGTCAAGCACGACCAATGCATTTTAAAATAATCATGTTCATTTTAAATGGAACTTTCCCAGTGGCTCACTCTCTTCTCATCCCTAAACCCTGTTATTTTTTTCTCCATTCTGACCATCCCCCCTATATTAAAAGGTTCCCTGCTGGAATTTAATTTTGAGTTAAATCTTCACCCCACCCTTAGGGCTCTGAGATAGAATGAAATAAATCCCACTAAAAAGTAATATACTACTCCTAGCTAGGGTTTTGTAATGCCAGTTGTCAGGCTGTCAAAGTAAATGCAAAAGCAGTATTCACTAGTTTGGCTACTGAATGAGGTGTCTGCGTTTACACACATGTGGTCATAGGGGAGGAAAAGCACAGCTTACCTCATCAGAAATACTCCATTTTATATTAGTGGTTACATATGCTAGGATATGCTGAAAATGTTTTGAAAATGGGATACTCTTTTAAATCTCAAAATAGTGTAATCTATTATCTTTACAACAAAACAAACTGGTGGATGGGGGAAGAGAGAACGCAAAGATAAACCAAATGCAATATCAACTGATATAACCACTTTTACATCCTTATAGAAACACACAACAATATTATTGCTTTGTCATTTCAATTATGAAATGTAAGACAAAGAACTATGTTGTATATGACCTGGAAATTGCTCTTAGTCTTGTACATTTAGACAAGAAAGCTAATAGCTAAATAGTGTAAACTTTGCTTTTGAGGCTGTCTATTGAATTACATACTGAAGAATTTTTGTTCAAATAACTATGGTTAAATCATAGTGTATGTATGTTGGAGAACCTTTGTAATATGCACACATGTGCGCAGGCACACATACACACATTGTTTTAGTTTCAACAAATAATTGCACCAAAAGAAAAGAAAAATTTTCTTCACAGGGTTCTCAGGCTCTGGGATTCTGGAACCAGGGCACAGTTACATGGCAGGTCTTATGGGTGTAACTAATATAAGGTGACAGCACAGTTCGGATCTGCCTGCCTGTTCTTAGCTAGACCATTTTAATGAAATGTTTGTTTATCCATGAAAAGCTGAACTTGGCTTATAAGAAAGAATGACTAGTTCTCATCTCAGTGTCCAACATGGTTGAATAAAATTTTATAAACATCCAGCGAGTCATACTGTTGGTGATTTGGTCTTTTTTGTGGGAATAAGAGTTCAGCAAATTAATATCCAGCTTTTCTCTAAAGAAGGCATATTCTTGCTTTCGGGAAAACCATCTCTGTGGGAATTCTCAGGGGGCCAACTGTTGGGGGGGAGGCTAGAATATATTTTAACTGACAGCACTGGAGTGCATCAGCAAATGAGAGGTTTTCAACAGCTACTGCTGCCTTTCTGTTATTTGGAAATACGTATTTCTTGTTTGCCCAAGAAAGCTGTTCAAGGCAATAATTGCAAGGGGTGGGGAAATTAAGGCATTTTGTAGGTGAGAGAAGTAAATAGAAATGGAAAATCAAGTGTTACTTCATATATGCCATATTGCACTTGGGAAATTATTTCAAACCATAACACACATGTTCACAATTTATAAATGGCACCCATGTATCTAAATCAGAGATTTTGCCAGCTAAATACACTTAAACAGATGCCATATCTTTCTTACTTGCAACTTGCATGTATTTTGCATGCAAAAGCTAGAGTTTGAACATGTGCATCCATTCATGAATTGTGCTAAGCACACGTATTTTGTAATCAAAAGCTGGTTTCCAAGAACAACATCTTATGCATGAAATAGTTTTAAATATATTTTGCATGCTATGATTACTTTTAAACAAAGAAAAAATGTATTTTGGTAAATATGGGCACCTTTACCATTATTAGATAGACTCAAACCAAATACAAAATAAAGTGTTATGTTCTATGCTGTATTCCTCTTCAAAAGATGAGTCAAGATCCATAAGCTAATCATGATCCGATTTTAATGTAGGTCACACTTAGTGGTGTTGCCCCATTTCTTTACAATCTATTTTTTTGTTCATTTTTGATAATCAGGAAAGAAGCAAGTGTACAAAGGGGGAAAACACCAATCACAGCTTCCTGGGAAAGGTTTAGAAAAATGGTTGTCATTGAGAACTTATATACCAGTGGTTAGTACAAACATCATCTCAGCTATATTGTATGTAACAAGGGGACAGCAGAAAAAAGGAGAGTGGTGAAATCTAAAGTAAAGGAGAAGTTTTTAAAAATAAATCCTTAAAAACTGGTTTCAGGCTAGAATTAGGAGGTGTTCTCCAAAGCTCAAACAATTTTAAACCATTTCTGTATACTGTAAAGGAAAAGTTACGAGATGCTGCAATGTATGGCCACCAATTCCAAAGACTTTAATGAGATTATTCTGGAGTAAATAGGCCATGAATTGCAGCCTAAATCATGTGTCACCATCATTTGGATTTTAACAGAGTTCAAAAGCACATGTTTTCACCACACTTGGGTAGGTAAGTAATTAAGTAGCACTGAATACATATCTATAAGAAGATTTTTTATTATTAAAATCAGAACTATTTCTCCCTCAAAATCTTAAATTGTCATTGCAATAGTGGGGAAAATTAATCAACATGAAGCTGTTTTTTTTTTTTAAAGATATCTATGTAAAAGAAGTGTAAATAATTAAAACCAGAGCTAAAATACACATATAAAAACATTAAAAAAATTAAAACATCAGGCTGGGAGAAGTGATCAATGAGGTAATACCAACAAAACAAAACATCTTCAGCTGGTAGTGGAAGATAGCAACAGAAGGGGAAAGCTGGATCTCCCTGGAGAGGGAGTTTCAGAGTGTTGGCACCATGACTGAGAAAGCCATCTCCTGGGCTTTAAAGGTTCCTTTGCTCAAAAGCCAGTCGAATCCGACTCTAGGGTTGTGGGGCTCATCTCCGTTTCAAAGCCGAAGAGCCAGCGCTGTCCGAAGACGTTTCCGTGGTCACGTGGCCTAAACACCAAGGCGCACGGAACGCTGTTACCTTCCCACCAAAGTGGTACCTATTTATCTACTTGCAATTTCTTGCTTTCGAACTGCTAGGTTGGCAGGAGCTGGAACTAGAGACGGGAGCTCACTCCGTCATGCGGCACCCGGGTCTCGAACTGCTGAACTACTGACCTTCCACAGCCTGCAGTTCAGCGTCTTAACCACTTGAGCCACTGCAGCTCCACTCTCTCTTTTTTTTGTAAAAACCTCTCCTAAAAAGGAGAGAATTTTATTGCTTTTTTTTAATAAGAAAAGGATAGGGTATATAGATGGACTAAGAAAAAGATTGGAGTGAATTTTCTGTTAGAGTATTAGTTTTAGTTAGTACAAATACGGTTTTTGGCATCCACCGTGGTTGGAAGATCTTCTTTTCATCTACCGAAAGTCCAAAATAACTCTGTTAGTTAAATTAGTAAAGTCCTTTGGGGTTAGTTGTTGATCAGCTCCCTTCTGCCGCCTCACGAACAATTGCTATATCTTGGGATGTCTTCTTTTTAAGTCTCTCAAATTGTATGATGGGCCCTCTTTTGCTTTCTCGTCTCCCGCTCCGGCACCTCCCTCCTCTGGGCGGCTGTCCTCTTCGCTGTTTAACTCTGTCCAATTGGTGAGTTCTGCATCTTCCTCTAAGCTGGCGTGTCTCTTCAGAAATTCTTGAGCTTTGAAGACGAACTCAATCTTCTCTCTTTCGTCCTTGAATTTGAACGTCAGTCCTTCGGGAAAGCACCATCTGTAAATGGTTTGATGTCTTTGTAAGAACGTGGTCAATCCTTTGTATGCTTTCCTTTTCATACGAATTTCATATGGAACATCTTTTAAAGTTCTGATAGTCTGCTCTCCAATCTTCAAGGGCACCGCTGAAACTGCACGCAAAATTTGATCTCTAGTACGCCGCTTAATAAACTTGGCAACCACTTCTGCTGGCAGATTATTTTTCTTTGTAAAGCTGGAATAGGCTCTATAGGCCATATCCATCTCATCCTTTAATTCTTGTGCTTCTCTGCCAGTTAGGGGTGCCAAGGCATTCACCAGTATAGCTATGAGATCTTCTTTCTCTTCTTCCTTTATGCCCTGAAAGCGGAGAGTCAGGTTTGATTTCTCCATCTGAAGCATTAAAATTCTTTTTTCTTGCATATCTTGATGTTTTTCTAATTTGTTGACCCTTTTCTTAATTTTCTTGGTGTCTTCCGTTGAGACCAAACACTTCTGTGCGATCTCCTCCATCTTCTTTGCTGTTTCTGTTAGTTGTTTTTGTTGACTGTTGAGAACACTTTCCATGTTACAGAGGGTTTCGCTGATTTTCTGCATTTGATCCAGCAGAGGGCGCAGTGGCTTGCTTTTCTGTTGATTGACAGCTGGCTCTAGGGGGAGGCTGCCAGGACTGGAAGTCCCTCCCCCCTTCTTTACCGGCTTCTCAGGTACCCTTTTCTGCCCTGACATTTTTTTTGTTTGTTTACTTTAACAAAGTTCGTGCCGCGTCACCCAGGAGACAAGCTAGCTTCTTAATCTTCAATAAAGCCCCAAAGGTACTTTCACCAAGCCGCTTTTTTGCTTCACCCCTCTTCACTCTTCCTTTAACAGTCCCGTTTTTCAAAGGGGGTGGAGATTCCTCCCTCCTCCCATGCGCTTATACGTTTACGGGGGGGGAGCACATTTATGCCGCTTCAAAAATAGATCTCCAACTCACGATTCGATGCCGATTCTTCTTTTTATTTTAATTCATTCCGCTGCTTCTCCACTCCTGGAAGTCAGTGGCGTTGCTACTTCCCATACGGGCACAACGCAGCGGGGCCGACTGGGGCAGGGAGAAAGCCTCAATTTCCCGGCTGTTTGCCGGCAAAGAGGCTACTCCCCAAGTGCCCCCGGTTTGGAGCCTTTGCCTAAGGCTCACTAGGGTCTTTCGCATATGCGAAGACCCCCCCAACCGCGTGTGGGCTAACCGCCTCCGGGAGCATCCCGAGAGGTGGCCGCCATTCGCTCCACCGAAACCGAAAGCTCCACTCTCCTGGGCTACCACCTGCCTAATTGCAGAAGTTGGGAGCACTCAAAGCAGGGCCTCAGAAGATGACCACAGTGGTTGGGTAGTTTCATAAAGGAATAGGAGGTCCTTCAGGTATGTTGGTCCCAAGCCATTTGGCTTTAAAGGTCAACATCAACACCTTGAATTGTGCCCGGAAAGAGATTAGGAGCCAGTGTAGATGGGCCAAGACTGGAGTGATACGGTTCCTATGACCCAGTCCAGTCAACATCCCAGCTGCAGCATTCTGTACCAATTACAATTTCTGAACACTTTTCAAGGGCGGCCCTAGATAGCATTGCAGTAGGGTTTCCAGGTCCTCTTCACTCCCCGGTGGGGGGTGAGTGAGAGGGAGCTCTCCAGGAGTGTGGTGGGCAGGTGAAGTTGCTGCATGCGATGTCCTGTGTGATGAAGTCACGTGGAAGTGACATCATCATGCTGGGAATGCTGCATGGTGACACTCTTGTATTTGGGGCAAAATATTAGTATTTGGGGCAAAACTCTATGGTTACCATGGAGTTTTGCCCAAAATACTAAAGCATCACCGCATGGCATCCCCAGCATGATGATGTCACTTCAGTGTGATGTCATCACGCTGGGAATGTTGTCCGGTGTGGTGGGTGTTGGGGGCAGGGCTTCCCCTGCCAGCCAGTTGGCTGGTGGCAGATTGTATGATAAAAAATCATGATGCAAATGTTCATTGCATCTCATATCACCTTAGACACAATGGTCCCAACCCAGCTAATGTTAGTCATGATGAATTTCTATTAAAAGCACAGAATACTTTAATAAGTTGCAACAAATTTATTACACTGATTTCAAAGGGACAGTCATAATGAACTTTAGCAGGATCTGATCTCACATTTTTGGCGCATTAACCTGCAAGTAAGCATATAGAATACCTTATGTATATGTACCAACCTCCTTTATTCAAACATATGTTTAAAAATCTTGACTCTCTGTTGTATGCATTCCATTTTTGTCAATGTACCTGCATTTGTGGCTCACTCAATATCCTCTTTTTGCTGGGGCTACATTTGTCAGACTGTCATCCATTACATTTTTTTATCCCACCCTTCCTCCAAGGAGGTTAGAGTAGCATAAATGATTCTCCCTTCTTCTATTTTATCCTCATAACAGCCTAAAGATAGAGACTGGCTTAAGGGTACCAAGAGAGCTGCATGGCTGAATTAGGCCTTGAGTCTAGACCTCCTCAGTCCTGAGCCCTTTTCAGATGACATCTCTTGGGTAAAACAACAACAAAAAATTATACATACAGGATGAGCAGGAGCAGACAAACTAGCTCTTCCCTTGTTTACATGTGATCACTGGATTGTGACCATAAATTATAACATTTATGTCATCTGAAGAGGACTGTAGTCAGACACTTGTAGTAACCACACCTCTAGGGTTGCCAGTCCTGGGTTTGAAAATACCTGGAGACTTTGGGGGTAAATCCAGGAGAAGCTGGGGTCTGGGGACGCGAGGGACCTCAGCATGGTACAATGCCATAGAGTTCGCCCTTCAAAGGAGCAATTTTCTCCAGGGGACCTGATCCCTGTCAGCTAGAGAGCAGTTGTAAAAGCAGACCTCCAGGTCCCACCTGGAGGCTGGCAACCCTACACAACTCATTATTTTTCATAAGCAAGGTAGTGAAAAAACTGCAGCTTCTTCTTCTTCTTCTTCTTGCTTGGATATGATGGGTATGATGGAGACCCTTTAGGCTTTGACCTGCCTGATTTGGAAATCTACACGTAAGGGACTTTTTGGGATCCAACACCTTAAACTACAGATCATACAAATAAACATCTTCTTTAGAGTGGCTTAGTTATACCCTTCTTAGCTTAGTTACACCCTTCCAAGCCCATTGACCTCAATTGGGTTAGAAAAGCATGTAACTCTGTTTAGAATGGCAATGTTAGTGATCTAATGTCCCTAATCAGTTATTTCCTTTGGACTGAGAGAAACATGAGAAGATAATCTATAAACTAGATTGCCTGTAAAAAAGGTAGGGAGGGTGAGGATACTAATCATGCCATACTTTTCTTCTTCTACTGATGAACTTGTCCATAAAAGTTTGAAAGTTCCTACATAGACTTGTTATTACTGTTTCAGCACAAATTCCTTTTACAAAGTTGCAGATAACTTAAAATAACTGTAGTCCTTTGGCTACCAGAAGACCGTCTTGTCTTATCCAAGTAACTCTTCTTTCTCTACTTTAATTTTGAAGCGTTTGGTTATTACTGTATTTCTCCCAGGGTATTTTATGCAGAAATTTGGTTTAGTCAGACTCCTCCTTTCTTTCTTTAAAGAACTGAGTCCTTTAAAAAATATTCTGTTCTTTTGTTATGCTTGTATGCCAGTTGATTTCTGGTGTGAAAATATATCAACCATGGAAAGTAGGAGGGTATTGATTATGCAAAGAAATAGTTGTCAGGGTTTGAAGTAGATTGGTGTATACTTTGGGGCATGAAAACCATGCAAGCATATGGCCAGCTATTTGCATTTTTAAAACTTCATAATGTAGGAGATGAAAAGACTTTTTTTGTCTAAGGCTCTGGGTGTATAAAAAGAGGTGAGAACGGAAACATTTCAGAAGAGATTGACAAACTAATTTTGCCCCTCTTGCTGTACAGCACATATGCAATCTGAAGACATAGTTTAGAATCTGTAGCAGCTACTGAAAAAATTAACTTGTACCCGTTGAGAGGTTTAACTTTGTCTGAGGGACATATTGACATTATGGATTAAACAGATAGAGCAGTTACGCCATTTTTCATTTCAGTGAGGGGACATAAGGATCCCTGACAGAGAACTTATCATCAACACTCTCACTAAACTACAATTCCCAGAACAATCCAGTATAAAATTGAAATATATTTATAATGTAGGTATACCCTAAGGCCTTGCCTTCATGGGCTATCTCTTCTCCTTTGCCTTGATGATGTTAGAATTCCTAGCAAGTCAAAGGCCTCACTGTGACTCTGAACTCTCAGAAAGTCTTTCTGGTTTAGATTTCATATTTTATACTTTATGATGAAATATATATGGGCATGGGAAATGTGAATCGCTTCTTTCAATTCATCACCAGTTAAATAAAGGAAAACCATAGCAGTTAAATCAGAAAGAGCAAGAGCTTTAAAATGTGAGGTTTCAAAACTCATGGTAATATTTACATTTCACAGGTAGGAGCCTTCATACTCATTAACTTTCCATTTTCATGTCTATACTTGAGGTAGAAGGTAGGTATGTGCAGATTTCAGTGCTAATTCACCATTTGGAAATTTGAGGACAACAGAGTTGCCAGTCCTAGTTGATGGCCCAGTGGAAGAATTTGAGGGGACAATGACAAAAGTGGTTCAGTGTTGTGGTAATGAGTCATTCACTTTTAGCATGAAACTGGAAGTTACATCATTGTGTTAACTTCATTTCTTTGGGGCAAAACTGTAGGATTCACTCAAAGCTCTATGGTCAAACCACTATAGTGGGTGACTGGGCCTCTCTAACCCTTAACTTCTACGTAACCACTGAATTGAAATAAACTTATAATTACAGCTGCATTCACGTTTACTGATGTTTAAGTGATATAAAATAAATGCCTCTGTAATAAAAAAAAAATTATACTAAAAACTCCCATGGTCAAAATCATAGGCATATTCCTCAAAAGGGCAGGATAAAACACAATACACTTTCCATAGCAATTTTGAAAGTAAAAACAACTCATGACTTCAAAACCTGATATGGGAAAATATTTTGATCATTTCTCTGTTCTCTACCAAAGATATTCAAGTTGGATTGCAGACAATGAAAGCAATATAAATTATTTTTAAAATTCCAACATAAAATAATCTCATATTAAACAGAGAGATGTATATGGAAAATGGTCCAGGATGACTTTATGTAAATTATGTAATAACTTATTTGGATGACAATTGTACGATATGTGTGTATTCCCTTTTCCTCTGAATCATCTCTGGTGGTCAGTGCTCAAAACAGGAGATCAGGGCGAGTAGACATTCTCCAGATAATGTCATTTTCCTCTGAGAAAATGTCATTATTCCATGTGTTTCTTTGGATGTTTTCCCTTGGGAAAGATTTGCAAATGTGTCTTGCCTTCATTCTGCTTCTAACTATATTTTGTATTAGAAGAATATTTTGCATATCAGCTTCAGTACTCAAAGATTTTTTAAAATCTTTATTATACACTGTCATAAGGCTAAATTTCTTAAGATAAACTGCAGAACAAGGCATTTTGGTAAAACATGTTCCCTAGCAGAAATATTTTGATAATTATTTAAACTATTCATACCCTGCGTCTCCAAATAAATGTCTGTAAGGTAGTTTACAACAATACAAATTCTAAGAAACAATGAAACCACACAAAACAAGATGAAAGGATACATACAGCAGCAAAAGGAGACAGAAAATGAAATAAAACAATTGGCAATATCGTTAGATAAAATCAAAGCAATACATTAAAAGAACTCTGGCATACAAGCATACAATAAAGCAACTAATAAAACTTCACAGATGAGGAGGATCTAAAAGGCCTAGAAGTAAAAAAAGATTGTTATCAGTAGGGATGACAGTGGGAGAGGGAGGAGGCAGGGGAATCAGAGAATGGGACAGGGAGGGGGCAGAGGGTGGCCAATGCCGTGATGTCTCTTTTAGCAAATACCCAGAAGTGACATCACATCGCTGATGTGACTTTGATGTAAAACTACAGAGTTTTATCTGAATCTTAGTGCATCACTTCAGTGTCATTCATGAAAGCTTATATCCAGAATTAAATTTTGTTGGTTGTAAAGGTGCCACTGGACTCAAACTTCAATGTCATGTTGGTGATGTGACATTACTTCCAGGTCTTTGCCAGAAGCAATTTCACGCCATCAGCACTGCACCATTTTTTTAGACACCCCCCCGCCCGGCCCTTGGTGGGCCAGAGGGCAACAAAGAGGGAAGCCCAGAGGTCTCCTGCTGAAGCAGAAAAGCTGGTCTCCACAGTCACCCAGTACTTAAATAGTTATAAAAATTTTCACAGACAAAGAGTTTGGGTGAAACTACAGAAAAGCTCTCATTGTGGTGCTCAGCCACCTAGTTTGCGATAGTGGAAGATACAGGGAGTAAGGACTGTGAGTGGAGGTGGATTCAGAGATAAGCTAGGTAAAGTACAATTCAGGACCTCACTACATGTGGCCCTAAATAACAAAAAAGATTATAATTTGTGACTCTTGTCAGTGTTCTCTTTTGTGAGGATAATAATAAAGTTTAACATTTATCAAATGGTACATCTTCAACTGACATAGTTTAAAGCTTTATAACATAGTAATCTGGATCTGATTGACAGTCAGGCTCAAGAGAGATGAGGCACTCTTTTAGGTACCCTGGTATAAGGCTGTGAAGAACTTTATTGATTTATTATGGGTATATGGGGTAGGGGAGCACTTCAAGG
The DNA here is from genome assembly GCA_029375565.1 of Gekko gecko. Classification (NCBI taxonomy): domain Eukaryota; kingdom Metazoa; phylum Chordata; class Lepidosauria; order Squamata; family Gekkonidae; genus Gekko; species Gekko gecko. The sequence goes on from JAPDNY010000007.1 coordinate 116,989,791, forward strand.
AGACCTGTGGAAAGCAGAAGGGGCTTGTCCCCAAGCCATTTCCCCCTTAGTTTATTTCTAGTGTTGGAACCTGGAAATAATTAGCAATTGCCTGGGTGTTGCATGACGAGTCAGTACTTCCTGCTGCCCACTGACTCTCTTCTGCAAGATGCCATGCCTGAAATCTGTATTATTGAAGAAACAAAGGATTGGGAATCCTATGTTTCTGTCACAGCTTTTAGCACCATCCTTAACCAATTGTCTTGTGATATGTATTCTAGATGAGCAATTATAGGGCAGAAATGTGGTATAATAGTATGTTGCTTCCCCTTGTCAACTTTTTGTTCCTTGTAGATTAGAATGGTGTGAAATAATTTTTAATTTCTTCACATACTGGGTGGGTTACTTAAGTTTCATACTGTAATTGAAAACCAACACCTCATCAATGTAATATCCTGAAGTTTTATCAAATTGATTTGTCACAGTTTTATCACACTGGTAATCAATGAATGTTTTTAAAGTTCCAGTTTTAATAGATGTCATGTTTATTAAAAGAACATTTATTTATTTATTTATTTTCGATTTGTATTCCACCCTCCTTGCATGGGCAGGAACATGAAGAATACGGTATGCAAGACCTTAACAGACATTTCTTATGGGATCTCCAAAATATACAACTATAGCAAGATTTCATCTTCATGGTGATCTTGTGCCTGAAAATGCTCAAAAGGAATTCTGCCATACCAGATTTCAGAGGCCTCAGCAGACTGTGAGAAAAGAACATCTCAGAATCAGTCATGGTCCTCATTGCATCAGGCTGAGTTACACTGTTCTCAGGTTACCCAATTTAGGGCCAAAATGCATGTAAAATGTGCTACAAGTAGGATTACAGGTGCTCTGCCTGACTCTCAGTCACATTTTCATGCAGGAACTAACCTGAGAAAGCCTCCCCATCACCCCAAGCAGCTCCAAATGCTGCTGGGGAAGGAGGGGCATCAGGCTTCCCTCCTGTGCCATTTTCACCAGAAAAAAATGACCAGGGTGGGACAGGTTTGCTCCTTCCTTGGGCTTCATGTGTCCAGGCACATGAAACCTGAGGAAATGGCAACAACCCACTGAAGTTGTTTTCACTGACAAAAAAAGGCATGGGGGAAAAGCCTGAAGCTCTTCCTCTGTTGTGAAGCAGGAGCTTCAAATGAATAAATATTGTTAGAGAGGCTCCTAGCAGCTACATTCAGATTGGCTGCCCTTGCAGAGGGTGGTTTTGTATTGCAGGCAATCAGGTAACAGGAGTGTAAATGAGGCCATGCAAACGAAGGCTCCTAGCTACTAGGTTCTTATTGGTTTATTTGCATTTTGTAGGTGTCTTTAGGACTGGGGTTTCTGTATATAGTTGTGGCTTGCCACGTGTATTGGTCTTAACGTTACTGAAATAAAGAGCTATGCTGAAATCACGATAGCCTCTCGAACCCACTATTTAACATCCTCCTCCTTGCAGCATTTGGAGTTGCTTGGAGCAATGGAGGAGTTTTTAAAGATTAATCCTTGCAACCCAATTTGTGTCACATCTAACATTAGTTTCCAGCCAGTGCAACCAGTGGGAGTCTGGGGGCAGCACAGCCATGGACAAGTGATGCCGTGCCTTTCTAGAAATAGCCAGAAACTCTACCATAAAATCATTGAGTTTCTAGTGGTTTATAGAGAGGACTGATGTCACTTCCTGGTTTTTGTCAGAAGTGATGGCATGCTATTAGAAGTGATGTCATGCTGTGATCCCTCCCCTTATCTTTCTCCCTCTGGCTGCAGAAGTGGTGGTGAGAAATGGTATCTGGGAGCCAGGGCATCCCCTGCACCTGGAAGGAAAGGGGCAAGCCTGATGTATTTTGGCCCTTAGAATTTCTACATTCTTGGGGTTTGTTCCGAATTGTTATACTAGGAGTTGCATGATCTAAGAAGAAACTCTTCCAGTGTCCTTCTGTGCGCTCCTCTTTTCCCCAGGCTCATCCACTATCCCTGAATATAACATAACAGGGACAGGATTTCCACTTTTCTTTCCCTGATCTCTTGTCCCTGAAAGTCAAACTTTTCAATTTTGATCCAGTCCTTCACTGGAACTGCTCCAAGTCCATGTAGATACACTAAAAATGGAAGTGAACGAGAAGAAAACCTGACTGCAACACAGGGAAAGGGGCTGGTACTAAAGGTGGAGAAGGGAAAATCTGCAATCACACTCTCCTTTACCTCTATTTGCCGCATCAATAAAGCAGTAAAAGCCCACCCTCCATCACATCATCCTACTTAAGTTCCTAATTTGTGGGGTACAGCAGGAACTGCTCCAACCTATGCAGTGCTGTGCTTTTTACCACCTCTATGGGCAGCAAGCATCTTTCTTTAAACCTGTTTTTAACCCAAGAACAATCTATTTATTGTTATATGCCATTTTTTCAAAAGAAATATTGAAAATACAAATACAAATTTAAATACAAAATACAAATAAACAGAGAATGGTTAAAAGAAATCAAGAGAAGGGGTCTCCCCTTCCCTGTCCTCTGATGCCAGGAGATGGCTGGAAAGGGAAAGTGGCCCCGGAACAAGCCGAGATGAGTGGCCCCTGTGGTGCTACGAGCCAGTGCTGCAGGGGTCACTCACCTCAGCTGTGCAAACAAGGGATATGAGGGCACCCATTGTTCCTGCCTGAAAACCAGCAGCAGTGTGGGAAAAGACAACTGGTAAATTGACACCAGTTACCATTGCCAAATAAGGGTCTGAGCCAAATGGCCTCTGAGGTTCTAGCTGAATTGCTGAGGCTTGGCTCTACTGGCTTCTGACCACCAGTGACCCTCTAGGGCAGTGGCACACTGAGAAATTTCCCTGTAAGCTTAATGGCCACTCCACTCTTGTCTGATGCAGTCCAAAATGGGAGCATGGGAGACAGTTGGCTGGACAGACTGATGGAAGAAGTCTTGTTTTCTCTATTTCTCCTTCTGGCCACTGATGTATGTTAAAGTAAGGGGTAGAAACCAATTTTTAAAGTTAAAAAAAGGCATGGAAGAGGGGTGCTAAACCCATGGCTACTTCTTGGCTACTTCTTGGCAGCCATACTTGGTGCCACCTCCATCACCAACTGGGCTGCCACATCATAAATGAGTCCAGAAGACAGAAAAGCACAATGGGCAGGGGAGTATCAGGGAGATAAGTAGTGGGTATGGGTAGGCTTCAGTTTTACACTTTTGGACTCAGGTCTATTTTATAGACTCTTAGTAAGTTGTCATAAATGTGTGTGCTGCCATCATGTATATACAGTCAATGACATTGCTGAGCAGTTGAGTTAGAATGGATAAAAGAAAGTACTTCTTCACCCAAAGAGTGATTAACACATGGAATTCACTGCCACAGAAGGTGGCGGCTATAAGCATAGACAGCTTCAAGAGGGAATTGGATAAACATATGGAACAGAGGTCCATCAGTGGCTATTAGCCACAAGGTATAGATAGGAACTCTTGGTATGGGGCAAGTGATGCTCTGTATTCTTGGTGCTTGGGAGAGCAACAGTGGGAGGGCTTCTAGTGTCCTGGCCCCATTGGTGGACCCCCTGAAGGCACCTGGTATTTTTGGCCACTGTGTGACAGAGTGTTGGACTGGATGGGCCATTGGCCTGATCCAACATCGGCATTTCTTATGTTCTTTTGAGCCTTTAGTTATTCAGTGTTTGCATTATAAGTGTGCAAAAGCTCTGGAACCTGGTAGTATTATTGAACACACTCAAGAATTCTTGCATGTCTGACAACACTGTTGTATTGGTCCTTCACTGCTACTTGTAATCTCAGTGATGTCATCAGTGTATGCTTTCAAGCTTGTTGCACTTTGCACAATGTAGATCATCTATTACCTGCTGCCTCTTGAGATAATGAGCAGTTGTGGTGCATCTGACATGTCATTGGAGCTGAAGCTGCCATGGGAACATCTAGTAACCCCAACTTAGTTGCGACTTTCACAAACAAATTGGCCTTCTTGGTTCTCACTCCCATTTGATTCATGGGCAGAATGATGTGCACATTCTATGTCATGCATTCCACAGCAGACACAAAGGTCTCAAACCTCTGGCCCATGCCAATGGTACCATCTGCACATCCATAGCCTACAGATATCTGTTGAAAAGGGAAACCATTTTGTATCCATTTCCCACAGGCTTAGGTGAGCTTCCCTTCTCCTCACACTCTGATTGCATTTGCTTGGACTGGTCTCTAAACTTCCACATAGCTCCAGTTATTTCAAGAATTAAGCACCCATCCATTGCAAACAGTATATGAAATTTTTCCTATTCCAGAACACCCTAGTTTTCTACCACAATCCTTTATGGTAAGCATGGCATAGTTCCACTGAACATCGTAAAACAAATCAGAGAAGTCTGCAGTGTCCCTTATTTGAAAGTATATTCTGGCAAGACAAATACCTCACCTAAAATATTCCAATTTAAATATTGTTGCAAGTCAGAACTGGGTCAGCCTGGATTATAAGCAATAGAAGTACTGCTGTAGTCTAGTATTTTATGTTGAAGCCTGCTTATTTGATTATGTATCAGTATCAGCATATAAAATGCCACCTCTTAACTCTTTGGAACATAAGAGGAGCCAAGGTTAAGCTAAGTGTTTATTGCAAGGCAAAGGCTGATTTGAATTTATAATGAAAATGATTACACTAATTTGTGGAAGAGGGGAGGAGTTAATTCTGATTTAAACAAATGGAAGAACCTTCAAATTTCCTTTATGGGCAGAATAGCCACCATCAAAATGAATATTTTACCAAGACTGATGTTTTTATTTCAAACTATTCCAGTTCTTCAAAATCAAAACTATTTTAACTTCCATCTACTTCTTTTAAAGGTATCTTGAAGTTCCAGAGTGATCGGGTTATGATCTGTGAACGTCTGTGGCTGTATTTCTGCCTCAAGTATTTCATTTGTCATTGTAGCCAAGATTCAACACATATCTATCCTTGACCAGGACTTATGTCTCTCTGAATAAAAAGTGTACTCTCTCTTATGTGGATTTCTGGCTTTCCACGCATCTATACATTTATTCTCTTCCATTAAATCAGGGGTCCTCAAACTTTTTAAACAGGGGGCCAGTTCACTGTCCCTCAGACCGTTGGAGGGCCGCCGCGTTCGCCCCTCCCCCACCAGCCTGCTCGCCCCGCCGCCGCGTTCACCCCCTCCCCCCCACCAGCCTGCTCGCCCCGCCACCGCGTTGGCTCCCTCCCCCCCACCAGCCTGCTCGCCCCGCTGCCGCATTCGCTCCCTCCCCCACGACCAGCCTGCTCGCCCCTTCCTCCTCAGCTCCTGGGCGCTCTTGCCGCCCAGGGCTGCTGGAGGAAGAAAGAGGCTGCGGGGACGATGCTGCTGTGCTCCTCGAGGAGGCGGCGGCTCCGGGCGGGGGGGCGGGTATAAACACTCGGCGGGCCGCATAAATGTCCTCGGCGGGCCGCATGTGGCCCGCGGGCCGTAGTTTGAGGACCCCTGCATTAAATGATAGAATGTTGGTGGAAGTTCATGTTTTCTATTCCGCTTTCTTTTTTCAAACTCTTTCTATCTTGACTTCCCTCAAAAACTGCATTAAAACTTCCAATTATACATGTTTCTTGATATTCCTGTTTCACCATCAATTCTTGTAAATTAGTTGCTGTAGATTTTCCGGGTTGTGTGGCACAGTGGCTGTGGTCTTGGCATTGTAGGACCTGACATTTCACCAGTAGCTGTGACTGGCATCCTCAGAGGTATAACAAGGACCTTGACACAGAGAGTACTACATCCTACTGTGTTATACCTCTGAGGATGCCAGTCACAGCTACTGGTGAAACATCAGGTCCTACAGTGCCAAGACCATGGCCACACAACCCAGAAAATCTACAGCAACTAATGAACTCTGGCCACGAAAGCCTTTGACAATTCTTGTAAAGTTTTGTAATTTTTTTCTTGGTGGTGGTTTGATGCATAGACCTTTACAAGAAGAGGTTTTTTTGGTTTGTCTTTGTACCTGGACCATTAAAATGCATCCATCCTGTAAGGTGTACACCATTTCTGGTTGAAGATGTTTTTTTACGTAAGTCACCACACCTCTTTTCTTTTTCTTTTTATCTGAGGCTATAAACGTTCTACCTAACTTCTGATTTTGTAAGTATTTCTGACCAGCTTCTTTAATATGGGTCTCTTGTAAACAAATGATGTCAAAATTACTTGTTTTTAGTTGCTGAAAGGTCTGTCTTCTTTTTTGCGGTGAATTCAATCCATTAATATTTATCAAGATCAGACTCATTTTACTTTTACTTTTATCCATCTTGATTTTTTGATTGTGCTTTGAGGTTTTCTCTTAGGCTGAGTTCAGACTGGCAATTTGCCTTGCTATAGCCACTTTTCAGCTGTGTTTCCCAACTGGATTAAAGGGGGCATTCACACAGGAACATCTGCCAGGCATTCCCCACCTGTAGGCAACCCGTGCTGTTCCACTTCGCTCCTGGGATTAAAAGATACCTGTTACAAGTGGAAGCAAATCCCAGAGAGTGCCTTTATCCCATGTCAGTCCACTTCCCGGAAGTGCGAATGCTTAGCCCAAAAGCCGGAAGCAACCCATGTCTATAGCATGTGCCACTGGCTGTATGCGCGGGGGTGTGCATGGGCACCCATGCACAAAATGCACTGAACCGCACAACCAAGCCCAGGTGGCTTTAAAGCTCTGGCCAGGCAGCTTCCTGGGAAACAGGCAAAATGGCTGGTGTGCGAGGAGCGTCTTGGAGAAGGGCAGAGACCTTGGACCTGCTGGCAGTGTGGGGCGAGCCAGCAGTGCAGGAGTCCCTGCGGGAGAGTCACAGGAACTGTGAGACCTTTGAGGAAATTGCTGAACAAATGGCCGCCCTCAGCCACAGCCATTCTGCAGAGGAGTGCTGGTCAAAGACCAAAGCCATGCAGCTGCAGTACAGGTGGACAGTGGTGCACAATAGTACCTCAGGGAATGATAGGATATCATGTCCCTACTTCAGGGAGCTGGATAGAATGCTCCAGGAGGATGGCAGTGTCCAGACCAGGAGGGTCCAAAACAGCCTCCCCCTGCAGACCCAGCCATCCACCAGCAGCTCGCAGGAGACTGCAGAGAGCCAATCATCTGCAGCCCCAGAGGAAGAGTTCCGGCTCAGCCTAGAGCCAGAGCAAGCCAGAGGTGCTAGTCCCAGGTAAGTGGGGAGTACTCAGCACGGGTCCCTGCCCACCCAGGAGCTGTGACAGCCACACTCCATGACATAGCCCCCATGTATGGGCACCGGTGGTGGGGGTGGAGTCCATGAAGTGCTTCAGGAACCCTTCCCCAGTGTGCCACACCAGCCACAGGGACCCACAAGTGCACAGGTCCCTGAGCGCAGCCAACCCATGGCATGGGCACCCTGCCCCAGGCATGCCCCCCATCACAGAGGTCCCTCCTGACACTCATATGGTGTATGTGTGGGTGTAGTGGTTTGGTGTAGTGATTAAGTGTGCAGGTTCTAATCTGGGAGAAACAGATTTGATTCCCTACCCCTCCACTTGTACTTGCTGATGTGACCTTGGGTCAGTCACAAGCTCTGGCACAGCTGTTCTAGAAAGAGCAGTTTGTTTAGAGTTCTCTTAGCGCTGCCTACCACACAGCCTGGGTCATCTAGGCCAACCCCCTGGACAATGCAGGAAATCCACAAATACCTTCCCCACACACCCACAGTGACAACTGTTCCACACACAGAAGATGACTAAAAACCTCCAGGATCCCTGGCCAAAGTGGCCTGGAGAAAAATTGCTTCTGACCCCAAAGTGGTGATCGGCTCATCAGTGCAGGCATGATGACTGAAGGTCTCCTGTCCTCTTTCCACAGACATGCCATCCAGGGCCATTCTCACACAACTGTCTCCGAACTCTCGTATGGCAGTCATAAGAGCGAGGAGGCAGCAGGTCTCAGCCCTGCAGAGGGTGGGTGAGTGCCTCCTGGAGCAGTCAGCATGGAACCAAGAGGCCACGCTGGCAAATGCCCAGCGGGAACATGAGGACTACCTTGAGCAGATGCACCACTCATGGGTGGAGGAGCAAGAGGCCATGGTGGCCATGCGTGACATCATGTGTGCGATGCTTGACACCCTGACTGAGTTAGCCGCATCCTTGGCACGGCCACATGCTTGCCGCTATTTGCCTCCCACCTCAGCTTCTGAGTAGTTCTTAAGGTTTAGAGTGAGCTGCAATTTTGTAAAACAAGTAGACTTTTTTCTCTGTTGTTGCAGTTATAGGTTTACTCATGGTATAAATGTGCTCATGCAGGCAGGGTTTCTAACCCCCCCTCCCCAATGGCCATGGGCTTTCTTCTTGATTCTGGCATTGGAGGTGATCCAGGGCTTGCACCTAGCCATGGCTGCATCTTCAGGGGCCCCAAATCAAGCCTCTTGCACTACCCTCTCTTCCCAAGGGGAAAGTGGGGTCTCAGGAAGCCCATAGACTCCTACATTAGATCAAAGAAGTCGGTGGTCTCAGAAGCTTGCCTGAGACACATCCACGGCACCACACTGTATCCCGGAAGTCTGCACCATAATTTTTTTCTTCATCTCTTTGCTCCCTTCTTTTTCTTCTTGATATAACATTATAACAATATGTACCAGATTCTCTGGACCTCCACCTTTCATTAAGGGATGAGAGATTTAAAAAAAAAAATCGGGGACTTCAGAGACTCTTATACAGATTACTATAGCAGTATATCAATACAGTGATATTCAGCTGCTGATTAAAAAAATATATTGAAAAAGCTCTGATGGTGGTGGGGGCGGGGTAGCAGCTGCCAGGAATCTGAGACAAGGAAACTTGCCACGTGGAAGCCCTGATGCCACTGCACTGTATTGCAGTGCCATTAGTTACAGCACTAGGACAAGATCTCAGTCCTTCTGAGACCAGAGTGACCATTCTAAATTCACTTCCATTAACGTTTTGGATTAAATTGTTAAATAGAACATAGTTTGAGTCCCGTGGTATCTTTAAGACCAACAAAGTTTAATTCTGGGTATAAGCCTTCATGTGAATGTGCACTTCATCAATTCATGATGGTGGAGAGAAACTCAACATGTGTTTGGGGAACTAACCTAGGTTTCCATCCATCATCCCTTATTATAATAATTTATATTAATAAATGCTTCTGACCTTTCAATGGTAAATGCTGAAAAGTTTTAACCAGTGCTTAGTTTTAAAATTTGGTTTTAAATTTAGTTTTAGACAGCCTTTAGTTTTTTAATTCTTTTTAATTCTTTAATTTTTTAATTCTTTCATTTTTGGCCCTTGATTTTTCCATGTCATAGGCCAAATGGGGTTTAGTAATCCATCAGTGCACTTCTGAACTGAACATCTTTTCCCTCACGGTGGAAAATTTAAAGTTTACACTAGGGATTCCCAAAAGACCTATGGGTTTATAGTACTAGTCCTCATTTATGCTATGCAACAGGAACCAGCTTCACTGCATGTAAAGACAGATAGATGATAGATGATAGATATAAAACACCATGTATACTATAGAGATACAGAACAGTAAAGCTACCCAAGCAATTCTCTTGGTGTTTTTTAAAAAAAAACTCCCCTGAAAGTAATACCACACTTAGCGATTACTTCCATATACATTAATAGGAGGGTGCATTGCCAGAAGACCTAACTCTGGAAATAAAAGAAGACAAGAATATGCCCATGCAACAGCAGTACCACCATTCTGTTTACATGAGAAGTTGTATTATCTCCTTTTCATTTCAAACAATGCTTTCTCGCTGAGCTCCTTTTCAGCTGAATAGTTAGCAATATCACACCTAAGTCAATTATGACTGAGATGCTGTCTTACTTTGCTCATCTTGATTGGGAGGGAGAGAATGCAATGCACATATTTTCCTGGCAAGGTTAGCACATTATAAAGTGAATTCAGAGGTCAGTGTAAGAAAACACAAAGCCTTTTCATCAAAGAGAAAATTGTGATTGAAAGCTTAAGCACTTTTGGAAACTTGTGGGAGGGAGATTGTGAACTTATTAAAGAAGAATGGAAATAAAACTGAAACATCTCTCCACTTCACTCACTGTGTGGATGGGATCTTATAAAACATAACTGCAAACTTCTATTGATTTATCCTTTAATAGTATTTGTGAGCTGCTTATCCAAAACTTTTAGGTTCTAGTATAATAATTAAGAATGGCAGAAAAAATACAAACCAAAACAATCCACAGCAGTTTTGAGATAAAAATCAGGTAGAAGAGTTGGTTTTAACCCCCCCCCCCAAGATATTAACTATCAGAAGGAAGAGAGAGTGGTCTGATGGAACTTCCTAGGCAATTCAGTCTATAAAGCTTGCCCCATTATTGTAAAGATTGCTCTACATTGAGAAGGAACATGGAGCAGAGCCTACTCTGCTGACTGAGAGAGCAACCCTAAGGGGAGGGACTGAAAGCACTCAAGGAGCTGACTAGTTATTACACTGGTGTATCTTGGAGAGACATCATTGTAAGTCAAAGTTACACTGGCGCAATAGCCCTGTGGCGGTAGCTGTTGGTGGGCCAGTGGAAGAGGTCCCTGCCCCATTGTGGAAGTGGGTGGGCTGGGGGTTTGGTGGGATGTAGTTGGGGATAAGTTGTTTCAGCCTGGGAAAGCTTCCCATCAGTGGCAGTTTCCTGGGCAAACTGCTGGGGGGGGACTCTTTCCAGCCCCACACTGGGCTCTTAGCTCATTCTTTTGCCTGGATACCACCCCCCTCGGGAGGACAGGGCTCATTAGAGGTTTGGGGGGCAGCAGCCATCTCACATTATCCTATGGACCATCTTGCTAAGCAACCCTTGAACTCATTCTCTTATAGGATCAGACCTTTGTGCAGCAGTTGCAGGTGCTGTGGCTGATGGATCATTAGCAGCTGCTGAGCACTTCAATGCACAGCAGGTGCGTGTAGTTTGGATGACACCAGCATCTGCCTCAAGGGGATTTGAGGTGAATTCCCTCCCTATTGAGCTGGGATTATGGTTAGTGTCAGGGCACCACATCCATCACTGAGCCCAGCTCAGCACTTGTGCCTGATTGCCATCACTGCACATATCTCTGTTTTGCTTTCCTGCAACAGATGATTCAATAGGGGATACCTGGCATGGCTGGTACTGTTATGTCTGGGATATTCTAAGCTGTTAGTTATGTTTTGTGCCAAGGTATCCTAGCTCCCTCTGTTATGATTGGCTGCATAATAAAGACTCTTATTGGTCCTGAAACCATATAGAATACCTTATCAGGAAGCTCCGCTTAGGTCCAATCAGAGCTCCTGATAATAGTTACATTGTGTATACTTCAGTCTTGGAGCAGTATAAGTTTGGGTGCTGCTCTTAACAGAACAGATCAGAACTGAGTAATGTTATGAATAAAAGCCTTGTTACTGATCATCATCTCCTGCCTGTCAATACTTAAAAGGTACCACCAGCCCCGCTCAATCTGCCGTTCCAGACCACCTCCTGGAATGAAGCATTGTACCCAGCCAGCCCTTCTACCTGCACGTCCACCCCACTTGGGGTCTGACCCAGGAATGTCCATGCTTGGGGGGATGTGGTTGATTTGCAGGTGCCACTGATCCCCCATTGTCATCATCTGCCAAAAATAGCAGGGATCTGAAGAGAAGAAGAAGAGATTGGATTTATACCCCACCCTTCACTGCCCAAAGGCGTCTCAGAGTAGCTTACAAACTCCTTTCCCTTCCCCTCCCTACAACAGACACCCTGTGAGGTAGGTGGGGCTGAGAGAGCTCTTAACACAAACTGTCCTTGAGAGAGCAGCTGTGCCAGAGCTTGTGACTGACCCAAGGTCACATCAGCAGGTGCAAGTGGAGGAGTGGGGAATCAAACCTGGTTCTCCCAGATAAGAGTCCATGCACTTAACCACTACACCAAATTGGCTTTCATCTGGCAGCACTTCCAAGGCTGACCTCACACCCAGGTCCCCCCTACCCACCTTGCTAGCTGCTGTGTGAAGAAGAGATGAGCTGGTGGGTGAACCAGATGAATGTTTGCCTGCTTTAGAAGGGGGGGGGCTCCGTCACCCAGGGGCAGACATCTAGAGGAGGTATTAATGGAATGGTAGGGGATCACTGGGACCAATCTAGCTCTCATGTCCCCCAAATGGTCCAGTGGGCTGGGTGGCAGGGCAGCCCTGGCCCCATAAGTGCTCCTGTACTTGTTCACATTCACTATTGCCCCTGACATCTTGCCCTGCTGCTGCCTCCATCTGCTGCCCATCATTCTGCTCTCCAAGCCAGGGGTCCTCTGACACCTCCCTATGGAACACACTGGCAGTCATTGCCAGATGGCCATATTGTAATGGAGCATGGCACAGATCGCAAACAGCAGCATCGAGGTTTTATCTGCTGGGTGTGAGGGATCCTTGCTATGGTGCATCCCTGGGTGGGGGTGGCAAATCCCTGTGCTGGCCATTCCTAGAATTTGGGGTTGTCATAGTGTGTGTTCATGTGTCTGTGTATGCAACAGCAAACTGAGGCTGAATCTTGAGATAGTTGCCAAGCCTTGTCAGTTAGGGAGAAGAGGGACAATTACCTTTACTGTCCAGCCTCTATTGGTAATTCAGGTTTGCAGCCTTGGCTTCTTCAGGGATCTGTCACCCCACCCAGATACCTAAGTTATGGTATTGGCCTGGAGACCTTTTCACTACCACCATTTAAGTAGAAGTCCATAATCCTTTGCATAAAACTCAACCTAGTAATTGTTTTTCATGCGAACAAAACTGTAAGCAGAGACTATTGCTATGCATTCAATGTAGGGCTAACTACAATTGCTATTCAGGATGTTGAGCTGGTTCAGAACAAGGCTAGGTCACTGCTATGTTACATCAGTAGTCAGAAACTGCGCCAGCTTTCTGTTATTTCCTGGGAACAATGGAGGGTGTTGTTTTTTTTGGCAAATATGGCCCTAAATGCCTTGGATTAAATACGTGGGAGCATCTTTTCCCTAGCTTCTCGCAAATATCTCCCAACTAGCCAAGAGAGGTTTCTTAGTATAACTCATCAATGAATGTATCCAGTAATGATACCACAAGCAGAAAGAAACATTTTCTAGAGATGACACAGTATTCCTTTTCTCAAGACAGAGACTTCTGTAAATCCAAACATCTCTTGAAGCATGAAATGTACTGGGTTCGACACACAATTAGAGATCAGCTCATGCTTTACTGTGAATCCGCTCAAACTAAAGACACCTCTAGCAAGACTGAAGCCCTGCTTAAATCCATGCCCAACACCACACCCACACACACCCACTACCCGTGATAGGCTATTTACACAGGTACTCCTGGTCGATAGGTTCCTACCAGGATCCTAGCAGTCTATTGTTCTGGGTTCTCAAGCTGGGTCAGTCAATGTCGGGCCCAGGACATAACAAAGCATTACGAGGCCTTCTAATGTGAATTGGTATTTAGACTTATTAAATGTCCTTTCCATAGCGCTTGTGTCTTTAAATGGCTCTGTATCCCTATCATTTTATCTGCATGCTGGTAAAAGCTTTCTCTGCTGAATTTTACTTTGTTAAATGGAACTGTTTACTGCCACAGCAACCCCATGGGGTGGGCAGGGCCGTCCCAAGGTTTTTTTTGTGCACAAGGCGAGGCTAGCTTGTGGTGCCCCCCCCCCCAGGTCAGTGTGAGCTGACCTTAGTGGGGAATCATAAAAAAAAAAATTCCAACAACCTCACAATGCATTTCACAAAAGAAATCTGTAGAGATACAGAAGTAGTTCACTGTTGTGAAATTACTTAAATTAGTAGCTAGTCTTCTCAATGGAAAGGAGTTGGGTTTAACTCAGCCATGAAAGAAAGAAAGGGATGAGGGAGATGGGCAGCTGCTGGCCGGCATGCCTAGCTGTCCTCCACTCAGCATCACTTCCCTTCCCCTGCTCCCACTAGGCAGCTCCAGCCCTGCGGGCATCTTCACAGCCCCTCACCTGAAATCCTTTCTCTTTATCTGCCTTGATATCCACATCCAGCTGCTTCAAGGTAGCAGTGAAGCCGCAGAAGAGCAGATACATACTCCCGGAGAAGAAGAGTCTAGCCGGCCCCCTCCACTGAGCGTCCACCACTCCCACCCCCTTCTGCTCTCCCGACATGGGAGGGAGCTCCCCTTTCAAAAACAGCAGCCGCCAAATCCCCCATTGCACGCCATCCCTCCTGGCACTTGCAGAATCCCTATTCTCTGCCCCCCCCCCAAGCACAGCAGCCACCCACTGGGCTATGTCTAGGATTTCGCATGCTCCCTCCACACTGAAGCGGGTCAACACATTGCCACGGTTCACCCCCAGCCGTCCAGACTGACTTCACCACCAGAGTCCCCAAGTGGGGTGGCACTTGGGGCACTCGGGAGTGGGTTTTTTTTTTTTGGGGGGGTGCCCTGAACAGCCCCCCTCTAAGGCACAAGATTTGGGACCTCTGCCAATGGGGCTTAGCCTGGTCCCGTCAAAGTTCTATCAAAGTGCGTCCACTCTGCGAGGGGCGTGGCAGGCTCAGTCCTCCCCTCTCTGGGCAAAGGGTTGCCCGATGTGGCAGCCTGTCTTCTGGGTATGGTGGAGGGCCCACGAGCACTGGTCCCGCCAGTGGCAGGAGGGGAGAGGAGCTAGTTTTTGGCTGGCCGGCCAGGCAGTTCAGGTGCAGCTGCCCATGGCCTTGACAAGCAAGCTCTCGGGCAGGTGCTGGAAGATGCTGCGGAGGGTGTTGAGTTCGTGGGTGAGCTGCTCAATCCACTTGTGGCACAGGAAAGGGCACGCTGTGGAGCAGGCGCCCAGAAAGCCATGCTGGGGGTGGGCAGGTGGCAGTGTCAGGGGCCTTGTTGCACCCCTCAGGGATCTTCAGTGGTGATCGGGATGAAGACAGGGGTCAGGGTGATGCAGGGTTTTTGGCGGCGGGCTTTTGGCGGGGGGTGGCGCAGTTTGGTGCCCTCATGATCGGCCCGCCCTAGGCAAAAGTCTAGTTCACCTAGTGGGTGGGCTGGCCCTGGGGGTGGGGGGAGAAACGTTAGCAAGCTTGTTGGCTTTTGGTGACACAGATTAATGCTGACAGAAATATAGCTTGCTATTAAGTAGTATTCATCTGTTTTAGCAGGTTTAATTTGATTATGTTGTGTGCTTAAACAATATTATTACCTACTAGGAATAAGGCCCATTGTGGAAATAAATACAACGGGCTCTAGAAAGAGGCTCTGGGAGAGTGCCCCGGCTTTGGGCACTCAGTGACAATTTGCTGTGGCAATCTCAGCAGGGTATAATGACAGAGTCCACTATTTTCTCCAGAAGAACTGATCTTTGCTACCTGAAGAGCAGTAGTAATTTTGAGTGATCTCCAGCTCACCCCCAAGAATGGTAACAATGGTTCCCCAGGAGGGAGTGGCTGGTTTGGAGGGTGGAGTCTATGGCATTGTACCTGTCTGAGGTCCCACCCCTCCTCAACACTCACCCTCTCCAGGTTCGACCCCTCAAATCTCCAGGAATTTCCCAACCTGGAGTTGACAACCTTATCTCCCTCCCAGCCAACCATCAACCTACCTTTAGTTTTCCATCTCCTCCCCCCTCCCTCCTAGAGAGCAGTTGTAATTTTGAGTGATCTCCAACCCCCACCTGGAGATTGGCAACAATGGTTCCCCATCAGGGAATGGCTGGATTGGAGGGTGGAGTCTATGGCATTGTACCTGTCTGAGGTGCCACCCCTCAAATCTCCAGGAATTGCCCACCTGGAGTTGGCAACCTGATCAGGACTGGGCCCAATGAGTTTTCTCCCAAAGGCCAACATAGGTGTGGAAAGGGCCTTTTACTGACAGAGGAGAAAGTACAGGTGCCAACTTTGATCAGGGAAATACCTGGAGATTTGGGGAGGTGGATCCTGTGGAGGGCAGCATTTGGGATGAGTGTGGAAGGAACTCAGCAGGGTATAATGCTGTACAGTCTACCCTCCAAAGCAACCATTTTCTCCCGGGGAACTGATCTCTGTCATCTGGAGGTCAATTGTAACAGTGGGAGATCTCCAGGTCCCACCTGGAGATTGGCAGCCCTAGGGGAAAGTCAGCTGCACAGCGGGGAGTTGAAGAAATGGTCTGATGGTTGCTGGCTCACCTTGTTAGCCAGCCAGCCATGCTGAAGCTAAGCAGGAGAAAGAGTCTTTTTCCATTTATTCTGACAGGAAAGTGGCCATTGGGGAGGGGGTTATGCTGAAAGTCCTTTGTTTTTTTACTCACAGAACCAAGCTTGGCTGCCTACCAACAGCCACTGAGGGGACAGTCCCTCACAGGAGTCAAGAGAACTGTCTTCCTCAGGAGAGAGAGCTGTCTGCCAGGGGGAGTGGGTGGGGAAGAGGAGCAGACCCAGCAGCTGGCCAATGGCACGCGAGTACTCTTGAGTGGCAGCTGATGGGCCAATGGCCAAGGGAGGGCATTTTACAGCCAATGGGAGCACATGGAATCTTGTGAAACCAAAAGATAATTATTTATAAGGAGAGATTCCTAGCTACTAGGGCTAAAACTGAACAAATATGGAAAGAATGACATGATCCATCAGATATCAGCACTTGAAAGCTCCATGAAGTTATGTATAGTATGGAGATAGTGGATAGAGCCTGGGTAATATTTTATGGGAAAGTGAGTTGTGTTTAATTTTCTAAAGAAATAACATGCAAATTGGCAGCAGGACAGGAAATAGAGATTCCTGGGTCTGCATTTTAAAAATTTTTTAGTCCTCCCTTATGTTCAAGGAGTCTATATTCTTTGGTCCATCTTTCTGTGAGATAGCCAGGTCCAAATTCATTAGAAACATTGTTTTAGAGTCAGTTGTTCTGCACCTTGTAACCCCTGTTTTATACCTATAATTATTATCAATTAGTCCTTTTCCAATTGATTATATTGTTTCCTTATGTCCAAATTGTCTCACTTCTCTATTGTTTTATGAGGGAAGGTGTGATTAGAGGGTGATTGTTTAACAGTTTGTGTCCATTGAGTGTTTGCTGACATTCTAAATTATCAATGCAGCAAAGGAATGTTCAGCAAGTAGAGCTTCAGGTTAGAAAAAAGTTAATTTTTAGCCTCAAACAACAGGCATGAATATCTATGTTCAATAGAATATGAAAGTATAGTGAGGCCAAAATCACCTTTATGAAAGACAACTAAGGAAACTTAGCAATTGTACCATAACAGAGTAAGATCTCTCATAGTCAAGAGGCAGATTACAAATCTGGAAGAAAGGGTGAAGAATAATTGGTAGTTTTCAAAAGGCTGGTTTTTGAGTCAACAGTTTAACAGATGCCATGTAAATTAGCAAAGTCTGAGTTGAGCCAGCAAGACTACAACATTCTTTTGGATCTCTAAGGCCAAAGAAGCGTTTCCCCACAGAACATCTCAGTTAACTCATAGCCTTAAGTTGATGGTGATTTGTTTGGATGGTTTTAGAAATAAAAGACAAGTTCATGGAGGACAGGTGTATCGATGAGTATTAGCCAGGATAGTTATATACAAATTTATATTTAGAAGCAGTTTCCATTAGTATACCAGTTACTGGGGGAGATGGTTGTTGCCTTCCTGTGCTTAGTAAGATTCCAAGTAACATCTTTTTAGCTACTGCTCAAAAAAGGATACTGGACTAGGTGGTCCTTGTTGGTCTATCCAGCAGGGCCTTTGTTATATTTTAAAGTGCACTTTTATCACTGATTTATTTTAATGGTACAACTAATCAGGGCTCTTGACTGTTCTTAATTTCACCTGGATCTTTATGAAAAAGGATTAAATACATATTTGTAAGAAATAGTGCTGATGTTCTAACAGTGCTCCTGAGATTATTTTTTTATGATTACAAACCCTATGCCATAGTGTTCGTAGGCTGCAAATACATGCTATGGCTGCTTCAAGAAATAACCAAAACAGCATCGGCAACATTTAGTGAATGACATGACTTGATGGGACATCATCTCACTGTGACTTTTCCTGTTCCCACATTTCCTGTTTTTCAGCTGCACTTACAGGAACAATGGAACTTTCTATGCAATGACATTATACCACTCATTTTGAACAGCTAGATGTCACTGCTGGGGAGAGGAAGAAGAGATATAGAATGGCTGTTTTTGGTGGAAACCACATAGCATCTATTTTTTATCAAAGCAGAAAACCCCCCACAGATGTTTTCTTATCTACCTACTGGATACACAAAGCAACCTTATGTTTTGGTCTGCCTGGCCCAGCGTTGTCTAGCCTGAGAGCCCAAAAAGACATGATAAAAATCGCAGAGATCTGTCAGTCTGTAAAGAGTAATTTGGGTACATGCACAGCTGCAGCATAGGAAGAGGGCCTTTTAATGTGAAGGTTCCCCTCAGTCACCGTGGCTAGTAGCCATTGATAGACTTACCCTCCATGAAACTATGTAATCCCCTTTTAAAGCTATTTATTCCTGTGGCCATCACTACATCCTCTGGCAGAAAATTCCACATTTTAATCATTCTCTGTGTAAAGTAGTATTTCCTTTTGTCCGTCCTGAACCTACTGCTCATCAGCTTCATTGGATGCTCTCGAGTTCTAGTATTTTGGGAGAGGGAGAAAAATGTCTCTTGGTCAACTCTCTCCACCACATTCATAATTTTATAAACCTCTATCATACATAGAGTTTGCCTTTTTCACCACTGCCGCACACTAAGTTGACACATTCATTGAGCTATCCACTATGACCCCAAGATCTTTTCTCCTCTCAGTTTCTGGAAGTTCAGACCCCATTAGCCTATACTTGAATTCCATGACATCTGTCACATCTGTTTTAGCATATCCGGCTGGCAGCATCTCTTGAGGGTTTTAGGCAGGGATCATTCTCTGATGTTTGGATTTATCCTGGGTGCTTCTGCTTTGACTACAGGCCCTCCCCAAAGTTGTATATGAGAAATACTGTATACATTTTAGGATAGCTACAAAAAAGTGAACAAAGTATTCATTTTCGATATCTAAGATCTTTACAGTGAAATACAAGCTTTGGGGTCGTGGCAAAGAAACTGCATCAAGAATAACGCATCAATGTTGATGATATTTTATTCATTATTTTTTAGTCCTTAGGGTGCAACCAGCCTTGAACCTAGCACAAATGTAAATTATGCCCATGTTATCTTCTATATCAGTATTTAGTCAGGAACTTCACTTGACCATTCATCTTCATTTTTACATAAATGGGCTACAGTATGGTGCTCAGTTTTCATGATCATTTCATGTTTAGATGCAGCTTGCATAATTCTTGCAAAGAGTAATGCTGGCACTTATAGGCCATTTTATTTTCAAATAGACTTCATCCATAATAGCTATGCATATATACATAAACAGATCATACATAAAATTATTATGTATGCAAAATAAGGAAAGGGAAGGTTTCCCAGATCAACAAAGCACTGTAGAGGGGGAAGGTTTATGCTTGCTGGAAATATAATTTGAAAAACAAAATAAGCCTCCATTGAGCTCTGTGACTAAAGGCAGCATATCTTTGGTAGAACAATGGAGAATCTAGAAGCACTTTTGGAATCATTAAGCCTGGTGTTTTATCAGTTGGTAGGTATATATTCTCTCTGACTGAGCAAACAATTCTCTGTGGTAGGACTACTACACTTTCATAAGAATTTCCAATTAATTTATAGCACTAATGGATGGACCTGACTTGGATAGCTCAGGCTAGCTCAATCTCCAGCAGATCTTGGAAGCTAAGCAGAGTTGGCCCAAGTCAGAATCTGGAAGAAAGACAATCAAGAAATACTAAGGTGATAACACAAAGGCAGGCCAATGGCAAACCACCTCTGAACACTTCTTTCCTTGGAATCCCATCGTGGTTGCCATAAGTCAGCTGTGACTGGACAGCAAATAAAAAAAAAAATCTAGTGAATGGTTTGAACATTATTTAGGTCATTTTTGTTTATATAAGGTTCCAGCATTGTTAAATAACATGTGAGAAAACTGAATTCATTTTTAAAATTATCATTATTAGTAATAATCTCTATATTTATTAGTAATTTATACCCTGCCTTTCTTCCCACCAGGGACCCCAAATGGTTTACATTTTTCTCTTCTCCCCCATTTTATCATCATAAGAACCCTGTGAGGTAAGTTAAACCAAATATATGTGACTGGCCCTAGGTCACCCAGAAAGCTTCCATGGCAGAGTGGGGATTCAAAACTGGGCTTCCCAGATCCTATCCTACACTCTTCTACACCACACATCCTGCCTTTCTTCCACAAAGTGGGACCCAAAAGGAAATAACATAAGCCAAAACAATACAATAATAAATTTCCTGTAGAAAACACAGTAAGGAGCAGGTTTAAGATGACAGTAGTCACCACCCTTTCTCATTGGTGCAATTTTTGCGTTGGCTCATCGCTTAGCTTACTGGTAGTGGGCAATGATGATTTGATCCTGATGCACATAGGATATAGCTATAGTTCACCCTTCTCCCTCACCAAACATTTGGCAAAAGGGCGGCCAAGGTCTCAGAGATACAACCCTGGTTTTAAAAGATTTCTTGGTTCCTGGTACCTTGGGGAGCCTATTTGGGTTGAAAGATGGCGTAGAAATGTTTTAAATAATCTGGCCCCACCCAGCAGAAGGCCAACAGCCGTACTGCTGAGGGCTGCCTCCCCCCCCTTTGAAGGATGGAGACTGCAGGGATGCTGTAAAGTCTTTGTGTTTCAATATCAAGGGCTCTACACTTAATCATATGGAAAGTGCCTATAAATGGGAGCAGAAAAGTGAGTTCACCTAACCATCATGACTGGAGTGCAGTAAAGAAACTAGCACAGTATCTTGTTAGTCAAATTGCCTTGAATTATTAGTTACTTTGGTGATTATGATATTAAGCAAGGCAGTAGGCAAATAAGGGAGAAAGCACCTATGTATACAGGAGTCCTGCTTCTTCCAGACACACCAGAAATAGACTCAAAGACTGACTTCAGTATAAAATGGTTTCTTTTACTAGGAGTTGTATCACAAGCATACAACAATACAAACGCATTCACAATTGCACAGATCTAGGAAAATTAGAGAGAAATGGATAGCATATTCGCATTAGCAGGATAATCGTGGAGGGGTAATACTTTACCTGTCCTCGGTGGGATGAAGCAATCCTTAGGAAAAATAAGGGGGACTATGCGGGATAGGGTCATGTCCTGAAACCAGCAGAGACATGTGGAGACTCTGGTAGCACTAAACCAAGAGTCGTGGAGGTAGGGTGGGTATATAGGTCAGGAGAGAGAGCACATGGCTGGGTGCCCTCTTTTATAAGGAGGCTTGAAGGGTGGGCTAGGCTGGCCACATCCCCTGGCACACCTCTTGCTGGTCCATCCCCAAAAACATGCTGATTGGAGCTGGGTTCAGGGGGAAGGGGCTAAGGGAGAGGACAATATTGTGATCTAGTAACTTTAGGCAAGACAATGGCACCTGAAGGGATTATGACTCATGTGGTCAGAGTCATTGTTATTCCAATGGTTCCTTAATTGGTTTATGGCTGTCTCTTCAGGTGAGGCTAAGTGGGGGAAGGGGATGTTGCCTGCCTGTGTAGGAAGAAACTCCTCATGGAGTTTGAATTCTCTGTCTTTGTTCTTCTGCCTTGGCATGGCCTCTGTCTGGCTTTTGGAGCTTCATGTGGCTAGGGAGCTGATCCATCTTACAGCAGGTAAGAGGGCAGGTAACCTCAAAAACCATGGCACATCATCTCAAAGGGAAGGCTTTCTTCTTCTGGGTGTGTGTCTTTAGCTGGCATCAGGTTACTACACAATTCAGTCCCTATTTCACATTAATTGCAAAGTCCAGATTTTATCACTTATGGACTATCTTGCAGGACAACAATCTGAGAGGAACAATGAACTTAGAACTGAAAATTGCACCATCTGAAGGACAAGGGCTAGTCAGATATATGGACACCGACTGAGGAGAAGAATCGAACAATTTCAAAACAACCAGTGGATACTTATTCTTCTATGGAGATGGACTAATAGACAGGACTAGCAGAAAGCAAACTGTTGTGGTGCTGTCTACAGCAGGAGCTTGAGTGTGTTTCAGCAGCAAGTGCCTGCAGTAGACTTGAATGGATTTTTCATTTGTTGAAGGACTTTGGAATAAGAGAACCTGTACCTGTACTTATGTTTGAGGACAATCAAGCCTGTATTACTATATGCAAGGGAGAAAGCACCCCAGCAAAAAGTAGATCTACTGGTGTTAAGTGTGTGCTAGTGAAAGATCTGTACCTGAAGAAGCTAATAGAGCCTGAACATTGTCGCACAGAGGAAATGGTGGCTGACATTTTGACTAAACCACTGACCAAAGAAATAATGTCTTTGTAAAATGTTTAATAAGGTTGGTCCAAATGTTAAAGTGAATAATGAATGATGTTTGTTGTATGTGCATGTATAATGACTTATATGTTAGACCTTGAGAAGGGGTGTTGGAAATATGTGTATTGCAAGGTCTAAAATTCAGTCATTACAGGGCTAATGTGCTTTACCTTGTGTGTTGTTGTTTAGACTGACCTGGAAGTAAACCTGGCACAGAGCGAATTGAACTGAAGTCTGTTTACTCACAATCATTGGTTAATGTATTCAGGTGATTTTCTTCTGGGGTCAAGAAGAAGAAGAAAGAAGAATCTCCATTGTTGTAGACCATGTGGTCAAAGTGTAAAGATGTAGCCTTAGGTGTCTTTGTTGTTTTGTAGATTTCCTGTGAACCCTTCCATTAGAAATAAAGATTTTTACATAGAAGAAAATGCCTCCACTCTTGTGAAGCAAAGATCCATTGCAATCTCTGAATATTCAACTATTTTTCCAATTTTTCCAATACCAAGAACCTCAAAAGGTCAGTTTTAGCCCCCAAATTCTTCTATACTTTCCCCACTGATTTGACTCCCTACTTATTACATATTGTGAACTCTGTGTGTTCCCATTAAGTATGGCTTCTTTTAATTAAAGGATATATTTCCTATTCCTGAACAATTCTTAAAGAATGCTACACTTTGGAAAGTGAGACAAGGATTAATGAGTGTGGAGGATTCTAAACAAAGAGGTAGCCAATTATATGCAGGCAGTATTTTACTCCCTGTCACTGTATGTTTTAGAACTTTAAAAAACCACAACAGCTTTTACCTGTCTAGAGGATGCAACAAAGCAATTGTGCAAACAATAGTATAGCTGTTTGTTTTTGGAGAAGATTATTCTTGGGAATGATGTGGGCAATGGAACCAAGCCCAAGGCTGAATTCAAACTGGCAGTTTGCCCTGCTATAGCCATGTTTCACCCATGTTTTACAAGCAGATTAAAGGGGGCGTTCACACAGGCACATCTTCCTGGCGTTTCCCACTCGTAGCCAACCCATGCTGTTCCGCTTTGCTCCCACGTTTAAAAGATACCTGGTAAAAGCAGTAGCAAATCCCTGAGAACCCATTTATCCCTCCACATTCCGCTTCCAGGAAGTGTGAATGCCAACCTGAAAAGCTGGGAGCAATCGCGTTGCACATAAGGCAGCACTGATACGATTGGCTGTGCTCTGCTCTACCACTCAATGTGGTGCTGGTGCAATGGGATCCTCCCCAAATCGGCTGGATGCACTTATGCACATGAGCACATATGCGCTCATGAGCACATGTGCACATAGCTGAATTACCAGGGAAAAGCAGTTTACAGCTGCGCCTCTGGGCCAGCAGTCTGAACGCTCCTGCGCGCCTCCTCCCAGTATGCTCCCGCATCAGTCAGCGCAGTGTGCGCAGTGTGACCGGGGAAAACCCAGAACAGTTTGTTCCGGGGCTTCTTTGCCACAACCGGCTCCCACTTCAAACTGCCAGGCTGAACTCAGCCCTAATATTTATGTCACACCCCTTCAGATCATGAGGTGACATAATGAAAAAAGCTTACCATATCAGCCTGCATGCTTTATCAAGGCTGTTGCAAAGTTTTAGGTGTTTTTAGATGAATATTCCTTTTTAGATCTGCATTTGCAAGTCAGCATGTAAAAGTTACCTCTTACAGATTTTTTAAAAAAATGTTTTACTCTTGTACAGCATTTTAAAATATTTACCCAGGAGATTAATACTTTGAGTATTACACTGAGCTAAACAGAGGAGAATAAAAAGAGATTTCATATAAAAATAAACATAGTTCAGTTTTAAGAAACATTTTCCAATTGTTTCTTGGAAGGGATTTATAAGGTAAAGGAACAAACCCTTCCCCTTGGGAGCCTGATATTTAACATTTTTTTCACGCTTGAAATCCATCGTTTTGTATTGATTGATTCATAACCTTTAAAATCATAAACAGAGGAACTGGCCAGGCATTTTATAGTGGGAAGGGGGAAATGAATGGCCCTTCCATTTAAATCAATTTATCTGAGGGTCTGATTGGCTTAAACTTTAAGTACTACCTTCTTCCAAATGAGTTTGCCTGTGTTAAGCTCAGCCTCAAAGGCCTGGATGTGCATCACCATGAGGGACAGAGCCTCTTTTGTAGTGGCACCTAATTTTTAAACACCCTCCCCCTCCCTATCAATCAGACATCTTTTCCATCAAAGTTTAGATACCACATTATAACCTTTCTATCTGTTCAGGCACTCAGTTGTTAACTCAGTTATTATTTACTTATTTAGAAATTTTCTATGCTGTCTCTCCAGAGAACCTGCTCGAAGCAGTGGTTAACTCAGCATTAAACTGATGCTTAAATGGACTGGCCATTGTTTATTATTATGTGTTGATTTGATAGGATTTGCCACAAAATGTATTCTATATTTTGCAAAAGTTATAAAATTTTTATATTTTAATTCCTGCTAATATTATTTTTATTTAGAACAATAATTTCATATTTTTCCTGTTTCTATAGGTTTATCTGCTGCTAAAGTTATTACACTGCAATCTAGAATTTTATTGCTGTGCTTTTATTGCTTGACTGTTTGTTAGCTATACTTTTTCTTAATCTCGATAGATCTTTATGACCATTGTTTATTTTAATATGGATTTTATTTATACCCTGCCTGCTATGGAGCAACATCTAAATAATTAAAAACAAACACATAAGTCACTTTTCCGGGCACAGCCTTGCAGGAATAAAAGCCTCCCCATTTAAAATATATAAAAACCATCAACAGTGAAACTATTACCTTAGGCAACACAAAGAATCTTCTCCACAGCCTGTTCATACTGCCTGTTCATACTGATCTGAAGTGCCTGCTGGTTCTTCATTCCATGTGTTATGTATGCAAGTTATGTATGTAACCTCATTTTGGAAGAATCATAGTGCAGATTATATAATCACCTTTTAATGGCATATATAGTCTTCTTCTGCCTCCAGATGCCAGATCAGATCCATGATTTCACCACAGAAGAGGAATGTTCTAACCATGTGACATATGAATACTCTGTTGCAGTAATAAAGTGGTGCCACACTACCTGTTCATAGCCCTGATCCAAGATCCAAACAGAGAATCTGAACTCCACCAATCCAGATCTCTTTGATTCAGTTAGGAGAAATCATACTGACAGATTTTGATAAAACCCTCAGAAGCAGAACTTTTCCAAGTCCACATTTTCCAGTAAGATCAGATTTTGGAATGCAGAATTTGCTTCTGTAAAGTGGCTGGCAATGAGGAAAAAGCACCACACAGCTGCAGTAACATCCCCAGATATCATTCCTGTTACTTGTCTAGCCTCCAGCCTGACATGAATGCAAAAGTCACTGTTTTCAGGCCAGACCCTTCCACTGCCATGCAAAGCACTTGAGTGCTACTGTCACCATGCCAGCAAGACCATTTATTTGCCAGATGTTAACAGGCTAAATAAAAGTGCTGAGCAGGTTTCATTGTACCATTGGAATTGCTTCTCCACTCTTCAGATAATCAAGCCTTTCATTGTGATCTGACTGAAATCTGCTGCATTTAACTGTCTTGTCAGTTATGCATCTCTTTTGGCACTTGAAGTCAAGCATCGAGGAGAGCGCAGAGGGTTATGCAACTGCTGCTTTGAACTTGCATCAACAAAACCCCTGACATTTGTTTTCTCTAACAACACTCCATTGATCTGTAGCTTTCAGTATGGATGAAGCACAAGCATAGCTGATGTTGAATGTTAAAGAGATTCTTGCAGTTTTCCTGAATTTCACATTTTGGACAGCCTTGGGATTGTTACAATAACTCTGTAGCTTTCTTTAACAAAATCTGTGATAGTCTCAGATAGTCATTCAATATGGTTGGTATAATACTAGAAACCTTTGCTAAACTACACTGAATATAATTCCCAAAACATGTCCCAGCCAGGATACTCCCATTTGCTATGAGAAAACTGTTAGTTGTATTGGGGGAAATGAATTAATCTGAAATGAATAAATAAATCTGAAATCTCCCATGAGCTCCAAGCCTCTTCACAGAAGAACTGTCTGCTGTCTCTCTGTATGATTTATTGTTTGCCACTTTTCAAGTAGATTTTGCCTTTTATTACATGCAAAAAATTTCCTTTTAGGGATTTAATTAACTGAGACAGAGATCCATGTCTGGGATCCCTGAACATTTTAAAAATATTAATGTTGGCTATGCAAGGCCCCAGTTTGGATCAGGGTCATGCAGGGAGAGGAAGGGGGGATTTCACTGTTTCTCTATGTTGTTTTAATAGTCAAAACTGGCTCCCTCTCATCTTATCAACTCATCATTTGCCTTTTTTCATTTCTTTTTCTTTCTAGGGCTAAATACAACACTGCTTTGTGTGTGGGTTCAGTCAGTGAGGCCACACTGGGGGCAGGGAAAAGTTACAGAACCCTCACTACCCCAGTTAGATATATTCATATTTTCCAATTGTTGGCAGGGTCCCAATCATGGATTTCCCAGCATCTCATCTCATTGTATGACTACTTTAAGGTAATGATTTAAATCAGGAAAATGGCATGATGAACAAAGATAGATCTCCCTCCCTAGTGCTGTTCTATGATTTTCTTCTTCTTTTTAGTTTATAAACCACATCAAGCAGGTTTTTCTGGAGGTATTATAATTATAACGAAGGTGCCTTTGTCCTTGATTAATCACAACCAGCTCAAGATACATAAAGAATTTAGCCTAAGAGCTTAGAATGAATTCACAGCAGGCTTGAGCTCTAGTACCTCTTATTGCAGAAATTAGGGGTGTAAGGACCTTTTAAAAAATGACTTAGACCCTTGATTCAACCATACAGCATGATCTACCAGCATGAGGTGTCTCCCCACATGTTCAGACAGAGGTCCCTTCCATCTCTGCTATAGTGCCTTCCTTGTATCTCTGGCAGGGAAAATATGAAAGGGACAAACTAAACATTTCTTAGGAGCTGGTATGACCAAGCAGATGTAGGTACAAGCTGACCCCCCACCCCCCGCAGCAGGATGGATGCACTCAGGGTAAGTTCCAAGTTCCCATGGGACCTGGTCAACAGAGTGTAACTGGACCCCCTTTCCCTTTTGGCACAACCTCTTTCTCCCTTAAACAGTCTTTTAATTTGACCCCTCCCCCTTTTAACCACTCCCTTTTCCATTTCAATTTGAACATAAGAACATAAAAGAAGCCAATGTTGAATCAGGCCAACGGCCCATCTAGTCCAACATTTTGTCACACAGCGGCCAAAAATACCAGGTGCCATCAGGAGGTCCAGCAGTGGGGCCAGGACACTAGAAGCCCTCCCATTGCTGCTCCCTCCAGCACCAAGAATAGAGTGCAGCACCTGCCTCAGACTGATAGTTCCCATCTATACCCTGTGGCTAATAGCCACTGATGGACTTCTGCTCCATATGTTTATCTAATTCCCTCTTGAAACTGTCCATGTTTGTAGCTACCACCACCTCCTGTGGCAGTGAATTCCATATGTTAATCACTCTTTGGGTGAAGAAGTACTTCCTTTTATCTGTTCTAACCCGACTGCTCAGCAATTTCATGGAGTGCTCACGAGTTCTTGTATTGTGAGAAAGGGAGAAAAGTACTTCTTTCTCAACCTGCTCAATCCCATTCATAATCTTATAAACCTCGATCATGTCACCCCTCAGCTGTCGTTTCTCCAAGCTAAAGAGCCCCAAGCATTTTAACCTTTCTTCATAGGGAAGGTGTTCCAACCCTTTTATCATTCTAGTTGCCCTTCTCTGCACTTTTTCCAATGCTATAATATCTTTTTGAGATGTAACGACCAGAACTGTACACAGTATTCCAAATGAGGTTGCACCAATGATTTATATAGGGGCATTATGATACTGGCTGATTTGTTTTCAATTCCCTTCCTAATACTCCCCAGCATAATGTTGGCCTTCTTTATTGCAGCTACACACTGTGTAGACATTTTCATTGAGTTATCTACTATGACTCCAAGATCTCTCTCTTGGTCTGTCTCTGCCAGTTCAGACCCCATCAACATGTATTTATATTTAGGATTTTTGGCTCCAATGTGCATCACTTTGCACTTGGCCACATTGAACCCCATTTGCCACGTTGACGCCCACTCACCCATCCTCGACAGATCCCTTTGGAGTGCCTCACAATCCTCCCTGGTTTTCACCACCCTGAACAACTTCGTGTCATCTGCAAATTTAGCCACTTCACTGCTTACTCCCAATTCCAAATCGTTAATAAACAAGTTAAAAAGCATCTGACCGAGTACCGATCCCTGTGGTACCCCACTGCTTACCACCCTCCACTGAGAAAGTTTCCCATTTATACTCACTCTCTGTTTCCTATTTATAAGCCAGTTTTTGATCCACAAGAGGACTTGTCCTTTTATCCCATGACTATTGAGCTTACTTAGGAGCCTTTGATGAGGAACTGTATCAAAAGCTTTCTGGAAGTCAAGGTAAATAATATCTATTGGGTCCCCTTTGTCTACATGTTTGTTCACTCCCTCAAAAAACACTAACAGGTTAGTGAGACAAGATTTTCCTTTACAGTACCCATGCTGAGTCTGCCTCAATACTTTTTGTTCATCAATGTGCCTACTAATTTTTTCCTCAATAACAGTTTCTACCAACTTACCCGGTATCGATGTCAGACTGACTGGCCTGTAATTTCCTGGATCTCCCCTGGAGCCCTTTTTAAAGATGGGAGTGACATTAGCTACCTTCCAGTCCTCAGGAATGGAGGCAGATTTTAAAGAAAGATTACATATTTTTGTCAAATTTTGTAAAAAACAAAATGTCAAATTTTGTAAATATATATATATATTTGCTTGATCTAGTAAAGAGAAATCATACATAATTTCCCCTTTCCTAGTTATCTTTTATTACTTTGTATAAAACCAGAGAGAGAAAAAAATGCCTTCCATTATTTTATTTGGAGTGTTCTTCAATAAAATTGATATTCTTTGTGTAAAAGCAGTACAAATATTATACTAGAAGGGCCTTAGTCTCAATGTCTGCAGAAATGTTTCTCCATTAACAGAAAATGGAAACAAGGAAGCCAGTCCACAGTCATCCACAATGCTTAAGCATCTGAAAAATCCTGATATATTGAAGATTTTCATTTGTAACCATCCAGTAGAAAAAGGGAACAATTTTATCACTGTTGTGTACTGGTTGAACTGCACATGTGGTTGGGCTACCACATGGCCTGACAAACTAGCGAAGCTTCGCTACCAGGGACAATACAGTCCTAGGATCCTAAAACCTGCCAACTGGTGAGTAGGGATTCTAAAAAGTAACCTATAAGATTGTTACGTATGTAAATAGCCTATCATGGGTGTGGGTGTGTGCAATGGGTGTGGTTGTAAACTGGCATATAAGCAGCCTTCAGGCTAGCTACTATATCTCTCTTTTTCTGAAATCACTTGAGTAAAGTATGAGCTGAAATCACTCAACGATGTGTCAGTCTCAGTACTTTATACTGGTGATGAGGATGGGATACCGATGAGCGAGCCTGACTCTCCAGCCGCTCTGAACACCACAATGGCGACCTCTGGAGAACTTAAGAACTCTGCGCCTCGCACTGCTCCCTCCGGTGAACCACTGACCTCAGCCTCCGCACCTTTGCATCCAGCCCCAGCACCACCAACCTGAGTCATGGCTGCCACTCCGGGACAGATCTCCAATTTCGACCTGGCCCTTCCCGAGCTCTGGGACTCCTGGATCGAACAACTGAAACATTTTGTCAAGATCCAAAAGACCACCAATGAGGACACGAAGAAATCTTAGCTCTTTAGCACGTGTGGCATCTCTATGATTCACCTGGCATGGAGTCTCATTGCCCTAAAGATACTGGAAGCTGCCACCTACAATGAGCTGATCACCACCCGCTCAGGGTACTACACTCCCAAACCCTCCATCAGGGTGATGTGGATGGACTTCTTTGCATGCACACAGAAGTCCAGTTAGTCCACACCCGAATTCCTGGCCAACATCTGCTGGTTAGCCATTTATTGTGAGTTTTCCAATATGGAGGAATCCCTGCTGAACCAATTTGTGTGGGTTCTCTGGGACCCAAAACTCAGATGGAAACTGGTCAGTCTCAATGAGCACAAACTTGAGAAGGCCCTCCAGACAGCCACGGCCTTCGAGAAGGCTCAGTGGGATCATCAGGCCAACACCGCTCACCAGGCCATCATTACCACGGACACTGACGGTTCTGACCATGAGGACGTCCACCAGATGCAGTGACCAACTTGGCCCAATGACAGGAGGACAAGTGCCCCAAAAGTATGTTCAGCCGCTCCAATGCTCCGCAACTCCAGCACTCTGACAGCCTGTGCCAGTTGTGGGGAGGACCATGAGCACCATTCCTGCCAATTCCGGGACACAGTCTGCAGGACCTGTGGTAAGGCCAGCCATCTTGCAAGAGTATGCCATTCCAAGGGTCATCACCGAAGGAAGACGGTGCATATAGCATTGTCGGACCTGAATTCCCTGAGCATCAACCAACACCAGGTACTGAATCTGTCCCTGGATGCCCCTGATAAAATGCACATGACTGTTCTAATTGAGGGGTCATCATGCAGGATGGAGCCGGACACAGGGTCGCCCTTCTCCATCATCTCTGTGGACACGCTGAAGGTGCTGTGCCCTCAAAGGGGACCCCCTTTAGAGAAGCCACAGTGTCTATCCCTCCAGGATTTTCAGAAAAACCCGGTCGCAATAAGGGGGTAGGGCAAATTCAGAGTGAAATACAAGGACTTTAATGAGCTGTTGGACTTGTTGGTGGTAGAGGGGAGGCTCACGAGCCTGTTAGGACTATTGCAGTTTGGGGCTCTGGGTTTTGGAGTCATGGGAGTGAACCAAGTTAAGCCAACGGATTTTAATCAGGTGTGTGACGAATTTCCCAATGTGTTCCAGAGTATGCTTGGCCACTATACAGGGCCCACGGTCTTGCTAGAATTAGACCCCAAGGTGCAGCCCATCCGAATGAAGGCCAGGCGATCCCCCTTGGCATTGCGCCCCAAGATAGAGGCTGAGCTAGATCGCCTGGTGGCTCAGGGAGTGCTAGAACCCGTGCCCCATGCTAAATGGGAGACCCCAATAGTCACTCCAGTGAAGCCTAATGGGGATGTCTGTATCTGCACGGACTACAAATGCACACTGAACAAAGCGTTACAGGATCATGCCTACCCAGTACTGGTAGTGAATCATGTTCTAGCTTCCCTTGCCAGTGTCCGGGTTTTTGGGAAACTGAACTTAGCCCAGGAGTATCAACAGCTGCCGGTTGATGATGCCACCACAGAAGCCCAAACTATAGTGACCCACAGGGGTGCTTTCTGGGTTAAGAGGTTGCAATTTGGGGTGAGTGTAGCGCCGGAGATTTTCCAGAGCCTAATGGATTGCCTCCTTAAAGGGATCCCTGGAGTCCAGCTGTTCTGTGACCATGTTTTAATTGCGGCTCTGTATGCGGAGACCTTCGCCGCACATCTCAGAACGGTACTACAGCTCTTCAATGAGGTGGGCCTGAATGTAAAACATGAAAAGTGTCTGTTGGAGGTTCCAATGGTGGATTTCCTGGGTTTCACAGTGGACACTCAAGGTATACACCCCACTTTGGAAAAGGACCGGGCCATTGTGGACGCACCCACTCCATCATCCAAAACGAAACTCCAGGCTTTTTTGGGCCTTTAAAATTTTTATCACTCATCTCTGCTGCATAAAGCTGCTGTGGCAGAGCCCCTGCACCGCTTGCTTGACAAAGGGGTGCCCTGGTCTTGGGGTCTCAAACACGCCTCCACCATCACAGCTGTGCTGTCCTCACACATTTTAATGAGGACCTTCTAGTGATTCTGGCATGTGATGCATCTCCGTATGGGTTGGGGATGGTGTTGAGCCACAGGCTGGCTGATGGTTGGGAGGTACCAGTCACGTATTACTCTGCATTCTCACAGCTGCAGAGTGCAACTACGTGCAGATTGACAAAGAGGCTTTAGCAACAGTGGCGGGGGTGCAGAAATTTTACCACTACCTTTAAAGTTGGGCTTTCACAGTAGTTATGGACCACAAACCCCTGCTGGGCCTCCTAGCACCGGATCAACAAACACTGCACATGCTGTCCCCTAGGGTGCTCCAGTGGTCCATTTTCTTGGTGGGCTACCAATATGACCTCATCCACAGGCTGGCAAAGCGATGGGCCACACGGATGCTTTGAGCCACCTCCTGCTTCCATCCGGCAATCTGGCCCCAGCTCCAGCCCACCACATTACCCTCCTGGAGGACCTCCCAGACCACCCAGTACAGGTCTCCAAAGTGGCTCACCACACAGGCTGCAATCGATTCCTCTCCTGGGTCCTTAACTGGATGGTGAGGGGATGGCCCACTGGTCCGGTGGGTCCAGAGTTCATGGCAGCACACAAAGGGTGTCCTCTCTGGGGCAGCAGAGTGTTGATACCCGGGCCCCTACATAAGCGGGTGATCACAGCATTACATGAAAACCACCTAGGGATTGTCATAATGAAAACCCTAGCTAGAAGCTATGTGTGGTGGCCAGGGTTAGATGGTGAAATAGAGGACAAGGTAAAGAGGTGTCAACCATGTCAGAAATCCCAGCCAGAACTGCCTAGAGCACCAGTGAGGCCCTGGGAGTCTTCCCACAAGTCGCGGGCAAGACTCCACTTAGACTTTGCGGGTCCCTTCCAGGGACAAATCTTTTTTATTCTAGTCGACTCATATACCAAATGGCTAGAGGTGGTGCCCGTGTCCACCACATCCTCCCATTCAGCCATCTGGGCAATGTGGAGGATTTTCAGTACGCATGGCATACCAGACTCATGGGTGACAGACAATGGGACAGCTTTCACTTTGGCGGAATTCCAAGAATCCATAGAATACTACAGCATCAGACACATCTGCTTGGCTCCCTTCCACCCAGCAACCAATGGCCAAGCCGAGTACATGGTCCGCTCCACAAAGGAATCCCTGCGCCGCATGAGCCACAAGGACTGGGACTATAAACTGGCTGCTTTCTTATTTAGCCAGTGCATGACCCCACACTGTACCACAGGATGCTGCCCTGCTGAGCTATTCATGGGATGGTGCCCCATGCCCAGCTCAACCACCTCCACCTGGATAGGGCCCCGGAGCATAGTGCAACCACTGAAGATCAAGCAGCCCCTCGAGGGTTCTTTCTGGGTGAACCGGTCTACATGAGGAATTATGCCTGGGGTCCCACCTGAATCCCCACCAACATGATCCGGGTGATGGGTCCCTGGTCCTACGAAGTGTCCTGTGAGGATGGCCAGGTACTACACCGCCACATAGACCAACTGCGCCGCCACATCCTTCCTCAGGCTCCAGATGTACATGATGATGGCAGGGACGACTAAAGAAGACCAGAATAAGTGGAGGGATCCACGCAACCCCAGCAACCGCCAAACACATTGCTGGAAGGGGATGGGGAAGCACGTTTGGAGCCAGCCAACAGACAAGAACAAGGCACCCCCTCCACCTCTGACTCCCCTCCACAGGCACCAGAACCAGCACCAAGCAAACCAAACAGCCCCGCCATGACACCTGAGATCCAGCGTTCAATGTGAGAACAGCGGAGACCTACTTACTTAAGGGACTATGTTTGTCAGACATGTTCTGAACTATGGGGGGAGAGGTGTTTATTAGCTGAATTGCACACATGGTCGGGCCAGTATGTGGCCCAACAAACTAGCGAAGCTTTGCTACCAGGGACAATAGAGTCCTAGGATCCTAAAACCTGCCAACCGGCAAGTAGGGATTCTAAAGAGTAACCTATAAGATTGTTACATATGTAAATAGCCTATCACGGGTGTGGATGTGTGTAATGAGTGTGATTGTAAACTGGCATATAAGCAGCCTTTGGGCTAGCTACTATATCTTTCTTTTTCTGAAATCACTTGAGTAAAGTATGAGCTGAAATCACTCAATGATGCATCAGTCTTAGTACTTTATAATCACTCAACACTGGACCAAAGAATCCATAACTTAGCCAATATAAGGGAAAAAAATCCTCCAACAAATAACATGATCCAGATCTATAATTGTTGGTTTATACGTAAGATATATATACCATTTTAAAAATTGATTTGTATGAACTTTTTGCTGCTTCAAGGTCCCTAACTGGATATAAAGATGCCTAAGTGTGTGTGTGTGTGTGTCTGTATGTGTATATATTTGCATTCATATACCCATCATGATCTAATATGTACCATGAGAAAGCTCCTATAATGGATTATTTAATTGTAGCAACCACAAGTAAACTGATTTGATATCATCTTGGTGAGTACTCCAACATGTCTGAGATAGAGATTTCAGGGTTAGTTGTGGCAAATTCTGTAAAGTCCAGTGTTTTGTTGCTCAAGGAAAAAAAATGAATAAATGTGATGTAATATTAAAAAAAAAAATCCTTTGCCTTGGCAGATTTGTGTGCACCATGCACCATCACAAGATTCCTTTGGCACTGCTATCATGGCATTGGCCAAAAGTATTAGACAATAATTCTTGATGACCACTGGTTTTCTATTAATGAGGGTGTGCGTGTATGTGAATAGAGTGGGCAAATTGTTCCTTGGTGCCTTAGTGAGAGCTGCCATTCTCCCCTTTACTGAAGTGTGAAGTTTGCAATGTGAGAAAGAAGCAAAATTATTTCGCTGTTGGTGTTGGCCTTGGCATATGTTCCACCCCTCCCACTGCTGTTGCCTGCATTGGATGCACTAGATGTTTATTACACTATGGACTGTCAAACGTTAAGTGTTCGCATAATGTTTATGAGGATGCTAATTGACCTTTAGGTCCAATTGAAGCTCTACAGTTATATGATTCTGTATGACACACATAGAAGTTCAATGGGGAAGAGCATACTTCACAAGAATACCAGATCTATTTTTTCTCTTACCAGGGCCTCTCATGATTTTAACAGAGTTGCTTGAAATCTTACTTTAGATTTCTCATAATAGAAATAGCTTCCACTAGTTTTCGTAAAACAGCTTTTCACCATCTCAACAAAATATAGCCCAAGAAAATTTCAATTTGGGACTGAATCTGTTACATGATGTTCTTATAAGTGCATTTAAAGCCCTGCCAAAATATGGGCACTTTAATGAGCATATCCCATTTCCTTTCACATCATATTAAATTGGTTATAATTTGTTTGGATCCCTTGGCATCATCAGGTGGCATGAGAAGAGTGAACAGCAACACTTGGCCATAAGGGGAAGAGAGCAAGCATCATAAGGAGAACAGAATGGCCTTCACCAAGACTAAATAAAATCAGTCAAACGATTCAACTTGGTGAGCTTCAGATCAAGAGAAATGAATGACTTTGTTCTGAGATTCACAGCAGAAGTACCATTTCTGAGTTAAGCATGGGAGGACAGGAAAGGGATATCACTGCAGGAAGGTTCACAGTAAGGGTCAATTGTTGTAGGTGTAAAATGAAATTTCAATAATCAAATCACAACAATATATTTGTAAAAATATTCATTGGGGTTACCTTTGTATGGCTCATAATAGAGAAAAAATGTGCCTGAGAAATAATCATGTCATCTGAAATTCAAGGGGAAGAGTGACTGCTTTCCCGGTCTTGCTAAATGGTACCTATTTTTACAGAATCTTTGAAAAATAGTTTTTGCACCAAAAATGTCTTGCACCAATTTAGAAAACACAGAGAATTAAGCCCTTGGAATTAATTCCTCACACACTTAAACACAGACAGGTAAGTGCATATTTACAGACTCTCTCTTTGATCCATGCACACAGCCATGTGCAATGACAAAAACATTTATACGCATAAATCTCTTCCCTCCTGGCATCTCAGCAGAATGAATCTTTGAAAAGGACATTCTTCTACCATTTGGTGCAGATATGTCAGGCAATTGGGGAGGCATCATTGAAGCAAAGGTGAATGGAGATCCTGACCTGGCAATGTGAGAATGGTTCTGTGTGGTAGGGGTACATCTGAACTTCACAGCACTGCTATTTCAAACTGAATATCACTGTTTGGATTTTGTTTCTTCTCCATGCAAATAAATGAATCTTAATTTCCAGGACATTTACATGTTGTTTTCATGTCAGTTTCCTCATGTCATATTGTCCCCATTGAAATGAACCATTTTTCAGCATGTGCATAATTTTGATATATAAATGTTGTCAAAATGGTGTCATAATGCCTTAAAGAAACTAATTGAGAATGCAAGCAGAATAAGCAAGTTAGGTGAAAAAGCTCATGATAACATACAAAACCAAACCAGAGTTAAAAAGGGGGCATATTCATATATTCGTATAATGTGGACATTTAGAAAACTCAAGAATAGAGAGTCAGTACTAGCTGAAGTCTTTGCTGCAGGGAAGACTGCAGAATTAATCCTACTTTAATTTAATAACAGTGCCTGTGCTTAAAGTGCTTCTGCATACAGGCAACAGCTCATCTTTCTGACTGTGTACTGTTTCACTTCTGCAGTTAACAGAACATTGCAAGTACATTTGGATACTACATCAGGATCTTCCATGGCAGATACTGCTGAATTAATTAACCCATAGCAACTATATATCCTACAAGGTCTGAGAATGGTGGACCAAGGTACATCACATAGGAGGTGTCTGTGGAATGCGGAAGAGGATCTAGAAAACATAAAGACTTTAACTGAGACACATTCTACATAGAAGAATGGCCAGCCCTGAACACAGAAACAAGTTCTGGCCTCTTAGTGTCCTTAAAAATCCATTTCATGCATCTGACAAAAAGGGTTCTTCCTATGACTGCTTGTGTTACAAAGCCTAGCTGGTATCTAAGGTATCTGCTTGAAATATATAATTTTCTTAGAGTAAATATAAGTTGACCCACTCTCACATCCTATCTCACACTGTGATTAGACCTTTCCAGATGAGCATTTTTATAATACTGTGTATATTAAAACAAAAATGAAACCTCATACACTGGTTTAAAAATTGGCATAGCCTGAACCACCCAATAGAATTCAGCATTGAAAGCTTTGTTAGAGATCTGATTGCATCCACACTGAGAATCATTTTTTCTCAAATTCAAACATTTCCCATTGGCTGTAAGGCAGAGAACAATTTGCATAACACATTCCTGTAGCAGTCCAGGGCATGATGGCAATAAGCCAGGATAAAAATTAAATGGTGGTCTAATCCTCTAGGGAAGATAGACTTAGATTTTTCTTTTAATGGAGACTTTGTTTTGCAGACAGTATGTACTTTAGCTGGACAAATGGCAACAACATCTGCTGATGTTGGTAATGCTGATCTCTTAATCATGAGCTACTCATTTCAGAATGGCTGCAGGCTGTTACAACAACATAGGCCTTCTCAAGGAGTCCCTCTGCAACAATCCTGAATCCTGATTAATCATCACTTTTTATTTTCACAAGATACAAAGGAGTCCTGGAACATGGAAATCCAGCTCTATAACTAAGCCCTATAACTAATAATCCATCAAAATCAATTGGCAACAGTGGCTTTATTCTTACGAGATAATTTAATGAGATTTTGTTTTGGGGGGAGGGTTCACATTTAGGGTCTAAGCAGAGATGCTAGGATGAGACACTGAGAGATCCATGATTAGATAAGAGTCAAAACTGACCCATCTCCCTCTCACAGATAGTATACCCATAAATTATACCCATAAAACAGCACTCAGCCTAGAAGCGGACTATCATGGGGAAAAGGGGGAACTCCTTAGTTAAAAGCCATGGCTAAAAAGAAATGGTTTGGCCCGGTGCCTAAAGGAGAACAGAGTAAGCAACAGGTGACCCTGAAAGCAAAGTCTCTGGTTGCCATTTCCGAAAAATTGAAAAAAGAAAAGAAATTGATTATGGAACGTGATAATGACAGACACAACAGAGTAGCTGCAGAAGCAGAGACTAAAACTGATACTGATAATTACAGCTCAGAAAATGATTCTGATTAAATTTCATGCCCATTCGTTGAAACTTCTATATACTTCCCCCCACACTCCCTTCTATACACTTCCCCCCTCTTCAATTCTTTTTATGAGAATGGGTTTTTTATTTTTATTTAATACTGTGGAAAGGAAATATTAATAATTGTTACTTCTGGATTTTTAAACATTGTTTTGTGGAGGGTTTTTTGTCTGTTCCACATAAACTAATAAACAATTCAGGAGATCGTTGCTCCATTTGTTACAATTACAAATAAATATTATTTAAAAAGTAAATGCTGTTTGTAATAATTGTTCGGATACACTATATTTTTAATATGCTAGTTGTGATAATTTCATACCAAGTAAAATTGTCCATAGTCATATTTTATGTTCCTAAAGTAACAGAATGACTTTCAATCTGGAAAAGAAAAAAGAAGTGCTAATGTAGCATTTTTTTCAATTTTTTCAAAAATTTCCATTTCCCCCCCCGAAAAAAACGGAAAAAAACTGGGTTTTTTCCTGAGCTTCAAAATTTCCGGAGATTTTACATCTCTAGACCGCACCCTACAATGCACACTACAGGTTTCCAGCTGCCTACTCCAGCATTCACTGAAGTCTTTAGGAATACAAGGTCAGCAGGGAAGGTGCCCTTCTTACTTCCTCTAGCCAACCATCTGAGTGCTGTGATGCTGCAACCAAGAAGGCATGGTCTAAGAGAGAGAAAGACTGTAATCACCCTGAGGATGGGGGAAGACTGCAATCCATAACATGTTAAGAGAGATATGATTGGCCCATGGGTTTGTATAAGGACAGAAGGTCTTTTAGATCAAGTCTTGCTTTCAAAACCTGAAGGATCTATAGGTATATAAAGAATGGCATAAGCTTTTATTTTCTGTATCATATGCCTTGGAGATTTAGTCCCACCCCCAGCAGATGAATGGGTGAATCAGGTTCTATGATATCAGTGTGACAGAAGAAGGATGCCTAATAACAGTTTTCAAACTAGCTTGGAAGCAAGGCAGACCACACATCTCAGATGTAAGGAACCCTTTGGTGGGCAAGGGTATTTGGAGGTGCAGACAGATGATAGGGGCATTATGGATTATGTGGTCTTCCTTGCTTCACATATGCACACACTTGGCTTTGACAATTGTTTTGGCTTTGCATACTGCTGCTTGAGTCATGAGCCTATATACTGCATCCTCTGATGCTCTTAAGGGCTTGTTTGTGATGGTTCACAGTGCAACATCTCCTTGGCCATCTAAGCCCATGTTAATACTCCCTATGCCCATAATGATAGGCGGCAAAGCGCTATTCATTATTGGTGCAATACTTTGAAGATCTGGCACTAACATTAAATTCTGTTGGAGTCATGGTCAAATTGGTTTTCATGGAATTGGAAGGATTTCCCTCCTAACCCCCCTCCCCCTTTTATGACCTTGCTGAAATCCTCTGTTCGTTGTGGGAAATGCAGGTGAAGGTTTGAAGTTTAAAATTTGACAAAACAAAGGACATTCTTGAAAGTTAATCTGATCTACAATGTATTCTGGCATAAAAAGGTCTATTCAAATCAGGGCACCTTAGCCAGCTAGTTAGTGACTCAGGTTCAAGTGAGGTGAGTCTGACCTCTTTTACCCTGTAGTATTTCATATTTTAATTGACAATATTCACATCTTTGAGCTTTTTTCATTTAGACTTTGATAAAATCTGCTCACAAAGGCAGATGGCAGGCTGTTATTTTTAATTCACAAGCCATGTTAAATATATGGCATATGTTAAAAAACTTCTCAGGCGCAGTCTTTGAATACTACCACAATAAACTTACAAACTTACATCAAAAGGCAATCTGACAGGGGAAATTATGCATTTGCACATACTTTTTCTGGGGAATGAAGCAAATGGTATGACTCTTTGCTTGATAAAATATTATAAAAACCATAAAACTACCATTGAAAAGCTAACTCTGCTATAAAGGTAAAAAGTAGGCTGGGGATCTTGCTAATTAAAGAAAAAATCATGGGCATTAAAGTAGAATTGGGTTTTGGGTTTGTTTTTTTTTTTTTTTGGAGGGAAGAGGTTATAGGCTTCAAATCGTGTCTTTTGTTTTCCTGTGCAAATTGCAAAGCAGGGTCTTTTGTGCAGCCTGGTCTAGGTTAACAAAAGTAGCAAAAGTAAATGGTACAGCTAGAAGGGTACCTCTCTCATGGGAACATTAGTGGAAGTCTAATGAAACATTCACAAAAGCTACTACATCTGACCCTTTTCCATTGTCACAAAGGGGTGGTGCTGATCACAGCATCATTTTCTTCAGAACATGTATGAATGTTTAAATGCTATAATTCACACTGCAGAAAGACCCTGCAACTGTTCAAGTCAATAATGATTGTGGGGGACTTCCGATTCATGGTGCAGCGATGGCAGTCGCTCTCCCCAATGCTCGGGGGAGCGATTCGCACACCAGGAGTGAGGAGGGAAGCCGCTGATGCGGTTTCCCCATGGAACCCTAGGGTAGAGTTCCAAGTCATAGGGCTTTCGAGGGGTAGCCTCTTTGATGGCGCAATGCCAGAGAATTGGGGCGCTCCTCCACCCTGATGGTCCCACCGCTGTGTGGCTGTATGGCACCAGCTGGGTTGAGCAGATCAAGTGCTGGAGATTGAGCGACTGATGAAGAGACAAGCATGGTCAAAAGTGACCAACAATGAAAGTGAGTTTGATGTAAATGAATCTTGAAATAACCGAAGAACTCCCTATCCCCCCCATACTAGTAAACGGAGAGAGGAGGGACCCCTCTCACAAGCGTGTCAGAGAAGTGAAAAAAGAGAGGGGGAGAAGGGGGAAATCAAGCGTTTGAAATGTTTTGAGAGACTTACTAGAGCAGACTTAAATTGGAAGCAATTTCCAGAGGTTGCGAATAAGCGGTTGGCTTTTGTAAACAATTGGCAAAGATGGCGGGCGCAGGGAGGAAAGGAGTGAGACCGAAACTTATGGGCAGTCAAAGTCCAAGATCGGAAGCAGAGGGAATGGATGTCATGAGACTGCTAGCCGGTGATGGATCAACTTACTGGTATTAACCAGCAGTTAACCGCTCTCAATCAAAACTTGGCAAGCTTTTTTTTTTTTTTTTATAAAACTCTCCTAAAGTGGAGAGGTATTTATTCTTTTCATATAAGAAAAAGGGAGGGTATATAGATGGGTTAAGAAAAAGATGTGAGTGAGTATTCTGTTAAAGAGGGTTAGTTTTAGTTAATTTGAACATATTTTTGACATCTACCGTGGTTGAAGAGTCTTTTTTTAAGTTTAACAAAGTTCAAAGAAAATAAAAGAAAATCTCTGTTAATAAGGTTAGTAATGTCCTTTGGGGTTAATGATTAGTCAGTTCCATTCCGACGCTTCGTGAACAATTATTTCTTGGGCAGTCTTTTCTTAGTATCTCTTAGGTTATATGATGGGCCCATTTTGGCTTTCACAGCTCCCGCTCCGGCACCTCCATCCTCAGGGCCGCTGTCTTCATCGCTACTCGATTCTGTCCAAGTTGCAAGTGCTGCCTCTTCCTCCGTGCTGGCGTGTCTCTTCAGAAATTCTTGTGCTTTGAAGATGGAGTCAATCTTCTCTCTTTTATCCTTAAATTTAAACTCCAGTCCTTCAGGGAATCTCCATTTGTAAGTCACCTGATTTCTTTGCAGAAAAGTGGTCAAACCTTTGTATTCTTTCCTTTTCATTCGAATTTCATAAGGCACATCTTTAAGTGTTCTTACAGTCTGCTCCCCAATCTTCAAGGGCACCGCTGAAACTGCACGCAGAATCTGATCTCTCGTACGCTGCTTAGTGAACTTGACAACCACCTCCGCTGGCAGATTATTTTTCTTTGTAAAGGTGGAATAGGCTCTGTAGGCCAAATCCATCTCTTCTTTTAAATCTCGCTCTTCTCTGCCAGTTACGGGTGCCAAGACATGCGCTAGTGTCGATCTTTCTCTTCCTCTTTAATGCCCTGGAAGCGAAGGGTCAGATTCGATTTTTCCATCTGCAACCTTAAGATTCTTTTTTCTTGTTCATCCTGGTGTTTTTCTAGTTTGTTGACCCTTTTCTTTATTTTCCTGGTATCTTCCGTCGAGACCAGACATTTTTGTGCGATCTCCTCCATCTTCTTAGACGTTTCTGTTAACTGTTTCTGTTGACTGTTGAGAACACCTTGCATGCTTATTAGTGTTTCATTGATTTTCTGCATTTGATCCAGCAGGGGGTGCAGTAGCTCGCCTTTCTGTTGATTGACAGCAGGCTCTGAAGGAAGGTTGCCCGGACCGGAAGTCCCTCCTCCCTTCTTTTCCGGTTTAAGTGGGACCTTTTTCATTGCCGACATATTTTCTGTTTGTTTACTTTTTCCAAGTTCACGTCGCGTCCCTCAGGGAACTCGTTGAATTTCCGTTTCAATAAAACCCCAAAGGTACAGTCACTAGCCTTTCTTTCCTTTCTCCCCCTTAGCTTTCCTTTTATAGATCTCGCTTCTCGATGGGGGGGGGGGAAGCCACCCCTCCTCCCTCCGCTTACACGCTTATCGGGGGAATCGGTTTTGCGCTTTAATTCAGACCTTCAACTCACGGTTTGATGACAGTTCTTCTTT
Organism: Gekko gecko; assembly: GCA_029375565.1. Classification (NCBI taxonomy): domain Eukaryota; kingdom Metazoa; phylum Chordata; class Lepidosauria; order Squamata; family Gekkonidae; genus Gekko; species Gekko gecko. The sequence goes on from JAPDNY010000007.1 coordinate 117,032,731, forward strand.
TTATATTATTTCATATCGCTTTGCCTCACTCCTGGAAATCGGTGGCGTTGCTAAATCCCATGCGGGACACACTACGCGGCGGGGCTGATTGGGGCGGGGAGAAAGCCTCAATTTCCTGGCTGTCTGCCGGCAAAGAGGCTACTCCCCAAGCACCCCCGGTTCGGAGCCTTTGCCTAAGGCTCACTAGGGTCAATCGCATAAGCGAAGACCCCCCCAACTGCGCGCGGGCTAGCCTCCTTCGGGAGCGTCCCGAAAGGTGGCCGCCATTCGCTCCGCCGAAACCGAAAGTCGAAAACTTGGCAAGCTGACGGCAGCCTTTCTCCCCTCTCCTGGGGGAAAGGTCTGCAGACCAGCAGGTAGAGAGGGGGGGCAATTGTACGTCCTCCCCCAGGGTTCAGTATGAGCCCTGAGTCAGGGGGCGCTGAGGTTCACCCCCCCAGCTTCTAGCCGGGGGGTGGGGGTGTTCTTTTGCCCCGACGGTCTCCCTGCTGTGTTCCAGTAATGGCCGAGGCTTTGCATACCGGGAACCAAGCAGATGGTGATTAAGATGTAATCAAGCGACTGGCTGAATTGGCTTTTTGGCTGAAGAAGTGTGAGTACAACTTTAATGAAGCATCAGAGATAAAAATATACCCTCTCAAATGGGTGGGGGAGACAATTGTAGACCCCCCCATGGAGAACTAGATAAAGAAAATTAACATCGGAGAAATGGAAAATGAAGGGACTGTGATGGAGGAGTACTGAGAGTCATGAATTGAGCAACACACAAGCAAATATTTGGGACTTTAAAAATAGCAACTGAAAACGGCGTATCTGGTTAGCTAGAAATGGCTAGAAAGAAGAATTAGAATCTCCTTTAAAGACTGTTAATATCATAGTGAGAGACTGAGCTGGAATGCAGTTCTCCCCTTCTCTCCCAGAAAAGAAGTGGGGGAAAGGGAATTCCCTCCCCACATATAACAATTAATAATTTAAAATAGGGAAGCGGAGAGAAGAGGGAGCATGAAAAAAAGAAAAAACTTTGGAGTGTTTTTTGAGTGACGGCTGGAAACGAGGCAGAGCTCATTCTTCGGCAGGCAGAAGTGGGGGAGTTTCCTCCTCTAGAAAGATTGACTGTGCAAATATCTGAAGGTGATCTTTTGGGACTTTGAGAACCCTCTTTCTTCTTGGAGAAACTTTGAATATCTTGTAAGCGGTGATTGGGAAAGACGGAACATTGGGGGAGGGGGGAACCCCCCTCCACCTTAAAGAAGAAAAGGAAAAGAAAACGAAAAGAGTGCAATTTGGAACGAGCTGGAAATAAGGCTGATTAATTTAGAGAACTTTTAGAGGCGGTGTAAAGACCCGATGGATTTATGGGACCTTGGCGGCTTGATGATAAGGAGAGGAGGAACAGACTTTGGATTTTGGAGTGCTTCCTTTGATATTTTCCTTGGAAATGGCGTCTGTGTGTCGCACCTTAAAATTAAAACGAAACTGAATCTCTGAAAGTTTGAAGGAGGCAGCAAAGTAGCTCTGTCTCCCCCGATAAGCGGGGAGGGGAATTCTCCTCCTAAAAAATACTATATATTTTGATGGGGGGCAAAGCTAACAGAAGGTTGGGCGAAAGGGGGATATGTTTTAATAAATAATGGATTTTGAGTTAAAGAAGATTAAGGAAGATTCTATAGTGAGGTACCCTTTTTAGAGATGAGATGGCTGGCTAAGGGAGTATGATGGGAAAAGTCAAGGGAAAGGGTTATTACAGAAATTGATAATGAATGGTTAAATTAATTTTAGAAGGTTTTTATTAATTTAGGTTAATTCCATAAAAGGAAGAGGGAAAAGGGCTGTTCCAGTTCGTCTATCTTCTTGTCTTGTTTTTTCTTTTCTTTCTCCCTTTTAATGAGAGGATAATTGGAGAGGTTTCTTTCTTTGAAGAGAATCATGTTTAAGCCTGACCCGGATGTTTCTTTTTTCTTTTAACAGCTAGGGGGGCAGAAAGTAATACACAGAATTTATTGTAATGAGATGATGAGATTGTCAGATTGTACAAAAGATATGTTAGCATGTTGCAAAGTATACTCCAAACAGTCTGTAGGAGCTTAGAGCTTCACAAGCGATGTACTCAAATGTCACCTTCGAGGTTAGCAACTGAAAGTATCTATCTGTCAATGCCATATTTGTAAGCACTATCTAAAATCACCACATTTGGAATTCTCTTTTCTATCTCCCTCTCCTTGTAGTTTGTTTTGTTAGTACCCCTCCCTTTTTCTGTAGTTTAGAAAATGCAATAAAAAAACCCTTCGGGGGGATTTAAAAAAAAAAAAAAAACCTTCTCAGCACAACATCTCCAGCTGGCGGAAATGGTTAAAAAGACAGAGCAAACGGTGGAAGTAGTGAAAGAGATGCATGCTGAGAACAAGGTTTTGAAGAAACAGATGGATGAATTAGTGAATAAGCAAAAATACCAGAAAAATAGACTATTGTTTCTACAAATGGAAAAAGCAAATATGATCCTCAGATTCCAGGGAGTGCCTGAATCACCGAATGAGGATTTGAAGAAGCTACTCAGTGATCTTATAGCACCAGTAACAGGCTTGAAAGCGGAAGAAATTATGAGTGACATGGAAGCAGCATATAGGGTGTATTCCAATTACACCAAAAAAAATAGCCTGCCTGGAGAGATCTCAGTCAGATTCTCAAGGAGACAAATGAGGGATGCAATATTAAAAGCAACATCAGTAACTCCACTGAAACTGGGGAATTCAACTATCAAAACTTTAAAGGACATTCCATTTGAAATTCATCAAAAAAGAAAGAGCTACAAGGACTTAATCCTTTTTCTTCAAACTAATCAAATCACATACAAATGGGTGGTACCGGAAGGGGTCATCTTTAAACTCCATGAAAAAAGAGAGAAGATTGAATCTGTGTACAAAGCCAAAGAGTTTTTGAAATGCTAACTGGGAGCCAAAGAAGATGGTGAAACTGGTTCAAGTGGCTCCACACCCTCGGAGATGGACAAAGACTTGGCAGCGAAAGAAGGCGCTGCTGCCCTCAAGAAAACTTATGGACTTAGAGATAGAAAGCCTAAGTAAAGGCAGAAGGACTCCGTAAATTGCCTTTATGAAGAGAGCTACGAGAGATGCTCTGGAACTCTCTCATAACAAGTAACTAATTAATGACTTAGCAGAGATAGACAGGAACTCACTGTTTGCATTGTTTACTAACAGTACTGTAGTAACATAGATTTTAACTGGTGTATGATCTCCTACTCTTGGGTTTTTATTTTAGTGTGGGTTTGCTTTTCTTTCTCCTTAGTTGTTGTTCCCCTTCCCTTTTTTTTCTTTGTAGTTTTAGTTGTATATCAAAAAAGCAACAAAAAAATCTCCTTCGGGGGGCTAAAAAAATGATTGTGGGGTTCCTCCTGTCCCTGTCCCATCACCAATGTAGCTGCTTCAACATGTGCAATGTATGTTCCCTGTACCTACCCCCTGACAATAGTTGGGCTGCCACATTGTGGACCAGTTGTAGTTTCTGGGTTGTCTTCACAGGGCTCATTTTGTAGCAGGAACTCCTTTGCATATTAGGTGACACACCACTAATGTAGCCAGTCCTCCAACAGCTTACAGTAGCCCCTGTAAGAAGAGCCCTGTAAGCTCTTGGAGGATTGGCTACATTAGGGGTGTGTCACCTAATATGCAAAGGAGTTCCTGCTACAAAACGAGCCCTGGCAAGAGCATCTCCACATAGAGCTCATTGCAGTAATCCAATTGTGAGGTTACAGAAGCATGAATCAAAATGGTCAGATTAGCTAAACCTAGGTAATGAGAAAGTTGGTGAATCAAATGCAGCTGATAGATGGGGCTCCTGGCCACCTGAGCATACAAATGATTGGATCTCCCTTTCCCTGAGAAGTCTTTCTCAAATGGAAGGAGACCTTACATTTATTGGAAATATGTTATCAGATTCAAGTTTATGATTCCATAGTTTCAGTGGGTTTAGACAGGAGTAATTCTGTATAGGATTGCACTATTAGGTTACTATGAAAGCATTCCTTAGCAGGGCTACACAAAATCCTAATGTATATACTACGGGACTTACTTCCAGGAAAGTGTTCTTTGGATTGAACTCTATAGATGGCCTGATCTTCTGGATAGACTAGTGGACAGTTATCTCATTCTGGTTCTAAAAGGAGAATTACATGGCTCCCCCAGAGCCTTGACTATTTTATTTCAACAATCAAACATCCTATAAACTAAAGGTAAAGATATATTATATTCTAGCGCTGTTACCAGCCCTTAGCACAACTTCTCAGATTTGCATACTTATTCAAAGCAGTTACTGGATTTGGCAGAAAGCAGTGGGTTCAATCCAACCACACCAAAAAGGTTATGCTGGGGGTTATGGGACCTGGATTTTTAAAAAAGCCACGTGAAACAGGGGCTGTAATAAGGAGGGGAATTGGGCGAGTTTGAGCAAAAACTCATAGTTTCACCTTGGACCACTTTCTCATGGGATTTCACTGTCTTCACAGAATTAGGAGACTGCTGGCCCTGTCTAGGAGGACAGTTGTAGGGGGTCTAGATCATGCAGCAATCATCACATTTATGTCTTTTCAGTGCACTAATGCAGCCCCTTGTGGAGAACTGGATTGACAATTAGTCTAAGTCATTTTGAGTGGGAAGTTCATTGCAATTGCAGATTTTATTCCAGATTCCAGTACACTTGAACTGCTGAAAACTGCCTGAAGCCACTGGGATGGAAGTTTTAAAGAAATATTATAAATGAGTGCCAAATAGCAAGTGCATTTTCTGTACAGAGTTAGGAAGGCTGGGCTGTTCATTATGAATAATTTATCCTTTCAGTGTTGGCCTTTTTAATGAATAAATTATTTGAGATTTTTTTATTTACTAATAAATTAGATAGCTGAATATTTGGCATATAGAATTTGTTATCCATCATGGACTCAAATGTTGAGATTTCTTTTACCTCTTCTGAATTTAGCATTTTAGAAATTCCATTTAAATAGCAGTAACATTTGGAAGAAGTGATTTTCTGACTGCAAATTAAACAATAGACTAATGAGATTCTAGCATGCATGAGAAAGCAGCAGGAGGGGCTGGGATCACATTTTTAAAGTTCTAATATCTGCTAAAATGTTCATTACTGCACAGACTAGTTAAATCCTGTGTGCTTAATATTGTCACTATAGATGTCTTTTGAGACTTTGGGTCCTTGCTGCTTTGTTGGCTTCTGCAGAAACAATAGAATGACTCCAATCTTCCTTTAAATATGGTAGATCTAAAAATTGGCTAGACTTGAAGATACAGAAGGGTTCCCCCCTCAAAACAGTTTTATAGTGCAATCTTATTTAGATGTACTCAAAATCCCACTCTTCAATGGGGATTACTCCCAGGAAAGTGTTAACAGGGTTTCACTTACATGTAACTGTTGTTCATCGAGTCGTCTTCTGTGCAGGCACACATTGGGACTGTGTGTGTGCAGCCCAGCCACAGAAAAGGTTTCTAAAGCTTTCTAGTAGATTAAGCCCCTCCTCCCTCTGGTGCTTTCCCACCAATGCAATCACATGACTAGGAGGAGGGGCCCTACTCCCTCAGTTGTCTCCATGCCACTGCCAGAGACCCCAAGAAACTAATTTCCAGAGAGTTTACAGGTGGGCAGAAGGAAGGGATGTGTGCCTGCACAGAAGACCACTTGATGAACAACAGTTACATGTAAGTACACCCCCTTTTTCATCTTTGTTGTTTCTGTGCAGTCCCACATTGGGAGACTAGCAAGCTCACTGAGCAAAGGAGGTGGGTGTGAATCTCTTAAATGCAGATACCATGGAGGACCACTTTCTCAACAGTAGTTTAATGTGCCATATTGACCTTCACCCAGAACTGTCTTATAATGAAGCAGGGAGCTCTCTACAAATGTCCCAACTGAAATACATACAGGAATGTGGCAAAGGGGAAAAAAGCACTTTTTTGAAGAGAGCCATGATACACAGTGGCATTGAACAGCTATGCACTCAAGACACATTGTGATAGCCTCTACCAACTCACAGGGATGGGTTGTGTGAGGATGCTGACCATGTGCAAAATGAGGACTAAGAGGCAATCCCTGATAGGGGATCCAGTTCAGGGCATCACCTTGTGAAACTTCATGAATGAAGAGAGCATAGGTTAGTGTCCTCATTACACAGTTGGAACAGCTGCATATTAAAAAAAACCCTATTCTAAATGAAGCACCATGGAAGTGCAAAAAATAAAGCAAGGGGTTATACCTCTGTTTTGTATCATCTTTAGAAATCCAATAAGGAAGAGGAAAGGTTAGAGAGTTTTTGTCCCAACCAGTGGCCAAAACATAATCAACAGCACAAGAAGCGGTATCCAAAGCCTGTTACATCTTCAGCTGAGACTCTTTTCCATTTAGAAAAGCAAGATCTGATAGTGCAGGAGTGGTGCTTGCTGTTCAGAAAAGGGTTCTGTCTCACCACACTTCACCATGGAGAGGGAATGTACCTTTATTCAGGCTGGCACACAGCCAAAGCCTTTGAAAAGAGCTCTTCTGAGTCCAGCTCTATCCATACATGACTTCAGGGGAAATTGGAGACAGCAAGAACAGGCATCTCTGTTGTGTGAACCCCTAGGCAGTTAAGGCACAGAGAATGGCCATTTAACAGCACCATTCTAAAGTGACAGTTGACCCAATCCTGAGAAATCCAGAAACATTTCTTCTTTAAATGTAGTTTATTCTTCACTAGAATGAGTATTGGTGACAAAAACGAAAACTTTTGAGAGAAAGAAGTCTCCTCAGCCTCAAGAATTAGGTGAGGGGAAAACAAAGAACAGCAGTGGAGATCCTCTCTCTGTGGCAGCAAAAAGAGAACTGAGGGAGTAATGCTCCTTTTCCTAGGCATGTGATTGTTTTGGCAGGAAAACCCCAGAGGGAGGAGGGGCACTCCTAGTCTACTAGAAAGTTTTGGAATTCTTTTCTGCAGCTGACCTGCACACACACAGTCTTAATGTGGGACTGCATAGAAATCATGAATATGAACATAGGGTTCATACTTGTCTTTGATCTTTTCTCTAAACTAGATCTTCCTTTATCAATTCCTAGAATCCCATATTTCTACATATTAGTTCAGCCATTTGCTTCCTGAACTAACCAGATGCCTAGAAAGGCCTGGAATAAGAAACTGTGCTGCCTTAGACAGTTGCCTTTTTGAGATTCCAATGAACTGTGAGACTAGAAGTAGTAATGAGTTTTGCTTCTCTTCCTACACTTTTGGCATATTGTAGAAAAAAATAGAGTACTAAAGGAAGAAATTTGGGTGCAGAAACAGCTTGTACAATTTAAACTCTACTTTCTTATACTATGCTACAAGAATGGGAAGAAAATACACATGTCTCTGGCACTATCATTTCACACAGTCCCTTAGAATGTACAAATATATTCTAGATCTGAAGAGTTTAACTGTTACTGCTGATACAAGTAGTTAAACTAAATTTATTATAAACTTCCACCCATCAGGTAAATCAAGAAAACCTACTTGGATTTAGCAAATTTTTCACAGTCATGTGAGAATTAACACCAGTTTACCTGTCTGCCTAGCTTTCTGAAACTTTCATAAAACTCTGAAGAGAACACCCGGTTCAGACACTGGGAAATTCTTGAGGGCAGGGAGCATTTCACTCTCATGGTATAAGATTGAGCTGTACCAAATATTCTCTGGCTTCACTGTTTTCTTTTTAAAGCCCAAAACTATGTTTGGTGGTATTGTTTACTCTTTCTGTTTCTGCTTAAAAATCATTTATTTCCCCCCTGGTTTTTATTTCTCTGTTCTTCATGGACAGATTAAATGGCTGATCCCAAACCAGTTAGTGATAACTTCACAACACTACAAACTCTGACAAACCAATAGTATTAATTCCCTCTAGAATAAGGCTGTACTCCTGGAAGATAATTATTATAGTTATAATGAGTGCCATTCAGTTTGTGGAATTATTCTGATGGAATTATGGGTTTTCTAAAAGGATCATTTTTTTCTGAAGGTGGATAGCTAGGGTGGTGGGTTTTTTTTGATATTTGCTTAGAAACCCAGCTTTTAAATAAGCTTTGCAAAAAAGGTGCTGTAGGGTAGAACAGTGTTAGCAAGTATTTTATATCAATGTCAGGTATATAAATGAAGTAGGTACTATGGATGTAGTTTTGACAAAATATAGAGTGGATTCCATTATGTATATGTATATGTGTATGTATGTATGTATATATGTATGTATGTATGAATGTGTATATGTGTAACAAAGTTTGAGTCCAGTGGTACCTTTACACAGGTGGGTAGGTGTGTTGGATTGAAGCAGCAGAACAAAGGTGGGTCCAGTGGCACCTTTAAGACCAACAAAGTTTTATACTGGATATAAGCTTTTGTGTGCATGCAAACTTCTTCCGATATCTGAAGAAATGTGCATGCACACAAAAGCTTATACCCAAAATAAAACTTTGTTGGTCTTAAAGGTGCCACTGGACTCAAATTGTGTTCTGCTGCTTCAGACCCACACAGCTGCCCACCTGTGTATATGTGTATATACACACTAAGGGGAGACTCATGTTTTACAATGTAAGCATTAATTATATTAGATATGAAGCATCTGTGCTTTATTATCCTTTATAATATGACTGGTGTTGTGGGCTGTAAGTGCAGAAATCTCTGGCTTGGATCCTAAACAGTGCAAGTTGAGTTGTACTAGAGGAATGGAACTTCCCTGCCACCCCCTCTCACCTTATGAGCCCTCCTCAGTTATGCTCCTGTGGGTCAGTGGAGCTGAAGGAACAGTGAGAGGAGAAAAGTAGATGTCTGCAGTAGGAAGGGGTGAATAAGGAAGTAGCGTCCCTCTTCTCCACAGACGTAGGCTTGGATCTTGTGATGTACAAATGAAACATAAGTGAACCTAGCACAGTTTGCTTGCACAGCATCTTGTGCAACACCTCGTGCTTTCCTACCTATATAATAAAGTGCCAAAAAATTCATTGCACAAAATTCTGTGCAAATTGAAATGCTAGTGGCGTACAATAGGTTTGAGTAGCACAAGTGGCTACTAGGGGTGTGCACTTGGTATAAACTGAGCCAACTCCCCCCTCCCCCGAGAAATACCTTATCAGTATTTAGTGGGTATTTTCTCAGCTGATCACAGGGTGCTAGTGATTTGGCTATCCAAAAATGGCTGCCCAGAAAAATTTTCAGGATTTTTCAGGGCTGCTGAATAGCTGCAATTACTGGACATTTAAAGGGCTCTCAGTCCCTTTAAATGCCTTTGGTGTGAACTCATTGTGGTGCAGAGTCATGCTGCAGCTTGGAGAAGGCATTTAAAGGGACTGCATCCCTTTAAACACCTTTTCCCACCTCTATTGGAAACAATGGAGGATGAGGACATCTTCTTCTGGGGCCCATGGAATTGGACCCCCGGTCCAATATTTTTGAAACTTGGGTTTTTTAGAAAAGAAAGGCACCAGCAGCTATGCTGCAGATTTGGTGCCTCTGTCTCAAACAACAGTCTTTCCCGAACCCCAGATACCCCCAGATTGATTCTTCATTATAGCCTATGGGGGCCATTGGCTATATGGCTATATAACCACATTATAGCCTATGGGGACCATTGACTATAATGGTATCCATAAGGCATAAAGTGAAGTGGACCTCAAGAGCCTTTTGCTGTGGGTGAAAGAGGAGAGCACAAAAGTTGGCTTGAAACTCAACATCAAAAAAACTAAGATCATGGCATCCAGCCCCATCAGTTCTTGGCAAATAGAAGGGGAAGTCATGGAAGCAGTGACAGACCTCACATTCCTGGGATCCAAGATCACTCCATGAAATTAAAAGATGCCTGCTCCTTGGGAGGAAAGCTATGGCAAACTTAGACAGCATAACAGAAAGTTAAGTCATCGCCCTGCCAACAAAATTCTGTATGGTCAAAGCAATGGTATTCTCAGTAGTAATGCATGGCTGCAAGAGTTGGACTATAAGGAAGGCCGAGCGCTGAAGAATAGATTCTTTGGAATTATGGTGCTGGATAAGACTCATGAGAGTCCCTTGGACTGCAAGGAGATCGAATCAGTCAGTCCTAAAAGAAATCAACCCTGACTGTTCCCTGGAAGGCCAAATACTGAAGCTGAAGCTCGAATACTTTGGCCGCCAAATGAGAAGGAAGCACTCACTGGAGAAGACCCTAATGCTGGGAAATATTGAAGGTAAAAGAAGAAGGGGATGGCAAAGACTGAGAAGGTTAGTGTAATCAATGCAATGAACATGAAATTAAGCAAACTCCAGAGCATGATGGAAGACAGAATGGCCTGGTGTGATGTGGTCCATGGGATCGCAAAGAGTTGGACTCGACTGTGCGACTGAACAACAACAAAATAGGGCATAATGGAGCTAAAAGTATTCAGCAATCCTGAATGTTTCCTGAATCCCAATACCATACTGATATTGGGATTCAGAAATATTGGGAAATACTGATATTTTTCATGTTCAATATACATGAACCCAAAAAATACTTTTTTTTTTGTGCACACCCCTAGTGGCTATGATGGAATTTTTCTTGCATTTCTAGAAGAAGAAGAAGAGAAGAAGAGTTTGGATTTATACCCCGCCCTTCACTGCCCAAAGGCGTCTCAGAGCGGCTTACAAACTCCTTTCCCTTCCCCTCCCCACAACAGACACCCTGTGAGGTAGGTGGGGCTGAGAGAGCTCTTGACAGAAACTGTCCTTGAGAGAACAGCTGTGCCAGAGCTTGTGACTGACCCAAGGTCACATCAGCAGGTGCAAGTGGAGGAGTGGGGAATCAAACCCGGTTCTCCCAGATAAGAGTCCGCACACTTAACCACTACACCAAACTGGCTCTCTTCTTCTATGTGCTCTAGCACAGGAGAAAATTTCATGTGGGATCCAACCCAGAAAATCTTTATGTTGGAAGAATTGCTACTGCACAGGCAGAATGGCACCTCAGGAGTCAAGCCTGTATTAACTAGTTGTAGTATTAACATTAAAAAGTTTGAGTCTAGTGGCACCTTTAAGGCCAACAAAATTTTATTCAGGGTAGAAGCTTTTGTTTGGTATCTGAAAAGTGTGAATGCACACAACAGCTTATACCCAGAATAAAACTTTGTTGATCTTAAAGGTGCCACTGAACTCAAACTTTGTTCTGTTACTTCAGATCAACATGGCTACCCACCTGAATCTAGTATTAACATGATACATAGTTATGTTTTCTAAACAAATAAGAAAATATATTCTAAGTAGTCGTTGTTTGACTATTTGCTAGTAGTTGATTTGATAGGAGGCAAGATAGTATTGATAAATAGCTTCATCCAGCTGCTCTACTTTTTTAGACTTTTCATTGCATTTTAATATGCCAGGGTATCTTATGCAGTGGACTATTTGGAAAAAAATTGGACTATTCTTATCTATATAGATCAGACTGCTGGTTGGACTGCTTAGTCTTTCAACAAGACATTTCAACCATTGATACAAGAGATTGGGAACTTTCTCCTCCCAAAAAAGTAAATTACAGAGTCTCAGCATAAGAAACAAAAAAGCAGCTAAGAAGAAGGCCAGTTCTGCATTCACCATTAAAATTGGCCAAGCAGTTATGCATCGATAGCTGGTTAATGAAAAAATTAGTAAGTGAAATTTCTGCTTTCTCTTCCTACAAGGCTTTGGATCAAAATGGGGAGTTATTTATTCAGCTATCCCCAAACCACCATTTGCCTGTGGCTGATGATTATGGAGATCAGGGTGATACAGCCTAATTTTATATTAAATTCTCCTGAATTCAATGGTACTTATTCCCGTGTTTGGGATTCCAGCCTTGGTATCCATAGAACTGGAAATATGGACCTTTGATTGGCTCAGCTTATAGACACTTAAAATAACACTTCTAGCAGTCAAAGATGCTTCCTCACTGAGAGAATTCCCCATGTTGCTTTCATTTTTGCTGTGATTTCAGAGACATGCATATTGTTGAGTGAGTTTTCACACATAGAAATTTTCTGTGCACTTTTCCTGTCTCTTTTTCTAGCTTTTCATTTTCATACATTCTCAGCAGTGATTCTGCTTTAGCTCTTGGGGTGGTGGTTGGCAGAACTGTTATGGTGATTTTTGCCCCCCCCTTTCTTTCCTTCAAAAATGCTCTATAATACTATACAGACCCTGCTGAAATTTGAAATAGAAAAATGGCAATAGTTCATTATAGCACTAGAGGAAGAGGGGGAGAAGGAGGAGGAGGAGATTGGATTTATAACCTGCCCTTTGCTACTCGAAGGAGCTCCTAAGAGAACAGCTCTGAAAGAACTTATGACTGACCCAAGGTCACAACAGCAGCTGCACATGGAGGAGTGGGGAATCAAATCCAGTTCTCCCAGATTAGAGTCCACACTCTAACCACTACATTAAACTATAGCAATTACTGATTTTAAAAGCTCTTTAGTGTTATGGTGACTGAACTTACTGATCTTTTTTAAAAGCCCTCAGAAAGTTCTCTGATGGCAGTGCAGAAAATAGTGCTGGGAAAATCATCCCTGCAAGGGGCTAATTGTGGAGAAATGGCATTGATATGAGTGAGATAAATTCAGAACAGAAAAATGCACACTATTCCATTCCAGATATCATGTGGTTTTCCCCCCAAGAAGAGTAAAGTAAGTTTGGGAAGGTCAGTATTGAGGACGGGGAGAATCTAAAAACAGGACACTGGAAGCCAAGATGGAGAAAAGTAGCCAATGTGACCAAGGAAACATCCTAGCAGAAAATGAAATCATATCACCAGTAAATCTAAGCAAATATTGGAACATGACCAGTGCTTGCACATGAACAAGCGCAAACTTTTGTCCACTCCCCATATCCTTGAAGGAAATAATGAGAGTGAGGACAGTTTTATTTATCAGGGACAGTTTTATTTATTTATTTATTTATTCAGTTTATACCCCACCCTCCCCGTGAACAGGCTCAGGGCAGCTTGCAACATTGGCACAAAATGCCGATAAAACCATATAAAATCATTATAAAACAATATAGTACATACAAGATCATAAAGTGATAAGGTGCTAATCATTCAATTCATTACTTGTGGTGGTGTGCTAACGATGTTCGCAAGCTGATAAATTCCAACTCAGAGGTCTTTCTGGGTCACTCAGTGGAATAAGCCAGATGTTAAGGCTGGGGGCTGGGCTCATTAGTGGTAATAGTTGGCTGGACAAGGTTGAGGGCAGCAGCCATTCTTTCTTGAGCATCTATACATCTCAGGTAGAGGCTGAGCTATTCCGGGTAGCCACCCTGGTGTCCTTCATTGGTGCTTTCCACGTACGTGACCTGCTAGTCAGGTAATGCTGGGATGGGAGGAACAGGGCATTACTAACTGAATGTGAACCTGGGGGGCAAGTCCATTACCCTGCTGATAAGGTGGTCCAAGATGGACAGAGGGGTGTGTGACAGACAGTTATGCTTCACAGGAACCCGGAGGAGGAGTTGTGCCTGGTGTGGACATTGGCCAGCTGGATGATGGTGGAAGGACAGCAGCCAGGAAAGCTGTTTCGGCATGACAGCGGCCTACCACTGACCCAATATTAATTTTGGTCTGTGCTATGCTGGGCCTTGGTCATGGCAGGATTGGCAGAGGGTAGCTTCGGCACCCATTCCTTCCGCATCAGAGTGGTTTCCACAGCTAATGGGCTGGGAGCCCCACGGAGGTACAGCACGTGGGGTGCTGGCAATCCCAGGCTTACCGGGTTTATGTTCGGAAGTGGTGAAGTACTTCCGAACATCTCTTTGCAGGGTATGACACATGGACAACAGCCATCGATATTTTGATTTGTGGGCACTCCATCGTGTATTGGTCGGGCAGGAGGGCTGGCTGCTCCAGCATTGGTTCCCAGGTAGGCATTGGAGACAGAGCCTCTGTTGAATGGCTGGGGAAGAGAGGAATGTGTTGGAGCCAGTTGCTACCCTTATTTCTCAGTTGCAAGGCAATGAGACTGCCTCCCCAGGTCATGGTTGTGCATTTAGGTGAGAACAATCTGGGCAATAGGTCGGTGATCTCCTTGTTGACGGAGGTTCTAAAGGACCTTGGGACCCTCAGATTGTGGTTCCCTGGAGGGGGTGTACTGCCTGTTGAGGGTTGACAAGGCCCAATGCTGGCTGAATAATGTCATTGGTGCATTTATGGTTGCGGGTGGGCAGAGAGTAATCTTGCACCTGGGGATCCAGTTTGTGTGCTCTCCTTTCTTCAGGTTCACCTGTCAGTCTCAGGTACAGATAGGTTTCTGGCTGATCTGCAGGGGGGTTTCAAGACCTAGTGGGATTAGGTTGGCAGAAGGGAAGTTAAGCCAAGGCTAATCCCCTCAGTGGTGGGAAAGGATGGGTTGAGGAGGTTTATTCATGTTGGCAAGCACCCTGAGATATCCATGATAGCAGAGTTCCTCAAACTGGGTACCTAGTGGCTTAGCAGTCCAGGAGACCCAGAGGGTGGCCTTTTCAGGGTTGGGGGAGCATATGACAAGCCCTAAGGCTTAGCAGTCGTGGCCTGGAATGTGTTCCCACATTTGCTCTATGCATTTGACATGTGGGCTGTGACAAGTGGGTTTGGAAGGATTCTAGACCCGGCTCTGAGCCAGGGTGGGTTTGCCTTAAGGAAGCCTGCTTTGCAGGCACAAGGCAACCTGTGCTTAATAGATATAACTGAGACAGATCAGTTTATGCATAAATAAATTCCCAGTTTAACCCATGACTTGTGTACATGTTTCATTCGAGGGGTGCGTGGGCAATACTTTAGGAGTTAAAAACAAGTCTGGACATTACAAGAAGGAGTAAGTTTTGAAAAGAACCTACCATATTTTCAAGGGTTATCCTTGCTCTGCACTTCCAAACACATCCATTGTGATAGTTTCAGGTGAGTAGCCATATTGGTCTGCATCAGAAGAGCAAAATCTGAATCCAATAGCACTTTTGCCAGTAAAAGCTTCCAAGAGTTAAAGCTCTGTCAAGGGGAACTTTGACTCTCAAAAGCTTATACCCTGGAAATCTTGTTGGTCTTCAGAGTGCAACTGGACTTGACTCTTGCTCATCCATTGTGGTTGGTGTCCTGCTACATTGTAAATCTTTTTTTTTTTTAGTATAATACACTCAAACTGGAAGTCTGTAAATTCTCATTATGTTCAGTGTGCAAATTTCCCATTACTGTATTTACTCCAGTGTGTATTTCCATTGCCAAATTACTACGTTTACAAAAGCTCCATAATGGTGTAATGAGGAGAAGGTGTTTCTCCTAAGATTACAGTCTTGACGAGAGATAAGCATTTTTATGGAACACAGTAATTATTATAGTAATGTATAATTTTCCCCTGGATTGGCTGCCTCCTACCACACTAATCTAGAAAGCACTAACTCATTCGTAAATAGCATCATTAGGCGCTGCGGTAAATAAGCAGCTGATCTGCCTCATACTATGCACTAAGGCCTTGAGACTCCTTTTCTTTCCTTCTCATTTTTTTATTTGCACTCATTAATTCAGTTTTCATGGCTGCTGCAGCAGGTGGAGTATTTTATCTTCTCATCTCATTAATCACTAGTGGGTTGCTGAGGAGAACTCTATTAATACCTGGTCAGGAGACAGCAGCAGTATAATCCATAACAACCTTTGCAATAGCACAGCCAGCTGCGGAGCCAATGTGCAATAATATAACCAAGGCTTAAGTAATGTATGCAGACTAAATGGGAGGCATCTGTAGGGTAAGCCTGCACCGCTTAAATAAGGAGCTGGCTTACTGCTTAAAACCATGCAGCCGCTTGCAGTGAACATAAGACAGAGTTGTAATTAGGAAACTGTTTTATTTATTTATTTATTTTTAAAAAAAAGCTTTCCAAATTGATTGGATGATGAGTTGGATTGGGGATTTTGCCTCTGCTAATTTCTAACTGCCTGTTCTCCCATTTGCACTAAAAAACTATTCCATCTCCTAGCAGCTGCAGGATTTACACATTTAAAGCTGAATTGCAGAACAGAGATTGATATGGTATCTGTATGAGCCATCGTTTTTCATTCTCCCCTTTAAGTAGAAAAGCTCCCTGTTACCTATAAACTCATGAGTTTCATAAATGTAACTACTAAACTCTTTCCTCCTTTAATGCCTCCTTATTGATTCATGCTTGGATGAGTGTGCAGAGAGGTTGGTGCTGCTTCAGAAAAGCTGACTTTTCACAGAAGTCTAATGCAAATATTCAAAACAGTATTTCAAGTATAAGTATTTACTTAGTAAAAAGCATACCAGGTGCTAAAAGCACCTTCTACAATAATGTTACCACACACTTGCAAGTCTACCTTATCTTCTTGAACTCCTTTACTGGTGTGAATAAGATCATCAGTAAGCTGAGTATATCTGTCTTCTAAAAAGAATGAACCTAACAGAATGTGTTTGAGAATGTGTAGCCTTTATTTTTGTGAGAGCTCCCCAAATACTGTTTTTCCCCTACTTTAGGAAGTGGACAAGTGCCTCCATGACACCAGCGACCAGCCGTATCACCAGCGCTAACTGCCATTTCAAGCCTGTTTGCATGCATAAAAACAGTCTTTCAAAAATAGTTCAAAAGTGAATCTGGACACTCAGATGTGAGCTGTACTCACCATCTCCACTACCAGAAATCACAAACTTGTGGAAGCAGAGAAATCTACAGGAAGCAAATTGTGCCAATCATGCAAGGTTTCACCTATTTCTAAGACACCTTTCTGTAAATATTACCACAGTTCTGTGATCATTTCACTAACATAGGCACAGATACAACAGATGATGAATTAAGAGAAGAAGGAGTCAGAAACTTGAGATAAGGGTTCAGGTGTGGCAGTAAATTTATCAAATGGTTGTGAACAAGCGGAAGCAGAATTCAAGAGAAAGAAAAGTACAGCGAAGTCAACTGAAAAGTGAATTAATTGCCCATCCTCTCTTGTATTGTCTCCTCCCTTTCATTTGCAGATACTAATACCCAGGGGTCTTTTCATAGAAAAAGAGCTGCAGGAGCTCATTAGCATATGGTATGCTAATGAGCTACTAGGCTATTAGCATATGCCATGCCCCCTGACATCACCAGAAGTGATGTCAGAAGGGGAAGCAAAAGGGGGGGAGAGGCATCTTCGAAAGCCTACCCTCCCCTCCCCTTCCCCAGCTGGCCTGGGTGGGGGAGTGAAGAGAGAAGGGGCAACTGCAGATGAAAGGAAGTACTTCTTCACCCAAACAGTGATTAACACATGGAATTCACTGCTACAGGAGGCGGTGGCGGCGGCTGGCAGAACAGCTTCCAGATGGAATTTGGCAAACGTATGGAGGTTGGAGCAGATAGGAAAAAAACAAACCCCCCCCACCACTAAGCAACAGCAACCAGCAGAACTTTTTAAAGTTGTAAACCTGTAAGAACCAAAAAACCTTTCATCTGTTCTAACTTCTAACCTGACTGCTTAGCAATTTCATTGAGTGCCCACCAGTTCTTGTCTTGTGAGAAAGGGTGAAAAGTACTTCTTTCTCTACCTGCTCTATCCCATGCATAGTCTTGTAAACCTCTTATCATGTCACCCCTCAGTCATTGTTTCTCAAAGCTAAGATCCCCAAACGTGATAACCTTTCTTCATAGATAAAGTGTCCTCCTCTTATTATTGCAGTTGCCCTTTTTTGCATTTTTTCCAGTGCTATAAATATTCTTTTTGAGGTATGTGTGGTGTGAGTGGTCCAATGAGGTTGCACCATCAATTTATACATGTATAAATGATGTTCCTTTTGATCTTTTGGGGTTTCTGTGTGGCACTGTGGCATGCTTGCACTGCCACAGTGCCACTTGTTCTGGAGTGTGCCACTTGTTCTCCTGGCAAACAAGCACCTCCCAAGACAGTTCACTTTCCCTGAGATTCTCTAGGAGAGTCTGACTGCTGGGTGGCTGCCTGCTTGCCTGCCTTAAGTGCTGCTGGCTGGGTCTCCCCATTGGAAACAATGGAGGTAATGCGGGTAACCTGTTTGGGTGCCCATAGAATTAGGCCCATTGGTCCAATTGCTTTGAGAAATGGGGGTGTATGTGGGGAGAGGCTCCTGAAGCTACCCTGAAAATTTGCAGCCTCTCCCTCAACCCCCTCCCCCCAGAGCTACTGACAGCACCGTGGGGAAAAAGTAACTTTTTCCCCACCATAGAGAACAAAGGAGGGAATGGGGCAACCTGTTTGGGGGCCCATAGAATTGGATCCCCTGGTCCAATGTTCTTGAAACGTGGTGGGTATCTTGGTGAGAGGCTCCATAAGCTACCCTGTGAATTTGGAGCCTCTTCCTCGAACCCCCTCCCCTCCAGCCCCCAGAATATACCCTATGTTTTCACCATTAACTTCAATGGCCCACCATTAACTGAAATTGACATTCGGCTGGAAGACTCCCAAATTGGCTTGTGTGGCTGAAACTGACATGCGGGAGCTTTTCTGCCCTCCGAAGCCGGAGCTGTGCTCCAGGTGTGCTCCCCCCCCAAAGACCCCTGCTAATACCCCATTTTTAGAATGGCATATAAGAAACTGAAAACAAAAACACACAAAAAAAACAGTTTGAGAATTTTAGTTGAGACTTACTACATAGTGTCTTGATGTCTGTTCATGAACATAACTAATCCTGTGATAAATTCTCTCAGTTGTACCTCAAGTAGATGCCTCTGACTGCACACTTGCAAAAAGTGGGTATGCATTCTATCAAATGTTAATAATTTTAAAGGATGTATCTGACTTTGCAGGTATCAAGAAGGATGAATAATAAGTCATTCAAGTTACCATGATCCAGGGTGTTATGATAATACTGGATGCCTTGATTAATACTTAGGGAGGGCCTGATCTCAGAGGAGACATTCTTTCCTGGGAATGAAGTAATAAACTCATCACATTTCAGGCTGAGAGGTGATGAGTTTCCTTTGTGTAGACAAATAGGCAGGATATAGATGATCACTTGCCCACCTGCAGGAAAGAACAAGATAGATGGCTATTTGGATATCCTGAATCGAGCCATAAAGGTTTTATTTTATTTATTATTTATTCATTAGATTTTTACCCCACCCTTCCAGCAAGGCCAGCTCAGGGCAGCTTACACAAGCGATATAAAACCATGCAATACAAATAACACAATATACAATATAAAATCCATTAAAACACAAATTTTTGTTTTGAGATGTGTGCCTCAATTTGATTTGAGAAAAAGGTGTGAAGTATGACATGTGGAGACCAAAATCTAATTTCATGACAGATCAAAGTGAAAACCTCTCAGCTGGGACAGGAAGGGTTAAAGGTCTGGACATCCTGTCAGAATGGTGCAAGCCAAGGTCCAGGGAACCTGGGAAAAGGAATGAAGTCTGTCTTGACCATTTCCTGAATGGAAAAGGGGACCTGCAAGCTGCAGGGTGTCTTTTTATTTTGGAGCCCTTGGCAAACGTTAAGAATCCCCCTTTCCTCACCCAAGCTACTCTGAACAAGAATACAGGAAATCCCCAACTAACAAATGGATTGTGTTCCAGTTCATTTGTTAGGTGTTTGGAACTTGTAATACATTTTCCCATAGAGATACATGTAATAGTAGGTCTGGGTTTGGAATTGTTGGAGATTTGGGGTGGAGCTGTGGAATGTGGGTTTGGGGAGTAGAAAGGCCTCAGCAGGGTATAATGCCGTGTAGTCCACCCTCCAAAGTGTTCATTTTCTCCAGGGAGAGTGATCTGTTGTCTGGAAATCAGTTGTAAGTGTGGGAGATCTCCAGGCCCCACCTGGCAGTTGGCTACTCTAAATTAGTCCACAGAAGCCTATTTAACCCAACATTAAACAGAGAAAAAGAA
Source organism: Gekko gecko (assembly GCA_029375565.1). Lineage (NCBI taxonomy): Eukaryota > Metazoa > Chordata > Lepidosauria > Squamata > Gekkonidae > Gekko > Gekko gecko. The sequence continues at coordinate 117,052,601 of JAPDNY010000007.1, forward strand.
ATCCTGTTGTAAAAAATTAGTCCACAGAAGCCTATTTAACCCAACATTAAACAGAGAAAAAGAAATCCTGTTGTAATATTGAGCTTCCCCCATTTAATCCTAATACATGATTTTCCTATAGCTCCTACACTACATCCCTCAACATTCTCAGTATCTTTATTTTTATCCAATTTTAAAGCACACCTTGTATTTCTAGACTCCCCCCTGGACACCCTCTTCTTCATGCCTTCTCATTTCTTTTACTTCAGCAAATGCCAAATATGCAGTTCTCCTCCCTGCTGTGTAAATCAACCCTCTAAAGGGTCTCTCCCTGTCCACTGCCCCAAAGCAGTGGGGCAGTTTTCAGCCATACAAGTGGGAGGGGAGGGGAAAAGAGAGAAACCTGGGGAAGGGAAGGTATAAGGGAGGGCTTACACTTATTTGTGCTGCTCACTGTTCTTCCTAGAAGAGGAAGAGAAAGATGACTGTCACTATGACCATGATGATGGGCAGGGCCAACAGCTGATACATGGCGAGGAGAACAAGCACAACAGGCAATCAGCTGTAGATGGCCTCCCCAACTGCCATACAGCTGATTGCTGGCTGTTGCCTGAGACTCAGGCTGTGGCTGGCAGATTCAGCCAGCTGTAGGGCGGTTGACTGCCCTACATTTGATTACCAGCAGATGCCTTTGCCATTGTTGTCTGGTAAAGAATCCAGTAATGAGAGCACCACAGCTGGCAACTAGGGCAACTCAGTAGTTTGGGGCCACGGCTAAAACTGGCAAGCTGCAACTCCTAAGAGGCTACTGTGCAAGCATAAAGCTAATCTCTGTGGTACTGTGATCAGAATGAACTTTGTCAGGGAACAATGAGACAATCCAATCAGGAACTTGTCTCACATGTAATTCAGGGATTTCAAGCAAAGTATGTTTGCCTGGTGATCCTTTCTGTTGCAAAGTTATCAGCATGTCTAAATATTTATCCCCTGAATATCAGGGTGCCCTTAAAGGCTCAACGACAGATGCTGTTCAAAATATTTGCAACATTAGTAATTTTTCACCTCAGTATTACACAATTTAATTCTCGTCTCTGGGATTTCAGCCCAAAACTTCTTTCGTCCTTTGTGTTAATCAAACTGCACTTCTTTACTTTTACGCTATTTTATGTTTAGAAGAAGGAGAAGAAGAAAAGATTGGATTTATACCCCACCCTTCACTACCTGAAGGAGTCTCAGAGCAGTTTATAATCCCTTTCTCTTCTCCTCCCCACAACAGACATCTAAGAGAGCTCTTTTGAGTACTGCTCATGAGAAAACAGTTCCAAAAGAACTTGCAACTGACCCAAGGTCACACCAGCAGCTGCATGTGGAGGAGTGGGGAATCAAACCTGTTTCTCCCAGATTAGAGTCCACACTCATAACCACTACACCAAACTGGATTTCCACTGATTTCCCCCCATAGAATGTACACTTTTCAACATGATTTGTACAACATTATATATGTCTGTGTTATAAAAAATATGTTGTACATATAAATCTTTTATAAAATGTACAACATGCACGTACAACACAAATGAATTTACAAAACAGATAGCAGCAGAGAACCAAAATCACTGAAAAAATATATGAATATAAAAATTACATAGATTGAATGTGCTTTGGTTTTTTGTTTTTATTCAGCACAGCTGCGTGTAAGAAGCACATTGTTTTTTAAAACTGTGCTGTAAACCTTTAGTATCTAAGAATGCAGAAGGAAGAGATTCTCTGTTCTCAAGCATTTTCCTAATGTTTGGTCCAAGTTTGGGGGAAATAGGGGAAGTGGCACCCCTCTAAGGCTTATGAATTGCAATGTATTGTTGAAAGATTTTCAGATTGTGCCTTTGGAAGTTCAACTTTGAGATAAAATGATGAGTAGGGTCCACCACTGACTTTTACACTTTCGAGTATTCTTTGTGATGCAAGTTGTCAGAAATGTTCCAGTCCCATTTCAAATCAGAAGAGCATATTACATTCAATAAGTCTGTCATCTATTCCTTCCCTTGTTGAAGGGAAGCTCATTCAATTTTATTAAATAAGGGACCATTTCTAAGACAGATTCATCCTAGTGATAAATGACTAGTAGATCCTCTCCCGTCAAAATACGTCCTCATAGACCTTTCTCAAAATCAGTCCTTGTTATGAAGTGTCCCATTAGCAACTTCTTTAGACATTGAGAACTGGAGATGCAGAAAGGGAGTTTAAATATCTACTTGAAGAACAGACTGCTCTTCCCAAGAAAATGTATAACTTTCTCAAGTCATTAGCATACAGCTGCTAAGTGGCACAAAATACAGACTTTGGACTTCCCCCCTCCCCCAAAGATTTTACTATAATGTCTATGTCAGTCATTTCTTCCAAGCAATGAAAAAAAGCTCAAAGGCTGGAATAAGTGGTATATGATACTATGAAATTTTTAAAAAATAAACAAGAATTGACCATTTGGGATTTCAAAGACTATTCTGTGACATACTGTATGTGTTAGGCCACTAATCACTCTTGATTTAATGATAAATTTGAATACTAATCCCCTTTGAATAGGGATTAAGCTCCAGTGAATCAGGGAGGAATCATTAGAATTCTTCTCATCAAGATGCAGCTTGAATAAAGTTCTGTAGATCCTGTGTATAACCGCCTTTTCAGAGCTGGCAACCTATTGCCAAAACTAGCCGAATTAGGCATGTGGGGGGTAAATGCAACAAGTAACCAGTCTATACTCTTATTTCCTCCAATCAGGAGGATTTGTTGCTTTTGTATCCAGAGGACTGCTATCTGAACCCAGAACAATCACAGTGACAACTAATAAATCACCATTCATTAGTACATAGCGATCTGCTCTCAGTCCTGGAAAAGTGAAAAAGATGGGAGAAGGCGTGTATCTTAATTTTGACTCATATAGATATATACATATACATATACACACACACACATATATATATATACACACACATATACATATATACACACATACACACACATATATATCTTACCTGCTGCATTCATAACTGCAAACAAGCTGCATATAAGAAAGCTCACACAGACACATACGGTTTTCTACTGACAAGCACTTCAATCGCTACAGAACAAATGCTGAAAACTAAGTTTTTATTGCAGCACCAATGTGAATCATCTCTCAGGAATGGTTAAGATCTCTGAGATGGTTAAAAGTACACCAGCATGTGACAAAACCTCAATTTAGGTCAAGATGTGACCTAATGAGTCACATTGATCCTCTCAGTCTTGCCTTGCTAAAATTGATCACACACAGTCGAAAGAACACACTATCAAGGTAGTAAGGCTATTTTACCTTGATAAGTGAACAAGCAAGAAGGCATCTTAGTAGATGCAGCATTTCTGCTCACATGTGCACTGCAGTAAAAAAGATGCACATGCAGAATTTCTCCTCCTACGTTTTTAAAGACATGGAAACCCATTCTTGATACAAACATTCTACATACTATTTCTAAAGCATATTTTCTAGGGTAATAGCTGATATAAGCACTAGTGGCTGAAATACGATGGATTAAATGAGCATGACATTTGAAGGTTGGTGACTACTAAGTGATTGGGGATATCCAATTCTTAGGTAGAGCTGGAGAGGAACATCTGAATGAGGCCTGCGTTGGTTGGCAAGACACAGGCTTTTGGAAGTAATGGCTTGTTTAAGGCATGCGATTTGCTTTTGAGGAAATTGATGCCGCTTTATAGGTTAATATTGCACCTTGCTGTTTCTCTGGTGCTTCGTGTTCAAATTGTAAATAAAGATGGTTTGAATGCAAATAGAGAAATTTCAAATGCGAGCTGGAGGCTATCTCATCAGTGAACTAGGCCTTCATTTGCTATCTACTATCGCTTGGATGATTACTGTCCAGTATTGGCTACATCTCCATTTCTTAACCTGTCCTAACTCCTTGCTGTATGATCTACTAAAGGATTCATACCTTTCTCAATGGTACCAACATATTAGATTAAAAATGGCCTCTTCTGGTATTGATTTTGAGTCCCTAGCCAATTATAGCAAAACCCAATCATTTTATATTATCCGCCAAAGAATATGGGATATTGAAAGCCAGACTATTGAAGTGGAATTAACCCGATATGTTCCCGTTGTTACTTCGGTTAGCAGACTATCCTGGGTCAAGGAACCTCTTATATGCAATTGCTTACTATAAGCCCTTACACTACCAGGCTTTCATGTTAGCCAGATTGAATACTTTCCCCTCAGCCATCCTTTTGGGCAGGTATCAGAAAACCCTTTTTGGGAATAGATTATGCAATCATTGTGCATTAGAACCTGATTCAGTTCCTCATATCTTACTTTACTGCCCGAAGTTCCACAAACAACTTATTGACCTAGTTATTCGTAATTACCCAGGATCTTTTTAGGGAACTACTCAATATCTATTGGTGGATAAACATCCCAAAGTGACAGAAATGGTGGCAGAGTATTTGGCTACCATCCTGTTAGTAACTACCCCACTCAATCAAAGCCAGGGAACTCTTGATTGAGATTGTTAGAGATATTGGGACTGATGATATTGTTTTAACTTTTAAAATGTTTTATCCTGTGTCTGGAATTATTGTTGGCACCTACTCTCATTCATTGTATTTTACTTTATTTTATGCCATTAAAGGTTTCTGAACTGAACCTACTGGGTGACAGTGAAGGTGGCAAAGAAAGAAGTTCTCCAGTACCATTTTATCTAGAAATTACCATCTCACAGAACTATTCTGAGTGGTCAGAAGTCTGATTTATTCCAGGTTCAGAATGATTCCAGCTTCAGACTCTGAAGATAAAGTCACTCTTGCATCCAACCTGACTTGGATGCCACTTTGAATGTAGTAGAGTTACTGATGGTTGCTGCCAGGCCTGATCCCAATGATTCCTCCCTCAAAGACCAAAACAACCCTGGAAAGGTCCTGTCCCTCACCCTGCCATTTACTGTCAGAAATAAAGGCTTGAAGTCTGGCAATACTGTTGTGGTTGCCCAGAAATAGACACCAAGAGTGTTCATTTATTAAAACAACAGGTGCTGCTTCTATAATTTTTTTTAAAAATCAGGTTTTTCTGCAAACCCTGGGCTTCCATCAGGTCTGAAGAAAGATCAAACTGCACTGCCTCTTAAGGATTAGGTTCACAGCTTGGAGGGTAATACTAAATTTGGCTCTGGCCAAATGGCTTTTATTTATTTATTTATTTAATTAGATTTCTATCCCTCTCCATTCCCTGCCAAGCAGGGCTTAGGTTGGCGTACAACAATCACAATTCAGGATGTTACAATTTAAAATCCACATTATCCACAGGTGGGATAACTGGGGGCAGCCAGCACAGGCCCAATCTGCATATAGCATTTGCTCCGCTATTTTACCAAACTCATGCTGGAACAGAAATTCCCCTCTATATTGCATGCCACTTTCACTTTCTGTTTCAGTGTGGTTTTGGTAAAACTACAGAGTAAATGCTAGATGCAGTTTAGGCCACAGAGAAAGAGAAAGGGGAGAAAAGGAAAGAGGGATGCCTGAAGATCTCTCTAACTGTTGCTGTCCTCAACCATATGTCTGGTGAAACATCTTGGTCTTATAGGCCCTGCAAAATTGAACCAAGTCCCATAGGGCCCAAGTTTTACTAGACAGAGAGTTCTACCAGGTTGGGGTCAGGGCCGAAAAGGTCCTGGCCCTGGTCAAAGACAACCAGACTGTTTGGGGCCAGGGTTCACTAATAAGTTGCTACCAGAAAAGCGTAAGCTTCTCTGAGGGGTATATAGGGAGAGGCAGACAAGGGGGACCCAATAGATGTTGTTTACCTTGACTTCCAGAAAGCTTTCGATAAAGTTCCTCATCAAAGTCTCCTAAGTAAGCCCGATAGTCACAGGATAAAAGGACAAGTCCTCTTGTGGATCAAAAACTGGCTAATTAATAGAAAACAGAGAGTGAGTATAAATGGGAAATTTTCTCAGTGGAGGGTGGTAAGCAATGGGGTACCACAAGGATCAGTACTCGGTCTGATGCTTTTAACTTGTTTATTAATGATTTGGAGTTGGGAGTAAGCAGTGAAGTGACTACATTTGCAAATGACACAAAGTTCTTCAAGGTGGTGAGAACCAGAGAGGATTGTGAGACACTCCAAAGGGATTTGTCGAGGATGGGCGAGTGGGCATCAACATGGCAACGTGGCAAATGGGGTTCAATGTGGCCAAGTACAAAGTGATGCACATTGGAGCCAAATATGCTAAATATAAATACACATTGAGGGGGTCCGAACTGGCAGAGACTGACCAAGAGAGAGATCTTGTAGTAGATAACTCACTGAAAATGTCTAGACAGTGTGCAACTGCAATAAAAAATGCCAACACTATACTTGGGATTATTAGGAAAACAAATCAGGCAATATCATAATGCCCCTGTATAAATCAATGGTGCAACCTCATTTGGAGTACTGTATACAGTTCTGGTCACCACACCTTAAAAATGATATTATAGCATTGGAAGCAGTGCAGAAAAGGGCAACTAGAATGATAAAAGGGTTGGAACACTTTCCCTATGAAGAAAGGTTAAAACACTTGGGGCTCTTTAGCTTGGAGAAGTGATGGCTGAGGGGTGACATGATCGAGGTTTATAAGATTATGCATGGGATAGAGCCGGTTGAGAAAGAAGTACTTTTCTCCCTTTCTCACAATACAAGAACTCGTGGGCACTCAATGAAATTGTTGAGCAGTTGGGTTAGAATGGATAAAAGGAAGTACTTCTTCACCCAAAGAGTGATTAACACATGGAATTCACTGCCACAGGAGGTGGTGGCAGCTACAAGCATGGACAGCTTCAAGAGGGAATTAGATGAGCATATGAAGCAAAAGTCCATCAGTGGCTATTAGCCACAAGGTATAGATAGGAATTCTCAGTCTGGGGCAAGTGATGCTCTGTATTCTTGGTGGTTTTGGGGGGCAACAGTGGGAGGGCTTCTAGAGTCCCTGGCTCCACTGCTGGACCTCCTGATGGCACCTGGTATTTTTGGCCACTGTGTGACAGAGTGTTGGACTAGATGGGCCATTAGCCTGATCCAGCATTGGCTTCTCTTATGTTCTTATGTTCTCACAGATATGATGGTCCCAGACTGTTTAGGGTTTTGAAGGTAAGAATTAAAGCCTTGAACCTGATTTGGTACTCAATCTGGAGCCAGTACAGTTGACAGAACACAGGTTGTACATGTGCTCTCAGAGGGGTCCCACTTGAGGACCCATACTACTGTATTCTGTAACAGTTGAAGCTTCTGGAGCAAGTTCAAGGGCAGTCCTGCATAGAGCGAGTTACGGTAGTCTAATCTAGAGGTTACCATTGCATGGATCATTGTTGCCAGGTCCGCACGGGACAGGTAAAGGGTCAGTTGCTGGGCTTGGTGAAGATGGAAAAATGCTGCCTTGGCTGTATTTATGATCTGAGCCTCCAAAAAAAGGGAGGAATCTAGAATCATACCCAGACTCTTGGTGGAGGGAGTTGGTACTAGCTGTATTCTGTCAAGAGTGGGAAGCTGAACTCCCCAACCTGGACCCTCCCCTGGCCTAGCCAGAGGACCTCCATCTATGATGAATTCAGCTTCAGATGGCTCTGCTTTAACTATGCCATCACAGCTTCCAAACAACTGGCCAGATCTTCTAGGATGGTATCCAGCTGGCTGTACACTAACAGCTGGGTGTCATTTGCATACTGATGACACCCTAGCCTGAATCTCTTGAGTAGGTGGATGAGATGGTGCACTGAGGACAAAATCACCCCCTGAGGGACGCTGCATACCAGTGGGTGCCATAATGAGACCTTCTCCCACTGTCAACCCTTGAAGAAATGAGCACATCCATTAAAGGACTGTTCCACATAATCCAATGGTAGTGAGTCAACAGGTCATGACTGACCATGTCAAATGCTGCTGAACAGCAACAGCAGTGCAGACCTGCCTCAATCCAGTTGTCTGTAACGGCGACCAACACTGTCTCCAACCCATGAGCAGGATGGAAGCCACAATGTGTCCTCCAGGAAAGCCTGCAGTTGTTCTACCCCCACCCCCCCACTCAATCACCTTACCCAGGAACAGAACATTCAAAACTGGGTAGTAGTTTGGCCAGATCCGAAGGATCTAGCAATGGTTTTTTCAACAGCAGCCTCACCACCACTTCCTTCAACATTCCCAGGAAGACACCTGAACCCAAGAACAGATTAATAATGTCAGCCAGGAAGGGCATGGATTAAGGGGGCAGGTGGTGAATTTAACAACTGACAGGATCCTGTCAACATCCATCTGAGCTAGTTGTCTGAATTGATCTAATACTGAACCCAATGACAGCCAAGGGGGCTCTAGTTCACTCACTGTATCAACATTGGGAGGGAGGTCACAGCAGAGTGATGAAACTTTCTCTACAAAAAAGCCCTGCAGCTGATAGTTGAATCTCTAAAATTTTGGGAGCCCTGCACTAGGGATGTAAGAGAGATAATTACTCTAAACAATTGTGCTGGGCGAGTGCTTGTGGATACAATGGAGGCTGCATCATCGTCGTCGTCGTCGTCGTCATCGTCATCATCATCATCATCATCATCATCATCATCATCATGGCCTTCTTTGTGGCCTTCACCGCCATCTCATAAGATCTAATAAACATCCTATAGGAGGCTGTTGCAGCTTTGTCCTGCAATGCCAAACTCGCTCTAATTGTCTAAGCTCCCATTTCATCTCCCTTAGCTCCAAGGTATATCAAGGGCCTAGTTACACGCAGGAGCGAAGAGGACATTGGGGAGCAACCTCATCAATATCCCCCAAAAGGTGATTATGCCAGTCTTCCATCAGCACAATCTAATGAGTCACCAGGGGGTGCTGGAACCCACAGAGTATTCTGGAAGCCAATTAGACCCATAAGTCTCCACAGGCAAGTATAAATCCACTCATTGCCTATACAGAGAAGGGCTGACATGTCCAGATGGGTCTTCAGAGCAAAGTGGTCTGACCACGACACTCTATCCATAGAGACCCAGCCGAAGTTCACACAAATCTAATGTGCGGCCAGCTTGATGCGTGGGACCTGATACAACCTGTGAGAATCCTAGTGCTGCCATGGATGCTACTAGGTTCAAAGCCCGAGAAGAGGAAGAAGCAGTATCCACATGGACACTGAAGTCCCCCAGTCTAGGTTACCTCAAGGCTCACTACACCACTGCCTCAATCAAGTTCACAAGGGTATCTGCTGGTGTGCTGGGTGGTTGGTACACCAGCAGGATAGCCAGATTCTCCTTGGTGTCCCACAACAGATCCAACTCTATCAATGCCAGAAATCTCCAGGGTGGGGATTGTCTTATAGGAGAAAGACTCCCAAATGACACTGCCATCCCTCTCCCTGGCCCTTTGTTTGGGATTGATGAAGGACTGAGAAACCCAAGAGGTTAATTATTTCAATGCAACTGTCTTTCCTTGGTCACACATACCAGGTTCATTCCTTGAGTCATAAAACAACTTGTGGTCTTATTATTAATGGACCTGGCATTACACAAAATCAATGCTGGAAAAGGGTTAAAGCTCCTAACCCCACTACCAGCATGTCTCGGGATGGGTTGGAGATTGGAAGGAGCACAAGCATAACCATACCTCTGTCTCCTGCCATTCTGTCACCTCCTCCCACCACCATACTTCCCAAACCCCCCCCCATCACAGGTATCTCTGACCCCATGTTGCCCTACCAAGGATGGATTGAATGCACTTCCCTCCCCTGAAACCTGGCTTAATACCCCCAGCACAATATAAAACAATGGCTAAAATTTGGACTTCCTTCACAATAGCCATTGGCAGTAAGAACCATGTCAATCTCATATTGTGATATCATCCAATGTTTGCTAAAACAATAATCTCACTATAGTCTACGCATACAACTCCTCCCACAATCCTCCCCCTCAATCCCCCCAAATCACAATAATTAACTGATTTAAATAAATTGAAAAATAATTTAAAAGGATGGAGGGTGGCAGCTGATCGATGTTTGGGAGAGATGGCCATCTCAATCATAGTTTTGAGAGGCTCCTTGCAGTCCAGTTGCAGGGCACTCACAGGCAGCCACAAAAAGGCTCCAGTTGTGTCACCCCTCTTCTGTCCCTATTCACCCTGCCCAGGTTCCTCAATGAGATCTCAGACTTGGGACAGTCCAAGTTGTCCAGCAGTGAGTCCAAGACTTTCAGTGAGGCCTCAAGTGTGGCACAGCATGGGGTGCAGAACAGTGGGCAGGAACATGCAGAGGCACTTGACATGCCCAAATAAGGTGCCCTGTTAGAAACCAGTGACGAAAAAGGGTGGGCAGAGGCACAGCCCAGATGAAGCATCCTGTTGTAGGCTGGTAACAAGGGACTGTCTGTTGCACCCTGGTGCTGGGGGCACAGCTCAAACAAGCCATGGTACTGGAAACTGGCAGTGAAGAACTCTTTACTTCCACCCAGGCACCAAGCGTGGCCTCCAGAGGGGCAGAAATGACTGGGAGAAAGAGGAGAGTCACAGTGGACAGGCTATGATAACTGGTGATGATGAACAGCTAAAGCTCCACTTTACAACAGATTGCTCTTCACGAAATAAAGATTGGAATGTTAAATTGTTTATACGCTATTAATTAATTACTAACAAAATCCAATGAACAGGAGCTTGTGTTCAGTGCTCCCATAATGGTACCATGAATAGGAACACTGTTGACAAACATCAGTTAGCACATGAACTTCATCCCATCTCACAAACAGATGATTGGCTGTGTTAGCCAAATTGCTTTATTATTTAATAAAGATGGGGAATTATAATTATTAATACTCAGTTGGCTTAACTATAGAATCAGACCTGTGTATACCAGAGTTAGAATTCCCAAGAACCCAGGAGCTGACACAGAAACTGGGTGGCTAAAGTAACTATTTCTTTACTAAACATTCTCAAACATACGAACAACAGTGACACAATACATAACTAAGAAGTAGAGGTGATTGATAGCCTATAGAGGGGCGATACAACCTGTCCAGACATGCAGAGGTCCATGAAGAAAGGACTGTGGCCTAAACTCAGAGAGGGTGGACTGCCTGTGCTACCCATACATGGGTCCTGCACCGATGCCCCGGGTCAGGGATTTCCCTACCCCTGTCACTTCGGAAGCTGCAAAGGATCTTGGAATATCAGACGGAACCTGGCTGATAGAGGCATCCAGAAGTTTATGGATCGTCCAGAGAACTACTATCTTTGGAAGACAACTTTCCTGGGAGCGATTGGGGACATGAACCTATGTGTGGATGAACAACTCACACTCTTGGCAGAGTGGCTGGGTCCACAGTCTGCAGAACAAGCAAGGAACCTCCACTCAGTGAATGCAGCAAATCCAGACAAAGCCTTGCAACTTGTTTGGATGAGACTCGATAAGCGCTATGGATCACCGACAGCTGTTGAGACTGTACTCATGGGGAAATTGAAGAAATTTCCCACAATAATGGCCAAGAACCCTGAGAAGTTACGGACCTTGGCCGATCTCCTTGAAAACCTGCAGGTAGCAAAAGAGAATCCCACCTTACCAGGGCTCGCGAGTCTCGACCAATGCACGGCACATTTGGATGTCAAGGAGAAGTTGCCCCCTGTGCTGCAGGACAAGTGGAGCAAAACAGTGGCCAGTTACAAGACTGCCTATCAGGGCAGGTACCTCCGTTCTCATACCTTGTAAGTTTTGTTGCAGAGGCTGCGATGGTTCGTAACAATGCCCAGTGTGGATGGTCTACAAACTGCTTAGACTCTTGCATTGAGAAAACACCTCTACGAGACACTAGAGTTAGGACACCAGTGTCTGCAAGGAAGACAGAACTATCTGATATCCCGGCAAAACCAAAAAGGGAGAGGCCTTTGGAGTGGAAGGCAACAAAGCCGACAGAGCCGACAGAGTTGGTTTGTCTGTTTCACAAGAAGCCGCACCCACTGAACAAATGCAGAGAGGTCAGAACAAAACCACTGGAGAAGTGAAAGCGTTTGATCAAGACGTACCAGTTATGCTTCAAGTGCTGCGAGTCCAAGCTAAGGACTGTATAGCTAAGGACTGTAAAGCTGTTATCAAGCGTTGTGTGTGTGACAGCAACAAGCACTCTGGTGCCTTGCATCTGGACTCTGATCCACCACAGCAACCCATGCCTAGCTCCTCTACCATGATGACCTCTGCAGACACATTGAACACTCCCACCCAGCCCGTTGGTGCCCACTGTACTTAGGTTTTCGGCACCAAGAGGAGTCAAAGGTCCTGCCATCAGATATGTCTTGCCAAAGTTTTCCCTACAGATCATCCAGAGAAGGCTGCAAAGATGTATGTCATCTTAGACAGACAAAGCAATCAGTCCTTAGCCAGCCCAGCATTCTTCAATCTATTCAGTCTACAGGGTGAGGAAGTTTAATATACTCTGAAGATGTGTGCTGGTGTCCAGCACACTGCAGGGAGGATAGCTGTCGGGTTCCAGATTGAATCACTCAATGGAGAAGCCCAGTTCCCCCTGCCATCATTGTTGGAATGCAATGCTCTACCAGATGACCCTGACCAGATTCCCACGCCAGATGTCGAGCTTCACCATCCTCATTTAGCACTTATTACAAGTCAACTTCCTGCTTTGGATCTCAATGCAGAAATCCTGCTCCTGTTGGGAACAGACATTCCCGACCTACTAGCCGGTCACAATCTGCTCAGAGGACCTCCTGGAATACCACATGCCCAGAGACTAGAGCTGGGATGGGTCATCGTGGGGAACATGTGCATAGATCGCCTGCAGATGCCAATTCAGATGAGCATCTTCACCACAAGCATCCTAGACAATGGGCGACCCTCCCACCTGAAGCCATGTCCAGAACATTTCACACTGATAGAAAGGGACTCTGGCTTGGGAGCTACAGTGTTCCAGACAACAAAGGGTGACAACGAACCCGCTCCATCTATAGAGAACAAACAATTCCTGCAGCTGATGGACAAGGGGTTCAGGCAAGAAGAATCTGGTTGTTGGGTGGCTCCGCTTCCTTTCCATGTGCCTAGGCAGCATGTACCCAACAACTGCAAACAGGCCGTGTCTCGACTCAGTGCCTTGCACAGGACTCTAGAAAGGAAGCCTAAGATGAAGGTACATTTTGTGGACTTCATGGACAACATGCTTCAGAACAAGCACGCAGAACTTGCACCTCCTCTGAAAGAAGGTGAGGAATGTTGTTATCTCCCATTCTTTGGAGTATACCATCCACGGAAGCCAGGTCAGATTCAAGTGGTTTTTGATGCCAGTGCACAGTTCCAAGGTCTTTCACTGAACAAGGTCCTCCTCACAGGGCCTGACTTGACTAACAGCCTACTTGATGTGCTCATCTGCTTCAGGAAGGAAGCCATAGCTGTCATGGCAGACATCCAGCAGATGTTTTACTCCTTCCTCGTCAGAGAAGACCACCACAACTATTTGTGATTCTTGTGGTTCAGCGATGAACAACATAGCCAGCAAGTCACTGGATATCTCATGAGGGTGCATGTTTTCAGAAATGGCCCATCACCCGCGATCACCACCTATGGATTGCACCAAATTGCATGTATAGGAGATTTGGCCTGGACGCTAGATGATTTGTGGAATGAGACTTCTATGTCGATGATGGACTGAAGTCTGTACCCACTCCGGAGGAAGCCATAGACTTGTTAAAAAGGATGCAGAAGATGCTAGCTGCAGCAAACCTTAAGCTGCATAAAATCGCATCCAACAATACACAAGTATTGGCAGCATTTGACAAAGAGGATCATGCCAAAGGTCTGAGGGACCTATACCTGGGCGACAATGCTCCTGACACCCCCCTCATCCAACACAGCCTTGGTCTAAGTTGGGATCTAAAGAGGGACACCTTCACCTTTCGAGTGCCAGCTTCAGGAAAGCAGTTTACCAGATGAGGTGTTTTGCCAATGGTGAACAGCCTGTTCGATCCTTTGGGGTTTGCAGCTTCAGTGACAATCCAAGGGAAGCACCTATTACGCACACTCTCCCAGGGAACCAAAGATTGGGACGAACCTCTTCCTCTTGACCAGAGACAAGACTGGGAAGCATGGAGAGACTCCCTTGGCAGTCTACAAGGCATACATCTATCCCGTACTTATGTTCCAATCTTGCCAGCCACTGCCTCCCGCAGAGAACTGCACATCTTCTCAGATGCATCAACCAAAGCAATAGCAGCAGTAGCATACCTCAGGATCACCGGTGGGGAGAGTCATGTCCATGTGGGCCATGGGAAAGGCTAAGCTAGCACAACAACAAGGTCACACTATTCCAAGGTTGGAACTGTGTGGTGCTGTGTTAGCCGTGGAGCTGTCAGACATGATACAGAGAGAAACGGATGTCCAGTTTGAAGCCACAGCCTTCTACACAGACAGCAAAGTGGTGCTAGGTTGCATACACAATCAGAGCTGGCAATTCTACGTGTATGTGAGTAACAGAGTGGAACGCATCAGGCAGTCTTCACGACCTGAGCAGTGGAGATATGTTCCCACGGATCAAAATCCTGCAGACCACACAACACATTCTATCCTGGCATCACAGCTAGCTGAGTCAACCTGGCTCAAAGGCCCAGAACTCCTTCTCCACCCAGACAGACCTTTGCAACATGAGGAGGAGCACCACGAGCTCCTAGACCCAGATGAGGATGCTGAGGTATGGCCTCAAGTCATTTGCATGACAATAAAGATTGGGACGAGATGCCATCAGATCGAGGTACGACACTTCAAATGCTTCTCCTGTTGGACACCACTGGTCCTAGGAGTAGCACGTATCATCCACTATTTGTATCGCCGGAAAACTGAGTTGACCCGGCTAGATGAACAAAATTGGGCAGAGAAGCTAACCCTACGCAGTGTGCAATGTGAGTCTTATTCATAGGAGGTAGAGTGTCTCAAAACGGAGAGACCAGTACCAAAGACCAGCCCCCTCTTTAGGTTGAGCCCCTTCCTCGATGACCTTGGGCTACTCCGAGTAGGGGGACACTTGAATATGGCTGATGTGGTATCAGCAGTGATGAATCCAATCATCCTCCCAGCTTGGCAGCACATCACTCTCCTGCTGGTGCGACACTACCACGAAAGGGTCCGTCACCAAGGACAGCATCTCACAGAAGGAGCCATCAGGGCAGCAGGCTTATGTATCATCGGCTCGAAGAGATGCATTGCTGCAGTACTTCAGAGGTGTATACAGTGTCGTAAACTCAAGGGGTTCTATCAGCAGCATCATCAGATCATCTCAGTATAGAGCTCCCTTTACCAACGTAGGCCTCGATGTGTTTGGACCCTGGAGTGTGGTGACATGCAAAACTAGAGGAGGACAGGCCAACAGCAAGCGTTGGGCTGTGCTCTTCACATGCCTGAGCTGTCCACATCGAGGTGATCGAGTCCATGGATACCTCCAGCTTCATAAATGCCCTTAGGAGATTCCTTGCCATGCGTGGTCCTGTCAAGCTACTCAGGTCAGACTATGGCACAGACTTCATAGGTGCATGCAGGGAGCTGGGGATACACAGACCTTGATCCCACGCTCAGCAATTATCTGAGTACCCAAAACTGTTCATGGATATTCAACCCACCCCACACCTCACACATGGGAGGAGCGTGGGAGTGTATTATAGGCATTGCACACAGGATTCTAGATTCCATGCTGGCAGGAACACCTTCCCTCATGCATGAGACGTTGTCTACTCTCCTAGTGGAAGTTTCTGCCATCATCAACGCCAGACCTCTAATTCCAGTGACTTCAGATCCTGAGAACCCAACCATCTTGACACCGGCAACCTTGCTGATGCAAAAGACAGGTGATTGGCCAGCACCTCAAAGGACCTTTCTGGCCAAGGACACGTTCAAACAGCAATGGAGGCAAGTTCAACTCCTCCTGAACACCTTCTGGAAGTGTTGGAAGCAAGAGTATCTTCCGACTTTGCAAAGCCGACGCAAGTGGGAAAAGGACAAGCCTAACCTGGAGGAAGGAGATGTTGTACTGATGAAGGAGAAAGATGTGCCCCGCAACTCGTGGCCCATAGGACTCGTAGAGTGGACTTTGCCTGGCAAGGATGGACTGGTCCACAAAATCGAAGTCCGTGTCATCACACGTGATGGCCCACAGGACCACCCCTGGCCGACTAAGACTTTCACCAGGCCAATCACCGACATGGTCCTGGTGTGCACCAAAGAAGAACTCGAAGATTGAAGACTCAAGTTTTGCATGCCTTAATTTTCTGTCTAGAACATAGTTAGCAATGTAGCATGCCAATTATGCATAGCTATAGTTATAAGGCTTCATTAGCAATGCATGTGGGTAGTGGAACATGTAGGATTCCAGGCGGGGAGTGTGCTGCCCCCAGTCAGTGTTAACTATAAGTATTAGTAGTTTAGTAAGACTGCTGTGTATCTTTAAGAGCAGTTGCCCCTGGGAATCATAGTCCTTAGCCGAGGCAACCCAAAGGGTCCCCTCTGACTGGCTCATTAGGGTAATTTCCTGAGCTCAGAGGTGCGTATATAGGAGTTTTATGGTTCCATTTTCCATTTCTTTGTCTATCCTAGTCACAAGGAGGAGGGGAGATTCATCTCTTTTCACCACAGCCCTAGAATTGACCTAGATCACAAGATGTAACTTTTCCATCCAGCTATCAGCTAGATCGTGAGTAAATGATCTTCTGTATGCATGTGAAGTTCAATAAAGATGATTTAAGATCCAGTGGCTGTGTGTTGGTCACATCCCAGAAAGCACGTCCTGAATTAGTGCCAGATGGGAACACTGCCAGTTGAGATCATGGCAGAAACACACGGTCTAAGGCCATGTGTTTGCTGGGAGATAGCCATTGGCAAAGAATGCAGACCAATGGGCAGCCCTGAGGGCTGATCTCAGTTGAGAACAATAGATTACCTGAACCAATGATGAGTCCCAGGGGTATGTGGCATCAGGATAGGCAAGGCCTAGATGTGACCAATGAGCTTCCAGAGAGGCAGGGTCTGGATTTAACAATAGAAGCTACATGCTGGATAGCTAGCTGAATGGATTATCTGACCACTAACGGTCCTGGACAGGGTAGACAAAAGGTGGGAGATGAGTCCCTGATTAGCGTCAGGAAGGATTGCTAAACATTTGAATGATTGATTGGTTTATCCTGGTATCCTGAGGGACAGAGCAGGAAAGACAAAGAATTTACACATAGACACAGGACGACAAAATAAAAGGGCTGGATGAGGTACTGGAGAGAAGAGGACTATTTGCCAGGTGGCCTCTGAATAGACTTTAGAAATGTAGATACTTCACCTAGTGGAACTTATTGCTATTCCATTAGCATCTCTCTGCTGGGTGGAGGGGGAAGACTGGAAGTTTGCTTTGAGGTTGCCTTTATTGTCACCTGAAAATGGAGACCCCCTTTTCAGAGCTATGGCTAGCTCTGTGTTTCAGAACCAGGGGTGCTTTCTTTGGCCTGAGTTTTGTGGGTCTCTGGGTCAGGTTGGAAAGTGGGGTGCTCCTGCTTTGAGGCTACCCAAGAGTAAAAGAAGTGCCTCTGGCAACAGCTGTACTCATTGATGCCTTCATAATCTATGGTCGGTCTACTGGTTCAGTATACAGCAGCCAACCATCCACACAACAGAAAACAATCAAATCTGACATATATTTAAATGCAAATTGACTAACAACAATTCTACCTGACATCAACAGACTAAAATAGGTGGGAAAAGCTCTGCCCTTGATGGAAATAATATCTCCTCAGACATTTTCTGCCTTCCAGGAGGCAGCTTCTCTTTGTGTTTCCAAGGGCTGGAGGAAAGGGTTAGAGCAGACAGTAACAACTATGCCCCTGATGGAAAGCTCGAAACAATTTTACCCAGTCCTGTCCCCTTCTCCCTGAGATGTTAATAAGAGAAAAGGGTTTATTATCAAGGGGAAAATATGCATTCCCAGTTACTTGTCTATTTCTAAAATTAAACAGTAATCTATAACAATTAGACTAGTCCTATTTTCCACGGAGACTACATAGCTCATTTTAATTACATATTTTTTATCAGTTAGGCAGGACTTAGTGTTTCAGACTCAACTGTTTATTGACCACACCATTTTAATTACCGTTACTATGCTGTTTTCATATTGATTATGGCAATTAAGTGGCTGGGTAGTACATCCTGCATTTGTGAGATGGGAAGAGGCAATTGAAATGGCAGGTACAAAAACTGAAACTTATATGTGGGCACAAATACAGATTTAAATCTAACACAGCAGGGAATCAATGCAGTCTAGAAAGTATGGGAGAGACTAACACAGGTGTATCTGCAATAAACAAAGAACTCATTTTTAACAATTTCTTTACTTTTACATGTGTCACAGTCATATTGTGTGTGTATAATATTTGTAATTTGTAGCTAACTAAAAAATCAAAGATTAGTTTGTATGTGTGTATGACAGACTGCACTTTAAAAGCTCATAAATGCTGTGTAGACATGTGAAGGGCTGTGAAGGGTTAATGTCTCACATTGCTAGAGAGCCTTGGGTAACAGGCTGCTCAAAGGGATTTGATTAGTTAGTGTCAGTTAAGCAGAAAGACATGGGGACAGACTGCTGAAGAGAATTCAGTTTAGCACTGACTGAGGACAGGGAAAGTTGGCAAGGAGAAGTGGGAAGATTGCTGAAGACCCTCATTCTGGCCAGGAAAAGGGATCTTCTAGTTCAAGAAGAGATTCCCTGCCCAGTTGAAAGGAAGATAGCATTTTTAGTCCGGAATGCACAGGAACAGTGTTCCGGCTGGCTTCCAAGCCTGCCCCTCCCCTCCGCCTCTCATGCTAAAAGCCCTGTTCTGCCCGCCCTGGCCCGCTCCAGTGCTGCCCTTCACATAAAACAGGATTAGGCTCTCTAGCACCACTGAAGGAGGGCGCCATGCTGGCCTGCCGCCTTGCTCCTGCTCCAGCACCCCTCCCTTGCCAAAAGTCCTTTGCTGCCACCACAGAACTCCCACAGGCCGCCCCGAGCCCTTCCCCAGTGCACCTGGAGCTGCGGTCTTCCAGCTCAGACAGAAGTTCAGCTCCTCTTGTCTGCCCCCCGCATCAAGGAGCACAGGGGACTGGGGACAGAATCATCATATGCAAATTTCTTCTGCTGCTTGCCACCCAACAGCTCCCCCCCGCTTTGAAATCAGAGAGGTTTTTTTTTTTTTACTTTTAAAAAACTTGTTCTAAGATTTGTCCAGCCGGCAGGTGGGTGCGCAGCCAGGGCCCTGCACGCTGGCAGCTAAGCCCCACCTCCATCTCCCAGCAGCCCTCAGTCAGACCAGTACAAACTGGGGACTGCAGGTGCTGCCTATTGTTGCTGCTGTTGCAGCAAGCCAGAAGAGTAAGTTTTGGCAACTCTGGGCTGGGTGTGGGTTGGGGGGGTCTCATTTTGGGTGGGGGCTGAGAGCACTCTGCTGTGGGTTGAGGGGGCTCACAGGGTTCCTACTAAGGCGCAGCAGTTTTTACCCCCCAGCAGAGAGCTTTTCAGCTCAGCAGACGGGTGACTTTCCCAGGGTAGCTCTGCTCTCCTCATCTGGCGGCGGGAGAATTTGAAGAGCCCTCCTGTCTGTGCCAGTCAGGTGGTGCAAGGCTGAGAGGGACTCAAGAACCGCTGCTGCTGCTCCCACCAAGACTTGCTGCTTTTTTGCTGGGAATGCTGCCCTGGGTGGGGGCCCCAGGCTGCATATCCACCCCCTCATGGCTGCTGGGCAGGAGAAGCCTCCCAGCTGGATCCAAGTGTGAGGAGAAGCAGGGGGCAGGCTGGAGGCTGGTGCAGGCAGCCATGTGCTGGCTCAGCTGCCATGAAGGGAAAAAGTCTTGCCATTGGTTGCCTGTAAGCACATTCAGGGAAGCTGCCAGATTGCAGCAGCCAGAGTGAGGGCATGAGTTTCCCTGGCGAGAATGCTGCTGCAATGGAGCTCTTCTTTGCCAAGGTGAGCAGGAGCGCATGGGTGTGGGGGGAGCCGGCTTTCTTGGGAATCAACTCCTGGCAGTTTGTGCAAAAGACTTTCAATGCCCAGTTGGTTATGTTTTGTTTTTCCAGACTGAGAGGGGGGAAAAGTGGAAATTGTTTGGGGAGGGGAGCAAGGAAGGGTATGGTGCAGGAAGGCTGCTCCCTCTCATGAAAGAATTGCAGCATCTCTCTGTGTTTCCTGGAAGTGCATGTGATTGTGTGTGTATGCTTTGAAAGAAACAAATACTTTCCCATTGGCCCAGTAATCTCAGGTGTGTGTGTGTGTGTGTGTGGGGGGAATAAATACAAGCCTCCAGTTTTAGTGTCTTGCTAGCTGCATCGTGGCGGGTGCTGAGAATGTGAAGGGAGAAAGGGAATAATTTGTGAAAAACTTGAACTGCTGCTCAGGATGGGAAAAGAGCTGGTTTCGTTCATGGGGCTGAGTCTCACGTCCAGAGAGGCCAGCCTTCCCCTGTGCCTGTGTGTTGCTGGAGTGGAGCAGAGCAGAGTATTTGTTTTTATGAAAGTTTACAACTTTCCTTGGCCAATGGGGGAAGGCTGACAGGCTACTGATTGGCAGGAAGTGGCTGTGCAACCCCCAACAGGCTCCGTCCCCATTCGCCCTTCTCTGCCTTTTTTCTCCCTGCGTGATTCTTGGAAGTGTGGAGGGGGCTATTGGTAAGAGGGAGGGGAAATTGAGCCAGTCCCCACCTATCGCTGCTGCAGAAGAGCTGAGAGAGAGAGAGAGAGAGAGAGAGGTTGGGTAAGGTGATCTGACTGGGGCTTGCAAGGGAGATCCCTCCTGTCTCAAAGCTCACAACATGTGGTTAACCCTCTTGCAGCCTGGCCAGAAATAGGTATCCCAAGAAACCAAGCCAAAACCTGAAAAGGACAAGAAGAAGCCTTTCCATGCTGGCTGATGAGCTTGCCTCCCCTGCTCCCCTTTTCCTCTTGGTGTGAGCTTGCTTGTACATTCCCACCAAGAGCAGGATGCATAAGTGTGGACTTGCGTCTGTCTGATGCAGTATTTGTGCAGAATGGCATGAATTTTGGGTGTGTGGTTGCTTCTCTTCAATGAGAAGTCACTGCTTCAGCGTGCTTTTTTATTACTCTCTTTTCCATAATAAACTTAGTCTGTGCTACAATCCTTTCTCTGTTCTGTTCAGTCTGTTCATATGCATAAATGTTCATGGGTGTCCTTGTTTTGGTGTTTCTGCCTTTCTCATAGTTGTGCAGTATGTAGCACTGCTGTCTTAATTTCCTTAGCTACCCTGTCAGAAGTTTCTATATTATTTCTTTTTTTGATAGCATAGTTAATGTAGTAATATTTATTATCTTCTCCCTTCAGAGTTTTTTCCAAGACCATTGTGTCACTCAACTTTAAATGGTTATTAATACCTGGGGTGACTTATTTGAATTGAACAAGTTTATTGCAGCCCTTGTCATAGTCATTACTCTGTTTCTTCCTTTTGCTTGGGGGAGGGGGGAGTTGAACAACTTTGGATGACTTGTAGTTTGCTTGTGAATGTTCTCACTTTTTAAATGTTATGTCCTTCTGGTACCCCTTCACCTACTGAGTGAGTTTCCTATTGGTATTCAGCCTTTGAAAACAATTTCAAATATTCAAATATTTGTTTTAGAAGTATTAATTTGTCCCCTCAGGTTTCTTTTTTCATGTACATTTGTGTTTTCCACCAATATTAGTGCCACAAGATCCCTTGCATTTTTTTATGCAAAAGGGATAAGCATGGAATTTATGCCTAGGAAAGTTCTGCCTCTGTAAATAGAAAACTGGGCTCTGGGTTAATATTCCTTTGGCATATGTACCTTGAATAAGGTTGCCAGCTCCATGTTGGGAAATTCCTGGAGATTTTGGAGGTGGAGCCTGAAGAGAGCAGTGTTTGGGCAGGGGAAGGACTTCATTGGGCCCTGAGCCCTGCCTGCAGGGAAAGGCGGCCTAGCAAATCTAATGAAATAAATAATGCCATAGAGCCACCTCCCAAAGCAGCCATTTTTCTGCACTGGAAACAGTGCAGAAAAGGGCAACTAGAATGATAAAAAGGTTGGAACACTTTCCCTATGAAGAAAGGTTAAAGCACTTGGGGCTCTTTAGCTTGGAGAAATGATGACTGAGGAGTGACATGATTGAGGTTTACAAGATTATGCATGGGATAGAGCAGGTAGAGAAAGAAGTACTTTTCTCCCTTTCTCACAATGCAAGAATTAGAGGGCACTCAATGAAATTGCTGAGCAGTTGGTTTAGAACGGATAAAAGGAAGCAATTCTTCACCCAAAGAGTGATTAACACATGGAATTCACTGCCACAGGAGGTGGTGGTGGCTAGAAGCAGGGCTATTTTTTGGCAGGAACGCACAGGAACGGAGTTCTGGCTGGCTCCCAAGTTGGCCACACCCAGCAGGAACTCATTAGCATAATAGGCCACAAACTCATTAGGACTGGCTACATTAGGGGTGTGTGGCCTAACATGCAAAGGAGTTCCTGCTACAAAAAAAGCCCTGGGTTTTGACAGCAAACAAGGTAAACAGAATAAGAAGCAAAAGGTGGTGTGGCTGGATGACAACACTTCTGGTAACATGGGGTGTGGCCTAATATGCAAATGAGTTTCTGCTGATGAGTGTGGCCTATTATGCCAAGGAGTTCCTGCTGGGCTTTTTCTACAAAAAAAAAAGGCCTGGCTAGAAGCATGGATAAACATACGGAGCAGAGGTCCATCAGTGGCTATTAGCCACAAGGTCTGGATAGGAACTCTCTGTCTGGGGCAAGTGATGCTGTGTGTGCTTGGTGCTTGGGGGGGCAACAGTGGGAGGGCTTCTAGTGTCCTGGCCCCACTGGTAGACCTCCTGATGGCACCTGGTATTTTTGGCCAGTGTGTGACATAGTGTTGGACTGGATGGGCCACTGAACTCATCCAACATTGGCTTCTTTTATGTTGTTATGATGTTCTTAAGGGCAGAAGTCACCTTAATAAAGCCTACATTTGTATAGAAAGAACAATACATAACAGGAAGAACATATAGAACCAAGGGAATCGGTGGCCCGGAGTTTGAAGTGAACTTGGCAGTAGTCCCAATTAAATACAAAGGATTCCAGGGTGAATGGGTACTGGGAGTGTGGAGAGAATTGGACATTCCAATTATATCAGAGAATGACCTGGCCTCACAAGCAAAAGTGGTTAATGCAGTGACCAGGAGTAGGCATCAGAGTTAGGCTTGAGGGAAGAAGGCTAGGCCCAAATTTCAAGTGGTTGCTACATTGCAGAGAATTTACAAGCAGATCTGTGAAGCAAAACACCCTCACTTCCACCCCCCAAGGGTTATTGTGAACAGTGCTGGGCCTGGGCTGACCTGTAGGTGTTGTTAATTGGCTTTCTGACCTGCAGATTCCTTAGCATCCTTAAGGCCAAAGATGGAGGATGCTTAATTGGTTTCTCATGGGAACCTGTGATCTGTGATGGAAGGGGGGACACTGGGAGCATGGTTGCCAGGTCTGGGTTGGAAAATACCCAGAAACTTTGGGGGTGAATCTGGGAGAGGGTGGGGTTAGGGGAGGGCCTCAGCATAGTACAATGCCATAGAGTCCACCATTCAAAACAGCCATTTTCTCCAGGGGAGCTGATCTCTGTAAGCTGAATATCATTTGTAAAAGCAGGAGATCCCCAAGCCCCACCTGGAGGCTGGCAACCCTAACTGGGAGTGGTGATGTCATCTTCCAGAGTTTTCTCTTGGAGACATTCTGTGATCGGATATCACCATTGCCTGATATCATTCTATTGTGGCCCGAGGGGGTAGCTAGCCTGCATTATGTTCTGCAGTTGCTAAAGACATAGACAGCACTGATTCGTGGCCTTCCTATTGAAACTGTGGTTTGTGCCACCTAACACAGTTCTGAAGGTAGTATTAGGTAGTGAAGATGTTAGGTAGTGAAGCTAGCTTTGTTGTTTTTTGTTCTGTGTGATTCCAGAGTAATGTGTTGGTAATTATTTCCCCTTTTTAATACTTTTGAATAAACTTAATATTATTTTATTAACAGCAGTCTGGTTCTTGTGTGCTCTAACCTTGGGAACCCAAAGGGTCTAACCTCTCATTTCCTTGACAAGATCCCAGTGGTACAGATTCAGGCAGTTTGTTTCAGGAAATCCATGCTGTAGAATTTCTCAATGAACATACTAGATGAATCTTTGCAAGAATTGTGGCAAAAGGCAGAGACATCCACTCAAGAAGTGACAAGTTTAAGATCCTAGACTAGAGACTGTAGAGTGTTTACATGGTATAAATGTGCTGCTATCTGGGAGAAGGGCAAACAACTAGTGATTCCCAGAAGCTATAGATTGCAATTTTTACAACTAGCCCATGAAACACCTATGTCAGGAGGGCATCTAGGGATCAACAAGACTAGATATAGGTTGCAGGAAAGATTCTATTGGCCCAATATGGAAAAAGATACCAGGGTATTTTGCAAGTCTTGTCAAGAATGTCAGCTAGTGGCCAAGGCACAAGACAAAACAAAAGGACTCTTAAAATCAATTCCCCTTGTGTCAGAAGTGTTCTTTAAGACTGAAGTGGATATTGTAGGATCAGTCACCAGAGTAACCTGGCAGAGGAATGAATGCATTTTGACTATTGTGGACTATGCAACTAAATTCCCAGAAACCATACCTTTGAAGGACATAGAAGCGAAAACCATAGCAGAAGACTTACTGACAGTGTTCACTAGGCTAGATTTTCCGCAAGAAATGGTCATGGATTTGGGAACCTCATTCATGTCCCAAGTGATGAAGGAATTGCTGCAGGCTTGTGGAATAAAACATCTCACCACTACAGCTTATCGCCCACAAGCAAATGGACAAAATGAAATATTCAGTGGCACAATCATATGTTGAAGACATACACAGTGAAGCATCCTAATGATTGGGATCAGAGACTTCAACATCTGTTATTTGGATATTGTGAAGGGCCACAACAACATTCAAGTTTTTGCCCCTTCGAGCTGCTGTTCAGATGCCAGGCAAGAGGACCAATGGACATCCTTAAAGAAGCATGGGCAGGATGAAAGAACTTCAAAAGCAAAGGTGTAATCACCTGTCTACAGGAGCTACAAGAAAACCTGCAAGAACTGAGAGCTGCTCCTGAAGACAACTTGCATCGACCCCAGCAGAACAAGAAGACCTGGTGTGATGCCAAAGCCAGAGAGTGAGTTTTCAAGCCAGGAGACCAAGTTCTTGTGTTGAAGCCTTGGAGAAAGCATAAGCTGGAAGCATAAGCTTTCAGAGTTGTAAACAAAGTTTCAAAGGTAAACTACTCGGTAAATGTAAATTCTGAAGGAGGCAATGTAAAATGTTAGTAGGATAGAGGTAATCTCTTCATTACAGCCGGAGAAGCAGAAAAAGAGGAAATTATATTAACAGGTTGAGGGAAGATAACCAAGGGTAGCATGTTTAGTGAAACTGATTTAGCACCAATCCTAACCAAAGATCAACAATGGAATGTTAAGGCTGCCTTAACAGAATTTCAGCCTCTCTCTTCAAATTTTCCAGGGAGAACTAATTTAGCTCAGCACAAGATCAATACTTGAGATACCAGGCCTATTGCTCTCCCATCTTACAGAGTAACTGGTTCAAATGCCATCACTATTGAAAGGGAGGTTAAAGAAATGTTGAACCTTGGACTTATTGAAACCTCAGAAAGTCCCTAAACTAGATAAAACAGTAAGATTTTGTGTAGACTATTGAAAGCTGAATAAGTTTACAGTCCCTGATGTATATCCTATGTCAGGGGTGGATGAATTAGTGAAAACAATTGGTGCTGCATATTTGATTTCCAGTTTTGATTTGACCTTGTGCATATAAGAGGGAAGGAGAATGCCATTGCTGATGCCCCTTCCAGAACTACCTAAGAGTTCCAGTTGATAAAGCATTTTGAATTGTGTATGTAGATAATGGCATAAGGAGTTTGACTTTTGGTATTAAAGTCAACAAAAAGGTAAAATGCAATCACATGCTTCACCCATTACATAGGAGAGGCTTGTGAGAACCTCCCCTGAAGCAATGAGATCAATGGGTGGGCCATGTGATGGACATGTATCATAGGGGGTTCTAGGATAAAATGAGCCCAGTTGCCTATAATCAGTTCTTAACGTGAGCTGAGATGGTATAGGATGCCATCCTTTTCAGACAGATTGAAAACTGTTCCATTTCTTTTCTAGTGACTGCAAAATTATCCATGGATGGAACAAAAAGTCACTAAGAAAAAATGTCATGCTCATACTTGTCTTGGCAAGGATAGTTGGTAGTAGCCTATGTTCTGGTTGGTGTTTGCTTCAGCTTTTGGAGAAAGATAAAGGGCAAAGCTAGATGTGACTAGCCTGGGTCCTATTCTATCTAGGCAAATCTAGGCCACAGCTGTTTATGGACCTGGTCCTGGGAAAGACAGATACTGTGGAGGAAAAACACTTAGAGAAACAGCTTCCTTTTTCTTCAACAACTGAAGCCACAACAAGTTGTATCTCCATGTGCTTGTCCCTGCAATGCCTGCCTGCCTACTCCACCCATCTCCAAACAAAATGCTGGCCTGCACAAGATCTGAAGGAGGAAATAGGCTCTTCTAGGCTTACCCTGATCCTGCATTGAAGAAACACATACGATTACTCAATGATAATATCTGGAAACCATTTTTGAAAGTTTCTCACACTGAATATTGGGCTATGGTAATTATTGTATTTGGTTTCATTTATAGTAAAAAAGAAAGTAATAACCAGTTCTTAAGAACATGATCTGAAAAATCTGTATTCTTCTTCCCATCACTTTTAATTTTTTTTTTGGTAACAACTGGCCTTCTGAAGAGCTCTAGTGATCTCAAAATCTTGCACACTATATGTTTTGAGTTTGTTCTAATAAAATGTATTACGTAGGTTGTGTTCTTGGTTTTTACTTTTGATCTAATATGGCTATAAACAACTTCTTTATAAATTGAGACTAGCCTAATCTGAAGCTAAAACTATCCTACTCTCCCACCCACTTCAAGCACTGCCTATGATCAGTGGTGTTGTTGTAATCGAATTAGGCCTCATTTATACTGGGGAGGGGTGAGATTTGGTTCTCAAATGACTGGAAAAGGAAATAATGTTCATTTGTTTTTATCCCTGTTCTTTGTTCTCTTTTCTCTCTTACCCCTACAAGGAACTGCATGCCATGTGACTACTTATGATGCTGAGCGGCATCACCAGGCTGGGGGTGGCAATGTTGGCTAGCCATATGACTAGCTGGCAAGTGGACAAAGAATCACTGTCTCTTTCCATCTTTGATTTCAACCTTCTTCTAATACTTTGGTAATTGTTTACTAGGTGGCCTAGTCTCCCATCTGCAGCTCTAGTGGGGAGTGAATGCGAGGAGGAATGGGCATTGTTCCAATGCTGTGACATAATCTCTAACATGACTCCAGAAGTAACATCACTGAGTCAATGCAATGGTCCAGGATTCTCCCCAAACTCTAGTTTTTGGGAAACCCTGGAGTGTCACACTGATGCAGTGATGTCACTTCTGGAGTCACACCAGAAGTGGTGTTGCAGCATTGGAATAATGCCTTTTTTCATGTCCCCTGTCCCCCTAAACCTTCTGCCAGTTACCAGCAGTGGGTTGGAAGCCCTATTGGATACCAGAATCTGAGTAGCATACCTCATGCACCCTTAGTACAGCCTTGGAACTACATTTCCCAGGGATTCATCTCTGCTTCGAAAGGAAGGAGATGGAAGGAGAGATTATCAGCTTGCTTATTGGCTGACTAGCAAGCCAGCTGTCACTGTTAACTTGGAGTCATCTTGCAGCAACTACTGTTGTTGGGGAAGAAAAATGAGAGGGGTCATTCCCAATAGAAATGAAAATGAATATAATGGCAAGAATGAACTTGTGGAATAACAAAAATAAAGAACAGAATTAGATCTTTTACAATGTCAAAAAAAAATCTCTCTCTCTCTCTCTCTCTCTCTCTCTCTCTCTCTCTCTCTCTCCAGGCAGAATTTAATAACACAATACACATGCTAAATGATTTTCTATCAGTTTTTTAATCCTTCCTCCAAGGGTTTCCTCATAACAGCCTATGTAGTAAGTTACAAACCAAAGAGAGAGATCACAGGATGGAAATTGAAAGGAAGCAAACAACCGTGATGTATAGTGCCAAAGAAAAGGTTCTTCATCAACTTATAAATTCTTTTTTCAGTATTCAGTTTACTGGAAGTAATCCAAATGCCATCAACACCAACGAACCATGCATATGATATCTCATTTTGTGTATACCTTTATCAAAGTGGGTAGCGTTGAAATACAAAGTTAATCCATTTGGCAAATACTCTAGACATATGCCATGGTCACATTCATCACATCATACTAATGTATTTGATGAATGTGACTATGAGATATGTCTAGAGTGTTTCCCAAATGGATTAACTTTGTATTTCAATGTTACCCACTTTGACAAAGGTATACACGAAACAAGATGTCATATGCATGGTTCGTTGGTGTTGATGGTGTTTGAATTACTTCCAGTTAACTGAATACTGAAAAAAGAATTTATAAGTTGGTGAAGAACCTTTTTTTTTGGCACTATACATCACGGTTGTTTGCTTCCTTTCAACAATGTAGTAAGTTAGGCTGATTCAGAGCAACTGTCTCAAGATCACCTACAGTGAGCTTCATGGCTGAGTTTGGATTTGAATCCTGGGCTTCCCCAGTCATAATTCAGCATACAGACTTCTACATCACACTCACAATCTCTTGTACTGCTTCACTTCCTGGCATCTAGGAGAGTCAGCGCACTGGTACCTGACCTGCATGACTTCCCATTGGAGCTCCAGAAATGGATAAGGGAAGCCATACTGTCTTCATGGAAATCTGTGGAAGCCTGTTTTAGTATCAGGCTACAGTAGTGGCAGGAAGTAACCCTTCTAGTCCAGTGTGGTATGGTGGTTAGGGTGCTGGAATAGGACCTGGGAAACCCAGGTTCAAATCCCCACTCTGCCATGAAAGCTTGCTGGGTGACCTTGGGCCAATCACACAGTTTGAGCCTAGCCTACCTCACAGGGTTATTGTGAGGATAAAATGGAGGATGGGAGAATGATGTAAACTGCTTTGGGTCCCCATTCAGAAGGAAGATGAGATATAAATAAAGTAAACAAACAAATAAATTTAGATTCAACAAGTTTATAGGATCAGGTTGACAATATTATCCATGAGTGTAACTTGTGTACTGTTGATCTCTCTTCTTCCAGATCATTAATGCATGTGATAAATAAAACAAGAATGCATAATAGCCTTTCCTTCACACTTGATAGGACACATCAATCCTGATTCAGCTAGTAGCCATCTATCCTAATCCTTTGAACAGTACAGTATTTTTGGCTAAACAGACTGTCCCCAGTTGTAAAATCTGGCTCTGGGGTTGTGGTAGTGGGTATGTTTCATTTAGCATAAATAGCATACAAGATGTACGAGGAGAACTATTTCTGTCCCAGCTAAAATTAGTATTTTCAAAATTACCTTTATGCATGCCATATAGGAATTTGATCCTTGCTCATATGAACAGCCTCATCAGGTCAGAAGAAATGTGCTGAGTATCCTTTCTGAACAGCAGACAAGTCTAGTGCTTTTGGAGAAAATGCATAACAGGATAGGGAACTATTAATGTCAGCTCACATTCATCAAACACAGATTCAAGCAGTTTACTGAAATTTGAGCATAGCACATTTACATTCTGCTACATGATCCATTCAGCTAAAAACATTGATTCACACTCATCTATTCAAAACCTACAATGGAGACAGGACATTTAATGTATTCAAAGACTATGGCTGAGCCTGCTCAGATTAAATATTTTACTTATAAGATGTCCATATTATTTCATTTACAATATCTATAAGATGATATTAGCCCTCTGAAGATGTTATATGAGCATTCCATTCACATGAAGGGGGAGCCTTCTAGCTGTATGCAACAGAGTGTGCTGATTCTCATAATACACTCAATACATGTGATCACACAGTGTATGAACATGAGGAAGCTGTACCTGCATAGGAAATCTACATAGCCCCCAATTTACATGGGGCCCAGTTACGTGAAGCTGCAAATTGTGCTCCCCAAGTGTGTAGCTGCTGGTCTCCCCCTTTGATTGAAAAGAATACCACATAACATCTACAAAGGAATATTATCTTAATAAAATTAGTAACATGCTTCAAGTAAATATAAGGCACTGTACACATAAAGCTGACTTAGACCAACTCCATGTAGAGCAATATTATTTACTCTGACTGGTAGTGTTTCTCAAACATTTCAGGGAGAGAAAATTTTTCCCTAAGTCACCTTGGACCTTTTCACTAAAGATGTGAAAGAGTGGGATTTTCTGAAAATTTAACTAAAGATATCAAGGACTGGGATTTTCTGTGTGTAAAAACATGTGCTCCTGCCATTGATCTCTCCTAATCAAAAGTACAACTTCCTCACAATCTAAATAATTTTTAAAAGATATAATATAGAAAGGAATTTTGAGGGGGAACATATAACTTACAACACACAATAGATATAACAGAATGATAGCATGAAAATTAAATGCAAGAAAAGGAAGGGCCGCATCAATAAAGCCAAGGAATGAAGAAGCAAAACAGTGGTGCTGTGGGAATAAATTTATTCACCGTATGTACCCCGACATGTTTCAATCAGCACTTTCTCAGGGGGATCCATATAAACATGAAAAATATACCAGGAACATAAGATTTATTTTCCAATACTAAAAGACATGTTAAAAGGTTAGATGTGCAAAGAATTTTAATTTAAATATGTTTATGCAAAACATAAACAGGGCTCTTGAGCATGTACAAAGTGCATTATAATGTTTCAAAAATGTAATGTAGCATAATGTAATTGCTAAAGAGAACAGAAAACTTGTAGAAGCAATATGATATAATCATACAAATTATATTTGACTGAGTACAGTAATCCATAGCAAACAGAAAAGTTATCAAAACTAACCTGGACTGTTTTGAAGTGTCAGTCCCCCATGTTAAATGCAAGATGTTATGCTGATGTTTTGCTTGTGTTCACTAGGGATGGGCCTGAACGGGAAAAAAAGTTCAGTTCATGGTTTGTGGTGTACTGTCACAGACAAAAACCCATCAGTAAGAATTGAACCAGTTTGGGAAGTTCATGATGCAGTAGAATGCCCCCCTGGCACATTAGAGACACCAAACTCACAGTAGCTCTCCAGCTGACTCTCTTCTACTTGCCCTCCCTGTTTGGTGAGGATTGGATTTATGGAGTCTGTTATGCCCGCCCCCCCGAAGATGCTCCCAGGAACATGCTTTCTGAGGAAATGAGGTACATGTCCACAAGGTTCAGGAGTATATTAAATGCCCCCCCCCCAGCATGCTAGAGACACCAAACTTGCAGTGGATCTCTGGATGATTGTCCTCTACCTGTCCTCCAAGTTTTGTGAGATTTCAGGGTCTGCGTTACAGGCCCCCAAAGAAGGTGCCCCCTTACTCCATTGTTTCCAATGGAGAGGAAAACAAAAACAAAAAAAGCAAGGGCAGAAGCCCAGCAGACTAGTAGAAAATGAAGGGAAGGGGGCTTTTGCCAACCCAGCAGAACCAGGGCAATGTGCTCTGAAACACCTGAGACCCAAACCCAATGACATACGTAAATGTGGCAGCTCCAGGTTGACATGGTAGCTCAAAAGCCTTGAGAAAGTAGACGTGGTGGGTCAAAACCCCTGAAAAGGAAGTAGATGTGGTGGCTTGAAAGCCCTGAGAAGGAAGTAGATGTGGTGATGTATGTAGGTGTAGTTGCTCCAAGTCTTGAGTCCAACTCTGACAGTCAAAGACCAAAGCATGCAACGACATCTGTAGATGGGGCTCAAAAGCCCTGAGAAGGAGGTGGACATGGCAGCTTGAAGCCCTGAAAAGGAAGTAGACATAGTGGCTCAAAGCTCTGAGAAGGAAGGAGACATACTGGCTCAAAAGCCCTGAGTCCAACCCTGACATTCAAACACAAATCAGTGTGCAATGATGTGTGTTGACATGGTGGCTGGAAGCCCTGAGAAGGAAGTAGATGTGGTGGCTCAGAGCCCTGAGAAGGAAGTAGATGTGGTGGATCAAAGCCCCAAGAAGGAAGTAGACATGGTAGCTAGAAAGCCCTGAGTCCACCACTGACACCAAAGTATGCAATGACATATGTAGATGTATTGGCTCCAAGCCTTGAGTCCACCCCTGACACCCAAACACAAACCAGTGTACAATTATGCATGTTGACATGGTGGTTGGAAGCCCTGGGAAGGAAGTAGATGTGGTGGCTCAAGGCCCTGAGAAGGAAGTAGACCTGGTAGCTCAAATCCCTGAGAAAGAAGTAGACTTGGTGGCTGAAAGACCTGAGAAGGAAGTAGACATAATCAAGGCTCCCTCTAAGCTGTGGAGTCTTGTGAGCAAAAATTCTCCTTTGTGAGCTACTGGCATTCAAGTTGTGAGGGAGTGATTTGGCTAACTGCATAAAGTAATTTGCTCTGGAGCCATCCTTCCTGCATTAAGACAAAAATGTGTGAGCCAGAGGCTAAAAAACTGTGAGCTAGCTCACACTAACTCAGCTTAGAGGGAACATTGGGCATAATGGCTTGAAAGTCCTGAGTTTACCCCTGACACCCCAACCCCAAAGCATGCAATTAAACATGCAGCCAGTGCCCAAAAGAGAGATGGAAAGGTAGCACCCCCAGATTTTTGACAGGGGCACCCCAAAGTACTCCAAGGTAGCAGGGAGGGTATATTGGATGTGGACACCTGATATAATGAATGTGGGTACCTGGACTCTGCACCCGGATCTGGAGCGCTCCCATCTGCTCACAACCACCCCCCCCAATGGCTGAAACATGCAGCCAGTATCTGAAAGGGACAGAAAGGCAGGGACCCCCAAGTTTTGATAGGGGCTTCCCAAAGTACCCCCACAGCAGCGGAGAAAGTATAAGGGCACTCTGGGGAGGGTGTGAAAATGTTTCCAGAGGCTGGACTGGAAACAGGTCCCCATGATTTGAGCAGGTAGGACTAGGCACAATTGATTTATAGCACTGGGCTGGGAGGCACCAGAGGGGGGTATACCTGAGACAGAAGGAGCAGGAGGGAGTTGAGACTTGGAAGGGGAAGATGCTTCCTCCCAATCTCTGAACCACTGCTGTCAGAAGATTCTTCTCTGAAGAGCTCTAGCAACTGCTGGTGTCAGGACATTACTAATGTGTCTGTTTCCTCTTGGGAAAGCCCCAAGGACAGAGCAGGGGATGAAGGCTCTGATACCCTTGGTGATGCCCTGCTGGTGCTGGACTCTGCAGGAGGGGGCTGGGTTTCGTGCCCGGAAACAGGGGCCTCTGGTTCTCTGTTTGGGGGACAAGCACCCCTTCCATCCACTTTCACCCTCATGGTGTTCACTGAGCCCCTGTACTAGTGGTGAGTGTAGGAACAAGATGCCAATCCGAACCCTGATCTCAGAAAGCTCCCAAACCCTGACAGTAGACAGTAGATGAGATCACTACCAGGAGGGGAGGAGGAAAATAAAGGCACTCAGTAGCTAAGAACCTGTGCTTGGTATGAGCACAGGAACAAGATGCCAGTCTGGTCCCTGATACCAGAAACTTCCAACCCCCACAGCAGAAAGCAGAGCAGATCTCTAGCTGGAGAGGTGGGAAGGAGGGAAGGTACAATAGCTAAGCCCCTGTGCTGAAAGTCAGATCCCAGAATTCGCTGCATCCTAATCCCAAACCCCAGCAATAGAGAGCAGATCAAACAAACAGAAAGCAAAGCAAAGAATTAGCTCTGCTAACTCCATGGCTCTCTTTCACTTCACCAGCCAACAAAGGAGGAACAGGGAGGAAGTTCAACTCAATATATAGCCTTCTGAGTGTCAGACTTGGTCTCTAGTTTGCCATGATTTGCAAGGGGAGGGAAATTCCTGAGGGGGGGTATGAGTAACTGGGTGTGTGAACGGCTCTATCGTAGGCTGATGTAACTCTTCCTAAGATATCTCCCTTGTATAGGGACTATCTTGGAGCAAAACTGTGCCTGCTTCGCTATCATAGATAAAGAAACCATATATTCATAGGTGGGGGTGTAGACAGCATGAAAGCTAGGCGGGACGTTTGTGAAATGTGATTGGATATAATTGAAAGGGTCCTCATCTGAACTGTTTATATCTTTGGATGCTCCCACCAGAACCTCAGTTCTGACACCATACTGATCTAGCCTGGAACATCTTTATTTCTCAATAAACAAATCACTACCAGAGAGTGTTGTTGACAGTAATTTTGTTCAGGAGTCTGACACTGAGCCCATAGACCAGAATGGGAATTTTGTTATTGGCAGCCAGCAGTGCCTGTTAAGCTTTAGAGAACTCCTATTGGTGTTTCTTTCCCAGGCTGGAGACTTCCACCCTCACTGTTGCCTTGAATTTTTGTAATAGTTTAATTGATTGGTGCCAGTCTGTCTTGACTCATGAACCACCATGGACTGCGCTACAAATCCGTGAAAATTTGTGACAGTGGAGCCTCCATGGACATCGCTTCATGCACCATGGATCAGCCCAAATTTGTGATGAATTTTGGCCTGTGATCTGGTTCATGCCCATGCCTAGTGTTCACCAATACTCACCTTTAATTTCCTTTTTGTTTTCCCAGTATAAGGTTTGTTGCATTTACACTTGATTAAGTATACCACATAATCTGAATTGCATCTTGTGAAATGATTTCCATCTGGTATTTCCCATGTAACGATTATGCTTATTGTAAATTTACCAGTACTATGAAGACTTTATTAACCCACATGATAATAAGGAATATGCTTTAAGCCATTTGGACTTTCCCACACAATGCTGCTTGCTCAGATAGATTATTCTGGTTTGATTACAGTGACCCTCTGAAGACCTGGGAGGCAAGGGTTGCAGGTTGCTGTCCAATAAGGAAGGGTCAGCCAGAGTCAGTTTCTTAGTCCTTCTTCATCCATTGGAAGGATGAAGAGGAACTGAGTGTTAGCTGTACAGGGACAGATCGGTCTTATCTTGAGCCAAGCAATGTGGTCAAGCCGTTATAAAGATTGTAGAAGGGTGGCAGGCTAGCTTTGTTGCAACCTGCTCACCATTCACAAAGAGCACATAGGAAAGCATTCTCAGTGACAATTCCAGTCACAAAAGGTTGTATTGTAAATTGATGGTGCCATGCTACTTGTCAGACATTATATTAAAGACTGCCCATATTATCATTCTAGAACTATAACCAGGGACTTTGTACTTTCATCATATTTAGAGACATTCCATACATTTGTGTGATGGAGATGCATGTCATACTGTAGCAGAAGCACTCTACAGATGTTAAAGGTTCAATCCATACAAATATTTATCAATTGCCAATTTGTCTTTTATATAGCAAGATATCTTTGGTCATTTGTCCACTAAAGATTCTAGATTGATTACCTTCCTCAAATATGGAAATCTTGGTTATAATTGTCCTGCAAATGTGGATACACAAATGTAATTTAATATCTGAAGTAAAATGATTGAAGGGGAATTTTGGAATCACATTTATTAGTTGCTTCAAAAAAGTGCTACTGAATTTCTTTAAGAAGATTAATACTATGCTCATTAACTTTCTGGTCGTGATTCCAAAGGGCAGAAACCTTTCCTTATTCAGAATACCAAAAGTCAATTTTTCAGATAAAGACATTTAGAAACGCTCCATATATTTCCTGGGAGATACAAAGGTTCTTCAGGACACACCAGATTTTTTTTTTTTTTTTGGCAGCTTAATGTTTAACGTTACCCTCTGATTTTACAGCAGAAATCTTCCCTCTGCACCCCAGCTTCATGCATAGCAAAGACTGGGTTAATCAAATCCATCATAACAATGGGGGAAGTGGGGAAAGGGATATGCAATTCATAATGGATTAATTTGCTAACATAGATAACCACTACCCAATTTAACATCTCAATTAAGCAGCACCGTATGTGGCTGGAGCTTTTGGAGTTTTGGAATAAAGATGATGAGATCTGATTAACTTTAGCTTAGCTGCAATGCAAAGTTTTTATTAGATATCAGATTCAGAAGAGAAAATATCCTCAGTGGTGGCCATTTTATTAACAGGCAAATGATCAGTCTCCAACTCTGCCTTTGATTCCTGTTGCTACTCCCATTTTAGAAACTTTCAGTGGAAAATTTGGGTGTCTCAGAGGCTACTTAATAGGAAGGCCTTGTATTAAAGTACCATTCTAAAATGGAAAGCAAATGCATGTTTCTATGATGCACATACAGTTAAGGTCCTTTGTTTTGATAGAAATGTCAGTAAATGGTCAAACTTCAATTACTGTGTGTTTCTGTTGCCCCATGGGCTTAGATGCATGATTTACCAGTAATTTTATTGACAACTGTCTACTGAACAATGGCAGTTGAAAGGCAAGCCCATTAGAGTAATCCAGGTAAAACACTCTTTTCCTTCTTCTGAATGCATATTTGTAAAGAGATAAATGCTGATTCAGTGGTGGTGGTGGTAGAATGTTGGTCTCTTTTAATGTTTATGCAAAGCTCTAAAGCAAATTTATGCTTGGGACATTTCATTTTGAACAACAAGCTGATGACAGAAAGATGAAAATGTAGCTACAGTGTGGCTGAGTTCAGACTGGCAATTTGCCCCACTATAGGCACTTTTCAGCCGCATTTCCCAAGAGGATTAAAGGGGGTGTTCACACAGGCACATCTGCCTGGCGTTCCCCACCCATAGGCAACCCATGCTGTTCCACTTCGCTCCCGCGTTAAAAAGATACCTGACAAAAGTGGTAGCAAATCCCAGAGAGCGCCTTTGTCCCGCTTCATTCCACTTCCCAGAAGTGTGAACATGAAGCTGAAAAGCCAGGAGCAACCCGCTTCTATAGTGTGTGCTGGGTGTTTCTGCACATAAGGCAGCAGTGACTGGATTGGCTGTGCTCTGCTCTACTGCCCAATGCGGTGCCAGCACAACGGGTCCACCCCAAATTGGCTGAATGCGCTTATGTGCATGAGCACATATGCACCCATGCACCCATACACACATAGAGGAAAAAGCTGTTTACAGCTGCGCCTCTGAGCCAGCAGTCTGAACACTCCCACGTGCCTTCTCTGGGTATGCTCCCGCATCTGTCGGCCCCGTGTGACCGGGAAAACCCAGAACAGTTTATTCCAGGGCTTTTGTGCCACAACTGGCTCCTGCTGCAAACTGCCAGTCTGAACTCAAGCTGTGAAAGGCTCATATGAGACTGGAGGGGAAATGAGAAGAGCAGAAGTGATCCTACAATACTGCTAAAAACAGCTTCCAAAAATATGGCATTTCGTATAGTACAGGGTGACAAAAAGCTAATATAGGTTCATTATGTAGCCCAATCCACAAGCCATATGATTTGATGTACTAGGATTTCATTAAATGTGCAGCAAGGGTAAAGACTACATGCAGAAGGTAGTAGTAGTAGTAGTAGTAGTAGTAGTAGTTGAATGTTGTTGTTTTTTAAGAGAAGTATTGCAGAATTATCTCCCATGGTACTGATGTTCCTTTTTCCAGTGTATTATGGTCTGTGGACAAATTGATTTTGCAGTTTCTGTAGTACTTCTACCAGTATGTGGGGGGAAAAACTCAAATTAGCTCCCAGAAGTACAATCAGCCCTTCTGCAATAGACAAGCATATATTTGTGAGGGGGTTATTTGTTGTTGGCTCCTGTATGATATTATCCCTGTAGAGGAGGAACATTGGCATTGCCTCCCCCAGAGCAGGATTAGGAGTGTTTTATTTTCTTTGAAGTATCTGAAAAGATGAGTATATTTAGACCTTTGAAAAGAACAGGGGAAGTTGAGCCAGCATGGAACACATGAAAAGTAGCAGCTCCTTACACGATCTTCTGCTTGTTTGTAGGTTTTGTGCATGCATGAGGTGCTACAAGGTAGTAAGGGGTAGTATTTTTATTACATTTCATACCTCCAATCCCACTCTCTCTTTTCTGTGTATTTGTACTAGGGATGTGGGTTCAGATATATCAGGTTAGAATATATTTAACCCCCCCCCCTTGGTCTTTCCCAAATATATTTCCTTACTGTGAGTCTGTGTCTTCCTAGGTCTTGGTTTTGGCTTGCCACATTGGTTTAGTTTTTATTCTGTTCTTTGAAATTGGATTTGTTGGTCTTGCAACATTGTCTCCTGTGCTTAAATTGGTTTGTGTTGGGTTTGCAGTTTGCGGTGGATTCTTGGATTGTACATTGAGATGGATTCTCTGATTTTACATTTGGGCTTGCAACAGCATTCCTTATTTGGTTTGGCCAGTGGTTGCTTTGCTTGCTCTTGTGTCTTTGGCTATTCTTTTCTCTGGAGAAAGCATGGAGCTTCCCTCACCCCTAAACCACAGAAAATGGCCAGAAACGTCCTGTTCAGGAGCCCACGGAATTCTAGTGCCATTTGCTCAAAAAATAAGCTCCTCCAGCCTTTGGTAAGATTTCCCCATAGGGAAAAATGAAACCAAATAATATCAGAATCTTGAAGAAAAAAAAACCCTGCATCCAAATATCAAACTAGTATTTGGAACCCAGATAACTAGAAATACTGATATTTCTTGGTTCCCTGATATCTGGATCTGAAAAATACTGATCTTTTTTCAAGGTGTATATCCCTAATTAATACAAGGCTTCTCAAAGTAGGGCCAAAAGGGGCTGAGCTAATACATATGATGGGTAAACAATTTCAAACTTTAGGACCAAATGCATTTCGGCCCCTTTGGGCCTTCCTCAGTGGTCACTATTCTCTATATTGCACTGACACACATCCAAATACATGTATAAATTTTTTTAGTATACATATATATCTAACCAGATGTTGTTTCCTGAAATTATAAAAAGGAAAAAGTGAAAGGGGGGAACCTCATTATAATATACCAAATGTATATAAAATCATTAATAATGAAAAAAAAATTAAACTGAAATTACCTTGTATGTTTATAATTATGCTACTGGTATATATGTTGGGCCATAAATATAGCCATGCCAATTCTTTTTTTGGTATCTCAGTTTTTATTGGATATATCACATGTTCATACAATTTAAACAAATCACTACATATCCATTTTACTTACTCCCTCTCCCCCCAAACAAGGCTTCCCGCACTGCTCCAACCCCATTAATGTCTCTCTTATTCTATTACAATTACTTCTAAACTTATATTCTCTTACTAACGGTAACAATTCAGAAAACTAACTCCCTTTCATTTTCTTCTTAATAACTATCAAAACAAATCAAACCACGTTTAATATCCCAATTTTTCAACAGATATTCTCGAAAGTCTTTCCAGTCTTCAAAAAAAGTTTCATCTTCTTCGTTGTTTAACTTTCTTGTTAGTTTGTCCATTTCTGCCATAAACAACGTCTTTTTAATCCATTCCCATGTTTCAGGTACTTTATCTTGTTTCCAACATTGAGCAAAAGTCAGTCTAGCTGCTGTAATCAAGTACCATAATAGTGTTCTCTTGGCTACATTTATTTCTTCCATTTTAAGACCTAGCAATAACATCTGTGGGTCTTTCTTAAAAGTACATTTCAAAATTTTTTGTATCTCATTGTGGATCTTAGTCCAATAACATACTGCTTTATCGCATGTCCACCACATATGGTAAAAAGACCCTTCATGTTTCTTACATTTCCAACATTTGTTAGACATACTTTCATTTATAATAGCAATTTTTTTAGGCGTCATATACCATCTATACATCATTTTATAGCAATTCTCTTTAACATTTACACAAGTTGAAATTTTCATTGACCTTTTCCACAAATATTCCCAAGATGTCATTAATATCTCATTATTAACATTTACCGCCCATTTTATCATTTGCTCTTTTACAATTTCATCCTCAGTATACCATTTCAATAAAACCTTGTACAGTTTAGAAATCATTTTTTTCCCCTTTTCAAGCCATACAGTTTCAATTTCCATATTATTTTCTCTAAAACCATGTTCTCTTTTATCGGTCTTAAATAAGTCATAGATCTGTCTATACTTCAACCAATCATATTCAAATTCCACATCAAATCTATCTTTTAACACAAAATTTTTCCCTTCTAATTTTAAAAGACTTTTATAAGGTAGCCAATCTAACCCTTGATTTCTTGAATATGGATTAATCACTTCTGCTGGTACTATCCAAAGTGGTCTTTCTTCTGAGAAGAATTTTCTATATCTCATCCAAGTCTCGAACAGTGATTGTCTTATAAAGTGGTGTTTGAAGAATTTGTCCATTTTTACTTTTCCATACCATAAGTATGCGTGCCATCCAAACTTGTTGTCATGCCCTTCTAAAGCCAATAACTTCTTATCCTCAAGGTTAATCCACTGTTCCAACCATGTTAAACAGACAGCATCATAATACAGTCTTAAGTTTGGTAATTGTAGACCTCCTCTTTCTTTTGTATCACATAAAATTTTCATTTTAATCCTTGGTTTTCTTCCTGCCCATACAAATTTAGATAATTCTTTCTGCCACGTATCCAATACTTTCCTTTGTTTTAATATTGGAATAGTCTGAAATAAGAACATCAAACGCGGTAAGACATTCATTTTTACAGTTGCGATTCTTCCCAATAGTGATAAATTCAACGTGTCCCATTTCTTCATGTCCTGCTGAATCTTGTACCACACCTTTTCATAATTATTTTTGAACAGATCAATATTTTTCATGGTTAATTCAATTCCTAAATATTTAGTCTTTGTAACTACTTCACATTGAATTTTCTCTTGTAGTTCTGTTTGCCTTTGCTTCGTCATATTTTTGCACATCACCTTGGTTTTACTTTTATTAACATAGAATCCCGCAACTGAACCAAATTCTTCAATTTTGTCCATCAATTGTGGTATTTTCTCAATTGGATCCTGGATCATAAACATTACGTCGTCTGCAAATGCCCTGTATTTGTATGTAAAACCTTTCACTGTAAGTCCTTCAATACTGTTATCTTTTCTTATCGCTGTCAATAATATTTCCAATATCCAAATAAACAACAACGGGGATAGCGGGCAGCCTTGACGTGTTCCCTTTTGGACTTGGAAGAAATCCGTTCTTTCTTTATTTATATTCAAAGTCGCTTTTTGTTCTGAATAAATTGCCACAATCATGTTTAAAAAAGACTGTCCTATATCCATTTTTTCAATAACTTGCAGCATAAATTCCCAGTTTAAATTATCAAAAGCTTTTTCCGCATCAAGGAAGAGGAATCCAACTTCTTTTTCTGGATGTTTGTCATAGTATTCAATTGCATCAATCACCACTCTTAAATTGTCTCTGATTTGTCTATTTGGTAGAAAACCAGCTTGTTCTTCCGCTATAGTATCTTTCAGGTGTTTTTTCAGTCTTTCCGAAATTATTTTTGCAAATAATTTATAATCATTGTTTAATAGCGATATTGGTCTATAATTCTTGACATGAGTTAAATCCAAACCTTCTTTGGGTATCAATGAAATATTTGCTTCTTTCCATGAATCTGGGATCCGTTTAGTCTTTCTTATCTCATTCGACAGAAGTACTAAGATAGGGGTTAGCTCCTCTTTAAATTTCTTGTAGAACTTTGCAGTGAAGCCATCTGGACCTGGAGCTTTCCCCAACTTTGCATCTTCTATCGCCATTTTGACTTCTTCCTTCGTTACTAAACCATTTAATAACTCTTTAATTTGTTTTCCCAGCTCTGGAACTTCGATAGTCTCCAAATATTTCTTAATTTTCTGTTGATCAATTCCTTTCTTTTTAAACAGTTTGGCGTAGTATTTAAAAAAGACTCTTTTTATGCCATTCAAATTCATAACATCCTTTCCATCTTCAGTGATCTTATTTATAAAATTCCTTTCTTTTTTATTTTTCAGTTGCCACAATAAAAATTTTCCTGGTTTATTTGCACCCTCAAATGCTTTTTGCTGTAGTTTCTTCAGGTTCCAGTATAATTCTCTGTTAAGTAGAACATTCAATTGATCCTGTAGAAAGTGGATCTCTTTAATAATCTTTTTCTTCCCTGGTCTTTTCTTTAGCTCCTTTTCCTTTTGCCAAATTTTTTCATGAAGGTCCTTTTGTTGTTGCATCCTTTGTTTTTTATCTTTAGAGTTCAGAGAGATAAGCAAGCCTCTCATTACTGCTTTGTATGTGTCCCATACAACTTGTATGTCCGTACCTTTGTTTAGATTCAGTTCAAAGAAACTTTTTGTCTCTTTTTTCAAAGTTTCATTAATTAATTTTTGATCCAATAAGTCCTCATTAATTCTCCAATATAATTGTTTAGGCTTTTCTTTAGATATCCAAAGTAAGGGGTTGTGGTCTGAATTAGTTTTCGGTAAAATTTGTATTTTGTAGGTTTTTTGCGCCATCTCCTCTGACATCCAAATCATATCAATTCTGGAAAAGGAGTTATGTCTGTTAGAATAAAACGTATAATCCTTTGTCTTGGGATTCCACTTCCTCCAAACATCTTCTAGTTTCTCTTGCTTCATTAGCTGAAAAAATTTTTTTGGCAACTTTCCAACCGTCTCTCCAGTTGCTTTGGATTTTCTGTCCAATACATTATTCACTGTACCATTAAAGTCTCCTGCAAGAACTATTTGATCATAATTTAAACAGTCCAACTCTTTAGTCAAATCTTTAAAAAAATCTCTTTCGCACCATTGGGTGCATATATATTTATAAGCAATGTCTTTTTTCTATTCATCGTTATTTCCACGCCAACATATCTTCCTTCTTTGTCTGAGAAGATTTGTTTAGGTTCCAATTCTTTTGCAATGTATATCACTGTTCCTTTTTTCTTATTAATTGCTGAGGAATGAAATTCTTCTCCCAATTTTTTATTAATCAAATATTTATTATCTTGTTTTCTGATATGTGTTTCTTGTAGACAAATTATGTTGCATTTTTGTTTCTCTAGCCAATGACTCACTAATCTTCTTTTGTTTGGTGAATTTAGTCCATTTACATTCCAAGATAAAAATTTGTAATCCATAGTTGTTTTGAATTAAATGTCTTTAAAGTCATCAAAGTTGTTCTCTTTGAATCTGTATATATCTCCT
This sequence comes from Gekko gecko, assembly GCA_029375565.1. Taxonomy (NCBI): domain Eukaryota; kingdom Metazoa; phylum Chordata; class Lepidosauria; order Squamata; family Gekkonidae; genus Gekko; species Gekko gecko. Next base: position 117,095,729 of record JAPDNY010000007.1, read on the forward strand.
TCCGTTTTGAGGGTAAATCTCACCGAATTGTAAACAAATGATAATCCATATGGAATCTCCCATCTGAACCTGATGCTCATTTCTTTTAGTCTGTCTGTTAATTTCTTGAATTTCTTTCTGTCTTGTAAGATCGATCTCGGAATTTCTCTCAGAATTATTATTTTTTTCCCATTAATTTCCAACGGTTGTGTAAATTGCTTCTTGAAAAAGTCTTCCTTCATTTTTGTAGTCACAAATTGTACAATCACATCTCTGGGTAATTGCTTTCTCTTGGCATAAGCTGAATTTACTCTATAAATCAGGTCAAAGTCTGGATCCAAGTCTCCAACATCTTCCCCTATGTAAGTTGTCAATGTATTAATTACAAGGGCCCGTAAGTCCTGATCTTCCTCCTCTTCTATTCCTCTCAGTCTCAAATGATTCTGAGTAGCCCTATATTCCATCATGGACTCCAGTCTTGTGTTTTCTGACAAGGTTCTTTTGACTTTCTGTTCCATTTCTTCTGATTTTGTCACCAGACTTTTAACCTCTTTTTTAACATCTTCCGTATCTTTTTTTATCCCTGCCACTTCTGTCAGTACCAGTTCCTTTAATTCTTCCATATTTTTTTTCTGTACTTGGACTTGTACTTGTTCTATTTGCTCCAATTGTAATTGCAGTTGTTGTTGCAGTTGTTGTTGTAGCTGTGATTCCATTTGCTTTCCCAAACTCTGCTCCACTTCAGTCATCCGTTTTTCCATCGCTTCCATAGCGGCCTGCCACTCTTTTTTTTCCTTTGCAGTCATTCTTGGGCTGGGTGATGAGGCAGCTCTTGGTCTTGACCTCAAATCCGTCTTGAAAACGACTTCCGGGCTAATCAATCTTTATATTAGCAATCTTCAAGCCAAATCGCCACCTTTGTAACTTCTTCCAATGTTTTCTCGGCTTAAAAATAACTTTTTAAAATTTAGTCCTCCACAAAATGTCGGGCGCAATTTCTCTATGGTTTTCTGGCTAGAGTAGGCTCTTTCCGAACTTCCTGTTTGTCTGTCCGTCACTGTAATCCAACTTCCGGTGATGATGGTGTCACACACTAAATCAACCGTCTACTTCCGGTACAGCGACTTCGAAAAACATCCACTCTAGTCTGCTTCCTGTATCATAGAGTCACAGTCAGTTTCGTTTCTGCTACGCAAAGTTTAGACTTAGCTGACCACAGGAATGCAAAACAAAGTCAATTTTCGGCCATTTTCTCTAGAGGAAAGCTTTCTTTTAACTTTTAAATCAAGCGGAATAGTTCATTAAAGGTTACTACGCTTATCCGTATGTTTCGATTTCGCGTTCTTCTTTAAACCGGTAAGCAATTGTTCTTTTGTTACCTTACTTGTAATCTCGGGGTTTCGCAGTGCTTCTTCTGTAATCGATGTTAATCTTGATGTTAAAGAGGTCGGTAGATGATGAATTTATGCTGAATTCTCAGCCCAGCTGGTATCTGTAGTGCTGATTAGCAACTGCCCTCTCCACGGAAGGAGATCAAGGTGTAAACAAGCTTCCTTCGAAGCTTATCCACACCGATCTCAACTCCCCCTCAGGCTTCGCTGCTTGCTTGCCACCCCCCCGTCTGGGGAGTGCTGCGCTGGGCCAGGTAGAGCCCAGACTGTCGTCAGATATTGCTGTACACCCTGCACAAATCGCAAAGTGTGTCAATTCGCCATTTTAACTCCGACCGGAAGCCAGCCATGCCAATTCTTCAAATTATTCTGAATAAATAAAAAAGAGTACAATTATAGAAATTTCAGTTTAATTTTTTTTCATTATTGGTCCTAAAGTTTGAAATTGTTTATCCGTCGTATGTATTTGTACTTAAAAAGTTTTTATAAGTCTGATATTTAGAGTCTTTCTTTTAATCAAAATATGTTTTAACATGTGTACACCTTAATAAATATTTGTACTTTTATAATATACAGTGTTAGCTCAGCCCCTTTTGGCTCGCAGTTATATCTTGGTATGAGTACCCCCCCAAGGGGGGGGGACCTCAAACTAGAGACCTCAAAGTTTTATTGCCGTAGGGACCTCAAAGTTTTATTGGACAGTTTTATTGCAAAGGAACTTCAAAAACAGACAGGAACAGGAGACTGCTGAATTACAAGTTATTACAACACTAAGAACAATGGAACCCCTAGGATTTAACAGATATACCAGCTTTACATCTCACTATACATACTAAGTCACTCAGTTCTCACTTATACCCAGAAATCAAACTTTTTTGGTCTTAAAGGTGTCACTGGACTCAAACAAGCTGACCCAGCCGAGCTCTAAGAAGGAGCAAGGTGATTGAGCTGCCAGAGGGGTGAGTGGTATTTTTATTTATTTACTTTCAGCTGAGGTGCTTTAGCTGAGAAGGTACTGTGTGGGGGACTGTATTTGGGAGTGTGTGGGTGAGTTGTAACAGACTCTTGGCTGCTGGAGTTAGAGTGTGAAAGGGTCATTGTTTGCCTGTAATTAAGTGCCTGGGTGAAACTGAATAGCAGACTCCTGGCTGCTGGAGTTAGGGTGTGAAAGGGTCATTGTTTGCTTGTCATTAAGTGCCTGGGTGAAACTGAATAGCAGACTCCTGGCTGCTGGAGTTAGGGTGTGAAAGGGTCATTGTTTGCCTGTCATTAAGTGCCTTTGAGTAGCTGCTGGCCACACCATCTCCTGGGGGACACTTCTATTTAAGACAGGAAGCTTGCAAGAGGCACAAGCCTCTGGCACAAGCCGAAGGGTGAGGCTCTTGGCCTGTGGCTCTTGGCCTAGGGACTCTCAGCCTAGAGGCTCTGTAAGAAGCCCAGGAACAGCCAGAAAGCCAGGGACCTTGGCTCCTTGGGTTCCCAGTAAGGTAAGTAGACTTCTACAACAGTAACCATATAAATACAAAGGGTTTTAAAAGGGGGGTTATAGAAAAGTATTTGTTTAAAGACAATTATGAAGCCAGAATGCCAGCAGGGGGTTGGGGGCTATCCAGTGTTTTGCATGGATTGTCACATGTATGACTATCTGTCCACTGTCTTGGGTGTGTGCTCGGTGCAAGGAGCTCCTGGTTCTCAGGGAGCGAGTTTGCTCCCTTGAGGCCAAGGTGGCTGACCTGGAGAAGCAGAGACAGTCAGTTAGGTGCACGGAGAAGACTCTCGGGGACTTGTTAGATATGTCCCACTCTGGATCTGGCAGCCCAGCTGCTGCCAGGGAGCATGAGGGTCAAGGGGAAACGGGGCACCATGCTGAGGATAAGGGAAATGTGCCCTCAGAAGGGACCTCTTCTTCAGCTGGTGAACGGGTATCCTTTCGTCCCAAGGAACCATCCCTGGGAAGGGTGGGAGGGAGGCTCTTGGTAGTTGGTGATTCAATCCTTAGGCAGGTAAACAGCTGGGTGGCGAACCCACGTACTGACCGTATGGTGACTTGCCTGCCTGGTACGAAGGTAGCGGATATTACGCGTGTTTTAGATAGGCTGGTAGATAGTGCTGGGGAGGAGCCAGTGGTCGTGGTGCATGTCGGCACCAACGATGTGGGGAAATGCAGTCATGAGGTCCTGGAGGAGAAATTTAGGCTGCTGGGCAGGAATCTCAAGGCCAGGACCTCCAAGGTAGCCTTCTCAGAAGTGCTACCTGTTCCACGCGCAGGGCCAGAGAGACAGGCACAGATCAGGAGTCTCAATTCGTGGATGATACGGTGGTTTAGGGGGGAAGGGTTCAAGTTTGTTAGGGACTGGGATGCTTTTTGGGACAAGAGGGAGCTGTACAAAAGGGACGGTCTCCACTTGTCCCAAGAAGGAACCAGGCTGCTGGTGCTCAAAATCAAAAAGGTGGCAGAGCAGTTTTTAAACTGAATAATGGGGGAAAGCCGACAGGAGATGAAAAGTCTCTGGTTCGGGATGGCTCATCTCAAAGAGATGAAGGGGTAGCTATTACTTTTGTACAAGGAAATGGATTACAATTGTCCACTGAGACTGTGGCTAATGATAGGAACTGCCTGGCAAGGTCTCGAGGCAGCAAGAGGAAGGCTGTGGGCTTAACAAACGTGAGAAACTATAAGTGTTTATATACAAATGCTAGAAGTCTCCGAGGTAAAATCGGGGAGTTGGAATGCTTGGTGTTGGGGGGGGATTAGACATTGTGGGTATTTCAGAAACTTGGTGGGATGAGGAAAATCAGTGGGATATGGTGATTCCTGGTTATAAATTATATCGGAAGGATAGGGGGGAAGGGTCGGAGGTGGGGTGGCTCTGTATCTTACCGTCCAGTAAGATTGAGAGGGTAAGAGAATTGGATTCGCTTCTGGAAATGCTATGCGTTGAAATAGTGGGTCTAAAAGGAAGCTTAACAGTGGGAGTTTGTTATCGCCCACCAGATCAAAAGATAGAGGAGGATTATAAAATGATGAATGAATTAAAGATAGCGGGTAGACGAAATAACTGGGTCATAATAGGTGACTTTAACTACCCACACATTGATTGGGTCAATATGAGTTCTAGTCGGAAAAAAGAGATTGAGTTTTTAGACACTCTCAATGACTGTGCTATGGAACAGATGGTCACAGATTCTACTAGGAGAGAGGTGATCCTGGCTTTGGTCCTAAGTAACACCCAAGTCCTGGTGAGAGATGTAAAAGTGATTGCACCACTTGGGAACAGTGACCATAATGTCATTGAGTTTAACATTTGTACAGATAGGGAGGTGCCCAAAAAGACTGACGCAACCACTTTTAACTTTAAAAGGGGTAACTTCTCTGGTATGAGGGACATGTGAGGAAGAAATTGAAAGGAAGAGTGGAGAAGGTTAAAACCATTGGGGAAGCTTGGAGACTATTTAAAAATACAGTCCTAGAAGCTCAGAAAAAATATATACCACAGGTTAGGAAAGTTACAAATAGGTATAGAAAAAAGCCTGCATGGTTAACAAATAAAGTAATGGAAGCTGTAAAAGGTAAGAAGGATTCCTTTAAGCGGTGGAAAGCTAGTCTTAGTGAGGTTGATAAAAGGGAACACAGGCTGTGGCAAATAAAATGTAAGTCTGTGATCAGGCAAGCAAAAAGGGAATATGAGGAGCATATTGCAAGAAACATAAAGGCTAACAATAAAACTTTCTTCAAATACATTAGAAGTAGGAAGCCAGCCAGGGAGGCAGTGGGGCCCTTGGATGACCAAGGGGTAAAAGGAGTAGTGAAGGATGATAGGGAAATGGCTGAGAAGCTGAATGCATTTTTTGCCTCTGTCTTCACTGTGGAAGAGGAGAAGTGCTTGCCCACTCCAGAAGCACCGATTTTGTGAGGGGGTTTGAAAGACCTGAATCAGATTGCGGTGACAAGAGAGGAAGTCCTCCAACTGATGGACAATTTAAAAACTACTAAATCACTAGGCCCAGATGGCATTCATCCGAGAGTTCTGAAAGAACTCAAATGTGAACTTGTAGATCTCCTGAGAAAAATATGTAATCTTTCTTTAAAATCTGCCTCCATTCCTGAGGACTGGAAGGTAGCTAATGTCACGCCCATCTTTAAAAAGGGCTCCAGGGGAGATCCCGGAAATTACAGGCCAGTCAGTCTGACATCGATACCGGGTAAGTTGGTGGAAACTGTTATTAAGGAAAGAATTAGTAGGCACATTGATGAACAAAAACTATCGAGGCAGACTCAGCATGGGTTCTGTAAGGGAAGATCTTGTCTCACTAACCTGTTAGTGTTTTTTGAGGGAGTGAACAAACATGTGGACAAGGGGGGCCCAATAGATATTATTTACCTTGACTTCCAGAAAGCTTTTGATACAGTTCCTCATCAAAGGCTCCTAAGTAAGCTCAATAGTCATGGGATAAAAGGACAAGTCCTCTTGTGGATCAAAAACTGGCTTATAAATAGAAAACAGAAAGTGAGTATAAATGGGAAACTTTCTCAGTGGAGGGTGGTAAGCAGTGGGGTACCACAGGGATCAGTACTTGGTCCGATGCTTTTTAACCTGTTTATTAATGATTTGAAATTGGGAGTAAGCAGTGAAGTGGCTAAATTTGCAGATGACACGAAGTTGTTCAGGGTGGTGAAAACCAGGGAGGATTGTGAGGCACTCCGAAGGGATCTGTCGAGGATGGGTGAGTGGGCGTCAGCGTGGCAAATGGGGTTCAATGTGGCCAAGTGCAAAGTGATGCACATTGGATCCAAAAATCCTAAATATAAATACACATTGATGGGGTCTGAACTGGCAGAGACGGACCAAGAGAGAGATCTTGGAGTCGTAGTGGGTAACTCAATGAAAATGTCTAGACAGTGTATAGCTGCAATAAAGAAGGCCAGCGCTATGCTGGGGATTATTAGGAAGGGAATTGAAAACAAATCAGCCAGTATCATCATGCCCCTGTATAAATCATTGGTGCGACCTCATTTGGAATACTGTGTACAGTTCTGGTCACCACATCTCAAAAAGGATATTATAGCATTGGAAAAAGTGTAGAGAAGGGCAACTAGAATGATAAAAGGGTTGGAACACCTTCCCTATGAAGAAAGGTTAAAATGCTTGGGGCTCTTCAGCTTGGAGAAACGACGGCTTAGGGGTGACATGATCGAGGTTTATAAGATTATGAATGGGATTGAGCAGGTTGAGAAAGAAGTACTTTTCTCCCTTTCTCACAATACAAGAACTCGTGGGCACTCCATGAAATTGCTGAGCAGTCGGGTTAGAACAGATAAAAGGAAGTACTTTTTCACCCAAAGAGTGATTAACATATGGAATTCACTGCCACAGGAGGTGGTGGCAGCTACAAGCATGGACAGTTTCAAGAGGGAATTAGATAAACATATGGAGCAGAAGTCCATCAGTGGCTATTAGCCACAGGGTATAGATGGGAATTCTAAGTTTGGGGCAGGTGATGTACTCTATTCTTGGTGCTGGAGGGGGCAGCAGTGGGAGGGATTCTAGTGTCGTGGCCCCACTGGTGGACCTCCTGATGGCACCTGGTATATTTTGGCCGCTGTGTGACAGAGTGTTGGACTAGATGGGCCATTGGCCTGATTCAACATTGGCTTCTCTTATGTTCTCTTATGTTCTTATGTTAACTTAGTCCTCACATCTGTTGTTAAATCCTTTATTATCAGTATACCAATTTACTGCTATTTACATGTCTTACCTAATGTGACATTCCAATCTTAGCTGTATTTATTGCTCAGTTACTTAGGCATCTTGACTCTAATTAGCACTTCCTGACAACTAACCCCCACTTATTTGAAGAAATCTGTTCCTATGAATCTGAAGGAGTATACATACCAAGAAAATGATACCACAAGGTCATGGAAGCTAATCATGGCTGTCTGCTAAAGACCCTCCTCTCCATCATTTCAAGCAGATTGGTTCAAGGGGTTCAATTCTATGGGCCTCAGAACAATTTGCCCTCCCCCATTCTACTTGTCTCCATCGTTTCCTAAGGGGGGAGGAATTCTATGCTTTTGCCAGGTCAAAGAAGCCACTAGCCAAACACACAAGACTAACCACTGGCCAAAAGCCTCCAATTGCAAAAAAACCCAGCAAGCTCAACAAAACCAAAGTCAAGCCAGAGAACCCCAGCAGAATGATGGCCAATATAGCAAAGCCAAACACAGCCAATGTAAAAACAGAGAATCCAATCCAAACCAACTTAAGCAAGGGACACTAATAAGACAACCAGTGACAAACCAGAGAATCCAATGAAATCAGCATGTTAGTACCAAGACCTGGCAAGAAAATTGACACTCTGTAAAACTGAAGAAAAGCAATTAAAATTCTAGTCCTAAATATTTCTATATATTCCCGAATATTTCCATATATCCCTGAATGTTTCTAGAATTTTCAAAAGTCATTTACTGGTATCCCCAAAAATCCAGAATATCACCCAGACACCTGAATATATGAATACACAAACACACACACCAATACAATATTTTCCAGACATTTATCCAAGCACACATCTTTAACAGTGACTTGACTTAGAAATTCTAGGACTGATTGGGAAAGAAAGGAGGCTAAGATATGGCTTTGTTTAAATTCCTTTATGAGATGGCCTAGAGGGAGGCAGAACAAATGAAGAAACAGAAATCTGGCAATTTTAAGATTAGTCTGCTTACTTCTCAATCTACCATCAAAGAGGGATTAGGAAGAGAGGATTGCATTTATCACTTGTTTTATTTCCCATTTACTCTGTGGTTGTTAGACAGTTTTTGCTGAAATATATTTAATTTTGGAGACATGGCATTTTCTCTCCATCCAAATAAAAAGTCTCACTTGGTCCCAAAGTACAAAGATAATTTGGAGAAACTCCTGCCTGGAACTGCATGATCTTATCAAGCAAGATTGCCAAGATTTCTCTACATCCAGGGCAATTTGGGGTAGATGGCCAGTCTGGTGTTCTGCATACATAAAGGTCTTGTGCCTTTGGGAGAACTAAAGTAATACTACCTTTAACACAGGATATTTGAACTGTCTCAATAATTCTCACACCAGGTATTATTCTCATGGTGCTAATGGTGAATGGACTTGTGGTCACTTATTAAAGGGTACAAATAAATATATTTATATGATACTAGGAATAAGGCCCGTTGTGGAAATAAATACAACAAGCTCTAGAAAGAGGCTCTGGGAGAGTGCCAAGACCTTGGACACTCAGCGTCAATGTGCTGTGGTGACCGCAGCAGGGTATAATGACACAGAGTCCACCATTTTCTCCAGAGGAACTGATCTCTGCTACCTGAAGAGCAGTTGTAATTTTCAGTGATCTCCAGCCCTCACTTGGAGATTGGCAACAATTGTTACCCAGGAGGAAATGGAGGGTGGAATCTATGGCATTGTACCTGTCTGAGGTCCAACCCCTCCTCAAACCTCACCCTCTCCAGGCTCCATCCCCCAGATCTCCATGAATTCCCCAACCTGGAGTTGGCAACCCTATCTCCTTCCCAGCCAAGCATCAACCTGCCATTATCTGCCCCTCTGACTTCAGCTTTGCATCTCCCCCCCCCCCCGGAGATCAGTTGTAATTCTGAGTGATTTCCACCACTCTCCTGAGATTGGAAACAATGGTTCCCCAGAAGGGAATGGCTGGTTGGGAGGGTGGAGTCTATGGCATTGTACTTGTCTGAGGTCCCAGCCCTCCTCAAACCTCCCCCTCTCCAGGTTCCATCCCTCAAATCTCCAGGAATTTCCCTATTTCCTTCCCAGCCAATCATCAACCTACCTTTATTCCCCCCTTTCTCTTCAGCTTTCCATTTCCCCACACACACACACCTGCAGCCTCTCCCATGCTCTGAAACCCTGACTGCCAGAGTCCACCATTTTCCATGCTCTGAAGCCCTGACTGCCACAGAGTCCACCATTTTCTCCAGGGGAACCGATCTCTGCCATCTGGAGAGCAGTTGTAATTTTGAGTGATCTCCAGCCCTCACCTGGTGATTGGCAACAATGGTTTCCCAGGAGGAAAAGTAGTCTTTCTCTCCAATGGGGACCAAAGCAGCTTACATCATTCTCCTCTTCCCCTTTTGATTTGCACAACAATCCTGTGAGGTAGGTTAGGCTGAAAGTCTGTGTCCGGTCCAAAATCACCCACTCAACTTCTACAGAAAGAACTTGGATCTAGCAGAACCTGCTCTGAAGCACTGACTGCTACACCTAGGGCAGCCAACCTCCAGGTGGAGCCTGAAGATCACCAGGTATTGCAACTGAACTCCAGGCAACAGATCTCCCCCCCCCAAGAAAATAACTGCTTTAGAAGGTGGGCTGTATGGTATTCTGTTCAGCTGAGGGTTTCCTTCCTTTGTCTTTGTCTGAACCAAGCTTGGCGAAACGGGCTCCAGTTTACCACTTAGCTGTTTGCCTCCCACTCTCAGCCCGTGCATGTATCTCACTCCTTAAATTTGCTGCCACAACTCACTTAATCCCTTTTTAGAGGGTCAGTGAGACCCCTCTGGCCAAATCTCCCTATTTGGAGATGGAATCCCCAATTTTGGGGGGATCCCTGGCAAGTTGGCAACCCAAGGGTTTGGCCTTTCCTTGCCTCCTTGGGTTACCCCCTCCCTTTGTTGTTGTGCAGAATAGGGGAGATTATGTGGTCAGAGCACAACACAGATTATTAGCCCAAATAAATGAATTTATCTATTTACACAGTTATGGGGCGCACACACACTGTAGGAGTAAGCACACACTATGAACCAACAGGGCATAAATCCACAGGGGTTAAATGCCATCCTCTTTCCCTACACACTGGCCTCTGGCTCTCTGCTCTAGCCTCTCTCTCTCTGGCTCAAGAGAGCAGGGAAACTTCAGTTCATTCCTCAGTCCAGCTGACTATTGAGTGGCTGAATTTCTGTTGCCTCCCAGGGTTCACCCATGTCTCTGGCTTGTGGTCTGGACAGTTCGGTCAGCACAGCAAGAAGGAGCCTTTCCTAACCTCCTGTAGGATGAAGACGGCCTCCTCCCTGGATGGGCTGCAGTCTATATTGATGCTGCCCCGCATGTTGGGACAGTCCCTGTTTTCCTGCCCTTTTCTGCCTTGGGGCAGTTGGGAACTGTAGTCCAGCAGATGAGGAAGCTCCTTTCAACCCAATGAGTGATACCCCTACATGCCCCTCTCTGGAACTACAGTTCAATTGAACCTTATGGCAGAACATTTTAAACAAACAACCACAGACAGCAGCCATCCTACAAACACAGGTAACTGCCATTTCGTTACACCTACCAACAGCCACTGAGGGAAAAATTACTCCCACACAGGACACAAGCAGTAGAAGTCTCTGCATCAAGAGACAAAGCCATTTGCCAGGAATTCTGACAGGGCAGAGTGGCTGAAGAGGGAGTGGGCAGGGAAGAGGAACAGACCCAGCACCTGACCAATGGCATGCGAGTACTCTTGAGTGGTGGCTGATGGGCCAATGGCTGAGGGAGGGCATTGCAAAGCCAATGGGATCGCATGGAATGTTGCCACTTTAAAACAGCATTATTATTAGAGAGACTGATATTCACTCTCTGACCCATTTAGGTTTATAGGGTGGCTTACAATACATTATCAGTATCATTGAAAAACAATCACAAGCTTAAAGAAATCAATCCAGCCTGTTTTCCATAGCTGCCAACTAGGTCGCCAGAATGACTATATACAGGGCACAAAAGCCTTCCCCTGTTGTTGCTTCACCCTAGCAGCAACTGGGGTTCATAGGTACATTGTGTCTGAATATGAAGGTTCCAATTAGCCATTGGGGCTAATAACCATGGGTGATATCACAATAGTAAGCAAACAGCCAATAATTGGGGGGGGGTGAGCAGTTCATAAGATCTGAACTCGGAACTAGTGTCTCAGAACTATTGAGCATATAGAATTCTGAGAAACAATGTAACCCATCAAAGTAAGTATACATTTTTTGAGAAAAACAACATGGCTTTGTGGAAATCAATTTTATTGGGATATTTGGTTAATATAGCAGAGTTTTCCCTGTCATAGAAGCATGATACTGAGTTCAGTAAATAAATCTCCCAAGAAGCATATTGCAAAAAAAAAAAAAAAAGGTAAACTTTTATTCAAGTAGATCCAGTTCACATTCAGGTTGCAGTCAAAAGAGGAGAAAGAAGCCTAATCTAAAGAGTACTTTCCCTATCACAAATGCCAGCTAATCTGGCACCACTAATCTGGTATGAGGGCACTGTATCTACAGGAGAGACCTCCAGTGACATGTGTCTTCATGAAAGGCCATGTAGAGAGAGAAGACAAAGAAAGAGGAGGGGTCAGAGGGCAGCTCCCGGGTAAAGACGAAGAGAGGCATCCCATTCAGAAAGATAACACCTATTTATCTTGAGAGTGATGTAGCACTCCCCAATGTCTAGGCATGCTGAGTTGCTCACTCCAACAAATATGTGATACACTGTGACACACATAGGGTTGCCAGGTTCTTACCTCATGCTGGCAGGGGGTGAGAGGGAGCTTTCCAGGAGAGGTAGGCAGGGCAATGTCACCATGCATGACATCCCCAACATAATGATGTCATGCAGAAGTGACGTCATCACACCAGGGATGTTGCATGGTGATGCTCTGGTTTTTGGGCAAACTGTATGATAAAACTGGGCTCAAACCATAGAGTTTTCCCCTAAAACCAGAGTGTCACCACATGACGTCCCCAGCATGATGATGTCACTTTTGTGTGACATCATCAAGTCGGGGGCATCGCATGGGGTCATGGCTATTGGGGGTGGCGGTGGGCAGGATCCCACAAAATTAGGGGATCCCCCACTCCCCCTGAGGACTGGCAGGGCCTAGACACTGGCCAGATTCTTGTCTGGGTTCACTGCACTTTCTCTGAAAGTTCAATACTCTGCCACAGGCAACACAGCATTTTCCTAGCACTGACCTCTTCAAAACATCATCTGTTTCTATTTTTTTCCTGATTTGTGCCTAGTTCTTGACTTTTTAAATGTAACTCCTTAATATATTCTAATCACAGTCCTTTTTATGCAGTTGAATGCATTTGATCTTCAACAAATTTCTCAGTCTACCTTTGATTAAGAGAAAAAAAACCCTAGGTGTCTTTGAAGACATTGTTCTGCTCTGGTGTGAAGTTAATGGATTTATTAAAAATAAGAGTTTCATCACTTAATGTTACATATCTGTGTAGTGTATATAATATACCAGGAGAAACACATCATAATCATTGCCTAAAAATGAAATGGTTCACAGATCATACTGTGTTCATGGCTGCAGTGGATTTTATGTTATAAAATGGTTGGATAGGAGAAGAAATTTATTCTTTTCCATGTTAGTGAGAAGAATATTAGTTACTGATCTATAATCAAAAACAATAGTATAATTTCCCGTTATTGTATATTGTAATAAAATACAGGATAGTGTGTAACCATAAATTTTGCTTAAATTAGAGATGCTGAGAACTTGTGGATTTTCCCCATATCCTCTCCCCAAACTATTTCCTCTTTACCGCCTCTTGGCAGCCCCCATATCCCCCAATTTCTTGGCTCCTATCTTTCCTTTCCATATATTAATAAACCAACCCTTTATCTGCTCTCCATCTTGAGGTATACCCAGGGCTCTTTTGTAGCAAGAACTCCTTTGCACATTAGGCGACACACCCTAATGTAGCCAATCCTCCAAGAGCTTACAGAGCTCTTCTTACAGTGGCTACTGTAAGCTCTGGGAGGATTGGCTACATTAGGGGTGTGTCACCTAATATGCAAAGGAGTTCCTGCTACAAAAAGAGCCCTGGGTATACTTATTTATTGACTTCATATACGCTCTACTTCTCTCCACACTGGGACCCAAAGCAACTTATATTATTTTCCTGTCCTCCATTTTATCCTCACAGCACCCTGTGAGGTAGGTTAGACTGAGAATGTGTGAGTGTTCCAAGGTTACACTGAGGGCTTCCACGGCACAATGGGGATTTGAGCCTGGGTCTCACAGATCCCATTCTGAAACTCCAGTCACTAAACCATATTGGCTTTTGTGGTGAGGCCACTGTTTAACAGTAACAAGCAGCCAGGCCTGAATGAGTCAGTGAAGTTGGGTGATATCAAGTAGATAGAGTTGCCAAGTTGACTTACCTGCAAAGCGGGGGGATTCCTGGCTCTGTCGGGAGTCTCCCCACGTGCGCGCTATGTGCACATGCACCATGATGACATCACTGGAAGTGACATCATCGCATCGCCCATGTTGGGGTTGGGGGCACCATGACTCGAGGGAAAACCATAGAGTTTTCCCTCGATTCACAGTGTCCCCTCCCACAACGTGGCCAGCGTGATGATGTCACCTCCGGGTGACATCATCATGCTTGGGGACGCCCTCCGGTAGGGGGTGAAATTCCCCCTGGGGCCCGATCCACCGCCGGCGGGTAATGGTGTCGCAGGTTCAAACAGCGGAAGTGGTAGGCACGGAGTGGGCCAGAAGAGAGTGCGAGTATCCAAATAATACTGGAGGCTTCAGCTATGTGCAAAGTATATACATTTATTTACACACCACAGCCACCATCAAACAGAGTGTCAAAGTGCTCTGCTGCAATCATACAAATGAGGAGGAGAAACTGTACATCACTCACTGTACATTTATACAAACACTAGCCAATCAGGCTTCAGTGCTGAGTCACTGTGATAGCAGTGGCAAGACTGCCCTGAACCAGTTATAGCCAGCTCTTACAGAGATTCCTGGCTGACAGCTACCTGTCACTAGATCAAATCCATCTAGCCAGACTTACATAACATGTGGATCTCAACAAATGGGCTCTTGGCCAGGAATTTACCCGCCCCCAGCGGGGGCTTGGCAAGCCTACAAGTAGATGATGATTGCTAGTGGGCCTGGCTCAAAGGACCAAAACAACCATTAAATTGGCCCTCTTCTGCCTTTTACTGACAGAAACCAAGACATGAAGGCTGGCAATCCAGTTGTAGTTGCCTAAAACCCCCTCTTATTGCCATTACAGAAGGCATTCATTTCTTTAAGGTATAGGTGCTGCTTCTATTATTTTTTGGGGGTGGGATTTAACTCCCTGAAAAGTACGGAGACTTACTACATTACACTACATTACATTACACTCCCCATTGTGGGGTTTTTTTTTTAAGATTTCAGTTTTTCTTGCAAACTTGGGGCTTTTCTTGTAGAAAGATCTGCCATGTCTGTTCATAGTTCTAGTCTCCGGATCCAAGGATCCACAGATTTGGCCATGGTGAGTATTAGATATATTGATGACAAATGGGAGACCCACAAGGACTTGTGGGGGGTATCTCTGGTAAGCCTCCCCTAGTATTTCTTCCTTCCTTCCCTGGTAGCCACCATAGCCTCTTCCCTTTTCCTGCTTCCTCCTCTCTCCCCCACTTTTTGGAGTTAGGCTGCTGCTACTGAAAACAAGCTGCCGGTGTCAGGTTACAGCATCAGTATAAACAAGGCCAGAAAGATTTTCAGAAGCAGAATGCCAAAACTGCCCAGGAATCAGGTTACCAAAATCAATCTAGGCAGTTTTCCACACGATTAGTGTTATATATTGAGATAAACACATCAAGTGCAGCTAGACCATGCGGTCAAGCACACCTTTGAGTGCTAGAACAATAGAAGATTCAGATCCTAGGGTGGACCTACTGGAGCACCCGGATCCTAGAGTAGACCTATGATGCTCCTCCACTGTAAATAGCCTATCACGAGTATTGGGGCGTATGTTGGGTACTGTGGGTATTGGGGCGTATGTTGGGTACCGTGGGAATATAAGCGAGGCCCAAACCTTGCTAGTCTGTCTTTCGTTTTGCTTGCTAAATAAACTATGAGCTGATCACTACTCAATGTCTCCGAACTCAGTACATTACAATTAGCCAACTTGTTGTGCCCATACCCACAAGCTTCTCTTGTGAGTCTTTATAGCCACTGGCTGAGATGGCATGCAAGCAGCCAACTTCTCAGTGATGATCCTGTGAAGACTCATCTCTATTGTCAGAGGGAAGCTGGCATTGAGCAGCGAGGCATGCACTTTGATACCTAGCCTGTAGGTATTATCTGAGCCTTCTTCTGTGACATTCCAAGGGTGCTGGTGACCCTGGGGAAACAGGGGCAGGTGGCTGGCCTTTGACTGCTGAATCCGAGCAGGAGGGGAGAGGTGATTCTGCACCAGCTCTGAGCTGCAAGTCAGGGAATGCCTGAACCTCATTCCCCTGCTGGTCGGCTCCTGTCACCTGCGGGATGGCTACACAGGGCTCCTCTTCCTCTGAGGAGTCCTCACAGTTGCTGAGCCCTGGCTGGTCCACAGCACCTACCTACCTACCTACCAACCTGCATTTATCTGCCCCTATCTTCAGCTGTATTTATTATTTACTTCATTTATACCCCAACTTTCTGTACGATAGAGATCCAAAACAGCTTACATCATTCACCTCTCCTCAACAACAACAACAACAACAACAACATTTTTATTTTACAGTCAATGACCAGCATACACTTCTCCTCCATTTTATCCTCACAATAACCCATATTAAAGGGACTTAAATGACAAAGGATTGGGGGGGGGGTGAGACCTGTTGGCAACCCTAGTAGTAGCAGTAGAATGTTGGTCTAATTCTTTTTTTGGAAGGTGTTTTAATTTAATAACTCATTAAAAATAGTATTTCAAAGTAAGAATTGCTCATGATTGCACAAAGATTGTGCCATGTCCTGCATTACTGCTTCTGCAATGACCCTGGTGTTAACAAAGCACTGTTTCATTGACATTTCATTGGAAGCACACCAATATGTCCAGGGAGTCACATCTCAGTGCACCATGGGCAAATGTGTTCTTAAGCTATCTGACATTTTACTATGAGACACCATGGAGGCTATAAATGAAATGGGCAGCAAGAACTTGTTGAAGTATGGAAGTAAATTCCATCATCTAGTAAATAACATCCTGTTATGCCTCTATTAAAGGAGCAGGACACTTTGTTCACTAGGTATTCAACAACCCTAGCTAGTATGATGTTTGTGCAGGCAGAAGTAGCTCTTTGGTGACCATGGGAAATTCATTTTGTAAGAGCATTTTTGTTTTCATTTATTTCACTCATAACCCACCTTTCTCCTCAATGGGGACCCAAAGTGCCTTATATAATTCCCCTTTCCTCCATTTTATCTTCAGAACAACCCTGTGAGGTAGCTTAGGCTAAGTGTGTGTGACTGACTTAAGGTCACCCACACTCAGAATGGGGATTTGAACTTGGGTGTCTCAGGTCCTGGTTCAGCGCTCTTAACACTACAGCACATTGGCATAATGAAATGTTAAACAAACCATTTTTGCTAATATATGGCTTTGACACCAGTGGAAAGGGACAGCAGAATGAATACCACTGGAAACAACATCTCTAAAAACAGCATCTATGACACTGGAAGATTATGAGGAAGGGATTGACTTCCACCAGTCTGCCTTCTGGCCAGTCTTCTCTGCCTACATGCTACCACCAGCAACTTGGAACTGGTTCTGCAACTCATGGATATACATGAAGTTGCCTTATACTGAATTAGACCATCAGTCCATCAAGGTCAGTACTGTGTACTCAGACTGACAACAGCTCTTCAGGGTCTCAGGCAGAGGTTTTTCACATCACCTATTGCCTGGTCTTTTTAACTGGAGATAACAGGAATTGAACCTAGAAACTTCTGTATGCAAATCAGAGGCCCTTCAACTGAGCCACAATGCCCACCACCACCACAGAACCTACCAGCCAATAAAGGCTATTGGGAAGGAGGAGACAAGAAGAAAAGGTGAAGTATAAAATGAATTAAGGAATGGGATCCACTCATTTGTTATTATTGCCATTCCTTCCAACCCCCCCACTAATGAAATATGTTCTCTCTTTTTTATGGAAATGAATATACATGCCAATTTAATACAGCTTTCTTGGTTGCCATTTAGTTTCTGAGTTCAATTCAAAGTGCTGATAATGACCTTTAAAACCTTACACAGCCTAGGACCCACATATCTGAAGGATCTCTCCATGTGTATCCCCAAGAGCCAACTATGGTCTTCTGGTTGCCCCCCTCTAGTTGTTTCCCTGATTAAGATTTCTTGTTTATTTATTTATATGTTTATTTATATGTTTAGCATCTACTGGAGCTCATTCCTTTTGCATAGTAGCCACCACCTTGTGGAATGACCATCCTGAGCAGGTGAGAGGGTTGCTGTCTATAGAAACCTTTAGGAGATAAGAACATAAGAACATAGGAGAAGCCAATGTTAAATCAGGCCAATGGCCCATCTAGTCCAACACTCTGTCACACAGTGGCCATATGTTTATCTAATTCCCTCTTGAAACTGTCTATGCTTGCAGCTGCCACCACCTCCTGTGGCAGTGAATTCCATATGTTAATCACTCTTTGGGTGAAGAAGTACTTCCTTTTATCTGTTCTAACCCGACTGCTCAGCAATTTCATGGAGTGCCCACGAGTTCTTGTATTGTGAGAAAGGGAGGAAAGTACTTCTTTCTCTACCTGCTCGATCTTATGCATCATCTTATAAAGTTCCAGTGTTTCTCAACCTTTTTCTGACCATGGCCCCCTTCTGACCTTGTTTCCTTCCTGTGCCCCCCCCCGTCCTACTGGTATAAAAGTAGCTATTTTATATGCCTATAAAGTTGTTGTACTTGAAGGTAGCTATTTCAATTTTTTTATAGATAGCCCTGGGGGTATGTAAACATGTTAAAGCCTTACCATGACAGAGGTAATATGGCCCTTACGGCCAGAGAAGAGGAAAAAAGAAGAAATTGAACAGGTTGGGGGAAGATAACCAGGGTTAGCTCTGTGAGTGAAGTTAACCTAGCACCAGCCCTGACCAAAGACCAACAATGGCATGTTGAAGTAGTCTTAACTTACTACCAGTCTATCTTTTCAAGCTTTGCAGGGAGAACTAAGTTCGCTCAGCACAAGATTCGTACTGGAGACACTAGGGCTATTGCTCTTTCGCCTTATAGAGTAACTGGCCCTAATGCTATCAGTATTGAAAAGAAGGTTAAAGAAATGTTGAACCTTGATCTAACTGCACCTTCAGAAAGTCATTGAGCCTCACCGGTTATTTTAGTGCCCAAACCAGATAAAACAGTAAGATTTTGTGTGGACTATTGAAAGTTGAATAAGGTTACAGTCCCTGATGTGTATCCTATGCTAAGGGTGGACAAATCAGTGGAAACAATTGATGCTGCTCATTTTATTTCCACTTTAGATTTGACAAAAGGGTATTGGCAGGTGGCCATGGATCCTAAAGACCAACCAAAAACAGTTTTTGTAACCAGAGAGGGACTCTTTGAGATCATGGTTTTGGGTTTTGGTCTTAGAAATGCCCCAGCGTTTCCAGAGGCTGATCAATAAATTGTTAACAGGGTTAAAAGATTTTGCACTTGCTCATTATGATGATGTAGCAATCTTTAGCCAAACTCAGAATGAACATCTTCAGCATTTAGTCATTGTGTTTCAAAGGATAAAGGAAGCTGATTTAACTCAACATGCAAAATGGCTATGCATCAAGTAAAATATCTGGGGCACTTACTTGGAGGTTGAGTAATAAAACCAGACTGGAGCAAAATACCAGTAATACAGGAATAGCCTAGACCCACAACCAAAAAACAAATCAGAGTCTTTATAGGACATATGGGATATTATCAAAAGTTCATTCCCAAATTCAGTTCCATTGCAGCTTCATTATGTGAACACACCCAGAAAACCTTTCCTGATGAGATAGATTGGTTACTGGAGTGCCAAATTGCCTTTGACCACCTCAAACAGGTATTGACCACAGAGCCAGTACTGAAGGCTCCTGACTTCATGAAACCCTTTACCCTGTTAACAGATGCTTCAAATATTGGGATTGGAGCCATGCTAAACCAGATTGGGGAGGATGGAATTAAACATCCTATACTTTATCTTTGTTGAAGGTTGGTGGAGAGAGAACACCTCTCTGTTATTGAAAGAGAATGTTTGGCAATAGTGTAGGCCATGAGGAAGCTAAAACTATAACTATGGGGGAGGAAATTCACTTTGTGTACTGACCTTTCCCCATTACATTGGTTAAACCAAGTGAAAAGTATCAACAGCAAAGATTTCAACTTTGACATTGTACATATAAGAGGGAAGGAGAACACAATTGCTAATGCACTCTCTAGAACCCATAAGGGAGCAGATTATTAAAGCCATTTGAATGGTATATATATAGTTGTATGAGAAGTTAGACTTTTTTTGTTTCACCCACTGCACAGGAGAGGCTTGAAAGAACCTCCCTTGAAGCAATGAGGAAAAGGGTAGAATATGTGATAGACTGTCAAGGGTTAATGTTCTAATGGAGTCTGAGAACCTTTGAGTGACAGGCAGTTCAAATGGAATTCTATTCCATTCTGATCACTATAGATGCCCTCTAGTGTTTTGAGAGAGGAAGAAAAATTACTTTTGGTTAACTTTCTCTGCACCATGCATAATTTTATAAACCTCTATCATGTCCCCCTTTAGTTGTCTCTTTTCTAAACAGAAAAGTCTCAGACTCTTCAGCCTCTCCTCGTATGGAAGGTGCTCTAACCGTGTAATCATCTTGGGGGCCTTCTTCTGTACATTTTCCAGCTCTGTGATGTCCTTTCTGAGATATAGTAACCAGAACTGCTGTTAACCAGAACTGTGTTATCAATGCAATGAACATGAAATAAAGCAAACTCCAGAGGATGGCAGAAGACAGGAGGGCCTGGTGTGATGTGGTCCATGGAATTGGAAAGAGTCAGCTTCGACTGTGCGACTGAACAATAACAACAACAACCAGAACTGCACACAGTATTCCCAATAAGGCCATACCATACATCTATACAAAGGAACTATAATATCAGTTGTTTTATTTTCAATCCCTTTCCTAAGGATCCCTAACATAGAGGCCCTGGTCGCATGAGCGGGAAAATCTGCACTGGAAGGGAGGCATTTTAGAGGCAGAGCTAAAAGAAGTGTGGGAGCATGATCTTACGGTGCCCCGCTGCTCTGTCCTCAGGCCGTCGGCAGCTGATCACACTAGGGAGGCAACAGCATAGTCCCAGTGAGGCAACATGGCATTACTGCATTACTGTGCATGCGCGGGTCATGAATGGCTGCTGGATGCCACGGGCTACCCGCGCGTCTCCAATCAGATGCACACCCGTGCCGCGCATCTACCGGAAGCTACTACCTTTCCCCCAGTGCCTTTTAAATCCATTTCTTCGGGCTGACAGTATGGGTTGGAGATGGGTGCCCTATGCTTCCCAGATGTGGTATGATCGTGCTCGTTTGATGTGCCCTCAACCCATACCTTTCGTGGGGCAAATCCTCCGTGTGACTGGGACCAGAGTTTGCCTTTTTCACTGCTGCAGCATACTGGATTGACACTTTTATTACGCGATCTATTACAACCTCAAAATCTTTCCCTCTCTCAGTCTCAGCGAGTTCAGAGCCCAGATTAGACTATACTTGAAGTTGGAATTTTTTGTTCCAGTGTGTATCACCTTACACTTACCAACACTGAACTTCATTTGCCACATTGCTGCCCACTCATCCAATTTTCCTGACAGCCCTCCCTTCCAATGGACTGTTCTCTGAAAAGCTACCTCAACTACACGTAATATTTGCAAGTATACTCCATGTTTTATTACAGTTTCAAATTAAGTCCCATGCCTCTCTGATTAAAAAAACAACTCCTACCTGTAACTGAACAATTCCCTCCTCTACTTACTACTTCCACTTCAAGGGAGCATTACAAGTTCTGTTGCACAATGGGACAGAAATTTGGCCTAAGCAAACAAGAAATGAAATAAAAGAGGGGGAAAGTGGGGTGGGTGGAAAAGGCCATCTGCTGAAGTATTTCTATATATATTGCTGGTACTATATTCTGCTACTCCTGCAGAGCTGGCATCCATTTCAAAGCATTGACCAAGCTGTTCTTCTGCCTTGCAAGAGAAAAAGAACTAAGGGTTTGTTTCTGTCAGCATCTGAGAAAATTCTATAAACTTTGTTTCTGCCTTTAGCAGAAATAATTTGCACTCTTAATTTTTTAAAAAACTTCTCCAAGTTGTTGTCGTCTTTAAAAAAAAAGAAAAGAAAAGAAAAAGAATTCATGTAAAGTAGTTGCTGACTCTGCCTCCTTTTCAGCTGTACACCCTTGAGGTGCGTTATTGAGGCTGTGAAGTTGGCTATGTTAGGTGTAGGGTTTATGAATATGAAAAGCAGAGAATTTGCATGCTTGTGGTGTATCAGTCACTGAAATTCTCCCGTTAAAAAACATAAAGAGAGTATCCGTGCATGAAACATTCAATTAATGAATACGGAATCTTTAAAACAAAAGGAAAAAAAAACCACCTTGTTTTAAAAGGGAGAAAAAAGGAGGAGAATTTAACTTCTGAATGCATTTCATTTGCCAGAATCTTTAAAGATAGAATCTGAAGATCCAGTGTCAACACCATTGTGCCTTCAAAACTCAGCTCTGCTGAAGATTGCAGCATTTCAAACTTTTGCTTCTAAAATCAAAACAAGGGAATGTAACCTCCTGATTGAAGTTTCTCTTTCATAAAATGAAAGGCTTCAAATGGCACAAGGGCAGCAATTATGCCATCTGAAACCACCACGACAAGCATGCGGGAGATTATGGTGAAGCTACTTAAAGGGAAAGGCAAAAAATAGAGACAGCCTGATTTCATTTACAGCAGCACTTTACATGGTGTGAATGTGCAGCTAATTTCTATAATTTGTTGTATTAAAAATACAAACCAATCTCAACTCTTCTGAGTCTCAGACAGAAAACTGAAGAACCACAAAAGCCAACAAACATATTTCTGGGAGTGTAGGGTGACTAAAGTGTTAACCCTTAGTCTGACACACTTTGTATTCATGCTAGATGACATGTTTGAGTATGTTTCAATATTTATCTTTACAAAAAAAAATTATCTTTTGACTCAGAGCTTGACGGACTGGCCATCTAAGAAATTGTTAAATGCCTGGGCTTTTATAGATTACTGCTGGAATACCTGATGGATTAAATCATACTTTAAGAAGTGACAAGAAGAAATGCAGATTATTAGTGCTTCCAAGTTGTTAAACAGGGTTTCAGTGCCTCCTGCTCTGTTTCTAATAATCACAGCAAATGGTTTTCTTCTTTCATGGCTCTTCCTTCCCTAGTATCTGAGTCTAGCCTGTTCCAAACCTAATACAACTTTTGGGCCTTGCCCTCAGTTTCTTTCCCATTTCTCTGCCTGGTCAATATCATACTCTTTTCCTTTGATTTAGGTAGGCTTATCTTTGATCACCCCCATTGGTATAACTGTGAGGTGATTAGAAGAGGGTTGTACTATTCTTTAATCATTTGGTGCTTTATCATTTCACTCTTTTTAGTTGTCAAAAACACACATAAAAATGTGAAGGTTTACCTTATCAATAAAGTAGTACCATCACAACACCCAAGTTCTCTCTTTCCCTGTTTTCCTTGTGGTAACAACTAGCTTTTCACAGTCATGCTCCAGACTCCCCACACCCAAACCCATGTGGTTTAACAATAACATAATGGATATTAAGCACTGTAGTACTTCTGAAGAACATGACTCTCACAAACACTTACTGGCTGATTCATAGGCTGGCTGCTAACTACCAATACCCTCCATTTTACTACAATAACCCAAAGACATATGTTAACTGGGTGGGTGAGGATGAGGTAGTTCCCCTCACCCTGCTTACTCGCTATCAACACCAAACTGAGAGATGTGGGGTAAGGTAGAGTGTGATCCTCATCCAAGACTGTTTTCCCTTCCAGTGGATCCCTTTGCCAAACATCACTGGCCTTGAACCTGTTGGCCTGGCTTGAGGTGTCAGCGATAGGGTAGGAGTTCTGCTGGTGTACCATTCATCCAGCTCACTAGCAGACTCCCTTCTGAGGCTATCAGGCTAGCAGAGACTTCCTTACTTGGTGCAGCTTCAGACTTCATGGCTGCCATGGCAACATTGGGACACTCAGCTTGTATCGACCCCCACACATGAAGCAGGCCAAATACTAGATTTGATCTTTTGTGCAGGGCTGGGTCTGAATAGTGCAGTTGTTCATGAACCAATGCCATGGACAGACCACTTCCTTGTAAGGGTCAGCTTAGGGGTGGCCATTCCACCCTGCAGGGGGAATGAGCATATTTATGCTTGCCCACAGAGACTAATGGATCCTGATGGCTTCCAAAATGCTCTGTGGGATCTATCTCGACATGCTGGCAGTTTCCCAAATGAGCTGATTGAGATTTGGAATAGCGGTCTTCAGGAAGCTATTGATCAGATTGCTCCTCAATGCCCTTTGTGCCCTTGAGTCTCTGTGGCTACCTGATATAATGAGTATAGTGAGAGTCTAAGAGATTTTAAGAGGTTGCTCAGACAGTTAGAGCAGAATTGGCAATGAACACAGGATGAAGCTGTGACAGCACACTCTAGATCCCAACTGAAGGCCTATAAGGTAGCAGCAAAAGTGGCAAAAAGAGATTATTTTGCTTCATTTATTCTGTCCACTAGCTGGCAACCAGCTCAGTTATTCAGATTGGTTCAATAATTGATCACCCCTTTGGTGCTCTCTCAGCCCCACCTTCCTCACAGGGTATCTGTTGTGAGGAGAGGAAGGGAAGGAGATTGTAAGCCAGTCTGAGACTCCGAGTGAAGGATAGGGTATAAACCCTCCTGCTTCTCCTACTCCTCCTTTTATTATGGATAAAGTCTCTAAACTCTGCCTGGGTTTGGCTGCTAAATTTGATAACAGTAATGGGATGGGGACTCCGCTTGCACCGTCTGATTCTTTTTTGGACTGTTTTGGTCTGCACACTTTTGAAGATAGTGACAAGATCCAGACAGATGTGATGTCAACTAGCTGCTCCTTGGATCCTTGTCCCTTGTGGCTGGAAAAATCATGCCACAAAGTGGTAAATAGCCCTTTGAGACAGATTATTAATTTATCTCACACAGAGCTGTTTCCCCAGCTCCCTTAAGTAGGCGATTGTTAGACCTTTGCTAAAAAAACTGTCCTTAGATAGAGGAACTGGCCAATTATTGCCCAGTGTCTAATATACCTTTTCTGGGGAAGGTAATTGATTGAGCAGTAGCTGAGAAGGTCCAGGTTTTCCTGGATGAGACATTTGCCCTGGACACTTTTCAACAGGGCTTCAGGCCTGGCTTTGGGACTGAGATAGCACTAGTCACTTTGGTTGTCGATCTCTGTTCACATCTGGATAAAGGCATACTGGCCCCATTGATCCTTCTGGAGCTATCAGTGGCCTTTGATATAGTTGACCATTTGGTCCTGATTGACCACATTGCCTCTCTGTGGGAAAGGAGCACTGCCGTTAGTTGGTTCTTCTCGTTCCTTCAGGGGCTGAGTTCAGACTGGCAGTTTGCCCTGAGATAGGCACGTTTCAGCAATGTTTCACAACCGGATTAAGGGGGGCATTCACACAGGCATATCTGTCTGGCGTTCCCCACCCGTAGTCAACCCATTGTGTACTGCTTTGCTCCTGCTTTTAAAAGATACCTGGTGAAAGTGGTAGCAAATCCCGGAGAGCACGTGTGGGAAGTGTGAACGCTAACCCAAAAAGCCGGGAACAACCTGTGGCAATAATGTCCTCTGGGTGTTTCTGCGCAAGGTGCACTTGATTGCCCTGGAGAGGCAGCAGCGATATGATTGGATGTGCTCTGCTCTGCCACCCAATGTGGTGCCAGCACAACGGGATCCTCCCCAAATTGCCCTGATGCACTTATGTGCATGAGTGCACATGCGCACATAGCCGAATTACCAGGAAAATGCCATTTACAGCCACACCCCCGAGCCAGCAGTTTGAACACTCCCTCTCACTTCCTCCTGGTATGCTCCCGCATCAGTTGGCACAGTGTGACCAGGAAAACCTGGAACAGTTTGTTCCGAGGCTTTTTTGTCATGACTCGCTCCCGCTTCAAACTGCCAGTCTGAACTCAGCCAGGGACAGTTTCAGAGGGTTGCTATCAGGGAGGAGAGGTCTGCCCGACAAGACCTGAATTGTGGGGCCCCACAGGGTTCAATTCTATCTCCAATGTTATTTAACACATATATGCACCTTCTTGCCAAGATTGTCTGGAGGTTTGGAGTTGGGTGCCATCAATATGCTGATGACAGTCTGCTCTGCCACCCAATGTGGTGCCAGCACAACGGGATCCTCCCCAAATTTCCGAGTATTACTCCAATTCTGCAGCAGTTGCACTGGCTACCAATTAGTCTTTAGATTCAATTCAAGGTATTGGTGTTAACCTTTAAAGCCATTAATGGTCTGAGACCCTCATACCTACAGGACTGCCTCTCCTGTTACAACCCCCTGTGCTCCCTTCAGTCATTGCCTAGGGGCCTCTTGCGGGTGCCTGGCCCCAGGATGGCTCGCTTAGCTGTCACCAGGGGAAGGGCCTTCTCAGCTGTGGCCCCTACCCTGCGGAGTGTACTCTCAGATGACACCTGTGTCCTGCTGGACTTGTTTAGTTTCCACATGGCATGCAAGGCTGAATTATTCAGGTTGGCCTTTGGAGGGTAACCACATGTTTGGGTTGTTTTCATAGTAGTGTGGTGATAGCCATGTATTTTAATAATTTAATATTTCAATAATAATATTTTATGTGTTATTTGTTTTTCTGTTGTTTTACCTTATTGGTTTAATGTTGTAAGTTGCCACGAGACCCTTCAGGTGAGCAGTGACTAAAAAATCTAATACATACATAAAGAAGATACATGCCTCCACTTCAGCCATGCAAACACATTTGTAACTGTAGCATACAAGCATATGGCATCCTTCCACACTCGTGGTATAGTAAGGTGCCCTTAATAAATCATATGAGCATTGTGGAATTAGGATTGCCAACAGGTCTGGAGAAAAATGTCCTGTCCCTTAATATGGCTTAATATATGGAAATGTGCAGCTGGTGCTTTTCATGACCTAGAGGTAAATACCACCATCTGGTAAATAACAGCCTATTAAGCCTCTATTAAAATAACAGTACATTTTTCTCCAGAATGTTGGCAACTTTTTGTTGAAGCTGTGTTGCTGTAGCTCTGTCTCGTGCCAAACACCACTTAGGTGAGTCCATCCCATTTTAGTGTGGAATGGGTAATGATTTATTGGGAAAGGCTCACATGTTTGGTCCTACCTATGTGAAGCAAGACACTTGACAGTCTGCTTCAGATGATTCCAGTCATGTGGCACCTCTTGAGATCCAGTGCAGAATAGAAGGTAATGTGATTGATGCTATAATGGCAGAAATGTGATTATAGACAGCCACAGAGGAATGCCAAGAATGTTTAGAGCAGTTTGTGCTTATATAGTTCCCCACTTGCCAGACACACTTGGAATCAAATTCCTGCTCAGCCATGAGGCTCATTGAGTCAGTCACCATTTATTAAAGAAAGCTACTTTACAGGGCTGTTGTGAGGATAAAATAAAGGAGGTCATACAAATAGAACCACAAGGTCCTAAGAAGAAGAGCAGAATTCAAGTGTGCTATATAAACAAGAAAGCAGCCATTTATATGAAAAGAAGGCTGAACCCATGCATGGGAAAATCTTTATCTGGGGAACATTTTCAACTACCTGCTGTAGAGCTGCTCCTATGGTGAATCCCATAGGGGACCCACTAGTACATTCTTTTAGCTTTATCCTAATAGTGAAGTAGGCCACAATATATGACTGTAGTTGATATATATGGTGCCACAGCCTGGGACACCACTGAAGTGTCATTCCATAAGAAAATTTGTGATAAGGAGAGTTTTGTTTAATTCAGACCCCCCCCCCCATGGAAACAGAATTTCTATGGGGCCACATTGTATGCTGTGATGTGGTAGGCTACCCAGGCCCCAAATGTTAATATGATATTATCAGAACAAGATAAAGTGAGGTATGGTTTGAAAATCCTCCATGTAGACAGATCATACATCTTCCTAATGTTTAGCCAAAAACTCTTTTGATTTAATTTCAACCCATTGGTTCTGGTCCGACCTTCTGGAGCAACAGAAAACAACTCCACATCAGCCTCTATACCCAGCTCCTTCAACCTTTCCTCATAGGACTTGGTATCCAGACCCCTCACCATCTTCATTGCCCTCCTCTGGACACATTTCAGCTTGTCTATATCCATCTTAAATTGGATATAGACTGAACATAATACTTTAGGTGAGATTTAACCAGAGCAGAGTAAAGCAATAGAATCATAGAGCTGGAAGGGGCCATATAGACCATCTAGTCCAACCCCCTGCCCAATCCATTCGCCTTTTTAGCTGCCAGATCACACCGCTGACTTATGTTCAGTGTATGGTCTACTAAGACCCCTAAATCCTTTTTGCACATACTACTGCCAAGACAAGTCTCCCCCATCCTATAATTATATATTTGATTTTTCCTACCTAAATGCAGAACTTTACATTTATTGAAGAGAAAATTAGGGTACAAATGAAGTAAATAAATAAACATAAGCTTTTGTGGCTAGTTATGGTTTTATGCAGTCAAATGATAGACAACTGGTTTTATATAGACAAATGATACCAGAGAGTGTCACAAAGCCAAAGAAGAGTATGAGCCAGCCAGGCTTCCTGCTGTCACTCTTCAGGGAAGAACATTTTTGCCTCAATGAAACAGGAGGCCATATTTCTTAGGAAGCAAAGCTTTTCATGAAACACCACCTAAATTTCACCTCAGCTTAACTTTTGAGTCCAACTCTTTCCTTCTAGAAGAGCCATCCAGTGCAGCTCAGAGCATGCAGAAACTGAGGCCATGTGCTCCAAAGAAAGCTAAAGTAAGTAGCTCTAGAAGATTCAAGCAGGTGAGGCAAAGGACATAGAGCAAAGAAAGATAACAGATGCATCCCTTGATGATAAATAGCCAACATTATTTTAAAAGGATAAAAATGACAGGTGAGAACTGAAAAGAACCATCTATGGTTTGCTGAGAAAGTATGAAACATTATTTCACAATTACAACTCCGGAGACTCTTTGTATGAATTTTATTCTGTTTGTAGGTGAAATCTTTCTTTCTTCTATGTGTGTGAGAGGAAACAGTGAAAATCTGTTAAAACATCAAAATAAGTAAAAAAAAAACCTACAAAAGCAAACACTTATGACTTTTGGCTAACAAAAAGTTTGACACATTTCTCAAATATGAAACAAGTATTTCAAGTTACACTTTGACAGAGAATACAATATTCTTAAGTAAAAAAGGTGACTATTCTTTTTAGATTCATGCAGCTTCTGTAACTACTACTGTGCACGGGAACTCTCCATGTGTGTTTTTTTTTTAAAAAAGCACAGGTAGCAAAACTTCATCTCCCCAAAATGCACTTCAATACATTTTAAGTCTAAAAACCTAATTTAAAATAATGTCAGCATCTTTCGGCTGCAGAATATGAGGCTCAGCATCTTTAAATTATTTAAGAGGTCCTCAGAGAGTCAGTTATGCTTATAGCATCAGATTTACTCAAAGCATTGGAAAGAGCCAAAGCAAAGTGTCGAATAAGGGCTTCCTGTGCTATTTCACAGAGGATTTTTTTTTGCTAGCTGTAATTGAAACAATGTTCTATCCTCACTGAAACTGTGAACAAGAATATATGCTCTGAATGGTGGGTTTAGTGACATGTTGGGTTCTCCATTTGATGGTGTTCTTGTGACCTTAGCCAACTTGACACAAACATACAGCTATACCTCATATTAAATTAGTCCATTGGTCTATATGTGTTATTTTGGTCACTCTTGTCTACTCTGTCTGGTGGTGGTTCTCCATGGTCTCAGGTGGTATCTTTCATATCTTTCAACAAAAGATGCTGGAGCAAGAACATGGAAACTTTCCTGCCATGCAACAGCCCCTCCCTAAGACATCTCATTTGAATAGGATTACACGTTCTAATGACAAAGTGGGATTCCTGGTTATTTCATCACTGTGAAGGCTAGAGGTCCAGTCATGGACAATGGGCTGAATGTTGTGTTTGGACATGGTAGACTAAAGTTCAGTTTTCCTGTCATAGCTATAACCAAATAATATATACCAAAAGGCCTGCAGCTTCTTGAGCTTCTTTCTACCATGCCTCATAGACTTAAGACCTCCAGACCTTTATGGACAAACTGAAGCTTAGTCCAGAAAAGAGAGGAAATGCTGGTTGGGAAGGCTGATATTTAAGATAGGTTGAATCCACTTATCCTAGATGGAGTGATGTTGGCTTTTCCAGAGCAGATTAAGAGATTGAGGGTGCTCATGGACCTTGCCTTGCTCACTGAAAAGCAGATTGGCATGGTGGCCAGGAGCACATTCTATCAACTGCATCTGATTTGCTATCTCTATAAATTCAGCCAATCTGGCCACACTGATCCATGCTTTTGTTTTGTAACTTCAAAACAGCCTAGAAACTACAACTGTTCCAAAATTCAGCAGAGAACATATGTTGCCTATTTTGAAACAGCTACATTGGCTACCAGTCTGTTTCCAAGTTCAACTCAATGTGCTGGTTATGACCTTTAAAGCTATTCACAACCTGGGACTCACCTTTGAAGGACTGTCTCTTTCCATACATCCCTGTGTGCCAACTATGGTTGTCAATCAGCCATCATTGGCTATCCCACCACTTAGGGTGGCCCATCTGGCATCGACCAGAACCCAGGCCTTTTGTATTTGTCTCCAGCTCTGTGGAATGGACTCCCTGAAGAGGTGAGGAGACCTCCTTCTTCGGAGATTTTCAGAGGCTCTGCAAGATGGGCATCTTTTAAGGGGGAGAGATTTAGGGTTTGCTATTTTATTTTTGGCTTTAACTGAAAGTGTCTTTACCTATTATTGTAAGCTGCCTTGAACTATGAAGAAAAGTGTAATATAAATGTTTAAATAAATAATACTACTGATATTTTTGGTGATCGGGTGATTGCATTTAAAAAGAGAATATGTCTTCACCTGTTGAGAGTGAGGGATGTGATCAGTGATGTCAACATACAGCCAACTTTGATTGTCTTCATATCATTGCGACACCATCCTGTTTATGTAATGATTTCTGATTGGCTGGGATAGTTTATAGTTATTCCCAATAAAAATGGCATAAATACATAAGCAGAGAGGAAAACCAATAGCACAAATGTTTCCTCCTGAAAGCCCTATTTCCCCTCTGATAACTGACATGGGTGACACCTATTGAAAAGCAGAAATTAAAAATATTAAAATAACAATAGCTGAACATACAATATATTCCTGCAGGTTGATGGATGAGTTGAGGAATGTAGATGTATCAAAAAAATTCTCTCACACTTTTAAAAATCACATACAATATTTTGAATGAAGACCTTTTATTTATTTATTTTATTTATTATGAGATTTATACCTCAACCTCCCCATGAAGCGGGCTCAGGACAGCTTCCAATTGACATAAAATACATAAGTAAAACATAATTAATGTTAAATTGAATCACAGAATATTATAATTTTAAAAGTTGGAAGGGTCCTAAAGGCCATCCAGTCCAATCCCCTATATAATGCAGGATGACCTAAAGCATTCCCGAGAGTTCCTGACAAATAATTAGGGATGGGCACAAACCGGCTGACAATCCAAAGTTCATCATGAATTTTAGTCAGTTGTGGTTTGTGAAGCAATGTTCATGAACTGAAGAACTACCATGAACTTCCAAAAATTTTGATGCAGTTTGTGGTGGTTCATGGTGGTTTGTGAAGACCAGAAAGCAGGGGTTTATGGAAAATAGCTCCCCATCACTCAGTTGTTTGTCATGGGGAACAAGAAGTAGGGTTTACAAATAGCTGAGTGGTGGGGACCAGAGCCATTTAAACCAAACATCTGAGTGGTGGGCCTTGCTGTTCAGTTGTTAGGAAACCCCTGCTTTTTGCCATGTTGGGTAGAGAGCAGGGGTTAAACATTAAATGGCTCACAAACTGATATGAACCGGAGTATCAGTCCATGGTTAGGTTCATGGTTCAGGCACAAACTACAAACTGAACCACTATCACAACATTGGGGTGTGCCCCAATGGTTATTTGATCAGGTTGGCTTGGGGTGTGAGAAAATTTAGGTAGTATTCCAATAAAAAAAGCAATCCTTTTTGGTAGCATATTTCTAGGCACTGATTTTAACAATAGACCCAGGTTTGGGGCCAGTAACTCACTCCAGTTACTTAAAAAACAGAATCAGAAATTTAATTACAAAAGAATTACATATATAAAAACATACAAGTAAGGGAAAGGGTATGTACACTGAAAAAAGGCAAACATAAGAAACCTAACTCACTAGCCACTAACACTGACCCTGTGCAGCAGTCTTCCCAGCAACACTTATGCAGAAACAGAAGTACTGAAGGCAGCAACAACCTCTTCCTCCAAGTACACAAGCTCATCATACAGAAAGCTCTCTAATGTCCATCATTCTCTAATGTCTTCTCTGCAAATATCCTTGCCCTTTTTTCTGGTAACTCCTGACTTTATCCTAGCTCATCTGTCAGTTCTTGATTGACTGACCAATTGCAAGGATCAGTCAATTGATCTAGATCTTGAAATGTCAAGACCGTCTGCTGTTAAGCAGTTACTTTGACAGCTCACAGCTGGCCACTATCAAGCTAACTGGTAAGTAACTGCAGGTGGTCATTAGTAAGGTACATTGTAGCTTGGAAACAATCCAGACAAAACTTAGGGATTCACAATTCTACAGAAAATGCAAATACTTAGATCCTGAGGACCCACTTTTGTGACAACCACAAAAATACAGTTCATGTCCATCCTCCTCTTAAAAACCTCCAAGGAGAAAGAACCTACAACATTCCTGGGCAACTGATTCCATGACTGAATTGCCTTATTGTTGAAAAGATTTTCCTAATATCCCACTGGTATCTCCACATGTGTAATTAAACCCATTATTATGAGTCCTAGCTTCCACTACCAGCTGTAATAAACTCATACCCTCCATTGAATGACAGCACTTAAAAAGTGTAATCATATCCCCCATCAACCTCCTCTTTTCAAGACTGAATATTTCCAGTTCCCACAGCCTTTCTTCATAAGGCTTAGTATCCAAATGCCTGATCATCATTGTAGCTCTCATCAGCATAGGTTGATGCTTGGCTGGGAAGGAGATAGAGTTGCCAACTCCAGGTTGGGAAATTCCTGGAGACTTGAGGGGTGGAGCCTGGAGAGGGTGGGGTTTGAGGAGGGGTGGGACCTTAGACAGGTACAATGCCATAGACTCCACCCTCCAAACCAGCCATTTCCTCCTGGGGAACCATAGTTGCCAATCTGGGGAACCATTGTTGCCAATGTCCAGATGAGGGGTAATGATCACCCAGAATTAGTGAGGCTAGATTACTGCAACGCTCTCTACATGGGGCTGCCTTTGGTGCAGATCCAGAGTCTGCAGCTGGTGCAGAATGCGGCGGCTAGGCTGTTGATGGGTCTCACTAGATGGGACCACATCCAGCCAGTGCTGAAGGCGCTGAACTGGCTGCCAATAGCGTACCGGATCCGCTTCAAAGTACTGGTGCTTACCTTTAAAGCCCTATATGGCCAGGGTCCGGCCTACCTGAGGGACCACCTTTCCCCATATGTTCCCCCAAGGGCACTACGGTCAGGGGGGCAGCATTTATTGGTCATCCCAGCCCCCAAGGCAGCCAAATATGCGGCAACTAGGGCCAGGGCCTTTTTGGTGGTGGCCCCCACCTGGTGGAATGAGCTCCCAGAGGAGATTAGGGCCCTGCGGGACCTTATGCAGTTCGGCAGGGCCTGCAAAATGGAGCTCTTCCGCCAGACCTTCAAGTAGGGGCCGCCACCACCCCCATTACTTCCTTCATCGCCATCACACCTTCATGGCATTGTTATCTTGAGGCTTACTGGCCCCGGCACAGGATTTCAGTCCCACAGGATATCATGGGTACAATGATAGAGCAGAATGTGACTGCTGTTTTAAATTTTTAGTTTATATCTTACTTATGGTTTTAGTATTTGTTCTTGGCATCGCCTCTGTGTTTTAATCCTGTCTGGCATTATGCCCTTGTTCGCTGCCCTGAGCCTACATGGAAGGGTGGGATATAAATCAAATAGATAAATAGATAAATAAATAATTACAACTGTTTTTCAGGTAGCAGAGATCAGTTCCTCTGGACTCTGTGTCATTATACCCTGCTGAGGTCGCCACAGCAAATTGACACTGAGTGCCCGAGGCTGGGGCACTCTTCCAGAGCTTCTTTCTAGAGCTTGTTGTATTTATTTCCACAATGGGCTTTATTCCTAGTCCTTTTATAAAATGGGAAAACTGTGTAACATTTTGTTCTTTCTTCCTGTCACCAGGTGGATGGGTAGGTAATTATTGCCAGCTTAAGTCATATAGAAACCATAACACTACCTTGCTTAGTGGTACCACTATTTTCAGAAAATGTTCTTCATAAATCACCACATCACATTACTTCTACAAAAGAGCAAAGGATGGCAGTCATCTTCTCTAAGAAGCCAGATTTTAGGGGGTGTAGGGGAGTTTTGATAGACTAACTTATTGTATCAAAGCCCTTTGTCAGCTCCATAAATACCATCATTAGTTTATTTAACTGTGATTCATGTCATAAACTGACTATGGTTATCTGGACAAATCAACCTTGGCTCCAAAAACAGCCAGCAATTTATCGCTGCCTTCATTTACCCTTACCTCCATGCGACTCTGCCAAGAGGTGCTACACAGCCAGCTAAGTGCTTTGTTGTTGCTGCTCATCACTAGGGCCATAGCCAGCAATGGGGTTTTAGGGACTGAGCCACCCATCACCCCCACCCAACCTTAAGCTGCAATCTTAGTCATGTGCTGCACTGGATTCTCTAATTGATCATCAATGCATGACAAATGCTTGCATGGGAAGGGTGAGAAGCCACATTTATCATTTATAGTTTACCTCTAGCCTTTTCCCATCTGCTGAGGAATTAATTGACCTGGCCAATAAGGTCCCACGCCTTGTTTGAGTTGTAGAAGGAGCTGGGACAACAGCATCCACAGCCCAGTGACCATTAATGAGTTTGTGTGGGATGTTCATTTGGAAGACTCTCACCAAACAACTCAATGATAAATCCATGGAGTTTCAGGGAATTTCTAAAAAACACGAAACAACTATGGTGCAAAGAATACATAACTACCAACATCCATATGATTGAAAATGTCCTGAATTATACAATACAAGTGGAGACCCACAAGAAACTTGCGGGATGGTCATCCCATTCCTCACACCTTTGCTTCCTCCCCTCTACCCTTATCTATCTCACACTCTTTCTCCCTTCTGGGGGTGGAGCCATAGACTCAACCCTCTAAAGCAGCCATTTTATCCAGGGGAACTGATCTCTGTCATCCGGACAACAGTTGTAATTCTGGGTGATCTCCAGCTCTCACCCAGAGGCTGGCAATGGTAGTTCTCATGGAGGAAACGGCTGGTTTGGAGGGTGGAGTCTATGGCATTATACCGGTCTGAAGTTCCTCCCCTCCTCAAATCCCACCATCTCCAGGATCCACCCCTTAAATGTCCAGGAGTTTTCCAATCCAGAGTTGGCAACCCTATTTCCTTCCCACCCAACAGCCAACTTAACCTTTATCTGCCTTTATCTGTCTTCAGCTTTTCGTCTCCCCCCCCTCCCCCCCAGCTTCTACCAAGGAAAATTATAGTCTTTCTCCACAGTGGGGACCAAAGCAGCTTACATTATTCTCACCTCCTTTTTATCTGCACAACAACCCTGTGAGGTTGGTTAGGCTGAAAGTATGTGACTGGTCCAAAATCACCCAGTCAGCTTCCACCGCAATATGGGGATCTGAACCTGGGTCTTGCAGACCCTACTCTGAAGCTCTAACTGCTGCACCACTGCTGGCTTTCATAGGGTGGCTGCTGAACAGCAGCAAGCAGCCAGGCCAAGTTGAGTCATGCAAATTAGGTGGTATCAAGTCACCCAGAGGGTGCTGCCTAGGGATGCCAGCCTCCAGGTGGGATCTGGGGATCCCCTGGAATTACTGCTCAGCTCCAGACT
This sequence comes from Gekko gecko, assembly GCA_029375565.1. Lineage (NCBI taxonomy): Eukaryota > Metazoa > Chordata > Lepidosauria > Squamata > Gekkonidae > Gekko > Gekko gecko. The sequence continues at coordinate 117,131,220 of JAPDNY010000007.1, forward strand.
ACTGAGATAACTTCCCATGGAGAAAATGAATGCTTTGGAGGGTGGATTCTGTGGCATGATACCCAGCTGAGGCCTCTCTCTTCCCCAAATCCTGCCCTCCGTACACTCCACCCCAAAACCTCTAGGAATTCCCCAGCCTGGCCCCAAGGCTCCCTCCCTCCCTCCAAGGCCGAAAGAGGCCTGGAAAGAAAGGGCCCTTCCCCTACCCTTTACTGACAGAGCCAGTTAGAAGCCTCCCCCCCCCCCAAGGTTCTAATCTCTCACCATTGATGCCTGGAGTTCAGTCCCTGCAGAGGCCATTTCAAAAGGTTTTGGGGGGAATTCAACCGTCCCTGAAGGGATTTTCTCACTTTTTGGATTTTTCTACAAACCCAGGAAGTCTACTGACTATGTAGGAAAAGCTGTTGGGGGAGAGTGAGGCCCCTGTTGGTGGGAATAGGTATCCACACACACACAAAAAAAGTCTGGGAAATAGAATAAGGATACATTTTTAATCTCTGCTGTTTTGACCCCCCAATCCTTCTTTTAGTTTTGATTTTCCCTTGTGCAAAGTGAACCCATATGTTTTATTTTCATGCTATTTTCTGTTTCATTGCACTAGATTTTCTCCATAAAATGAGCAGACTTGGCTCCGATTCTTTGCTTCCACTTGCAGAGACTGTTCTTTGATGTGAAGCATCTTCCTCTGGTGCTAGGCACTTTCTGTTTGTGGCCTTTTTGTATCTGCTCAAGGAGATATAAAGGAGAAGAGGAGCATGCTTTGCAGCCAAGGACCACCTCTGCAACAGATGAAGAGCTGTGAAAATGAAAGGGAAGTATAAGAAAGGCTACACATTTTTTAAAAAACAAAACAACTAAGTTCATCTGAATAGGCAGGAAATCCAGAGTAGTGTGTTCTTCTCTCTTGGCACTTTCTTATATAATAACAGATGGGCAACAAATACAAAATTAAATTTATTTATTTATTTATTTGGATTTTAAACCACCCTCCCTCACCAAGTCAGGACTCAGGGCACTGGGCAACATAATACATTCATAATCCATAATTAAAACAGTTTAAAAACAATAAAAACACATTTAGAGTCCAGAGGCACCTTTAAGACCTACAAAGGTTTATTCAAGGTATTAGCTTTCATGTGCAGGCACACTATTTCAAATACATTGGAATGGTAGGTAAGGTTCAGACTTATAGACAGGGACTTAGCAAATTAACATGCAACATGATGATGTTTAAAGTATGCAAGGTAAGGTAAAGGTTCCCTTGCTCGAAAGCCAGTCGAATCCGACTCTAGGGTTGCGGTGCTCATCTCCGTTTCAAAGCCGAAGAGCCAGCGCTGTCCGAAGACGTTTCCGTGGTCATGTGGCCGGCATGACTAAACACCAAGGCGCACAGAACGCTGTTACCTTCCCACCGAAGTGGTCCCTATTTATCTACTTGCAATTTCTTGCTTTCGAACTGCTAGGTTGGCAGGAGCTGGAGCTAGAGACAGGAGCTCACCCCGTCATGCGGCACCCGGGTCTCGAACTGCTGAACTACTGACCTTCCACAGCCTGCAGTTCAGCGTCTTAACCACTTGAGCCACCGCAGCTCCATAAAGTATGCAAAGTCAGAACTAAATAACAAGCTAAGGTTATAAGGTCAAGGTAAAGCAATATATATGTCAAAATAGCAGATAAATGTCTAAAGGTGTCTTTTCTAATTGTGGGAAGCAAACCGAGAATCTGTGTTCTCTCCTCCCAGGCGTGGAGATCACTTTTTGAGGTGGATGCATTGTCATGTCAGCAAAACATCCCAATATTTCTTGCATTACATCCAGTATTCTAATACACTATTCTGAAAAAGAAATACACTAAAATACAGAGGATTTATAGTCCTTCTTGTTGAAAATACATATGTGAGGACTGAATGAGTTCGCATATGTAATGAGATAAGAAAACAATATCCCTGTTGAATCCTGGGGAGATTTTTGTTCCAAGTGTTGTAATAGCTTGTAATTCAGCAGTTTTGTTCCTGAAGTTCCTTTGTAATAAAACAGCTACTTTGAGGTCACCCACTGAATGTCCTGGAAGGCTGAAGTATTTTCCTACAGCTTTCTCAGTCGTGCAATTCCTGATATCAGATTTGTGTCCATTTACCCTCCGGCATAGAGTTTGTCCTGTTTGACCTATGTAAAGAACCGACATTGATTGCATATAAGATGAGCAAGTGAATGAGCCTCTTGATGGTGTAGTTGATGTTGTTAAGTCTAGTGATTGTATTGTCTGGGTGTATGCAGCAAAGTTGGCATCTGGGTTTATTGCAAGTTCTGGTCCCAGTGTCCCTGTTCAAATTAGATGTTGCATTATTGTGGGTGAGGAGTTATCTGAGACAGGGAGGCTGTCTGTGCACAAGAAAAGGTTGCCCCCCTCTAGTACTTGTGAAAAAGAACTATCATTATCCAGCAGAGGTTGTAAGTCATTGATGATGCATTGAACTGTTTTGAGCTGCGAGCTATATGTGACCACTAGTGGTGTTCTATTATTGTCTCTTATGGGCCTGTCTTCTAACAGGTTTTCTCTGGGTATCATTCTGGCTTTGTTGATCTGTTTCCTGAGTTCATCAGGTGGATACTTTAGTTCCAAAATCATGTGTTGTAGATCCCTCAGGTGAGAATCTCTGTCTGTAGGTCTGGAGCAGATGTGGCTGTAGTGTAGAGCCTGGCTGTATACAATGGATCGTTTGGTATGTTTAGGATGTAATTAATTTAAATAAATCTAAAGATGATGCTAAAAATTTCAGTAGTGCTACTGCCTCATAGGGAGGCAAGGAGTGGGAGTGCCAGAAGGATGTAACTGTCACTGTCCTCAACCAAATGCCTGGCAGAACATCTCTGCCTTATGGGCCCTGTGGAACTGCATCAGATTCTGCACGGCCTGGATGTGATTTGACAGAGAGTTCCACCAGGTTGGAGCCAGGGCAGAGAACACCCTGGCTCTGGTCAAGGACATCTGGATATCCCTCAGGCCATGGACCACCAATATATTTGAACTACTGAGTGCAACACTCTTCTGGGGTATACCAGGAGAGACAGTCCCAAAGATAGATGGGTCCTGGACCATTAAGGGCCTTAAAGGTCAACACCAAGACTTTGATTCTGACCCAGTACTCCACCGGATGGCAGTGCAGTTCACGTAGCACAGGATGGATATGTAAGGTCCCTGTAAGGACCTATGCCATTGCATTTTGTACCAGTTGGAGTTTCTGGGTCAGCCTTAATGGTAGGCCCATGTAGAAGTAATTACAGTAGTCTAATCTGGAGGTGACAGTTGGGTGGATTACTGTGGCTAGGTCAGGACAAGACAGGTAGGGGACCAGTTGCCTGACCTGGCACAGTTGGAAGAATGCCAGTCTGGCAACATTTCTGAGTTGGGCCTCCATTGTTAGGGAGGCATCCAGGATCACACCCAAGCTCCTGACCATTGGTGCCAATCTCAAAGGCACACCGTCAGGAGCTGGGAGTTGGCACCCCAAACCTGAATCTCCATACCCCAGCCACAGAACCTCTGTCTTAGAAGGATTCCGTCTCAGCTGGCTCTGTTCCAATCTTCTCACCACAGTCTCCAACCCCTCAGCCAAATCTGCTGGGGTGGTATCTGGCCAGCCACCCATCAACAGATAAATTTGAGTATCATCAGTGTACTAATGGTATCACAGCCTGAAACTCTGCACCAGTTGGGTGAAGGGGTGCAAGTAGATGTTAAACAAAACTGGGGAGAGGATTGCCCCCTGAGGAACCCCACATACCAAGGGTTACCTAGATGACACCCTTTCTTTCAGCGCTATCCTCTGTCCCCAATCTTGGAGAAATGAGATAAGCCATTTCAAGCCTACCCCATATGTGATGGCAATGCCTGTTCTTCAGAATTATTGAAGGAAAATAATGACATGGAGTTCCTTAGGTAAATTATCCTAAATTTATTCTATTGGGGCTTCTTAATATTATGCCTAAAACTTACCATGTGGTGTTGGACCTACTGTCAGCTGCAAAAATGATCATTCCCCAAAACTGGCAGAACATTAAAAACCTACCTCTTAAAATATGGTTAACATGATCTGGCAAACTGACAACCTTGCAAAGTGTCCTGAAACCGTTAAGTTATGAGAAGGTAGCCAAGAAGAAGCTGCTTTTGAAGTTAATTGGAAACTCTTCTTTGAATGCTGAGAAAAAGAAACTAGATATAAAGTAGGATTGGCTCTTTTTTTGAAACTAGGTTCACAATAAAAAGTAATGAATGTTATTTTCTGATTGTGTTCTGTGTAGTACAGGTGCTAGGGCCTAGCTGTTGTCTTAAGAAACAGAAAGGAGACATTCAGCCTCGCGCTTTCAAGGCCATTTGGCCTAGGCGAGATGAAGATTGCACTGTCTCCCAGGCAACCCCGTCACCTCCCCACATACCAGAGAAAACAGATACAGACATTGACAGCTTCACACCTCCCCTCACCCCTATGGCAGGGACCCCTGACATTCTGCCCTCCTGATAACAGATCTACCCACCAGGTTTAAGGGGATACAATTTATGGAACTGGCGGACTAACTTCGGGGCTCGAACATTTTCCACCCTCACCCACTCCCTCTGTTCAGGCCCAAAGTCCACCCACTCAATGAGATAATACAGCCGATTGCGCGAAATTTTGGAGTCCAGGATCTGCGCGACTTCATAGTGCGGTTCCCCCCCCCCACCATCAGAGGAGGTGGGGCAGGGCGTTGCGGTCTCCACTCATTCTCTGCAGGCGAATGTCGCAAAAGCCTTACATGAAAGACAGGATGAATAGAGTTCAGTGATTTAGGCAACTCGAGTTCGACAGTCACATCATTCAATACACGTTTGATTCGAAACGGACCTACATATTTCCAACTCAGTTTTCTGCTAGGTTGCAACCCTTTCAAATGTTGAGTAGAAAGGTAAACAAAATCCCCACATTTTGGAATCCAAGAGGGGTCCCATTTTTTGTCGGCATGTTCCTTGTAAGCCGCTTTGGCGCATTCGAGAGTCTTTGCTAATAAGGGCCAAGCACCTTGTAGGCGTTTACACCAGTCTCCTGCATCCCCCGCCGGGAGGTCGGGAGAATTCAAGAAAGGCAGAGGCGGGGCGTCATAGCCGTGGACCGCCATAAATGGGGACATTCCCGTGGAGGAATGATGGCTGTTATTGTAACAGAACTCTGCGAGCGGCAACAAGGATTCCCAATTGTCCTGTTGGTAATTGGAGAAACACCTGAGGTACTGTTCCAGTGTCTGATTAACTCTTTCAGTTTGACCATCAGTTTCCGGGTGATACGCACTGCTGACCCCCCTCTCCACCCCTAGCAGTGACATCAACTCCCCCCAAAAATGGGAAACGAACTGAGACCCCCTGTCCGATACCACCTTCGTTGGCAAAGTGTGGACTCTCACCACATGTTGCAGAAAGGCCTTAGCCAGCTTCTTAGCTGAAGGGACGGACTTAAAGGGCACAAAGTGGGCTTGTTTAGAAAACATATCAACCACAACCCAAATAACTGTTTTTCCCCCACTCAGGGGCAAGTCAGTAATAAAGTCCATGGACACCACCTCCCACGGCCGATTGGGAGTAGGCAAAGGTTGTAACAATCCTGGAGGTTTACCGGGCCGGTGCTTGCTCATAATGCAGACTTGGCAAGCCTGGGTGAACAACGATAAATCCTTGCGCAGTCCCGGCCACCAGAACTGTCGTTGCAGGAGTTGGAGAGATTTTACAAATCCAGTGTGGCCGGCCAGCTTAGAGCCATGGGCCCATGTCATGACCTGCCCCCATAGGGATAGTGGCACAAAAAGTTTTCCGTTTTTCCACCAACAGTTCTGCACGTCTACAACCACCCCCTCCTCCTTCGCCAGGACCTCCTGGTCCACCTTGGAAAGGGCTGACGTGAATTTTGCCTCCCACTGGGAGGAGAGTAGCATCGGGGGTGGGGATCACGTCTGGCTGCATGTAGTGACCGCCCCTCCCAACTGGGAGGGGGTGAAAACCGAGTCCCTGATCTCCTCCCTCTTGCTGTTGTGTTGTGGGAGGCGGGACAAGGCATCTGCAAGGGAATTTGATTTTCCAGGGAAATGGTGCAGTGTGAAGTCAAACTTAGAGAAGAAGTCTGCCCACCGTAACTGTTTCGCATTTAATGAACGGGGTGAACGTAAGAGTTCCAAATTTTTGTGATCAGTCCAGACCTCGAACAGCACTCTCACCCCCTCTAACCAGTGTCGCCAGGTAGAGAGGGCTAAGCGGATCGAATCTGCTTCTTTTTCCCACACCGACCAGTTCCGTTTAGCGTCACTGAACTTTTTGGAGACATAAGCCAGAGGGTGGAGTTTACCATCCTCCCCTTCTTGCAGGATGGCTCCCCCCATAGCGATGTCCGATGCGTCGACTTGTACAATTAATTTCTTAAGTTCATTTGGGTGGGCTAACACTGGTTCAGAGGTGAATAGAGATTTCAGTTTTTCAAAAGCCCTCTGACAGTCAGGTGACCATTCCAAACAGGCCCCAGGCCGGGTGCAGTCAGGGGCCTTCCCCTTCATTTTAAGCAGGTCGGTGAGGGGAAGAGCCACCTGCGAAAAGTTAGAGAGAAATGATCTATAAAAATTGGCAAATCTGAGGAAAGCCTGGAGCTGTCTCCTCGTTTTGGGGGCCTCCCAACCCACCACATCTTGGACCTTCACAGGGTCCATCTCAATTCCCCATTGAGAAATCCAGTAGCCCAAAAAGGAGATCTCAGACTTATGGAACTCACACTTAGAGAGTTTGGCAAAGAGTTTGTGCTTCTGCAACGTTTGGAGGACTTCTTGGACTAATTTCACATGTGAGCGAAAATCAGGGGAGTACAAAAGTATATCATCAAGGTAAACAAGGACCCCCTTAAACAAATACTTGTGTAAGACCTCATTAATTAAGTTCATGAACACCCCTGGCGCCCCCTGTAAGCCGAATGGCATTACTAGGTATTCAAACTGTCCGAGGGGGGTGTTGAATGCCGTTTTGTGCTCATCTCCTTCCCTGATGCGCACACGGAAGTAAGCATCTCTGAGGTCCAGTTTCGAAAAAATCTTTCCCCCTGCTACTGCCGCCAGGAGGTCTTTGATTAGAGGTAATGGGTATGCGTTGGTAGCCGAAACAGCATTAAGGCCCCGATAGTCAGTACACAGTCTCAGCCCCCCGTCTTTTTTCTTCCAAAAGAGGACGGGGGCAGCGTAGGGGGAAGAGGTGGGTCGGATGAACCCCCTTTCCAGATTTTTATCAATGAACTTTCGCAGTTCCACTTTCTCAGCTGGGCTCATAGAATATAATTTACCCTTGGGAAGTTTCTGGTTCGGCAACAATTCTATCGCACAGCCTGAATTTCTATGGGGGGGGGTAGTTCGTCTGCTTCCTCCTCCCCAAACATGGCAGCTAGATCTCGATACTCCTTCGGGATCGCCTCCCATTCTGCCTCCGCCATCCCCATCAGTATCAGGTCACTCCCTATACGCTGGGGCCCCCATTGATCATGCCAAGTGTGATCCCTGCATTTAGGTGATATAAAGTTGACATTTCCCGCTTCCCACAATATGTGCAGGTCATGATCAAAAAACCAGGAGCTCCCCAGGGCCAAGGGGAAACATGCTGCGGGGGTTATAACGAATGGTCTCACCTCCCAGTGATTCCCCACCCCCATACGTAGAGGTACAGTCTCATATTTGCACGGTTCCTTCATGGTTGAACCGTCCATTTGGATGAACACTAGGGGTTCTGCCAGTTTGATGACCTTCGCCCCCAACCCAGTCACCAGTGAAGGGTTAATAATGTCTCTTCCACACTCCGAGTCAATGAGAGCTCGCACTCTCACATGGGTCTGTAGACCCGGGTCCATTAAAGTCACTGTGAGAAAAAAGAGAGAGGAGGATCTGCTCACCGGGTTCAGCGCTTGCGAGTCCGGGACCTGCTGTTCAGCGCTGTTTACAGCAGGTCCTTCTCGTTTCCCGCCGTCGGGGTCTCCTCCTCCGATGAGTCGGATGTTTCGCTCACCAGTGTGATCTGTAGCGCCCGAGCCCCTCTCGGTTTTGCTACCGGTTTCGGAGTCGAGGTTTCGAATTTCTTCTTAGTTCCTTCCCCCCCCCTGACGGGGTTGATGCTCCCGGGCAGCTCGCTGCGAAGTGGCCTGACTCCCCACACTTTAGGCACAAACCTTGCTTCATCCATAGCTCCCGAGTGCCGTCTTTCTGCCGTGGGTTAGATGGTTGGCCCTTTGCTCTGGGTGCCGGGGTAGGTGTGGGCTGGGGACCCTTTCCCAACGCTGCTGCATCATCTAGTCGAATGGTCTTCAGGTGGGTTTCGGTGGCCACCGCCTCCTTCATCCAACCCGATAAGGTTCCTGGGTCTCGTCCACGCATCACGGTCCGGCGAATCTCGGCATTAAGGCCCAAGCGGTATTGCTCCACCATGACCCCATCCGGCCATCCCCGGACTTTTGCGGCATGCCTCCTGAACTCCGCGGTGTATTCTCTCACCGATTTAGAGCCTTGCCGGAATGACCTTAGGAAGGCTCTAGCCGTCTTATTTGCATTGATGTCTTCGAACTGTTCCTTCATAGCCCACATGAAGGCGTCGACCTCTCGTAGTTCTCGCCCATCCTCCAATCTGCGGTCGCCTCCTTCAGGTGTGATGCGATCTCGTCTACGATCCAGTCCTCACTCTGAAATAGATGGCCCCAGTTCTCGATAAACTTCTCAGTTCTCACTAAGAAAAAGGAAAATTTCTCTGGGGTTCCGTCGAAGTCAGCATCTAGGAGTTCAGCTGGTTTGAGCGGTAGGAACCCCCAGGGTCTTTGCGGACGCGGCACCGGTGGCCCCTGTGGAGGGGGCCCCGCTGGTTGGTCCGGAGGTGCCCCGGGTTGCCCCGGCACACCTCCGGGCGGCCCCACTGGGACAACCCTTTGGTCAGGGGGTTGCTGGTTGGGTGGTGCGGCTTGTTGCCGCCTATCCATCTCCTCTTGGATACCATCCGAGATCATTCTGGGAATGCGGGACAGGGACTCGTCTATCAAGCGAAGGAGTCGGTCTTGGCTTGGATCTCTGCTCCATCTCCGGCTTACGACTGTCCCCTCTCCGTCCCTTGGTTCTGGGCGCGTGTCTTCCGCCCCCTCCACCGTACTCAAGCGGTAGATCGACCTCTCAAAGCAGCTCTCTCGAACTGACGCTCGGGGGGTAAAGAACCACGTCTCTTGCGTTTCGGCCAGCGGCTTTGACCAGTCCCGCCGTTGTTTCGGCCGGGTAGTGACTCCACCGTATGCTGCTCCATAAGGATCCCCGTAGGGCCCTCCCAGGTCGTACTCCGCGCCCCACGACACCGGGACGTAGGTACCTGGGTTTTCCAGTGAGATGATCGCTGTGGTGATCGCCACCGTTGTGACCGGAGGTTTCCCATCCTCCGCTGGTTCATGGATTGGGAGAGTGTCTTCTTCACCGTCGCTCATTGTGGTAGGAACGCGGGGTTTGACCAGTCCTGATCAGAAAGGATTCTTAACAATTTGTCAGGCACTTTGGCTAGTCAGTCAAACACCAGGCCTCATGATAAAGGATAGTATTTATTAGACTGCAATACTAAAGAGCTAGAACAGAAGCATTGTTAAGAATGACCTATACAAAAGGAACATCTAGGGTTATACTCGAAGGGGGGAGAGAAGCCCCCTGCCTTCAGCCAATGCAGTCAAAGCCCGCGCGCAGGAAAGATCAAACAGGCACTACATTGCTACATTCCCACAAAGCAATAATTTCCCATGCCTAGCTGTTGTCTTAAGAAACAGAAAGGAGACATTCAGCCTGGCGCTTTCAAGGCCATTTGGCCAAGGCGAGATGAAGATTGCACCGTCTCCCAGGCAACCCCATCACCTCCCCACGTACCAGAGAAAAACAGATACAGACAATGACAGCTTCACACCTCCCCTCACCCCTATGGCAGGGACCCCTGACATCTGTGTAGAATGAAAATTATTGATGTACTAGTAAAGCCCATTGTAGAAGCACTACAACGAGCTCTAGAAAGATGTGATGCGTAACGAATGCATAGAAAGGTACAGAAGTGGAAGTAAAGTCTCACACACACAGAAGTGGAAGTAAAGTCTCACTCTCCCCCACCATTCAAGGCCCCTGTGGCCCAGCCAGGCAGTCTTTGGCTCTCCTGCCCCCCTGTTCAAGGCCCCTGAGGCCCCTGAGGCCCAGGCAGGACATGGCTCTCCCGCCCCCCCATTCATGGCCCCTGTGGCCCAGCCAGGCCAGCCTTGGCTCTCCCACCTCCCCGTTCAAGGCCCCTGCAGCCCAGCCAGGCAGGCCAGCCTTGGCTCTCTCACCCCCCGTTCAAGGCCCCTGTGGCCCAGCCAGGCACAGGTGGGTGTGATCCAGGGCTCTTCTGTGTAGAATGAAAATTATTGATGTACTAGTAAAGCCCATTGTAGAAGCACTACAACGAGCTCTAGAAAGATGTGATACGTAACGAATGCATAGAAAGCTACAGAAGTGGAAGTAAAGTCTCACACACACAGCCAGGCATGCCTTCACTCTCCCCCACCATTCAAGGCCCCTGTGGCCCAGCTAGGCAGTCTTTGGCTCTCCTACCCCCCCCCGTTCAAGGCCCCTGATGCCCAGCCAGGCCAGCCTTGGCTCTCCCACCCCCCCATTCAAGGCCCCTGCGGCCCAACATAAAAATATGGAAAACCAAAACACTTTTCAAAAATTTAACAAGTATAAAAATAAGTGAAATAGGGAACACTCACTTGTCTCTAGGAAGGACAGCTTAGCTTCTGTCAAGGTTTGCTCTTTAGTATTGATAGTATTACAGCTGGGTCAGCTTGGCCACAAAAATATTGAGAGCTATTCTACACTAGAGAAAGGAACAGGAGTTTCTAAATCAGCTTTGTATTCCTTTCCTTCTGTTTGAATAAGATGATACTCCAAGCACAAAGGCTTTAATTAACAAGGTGATGCCTGTCGTAGAAGGCTTGTATGAAGCATCTGCCTTGAGTTATTGATTACAAAGTCAAATTGTTTTTTTTTAAATCAGAACGAGAGAAGTCAAATATAGTGCTTTCTCGTTGTCATTCAGTACCACTCTGTAGCTGAGTTAGGTAAGCATATTTAGCTTATTATATATGCTCCAAATTCATTTTTATCTTATCCTTCAGCTATCCCCTTTAGGTTTTCTTGTTGACTTAAAATACTCTTCTCTGGGAAAAAAGTAATCTTTACTTCGTGTATGTTCAGTCACTGATGTTGAGATTCTGAACAATTTCTGTCTTGAGTTAACAAATATATGCACCTATGGAAAGTAATAATTAATAGGTTGAAAGATAAAAGGTAAAGGTTTCCCTTGCTCGAAAGCCAATCAAATCTGACTCTAGGGGGTGGTGTTCATCTCTGTTTCCAAGACAAAGAGCCAGTGCTGTCTGAAGATGTTTCCGTGGTCATGTGGTCGGCATGACTAAATGCTGAGGTGCATGGAATGCTGTTACCTTCCCACTGAAGTGGTACCTATTTATCTATTTGCAATTTCTTGCTTTCAAACTGCTAGGATGGCAGGAGCTGGGGCCAGAGACGGGAGCTCACTCCGTCACACAGCACCTTCCAATCTGCAGCTCAGTGTCTTAACCTCTGAGCCACTGCAGCCCCTTAGGTTGAAAGAGGAACAGCTAAAAGTCCCCACAGTGAAAAACCATCTCAATATTAGAATCATGGAACCACAGTTTGGAAGGGGCCATACAGGACATCTAGTCCAACCACCTGCTCTGTGCAGGATCAGCCTAGAGCACTGCTGACAAGTGTTTGTCCAGTCACTGTTCAAAGACTGCCAGTGTGGGGGAGCTCACCACATCTCTAGGCAGCTGGTTTCACTGTTGAACAACTCTTACTGTAAAAAAGTTTTTCCTGAGATCCAGCTGGTACCTTTCCGTCCTTAATTTAAACCCATTATTACAAGTCCTATCCTCTGCTGCTCAGAAGCGTACCCCCCGTCCAGTATGCATGTTCCTCATTTTTGTTACCCAGATGTAGAAGTTGGCACTTATTCTTGTTAAATTGCATCTTGTTCACATCCACTCACTTTTTCAGTGTGTTCAGATCTCGTTGAATTCTATCTCTGTCTTCCGGTGTGTTCACTGCTCCTCCCAATTTGGTGTCATCTGCAAATTTAATGAGTAGCCCCTCCACACCCTCATCCAGATCATTTATAAACATATTGAAAAGTACCAGGCCCAGAACCAAGCCCTTGGCACCTCATTGGACACCTCCCTTCATTCAGATGAAATACCATTGACAACCACTTCGAGTGTGGTTCTCCAGCCAGTTTTCTATCCACCTGACTATCCTAGAGTCCAGTCCACAGTCCTCTAGTTTACTCATCAGAACATCATGGGAACTCTGTCAAAAGCTTTACTGAAATCCAGGTAAACAACATCAGCAGCATTCCTTCAATCCAGTAAGCTTGTCACTTATCAAAGAAGGAAATGAGGTTGGTCTAGTAGAACCTCTTAGGGTGATCCCCAGATCCCCAAGTTGTCCTTTAGATGCTCACTGGTTGATCCCTTTAAAATCTGCTCCAGTATCTTCTCTGGGACAGAGGTCACATTGACTGGCCTGTAGTTTCCTGGGTCATCCCTCCTCCCTTTTTTGAAAATTGGAATAATATCTGCTCTACTCCAGTCCTGTGGCATGTCTCCCATCCTCCAAGAGGTCTGGAAGATGATGGACAAAGGCTCTGCAAGCTCTCTAGAAAGTTCTTTGAGCTCTCATGGTTGCATACCATCTGGCCCAGGGGATCTGTATTCATTCAGTGCAGCCAACTGCCTCTCTGTCCATGCCAACCAGCAGCCCGGATGCCATGCCTCGCCTACTACCAACTTTAGATGAGCCTGTTCTCTTCTTCTGGGAAAAAACTGAGGCAAAATAGGCATCAAGCCTTTCTGCTTTCTCTCTGTCCTTTGTCAGAGTTTCTCCATTTTCACCCAACAGTGGGCCCATCTCCTCTTATCTTACATTTGCTCCTCACATATCTGAAGAAGAATTTCTTGTTGTAGCAAGCCCCCTGGTTAGCTTTAGCTCACTGTGAACTTTGGCCGCTCTGACATCTGACCTAAAGTGCCTAGCAACCCATAGATACTCTTCTTTAGAGGCATGTCCTTGCCTCCATTTCCTGAACATTTCCTTTTTCTTCCTTAGGACATCACACAGATCTCTGTTCATTCACATTGACTTCTTGGATTCCCTACCATGTTTCCTTCTTGTTGGAATAGCAATGGCTTGAGCTTGCAAGAGCTCTTGTTTTAGGAGAGCCCACCTTTCATTTGCTCCTTTCCCTTCCAGTAGTCTTGCCCATGGAATGATACTCATCATGTCTCTGTGTTTATTAAATTCAGACCTACTGAAATCTAACATATACATGTGACTACAAACTTCCTTGGTCCCCCAGAGCAAAAGGAATTCTAGCAGGTCATGGTCACTTCCCCCTAAGGTCCCCAAAATCTTCACCCCATCTACTATCTCTTGCCTGTTGGTCAATATTAATGCGAGTATGGCCGAACCCCTCGTTAACTTCCTCCACCGTTTGATGAAGGAACTTGTTGGCCAGACAGGTCAGGAAGTTGCATGACTGTGGATGCTTTGCAAAGTTTGTCTCCCAGCACACATCAGGGAAGTTGAAGTCACCCATAACTACCAAGTCATGTTGTTTGGATACCCTGTTGAGCAGTTCACCACCTCATCCTGGTCAGGAGTTCTGTAGGAGACTCCAGCCACAATACTGTTTGTCCTTCTTTCCCTTATCCTCACCCAGATACTTTCCACTGGGCTGTCACCCTCCTCCTGCAGTATTTCCTGACAAACAAACCCTCTCTTTACATACAGCATCAGTCCACTTCAACCTTTTTTGTTTTTCTTGAACAACTCGTATCCATCCACTATTACATTCCAGTCATGTGAATCATCCCACCAAGCCTCTGTAATGCCTACTAAATCATATCCCTCTGTCTTCGTTAGAAACTCAAACTCTTCCTTCTTATTGCTCAAGTTTGGGGCATTGGTACATAGATACCTGAAGCCCCACACCTTTGGCTCCATTAAACCCGGCCCTCCCAGGTGGGCCTCTGTTGTTTGCTCTCCTTCATTTAAATCCTTGTGTTGGTTGTCTCCTTCCCCTTGTGGTGTCAGTTTAAAGCCCTCTTGATGAATCTCTCCAGGTTTCTGCCAAGCACATTTTTTCCTGACAGGTGAAGTCCATTGTGTACTAATATATTGTCACCCAGAAAACCTAGCTCATAGTCCCTGAATCCATATCACTCCTGTTAGAACCACCAACGCAGCCAGTGGTTCTCCTCCATTATCCTCAGCTCCCCTTGTATTCCCCTTCCTATGACAGGAAGGATTGAAGAAAACACCACATGTTCTCCCATTCCCTTTAGCTTCCTCCTGAGTGCTTCATAGTCAGCCTTAATGCTTTCAATGGTGTTCATGGCTGTGTTGTTGGTTCCCACATGGACCATCACAAATGGGTAATGCTCTGTAGGTCTGATGAGTTTTGGAATCCTGTCTATAATATCTTTAATTTTCAGCCCTGGCAAACAACACACCTCTTGGGCCAGGGGGTCAGGCCTGGACACATAATGTTCCATACCCCTCAGCAAGGAGTCACCTATGACCAACAGTTTCCTGTTCCTTCCCGTGCAATTTCTTCGTATCTCCCTGTCCACCTCCCTCTGTCTTCCTTGTGTTTGTGATACTTCCACTGATATGGGGCCAATATCCAGAAAACAACTCTGCCTCCCTTAAAACCATCTATTTTTGTTCCCTCTCTGGAGAATAAAAAAAAGCATTCAGTGTTTCAGATATTAATTCTTTAAAAATGGACCAAAAGTGCTGCATTTGTTAATATAGTTGTTATTCATTAATTCAAAAAATAAAGTTTGAGTCCAGTGGCACCTTTAAGACCAACAAAGTTTTATTCAAGGTATGAGCAATTGTGTGCATGCACACTTCTTCAGATACCATGGAATGGAAATAGAAATAACAGGGTGGGTAGTAAATTAACATACAGAACAATGAAGGTGTTTTTAACAGGTCAAAAGAATTCAAAGAATGTGTTTGTGTAAAGTGCCATCAAGCTGCAACAAATTTAAAACAATCCCAGCAAGGTGCATTCAAGATGAGTGAGAAGAAGCGCTCTCCTTGGTGGTCTCCATTCCAAGAAGTGACCCTGCTTGGCTTCTGAGATCTGATGAGATTGAGCTATACCATGCCACCTTCCCTCCCAATTCATAGAGTAAATAATTACAATTCATACAATTTGGACAGATTCAAATATGTCCGTTATTCTGGCTTAGAATTCACTGACATTATATTGACTCAGCAAATGTGTAACTGAGAGGGACTGTATTAATAGAGTTACACAGATCTTGTCACCAAAGTGAAATTTCCTGATAGTGTTTATATGTATGATGGAGCTAGATTTGAGCCCAGTAGCACCTCAGAGACCAATAAGATCTTCTGGGTATTGTCATGATGTCAACTGAGCTAGCTTTTGGGCTCTGACGGGAAGCCTCTGAAGAGAAGACTGAGGAGCCCAAAACATGGCCTAGGGGAGAGCAGGGAACTCTGGGAGAGCCCTGAAGGATAGATTTCCCAGCTCATCTGTTCCAGAACTTACCCCTGAGGAATCTGCAATAGGACCTCCTCCAGAACTTGTCCCAGAGGACTCTGCAGTGGGAGCTTCTTGACCAGAATTTCCCTCTGTACCACCAGGTCTGTGGACAACAAAGCTCCAGTCTAGGTCCTGATCCACAAACTCACCAGAATCTGCCTCCACTCAGCAGGAGTGGTGACATCATTGGGCTTGTGCTGAGATAGCCCAGTGAAGATGAAGTGATGAATCAGATCATGGAAGATGTAATCATTTTCAGGATTCTGTCTCCAGTTAAGCTTAGACAAGTCCCAGATGCTGCTTCCAGAGCTATTGTCCCCTCAGTCTGTTTAAGACTTGGGCTGAGTTGGGAGAGGAAGTTTGCTGGATCAATTGGTCCACTAGGTGGAAGCCTGTGTTCCTATTCCAGATCCTTGCCTCCAACTTCCATCAATACCCCAAGTCTTGTTATCCAGGCCTGAGGGCACTGCTCCAGAGGACAGCTGACTGGACCTGCCTTGCAGAGCACAAGATATTTACAAACTTTTGACAGTCAAACTCCTTTCATCAGATGTATGATGTAACCCTAATAACACTGATAATTTAGTGAGCTGGGAAAGGGTTGGCTTCTTTATAAGCAGTAAGTACTGCTTTCTTGAAGTATAATGTTCCCATATGTTCTGTTAAGCACACATTGGTTGCATATCCTGGCATTCAGGTTGAGTGGGAAAGCAAGCAAATATTATACCCTCTGTTGATAGTTAGTACTACCACTGGGAGAGATAAATAGAAGGAAGTGTTTTGCCTGCATCATGTAAACAACATGTGCTGTTTTATTTATATTGTAAGTCCCATTGATTCTGCAAGGCAGAAAGGTGGCTAATAAATGCTTTAAATAAATTAAATAAATACAGAGTAGGGAGGGGGAAGTGAGGTAAATATTGTCCTTGCTACCCTCCGGTAAAAGGCAGTGCACCTACATTCTGGGATGGAAAATCACACTCTGCAACTGATGTATGGTAGTGGGAAATAATTATTTATAAATCCAGTATACATTCCTCTTGCCTATTAATACTGGATTCTTATGTTCCCGTAGAATACAATGATGGAAAAACTGTATACAAAAAAATGCCAAAAAAAATATAATGGCATCAGTATAGAACAGATGAGAACAAAAATGTATCTGGGTTTAATATTTTTTTGGTATTTTTTGTTTGGATTTTTTAATATCATTATGTCATATACCTTCTGCAGTTAATTTAAAAGTCTCTTCTATTTGTTTCAATGGAAAAATATATCTCCCCACAAAAGTTTCCTTACCTAATTGAGAAGGGCCAGGAAACTTCCCTCTCACATTTCAAGCTGATGGTCAAAAGTGTCCCCATGTTGTTTTCTAACTTTTTTCAGGCACCCATTGCGGGACAAATTTATAGAACTTTTGTATTTCTCACTCTAGGGATCTTCCCGACTTCATGGTAGACAAAGAGAAGAAAGCATCACCAGATTACAAGCCATTAAAATTTCCCCTTTCAGATCTTGCATATAGAGGCACGAGGATAAATCTTTTTTTCTTCCATCCTTTCCTGCTTCTTGGATCCTTGCTTGGATCCACAAAGGTGCAAAACCCTGCACTCACATGCATGATCTTTATATTCAGTTCATTCATTCCAGCATTTTTCTTCCACTCCTTGACTAAGTTATTTCACTTCCCAGCATCCTTCAAAGAATTCACAATTTTGTTTGGAAAAATTAAATGTTTCCCACAGTGAGATAAGGCACTGGAGAGTGTGGTCTTTGTGTCTTTTTATCCACATTCTCAATTTTTGCAAAAACACATACACACAAACACACATAACAGAAGTGCACAAATTCACCCCCCCCCCCCGGTTTACATGTGAACAGGTGGAATCATGCTTAGTTGGACTGCATTTTGAAGGAAAGAGAACCCATCAATATGATTGGCAGAAACACTGTGCACAAAAACGCCAGTCAGGTACATATCTGCTGAGCCATGTTGTCTCTTCACTGCCATGGGAAACAGAAGGTTAAAGAAAGTGTAGAGTAGGGATGTGCAGCTTTAAAAAAAGGGGGTGGGGTGGATCCATATATCAGGGAATCAAAAATTAACCATATTCCTAGTTTCCCAGGGGCCAAATACAGGCTTGGTATTTGGATCCAAGTTTTTTTCAGGATTCAAATATTTCTTTTATTCCATTATTCCCTATAATATTTTGGGAGGAGGGCTGGAGGGGCTGTCCTTTAAATAACTCCTAAATTCCAAGTATAGACCCCTGAACAAGATGCCCCAGCTATCCTCCATTGATTCCTATAAGAAAAAAATAATTTAAAAATGTTAAACCCAAGAATCTATGCCAATGTACAACCCCTAAATCACCCAAGCCAAACTGATTAGGAACGCTATTGTAAACCTACCAAATGTAAAATCAGATAATCAAGTCAATGTACAATCTGAGAATCCACAGCAAGGTCAAACTTGAGAATTCATCACAAAAAGCAAACCTGACACAATGCAACTTGAACAAAGAATACAACTTTGCAAAGTCAATAAAAGATAGTTTAAAAGGCGATAATCTAAGACAAATCAACCTAGCAAGTCCAGGAAGAAACACACTGTAAGGAATAGCTGCCATTAAGCCTTTACATTGTTTGGATTTATCACTTTCCTTAGGCTGTAAGTTTTGGCAGGTCCCTAGCCCAGCCTGCTAAAAGCAATGTGCTTGTTTTATCTACATTCACCTGTGGCTTTTGGCTGTTAACAAAATTGCCCTTGGGAGTCTTCCCAAGTTGTTTCAACCAATCAGTGCCAATGAGTTAAGTGTATCCTGATTGGCTAATGGGTTCATGGGCCAAGGCAAGGACATCTGAAAAGATGCCTCACTCTGTGGGGAAGCCAGTTGTTCTGTCAACAGGTGAGAGGAGGCTGTGTTTTCTGTTCCCCCATGACATGGACTCTCTGGCATGGGATGAGCATTCTCTCTCAAGCCTGCGAACAAGAACCATGTGATGGACCTGCATCTAATAAACCAGCCAACAAGCTTTTAATGTATAGTAAGATAGCTTTTAGCCAGATAGTGTTCAGTATTATTTTTTCTTTTATTTGCCATTGCTTGTGCCTAAGAGTGGCTCTTGCTCAGAACACATTCTTTGTAATTTGAGCAGTTTACTAAAAGTGGAATATTTTTCTCCCATCTACTGTCTGGATTTACTTACTGAGGGTACGCAGATAACCTCAGAGGAGAATGTGGGAAACTGAAAGCTCCTGGTAAAAGGTCTAGAACCCTTGAGGCTCCTGGCTGGCCCAGGTGGTTTCAGTGCCTGGAAGCAGGAGTAGGGCTCTCTAGGACCATACACAGACACTCCAGGAAAAATAAAAATAAAAAAACAGTCTCAAGAGCCTTCAAATGCTGGCTCCTGATACTCTCAATTAGTCCCAAATATCTCCAGAACTTTTTGGGACCCATTTACTGGTATCCTGGAAAATCCTGGATACCAGCCAGAGACCTGATTATATCTGAAAAATAGTGATAAAGTATTTTTTCAGGTATCTGTTCAGCTTTGATATATCTGACCACATATCCCTAGTGTGGTGAAATAGAAACTGAAAGCACAGTGCAACCTTCAAACATTGTGGCATCATCAAAAGATGTTCAGGACTGGTCTGGCACATTCATACCCAAAAACTGAAGGATCCATTCCTTTTAACAAAAAAGGCCTGCTTATGTCAGAAGTTGGTTGGTTATTATTTGTAAGTATATCTAGCAATATGATTAACTTTTATTTTTAAGGGGGGAAAGCATTTCTCCAGCTCATATTTTGTATTTTTCTTTAACACTCCCAACAGATGATCTCCTCATCAACGCATCTATACAGCTGCACTATTAAATTTGATTTAATTAAATGTCACTTCTAATAAAGAGATAATAGGCCAAGTAGGGGTTTATATGATATTAAAGTAGAGGGGAGTCTTATCTTTCTATTTCAGAATAAAAGTTCCTGATAGATATAATTTGATCGCTAAAATATCTGGATTCATTAACAGCTTTACTTGCAACAGGAGAGCAAGAGAATAAAATTAATTCTCACATAGAGGTTAAGTCTAGTATGAAAGAGGTTTTGCACACAGCTTGTGATACTTGGCATTGCTGAAATTTTAAACATAAGCAAATTTCTGCTGCAATTTTAAATCCTCTAGTGATAATTGAGACCATTTGAAGTCACGACTGATCTACTGCTGGAAAGGAAACAATGAATCTCCTAGTCCAGCAATTTCTGCAATTGTCATCTGAGGATATTCAAAATGGGGGGAGGGGGGGGAGCTATTTCTGCTTCTGTTCCCTTCCCCAGTCTGTCCTCCAAGTCTGCAAGTGGGAACAAGACAAAGCTTTCTCAGGCTCATGTAACAGGATATTTCAGACAGTGAGGAACTGTGGTTACTTAGAGTCAGAAATCCCTCTCCAGTCTAGTGAGATCGCAAAGCAATTGGTGGAAAGTGAAAGATCTGAACACAAAACTGAACTGAAAACAGTCCTGCTGCTAAGGTTGCATGTGCCACTGATCCCTTCATCCAGTTTGGTGTAGTGATTAAGTGTGAGGACTCTAATCTGTGAGAACCGGGTTTGATTCCCCACTCCTCCACTTGCACCTGGCTGGATGACCTTAGGCAAGCCATAGTTCTGATAAGAGCTGTTCTTGAAAAAAGAGCAGTTTCTGTCAAGAGCTCTCTCAGCCCCACCTACCTCACAGGGTGTCTGTTGTGGGGAGGGGAAGGGAAAGGAGTTTGTAAGCTGCTCTGAGACACCTTTGGGTAGTGAAGGGTGGGGTATAAATTCAATCTCTTCCTCTTCTTCTTCTTCTTACCCTCTCAGCCCTCTCACCCTTTCGTTCTCAGGAAATATAAATTAGAGGTGTTCCAGAATAACTATTGGATCAGAAGGGTTCTGCCCACTCCTGAATATTGGAAAAGCAGAAGTGTGGGATATTTTCTGGAGGAATTCTACAAAATTTCATTTTTCTGACCCATTCCCGGCAAGCCCTCTATTGCCCAAATCTAAACACATGCAGATCCTTACAGTCTTGTATCCTTTTTTGTTTTTAAAAATCATTTGCTCTAAAATCATTTGCTCTAAAAATAATTTGTTCTATCCCAGCCAGTATTACTTTGCCTTGCATCTTCCTCACTCTCAGAATTCCAGTCAGACAAATATAAGTTACTTTTGTCATGGTTGCCAATTTCCTCATGGCTTGCTCCCACCAATTGCCTGAAGAGCTGGGAGAGACATGATTGCCGTGCTGCAGTAAGACCACAGCACTTCCAATTTCATTTCTAGCCCTGGGATAGGTCATCCAGAGATTTGAACTGTGGGCTCAACCAGGTGTGACAGCATTCCTGAGCCCACCACAGGGATGCCTCCACCATTTTAGGGATGAAATTACCTCTGTTTACGAATGCTGCAGTGTCCCAGTCCTGATCAGGACCCCAGCATGGAATGGAGGATGGGCAGTTTTTGAGAGCCCTAACATTGGGCTTTTGGAAATGGTGCAGGCAGGGGTAACAGGCACCTCTCTCTTCATGTCACTGTCCTGATCAGGTTTACCTTTCCATCCATAAAATGGCGAAAGAATTTGTGTGGGGGACTTGTGGATGCTGTCATGACCCCTCAGCCCAAATATCTGAATGACCCACTCAAGGGCTTCATGTTCATGTTAAAAAGCAAGGGGGACCACATGGAACCCCATAGTCCAGAGGCCAAGGGATCAAGCAGTCAGCCTTCAAGGTAGTGATATTTCACTGGAACAAATTGATACAATTATGCAAATTTTATTCAATCAATTTGTTTCATATTCATTTTTGACTATTCTGAGAGTTATTTTGAGTAACAAGGAAGGGGCCTTTACAAAGTCAGGACAACTGGAAATCGGGGGGGAATGATTTGGAATAGGATGAAGAATGTTAATAGTTTGTAACATATCTGAGAGAACATTGTTGGTTTTGCATATTTCCTGAATATTTCACATGCAGCAAAAGTTATGATTACAAAATATTGAGGGATAGAAACTGGCAAAACTACTTTGTGACCTTTTTATATAAGCAGAAAGAAAGCAAACATCAACTTATTCAAAGTTTCATTCCTTCAAAAGGCAGGTGGTTTTTCCTTGGCTGCTTAATATGCCCCCAGTTGAAAAGTGTTGTTTCAAATATTTTCTGTTATTAATTATGTTTCTAACAATATTCTGGATCAAACACTCCACAATGAATTTGTGATTTGATTTCTTTTTTAGTATCATAATTACACATTGTAAACAACGTTCTCTTTTCCCCAAAGGTTGTGCAACTTTATAAAAGCAGAGGGGAGAGGAGGAGGGTGGGGAACAAGAACAAAAATTCCATTGAAGTAGAAATTAAAAAGGGATGTTTGATATGATAAATAATGACTAGATAATAGGTTTCAATGGGATATGGAAATAAATTCCACAACGTGAAGACCTGTGTAAAGGGGTTTGCAGGGCGGGGAGGATACTGCCAAGTTTTACTCAAGTCGCTGAGTTATCTTTTTGCTTGTGCAAACAATGCTTGTACATTTGATTACAGGAAGCCTCTAACAATTGAAATTAAGACCAGATATTTATAAAAATTGCCAATCATTACTATGCCAAAAATATAGGGATATATAAAAATAAATTTGAAGTTAAGGGTCTAGGAAGAGTTTACTCTCCACCCCTGCAATGAACAGATGGAAACTGAACATCAGAATTGTCCACATATACTGCTTTGTTCAAGAACTTGTTGTAAGGATGGGGAGGGGGGAGTTTAAAATGAAAATCGTTTGCAGACACCTTTTTTCTCTGAACAAATGCCTCCCCCCTGCAGTATTGAGGCTGCCTGGAAACACAAGGAAGTGCTGGCTTGACCTCTGAGGTGCTGCAGTACAACCCCTACAAATGGCCAGATGATGCTGGTACAGCTATAAGCATGAGTTTGGTGATACAAGGAACCATAAGGGCCCATATAGCCATGGCCAGGACCAGTTACTGACTTTGACCTCTCTCTTTAGTTTCAAAAGCTCAGTACTCAAGATCAGACTGCCTGCTGAAACACATGTGTTAAATTTCCTCTTACATCAGGTCAAGCAAACCCAACACTGGTGTACACATTATGACAGGCCATTTTCCCCATAATGTTTGGCTGTTATCAGTACATGCTGAGCTGTTCATGTAACTGGGAAAGCATGCATCATCTCCCTCTCATCCTCCCAATGTGTAACTACATGATGAAATTATGCAGATCATGGTGTGATACCTCATGTAAATGGGTCATCATGTGGAATAATGTGAAGAAGTCTTTATCTGTGGCCCAAAGCAAGATGAATGAGCTTGAAGCAAAACTATAGATATAGGACAAAATTGGATAATGACTGTACCTGAATTTAAGGTGATCATAGAATGTTAGAGTTGGAAGGGACCTTGCAGGTCATCTAGTCCAACCCCCTGCACTTTGCAGGAGCATAGCCAAAAGATAGCCCTACATACCTACAACATACCCAAAAGATGGTTTGTCCAGCCTCTGCTTGAAAACATCCAGGGAAGGAGCATCTACCACCTCCTGAGGCAGACTGTTCCACTGCTCAACCACTCTTACAGTTAGGAAGTTTCTCCTGATATTTAGCTGGTATCGACTCCCTCGTAATTTCCACCCATTAGATCTAGTCTTGCAATCCGGAGCAAGAGAGAATAAATCTGCTCCATCTTTTACATGACAGCCCTTCAAATACTTGAAGACTGCAATCATGTCCCCTCTAAGTCTTCTGTTTCCCAGGCTAAACATACCCAACTCTTTCAGCCTTTCCTCATAAGACTTGGATTCAAACCCTCTCATCATCCTGGTTGCCCTCTTCTGGACATGCTCAAGCTTGTCAACATCCTTCCTAAAGTGTGGTGCCCAAAACTGGACATAGTATTCCAGGTGAGGCCTGACCATAGCAGAATAGAGTGGAACTACCACCTCCCGTGATCTGGACACAATGCTTCTGTTAATGCATTCTAAAACTGCATTAGCTTTCTTCACAGCCACATCACACTGCAGGCTCATGTTAAGCTTGTGATCAACCATAACACCTAGATCCCTTTCACATGTGCTGCTGTCAAGCCAAGTCCCTCCCGTTCTATATCTGTGCCTTTGATTTTTTGTGCCTAGGTGTAGGACTTTGCACTTATCTCTATTGAATTTCATTTTATTTGCCTCAGCCCACTGTTCCAGCCTATCTAGATCATTTTGAATCCTGACTCTATCTTCTTCAGAATTAGCAATCCTATCCAGTTTTGTGTCATCTGCAAATCTGATAAGCATCCCCTCTATGTCTTCCTCCAGGTCATTTATAAAAACACTGAACAACACCGGGCCCAGGACCAAGCCCTGTGGCACTCCACTCAAGACTTCCCTCCACGTAGATGCAGAACAATTTATGAG
Source organism: Gekko gecko (assembly GCA_029375565.1). Lineage (NCBI taxonomy): Eukaryota > Metazoa > Chordata > Lepidosauria > Squamata > Gekkonidae > Gekko > Gekko gecko. Next base: position 117,155,392 of record JAPDNY010000007.1, read on the forward strand.
CACTTGTTGGGTACAATTTTTCAACCAACCATGAATCCATCCAATGGTTGCTTCTTCCAGCCCACACTTAACCAGCTTATCCTCAAGGATATCAAGAGATACTTTGTCAAATGCATTACTGAAATCTAGATACACTATATCCACAGCATTGCCAGAGTCAACCATTTTAGTAACTCTAATCTAACTCTTTCTCCTAATTTACTTTGTCTATCCTTCTGGAGCTAGGAGCACACAAGTTCCATAGAGGTTCTCATTGAATATTGCATTTGGGGTCTTTGTGAATTGGTAAAGCAATTATTTTAAACTCTTAAATTGAGGACCAGAGGATGCAAGAGGTATAGGATAATCTGGTCAGAACAATGACTACACAAATTAACTGAGTGGCAAACTCATATATATTCATCTCTTTTGAACTAATTGTGATTGTTGGCATTTATAACATATATGCAATTGAAGTCAGCCTCAAGATTAGTCAAGATTTTGCCTTACAATGCTGTGCTTGAGAATTTTCAAAAGAAAACTTGCTTATTTTTCTGCTGACTAAATCCTGTTATTTGGAAACATCTTGAAGGAGATCTATACTGTAAAATTTCTTTATCACTAACCAAATAAACAAACAACGGATTTGTATAGTTATATAGCAAAGTATTATAATCACTAGTAGTGATACCAAAGCACAAAGAGTTACACACCTATTTCAAACAACAAGAAGAGAAAACACAGGGGTTTTCCTCTGGAAAGACAGCAAAAATGTTCATGTCCTATTCCAGCAAAATTCCATACCACAAGAAGTTGAAGAAGGGATGAACAACACTGACCAGAGCTGCAAGCCCAGAGCAGGTAACAGGAATCCGGGGAACTAATGCTGGGTTGCCCTGACCTGGATGGCCCTGGCTAGCCTGATCTCATCATATCTCAGAAGCTAAGCAGGGCTGACACTGGTTAGTACTCGGATGAGAGACCAACAAGGAAGTCAAAGGTTGCTACACAGAGGCAGGCAATGGCAAACTATCTCTGTTCCTTTCTTGCCTTGAAAATCCTATGGGGTCGCCATACGTCAGCTGTGACTCGATGGTAGTTTCCAACACCAAGGCTGGGTCAGGACGCAAAGGATCTTGGACAGTTTCCACTGCAAATTCCATGAGCAAAAGAGGTATCTTTGGAAAGCTTGACTGGGCATCTACATAGAAAAGTGGATCTACTGAATCCATCATTGCTAGTTGAGTTAGCAAGAATTTAAATGGACAGTATCTAGCTTGCAGCCTGTCTTCCCTGTATGGCTCTCAGCCATGTCTTCCTTGCTAGGAGCCCTGGGAGACTGAGCCCATGATGGAGCTGTGAATACTGAGGAGACTTTATCCTGGCATCTCCAGTTGAAAGGACCAGGCAGTAGTTGATGTGCAAGACATCTGCTTGGGACTCTGGAGAGCTGCTGCCAGTCTAAGTAGAAAACACTGACTTTGATGGACCAAGGTTTGATTCAGTATAAGGCAGCTTCAGGTGTTCATGTGTGTTTCTGTGAAGGTAGTGTCACTAACCCAGAGGTGACTTCTGCATCATTATAAATGATCAACTTGCAATGAGATCAAGTGACATCATTTAAAAAGAGCTATAGGTCCCCGGGACAGTATCAAAATGAATTAGTATTCCCTTATTTTTCCTGAGCATCAGTTATCAAATTAAAGTTAGTAATGTGACAATTGGGAGGGAAGGTCGCATGGTATAGATTGATCTCATCAGATCTTGGAAGCTAAGCAGGATCAGTACTTGAATGGGGGACCACCAAAGAAGAGTCTGTGGAGGAAGGCAATGGCAAAGCACCTCTGCTTCTCAGTTGCCTTGGAAGCCCCTTGCTGGGGTTGCCTTAAGTCTGTAGTGACTTCATGGCACTTTACACACATACACACAATGTGACAATTGTGAACAAGAAGTACATATGCTTCACTAGAATACTCGGGAAAAAATCTTGGATCAAAGGATAAAAACTAATATCCCACTAATAATGCACCTGTGCTTGGAATACCAAGTGCAGTTCTGTTGGCCATATCTCAAAGAGGACATCACAGAGCTGGAAAATGTACAGAAGAGGGCCACTAAGATGGTTAGGAGACTGGAGAACTTTTCCTATAATTTAGAAAAAAGATGAGTAAGGGGGAAATGATAGAAGTTTATAAAAATATGCATGGGGTGAAGAAAGTGGGAAGAAGTAACCTTTTCTCCTGTTTCCATTATACTAGAACTTGGGGGGGGGGCACACAATGAAGTTCATAGGCAAAGGTACAGAAGAGATAAAAGGAAATACTTTTTTACTCATTGATTAATTAAATCATGGGATTTATTGCCTGTGGACATGGTGGTGGTCATGAGGACAGATGAATTTAAATGGGGCTTGATAGATTCATGGAGGATAAGTCCATCAAAGGCCATGATAAGTAAAGGGAGCCTCCATATTTAAAGGCAGTAAATCTCTGAAATCTGGAGCTGGGGGAAGGCAGTAAATCTCTGAAATCTGGAGCATTAGGGAAGGACCTTGGCTTCTACGCCTTGTTTGTTGGCCCTCCAGGCCACTGTTTGGTTGGACACCATGTGGAACAGGATGCTGGACCGAACACTTCTCTTATCTAACAGCCCTCTTCTTATGTTATTATGATGCCCCTTTGGCTCTCCTGGAACCCAATCCAAAAGATGAGAGGCCCCTGTAAAGGATTGGGCTCTAGTGAAGACAAACAAACTGCCCTCAGTAGGGGATGGTAATGACAACTAACCAATGAATTGCTACTGGAATACGGTCCTAGTTGTTCAGCAACTGAATACTTACGAAGCCTTGCTTTATTTAATACAATGGTTTGTTTGCTTCACCCAAAAATGGTTAACATGAAAAAAAAATCAAATTTCAACAATGATAATTTATAATCACTTGCAACAACATCTTGGCATTGCAATAGTGCCTGGTCTACAATTAATTAAAATGTACTTCATATTTGAATACAGAGACTCTCAAGACAAACTGGTCTTCTGTCTAGCCAAAGAGTCCCACCTGCTGGGTCACAAGCTCCTATAGGCACAACATTTTTGCAGATCTTTTAAAAGAGCTGATGGTAGTACACATGTGTGTAAACTAAGGGTTATTGTTTCCTGCTTTTGTATGCGTACAGAGAGGAGCAGCACTGCAGCAAGGTGAGGCCACTTTGTGATAGAGGATTCCCCCATTGGCTACTTCCTCACCATGGTACACTTCCTGGTATTCAGCTTGTGTTTCCTGACCATGGCTCTGTTGGTCTACTGATCCTGGCATTGACACCAGTTTGCCACACTTTTAGTCATGTGACACTGATGTTACATTGCTTCCTGTCAAGCAATTGCCATTGAACAGGTCCCCATGCTACCACTTGATGATAAAAGGTGGATCCAGCATCTTAAAAGGCTGAAGACCACTGATCTAGACCTTCCAAGACTAACTTTCCACCTCTGTTTGAAACCTAGAGTTCCCATCAACACTACCACACACTGAAATTAAATCAGTTCATAGATAGCAACTATCCCCTCCAATTCTCTCCTCCAGAAATCTCTTAGAATGATTCACTTGTGTCTATCACTGCCTTTGACAATTTGTGCCATTATTCAGCAACCCCTTGAATGAAGATACTTCATCTGAACACGATACACGCTAATCCCATTATTTTCATCAGTCCATTATTCTCTCTCTCTCTCTCTCTCTCTCTCTCTCTCTCTCTCTCTCTCTCTCTCAGCAGTAAACCTCTGAAATCTGGAGCTGGGGGGCAACATTAGGGAAGGAAAGTATTTCAGACACTTTCTTAGTGACAATCCATCTCTTTGCCTTCATAATCTTACAGACTTTAATTAGTCCCCTGTTCTGCCAAATTATAAATGCCATACAAATTTTATTTTCAAATACTTCAAGATCTTGTCTTGTACACATAATCAAAATATTTACAAGATCATCACACTGCTGTTTTTGACTGCTTCAGAAGGAATCCAAAAAAAGAAAAGTGAGATTTAGTTAATTCCTAGCAAATCACAAAGGAATTGCTGTATGCAAAGAATGCTGCACAGCTATTAGCACAAAGATGAAGATTTCCTCCAAGTGCAAACTCTAGTTCCAAATGGCCTAGTGTTTATAAAGGAAATCAAAACCTAATCAAAGCAAACTTTCAAATCACATCGGTTCATTAAATCTAAGACATTTACAGCATAATTCTAAGGCTACTTTGTAAATTGCTGGTATCTAAGCCTCAAACTAATGTAATATAGAGATACACTAGTGTACTTAGAGATACACTGATATAACACCTTGCTGATATAGTAGTTGTGTTCATCCAGTGCTGTCGTTACTGTGCAGATGAATGGGCCATAAAAGAACAGGGTTATGACTAGAGATGGGCACAAACTGAACCACAAAGCAAAATTTGTCACATATTTTGCCCTGTTTGTTGTTTGTGAACCAAGGTTTGTGATAGGTCTGCCATCACAAACTTCCAAAAACTTTTAAAGAAGTTTGCAGTGGTTTGTGGGGATTTGTGGATAGAGCAGAAAGCAGGGATTTAAAGGAACTCCTACCTTGAATAAAATGTTGTTGGTATTAAAGGTGCCACTGGACTAAAACTTTGTTCTATTGCTTCAGACCAACATGGCTACCCACCTGAATCATCACAAGCGTGAGTTAAGGATCCAACTTACAGAACTGGTTATTTGCCTGAAGGAGTTGACAGGATGTTATTTTTCATCCTAGGCCACTTATTCTTTGCTTACAATGTAGGGTCTATCACAAAACAAATCTTAATTAAAGGAGAAGAAATGAAAAACAGGAGCCTACATGCATTCACCAAACAACAAGTCATTCTATATATGGTCTTTGGTAACCATCTTTCTAGCTGAGCAGAAATATTAGCATTAGTATTCAGATCTGTGGAAGAGAATGCTATTATTAAAGTAACTGAAGAGGTTTATTATAAATATGTATGACTTTGTGGAACAGTAAAGAAATATATTCTGCTCGAAGTTCTTCTTATGCTGAATATTTTAATGAAACTTGCGGCAGTTTTGTACAAGTGCTATAAATTACCCACTTTAAAATTAGATAGAAACTATTTGAGAAATAATTATGAGTATATGTTCATTAGAGTGGAGTTGGAAGGCTGAGAGATAAGGGCATTAGGTCAAGTCCCTCAATCTGCCTCCAGACACTCATTTCTACTATAATGCCCATAAGCACATTATAGCAACTGAATCTCAATATTTAGAAAATTCTCATTCATTTCCCCTTTTTCTCCCATGCATGAAGCCATTCATAGAAAGGACATGTGGAAAGAGAAACACTGGATTTTAGCACACTCACAGCAATGCTGTTTCATCTTCATTTCTTAGCCAGATAAAGCCAATCATCATTCAGGACGTTACCAAGCTGCTAGTAAATGTTACTATAGACTGTAGTATTTACTTAATAATGGCATTGCTTTATCCTTGCTTTTAAGTTAATCACAAACAATCCTCCTCCCAAGCCTTGCCAGGAAGCTTCCCCTAAATCCATTGCAAATTGTCAACATAATCTGTGTAAATAATTAATCTTCTTGAATCTTATTCCAGCAACACCTGTACAAACACTGATTACCAGATGTGTAATTGCATCTCTCCTTGTTTTCAAACAGATTTGTTCTTGCATTCTACTCTAATGACCCTCTCTGAACATCAAGGACAGGGTCTCTTGACCCCTTGTGGGTTTTTCTGATGTAATAATTCAGATCTGAGCTAAACCAACATCATGTAATACCATGAGGATACACAGGGACCAGTTTATCCAAAGACAAAAAATCAATGCAAGTAATTGAATTGACCAATGGGAGCACATTTTGTCAAACAATTGAATTGCTTATCAATGAAACTTCTCCCATTGATTCAACAAATTGGAAAGGTAAGGAGGGAGTTTGGGAAATTATGGTGAACTAGATGTCTTCATCATTTGGGGTAATACATACCGGTCCTTTTAAGGGCAAGAACTGCATACATGCCATAGTTCTCAGACTGCAGAAAAAAGGAGAACCAAATGGAAACTGTACAAATTGCACTTATATCATATATTAATGTTGAAAATTCTCATTACATTATGATATAACAATATTTTTTCATTTGTACAGAAGAGCACGTTTTGTGGACAACTTCTTCCAAAAGAGCAAAGATGTCACTCCTTATTTCATAGAATGCAACTCTCATAACTGAAGTAATTTACAGAATCGAATCCATTATGTGTATTATTCTTACAACAATGGGCCAACAATTGCAAACATGCCTAGTTGTAAGAATAATACACACAATGGATTGGATTCTGTAAATTTACTCTGGAGAATTTCATCATCATCTATCTTGCTATGTTGAAGACTTCTTGCTCTTCTGTACAAACGAAAAAAATATTGTTATATCATAATGCAATGAGAATTTTCAACATTAATATGTGATATAAGCACAATTTGTACAGTTTCCTTTTGGTTCTCCTTTTTTCTGTCATATGTGACTGTGACCTTCCATCGTTTTATAGTTCTCAGTTTGCCAGGGCTGTCTAAGCTACTTTTCACAGTGTCACAGCAGCTGAAGAACAATCCTGTTTTTGGCCAATGGAGCAGAATCAAGTAGTGCCAGTCTTACTGAAAACCCTGTCCATATCCTATTATTATCTATATCTGTCATGCTTTCAACTGGGGGGAAAAAACCCCCACAGAATCCAGTGGCACCTTAAAGACTAACAAAATTTATCCCAGCATACACTTTCATGAACCTAAGCTCAGTTCAGCAGATGTATAGCGTAGATATCCAAAACAAATCTAAAAGTTACAAGCAACTGAAAAGTGGGAGTGGCAGATGTTACAAAAACTAGTTCCAAAGATCTGGGAGGATCACAAAAACTGTTAAGATGTTATACAATTGAAAGGAGGTTGTGCATCCTTCATGAAATAGTTAAAAAATCTATTTCAGTACAGCTATGCTGTACAAGGACTGGGGAAAACACTGATGAGGCTATGACAAATTGCTATCCTACCACTATTGGAAATGCTAGTGACTCTTTGTACAAATGAGCACTGACAACAACAGGAATTGTACCACACATGGGAGAAAACTAATATTTATCTACTAGTTTAAAAAGACCTCACTGCTGGCTCATAGTTCAAAAGAGAGAAGCAATTGGACTAATACTGAAGGCAAACACCTGTCTCTGCACTGATGATAAAATCCTTGCTCCACATCCTACCTGAGTACAATAGTGCTGAATAATGGGCTTGCCCATGTAAAGTATTTATAATACAGTATTCTCAGTACTAAATACATCTAGTACACAAAACATTGATGCAAGGGCAAACCCATAGCTAACCTCACTGTATCCAGAAGAAACAGTTGTGACAAGATGTGACATTAGCTCATTGTCTTAAAAAGTATGCCAAAGGGAAGAAAAGTGTTTTGTACCATATCCAAGAAAAAGTGGTACATCTAAATGTGATGTAATTTGATGCCTGCAAGAGAGAGAGAGAGAGATCTCATTAACCTTTTCCCTCAGTGTTTTTCTAGCCTTTAATAAGGAGGCCAGATGTTTCCATCCTACAGTATATCGCTGAATTTAAGTTTTTGCTTCTCTGGGGCTTTTTGTTCTTTTTCTTCCCCAAGGTATTTATATTTGAGTCTGTGGAGTGAGAGACAGTGGTTTGGAGTTAGAGGCTGAACAGACATTAATTTCATTTAGCATTTTCTAGGCTAGCTTTTGCTTTCCTGATGCCATCTCAAATCCTTTGGGATATTTGTGGATAAAGAGCATTAAATAAATGTTGTACGAATTGTACTGTAAAAGACTCACTGCTTATTAACTCCTGCCTTGGCTTACACTTTGCACCCATGCTGGGAAGCACAATGCAATGGAAGAGAGAGAGAGACAGAGACAGAGAAAGAGAGAGATGGTCAGTTGGATGGACAAACCATCAGACAGACAGTCATGTTGAAAGCTGCTTATGCTTACCTATACGATGGGTAGTAATTCTCGTGGGAAATGGTTGCCGCTTTAAAGACCTCCATTAGTTTCTATGAAGTCTTTCTAAAGTTTGTACAAGAATCCCATCAAAATTAATACACAGTCTCTCTAACTGTCTATCAAATGAAGAAATCCTTTTGTGATTTCAGACCCTAAAAGTACTGAACAGATATTCCATTGCATTCCTGGAGGGGCATTCATTTCCCTTCATTCATTGTAAACGTCTGGCTGCCTGTCTTTTCATATGCATCATATCAACACAACAGGCATTCATAAAGCTCTTTGGACTGCTGCTATAGAGTTATTGACAGTGCAATCCTAACAGGGGTGTAGCCAGAAGATTTTGGTTGGTGGGGCATTGGGAAATTGGGGGGGGCAGGGGAGTGAGACAGAGAGAGATCCTGATGGCAGTCAGCTGGTGGATTCCTCTCCTCCCCTTCCTCAGTAGGCGACTCCCTCCTCTTGCTGGCTCACCAAACCCTGCCTGCACCCTTGCCACAGAGGGAGGACCCCCCTCCCAAGCCAATCTATGCAGCAGATTGCTGGAGCTGCATAGGAGAAAGGTTGTCTGTGTGGGCAGGGAGAGCCCACCGCCAGCCTTGACCTCAGCCGCAGTGTGCCTGCACCAGGGGAGGAGTTGTATGACCTGATCATGTGACCCAGCAATCTCGACTCCTTCCCTGGAGCAGGTGCACTGCAGAGAGACCTGCTAGCCTGCCTGCCTGATCTTCCTGCTCCCCGCCTGCCTGCTGCCCTGGCTGACACCCGGCCTGGGAGAAGGAGAACCAGCTGGAATGTACAGAGCGGAGAGTGCACTGGCTAGCTGTCCTCCTATAGTGAGGCAAACAAGCACCACTGGTGCTCCTGCCTTTTGGGGTGGGGTGGTGGGGCATGACTTGTGACTGAAGGGGCATGGCCCCAAAATGCACCACCATAGCTGTGCTCTTGAATCCTAAGAATACTTTCCTAGGATTAAGCCCCATTGAACAGACCTGAGCAGGATTAAGCCCCATTGAACAGACCTGAGCAGGATTCCAAGAAGAACTGTTTAGGATGTCACTGTGAGTTAGACTGAACATTTGAATTTATAATCCGGAATTATCTTTTTTCCAGAATATTTTTTTTAAAAAAACTTGGACTTCTTCAGTTTACTGAAATCACATGGATGGCAATTGTTCTTAAAGCTCTAGATGCAGAGCTTTGGTTTGACAGTTCAGTCCTTTCTAATTTGGAGGAAATGTCAGGCATTAAACCTTAGTGATATTACTTCTTTATATGGCTTTTTAAAAGGTTACAACATGGGGAGTATGCTAAGGAAACCGTGCAATGGAAGGAATGTGCCTTCTGCTTCTGTTCCTGCCTTCCAGGGAGTATAAGACAATCTTTGCTCCTGCTCCCTCCCTGTGATGAAAGTGGGGATGTAGCCCTCATGACCATTCCCAGCCACCAGAAGAAATGCTGTGCCTGCAGACAGCCAGATGCAGCTCCAGAATGAACCGCAAGCAAAAAATTCTCTGCTTATATTTATCTATTTACTTCATTTATAGCTTGACTTTCTCACTGAGAGCCAAAGCAGATTACAAATCATCTAGGAAACCCTGCAGAAGCCAGTAGGGGCAGTGAATGATTGATAGACAGTGGAAACACAGTGCATAGAAATATATGTGAACATATTCTATCTCTTCTAGTTGGAAAATACTGATTTAATTTTAGAAAGTTCTACAAACCAGTCAATGCTGTTCTAGCATTGGCTGCATGAGAATTACAATGGAGGATCCATAGGTAAGGATGTGCAGCCTGAAAATCCCAATCTCAAAGTATATGTGGAAATTGTTGTTTGGGGTCACTATCAAGATTTCTGGAATGGGAAACAGAAATTTTGGTTTTTTAGGCATGATGAAAAACATGACTCTCCAAAGGAAAAATCTGTGTTGTTCATTGTGTCAGTAGCAGCAGGTGCCTTTTGATTTTTTTTTTTCTCCTGATTTCCTGGGCAGCAACATTCCCCCTTCCAGCTGGATCTTTGCAAGGAATCAGGAACACTCCCAGCCAATCACCATTGGAGACAAGCCCTATAGAAGGAATTTTTAAAGCCCATAGCTGCTGCTTTAAGCAGGATAACATTTTCAGAGCAATGAAAGACCACACTCACCAGGATCTCCTTCTATAGTAGTAGTAAATAATTAAGGTATCCCTACAATGGATGCCTAGTATGAAGACATGTCTGATAGTGATTGGATGGTTGATTCATCACCTGTAATCACACACATGCTTTAGTTTTTAAAATCCAAACTATTTTCAAAGATTGCAGTGATTGGGGGGCATTTTTCTGCAAAGGAAGTCTTCCTTACTTTGTGAAAGCAGACAATGGACCTCAAAAAAGAAGGATGGTAAATGCAGAGTCTTCTGTGTCAGTAATTCTAAGCCAGTAATTCTAAGAGTATGTAAAGAAACTGGATGTAATCAGGATTTTTTAAAAAAATGCCAGTGGCCTTTGCGCTCCTGTTAAGCTGCTACCTCCCCCCCCCAAAAAAAATAGTGGAAATAAATGCATCTACTTTGGGGATCTGTAAAACTGAACCCCTTTGTCCATGATTGAAATTTAGCAGTTCTGTACAAATTTGGTGCCATTAAAAAAAAAAAAACTGCATGGGACATATTGAACCTAAGAAACCAGCCACCTGGATGTTCCCGTCCATACAGGAGATCTTTCTCTTCTGACTAGGGCTGGCTTCTCTTCCTGTTCGCCATCATTAGTAGAGATGACTCTATGACTTGCTTCTTTAAAATATGAGCTGATTTTCATTTGTTACTTAATGGCACCATATCATGGTTGATTCATCACCTTGTTTGCACATAGTCATCCAACAGCACATCTGTTAAACCTACGCTTATTTCCTAGGAGCCATGAGGCTGCAACCTAGTTTCAGCCAGTTTTTTTGCTAGAAATTCCAAATTCTCTTCTCAAATGCAAGTGTTTCTTTCAGAAATGCAGCTTATTTTAAAGTCATTATAGAGCAAATGAAAATTTCTACAAATTCTTCCAGTTGTTGTTGCACTACTTGATGATCACAGGGAAGGAAGTTGACTTGACCAGTAAGGCCAATGGGATTAGCAGTGCAAAGACTATTCACACCACTGAAATTGTGCTTCTATTATACAACAATAGAAAATAATGCAATAAATCAATCCCTATATAAATCTGTGGTAAGGCCTCACTTGTAGTACTGTGTGCAGTTTTGATCACCATATCTCAAAAAGGACATTGCAAACTTGTAAAAAAGTACAGAAGATGGAGTACCTTTCCCAAAATAAAGGCAGTTTGGGACTTTTCAGTTTAGGAAAAAAACCCAACAACCTCTGAATTGAGACATGATAGAGGTTTGTGAAATCACGCATGAAGTAGAAAGGGCAGATAGAGATAACTTTTTTCCCTTCTGCCATATTACTAGCATTCAGTGTAAACTCAGTGAAGTGGATGGGCACTTGATTCAGGGCAATAGACTCAGATGGGCAATAGATTCAGGCAAAAAGAAAATAGTTCTTTACTCACCAAAAATTACATTGTGGAATTAATTGCCAGGGGATGTAATAATGGCCTCAATTTTGCTGTCCATGCCAGGCCACCATACTTAGCTGCGGGCCAATGCCTTAATCCATACAATACCTGGGTGCATTTTGTGTGGTGCCGCTAGAACTTGCTGGTGCAAGGGAGCTGGCACCACAACCCAGCTTCCCCACAGCAGGCAACCTTTGTGTGCAGACAGTTCATCTTGGCAGATGGAGAATGCTGCAAATTCTGGGCCCACCCCATTGGTGGGCCATCCCCTCCCCACCCAGGCAAAACACAAGAGAGGACACAGTCCCTGGCAGTGTGGCAGGACACATCCAATACCTGGAGAGGGCGGTCAGGAAGATCCTTGAGGAGCATGATCTGGTGCGCAGGAGCGGGGTCCAGGCTGCACGAGGGCAGCGGCAGGCAGCTGAGTGCATTGGCATGACCCATCACCTTCCCAGGACAGTGGAGGAGAATGTACTGATAGCTTGCTAGGAAGATAGACCAGCACAGCACCCAGGGAGACAGCATCTATGGTGTTTGGCAGTCTGAGGCCAGCATGCCCAGCAGGGGTTTATGATCTGTCATGATGGTGAAGGGCCACCTGTAGAGGTAATCATGGAATTTCTTTACTCCCACCATGATTGCCAACACCTCCTTGTCTATCTGTGCATAGTTGCGTTCAGCAGAGGACAAGGTGTGGGAGTAATAGGTCATGGGAACCTCTCTGCAGTCAGGTAACAGGTGTATGAGGATGGCTCCTACCCCATACAGGGACACATCACAGGCCAGGATGACAGGTAGCTCCTCATGGAAGTGAGCCAGGATGGTGTTTGAGGTGAGCAGCTCCTTGATGGCCCAGAACACGGCGGCCTGCTTCTGGCCCAAGACCAGGGGGCCCCCTTGTCGAGAAGGTGGTGCAGTGGCTCCACAATCACTGCTTTGTGGGGTCGGAATGCATGATAAAAATTCAGCAGGCCCAGGAAGGCTTGGAGTTCCTGCTTGGATGTGGGGGTTGGGGCATTGACAATGGTGTGGACCTTGTAGGCAGCAGGATGGATGCCATGTGTGACAATGGAGAATCCCAGGAACTCGACCCACAGAACCCCCAGGAGGCATTTTCCCCTCTTTACTTTGAGGCCAGCTTCTTGGAACCACTGTAGGACAGTGTGCAGTTGATTGGCGAATTCTCTGTCAGTGGGCATGGTGATTAAAACAATGTCAAAAAAAGGCTGGACCCTGGGAATTCCTTTAAGGAGAGAGTCCATTCAATATAGGAAGATTCCCGGGACTACACTGACCCCAAATTGTAACTGCCGCACCCAGAACGCACCCCTGTGTGTTACAATCATCTGGGCCTCTGGGGTCACATCATTTACCGGGAGCTGTTGGTAGGTATGTGCCAAGTCCAGTTTCCCAAAAACCTTAGCACCCGTCAGGGATGCAAGGACATAGCTGACTGCGGAGACCGGGTAGGCGTGATTTAGTAGAGCCTTATTTATAGTACATTTATAGTCCGCACAGATGTGGACATCTCCATTGGACTTGACCAAGGTCATGATGGGGGTTTCCCATAAGGCTCCAAAACCCCTTGGGACACCAACTGATCCAGCTCCCCATCTATCTTAAGATTTAGGGCAAAGGGGACACACCTGGCTTTCAGCCGAATTGGCCACACCTCCGGGTTGAGTTGAAGGGAGTTCGGAGGTCCAGTGTAGTGACCAAGCGTCCCATCAAAAACCACTGGGAACTTGTTGCATACCTCCTGAAAGTCTTTGGAGGCCATGTGGTGCACCCGTTACCTCAAAACCCGAGGCGAGAACCACAATAGTCCCAGTAAGCTGATGAGCTGCCCTTCCACCACTAACAAGTCCAACAATCCCTCAAATTGGTGGTATTTGACATGGAACTTGCCCCACCCTTTGATGGCCACCTCGTTCTTTTGAAAGTCTCTGAGGGTGAAGCTTGCAGGTTTGAGGTGGGGACCTCCCCTGTGGGCCGAGCCTCCGGAGAGTCTTTTCCAATATGACAGAGATGGAGGACCCGGTCTCTAGTTCCATCTAACATGGCACACCCTCTATCTGCACAGTCACCTTGATTTTATCAGGGGTGTCCCGGGGCAAGTTCAGTACCTCGTGTTGGTGAACGGTGGTGGTGTGCAGCTCCGCTGACTCCTGGTGCATTGTTGTGCACCGCCTGGGCCCCTTGGAGCAGCAGGTGCGTGCGATGTGACCGGTCTTGCCACAGGCACTGCAGGTAGTGTCACGGAAATGGTAGGAGTGGCATTCATGGTCTTCCCCACAGCTGGCACAGGGGGATGGCACAGTGGCCTTTGCAACAGCAGCTGCAGGTCGCAAGTCATGGCAAGCTGAGCAGTGGACCTGATGCGTTGCTTCCTCGTCTGATACATCCGCAGTTGAGGGTACAGAGGCCTGGTGCACAGCAGAGATCTGGCAGTCCTGCTGGGCTTTCTTGAAAGCTGTGGCCTCATGTAGCGCCGTTACCAGGGTGAGCTCCTCATGGCCCGATGAGCTTGCAGCACAGTTTCTGCTCCCAAATGTCCATTACAAACCAGTTGAGGAGGGCCTCATCGAGGTTTGAGAACCCACAGTTGAGGGCCAGCTGGTGAAGGTCAGCTATGAAGTTGGTGGCCGCTTTGTTGGGCTTTTGTTGGTGCAAAAAGAAGTCCATGCGGCATGCCATCTTAGTGGGCTGTGGCACGAAATGGCCAGTAAGTGCCTTTAGGAGGTCCTTGTACATGGATGCTTCTAAGGTGTTTGGCACAATGAGGCCCTGGACTAACCATAGGGTGGCGATTCCACAGGCGCTGAGCAGGAGGGCCTTCTTATTGTCGGCATCCGTGATGCTCTGGAACAAGATGAAGTACTTCAGCCATTCTACCCTGGTTTCCCACAGTTCTGAATGTGCGGGGTAAAATTCCAGCAGATGTCCAGACACGGCAGTCATGGTCTCTGTAGTGATGTGAGGTGTGGGGCTCAGGGGCTCATTGTGTGGTGCAGTGCTATCTGGAGCTGCCTCGCCATCAGGATCCCACCTTCTTCTCCAGTGAAATATACTGGGATCCTAGCTATCTATTGTTCTAGGTTTCAAGCTTGGTCAGTCCATGCTGGGCCCAGGACATAACACCCATATACAGCTTTAAAAGGGGATTAGACAGATTGGTTGAGAATTGGTATATCAGGGGAGCCTCCACATTCAGAGGCAGTGAACCTCTGTAACTGAGTGCTAGGAGTCAACATCAACAGAGGGACTTTGTTTCTCAGCCTTCCAGGTTAACTGATTGGCTACTGCATGAAACAGTTTGCTGGACTAGATGGACCACTGGTCTGATCTATCAGGGCTCTTCTTATGTTCTCCTGAAAAAATCAGAAAGGTAACATGGAAAAATCAGAACACCTGCAGATCATAACCAGGGATGTAACCCTGGTTACATAACCACACACACACCTTTATTGATATTTTTCAGATATATTCAGATGCCCAGATGGCATTTGGGATTTTTTGGGATACAACTAAATGGATACCAAAAAAAATCCAGAAATTTTTGGGAATGCATGGGAATATTTGGGGCCGACATTTTAAGGCTCCCATAATTGTTTTTCTTCAGTTTTATAGTATGTCTCTGTCAGTGTCTTCTTGCCTGGTTGGTTTGGCTTGGATTTTCTGGTTTGAAATTGGTTCTGTTCATTTTGCAGCAGTGTCCCTTGCCTAAGTTGATTTGCCTTGGATTCTGTGGTTTGACAGTGGTTCTGTAGGGTTTGCCACATTGGCTGATAGTTCTGCTTAGCTTCTGTGGTTTGACATTGGTTTTGCTGGGCTTGCAACTGTGTCCCTAGCTTCAGTTGGCCAGGCTTGCATTGTCTGATTTGACACTGGTTGTACTGGGCTTGCCACATTGGCTTGTCATTCTGCTGGAATTCCCTGGTTTGATGTTGGCTATGTTGGGCTTGTTGTTTCTGTTTGCACTGGGAGACTTTTGTTTAATGGTTGCTTGCTGTTGTGTGTTTGGCTATTGACTTCTTTGCTCTGGAGAAAGCATGGAATTCTCCATCCCTGTAGGAAACAATGGAGACAATTAGGATGGCTGCAGCATCTCATTCAGGGGCCCAGAGGATTGGACCCCATACTCCATTGTACTTGAAACCTGGGTGGTCTTTAGTGGACAGGCTGGACTAGATTCCCTGCAATTATGGTGTCTTTTGCTTGAAAGCCACTCCAGGCCCCTAGAAATATTTCCCATAGGAAATAATGGACCCCCCAAAATCAATAATTCCAAAACAAAAAAAACCCAAACCCAAATCTGAATACTGAAATGGTACTGAGGGACCCAAATAACCCAAAATACATGTATTTATGCCCTCTCTGAAATTAGAATCTGAAAAAAAATACTGAACTTTGTTCAGATACACATCTCTAATTGCAAATGATCTTCTCTGGATCATTTTATTTCCGTGTATTTTAATTCCATGTATGACTGATGGCAACTGGACCACAACTGACAGGTGTGGAACCACCCTTAGGCTGAGGTCAGACTGGCAGTACAAAGCATGAAGGAGTCATGGCAAAAAGACCTGGAACAACGTGCTTCGGGTATTCCCAGTCACACTGCACCGACTGATGTGGGAGCATACTGGGGAGGAGGCGCAAAGGAGTGTTCGCACTGTTGGCCTGCCCCTGCTGGAGGCACAGCTGTAAGCAGCTTTTTTGCACTCCAGCAACATGCACCTATGTACCTATGCACATAGGCACAGCAGCAATTATCAATGTGGCTTGTTCACATGGCTTTTAGCGTGCACACATCCGAGAAGAGGGATCAGCGCGCTCTCCAGGGTTTGCTACCACTTTCACCTGGTACTTTTTAAACTCGGGAGGGAAGCCTTACAAGACGGGTTGAGTACAGCTGGGGAACGCCTGACAGCTGTTCCTGTGTGATCCGGCCCCTTTAATCCATTTGTGAAATGTGCCTATATCAGGCCAAACTGCCAGTATGAACTCGGCCTTAGTTTGTCTACTGAGCCCCTCTCCCCCAGCACTGCTCTCTCTGCTTCCTTTCACTAATTTCTTACAATTGTGAGAAGCAGACAATGGTATAAAGCCCTTAGACAAGATCATTTGTAGTTTTGGGTTAGCTTCATAAATACGCGGATGATACACAGGTAAACAGCATGGGCATTTGGCTCACTGGTGATCATATAGTTGAACATGGTATGTTTTACAATGAATGTGTCCACCATAAGTTCAAAGCGTCTCTATCTGAAATAGCTCTATGGACCAGACAAACATACAAATACCCATATGTTTGTCCAAGTGGGACAAATAGTAGCTCCAGACAAACATACAAATACCCATATGTTTGTCCGAGTGGGACAAATAGTAGCTCCAGAAGTCTGTTTCTTTGGAAAATGGCACAGGGGAGGGAAAGTTCAACATCCCTTCCCATTCCAAATTTGGCTGCTGCACACTTGCTATTTCAAGAAACAAGTACTGGAACTCCCAGTATCATGTCTGGTTTGGCCTTGTAATGTCTTGTACAGTCTTGTAATGAAACCTTAGAGAGTGCCTGCTAAGAATGTCCTATATGGACCAAAGGTCCATGGATTTACATTACCAGGACAAATTAAATTGGAAACACTAAATCTGGGGATAAATTTCAAGGAAAATTTGGATGTATCAAACTAGAATAAAATGTCTGAGTGCTTAAAAAAAATGCAACAGTACCATGATGGAACATAAAAGAAGATACGTGGATTATTCACAACAAATGAAAAATAGCCAGACATTCACTGCCCCTGAAGGATATGTGGCAAAGTTTACCATAACATCAGGCAATGGAAATGTGTCTACCTTGTTCCTTTCTCCTTTGGAAAGATTTAGTAATGCACAGCCAGACATGCAACATCTTGCTATCATGTCTCATTGTGACTGTGTATTTCAAAGACACTTAAGGGACAAAACAGATCAGCCCTGTCCTGGATATCCCAGGCAAGCCCAGTCTCGTCAGATCCTGGAAGCTAAGCAAGGCTGATTCTGGCAAATACTTGGAAGGGTGACCTCCAGGGCTGGGATTCAGAGGCAGGTAACCCCTGCTCTGGTGGGGTAGGGTGGGATATAAATTAGAGTATTAAATAAATAAATAAATAAATAAATAAATAAATAAATAAGCCACCTCTCTGAAATGCCCTAGTCCCACTAGGGGTTGCCAGAAGTCACCATGACTTCCAGGCTCACAAACACATACACAGAAAATACTCACCCCTCAAAAAGGACAAAACAGATCTAATGCATAGGGCTGATGTATTAAAACATGCATGGATTCCTGCCCAGATGTCTATCATGATGTTAACTGATGAAGGTAATAATGACAACACTTTACAACATAGTAGCTGTGTTACAGTTGCACATTTAGCCAATAATTCATCCTGAGAGTTGACATATAGCATGCAAACACAAGCACACACAAAAAACCCCACAGACATAGCTCAGAAGCTTCAGTAATACTTTAAACTATGTATTTGCACTAAAAAAATTGGTCATGACATCTGCCTTTTTCTTTCTTCTTGATTCTATAATTATTTATGGGATGCATGAAAAAATCTATTCTTATATAGAGTTAACAAAGACAGTTTCGCTGACTCAGCTTGCTAATTAATACTTCACAACAAATGCAAATGATAACTGCAATTAAGTATTATGGTTACATATGCTAAAACTAGTACACATTTACGAACAAGCATACCTAGAGTTTTGAAACTGTGCACATGTAATTCAATAGGAGCCTTGAGTTTCTGATAGTGAAGTTTGATTCCTGAGAATCTATGTACTTTTTCTAAATAGCTACTGTGGAGAAATGCCCTCTACCAAGAATTCATCCCAGTGATCCAATTATTGTGACTGCTCTCTGTCTGTGTACAGGAGCTTGGGTTGCCAGGTCCCCTCATCAATCTAGTGGGGGGATTTGGGGGGCATTCTGAGGGTGGGCGGGGACGTCATGTGATGTCACATGACATGATGATGTCAACCAGAAGTGATGTCATAGTGTCGGCAATGCTGGGGGCGATGCTCTGGTTTTAGAGTGAAACTCTATGGCAAATTAGCCCTCAAACCATAGAGTCTTGCCCCAAAACCAGAGTGTCCCCATGTGACATCCCCAATGCAATGATGTCACTTGTGGGGTGGGGTTTCCCCTGCCGGCCAGCTGGTCCACAGTGGGGAGAAGCTCCCCAAAGTGGGGGATCCCTCTCTCAAACCTCAGGGGTTGGCAGCCCACCGCTGGAGTAGTAGCTGGCAGAAAGGAGGGGGCTGAAGAAAGCAGCCATCAGGGCCCCAGCACAGATAATTCAGGCTCTAAGTTATGTTAATAATTCCAGCTAAAGCATTATCATGGCTTACTTCTTCACACCCTGCTGCCAGGTCACACCTCCAAAGAGAAAGAGACTGCAAAAAGCCAAATAGCTAGAAAGTAAACTTTCCTTTTGGGTCAGGAAGATCCAAATGATCCCCAGATAGGATAAACTCCTCAAGGTAGAATGTAATTTCTCAGGACACAGGGAAAACTCTCTCTCTTACTTTGTCTTCCTCTGTCCCATTCTGAGTAGCAGTCTGGATAGGCACAAGTTATGATGGAGTAAGCTTTGACCTAGGGACTCCATCTTGTTCCTGTGGCCAGTGACAATGGAGTGAAGATCCAACCATGAAAACTATGGCAATTATGAACTTCAAACTAGTAAAGCTATTTCAAATTAAACGTCATATAGGAAAGACCTGGGACAGGTAAAGAGGACAGTGTGTTTTCACCTTTTCTTTGTTGCCTTGCCTTCAACCCAAAAGATTGAACAGAACATGAATATTCCTTTATTCATTATTAACTTTTCTTTTATTTTGAATGATTTAAAACTGATCTCTGGGAACACACCACACACCCATTTGGTCTTGTTGAAAAGTGGTAACAGGGAAGGATAAGCCTGCCATCCTTGGAGCACAATAGCCTGAATCTGCAGAGCTGCAATAGATTATCCACACATTTGCCTGGAGGAGTAGAGCAGGAGAAGCAACGACCAGGAGGATAATTTAAATGGCAGTGCAGTTATGAACTGCTAGAGGTATGACTCCATTTGGCAGGAGATATTCTCAGAGTAATTGGTGGCAGCAGGTACCCAGAGGTGGCAGCAGGTACCCATTGCCACAGGAGGTGGCGGCTATAAGTATGGACAGCTTCAAGAGGGAATTAGATAAACATATGGAGCAGAAGTCCATCAGTGGCTATTAGCCATAAGGTATAGATAGGAACTCTCTGGCTGGGGCAAGTGATGCTCTGTATTCTTGGTGCTTGGGGGGGCAAGTGGGAGGGTTTCTAGTGTCCTGGCCCCACTGCTGGACCTCCTGATGGCACCTGGTATTTTTGGCCACTGTGTGACAGAGTGTTGGACTGGATGGGCCATTGGCCTGATCCAGCATTGGATTCTCTTATGTTCTTATGTTTTGGGGGGTTTTGGCACTGCTGAGGAGTGAGAAGAAGGGGCATCATCACCAAGTGCAATCTCAGGACAGCTGCAATTCTTTCCAGAATTTGTGGGGGTCTACCAGAAGGAGCTGCGGTGGCTCAAGTGGTTAAGATGCTGAACTGCAGGCTGTGGAAGGTCAGTAGTTCAGCAGTTCGAGACCTGGGTGCCGCATGACGGGGTGAGCTCCTGTCTCTAGTTCCAGCTCCTGCCAACCTAGCAGTTCAAAAGCAAGAAATTGCAAGTAGATAAATAGGTACCACTTCGGTGGGAAGGTAACAGTGTTCTGTGCACCTTGGTGTTTAGTCATGCCGGCCACATGACCACGGAAACGTCTTCGGACAGCGCTGGCTCTTCGGCTTTGAAACGGAGATGAGCACCGCAACCCTAGAGTCGGATTCGACTGGCTTTCGAGCAAGGGAACCTTTACCAGAAGGAAGAGGAGGGTCTTGAAAATCTGTTGTTTCACAGGTATAAAAAAATTCTAGCCATCATTATTACAAAAATATTTGCAAAATCGAAGCAGTTTCTATAAACAGCTCTGGGATTCAGGAGATACAGACTCGACAATTTGTATGAATTTGGTAGCCATCCTTCATGGCCACATTTCTCTAAACAAGGACTGCTCCCCTCCATTTCTTCTTTACCTGTGCCTAATCTCCTCTCCTTGCCATTCTGCAAAAGTTCAGATATCATTTGGATTGAAACATACAGAGTCACAAATCAAGAACGCTTGTATAACACAAACATGTTTCCATCATCTTGACTGTAATATTTATTACCAGAGGACAGGAAAATGATTTTTGGCAGAATAAATATAGTCATTTTCTAACTCTGTAAACCAGACTACCAGAGAAGCTGTGGGGGAGGAGGGAACCTTAATTTATGCAAAATTTACCACAGCTTTTCAGTACTTTACCTGATCAAGGAGCCACTTATGTAAAAGATACAGGGAATATTTTCCTTTGCTGTTGTTAGTTTGGAGTGCCTCACAGCTACTCTGTATGAGCAGAGTACTTCTTCCATTGAATCTTATTTTACACTGGCCTCTTTTTGTAACATTCCCCTTCCCCTGCTTCATATAAAATAAAGCCCAATGGTTGTTCTCTTTGCAGCTTAAGAAGTGAGCTCTCTGATTCACAAAAGTGTATGCTGAAATGAGTTTTGTTGGTCTTTGAGGTACTATGAGACTCCTTTGTAACTTTGCCATAACAGACTGACATGGCTATCCTTTTGGAAATATAAGGAATAGGAAAAACATTTTCAAAAAGTAAGGTTATTCACTTAAGTAAATCCACTTTCTTACAGGTGCAGGGATGCCAAAGCACTTATGGAACTACCTCCACTGAAGTCAGCAGATCCATGCATGTATCAGACCTGCTCTTTCAACGACATTAATGTGGCAGCCAGTCCTCCAAGAATTCCTGTGGGATTAGGGCAACTGAGTGCTAATTTTAGGCAGGCTAGTATAATATGATAGAATATTAGGAGGAATGCCAGCTGTGGCCTGCCCTTCTGGCATTCAACCTGGATCTGCTGATCAACAGAATCCAAAAACCTAGTTTGTTCAGCATAAGGTATGACCACATGATTTCCCTATTAGTTATCTTCAAGTCATTTAAAGAAATGTCAAGCATAGAAGAAGGCTACAGGCCTGCTGGATCTTTCACTTGGAAGTGATTTAAAACAACTTGAAACCTGTTGTTACACTAGAAGAATTTTCCTGAAAACTTTAAAGGGATAGGAGTGGGTTTTAGTTAAACTTGCTTGAGGATTCATTTCTAAAGCACAGTATAGCCACTTAAAACTTTGTGAATTTTATGTGTCAGAATTTATTCTTTAGTGTGCATTAATAATTCATGCACTTACTCCTTAATTATAGTGAGAGATGCAACTTCCTATGTACTCTATGCCACCATAGTGCCTCTGTTCCCTTTGTGTATTCTTTACGACACATATTTATTTTGATTGCAAACAAATAAATAAATTTAATTTCTTATTCAACTTGCAGCTGATGAATAGGCACAAGCCAGAGAGATGAATTTTCTTTAGGTTTATGTTTACGTATCAAAGCTTTAAACTAAATCAAAACATTATTATTATCTAGTAATTTTTTAAAACATGAATAGAATGTGCATTTGCTCCCATGATCTTTCTTTTTCATGGCTTTAGCCTTTACTTCTCTTGGGTCCTTTGAAGATACTCCACTCTGTACACCAAAAATTTCCATCTTAGCTTAAAGGAATGGTATAGTTTCCCTGTACAAAGGTAATGTGATGTATGTTGTGACTTTTTAAAAAAGCAAAAAGGACTAGGTTGAAATATTCATATTATGTGTGTGAGTGCAGCCCAATGCTCTGCCTTCAGTCTTCTCTTCTGCCTTCCATTTCTTCAGCTGCACTGCTTGAAAACTATATCAGATGATGATGTAAAGAGTCACATCTCTCCTACAGAAAAGCCTTTCACTTCCTTTAGCAGTGGAAAAGATGCTATAGTGGTGGATGTTTCTCCCCACACAGCAGCCTCAATCATTCAACCTATACATTCTAAAAATGAATTGTTAATTAACTTCTATGACAAAAAGGAAATCACTCTGCTGCAGGGAGTAGACATTTTGCTTGGGTTCCTTTCTCTCCCATCCCAGTCTAACTGGAATGAAATTCCTAGATATTGTGGCCTTCTCCTAAAGATTCCTCCCAGCCAAACTGCAGACCAAGGAGAAATTCTCAGCATTTATAGGCCACTAAAATTCTTTTCGTTTTATAGGCCATTAAAATTCCCTTTCTGAACTGGCACATGCATCATGTTGATGAGGTTTTCCTACATCCTTTCTTTCTGTTAGGATCCTATTTTTAAGCAGAGGCCCTCACTTTTACTGTGTATGTCCACAGGGTTTTCCTTGTCATTCTGCATTGATTTTCCTCCCTTCAGCACTTAGTTCGTTTTCTGGTTGCTGTTTCCCAAGGTTTCCTGAGACTGCTTTTGTGCCAATTTTCCCCTTGTTTTGCTTCCAAGCTGAAGGTAATTCAATAGCATAAAAATTCCTTTGGATCCCCCCCACCCTTTTGCCACCCCTTGAAGGTCACTCCCGCACACACAAACTTAAGAATTACTTCGGATTGATCCATTTGGAGGATAGGGCGCAATCCACACAGGACAGGCTCTACAAAACTGCCAAGGTCATAACCAGGATCAATTTGTGTAGGACAAATTATAGAATCACAAAGAGAAAACCATGCACATTTGCAACGAAGGGCAGGAAAACAGTGTTACTCTGCAGCTGCACTAGGGCATCAGGAAAAATACCCATTTTTTTCCATTTAGTGACACGAGATTAAAAAAGCTCTCTAGAGCTTCTGCCAGAATACTCCTCCTCCATACAAATTGCAGCCCTGTGCAAAGCATTGTGGAGGTGCAGCCGACTTTGCACAGTTGTGTGCGCGCGCACACATGTTGCCAACAATCACAGCTTGCAATGCCAATGTCAGTGGGTTCTACCATTCATTCTGTACATGCAACATGTTTCCCCATATTATGAGATTGTGTGACAGTTTACAATCCCCTAGTGCTTGGCAATATGGAAAACAGGACTTCGCAGCTTCTTGTCAGTTTTTTTTAAAAAAGTCTGGCCAGTTTCAACATCAGGTTTTCCCTCTTTGCTTGTGTTCCTTTCTGTCCCTTTCATTCAACAAACTAATGCTAAAATGCATGCACAAAACCTGACCCATGAGGATTTAAATGGAAGGACCTTGCTACTGCGGAGCTACGACAGGGCAATTGTGTAATTTTTTTTAAAAAAAACAATCTTTGGACACCATCCCCCCACATCACAAGTGATGTTCCACTCTGATTTAGAAAAGTGCATTTTTAAAATTGTTGTTGTTCAGTCGCACAATCGAGTCTGACTGTTTGCGACCCCAAGGACCACATCACACCAGACACTCAGAATAAATACACCTGAGGGAAAAGAATGGTGTGTAATGCGGGCACAGAATCTGAAGTCAAGATTAAAGGCTTACTGCTCTGGAAATCTGTAGTACGATGTGTGTGCATAATAGGCCAGAATCAGGTATCCTGAGAACTTCTCAAAAATTGCTATCAGCATTCCAAATATGGAGGCTATGAATTTCATATGGAACATATTTGATAGATGTATATCCCATGTTCAGCAACCACAATCACATGTAACATCCAACTTGTTGGCCAATTCGTTTGACCACCTTGAACAGTTTTGCAACCAAGCAGTAGCTGTGGTTGTAGAGTTTCATTTCCCTGCTTTGGAGTTTAATTTCTTCCCTTGTATCTGCACAATAGATGATATTGATTCTACTCAAGGTCATGGATGGTTGGCTCATGAAATTAAATAGCATGACTATGCCTCCCATAAGGCTGTGTGGAAATGTGCACATGTAAAGTAACATGGATAACACTGACTTAAACACCAAATGGTATGACTTCTAAAAATATAGTGTTTATCTATAATCACTAGCTGACTAATTAACTTGCTGCCAAGTGGCACGCAGTGACAACAGGTCTGTAGGGGAGAGGGAAAGAGGGAAAGTAGAACTCCCAACAGGCTGTGTGAGAATATGTAGGCACGAAACACAGTCAGTTGCACTCTACTGTACTCTTTGAATATGTGAAAACAAAATACGTTTACTCCAAGATAAGTGTGCCTAGGAGTGCAGCTTCACATATTTAAAGAATGTGGCAAAAAGCCGATGGAAAAGGAGAGGGGAGCCACAGAAACACAGTAGGAGTACATGCATGTGCAAACAGCTTTTTTGAGCAATTGGCAAGCTTTTCAAATGCCAACAAACAGTTTGTGCCAGGTCTTACCTGAAGACTATCTGCTAAGGGCTCCCTCAGGCCTCAGCCTGGAAAGGAAGGAGTTGGAAGCCAGCACCACAATCCTTCTCTCTCTGAGCACTCACAGAATTGACTGGGGAATCCTCCTCAGCCCTGGTCTTTGGAGGTTTATATGGCTAGCTGCAGCTCCCTAAAGCCACAGTCCTCCCTCTGAAGTTCTGCAAAGCCTTCTTGGCTTGTTTGGCTCCTGTCACCATCTTGACACGACCAGGTTGCTCTGACTCCTCTTCAAGAGAGATGAACATCAGGGCCACCAAACAACCGATAGGTGGAGGTTTCTCAGCTCACTACTCCCCTGTCTGTGTCTTGGGACATGTCCAGTCCCTTTCTCCCTATATATATATATAGTGATATATATAGCATCTCTGCTAAACCATGTACACCCATATAAATCATTCAGTAGCTTCACTGATTTCAGTACTTTTCTTCTAGCCCCCGCTAAACATCTTTCCTACTTACTTTCAAATATCCATCAAGAAGGCAGTATGCTTGTCTCAAGTGAATTAAAAAACGTCACACAACAAGGTAAGGAGTGGAAGGGTA
The DNA here is from genome assembly GCA_029375565.1 of Gekko gecko. NCBI lineage: Eukaryota > Metazoa > Chordata > Lepidosauria > Squamata > Gekkonidae > Gekko > Gekko gecko. Next base: position 117,180,905 of record JAPDNY010000007.1, read on the forward strand.
TGGGCTTACTGCCATTTGTGGGGCAACTGACTGGTAGGACTGCACAGCAAAATCTCTGTGTCTGTATGATTGTAGAGAATAAGAGAGCAACCACAGAAGCACCAGGGACCAGTTTACTGAACTTAAATCAGTACAGAATCATTGTGGATCCACAGGTGTAATAGGTAGAACAGAACTAGCCTGAAATCAGATTGACACCACTTATCTCCTGCACAATGAGACCAGGCTCTGCTGCACTTTCAACTTGGATGCTAATTATAACTTGATCCTAACAAAAGCTGTGTAAAGGTTTTCATACTCTATGGCTCCTATAAATTACAACTACCCTATTGAACACAGAGCAGCCATTGTTTTCCTTCAAAGGAAGGGGGTTAAAGAAATAAGGTACCATTCCTAGATCAAGCTTTCATTTCTTCAAGTTTCTCTTGTGCACTTACTTTCAGCTGCTTGGAAAGGTCTGCTGGAATACTGTCCTGTAGATGTTAAATAGCAAGAGAAATGAAGGTAGGATATACACCTTTCTGCAGGTGAAAGGCTATGGTTTAATTTGGCAAAAAGGCTTTAAATTAGGTCCAGAAATGGGCTGGTTCCCCATTATTTTGTGCCATTAGCTTGGGCACTGAGAACTCTTTCAAATGCCTCCACTTGTCAAATCTTCCTCAGCTACCTGATTGTCTCCTTACTGTGGAAACAAGAGATACAAAATCTCAAGAAGAGCAAGGATTATCTTAACCTTGTACTGCTCTGATCAGAACTCAGGGCTAAGTCAACTATTGCAAACCTAGTTCAGAATAACCTGATGACTCAGTCTTCCCAAATGTTAATCTTTCAATCAATCAGTGCAATGAGAAGAGATAGGATTAAAGCCACATATAATAAAAAAGACTGACCACAAATCCACTTACATGACCAGCACAGAATATATAATTACTGAGCTTTAGAAGTCACTGGGATTCAGAAACATTGTCCTTTGGTTTCCTGAATTTTTTTGTAAAGCTTACATTTTGTTGTAGATACCTATAATGTACCTTCATTCTATATGGGGACAATTTTAATGAGGGAAGTTAAATGCTAGAAATGAAATAATCTAACTAAAAGACATCATCTGTTTATATACTTTTTCACTTCCTACTTTTCCGAAGAAACACAGGCCCTCCTCAACAGTGCAGTCCTAAGCAATGTTTCACCCTTCTAAATCCATGGTTGAGAAGGGTATAACTCTGTTTAGGATTGCAATGCAAATGTATAAAAAATAACAGCACAATCCTAACCAGAGTTACACCCTTCAAAATCCATTGAAGTCAAAGGGCTTAAGAGGGTGTAACTCTGCTAAAGACTGTGTGAGGGACTACATAAGAACATAAGAGAAGCCAATGTTGAATCAGGCCAATGGCCCATCTAGTCCAACACTCTGTCACACAGTGGCCAAAATATACCAGGTGCCATCAGGAGGTCCAGCAGTGGGGCCAGGATACTAGAAGCCCTCCCACTGCTGCCCCTCCAGCACCAAGAATAGAGTGCATCACCTGCCCCAGACTGAGAGTTCCAATCTATACCTTGTGGCTAATAGCCACTGATGGACTTCTGCTCCATATGTTTATCTAATTCCCTCTTGAAACTGTCCATGCTTGTAGCTGCCACCACCTCCTGTGGCAGTGAATTCCATATGTTAATCACTCTTTGGGTGAAGAAGTATTTCCTTTTATCTGTTATAACCCGACTGCTCAGCAATTTCATGGAGTGCCCACGAGTTCTTGTATTGTGAGAAAGGGAGAAAAGTACTTCTTTCTCAACCTGCTTAATTCCATTCATAATCTTATAAACCTCAATCATGTCACCCCTCAGCCATCGTTTCTCCAAGCTAAAGAGCCCCAAGCATTTTAACCTTTCTTCATAGGGAAGGTGTTCCAACCCTTTTATCATTCTAGTTGCCCTTCTCTGCACTTTTTCCAATGCTATAATATCCTTTTTGAGATGTGGTGACCAGAACTGTACACAGTATTCCAAATGACTGTGAAGGATTAATTCTTCTTGTGTCTGAAGTGTTTTCTAAGATTATAGGGCCCATCTCCAGAGCAACATGGCATGGGAATAAATATATCTTGACCACAGTGGACTACCCAACACCCAGAATCTATAACTTTAAGGGGTATAGAAGTGAAAACCATAGCAGAAGCCTTACTGATGGGGTTTACCAGGCTAGATTTTCTGCAAGAGATGGTCACAGATTTAGGAACCACATTCATGTCCCAGGTGATGAAAGAACTGTTGTAGGCTTGCAGAATCAAGCATCACACCAGCATAGCTTACCACCCACAAGCAAATGGTCTAAATGAAAGGTTCAACGGCACCTTGAACCACATGCTGAAGATCTATGCTTCACCCTAATGACTGGGATCAGCAACTTCAATGTCTGCTGTCATATATCATGAAGAGCCACAAGAAAGTTCTGGTTTTAGTCTCTTTGAGCTGCTGTTTGGATGTCAGACAAGAGGGCCCATGGACATCCTGAAAGAAGTATGGATGGGATGAGAAAACATCGGAAGCAGAGATGTAGTCACCTGTCTTCAGGGGCTACAAGAGAACCTGCAAGAGCTGAGAGCAGCTGCTGCAGACAACATGCAAAGAGCCCAGCAGAACCAGAAAACCTGGTACAATGCCAAAGCCAGAGAGAGAGATAGAGAGAGAGAGTCTTCAAGCTAGGGGACCAAGTACTCATGTTGAAACTTCAGAGAAAGTACAAGCTGGAAGTAGCTTGGGATGAACCGTTCAGAGTTATAAATAATGTTTCAAATGTAAACTATCTGATAAATGTAAATTCTGAAGGGAGGCAATGTAAAATATTTCACGTTAATATGCTAAAGCCTTTCCATGATAGAGGTAATCTGGTCCAAATGGAAATTGCATTGACGGGTTGGGGAAAGATAACCAAAGCCAGCACGGTTAGTGAGGTTAATTTGGCACCAACTCTAGCCAAAGACCAATAGTGGCATGATAAGGCCGTCTTAACAGAGTATCAGTCCACCTTTTCTAATTTCCCAGGAAGAACCCAGTTGGCGATCAATATTGAGAAGAAAAAGAGATTGGATTTATGCCCTGCCCTTTACTCAGAGTCTCAGAGCAGCTTACAAACTCCTTTCCCTTCCCCTTTCCACAACAGACATCCTGTGAGGTAAGTGGGGCTGAGAGAGCTCTTGACAGAACTGTCCTTGAGAGAACAGCTTTGACAGAACTATGGCTTGCCCAAGGTCATCCAGCAGCTGCAAGTGGAGGAGTGAGGAATCAAATCCGGTTCTCCAAGATTAGAGTCTGTGCACTTAACCACTACACCAAACTGGAGGTACCAGACCTATTGCTTTCCCACCTTATAGAGTAACTGGCTCAAATGCCATCAGTATTGACAGGGAGGTTAAAGAGATGTAGAACCTTGGACTTATTGTTCATTCAGAAAGTCCTTGGGCCTCACCGGTTATTTTAGTTCCAAAGCTGGATAACACATAAGATTTTGTGTTGACTATTGGAGGTTAAATAAGATCACAGTCTCAGATGTGTACCTAATGCCAAGGATAGATGAATTGGAGGAAAGAGAAAATATGATGGACTTCTTTCACTTCTCTCCCTCAGAGGCTAGATTTTCCCTCTGTTTTTCTGCCCCTCACTGAGGAGTCCTGGTAACATGCTTCCTTCTCCTCTGAAGAAACTTTGGCTCTCCCGTCCTGTCAGTAAGATAAATTTTGACTATTTGCTAAGCCCAGCAACCTGAGGGAAGGGATAGGATCACCCTTAAACTTTTGAAAATATGACTTGAGATGCTTTTAAAAGTCAAAAATCACAAAAGGTAAGGGAAAGGTTAGGTGAAATCAGGGGCTGAAATGGGATGAATGGAATTCTTCTCTCCTACCCAAACTTCCTTACCAAACTTTCCCCTAGTTCATTGTCTGTGTTCAAACTGCTCTCAGCCAACGCTGAATTCAGACTGTTCAGTCAAGGCTGAAATCTGACTCTGTCAGCACTAAACCCTTTTTCTGTCAAGGCTATTCTGAGACCGTCTCAGTACACATCTCTTAGTTAAGGCAGGAATCTGACTGAATCTGCTCATTATCCAGCTCTGTCAAGACTTTTCTGCTCAGTTAATGTTAACCAATCTGATCACTTAGAGCAGCCTGTCATTCAAGGCTCTCTGGTTCTATGAAGAATGAACCCTTCACAGTCCTTTAGTTGTTGGTACAGCACTTCTAAGCCTCTTAAAATGTGCAGCCCATCACAGACTGCATTGGAAATAAACCATCAAAAATATTTTTCATGTTTTACATCAGAAATATTCCCATCATAAAAATATTTTAATTATCAGCAAGTAAATCACATGTTTTTGTGGAGACCAATAGCAAAGGACATTATACATGATAAATTGCCTGTGAGGACATGTGTTAAATGCAAAGAAAAAAGAAAAACCCTGCCAAATTAGGCACACTTCATATTTTCTGGGGCTAGGCAACAAAGCCAAGTCTGGAAACGAAGAGATTTCTACAGTCATAGACACATACACCCTTCTCTCTCTCTCGGGACTGATTCTCTTTATAGCCATGTAGCATTTTATATTTTATCACTGAAACTAGAAAACTTGCTGATAAACATTTATGAATTATAATTAACCCATGTAGAAAAAAAATCTATAGAAACACTTTGAGAACATGGCAGTTTAGGATTTTTATTGCATCAAATAATTTACACACAGATACATAAGGTCATCAAAGTCTATAAAATGGACACACACTGCTGAAGGAAGGCAAAGGGTTGGAGTCAAATTCCCTTGAATGGAGGGATTTCTTCCTTCCCAGTAGCACACTGTCTCACCCCCCCATAATGCTATGGGTCAGGCATCCCACAAAAACAGTATGCCACATGGTATGGGAACATCAGATGAAAGTTCCCAGTCATTTTGGGTAAGCAGAGCAAGCTCTGATTGAAGCAAAAATTCATACAGTGTGACAGAAAGAGGGATGATTTCTCAGATTCCCCATTCTTGTAGCAGTTCCCTGTGGTGCATGGCATATTTGTTCTGGACATTCCCTTGATGCTCACAAGCAGCTTACTGGGAGGGACTCTAAAACAGGAAGGCTTTCTACTACCTGTCTGAAAGTGGGGAGGAAGGATTTCTCAGGTAAGAGTTTTATCTTAATTTTGAATGTTTTTTCCTTTTAAAACAAAAGGAGACGCTATCTGGATTCAAAGTAATTTCATAGATCAAGAAGCAGTAGAAAAGAGAACGAGTCCAGTAGTAGTGTAAAGACATGTGGTAGAGCATGAGCTTTTATGAGTCACTGCTCACTTCTTCAGACTCACGAGCAGTGACTCATACCCTACCACAAATTTTCTTAGTCTTTAAGGTGCTGCTGGACTCTTACTCTTTTCTACTGCTACAGACAAACTAAGACAGCTACCCATCTTGATAGATCACAAAGATATTAAAAATAAAGAACATATTTTAACAAATACAAATCCCAACTCAAATCAAACTTCTGTGCACAACCCTAGTCTCTTCCTTCCTTAGCTATGTGCAATCTCTTCCAAAATATCATTCAAATGTCATGTACACTCAGCAGAGAATAGTGGGGCAATTCTGTACATTTTATTTGTATTTAGTATGTCACTGTCAGATGTAAGATACAAGGTGAAGGGGACTGACAGGGCAAATTTACCAACCAGAGGCATGCCCACATATTTCAATATACAATGAAACCCTTTTGGAGTATTTGCACAATTATAAGCTGGAAACACACAAATGCAGACTTTAAAAATAGCCCTGTTCCATCTGCTACTCATTTCTCTACACAAGATAGAAGGTAAAGGTTGCAACAAAATTTGTTTTTCCTTAGTGGAGGAATGTAACTGAATTACTATTGTTAGCAAAAATAATTGTTTGTTAAAATTATTGCCCTGAAACATCCCGTGATATATCATAGCTATAATTGATATATAACTGAAACCAGCTCAAACTTTTATATGCAAATTATTGTTACAACACCATTGCTGAAATATCTGTTTCCAAACAGGGAAATATTGCTTATCAAACCAACACATGTCTGCTTTTAGCCATGGAATCTTTAGGTTCCTTAAACATGTATATTTGTAGTGACAAGACTTTTTAATGGAAAATCTTTGAATTCTGAGCTTTATTATGTATAATTTTAATTCCTTTGATAATTTTATCCTATACTGTGCTTGTGGTAGTGAAGCTTCATCATAAAATGTGGAAAGGAAGGTATCAGGGATGACTGCTGTGTGTGTGTATGAGATGAGAGTGGGGGGGGGGAGAGGGAGAGAGAGAGAGAGAGAGAGAGAGAGAGAGAGAGAGAGAGAGAGAGAGGTTTTACAGTTGGAGCCTGTGCAAGATTTCTTGGAAGTACCACTGCATTTGTGTAACCAGCATGCATTCAATCATCTACAGATTTGTAAGGTGACTTTCTTGCTTCCCCCCTGCCTGCCACATGCCAGTAAGCACCACCCACTTTCGGGGGGGGGGGTCAGTGCATCCTCAGGAACAGCATGGGAGCAAAGTGGGGGTCTTTATCAAGAAGATCAATTCTACAAACAGAGATTCTCAGCTGACGGATCTATAACAAACCTTTTTGGAACTAAAGTATCCACCTGATGAAGTCAAGAGACAGATTAAGAAAGCCAAAATGGTACCCAGAGAAAACCTGTTGCAAGACAGGCCCAAAAGAGACAATAACAGAACACCACAAGTGGCCACATACAGCTCTCAACTCAAAACAGTTAAATGCATCTCTGATGACCTCACCCAGTTCCCTCTCTTCAGAGGCAGGATTTTTCCTCCATTTTCCTCTCCCTTTCTGACTGAGCAGCCCTAGTTATTGATTTTCTTCTTTTCTGAAGAATTATGGCTGTCCCACCCTGTCACAGTATGAAATTTTGCTGCTGGCTCAGCCCAGGAATCTGAAGAAAGGGTAGAAATCTCCCTTTAACTTAATCTCCCTTTAACTGAACTGGCACTCAAGGCTTTTTAAAGTTCAAAAATAACAAAATATTTTACTCAATGTAGAGGGGAAAGGTCAAGTGAAATCAGGGCAAAATTTCTGAGGTAAATCACTGTAGGCACAGACTACAGTTCATATGTTTCAAGCAATTGAGAGTTTCTTAAGCTTTCCACAGTGACACAGAATCTTTAACATGAGAGGCTTTTTGTTTCAGTGTTTTCCAAACACTCCCAGTATATGTTCTTGAGTGTATTTGGCTCTTTTGGTTTCCATAAGACAGGGATACTCTGTCCAGTACCCAAACTCCTTCATTAAACACAACAGTACTCTTCTTGAGTTTTAACTGACTCCTCAGGATTTAAAAGGCAGTTTTCTAAACACCAGACCAGGGATCTCTCCACTCTACAGAGCTATCTCCCTTTTTTAACTGGGTAGGGAAATTCTTCTCTCACTAAAAGATCTATCAACTTTAGTGGCTTGAATGGGAGTCTTCATCTAGCTACCTACTCATCCTGTCAACCTTCCCAGTACTCTGCCTGTGTTAAACTGCTCTCAGTCATGGCTAAACGCAAAGCTTGTTAGTACTAAACCCTTCTCTGTCAGGGCTAGACACTGACCCTGTCAATATTAGACTCTTCTCAGTTCTCGCTTATACTCAGAATTAAGCTTTATTAGTCTTAAAGGTGCCACTAGACTCAAACTTCGTTCTCACATCTGTTTATTAACTCTTTTATTTGTCTGCTAATTTGCTGATATTCACAGGACTTACCAACTGCTTTAACCCCATCTTAGCTATACTTATCACTCAGTTACTTATGCATCTTGACTCTAAGTAGCCCTTCCTGGCAACTAATCCAACTTTGTTGGTCTTAAAGGTGCCACTGGACTCAAACTTTGTTCAAAAGCTGTGTATTTATAAAGCTAGAGGAAACTATTGAGGACTGGACCTGAGAGAGAGGGCAACTTTCCCTCCATTTTTCTTCTTTTTCCCTTCTAAAGAGAGCTTTCAACCAGTTGAATGGGAGCAAGCTTCACTGAACTGAATGCTTGAAACAAAGTGCCATTCAGTTCTGTGGGATTAGATGCATGAGAGAGGCAGGAACAGGTGGTGGTGGGCATGGCTGGCCCACACACTAGGCAAATTAGTCTTTCGCCTAGGGTGGGCAGCCGCAGGCCCTGGATGTGGGTGCTGAACTGTGCCGCCCTCCCCCCACCAAAAGCCCCCAGCTGCCACTGCCTCTTTCTCTCCCTGGCCCCCCCATCTTCGACCCACCCCTCAACTGCCCCCTCCTTCTGCCAGGCTGCGATCCTGCCCCTGGGTTGGAGCAGCCCCTTCCCTTTGCCACTGCCCCAAGGGCGGTGCACCTGAGGGGGGGAGACAGACAGACAGTGAAGCTGTCGCTGCCTGAGCCAGGGGGCCATTCATAGCCCGAAGGTGCCCCTAACCCTGCGGCACCCAACCAGAAGACCCCCCTGCTGCTGCCACTGCTTCTCTCCCCCTCCGGCCACAATCCCTGCCCAGGCCTCCCGGGGAGTCCACTGCTCCGCATTGCAGAAGAGAGGGCCGGGGTTCCCTGGATGCTGGAGCCAGCAGCCCGGGCAAGATACATCGGGTCCCTTTTGGCTGGGTCGGCTGGGTTGCCTGGGGGGGGAGATGCAGATCAATTTATTGGGTGGAGGGGGGAGGAGGCCAGCAGTGCATTCTGGAAACTTTGTCGCCGCTCCGTCTCTCAAGCAGCTGGTGCAGTGGAATGGTGAGGAGGAGATGAGGAAAGACATCTGGAGCAGCCCCAGGAAGACTGGTCCCTCCATCCCACGCTGCCCCCCACCTGAGCTGGGCTCCAAAGGAGCAGCCCCCCCCATGGGGAGTCAGAACCCTCAGGAGGGTTTGCCACAGGCTTCTGGGACTCCAGATTGGAGCCTTTCGAGCTTCTTTTGGATCTAAGACGGTGAGGGGGGGGGTCACCTTTCAGAACTTTTGTTATTTTTCCCTCTCCTCTTGGGAGAATCCCTAAAAAATATTTTCTATTAATATTTTCTTCACTGGGAGAGAGAGAGAGAGAGAGAGAGAGAATTATTAATATTTAATCTAAATTTAATTTAATTTAATTCAACTTAATTTACTTATTTAATTTAATTTAACTTAGTTTGATGTAATTTAATTTACTTTGATTTAACTTTGAATTTGACATATTAATATTTTCTTCGCTGGGGGAGAGAGAGAGAGAGAGAAAGGAAAGGAAAGGAAAGGAAAGGAAAGGAAAGGAAAGGAAAGGAAAGGAAAGGAAAGGAAAGGAAAGGAAAGGAAAGGAAAGGAAAGGAAAGGAAAGGAAAGGAAAGGAAAGGAAAGGAAAGGAAAGGAAGACAAAATCTTTCTTTCTGCTGAGGGGTCTGTGTGATGGGGGAGCCCTTTTCGCTCCAGGATTTCTCTCCACACTGCCTCTCTCTGGTTTCATCTCCCCCATCAGGATCAGAGCGATTCATGGAGGAAAGTCTTCCTTCTCTCCAGGCCCCGCCTGGAGGTTGGCAACCCCGTAATTTGTGGGTGCATGGGGGGGGTGCCAGAAGGTAGCCTTGCCTAGTGTACAAAAAACCCTGGAGCCGGCCCTGGTGGTGGGGAATAATAAAAACTGGCCGCAGGCCTCCAGTGTGCCAATACATCATGTGCCCTATTTGAGGAAATACGTTTTCTATAACATAAATCAATTTTCGTCATACTACCAACTTAAGAGATACTATCAAATGTATTTATGTAAAGCAGCCATTTTGACATATGCCCTGTCTCCCACCCCCAGCCCACAAATGATATTAAACATCCTAGCTGTTCACAAGATAGTGGCAAAACAATTTTACAATTTGATCCTTATACAACTAAATTAGATCCAAATTTGGTGTTAATAGTTTACTGCCTTACTTCTGAACTTGATATGATTTTATATAGTAACCTTTGTAACCACTGCAAAATATCGTATGAAAGAGATGATCCATTGTGTGAATTTCCACTCATGCTGCTTTCCATATAGAGGAGAGAAGAGATTTTTGCATGTGCATGAACATTCATAAGGTGGGAGGATTCAGTGGATCATGAGCCAAATCCTGCGACAATGGTCTAAGATGAGTAACATGCTGAAATATACATCCCATCATCACAGAGCTATCCCTTTCCGTTATCTTATCATGTATGCCATTACTGTCTCACACTGAAACCTGACTGAAAATTCTACTGACCAAAACATGTTTCCATATAATACGCAAGTAGGCTATGCTGTTATTGTAAAGTTCACAAGGTTTGCTTTTGATTTCTAGCACAACCAAGAAATGGAATTTAGAGGTGATACAACCAAAAGTTAAGGAAGGGGGTCAAAATCAGACTTTCAGCTTCAATAACAAATCATACATATTTTGACAAAATAACTGAGCTTCATAAAACTCTGTTCAACTATGAAACGAAAGCAGCTTTTAAAGAATTTGAGTTGTGTGAGGTTGAAAAAGGGAAGGGGGTGCTTTCCTCGTCAGGCTGTCAATTTGTTTTTGTCTGCTAAAGACAACTCCAGGCTGCACACAAAAAAATTTGCTTCCCAAAAGGATTGCCTAGGGGGTTTTTTTACCCCTTTCCTTCTTTCCTTTTTTTCTTTATTATTTTTGTCCCAATTGTGAAGAGTTTGAAGACTCAATCTAAGATTAATGAATCTCTCTTGGGTTTATTTGACAGAAAATCTTTGGAATCTAACTTGTCAGCCATACTAGCAACATCTATCTAATATTTAGCATGAAATACCATATTATTTTCATTTTACATCTTATCTCTGGGTCATAAACAATCCTTCAGCATAAAATAGATGTTCTTTGAAATGCAAAAAGTATATTTGACAGCGTATTTCTAGTGAAAATAATCTAGGCATAGTAAATGATAGTGTGTGGGCTATTATTATTAAGTCCTCTCAACCTAAAGTTCATAGGTTGGTAGAGATGGCGGATTCTTACCTCTGATCCCATTTTTTTATTGTAGTTATTCTGCCCTGTGGTTTCCTGAATTTTGATTTAAATTGGGGAATTCTAAAAATTAATTATGGAATCACTGCACGTGTAGGTTGCTACATGGTTTGAGTTATGTCACTTCATTTCAACATTTTTTCCTTTTCTACATTAGTGATTCACAATTTCAGAGTAATAAAATACTGCACAAAAGCAGTCTTCTTGATCAATACATATAACTCCATTGAGATTCATTTTGCTCCATATTTTACTGATATGTACATATGTTCCTGCATGTCAGTAAAGCATCAAATAACAAAAATCATGGTGCAGCTCTATTTATCAAGATTTATTTGGTGTGGTATTTTTCAGTGCATGCATGTGTACCTGCAAATTGGTAATACATTGCAGAACCAGAAACCTAATTCAGTCACATGTACACATAAGATCAGGGTTGCTTTCCATAATTTATCAGGGCACACACGTACACTATAAAGGAAAAGTTCACAGAGCTGTAGGAAATTAAAGCTCCATCATATTGCACGTGCCCAACACAAAATTAGAAAATACAAAACCAGCACTGAAGAATTAATAATAAGCCGGTTCTCTGGAAAAAGAAAACCAAGTAAGTCAGAGCTTTGAAAACTGGAGAGAAACTGTAATGAGGGCAATTTCAGAAGCATCTCCATTGCTGACGCAAAATCTTTGGCTGCATCCAGATGTCAAGACAAGCAGTGATAAAGCAGATAATGGGCACAAACACAGTCTGTTGCTATGCATGCACAGAGAGCCAGTTTGGTGTAGTGGTTAAGTGTGCGGACTCTAATCTGGGAGAACCAGGTTTGATTGCCCACTCCTCCACTTGCACCTGGCTGGATGACCTTGGGCAAGCTGTAGTTCTGATAAGAGCTGTTCTTGAAAAAGAGCAGTTTCTGTCAAGAGTTCTCTCAGCCCCACCTACCTCACAGGGTGTCTGTTGTGGGGAGGGGAAGAGAAAGGAGTTTGTAAGCCGCTCTGAGTAGTGAAGGGCGGGGTATAAATCCAATCTCCTCCTCCTCCTCCTCCTCCTCCTCCTCCTCCTCCTCTTCTTCTTCTTCTTCTTCTTCTTCTTCTTCTTCTTCTTCTTCTTCTTCTTCTTCTTCTTCTTCTTCTTCTTCTTCTTCTTCTTCTTCTTCTCCCTTTCCTTTGTTTTTTATAAAGAGCTTGATTCAAAACTTCCTGGACTGATCGGTCTCCAATTTATCATAATGTCTGTATGCAGTCACCTTGGCAAACTGGAGTTTGTTCATTCCCCCAAGTCAGTATTCCAAATCATTGTTTAATCCTACTTTAGAATCTCTACCTGCATAGTCCCTGAAGTTGCTGTATACTACTGCTGTAGGAGATGTATCCAATCAGAATAAATGGGTGTCAAATTCTTGCTAAGGCTGTACGGATAGCTACCCAATGTTAATGGTGTTGGGAAAATGTCCAGAAGTCCACCAAGGGCTGAAACTTGTCTTACCTCTCCCTCTGTATTCCAGAAGGATGTCATGTCTGTTGGTGCTGGGGGAAGCTTCTATTTAAGGCAGCACCTTGCCAGAAGCAGAGTTGACCCAGCTGAGCTCTGAGAAGGAGCAGGAGACAGAGCTGCTAGAGGGGTGAGTGTTTTTTAATTTACTTTCAGCTGAGATGATTTAGCTAAGAGGGTACTGTGTGGAGGGACTGTTTGGGAGTGTGTGGCTGAGTTGTGAATTGTCGCAGAGTCCTGGCTGCTTGAGATAGGGTATGAAAGGGTCATTGTTTGCCTGGGTGAATTTGAATAGCTGCTGGCCACACCCTCTTCTTGGGAAAGCTTCTATTTAAGGCAGCACCTTGCCAGAGACTCGTGCCAAAAGGTGAGAGCCAAAGGGCTCTTGGCCCGTAGCTCTTAGACTAGGGATTCTGTTAGAAGCCCAGGAAGAGTCAGAAAGCCAGGGCCCTAGTCTCCTTGTATTCCCAGTAAGGTAAGTAGACTTTGACAAGGAGAACCACATAAATACATAGGGTTTAAAAGGGGGATGATATATAATTACAAGTGGAGACCCGCAAGAAACTTGCAGGATGGTCATCCCATTCCTCACACCTTTGCTTCCTCCCCTCTATCCTTACCTATCTCACACTCTTTCTCCCTTCTGGGGGTGGAGCCATAGACTCAACCCTCCAAAGCAGCCATTTTATCCAGGGGAACTGATCTCTGTCACCCAGACAACAGTTGTAATTCTGGGTGATCTCCAGCCCTCACCCAGAGGCTGGCAATGGTAGTTCTCATGGAGGAAACAGCTGGTTTGGAGGGTGAAGTCTATGGCATTATACCGGTCTGAAGTTCCTCCCCTCCTCAAACTCCACCCTCCCCAGGATCCACCCCTCAAATGTCCAGGAGTTTCCCAATCTGGAGTTGGCAACCCTATTTCCTTCCCACCCAACAGCCAACCTACCTTTATCTGTCTTTATCTGTCTTCAGCTTCTTGTCTTCACCCCCCTCCCCCACAGCTTCTACTAAGGAAAATTATAGTCTTTCTCCACAGTGGAGACCAAAGCAGCTTACATTATTCTCACCTCCTTTTTATCTGCACAACAACCCTGTGAGGTTGGTTAGGCTGAAAGTATGTGACTGGTCCAAAATCACCCAGTCAGCTTCCACCGCAATATCTTGCAGACCTTACTCTGAAGCTCTAACTGCTGCACCACTGCTGGCTTTCATAGGGTGGCTGCTGAACAGCAGCAAGCAGCCCGGCCAAGTTGAGTCATGCAAATTAGGTGGTATCAAGTCACCCAGAGGGTGCTGCCTAGGGATGCCAGCCTCCAGGTGGGATCTGGGGATCCCCTGGAGTTACTGCTCAGCTCCAGACTACTGAGATAACTTCCCCTGGAGAAAATGGATGCTTTGGAGGGTGGACTCTAGGGCATTGTACCCCACTGAGGTCCCTGCCCTCCCCAGGCTCCATCCCCAAATCTCCAGGAGTTTCCAGACCTGGAGCTGGCAACCTCACTACCCCCATCCCCTGCCAGTGCCCATGGGGGGACCTGGCAACCCTAGACTGCTGCCAGGCCTAGGGTTGGCAACCTCCAAGTGGGGCCTGGAGAGTGAACTCCAGAGATATGTGAACAACAGAGATCTGTCTCCCTGGAGAAAACGGCTGCTTTGGAGGGTGGATTCTATGGCATTATACCCAGCTGAGGCCTCTCCCTTCCCCAAATCCTGCCCTCCTTGCAGTCCACCACAAAACCTCTAGGAATTCCCCAGCCTGGTCCCAAGGCTCCTTCCCTCCCTCCAAGGCCAGGCCTGGAAAGGGCCCTTCCCCCACCCTTTTACGGACAGAGCCAGTCAGAAGCCTCCCCCCCCAATGTGCTAATCTCTCACCGTTGATGCCTGGAGTTAAGTCCCTGCAGAGGCCATTTCAAAAGGTTTTTGGGGAAATTCACCTGTCCCTGAAGGGATTTTTTTAGCTTTTGGATTTTTCTACAAACCCAGGAAGTCTATTGACTATGTAGGAAAAGCTGTTGGGGGAGAGTGAGCCCCCTGTTGGTGGAAATAGGTATCCACACAAAAAAACCCTCTGGGAAATAGTATAAGGATTATTTTAAAAGCATTTATGAAGCCAGAATGCCAGTAGGGGGCTGGGGGCTATCCAGTGTTTTCCAAGGAGTGTCACATATATGACTATCTGCCCACTGGACAGAAGTCTTGGGTGTGTGCCCAGTGCAAGGAGCTCCTGGTTCTCAAGGAATGAGTTTGCTCTCTTGAGGCCAAGGTGGCTGACCTGGAGAAGCAGAGACAGTCAGTTAGGCACATGGAGAAGACTCTCGGGGGCTTGTTAGATATGTATCACTCTGAATATGGCAGCCCTGCCACTGTCAGGGAGCATAAGGGTTGAGAGGAAACAGGATACTGTGCTGTGGATAAGGGGAATGTGCCCTCAGAAGGGACCTCTTCTTCAGCTGGTGAGTGGGTATCCTTTCGCACCAAGGAACCTTCCCTTGGCAGGGAGGAAGGGGGGGCTCTTGTTAGTTGGTGATTCGATCCTTAGGCAGGTAGACAGCTGGGTGGCGAACCCGCATACTGACCATATGGTGACTTGCCTGCCTGGTGTGAAGGTAGCAGACTTTACGTGTGTTCTAGATAGGCTGGTAGATAGTGCTGGGGAGGAGCCAGTGGTCGTGGTACATGTTGACACCAACAATGTGGGGAAATGCAGTCATGAGGTCCTGGAGAAAAATTTAGGCTGCTAGGCAGAAAACTCAAGGCCAGGACCTCCAAGGTAGCCTTCTCAGAAGTGCTACCTGTTCCATGTGCAGGGCTGGACAGAAGGCACAGATCAGGAGTCTCAATGCATGGATGAGATGACAGTGTAGGGAGGAAGGGTTCACATTTGTTAGGCACTGGGATGCTTTTTGGAACAAGAGGGAGCTGTAGAAAAGAGATGGTCTCCACTTGTCTCAAGAAGGAACCAGGCTGCTAGTGCTTAAAATCAAAAAGGTGGCAGAGCAGTTTTTAAACTGAATATTGGGGGAAAGCTGACAGGAGATGAAAAGTCTGTGGTTCGGGATGGTTCATCTCAAAGAGATGAAGGGGTAGTTGTTACTTTTCTACAAGGAAATGGATTAGAATTGTCCGCTGAGACTGTGGCTAATGATATGGACTGCCTGGCATGGTTTCGAGGCAGCAAGAGGAAGGTTGTGGGCTTAACATGCATGGGAAACTATAGGTGTTTATACACAAATGCTAGAAGTGTTCAAGGTAAAATCAGGGAATTGGAATGCTTGGTGTTGGGGGGGGAGGAAAGACATTTTGGGTATTTCAGAAACTTGGTGGGATGAGGAAAATCAGTGGGATATAGTGATTCCCAGCTATCTCTCCTTATAAACATTTATCTTTTGGTTTCACAAGATTCCATGCACTCCCATTGGCTGTAAAATGCCCTCCCTCAGCCATTGGCCCATCAGCCGCCACTCAAAAGTACTCGCGTGCCATTGGCTGGGTGCTGGGTCTGCTCCTCTTCCCCACCCACTCCCCCTGGCAGACAGCTCTGTCTCCTGAGGAAGACAGTTCTCTTGACTCCTGTGAGGGACTGTCCCCTCAGTGGCTGTTGGTAGGCAGCCAAGCTTGGTTCTGTGAGTAAAAGAACAAAGGACTTTCAGCATAACCCCCTCTCCCACCCATAACCCCCTCCCCCACCCATAACCCCCTCCCCAACAGCCACTTTCCTGTCAGAATAAATGGAAAAAGGCTCTTTCTCCTGCTTAGCTTCAGCATGGCTGGCTGGCTAATGAGGTGGGCCAGTGACCATCAGACCATTTTCTTCAACTCCCTGCTGTGCGGCTGACTTTCCCCTAGGGCTGCCAGTCTCCAGGTGGGACCTGGAGATCTCCCACTGTTACAATTGACCTCCAGATGACAGACATCAGTTCCCCGGGAGAAAATGGTTGCTTTGGAGGGTAGACTCTATGGCATCATACCCTGCTGAGTCCTTCCACACACACCCCAAATTCTGCCCTCCACAGGATCCACCCCCCAAATCTCCAGGTATTTCCCTAATCAGAGTTGGCACCTGTACTTTCTCCTCTGTCAGTAAAAGGCCCTTTCCACACCTATGTTGGCCTTAGGGAGAAAACTCATTGGCCCAGTCCTGATCAGGTTGCCAACTCCAGGTGGGCAATTCCTGGAGATTTGAGGGATGGAGCCTGGAGAAGGTGAGGTTTGAGGAGGGGTGGCACCTCAGACAGGTACGATGCCATAGACTCCACCCTCCAATCCAGCCATTCCCTGATGGGGAACCATTGTTGCCAATCTCCAGGTGGGGGCTGGAGATCACTCAAAATTACAACTGCTCTCTAGGAGGGAGGGGGGAGGAGATGGAAAACTAAAGGTAGGTTGATGGTTGGCTGGGAGGGAGATAGGGTTGTCAACTCCAGATTGGGAAATTCCTGGCGATTTGAGGGGTCGAACCTGGAGAAGGTGAGTGTTGAGGAGGGGTGGGACCTCAGACAGGTACAATGCCATAGACTCCACCCTCCAAACCAGCCAGTCCCTCCTGGGAAACCACTGTTACCAATCTTGGGGGTGGGATGGAGATCACTCAAAATTACTACTGCTCTTCAGGTAGCAAAGATCAGTTCCTCTGGAGAAAATGGTGGACTCTGTCATTATACCCTGCTGAGATTGCCACAGCAAATTGTCACTGAGTGCCCAAAGCCGGGGCACTCTCCCAGAGCCTCTTTCTAGAGCCCGTTGTATTTATTTCCACAACGGGCCTTATTCCTAGTAGATTATATTGGAAGGATAGGGGAGGAAGGGTTGGAGGTGGGGTGGCTCTGTATGTCAGAGAGGGTATACAGTCCAGTAAGACTGAGAGGGTAAGAGAATTGGATTCGCTTCTGGAAATGCTATGGGTTGAAATAGTGGGCCCAAAAGGAAGCGTAATACTGGGAGTTTGTTATCACCCACCAGATCAAAAGACAGAAGAGGATTATAAAATGATGAATGAATTAAAGATAGTGGCTAGACAAAATAACTGTGTCATAACAGGTGATTTTAACTACCCACACATTGATTGGGTCAATATGTGTTCGTGGGAAAAAGATATTGAGTTTCTAGACACTCTCAATGACTGTGCTATGGAACAGATGGTCACAGAACCTACCTGGAGATAGGCGATCCTGGATTTGGTCCTAAGTAATGCCAAAGACCTGGTGAGAGATGTAAAAGTGATTGCACCGCTTGGGAACAGTGACCGTGATGTTATTCAGTTTAACATTTGTATAAACAGAGAGTTGCCCAAAAAGACTGATACAACCACTTTTAACTTTAAAAGGGGTAACTTCTCTGATATGAGGGGACATGTGAAGAAGAAACTGAAAGGAAAATTAAAAAGGGTCAAAACCACTGGGGAAACTATTTAAAGATCTTGTCTCACTAACCTGTTAGTGTTCTTTGAGAGAGTGAACAAAGATGTGGACAAGGGGAACCCAACAGATGTTGTTTACCTTGACTTCTAGAAAGCTTTTGATAAATCATCAAGTAAGCTCAATAGTCGCAGGATAAAAGGACAAGTCCTGTTGTGGATCAAAAACTGGCTAATTAATAAGAAACAGAAGCTGCAGTCACACACACTAAATAATCCACTTTCAATCTAGTTTCAGTGCACTTTCGATTGGATTTTGCCAGTTCACACAGTAAAAATCCAGTTGGAAAGTGCATTGAAAGTGGATAGAAAGTGGATTATTGAGTGTGTGTGACTGCAGCCAGAGAGTGAGTATAAATGGGCAATTTTCTCAGTGAAGGGTGGTAAGCAGTGGGGTACCACAGGGATCAGTACTTGGTCTGATGCTTTTTAATTTGTTTATTAATGATATGGAGTTGGGAGTAAGCAGTGAAGTGGTTAAATCTGCAGATGACATGAAGTTGTTCAGGGTGGTGAGAACTAGGGAGGATTGTGGGGCACTCCAAAAGGATCTGTCAAGGATGGGTGAGTGGGCGTCAATGTGACAAATGGGGTTCAGTGTGGCCAAGTGCAAAGTGATGCACATTGGAGCCAAAAATCCTAAATATAAATACACATTGATGGGGTCCAAACTGGCAGAGACTGACCAAGAGAGAGATCTTGGAGTCATAGTAGATAACTCAATGAAAATGTCGAGACAGTGTGCAACTGCAATAAGAAAGGGCAGCACTATGCTGGGGATTATTAGGAAGGGAATTGAAAACAAATCAGCCAATATCATAATGCCCCTGTATAAATCAATGGTGCAACCTCATTTGGAGTATTGTGTACAGTTCTGGTCACCACACCTCAAAAAGGATATTATAGTATTGGGAAAAGTGTAGAAAAGGGCAGCTAGAGTGATAAAAGGGTTGGAACACTTTCCCTATGAAGAAAGGTTAAAGCACTTGGGGCTCTTTAGCTTGGAGAAACGACGGCTGAGGGGTGACGTGATTGATGTTTATAAGATTATGCATGGGATAGAGCAGGTAGAGAGAGAAGTAATTTTCTCCCTTTCTCACAATACAAGAATTCGTGGGCACTCAATGAAATTGCTGAGCAGTTGGGTTAGAACAGATAGAAAGAAGTAGTTCTTCACCCAAAGAGTGATTAACACATGGAATTCACTGCCACAGGAGGTGGTGGCGGCTACAAGCATGGACAGCTTCAAGAGGGAATTAGATAAGCATATGGAGCAGAGGTCCATCAGTGGCTATTAGCCATAGATAGGCTATTAGACATAGTGGCTATTAGCTATAGATAGGAACTTTCAGGGTGGGGCAAGTGATGCACTGAATTCTTTGTACTTGGGGGGGGCAACAGTGGGAGGGCTTCTAGTGTCCTGGCCTCACTGCTGGATCTCCTGATGGCACGTGGTATTTTTGGCCACTGTGTGACAGAGTGTTGGACCAGATGGGCCATTGGCCTGATCTAACATTGGCTTCTCTTATGTTCTTATGTTCTTATCCAGAACTAATGAGGACATGCTTCCTCTGTCATTGTCCTGGTATAGAATGTCCAGCAAGGTGCCAAAGCCATCTCAGTACTAAAATCAGGCCAGACTGAAATGGGTCCAGAAAATCAGCACTGTCCAATAGGGATGAGTTACTCCCACTCACTTGAGCACCTTGCCTAGAAAAAATAGATTAAGAACCAGATCTTAGTTGGGGAAGTCATTAAGATCCTGTGAAGTTTTTGTCAAAAGGAGCCTCACAACAACCTCTTAGTTATTCAGTAATTATGATTTATATATATGTGTGTGTGTTTGTTTAGCATAACTAATTTAACTTATTTTATAATTGCTCACAACAGCTCTATTAGGTAGGCCTCTCATTACTATTTTACAGATGGGGAAAAGAAGCTCAATTGGTTTCTTGAAACAAACCACTGAGTTGAATATGTGCTTGAATAGAGTCCTCATCTACCATTCTGGATACCGGACTATGCTGACTGTTGGATGGCTATGCAAGTTTCAATGTTTAAAGATTTCCTTCCTTCATTTGCAAATATTTGAGAGTTTACAGAGGTAAGAGAGGGCATTAACGTAACTGAAAGAACAGGATAGCATGAAGAAAGGCTCAATTAAACCTGCATTTTGATCAATCTCCGTGATATGGTATATTCTTTAAAATGCTACAAGAATCATTTTGTAGCATTTTAACGTAGTTTTTATGGCAAAAGATAGAAAACCGTTTTATGGCAAAAATGACAAAGGAAGTGCACCTCTGTAATTGCATCTTTCACAAGAACAGAAAACTGTGTTCCAATTAAAGAACCATATAACTAAGGATGATGGTTCAGATTTAAAAAACAAGAACAACTGCTTGCCATGTTACCTGCAACAGGAACCCCATTGTCAAGCTGTATATAAAAGACAAAAAGATATTTGGGGAGTCACTTGTGAAGACAGCCCAATTGTGTAAATGTCCAGAAATCTGGGTTTCAAGGATGTTAAAAGGTTTTTTAAAAAAACAAATGTTATCCTAACAAACATAAAGGGAAAATATTTCTTTGTAAAAGGAGTAAACATAAGATTTCTACCAAGTTCTTTAAATCAGCAGCCAGAAAGCAGAATACTGCAAAGTGCCAGGATCCCATGGTATTCCTGTTGCCATTCTTTGATGTGTCTTTAAGCAGACAGCTAGGCAAGTCCTCCTCTTGTTATCATTCATCATATCCAAGATGGCCCAGGTGTCATGCAAAACACAGAGAAGCACCTAGTCAGCTATTTGACTGCAAATAAATGACTGTAATTCTGATATTTATGAAGGCTTGATGATATAATGGCAAGGAGCTTATTAAAACAATAGCTGAAGAGAGATAAAGTACCTGGGCCCTGAGGGGAGGAAAGGCCTCCTCCCTCTCACTGTCTCCGTCTCCTTTCTCATAGGAACTAGCCTGAAGAAGAGCAGAGAAGCTTCTCAAATGAAGGCTGAGAGATCCGTAGAAATCAAGGAACTGGGATTTAATTCAAGGCTTTGTTGATAGCTGCTTACTGTACACTTTAAGAATGTCACCAGCTTCACACCTGTCATCAGCCCATTAACAAGATTGCAGAGCTTTAAGTGTAGGCAGACATCAAGCTTTAACAACCTCACAGGATACAAATTAAAAAAGAAATCCAAGGACCTGTATTATTATAGTGGAAGAGATGCCAAACTTCTTTACCTGCCTGCCTGATGACATAAGGTCCTCGAATTCATTTAACAGAAACAGTCAAGGGTTTATTGTTTCTGTTGGTCCTTTTTTCTTTCCTTGTGTCTGAGATTCAAGGAAGGTCAATCTCCTCTTTGACATTCTGAGTGGAATCACATGTACCTTTTTAAAAAAAAGAGAGATACATTTTTACCAGTTGTCTATAAGCTTCCTTAAAGTAATCTTTCTTATCCAAAATTATCACCACCACACCATAAAAATAACATTCTTGTGTTCACAATGTTGTCTTAAAGCAAAATTCTCTTCTTGGTTAAATGATAATTATAATTGCAAGTTGGGGGGGGGGGGGAACCGCCAAAAACACACAGAGGCTGTGGTCACACAAACTAAATAATCCACTTTCAATCCACTTTTAGTGCATTTTCCAACTGGCATTGAAAGTGGATCAAAAGTGGATTATTTAGTGTGTGTGACTGCAGCCACAGAGTTTCTGCTCCATTTTCACAAAGAGAATGTTTTGCTGCTACCAACACGTTGGAAGTTAGGGATATACTTGTCTGGCAACTTGTAACTCAGATGTGATTTCTGTTTCTCAAGAGACTCTTCTCCAAATTAAAAATCACCCTCCTACTCCAAATCAACATGACTGTAGTGGAAAACCTTGGAAATGTCCCTTCTTAGAGTTATTCAGACTCAAGTAGGCATCTCACTACCTTCTCTTTGTATCTTGGTAAGCAGAGACGAGTTAGGCTTGTAAGAGTGGGTGCAAAGGCTGACCATATAACAGCAATTGTAGGGAAAAGAATATATCTTTAATTGTATAAGCAATCATTGGTTACAAAACATATCCTTCAGCAACAATTGACTAAAAACATCTCAAAGGGAGGGGGAATTATACATTTCTCACCCCTGATTAAATCTCCCCCCCCATGATGGAAACTCAAGAGGTAGGCAAAATACTCTAAAAGTTTTCAGATTGCTTGTGTAGACCATTTATATCTCAAGCATTTTCCTGCCATCTTGTTGGCCTTCTCCCTTAATATCTGACTTACCCCAGCCCGAAGAAGAATCCCAAAATTTGTATTATAGGCTAGCATCTGAGCATTCACAGAGTGAAAAATCAACATTCACCTTGCAAAGTGGTAAACTTTTACATAGAGTGAAGAGTCATTCCACCATATAATATCTCTAGAACTGTAAAAGGATTGGGTAGAGTTTTATCAATGTGCATTTCTCTATCAGACAGTATCAAAGAGAGGTAAAATGAGGGAAATGAAGTAAAAGAACTGAAAACTGTGGCACATACTCTAAGCATTAATTTTAGAAATTTTCCTAACTGAACTGGAAAGAAGGAGGAATGGAAGGCAACACAGAGGAAAATTCCAGAATGATAATGGAGTGGAACAGGGAAAATCTGCTCATCTTTGTTTGAGGACTGGTATTGACTGTCAGTTTTCTTATATTGCCATGCAATAGGAGGCCCATGGAATTAAGCCATCAGAAATGCGTGGTGGACTCCATGGGATTTCATTACTTTTTTGGAAATTACTAAAATAATACTAGCATAAAATGTATGCACCTGGAAATAGCAAAATATTTGTTCCATGGTTGTGTTCCATGGTTGTGTTTCATGATTTATTTCCTTTATAGTCCGCTGTTTTTGCTGTGACTCTAAGGAAAGGGCATTGCATGATCCATTTCCCTACACTTTGTGAAGTAATATGGAAAGAATCAAATGCAGAACTATTTGTTGGAGCATCAAGGACAGAAAATATTCCGAATATGGAGATGATCATGACATTCAACTTAGAAGAAGCCTTGCCTTGCATAGAGCTCTTTTATCATGTCAAACTCCAGCTCATCTATAGGTGTGTTTGCTGGGAAATTTAGTACGTGATGATGCCCTCCAATATTAAGGAATGGATGTAGATGATGAAGAAGAGTAGGTTTTTATACCCTGCTTTTCTCTACCTTAAGAAGTCTCAAAGCAGCTTACATTTGCCTTTTCCTTCTTCTCCCAACAACAGATGCCTTCTGAAGTAGATGGGGCTGGGAGAGTTCAGAGAGAACTGTGACTGGCCCAAGGTCACCTAGCAAGTTTCATGTGGAGGAGTGAGGAATCAAATCCAGTTCTCCAGATCAGAGTCTGCTGCTCTTAATCACTACATCATGCTGAAATTTGCAGATAATTGTGTGATGTAGCATATTTTTTTCTTGTGGGGCAATTATTACGAGGGAGTGAAGGGCTTTGTAAAAATAGTATATTATATCTATCTATGTGATCAATATTGGAAGTAGCTAGGTTATACATAAATAACATGCAAGTATGCTGAAGCATGCAAGGTTGTATGTTGGTGCAGCATTCAGAAGAAATCTAAATTTCTTTTACATACCCACCCTTCATATCCACCCAGCTCAGCACCCCTGTCTCCCTCCCAGCCCTTCCCAAGGTTGATTCACAAGTCTATTGCTTAAGAATCAAAGTCCTATGAATCCTCCCTGCCCTCCAAGCAACCAAGCCACCTTCCTTCCCCATACCAATCCCTATCCATGCTTCTTGGACCTCTTTCCTGATCCCAGCCCCTTCCATCCCAGGTGCCCCATTTCCCTCTTCCCTTGCCCTTCACCCCTTTCCCAGCTTCCACCACCCTCTTCACTTATGTTTTCCTCCAGTAGCTTTCCCCCATGCACGCTCCCCTGCCACTGCTGCCCCTTAAAGGATACTTCAAAGTGTGCTTTGGTGCATTTTGTATGTGCTCTTCCCCACGTGACCACTCTCCTCTGCCACCTAGATGTGCAGGCTGCATGGGTTTGTGGGAAATGTAGTCTTTGGGCTCAGAATGCATTGGAACAGCTCACAGGGATGAAATTCTATCAGGGTGCTCATGTTTCTGGTTGCAAATTGTGGGGTGTGGTTGTAAATTAAAGGGGTGGGGCTCCGAGATGCCCTACCATAGCTACAGGCCCATATGTGGCCCATAGAGTACCACTAGGAGGGAGGATGTTACATAAGATCAGGACCAGAATAAGTTTTCAACACAGGTTTTTTTTCTGTTTGTTCCTGTTCCTGAATTCTGGGTGGTTAATGAGGAACTTAAAAGTTTGTCCGTGATTAGGGCAGCTTGAACTCTCTTTGGAAGCCCTGGTTGGCAATCTAGCAAAACCTTTCATTGTTCTGAATACAAGTAATGGATAATTTAGCAGGAGACGAACCAGACTATCATGGGATTTTGCTGGAATTACTTTGGGATGTTAAAGGTTATCAAGGTGTTGCGAGAAGTGAGCAAAACCTCTGTGGCACTTTGGTTCCCAGGTGAGTGGGAGGTCCTGTTTAAGCCCGTAAGCGGTGCTATGAAAGCAAGCAGAACTCATGGCAGACGAGGGGGTTGAAGAGGAGGAACCCTTGTGGTGAAAGGAATCAAGGGCTGTCTTCAAAAGAACCCATGCTACCTGAACAATCAGGTCAAAGCCACTTCCTGTAATGAAGATCCATCCATTACAATGGTACGCAGGCTAGAGATGTAGATCACTTTCATGGCCTCTGAAGAAGCTGAGCAGTTATCAGTAACATTCAAAAATCCACTGGAAAGTCATTCATTTCACTTTATGGTCCTAATTAGCCATTTGTATAGTTCTATAATTAAATATGTTCCTTTCTCATCAAGTTTTTCACTTTAGTAATGATACGACTGTGCCACAAACAGGCCTCATGCTGTTTGGTTTGGGACTTATTCATAGCATTTAATTGGTCACCCAGTGGTTAGCCAATAACCCTTTCAATGGGAAGCAACACTCTGAATGTTGTTAATGGGCTGGAGGCACAGTGTTTGCCTCCTGGTACCCAGCAGTACTGGGAATAAAGCAATTTCCTCCACTGTGTTGTGTGCCCAATAGCTAATCCTCTCCACTCCTGAAATGCACACTATTTGGTTATAAGTATTTGTGCTGGCTTACTTACCGCTGGGTTGTTAATAGGCAGTGATTCTTCAATGCTCCTTCAGTGGAGTTACAGTCTGCTTGCTGACTGCTAATTAAAACAAGTTTGCACTCTAAGACTACCATTAGAAGGTAGCAAGGTCACATTATTTAATGCAGCAGCCCTGTATTTAAGAGTGTTTATGAAACCCTGAACATGGGCATATTTGCCAGCTCGAATGGCTATTATTGATCATGTCAAAATGAACCTAACTAATCTGCTATTCTTTAAAGTGAAATTGTCAAAACTCCCCCCCTTCCTGAAACCTGACAGTTAAAATGCACCCCCTCCACTGCTGCCTTCCTTGCCTGCAGATACTTGTGTTGGTGTTTCGGCCTCAGAAAATGTTTCCACGGACACAGTCTTATTGCTTTTGACTTAAGCTGGCCCATGTTTCCTTAATATATTTTTTTTAGCTGAAAATGTACTTATGATTGAAAGTCATTTAAATAAAGAAATGGGGGGTGGAGTTAAAATGTAATTTATACAAAATGTTAATGAGACAGTCGGTCCTTGCAAAAATTGGGTTCCTTATTTTTGCAAGGCAAATTGATAATGAGAGGCAGAAACAGATGATATCTCTGAGCCCGGGCAAAAATTGGGTTCCTTATTTTTGCAAGGCAAATTCATAATGAGAGGCAGAAACAAATGATATCTCTGAGCCCGGGCAGATATATTTGCAAGTAAGGCCCATAGATTTTGAGAATGTTTAAGTATATTGAAGTATTTCAGCAGGAGTATGGATTTGGCTTTTATGAGTACTTTGGAGTTTTCTTTTAAAGTATTTATTTGTTACCCATCTCTATAATGATAAATACATCCAATCAATACTATGGCATAATTTGAATTTAGCTTTCTCATTCACCCATTCTATAGACTTTTCTTTTCCAAAAAGGGAGAATGTAATTTGAGCTATTAATTTATTTCTGTTTCTTTTTTGTGAGATCCATAGATATAGGAAACTTTTAAAGAAAATTAGTCATCAAAATGCTATTTTTCCTTTTAAAAAATCTACCTAACAATTGTTACACATATTGCTCTTTAGTATGCTGATGAGAATAAAGAACAGCTGAGTAAATTTAATGTGCATTTTTTTTTTACAAATATTGCCAAAATGTGTAATTACCTAGTTTGTAATATGAATGTATAATACTTGGGGATGTTACAAATCATGCATCATTTCCCCTAGAAGTTCTTCAGTAACCTGGAATTTAAGATGAAGTTTTACACACATGTAGTTAGATAGAATACATCTAATAAAATAACAAGTTGCATAATTGGCATTTAGCATTTCTCATTAATCCTTTCTTTGGCTTTATAGGCACTTGCACAAAAGTCTTTCATTTTAATTTAAACCCTGAATTCTCAACATAACTAAGCAACTTTCATCCTTGAGTTTGGCCAACCCTTCAATTATTTCTTTATGCTTTATGTGGTTGTCATTCTCTCTCCCACCTCCCAATCTAAAACCTGCTCTATCTTATTCCTGGGTATTTTTGTTCTGGTGGAAAGAAGAGTTGAATTTCCAAGTGGCTCTGTCTCTACCACTGAGTAGGTAGTCCTGAGAACTCCTGTTCCTAGGATGTGCTACAAGAAGATGCATGTTTGAGAGATTTGAGATTTATGTCTCAAATAAAATGAACTTCAACACAATCAGTATGGATGAGATTGCTCAGAAGCAAAAAATTATCTCTCCCCGAAAAGAAAATTAATTTAGAAACTTTGTAAACATTGAGTAGATTCTGAACTGAGCTGTGCAGTATCTCTGTAATGTTTGATAGATGCTAAAATTTAGTGATTTGAAATGCATAATTGTCCTTTTGCAAAGGTCCCTTTCAGAGAAATTACGATCCACTATGATCCGCTGGATATACTCCTAGCTGCTTAATAGCCTTGACAAGGGCTCTTTTTGTAGCAGGAACTCCTTTGCATATTAGGCAACACACCTCTGATGTACCAATCCTCCAAGAGCTTACAGAGCTCTTCTTACAGGGGCTACTGTAAGCACTTGGAGGACTGGCTACATTAGGGGTGTGTTGCCTAATATGCAAAGGAGTTCCTGCTACAAAAAGAGCCCTGGCCTTGATGTATTCCAAAGCTAAATCTGAAATCAAGCAAAAGATCTTGGAAATCAAACTTCAACATCATTTAAGTTCTGCTGCAAAATACCATCATTGCAGGGACAAGAAACTGATGTTGTCAAACTATTTAGCTAGTTTACTGAGTCCCAAACACAGGATAGCTTTCACACTGGCCCATCTCAATGTTCTTATAGCCACTTCATTAGCGAGGAGAAACTGAGGTGTACCACTTCTGGAGCATTTATGCCCTTGAACTACTGGGGAAACCAAATCTCTGGACATGTGCTGCTGCACTGCCCTTTCTGTAATTACCTTAGATATATATTTATTGTACCCATCCTCCAAAAATATTCCAGGAAGATCAGAGGAATGGAATACATCCTTTCTTCCTGTAGCCTTTGAATCTGAAACCTTGCACAGAGTTGCCAGATTTTGTAGCTACAAGAACTGTGAAACTAATATCAAAATAGTTAAAATACTATTATTTTTTTGTATATCTAAGCAATCCAATTGCAAATTATGTAGACTGTTCACTTAAGTAGTCAAGTTACAAATTGTATAGGTGAGTAACTATTGTAACAATACAAACAAGGAGAGTAAATCAATGGTACAACCTTATTTGGAATACTGTGTGCAATTCTGTTCACCACACCTCAGAAAGGATATTATAGCATTGGAAAAAGTGCAGAAAAGGGCAATTAGAATGATAAAAAGGTTGGAACACTTTTCCTATGAAGAAAGGTTAAAGCACTTGGGACTCTTTAGCTTACAGAAACGATGACTGAAGGGTGACATGATAGAGGTTTACAAGATTATGCATGGAATAGAGCAGGTAGAGAAATAAGTACTTTTCCCCCTTTCTCACAATACTAGAACTCATGGGCACTCAATGAAATTGCTGAGCAGTCAGGTTAGAATGGATAAAAGGAAGTATTTCTTCACCCAAAGAGTGATTAACACATGGAATTCACTGCCATAGAAGGTTGTGGTGGCTACAAGTGTGGACAGCTTCAAAAGGGAACTGGATAAAGATATGGAGCAGAGTTTGACCAGTGGCTATTAGCCACAAGGTATAGATAGGAATTCTCAGCCTGGGGCAAGTGATGTTCGGTATTCTTGGTGTTTGGAGGGGACAACAGTGGGAGAGCTTCTAATGTCCTGGCCCCACTGCTGGACCTCCTGGTGACACCTGATATTTTTGGCCACTGTGTGACAGAGTGTTGGACTGGATGGGCCATTGGCCTGATCCAGCATTGGCTTCTCTTATGTTCTTATGTTCTTAACTCTGGAGTAGTGAACAAACCCTGATTAGTTTTTTCTGCAGGTGAATGCTACTCCTCCAAAACAGTGACTCTGACGTAAACACTATTCAGAAATACTATGTGTGTGTGTGTGTGTCCTCAAATTAGTCCACCAATATATTTATAGCTTTTCCTGGTTTCTTTTCCTCTTCCCCCAACATGTGAGCCAGCCCAATATCTCCACATTTCACTTCAAAGCTTTCTCAAGTTTTAAAGAAAGATGGCTTCAAAAGTGGACCTATCAGTTGAGTATCAGGACCCAGTTCTCTGTATTGGATTGCACTGAAAAGCTGCATCACAGCTCACACTTTTTGTACCTGCCAGAGTCTACCAAGGTACAATGTTGATTTAGTGACACATATTTGTGTCTTTATCTCTTAATGGAAGATCGTACATATATTCTTATAACTACTCTGTTAATATATGTTTTATTCTGCTGGACCATGATCATACCAAATTATTGACTGACTGACTGATTGATTGATTGATTGATTGATTGACTGACTGAATGTTCCTTTTGCCTTCATATTCCTCATTTCTTCATCTACATTGCTCCCATTTTCACTGTTTCTGACTTAGCTAGAGGCCACTTCACGATAATTCATTTCCAGCATGGTGCTTTAGATTTTCATAAAGTGAATCCTTTACATTTCTGTAACCCCACCCCAAATCTCTCTCTGCCTTGAGTTGTCACCTTGACTCCAAGAAAATGGGATAGAAATGTTTTAAATAAATACATTTTCCTACAGTCAGGTTTTAGGGGTCTTTGTGACATCAGCAGCCATTAGACAAATCACCTCCATTATCTCACATTTCCTTGCCTACAATAAAAACATGACTAAAAAAGTGGGCCCAAGACAGCTCTAGAAACAAACTTCAATAATGACTGAGGTTTTATAGAGGCAAACACCAACCAGCTTAGATACTGTCTGGAAACACAGTTGTACGACTCCACAAGACTTTTTTTTAATCTAAAAGCAAACTTTATTGGAATTATAATCATAACACATACACGAGTGAAATGCATCAGTATAACAATTTCTTAAAAGTAGTCAGTTACAGCCAACGTAGGGTAGAGGGATGACATTAAACACTGAAGGACACAAAAATGAAATCAGACTAGTCTCTATAAGAGGTGGGTTATTAAGAAATTGAAACCCCATCAACTAAGAGGAGTTCCAACAATGCACCAGCATAAAGGATGTATTAAAAGTGAAGCCATGAATGGTAACTTGGATTGGAAGGGAAAAGATCATGATCACCATAAATTGTAATACAGTGTCCAGGTGAGGATAAACTTAGACTAGATCTTGGGGGAACCAGTTTGAGCTTGGTCTAAGTAGTTAGTGGTCTTGTTCATAACAAACTGGTCCCAGATCTTGTCATACCAGGCATTCACGCTTGGGTCAAAGTTTAAGAGTAAAAGGTCCGGCCTTGCAGGAAACACTTATGAAGTAATCTTGTTGATCTGGTCCAAGACATCCTTCCAGAATGATTAAATAACTGAGCATTCCCACCAATAGTGTAAGTAGCTGCCGATAGAACCACAATTTATCCAGCAGAGTGGGCTGTGCTCGGAACTCATCTGATGAAGCCTTTCCAGAGTGTAGTATCATCTAGATGTTAATCTGAAAAATTGTACTTTGTATCATTTGATGGGCATCTTACTGGCAATGAGCTGCAGCAGAATAAGACTAAAGATACTAAGGGAAGGAAGTAGATGATTTGTAACCTCCATGAACTAAGAGAAAAGCAGGGGGGAGAAGGAGATTGTATTTATACCCTGCCCTTCACTCAGAGTCTCAGAGCAACTCACAATCTCCTTCCCTTCCTCTTCCCACAACAGACAATCCTGTGAGGTAGGTGAGGTTGAGAGATCTCTGAGAGAACTGCTCTTGAGAGAACAGCTCTCAGAGAACTTTGACTGACCCAAGGTCACCCAGCTGGCTACTTGTGGAAGAGAGAAGAATCAAACCTGGTTCTCCAGATTAGAGTTCTGCAGCTCTTAACCACTTTGCCAAACTGGCTCTTGATATTTCAATAAAATAAGTATCATAAGAGTTGTATGAGGCCACAAGCAGAAACACAGAACTCACAATATGGAGAGAAAGGTAGTGAGATTGGCTAGTAACAGAAAGGTGGGGCAAAAATCAGCCACAATAGGAAACTGACCACATTTCCACATGAACTCCACATTTTGCTAGCATGTACTTGTTCTAGACCTAGAGCAAGGCATTCGATGATCAGATACTCCTTTCGTCTTTATTATTTAATTCATAATTACTTAAAACATGCATGTACTATATGTATGTATGTATGTATGTATGTATGTATGTATGTATGTATATGTATATATACACGTCTGTAGCATTATCCATTAGTACCCTGTTGGTCTGGTGCTACTGGATTTGAATCTAGCAGTACCCCATTGTTACTGATATTGATGACTTTGTGTCTAATAGATTATTACAAATAAAGTAACAGGAATAGAAAGACACAATGCTCCAGTACTACAGTTCTGCCATAATACCACTTCTATGCCAGAGGTGAGAGGGAGTGTGGAGTCCTCTCCCAACAAAGGGATTTTGTTCTTTCACTGTGGAAAATCATTTGCATTTTAAATATAACAAAATGCATTTATAAAACTACTGCTGCCCTTTGGCTGAGCAGAGGAATTTGCTGATTTTAGACTTTTACAGAAGGTTACTTTTCACATTTAAATGGTGGATTCTGAAAAGTTGCTGAATACACTTTTTCATGCTACGTACTTGTGTCTAATCTTTGTTGGATACAATAATATAACTTCCATTGTCAACAGTGGGTTAGAAATGGAATATTAGTACTTTGATCTTAATAGAATGAGCATGGCCCATCTACTACTGGCCTGCAAGGTGTGAAGCAAAAGGGATAACACTGATCTCTCATTCCCATACCAAGTGAATAAAAAGCATTGTCAGGTTTCTGCCATACTGAGCATCTCCAAGTATATCAGGCTTTAGCACAGGGCATGCTCTGGCATCCTGACTGGGGAACAGGGATAGAGCCAGGCTGAGGAATGCAGAGGCAAAGCCTTAATCAAACTGACAAGACAAGATATCAAGGAATCATGGAAAAAGAGCAGAGCCTGAGCTAGACCGTGTACTCACTACAAAGACAACAGGTCAAACTGATAAACAAGTTCTCTTTCTTGTTTCTTAGGGCCTGGTGGAGACAGCTGAGCAAGGAGAACTGATGCTACAGCATAAATGTCACTTGTAGGTGTGCTGACTTGCTGTGAAGGAAGAATTGGCACTAGAACTTATACAGTATCCCCTCAGAGTACAACTGGATGTGACGCTATTCCTGGATTCACTCTAGGGACACACCTCCATTTTGCAACACCAAGGAAAGACATTTAAGAGTGCTGTGGCAGTCCAATTCTAGCTGGACTAACCCAGAGCAATCACTCCTACACCCAAACCCTCAGTCTCAACCCTTGTGATGCCACCCTACATCAGATCTCCACCAACAGAGTCATCTGCTATAACATCAGTAGGATAGCTGTGGTCTCCTCTGCCACATCCCATATCCACTGAGTCAAAAAGAAAAAAAATACTATGTGTTTCTTGCCTCTAGCACAATGCCACAAGAATGCTTTATGGTAATGCATCCAGGTCTTCCTCTTCCTGTGCCACGCATGTCATCTAGAAGTCACAAGAACTCTTTTTCTGGATCAAAGGCACTGGCAAAGAAAGTGAGAACCACCTCATATGCCTGGAATTACTTCATACTGAAATCAAAGGGTTTAGGTTTTTGTGCAATTGTTATGAAACTGTTAACGAGATATCAAGTGAGTGTCAACAGTAGGCATCACCACCGTGCATAAATACTGGCATTCCCATTAAGCCTGCTGTCAAAATTAAGACACTAATGGGAGTCAAAGCACCTCTTTTCTACCACACTTGCTTTTTATATCTTGACTGTTCCCTCTTTAGTGAGAACATCAATTTAACAGCAAACCAGCCAAAAAGCAGCAGAAGGGAAGTAACCATGGCTGTTGCCAACAGATAGGCATGGATTCACAGTGCAAGTCCTGCATATATCAGTGATATGATATAGCAGCTGGTACTGAATGGGCAGCAGAAATAGAGTGGGGAGACAGCTCTGTTTCAAGCAAAGCGTAGTTTCTAAATTGATGATTTATTCATATTTTCCTATGATAAGCAGGGTGGTAGAGTATTCCCACATCACAGTGCTCAGGTGAGTCAACCACTCATCTCAACAATTTTTTCCTGCTCTTCATTGGCCTGTGATGTATCAATGGAGCAGCTTCAGAGATTGGAATTTCTAATACTTGGTATGAAATGTTTTAGTTTCCTGGATGTAATATATAGGTAACAGGTGAGACAGAAGTAAACATATTACCACTTTATGCTTCTTAAGAATATTCATTTAAAAAAACAAACAAACAAACCCTAAGCCTACTGCATACCAAAGTGACTGTACCTCAACTCTCCCAGGGCACAGCAATTTCCACAAAGAAATTTCAGTTTTGCACACCATTGATTTGTGTTTACCAGTTTGATCTTCTTGTGGAAAAGCAGCAAAATGGAATATGTACGGATGCTCAAATATTTCAATTTCCACCCCAAATCTTAAAATGAGCCAGAACTACAATCTGTTAACTATAGCTATTGATTTCTGAGACTTTTCTTGTAGTTTTGTGTACTTCCAGAGGAGGAAACCCAAGATGACTGTTAAGACAAAAATGGACTGTAGTTAATGTTCCATGGACTCAAATGACTAATTAGTCACATTGGTGCATGCTATGCCTTGTATTCAACTAGAGTGTAAAAGATCAACAGAAAAAAGCTAACAATATTATTTTGCTCGGGTTTACAAAGCAGTAAGGTAGCAGGCACTGAAAAGAGCCTGGAGCTGGAGATGTACAATGACCATATTTCCCATTACATTCCTTTGTTCTGCAGCTTTTTTCTGTGCTGCATTCTCTGTTTAATTCTAATATGACTGTAGAAACATCTAAAATGTGCAATGTTTTGTGAATGCATACTGGTACAATGCTAACGCAACTGGGGTGGGTATGACTGTTGGGGCTGCAGTGGCTCAAGTGGTTAAGAGACTGAACTGCAGACCAGAAGGTCAATAGTTCAGCAGTTCAAGACCCAAGTGGCACAAGATGGAGTGAGCTCCCATCTCTAGTCCCAGCTCCTGCCAGCCTAGCAGTTCGAAAGCAAGACATTGCAAATAGATAATTAGGTACCGCTTCAGTGGGAAGGCAACAGCGTTCCATGCACCTTGCCATCTAGTCATGCCGGCCACATGACCACAGCAATGTCTCTGGACAGTGCTGGTTCTTCGGCTTGGAAACGGAGATGAGCACCGCATCCCTAGAGTCAGATTCAACTGGCTTTCGAGCAAGGGAAACCTTTACATTTACCTTTACCCTATGACTGTTGAAAGCTCATACCCCTGAAAACCTGGTTGGTCTCTAAGGTGCTACTGGACTTGAATCTAGCTGTTCTACTGCAGGCCAATACGGTTACCCTCTAAAACTATTGATGACACAGTAGAGGGGGAAGATACATATCGACTGGAAGAACTGAAAGCTGAGCAAATGACACATGCACATCACTCTGTTCAAATAAATAAAAATAAATAAAAATGATATCCATAAGATAAGACCAGATAATTCAGAACCCCATATTCCAAGAAGAAAATCAGATGAAGAGAGGTTCAGAAGCATTCCTGTGCAAGAGTGAGCTTTTACTCCAGGCTGCTGCTTCACGGACCAACGGAACAGAATGATGCCGGGAATCTCCCTCTGCCTACATAATGATTTGTGCAAACAGAATACAAAACAATGAAGCCCACACATTTGCTTTTATTTATTCTATATATCATTAAAAAACCCCTACAGTAAACCATATTCTTACTTTAAAATGTAGCCAAAACTAACCCTCCAAGTGTATATTTACTTATTTGGTTGGTGAGTATAAAGCCAGCTTGACAGACAGAACCTTGTTAATTACACATACATGCCCAGTGGTACCTTGTTATTCAGAATCTCTGCCAAGCAGTACACAGCCAGGCCAGACTAATAATGCATCTAATCCAGTATCCTCCTCCTGTCTATGACAATGGCAAATGTTGGCTATTTCAGACAAATCCTACAACCCCCACAATTCATCTAATTATGTAGTACTATACAATGGGGAATTTTTTTTCACTGCCTCAGCTGGCAATCAGCTTATGCCCTGAAGCATCAGGATTGAAAGAAGATAAGATAAAATCAGTTACGCTCCCCACCCCCACTCTGCTTTTAAGTATTGCTTTTGGATTTGCTTTTGTTATTACTAATGGATCTCCCTGCAAGCTAATTTTTTTTCTCAGTGAAAAACAGCCTGCGGTAGTGTCGTATATTCTGGATGCCTCATAGTAGTGAGCTCCTATGCTTCCATTACAATTGCAGTATCAAAACTTATCTTTGCATTGGCTATGCAGAAAGAATGCAGTTCGTGAACTAGCAACTGCCATTAATTTCAGAGGTTTCCATGGGAGCAGAGCTCAGTGGCTTATGCCCCAAGAGGGTATGTAAACAGAGGAGGAAATTAGGGTCAGCAAAATGTATAGTAATGGTAGGTTTTTTTGTTTTGTTTTTAAATCCTCCTAAGAGGAATTTAAATCCCTATATGAGATGTCATACTATATTACAATTTTTCATTTATTAAGTACTAATAGTGTTATATTGAATGAAATATTGTTGTGGTCTACACTCAGAACATTTAGCAATATATGGGAAGAGAAACACAGATGACAATAAAGGAGAAAATGAAGTGGGATTAACATATATGACAATTCCTTACTCCAAGGAAGACCATTGGTCCATCTAGTTCAGTATAGTCTTCTATGACTGACAGCAGCTCTTTAGGTCTTTCCTAGCACTTGATACTGGTCATTTGTTAACCGGACATACCAGGGATTGAACCTGGGACTTTCTGTATGCAAAATATGTGCTCCACTAATGTGCCATGACCCTTCCCTGTTAATTTGGAACTCTATTCATTTTTGTAACACTAAAGCAGGTTCAGAAAAGCCATAATTAACCCATGGGGAGGTGCTGTGGCCCAGTTGTACAACATCTTTCTTTTTAATGTAGAAGGCCCCAGGTTCAATCCTTGGCATCCCCAGGTGAAACATTCACATGTTACGTGATGTGAAAGGCCTCTGGAGAAACATTGCCTGTCATAGTAGAGAAGACAGACCTTGACAGACCAATGGTCTGACTCTGTATAAGGCATCTTCATTCCATTTGGTGATAGTTCATCATGGACAAGCATCTGTCTCCCAGAAGACAGCCTGTTGTGGGGATATCACGGGGAGAAGCCATTGTGGAAGTCATCATGTAATGAAGCTTTCAAAAGGCCTTGCTGTCACATGATAATGGTGTGAATCTGTCCTGAGAGCTGAGACAGTTATACCTATTTGGTCCTCAGTGTTCACATTTGGTAGTCAAAATGCTCATTATTCTTTTCCTGCCAGGGCCCGTTTATTGCATCTGGAGCAGAATGAAGACTGAGACAGAATTTGTTCAGTTTGTACCATCACTGGCATTATGGGATATGTTGACAACCAAGAATGATCCTTAGTCTTCCCTTCAGGCAAGTATTTCAATGGAGAGTTCAGTGGTCAGAGTAAGCACAGCAATTATCCAAGTACCAGCCTCTGCATGCCCATCTTCTTTAGCTTGTTTTATTATGATTTTACAAAACCAGCCTTCCCTTTGCGAGGTTGTCTGACGGAGCTTAGAGAAACAGTCTTGGCCATTAGCTGGCTCTTTTGTGATGGTACTCTCAATTTATTACATTTGAGAGGGTTTTTGTTTTCCAGGCTGCAGCAGACAGCCTATAGCAGTGGCCTGGAGGAAGGAGACTTCGCTGATATATGGGCACCAAAAATGAATGACAAATTGCAATGACAACCCTGCACTGATAGGGGCCTTTGAATGATGTTGGAGGTGGTGGTGAAGAGAATCATCGCCTCCTTTGCTCAGTACAGAGAGCACCTCAGTGCTGCAGGCTGATCTCCTTTTCAGGCAGATAAAGGCAAGGTGAGGGACACAGAAGCTGGAAAGCCTGCCCACACTGACTGCATCCTATTGCACTCCAAGCTAACAACCCTTTTCATTAAAAGCTCCTCTGTGAGAAAACACAATGGTACAGTACTAAAAAGAACAGTAATAAGAGAACAAGGTGGAGGACATTATATATGATGATTCAGGCAGGAAAATGATAGATACCTTTTCTGAAAGAAAAAAAAAATTACAAATATGTATGTTTTGGTATAAAGGAGATTTCATTGGACTGCTAGCAGGCTGCAGGGATGCCATTTTTATGTAGGCTCTTTCCACCAATAGGCTGTTATATGTTTCTAAAGGGATATATTATACTATGTTTATTATATAATGCTGCAGTCTGGAGTGTATAGAAGATGACAGCAGCAGGTAATAGTATTATCATCATTGTCAGAACAATTTTAAGGCACACCCTACTTGTGCACAGTTCTATGTCTCCTTTAAGAACTCCTATAAGCTACTAAGATTCCAATTTGAAATTTCTCTTGAAAAATGCAACAGAGAGGGAGACAAAGAACTGCAGATAGTAAGCCTTTCAGAACACTCTGAACAGAAACAGAAAATTCAGAACACTGATCCAGCTTGCTTTATAGATTTTTTTTTTTGCCTCATTCTCTCTCTAGCTGTTGTCATCTAAAGTCTGCTGTGGAGAGATGGGGCCTGCTTAAATTAGTCACCTTAGGCCTCATCTGATTGGTTAGAGTACACAAGGCTCCCAGCCATGTTGACATCCATGGAAAGGAGCCTGGGTGTATGCACTCCATAATCGAGATTTCGAGTAGGGCACTGTTTTCTTTATCCTCATTTTTCAGAAGTATCATTACAAGTTTGATTTTTTCCCCTATGTCCCAAAACTCCAGGATCATTCTTTTTTGTCATTTTCCCCCTGGCCCTGAAGAAGCAAGAGCAGGGAGGGGCAGAGGGAAATATGGGATGCCAGGCATAGACTTACCATGCCAGCACTGACCCTACTGGAGACTTCCCCGTCTCTGGCAGCAGAGGCAGCAGAACATTCCCCAAAAGTAGAAAATGGCAGGTGGGCTGGTAGGCTCCTTCACTCTCATGGGACTTGGGAAGTCTCTAGCTATTTCCATTGCAGAGTTTTAAAGGAAAAGGCTTTTCCACAATGGAAAAAGCTAGAGACTTACTTAAAACAGATGAAACAGAGAACTTGGTACACAGATTGCTTTAGTGCTATATCGATATAATGCTATTCAGTTGCCAAACTGAAAACTTCTTTTCAAATTAACATTCAAAACATAGTACAATACAAAGTACATCAAAACCTAGATATATACTGTAGTGCTATACACCAAGAAATCACTCTAACTTAAGTATTATGTGCAGGTTGCATTAATTTTAGTTGGTTTGTGAGTGACTCTGAAATTGACAAATTGATACTAGGTAGGTATTATTAGAGGACTGGCATAATTGATTAAAAGGCCACTTATCTTCCCAGGTATAAGGCCTCAAAAAGTAATCCACTTCTGGTAAAGTGGGTTTGGTGGGATTATTTCCTGAGCTTGTAAATAAGATACAATTGGGTACCATGTTGCCACAGATTTCGAGAGGTGTGTATTTCTGGTTTGAAGTTTGTTGATCAAGTCCGTTATCTTAGCCATGATGAAGTTTTCCCAAAATTTGTTGTGCCATGATGTGATTGATGGTGGCATTGGAGATTTTCAGCATGTTGCAATTACCAGGCGGGCTGATGCAAGGAGAACTGAGGTGAGGTCTTTCCTATAGGTGTGAATAGAATTGTCCCAATGATTTAATAGAAAGACTTCTGGTGTAAATGTGATGTTTTGTGCTGTGATATTATTAATTTGCTGTCTTATTTCCTTCCAGAATTGGGCAATCTTTGGACAGTTCCACCAGCAGTGCAGGTAAGACCCCAAAACTTAAAGCCCCACCATGGTGAGGGAGGAAACAGCCACTGCAGCAGACAAGCGTCTGGAAGTTCAAGATCTCTCTAGCCAGCCAGCCATTTTGCAGCAGCAGGACAGGCTCTGCTGCCTCTAATGCCAGTAATGGGGAGAAGCCTCCAGCAGGGACCATGCCAGAATGTTAAGTCCAGGGCCATGTCAGTCCTTTTTCTTTTAAAATTTAAAAGGCCATGGGTAGAGGCCAGGTCTACCTGACCATCAGCTCTTATTTGGCATCTCTCTTCCCATGCCAACTAACAGATGGTTTCCAGGGCTACACTTTATGTTGGTGTCACGCTTGTTCCAGACTTTTTAAAATCTCCCAGAACATCTGGATAAATAAGGCCATTAAAACAAAGTGACTGTGATGAACTTAGAGAAAACAGTCTGACTGTAGGGAGTGGCAGAGGCTCACTCTGATTGGTGAGCCGCCTCCATGGCAATGGTGGGTATCCAAGGGGGGGGGAAGTCTGGTCAGTTAGGCAGTTGGTGGCTGGAAGCTTGAGGAGAGAGAGAGAGAGAGAGAGAGAGAGAGAGAGAGAGTTGAGTTGAGTTGGAAGAGCTCTGTTCTGAGAGTTATTGAGAAGGAGCTTTTGGAGGCTTCCTTCTGAGGGAAAACTTTCAGTATGTGACACAGTGACAGGGTGTCACAGAGCAGAGGGACAGATAAGATTCTGCAGAGAGGTTTTGCCAGACTCAAAAGAGTAGACCTCTGTTTAAAAGAAAAACTATTTTCCCATTCCCCTGCCCTTTTATAAAGAATAAAACTTCTCATTTTATATAAAACTACACTATTGGTGCCATTCTTTTATATCTGTCAGGAAAGATTTAGGTTCCTGAGGTAAAAGGTAAGGGGGTGACAGAAGTCATATAGGCCCCTTTACCAGAGTGAGGAGGATATTTCACATTTTGGTGGCAACACCGTGATATGAAAAAACCCACAGAAATGTGTTCCTCATAAACAATAGAAGAGGGAAAAATATCTTTATACCTTTTGAGCCTTTTGAAAAATATATATATATAATTATCCTGTCAGAAATGACACCCACAGCAAAGGCGGGGAAAGCTAGGGGAGATGGAGAAACTGAGGGGGCGGCAGCTGAGGAGAACCCCACTCAGGAGTTAGAACAAATGAGATTACAAGTAGAATTGGCAAAAATTGAAGCAGAAAAAGAGAGGAGGGATTCTGTTCCAACAGCTGAGTTGTTGACTGGATTATCTGCCATCACTATCCTCTTTCTACTACAGCATCTCAAAGCTAGAGAAAAAACAAAAGTACAGTCCTACCCTACCACCTCCACTTCATCTGGAGAAGTTTCTTTCCATTCTGCTGCTACAGTTTTATTGTCAGACACATACTTTGTCCCAGCTTTCCCCTCGTACTAACAGAAAATGGCTGGATTCATTCTATTGTATAGGTCTGATTGTAAATAAAGAAGAAAATGGAAGATTTAAAGAGACAGTATATGACTATTTCATTGGTACTTTGTCATCTAGGAGAGTGATCCATCTGAAAGAGTCCCTGATTGGTCAGTTTTTCTTTCTCTTCCTCCTCCCTGTGAAAGAAGAAAGATTGACAAGCATCGTCAGTGGCTTCTTACGGAACCCTTGACCAATCAGGGACTCAGAGGGAGCCATGAGGACTA
This sequence comes from Gekko gecko, assembly GCA_029375565.1. Classification (NCBI taxonomy): domain Eukaryota; kingdom Metazoa; phylum Chordata; class Lepidosauria; order Squamata; family Gekkonidae; genus Gekko; species Gekko gecko. The sequence continues at coordinate 117,221,095 of JAPDNY010000007.1, forward strand.
CTGATGTGGCTAGGTCTAGATTTAAAGGGCAAGAACTGTTCTCTGTTGAGAGGGAGTTGGTTGTCCGCATTGCTGAGTGAAACAAAGGCAAGATAGAAACTGACAGTGTAGCTGGCAATCTGCTTCCCCCTGGACTGTGAAGTGACAGGCAGGAAAGTAAAGGAGTGCCCTATTTGTCTTAATGGACCAGCTGCTACCAGTTGAGCCCATGCAAAGCTACACAGAAAAACTCTGCGGCCTCACCAGTGTCACATTTAGAAACAGAAAATTGTGTGAAATAAAGGTAAGTGGGTTCAATTTGCACAAGGTTGAAATGAAACTGAAATAAGGAAACAGATGAAAACAATGAAATTATCTCTACCATTAATTAGTGGGTAAGTGGGCAATGCAGACGATACCACTCTGATGGCAGAAAGTGAAGAAGACCTAAAGAGCCTCTTGCTCAGGATGAAAGAGGAGACCGCAAAAGTGGGCTTGAAGCTCAACATCAAAAAAACTAAGATCATGGCATCCGGCCCCATCACTCCTTGGCAAATAGAAGGGGAAGTCGTAGAAGTAGTAACAGACTTCACGTTCCTGGGATCCCAGATCACTGCAGATGGTGACTGCAGCCATGAAATTAAAAGACGCCTGCTCCTTGGGAGGAAAGCAATGGCAAACCTAAACAGCATGATAAAAAGCAGAGACATCACCCTGCCAACAAAAGTCCGCATGGTCAAAGCAATGGTATTCCCCGTAGTAATATATGGCTGCGAGAGTTGGACTATAAGGAAGGCCAAGCGCCGAAGAATAGATTCTTTTGAACTGTGGTGCTGGAGAAGACTCTTGAGAGTCCCTTGGACTGCAAGGAGATCAAATAATTCAATCCTAAAAGAAATCAACCCTGATTGTTCCCTGGAAGGCCAGATCCTAAAGTTGAAGCTCAAATACTTTGGCCACCAAATGAGAAGGGAGCACTCACTGGAGAAGACCCTGATGCTGGGAAAGATTGAAGGTCAAAGAAGAAGGGGACGGCAAAGGATGAGATGGTTAGACAGTGTCATCAATGCAACGAACATGAAATTGAGCAAACTTCAGCGGACAGCAGAAGACAGGAGGGCCTGGCATAATCTGGTCCATGGGGTCACGAAGAGTCGGACTCGACTGTGCGACTGAACAAAAAACAAAAACAAAAAGGGCAATAACATGGCAAATGAAGTTCAGCATGGGTAAATGTAAGATAATACATATCAGAACAATAAAATTCATAACATTAAGTATATGCTCATGGCTGAAATGGCTAAGACTGAGGCTGAAAGAGATCTCGTAGGTTTGGGTCTAGGGAAGATAGAAGAGTGATGTGATGGAAGAAAAAACACCAGAAACAATGTTTTAGATAAAGTAAATGGCCACAGATTTATTGATTACAGTCAAAAGGAGCATTGGCACAGCTTGGGGACAGATCCAGACATCAGGCGACATCAGACAACCCACCTGCCAGCTGATGTAGTACCCCCCCCCGCCGACTACTGAGGATAAAACCATGGAATGACAAGACCTGCGGTCCATGTGGGCACCAGCCTTTGTATAGTCCCCTTGCCACCTGCCAAGCTTCAGTGGCTCCATCTCCAAGACCCCACAGGGAATCCCCAAAATGGGGGAGGTAAGCACGCCGACATATCTTCCCCCCACAAAAGATCCGCCCCATGCCAAAAACTGCCCAAGCTGTGACAATGAAAATAGTGTAACATCGCAGTATATGGTAAACATGATACACATACAAGAATACTCTATCAAACAAGATTCACAACAGAAAGGGAGAAGGGTCAGAAAAAACCAAAGAATGGAGAAAGGGCAAGCCAGCTGGGACCTTATTTGGAATACTGTGTGTGCTTCTGTATTTCAAAAACGATATTGCTGTATCTCAAAAATGATATTGCAGAGGAAGAAAAAGAATGAAAAAGAGCAACCATGATGATCATGGGGGTGGAGCACCTTTCCTGTGAGGAAAGTCTGGAAAGTCTTGGACTTCTTAGTCTAGGGAAAAAGATGGCTAAGGGGAGACATGATTGTGGTACATAAAATTATGCATGGGGATAGAGTTCTTTTTTGTCCTCTTCCATAATAATAAAATTTGGGGCAGCCAATTAAATTGTTGGGAAATAGGTTCAGACAAAAAGAAACAATTATTTAATCAGTTTCTTAACTCAATAATTTATTTACTCAAGGAGAAGAGGTCCATCAATGGGTACTAGCCATTATGACTAAAGCGAGCCTCCATCTACAGAGGCAGCAACCCTCTGAACACCAGTGCTGGGAGGAAGCAGCAAGGGAGAGCCTCAACTGGTTGGCTGCTGTGTGAAACAAAATGTTGGACTAGATCAGGGTGGCCAAACTGTGGCTTGGGAGCCACATATGGCTCTTTCACACATATTATGTGGCTCCCAGCAGGGCGGCTGGAAAACAAAGGAGAGTCATGCCTCCCCGATCAGTCTTCCCTTCCCTAGCCAGTGTTTCCCCCCTTGGTAGGCTTGAGATGGGGGGGGGAAGCAGAGAAAGAAAGCAACTTTAACTTTAAATGCATTCTCAAAGCACTGCCTCCCCTGGCCGGCCAGCTTGGAGAAGACATTTGTCTCTTTAAATCCCTACTCCAAGCCAAACCAGTCGATGTGGGGGGCTTGGAGGATGCATTTAAATTTAAAGTTGTTTTCTTTCTACCTCTCCCTCCTCCATCTATTTGCTTTTCTTCCTCTTTCTTTCTTTTTACCTTTCTTTCTGTCTTTCTCCCTCCCTCCTCATCTAAAGTTAAATGTGTTCTCCAAGCCCCGCCACACCAGCAGACTGGCTTGGCTCAAAGAAAGCATTTGTTTCTTTAATTTAATATGCAAATTTGTATATTTTTTCAATAAAAACATGTGTGTTCATGTCTTGTGGCTCTCAAACATCTGGCTTTTTCTATGTGGCTCTTATGTTAAGCAAGTTTGGCCACCCCTGGACTAGATGGAACACTGATCTGATCCAACAGGATCTTCTTACGTACTTATGTTTTCTTTGACATATGCCATAAAAAATAGGCGGGTATCTAGAATTTGCAGGCAATTTACATTTATGTATAGTCAGGGGTCTTTTCGTAGAAAAACAGCTGCAGGAGCTCATTAGCATATGGTATGCTAATAAGCTATTAGGCTATTAGCATATGCCATGCCCCCTGACATCACCGGAAGTGATGTCAGAAGGGGAAGCAAAAGGGGGGGAGGCATCTTCAAAAGCCTCCCCTTCCCTTCCCCAGCTGGTCTGGGTGCGGGAGCTGAGAGAGAAGGGGTTTAAAGTTTAAACTCCTTCTCATGAGAGTTGGGCCATAGAAGGAGGAAAGAGGGAAGGAAAGAGAGAGAGTAGAGAAAAGGAAAGGAAAGAAGGAAGGAAGAGGGAAAGAAAGAGGAGGAAAGGGGAGGGAAAGAAAGAGAGGGAAGAAGGAGGGAAACAGGGAAAGGAGGAAAAAAGAGAAGAGAAGAAGGTGGGAAAGAAAGAAAGAAAGAGAGAAGAGAAGAAAGAGGGAAAGAGGAAAAATAGAGAAAAAAAGGAGGGAATGAAAGCAATTTGGCGGCAATTCAGTCCCATTATATCCTAGGGGCCATTGAAGTCAATGGTGAAAACATAGGGTATATTCTGGGGGCTGGAGGGTAGGGGGTTTGAGGGAGAGGCTCCAAACTCACAGGGTAGCTGATAGAACCTCTCCCCAAGATACCCACCAAGTTTCAAGAACATTGGACCAGGGAGTCCAATTCTATGGGCCCCCAAACAGGTTGTTCCTATTCCCGCCATTGTTCTCTATGGTGGGAAAAATATAACTTTTTTCCCACCATAGAGAACAATGGAGGGAATAGGGGCAACCTGTTTGGGGGCCCATAGAATTGGACCCCCTGGTCCAGTGTTCTTGACACTTGGTGGGTATCTTGGGGAGAGGCTCCATAAGCTACCCTGTGAGTTTGGAGCCTCTCCCTCAAACCCCCTCTCCTCCCAGGGCCGGCTCCAGGTGTCTGGGCGCCCTAGGCAGGACAGCCTGGGGCGCCCCCCACTGGGGATGCCAACCTCCCGGTGGGACGTGGAGACCGGGGGCGTTGGCGGGGCGCTGGCTTTCCTGGAGGCTCCGCAGCTGCAGGACCCCCAGGAAAGCCGGGAAGGGGGTGGGGGGGGGGTCTAGCCTCCGCCCCCTCCCTCCCGGCGCCGGCTTTTCTGCGGGGCCCACTGGGAAGGGGGCGGGGGTCTGGCGGCGCCGGCGGGCGCCGGGTTAGGACGGGGGGCAGTTTTCGGGGGGGGAGTGGGCGCCATTTGGCGCCCTCGGGCCGGGGCGCCCTAGGCGGGCGCCTAGTTTGCCCTATGGGCGATCCGGCCCTGTCTCCTCCAGCCCCCAGAATATACCCTATGTTTTCACCATTGACTTCAATGGCCCATAGGATATAATGGAGCTGAAATTGACATTCGGCTGCCTGAAAGACTCCCCGGGACGCCGGCTGTGGGCGGGGCTTGGAACCTGAGCTCCCGGAGCTGCGCTCCGGTGCGCTCCCCCCAAAAAAGATCCCTGCCTTTTTTAAGGGTTAATATCTTGAATTCAGATATGTCTTCCTTTCAGGAATATATTGCAATACACCAAAAAAAGAGTCATGCAGTTGGAGCAGCCAAACTATTCTATGTCCAATGCTGCCTACTTGATCTCAAATAAATTGCACCTATTTGTGAAAACAGATATTGGAAGGCTATCCATTGCTACAAATGTGGGTTTTAACCAGTAACTACTAAGATATATGCATATGATCAGAGCAAAGGTGAGTCTCATAGAAAACTGCACCCTTCAAATTTCCAAATTTCAAAACTCCATGTGTTTTAACTTCTTGCTTGCACTAAATATGCCCACAACAGCTAAAGCCCAAAATAGGCATCACATGAAACAAACTTCCAAAATAGTACATATCTCTGTGCTTTGAAGCTGTACAGGTTATGGTGATCCTCCCCCTCCAATAATTGTACAACACATCACTATACAAGTTACTGAGGCATGCAAAGAAACTGACGGAAAATGTAATCATTTAAGAATTTGCTGATCTTTTCTCTCTCCCCCAAAGTTTCAATGTTAAATGCAAATTAGACACTTTTACTCTTTGCAACCAGATAGGGGAGGCCTGGCAGAACCACAATAGTTTCCCCTGTCCCTCACAGACCTGTTGTCACTGCCACTTGGCAACCAATCAGGTAAGTAAAAAGTGAGCAAATCAATCAGCCAGCAAACAATGATAAATGAATGCTTTAAAAAAATGTTGGACCATTTGGTGTTCATTTAAGCCTGTGTTATCAAGATTATTTTGCACATGCACATTTTTGTCCAGCCCTTGTGGAGTTATAGTTCCTCTTCCCTGCATAATTTAATTACCTGACCTGATCATTTGTGACTCTGGTGGGGAATCGATTTTACCTACCATGCAGATCCAACAGTACCCACTTGGCTGAAGGAAATGAAATTCCACCATCATAAACAAACAGTTTTACTCAGCTGTTCAATTCAGATTATGGTGGGGCAAGGACATTTAAGGCCTGGTTTGCAAGAGACTGGCTCTCAGACATGGTCTGTTTACCTGCTGAACATGTTTACCATGAAGTTTAAGACATCCCTACCGGAAAGCCATATTCTGAAGGCTGAATAGTGCTCATAGTTTGTTGAATTCCTTGCAGAAAAAAAACCCTAAGGAGCCAGATTTGCAGTGCATCTCAGTATAGTACACTAAATGCACAAAACATTGCCAAATGAGGCTGGCAGAGAAGATATTTTAAAAATATTTCCAATTTCATTTATATTAAAGAGGCTCATATTAAAGAGATATGCCTAAATTTTCCATGCTAATCAAATTACCAACATTAGGGCAGGTGATAAAGAACTCCTTTCGAAGGTGAACAAGACCGAGAGGGACATATCATTCAGTGTTGCCTTTATTTCAATGGCTTCATACTGGGTAACAGCAAGCAATCATTCCTGCTTATATAACTACTGATTAAATAGTCTCCTTGAAAGAGGTGTGAGGCCTTGCTCTAAATGCATAAATGAAGGTAAGCTTTTATATGAAAGAACATGCAGTAGAATACACAATAAAATAATGAAGACTGGAAAACCAGTTTATCCTTTTTAGCTGAAAACTGACAAAAAAACAGCCTTATTAATTAAGATCAATGGTTCACTTAGCTGAGAATCCTGTCTTTCACTTTTCCTGTTAATCAGTAGGGATGTGAATTCAGAATGCAACTAATCCAAATCCAAATGGAACAAGCTCTATTTGTTGACCTTGGAATGGTAACTAACTTGGCTGAAACTACCTCTGACTTTTAGTAAGGATGGGAGTAGGCTACACCGGAATATTATTTTTGATGGCAGTCCAATGATTGAGGCTGCACCCTGCTTTACTTTCAAATTCCCTGTGCCATCTTTAATTTTTCATTTCCCCTTGGGCAGTAAGGTGAAGGAAGAACTCACCATTTATGTGTCTGACAGGGTCCACTTTTAGAGATATGCAATTACTCCTCATATCACTGCATAAACTGTGATCAGGAACCTTGGAAAACCAGGGGGAAACAAATGCTCAGTTTTCATCAAACACTTACAATTGTTCAATTTGTACTGCAAGGTGAATGTGTACTTTAGCTATGTTTTCCTGTAGCTGTCCCTGTCCCTTCTTTTGTCTGCCTCCCTCTACCTCTTTGTCAGTAATAAAATATTTGCTTGTGAAAGAGGTGGGAGCTTATCTCTCTGGGTTTAAGCTGTGCCCATTTTGGCCACCTGAATCTTACAGCAGAGTATGTTCATGATGTCTGAGTGTTCTAAATTGGGTCAAAAATACTTCCCGCATTCTTTCACTTGGAACTATAATACAATCCTGTAAATTAGAAGAATGTGCCAATATGACTAATACCACCAACTGGGGAATGCCAATGAAAAAAGAGTCGCATATATACCCATCATGTAGCTGATTTTAAACAATGTATAACCTACCCAGGATGACAATGGAGCACATATAAGCCCACCCATCCAGCAAATTGTGATGATGCATGAAGAATAGTGAGCTCACAGACCACCATGTTGAATAATTCTTATTGTACAGATATAAAACCTCTCAAAATAATGCTAATTTTTAATTGTGACTAGATTATCAAGAACCAGATTGTCATTCTCAAAGAACAATTGATTCAGGATGTCTTCTTAAACTGTGCCTAAAACAAGCTGCTGTGGGAGGACCTGGTAAGCACAAGTCTTCTTTCATATGCAAATTAGAGGTTTCAAGTGGGGACCCTCAAGACACTTGCGGGGCAGTTATCCCATTCCTCACACCTTTGCTTCCTCCCCTCTCCTCCTACCTCTCTCACTTCTCCCTTCTGCCTCCCTTTCCTTTCTCTCTCTCCTCCATGCATGTTACTTCCTTTCTCTTTCTCTATTTTTCTGTCTCCCCACCTCATCACTCTCTCTCCCTCTCTCTTTCTGCCCCCACTCCATCACTATCTTTCTGCCCCATCACTCTCCCAGCATCTTGCCTGCTTCCTCCCCTACCCTGCACAGCAGCAGCAGCAGCAGTGATGGCAGTGCTCCCAGTCACCCACCTGCTTCCTCTCCCCCCATAGCAGCAGTGATGGATTTCCCAGCTACAGAGATCAATTCACCTTAGGGCTGCCAGCTCCAGGTTGGAAAGTTTCTGAAGATTTGGGAGTGGAGCCTTGAAACAGTGAGGCTTGGGGAGGGAAGCAGCCTCAGCAGGGTATGATGCCATAGACTCAACCCTCCAAAGCAGCCATTTTATCCTGAGGAACTGATCTCTGTCACTTGGACAGCAGTTGTAATGCTGGGTGATCTCCAGGCCTCACCTGGAGGCTAGCAATGGTAGTTCTCATGGAGAAAATGGCTGGTTTGGAGAGTGGAGTGTGTGGCATTATTTTGGTCTGAAGTTCCTTCCCTCCTCAAACCCCACCCTCCCCAGGCTCCACCCCTCAAATATCCAGAAATTTCCCAACCTAGAGTTGGTAACCCTATTTCCTTCCCACCCAACAGCCAGCTTACCTTTATTTGCCTCTCTGTTTTCAGCTGTCCGTTTCCACCCTCCTCCCCCATGGCCTCTACCTAGGAAAATTACAGTCTTTCTCCACAGTGGGGACCAAAGCAGCTTATATTATTCTCTCCTCCTTTTTGTCTGCACAACAAACCTGTGAGGTTGGTTAGGCTGAAAATATGTGACTGATACAAAATCACCCAGTCAACTTCCACAACAAGATGGGGATCTGAACCAGGGCCTTGCAGAACCTACTCTGAAGCTCTAACTGCTGCACCATACTGACTTTCATAGGGTGGCTGCCACTGAAGAGTAGCAAGCAGACAGGCCTACACAGGTGGTATCAAGTTACCCAGATGGTGCTGCCAGGCCTAGGGTTGCCAACCTCCAGATGGAACCTGACAATCCCCCAGAATTACAACTCTAGACAGCACAGATCTGTCTCCCTGGAGAAAATGGCTGCTTTGGAGGCTGGACTCTTTGGCATTATATCTGCCTGAGGCCTCTCCATTCACCAGACCCAGCCCTCCTTAGACTCCACCACAAAATCTCTAAGAATTTCCCAGCCCGGCACTGGCAACCCTTGTATCCCTCCCTGAAAGGCCAAAGCAGGCCTGGAAAGGGCCCCTCCCCCTGCCTTTTACTAATAGAACCAGTTAGAAGCCACCCCAAAAAAAGTTTTAAGAGGGCAGTGGGCCTGCAGCAAAAGAGGTAGGGTTGAGAAGCTCCAATTATTTAGCCATTCATACTGCAGGAGGAATCCTCCACAATCTCAGCTCCAGTTCTGCTTTTTTTCCCCCCTGCCCCAGCCAGTCTCTCTCTCTCACTGTTGATGTGGCAGGGCCTGGAGTAGATCCCTGCAGCACCCATTTCAAAAGCTATTGGTGGGGGAGATTCAACCCTCCCCGAGTTGTTGTGTTTTTTTTAAACTTTTTTTTGTGCAGAACTTTTGTGTCAAACACAATATCTCTTAGTGGAGACCATTCACACATTAAGCTCAGAGTGGCATAGCAAGGAGTCAGAGAGTGATGACATGTACATAAATCAGTCCTCATTCTGTTGGGAAGGGAATATATGTTTATCAGGGAAGCCATTGGCATTGTGCATATTTTTTGTTACAGGTGCATTTGATTTTGATCTCTGACCTCAATTAAAGCTGGTTGCATTTTTTTTCCCTGGTACCGTTTTATATTGCTTAGCATATGAGCGCAATTTGATGTTTGTTTATCTGCCATTTTGTCATTCTCAGCATTTATCACATTGCAATGCCAAGGTATTTCATTCAGGACCTGGTGTAACAACCTGCTTAATGGGATCAGGGGACATTTTAAATTTCTTTGTTCATATAGGCCAAAGTCTCCTATGAGCAGAACAATCAAAAGTCATTGCCTGAAGGAGTTTCTGTTTGTTGGACACTGAGGCTCATTTGTAGTCATAGCTGGCTTGGGCCAGGCTTAAGTACAAAAGTATTCTATGCTAAAGTTGACTGCAGTCTGTTATACACTTTCCCCTTGTCCTTTTGAAGCTAGATCATTAAAGGACAAAACCCCACTGCTGAGAGCAACGGTTGCACAAAGTATCATTTTGCTGATCCGAAATGAGACTCTAACTGCAACATACTCTCAGTTTAATAACTGCTGTTACACAAAACACTATTTCATTTTCCCCAATTAACCCTCCAAGAAAATGGTGAATATTCAGCATAATTATTTCCAAGCCAGCAAAACACTCCCTCCATAGCTACAGCTAATGGAATTGAGTGGCTAACTATTTAGGATAATAAGTCATGAAGCTTGTTCCCAGGGAGATACAGAACACCTTGAAATTCTAACTAACAGATGAATCACATATAGAATATAGTGAGCTTGGACATTTTAAATCCTTAAGTCTAGAAAGTGAGATGAAAGAAACCTGTTCCTGTTCTTTCTAACTCTCTTAACTACATATTTAAAGGCTCCTAATGGATACACTGGGACAGTCAGATAAACTGATCAGGATATTCATTGAATATATAGATATTGGAAGCTGATTGTAATGTATCAAGAGGCTTTGGTGTAAGGCAGCAAGAGGGTTGTGGCCGTGTGTGCCTGGCCATGCAGTCCACTGGACCTACAGAACAATAGACACCATGGAACCTAGGCATGGACCAATGGGAGCACCAGGATCCTGCAGGAAACCTCTAGTTTCTGGGGACATGTAAATAGAACCTATCACGGGTGTTGGGTGTGTGTGCGGGTACGAATATAAGCCAGATGTGGATCGGCTATGCTTATCTTCTTTCTGATGTAGCTAAATAAACTTGAGCTGATTTCACTATGCTGAGTCTCCGACCTCAATACTTTTCACTGGTGATGAAGGTGGGATCCCGATGAGCAAGCCTAACTCCAACAAAGAACTGAACTCCACACCGCACACCGACCACCAAGATGCTGCGCACTGCACCGCTGACTCCAGGTCCAGCACCACACTGTGCACTGAGTCTCCAGTCACCACGTCCCACACAGCTCCAGACAGCACCCAGCCACATGCTTCTGTCAGAGTCGTCATGACTGCAGCTCCAGGAAACCTCCCTGAATTTGATATCACACACCCCGAGCACTGGGAAGCTTGGATCAAGAGACTGGAATACTACACCGACTTCCATGACATCACTGAGGAGGGTAAGAAGAAATCCCTGTTGCTCAGCTCTTGCAGGATTGAGGCACTCAGGCTACTGAAAGACCTGATATCCCCAAAATCCCCAAAAGAGGTCACCTACGCTGAAATTATGAAGGCGCTCATAGAACACTTCACACCAAAACCTATGAGAATAGCCGAGCGCATCAGTTTCTTTGCGTGCCTCCAGGGCTCCACTGAAACTGCAACTGAATTCTTAGCGGGCCTCCACCACATGGCTACCAGATGTGAGTTCCCCAGCCTAAGTGACATGCTGATGAACCAGTTCATCGTGGGCCTCCGGGAACCCAAGCTACACCGGAAGTTCGCAAGCCATGACGATCTGGTCCTGGACAAGGCATTGAAGGAAGCCACAGCATATGAGAAATCGCACCAAGAGCGCCGCAGCCACACCATGAACCTGACAAGCACATCTCCAGCCTTAGACGCATCAGACAACGAGGAGGTCTTACAGGTACACCAGCCGGCTCGGCAGAATCCATGATCGATGGCATCAGCACTATCACATCCCAAGAAGCAAGTCACCTCAACTGCCTATGCCAGCTGTGGGGATGCACACGAGCAGAGGACTTGCTGGTTCCGAGACACTGTCTGCCGTTCCTGCAGGAAGTAAGGCCACATTGCCAGGGCCTGTCAATCCAAAGAACACCAATGCCATGCCGCCACCCACCAGGAAACAGCCGAACTCGACAGCATCTCAGTACATAGCAACCAGGTACATTTTTTGCCCCGGGGGTCCCCCAATAAGATTCAAGTAACTGTGTTAATAGAGGGCGCCCCATGCATGATGGAAGTAGATTCAGGGAACCCCCCCAGTACACACCAGCCTCATGCTACAGGATCTCCAAAGGAACTCGGTAGCCATTAAAGGAGTGGGCCAGTTCTGCATAAAATACAAAAAAAATTGAAGGAAACCTTGACATAGAGAGTACTCCATCTTTCTGTGTTATACCTCTGAGGATGCCAGTCACAGCTACTGGTGAAATGTCAGGTCCTACAATGCCAAGACCACGGCCACACAACCCAGAAAATCTACAGCAACTAATGAACTCTGGCCATGAAAGCCTTCAACAACAAATTGAAGGTCCATTGGAACTGGTCACGGTCAGGGGCCATTTCACCAGCTTACTGGGGCTAGCCTGGTTCGATGCTTTGGGTCTAGCTATCACCAGGATACATATGGTGCAGTTGGGGAACTTCAGTAAAGTCTGCGATGAGTTCCCGGCAGTCTTTGATGGATCGCTTCGCCACTACACAGGTCCTCCAGTCGCCCTGACTGTTGATCCTGCAGTTCGCCCACTCTGTCTGAGAGCCCAGTGGCTGCCATTCACACTTCAGCTCAAAATTGAGGCAGAACTCGACCACCTGGTTAGCCAAGCTATTACAAGTGGGAGACCCCAATAGTAACCCCAGTCAAGCCCAATGGGGACATCAACAAGGCACTCCAAGTCCACGCGTATCCCGTTCCTGTGGTGAGCTATGTCCTAGCATCCCTGGCAGGGGCCAAAATTTTTGGTAAACTGGACTTGGCACAGGCCTACAAGCAACTGCCAGTAGACTATGCTACAGTGGAAGCCCAGACAATCGTAACACACAGGGGGGCGTTTAAGATCAAGTGTCCACAATTCAGGGTCAGTGTAGCTCCAGGGATCTTCCAGAATCTTATGGACTGTTTACTTAAAGGGATCCCTGGAGTGCAACCTTTCTTTGATGATGTTCTGATTGAGGTGTCGTCTCCTGAAACCTTCTCCGACCATTTGCGAGATGTCCTGCAGTGCTTCAATGAGCCCAAGCTTAAGGTAAAGAAGGAAAAATGTCTCCTCAGTGTCCCCAGCATTGAGTTCCTGGGATTCAAAGTTGATGCCCGCGGCATCCACTTCACACCGGACAAGATCGCAGCCATCGTCGACACACTGACCTCCTCCCCCAAACCTGAGCTGCAGGCTTTCCTCAGCCTGCTGAACTTTTATCACACCTTCCTCCCACACAAAGCAGCCATGGTTGAGCCCCTGCACTGCCTCTTGGACAAACACACACATTGAAAGTGGGGGCCACCACAGGCCATGGCTTTCCAGGCTGTAAAGGACCTCCTAACCTCCAATGCGGTCCTGGTCCACTTCAATGAATCCCTCCCCGTGGTGCTTGCATGCAATGCAATGCCCTACAGGGTGGGGACACTCCTGGGTCATAGGCTTGCCAACGGCCGTGAGGTCCCGATAGCCTATTACTTGCACACCTTGTCTTTGGTGGAGCAGAACTATGTTCAAATCAACAAGGAGGCTCTGGCAATTGTGGTGGGGGTGCGGAAGTTCCACAACTACCTGTATGGCTACCCTTTCATGATTGTCACGAACCATAAGCCACTGCTAGGTCTATTGGCCCCAGACCACCAGACACCCTAGATGCTGTCTCCATGGGTGCTGTGGTGGTCTATCATTCTCGCAGGTTATGAGTACACCCTGCAACACCTGCCTGGCAAGGTGATGGGACATGCTGATGCCCTCAGCCGCCTTCTGCTACCTGTCTGCAGCCCGGACCCGGCTCCTGCACACCAGGTTCTGCTGCTGGAAGACCTCCCCGATTGTCTGGTACAGGTGCCAGATGTCGCCAAAGACACCAGTAAGGACCACGTCCTCTGCTTTGTTCAGAACTGGGTGGGGAGGGGCTGGCCCACAAGGAGTGTGGGCCCAGAGTTTACAGTGTTCTCATCCCACCGGGATGAACTGTCCACCCACAAGGGCAGTATCTTGTGGGGTAGCCAGGTAGTCATCCCTAGCCCCCTACGCAAACACATACTCGCTGCACTGCACAAGACCCACCCGGGAATCGTGCACATGAAAGCCTTGGCGTGCAGCTATGTATGGTGGCCTGGCATGGACGGCGAGATAGAGGACCTGGTTAAACACTGGCAGACATGCCAGGAAACACAGCTGGCCCCTCCTGGGGCCCCAGTGAGACAATGGGAATCCGCACACAAACCATGGACCCACCTCCACCTAGATTTTGCAGGCCCGTTCCAGGGACAGATATTTTTAATTCTTGTGGATTCCTACTCTAAGTGGCTAGAGGTGATCCCTGTTTCCTCTATGTCATCGAGAGCAGCAATCAAAGCCATGTGGAAGATATTCAGCACCCATGACATCCCTGATACCCTGGTATCGGACAACAGGACTGCATTTACATCAGCAAAATTCCTGGACATTTTGCAGTACTATGGGATTCAGCACATCCGCTCCACTTCCTTCCACCCAGCAACCAGCAGACAGGTGGAACAGATGGTACTCACCACCAAGGAAGCGCTGCGCCAGATCGTCCAAGGGGACGGGGACTACAGGTTAGCTGCCTTCTTGTTCAGCCAACGAACGACCCTGCAGACATCCACGGGATGCTGTCCTGCAGAACTATTAATGGGCCGGTGCCTAATGACCAGACTGGACTGGCTGCACCTGGACATGGCACCCGACCACAACCTGGGCACAGTAATCCAGGAGGCACCCCAGGGGTTCTTTCCCAAGGACCCACTATATACCTGTAATTACACACGGGGCAAACCCTGGATCCTGGCCCGGGTGGTGAGAGTAACAGGACCTGTCATGATCTATGCAGGATGGAGGGAGAGCCTAGAGGCCTGGGCTCTGGGAAGGGCCTGTCAGACAGTGGAAGACAGCCTGCAATCGCCATAATGCTTAGAGAGGGTTACAGCCAATCAGAGTGCAGAAATTCTGTGTAGACCTCTGGAGATCTGTACATGACTGGGAGAAAAGCCTGAGGCCTAGGGCCCAGGAGAGGCCTGTGTGGTAGTAGAAAGCAAGCTGCCTACAATTCCCACAGTGCCTAGAGCCAGCTGCAACCAATGGGAATACTAGAAGTCTGAGGTGATGTGCTCATATACTTGGTTTCAGTTTAACTGACGTTCTTTTTCTCTGCGGTCTGAGGAGACTGGTCCGGGACAAAGTTCCCTCACTTGGAAGAGTAAGTTAAGCCTGGTCTATAGAGGGCTGTGAGGAAATGGTTCTTTGGCTCTTCTGCGGTTTTCCCTCTCACAGAGTCACTGACGGGGAAAGGCTGGTGTGAGATGAAAGGATCCCTCACTGGGCTCAGCGTGAGTGTTAGGCAGGAGACCTGGTAAGAAGGTAGGCCTTAAGTAGTACCAGTTAAGGAATAACAGGTAGCTGTGTTAGCTTTGTGTTCTTTTTGCCTTTCAATACTGTTATACCTTTTTAAAGCACCTTGCCTTATTTGCCTTGCCTCAGTATTGTTCTTAATAAACTATTGTTAAGTACTCTGCCTGGTCATCATGTCTGTGTTTTCTTGGCTATAAAAGGGGCATTTTTGGATGGGCTTGAGAGGGTACCCTGGGCCTTCTCATGGGACCATAAGTCCAGGGTGGTGGCGGCGGAAGGTGGTGACCCCCTGGGGTCATGACAGGACCTCTCTCATACAAGGTCTCAATGGAAGATGGCCAGATCCTCTGGAGGCACGTAGACCAACTACGCCATCGCCTACTGCCCCTAGATGACCCAGAGGTATGGGACGCTGAGAACAGCAATGAGGAGCCAGACAGGGAGGAAACAGCATGCGGAGAGTCCAGCATGGCCACAACTCCTGCCCCAAGTTCCACGCCACAGCCCAACAGCGGAATGGCCCCGGCAACCGGGACTTCACTGGCAGCTGTTTCTGAACTGCAACCCGGGCCAAGCACACTGACCAGCACCCCGACAGAGCCACGCCACTCTAGAAGAGAACAACGGTGCCCGGAGTACGTGCGGGACTATATATGTTAGTACTTCAGATAAGGGGGGAGGGGTGTAATGTATCAAGAGGGTTTGGTGTAAGACAGCAAGAGGGTTGCGACCACGTGTGCCTGGCCATGCAGTCCACCGGACCTACAGACCTTCAGTCCTAGAACAATAGACACCGCGGATCCTAGGCATGGACCAATGGGAGCGCCAGGATCCTGCAGGGAACCTATAGTTTCTGGGGGCATGTAAATAGAACCTATCACAGGTGCTGGGGTGTGTTGGGGGTGTGTGCGGGTATGAATTTAAGCTGAGTGTGGACCAGCTATGCTTATCTTCGTTCTGATGTAGCTAAATAAACTTGAGCTGATTTCACTATGCTGAGTCTCCGACCTCAGTACTTTTCACTGATCAATATGAGATTTGATTTAAGGAGTGGAAACATGGGATGACTGGTAGGAGACAGAGTATATATATTATGAGATAGAGTTGCTTTTAGGGAGTAACTACATAACTAGTAGTATAATCCTAAACAGAGTTACACACCTCAAAAGAAAATTGAAGTCTATGGGCTTAGTGGGGGAGGGGGAACTCTGTTTAGAATTGTACTTTAGGAATGGAAGGAAAATACACTGTGAGTATGAGAGATGTGGGTTCTGTCAGCTTGCCACATTGCATGTCCACTTGATAGTTCTTACTCTCACAACCTGTAAAGCCCTTTTGCTGGTAGAGGGTGATGAAACCAGAATGAAGAGGCTTGATAGCTAGTTAGGATTGGGGAAGATTAATCTCTTGGAAATATCACAATGTGAAAGAAGGAAATACTCCACAAGAAGCATTATGGCTGGCAAGTAATGTCAATTCCAGTTCACTGTGTTTGATGTTCAATGCAAGACCAGTGATGAGTAAGGTATGCTTCATGCCCATAACATATTTTCATGTGATTCCTGTTCTGGGAACCATTAACAAAACTGATCCTGGCAGTGAAAATGTAATCTCAGAATGGCTTCTAAACAATGTCTTTGGCATTAATTATAGAGTGGAAGAACCTACAACCTTTCAAACAATGATTTATTGCTTATATTACAGTGCTATTTTCACATTCATGGGGGTTATTTTTGCAAATTAGAGTGAAGTAAAATTACTTTAAATTTTCAAGACAGGAACCATTAACAGTCTGCAGCTTGCTTGGACAGACAACACTACAAGACCATACTACAAGACCACACTATAAGGCTCGTCTCTGTGTCCCTAGTTGCCAGAGAAATTAGGCTTCTCCTGCAAAGTATAGAGTTTCACAATGTAACCTAGATCTCTGCTGCTGAAAGTTCTTTGCAATGGGTGGTGATGTTAATGTCCTCCAAATTATGTATACTTTTCACATGGTATACTCTACACCAGGGGTGTTGAACTCATTTGTTATTAGGGCCAGATTTGACATAAATGAGACCTTGTCGGGCCGGACCATGTGTGTCATAAAATGTAATGCCAGGTAGCAGAGATATAAACTTTATAAAGGACACAAACACAAAGGGGTTTTTTTACTTAAAATAAAAGCATGCTTAAAACATTAGCACTGTTGCAGTATTTTGTTTATTTAACAGTGTCTGATAACTGACACCTCTTGCTCTGAATTATTGCATCAAAATGTTGGTGCTGTTGAAATCTTGAGCAATGCTCCCTCTAAGCTGTGGATTCTTGTGAGCAAAGTTCTACTTTGTGAGCTACTGGCATAAAAGTTGTGAGCGAGCAATTTGGCTGCTGCTTAAATTGGTTTGCTCTGGAGCCATACTTCCTGAGCTAAGACAAAAATCTATGAGTCAGAGGCTAAAAACTGTGAGCTAGTTCACACTAACTCAGCTTAGAAGGAACACTGATCTTGAGTATGCTGTTGTGTATCTGTAAACTGCAAACGTATGATGACGCAGCAACAGCAGAACTGGAAGAAGCAGCAGAAGACAGCCAGTTCCACTGCGGGTCTGATAGAAGCCCTCCAGGGTTAGGGTTAACCCTAACCCTGATCCGGCCCCCGGGCCACATGTTTGTCATCCCTGCTCTACACATTGTGTCAAGAAGACTCCATACAAGAGCTTTGCAGTTGATTTTCTTTTGCTTGTTTGTGCTTGCCTTTATATTGTATTCTTTCACATCAGTTCTATTGACCACCCTCCTCCGTTATTTGCTTGGGTGCTGCTATTATCACTAGAGTTATATGAAAGAAAAGAGAGTGTGGGCAGATGCCAGAGCTGCCAAGTCCACTGAAGCATCATTTTACTAAAAGAAAGTCCAAGATAGAGATGTAGTCAAAGGCTATGGAAACAGATGTCTCAAATCTTCTGTTATGGGGCTATCTCATGGTCTGTTAATGGTTATTAAGAGCACTACTGTAAACCAGTTTGAGTCTTATTGATTAGAATTATAGCCTTAAATCTGCTTAATTTCACCTCTTTCATTTAACTTAAATCAGGGAATGAACAAATGGTTTTACAATATTAACTACACTATACAATATCACCTTAGGGGTCAGAGGTAGAGCTTCTGCTTGGCTTGCAGAAGGTCTCAGGTTCAATCTGCAGCATCTCCAGTTTACAGGATGAGGTAGTAAGTGATTTGAAAGACCTCTACGAGAGACCCTGGAGAACTGCTGCCAGTCTGAGTAAAAAACTGACCTTGATGGACTGATGGTCTGATTCAGTATAAGGCAGCTTCATGTGGCCATGTGTCTAAGCCATATGGCAATGATGGTTAATTCACTGAATTCTGAAAATTCCATGAGCTCTGTGTTTTGCTTAACTTTGCAAAGTCCTCTGAAGGAAGAAAGTTTTAGGACACTATGACCAAGTGCTGAAATTCACAGCTGGTTAGTTTGTTAAAATGCTCAAATAAAATGCTCAAACAATAATTTGTACTCCATGAGAACCTCAGAGAACTTCACTTGTTTTATGCACTTAGTTTACATTCTAAATTAAGGGAAACTTCAACCTCAATTAGTTTGCTTAGTTCAGCTAGTTCATTTAAGACAAGATTAATCTACACAGATGCCTGACCAGGTTTCCTAAGAAAAAAGTAACTGAAGTCTACAAATCTGAAGCAAGTCAGTTACAGACTCTGGATGGACCAGAGATTTTAGCCATTCAGTAATATTCCTGAAAGTCATAGTGAGGAGCAGAGTTAGGGAATGAGGAGACTAAACAACTAACTCAGCCCCCCCCCCTTGCAGAGTTCCAACACTCCATCACAATACTGTGTGGACAAGCGCTTATTAAGGTGAGTTTCCCAATGTACTAAGTGTGATTCTGGTCATGCACCCATGATCTGACACATCAGCTGTATTGTGTAGTTTGGCCCTTAGGCTGATTGAAGCAAGTGGAGCTAGGGATGAATGCAAGCAGAATGTCTCCAGCATGAATTAGAAAAGACCATGACATTGTCCCAAGATCTAGTCATACTGAAAGACTCAGGGGAAGGGAGGGAGCTATTGACAACCACAAACAATAATAGGCTAGTAATTAGTGAATTAGTGAATTCTATTTCTAACAAACAACAGGTGTAGCATACAATGAAAGTACTTTTCTTCTACTCCCTCGAAGACTATCCAGGATTGTATTATTCTTCATAATTTTATTTTCAAATTCATCTAATTGCTGGCATTCTGGTCCTGTCATTTTCCATCCTGCTTCTCTGGCAGTAACTTCATCTTCTGTTTTTCCCGTTACAGCAGTTTAAGTATCAATCTATGGAGGCTTTTGGTCTTAGTGTTCTTCAGAATTTAATTTAAGCATCTGTAAGCCAAAGATATAGAGGAATTGCTCTGATTCAGATATTGTGATAAGATTCACTGTGTGAGACATATCACTAAACTGTGTATGTTTATTCATGTGAATCCTGACTATTATTACAACTTATTTAGCAAGATAATACTGATTTTAGATGTTGGGAGAGATTACAAAATCCAATGAAGGATCTTATTACCATAAACATTTCATATCACTTTCTCACCAATCTAACTTAATCATATATACCTGAAGCTGTGGCTGTTAACTCCAAATACAACATCATTAAATTTGTTATTTATGGATCTAGTCATCTCTACCCAGTCGCATACTATTCTCTGTCAAGCAATTTTGCCATAAACAATTTGAAAAACAAGCAAGGGCAGAAGCCCAGCAGAACAGAAACAGAATCAAAGTCCCTGAGAATATCTCCAGTAGAAACTGAAGGGGGGGCACATTTTTGCCAACCCAGCAGAACCAGGGCAATGTGCCCTGAAACCACCTCAGACTCATACTTAATGTCATATATAGATGTGGCAACTCCAAGTCCTGAGAAGTACTCCAAGCCATGAGAAAGAAGCAGTTGCAGTGGGTTAAAAGCACTGAGAAGTGGTTAGATGTGGTGACTCAAAGACCTGAGAAGGAAGTAGACATGGTGGCTTAAAACCCCTGAGAAGAAAGTAGATGTGGTGGGCTGAAAGAAGAAGAAGAGATTGGATTTATACCCTGCCCTTCACTACCCAAAGAAGTCTCAGAGCGGCTTACAAACTCCTTTCCCTTCCCCTCCCCACAACATACACCCTGTGAGATAGGTGGGGCTGAGAGAGCTCTTTCCAGAACTGTCCTTAAGAGAACAGCTCTGACAGAACTAAGGTTTTCTCAAGGTCATCCAGCAGCTGCAAGTGGAGGAGTGGGGAATCAAACCCGGTTCTCCCAGATTAGAGTCCGTACACTTAACCACTACCAAAACTGGTAGTTAGATGTGGTGGCTTGAAGCCCTGAAAAGGAAGTAGACATGGTGGCTCCAGGTTCTGAGTCCAACTTGACAGCCCAAAACCAAAGTGTGCAATGACATCTGTAGACATGGTGGCTCCAAGCCCTGAGAAGGGATGTCCATACACAGCAATCATCTTCTCAAAGAGGCGAATGAGTGACTGCTTCTGGGTTTCTGAAAGACAGGGTGCAGAATGTTTCCACAGAGTAATTGAGAAACAGGGTCCCATGACTGGAGCAGGTGGGAGGGCACAGCTGCTTTCACAGCTCTGAGTCAGACCAAAATCCAAACCAACATGCAATGACATATGTAGATATGGTGGAGCCAAGCCCTGAGATGTATAATGACTTGGTGGCTCCAAGCCCTGAGTCTACCCCTGACACCCAAACCCAAAACTGTGTGCAATGACATATGTAGATGTGGAGGCTATAAACAATAAGTCCACCCCTGACACCCAAACATAAACTAGTGTGAAACAATGTATATTGATACAGTGGCTGGAAGCCCTGATAAGGAAGTGGACATGGTGTCAAAAGCCCAGAGATGGAAGTAGACAAGATGGGTCAAAGCCTTGAGAAGGAAGTAGACATGGTGCGTCAAAGCCCTGAGACAGAAGTAGATGTGGTGGCTCAACACCCCTGACAAGGACTGACAAGGAAGTTGATGTGGTGACTCAAAAGTTCTGAGTCCACGCCTGACACTCAAAGAGTGCAATGATGTATGTAGACATGGTGGCTTCAAGACCTGAGTCCACCTCTGACACTCAAACCGCAAAGCATGCAATGACATATATAGAGGTGGTTGCAACAGACAGGTGCAGAGCACACCCACCTGGGTCCGGAAAGTGCCCATCCACCATGGTGAATACTTCTACTCTGCAGATAAATGGAAAGAAATCAGAAAAGCAGGCAAGATATCCCCAGAGTGTGATGGGGTGTCCCCACAATGATGCCATGAATGCTTGGCAGGCACCCCAGCCAGACACCATGAGGAAAGAAGGCCAAACCACAAAGATCCCCTGATCACAGCCCACCCCTCAGTGAAATTTCTGGACAGTTCTTCACTATTAGTGGAACACATTCTACAGATAAAAGATCATCTGTTGTGATTGTGAATTGTACAAAAACAATGGAAAGGGGGTAGTCAAACAGAGTCTTGCTTTTACAGGCAGATGTTTGTAGACGTGAAAGTTTGCTGAAGTTGATGTCGTTCCATGAGGCAGGTGTCGTGCTATGAAGACATCTGCATTAACATCACTCGTGCAGCCACTATGGCTGTTTGAGACCCATCCACCGCGGTCAAGGTGAGCTCTCGACCCTAGTCCCAGTTCCCGCCCACCCAGCGGCTCGAAAGCAGAAATGTAATTATAAATGCGAGTAGACAAATGGGGACCTACCCTTAGAAGGGTAGGGGGCACCCCCCCTCCACTGAGGTGTGTGGAGACGGCAAGGTGTGTGGAGGTGGTGGCGGTGAACCTCGGTGGCAGCAGAAGACCAGCGGTGGAGGTGGCATGGTGTGGCGTCATGGCAACAGCAAGCAGCAAGGCCAGAGGAGCGATCCCTGGTGGCCAGTAGCAACATCGGGCAGCTGTCGGCGGCGGGGGTAGAGGCGCGCGATGACGTCATCTGCGGGCACAGCGGAGCCTGAAGGACATAGCTGAGCCCAGAGGAGGATGTATCGTGTGCCGCCCCCCCTGAGCACCAGGAGGAACAGCTAGCCGATAGACTGCCGGGGAGAGAGCCGAGCCGAAAGAACATCAGCCTCCACCTGGGTGCCAGTAGGCAGCCCCATCCCTAGTACAATGTGGCCCAAGTTAGGTGAAAATGTGCTTAGCATCCCATGTAAACCGCCCAGAGACCCCCAAGAGGGTTAGGGCAGTATAGGAAATCGAAGGTTAATTTTTTTTTTAAGTAAATGTTAGTTGGTTCATGAGGTAAGTGTTTTCTTATGAGGTAGATGACGGTTCATGAGGTATGTATACTTATAAGGTAGATATTGTTTGGGTTGGCTGTGGGGCAAGCCCAACCCCACCAGGCGGCAGCCACCACCTTCTAGCAAACCTCCAAGGGCGTAACTCATAAGTCATATGCCAGATCACACAAAGAGGAGGAGGAGTAATGCGGGGAGAAGACACATGGAGGGACAACACTAGGAGGTCCATAGTGGGGTGGCCCATCAGGGGAAGGTTGACCTTCAGAAAGGCCAACTCATCCACCCTGAATGGGCCCAGGTGGGAGCAGTAGGGGCTGAGAAAGTCTCCCAGATGGGAGAACACCCACATACTCTGCATGCTAGTAGGAGGTCAGGAGAGGAGATTCATGGCTACACAACAGAGGTCAGCCCAGATGACAGCCTTGTGTGACCAGTATTCAAGGGGATCGGCCAAGGTGGGCTTAGGGTGGCCTAGTCTGCAGTTCCCCTCCCCCATCTTCTTCCTCCTGCTGTTCCCTCTGGCCACATCTGCTGGCCTGAAGTCTTGACATTTCTATGCAGAGCTCATGCTTCCACTCCATGAGCTCTCATTATGGAGAGCAATGCTATCTTTGATATGTGGGATACAGGCCGGCTTGTACTCCCATTCTTTGCTGAAAGGATGCATCCTGATAGAGATGACTGCCTGCAGCCTTTCTACAAAGGCCCATGTTGTGTTCAAGGGCAAACCTGGTATTGACCAACCAGGAGCCTTTAGTATGCAACAAGATAGCTAAATCAACAAACAAATGTCACATTCAGGCAGTGCCTGGAGCTTTTACTCTACTCAGGAATTCCAAGAGGCACCAGCGCAAACACAACACTTGGAACAAGAGACAAAAGCAAGGTCACTAACTGGCAGGCTTCCCAAGAACTTACCATAATTCGGCAGGGGACCAATACATCTTGGCAGGACCATTCCGGGGGGGGGAGACATGGTGCACGATGCCATTGCCAGGAAGTGATGCTGGGCGATGCTCTGGCAATGGGGCTGGAAACTCGATGGTACCACGGAGGAATATTCCGGCTGGGGATTGTGTGTCCCCCGCCGAATTATGGTATATTCTTGGCAACCCTACTAACTGGTCCTGATTCAGGTGCCAAGAGTTCTGTCCACAAATCTGGGGAAGCAAGGAAGGCAGGAATTCAAAATCAAGAAAGGGGCTACAACACAGCAGGCAAGGTCATGGTTCCTAAACTGGAAAAACAACACAGGTTAGCAAAGTCAGGCATGGCTGAAATCAGCTCATAGAAGGGATGGTAGCAAAGTTACTTCCATACATAGTGTTAGTCGGTGTTTCTTTTTATTAGCCTAATGACCCACAGGTGTTACTTCTTCACTGGCTTGGGATGGCTCCTTCAACAACTCTGTGTCATTAGTGCTGGTTGCCTTTGTGCAATCAACCTAGTACTCCTACATCTCTCCACAGCTGTCAAGTGTTCTTTATATCTTCTGCATTCCGCTCACTTGGGAGATCCAAGTGGGGATTGGCAGTCTTAGTCCCATTTCCTTTGTCTGTTGCCAGAATAAGGAGTCCTCATTACGGGATGCATCTTTTGCTGGCTCTGGCTCTAAATCCAGCTGTTCAGGCAGGCATTCCACAGGGGCAGGGCCTGACTCCTCCATTCCCTCATCTTCAGAGGAAGATGTAGCTGACTGACAACAGTCCGGATCAGTGAGAGTAAAGCTGTCCCCTTGGGGCCCAGCTACAGTGCAGAGGCACCCTGTCCAGCCCTTGAAATGGGGGATGACTTGCCCCAGGCTGGCCATATGGGCACAGAGCACATCAGTGGTGTCCTGGAAGTGCTTGAGGACACACACCATTTGGGAGAGGGTCAGTCAGTCACTGGAGCTGATACTGAGCTCCTGTTGCCCATGCAGGATGGTCACAGAGGAGATGGCAGTCCACACCGCACTCTTCTACTCCACCAAGCAATCTATCATGCTGTATACGGAGTTCCAGTGGGTGGACACGTCCTGAAGGAGCCAGTGTTCAGGCTCCTTCCCCTTCCCCTGCCTCTCATGCAGAATAGGGGCAGACTTGATGCTGTGTGAGAAGTGGGCAGCCAGGCACTGGCAGGTCTCCTGCAGGGACTGCAGCTCAAAGGTGGCAGCATCCCTACTGGGCCTCATAGTGCTCTCCAGTCCCAGAACATACTTCACCACCAGGTGAAGAGCGTGCCAGGCAGAAGATGCGCTTGAGGTGTGCAGCCCTCACCACTGCCAGCATCCTGGTACTGGCATCTGTGACCATGTACTTTTACTTTTTAATTTTTTATTAAATTAATACAATACAATAACAATTAGAATTAGAATCACGATAGTTCTCAGGTAAAATAATTAACCAGACGTCAAGAGGGTTAACAAAGATCATCTTGTACTATTACAAACAATAGAAACATCATATTTGCAATTTATGGAATTTCTCCTTGTATTCTTAAATATTCTAAAATAGGATTCCAAATGGCTATAAAAGTAGAATTTATTTTTCCCTCAGGTTTACACACCAAATCAGCTGAAATCTTGGCCATAATAAATAGCGTCCACAATTTATTATGCCATAATGTCAATTTTGGAATCTCTGGATCTTTCCACTTTGAAGCTATAGTTGACTTGGCTGCTGACAGGAGGACAATCAAAGTTTCTTTAATGTGAAAAGGTAAGTTCACACCAAAGTCTACATGGAGAAGCAATATCAGTGAATTGAATTGCACTTGAATACCAGTTATACCTTTAATTTTATTGATAATTAATTTCCAGAATGGTTCTAGCTTGGGACAACTCATCCAACAGTGCAGGTAGTGCCTGTTATTGCCACACTTTTCCAGCATTTAGCCGTATTTTTAAATTAATTATAACAAGTTTATGTGGAATGTAATACCATAGTGCAAGGAGTTTGGAAGTTTGGAAGCGAATAGTTACAATAGAGGAATTACAGGTAGAATTGTTCCAGATAGAACTCCAAGTTTCCACAGTCCACTTTATTGAATTTTAGTGATTTAATTGTTTCTAACACTTTTTCCAGTGTAATAGGTTGATCTATGTATACTTTATGTTCAGATTTCAGCTTAGGAATCAGAGTAGGGTCTAAAAAGTTATCTAACTGGTACGGTATATTCTTATTGGAAGAATATAGTTGAGCATAAAACCTTTGAAAAATTTGAAGTATATTTTGGGAATTAGTATGCATTTTCTTATGTTTTGTCTCAAGAAAAGTCAGTTCCTTGAGTAATTCTTGCCTTTGCTGTTGTTTTTGTTTATTTAGATGGGCAGTTTTAGAAATCAAGAACCCTCTCAGAACAGTTTTCATAGCATCTCATACCATGATAGGTTAAGATGAATTACTACTGGTTTTTCGGTTTCGGCGTTGCGAATGGCGGCCACCTGCCCACGCGCAGTCAGGGGGGGTCTTCGCATGTGCGAAAGACCCTAGTGAGCCTTAGGCAAAGGCTCCAAACCAGGGGCGCTTGGGGAGTAGCCTCTTTGCCGGCAGACAGCCGGGAAATTGAGGCTTTCTCCCCGCCCCAATCGGCCCCGCTGCGTCGTGCCCGCAATGGGACTTAGCAGCGCCACCGACTTCCAGGAGTGAAGAAAGCGCTATGATTTAACATAAAAAGAAGAACTGGCATCGAATCGTGAGTTGAAGATCTATTTTGAAGCGTGAATTTGAACCCCCCCGCAAGCGTACAAGCGTATGGGAGGAGGGAGGAGTCCCCACCCCTTTTGAGAAGCGAGATCTACAAAGGGAGCGCGAAGGGGGGTAGAGAGAAAAAAGTGTTGGTGAAAGTACCGTTGGGGTTTTACAGAAGATTACGACCCTATTAGCTTCCTGGGGGATGCGGCACGAACTTTGAAAAAGTAAACAAAAAAAAGAAAATGTCGACACTGGAAAAGGTCCTGCAGAAACCAGAAGAGAAGAGGGGAGGGACTTCCGGTCCGGGTAGCCCCCCCCCAGGGCTTGCTGTCAATCAACAGGAAAATGAGATACTGTGCCCCCTGCTGGAGCAAATGCAGAAAATCAACGAAACTTTGTTTAAAATGGAAAGTGTTCTCATCAGTCGACAGAAACACATATCAGAAACAACAAGGAAGATGGTGGAAATCGCACAGAAATCGAATCTGACTTTAAGCTTTCAGGGCATAAAAGAAGAAGAGAAAGAAGATCTCGGATTTACTGTGATGAATGTCTTGGCACCCCTAACTGGCAGTGAAGCGAAAGAATTAAAAGAAGAGGTGGATATGGCTCCCAAAGCCTATTCCGCTTTTATAAAGAAAAATAATCTGCCAGTAGAAGGGGCTGTTGAGCATAGCAGGCAACATATCAGAGATCTAATTTCATGTGTAGTGTCTATGGAGCCCGGGAAATTTGAAGGCCAGAAGTATAAGGAAAAAGAGAAAAGAGAGAAGATGGATCACATCTTGAAAGCACAAAAACTTCTGAAGAGACACGCCAGCATGGAGGAGGACGCAGCACTCAAAATTTGGACTAATACCAGCAGTGAAGAAGACAGCAGCCCAGGGCAAGGAGGTGACGGAACGGAAGGCATCAAGGTTAAAAAGGACTCAATCCATAATTGGAAGAGACTTAAAAAGAAGACACCTTGAGAATTAACTGTTCGTGTAACATCTGAAAGGAGCTGTTTAATAACTAACCCCAATGGACTTTACTAACTGTACTAACAGAGTGATTCTGGACTTTGCAAAGTTAAAAAGAAGATCTTCTAACCGTGATAGATGCCAAAAACGGTATTGATTACTAACTAAAACTAACCTTTTTTTAACAGAAAAAACTTCACTCCATCTTTTTCTTTCCCCATCTGTATACCCTACCCTTTTCCTATAAAAAGAATAAAATTCTCTCCTTTTTAGGAGAGTTATACCAAAAAAAAAAAAAAAAGATGAATTACTACTATTTTCAGCAAAGTGTGTTTTCATCTGTTCCTGAAGTCCAGCCATAATTTGTAGATTTCCCAGTAAAGATTTATCAAAAGTCCAATGCCACGTGTATTCATTTTAAGATTTTTAAGATAACAATTGACCCAAGTGTGATCAGTCCATAATTTATAGCCTATATCCAAAGATTGTATTAAAGACGACGACGAAGAAGAAACTAAAATGTAGTCAATTCTTGTGTGCACTTTATGACATTCTGAAAAATAAGAAAAGTTCTTTTCAGAGGGATGTTGATACCTCCAAATATCTATTATTCAATTCAGTTTTCACGTTCTTCTTTTTTATATAGAATTTTAACATGGGTTCTGTCTAGTTTGTCATCTGTTATATAATTTAAATCTCCACCTATAACTACGATACCTTCTTTAACATGTCCAATTTATCAAAGGTTTGTTTTAAAAATTGAATTTGATTAGAATTAGGGGCATATAGAGAACAAATTGTCACCACAGGATCTTCCATTTTGCCTTTTACAAAAAGAAATCTACCATTGGGGTCAACCAAATAATCCTGTAAAGTAAATCTAATATTTTTGGATATTAAAATTGCAATGCAATGAGATTTGGATGTGCCACAGGCCTGATATTGAAAATTAAACCATCTTGTACTAAAAATAGGTTTGATGGATGATCTCAGGTGAGTTTCTTGTATGCAAAGGATATTCGGTCTTAACTTAATAATACTAGCATAAATTCTCTTTCTTTTGGTTGCATTATTCAAACCTCTCATATTCAAAGAAAGAATATGTGCATTAGTAGTCATAACTGAGTTTGGTCAAAATTATTAAAATAAAAATCTGTTCTCTTACAAAGCTCTGATCTACCTTCAAACTAAAAGTTCCTTGAGTCATTTCCCAATCCCTTACTTTTCCCCCTCCTCCCCCCTAAACCCAAGACAGCTTTTCTTTCCTTTTAATCTCCAGTTTGGAGTTGACTTTTATTAGACTCTGGTTAAATTCTAGAAAAGTTGTTGGCCTCTAATCAGCATTCATGGGTGAAAAATACCCACTGAACTGCACAGACAATGGATGTGCTTCTGAGAAGAGTCAAAACATTCCAAAAGAAGAAAAAGCAAAAAAAAAAGGGGGGGGAGTAAAAACACATTTATTACTCCCCCCCCATTTAAATTATTTCAATCCAAAAGGAAAATGTCGGCTTTACATTATTCCCACTTTATATTATTAATAGTCCAGCTTTATACTTTCTATTAATCAGCAGCTTCTATAGATCATTCTTTCTTTTCTTGGTGATGAAGCATGCTGGCGTTGTCTTTTCTTCTTGTTCCTCACCATCTCCATTTCATCATCTTTTTAAATTGCTTGTATCAATCTTAGACCTGATCTTTTATCATATGCAGACTAGGTTGTACCTTGATGGATTAGTACTAATCTTCCTGATGTAGCCCATTTATATTTTTGTCCCATATTCCAGAGTATTGTTACTGTCTCTTTAAGGAATTTCTTTCTTTGCAAAGCTTCTGCAGGGGTATCTGGAAATACCATTACTTTACTCTTCTGAAGTTGCAGCATTTTTTCTTTCCTTGTAATTACTAAGTTTAGTGAGGGAAAAATACTCAAGAAAACTGGTGGCTATTTTTGTGTCTTTTCCAAGATGCAGAGAGGATGGCTATAAAATCAGCCCAGTTTGTCAAATTCCCTTGAAACTTAGAATAAAGGGTGGACTGTGTTCCCTGATACTTTAATACCATTTTGTGAAAAACTGACCACTTATGGAAATATGCCATTTTCCACAAGTGAAAAACAATAGGTAGACATCCAATCCAATCATAATGAAAATGGAAATGGACCCTGATGAGTCTTCATGATACAACAACAACAACACTTCCAAGAATTCTTAAAATAAATACACTTTACCTATCTTAAATTATGATACAGAATTAAAATAATTTTTCCAGTGCACACTCCTACTGCGGACCATAAACAAAAATATAGTTGCATTCTCACAGATGCTGTATGTGTGTGTGTGTTCAGTTTGACATTACTGTAGGGGCCACATGCTCTAAAAGCCAGACTGTGGGGGTGGGATAACTAGTCTAGAAGGCAAGGGAAAGGAAAACACTATGTAAACAACTAATTTTCTTTTATGTTCTTGTGTAATTCCTTCACACTTTCCCTGTGTAGACTTTTAAAAGGCAGTTTTGAGTATTATTGTATTAATATTTATGCAGTTCTAAGTAAATTTCCCATTTTACTTAGTGTCAATATACTCAAATCTTTTATTTGAATTGAATATTGGTATAGCATGACAGTGAAAGAATGAATTCTAAGAATTTCTTTCAGAATGGTTATAGGAAATGCATGAGACTTACAATGGAGAAGTACAAACAATATGTTTTTATTCATACAGAGATATACATGGACAGAGAAAATGTCAATACCAAACAGATGTGACCCTATAAAGCAACATAAACATTCATGTGCATTGAATATAACTATTTAGAAACATGGACACAGCAAAAGGAATTTTTGTAAGGCTGTATGGGTTGGGACTCAGGTGGGCCATCATTTTTACAGTCTTTCAGAGAGAATCATTCCTTAATATACATAAATAGAAAGCAAAGGCACCACACCTCCTGTTTTCATTACTGTGTGTCAGAGGATGGGGTGCTGAGTTGGATTCCTGGAACTGGCTACCCTCCAGCATCCTTTGTAGGAAGTCTGTGTGGTCTCTGCACTGGGAGAGGAGGAGGTTAAACTTACCCTGTGTCTTCATTCTCCCATGATGGCCTCTCCATAGTCTAGTAGAGAGCCCAGGCAAGTCTTTCTTGGCCTTGTGCTGAATCTCCACCCAAAATGAATCACTGGAGTTCCCCTTTCCAGGAAGTACCAGAGAACTCCCCAAAGAGTGAGCATTCCCACAAGACTTCAGATGAAGGTGTGTATTTATCCCTGTCTGGGGAATTCTTGTAGCCATATTCTGGGCCAGCTGGCCAGCTGGCAACAGGCCTGGGCAGGGCTCTTTTTCTAGCAGGAACTCCTTTACATATTAGGTGACACACCCCTAATGTAGCCAATCTTCCAAGAGCTTACAGTAGCCCCTGTAAGAAGAGCTCTGTAAGCTCTTGGAGGATTGGCTACATTAGGGGTGTGTTGCCTAATATGCAAAGGAGTTCCTGCTACAAAAAGAGCCTTAGGTCCAGGTATTAGGTGTGGCTCCATGCAGCTTTGCATTTTGATCCCTGCTGCTCTTCCATGGTCAGCCAGTCTCTCCCTGGGGTGCAGCAGTGATATAATCATACCACCAGACCCACTGGGGCTAGGCACTTGCCCCTCATCTGCTTGAATGGATAAGTAATTTGAGGAGGGAGTATTCACTGGAGAGGACCCTGATGCTGGGAAAGACTGAAGATAAAAGAAGAAGGGGATGGCAAAGGATGAGATGATTAGACAGTGTTATCATTGCAACAAGCATGAGGTTGAGCAAACTCCGGAGGATGGCAGAAGACAAGATGGTGTGGCATGATGTGGTCCATGGGGTTGCAAAGAGTTAAACTCAACTGTGCGAACGAACAACAACAACAACAACAAAGAACTTGGTAAGTACAGGGGTGGGTACTCCATCCCTGGACAATATGCACACAGAGCAGGACAGTAAGGTGACAGGATGAGGTCACTCAGAGGCTGGGCTCCTCCTCTTCCAATAACATGACCCTTGAGTCACATGACTCTGAATTCATATTACTTTCTGTCACATACTTGCACAACTCAGTGGGTCTCATGCTGCCACCTGTGGGTTAAAGGTGGGAATGTTGAAGACTACTGATCTATATAATGCAATTACTCAGAAAAGGTATATACAGATGAATACAGACTAACACAATACAAAAGTGCTATCCTGGGGTGTAAAAATGAGTATAATCATAACTTATAGGGTGTAAAATGAGTATAATTGTGAATATTAATTCTGTCTTTTTGTTTTCTGTATTGCCTGGGCAAACAAATACCAGGGATATAAGATTAGTCCCAGTAATTTACCTCTCCTCTGCATGCCCTTCTGTTCATAAAAGAATTCTGCCTCATTCCAGTTTTTAATTTTGGCTTTCCTCCCCTAACAACTCTCCCTTTATTTGCAACTTATCATCCAATACTGATAGCAATTTAACAAACACATGTTTAATATATTCACAACTTTATTTTTAAATAATTTTTATTGAGAATTTTTTAAAACCAAAAGATAAAATCTAACACAAATATTGAAAAAGGAAATAGAAAGATAAAGAAAAAGAGATAAAAAGATAAGGAAAATATAAAGAAACTAGAAATAAGGCCTGTTGTGGGGGGGGAAATGCAACAAGCTCTAGAAAGAGAGTGGGGTCAATGATTTTGTATCTTGCAGGTGGAATAAACACAGAGTAGTGTTTTGCAGTGTAAAGAACTAATGCAGGAGTGAAGAACACCATACCTTATGGTAATAGAGAGTGATTGTTGTCCGTGGTCCTGGATATATTTGACAGTTTCAGAGTGTGGTGTCTGTGGCAGTGTTCCTGTCTGAGGTCCCACTCCTCCTCAAACCCACCCTCTCCAGGCTCCACACCTGAAATCTCCAGGAATCTCTGTACCTAAAGTTGGCAACTTTATCTCCTCCCCTCTCAGCATACTCTTCCTAGGCAAAGTTCTGTCTTTCTCATTAGTGGGGAGCAAAGCAGTTTACTTCATTCTCCTCTTCTGCTTTGTGATCTGTACAGCAACCTTTCAAGGTAGGTTAGGCAGAAAGTCTGTGGCTGGTCCGAAATCACCCAGGCAGCTTCCATAGGGAGACTCCTACTGAACAGGAGCAAGCAGCCAGGGCGAGTGAAGTAATGCCAGTCAGGAGACATAAAGTCACCCTGAGAGTGCTGGCAGACCTAGGGTTGCCAACAAAGACAGACTGATGCAAAGGATGATGGGAAAGTCTCCATATCTCTATTTTGCCTTAAATTGGTTTTGACGCCAGCAGAGTGAGAAAATCCCAAAGATTTTCCAAAACACTACTTTGTCCACATTCATTTTCCACACTCACAGCATCCCCTGCCAGAATGCAACACATCCCCAGATCTTTGAATTACCACCAGAGCTTTAAGAGCTCTCCAACTGTCACCTGGAGACTGGCAACAAAGATTTTCCAAGAAGAAATGGCTTGTTTGGAGGATGGGGTCTATGGCATTGTATCTGTCTGAGGTCCCCCTTTTCCTCCTCCTCAGACCCCACCCTCAGCAGGCTTCATCCCTAAAATATCCTGAAAGTTTCCAACCTGGAGTTGGTAACCCTATGTCCTTTCCAGGCAACCATCAGCCTAACTTTATCTGCCTGTCTGTCTTCAGGTTTACATCTCCTCCCCCCTCCCTGCAGCCTCTACCTAGGGAAAGGGCAGTCTTTCCCTGCAATGGGAACCAAAGCAGCTGATATCATTCTCCTGTCCCCCATATGATCTGCACAACAACCCTATGAGGTATGCTATATTGAAAGTCTGTGAATGGTCCATAATCCCCCAGGTAGCTTTTATAACATGAATCTGGAACCTGCACACTATCCTCTGAAGTGCTATCAGGTACGTATCAGTGGCATTTTTTGCCTTGTGGTATTCTGTTTGTGGTGTGATCTGTCTTTTTTGTAATGTGGCATGGTTGTATTATTGGGTTTGTTTCTTTTGAAGGGGAAGTGATGTGTTTTGGGAGAGGACATATTTTACCTCAGGATACACCAGGTCACATATGCAACTGACAGTTCCAACCGTCGGGGGGGGGGAGTTTGAGGTGTAGAATGGAGTAAGGTCCAATAAGCTTCCATATGTAAATGACCTTGAAATGCTGGCCGAAT
This sequence comes from Gekko gecko, assembly GCA_029375565.1. Classification (NCBI taxonomy): domain Eukaryota; kingdom Metazoa; phylum Chordata; class Lepidosauria; order Squamata; family Gekkonidae; genus Gekko; species Gekko gecko. Next base: position 117,254,074 of record JAPDNY010000007.1, read on the forward strand.
CAGAGAAAAGTGGCCTAGGCTGCAGTGGGTGGGAGAGAAGAGCAGACTTAGCACCCATCCAATGCCAACTAATTACCCTTGAGTGGCAGTTCATCTGCCAATGCGTGATGCGGTACTCTTCAAGGGCCAATGGGAGAGCCTGGAATCATGAATAAATTACTAAGCCTTTTATATATATAAGATACTAGGAATAAGGCCCATTGTGGAAATAAATACAACGAGCTCTAGAAAGAGGCTCTGGGAGAGTACCAAGGCCTTGGGCACTCAGCATCAATTTGCTGTGGTGACCTCCTCAAACCCCACCCTCTCCAGGCACCCCTTCCCAGATAACCAGCTAAAATCCCCAGGAATTTCACAACCTGGAGTTGGCAACCGCACCCCTTCCCAGCTAACCATCAGCCTACCATTATCTGCCCCTCTGACTGCAGCTGACTTCTGCCCTCCCTCCTGGAGATCAGTTGTAATTCTGAGTGATCTTCACTCCTCACCTAGAGATTGGCAACAATGGTTCCCCAGGAGAAAATGGCTGGTTTGGAGGGTGGAGTCTATGGCATTGTACCTGTTTGAGGTCCCACCCCTCCTCAAACCTCACCCTCTCCAGGTCCCACCCCTCAAATCTCCAGGAATTTCCCAACCCTATCTCCTTCTCAGCCAAGCATCAACCTGCCATTATCTGCCCTTCTGATTTCAGCTTTCCATCTCCTCCCCCTCCTGGAGATCAGTTGTAATTCTGAGTGATCGCCACTTCTCACCTGGAGATTGGCAACAGCGGCTCCCCAGGAGGGAATAGCTGGTTGGGAGGGTGGAGTCTATGGCATTGTACCTGTCTGAGGTCCCACCCCTCCTCAAACTTCACCCTTTCCAGGTTCCATCCCTCAAAGTCTACCATTTTCTCCAGGGGAACCAATCTCTGCTATCTGGAGAGCAGTTGTAATTCTGAGTGATCTCCAGCCCTTACCTGGAGATTGACAACAGTGCTTTGGAAGGTGGGCTTTATGGCATTCTGTTCAGCTGAGGCTTCTCCCCTCCCCAAACTCTGGCTTCAATAGACTCTACCAGAAAATCTCTAGGAATTTCCGGGCGTTACAGGCTGTGGCTGGGTGGCTCAGACTGAGCCGGCTGAAACTAAACCCGGCAAAGATGGAGGTCCTGGGCCTGAGTCGGATCAGTTCAGGGTTGGGGTTCCCCCTCCCGACCTTCGATGGGGTACCTTTGGTGCCAGCGTCAGAGGTTAGGAGTTTGGGAGTGCTCCTGGACTCCTCTCTAACAATGGAGGCCCAGGTAGCAGCCAGTGCCAGGTTGGCCTTCTACCATCTTCAGCAGGCTCGGCAGTTAGCCCCCTTCCTTGACCGCGATGACTTGGCCACTGTGATCCATGCGACGGTCATCTCATGGCTAGACTACTGTAACACTCTCTACTTAGGGCTGCCTTTGTCACAAATCCAGAAGCTGCAGCTAGTGCAGAATGCTGCAGCCAGGCTGTTGAGGGGTCTCTCTAGGAGGGATCATATTCAGCCTGCGCTGAAAGCGCTTCACTGGCTGCCAATAGCGTACCAGATTCGCTTCAAATTGCTGGTGCTTACCTTTAAAGCCCTGTATGGCCAGGGTCTGGCCTACCTGAGGGACCGCCTTTCCCCATATGTTTCCCCAAGGGCACTTCGGTCCAGGGGTCAACATCTCCTGGAAATTCCAGGCCCCAGGGATGTGAAACTTGCTGCCACTAGAGCCAGGACTTTTTCGGTGGCGGCTCCTACCTGGTGGAAGGAGCTCCCGGAGGAAACCCAGGCCCTGCGGGACCTTGCTCAGTTCCACAGGACCTGCAAGATGGAGCTCTTCTGCCAGGCTTTGAGTAGGAGCCGCCACCACCACTATTCCACCATCAATAACCCTGCGCCACTGCACCATTGCCAGGTGCTGGGCGACTCTAGTTGGAGAGGGGACAGGCTACTAGTATGTTGCCAGGGATTAAGATCTGCCCCATCTTGGTTTTATATGTTGATGTTGTACTGTACGATTTTATTTGTTTTATACTGTATTACTCTGTTTTAAACCTGGCATTTATGCCCTATTGTCAGCCGCCCTGAGCCTTCAGGGAGGGTGGGATATAAATCCAAAAATAAATAAAATTAAAAAATAAAATTAAAAAATCACTTTATAAAAATTCTTTTTGAGACTACAGTTTAGTATAAATTTAAGTCCCTCCATCCACATATTTTCCCATTGTTCCATGTGTATACTGTATCCAAAGTTTTTGTTGTTGTTGTTCAGTCGCACAGTCGAGTCCGACTCTTCGCGACCCCATGGACCAGATCACGCCAGGCCCTCCTGTCCACTGAAGTTTGCTCAATTTCATGTTCGTTGCATCAATGACACTGTCTAACCATCTCATCCTTTGCCATCCCCTTCTTCTTTGACCTTCAATCTTTCCTAGCATCAGGGTCTTCTCCAGTGAGTGCTCCCTTCTCATTTGGTGGCCAAAGTATTTGAGCTTCAACTTTAGGATCTGGCCTTCCAGAGAACAGTCAGGGTTGATTTCTTTTAGGATTGACTGATTTGATCTCCTTGCAGTCCAAGGGACTCTCAATAGTCTTCTCCAGCACCATAGTTCAAAAGAATCTATTCTTTGGCGCTCGGCCTTCCTTATAGTCCAACTCTCGCAGCCATACATTACTACTGGGAATACCATTGCTTTGACCATGCGGACTTTTGTTGGCAGGGTGATGTCTCTGCTTTTTATCATGCTGTTTAGGTTTGCCATTGCTTTCCTCCCAAGGAGCAGGTGTCTTTTAATTTCATGGCTGCAGTCACCATCTGCAGTGATCTGGGATCCCAGGAACGTGAAGTCTGTCACTACTTCTACGACTTCCCCTTCTATTTGCCAAGGAGTGATGGGGCCAGATGCCATGATCTTAGTTTTTTTGATGTTGAGCTTCAAGCCCACTTTTGCACTCTCCTCTTTGACCCTGAGCAAGAGGCTCTTTAGGTCCTCTTCACTTTCTGCCATCAGAGTGGTATCGTCTGCATATCTGAGGTTATTGATCTTTTCCCCAGCAATCTTAACTCCAGCTTGTGATTCATCCAGACCAGCATTTCGCATGATGTACTTTTGGTCAGAAGAAGACACATTGTCGAAATGGCAGCACCAATCTGGAGACCACCGTCCCGCCTTTTCGCTTCTGTTTCTATTGCATTATTTCTTGTAAAAATCACATTCAGAAATTAATGCTTTGTATAAAAAACTTGAGATAAATAATTGTGGATGCTTCTTTATCACAGTTGTATGACTCATACATTGTAAGGACACCGGCAGTAATACAGGTCCTGTAGTGAGGCAGTCGAAGCCCAATCATTGCAGCGTACAGTCTGCGCAAAAAGGCCCAGCCGGGCACCACCACCTTACATGCAAAATTCAAGTGACCAATCAATTGCTGTAGCTTCCTTAAGGTGGCCCTACATCTGCATAGAAATCAACCAATTCGGCTGTGGAAGTCCACCAGCTTGCATGCTGGTAGCCGGGAGAACTGTGCCACAGAATCCAATTCCACCCCCAGGAATGTTAGAACTTGTGCTAAAGGAACCCCTAACTCACTTGCCAGAGCCATAAAAGAATCCATCAACTGTTTGCACTGTCCAGAACCCTGGGGACCTACAAACAAAAAATCATATAAATAGTGCGCAACTGTGCACGGCCCAGTGCGCCTGTGAAGGGCCCACTCCAAAAATGAGCTAAAGTGCTCAAAGGCAGTGCAAGAAACAGAACAACCCATACGCATTGCCCAGTCCACCTAAAACTGGCCCTCGAAGCAAAAATCCAACAGCTAAAAATCCTCCGGGTGTATAGGAAGAAGGTGAAATACGGGCTTAATGTCACATTTTGCCATCTCCACTCCCCTACCACAGTGGCGAACTTTTCGCACAGCCTGATTGAAAGAAGTGTATTGGACTGAGCATAGGGCCTCGAGAATGGCATCATTAACTGAACAGCCTTTGGGTAAGAGAGATGATGGATGAGACAGAACTCCCCGGGGGCCTTCTACCTTACAGGGACACATGAAGGTTGGATACAGGGAGGGAAGGAAAAGATCCCAGGACCCTTCCCTCACGCAACTCCTTCTCAATCTTTTCCATGACCATGTGCTCCATAAATTGGGCACCATAAAGGGGGCCCTATCGCCTAGAAATGGAATGTGGAAACCATGTGGAAACGCCTCCAACAAATATAAACTATCAGAACGTCATGGATAACCACGTAACAGCAACTCATGCACTCTCAACATTATGGGGGTTGGCCCCCTTTCCATGCACCTGACCCAGTCCACTCCCATCTGGCCTCCTGCGACCCTTATGAGGTTTACCATGGAAGCATGATGAGAAGGGGTGCGGGCCTGCACACAAGGAGTACTCATGCCGGAACTGGCATGCCTTACCTTTACACACGCCTTGGGCCCCAAATTCCCAGCAAATCTGGCAGGGTTGAACCACCTGCCCTACTTGAGGGTGGGGACTAGAGAATGCGGGCAAATGATGAACCAAGTGGCCACTATGTGATCGATCCCCCAAGTTCGGTCTAGAGGAAGCCATGACCTGGAGCCAAAGGTGGGGGTGGATCTGGTCCCAACATAATGAAGGGTTCATGGCAGCTCAGATCCTGAACTCTTCATCATACTGGAGCCAGATGGGGCCAGTAAACCCAGTATAGCCCATATAGATTATGTCAAAATATTGAAACAAGGAAGCTGCCTTGAAGGGCTGGGCCTTAGAAAGCACACCTGCGTATACAAGGAAACCTGTGACCAATGCTCCCTCTAAGCTGTGGAGTCTTGTGAGCCAAAATTCTACATTGTGAGCCACTGGCATTAAAGTGGTGAGCGAGCGATTTGGCTGCTGCATAAATTAGTTTGCTCTGGAGACATCCTTCCTGAGCTGAGACAAAAACGTGTGAGCTAGAGGCTAAAAAACAGTGAGCTAGCTCACACTAACTCAGCTTAGAGGGAATATTGCCTGTAACTCAGTTGGCCCAGGTCTTATCCACTTTCATCTTCCTATACTTTTCTTTTCCCCTATTCTCGAGATCTTCCTTCTCCTTCTTTTCCAGTTCCCAGAACAAAAATGTAAAGACGTCCACATATTCTCCCCTGCAAATTTTCTCCCTAGTGTCAGGTAGCAGGTGGTTGCCCAGTGAGACTGCTAAATCCCCAAAAGGGAGGGAGGCAGCAGGGGCAGCTGCGTATGATAAGCCACAGGGCGAGGGCCCCCCCCCCACCATAGTGTACTAGACATGCTGCACTGCTGTGCAGATGCAGCATGACAAAAAGGCTGAGGAGTGCTGTGCAGGGGAAAAGAGCACAAGTCTGCCCACACGTGGGACCATATGGCAGTGCAGGCTGTGAGGTGGGCAGAGCCTCCTGCTGCAGGTTGACCCCAGGGCCAAACCACCTACTTTGTGGTACATATCACACTTACCCCCCAATATGGAAGGGCTGGCCAGGGCATCAGTCGAGCGTTGTTGTTCCAAAGAACATAAGAACATAAGAACATAAGAGAAGCCAATGTTGAATCAGGCCAATGGCCCATCTAGTCCAACACTCTGTCACACAGCGGCCAAAATATACCAGGTGCCATCAGGAGGTCCAGCAGTGGGGCCAGGGCACCAGAAGCCCTCCCACTGCTGCCCCCTCCAGCAACAAGAATAGAGTGCATCACCTGCCCCAGACTGAGAGTTCCCATCTATACCCTGTGGCTAATAGCCACTGGTGGACTTCTGCTCCATATGTTTATCTAATTTCCTCTTGAAACTGTCCATGCTTGCAGCTGCCACGACCTCCTGTGGCAGTGAATTCCATATGTTAATCACTCTTTGGGTGAAGAAGTATTTCCTTTTATCTGTTCTAACCCGACTGCTCAGCAATTTCATAGAGTGCCCACGAGTTCTTGTATTGTGAGAAAGGGAGAAAAGTACTTCTTTCTCAACCTGCTCAATCCCATTCATAATCTTATAAACCTCGATCATGTCACCTCTCAGCCGTCGTTTCTCCAAGCTAAAGAGCCCCAAGCATTTTAACCTTTCTTCATAGGGAAGGTGTTCCAACCCTTTTATCATTCTAGTTGCTCTTCTCTGCACTTTTTCCAATGCTATAATATTCTTTTTGAGATGTGGTGACCAGAACTGTACACAGTATTCCAAATGAGGTCGCACCAATGATTTATACAGGGGCATGATGATACTGGCTGATTTGTTATCAATTCCCTTCCTAATAATCCCCAGCATAGCGTTGGCCTTCTTTATTGCAGCTACACATTGTGTAGACATTTTCAGCGAGTTATCCACTACGACTCCAAGATCTCTCTCTTGGTCCGTCTCTGCCAGATCAGACCCCATCAACGTGTATTTATATTTAGGATTTTTGGCTCCAATGTGCATCACTTTGCACTTGGCCACATTGAACCCCATTTGCCACGTTAACGCCCACTCACCCATCCTCAACAGATCCCTTTGGAGTGCCTCACAATCCTCCCTGGTTTTCACCACCCTGAACAACTTTGTGTCATCTGCAAATTTAGCCACATCACTGCTTACTCCCAATTCCAAATCGTTAATAAACAAGTTAAAAAGCATCGGACCGAGTACTGATCCCTGTGGTACCCCACTGCTTACCACCCTCCACTGAGAAAGTTTCCCATTTATACTCACTCTCTGTTTCCTATTTATAAGCCAGTTTTTGATCCACAAGAGGACTTGTCCTTTTATCCCATGACTATTGAGCTTACTTAGGAGCCTTTGATGAGGAACTGTATCAAAAGCTTTTCGGAAGTCAAGGTAAATAATATCTATTGGGTCCCCCTTGTCCACATGTTTGTTCACTCCCTCAAAAAACACTAACAGGTTAGTGAGACAAGATCTTCCCTTACAGAACCCATGCTGAGTCTGCCTCAATAGTTTTTGTTCATCAATGTGCCTACTAATTCTTTCCTTAATAACAGTTTCCACCAACTTACCCGGTATCGATGTCAGACTGACTGGCCTGTAATTTCCTGGATCTCCCCTGGAGCCCTTTTTAAAGATGGGAGTGACATTAGCTACCTTCCAGTCCTCAGGAATGGAGGCAGATTTTAAAGAAAGATTACATATTTTTGTCAGGAGATCCACAAGTTCACATTTGAGTTCTTTCAGAACTCTCGGATGAATGCCATCCGGGCCTGGTGATTTATTAGTTTTTAAATTGTCCATCAGTCGGAGGACTTCCTCTCTTGTTACCGCAATCTGATTCAGGTCTTTCAAACCCCCTCCCGAAATCGGTGCTTCTGGAGTGGGCAAACACTTCTCCTCTTCCACAGTGAAGACAGAGGCAAAAAATGCATTCAGCTTCTCAGCCATTTCCCTATCATCCTTCACTACTCCTTTTACCCCTTGGTCATCCAAGGGCCCCACTGCCTCCCTGGCTGGCTTCCTACTTCTAATGTATTTGAAGAAAGTTTTATTGTTGGTCTTTATGTTTTTTGCGATATGCTCCTCATATTCCCTTTTTGCTTGCCTGATCACAGACTTGCATTTTATTTGCCATAGTCTGTGTTCCCTTTTATCAACCTCACTAAGACTAGCTTTCCACCGCTTAAAGGAATCCTTCTTACCTTTTACAGCTTCCATTACTTTATTTGTTAACCATGCAGGCTTTTTTCTATACCTATTTGTACCTTTCCTAACTTGCGGTATATATTTTTTCTGAGCTTCTAGGATTGTCTTTTTAAATAGTCTCCAAGGTTCCCCAATGGTTTTGACCTTCTCCACTCTTCCTTTCAATTTCTTCCTCACATGTCCCCTCATACCAGAGAAGTTACCCCTTTTAAAGTTAAAAGTGGTTGCGTCAGTCTTTTTGGGCAACTCCCTATCTGTACAAATGTTAAACTCAATGACATTATGGTCACTGTTCCCAAGTGGTGCAATCACTTTTACATCTCTCACCAGGTCTTGGGTGTTACTTAGGACCAAATCCAGGATCGCCTCTCCCCTGGTAGGATCTGTGACCATCTGTTCCACAGCACAGTCATTGAGAGTGTCTAAGAACGCAATCTCTTTTTCCCGACTAGAACTCATATTGACCCAATCAGTGTGTGGGTAGTTAAAGTCGCCTATTACAACACAGTTATTTCGTCTAGCCGCTATCTTTAATTCATTCATCATTTTATAATCCTCCTCTATCTTTTGATCTGGTGGGCGATAACAAACTCCCACTGTTAAGCCTCCTTTTGGACCCACTATTTCAACCCATAGCATTTCCAGAAGTGAATCCAATTCTCTTACCCTCTCAATCTTACTGGACGGTATACCCTCTCTGACATACAGAGCCACCCCACCTCCAACCCTTTCCCCCTATCCTTCTGATATAATTTATAACCAGGAATCACCGTATCCCACTGATTTTCCTCATCCCACCAAGTTTCTGAAATACCCACAATGTCTATTTCCCCCCCCAACACCAAGCATTCCAACTCCCCGATTTTACTTGGAGACTTCTAGCATTTGTGTATAAACACTTATAGTTTCCCACGTTTGTTAAGCCCACAGCCTTCCTCTTGCTGCCTCGAGACCTTGCCAGGCAGTTCCTATCATTAGCCACAGTCTCAGTGGACAATTGTAATCCATTTCCTTGTACAAAAGTAATAGCTACCCCTTCATCTCTTTGAGATGAGCCATCCCGAACCAGAGACTTTTCATCTCCTGTCGGCTTTCCCCCATTATTCAGTTTAAAAACTGCTCTGCCACCTTTTTGATTTTGAGCGCCAGCAGCCTGGTTCCTTCTCGGGACAAGTGGAGACCGTCCCTTTTGTACAGCTCCCTCTTGTCCCAAAAAGCATCCCAGTGCCTAACAAACTTGAACCCTTCCCCCCTACACCACCGTCTCATCCACGCATTGAGACTCCTGATCTGTGCCTGTCTCTCCGGCCCTGCGCGTGGAACAGGTAGCACTTCCGAGAAGGCTACCTTGGAGGTCCTGGCCTTGAGTTTCCTGCCCAGCAGCCTAAATTTCTCCTCCAGGACCTCACGACTGCATTTCTCCACATCGTTGGTGCCGATGTGCACCATGACCACTGGTTCCTCCCCAGCACTATCTACCAGCCTATCTAAAACACGTGTAATGTCCGCTACCTTCGCACCAGGCAGGCAAGTCACCATACGGTCAGTACGTGGGTTCGCCACCCAGCTGTCTACCTGCCTAAGGATCGAATCACCAACTACCAAGAGCCCCCCTCCCACCCTTCCCAGGGACGGTTCCTTGGTACGAAAGGATACCCGTTCACCAGCTGAAGAAGAGGTCCCTTCTGAGGGCACATTCCCCTTATCCTCAGCATGGTGCCCCTTTTCCCCTTGACTCTCATGCTCCCTGGCAGCAGCCGGGCTGCCAGATCCAGAGTGGGACATATCTAACAAGTCCCCGAGAGTCTTCCCCGTGCACCTAACTGACTGTCCCTGCTTCTCCAGGTCAGCCACCTTGGCCTCAAGGGAGCAAACTCACTCCCTGAGAACCAGGAGCTCCTTGCACCGAGCACACACCCAAGACTTCTGACCAGTGGGCAGATAGTCATACATGTGACACTCCATGCAAAACACTGGATAGCTCCCAACCCCTGCTGGCGTTCTGGCTTCATAATTGTTTTTAAACAAATACTTTTCTATAACCCCCCTTTTAAAACCCTTTGTATTTATATGGCTCCTGTTGTAGGAGTCTACTTACCTTACCTTACCAAGGAGCCAAGGTCCTGGCTTTCTGGCTCTTCCTGGGCTTCTTACAGAGCCCCTAGGCCAAGAGCCACAGGCAAAGAGCCTCGCCCTTTTGCTCTCGCCCTTCGGCTCGTGCCAGAGGCTCCCCCCGCTTTGGTATCAGGTGCACCAATGTTCAGACTCACAGAAACCCCGTCCTTGCCTGTCACAGGTGTGGCAGTGCGCCCTTCAATGAGAGACAAACGAGTTAAAACCTCCGCTTGAAAACGCTTATTAGTGGTGGAGCATGTTTCCTTTGTTCCCCGTGCATTACCTACAGGCTGTGCAACAGGAGCAGCTACTCCTGCGGCCTGCTCAACAGCTTGCAAATGCTGCAGAATGGCCTGCTGCACCGTGTCCTCCTCCTCATCTGAAGAGGACAGGGTGGGAGCTGGCCGCTTAGGTGGTGGCTTGGGGGCTGGCTGTTTGTCCTTAGAATGGCCAGAATCTTTCTTGGGAGCCATACTGGTAGCTCACCCACCAGGCCAAAATTATAGAAAACCCCCCACGCTCCCGCCAACCACAGCTGCCCTGGACCCCAGAAATCACTGGCTAAAAGGCTACTGAAGTTTGATGAAGGAGCAAAAATCAAAAGGCCGACCAAAACAAGATATAAAATGGCTGACCCAATCTGGGCACAAAATGGCTGACAGGCCCCCCAAAAAACAAAATGGCCACCCACAAGGGCACAGATATGCCTTAGCCAAGCCAATATATGGCCACCCCACCACCCAATGTGCCCAACCAGGCTGCTAAACCACCCAGGGCAACCAAGCAGTCCCTGGGTAAAACCAGTGGGGGGTGAGGGAGGGACCAGTGTCTGAGCATCCAAACTAATTGGGACCTAACCCAGCCGTCACCCAGCAAATCTCCCGCAGCAGACAGGCCACTATTTCAGGCCCCCACCCAGCTGCTGAGTCAGCTACAGGGAAATAATGCCAACTCCCACACCAAGGCCCTAACCTCAACTACTCTTTGTCAGGGCCCCTGGGGAACCCAAACAAATGGCCAGTAGCCACAGAGCATGCTGCCACCACACTGCTCCCCCTAGAGCCCAAACAGCCCCCAAACAGCCTACAGCCTCGGGCTAAGAGCCCGAAAAAACAGGGCCTGAAAATCACCCAGTCCGCCGCCACACCACGCTCTGATCCTTGCCACTGGGGCTGCTGAATGCTGTGCCGCAACTGTCACATGAGCCACCGCCCAACAAGCCAGTGCCACCACAGAACCACCACCAAGCTGCCACTTGGCCTCAGGAAGGGCCACCGATTCCCCCAGCAATATCCCAAAGCCATAGGCCACTTACGGGCAGGCCTTCCGACCCAGTCTTCAGCAAGATGAGGAGCACAACCATGCGGCCGGGACAAGTAGGCCCAAAAGCTGTTGCGCTGCTGAGCTCCTCGCCAGCTGAAGACAAAACGGGACTGATGGCGATGAGAGGAGGGGCTGGGCTTATAAGCCCCTCGGCCCCTCCCACTGCAAATACCCGGATCAGGTGCATTTGCACGCCTAAAATATGGTCGACGTCCTCCAGCTGGGAGACAAAGGTGCCTCCCCAGCCCAACGGCTGCGAGGGCCGAGGGCTGTTTGATTCGAGATTGGCTCTCAGTCTTCAAGATTTCTGATCATAATAAGGTTTAGGGGAGCTTTGTATGTAATTGTGTTTATGCGCGCGCCTGTGTGTGTGTGTGTGTGTGTGTAGTGGAACTTCATTTCAATATTTGAACAGGAAAGAGAGCAAATTCAGATTAAACCAACCCATTGTTTTTCTTGAACAAATATTTGAGAAAGTTTGAGAGACAATCAGATGATTAAAAAATTAAAAACTCCTTTATCACTACCTTTTAAAAACCCTTAAAATATGCATATCTAGTGCTCTCATGATAAATATCAAAGAATGAATAAGCCAAGTTGTTTTCCGAACTCTTGTAATAGCTCAGGTGAGGTGAAGGAGTATAGAAAACTAATAGCAGGTGTGAGAAACAAATTTAAGTTGTTGCCAAGACTACCTTAAAGGACCCTTGTGTGGTGCTTCGAAGGAGAACTCCTTTCATAGCTACAGTCAGCACAATAAACAATTGGCACAGCTTTTGTAAAGGCTGCTTATCTCTTGCACCAGCTACTTAATTCCTTTAAATACTGAAAATGGGCTCCCTCTTCTCAGCCTGGGAAGAAGCAAAATCTGACTATGAACCTATTGTCTTCCCTGAGGGATCAAAAGAGGTAGCAGAGTTTTCTAAATGTTGGCAGCAGCTTTGTCTTTATTTAGCAGCTGCAGAGTGTATGAAGGCACTGGCCAGTACTAGCAAAACTAATCTCTTACATAACGTCATGGGCAGCCGGAGAAAGGGGGGGAAGAAATCCTTTTCCAAAGGAAATATGTGGTTTGCTTACATTCTTGTGTGTAAATACAAATCAGCAAACGTACATCTACTTCTCTGCCCAGAACTGTCATTCTTTTATATTTGGAGAAGGATGGAGTTAAGCAACCAAATATGCATAATGAAACCATTTCCTTTGATTATTTTGTTGTCAGATGTGTTCATGTCCTTTCCGGTATTATTTCATTAGGAACATAGACACAGCAAGGGAATTTTAGTATGGCCACTATTTTGTAGAAAGGATTGTCGTGTCAGTTCAACAGCCCGACACAACTAGAGGGCAGGACCCTGTCTTGAAAACAGGGGACCTCTGAAAGCCTGACATTTCTCAGCATCTCCCAGGCTACCAGTAATTCTTATGGACTCCTTTGAACATGTACATTTAGTTATCAAATTATCCCCTAAGGAAACACAAGGAGCTTTGCCACTTCCTCCTGTTAGGCCTGCTTTGGTGAATAACCAGGACTGGGCTGAAGGAGAGTCATTATTCAACTTACCTCAAGCTGTTCCAGCCCTCTGAAGCTACCCTGAAGTGATCAGCTCATTTCATTCATTGTCACTACTTAGCCTTTAGCATCTCTCATGGTTTTGCTAAGCTGTGGCAGTCTGCCCAAGAATGAACAAAACCAGTTCTCCTACCAGCACCTCTCCTCCTCAACTCATCAAAGTAGACCAGGGGAACCTTTTCTGATTCACCAGAGCAAATATTAATAACTTAAATGGCATTTTGAAATGTGACAATAAACAAGTATTTCTGTCTATCTGCCAGCTTGCCTGTCTATCTGTCCCTCTAAACAAAACATTTGTGTGTGGAAAGCAAAATGCTTAGAGATGGCCAGTGGTGTACCAAGGGGGGTGCTGGAGTGGCACCCTGGGTACCATCACCTCAGTCCCTGAGGGAGGGCTCCTTCATGCTTCCAGACTCCAAAGTTTGACTTGTGCCTCATGCTTTGCATTTAGCAGATTCTTACTTGGCATCAGCATGCAGCTTTTATTTCCCCCTTGCATGCACATACAAGGGAAGGTTTGAGGACGGTGGCCAAATCCAGGGTGCCAGCACAGCTCTAGGCTTCAGCCATTTCCTTCTGGCATGTGCACACAAGGGAAGGTTTGGTTTGGGGGTCATGGCCAAATGCAGCACAGCTCTAATGAAGCAAAAGACACAAAAGTTGGAGGTGGAGAGTAGAAGAAGCTCAGCCACCCATGACCATGAGTTTACCAATGGACCCTGCCTAATGGGAGTGCGCTTTAAAAGAAGGCTGTGTGCTTGCAATCTAATTCAGCCCTCAACGTTGCATGCACAAGCAACACCCCAATCCAGCCTGGCCTTTTTCTTCCTGGGTTGGGACGAGGCCCTCTTCATTCCTGAAGGGGAAGAAGGGACTAACCATTGACTCCTCCCTTAGTGGTAGGTAAACAGGGGAGGGAAATCACTTGCAAGGATGGACCCTGCAGAGGCAGACTTTGGCTCTGTCTGTCTGTCTGTCTGTCTGTCTGTCTGTCTGTCTGTCTGTCTGTCTGTCCCCATACAACCACAGACTCAGGAGAAAAAACAAGATACCTCAGTCGTCGTCCCACCCACCCCAACTCCAGAGAAGGGGAGTCACTGTAGCCTGCTTAATTAAACTATGGGTTTTGCAGATAGATTCAGGTGAGAAGCTCTGTTGGTCTGAAGCAGCAGGACAAAGTTTGAATCCAGTGGCACCTTTGAGACCAGCAAAGTTTTATTCTGGGTATAAGCATTTATATGTGTGCACCTTGTTGGTCTTAAAGGTGCCACTGGACTCAGATTTTGTTCTCATGGCTTTTGCATTTTGTTTGTACTGAGCCTATGCGTAACAAACCATTAACAGCAATTCATTGGAATCCACTGTCCTTGTAATGCACTGAAGTTGCTTTTTGCAGTTATAATACAAAGGGAGACTACTAAATAAGGAGCAAGTGGCAAGCCTACCTCTGAAAGTTGCCAAATCCCTTAAGCTGGCTGGGGGTGTTATTCATGGTGCTGGAATTCTATCCTCTGGTTTTAAGGCAGCAATTGGGCCCTTCAGAAAAAAAAATTCTGGAGCTGTTTCTCCCTACCTGAGCATAAAAGGGATTTTTGGACAATTATGTAGCATGGGGAGGGTGTTCTGAAGTGCTGCAACCCTGATTAGTATTCTCCCCCCTCAGGTACTTTGTAAGGTTAAAGGACACCTATGCAGTTTTAGTCCTAGAATGCCAGTTTCACAGGAGGATTTGGCCTTGAGCTTCACATTTGTGCCATACACCCCTTCTATGGGGGGGGGGTGTTATTGGCCAAGCCACACAGCCTGCTGCTTCCATCTTCCTGACTATGCATGCGTTTTGTATTAGTATAGTGGTGAAGGAGGCTTATCATGGAAGGGGGCATTTGAAGAAGTAGATATACTTTTAAAAATTAGCAGAACAAACCTGTAGAGTCAAACGCAAAGGTCCCCAGCCTTAGGTAGCAGAGTTACCATTATGCTTGTGTCCTATCTGTATAGGGCCAGTTCAAGGAGTGTGTCTGCCCCATGCAATGGACACCCTTTCCCTAGCTTATGCAAAAAAAATGAAGCTTCCTTGGCTTATCAAGGTCCATCTGGTCTGCTCAGACTGGTAGTGGCTCTCCAGGGTCTCAGACAGAGTCTTTCCACACTTCCTAGCCAGGGCCGGACCATCATAGGCCAAATCTAGGCAGCCGCCTGGGGCACTGGCCTGCAGGGGGCGCTGGCCTGCCATCCCCTGTTCATTTCTGGTCCGCTCCCGCCCTCCCAGGCCGGAGCTGCCCCAGCTGGGGCGCTCCTGCACCTCGCAAATCGCCTGCCCCCTCCGGCTGGAGTGCAAGGAAGCTGTGAGGCAGCGGAGGGAGCTGAGCTGGGATCCGGTGGGGGGGCTGCTTCCTTCTCCCCAGCAGGCAGGGGACTTGTCTGGACTGCCGGACTGTGGCGGTGGGACTCTGCCCAGGGAAGGGGTCGGGGGACAAGGCCCCCGACTCTCCTCTCTCCCCGCCTGGCTGCGGGGCTCCAGACCGAAGCACCGCCAGCGGAGTGGCCTCTGTCTTCTGCGGGCTCCTGGAGAAAGGCTACCGGGGAGGGGAGGGGGGAGCATGCGGCGCACTGTCCACACCGCCCCGACACACTAGAGGCCCAATTAGCACGCAGCCAGGAGGAGGGGGGTGCGCAGGAGGCCTTCCTGGACTTTGGAGCCCTTTCGGGGGGAGGCGGCAGTGGCGCCCAGCGTGGCGTCCCCAGGCGGCGGCAGCCAGGGAAAGTTACCATTGAGGGGATCCACTTCCCCCCCTCCCCTTGAAGAAGGGTTGGGGGGCTCACCCAGACTGCCGTCTGGCAGCGGCGGGGATCAGGGGTGAGGCCGCCGGCTCTCCTCTCTCCCCGCCCTGCTGCAGGGCTCCAGACCAAAGCACCACGGCCGGCAGGAGGAGCATACTTTGGAGCCCTTTCAGGGGGAGGAGGAGGTGACGGCCAGCGCGGGACTCACCACCACCGGAAAATGCCGAGGCACAGGAGGCAGTGGCGGAGCAGCTCGGCTGTCGGGACTCCAGTGCAGGGACTCCAGGCCCCGCCGGGAGGTTGGCATCTGTGCCCGCCTAGGGCGCAGAAGCACCTCGAGCCGGCCCTGTTCCTAGCTGATCTTTTCCACTGAGGAAGCCAAGGACTGGACCTTCCCTATGCCAAGCAGATGCCATGGGCCCTGGACACATCTGGCTGTGATGCAGGCCAAGGAGGGAATGCCAGCCTTCTGGGTGGCACATGCCTTGAGTGCAATGGAACCCTTCTTGCTCTGTAGGGTTACCAACCCACAAGTGAGGCCTGGAGGTCTTCTGGAATTACAATTAATCTCTGAAAAAAAATGGCTGCTTTGTTTGGAAGATCAACTGTGTGGCATTCTACCTTGCTGAGTTCCCTCCCCACCCCAAACCCCACTGTCCCCAGGCTCCACCTCCAAATCTTGAGGTATTTCCCAATGCAGAACTAGCAGCTGTGACTTGATAGCAAAAGAGAAAGGGGAGGGGGATGGGGGTTAAAAAAAATGATCTGCCCCAGGTGCCAAATAGGCTAGGTATGCCACTGGAGATAGTGAGTGTCAGCATGCTGGCCCTGCTTTCCACCTATCCATGTTCACCATCTCATGAGTCCAGACCCTACGCATGCAGGAACACAGATGTTGTGACTTCCCAGTCATGGGAAACCTACTTGCAAACACCTTCTACATATGTAGACACGTCACGAACTGACAATTGCACATAAGTGGTAGGTAGGGCCGCTGCACTAGTGTCTACTCCTCCTCTCTGACTGTTGGTTTTGGGGTGTGTAATTTCAAGACTGTCTCATTTTTATCTTGCTCTTCCCCCAAGGAGAACCAAGCAGCACACATTGTTCTCCCCATGTACAACAATGCTTGTGGAATGGGTGATTATTGGTATACACAGATATTTTATTTGAGGATCAGGTTTAGTTCATTTCATTTTGTTCAGGTTCTTCAACATCAATATTTCATGTGTTCACAGACATTAGTGTATTTGGGTGATAAGGAAGCACAGCTCTACCTGTAATTTTTTTTATCTCTACTAAATTGGAATGAAATTCTCAGGGATTGCATCCTTCATCCAAGGGAACTTCCCTACCAAAGTATAGAAAAGAAAAGATATTCTTCCTTACAAAATTCTTCCTTAAAAAGTGAACACATAGTGATGCGAGGATGAGTGTCTTCCCACCGTTGGGTCCTGATGCAAGTAGGTAGGGTATAGGGACCCTACGCTTGCCTGGAGAAATGCTTCACACAGCAAGGCAAGTTGCAGGAGGGCCTGAGGATCTACGTTGTCTCACCTGGAAATTATGCCTTTTTGGGGGGGGGTAATGTGTGTGTGTGTGTGTTTGGGGTATGATATATATTCTCAGGCCTGTTTAGACATGAATGGGCAAAGAGATTGATGATTTCATGTAGAAAGATCTGCAAGAAAATGGACCACAGGAAAATTGGCCACTGGCTCCTTAACCACAACTGCATTGGTGAGGCAGCTCTTCTGCCTTGCAGAGGACACAGGCCAGATTTTTCTCTCTTATCCTGAAGAGATCAGATAGGTAATGAGCTTCTAGGTGAAAGGGAGGGTGAATTAGCATAGGATTCTCTGTCCTCCACTGCCATTGCATTGACCCACTTGGGAGAAAAAAACAAAGATACCTCAGTTGTCCCCGTCCCCCCCGACTCCAGAGAAGGAGCATCGCTATAGTCTGCTTAATTAAACCATGGGTTTTGCAGATAGATTTAGGCTTGTAGCCATGTTGGTCTGAAGCAGCAAAACAAAGTTTGAGTCCAGTGGCACCTATAAAACCAGCAAAGTTTTATTCTGGGTAGAAGCTTTCATATGTGCACACTTTGGCTGAGTTCAGACTGGCAGTTTGCCTCACTATAGCCGCATGTGAGCAATGTTTCACAAACAGATTAATGGGGCCATTCACACAGGCACATCTGTCTGGCGTTCCCCACCCGTAGTCAACCCATCGTGTACTGCTTCGATCCCGCATTTAAAAGATACCTGGTGAAAGTAGTAGCAAATCCCGGAGAGCACCTTTATCCCACTTCATTCTGCTTCAGGGAAGTGTGAACGCTAACCCGAAAAGCCGGGAACAACCCGCGATAATAATGTCCGCTGGGTGTTTCCACACATAAGGTGCACTTGATTGCCCTGAAGAGGCCGCAGCGATATGAATACATGTGCTCTGCTCTACTGCTCAATGCAGTGCCGGAACAACAGGATCCTCCCCAAATCACCCTGATGCGCTTATGCGCATGAGTGCATATGCGCACATAGCTGAATTACCAGGAAAAAGCCGTTTAGAGCCGCACCTCTGGGCCAGCAGTCTGAATGCTCCCTCACACCTCCTCCCAGTATGCTTCAGCATTAGTCCACGCTGTGTGACCGGGAAAACCCAGAACAGTTTGTTCCAGGTCTTTTTTGCAATGATTCCCTCTCACTTCAAACTGCCAGTCTGAACTCAGCCTTTGTTGGTCTTAAAGGTGTCACTGGACTCAGATTTTGTTCTCATGGGTTTTGCATTTTGTTTATACTGAGCCTATGTGTAATGGACCATTAACAGCATTTCATTGGAACCCACCATCCTTGTAATGCATTAAAGTTGCTTTTTGCAGTTATAGTACAAAGGGCAACTACTAAATAAGGAGCAAGTGGCAAGCCTACCTCTGAAAGCTGCCAAATCCCTTGAGGTGGACATTGCATTGACCCACTCCTACAATCAGATTCACCCACTCTTACTGTCTGACTGTAGTAGAAGCTAGCCCTTTGAAGGAAAACCAGACACACAGACAGCTGGACAGTTTCCATTCATTTAGGAAGTTTGGAATCAACTCTGTAAGGCCAGCTGATACTGAAACCCTACATTTCCCTGAATATAATGGGATTGTTTGGAATGCCATGAGCCAAAAAGATCATGTGAAATCATCACAGAATTCTTGAGGTAGATTTCTGCACTGGCAAGTTAACCAACTCAACATGCCATTGCATGCTGTGACACATATAAACAAACCTGTCATGTGAAAACTACAGAAATAGCCCTATGATGGCTGCAGTGTCTAGACCAAACCTAAATCTCACGAAAACAGAGATGCTGCCTGTATTATTTAGAGCAGGCCTAACACCCTATAGCCAGAGTGGCTTGGGCACTGCTTCTATAAAATGAGAGGACTGTGATGCCAATGAGCCACCAATGGAGACTGCAGCCTTGTGAACTCAAAATGTTTTCAGTAACTTTATCATAACTTCAGTATGATTTTGTCTAACTAACTCTAAACTGCATATTTGAAACACAGCTTTGTGCATCTGTGTGTATGTGTGTGTGGAAAGAAAAGGGGTGGGGGAGAGATCTTTTATATTTAATGTTTCTATTGGATTTGAAAGGCTTTTTCCAATGCTGACTGGGTACCTGGTAAAGTGTCTGCTTTTTGTGCTATAAGTAATCCAAGTTATTGTACTTCAAAAATAATGTATAAGCAGCCAAGTCAAAGACTGACTGTGGGAGTTTCAAGAGTCTATCCAAGATTTTGAATTTAATGTAGGAAAGTATTTGAATGTTGGAGGCATGGGTGGCAAATGTTTTAAAACAACAAATCCCACACAAAGACACAAAGCCTGTATGGAGAAGATGGCTTAAAGGGCCCTTTGACGGCTGTCTCACTGTGTAGAAAGTAAGGTAGCTATTTCAGAAATAACACTGGCAGGGTTGAGCACTCAGAAACAATCTAAGCAGAAATGTAAAAGATGTATTTGGACTTCTGATCAATGAATCCTATTTAAGTCAATTGAATTGCTCTAGACAAAATGGATGATGCCTTTGGCTATGTCTGTAGCAGTGGGTTATACAATACAGCTTATGTACACTATCCTATGTCCTGATGATCAGGCCACAGGAGCACAAACAGAGGCAAGTCTGCTTTATTATTAATTCACATATCTGCAATGAAAACAGATACCAGATCTGAACCAAGTCTCTGATGAAGTTCTTCTTGCATGAGGTCATCACACCTTCACTTCATTTTGTCCAATAGACAATAGAGGTTTTCATTCAGGTATAAACTAATTAAAACTTGATCCAAGCAGGTCATTAATATAGGTATGAAAATTAGGTACATTTGAAGTAATTGGGTGAAAAGTAATTAATTCTTTATATATTGTCTGGCTGATGTTTTCACTGTTATAGTTCCCCAAGGCATTATGCACTGAATGATAGAAAGGAATGGGTGACTTTATGGATACATTCCTGACAGAGATGTTATCTGATGAGAAGTGCTTATTCATGTTCCCACTGACCATAAGCATCCATATTGACATTTCTTGCACAGTATTTTCACCTTCTGCCACTAACTGCACATTCTCAGAGGATCTGGATTGTCTTTTTGATTCCATATAAGTATGGCTCAGGTTTGCTTATTATTTTATTCATCTAGTTCATTTATACCTTGGCTTTCTCCCCAGTGGGGCTCCAAAGCAGCTTATATCATTCTCCTGGCCTAGATTTTATTCTCACAACAACCCTGTGAGGCAGGTTAGGCTGAGATAGCATGATTGGCCCAAGGTCATCCTGGGTCTCTCAGGTTCTGAACATGAAATTGAGCAAACTCTGGAGGACAGCAAAATACAGGAGGGCGTGATGTGGTCCATGGGGTCATGAAGGGTCAGACTTGACTGTGCAACTGAACAACAACAACAAACTCCCAACAAACTCTGACACTCTTAATCTCTACACCACACTGGTTCTCAGTTTGCCGATCTGTTCTGTTACCTGAGGCTGGCCTGACTGTCAAAGGCAATGCTTTGCTTGTACTTACTGGCAGAAAGAAGAGAGAATGAATGGAGTAGAGGCAGAGATTCCACTCTTCTTCTGCAATACATATCTTGGCTGCTTTGCAAACTGGAGATAGGGAGAAGCAGGGTACGCTTCACCCCTTCCCCAGTAAAATGCAGACATGCACACACCAAACAAGAGAGGACATCAGTGATGAGGAAGGACCAGCTTATCTCCCTATGTGACAAAAAAGTACTAATCTTTGTTCTGTGATCTCCCAACATCGTAACATTCTTGTAAGAGTACTAAACAGCTGTGCCCTTTCTTGATACACATTATAGGCACCCACACCATTTATTTATTTTTATTTAGACATTTATACCCTGCCTGTCATCTCAACAAGCAGAAAAAACTGAATAATGGTCTACCCTGAAGAATAGTCCTCACTCCAGTTCTTTTCTGTCTATACATCTCTAATATTCTCAAGACAATATTCAGGAAGTTGCTTATGCCGATGACATGGTGATTGCAGTAAGGCACAAATCAATTGAAAGGACTGAGGAAATACTGACCAGAGACCTCAAAATTTTGGCTGACTACTACTGTAAATGATGGCTTATCCCAAGTCCAGGAAAAACAGAATGATCTTGTTTCCTTCTCAATAACAACCTTGCCAACTGTGAACTGAACATCTACCTTAATGGCACCTGACTTAGATACAATCATACACTCAAGTACCTTGGCATTACCCTGGACAGGACCTTGAGTTATAAACACTGTCCTACCAATGTAGCAGTGAAAATACACATGTGAAACAACATCCTCCAAAAATTATGTGGTACAACTTGGGGTGTGACTGCTACAACACTTAGATGTTCAGCTTTGGGGTTGGTGTATAGTACTGTGGAATATGGTGCTTCAGTGAGGCTCAACAGCCCCCATGTCCACAAACTTGATGGCCAACTCAATGCAACAATGAAAACCATCAGTGGATGTATTAAACCCACTCCAACCTATTGACTACCTACGTTGTGCCACATTGCTTCACTGCATCTCCAAAGACAAGATGCTCTCCTTTGTGAATATAGAAAGATCACTGAAAACAGAGTGTTGCCTGTCCGCAAAGACATGACTGATATGGGCCTATCCAGACTAAGATCCTGACTCCCAGCAATAAAATCTGCACAAATCTTGCAATCACAAATTTTTGATGGTTGCAAACATGGATGCAATCAGTTCCACCCGATATTCATAACCCGATAAACACCAACAAGAGGCCTGCAGGATTTGACTTGCCACATAAAGTATGGAAGATGGCTAATAGCATATGAACAGGTTTGACAGTTGTGCAGACCTGTTGTTTAAATGGGGCAAAATACCAGGACCAGAATGCAATTTTGGTGCAGCCCTTCAGACTATTTTCCATCTGTCCCAGGAATGTAAATGTTGTGCTTTCCAGGGAGATGTGATGGAGCTCTTTGAACTCTCACCAGCTGCAATTAAGTGGATTGAAAATTTAGATATTAGTATTTAGGGGGATTGCCCAGTTGGTCTGCATACCCATTGTATCAACCTGGTTATGTATTTTATATTATTATATGCTTCCTGTGTGTAACTCTGCCACAAGATAAATTAACACCTTAGTGGGGACCAAAAGTAGATTACAACATCATTCTTCCCCCCTTCATTTTATTCTTACAACAACAACCCTGTGAGGTATGGTAGGTTAGTCTAACAGTGTGTGACTGGCTTTAGGTCACCTGATGATGACCAAGTGCAGATCTGAACCTGGGTCTCCCAGATCCTAGTTCAATCACTATACCATGCTATAGGAAGCACTGATATAATGTAAAAATAGGAGACTATTTTTAAGCAAAATTGAAGTGTATGTGTGAAGGTAAATTCTCTCCCCACGTGTTCCTCTGTAGCTTAAAGCGCTGTTGTTGCAGCCATTTTCTGACACAAGAAAGTCAGACATGTCTGTGATGGTTTACCATTTATGAAAACTACATTTCAAAAGAGTTTCACCTGGCTCCTAGCTTTGCTAGTTTTAGATGCCAGGTTAAATCTGCCTTTTCACCCAGGCTTTTAATCTTTAATAGATATTTTTATTTGTGCTGTTTTCAGTTCTTTTAAAATATTATCTTTTACATGATTGTGAGCCCAGAATTGTTGAGAGGGTAGTACACATATTTGTTAAATGTAGCAATGTGTTGGTATCTCTTTGTCTTGTTGTTTCAATGTGTAATATCTTTTCTCTTTCTAAAAAAATAAAATGGCCCAGTTTTTTCTGGGTTTAAAATAAAATAATAAAATAATAATAAGAAGAATAAGAATAACATAAAAAAGAAAAAAATATTTGTTAAATTAACAAACATTTCCCCCAGTGAAAACAATGGAAACAAATACAAAATGAAACGAGAATCCAAGGAAAATGAAAAAAAAAATTAAAAAACCACAGAGCAAATACAGTTGAAATAGAACACAAGTAAAATTTCTGTGTACATTGGACTGCTGTTGAGCTACTCCAAACCTATGCTGAAAATAGAGATTAAAATGCACATGCATTAAGATATCTGTGCCTGAATGGTGTTCAGTATAAAAATTACGGTGATACAAAAGAGACCAGTTGCAGTGTAGACAGAGGCACTGGGAATCCAAAAAAGGTGTAGGTTGTTTCTGGACTGTTTTGTGTTATGAAGCTGCATAGTCCCACTGTTTCAACTTAACTTCCCCATTTTGTTTTCACCTCTCCCTTGTGCAAACTGAACACATTTTAGTGTTAAGCCATTTTCTATTTCCTCATGCCAATTTTTACGGCTGGTTAAAATATTTTTGTGACAATTGCATATCAATGCCACCCAAATGGTCAAATGTGTAAGAGAAAAACATCAGAAACACCAGTAATAAAACTAGGTGATATGAAAGGCTCAAAGTGGCAGCATACAAAACCAAAAGAAATTTTGTATTTGTACATTTCTGTTTTGCATATTCATTTTATGCCCTGATACCTGTGGTATTCTAACTGAAAGCTAGAGAGCCAGCATGGTGTAGTGGTTAAGAGCAGCAGACTCTAATCTGAATATCAGGGTTTGATTCCCCACTATAGCATACAATGTGGAGCTGCTTCTTAGGAAATTATTGTAGAACTGATGTGTTTGAGTGTAAGAACAATATAATATCTCTATCTAAGAATAAGGAATGCACCAGTTTCTATAAAATATCCTGCAAAGTCTTGATTTTCAAGTTACCTCAAGATTTAATACTGAAAAAAAATGGGGGTTCACATTCCTTCATGCATTTTCCTTAGCAGCAACAGGTACTAGTCTAAAGCTAGACTAAAGAACTAAAGAACCAATGACTAGGCTAAAGAACCAATGGCTCTAGTTCTGCTAGCTTCTGAATTTGGTAAGTGTCCACTGGCAACAACATGGAACAAATCTGGGCAGTAAAAAAAACAAACTTGGATTTGAGAAGACCACTCGCCAAATTTGGTCACTAATCCACTTTGACCACCAGGTCAGATGGGGACTCTGTCTGGGCTTCAACAGTATTCACTGGCTCGATCTGCATCTAGCATTTGCTCCACTTTCTTACCAAATCCACACTGGAACAGAAATTCCCATCTACATTGCCTGCCACTTTCACTTTGATTGAGTATCGCATTGTTGTATGGCAGTGTCCAGACTGCATGCTGCTTTTGCTTTGTTTGATCTCTGGTTTTATGGTGGATGTCTGCATAGATTTATGGCCATTCAGGGGTGACTCTGCAGTCAGTACAGTGTTGGCCCAGGGTAGTTGAATGTGGTTTTGAACTGCAACTTTTTCTGTTCCAGTGTGGATTTGGTAAAACAACTGAGCAAATGCTAAATGCAGATTGGCCCACTGGCTTACGTGGATGTCAGGCCCTTTGGGTTCGCTCAGTAACTATCATCGGTCCACTGTTGACATTGTGAGTGCTTTCAGTTCAAAAGCAGGGCAATTAAGCAGAGATGAGCAGATATGGAGTTGTTCAGAGTGAGAAGCAAAACGTATTTTTTTAGTGAGAAGAGGTGAAGTCCTATTAGATCCTAGAACTGCTTGATTCTTCCAGAATTAAAAAAACAAACACAACACAGTAGAAAACAGGCTTTTAGCTTCCTGAAACACACACACACATGTAGCAAATATAACCAGTAGCAAAAAGAGTATCACTACAGCCATCCAGTTTTGCTTGAAACCTTTGTGGTTTTTATAACATATCAAAAGACCCCAGTGCCTTGTGGGTATTATTTGGCATAGAATCCTGTAAGATTAATATATTTGAGTCCCTTTGCAGCTGTTAACAGTGGCTGTAAACAGTGGCACTATTAAATGAAGGTTATAGCCACTGCATTTGAGCTTTTATTTTCTCAAATCCTCAAAAGTTAAACAAAGATACGTGGGTGAGGCTTAGGGGCTGCATCATTTAAATTGAGATCTGTCATTTTGTACAGATAGAGATGGGACTTGTGACAAGTGTTTTTTTTACATGTTGCATATGAGCAGTTGCATGGCATTGATTTGATTCTTTCCTCCACATGTTGAAACAGCGCTCAGAGCATTCATCCCATTCTCCAGTGATTGGGAAAAAGTAGGTTAGTAGAGTGGGTTGCTAGGAGACCAGTGTCAGCGTCATCTATGACCTTGCAGGGTATAAAGAAAGAAAGTGTATAGATTTATCGAGCTCAGTAGCACATTGTCTAAGTCCTCCACTCTGGCTGTTGTTTTCTGTTTCTGTCTGCAACAGCTGACATACACACATGCAAAGAGATGTACATATGCAGAAAGTTACACAGGTGTAGACACTTCAGTGCTGTACAAAATGACCTGCCAACACACTGACTGTTGCCTCTGCCTTCTGACTTGAATTGCCTTTAACTATGCTGCATTCTCTTTGCTAACAAAAGCTCTGATAAAGCAGCATCAGCAATATCTCACCTCTTAGAAGTGACTTCTTCAGACTGTCACTGTAAGGAATGCAGGAATTGCTGCTCAGGAAGATGATGAAAGATATATCAAAATAACACAGTAATTTTGCTGTCACATTCAAAATTCTTTCTCAAAGTTACATGCACAGTTTTCATACCTGAGGTGGCTTTAAGGTTAAACAATCAAATTTCAGAAGGCACTCTGGCAGTCTTGCATCTCACTCATCTGGTGATTCATCGCTTTTAGTTTTCAGACATGAAACTACCAGATCTCACAGATATTCTCACACTTAAAGACAAGTATTAAAATTTAAATATGCTAACAAAATCTTCAGATTTAGTCATCTCTTTTTTACCAGGTAGATACAGATGTGAACAGTAGTTTCTATAAATAATATGTTGGTGTGTATCTTATGTCTTGACATATATTTAAGGATGCATAATCAAAATGTAGGATCTTTTGTGAGTGTCTTTTAGGAAATAATCTTCAATAAAAGCTAAAATACATTTGTTTATGTATTTATATTAAGCACATTCTGTATATAATAAGCTCCAATTTTTGTAGAATATGCATTTCCCATAGCAAAACAGCAACACCAAACATTTAACTACAATACCACAACCCTAAGAAACCAATTCCTGTCCACGCCCCCCAGAAGGAAGCCTAATTTATATGAGACTAATTTATATGACAACAGTATAAATTTCTGCAGAATATTATCGCCATGATAGGCAACTCCACCATGGCTCAAAGCTCAGCTCAGTTAATGCCCTCATTCCTTACCATTGTGATGAACTGCACAACTCCTGTGCCAGAGGGTACTGAGCCTCACCCACTTTCACCATGCCATACAGCTGCTAGTGTTTAGCTGATGCTGCCTGGCAGCAAGGGAGCCCCCTGGACAAACATCTCTGGCTGTAAAAGATAGGGATCTGCACTTGAAAAAAAAAAAAAGAAGAAGGTATTATTCAGAACAGACAGTGTGCCTCTCTTGGTCTGCAAATGCCACAGCCACCAAGACATGCTTCTGGAGGCTGCTCTTGATCTGTGTGTCACACATGGTCTTGCTTGGCAAGAGGTGCCAGACAGGACTCGATGCAGCCTGTGCACCACCACGTGCACTGCTGGAACAATGTCTGCATATCCTGCGCTTGGATCCAGAAAGGCAACCATTTTCCCCTGAGGCATTTTGATCATGACAAGACTCAGGCTTGCCTGGAAAAGCTGTACCAGTATTTCTAAGATTCCTGAATACTGCTCCTGACACCCAAATATATCCCCAAAATACTGACAAGATATTGGGGGGGGGGTATATATTCGGGCTGGAAATATCCAAATGCACATCCCTAGTAACAGCCAATAAGTGTCTGGAGTGGGTGAATGCTTAAATGCCTCTGGGTGCTTGCCAAATCTTTCTGCACAGGTAATAAAGTGAACCATTCCTGCCAACCTAGTTAGGGTTTCAGCAGTCAGATATGTTTATTTAAGTACTAAAATATTCCTCAAGTGTAGAGAAGAGTTTCAACACAGCCTAATTCTTGCCCCCTTCCCCCAAGAAGGACTAGCTAACCCGTTGGCAGGGTGATGGCGAAACTCCAAGCAAAAGCCTGGGAAGTGGTCCAATGCACCTTATCCATCGGCCAGAGCATACAAGGTTATTCACAGCAAGTTACATACCTTGCCCTTCCTTCCTTTCAAGGAGGCCATCTCTTTCTCAGACAGAGAGCATCATTATTTAGATGCAGGGCTCTTTTTGTAGCAGGAACTCGTTTGCATATTAGGCGACACACCCCTAATGTAGCCAATCCTCCAAGAGCTTACAGTAGCCCCTATAAGAAGAGCTCTTGGAGGACTGGCTACATTAGCGGTGTGTTGTCTAATATGTAAAGGAGTTCCTGCTACAAAAAGACCCCTGGATGCTGTATTCATTTAAAATGCTTAGAATGAGCTGTGTCAGCCAATGTGTCAATGACAAGCTCTCCTGTTATGCCAGTGTAGCTCTCCTCCACAGACAGCTATACAGTGTGTACCAAACACACAATATATGTTGAAAAAACAATCAGGTTTTCCATTTGACGTAATGGCTGAAGGCATATTTCAATAGACTCAGATGTTTGTGCATCTCGTTACAAGCTGCCTGTCAATAATAGAAAAAATAATCATGCTATGTTAGGAAAAGAGTTAATCTTGGCAATACATTTCAACCTTATCAACCGAAGAGGCTTACATGATCAGGAAAAGGCCTATTAATGTACCTGTGACACAGTCCTGAAAGCTGTTATTTGTGGATCGTCTCAAACAAATTAATAGGTCTAATCTGGGACTGAAATACTAACCAGACTATATTGTTTTTACAAAAGTAAACTAGGCTTTTTTAAAAAAAAATCAGGAAGACTCTTGTTCAAAAGTAGGCACCATGTTGTGGTAACAGCTAAAGTTGCACTGGACACCTCTGGGCTGAAAGCCCTGTTCAGCTGTGGTGACCTTGGACAAGCTTGTTGTAAGAACAAAATGGGCTAGCACCATATACTCTGCCCTTCATTCCCCAGAGGAAGAAGGAATACCAGAGGGACTACTAATAACAAGGATCATGATTCCAAGGAAAATAAACAAATTGAGATAGTGGCAGAAGTCCTTCCAGTAACAGATTTTCAAACTGAGAAGCAAATTGAGAAGCATGTAGAAAGATCAGGCAGGACTTTTTAACAGGCCAGAACTGGGCTGGGAACTTCCAGTTGCTGAAACAATGCTATGAGTTTCAGATACATATTTCCCCCCAGAAATTATTGAATGATTACTAGCAACATGATCTTTTAAATTAAGAACAGGGAAAAAAGACAAGTATACCAAAAAGATCACTCAATCAGTGCCATCTACATATTATAATATGCACAACAAGCAGTACTAAGAAATAGAATCCCTATTACAGCCTGGTAATCTCTGTGCAATGGTGTCAGTCCAAATCAGTGGTAAACATAGTTTAACTTGACAGCAATGCTAATTGTACTCTAATCAATTAGACTTATTCATAAATGACATTTAATGTCATAGAAGCTCACATTTATGGCTTGAATAATATAAAGGAATCATGGAACATGTGAAAATCTAGTTGCCAAAGACATAAGATATGATATGCAAATATAGAGGTGATTATAATCAGATCCCTAAAATCTTTATGGAACTATTCAAAATCAACTTAGTTTACACATTCATTATTCATGATTATTGTTAAGTATGGAACTCAACAACGTTTTGATTTCAGCAAGTGATTTCAGCTTTATTCGTAACAGCAAACACCAACTCAGAACACACCAACAAACAAGTGGAGCACAGCTCCCTTTTTAAACTCTCCCGGGCTGTCAAAGCCACACCCATAACATGTTAAAGACCAATCATAACACAGGGATAAAGGCCAATCAGGACCGTTCCCTCTTTGCTACATTTTCACACAGTGATTGGATAGTTACAGAGGTTTCGCAGAAACCAACCAATGGTAATGCGACAGATGAAGAGCCACATTTAGAATCAAGCTTAACATGGGAATGTATAGCATAGATTCACATTTCAATACACAACAATTCCTCCCCCCACTGTTACCCTTCCAAAGATAGTCATTCAGATAGGAGGGGGCACAACGATTTCAGCTTGACCAGTGCAGCGGTCCCCGCTCCATTGTTGGTGGAGTGGCACAAACTTCAGGGACCCTGGTCACTTCTCTCGCAAAAGGGGGAACAACGACAGAGGTTTCAGGCTCTGGAGTTGGGGTCTGCCCAGACTCCAATTCCCATTCCGCAGCACTCACCTCCTCGGTGGGAGGCCCCTCCTGTTCGGGGACCAGCTCAGATTCAGGCAACGACTCGGTGCTTGATTCTGCCCAGCGCTCTCTGAGTTGGTCTACATGGCAGTGTATTTCCTGTCCGCTGGGAAGCCGAACCACATACAGCCTGAACCCTACAACCTTGGTGACTATGGCCAGCAGCCACCGATGACCTTCCGCATAGTTGTGGGCAAACACATTGTCCCCTACAACAAAAACTCTCCCCTGCGCCGGGGTCTCTGACCGCTGCTTCGATTGGTCGAGGTCAGGATGCAAACAGTCGAGCAGCAAAGCCAACTTATGGCCCATAAGAAGTTCAGCTCCCCATCATAGAGCAGGCCATGATGTGCTGGCAAAGAAGAAAAGAGGCAATCTTCTGGCCCCAGTCCACACATGTCAGGTGCCCAAATGACTCCGTCGTCCGAACCATCCATTTGGCCTGGCCGTTGGTGGCCAGATGGAATGGTGCAGAAGTCACCTGGCGGATCAAATTGTCTTTGAGGAAACCCTCAAACTCGGCTGACACAAACTGTGGCCCGTTGTCAGAGACCACACAGTCTGGCAGCCCGTGTGTCGCAAACAGTTTGCGTAGGGCATTGATCATTGCCCCAGACCCAGGTGAACGTAAATTAACAACTTCCAACCATTTGTAAAATGAGTCAACACAAATCAAAAACATTTGTCCCTGGTAGGGACCCGCAAGATCAACATGGAGGTGGGACCATGGCCTCCGAGACTTCTCCCATGGTTGGATGGGAGCCTGTGGTGGTTCCGGGCATGACTGTTGGCAGGACATGCAGTTTCTCACCCATACCTTAATGTCTGCATCGAGGTTGGACCACCACATGTACCCTCTGGCAAGGGCCTTCACATGTACCATTCCTGGATGGCCAGCGTGCAAGGCCTCCAGGACTCTCTCTCGCAGCCTAGAGGGAATCACCACCCGACTCCCCCATAGCAGACAACCTTTTGTCACAGACAACTCATTTTGGTAGGAAATGAAGGGTTTGAAATCCACCTCCACTTTTCCCATCGGCCACCCCCTCCACGCCCAATTGAGAACCCGGGCAAGTACAATGTCTTTTGCTGTCGCAGCAGCAATGTCCATGGAGGTAACGGGAGCCTCGGGAAGCTCATCCAGGGCCAGAATGTCCAAGGCCTCAGAGCTGTCTGAGTCTGTGGCCGATGCAGGGCAGCAGCTGAGGGCGTCCGCATGCCCGATGGCCTTTCCAGGCAGGTGTTCGAGTTCAAAATCATAGGCTGACAGGAAGACTGCCCACCTCAGCATCCTTGGGGAGTGGATATTTGGAGTCTGGTGGTCCGGAGAAAATATGCCCAGCAACGGCTTGTGGTCTGTCACAAGGAGGAACCGTTGCACATATACAAAGTCGTGGAATTTATTAACTCCGGCAATTAGGGCAAGGCCCTCACTGTCAATTTGGGCATAGTTTTTCTCCACTGCGGTGAGGGGCCATGAGTAAAAGGCGATGGGCGCCTCGGTGCCGTCCGGCATAAGATAACTCAACAGCGCCCACCCCTTAGGGGGACGCGTCAGTGGCCAACACAAGGAGTTTGTCCTGATCAAAGTGCGTGAGCACTGCGTTAGAAGAAAGGAGGTCGTTGACTGCTGCAAATGCTTGCTTCTGCCACTTGCCCCACTCCCACTTAGCATTTTTGTGGAGCAGCACGTGCAGAGGCTCTGTCACTGAAGCCTTGTGTGGCAGGAATGAGTGATAAAAATTCACTATGCCCAAGAACGACTGGAGGTCCTTCTTGGACTTGGGCGGGGGTGCGCTTTTGATGGCGGCGACCTTGTCTGGTGTAGGGTGGACCCCATCCGCATCGATGAGGAACCCCAAGAACTCAACCTTATCCACACCGACAATACATTTGGACCTCTTTACCCTCAGCCCAGCACCTTTAAAACAGTTCAACACTGCTCTCAGTCGAGCCATCAGTTCACATTCGTCAGTGCCAGCTATCAAGACATCATCGAAGTAGGGCACAACACTGGGTAGCCCATGCAGGAGCCCCTCCATTAGCCCTTGGAAAATGCCCGGGGCAACACTGACCCCAAATTGTAAGCGTTTCACCCTAAAAGCCCCTTTGTGGGTCACAATCATTTGGGCTTCAGCAGTTGTGTCGTCCACAGGCAACTGCTGATAGGCTTGAGCTATGTCAAGCTTGGCGAACATTTTTCCTCCTCCCAGTGAAGCCAGCACGTGAGTGATCACAGGCACCAGGTAGGAGTGTTGCGGCAGGGCTTTGTTAACAGTACATTTATAGTCGGCGCAGATACAAATCGAGCCATCAGCCTTGACAGGCATCACAATGAGGGTCTCCCATTTACCATAGGGCACCATTTTGAGGATTCCATGCTTAACCAGTTTGTCTAATTCAGACTCAATTTTTGCTATGTATGGTTTACACCCATAATAGCAATACCCAATGGCCCAAACCAGTCGAGCCCCAATAGGCTGACCCTCTCACCCTCTGCAACCAGGAGAGACAGCTCCACCTTCCTCTCTTTGAACTTGACTTGGAAGGTCGCCTTTCCCACCAATGGAATGTGTCATCCTTGGAAGTTGGTCAGGCAGGTCGACACTGGTGACAGGTGGCAGCAGCTTGATCTCGGGAACAAGCGCTGCCACGTCTGTGTGGAGATGACGGTGACGGACGATTTGGAGTCCACCTCCATCGTGCAGGGCACACCATCTAGCCGAAGCGTGATGTGGATCTTGTGGCTGGGCTTGTCCCCGGTTGCCAGGACCATCAATGGGCAGCAGCTGTCTGATAACACTCGGACGTCTTGTTGCCATCTCGGTCACGAACCCTGAGGTCTGCATGTTGCGAAGACGATGGCAATTTCTTGGTTGCCCGACAGGATCGGCAAATTAGGTCTTTCACCCAACAGAGGTCTCTTTCATGCTTACCGCCACAGCTGGCACAGGGACGCGTCACTGTAGTTCTCAGCTTGGTCCACGATGGGCGTGTCTCCTGAGTTCTACACACGCCGTCGGCATCACTGTTGGACTCACTGGCAGACTGCTGATGCACTGCAGGCTCCTTGCTGACCAGGGGCTGCCACTGCCAAACCTCACAAGTCGACCTGTCGGCTGCTTCTGTGGCGACAGTCTCAGGATAGGCTACCACATACGTGAGCTTGGTGCGGGCAAAAAAACGCTGCTGAAGGCATTCGTCCCATAGGCCACACACCAGGCGGTTGAGAAGAGCCTCCTCCCAGTTGGAGAAACCGCACAGTCTGGCTGCTTTCCGCAAGGGGGTGACGAACTCTGCTATCGATTCCGACGGCCCCTGGCACCTCTTGTAGAAAGCGTGCCTGCTTGCAATTTTCAATAGTTGCGGTGAAAAATGGGGCTTGAGCTTGGCTGTGATGTCAGCCCACATAGCTGCGCTTAGCTCGGTGGGAGCGACCAGGGAACGGGCAACGTCGAAAACGGCCTTGCCGCAGGAACTCAGGAGTGTCGCCTTCTTCCTCACCTTGTCAGTAATTTGGTTCGCCTGGAGGTGAAACTCAAACCGTGCCTGGTAAGAGTCCCAGTCCTCCATCGCCGGGTCGAATGCCTCGAACGCCAGATTGACGGCCATTTTGACTGGCGGTGCTGCCACTACTGCTTGTGGAGTTTCAGTCGGTTCGTCTGGGTGAGTGTTCTTGTCTGCTGTTACTACGTCAGTTCAGCGAGGCTGCCTACCCGCACTAGCATCCCATCCTCATCGCCAATTGTTAAGTATGGAACTCAACAACATTTTGATTTCAGCAAGTGAATTCAGCTTTATTCGTAACAGCAAACACCAACTCAGAACACATCAACAAACAAGTGGAGCACAGCTCCCTTTTTAAACTCTCCTGGGCTGCCAAAGCCACACCCATAACATGATAAAGACCAATCATAACACAGGGATAAAGGCCAATCAGGACCGTTCCCTCTTTGCTACATTTTCACACAGTGATTGGATAGTTACAGAGGTTTCGCAGAAACCAACCAATGGTAATGCGACAGATGAAGAGCCACATTTAGAATCAAGCTTAACATGGGAATGTATAGCATAGATTCACATTTCAATACACAACAATTATGTTATTAATTATGAATTGAACCCTTTATGAATTGAACCCTATCCATCCAAGATTTATTGGTACTCTAAATTACTGGATGCTGGAATGAACTGGAGGTGGGTGGGATACATCTTTATAAGATTATGCATGGGTAGAGCAGGTTGAGAAAGAAGTACTTTTCTCCCTTTCTCACAATTCAAGAACTCGTGGGCACTCCATGAAATTGCTGAGCAGTCAGGTTAGAACAGATAAAAGGAAGTACTTCT
This sequence comes from Gekko gecko, assembly GCA_029375565.1. Classification (NCBI taxonomy): domain Eukaryota; kingdom Metazoa; phylum Chordata; class Lepidosauria; order Squamata; family Gekkonidae; genus Gekko; species Gekko gecko. The sequence goes on from JAPDNY010000007.1 coordinate 117,287,644, forward strand.
TCACCCAAAGAGTGATTAACATGGAATTCACTGCCACAGGAGGTGGTGGCAGCTACAAGCATGGGCAGTTTCAAGAGGGAATTAGATAAACATATGGAGCAGAAGTCCATCAGTGGCTATTAGCCACAAGGTATAGATAGGAACTCTCAGTGTGGGGCAGGTGATGCACTCTATTCTTGGTGCTGGTGGGGGCAGCAGTGGGAGGGCTTCTAGTGTCCTGGCCCCACTGCTGGACCTTCTGATGGCTCCTGGTATTTTTGGCCACTGTGACAGAGTGTTGGACTAGATGGGCCATTGGCCTGATTCAGTATTGGCTTCTCTTGTGTTCTTATGTTCTTATCTGAGCTGTACTTCTGTTTGTACTGTGTTTGCAGTGATTTAAAGCCTGGGCATGGCCAGAGGCTTAAACCCATGGCATAAACCAAAGTGTTAAGGACCAAAGGGAACTTGATCCTTGGTTCTCAACTTGTTGCTTTCAGGCTGACACCCTAAATGTGCTGGATTGGTGGATTGAGAACTGTGCTGTGCTGTTTGGTATATTTCCCCCCATTTGTTTATTTAAAGAGTCATTTTTAAAATATAATTTTGTATTTTATAAGCCATGTTGCATTCCCAGTGGGGAGAAAAGTAGATAAAATGAAAAGATCACCTGTTACTTCAGAGAACTTCTGCTGGCCAGAATAGGCAGAGGGCACCTGGTCAAACCACAGCAGTTCCATCAAGTATTTCAAATCCCTGAATAGACATGATCCAATGGGTAAGAAACAGAAGCAGGGTTGAGTGCTAAGGGGTTAAGCTGTTTTCTTCAAAGTATCGCTTTTGCTCCTCCAAATGCATCTTCAGTTCTCTGGCTTTCTATAGTGGGCAGGAATTAAACTGAATTTGTTCCCTGCAGTTTAAGCTTAAGAGAATTCAAGTTGAAATGAAGCACCATTCCTTCAGCTGTACTGGTGGTAAAGTTTCCTCATGATTATGTTCTCCCTTTCAAGAAAATCAAAGTCACAACAAGATTACTCCAATGGAACCTGATGTAGATGATTCCATGCTGGAAACTGGGCCACTGTGTTTAATGTGAATAAATTTAAATTTCTTTGATATCTCTTTGTGGCACAGTACTAAAGCCCCCTGGGTACAACCCATTCCATCTTAGTTACACTAGCTTTGTTAAGTAAGCAAATAATCAGTTACTCGGGTTGTGTTTGTGCTATGCATTAGCACCTTTTCTTAAAAAGAAGAAACAATGCCTTGTGCCAAGGACTGTTTTACATTAGACAAGCAGCTATAGTGGAACAAATGTTTAAAAGGTGCTATAGAAATGTATTGGGATTGTAGGAATAAATATGTTTGGCTTTGCTTTAAATTGTCTTGTTTGCAGGAGAATGAAAGGGGGCAAGCTTCCTGTACCCTGATATTCCTGAGCTATAACTATGTATTCATATCCATGCCACTGTAACCTCAAGTCTAGATTATTGTAATGCATTATATGTGGGGCTACCCTTGAAAAGTGTTTGGAAACTCTATCTGGCACAGAATACTGTTGCCCAGGGGTCTTTTGGGGCTGGAGCGCACCAGAGCACTGCTCTGGCAGCCCAGGCGCTGGCACAAATAGCAGTGGCAACAAGCTCCACCCCCAGCTCCCTGCACCAAAGCGCTGTGGCCCAAAGAGGCCCGTCACCAGCCTCCCGGGCCCACACCAGAAGAAGAAGAAGAGAAGAAGAGTTTGGATTTATACCCCGCCCTTCACTGCCCAAAGGCGTCTCAGAGCGGCTTACAAACTCCTTCCCCTTCCCCTCCCCACAACAGACACCCTGTGAGGTAGGTGGGGCTGAGAGAACTCCAACACAAACTGTCCTTGAGAGAACGGCTGTGCCAGAGCTTGTGACTGACCCAAGGTCACATCAGCAGGGGCAAGTGGAGGAGTGGGGAATCAAACCCGGTTCTCCTAGATAAGAGTCCGCGCACTTAACCACTACAACAAACTGGCCCTGGGGTGGCCTGAAGAGGTCCATCACTGCCCCCCCCCAGGGCCCACGCTGGAGCGCTGCAGCCCCAGGGAGGCCTGAAGAGGCCTGTCTCTGGCTGCCTGGGGCCTGCGCTGGAGTGCTGCGGCCTGGGGGCAGCCTGAAGAGGCCCATCGCTGGCCTCTCGGGGCCCGCGCTGGAGGGCTGCGGCCCTGGGGGAAGGCATCGATGGTGGTAAGTGAGAGATCTGGGGGGTAGGGGCTTGATGGGGGGTGAGAGAGCCTTCCTCCCTCTCCTCATCTCTTTGCACTCTTTCTGTCCCTCCTTTCCTTCTCTGCTTTCCTTTTCTTTCTTTCTTTCCCTTTTCCTCCTTCTTTCCTTCTCTCTCCCTCTCTTTCCTTCTCTCTCTCTCTCTCTCTCCCTCTCTCCCTCTCTTTCTATCTATCTATCTATCTATCTATCTATCTATCTATCTATCTATCTATCTATCATCATCTATCTTTCTCTCCTTCTCTCCTTCTCTCCTTTGTCTCTTTCCCTCCTTTTGTTCTTTCCTTTTCCTCTTTTCCTCTTTTCCTCTTTTCCTCCTTCTTCCTTTCTCTCTCTTTCTTTCCCTCCTTCTTCCCTTCTCTCTTTCCCTTCTTTCATTCTCTCCTTTTCCCCTTTCCCTTCTTTCCTTCTCTCTTTCTTTCCCTCTTTCCTTCTCTCTTTTTACCCCCTCTTTCCTTCCTTCTTTCCTTCTCTCTACACTCTCTCTCTTTCCTTCCCTCTTTCCTCCTGTGGCCCAACTCTTCACCCCCCCCTCGCTGGCTGGGGAAGGGAAGGCAAGGCTTTTGAAGATGCCTTCCCCCCCTTGTTTCCCCTTCTGACATCACTTCTGGTGATGTCAGGGGGTGTGGCATAGGCTAATGAGCTATTATGCTAATAGCCTAATATTATGCCAATGAGCCTAATAATAAATAGCCTAATATTATGCTAATGAGCTTTTATGCTAATAGCCTAGTAGCTCATTAGCATACATTATGCTAATGAGCTCCGGCAGCTCTTTTTCTATGAAATGACCCCTGCTGCTGCCAGATGGCTGACCAGTTTACACTGGTAGGATCATATAACACCTGTGCTTTGGTAGCTTCATTAGTTACCAGTTTGTTTTTCAGGCACAATTCAAGGTGCTGGTTGTTACCTTTCATGGACTGGGACCTGCATATCTAATGGACTGCCTTTCCTCTTATGATCCGGGGGTTCCCAGGGGAGATTCTGGAAATGTAGGAGGTGGACAAGTCCATTCAGGGCTTTCCTGGTCTGCTGGTTTCCAGGTAATTTGAACAGAAGCCTGCTCTTGGAGAGAAGAAATGGGCCCTTCCCTGGGAGCTTCTGGAGTACACACAGCCTTGGTCATGGTGGAAACCATGGGAAGCTCCTCTTCAGAGGAGACTTCTAAGGAGACTTTTCCGTGAGCAGGTGGGTCTAGGGCAAACCTTGACACAACCTCAGAATTGTTTGCCACAGTCACCATTTTTTAAAAAGAAAGCTTGAAATTAATTCTAGTACACCATTACACCTCTAAGAATTGGCATAATTTCTGTTTCTACTATTAGGCAATATTCCTGTGATGTCTCATGCAATGTGGTCTTGATGGCACAGGAAGTTTCTAATCTTCCTGACATTTGAGGCGAACACAAAACTCAGCAGCAATTCTAAAGCAACCATTGGACTATTGTTGTTGTTCAGTTGTACAGCTGAGTCCAACTCTTCGTGACCCCATGGACCACATCACTCCAGGCCCTCCTGTCTTCTGTTATCCTCCAGAGTTTGCTTAATTTCATGTTTGCTGCATCAATAACACTGTCCATCTCATCCTATGCCATCCCCTTCTTTTACCTTCAATCTTTCCCAGCACCAGGATCTTCTCCAGTGAGTTTTCCCTTCTCTTTTGGTGGCCAAAGTATTTGAGCTTCAGCTTCAGTATCTGGCCTTCCATGGAATAGTTAGGGTTGATTTCTTTTAGGATTGACTGATTTGATCTCTTTACAATCCAAGGGACTCTCAAGAGTCTTCTCCATAATTCAAAAGCATCTGTTCTTCAGTGCTCAGCCTTCCTTATGGTCCAACTCTCACAGCCATACACTACTACTGGGGATACCATTGCTTTGACCATATGGACTTTTGGCAGGGTGATGTCTCTACTTTTTATTATGCTGTCTAGTTTTGCCATTGCTTTCCTCCCAAGGAACAGGCATCTTTTTTCACCACTGCAGCAAATTTTGAGCCCACAAACTTACAAAATGGCCGCCTCAGCCCAAGTAGTCCAGCCAAACTACAAAATGGCCACCACAGGGCCCACAAAATGGCTGCTGCTGACTCACCCCAAAATGGCTGCCCAGGTGACTGGGCAGGTGCCCAAGCCTAAAATGGCCACCCAATCACCCCACAGCCATGCCAAGGCAAGCAAAGAAAAACAGAAGAGGGCACAGGCCTAGTCCCCTGAGACCCTAGTGGGGACCCATATGTGACTTTTGCTGCATCAGGGCTGTCTCCTCCTTTCAGGGAGGCAAAGGTGGCTTTCCGCCAGCATGGCCACAAGGGCCAGCAGCCGGGCAGCTGAATTATAGCATAAACTTGTTTTACTAGTGATTTCCAAAAATTTCTTATAATTTTACAATCCCACCAGCAATGTCTATAGGAGCCCAGATCTTGACAGTCTCTCCAACAATTTGGTGAGGTGTCTTTTTGGATGTGGCTCAGTTTTTGGGGGTTAAATACCATCTAGTAATCACTTTAAAGAATTGACTGCGAATGGATATACTTTTTGCCCGAAAGATAGAGTAGGTCCATATTTTTTTCCATTGATCTAAAGAAAGTGGTTGAGAGCAGTCTTTATTCCAACAAATGGTATAGGAAGGTAAGGAGCCATCAGCTATTGATAGTAGCATTTTATTTAGTAATGATATATATTTTGTATAGCTTGCATGGGGATTTCTAATCAATTGCTCAAATGCAATGAGACTAGTTTTCTATCTCACACACAATGTTGTTAGTAATGCTTTCTAAAGCCCATTTGACTTTGCACTCTGACTCGAGGTCAGTGATCACACCATTGTGGTTGTCAAGGACATTGAGGTCCTTCTTGTATAGTTCTTCTGTGTATTCTTGCCATCTCTTCCTAAACTCTTCTGCTTCTGTTAGGTCCCTACCATTTTTGTCCTTTATCATGGTCAGCTTTACGCAGAATGTTCCCTTGATTTCTCCAGTTTTCTTGAAGAGATCTCTAGTCCTTCTCATTCTTTTGTTTTCCTGTATTACTTCACATTGTTCATTCAAGAAGGCCTCCTTATCTCTCCCTGCTGTTCTCTGGAAATCTGCATTCCATTGGGTAAATCTTTCCTTTTCACCTTTGCCTTTCACTTTCCTTCTTTCTTCTGTTATTTGTAAAGCCTCATCAGACAGCCACTTTGCTTTCTTGCATTTCTTTTTCTTTGGGATGGTGCTGATTGCTGCCTCCTGTACAATGTCATGAACCTCCATCCATAGTTCTTCAGGCACTCTATCCAATCTAGTCCCTTAAATCTATTCTTCACTTCCTCTGTATATTCATAAAGGATGTGATCTAGGTCACACCTGAATGGCTTAGTGGTTTTCCCAGCTTTCTTCAGTTTAAGCCTGAATTTTACAATGAGTAGCACATGCTCTGAGCCACTGTCAGCTCCAGGTCTTGTTTTTACTGACTGGATACAGCTTCTCCATCTTTGACTGCAATCTGATTTCAGTGTTGCCCATCTGGTGATATCCATGTGTAGAGTCACCTCTTAGGTTGTTGGAAGAGGGTGTTCACTATGACCAGCATGTTCTCTTGACAAAACTCTGTTAGCCTTTGCCCGGCTTCATTTTGTTCTCCAAGGCCAAACTTGTCCGTTATTCCGGTTACCTTTTGACTTCCTACTTTAGCATTCCAGCCCCCTATGATAAGGACATTTTTTTGGTGTTCTAGGAGGTGTTGTAGGTCTTCATAGAACTGGTCCACTTCAGCCTCTTCTGCATCAGTGCTTGGGGCATATACTTGGATTACTGTAATATTGAATAGTTTGCCTTGAATTCGAACCGAAATCATTCTGTTGTTTTTGAGATTGTATCTCATTACTGCCTTTCTCAACTATATTGACTATAAAGGCCACATCATTTTTTCTACAGGATTCTTGGCCACAGTTGTAGATATAATGGTCTTCTGAGTTAAATTCACCCATTCCCATCCACTTTAGTTCCCTGATTCCCAAGATGTCAATGTTCAGCCTTGCCATCTCATTTTTTACCCCCTCACCACATCAAGGCAGTGATCCATGAGAGAGCCACTGGACTATGGAGTCCTTTAAATTGTCATGAAGTTAAACAGCTCAATCTGAGAAAAAAATAACAGAGGTATACTTCCGCTGACATCAGTGAACAGAGAAGAAAGCAGATTGATGACCATGTAAGAAATGGCCCTGTGCAGATGGGAAGATAAAGGGGATTACAATATCAGTGGTACAATATCCACAGGTATGTGAATCCTGTACTGTAATTCCAAATGCAGCAAATACTGGAAGAACAACAACCTGTTGCAGAAAATGACTCTTGTATAGAACTAATGCTATTCTATATCAAGGCATTCCATATTGTATACAGAACTCTGGTTTCTACATATCAAGCTTTTCTGCCTAACAGTTGCATCTGTTTGATTATCCTAACAATCTTTTAAATTGTTAAGCAGAATGATATAACACAGTGATGGCGAACCTTTTAGAGACCGAGTGCCCAAACTGCAACTCAAAACCCACTTAAATATTGCAAAGTGCCAACATGGCAATTTAACCTGAATACTGGAGCTGTGGTGGCTCAAGTGGTTAAGACGCTGAACTGCAGGCTGTGGAAGGTCAGTAGTTCAGCAGTTCGAGACCCGAGAGTGCCGCATGATGGGGTGAGCTCCCATCTCTAGTTCCAGCTCCTGCCAACCTAGCAGTTCGAAAGCAAGAAATTGCAAGTAGATAAATAGGTACCACTTTGGTGGGAAGGTAACAGCGTTCCGTGCACCTTGGTGTTTAGTCATGCCGGCCACATGACCACGGAAACGTCTTCGGACAGCGTTGGCTCTTCGGCTTTGAAACGGAGATGAGCACCGCAACCCTAGAGTCGGATTCGACTGGCTTTCGAGCAAGGGAACCTTTACCTTTACCTTACTGAGGTTTTAGTTTAGAAAAAACAACTCATACATTAACATCTTTTGTCTTAAAAGAAAAACACCATAACAGAGCTTTCAATGATACAAACAACTTTTTATTGAAAGGTACAGGTTTGCATTTGGCATGCTTTTGAACAATTAATGCCATTTTTGCTGTTGTATGCATGCTGATAATTTGTCTATCCTTGGCTCATACTTTGTAAGTTTGAGAGCAACACATGCAGCACTCAGGTCATCTGTCAGTCTGTTTCTGGTGTCAGACTTGATATAATTCAAAGCTGAAAACAGCTGCTCACAAGCATAAGGTGATCCAAACAAAGTAAGGAAAGCAATCCCAAGTGCTTTCATTGACTTAAAATTATTTGGCAGAGAATTCCACACTTTAAGGATTTCATTTTCGGAACTAACTGTGCTGTCCTTTGTCATCCCTTCTATTTTCTCAAGTATTTCACGCAGGTCATAGAATTTATTTTTCCAGATAGAGTTTTCTTGAAATTCCAATAGCTCCATTTCCAGATTTCCTAAATCTAACCAGTGTAAGCAGGAAAGATCAAGTTCTTCAAATTTGGCTTTATCTGGAGAAGTAAGAAAACACAGGGTTGTCTCCATCTTACGGAACTGTAAAAATCTGTTACTGAAATTCACCTTTGTAGCTGCTACAATGCTAGAAAATTCCTTGTAGATTTCCTGATGGCTTGTAGGATTGTCTGCAAATGTTGTAGAGTTTTCTAAATGCATTTTTAGATTTTGAAAATATTTCAGCTGCCCACTTTCAAGATCACTTTCAAAAACCTGCAGTTTTCTTTCAAATGTTTTGATATCACAAAACATCCTTTCTGCTGTTTTCCCTACACCTTGTAGTTGTTTGTTCAGTACATTGAAGTGTACTGTAAAAGCTGTGAAAAACATGAGGTTGGTAAGCCAGGCCATAACAGTGAGCTGTGGATATTCCTGCCCTTTTTTATTCATAAACAGCCTAATTCATCTAAGCAGGCTACAAATCTCTCCAGGACTCGTCCTCTGCTCAGCCACCGGACATTATTGTACATAAGTAAACAATTGTACTGTGCCTGAACCTCCTCAAGAAGTACTTTAAACTGTCGACAATTCAGAGCACGAGCCATGATGTAATTCACTATTTTTGTGACATTTGTGAGGACATCATCAAATTTTTTGCTGCTTTCCCTGGCACAAAGAGCTTCTTGATGTATAATACAATGAAACTGAATGACTTGATGTTTTGTTTCTTTAACAAAGATCTGTATGAAACCAGATGTTGCCCCCACCATAGAAGGTGCCCCATCACTAGTAATTGAAACCACTTTTTCTGGTTTTATGTCTTGAGACAAAAAAGCCTCCATCACGGCATTGTAGATATCTATCCCTTGTGTTCTTTCAGGCAAAGACACCAGTTTCACCAGCTCTTCTCTCATGATGTCACCAACAGCATAACGCAAAATTACTGCTAGCCTTGCATGATTATTTATATCTGTGCTTTCATCCAAGCACATGGAGTAACAGGCTGCCTTTTGTAAGTCAGAGGTGAGCTGCTGACTAACATCACTTGCCATGCGCTGGACTCGATCTTTAACAGTATTTCTGCTAAGTGGCATCTCAGAGATGTGTTGAATAATTTTATCTTTGTTTGGGAAATCATGAAAAAGGGAATTACTCCCAGACAACATGGCTGTTTTGATAATATCCCCATCAGAGAGGGGCTTACCATGCTTTGCTATGGACAGTGAAATTTGAAAACTGGCAGCGGTCAGATGATTTGTTCTAGAAAGATAGTTGCTAAAACTAAGATGCTGGGAATGATATTGCCTCAGTTTCCCTTCAAGAAACTCTTTTCTTTCAGTTTCACCAAGTTTGGCAACACTTTTGTGGTTGGTGTCAAAGTGCCGTCTGACACTTGATGTGCGACACACAACACTTTCATTACACACAATACATAATGCTTTCCCACTGCGTTCAATCACTCCAAATGACTCTGTCCAGGCCTCTTGGAATGATCTTCCACTATCTGTTTTTGCTTTTTTTGCAGTACTCATTTTTGAGTGTTCAAGACTTGGAGTCTACAAAAACACAAAATAATAAAAAAGCACCCAATACAAATCTATCCCTATACCAAAAATAGCTAACACTCTTAGTTAACACTAAAAAAATACCTGCCCCCCCAAGGCATCACAAGGAATATTCCTTATCTTCCAATCCCAAAAGAGGGCATTTTCATCTGTGTTTTAAGAGCTCAAAAGAGGCGAGCCACCTCCACACCATGCAGAGAGACACATTTACAGAGAAAGCCCTGGCCATAAGAACATAAGATCAGGCCAGTGGCCCATTCAGTCCAACACTCTGTGCCACACAGTGGCCAAAGCCCAGGGGCCACCAGGAGGTCCACCAGCGGAGCTGGAACTCCAGAGGCCCTCCCACTGTTGCCCCCCCCAAGCACCAAGAATACAGAGCCATCACTGCCCCAAACATAAGATGTGAACCACTACACCAAACTGGCTCTCAATTATACTAATCAAAGTCCCCTCTGGCCTTTTATTATATCCATTTTCAGCATTCGCACAAGAACAAAAATATTTGGTGGGGGGAGAAAGGGATAAGTTGCCTCACTAGCAAATGTAGTTACTGATCACCAGTACACAGGTTTATTAAGTACACTGATTCTAAAGTGTAAAGTTCTAATAGGGATGGCCATTTGAAAATATTGTTATAAGCCAAATACAATTATAAGCCAAGAAGAAGAGGAGGTCTCAATCTTTCTCTCACACACACAGAACCAACCCAACGTTTTAAGACAGCCTGGAGATCTCTCTCTCTCTCTCCCTCACAACCCCCCTGCCCCCGCGTTTTAAGACAGCCTGGATCTCGATCTTTCTCACACACACACAGAACCAACCCAGCATTTTAAGACAGCCTCCAGTCCCAAGAGCAGCCTTACCTCGGTCACAGTGCTCAATCTGTGCATACCAGGGCTTTGCTTTCCCTGTACCTCTTACATTTCACAACTTTCTAACCTCACTGCTTATCGTTTTTCTATACTCAGGAATACACCTGCTGACAACTGAACACCCTTCAGGGACTCTAATCTGGAAGTCTAATTTGGGAAAACTGGGTTTGAGTCCCCACTCTTCCACACACAGCTGCTGGTATGACCCTGGGTCAGTCACAAGTTCTTTCAGAGCTGTTCTCTCAAAGACAGTTCTCAAAAAAGCTCTCTGAGCCCCACCTACCTCCCAGGGTGTCTGTTCTGGGGAGGGGAAGGGAAAGGAGATGGTAAGCCACTCTGAGACTCCTTCAGATAGTGAAGGGTAGGGTATAAATCCAATCTCTTCTTCGTACATCCAGTGGTGTGGGCTCTCACCTACAAGCAAGCTGTTTGAAAGTTTTCCACACACCCCAGAGACTTAGTGTCATGTCGATTCATTGTTCTCCATATCACACATGCCCTCTGGATCAAGGCAAGAGAAGTGGTCTACCATTGCTCGCCTCTCTGTAGCAACCCTGGGCTTCCTTGGTCTGGTCCCCCTTCCAAGTACTAACCAGCTTAGCTCCTGCTTAGCTTCTGAGATCTGATGAGATCAGGCCTGCCTGAGCCATCCAGGTCAAGACAAAAAACATTCAGAGGTGGTTGGCCACTGCCTGCCTCTGCATAGTGACCCTGGACTTCCTTGGTGGTCTCCCATCTAAGTCCTAATCTGCCCTCACAGAGAGCTTCTACCTATAAAAGCCTTGGTCTTAAAGGTGCCACTGGACCCTTTCCATTCTGGGGGGGGGGAGAACACGCAGATCTACCCTCACAGAGAGCCTTTACCTGGGAAGACGTGGAAAGAAACAGCAACTGGCAGCTTGGAGGGCGAGTCAACCACAGAGACAGGAGACAGAGCAATGGAGGCAGCTGATCACTACCACAATGGTGCTGGACAATGCTCTCTGCAACCAAAGGGCTGTGCTGGCTGCAGTCGAAAGATCAAAGACCGGTATCTTCTGAAGGCTTTTGGATAACTGCAACTGTAGCCTAGGAGACATTGGATCCACACTTTACACAAAGACAAAGTGCCCTGCAAAGACGGGGGCGGGGAGTTGGGAGGGCTTCACAGGGAGGGCAAAGACCGTGGGGGAGTTGGGAGGGCGTCACAGGGAGGGCAAAGACAGGGGGAGTTGGGAGGGTGTCACAGGGAGGGCAAAGACAGGGGGGAGTTGGGAGGGCGTCACAAGGAGGGCAAAGACCGGGGGGGGGAGTTGGGAGGGCGTCACAGGGAGGGCAAAGACCGGGGGGAGTTGGGAGGGCTTCACAGGGAGGGCAAAGACCGGGGGGAGTTGGGAGGGCTTCACAGGGAGGGCAAAGACCCGGGGGGGGGAGTTGGGAGGGCGTCACAGGGAGGGCAAAGACCGGGGGGAGTTGGGAGGGCTTCACAGGGAGGGCAAAGACCGGGGGGAGTTGGGAGGGCTTCACAGGGAGGGCAAAGACCGGGGGGGAGTTGGGAGGGCATCACAGGGAGGGCAAAGACCGGGGGAGTTGGGAGGGCTTCACAGGGAGGGCAAAGACCGGGGGGAGTTGGGAGGGCTTCACAGGGAGGGCAAAGACCAGGGGGAGTTGGGAGGGCTTCACAGGGAGGGCAAAGACCGGGGGGGAGTTGGGAGGGCTTCACAGGGAGGGCAAAGACCGGGGGGGAGTTGGGAGGGCTTCATAGGGAGGGCAAAGACAGGGGGGAGTTGGGAGGGCCTCACAGAGCCCCACGCTGCAGTGGGGCCCTGCAAAGACTGGGGGGAGTTGGGAGGGCCTCACAGGGCCCCGCACTGCAGCAGGGCCCTGCAAAGACCGGGGGGAGTTGGGAGGGCCTCACAGGGCCCCACGCTGGAGCGGGCCCCTGCAAAGCCCGGGGGGAGTTGGGAGGGCCTCACAGGGCCCCGCACTGCAGCGGGGCCCTGCAAAGACCGGGGGGGGGAGTTGGGAGGGCTTCACAGGGCCCCTGGGACTGGGAGAGAGATAGGCGGGCAGGGGCTGGCAGAGGCCCTAAGCAGGCAGCAGGCACTTACCTTTCAAAGGAACTCCTGTAAGCACGTGCACCTGCGTAATCCTTTAGGTGGGATCAGGAGGAGGCGGAGCTGACCAGAGGGGAGGCGGAGCTGACCAGAGTGGGTGGCGGCCCTTATATCCTGGGACAAGAGGAGTAGCAGCCCAGAGTGGGGAGGGATGGCGGCGGAGGCCTAACCTCGCCTTATGGGAGCTGGGGAGGCCCGCGTGCCCACAGAGAGGGCTCTGCGTGCCCTCTCTGGCATGCATGCCATAGGTTCGCCATCAGGGATATAACATCATTGGCAGCCTGTGCTACACTGGTATATATGAATGGAACCAGTGCTTTAACATCAAAGCTGATTACACTCTACTACAATTGATCTGCTACTATGTCCCGCCATCGTATACAATACTGAACTGATACTGGCACTTTATGAATTGGTTTTATAATTTTATAATTCTATAATTTTGTATGATGTATTTTAACTTTATGTAAGCCACCCTGAGCCTGCCTCATCAAGGAGGGCAGGGTATAAATCTGTCAAATAAAATAATAAAATAATAAAACAAGGTTCATTTTCAATCTGAGGTGAGCATTATAATCCTAAGAGTTCTTTCTGACTCAGATGGGTGGAAAAAACTACACCCTGCTTCATCTTCCCCCCACCCCCATCACACTTATTTTTAGGCTGTGGTCAGACAAGCAGTTTGATCTGATGTCATTGCTGTTCCCCATGGATTCAAAGTGCATGATCAGACAGTGACATCTGCCTCCTGTTCCCCAGTTGTTGGCATCCTGTTCTGACCCACCTTGGAATCTGAGTTATTAGGCACCAGAGAAAGACTAGTCTTTATGGATATCAGTGCTTCCATTCCACATTTCCTGCTGTCTGAACTCCCCTGTTGCAAACTCAAGCCAGTTGGGGAAGTGTGAACCTTCCTGTCCATTTCCACCCCACCCCCCTTTTGATCAGGTACCATCCCTAGGTACCATGCACTTAATCTCCCCTGGCATTGTCAATTACTACTTGTACGTCCAAGTGGTCAAGTAGTCATTCTGGATTGGGAGCCCCCAGGGGAGTTATTTTTGAGCAACAAATCCTTCCAACCCCTCTTTCCTGTTTCTGCTTCAGAGTTGTTGTTTGAGAGCATCCCATGACTGACACAAGAGTAAATTACTGAAGTAAATGGGATTACTCTCATGTAAATCTGCATGATGCTTGAGTCCCGTCAGGTATTCCAATGAAGAGAGGCAAAGCGAAGAAGACTGAGAGGGGCCGCAGTACTTGGCAGCAGGATCACAGAGCTGTCACAATGGAGTGGTGTTTTGAATGAATGCTTTTGTGCATGCATGACAGACAATTTTTTAAAAATGGATGCTGCCTAACCACCCATTCTGTGGTTACCGCACAGTAATAATCAGAACAGTCAACCATGAAGTGAGTGCACAGTGAAGTGGATTCAGGGTGGGATGTCTGATCCAAACAACCTGGATTACTTAGCAGTGGAGCCAGAGCATGCCAAGCCTGTCATCTGACTGCAGCCTTAGTGTTGGAGGCTGCAGTGATGGCTCTGTGAAGGCCCCTCTCTAAGGGCCAAACTGGACAGAACATCTGCTGTGAGTTGGGTTGAGGTTCCCCAGCATGCCTTATAGACAGATGTGGTGTCTGGGAACTAACATTTCAGAGTGCACTGGGGAATATTGGGGGTGTGATGTAAGTGGGAGGGGCTTTAGCCTCCCCCACACAATTTTTCTTAGCAGAAGCAACCATGGGGGAGAGGCATATTTGTCCTATGCCATGCTCCTGAGCTCACTGACCCAACTCCTTCAGAAGATGTGTCATCTAGATTGGCCCTCAGGCCTGCCTTTCCCTTGGACTATAGGTAGATTGCCAACCTCGAGGTGGGCTGGGAAGATCTCCCACAATTACAATTGATCTCCAGACTACAGAGGTCAATTCCCTTGGGAAAAAATGGCTCCTTTGGAGGGTGCCCTTTATGGCATTATACCCCGCTGAGGTCCCTCTCTTCCCCAAACTCTGCCCTTACCAGGGTCCACTCCCAAATTCCCAGGAATTTCCCAACCCAGAGCTGGCAACTGTACTGCTATGGCACTGTTTCAGAAAGGAAGAACCTTAGGAAATAGTTTTCAGGGGGCTCCTGAGTACTCAGTATGCATGAAAGGTACCATGAGAAAACTACATTCTCCCGGATCACTGTCGTTATTGCATTCAAAGCAGCAGGGGTGAAGAATTCACAGAGAAATTTCCAGAGAGACTTTGCTGCTGCTGTCATTGCCAGGGAAGTGGAGATGGAACAAGGGAACTGAAAAGAAGTCAGAGACTATAAAGGAATTTTATAGTCATGAAGTGTTAGGGAAAAGGATGCCACCATGTTACCATGTAATCAGGGGCATTACAGAGCCCAAATTTCAGAATTCAGGAAAAAAATGACTATTTTCTGGGGGGCTGAGTCCAGTCAGGGAGAGTTCTCCATCATTAGCTGTGCCATGTACAGACATCCTGGAAACTTCAATGGGGATTGGAAATCTCCCTCATCATTGACAGGAGCATGGGCAAAAGGGAGAGCTACTGAAGGGATCTTTTGTGTGTTGGGTAGGGGAGGAAATATCTCTCCAATTATGCCCCAGGCTGGGTAAAAGCAAGCAGCAGGCTAACTGGGCAGGCTTTCAAACCTCCAGTGCTGGATGTTTGAAATTTCACCTGTATGCACTTTCTCTGATTGCCTAGTTGAGGGGTGGGAGTTGCTCAGCTCCCACCAATATTTTTTTCTACAAGGGAAGAAAGTCTCCATTGGTGACCTTCCCTTTTGCCTAGGATTCTGCCAGTAATGAGGGAGACTTCCAGTACCCCCATACAAAACATCCTTTCCTCACTTCAGGGGTTACCCATTCAGCACTGAAGGGAGGGGAACTGGTTTTGGGGAATATGTGCTATGGTGTCTTCTGTGCCAAGCACCCCCCCGCCCTTCAAAGGATTCTTTTGGCAGTGTGGAAGGCTCTCTTTGATCACTGAAGGGACAGGTGAACCTGCCTATATGTACATAAACATTTTAAATAAATAAATACAATTTGTTAAACATGGCATGGATTTAGAGCCTAAGTCTCCTAGAAACATAGGCTTTCAGGGCTCTTTTTGTATCAGGAACTCCTTTGCATATTAGGTGACACACCCCTAGTGTAGCCAATCCTCCAAGACCTTACAGAGCTCTTCTTACAGGGGCTACCATAAGCTCTTGGGGGACTGGCTACATTAGGGGTGTGTCGCCTAGTAGGCAAAGGAGTTCCTGCTGCAAAAAGAGCCCTGGCGCTTAATCATAAAATGGTTCTGTGGTATGTTTTCTGAACACTCATTTTGTGCAAAGTATAAAGTGATAGTATTTATTATATCCATATCTATTGTTCACCAGTTACATGACTATTCTCCCATTGATGATACACAAATAGGGAATGGAGAAACCGACATACAAATGGAGAAATTTAAATGTGGTACTGCCATTCATTATCATCCTAGTGCACACATTAGTCATTCTGATGCAGAGGCTCAAGGAATGGCCGCAGCATCATGTTTCAGCAGCTGCAACGTGTTTACTTGGCACTGTATCTCACCAGCTTTGCTTCTGCGGCACATGGTTCCCTTCAACTTTAGCCCCTTTATCACCTTAAACTGAGGAACTGTGCTGGATGACTCCAGGAGCAAGCATGGAGGACTCAGGTGGCACTTGTGTCCACAAGCCCTCTGCAGACACCTGCGTCCTTCCAATGTCATGCTTTCTGTCTGCCCCTCTAAGAATGACCACAGAACAGACTTGGCAACTGCAGGGCCCTTGTTCTTTTGTATTTTCTATGGCAGTGGAGACATCTGTATCCCAAGATGATCTTTCAGAACTGTGACCTTGCTGGAGACTGCTAAATAAAAATATTGCTGTAAAAGTAACACTATACAAAATGCAATACAAACTGAAGGCTAAAAAACCCTCCACCCATAGAGTCATATGCAGTTGGAAAGTCCCTTATAGGCGATCCAGTATTCTAATCCAATCTCTCTTCAGAGCTTCATTAACAGACAGCTGTCCAGCCTCTCCCTGAATGTTCAGCAAAGGAGATCCCATCACCCCCACCAGGTCATTGGTTTCATTGTTCAGCTGCTCTTACTATTAGGATGTTTCTCCTAATATTCAAGTGAAATCTACCTTTCTGTAAATTCAAGTCCATTAGATCTAGTCTTGCCCTCTGGAGCAACAGAAAATCATCTTGCCTTTATTCCAAATGAAAACAGTTGTCTCAGAACTACATAGACTCTCTGCAGTTTTCCTTAGACGTGGATTCCCTCTTTCTGTTCCTTTCTTGTCTTGGTATTTCTAACTGTGTTGTGCTCCACTCAGCAATTTAATCAGGGATGTGTTTGAAGTTAATTCCTGTTGGCAGCGGGTAGATATGTAGTAAAGTGGAGCACAAGCTGTTTAAAGAATAAAGACGGTTTATGAAGAAGAGAACCAACTTTGTAAGAAAGAGGAGAGAGAAAGAGAAGTCTAATTGTCTAACTGTCTAGGAGGAAGTCAGTAGCAAAGAGTACTCAGCAGCACCAGGAAAAACCCTAATTGAGCCAATCAGGAGACAGGAAGAGACTATTTGAAAATAGTAGGAAATCCCTAATTTCACTATGCTAACTAGTTGTCTCCTCTGCTGCAGCTTCATTTGCAATTTTTTCAGGATGTGTGCTTAAGCTGGCTCATGTTCCACTCTCAGTGTGAGAGTGGGGTTCCCCAAAGATGGAGGTCATTGCAAAATTACATTATACTGGTTTTCGCAATCAAACAAGTCCTCTACTTTTCAGACTGCTATTACAGCAAAGTCTTGTCTTTTGCAGTTCTGAATAACCTTGCCATAGGAAGAGGAATCAATGTATGACCAATTCCAGAAAGAACTAATGCTTAGACCTATGCTATGGGGTCCCATAGGGATCCATCTTGTCCCCCATGCTGTTTAACATCTACATGAAAGTGTCAGGAGAGATTGTCAGGGGATTTGGAGTAGCACAGCCAGGGTGTGTTACTGGATTCTGTTGGAAGATAAGGTCTCCGTAGCAAGACATAGAACCTTTTATCAGGTTCAGATGAGAGCCAAACTACACATTACAGTTTTTCTTGTTCAGCCAACCAGCTAAGATCCTCCTCACAAGTCTTCCTCTCTGAGTCAAACTAGATGTTGGTTCCCCCCCCCAAAGAGTTGGGTCCAAGTTATTTTCCTATTTTTCTTGCTCCTTGTGGAGAACTCTGTGAATGAGGAGTAGCAAGAACAGGGAAATATCCCCCCACATGCTGTTTTGGCACAGGAAAATAGGTGGGGGGAAGAAGGAGCCCTTCATCCCCTAAGGCAGTGCTCTAAGCTCAAGTGGGTTCTGGTTTATTTTAAAGTAGCAATTTCCCACAGCTGCTATGTGGCTGCAGGGAACCCAAGCTGACCCAACTTTTTAAAAAAGTGAATGTCTAGTTCTGCTTTCTGTGTCCCCACCTGCAGATGTGAGGTGGATGGTGAGCTGAGACAGGGCTTTCTCACTGTTGGCATCTCACCTGTGGAATGCTGTTCCATGTGAGGCTCACATGGTGCCTACCCTCCTCTCCCTTAGGTGCCAGGCTAACACATTTACTTTTACCAAGCCTTTGCATTAAATTGTTGATTTTTAACTTCTGCAATCTGCTTCTAGCCTAAGAACCTGTCTTGAGATTCATTTTAGGAGTCTGCATGTTTTATGCTGGGCAATTTTTTAAAATTTTTAAACAAAGTTCTGCTAATTTTTTAGTATTCCTTTTATAATTTTGTCACATTTTACCTGCTAAGATGCACCTTAAACAGTTTTTCTGGAGAGGCAACAATAAAGATCAAATCCCCTGTGGTTCCAGAATGCTCCCATGTGCAATTTGGCAGAGTGACAAGTTCTTGAAGTTCATTTGCAGCTCCCCTCCCCCTTCACTTCTGATCAAAGGCAGCAACAACTCTGTATCCTCTACCCCAGCCTATGAGCAGGAATAGATAATACTCACTCCTTTGGGTTCTTTCAAGACAGTATGGCAAACTATGCCTGCTCAATTGCATTTCCCAAACTCTTGTGTTTCACGGCAGTTGTGGTGACCATGTCAAGAAGACAGAGGTTATGGTAGCATCTGCCTTTCAACATCTGCCACCTGGGGTCACCACCTCACCTCACATGTTTCAGATAGGCTCGTGTGCATTTTATATAGGTATCTACACATGAGCACTGGTAACATAGTGGGGGAAATTAAAGAAATGCAGCACACAGCACAGAATTGAAATATGGAACAACAAAAGAACAAAACGGGTAATCTGCTCATCCCTAAAATCATTGACTTTTATGGGGAAAGGGCATGATTTTGCTTCAGTTTGCTCCTTTTATGTGAATAGGATGAATACATAATAATAAGCTGGAATGTTCCCCTCTGAATGTGCATTCACATAAAAGTCACTGAATTTTCCTGGTACTGGGATAAACAGTGGGCTGAATCATAAGATTCCGTCTGTTAGCACAACTGGCTCTTGAACTTGTACTAGATTTCCACCCATTCTCCCATCATCCTGCAGACCCTCTGCAGACCTTCCTGCTGTGTCCAAGGGTTCACCCTCTCCCTCAACAGGATTTTGAGGAGCATAGCATAGGAAGGCCCTGACCTGGATAGCCCAGGCTAGCCCAACCTCATTAGAACTTGGAAGCTAATCAGGGTTGGCCCTGGTTAGTATTTGGATGGGAGACCACCAAGGACGACCAGGATCACAGCACAGAGGCAGGCACAACACAAACCACTTCTGAATGTCTCTTGCCTTGAAAACCATATGGGGTTGGCCATAAGTCGGCTGCAACTTGACAGCACTTCCACCACCAGCTACATAGTAAGCTGCAGCAGTAAGGGGATTGCAGGAAAGCTTTATGCAGGCCTTAGCATAACCCCCTGTAGACTATTTGTAGACTATTTATTAACTGCTTATTACCCCTAAAATGATACATTTTTGCTGTTTCATAAGCATGCAATTATTCTTGGCCTTGGCATCTATTTGTTAATTGTTTGTGAATTTTTAGAATGTCAAAAGTGGGTGAAGCAATGACATCTCTTCACTGTTTATTTGTTTCCACTTGTGGGGATGTCCTTGGTTTCCCCACTCCAAATGTGGTGCCCTAAGTCTTGCTTTGTTGTCTGATGGGACAGCAGGAATTAAAAATTCATTTGGTAAGAATGTGGGAGTTTCCCATATCCTCCCTCCCCAGATAATCAAGCTAAGACCTAAACATTCCAACAGATAAATTAGGTAAAACTCCACTGGGACCTTGTGTATATATTTGCAGATTGCTAATAGATAAATGGTTTTCCATTTTCCCCTCCCTGGAAAAAAAAAATACTGCACGCTGGGAAACAAAGCCTGTCCTTAAATGGCATCCAGTTGCCTTTTCCTCACAGGCTATATAAGTCAATAAAGACAATTCCTTCTTCTAGCAATGCTCAGGTATGAGCTGGGTGCCATCATTGTACTCAGAAGTGTATCCTGCAGTGAGGATTAAGATTTTTTTTCCAGTTTGTGTTCCTCAAGTGTCAGCACATATCACAATGCAAAGAAAATTCCCAGGCTTCCTCAATGACACCAATGCCTAGTGAGAGCTAAAGCCGCACACACTGGCAATGCTAATTATACTAATAATCCTGCTAAGTAAGATGATATATATTCACGGTAATGAAGCTCTAGCATGCCTGAAAATTCAGAAAGGAGAAGTATAGTATGACATATCAGAAAGAACGGCTGATAGGCGTGAATGTAATTCCTCATCTGTCTCCTGAAAGACTTGGGAGGTATCGACAAAACAGGAGTGAGATTAGAAATTGCTGCAGTGTTTAGTCTTTCTGGAAGCTGGGGGATAATCTTTTCCTTTCTTCCGGGTGGTCTAGGGACATGAAATCTGCAACTAGATTTGGGGGACAAAAGTAAAGATCGTCTCAAGCATTGCCACCCTGAGATAAGTCTTCATGGCAGTTTTCGTGCTGTCAAAGAGTAGCAAGTTCAGAATGAGTCCTTGGTGACATGGAACTCCCATCAACACAGGAATTGCCATTTAGAGGTGATAATGAAGCCTCTGTTTTCACACAATAGGAGTTATTTTAGTATCTTGTTCTCAGCTACTTGCACTTCTGAATGTTCATATTGTTTGATAAGGTAGTGCTAGATGTGTAACATCATCCTCTTTTTAAAAACGCTTTCTTTTTTAAAACATTCCTGGCTTAGTGAGTAAGGAGTCTAGATTTGCTGTTGCTGAAAAGGTTTCAAGGCTTCGCTTCCTTCCAAAGGGGCTGGAGTCCAACATCCATTGTTTCTGTGTTTACCCAAGTCTGTCCTTGTTTCAAAAAAGTCTTTCTGATTGCTAATTTTCTGGCATTGCTTGCCATTTAACTGACTTCTACCATTCTGAAGCAGTTGTCAGTTGCAAGGCAGTTTTGTGCAGTATCTGAATAGCTGGTTCCATCTAGCAAAACAGCTCATGGTCCACCTGTAGGGTTTCTCCTGCTACAGCGTAGGCTTGATCGACAGATGTTAGCAAGTGGGTAATGTTTACTGCTACATTATACATCTGCTGCTTCTGTAGATCAAACTGCTGTGAAAGGTAGAAGAGCAGAACTGATTGCTTTTTTCTGTTCAATTGGCAACCCCACCTACATGAAGAATACGCTTGTCAAAGGGGTGAATATGCAGAGGAAGGGAGTATTTCCTTTCATTCAAACAGAAGCCGTAATTTCTTCACTGTACACATGAAACAGATCATCCCAACAATGCCATGCTGGGAAAGATGGTTTTTTCATGTGTGTATGTGTGTGTTTGTGTTGAATGGAGTTTTTAGTCAAACAAACAAAAACTGGGCTGTTCACAGTTTGTTCAGGACAATACAATTTGTGGAGGACTGTATTCTGTGGAAACAACACCAAAAATGCATAGCTAGACTTGATGAAATAGGAGAAAATCTCAATGTGCAATCAGCCCTGCTGTGTTAATTTATGCACTTAGGGCTACAATCCTAAACATGCTTTCTAAGATGTAAGTCCCACATTGAACTCAGAGGGGTTTCTTTCTGAGGATGCAGGCTTAAGATTGTGCTGCATATATGTTAAGCATTCTGAGTTCTTTTGAATGTGACATATCTACGCTGCACACAGACTGCCTTCCTGCCTGCCTCCTCGTCAAGCCAGATGAATGGGGAATATCTCTGGACAGACATGGGACCTTCACTTGCCTTCTCCTTGCACAAGGAATGCCAGTTCCCTGACAGGAGCAGATCCCCCTTGGCCCCTGCCCAGGCCTATAGGTCATCAATCATTTGTCATGCCTCTCCAACCAGCATGAGGGGTTGGTGTGAAATCTGCCAATGAAAAAGAACATCTCCTTCCCTCCTCTCTCCCAGGCTTTGCCAGTGAGGGAGAGATCCTCCTTCACTCCCTTTGCACTTTGCTTCCTGCACCAAGTAGTTGCTCCTTCTATGCTTTTCACACCTTAGCTTGCTAGCTCCTGCCAGTCATGGATTCCTCTGATCAGTAGCACTGTAGCACATTAAACTGGAGGCTTGGGGGGGGGAGGCGCTCTATTTTAGCCTGGGTGGGGAGTGTTCAAAGGTGGTTGGAATGAGAGGGGGTGGGTGGCAGCAGCTGCTTCTGTATTCTACTTTTCACAAGCAGGCTTGTGACCAGGCTCGTGTGTTGGTGCTCATCCAGCTGTTTTGACCCTTGAAAACACTTGGGATTGGGGGTGGAAGAGGTCTACATCACAAGCACACAATGGATTGGGGGCATCACAGCATTTTAAAATCACTGTAAAATGGTGATAATGAATTGGTGCTGGCCACAATTTTGTCTTCTGTTTTAACTGGACTCAATGGGGGGGGATCATTCTCTGTATCTCTAAAGGGAAGCCCCCCCCCAGCTTCCCTTACTATCTATGTGAAGCAAGAAAGTCACCCTCCCCCTGCATGCCAGGCAGGTTATAGCTGCTAAAGAAAACTGTGTGCACATGCTTGCTAGGGTTGCCAACTCCATGTTGGGAGATATCTGGAGATCAGCTGAAAGCAGCTTCAGCAAGCTGAAGTTAATAAGAACTATCGTAGGTCACAAATGTCCCAAGATCTACTGAATGCTCCAGCACCTGAATTTTGGCCACTGTGTGATACAGAGTGTTGGACTGGATAGACCATTGGCCTGACCCAACTTGGCTTCTCTTATGTCTTATGTTCTCAATTGAATTACAGGAAGCAGAAAATGTAGCTTCAGATACCTTGATTCACCATTTTGCTGTTAAAAACAAGGCAGAATATGTTTTGATTACATATATCTAGAGATGAAACTTTCTAGAATATTTCCAGGCCTTCACAGCTCTACATGTATCACTGCCTGGACACACAGAGAATTTTGTTTTCAGTTAATTAGTTTTTGTTTGCAAACATCAGATGTAATTCATGTTTAAAGAAATATTGTTCTAGAAAAAGAAATATATTTGTTTTACTAATGTTACACCTAAGTTACACTGTTTTATACAAGGAAATAAAAAGTAATCAAGAAAGCAAAATTTTGTGTTTGTCTTTAGTAGAATAAATCAATTAAAACAGAAAAGGGAGTTCTTAAAGAAGGAAAGGTAGGACCAAATGGGAGGAGGCAATTCCATATTCTGCATTGCTTGTCATAGCATGTCTGATACTGTTTTGCACTTTTCCAGTTTTTGTAATCCTAGTCCTATTGCATTCCTTTTTAGGTCTCTCATGCTATTCAGTTACATCAGGGGTGTCAAATATGTGACCCGAGGCCCGGATTAGGCTCCCTGAGGGCTTCTATCAGGCTTGCAGTGGAACTGGCTGTCTTCTTTTTCTTCTTCTTCTTCTTCTTCTTCCAGTTCTGCTGCTGCTGCATCATCGTAGGTTTGCAGCTTACAGATACACACTTGAACAGCATACTCAAGATTGCAACAGCACAGACATTTTGATGCAGTAATTCAGAGCAAGAGATGTCAGTTATCAGACACTGTTAAATAAACAAAATATTGCAACAGTGCTAATGTTTTAAGCATGTTGTTATTTTAAGTAAAAAAAAAACCCCTTTGTGTCTGTGTCCTTAGTAAAGTTTATATCTCCGCTACTTGGCATTACATTTTATGACACACATGGCCCTGGCCCAACAAGGTCTCATTTATAACAAATCTGGCCCTAATAACAAATGAGTTGGATACCCCTGAGTTACATTGTTTTATGCCATGTAAACTACTCTGAGTCTCAAGTAAAAATTTGGGAAATAAATTAAGTATAAATACATAAAAAGTAAATAAATAATGACGTGCTCACCACCGCTGTACTGATTCTCCCTCCAATATTTTTTTTCTGGCTATGGACCTACCCCTGCCCCAAGCTGTCAACCAGCTGCCTGCCAGAGGGACTTACTGGTGGGGGGGAGTGGCAACATCATGCCCAGCACACACCAATAAGTCCCGTGCCCCCCACTGGTTGCCAGAAAGGACCTGGCTACCATACTTTGCACACAGTGTGAAGTCGGACTGACTATGAGGTCAGCCTGCCTTCAGTCTGAGCTGAGGATTAGGTGACATGAAGGTCTGGTAAGAGATCATTCTCACTTTTACTCTAGTTGTTGGGGAGGCAGTGCCTTTAGTCAGTGGTGTGTGCATGTGAGGAGAGACTTTGTCCCTTGAGTGAGAGCCATTATACTGCCTGATTTTAACTCCAATATGCCTGAGCATACTGGTGTAAGGAACAGGTAGTTGCCTTTCCCCATGAGGATATTCCAGCCAAGTTAGTCTTGTCCCTTTGAGCCAAAAGTTGTAGCAGAGCTCCCTCGGTCAAGGGAAAAAATCCTTTAAATCTAGCCAAGTTTAGTAAGGAAAATGCAGGGCTGCTTAGCTGGTGTTTATTCTTCTGAGTGATTGCAGGCACTGGCAGAAAGACTTCGTCCAGTGCAAATTCCTCATGTTCTTGAAGGAGGACGCACAGAGAAGCAAAGAGCTTTGAAATGGGTCACTGATAAATCGGATGCCCTACTCAGAAATTGTTCCTGTGTTGTGATTTTCCTGTCTGCAACATTGTGATCCGTATAGCAAATGGGGAACTGTAGACCCTTGAATGATGTACACCTGGTGAACTTAATTCAAGTTGATGCACCAGGACCATTTCTGAGACCTGGAAGACATCCTACAGCCTTTGTCCATTTGCTCCCCACTTGCTCCCCTAAAACAGGCAAAATGTCAGCATCAGAATTATCACATTGTATATATATCTGCAAGGAACTCAGGGTTGTTTATATAGTTATTCTTTAATTTTACACTGAGAGACTCTGTGTGTGTGTGTGTGTGTGTGTGTGTGTGTGTACGCATGCAATCGTCCTAAGGTCACCCACTCAGTGTTGTGGCTGAGTGGAGATTTGAACCCTAGTTTCATCAGGCCTAGTCCAACACACTAACCACTACACTACATTGACTCTGAGCCAACATGAAAAGTATGGGGAATTCCTGCTGCATTTTTCTGCACTAATGCATAGGATTGCCAATTCACTCTGGGAAATTCTGGAGTGTGTGCCTGTGTAGAGGGGGATTTGGGGAGAGAGTTCACCTTGAATCTATGGTACACCACAGAGCCCTCTGAAGCTGTCATTTTCTCCAGTGGAGCTGATCTCTGTAGTCTGGGGACCAGTGAGTAATTCCTGGAGATAACCAGACCTCACCATCACCCTAACCCTATATGGTGCAATTGGAGAAGTGTGAAAGACAAGACTTTGGTTCATGGCCCAATTAAAACAGCACCAAAAGTGGGATAAGGAAGAACTCACTTCTACTCTAGTCATATTTCACCTTTCCTTCTGCCAGCTTGCTTTCCTTCCACATTGAGAGCAGTGACACTGGTATATTGACCCATCTAATCCCAGTCTCATGCATTTCAAAATCCACCGTGTCCCCTGACAGGTTCCCTTTTGGGCTTGCATGTAGATTTTGTGCCTTGTAAATCCATTGACATATCTATTTAGACATAACTGACTACACAGCATAGTACAGCCTTCAAAATAACACTTTAATTTGAAAGGCTGAGACACTTTAGACCAGGGGCTTCAAAGTCTAACCCTTCCCTGCTTCAAAGTAGTGTTAATAAGAGAACACTCCAAGCGCATGAAAGTAGCAGCAATGTCGGGCATGTTTTTAAGTGACATTCCTAATTTGTAGCTGTAGCTAGTGGACTAGTGCTCAGGGGCTCACATGTTGAACTCTGAAGCCAAATAGTACTTGTTAATTCAGACCTTTGACTGATACGTATACCTTGCCTCTCTCAGTAACAGTAGAGGTTAATATGGACAAATTCATGAACACACACATAACCACTACCCGGTCTTTTAATAATGCAATGAAGCTCTGAACAGCATAATTAATTTACAGCAATGATTTAGCCCTGGCAATGTGAGCATTGTGCAGAACACAGAAAGGACACAGTCCCTGCCCAGTGATGCTTCCCAGCCGTGTGTCTTGCAATTCATTTAGTTATAAGCTACTGTGGAAGTCCAATCACTCCATAATGTTCTCTATGAACTGATGCTGAAACCAGGGAAAAGATACTAGGAAATTAATATTTAGGATTAGGAATAGTAAAATATAATCTCTACCCCCTGCATAATTTTAAACCTCTATCATGTCCCTCATTAGTTGTCTCTTCTCTAAACTGAAAAGTCCCAGACTCTTCAGCTTTTCCTCATAGCGAAGTTCCTTCAACCCCTTAATCATCTTGGTTGCCCTCCTCTGTACTTTTTCCAGCTCTGCAGTTGCCTTTGGAGATACAGTGACCAGAACTGTACACAGTATTCCAAGTGAGGGTGCAACATGATACAGGGGCATTACAATATCAGTCGTTTTATTTTCAATTACTTTCCCAATAATCCCTAACAGTTTTTCACCAGTGTAGCACACTGGGTTGGCACTTTCATTGAGCAATCCACTACAACCCTAAGATCTTATTCTGTTTCAGTCTCAGCAAATTCAGACCCCATTAAACTATACCTGAAGTTGGGATTTTTGTCCCAATGTGCATTACCTTATACTTACCAACACTGAACTTCATTTGCCACACTGTCATCCACTCACCCAGTTTATTGAGGTCCTCTTGGAGTTCTTCTCAGTCAGCCTTGGTTTTCACCAACTGAATAATTTTGTGTCATCTGCAAACTTGGCCACTACACTACTCAGCCTTAGTTCCAGATAATTTATGAATAAATTAAATAGCATTGGCCCCAATACTGATCTCTGTGGGACCCCACTGCTTACTTCCCTCCATTGTGAGAACTATCAGTTGATTCAGAGTCTTTGCTTCCTGTCATTTTTAATCCATAAGAGAACCCGTCATCTTATTTCATGACTGCTGGGTCTACATGCATCTTCTACATGCATGTTCAGTTTCTCAAAGAACTCCAAAAAGTTGGTGAGGCAGGAGTTCCCTTTGCAGAAGCCATGCTGATTTTCCCTCAGCAGGCTTTGTCCCTCTGTGTGCCTAACTCTCTATGTGCTTCTTCTCTCTGAAAAAAGAAGGAAAGAGCAGCACTGCAGCTTCCTCCTTCATCTGTCACCACCTTGGTGCCTATCCCACTTCTTTTATGGGTCATCACTCCTGCATCCATCCACCTACTTCCATCTTGGCCTGGTCTCACTTCTCTATCTTCTCTTCTTGCCTGCCTCTGTCCTCACCCCACCATTACAGACAGCCACCTGCATACCTATCCACATTGGCCAAGGTCCTTTGTGCTTTCTTGAAGTTGTGCAAACAACAATTCTCTGTTTTGGGGGTGCCTGTAACTCCCCATTTTAAAATGTTTGTGATTTTTATGTAAACCTCAGGGTGCCCAGGGGATTGTAGAAAAATGACCCCTGCCTGTACCTGGCCCCATAGTTCATTTGTTTTTTATCTGCACTAAATGGGCTAGGTTCAGAATTAGGTGTAAGATTTTCTGCCTTCTCTGCAGATTGCCAAAAGGAAACAAGTCATATTGAGCCCTAGGCCCTCAGGGTGCTGGCTGGGTGCAGCTGAGTCCTCCAGGGAGTGACTTTTAGGCTTGGGAGCTTGGCAGTGGCCTCAGAAGATGTGTGGGGGTGTCCTCTTTCCTGCTTGTGGGTTCCCTGTTGCTCTCTCTAGCCCTCTGGGTATCTCCTTGGCCAGCCTTGAGCTCCCTGCTTAAGTCTTCCCCTTTGGGGCAAGGCCTCCCCGAGCCATCCAGTCCCTCTCCTTCCCCATAAGGAGCTATCTGACAGCCAACCCTTGCTCCCAATGGGCTACTCTCATTCTCTCCTTGGACCCACCCCCTAGCCATACTCTTGGTGTTGGGTGAAACTGACACATCTGGTTCCAATCTCCCTTTGCCACCCAAGCTCCCGTCCACTGTTTCCCTGTTGCTGCAGCCTGCTTCTCCTCTCCCTGAGGAAAGTTTCTCCGGTAATCTAGCTGCACTCCTGGGAGACGCCAGTGAGGCTTAAGAACATAAGAACATAAGAACATAAGAGAAGCCAATGTTGAATCAGGCCAATGGCCCATCTAGTCCAACACTCTGTCACACAGCGGCCAAAATATACCAGGTGCCATCCGGAGGTCCAGCAGTGGGGCCAGGGCACCAGAAGCCCTCCCACTGCTGCCCCCTCCAGCACCAAGAATAGAGTGCATCACCTGCCCCAGACTGAGAGTTCCCATCCATACCCTGTGGCTAATAGCCAATGGAGGACTTCTGCTCCATATGTTTATCTAATTTCCTCTTGAAACTGTCCATGCTTGCAGCTGCCACGACCTCCTGTGGCAGTGAATTCCATATGTTAATCACTCTTTGGGTGAAGAAGTATTTCCTTTTATCTGTTTTAACCCGACTGCTCAGCAATTTCATAGAGTGCCCACGAGTTCTTGTATTGTGAGAAAGGGAGAAAAGTACTTCTTTCTCAACCTGCTCAATCCCATTCATAATCTTATAAACCTCGATCATGTCACCCCTCAGCCGTCGTTTCTCCAAGCTAAAGAGCCCCAAGCATTTTAACCTTTCTTCATAGGGAAGGTGTTCCAACCCTTTTATCATTCTAGTTGCCCTTCTCTGCACTTTTTCCAATGCTATAATATCCTTTTTGAGATGTGGTGACCAGAACTGTACACAGTATTCCAAATGAGGTCGCACCAATGATTTATACAGGGGCATGATGATACTGGCTGATTTGTTATCAATTCCCTTCCTAATAATCCCCAGCATAGCGTTGGCCTTCTTTATTGCAGCTACACATTGTGTAGACATTTTCAGCGAGTTATCCACTACGACTCCAAGATCTCTCTCTTGGTCCGTCTCTGCCAGATCAGACCCCATCAATGTGTATTTATATTTAGGATTTTTGGCTCCAATGTGCATCACTTTGCACTTGGCCACATTGAACCCCATTTGCCACGTTGACGCCCACTCACCCATCCTCAACAGATCCCTTTGGAGTGCCTCACAATCCTCCCTGGTTTTCACCACCCTGAACAACTTCGTGTCATCTGCAAATTTAGCCACATCACTGCTTACTCCCAATTCCAAATCGTTAATAAACAAGTTAAAAAGCATCGGACCGAGTACTGATCCCTGTGGTACCCCACTGCTTACCACCCTCCACTGAGAAAGTTTCCCATTTATACTCACTCTCTGTTTCCTATTTATAAGCCAGTTTTTGATCCACAAGAGGACTTGTCCTTTTATCCCATGACTATTGAGCTTACTTAGGAGCCTTTGATGAGGAACTGTATCAAAAGCTTTCCGGAAGTCAAGGTAAATAATATCTATTGGGTCCCCCTTGTCCACATGTTTGTTCACTCCCTCAAAAAACACTAACAGGTTAGTGAGACAAGATCTTCCTTTACAGAACCCATGCTGAGTCTGCCTCAATAGTTTTTGTTCATCAATGTGCCTACTAATTCTTTCCTTAATAACAGTTTCCACCAATTTACCCGGTATCGATGTCAGACTGACTGGCCTGTAATTTCCTGGATCTCCCCTGGAGCCCTTTTTAAAGATGGGAGTGACATTAGCTACCTTCCAGTCCTCAGGAATGGAGGCAGATTTTAAAGAAAGATTACATATTTTTGTCAGGAGATCCACAAGTTCACATTTGAGTTCTTTCAGAACTCTCGGATGAATGCCATCCGGGCCTGGTGATTTATTAGTTTTTAAATTGTCCATCAGTCGGAGGACTTCCTCTCTTGTCACCGCAATCTGATTCAGGTCTTTCAAACCCCCTCCCGAAATCGGTGCTTCTGGAGTGGGCAAACACTTCTCCTCTTCCACAGTGAAGACAGAGGCAAAAAATGCATTCAGCTTCTCAGCCATTTCCCTATCATCCTTCACTACTCCTTTTACCCCTTGGTCATCCAAGGGCCCCACTGCCTCCCTGGCTGGCTTCCTACTTCTAATGTATTTGAAGAAAGTTTTATTGTTGGTCTTTATGTTTTTTGCGATATGCTCCTCATATTCCCTTTTTGCTTGCCTGATCACAGACTTGCATTTTATTTGCCATAGTCTGTGTTCCCTTTTATCAACCTCACTAAGACTAGCTTTCCACCGCTTAAAGGAATCCTTCTTACCTTTTACAGCTTCCATTACTTTATTTGTTAACCATGCAGGCTTTTTTCTATACCTATTTGTACCTTTCCTAACCTGCGGTATATATTTTTTCTGAGCTTCTAGGATTGTCTTTTTAAATAGTCTCCAAGCTTCCCCAATGGTTTTGACCTTCTCCACTCTTCCTTTCAATTTCTTCCTCACATGTCCCCTCATACCAGAGAAGTTACCCCTTTTAAAGTTAAAAGTGGTTGCGTCAGTCTTTTTGGGCAACTCCCTATTTGTACAAATGTTAAACTCAATGACATTATGGTCACTGTTCCCAAGTGGTGCAATCACTTTTACATCTCTCACCAGGTCTTGGGTGTTACTTAGGACCAAATCCAGGATCGCCTCTCCCCTGAGCTGAGATGCTGTTTCCTGTTTTTTTTCTGTCAATAACCATGTTACATTGATGCTTCATTATGAAGAATGCTCTGGTCGAGGAATTGGAATTTCTTAGCTATCATTAAATTTTTCTCATAGTTCCCAATAGGATCCAGAAAAACGTGGAGAGAACGTGCAGTTTTCTGCTAGGTCATGTTCATGAGTTTCAGGAACTAGGGTTGTCTGTTTTCAAAAATGGTATAGTGAAATTAGAATTCTAATTGGCTTGTTATATCTGCAATTGAGGAAACAATGGAGGTTTCAAAAGTCTAGTCCTTGTATGAATTTCTCTTCAGATATTTGAATCATCTGGTCCTGTTTCCACAGAAGAACTGATTCTGTAAGAATTCTCCTTATTGCTCCATTTTCTTCAAATGACCAAGAGTATGGAAATGTCTTAAGAACTGGTACAGATCAGCAGAGAGAGGCTGAAATTGTCCTTCTGATAGTCTCTCTCTTCTCTTCCTCTCTCACTCTCAAGGCTCCACCTCCCTGGAGAAACCTGTTGGAAGTTAATAAGCCTTTTTTAGTTCCTCTAGGTATGTACACCAACAAGGCTGGAACACTGACTACTCCCTCTGGATTCCTTGGATTTGTGATTACTTATGGTTTCAAGGAGTCAGAGGACAAGAGAAGGGACTACCTAGTCATTGGTAATAACTGAGTCTTTTGGTACTCCCCTTGCTCTTTTGCAGGAAATTTCACCATGACTGGCTGAATCCTGTGTTGATTCCTTGTTTCAAGCCTCCATGTCTTCCGACTCTGATAGGAAAGGGATGAAGTTCTGGGTGATGAACCTGCAGACTCAGTGGAAAGGCTTAAGCTACAAACTTCTCCCTAATGTGCTAGTTCTGTGTGTGCATGGAGTTTCATACATCCTAAAGTAGATTTGCCACTATTTATGAAACATATGCTAATTACCATAATGGAACCAGATAGCAATATTATAATAAGTGTTACACAAGCTGTTTTATTAATTCTTCTCATTGAAGAGATGTCCTGTGCAAGTAATTATTTCACAATTCTCCTCAGACCAGCATTAAATTAAAACACTGTGATTTCAGCCCGGTGTACCAGGCCATGGATGCAGAACCTGCAGTGATATTAATGGGTCTTGCACTGCTATATCCCTGAACATTAAATAATTGAGCTTACATTTCAAAGCCAAATTTTGCATGTCTGCAACATTTCAAAAGATACCTCATTTCTGAGATCCCTGACAACTAAGAAAGAAAAGAAAAGCCAACTTGACAGAGATTTCTGAAACATCCTGTTACTTTGGGATAAACATTTCAATGCAGCTTCTGAAAGGGGGTGTTCTACACCGTAGATTAAATACATGTATTATTTTGCATTTTAAAAAGCCAGGCACAACTAATAGCTAAGGTAGCAGAGTCTATCACTGAACCAAGGTAGATGCTCCTGCAACAATTTTGCCACCAATGTCTCAAAAGAACCGTTACAAGATTATTGCATATTACACTAATGCAATTACATGTATTTGCCTTAATTGTATACTTAGGCTTAATTATAATAATTACATGCACAGGTCATGTTTGACAAAAATGCAACTCAGAAAAATAGGGATGTTCTCCGCAAGTCTGGTGTAAGAAAGACAATGATGTTGGGAGACTTGGAAGATACAAAAAAATAAATTCTGTAGACAATCTTTTCATCTTGAGACATGAGTGAGGTGGGGCATCAGATGATCTCCTCCTGTACTTCATTTTGGACTGGCAATGTTTAATTCCCTAGGCATGAATGTCTTATTTTTGAGAAGCTCTCTCCCCACTCTAACTGAAAGGAGTTTGGAGAAACACAGTTACTAGAATTTATAGTACTACAGCACTTTACAATTCTTGAGCACTTTGGTCAAGGAAATGTTAGCCCTGGCAACATATGAGGAAACTTTCTGATATTATCCCAAGATACCTTGTGCTAATGGCATGGTTTACTTTGCATGCAAGATGTTTTGGCATGCAAAGTGCTCAACACTTGACGATTAATATATGTAGCCATTGTTTAAAGTCCTAAGATCAGTGTTAGCTCCTGGTGGGAGTATAATTGCAATCATGCACTAATTTCTATGATACAAAGCAGACTTGTATGATGCATGCAAAAGAAATCCACCAGAGCCACTGTGGTATAATGGTCAGAAATTTGGACTAGGTTCTTGGACACCCAGGTTTGAATACCCGCTCTGCTATGGAAGTTTACCGGGGAACCTTGGGCCTAACCTACCCTCCTAGGACTGTTGAAAGAACAAAATTGAGGAGATGAGAATGATGTAAGCCACTTTTGGGCCTCATTGGGGAAAACATGAATGAATAAATCAATTAAATAAATGCACACAAAGAATTCTGTGAGTTGCATGTGTTATTCTTGCCCTGTAATTGAAAGTACCTACAACCAATGCCTGATAGACATTTTATCACTGAATCCACCTTCCCAAGGTATTTTTCTCAAAATGTATCTATTTTGTTTAATCTGAGCTGAATGCAGGTGAATTCCAGATGCCCATGTAAGCGAGAGATGGGACACATTCTCACAAAAGCACAAAGATTGTGCAAACCAGGGAACGTAAACAGAGAACTTAATACAGTGGAAGGACAAAAATAGGCATAACATATAGAGACTGGACAAGATACAAAATCCCTGGATATATTCACTTTACCTTACATCACTTGGATGCTAATAGTGTGATCCTATGGGGAGTTACTCCAGTGTAAGAAAACTGAAATTGGTGGACTTGCATTGTAACTGATTGTATTGTTTATGTAGTGCAAGAGGATCTGAATTTCTCATCCCTACTGTTTTAATATGAAAATCCTAGTTTTGATTTCTTTCCCATGTTTAAATTAAACCCATGATTCCTTATTTCCCATCATTTTCTGTTTCTTGCAACAATCATTCCTTGCAAAATATATGTGTTTTTTCCAATGCATGTGTTTATCAATAACATATTATCATTATACATTATATGTGTATATGTGTACATATACATTGTACATACATTGCATTATTGTAAGCCATCTTGAACCATGAGGATGAGAGGCTAAAAATGTTTTACTGAATTAACAAATAAAATAAATAAATAGAAACACCATACAAATTACCAAATCCAACAGCAAAAAGTGGAGATCCAAAATTGCAGACTAAACTATGAGCAAACTAATGACTATTTTAAAAAAGAAACAGAACAATTACTCATCAGTAATCTGCAGTACCCAGGCAAGTTATGACATGTTTATGCTGTCTCTGTGGTTAGATTCCCAGTTGTTGTCATCTGAGTTACACAGCACTTTTATACTCTAGCTCAGGGGTGTCAAATACGCAGCCCAGGGGCCGGATCAGGCCCGCAGTGGAACTGGCTGTCTTCTGCTTCTTCTTCCAGTTCTGCTGCTGCTGCGTCATTGTAGGTTAGCAGCTTACAGATAAACACCAGAACAGCACAAGATTGCAACAGCACAGACATTTTGACATAATAATTCAGAGCAAGAGGTGTCAGTTACCAGACACTGTTAAATAAAATATTGCAAGAGTGCTAATGTTTTAAGCACGTTTTTATTTTAAGTAAAAAAACAAAACCGTATGTGTTTGTGTCCTTAGTAAAGTTTATATCTCCGGTACTTGGCATTACATTTTATGACACACGTGGCCCAGCCCAACAAGGTCTCATAGATGTCAGACCTCAGGGTACTCATAACAAATGAGTTTGACACCCCTGCTCTAGTTTCTGCAGGTGTACATGCAAAAGTATTACAGTAGGCTACTGACATATTTAGAACATATTTAGAAAAACAAGAAAAGGTTCATTACAGCATGTATTGTTGAAATGTATGTTAATATGGACAGTTACTAGGGGAGTGAGAGCTACCTCCTGATCCCTCTCTTAGCTCAGTTGTGATTGTGTGTTGACAAGGCAAGGAAATGGTCTTCCCAATCAATATAATAAAGCTGTTTGGTTCCATTTATTATCATATGAAAATACCTTCAAATACTCTACTTCCCTCCTGGGGAAAATGCTGTGAGAACCTTGAGGTTTACACTTGGACTGAAGACCTCATGGTAACCTTAAGCCATGGCCATGAAAACTTCATAGTTATTTTAGAGGTTAGATATGGAAACAATGAAATCCTACAACTTCAGTGAGATGTGATTCTGTTGTAATGAACTAAGGGCACCTTGATCATTGTATGAGATAAAGTTAATTAAAGAAAGTCTGAGTAGTGATCTTTTTCGTAAAGTCATTTGAAAGAGTAAAAAAAAAGAGGAGGATGATTGGAAGAATGTCTTTCTCCACTAAAGGAAAACAGATAGGTGTATCACAGCTTTATGAAGGCACAATTCAAAACCTGATTTACACCTGAATGTACTTGTTAAAAATAGCAGCACCAATGTATCTTTAATCAGTATGTTTTCAAGAACCTTTTTAATATCAGTTCATCAGATATATAGATACAACTGATAATCAAAATGCTAATCTGCACCACCCATGTGTAATCTGGTTGGAATTATGTGGAAGACAGGAGGTGATTTACAATGTGTATGCATAAAATATCTGATTATCTGTTATAGTTAATGTTAAAAAGTCAGTGAATTACTTTATTTTTCCCCATGAACTTCAAAACCAGGCTCTATCCCTTACTGTTCTATCCATATATCTCCAATGTCATCCATTTAGCTATCTGTAAAAAGAAAACTGATGCCACAATTCAAATACCAGTTGATGGGCTGTTCAGAAATACTAAATTCCACACCTCTGTATTGTACAGATAAGCCAGTATAACTGATGGATATAGTGGCATATCTGGAAATAGACTGGGATAATGATTTGCCAGTTACAGCCTTTAGAGATACAGTAGCAGAACATCACCACAATACTACCAGTGGTAGTTACAGGCCTCTTGTTGAGAACCAGGGATCATTTCCTGCAGGAGTGCAAAGAAGCAATGCTCTGGCAGTAAGGAGCCCAGGGGGTGGGCATATGCAGCTCTGCTCCCAGCACCCCCTGCTCCCAGCAGCCCCCCCTCACCTTTCCCAGCCCACTGACCAACCCAGTGGAGCACTGCCATGAGCTGGCCCTCGAGCTGCTCTGCCACTGCCTGGGCCATGGCACCCAGCGCGCACAGGCTCTGCCCATCCTCATGCTAGCCTTGGCATGGTGCCTCTACAAGGTGGGCCCTAGCAACTCCCACGAGGCCTGCAAGGAGCTCTGCCCCGGCCTCCTGCACCTACTCGACCTCCTCTTGTGCCTCTGCCCTGCCACTGCTCTGGCCCCTATCTGCTTGAGGTCATGCACATCCTCCATGCTGCCCTCCTCGACCCATGAGCATCCACACACTTTCCTGCACTTGCCAGCCATCCAAGAGTCCAGTGGCACCTTAAAGACCAAGGTTTATTCAGATACAAGCTCTCCCTCCTCTGTGAGGGCAAATCTGCACATTCCCCCCCTCATAGCTAGCAATCCAAAACAGTCCAATGGAGCCTGAGCAGTCAGTGTTGCCTTCTGACACACTTCCGGTGATGTCAGAGGGTGTGGCATATGCAAAAAATATATATGCTAATGAGTTATGCTAATGAGCTCTTGCACCTCTTTTTCTATGAAATGACCCCTGCTGAGAACACCAGAGTTATCCCTACAGTGGAAGATGATGTGCTTGTTATATCCCTTCCCTTGTTGTGTTCTCTGTGTGGGTAGAGGCTAGATGATGTCAGAAAAGGCATGCTGGCATTGCTATGCATTAGTCAGAGCTTCCATTTATAGGTGACAAGGGGACATCTGCAAAGTCCTGTTCTCCACATCACC
The DNA here is from genome assembly GCA_029375565.1 of Gekko gecko. Taxonomy (NCBI): domain Eukaryota; kingdom Metazoa; phylum Chordata; class Lepidosauria; order Squamata; family Gekkonidae; genus Gekko; species Gekko gecko. The sequence goes on from JAPDNY010000007.1 coordinate 117,323,733, forward strand.
ACTACCAGTGGGAATAGATGGAGAAAGTTAAGTAGTGCAGTCTGTGGTTAGCAGAGGGTTGGCAGGGAATGTCTCCAAGCCCAATCCATTTAAACTTTCAAGGAACTCTCTGTAAGAAAGAAAAAACCTGGTGCTTTCTCCAAGACTTCTCTAAGTAAAGCTGGAGAATATCTGGTCCATTTTTATTGAGAGAATAATGATAATAATGACAACAAAAATAATAAAAGTTTCTACAGTGCTTTGGACAGTTCAGAGTGCTTCATATACGTATCTTGTAATCTTTACAGTGATGCTGTAATAAAGATTCATTGTATTCCTCTTTGCTTCATTCTCATTCTTCTTGTTATTTACATATGCGGGAATTCTGCTGAGTGTAAATGACTCGTCTAAGGCCACATCGTCATAGCAGTGATAAAACCAGATTTCCTAATCCATTGTTTAGTCCTTACTTAGCCATTGTTCTCAACCAGCTCGCCAGAGGAGGGAAGAAAGAGTTCATCCACCCCTTGTTTCTCGAGAAGTGTAACAATAAATGCCAGAAATGACTGTATCACAAGGCTTCTTTTCCACATTTACACTTATGTCACAGTAGCTATTGTCCTTTACAAGCAGTACCAGAAAGGAAGATCTGATCTGGTAATTTATCAAGGCATACAATAGACATTTTGCTTCTGAAGCCATGTTAGAAACTTTTGAAGGGACATTTAAAAAGGATTCACGGTAAATTATATACTCAATAGTAGCTGGATAGAAATAAGCTTACCAAATCCTTTTGATTGACCTTGAGAGTTACTGGTACGTATCAAAGTTTTCTGCATTTTCAGCTGGCTCTTTAAAATCTTCATCCTTACCAGGAGGTACCAATATTTACAAAGTTTCTAACATTTAGCGTAACATCTCTGAGTGTGAGCACAATTTAAATTTCTTATTAGCTTTTCAAGATAATGAACAGCCTTGAAAGGGACTCTTAGCAAACCAAAATGTCACCCTCTCCTTGTTTGTATTCTCTTCTCATAAATCCTACCAAGCAGATGTATACACTTGTTGTCAGCTGTATTTGTCATAGTTCAAGCTGTCTCTTGCCCATTTTCCAGCATGTTGTTAGACATGATTTATTGTGCGGTGTCAGTCCTGCAGTTTTCTTTGCAAATCTGACTTCGGGTCTTGAATGAAGAAGTCATCAGGCTGGCAATCAGAATGGTAGAGAATTTATCTGGCCCATTGTAATCTGATGTTTACTTGATCACTGTTTCACAAGCCAATTTCACTGGGGCTGGCAGGCACTGTGGATGTAGAACAACAACAACAACCAGGATTTCAAACTCTGAGAGAAAGTAATCACACCATTAAATACATAAATCAATACTGTGTGTGCTGTTAAACAGAAAGCTATACTTTTCTTGTGTTACTTTAATCTCCCTTTATTAGAGTGGAAGTGAATCTCCTCAGGCAATCAGAATGCAGAAGCTACCATCCAATTATCACTTTATAAAATCATTCATAGGAGATAATACAAAGACAGCATATCAATCCTGAGCTTCTATTCACTGCCACCTTGGAAAGATTTACTCAACGTGCAGGCCAATCCTTCAGTGGCTCACTTTAAAATGACTGGGGCTGTGTCAGACCAAACACCTAGAGCCATCATCTCATTCTTCATATACGCACCTGCATTCTGTTGGCTTCATGTGTTTTCACCAAGGGTGAAATAAACGAGGGACGATTTTCAATTCCCACACTGCTGTTTTAACCTGAAAATTCCCATTTCAGTTTTTCTTGGATCTTGCACAAATTGCCCCCCCAATCCTTTCTTTTCTCGCTATTTTTTGTTTCCTAGTACCAAATTTTCCCCATAAAATATATACAAATTTCAACATTATGTGTGCATCAATAAATCACTGTACGTGTATATGTGTATGAATGACATAATTGTAAGCATTTTTATTAATTATATTTTAAAATTTATTTTCATTTATAGTTTGCCTTTCTCACCAGGACTCAAGGCATATTAGAAGTACGATAGATCTATTTAGTCAATCAATAAGGCAATTTTGCCCTGACCTGGATAGCCCAGGGAAGCTTGGAAGCTAAGCAGGGCTGACCCTGACAAGGATGGAAGACCTCCAAGGAATACCAGGGCTGGGACACAGACACAGGCAATAGCAAGACACCTTTCTGAAATGTCCAAGCCCCACTAGGGGTCACCAGAAGTCAACCATGACTTCCAGGCATGTGCGTATGTACGCACTTACACCCACAAACACCAAAAAGGCAATTGCAAAATATGTCATTTGAATCTAACAGCAGAGATTCCCAGTAAAACAGTGGCACTGGGATTGAAGCACTGAGATAACCCCCCCAAACACACACACAGTCTCCCTTATAGAGGTCTCTCCCTGAGCTGATTGGTTACATCACAGCTCACAGCTCTAACTCTGTATAAGAATGCCTTCCTAAACAATTCTGTTTTGCACATTTTGTGAAATAATAGAAGCATGGGGATCTTCCTAATAACCTCACTCAAAACATTCCAGAATATAAGAGCTTGTCCCTTACAGCAACCTTATGAGTTCTGGCCATAAAGAATGATTGAAGCCGATCCAAAGCAAAAGAAGCAATAGAATAAACCCATAAAACAACAGATATAAAAAATTCAATACTGAGGCAAGACATAAAACAATTAGGACTATAACCAGACCATCAAAACAACTTTAAAAGGTGGAACACTTCAATTTATAGCCTAGTGAAAGTGAAATGTTTTTGTCTGGCACCTCAGTCCTTGAAGAAATTTATCATTCTCCAGTACACCTAGGTCTTGACCTAGATGGAGCCCTCATCTGTCCATTACTAGTTAGGCATCCACAAATGCACCCAACTCAGCTGTTAAGAAGAAATACAGCCAGGTATCATCTGTATATCGGTAGCACCTTACTCCAAATCCTTTGATGATTTCTCCTAGTAGTTTCATGTAGATGTTAAACAAATGGGGAGTCTTGCAGGACCCCATGACACAAACATGATAGGGGCTGACCAGAAATCTCTCAACACCATGTTCTGTAACTGGCTGGCCAGGTAAGAATAAAACCATCAAAGCACAGTACACCCCACACCCAACTTAGCCAGTGTCTCCAGAAGAACACTATAGTTGATGGTATCAAAAGTTGCCCAGAAATACTGAAGAATCAACATGGATGAACTTCCCCTGTCATTCTTCCAACAAAGGTTGTCAGTCAGGGCAGCCAAAGCCAGGCCTGAATGTGGATTGAAATTCGTCTAGATTATCTTTCGCCTTTAAGAGCATCTGAAGTTGCATAGGCATGCTCCAAGAATAGATTGTTGGCTACTGGGTGGGAATTACTCAGGTCATTCATGTTCAGGGAATGTCTTCTTCTTTCAAAGTGGTCAGAACTATACCCTCCAGCAGAGAGGCACTTATTACCTCCTAGATACCCTTGACCAACCCAACTTAGCTAGATACCATGAGCCATGAAGGACAAGCCATGAAGCCCTAGTTATTGTGGGCCACACACTTCTAAGCCGTTCTGCCCACTCCATCAGGCCTTACCAACTAAAATCTATCCATACAACTATGATCAGAAGGTGCTCCCAGCATCTTGTGACTGAACTGAACCAACAATAGTATCCAAGTTGTGATAGATCAAATGATTTATATGTAATTGCTTTGCAAATGAATCACTGTGAGCCTGTATGCTTTCTAGATCTGCATAATCAGGGTCAGGGTGGATAAGAATCAATGATTTTTTTAAATGGATTTTTAATTTAAATCAGATTTTTAAAAAAATTAAATTGGATTTTTTTAAATAAAATGCTTTTTGAGGAAAAATAGATCTAAAGATAGTTTTCTATTTAAGATATCTTATAATCCAAAGGTTATTCATCATGAAACAAGGATTAGTCTTTAATTATGTAGCATGAGGCTGTCTATCCATGCAATGTTTAACTTTTTTTGGTAAATGAATTCCATTAATCCATTCACAAGGTTTCTGTAAGATTACTGGACAATTTTTCTATATAGAAGATATTATCACAGATGCTTGGTTTTACAGTTCTCAAAACTGTGAATTTGTGTCTGCAGAGATCACATGCCTCTTCTTCACAGCAAAAATGTTATGAAATAAACATACAGAAATGAGAAAAAGATCTTAATCCCATTGTTCCTTTGTAAATCTCTGTACACAGAATCAACCCCTTACCTCTTAAGTGCTAATTTTTTTAAAAAAAATTCAATGAATAGAAGATTGTTGTGAGTGGAATAAGCTAAGTGTGAAGAGGGAGGGGCAAGCAGTAAAAATGAAAGTGAAACCTTTTGAGCAGAATACTTAACAAGTCTTTGGACCAATGTGTATATAACCCAACGTTTATCATATTATTTTTTCCCTGGAGGAGAAAATCTTTTTTTTTTTTTGTAAATACAGTTTATTATTGGATATATTTTCATGTTCATACAATTTAAACAAGCCAATACATATCCATTTCCTTTCGCCCTCTCCCCCCCAAACAAGGCTTCCCGCAATGCTCCAACCCCATTGATATCTCTCTTATTCAGTTACATTTACTACTAAGCTTATTTTCTCTTACTAATGGTAACAATTCAAAAGTCTAAATCTCTTTCAATTTCTCTTTAATAGCTATCAAAACAAATCAAACCACGTTTAACATCCCAATTTTTCAACAAGTATTCTTGAAAGTCTTTCCAATCTTCGAAAAAAGTTTCATCTTCTTCGTTGTTTAATTTTATTGTTAATTTGTCCATTTCTGCCATAAACAACATCTTCTTAATCCATTCCCATGTTTCAGGTATTTTGTCTTGCTTCCAACATTGAGCAAAAGTCAGTCTGGCTGCTGTAACCAAGTACCATAATAATGTTCTCTTGGTTACATTTATTTCTTCCATTTTAAGACCTAGCAATAACATCTGTGGGTCTTTCTTAAAAGTACATTTCAAAAATTTTTGTATCTCATTGTGAATCTCAGTCCAGTAGCTTACTGCTTTATCACAAGTCCACCACATATGGTAAAAAGACCCTTCTTTTTTCTTACATTTCCAACATTTGGTAGACATGCTTTCATTTATAATAGCAATTTTTTTTTGGAGTCATATACCATCTGTACATCATTTTATAGCAATTCTCTTTAACATTTACACAAGTTGAAATTTTCATTGACTTTTTCCACAAATATTCCCAAGATGACATAAATATTTCATTATTAATATTTACTGCCCACTTTATCATTTGCTCTTTTACTATTTCATCCTCAGTATACCATTTCAATAAAACCTTATACAGTTTTGAAATCATTTTTTTACCCTTTTCAACCCATACAGTTTCAATTTCAGTATTATTTTCTCTAAAACCATGTTCTCTTTTATGTCTTAAATAAGTCATAAATCTGTCTATACTTCAACCAATCATATTCAAATTCAACATCAGTTCTATCTTTTAATACAAAGTTTTTCCCTTCTAATTTTAAAAGACTTTTGTAAGGTAACCAATCTAAACCCTGATTTCTTGAATATGGATTAATCACTTCTGCTGGTACTATCCAAAGTGGTCTTTCTTCCGAGAAGAATTTTTTATATCTTGTCCAAGTCTCGAACAGTGATCGTCTTATGAAGTGGTGTTTAAAAACTTGTCTATTTTTACTTTTCCATACCATAAATATGCATGCCATCCAAACTTATTGTCATGACCTTCCAAAGCCAACAACTTTTTATTCTCAAGATTAATCCACTGCTCCAGCCATGTTAAGCAGACGGCATCATAATACAGTCTTAGATTTGGTAGTTGTAGTCCTCCTCTTTCCTTTGCATCACATAAAATTTTCATTTTAATCCTTGGCTTTCTTCCTGCCCATACAAACTTCGATAGTTCTTTCTGCCACGTATCCAGTATTTTCCTTTGTTTTAGTATTGGAATAGTCTGAAATAAAAACATCAAACGAGGCAAAACATTCATTTTTACAGTTGCAATTCTTCCCAATAACGATAGATTCAAGGTATCCCATTTCTTCATGTCTTGCTGGATCCTATACCAAACCTTTTCATAGTTATTTTTAAACAAATCAATATTTTTCATAGTCAATTCAATTCCTAAATATTTAGTCTTTGTAACTACTTCACATTGAATTTTCTCTTGAAGTTCAATTTGTCTCTGTTTCGTCATATTTTTGCACATCACTTTCGTTTTGTTTTTATTAACATAGAATCCCGCAACTGTTCCAAATTCTTCAATTTTTTCCATCAATTGTGGTATATTCTCAATTGGATCTTGAATCATAAACATTACATCATCTGCAAATGCTCTATATTTATACATAAAGCCTTTCACTGTAAGTCCTTCAATATTATTGTCTTTTCTTATCTCTGTCAATAATATTTCCAATATCCAGATAAACAATAACGGAGATAATGGGCAGCCTTGTCGTGTTCCCTTTTGAACTTGGAAAAAATCTGTTCTTTATTTATTTATATTCAAAGCTGCTTTCTGTTCTGAATATATTGCCACAATCATGTTTAAAAAAGACTGTCCTATATCCATTTTTTCAATTACTTGCAGCATAAACTCCCAATTTAAATTGTCAAAAGCTTTTTCCGCATCTAGAAAGAGGAATCCAACTTCTTTTTCTGGATGTTTGTCATAATATTCAATTGCATCAATCACCACTCTCAAATTGTCTCTGATTTGTCTATTTGGTAAAAAACCAGCTTGTTCTTCCGCTATGGCATCTTTCAAATATTTTTTCAACCTTTCCGAAATTATTTTTGCAAATAATTTGTAGTCATTATTTAATAGCGATATTGGTCTATAATTCTTTACATTAGTTAAGTCCAAACTTTCTTTAGGTATAAGTGAAATATTTGCTTCCTTCCATGAGTCTGGGATCCGTTTGGTCATTCTTATCTCGTTTGACAGAAGTACTAAAATAGGGGTTAGCTCCTCCTTAAATTTCTTATAGAATTTTGCTGTAAAGCCATCTGGACCTGGAGCTTTGCCCAACTTTGTATCTTCTATCGCCATTGTTACCTCTTCCTTTGTTACTAATCCATTTAATAGTTCTTTGATTTGTTGTCCCAGCTCTGGTACTTCAATATTCTCCAAATATTTCTTAATTTTCTGTTGGTCAATTCCTTTCTTTTTAAACAGTTTGGCGTAATATTTGAAAAAAGCTCTTTTTATGCCTTTCAAATCCACAACATCTTTTCCATCTTCAATAATCTTGCTTATAAAATTTCTTTCTTTTCTATTTTTCAATTGCCACGCTAAAAATTTTCCTGGTTTATTTGCACCCTCAAATGCTTTTTACTGTAATTTTTTCAAATTCCAGTATAATCCTGGAGGAGAAAATCTATAATGGCAGCAGGCCATAAAAGAGACCCAGTTTAGAAATATTTTAATGAAGTTCCTCTACCTATGAGTAAGGCAAGCATGTATGCAAAATGCAAACACTGCAACAAAGAAATGCAAGGCCTGGTGGCCCAAATGAAACAACATTATGAGAAGTGCTGTGATGAAGATGACAAAAGGAACATGTTTGAACAGGAAGGATCTTCAGGTTGGTAAATGTTTTGATTTCATCATATTTCTTAAAGACTGCTTTGAGGAACTGTCATGTTTGAGCAAAATTATATTTATTATTATTATTATTATTACTGCATATCACTGTAATTTAGGGGAATCCATTATCAACATAAAGGATTCTGGAAACTATCCACCTTCGAGATCATCATCCCCCCGTTCTACAATTTCAGAGTTATCCATCCAGGATAGTGTTTCAGTCATGTCATATACATCAGACATCCACAATATATAACCTAAAAGAAAGAGAAAAGCCGACCATCCAGGAACCACCATAGATAAGTTTGTAATAAAAACCAGCAGATTAGAAAAGGAGTTAATTGATGAAAAAATTGCCCAGTTTATTTACACAACAAACTCTTATTTCCATCTGATTGAAAACCCACACTTCGTTAATATGATTCATTCACTGAGATCAGGATACAGTCCACCCGTCAGAGCAGATGTTGCAGGGAAACTGCTGGATGAAGTGTGTGACAGAGAAATGGAGCAATGTGCAACAGCTCTAGAGGATAAAATTGTTAACCTAAGGTTGATGATCCACAATGATCTGTTGTATGTGTACATACACTTGTATAACAGAAGAAGGGAATGTCTTCCTTGCAGAAACAATTGATGTGTCAGGGAATGCACACACAGCAGAATACTTACAAGAAGTGGCAGCAAAAGCTACAGTAACATATGAACAAAAAATTGAAATGTCTAGTATACAGTTTGGTCACAGACAATGTGGCAAATGTATCCAAGATGAGAACAAATTTAGAAGAGCAGGAAGGGACTACAAAGTTAATAACATACAGAGAAATAGCTGTTTTATTGCTGATGCTGTTGAAATGTGGAAGGAACTCAGTGAGCACATAAAAACAGAACTATACACTGACAGAATTAAATTACGAGCATTAAAAAAAAAAGAATGGGACAAGCACTGTCTCCAGCTCATTTTTTGCAAATATTGTCAATATCTGATACCAGGGTCAAACCTTAAGTACTGAGGAAGAGGAGTTAGCCATGACATGGATATCCAGCAATCATCTATCTGTAATGCCATCTACAATAAACTTCAGAGCGTAGGGGAAACCGTTCAAGAAATATGTTTGCTGATCATGTTTTAAAGAAAGGCACACCAGTTGGAAGTCACTTAAGCACTTGCATTTAGAGACTGTTGAATTAATTATTTCACTTTCATCAGCAGTAGCTTCTTCTGCTGGCATAGAAAGAATATTCTTTTCCTTTGGACTTATTCATTCTAAATTGAGAAATCATTTGAGACCTGATAAAGCAGGAAAGCTTGCTTTTCTTTTCCAGATTATAAACAAACAAGAAGATGAAGATGAGTGAGCTACAGAGGACAGTATTTTAAGTTTTTCATATGTGGACCAGGTTGATAGGTTGTTTTTTAAAAGATATTTTATTTAACCATATCAGTTAACAAATGTGGATGTTTAAGCAAATACAAGAATACATATGCTATAATGTTATTGTTTTAGTTAAATGAAACTATTTAAATTTTATTATTAAGATAATGATTATTTTTCTCCTTCCAATAAAGTATAGCAGAAAAGTTGTCCTGATATGAATGGTTAACCTGTTAGACTGGAGATAGTTCACCTCACAATAATTTCATAATTTTGTATTTTTAATTTTTTTGATATAACTGTAAAACTAATATGAAAAGTTGTTATTCTAAAAATGAAACCATCTGGTTGTAAATATTAAGATTATACCAGCAAGAATGAATCTCTATGTAGAAAACAATGATTTAAGTCTGGTCTTACTGACTAGTGATTTAAATCATGTTTGATTTGATTTAAATCAAATCCACCCTGATCAGGGCCATGTTATAGGTGCCTCTTCTCAACCGGGAAAAGCTCCACTTGATAGCAATGTGTGGATTCATGCTGGCAGTGAGCTCATTTTGCCTCTGCACAATAGGCATTGTAATATTTGCTTCTCAGTTCCTTTCCATCCACCTCTGGCAGGCTCTGGCTTATGAAATGCCTATGGAAAAGGGATGGAGTGATGTTCAGTAGGTCTTCTATTTGGCTTAGGTATTTCTAGTTCCCTCCTGTTCCAAAAATTCAAAGACATGTGAGTATAATAGAAACCAGTTTACAATCAAAGCAAAAAGTGGAGAACCAAAATCATTGACAAAAAGATAAAAAGAGAGTCACTGGGAACATTCACTTGTCTCTATGTGTTATTAAATATATATTCATTATTTATTATCCCCCCCCAATCAGCAGAGTGGTCCAGGCAGCTTCCAGACACAATAATTAAAACCCAATAAAGACACAATAAAAGGCAAAATAAGGACTTGCAGGTTTGTTTCTCAGAAAAAAAGAAATGAAATCAAATAGCACGTTCAAATCAAACCTGACAGTTTCTAAAATCCCATCTCATCCTTACTTCTACATTTTAAATCTTAATTACTTTTCACCAGATACATTGTTCCATTGGAAATATAAAATGGGATTGTATATTTTTCTCCTGTATTTTGGCCAGATAACAATAACAAACGTCTGGCAGAAAGCCAAGCTAATTTTTATCTCCATGCTAAGAATATACATTTCCTTTCAGATAAAGTTAGATTTTTATATTAGTGAGCTGAGCTCCTGAAATCATTAATTCACCTAAAACTTACAACAACAGCTCAGCAGGATTTGGTGGATGATCAAGTGAGCATTTGTGAAAAAGCACAAGACTTTGATACCCATATGGCAAATAACTTGCTCAGGATTGTTAGTGTTAATTGACTTAACAGAAACATGAAACACAAGGAGAGGGGAAACCACAAACATTATAAGTGTGCAAAAGGCACGTCATTAATAATCAATTAATGTTGCAATATAATCTTAGTACAACCAAATTTCAAGTGAAAACCTGATTACCACATCATAATAAAAGTTTCCATTGTGTAATTGTTCTGCTGATTTAGGTAGCAATGTTTTTATTTTTGGACAATAAATGTATTGATTTGTGTTTTGTAAGCCACTTTTCAAAAAGTGGCTACAAATGAGTTTACAACACCATGTGTACACAACCTCAAGTAAGATACATAATCAGTTCTAGATCAGACTAAAATCAAATCAAAAGAATGAGTACCAACAAGGACAGAGCAGAAAACCAAACCTAGTCGGATCAAGTAATGAAGGAAGAAAGGAGGACTGTCAAGCTTAGCATGATTGTCAGCAGTTTTGTGGCACCTTGACAGAGGGGTGGGGAGTGAGCAGCATATCGCAAAAAACCTAAAGGCCAACAGTAAAACTTTCTTCAAATACATTAGAAGTAGGAAGCCAGCCAGGGAGGCAGTGGGGCCCTTGGATGACCAAGGGTTAAAGGAGTAGTGAAGGATGATAGGGAAATGACTGAGAAGCTGAATGCATTTTTTGCCTCTGTCTTCACTGTGGAAGAGGAGAAGTGCTTGCCCACTCCAGAACCACCAATTTCGGGAGTGGGTTTGAAAGACCTAAATCAGATTGCAGTGACAAGAGAGGAAGTCCTCCAACTGATGGACAATTTAAAAACTAATAAATCACCAGGCCCGGATGACATTCATCCAAGAGTTCTGAAAGAACTCAAATGTGAACTTGTGGATCTCCTGACAAAAATATGTAATCTTTCTTTAAAATCTGCCTTCATTCCTGAGGACTGGAAGGTAGCTAATGTCACTCCCATTTTTAAAAAGGGCTCCAGGGGAGATCCAGGAAATTACAGGCCAGTCAGTCTGACATCAATACCGGGTAAGTTGGTGGAAACTGTTATTAAGGAAAGAATTAGTAGGCACATTGATGAACAAAAACTATTGAGGCAGACTCAGCATGGGTTCTGTAAGGGAAGATCTTGTCTCACTAACCTGTTAGTGTTTTTTGAGGGAGTGAACAAACATGTGGACAAGGGGGACCCAATAGATATTATTTACCTTGACTTCCAGAAAGCTTTTGATACAGTTCCTCATCAAAGGCTCCTAAGTAAGCTCAATAGTCATGGGATAAAAGGACAAGTCCTCTTGTGGATCAAAAACTGGCTTATAAACAGGAAACAGAGAGTGAGTATAATGGGAAACTTTCTCAGTGGAGGGTGGTAAGCAGTGGGGTACCACAGGGATCAGTACTTGGTCCGATGCTTTTTAACTTGTTTATTAATGATTTGGAATTGGGAGTAAGCAGTGAAGTGGCTAAATTTGCAGATGACACAAAGTTGTTCAGGGTGGTGAGAACCAGGGAGGATTTTGGGGCACTCCAAAGGGATCTGTCGAGGATGGGTGAGTGGGCATCAACGTGGCAAATGGGGTTCAGTGTGGCCAAGTGCAAAGTTATGCACATTGGAGCCAAAAATCCTAAATATAAATACACGTCGATGGGGTCTGAACTGGCAGAGACTGACCAAGAGAGAGATCTTGGAGTTGTAGTAGATAACTCAATGAAAATGTCTAGACAGTGTGCAGCTGCAATAAAGAAGGCCAACGCTATGCTGGGGGTTATTAGGAAGGGAATTGAAAACAAATCAGCCAGTATCATAATGCCCCTGTATAAATCATTGGTGTGACCTCATTTGGAATACTGTGTACAGTTCTGGTCACCACATCTCAAAAAGGATATTATAGCATTGGAAAAAGTGCAGAGAAGGGCAACTAGAATGATAAAAGGGTTGGAACACCTTCCCTATGAAGAAAGGTTAAAACGCTTGGGGCTCTTTAGCTTGGAGAAACGACGGCTGAGGGGTGACATGATCGAGGTTTATAAGATTATGAATGGGATTGAGCAAGTTGAGAAAGAAGTCCTTTTCTCCCTTTCTCACAATACAAGAACTCGTGGGCACTCAATGTAATTGCTGAGCAGTCGGGTTAGAATAGATAAAAGGAAGTACTTCTTCACCCAAAGAGTGATTAACATATGGAATTCACTGCCACAGGAGGTGGTGGCAGCTACAAGCATGGACAGTTTCAAGAGGGAATTAGATAAACATCTGGAGCAGAAGTCCACCAGTGGCTATTAGCCACAGGGTATAGATGGGAACTCTCAGTCTGGGGCAGGTGATGCACTCTATTCTTGGTGCTGGAGGGGGCAGCAGTGGGAGCGCTTCTAGTGTCCTGGTCCCACTGCTGGACCTCCTGATGGCACCTGGTATATTTTGGCCGCTGTGTGACAGAGTGTTGGACTAGATGGGCCATTGGCCAGATTCAACATTGGCTTCTCTTATGTTCTTATGTTCTTATGAGTGGAGACAGGTGTAAATGGCACAGAGACAGTCCTCACCTGTCTACATTCTGCACGCTGCTGCTTCCACAGTGAGGGTGCCCATTCACCCTCCTGTGTGGAACCAGCCATAATGATAACATTTCATTTTTAATCTACTCAATCCAATGTTAATAAAGTCCTGTCATATTCAGAGCAGGCCAGCAGGATCTCTCACTGTTGCACTGGTGGTACTTTCATATCTCTGCCTCTGAAAAAAATTAGAAATTGTTCTGGATCTCAAGACTATATTATTATTGTTTATGTGGGATTAACTAGTTAAGGCCTAACATATCTCTGTGTGCTTGGACCAACGCACACTTACATGCAGGGGTCTTTTGGGGGGGGGAGCGCACCGGAGCACAGCTCCGGGAGCTCAGGAGCCAAGCCCCGCCCCCAGCCGGCGTCCCCAGGAGTCTTTCAGGCAGCCGAATGTCAATTTCAGCTCCATTATATCCTATGGGCCATTGAAGTCAATGGTGAAAACATAGGGTATATTCTGGGGGCTGGAGGGGAGGGTTTGAGGAGGGGCTCCAAACTCACCAGGTGACTGATGGAGCCTCTCCCCAAGATACCCACCAAGTTTCAAGAACATTGGATCAGGGGTCCAATTCTATGGGCCCCCAAACAGGTTGCCCCTATTCCCTCCATTGTTCTCTATGGTGGGAAAAAAATAACTTGTTTTCCCACCATAGAGAACAATGGAGGGAATAGGGGCAACCTGTTTGGGGGCCCATAGAATTGGACCCCTGATCCAATATTCTTGAAACTTGGTGGGTATCTTGGGGAGAGGCTCCATCAGCTACCCTGTGAGTTTGGAGCCCCTCCCTCAAACCCCTCCTCCAGCCCCCAGAATATACCCTATGTTTTCACCATTGACTTCAATGGCCCATAGGATATAATGGGGCCGAGTTGCCGTCCTTTCCTTCTCTCTTTTTCCTCTTTCCCTCCTTCTTCTCTTCTCTCTTTCTTTCTTTCCCACCTTCTTCTCTTCTCTTTTTTCCTTCTTTCCCTGTTTCTCTCCTTCTTCCCTCTCTTTCCCTCCCCTTTCCTTCTCTTTCTTTCCCTCTTTCCTTCCTTCTTTCCTTCTCTCTACTCTCTTTCCTCCTTCTGTGGCCCAACTCTCATGAGAAGGCGTTTAAACTGGGGAAGGGAAGGGGAGGCTTTTGAAGATGCCTCCCCCCCCTTTTGCTTCCCCTTATGACATCACGTCCGGTGATGTCAGGGGGCGTGGCATATGCTAATAGCCTAATCGCTCATTAGCATACCATATGCTAATGAGCTCCTGCAGCTCTTTTTCTACGAAAAAACCCCTGCTTACATGGAATTTAGTGTTGGAATACCACCATTTGTTATCCAAACAGGGAACATAAATGTAGACAGGCCTCAAGTGAAATCTACAACTCTATGATGATATATCCAAATACAGATCTTGCTGTCAGGGGCAACCAAGGGAATACAGACTACAAAGTTATTTTGTATGAGAGTAACACAGGTTCATATATCCAGTAACATAGCCAACAGTCAGAGGAATGAATCAGAAGTAATTTTATTTCCCACTCCTAAAATGGGGTTGGGGGGGATTTTTGCCTGCACTCCTCTTGGAAGAAATGAGAGGCATGAGGCATGCTGGGTAATTGGGCCATTAGATTCCAATCTTGCTCCATCAGATGGAGGATTTAAGCACTCACATAAGAGCAACTCTACAACTGCCAGGCTTTTGCAAAACTCTGTAATACAGGCATCATCATAGACAACACACTATTCTTAGTACAAGATATTTATTTATGTACTTTATAGCAGAAGATAATTTTACTGCAGATAATGCTGGCATATGAAACACCCTGGGTGCCATGCATGGGACCCCAAGGCAGGCCAGAATCCAAGAGGTCATGCTCCCAGGGTCACCAACAGTGCCATCCAAAAGGGCAAAAGGAAGAGCTCAGGAAACACTCCCCTCATTGGTGAGATTATTGCCATGGATGGTCAAGCCTTCTCCCTTGTGGAGGATGTAGCCTTTCACTGGCCGCTGCACCTGGCTCCAGGATAAATCAGTTCCCAACAACATTCACTCTGGAGAATGATAAATTTATTGAGACATTGATAGGATCCAGCCTGTACACTGGCTGTGTTAGAATTGGGTTTTGCATATTTTTATAGTATAGTATAGTATAGTATAGTATAGTATAGTATAGTATAGTATAGTACACTTTATTATTATGGTCTTAAGACCAACATACAGAGTAAACATAATATGTGAGTGAGAGAAAAAACAGTCATAATGTACAAAAATAAAGGCGTGAAACAATAGATATTCAGGGTTCAAGCAAGGACCCTAAAAGGTTCAGAAGAAATCACCCCTTGGGATTTTATCCACCAAATGTAACTGCCGGCCATCCCTCTTCAATACTATTCCCCACCACCACCTGTATGACAAAAGCAAGCACAGAAAGATGACACTCAAGGACACTAAAAGCTCTCAGGAAAGATAAGGTGTCTGGCACATCAGAGCATCCCAAGAAGTAAAAGTGTTTTGGCTCTGCATTCTTCCACTCCCCACCTCACCATGGTGAAGGAGCTGTAAAATGTAAAATGAACAGTGAGTTTAACACTAGTAGTCTGTCTCCTTGCAGGGGGCCACGAACTGGTGAGTCTCGCCCACCATGCATCACTCTGTGGTGGTGCTGGTCAAGGCTGGGCATTCCAGAGTGCAAGGCTGAACTGTCCATTTCACCACAGACCTCTGGAGCACAGCTCTGGAGTACAGCTACCTCTCCCTCATCACCCACTGGTAGTAACGAGAAGAGCTCACTGTCCAGACTGTTGGGCCCAGACCCCAGGAGTGGACAGTCCTGCCACCTGGCTACAAAGTGGTTCTGCTCCATGTGCAGGGGATGGATGCAGACCACATGGTGGCAAACATCTCCACCATGATTCAGAGTAGCCTGAGGGAGTGGATGGACACCAGCAACATCATCTGTGACTATGTGTCCTGATTGCTGGCACACAGCAGATACACAGAGGCAGTTTCTAGGTGTCAGAGTTTGTAAAGCAATTCCAGGGCCAGGCATCAAAATACAGTTCCAAGGTTCAGGCACAGGGCAGGCAACACTCACAGCTTCAAGTCTGAAGGGAAATCTGAGAACAAGGGTATGAAGATACAGGCCAGGGTCAGAGGCAAAGAGGTCAATCCAGAACACAGGTAGCAAAGTCAGTAGCTAACAGACAAGATGCTTTCACGTGACAACCCCCTTCCCTGCTGCTTTTAAACTCTATGCTGCCCAGCAGTCTGTACTGAGCCATGAACCTGTGGGCTGCCTCAGACCTGCTCCTGCAAGCACTCATCCTCACTGATGGTGCTGGGCTAGTGCTGTGCTGCCAGGCGGGCACTGTGCCTTCTGTCTTGAAGGTCTCTCCTCATCTTCCTCTTATGGCATTCCTGAGGCTCTGATGATGGGGGGGTGAACTGAACAGCAGCTGACTCTCTGTTGCCAGCTCAGGGCTGGGGGGCTGAGGAGCCAGTGTGCTGGCCTTGGCTGAGGAACTATGGTCCCTCAGAGACTACCTCCTCCTGCAATGCTTCTGCCACTGGCTGTGTGTTGGGGTCAGGTCCACTGGCCTCTTCCTCAGAGGCATCTTCAGCATTTCTTTGTTTTCATGGGCCTGGCTGGTCCACGACACCACATGGTCATGGATGCCAGGACCAACATGCTGGCAGCAATGAGGACTGTGCACCTCAAGAGGATTGTCTTCCTGGCACATGCTCTGCACCTGGCGGTGAAGGATGCTCTGGGGCTGGGGAGAACTTTGAGGCCCACCTGGAATGCTGCCACCCTCAAGCTGCAGTCCCTGCTGGAGACCTGTGAGCATCTGGCTGCCCACTTCTTGTGCAGCATCAAGCCTTCCCGTCTGCTGCATGAGAGGCAGGGAGAGGGGGATAAGCCCAAACACTGGCTCATCCAGGACATGCCCACCCTACGTATGCCATGATAGAGTGTTTGATGGAGCAGAAGAGTGTGGGCTCTGTGACCACCCTGCACAGGGAAGAGGAGCTCAGTATTAGCTCTAATGACTGGCTGGCCCTCTCCAAGGTGGTGTGTGTACTGAAGCCCTTCCAAGACATGACCAACATGCTCTGCACCCACATGGCTGTAGGAAATATGTGTGTTACAAGGTCTAAATTCAGTCATTATAGGGTTAATGTGTGTTTACCTTGTGTGCTATTGTTTAGACTGACTTGGAAGGGAACCTGGCACAGAGCCAATGGAGAGCAAACTGGAAACTGAAGTCTGTTTACTAACAGTTATTGCTTAATATATTCAGGCAGGGGTCTTTTTGGGGGGGAGCGCACCAGATCGCAGCTCCGGGAGCTCAGGAGCCAAGCCCCGCCCCCAGCCGGAGTCCCGGAGAGTCTTTCAGGCAGCCGAATGTCAATTTCAGCTCCATTATATCCTATGGGCCATTGAAGTCAATGGTGAAAACATAGGGTATATTCTGGGGGCTGGAGGGAGGGGTTTGAGGGAGAGGCTCCAAACTCACAGGGTAGCTGATGGAGCTTCTCCCCAAGATACCCACCGAGTTTCAAGAACATTGGATCAGGGGTCCAATTCTATGGGCCCCTAAACAGGTTGCCCCTATTCCCTCCATTGTTCTTTATGGTGGGAAAAAATTAACTTTTATTCCCACCATAGAGAACAATGGAGGGAATGGGGGCAACCTGTTTGGGGGCCCATAGAATTGGACCCCTGGTCCAATGTTCTTGAAACTTGGTGGGTATCTTTGGAAGAGGCTCTAACAGCTATCCTGTGAGTTTAGAGCCTCTCCCTCAAACCCCCTCCCTCCAGCCCCCAGAATATACCCTATGTTTTCACCATTGACTTCAATGGCCCATAGGATATAATAGGGCTGAATTGCCGCCAAATTTCTTTCATTCCCTCCTTTCCTTCTTTCTTTTTCCTCTTTCCCTCATTCTTCTCTTCTCTCTTTCTTTCTTTCCCACCTTCTTCTCTTCTCTTTTTCCTCCTTTCCCTGTTTCCCTCCTTCTTCCCTCTCTTTCCTTCCCCTTTCCTTCTCTTTCTTTCCCTCTTTCTTTCACTCTTTCCTTCTCTCTACTCTCTCTCTCTCTCTCTTTCCTTCCCTCTTTCCTCCTTCTGTGGCCCAACTCTCATGAGAAGGAGTTTAAACTTTAAACCCCTTCTCTCTTAGCTCCCCCACCCAGGCCAGCTGGGGAGGGGAAGGGGAGGCTTTTGAAGATGCCGCCCCCCCTTTTGCTTCCCCTTCTTACATCACTTCTGGTGATGTCAGGGGGTGTGGCATATGCTAATAGCCTAATAGCTCATTAGCATACCATATGCTAATGAGCTCCTGCAGCTGTTCTTCTACGAAAAGACCCCTGTATTCAGGTGATTTCCTTCTAGGGGTCAAGAAGAAAGAAGAATCTCCATTACTATCTGTGTCTGTCTGTCGTTGCAAGCATGTAGTCTTAAGTGTTTATTGTTTTGTAGATTTCCGGTGTACCCTCCCCTTTAGAAATAAAGTTTTTACAAAGAAAGAAGATGCCTCCTCTCCAGTGAACAAAGATCCATTGAAAGCTCTGAATTTTTAACTATTTTTACCAAATTTTTCAACAATGGCCAGCACTGCAGCCAGGCCATGAGGGGATGGCTGAACTCTCATAGGTCTGGGCCTTCCTCTCAGCAAAATACAGGAGTACAAACTGGCCTGTATTTGTGACCTACATATCAAAGACAGTATTGCTCTCTATAACACAGAGCTCATAGAGTGGAAGCGTGAGCTCTGCAGAGACATGTGGAAGCTTCAAGCCAGGAGATGTGGCCAGAGGGAATAGTGGGTGGAAGAAGCTGGGGAGGAGGAAGGGGAAGAGAAAGAGCCACACACCAGCACCTCTGCCTCCAGGAGCCCAACCAGGCAGAAGTCCCACTCCTGCTTGTCGGTGGTGAAGTGGGAGATCAGCAGCAGCAGTAGGGAGACCAGGGAGGATTCAGCAGAGGTGATGGTGAGAGAGTCCCTTGTTCAGTCCCTCTAGCCTGCCTCAGCTGATCCCCTCCAATACTGGTCATGCAAGGCCATCATCTGTGTTGACCTCTCTTGCATGGCTATGAATCTCTTCTCCTCCCTTCCCACCAGTGTGCAGAGTGAGCAGGTGTTCTCTGGCCAGGGTGGCCGTTGGCCTTCCTGAAGGTCAACCTCCCCCTGCTGGGCCACCCCGCTCTGTACCTGCCAGAGTAAGATTCTGGCCTCCCAATGTTGTTCTCCAAGTGTCCCCTCTCCCATTCCTCCTCCTCCTCTCAGTGTGATCCAGCATGCAGCCCATGGATTGCGCCCTTGGCACTTTGGTGGGAGGATGGCTGTCTCTGCCAGGTGGGGTTGGGCTTGCCCCACAGCCCACCCAAACAACATCTACCTCATAAGAAAATACCTACTTCATGAACTAACATCTACCTCATAGCACAACACCTACCTCATGGGATGACATCCACCTCAGCAAACATCCATGTACAAAACACCTGCCTCTACAAGAAGTACCTGTTTGACTACCTTTTCCCATCACATTTGTACAATTCACAATCGTAACAGATGAGCTCTTATCTGTAGAATGTGTTCTGCTAATGGTGAAGAACTGTCCAGAAATTTCACCTAGGTATGGCTGTGACCAGGAGAGCTTTGTGTTTGGGCCTGAGGAGGCCTGGGAGCATTCTGGGCAGACTTCTTTCCTCATGGTGTCTGTCTGGGGTGCCCATCAAGCTGCTGTGGCATCATTGTGGGGAGCCTCCATAGAAACTCAGGGGATTCCTGGTCTGCCTTACTGATGTTTTTCTGTTTATCTGCAGAGTAAAAGTGGTGGATGGGTGTGCTCCAGGCCTACGTGCAGAGTTGAATAAAACACCCCCTTCAATGGGTGTGCTCTGCACCTGTCTGTTTCGGCCCTAGCTAGTGGGTTCCTCAGCTGGGTATCCACATCCATTACACTCTTCCTCCTGCCATGGGGGTACTTTGGGGAGCCTCTTTCAAAAATCTGGGGGTGCCCTTCTTTCCACCTGTCTTTTGTATACTGGCTTCATGTTTCAGCCCTTGGTGGGGGTGGTCATGTTTTGGGAGTTGGGTCTCAGGGGTGGACTCATTACTTTTTAGCCACCACATCGAGTTCCTTCTCAGGGCTTTGACCCACCACATCTACTTCCTTGTCAGGGCTTTAACCCACCACATCAACTTCTTTCTCAGGGCTTTTGATCTATCATGTCAACTTCCATCTCAGGGCTTTGACCAACCACATCTACTTCCTTCTCAGGACTCCCAGCCACGACTTCAACATATGTCATTCCACACTGGTTTGTGTTTGGGTGTCAAGGGTCATTGCACACTTTGGGGTTGGGTGTCAGGGGTGTACTCAGGGCTTGGATCTACCACATTTACAAAATCATTGCACACTTGGGGTTTGGGTGTCAAGGGTGGACTCGGGGCTTGGAGCCACCACGTCTACATACATCTGAGGGCTTGGCTCCACCATATCTACATATGTCATTACACACTGGTTTGGGTCTAAGGTAGACTCAGAGTGGTAAAAGCAGCTGTCCATCCCACCTGCCCACCAGTTCAATTTGTATGGATGGGGGTTTTGTGCATGATGGTCCATGTTCAGTCCATGGGTGCACCATGAACCCCAAGCCAAACCACATTTTCCCGGTTTGTGCCCATCCCTAGTCTTGAGCATTATTGCAGGAAACATTCTCTTTGCAAATATTTTTATATTATAATAAGAATTATTTTTGATAAGTGGTATTTAGATATAGGTAATATTTTGTAATTCATTTCACTAGTATAGTTTATTAACGTGTATTATTTTGTAGGAGTAAGCCACATGCATAGGAGTAAATCCTATTGCCTACAGCAGGACTAACTTCAGAGCAAACATGTATAAGATTAGTTGTGTGCAACTTGCTTGAGGAAGCAGCAAAGTTGCCACACTATGGAGTCATATTACTAATATTGAGAGTCCTGATTAGGCTGTTGTATTAAAATTAGCTGTTGGATTGGTTTCCTCTCATGAAATTGGTAGGGGATCTTATGCATAGAAGTTAAGGTTTTGTTCAAGCAACAATAATCTTGTACATGGGAAACTCAGCAATTGCATTGCATTGCAGGCCAATATTTATGTTGTTGTATGAAATTTCAATTCATGACACTTTTCTGGCTTGAAAACTTGTGCTTCAAGAAGCTGGTGAATGAAGCTTTGGGTGTGAGCCAAAGTCAGGAAGGATGAAGGGATGCACTGCCAAATGGGAGTTAATACACAGGGGGAATATTCCAAGTATGTGGCAAAAGAACTTCCAATCTTGAATATTTAGCTGTTAAGCAGCTTCTTTCATAATTTTATGTTTAACTTTCTACTGTACATGTCACAGGAAAGTGAGCTCTGGGACAAATATTAAACAAATATTACTTCACTTGCAGGAATAAAGTTTCACCCCCCTCCAAAAAAACAAAACAAAACTTGCCTTCTCTATGCTCTCTACCATTTTAGACTGGGAAACAATACTGTATATTATTTTAAAAGCTTTTTTTTACCTTTCACACCAAAAACTAGAAGAGCATGACTAAAAGAAAAAAAATTACCAGCAGCAGTAAAAAAAGTCTATCCATTAATTAAAGAGAAGATTGAAAATGTTTCAAGAAAATCAACTTAGTAGTTTGAAGCCAAGTTGTGTGAAGTTCTGTCTCCATCCTTTGCCTTCATTGGAAGTGAGGTATCTTTCACTTTTGATTTAATTGTTCGAAATACAGCAGCATGATAAAAGATTTTTTTATGGAAATTTCTCACAGCAACACAATCAATCATATTTCCAACTCATGCGCCGTCTTGAGCCCCTGAGCCTCAAAGACTTTTTTGTGTGTGGAGCTTACTTGTTAAATTAGCACTGATCAAAGGCTAAAACATTTATCATGCTTATTAGTGAATAAACCTAGCAGCAGGTATCCCAAGTGAGGAAGCAAATCCTCATTTCCTGCAAGAATGAATTGGAAATTATCCAAAGTGCTTGCAAACATTTTTCAGGAGTGACGAATTGTCAAAAAGAAAGCAGCTGCTAGATGTGTGAGCTCTAGGGTTAGAAAGAAACTGGGGGGGGAGCATGTTGCAAAGGTATCTTCATACTACCCCAAAGGGATCCTCGACAATTTGATTTACGGTAATTGCCTCTGAATTTAGTATCAGCTGACCCTGGAATCAAGTCAGAAAATAACTACCTCAACTATTGCAGTTCTTAATGTTCAGATAAATGGGAAATTCTTCACACCTGCTCCTCAAATGTCTATCTTCTTTTCACTTGTAAGAATACACAGCGACAAGCAGGAGAAAGCATCTTAATGCTCAAGATAAGCAGAGCTGCTCTCCCCAGATGAAAAGAGTAAAAGCGGCAATTTCTGTTCTCCAACTCTGCAAATCAATTTAGATTGCATGGGTGCCACTTAGTGTGAAGATGACAGAGGAGTGAAAATCACATTTAATAGCCCTGAAGCATGATCTACATACTTTATGAAACATGAGGTAGAAAGGGAGGCCACCTAGCACTGATAGGGCGTTTTCCCAGATTGCCTCCAGATTCCTATTCAGATTCCTCTATCTGGTTGTTGATAGAGTCGTCTACTGAGTAGTTTTATTGAAGTACTTCTCCATCCACCCCCTGCATGAGCCACATCAGCCCACACAACTGATGTGTGCATGTGTGTGCTGTACACTAGGTCTGTGGATGTAACTTTAACTAAAATTCAGAGCTGGTTGTATCTGCAGGTTGTTCAGAGGTTCCTTTAAGGCCATTGGCCACTGTTACCTCCATCACAGTAGACATCATTGTACCTGTCTAACTGCTTTGCAACAACTGCCTGTGTCTGCAGTGCAATCCAGAGATGCTATTCTGAAAGGGAACAGGTCTTACAATTTGGACCTCAAGAGAAACTACAGTAATACAGATGGGCGCGAACTGCATTTTTGCAGTTCAGTTTGGTTTGTGGATGAACCATGAACCGAACCATGAACTGGTACATATTGGTTCATGAACCATTTAAAGTTTAAACCCCTGCTTTCTGCTCCCTGAAGCTTTCTGTGGGGAGCAGAAAGCAATAGATTAAATGGCTCTGAGCCATTTAAACCAAACAGCTGAGCGGCAGGAAGCTCCCCACTGCCCAGTTGTTTTTTTGTGAACCTCTGCTTTCTGTCTTTCATAAACCCTTGATTTCTGCTCTTCACAAACCACCATGAACTGCATCAAAATTAATGGAAATTAGTGGTGATTCTTCAGTTCATTAACATTGCTTAGCAAACCATGAACTGACCAAACTTCATAAAGAACTTTAATTTGTCAGCCAGTTCATGCCCATCCCTACTTGGTAATGCTCTGTGACCAATCTTCCCACTAGATGCATGCCCATTCTGGCAAGCAAATTATTCTAGAGAAGAGCTATCTGGATGGTACAAATTATCAATACTGCACTATTAAGGAATCAAAGCTTCTGGTTGTAGAAGAAGCAGTTAGAGATAGGATGAGTTAGACAAGAATTGATAGCTATTATGATAAATTTTTAATTGAAAAAATAAGCACCATGGATCTTAAGATGAGAAACCAGGTACACAAGACTTCTGTATTGGAAGGAGAAGCCATGTGTATCTGATCTTGAATAAATTTCCTTTTCAGTCTTTGTTTAGATGTGTGGATTCTTCTGTCTCTACTGGCGTTATAGGTAAGCTTCTCTGTGTAAAGAATATTGCCAATTCCTTGTAGGCTTATGGGGTGTCATGTAGCTCCCACATGAAACAGCTGGGAGAGATAATCAGAAATTCAGAGTGAAGCATTATCAGCATGCAGATCACACTCGGTTCTCTTTCTCCTATTCATCTAATTGTGTAAAGATGGTGGAAGTGCTAAATCAGGGTTTGGTAGCTGCCATTTGGATGCGTACATGGGCTGGACTTTTGCAGCTCAGTGTCTATGGTCTTCAGCTGTTTCTGTTTGGTACTTTCATTTACTTGATTTCATTCGTCATGACAATACTCTGCTTCCCCTCCCGCCATTGCAGTGTTGTGCACACTAACTCAGTGAAGCAAGATACTCCGGTCCCTCTTCCCTTGTGAGAAGTTGCTCAAGAGGCCTTTCCAGCTTAGACATGACAGATCTGAAAGCTCCCTGTGACTGCCCCTGTGGGTCAGTCTTTCTGATGGCAGGAATGCCTGCTATGTTTTAATATGTACTTTGGTGAATCAAATGTGCTACCATTCACTGGGAATGAAAATTTTGCTTGTTAGAGATGTGTATCTGTGTCTGTCTCTGTGAACCCCTTTAGTGCAAGGTGCTCAGATATTTGTTGTTATGCATCTTGTAGATTTCACTTTGGAAAGAACTCCCCACACTCCCTCTCAGCTAGAATCCCGGGAGCAAGGAGCATGTGAATTCTAACAAGGTAAGGAAAGAGCTGGATTTGGTAGAGCTTCTAAAAGTTCAGCAGTGGTTTTAACAGGAATTTAATTTGGTTTTTGTATGTACTCACTGTGAGGAAGTTTGTCCTGCCTATTTTCTTTGCCATTGTTCCTGTTTTGTTTATTTATTTGACAGTACTTTAGTGCAAAAACATGTGTCAATTTTAATATTGAATTTTATTGTGTTGGTCAGACAACCACAATTTCATCCTGACTGTGAAGAAACTACAAAAGAAACTCAAACTTTTAAATTCCTGCTTTTTAAACAGTGGTTGTCAATCTTTCTTTCAAAGATGTATAGTGTTGGGAAATAGCCTTACTGCACAAACTTAGCAAGAGCTTGCCTTAGGCAGCAAGATCTCTGTTCTCCCTCTCCAGAATCTTACTTGCCAATCTCCTGCTCTTTATGCATGAGGGAATCTGCTGAAATTAAAATGTGTATTGGTCCCCAATAAAGACCAAAACCATCCCAAATGAGAATATAGCTCTCCCTTATGGTAAAAATAAAATCTGTATCTGTCTTGCAACATGATTTCAAGTTAAATTATCCCTTTTCTTTAAGTGGCATTCAGTGGCAAGATGCACTATATGACGTACTAAAAAGTCTGTCTGGTTATTAATCTTTACATTCAGGAATGCATAAGAGGGGAAACCAGTATTCAGCTCCTTTCCCTGACCCTCATGTATTCACGGATGCTGTCTGCATGGAATTCCAGTGCATGAAATCCAGGACCTTCCACAGGAGGCTGGATCAAAAACACTGTGAGCAGGATGAAGCTCACAGACAGGACTCCCCCAGCTCCCCTTCCTGCTGATTTAACTGACTTTGCCCCCTCCTCCACATTTTCCTCCTGACAGTCAAAGGACCCTTAAGAACAAAGTGGGAGTGAAACTGGGCTATGCAATGGGAGAGAAGATCACTGAAAGTTATGTCCTCTTGTCTGGCCATGAAAGTACCATTAATCCTGGCATAAGTATTGGGCACATATATAAGTACTGTTTCTTACCTTTAAAACTGTAAATGTCTTGGAGGCAGAGTAGCTGGAGAACCGACCCTTCCCGTATTGTTCAGCCCACCAATTCTCTAGCTCTCCTTTCTATGCCTCTACATGTAGAGGTAATGCAGAGGCAATGCAGATGGCACCTGAGACAGGGTTTTTTTGATGGCAGCACCTCACTATTGGAATGCCTTTTCCTTTGCATCTCACCTGGTGTCTACATTACTTTCCTTTAATTCCCATTCAAAACCATTTCTCTTTACCCAGGCTTTTAAATAAGGGTATTCATCTTTTTTAGCTCTTTTATGATCTCTTTTGAGCCTGAGAACTATTTTATTATGTTTTTCTTGTAATTTAGACTGCTCAGTTTGTTTTATGTATTTATGCTCTGGCATGTTGTTATGACATCCTGTATCCGGCTGTAGGTTGTTCCTTTGTTTTCCTTTTCTCCAGCCCTCACAGTATTACAGTAACAAAGTTACTGGAGAGCTGGGGTCTGAAAAAGCTTAACAAATTACAAAGCAGGTGTCTTGTTTGACTGATTCAAACTTATAACTCGGGACAGTAAGCCTTTTAACTTTTTATGGTTTTTAACAGAAAGTACAAGCAAACCCTCCCTATCTTCAAAATACTGAAATGGACACCCTGCCTAACCAGCAAACCTCCTAGCCAGCCCCGTAGCTGGCAACTTTTTGCTGGGGGGCCAACTTTTGCTCAGGGGGCCAGCTATTATATGTCTGTATGGAGCTACATGTATCCCCCCCCCAACTGTGCTGGTTTGGAATGGAAGGGAGGGAAGAGGTGAAAGGAAAGCAAATAGATGGGGAGAAGGAAGGAAGGAAGGAAGGAAGGAAGGAAGGAAGGAAGGAAGGAAGGAAGGAAGGAAGGAAGGAAGGAAGGAAGGAAGGAAGGAAGGTCAGGCTGCAAGGGAAGCAGCCTGGAGTGGGGAGGAAAGCATCTCCCCAGCCTCTCCTTGCTTTCAGCTCTCACACACCTCAACAGAAAGAGAGAGAGAGAGAGAAAAGAGAGAAAGACAGAAAAAGAGAAAGAAAGCCCCCCCCCTGTGCTGACTTCAGGATAAAGCAACCCCAGGATCTTCTTTGCTGCTAGGGCAATGTGCTCTGTGCTGCACAGAATCTTCTGGGGCGCGCTTTCTCCTGCAGCCCAGTTTAAACTGGAGTGCAGGAGAAAGTGAGCCATTCGCCGATGCTGCTGGCAATGGGAGGCCACAGAGGAGTGCAGGCCACGTTGCCAGCCCAAGGCTCCCCCCCACCTCCTTCACCTCCATTCTTGCCTGGCGTGGGGGAGGAGACCCATTACCCCTACACTGAGAGGGAAATTGGTGCACTGAGTGCTGGAAATCAATGTGCCCAGCGCACCTAACTCAGCTTACAGGGAACACTATTGGGGGCCCAGAAGAAATGCTAAGGGGCCCCACATTAGCTACAGGCCTGCTCCTAGCCCTCCTCCCACCAAAATCTAACAACCCCCAACTCTGTCAGTTGGCCAGCAGTTAAACTATCAAACTCCTTCTTCTTCCCCCTTTCAACATTCCAATCCACCATTTGAAAGTGATTGGCTGAAGCTCCTAGAGAGTGAAAGTTGAAACCGTCTATCAAAGGTATGTCAAACATCTGGCCCGTGGGCCGGATGCAGCCTGCGCTGGGCTCAAATATGGCCCCTGAGCAACTTCCTTTTCCTGCTTCTTTGCCCAGGGCTGCTGCTGCAGCTGCTCCCAGTTTGCTTTTTTCAAATCTCTCAGTGGCTCTTTGCTTTTTGCTTCCTGCCTCTTGCCCCCCCTTGTGCTCTCTCTCTCTCTCTCTCTCTCTCTCTCTCTCTCTCTCTCTCTCTCTCACACACACACACACACACACACACACACACACACACACACACAGAGTTCTGTGACTGCTTCCTGTGGGAGAGATCCAAAGACAAGTCTCTCTGTCTCTCTCTCTCTCTGTCTCTCTCTCTCTCTGTCTCTCTCTCTCTATCTCTCTGTCTCTGCCTCTGTCTCTCTCTCTCTCTCTCTCACACACACACACACACACACGAGAGAGAGAGAGAGAGAGAGAGAGAGAGAGAGAGAGCTTCTGCTTCCTTCTCCAGGGATGGTGGGGAAGAAAGAGAGAGAGAAAACAAAGTTGGAGTCCCACTCCCATTGCAGCTTCAAGACCAACAACGTTTTATTCCAGGTATAAGCTTTTGTGTGCAAGCATACCTCTAGGAAGGGAGGGAGGGGGTGGATTCTTCTGACAAGCACAATGTACACTGAGAAAATTATTATTCTGATAAATTGGTTTTTTTTTTAAAAAAAAAGATTGAATTTCTCTGTTCCTATCTGGATTTATTTTCTTTCAAAAAGAGCTTGATTAGGAATTAGAACACTTGGATTGGTCCTTATATCTTGGCAAGTGGAGTGATTTCAGATGCCAAATGATAATAGGACACATTGGTAATGAAACAGGAAAACTAGCTCTCAGTTCAGTAGGATGCATTGTCTTGAGCTTCATTATCAATTGAAATTTAGCAGTCTTTCTTTCTAATCTCCCTTTGAAATTCCTTTGTAAGAGCACTGCTACTCCTAGGTCAGCAACAGAATGTTGTGGTTTCTAATGTCAAACTTATGTTCATTTATTCCTTGCATCCTACTGAACTGAATCCTCCTGGATGGAATTGAGACCTAGGTTTCCTGTCTCATTACCAATTCTGTTATCTCCACGTCTACTACCCCTCTGCATATCACACCTAATCCAATCAAGCCTGCTATTGTCATTCACCTGCTATTGCCACTCGACATCTCAAGTCACCTTTATAAAGTTTATATCTCCTGTGCCTCGTGTTACATTTTATGGCATGCATGGCCTGCCCCAGCAAAGTGACATTTATATGAGATCTGACCCTCATAACAAATGAGTTTGACACCTCTGATCTATCACATATGTTTTTATTGACTTGTTTTGATTGGCTAGTTTTAGTGACTTATGGGTATTGTTTTATTGTTTTAGGTGTGAGTCTCCTTGAGCAAGCTCTGGAGAGGTGTCATACAAATTTTCTAGAGAAATCAATGCTTTATATGACTGAAGCTACATCTTTAGATTTAACCCAAACTTTTTGAAAGAATGGAGACAGGGGTCATGGGCCAGTTGACATGACCTTGTTCACTACCTTCCATATGTTCATTAAATGCCATGACCTGATGACAGCAATTGAGACTTGGTTTGATGCCACAGTTTGTGTCAGATTAGGAAGCTGAGACCTAGTTTCAAATTCCCACTAAATCATAAATCTTAATGTTGGGCCATCATAGCCTACACTGCAGATTGTGGGGAATAACATGAAGAATGGGAGAGCCATGTATGCTGCTTTGAGCTCATTGGAAGGAGGGCAGGATAAAATAATCCCCAGACAAGAGTACATTCAAGAAAACAGTGGTAGAAACCTGAAGAAGAACCCCCTGACTTCATAATAAAATGGGGATGTGACAGGAATTAATCTATGAGAATGGTCTGCAGAAGCAGATCAGATGACTAATAGCATAACAGCTTTCATGAAAAAGTGAATTCCAGTATAGGCAGAAAAATGGCAACCAATGTTCTTGTATATTTCCCAGGCAACTAAGACTAGAAATAAATTGGGTTCTGGGTTTCTTTTATTTTCTGAACTCTTTAGGTTGGAAGTTAGGGTGAAAAGACAAACATAAAGGTATATTTGGGGGTGTACTTGGGGTGCTATGGTCTACTGAACAAAAAAAAGTACAACTAAACAGCTTGACAATTTATAAAAGCAAAAATATCTCCCAATATAACAGCAAACTCTGTTGGATTGTGAAATGACATCTCAAGGGAGTAACTGAAAGAAAATTCTTATGGGACATTTACAAGACAGTAAGACAGTGTACTGGGAGCAATCTAGTACTGAATGCCAAATTGGTGGACTAACGGCTCTTTCAGTCACCTTTACAATTTCTATGAAAAATTACTTTTACTCATGGATTTTAAAATTCCTTTCAGCACATCCACATTTCAGCCAAACATAATTGGAGCCAAGTTTTAAAAGAGACATTATATAACCTCTGATAGAAGTAAATGGCAATACAATATAGGCTTCTACAGGTCCTGTGCCTGAGCCACAGTAGCTCAGGGTTAGGGATCCCACTACCAACCTTCAACGGGGCACCACTGGTGCCAGCATTGGAAGTTAGGAGCTTGGGAGTGCTCTTGGATGCCTCATTAACTATGGAGGCCCAGGTAACAGCCACTGCCAAGTCAGCCTTCTACCATCTTCGGCTGATTAGGCAGCTGGTTCCTTTCCTTGAACACGACAACCTGGCAACAGTGGTCCATGCAATGGTCACCTCAAGACTTGACTACTGTAATGCTCTCTACATGGGGCTGCCCTTGTCCCAAATCTGGAAGCTACAGCTAGTGCAGAATGCGGTAGCCGGACTGTTATCGGGTCTCCCTCTTAGAGAGCACATCCAGCCTGCATTGAAAAGATTGCACTGGCTACCTACAGCATACTGGGTTTGCTTCAAGGTGCTGGTTTTTACCTATAAAGCCCTATATGGTCAGGGACCTGCATACCTGAGGGACCACCTTTCCCTGTATGTTCCCCAGAGAGTACTGAGGTCAGGTTCCCAGAACCTTCTTGTTCTACCCAGCATGAGCCTTTTCAGTGGCGGCTCCACACTGGTGGAATCAGCCCTCTGAGGATATCAGGGCCCTGCGAGATTTATCAAAATTCCACAGGGCCTGCAAGATGGAGCTCTTCTGCCAAGCGCATGAGGTGCCACACTAAATGACTTCCACCTGGCCAAATATTATGCCCTAGAGTCTACTCGTGGCCACCAGCTTAACATCTATATCCACATGAAAGAAACCAAGTCCTACAGAGTCTGATACCAGCTGTTGTTTCCCTATGGTGGATATGAAAACAGCTCCACCAGCTTATGAAAACTGTATTTTAAATGGTTCATTTAATTTTAAATTGTTAAATTATTAATTTGTTTTATTGTTTACTAGGGAGCAAAGCCTGTTGTGGAGGAAGACAACGGGCCCTAGGAAGGGAGGGAGGGAGGAAGGAAGGAAGGAAGGAAGGAAGGAAGAGGGGGAGAGTGAAAGAAAGAAGGAGAGAGGAAGAAAGGAAAGGGGGGAAAGGAAGGGAAGAGGGGCGGAACGGGCTTCTCTGGCTGATTGGGCCCATAGGAGGCCCAGGGATGGTGTGGGGGGCGGAAGGAGCTTCTCTGGCTGACTGGGCCCATAGAAGGCCCAGGGGATGGTGTGGGGGGTGGAAGGGGCTTCTCTGGCTGACTGGGCCCATAGAAGGCCCAGGGGACAGTGTGGGGGGAGTGGAAGGGGCTTCTCTGGCTGACTGGGCCCATAGAAGGCCCAGGGGACGGTGTATAGGGGGGTGGAAGGGGCTTCTCTGGTTGACTAGGCCCATAGAAGGCCCAGGGGATGGTATGGGGGGCGGAAGGGGCTTCTCTGGCTGACTGGGCCCATAGAAGGCCCAGGGGACAGTGTGGGGGGGCGGAAGGGGCTTCTCTAGCTGACTGGGCCCATAGAAGGCCCAGAGGATGGTGTGGGGGGGGTGGAAGGGGCTTCTCTCACCTGCCTCAGCCTTGAAGGTCTGTCTCTGCGCTCTCTCTGCAGACGGTCCTCTCCTGTCAGAAGACCGGAGCAGACTGAGCCAAAGATGCTGGCTGGGGCTGACGTGGGCGGGACTCCACCAAGCAGCCAGTCAGCCTCGGCCAGCATCTTCTGACTGACAGTTCTTGTGCCGAATCAATTGTGGCAAGCATAGAATGTTGTGGAACCAAAATTCAAATATATATAAGGACAGATAATGCCTATGGCCCTGTTAGCAACCCTGAGCCTGCCCAGCAGGGAGGGTGGGATATAAATCTAATAAATAAATAAATCCATCAGTGACAGAAGAATATCAAACTCTTCCCTATCTATATAGTAACATTGTTATAGATGGGCAACCTAATTCCCTCATATGGAGCTAGACATTTTTTCTTGCACTGGAAAAGTCCTCAGGATGCATGCACGTGCAGTGAATTCTGCAGTTACTTTAACAGAAAAGACAGCTTCACAGACCTATCCTGTTTAACATACAAATGCTCCATATATTGAGATGGACTTCCATATGCATGTTGGACCACCAAGATGTTCTGGATAAGAGCCATGAAGAGTAGCAAATTTTCTTCTCCATGCCCCCTTGAATCATCTGGCCAGAGGCCAATTTCCCACAAGCGCTGCTCCGCACTTGCCCTTCCCTTTTGCCCTGATGGTACATGTCAATTTCACACAAGCTGCTGCACAGCCACATTTTGCCTTACAGTTTTGCGTGATCTTCCCCACATCTACTCAATCCTGTTTTTTGAGGATTGAGTAGGCACAGGGAAAATCATGCTAAGCTGCGGGGCAAGATGCAGCCATGCAGCAGCTTGTGTGAAATTGACACATACCATCGGGGCAAAAGGAAAGGGTGAGCGTGGAGCAGCGCTTGCGGGAAATCAGCTTCTGTGTATAATTGGTCACCTCATCTCCTGCCTCATAAAACATAAACAATTGTGTACCATTAGACTAATAAAACAGTAAGATATAGGTATTTATATGGCCAGTCAATCAGTGACTACTCTCTGTCACAAGCTCTGTTCCAGCAGGTCCCAAAAGGCAGTGCACAGTAGGAATCGCTGCTTTAGGGCTGCCCAGACTGGTCAGATGAACAGAGAAGAGATATTCCTGTTGAAGAGTTATTTTAAAGTTCTAGAACACAAAAACCCATATTTGTTTTTCTTTTTAATTCTTGCCTCAGAGATCTTAGTGTCCTCCTATCATGCAACAAAACTCCCTTTATAGCAGCAAACTATCCCACTGCTACTACCATATGTTGGAGAGCCAGCATTGTGTAGGGGTTAAGAGTGGTAGACTCTAATCTGGAGAACTGGGTTTGGTTTCCCTCTCCTCCTCCATGTGAAGCCTGCTAGGTAAACTTGGGCCAGTCTCAATTCTCAGTATTCTCTGAGCCCCACCTAACTCCCAAAGCGACAGTTGTGGGGAGAGGAATGAAAGGCAATTGTAAGCTGCTTTCAGACTCCTTAGGGTAGTGAAAAGTGGAATATAAAAAACAGCTCTTCTTTTGTTTTACAGACACTACCATATATTTTAACTGAGGGAAGAAGTGTGAGGAAAGTTTTATTTAAACTAGCCTGATCCCACAAACTCATAGGAGACTGTGTACTCTCTCAGTTGCTCTCACAGCAACTCATACAGGAAGATGAGAAAGGAAGAAGAAATTTGCCTTTCTCAAAAGTGGTCAGAATCCATAAAGTCGGAAGCATTTCTTCCATCTATCAGGAAGCATTTCTTAGTAATAGAACACAGGCAAACAAGCACAGAATTATTTACAAAGTATGGTGAAAGTTGCTCCATAAATTAGGTCAACAAGGGGACACATTATTCTTCCATTGTAATGCCTAAAAATTCTATTCCAGGAAATTTGTTTCATCCATCCAAAATTGAGCAGGATGCATACTGAGCAAGATGCATACAAACCTAAACAGAGTTATGGCCCTCTAAACCCTTTGAAAAATGGATTTAGAAGGGTATAATTGTGCTTAGACTTGCACTGTTTAACTATTCATTTCAGACAAATTTCAGACATTTTAAAATAGTAGAGGCTGTTGATATGCTAAACTATTCTGGAGGAAGACAGATAATATTATCATGGAAAAGCTCCACTGACCAATACATGCTATTCTACTTTGGGTCCTCCAAAAGGTTAAGACAGTCAGTGGGACCCCAAGTGCAACAGTACTCATGGGTTAGTGGGGCTGTTTTGTAATATATGGTGGTAGCGGTGGGATAGAAAAATGGAGAACTTGATTGGCCTAGCAGTTTAAAACTTTTGGCTTGCACACACACTGAAAGAGCAACAAGATGATGTTTTGTTTCAGATTGATTGGGGCATGTTTGGAGCAGGTTAGCCAGTATGAGATTAGAAGAACTACTGAGAATCATGAAAACAAAGCTGCTTGAGGAATGCCAGAGGCAGCAGATTGAAAGTGGGAACCAGTCCATAGATGAGTAAAAGATCATCCTGATAAATTCCCATGTACAAGTGGAGGCTAGTATGATCAGAGCAGCAGACTCGGAGTGCCTGAAGCAACAGGATGAGATCCAGCTTAAGTAATTTGTGCTGGAAGAACACTGGTTTCGGTAACAGAGGGAGGAGGTTCAGGGGGAAAGATCTAGAATGAGAAGGGTGGAAGGAGAAGAAAGAAGGGAACTGCATACCAGGGAACTGCAGCTCCAGATGCAAGCCCAGTGAGAAGAGAGAAAGCAGCCAAAATAGCATGCATTAGAGAACCCAAGAGGGAGGCAAAGCCACTGGAAGGAAAGAGGAAGAGGAAAAGAAGAGGATGCAGGAGGGGAAGTAGAATATGAGCTGGAGATACTTCTGCTGTGTAAGCAAAGTGAGAAAAATAAATGTTTCCCAGTCCCCACCAGGCCTCTCAGGGGACCGGCAAGAAAGAGGAGCCAGAGGGGAGGCTCCAAACCACAGCAACATGTCCCCCAGACCCCCAACTTACCTGGAAGGGGACAGACGCAGCAGAGACCTGGGGCTGGGGTGGCGACACAGCGGCGAGGTGTTAAGAGGCAGAGATGCTCACAGGAGAAGGATGCCCAGAGCTGCCAGGCTGGCCCAGGGTAACCCGGATCACAGGGGCTGAGCAGCGGAGCCCAGGGGTGGGCCCACGCCCAACTGTAGCAGGAGCCTTGGGGGAGGATGGACAGGGCAGGAGTGTCAGCAGCCCCCAGGTGCTCCAAACTAGGGGTGAGAAACCTTGGTGGTGCTGGGCTAAGCCCAGCCAGAGCCCAGGCAAGCAGGACACTGAGGGTGGCCAATGAAGGACCTGCAAGGCATCCAGCATGCACCTTGGGGCAGAGCCGGTCAAGGCCAGGTTGGTATCCTTGGTTTTAGATGGGGGCAGGGCTGGCTGGAGGAGGGCAGAGTGGGAGTGGGGAGGAGGATAACAGGAAGTGCAGAGGAGGCCCATGAAGAGGGATGGAATGGTAGTAATGGCCAGCAAGCCAGCGGCCAGCAACCTCTCCCAATAATTCCCGGGTTCTGAGGCCTGTTCCTCCTCCTTCCCTTTTAGCCTCCTCCCTCTCCCTGAGCCTGCACCTGACCTGGCATGAAAGCTTTCAAAGGACCAATCCCGGCAGAAGCATGAGGAAGGTGCCCGAAGCTGATGGTGGGATGGGGGCCAGGCGGCGGTTGACCCGGGCAGCCACAACAAAATGTTACTACTAAAAATTTTGTTTCCTACAGGGAGAGGGAGGACCCTTCGGTATATCTCTCTGCCTTTGAGACTGCGGCTACACAATGAGGAATCAAAGATGCAGATTACATACCCTACCTTCCTAGCATATTAACCAGAGAGTTGGCAGAGATTTACAACAAAATAGTTTGTGCTGATGGGAGACTAACATTCAAAGATTTTAAAGCCACAGCTTTCAAACAGTTCAGGTTGGGGCATGGAGGCCGGACAGGAGAGAATGAAGATTCCCAGTCACTTCCCACAATTAGAAAAGATACCCTTAGGCATTTATCTGCTAGTTTGACATATTTATTGCTTTACAACTGTTGACCCAATAACCTTAACTTGTTATTTAGTGTCACTTTGCATATCTTGATCATCATCATGTTACATGTTAATTTGCTGTTCATTCTCTAGTTATAAGTTTGAACCTTGCCTGCCATTCTAATGTATTTGATAAAGTGTGCCTGCACACGAAAGCTCATACCTTGAATAAACCTTTGTTGGTCTTAAAGGTGCCATTGGACTCTAAATTTTTTGTACAAACAGTTTAGGTTGTTGTTGCCACAGTAAAGAAGGCATACAACGACTAAGCAGTGAAAGTGGTTGAGTTGGGATGGAAATGGGTAAAAGAGGCTACAACAAAGGGATATGGGGCATTAGTCAAGTTGCTTATGCTGGATCAATTTTATTCTAAGTTACCCAAGAGCTAAAATGTATGGTAAAAGACAAAAAGACAAAGAATGCAATTAAGGCATCACAACAACAGGAAGCATCAGTGGGATGCATGTAGTCTCTTCATCAACCATACAGGAAGAAAAAGTATGCTGTGCAAGTCTGTCCCATTCTCAGAGAGCTAGTGTAGTGTGCTGTCTGGCGTGCCAGGCTTGGACCAGGGAGATCAAGATTGAAGTCCCCAAATCAGTCATGAAACTTATTGGGTGACCTTGGGACAGTCAGCTACTTCATTGAGCTACTGTATAGATAGAATGGAAGAGAGGAAGATACATTATTTATTTACTTTATTTCTTTACCTAGAAATTAGGCACATTATTTGTTTACTCAGAACTTATGGATAAACTGGCACTGAACTGGGAGGGTTGGAATCAAAGCTTCCTCTAAATTGTGGAGTCTTGTGAGCAATAATTCTATTTTGTGAGCTACTGGCATTAAAGTTGTGAGTGAGCAATTTGGCTACTGCATAAATTAGTTTGCTCTGGAGCCATCCTTCCTGAGTTAAGACAAAAATGTGTGAGTCGGAGGCTAAAAAACTGAGCTGGAGGCAGGCAATGGCAAACCACTTCTGAAACATCTCTGAAACCTCTCTTGCCTTAAAAACAAGTCTAGCTCACCACCTAGTGGTGCATAACACTAAACAGCTAGAACTTCTGGCTTCCAGACAATCTTAGAATCTCCTGGCTATTCTACACACAATACCATATGATAACAATTATTAATTATTATTAGCTCACATTGATGTTTCTGTCCTGCTAATGTGGTCTGATCTGTTAGCTGGTTCAGGCATTATTCCAAACATGTCTTACAGGATCAAAGAGGCTATTTGACAGCCTTTCACAATTCCAATGTCATAGGTACCTGGAGAAAGGAAAGGATGGGTAAGATTCAGGGTTGTAGGGGTGATGAAAGATGGGAAGAGAAGATTCCAAAAGCAAAGAAATCAGTCATGTGCTATGTGTTGGCTTTTTGGGTGAACCAGCACAGCTGATATGATGAAATAGTTAGGTCCAGGAATCTTGAACTGTGTGACAAAGTGATGGTTATTCTGCCCTTGTGTGATGACAAACTGTGAGCCGGGGGGGGGGGGGCATGGATTAGTGCAGGGTTGTCAAACATATGGCCTGCAGCTGGAACCAGCCCATCCAGGGCTCTTACTCAGCCCATGAGCAACTGATGCAAGGTAGGGAAGGAAGGACACTGCTCGGGGAGGAGATGGATGGGTGCACATGGCGAGGTATAGGTTGTCAAAGCTGTCAAGAAATAGAAAGGAAATGGCTAGAGGGCAGGGCTAAGAGGCTAAGGTAAAATAGTGGGAGGGATGACAGCAAAGGTGGAGAAAGAGGAGGTGTGCTTTTTTTTCTCCTCCTGCCTCCTCTGACTGCAGATCAGCAAGGATTGGCAGAGCCACTACATGGGGCAAAGGCAAGCAGCTGGTGCAGCTACCACCATACCAACCAGCTTCACTTTTTTCAAATGGCAACTGTGAGGGAGATTGGTGAGAGCAGGCACTTGGAACAGTACTTTTCCAACAAAGGGACAGGGCTGGCAGGGGAGAAAGGAAGAGTGTGGATTGGGAAGCAACTGGGCTACCTTGTGCATGCCACTCTGAAGGGATAGACATCCCAACCTTGGAAACTGTTATGTCCGCTGACTGCCACTAGGTGACAGTGACCTTTACCAGAGCTTGGAGCTCAAGAGAC
The DNA here is from genome assembly GCA_029375565.1 of Gekko gecko. Lineage (NCBI taxonomy): Eukaryota > Metazoa > Chordata > Lepidosauria > Squamata > Gekkonidae > Gekko > Gekko gecko. The sequence continues at coordinate 117,360,823 of JAPDNY010000007.1, forward strand.
AATAGGGACTAGGATCCTGAAACCTAAAGCGGTCATCAATAAGAACCTTGGCGGGAAGTTTACACCCACTAATGGGACCTGGGGGTGGTCCACAGGGACTGTATATAGTTGGCCATCTGGCCGGTATTTGTTGTTCTGTTGTGTACAAGTAAACCATATGCTGATTATCATGCTGTTTCCTGACTCCTTAATACGTCGAACCCACTACACAACAGAAACGAAGAAGAAGAAGAGGAGGAGGAGGAGATTGGATTTATACCCCGCCCTTCACTCGGAGTCTCAGAGCGGCTTACAAACTCCTTTCCTTTCCCCTCCCCACAATAGACACCCTGTGAGGTAGGTGAGGCTGAGAGAACTCTTTCAGGAACTGCTCTTTCAAGAACAACTCTAACATAACTATGGCTTGCCCAAGGTCATCCAGCAGCTGCAAGTGGAGGAGTAGGGAATCAAACCTGGTTCTCCCAGATTAGAGTCTGCACACTTAACCACTACACCAAACTGGCTGGAGGAACAAAGGGAAAAAGGATCACTGCTGTCGCTGCTGCATGTCTGAACAGCTGCAGAAGAGGCATACCTCACAGGGTTCTTGTTGGGGGTGGGGTAGTGGAGGGGGGAGTCTGGTGCACCTCATAGTTAAGATGGGAAGGAGGTGAAGCAAAGTGCAAGAGACAGATCATGACTGTACTCGGCTGCTGAGGTTGGGCATATGGAGGGGTCCTGAAAAATTACCTTATTTACTTGAAAAGAAGAAGACTCATCTCCTAAAACTACTCTGTATGGAAATGTAGGATACTCCCCCCCTTTTAAGGTATCCCTTGGAAAAAACCTAGTCTTGCATATGATTAAATACATTTATTGGGGCTTTTGTGGATTTCCCAGTAAATCAATTGTTTTTACTACTAGGGATCAATTGTTTTTGTACTTTGAGTAAAAATAATATTGTTAATTGGGTTTGCCTGTGTCTTTTATAAAGTTTATATCTCCGGTACCTGGTATTACATTTTATGGCACACATTGCCCACTCCAAGGAAGTGACATTTATGTCAAATCTTGTCTTCATAACAAATGAATTTGACAACTCTGGGTTAGTGGATAGGCTGGATGCTGTTACTTGTGCTGTCTCCATGGGAGGTCAGACAAACAGACTAAGGTTGTTCATGTGAATGTGTGACAAAAAGTGCCAAAAGAGGTGTTATGAAAGCTTAGTGAATGTCTTTGCTCACTTTTCAGAACAGGCACAGTGGGAGTAGAGTGGCAAGTGAGTGTTTCAGTTCAGGGTAAGGAGAGAATTCTTTCAATTTTGCATTGGTTTAAGAATGTTTTCAGGAATAAACCGGGGACTAAAGACTAAACAAGGGATAGACAATGCTCCCAATAAGCTGTGGAGTCTTGTGAGCAAAAAATCTGCTTTGTGAACTACTGGTATTAAAGCTGTGAGCAAGCGATTTGGGTACTGTATAAATTAGTTTGCTCTGGAGCCATCCTTCCTGAACTAAAACAAAAATGTGTGAGCTGGAGGCTAAAAAACTTAGAACTAGCTCACACTAACTCAGTTTAGAGGGAACACTGGACACAGGGTATCACAAGCCAATCAGGTGCCCACCGTACAGAATGAATGGCATGTTCTTGGCTGATATAAGGAAATAGGTCAAGGACACGCTATAGTCAGGCATGATTCAGCCTTCAATGATCCAGTGGGCATCTCCTGTTGTCTCCTAAGCCAGACAGTTCAAGCAGGTTCTGTGTGGACTACAGGAAAATTAACAGGTTCATAAATTTGGGTGCTTATCCTTATGTCTAGGTTAGGTATTTTTCTTGGACATGTGGACAGTGATATTCCCTGTGGATCTTTGTAAAGGCTTTTGGTGTATAGAGCTGGAAAAGGCAGCAGGATGTTTCATTACTCTGGATGGTCTGTATTAGTTCAATGTACTTCCATTAGGACTTAGGCTCTTGCTCACCTCTTTCTAGAGGCTGGTCAATAACTTGTTGAATGGGATGATAGGGTTTGCAGTGGCTTACATGGAAGACTGCAATTTGCCTCAAGAACATGGATTTGTACTTGGAACATTTAGCCAGGATGTTTGGTGCCATGCAGGAAGCATGCCTCACTATCAAACTGAATAAATATGAGCTTAGAATGCTAGAGGTGGTTTACTTGGGACACAGAATGGGTAGTGGGAAAGTCACACCAATGTGGGATAAGATAGAGGAATCCTCCTTAGACCAAGAGACTGGCCAGGACTTTCCTGGGACTGGCCGTGTACTATCTGAGATTTGTTCTGAGGTGATCCCATTTCTTCTCTCACCAAGGAACACCCCATAATGTATCTGAGCAGCAAACTCATTCCTTGGGAAAGAAATCTGTCTTCAGTACAGAAAGGGCGATTGGCGATTATGTGGGCATCTTATCTGTAGGGACAGAAGTTCAATCTCCTGACAGATCATTCTTCTTCGCAATAGCTGAAGACTATGAAAAAATCAAAAAATCAAACACCAAGCTTCAGAGGTGGTTTTGGAAAATTCAAGAGTTCACCATGAAAGTTGAACACATTGTAAGGCATGACAACCTGTTTGCAGGCTGTCTTTTCAGGAGAGATGTGGGCATTTGAAGGGATTGGGTTTGGTTTAGAAATTGCTAAAGAAGAGAATCTTATGAGCAAGTATATATGGGGAAAAGTGCATGTAAGATATGGATTCTCTAGGATGTAGTATGCAGGATGTATGTTGGTATTACAGGTTTTCTTTGATTCGCTTCATAGCAACCTTCTGTTAAGGGAACTTTTCTGCTTAAATCTAGGAGGGGGCAAATGCGAAGAAATGCCCTCCACTTTGGGCTGCATTACACTTGATAGTTTGTGAGCTGTCAGACTCCCACATTCATTCAATCTTGACATAGTGATATTTAAAGATCAAAAATATAAAATAAAAAGTATCAAAAGCATGAAAAAATCACCAGTATCCTTTTAAATGAAGCAACACATGCATTAGTTAAGAGTTCTACTCAATTTTTATAAAGTTTATCCAAAAGCTGAAAGTATGCTTTTAAACATTGTTAAGTAAAACAGAATTATAGTTGAAGAATGGCTGGAGGCAAATAATTAATGGGGAAAAAAACCTTCTACCCTGTTGTGAGATTCAGCAAATTAGGAGCTATAAAATAGGTATTATATATATATGTGTGAAAGCTGTTTGAGTTTTTCCAGGTTTCAGAAGGAGAAGGGACCTGGGACAGCTCCATTACGATGCAACTTAATATAACCAGAATATTTTCTAATCTTGACAAAATGCCCAAGGAAGGAAAGGAAATTAGTGGAGAGTAAAGGTGAAGGAATTTAATGAAAATAATTAAATTAGCATTGTGTGACCATATTGGGATAACTTTAAATTTAACCCATTGCCCCATTTAAAAATAAAAGCTGTCTTTCAGATGATATTGTCTCCTGAGAGCTTCACAGTATTATTTTTGAAAGATGTTTCCTAAGCTTTTCACATCACCGTGCACATCTACTGCATTTTTAGTATGAATGACATGCTCATTGAGTTCTTTTTCTGTGGGCATAACAAAGGCAGAGGTGAAAAGCAGGGTTTATATTCACTGTATCAGTTACCCAAGGCAGGTACGGTGGAACCGGGAAGGAAGAAGCTAAAGAAATGTGTGAGCTCTTGTTCCTCTTATCAGCTTTTGATAAAATAGCTGATAGACCTTCAGTTTATAGCCAGAAAAATTATTAATCCATGTGTAACTCAGAAATAAGAAACGGCCATCAGCTGAACTTTTCATAACATCATTGATCACATTGGTTATTACATCCGTTACATCTGTTAAATGATTGCAAACCACATTTTCAGGCATGTCCCTATTCCTGTTGGAGAGTATGGACACAAGCTGGAAATGACGGCCCTAGGCATTAATCTCACTTTAAGTACTGGAGCAACTTAATTAAATCAGAGTAAATCTAGTACATCAACTTAGCAATATTGTGTAATGGATAATTAATATTCTTCTCCACTCAATGAATAATTAAACTGTGGAATTCACAGCCAATGGACACAGTGATGGCCACAAGCATAGATAGCTTTAAAAGGGAATTAGACAGATTTATGATGCATAGATCCATCAATGGCCACTAGCCATGATAACTAAAGGAAACCTTCACATCTAGAGAAAGTAAACATTGGAATACCAGTGCTAAAAGGCAACATCAGGGAAAAGCCTTATTGGCTCTCCGGGACAGCTGGTTAGCTGTGGTGTGAAACAAGATGCTGGATTGGATGGACCACAAAACTGATCCAGCTGGGCTCTTCTACATTCTTATGTAGAATGAAATAAAAGGACATTTAAATATTCATAAAGAATGAACATATATAATTTTAACTTAAGATACGCCTACTTATTTTTTAATACTGGTTGCTCTGAAGCAAGATCCCAGAATCTATTAGAACATTACAGAGCCCATTGCAGGTTTGAATCCTTAAAAAAAAATGCTGACGTCTCAATATCAGAGTCTTGCTTTCTTTCATATGTAAATCTGAGCTGTTGTACCCAATTGCCATCAACTATTCACAAAATAAATTGCATATTTTTAATTAAAATATTTAAACAATGAGAACTGGAAAATCAACCTCCAAATCCCTTTGATGTGAGAGAAGATAAAATATAATGACAATTTTTCTAATGGACTACAAAGTTTCCCCCCCTCTCTTCCCAATAATTGAGTTTAGTGTTAAATCACAGATCAGTGCATCCTCAGACAGGCCTAGGGGCAACATTACCCATTTGAAGTGAGCTTTGAGTGCAAGGGGGGGAAATATCAGACTGGGTTTAACTGTCACATTGCTTTCTTCTGATAGTTATGGGCTGTAAGTCAGACGCTTCTGCTGGAAGCAGATCTATCAGAGCAATGGTAACAAGCAGACATTTATAAATAAGCCCTGGCAACTAAAAGGAAATAATTGCCAGAAACCTGAGTTCTAATAAGAGGCAGGGATCTGATCACTCTGTTAATTAGGTAATGACAGAACGGCCCTTGGGATAGAGCAACAGCCTCAAAATAGCCATATAAATCTGAAGTGAAAAGGATAATCAATAGTGAAATGTATTGTTGACCTTAACATATGAATTTTATAAAAAATATGATCTGTTGATAGTGTTTTCTTCAATAGAATCTTTATTTCAGAATAATGGCTGAGTGAGCAATAGCTCATGCATTATCTGGTACTGGCAGTAGTGAAAAGTATATGTGTATGCAATTCAAGTAGGGCCTGTGAATGAATGAATGAATGAATGAATGAATGAATGAATGAATGAATGAAATAGAAATTAGATTTTGCATGGTTTTTAGCATCCAGGATTAATTCTACCAGTTTCTAGAGCTACTGACATTGCTTCTGGGTTTCCTCCAGAAGTGATCATCATACTCATGACACTCATGAGTTTTTTTATCCCCCCCCACTTATGCTTGGTGTGGTGGTGTGCAACAGGAGCTCAGGGAGGGAGATCCCTGGCCTCAACCAGGGACCTGGCAGCCCTAATCCAATGGCTTGTTTTAGGCCTACGTGCAACAGCTGCTTCTCAATATCATAGCCTCCTCAGTAAACTTCAGAAAGTAGGAAGTGACAGTAGGAGTAGCGACACTCACATTGAAGTCCCCACTCCACCATGGAAGCTCACTGGGTGACCTTGAAGCAGTCACTCTCAGCCTATCCTGCCTCACAAGAATGCAGGAGAAAAGGAGGCGGGGAGAATGATGTTGTAAGCCTCTCTGGGTCCTTGTCAGTGGGAAAAGGGGGGTCTAAAATATTGAAATACATATACTGATGAGAAATATTTCAGACTAACAGTGATTCATTTGGGAATGGCTTTGGAATCAGAGGCTTCTAATCCAAACTGAAATGGGACTGGGGCAGAGAAACTCCAAAAAATTTCAGAATTCACAATTTTTCAGCAATTTGAGGGCTAGAAAAACTAATTACAGCATATGTATCTCTCTTTCATGGGTAGCCAGAAGTCCTTACATGCCAAGCTCCATACATGGAGTACCTGTGTCTACACATAGTTAAATATATAATGAATATATATATATATATATATATATATATATATATATATGTTGTTGTTGTTCAGTCGCACAGTCGAGTCCGACCCTTCGCGATCCCATGGACCAGATTATGCCAGGTCCTTCTGTCTTCCGTTGTCCTCTGAAGTTTGCTCAATTTCATGTTCGTCGCATCGATGACACTGTCTGACCATCTCATCCTTTGCCGTCCCCTTCTTCTTTGACCTTCAATCTTTTCCAGCATCAGGGTCTTCTCCAGTGAATGCTCCCTTCTCATTCGGTGGCCAAAGTATTTGAGCTTCAACTTCAGGATCTGGCCTTCCAGGGAACAGTCAGGGTTGATTTCTTTTAGGATTGAATGATTTGATCTCCTTGCAGTCCAAGGGACTCTCAAGAGTCTTCTCCAGCAGCATAGTTCAAAAGAATCTATTCTTTGGCGCTCGGCCTTCCTTATAGTCCAACTCTCACAGCCATACATTACATATATATATCTGCTGTATTAGGATCAGGATGGGATCTTAGAATCCGACTAATCATCCAAACAAAACTTGGATGTGACCTTCTGGCATGTTCAGATGATTAGTCAGATTTCCAGTTAAAATTTCAGGAATGGACTCTGGGATTTTGCATATGTGCTCTACTAATGAGTTATGGTTCCTATAGCACAGAGATCATTTGAATTTTCCTCAGGAGTAAACTAAGGCTTGTTGTTTGTTTTTCACTTATTTGCTATTCAGATCTGAAGCTATTTGAACTGTGGGCTCTTTTTTTCTGGCATATCAGCTCCATACCTGGAGTTCACTGTGGCCTACAATGTACAGATTTATCTATGGCAGGGGCTGGTGGCTGCTGTATGGTTGGGAGCATGTTTGGTCTCTGACTCTTCTTATAATGTCAAGGGCTAAGCAAGCAAAGCTGGAAATCTTTGCCATCAGTGTTAGCAAGGTCACAGCTGAACGAACAGACAGAGCTGTTACAAATCTATTTAGCACATTACTCAAAATTTAGGGCTGCTGAAAGCTCTCATCACACAATCACCTTGAAAATCCTTTATTAGCAAAACTGAAGTTAAAGCAATTAAAAACCTGCATGTTGCCTTGGGGATGTTCCATTTCATTATTCAACTTCTCTGTTCTACTTTGTTGGTTCACTTGGAGGAACCTGTGACAAAGGGTGTACGTGGGGGGGAAACAGTACTGAACAACAGTTTGTATAATATTATAGAAACCCTCTGCTAGAGGTTTGGAAGCCAAAGGAAACAGTATCCAAAGTGTTTGTACTTTGCCATAGTGATAGATAATTTTAATTTCTACAAGTAGCTTTGCTTATATAAACAGGTTCCAATTTCTTATTTTGGAAGTGTAGAGGAAACACAACAAAAGCTAGAAAATACAGTGCAGATTGGATAAATGCCTATAGGTATAGCTTATTTTTGTTGGTTATTTTATGAGTCAGACTGAAACATTCTAGTTCTTCAGAATAACTAATACAGAAATTATTCTTAAAATGGCAAGGAAATTGGTAGTGTGTGCATGTATGTTAAAGGCCATCAAGTTGCTTCCAATTTATGGTGACCCTATGGATTAATGACCTCCAAAGCATTATATCATCAACACCCTGCCCAGGTCTTGCAAACTAGGGGCTGTGGCTTCCTTGATTTAATGAATCCATTTCATGTTCCTTTTTTCCTGCTGCCTTAAACTTTTCTTAGCATTACTGTCTTTTCCAGTGAGTTTTGTCTTCTCATAATTTGACTATACGATAGCATCAGTTTGATTATTTTAGCTTCTAAGGAGAGTTCATGCTTGATTGATCTCAAACCCACTTATTTTTCTTTTGGGGGGTCTATGGTATCTGTAAAACTCCCCTCCAACACCACATTTCATATGAATCAGCTTCCTGTCTGCTTTCTTCATTATCTAATTTTCACACACATACAAAGTAATGGGGAACACTATGGTATAAATTATCTTGATGTTGGTTGCCATCTTTACACTTTCCTGATGATTTCTTGGTTGCAGTCCCCCTTTTGGCTGATGATGGAGCCAAGGAATAGCAAATCTTGAAAATTTTCAATTTCTTCATTGTCAACCTTAAAGTTGTGTGGTTCTCCAGCAGTCATTATTTTTTTCTTCTGGCTGTTCAGCTGTAAACCTGCCTTGGTACTTTCTGCTTTCTGCTTTCTGTAAAGAGAGCCAGTTTGGTGCAGTGGCTAAGTGCACGGACTCTAATCTGGGAGAGCCAGGTTTGATTCCCCACTCCTCCACTTGCACCTGCTGGATGACTTTGGGCAAGCCATAGTTCTGACACATCTGTTCTTGAAAAAGAGCAGTTTCTGTCAGAGCTCTCTCAGCCCCATCTACCTCACAAGGTGTCTGTTCTGGAGAGTGGAAGGGAAAGGAATTTGTAAGCCGCTCTGAGACTCCTTTGGGTAGTGAAGGGTGGGGTATAAATCCAATCTCTTCTTTTTCTTCTTCTTCTTTAACCTTCAGCAGTAGTCATTTCAAGCCTTCACTATTTTCTGCCAGTAATGTGGTGCCATCTGCATATCTGAAACTGTTTAATGTTCCTTCCACCAGTTTTTGTTTTGTCACTATGAATGTTTTGGAGAATTCTAATTTTTGATATTTTATTCTAATTTTCAATATTAACAATTCATGGTCTGCATCACAATCAGCTCCTGGTCTTGTTTTAGCAGAGAGAACAGAGCTTCTCCATCTTCTGCTTTTGATTATGTATCTATTTGATGTCTATATTGGCCATCTTGTGATGCCCACATATACAATCAACTGTTTGGCTGCCTGAAACATGAACAAATTGTTGTCTTCCCACAATTCTATTAGTCACTCTCTTGCTTCATGTTGTGCTCTTAACCCAAATCTTCCAACAATATTTGATTCTGCTTTGTTTCCTACTTTTGCATTCCAGTCACCTATGATTATCAGCACATCTTGTTTAGATGCATGATCAATTTCTTCCTGGATAAAAACTTTCAATTTCTTCCTTATCTGTAGTTATGGCATAAACTTGAATGATGGTTATGCCAATAGGCTTTCCATGAAGTCTGATTTATATCATTTGGTCAGACTTTATAATATAGCCCCTGACTGCTTGTGCTACATCTCACCTCATTATTAGAGCAACTACATTTCTTTTGTGTTTGTCATTTCCTGAGGAAAGCACTTCATATTTTTCTGACTGAAAACATCCTAATCCAGTCCACTTTAGTTCACTCAGTCCCAGGTTCACAGTGTTTAAATATTTCATTTCACATTTTACGATTTTGAGTTTGCCTTGATATTGGTAGGGGCCTTCATATTACAATATTAAAAGATAAACTGAAGGACTTGTGGAAAATGGCAATGGAAACCAGTAAATATAATGAAATGTTATATACAGTTATTAGTCAGTACTATTATATTCCATAGCCAGTTGGGTGTAGTGGTTAAGTGCGTGGACTCTAATCTGGGAGAACCAGGCTTGATTCCCCACTCCTCCACTTGCAGCTGCTGGATGACTTCGGGCAAGCCATAGTTCTGTCAGAGGTGTTCTTGAAAGAGCAATTCTCAAAAGAGCTCCCTCTGCCCTACCTACCTCACAGGGTGTCTATTGTGGGAAGGAGAAGGGAAAGAAGTTTGTAAACTGCTCTGAGACTCTGAGTGAAGGGAGGGGTATAAATCCAATCTCTTCTTCTTCAAAATGATTTTAATTCATTTGAAATTAAAACAAGTGTTAGAGTGGTGATTTGAAAAGAGCCTATCTCATTTATACTTGATGGACATATTCAATGGTATGTTATGTTATTTTTTTGGCAATGAATACTGGATGACTAATAAATTGTCAAACAGTGTACATTCATTAGATCTAGAAGTTATTGTTCTATTCATGTTAAACTAATAGTCATTTATCTGTAGATGAAAAATACTGAGGGGAATAAACCCTGGAGTTATATATTTTAATACCCCAGGAGCTCAGGGTGATAAGATTAGCTCTGTTCATGCATTACAGTGAACCAGTGAAAATATGCCAGCATGCATTCACTTTACAAATGAAACCCTCAGTCACACATTCAGCTGTACATGCATTGAATGTAACATGAGAATTACTCAACATATGTAGAAAGAAAAATCAAGTTTACACTGTTCACGGGCCATATGTAATTTCACTCTAACTGTAACTTGTGAACAGGGCTACAGTTACCTTGTAAAATAGATTAGAATGAAAGAAATAATATGATAGTTTATTATTTATTTATTTACAAAATTTATATCCTGCCTTTCTGCCCTTATAAGGGCCAAGGCAACTGACAGTTTAAAACATACTTAATAAAATACATTGTAAAAGCATTAAAATAACAACTCTTCCAAACATATGTCATCAAAACAACTTTAAAAAGAGTTAAAAACATCTAATTTTTTAAAAAGTGAAAATACTTACAAGACATAAAACATAAGTTAGGAAGGAGGGATCATTGAGGAATGCCAAACAAAACAAACAAAAGCCTTTGGCAACATATTCGACGACAAACAAACATCTTCAAACACATCAGAAGACGGCAACAGAAGGAGACAGATGAAGCTCCCTGGGGAGAGAATCCAGCTCTTTGGCATCACAACCAAGAAGACTGTCTCCTGGGTTGCTACCTGCCTAAACTCAGAAGGTGGGGCACCCGAAGAAGGGGTTCCAAAAATGACCACAGTGGTTGTGTACGTTCATAAGGGAGTAGGTGATCCTTCAGATATATTGGTCCCAGACCATACTGGGCTTTGGAGGCCAAGACCAGCCCCTTAAATTGTGCCCAGAAACAAATTGGAAGCGAGTGTAGGTAAGCCAAGGCTGGAGTGATATGGTGCTTACGACCCATCCCAAGGCTGCAATGCTCTGTACCAATTGAAGTTTCTTTTTAAAAAAAAAAAATATTTTCATACAAGCATACAACAAAAAAGACGCACAAAACATAGAGACAATCATACATAAAATGGCCGAAGGGAAGTGTAGATACTACAAAAGTCTCTTACTTTGCCATAATAGCTAGTAGTTGAGTTCTAATTACATATTTTAGCCTAGTGAAATCAGATAGTCTAAAAAGTCTGCAAAGTTTTTTAAAGTAGTAAAGTATCTCAAAGTGTGAGAAGGAGTATATATTTCAGTTCATTTGGTGTAATCTTCAAACCATGCATAAAATTTGTCCCATGTATTATGAAATTTCTCTTCCTGAAGTCCTTTTAAAAACAGAGTCAATTTATCAATTTCTGCTGTTTCCAGTGTTTTAGCTATAATTTCTTGTTTTTTGGGTGTTTCTTCTTTTCTCCAATATTTAGCATACAATATTCTAGCAGTTGTTATTACATGTATAATCAAGTAAAAATCTTCATTTTTACAGTTTTTTTGGTTTTATATTCAAAAGGAATAACTCAGGGGTAAAAGATATATTAGTTCTAAGCATTTTTTGTAAAATCTCATGAATCCAAGCTCAATATTTTTTACTTTATCACACGTCCACCACATATGAAAAAAGGAACCAGCAACCTTTTTGCATTTCCAACACAGATTTGATATGTTAGGATGAAATTTTGCTAGTGTATCTGGAGTCATATACCACCTATAAAACATTTTATACATATTTTCTTTGTAAGAAGCTGCTTTAGTAATTTTTACATTCATTTTCCATATCTGGGCCCATTGATCCAAATATATATTATGACCAACATTTTGTGCCCATTTAACCATAGAGATTTTAACAATCTCATCTTGTGTCTTCTCTTCTAACATTAACAAATACAATTTTTCTTCAGAGTGGAACAATATTTTATCATAAGAACATAAGAACATAAGAGAAGCCAATGCTGAATCAGGCCAATGGCCCATCTAGTCCAACACTCTGTCACACAGCGGCCAAAATATACCAGGTGCCATCAGGAGGTCCAGCAGTGGGGCCAGGGCACCAGAAGCCCTCCCACTGCTGCCCCCTCCAGCACCAAGAATAGAGTGCATCACCTGCCCCAGACTGAGAGTTCTCATTCTATACCCTGTGGCTAATAGCCACTGGTGGACTTCTGCTCCATATCTCTCCTTATAAATAATTATCTTTTGGTTTCGCAAGATTCCATGCACTCCCATTGGCTGTAAAATGCCCTCCCTCAGCCATTGGCCCATCAGCCGCCACTCAAGAGTACTCACGTGCCATTGGCCGGGTGCTGGGTCTGCTCCTCTTCCCCACCCACTCCCCCTTCAGACAGATTTTGCATGTCAGATTTACTGGCAGACAGCTCTCTCTCCTGAGGAAGACAGTTCTCTTGACTCCTGTGAGAGACTGTCCCCTCAGTGGCTGTTGGTTGGCACCCAAGCTTGGTTTTGTGAGTAAAAAAACAAAGGACTTTCAGCATAACCCCCTCCCCCGCCCATAACCCCCTCCCCAACGGCCACTTTCCTGTCAGAATAAATGGAAAAAGGCTCTTTCTCCTGCTTAGCTTCAGCATGGCTGGCTGGCTAACGAGGTGGGCCAGCGACCATCAGACCATTTTCTTCAACTCCCCGCTGTGCGGCTGACTTTCCCCTAGGGTTGCCAATCTCCAGGTGGGACCTGGAGATCTCCCACTGTTACCATTGACCTCCAGATGACAGAGATCAGTTCCCCGGGAGAAAATGGTTGCTTTGGAGGGTAGACTCTATGGCATTATACCCTGCTGAGTCCTTCCACACACACCCCAAATGCTGCCCTCCACAGGATCCACCCCCCCAAATCTCCAGGTATTTCCCTAATCAAAGTTGGCACCTGTACTTCCTCCTCTGTCAGTAAAAGACCCTTTCCACACCTATGTTGGCCTTTGTGAGAAAACTCATTGGGCTCAGTCCTGATCAGGTTGCCAACTCCAGGTGGGCAATTCCTGGAGATTTGAGGGATAGAGCCTGGAGAGGGTGAGGTTTGAGGAGGGGTGGCACCTCAGACAGGTACGATGCCATAGACTCCACCCTCCAATCCAGCCATTCCCTGATGGGGAACCATTGTTCCCAATCTCCAGGTGGGAGCTGGAGATCACTCAAAATTACAACTGCTCTCTAGGGGGAGGGGGGAGGAGATGGAAAACTAAAGGTAGGTTGATGGTTGGCTGGGAGGGAGATAGGGTTGTCAACTCCAGGTTGGGAAATTCCTGGAGATTTAAGGGGTTGAACCTGGAGAGGGTGAGTGTTGAGGAGGGGTGGGACCTCAGACAGGTACAATGCCATAGACTTCACCCTCCAAACCAGCCACTCCCTCCTGGGGGACCACTGTTACCAATCTTGGGGGTGGACTGGAGATCACTCAAAATTACTACTGCTCTTCAGGTAGCAAAGATCAGTTCCTCTGGAGAAAATGGTGGACTCTGTCATTATACCCTGCTGAGATTGCCACAGCAAATTGTCACTGAGTGCATAAAGCTGGGGCACTCTCCTAGAGCCTCTTTCTAGAGCCCGTTGTATGTATTTACACAACGGGCCTTATTCCTAGTGTTTATATAATTTCCTCTTGAAACTGTCCATGCTTGCAGCTGCCACGACCTCCTGTGGCAGTGAATTCCATATGTTAATCACTCTTTGGGTGAAGAAGTATTTCCTTTTATCTGTTCTAACTTCAGACATTTTAGGAGAAAAACCTACCGCTTTGTCTTTAGTATATCGCGATTGGATTTGTACCAGTTCCCACCAGCTAAGCCCAGGGTTCAGTTTTTTTATATTGTCAATCATTTTTAACTCATTTCTGCTATCAAGCAAATCAACATATTTCAATAAATGTACTTTGGGGCTGCCCTTGAAAAGTATTCAGAAACTTCAATCAGGTGCCCCACCAATTGAAGTTTCTGAATACTTTTCAAGGGCAACTCCAAACAGAGTGCTTTGCAGTAATCTAATTGAGGCTGATTCTGTACCCATCTGTTTCCTCACAGTTTTTCCACAGCCAGGTCAGGAGGTTAATCTCCCTCTACACTGTATGCCGCTTTCACTTTCTTTGTTCATCAGGTTTTATGGTATTTTCTGGTTTTATGGTATTTATGGCTGTTCAGGGGCGACTTCACAGTGAGTACAGCATTGCCCTGGGGTATAAATGTGGTTTTGAGCTGCATCTTTTTCTTTCTTCATTTCCAATTTGAAGAGAACAATAAACAGACAACTTGACATGGCTTCATTGATCTCTATCAGTTCCCCTGCCCCTATTTCCTCCTCTGTATTTATCACCTCACCATGAATTGCTTGGCTCAGGTGGCGAATGACCACTGAGGTAAGTACTGACACAGGAAAATCTGAATACTAGATTGAATGAAAACAGATATTCCAAGGCAAGGGGGAACCAGATTGAGTGCTGAGAAAATGTGGAATAAATGCCAGATGCAGAATGGGCCTAGATGTGACCTAGACATATACCACCGTGCCCAGATCTTTTCTGTACAGGAAAGGCCTCAGCTGGTAAGTAGTTGAAGCTGGTAAGTAGTCAAAGCTTCAGGGCAAATGATGATGTGAACCTATTATTATTATTATTACTACTAGTAGTAGTACCCCTGGCTTACAACACAAGAGTCATAAAACAATAAAAGTGATAAAACCAATAAAACAACAGATTGCATAATAAACAATAACCGAAAGGACCCTTGCCTCATGTCAGGGTCTCTTTTGGGTTCAAGTAAAAGTCTCTTTAACCACTCTCTGGTTCTTATAATTTATTAATTTTAAATAAGAACACTTTTCAGGGCATAGTCAAAGCACTTTAGGCCAGAGTGTCATGTAAAAAAAAGCATGAAAGGCCTTCAATTAATCATCTATATTAAGGCAAATTGTACAACAGCCAAGTATTAAATGCGGGAAGGACGAAAAGCTGCAAAACTTCCTATGAGGAGTCTTTCATTAATATAAGAAATGTGAATTCTCTAACTAGTATTAATATACTGCTGATGATGTATCAAGATTGGCTGCAGAGTTCCCAGAATTTTGTTCTCTGCAGTGCCTGATGGGCAGTCATATTGACCAGTAGGAGTGCTTTAACATGCAGCAACTATTTTCCAGGCTTAACGTTATACTGGCACTGGAAGAGAGAATAGCTTCTGAATGAATGTAGGATTCTGACTGCTTTTCCTCCTTCAAGACATCAGACTCTGTCTATTTCCCTCATTGTGCCAGCAGTGTCATAGTGGGATAGCATTTATGCTGGCATAACAAAAGACCCGATGATATCAGTATGCTGACATAAATCCCATGTGAATTGCTACACAGATGTAGGGCCAATATATCTTTGTGTTCCAGTGGTGCAAAGGGACTTAATATAGATTCTGTCGTCACAGCATGGTCATAGTTTGGAGAAATATAGTATTTTTCTCTTTATATTTGCATACCTATTTCCCAGGTGTTATATATAAACACAACACAGGGCAATTGGCAGTTTTTAAAGTAACTTGATTTTTAATAACAGAAAACAGGAGCCAGAATCCCAGGAAACCATACAATTTGTGGAGCTTCATGGGTCCACTCTACATGAGGAGCTGGGTTGTCACAAAGTGAACCAAGAAGCATGCATTTAAAAGCCAGGCAGTCAGGAATCACATAATCTGGTAGCAGAATTATGACAAATCAATGGTGGCACAGTAAGTAGTAACTGAGTATGGAAAAACTGAACAAAGAAACCTGCAGATGAAGCAGAAGAAGCAGAACATACCAAAACATCCAAAGTTCAGAACTGTTGTAAGAAATAGAACCATGTAAATTTTAATTCCGGTCTACTCCTACTTCAGAAAAGAATACAGCCAGCTAATCAAATGCAGCGTGGCCCATCAATATACTAAACAACTGATACTGGATTGCTTAGTGGAAAGCTCTGGGCCCAAGCCCCACATACAGAAGGTTCAGAAGTAGATATGCTTCCTAAATTCTCCTCTGAATTTCAACCTGAGTTTTGGAGTCTCAGATTACCTTGGATTGTTCCATAGCTGAATGGCTACAACAGGAATTTTCAATTATTCCATTTTTAAAATATTTCAGATTTTACGCAGTATGCATGTGTGGTTTACCACATCTTTCAGTTCCTTTGTGTCTTTGCCTCCTCTTCAACATTAGTGAGACAATCAGATGTCAGATTTCTCAGTGGTTGTTGATGTAAAGGGATTGTGATGAGGTGGTGAAACCTTAGTGCAACTATATAACAAAAAATGCCGCACATAGGAAACTGAGTTATGTGCACTAGGATCTGAAGACCCATGCTTTTATATGTAGGGACTGATCTCAACCTTGATCAATCATTCCAGCAAGCAATCAACCAATATGAAATCAGTTTTAGTATTAGATTATCATTTTCTTCACTATTCTTTACTAATTCTACAAAAAAGTTCAGCAGAATGATGGATGTCTTTCAATGTCCCATGACTTTGCTCTACATAATGTTAATGGCAGGATATTTGATGTAGGAGAAATTTTTCCAAGCAGTTTACAGAGATTTCTGCCATTGCCAGGCAGCTGCCATTAAGATCAATGGGAGCTGCAAGGCATAACCCCACCCACACTGCTTTGAACACCAAGTATCCGCACTTTCCATTCATCTACACGTAAATGAGAGTGATAGTTAAAATAATACAGTTACACTTACAAGCACCAGTCTATTTTTGTGTTTAAATGATGCAAGTGTCTTAGAAAATCCCAAAGCAAGCTTTTTTTCTCTCTTGGCATGTATGGATGCTAATAAACAGTCTATACATTTCTTCTATAATTATGGCAACTAATTACCTTATTATAAAACAAATGGTAGAGAAATTATAGTCCTGGAAAGAATCACTGTTCATCTATTATGCATGAATTACTAACTTCTAAACAAAATAGTCATTACTAGCTGGTGTGAAGCTGATAAATTGAGCAGAATAATAGATATTAATTGTAATGTCACATGAAATGTAGATGCTAATTTTAAAATATTGGTGCATCAGATTAGATTGAGAACCCATATTATTTTGACAACTTGGGTGCAAGATTCCTCTTGGGCTAATTAATTGGCAATGATCCCACTGCAGAATGAAACCTCATGGGAATTAAGGATAAGGCTCATCTGGGTAGAAAGCAGAGTTGGGAATATGACAATTTCAGTTCATTTGAGAGCAGTTTTACATTTTTTTAATGCAAGAGGCACCAATTCAGCAGGCCTCATTGCTCTGAGTCTATAATTCTCCCTAATGGATCTCATAAGCATACTGGAAAAAGAGAATGATTTTTCTGTGACATATACACATGCTGGAATGCAATCTTAGGAACAGACTTACCCAACACTCATTAAAGGCACTGCATGAGGTTTGTAAAACTCCAAAACACAAAAAGTTCAACAACATAACATCTTAGCAGGATTAACAAGATCAATGCTTTGCAGACCCCTCCAGCTTCATTTGGAGGGGGAAAAATTCCTTAAAGATTTTTAAGCAAAGCTTTGGTTTGTATTGTACATTGAAAAGTAGAGAGCCACAAAAATTCAAGGGAGGGTTTTAAAAAAATAGCTTTATAGTTGTTCTAGTTTCCTTCAACACATTCATACATAGAGTTTCCTGACTCTTTGACCTCTGTCCATATGTGCTTTCAGTAAAGGTAAAGGTTCCCTTGCTCGAAAGCCAGTCAAATCTGACTCTAGGGTTGCAGTGCTCATCTCCGTTTCAAAGCCGAAGAGCCAGCGCTGTCCGAAGATGTTTCTGTGGTCATGTGGCCGGCATGACTAAACACCAAGGTGCATGGAATGCTGTTACCTTCCCACCGAAGTGGTACCTATTGATCTACTTGCAATTTCTTGCTTTCGAACTGCTAGGTTGGCAGGAGCTGGAACTAGAGACGGGAGCTCATTCCATCATGCGGCACCTGGGTCTCGAACTGCTGAACTACTGACCTTCCACAGCCTGCAGTTCAGTGTCTTAACCACTTGAGCCACCGCAGCTCCATTGTAATTTCAGTAGTGTGGTTCTAAGTTCTGCATAGTATAATGTGGATAAGTTAGGTGGAGGCTGATCATCTATCCCACCTGACTGGAATCTCCCAGCAAAGTCTGAAAGGGCCAGGTGAGCATTGCCATCCATGTTCCTCAAGCACAGATCTTGTTCTGTCTTGTGATATGTGAAGGAGTTTCAGTCCTTGCTTCTAGAACCTAGGCTTGGGAGAAAGTGGCTGGAGAGGATCAGTTGCGAGAGAAGAGCAGTGAGGGAGGAAGTCGTAAGCAGTCTTCTACCTACTTTTCGATTTTCCATTTTGAATTGCTCCTTCCTGGTGGCTTCTCTATAGGAGAAGAGTGGCACCCAAGATTTAGATACATACATGCACCTCTTGTTTTGCACATTTTCTCTTCCTTACAACACAAAAGGATATGTACTTTTAGAGGCTATGTGCCTGTGGAGAATGGATTTGGCAGAGAGAAGCATCTATGGGACTTTTCTCTGAAGTACTTGTAACGGTCCCATCCTCGTTCATTTCACTCCTACTCTCCGTTTTGCAATATCTTGAATCTAAACCCTTTCCCTCTCCATCAATCCTTCTAAAATGCCATCCAAATAATGAGGTAATTTTTCATCTTGACTGCTGGTACCTGTTTGCCATTCCTCCTGTCAAAATATACTCCATAATTGTTCAAAAGGATTCAAACTACAACCTTCTGTTCATACACTGTGATAGTGAAACACTTTCTGTCTTTCTGTGTTATACTAGCTACACTTATTCAGAGTGGCACTACTTTTTTCTTACTTCTAAGGAAGCTTTCCTGCCTTCTCCTTTTCTCCCACCCATTCCCCACATTGTACTATATGCTTTGCCTTGGTTTCTCAGCATTTTATCCTCCTTTATGCCCTCCTGCATTTTCTGAACAAACTCCGCTTTAATTGATGTCAAGTGTTATTCTCCTCAAAGTCTTTCTGACAACTTTCCAGTTCCATAGTGCCTGCCAATGAATACATCCAACTATTTTAAACATCAATGTAGCAATATAAACCTATTTGGTTAAATTATCTTATCAATTGTCATGTCAGCACACACCATCATACATATTCATTATTGTCATTATTAAAAGAAGCCTAAACGTTAAGATTAGCAGTCAACAGACTTGCATGTTCGAGTTTCATATTTAAATATTCTTGCAGGGGTTCATTGATTCCAAATCACCAAATAAATCTCTTTTGTTTCAGATCCTCTCAAATGTTTTGCTTTCTCACTACTGTGCTTAGTTCCAAAAAACATATTGTGTTTAATCCAGCATTGCTGGTATGCAGTACTGTCCATTTCATTTATTTAGGTGTAAATTATGAAATAAATTTGCAAGTCATTATTTATGTTAGTTATACCTATCTTACAAATTCAATAAAGAACTTATTTTATTTAGGTAATTTACTATGCCACTCTTTTTACTGATAAGGACTCTAAACTTTCAAAAATACCTAATTAAATAAACAGTCAAGCAAATACAAGCAGACAAACCTAAAAACACAAAACATATCCCGGGTAGGTCCTGAATTTGGTGACCAGTTTATTCAACAGCCACAGGTTGTAAGCCATGAGCTAACAGTCAAGGGCCAAAAGCGTTTTGGCTCTTGCTTTCTTTGGCTCACTCCAAAAGTCTCATGCTATGATCACACCCAGGCTTTTACTATCTGCAAACAGAAAGGAGACAAAAGCACATCTGAGATGTTGTACAGCTAGCAACATGTTTCCCTGAGCATTCTCCTCCCTGTGCACTCATAAGAACACAGTCTTACTAGCTTTACATTAGAGATTTAAAACTGACACAACTGGGATATATGCTATAATTCTGCTTGACCTGGACCTGTTCTCACACGTTGGTATGTATAATAACAAGTGGAGAGTCAGTCATGCTCAGGTACTGTGGGGTCAACACTGCAGTACTTATTTACTTTGTTTACTACTTTTGAAATATATAGCGATGGGCATGAACTGGGAAAATGCAGTTCAGTTTCGTTCACAATTCGTGGCATTCCCAGTTTACGAACCACAAACGGTCATGACTTCGAGCTAAATGAACCAGTTTGGTTTGTGAGTTTCATCATGTAGTAGAATGCCCCCTTGTGTGCTAGAGACACCAAACTCACAGGAAATCTCTGGCTAACTCTCCTCTACCTGTCCTCCATGTTTGGTGGGGATTTGATTTATGAGTTCCAAGTTACAGCCCCCCAAATAAGGTGCCCCCAAGAAAGTGCTTCCTGGGGAAATGACCAGTGTGGGTCCAGGAGGTCCAGGAGTGTATAGAACAGTTCCTCTGTGGACTAGACACCAAACTCACAGCTGACTCTCCTCTATTTGCCCTCCAAGTTGGTGAGGATTGGGTTTATGGGATACAGGTTATGGTGCCCCAAAGAAGGTGTCCCATCTCCCATTGTTTCCAAAGGAGGGGGGGAAACAGCAGAAAAAGCAAGGGAAATAGAAGCCCCACAGAACAGAATCAAAGTCCCAGGGAATCTCTGTAATAGAAACTAAAAGTGGGGGGCATTTTTGCAAACCCAGCAAAAGCTATGTAATGTGCCCAGCAGAACCAGTGCCATTGTGGCACGCCAAACCCAAGAGGACTACGCTCAAGCCAGAAAAATGCTTTTGGGGAAAACATCAGGTTCAAAAGTGTATAGAATGGACTGCCTGCAAGCTACACTCTCCAAATGCACAGTGAACCACACCCTGCCACCCATTCCTCTACAATCCCTCTAAGTTGGGGGTGGATTACATTTCTGGGGTCTCTGTTATGGATGGCCAAAAAAAGTCTCCCACATTTATCTCCTCCCACAACTCCTGAGTGTGAACACTTCTGTGTGCCATGAGATTTCAAGTGGGTGCAAAAGATGCTTGTTGTTGGGGGAAGAAGTCTTCCACCCCCTGCATTCAACAGACCCCCATCCTTGGGCACCAAACCCATCCTGCCAGCCCACAGGAGCCTAGGCCTAGCAGAGCATCACCAGGGGACTTGGAGCTCCCTTCTCATGATCTGTTCCTGGGGCTCTCCAGAGAAGCAAAATAGTTGTTAGCACTGCCCAGAGACACTAGCAGTTGCTAACACTCTTTAGAAAGGAGGACTCTGACAGCAATGATTGTGGGGGGGAGCCCACAGTTCGGAAAAATTTCCTCACCCTCCCGAGTGAACCCTGTCTGGAAGAGTGCCAGGTGTGCCACACCCATGTCTGGAGGGACACAAACCTCCAACACTTGTCCTCCTCCATCCGCTGCAGGCAACAGGAAAGGGTGTGCCATGACCCAACAATTTTGCCACTGGAGGAAAGAGTGGTGGCCAGGGGGAGAAAGAAGAGGCCAACCCCCCCTCAGCAGGGAGAAGCAGA
Source organism: Gekko gecko (assembly GCA_029375565.1). Lineage (NCBI taxonomy): Eukaryota > Metazoa > Chordata > Lepidosauria > Squamata > Gekkonidae > Gekko > Gekko gecko. The sequence goes on from JAPDNY010000007.1 coordinate 117,382,193, forward strand.
GGGGGAGCAGGAGGCCCCTCCAAGAAAGGCTTCCTGCACTCAGGCTGCTGTAGGTGGCACATCAAGGTGGGCCACCCTCCAAGAGGTCAAAAGGGCTATGTGGAGGGTGCAGGAAGCAGTCACTCATCTTGTTGGCAAGATGATTTCCGTGGATGGCCAACCCTTCTCCCTCGTGGAGGACATAGCCCTTTGCTGGCTGCAGTGGTGATTGTCAAGGCTCAGACCTCCAGAGCACAAAGCAGAACCAAGCACTTCACAGCAGACCTCTGGAGCAGCCAGCAGGACTGTCAGGGCACAGCCCAGGCCCCAGGAGGGGACAGTCCTGCCACCGGTTACAAAGTGGTTCTGCTCCATGTGCAATGGATGGATGTAGACCACACAGCAAGAAAAAAAATCACCACCACGTGATACAGAGTACCTGTGGGAGTGGGTGGGTGGTGGGAACATCATCTGTGGCTACATGGTCACATGGACACTGGCACCAATATGCTGGCAGAGGTGAAGTATGTGCATCTCAATGGCATTGTCTGCCTGGTGTACACATTTCAGCTGGTGGTGAGGGTGGTCTGGGGCTGGGGTTCACTGTCAAACCCACCTGAGATGCTGCCCCCTTTGAGATCTGGTCTTTGTTTATGTCTTACTAGCTCTTGGCTGCCCTCTTCCCTCTTAGCATCAGGTCTGCCTGTCTGCTACTCGAGAGGTGGGAGAGGTATGAGGAACTCCACCTATGCCTTGATTGTGCATTTGGTGGAGCAGATAAGTGTGGCACAGGATGTCATTACTCCATGACCATCCTGCATGGGGAAGAGGAGCTCAGCACCAGATCCAATGACTGGCTGGCCCTCTCCCAAATGGCGTGTGTCCTCAAGCCCTTCCAGGACATCACCGGGACACAACATCTCCCTGATTTGAGGGCTGGACTGGGTGTTGGCCGAGGTGCTGGCTGAGGGGACGGCTATTCTCTCATCAGTCAGGACCTTGGCAGAGAGGTTGCAGGTGGGCATCAACACCAGGTTTCCTGCATTGTGTAGAAGGTTGGACTAGATGACCCTGGAGGTCCCTTCCAATTCTATGATTCTAGGTTGCATCCTCTCTGCAATAAAGGGGAGTACAAGTTGGCCTGTATCTATAATCCCCGGATAAAAGGCAGCATTGCTCTCATGAATGCAGAGCTCTTGCAGTGGAAGTGTGCATTCTGCAAAGAAGTGCGGAAGCTATATGCCAACCAATGTGTCCAGAGGAAACAGCAGGTGGAAGAGGCTGTGGAGGAGGAGCTGCAGCCCAGTACCTCTGCCTCAAAGATCCTAACCAGGGAGAAGCCCCATTAATGGTTGTCAGTAGTGAACTGGGAGGTCAGCAGCATTGGGGATGTCAGGCATGCAATGGGGGAGGATTCAGCACAGGTGATGGTGAGGGAGTATCTTAACAAGTCCTCTAAGCCCACCCATGCTGATCCCTGGAGTAATTATAAGGCTGTCATCTGGCCTGACCTCTCTTGCATGACCATAAGCCCTGAGTCCACCTAACACCCAAACCACAATCAGGAATAAATTATGAATGTGCTCTACTTTTAACAAGCTCCATGCACCTCTGTCTAACTGCCAAGAGAACAGAAGGTATGTTGCTGAGCTGATACATAGGATTCTAATCCCATTGAGCAGAATGGGAACTCTGTTACTTGCAGCCAGCAGTGCCTGTTAAGCTTTGGAGGATTCCTATTGGTGTTTCAAAGGCTGGAGAATTAAAAAAAAAAAAACCCATTGCTTTGAAGTTTTGTAAATCATTTAATTAAGCAGAGACAGTCTGCCTGGAAAGGTATCCATTCACAAACCACCATGAATACCATGGAAGTTCATGGAATGTTCATACCAGTTGCCCCACCATAAACAGCAAAATTTGTGATGAATTTTAATCTGTGAGCTAGTTCGTGCCCACCCCTAGAAGAAGAGAGCCAATTTGGTATAGTGGTTAAGAGCACAGACTCTAACATGGGAGAACTGGGCTTGATTCCTCACTCCTCCACATGCAGATGCTGGTGTGGCTTTGGGCCAGTCATAATTTCTCTCAGAGTTGTTCTCTCATGGTCAGTTCTCGAGAGAGCTGTTTCAACCCCACTTACCATACAGGGTGCCTGCTGTGTGGAGGGGAAGGAAAAGCGATTGTAAGCTGCTTTGAGACTCCTTCGGATAGTGAAAGGCGGGGTATAAATCCAATCTCTTCTTCTTCTTCTTCTAGAAATATAGCTTTCCTTCAAAGACCCCAGTTTGCAGATATAGGATTATCCAAATTCCACCTCCCTGCAACCATGTGAGGGAGGTTATTGTGAAAGACTGATGACATTACCTAAACAGAATCATGATGGGTGGGGCTCTGAGCCAGGTTGCCCACTACAAATCTACATGCTATTCACTATATCTTTTCCTATCTCTCAACAGACCATTGTGGGCCCAGGGGGATGTGTGTGTGTGTGCAAGCGAGGCAATTTCAACAGACCACAGTAATTTGGGTAAATGGGTCATAGGTTTTAATGATTACATAGCATGAGCATTGGCACTGCTTTCCCTAGCAAAGGATCCGTTGTGATGTTCAAACTGCCCAAAGCTGTGACAAGAAGAAAAATAACAACCATGAGTCCATAACCACCAAAGTGCGGGGAGGGTGGGAGGGGGGAAAAGCCATGCAGGACAGGGCCATGGCCTAGAGAGTGACTCCTTATTCAGAGGGGTGGGTGAGCAGGCAAAGCCCTCTGGGCCACCCACAGTCCAGCCCCAGATGTGTGTCCCATGTGCTGGGGCTAACCACTGTCACTGGACTCCCAGCCCAACCCATGTGGCCCACCAGATACTGGGCACATGGATGGCTGTGCCGTTCCCCTGCCCAACCCTGGAGCCCACAAATGCAGCCAGGGCCGGCCCCAGGTGTCCGGGCGCCCTAGGCAGGACAGCCTGGGGCACCCACCCCACCAGGAATGCCAACCTCCCGGTGGGGCCTGGAGATGGCCCAGTGCTGTTTTCCTGGGCACCTTGCCCCTTCCCTCCCAGCGCCGGCTTTTCTGGGTGCCTCGCAGCCGTGAGGTGCCCAAGAGAGCCGGGGAAGGGGTGGGGTTAGAACGCCTGCCCTTTCCCTCCCAGCAGCGGCACCGGCTTTTCTGGGCACCTCGCAGCCATGAGGCACCCAGGAGAGCCGGGGAAGGGCCGGGGTTAGAACCCTTGCCCCTCCCTCCCAGCGGTGGTGCCGGCTTTTCTGGGCACCTCGCAGCCACGAGGCGCCCAGGAAAGCCGGGGCTGCTGGCGCTGGGCGGGAAGGAGGGCTTTTCACAGGGGGCGGGGGGGGCATTTTGGCACCCCTGCAGGGCCAGCGCCCTAGGCAAGTGCCTAGCTCACCTAGTGGGCAAGCCGGCCCTGAATGCAGCAAGGGGTAAGTCCTGGCCAGGTATTCTGACCAAAACAGTGGCCTCTGGTTACTTGAACAATGAGTCAAAGGAAAATAAGCAATTAGCAACAGAAGGACATGTTCTCTAGGTAGTGAGGGGAACAGAAAAACAAATTAATCATGAGCAGGGGTCTTTTCGTAGAAAAACAGCTGCAGGAGCTCATTAGCATATGGTATGCTAATGAGCTGTTAGGCTATTAGCATATGCCATGCCCCCTGACATCACCGGAAGTGATGTCAGAAGGGGAAGCGGGGGGGCATCTTCAAAAGCCTCCCCTTCCCTTCCCCAGCTGGTCTGGGTGGGGGAGCTAAGAGAGAAGGGGTTTAAAGTTTAAACTCCTTCTCATGAGAGTTGGGCCACAGAAGGAGGAAAGAGGGAAGGATAGAGAGAGAGTAGAGAGAAGGAAAGAAGGAAGGAAAGAGGGGAAGAGAAGGAAAGGGGAGGGAAAGAAAGAGAGGGAACAAGGAGGGAAACAGGGAAAGGAGGAAAAAAGAGAAGAGAAGAAGGTGGGAAAGAAAGAAAGAAAGAAAGAAAGAAAGAAAGAAAGAAAGAAAGAAAGAAAGAAAGAAAGAAAGAAAGAAAGAAAGAAAGAAAGAAAGAAAGAAAGAAAGAAAGAAAGAAAGAAAGAAAGAAGAGAAGAAGGAGGGAAAGAGGAAAAAGAGAGAAGGAAAGGAGGGAATGAAAGAAATTTGGCGGCAATTCGGCCCCATTATATCCTATGGGCCATTGAAGTCAAAATTTACTTTTTTCCCACCATAGAGAACAATGGAGAGAATAGGGGCAACCTGTTTAGGGGCCCATAGAATTGGACCCCCTGATCCAATGTTCTTGGAACTTGGTGGGTATCTTGGGGAGAGGCTCCATCAGCTATCCTGTGAGTTTGGAACCTCTCCCTCAAACCCCCTGCCCTCCAGCCCCCAGAATATACCCTATGTTTTCACCATTGATTTCAATGGTCCATAGGATATAATGGAGCTGAAATTAACATTCGGCTGTCTGAAAGACTCCCCGGGACGCCGGCTGGGGGCAGGGCTTGGCTCCTGAGCTCCCGGAGCTGCGCTCTGGTGCATTCCCCCCAAAAAAAGACCCCTGATCCTGAGCCAGATATATAACAAGTAGAACAAGGATACAACATTATCTTTCCCAATTTGCATTCATAAGGAACGACTTCTCCATACTGAATCTCTCCCAATATCTTCTGTCATCAAGAAGAGAATGCTACCCTTTTTCCTCTCAAAGTGAGTGACAGAGCTGAGAATGACTCAGCAATATGTTTCTTTAATACTGAGGTACATTTAATGAACCCTTACATTACTTAATGTAAACCAAATGGAGCCAGTTCCATGAAAAAAGATGGGGCATTCTCTAGTCCACTGGTTTGATCTGAACCATAAGATTTTGAATCATTTGTACATCTTTTTTGATGCTTGTTTCCCCTTTTCTAGCTATTTTTAATGAACAGAACATTTACATTTTGTCTTAATTTGATATGCTTTTGCATTAAAAATTCCTTAGTGAAAAACAAAAATGGCTGTCCACCAATTACAGACAATGGAGCCAAGACTGGAAGACATACCATGCTGATCAATTAAAAACTTTTGATTCCAACTTGAGAAATAAAATTTACCCAAGATGGTGCCAATGTGAAAATATCCGCATCAAAAGCTGTTGCTGTTAACAGGCTTGTCTTCTATAAAAGGAAACAGGGAAAGAATGGCATGAAAATTTCCCTTCTGGGTGGGAAAAGGACTCTGTAGTCCAAAAATGACACCCACTGGAAACCAGAGTTTAAGTCTCATGGATTTCCAAAGGAGAGATGAACATTCCTTTTTCTAGAGGAAGCCTAAACAACCAGAAAATCTATAGTTCCTTCACCCTTCAAGGAAGAGGGACAACATCACATAATAGACAACAAAGAAGCAGTCTGCTAAAACTAGATGTCAAAAGAAGAAAGCATAAACAATGTAATTCTAGCAGGAGAAAAATCCTTTGAATCTGTATATTTGGCAAAAAGAAGCAAAGGAGGGATTAAATGGAACACTCAATGGTTGATATGCTACAAAACTTCTGAAAATTAACTGGTTTGCTCAACTCTGTTTCCTGTAATTAAAGCTAAATTACCCTTATGCAGTTAAAAGGATTTTTTTCATAATCTTTTTAAAACAGTCTTGATGTAGAAATTCCTAATGCTGATGTTGTTTTTTTGGGGTAGCTGTAAGAAACTAGATTGTAACCTAAATAGATTTTTTCCCCCCTATATGGACTGCTGTGAAAAAAAATCTGAATAGGTTTCTTGTAAAGGAAAGGCAGCCTCAAGTTTGGTTTCTGTAGCCCCATTTGCGTTATTCCCTTTCATTCTTTTATACATAGTGCCTTTCTTGGAATCATAAACTATGCTGGAGCAAACTTAGCTCTTTTCACAATGGGACATATCAGATTTGCCAAAATGACATACTACTGTTGCATTAGTAAGATGAAAGGCTTTTATCTTGCTTAGAGACACGCACACTATAGTCATTTCAATAGATGAAATGTCAAACTACTTGAGGATATTATTTGTGACATATAGACAAGTAATTGCCTTGGGAGGCTCCAAGTTGGTGTGCCTAAGATACACTGGGATGTAGAACTTCCTAATGCAGATGTTGCCTTTTTTGGTAGCTATTATGGGGAAAATAGCACACTATGTAATAAATAAAGCTGCAGCTATTTAAAAAAGGCATCAGTTTAGCAACTTTCTCCTTTTCCATTATACTCAAGTTTAACTAACATGTGTGAGTTAAAATTAACATTCCCTCTGTTTATTAAAGCTGTTGGTTCTAGGGGAAGACCTTTATGTTTAGCAAGCAGAGAGTCACCAGACACAGGAAGCTTCTTAATTGCATTGAAACAGGCAGAGATACAGTCTGAAGGAAATTCCCTAAAGGGATCAATTTTAGATGGAGAGTCCTTTCTGATCTTTCCAAGAGAGATCACTAAAGCCTGAAGATGGTTTTTATCAGGGCGACTTGTTCTATTAATGGGAGAATGCCAAAGGAGGAGAGGAGACTGGCTTCAACCTCCTCCTCCATCCCAACAGATTCCGGATTAGTCAGCTATATCATAGGTTCAAAGCTGGGAGGGGGCAAGTGTTCAGAACATACTGGGGTCTGCAATTTTATTGCCTTCATAGGTGGAGGTAATTGTGAAGAATGCACACGGTCAAGTAACTTTATTTATTTAATTTATACCCAACCTCTCCACTGAAGCAGGCGCAGGGCAGCTTACAGGTCCACTGGCTTCATAAAAAGATTAAAACAGTAAAACAAATTAGAACATCAAAGAATCTGAAGGACCAGCAGCTTCCACTTTGCTCTGATTGGTTATAGAATTATCGGGAGTTAAATTTTCTAGACAGGAATTATGATGGGCTAATTGCAGTATTTGGGAATTCTTAAAATTCCTTTTGATTCTGATCCCAAACTTGACATAATCAGAAGCATACACAAACATATAAGTTGAAATTTGATTGGAACATTTTTTAAAAATATTTATAACGTAAGAGGCCTGGCATTCGTTCCACCTTAAGAAGACTAATAGCAGGTGGATCATCTTTAAGAAGAAAGGCCAAATGGTTACTGGCCCAACGTCTGGTGGACCAATTAATATATTCCCCACAGTAGAGGAAAATATTTATTAAAACACAATTGGGCTTGTAAATTAAAGAAACAGCTTCCGATGACCATCTATTAGGAGTAGTTAAAAATTTTCTTTCATGTTTCAATGTTGACTACACAGCCTTCCTACCATCTTTGCACCCATCAGATCTCAAAGGCTGTTGATAGATGTATAAAGTTTTTATTGTCAATGAGCAACTTCCTCCACTTCTTGATAGAAGAAGTCCAACTTTTCATAAACTCATCTCTCTATATAAATATTGTAGAAGCCAAAGTCTTACAAACTGACTATCTTCCAGCTTGCATATTAAAATCCTATACCGGAACATCACGGGCTAGAACAGCAGAGTGAAGGACTGGAGTTATATTTATCCGATTTTCATATTATTTTGGTGCAGGAAACCTGTACTAGAGAACTTAACAGCCTCCCTGGTAATACTTTGTTTGCTTTTAGTGCTCATTCTAGCTCAGGAAAAGGGTGCCCAAAATTAGGCTTAGCATGTTTAGTGTCTTCAATATTAACTTGTTCTGGGATTTCTTGGATTGCCGCCCAGCAGTACATCATCACACTGCTGTTTCAATTTCCAGCCTTCCCACATGTTCTTAATATGTGCATGCGGGTATATGTGTTTGTGTGCCTGGAAGTCATGGCGACCTCTGGCAATTGACCCCTGCTGGGGACCTGGAGGATACTCATAGAGGGGGCTGAATAAAACCTGTCCCCGCCTTCTGCCTCTGGTATTTTAAGGAGGTCTCCCATCCAAGTACTTGCCAGAGTCAACTTTACTTAGCTTCTGAGATCTGATGAGATTGGGCTTGCCTGGGCTATCTATTCAAGGCCCTTCCCACTCATTATTATTACAACTTACTTCCCCACATAAATGATGTGGAAGAGTCTTGTAGAACTATAGAAAGAACTAGAGTTTCTTCTTGAGATGATTGCTGAACAATATCCTAGAGCCTCAATACTATTTGCAGTTGATTTCAATGCCTGCATTGAACATACGATGAAGCTCTTTTGGCAATGGGGTTAGTGAAGTCAATGGATGAGTAATCTTACCCTTATTTATTTACAAGAAGATTGAGAGATACTAAAGTAAACTTTGCTGGGGGAAAGCTATTTGATTGCACACTTAATCATGGTTTGGTGATTCTAAACGGTTTTGGGGATCTAGATCTGGAAAGCTATTTTACATGCCTGACACACAGGGAAGCCAGCATTATCAATTATATGCTGGTCTCAGTTGGCCTCCTTCCACAGGTATGCAAATTTAAGGTGGACAATTTTCAGTAAGGTGACCATCTTCCATTGCAGTTGATCATTTTTATTTGCTCAGATTGTGTGACAACAACTGAGTTATCATCTGGTCTCCCACAGAGAGGGAAAACTCAAAGACAAATCCGATGGACTTCTGATTCAACTTCTGCAGCAATTAGTTTTATGAATTTGAGTGTCTGAAATTCTATTCTTATGGAATTCTTTTCACAGAAGGATACATTGGGCTTGCTTGATCAATTAGACAACATCCTAGACCAGAGGTGTCAAACTCATTTGCTATGAGACCTGGATCTGACATAAATGTCACTTTGTTCGTCCAGGTCATGTGTGCTATAAAACGTAACACAAGGTACCAGAGATATAAACTTTATAAAGATGATTTCAGATGCCTATTGGATTAGGTGTGATATGCAGAGGGGAAATAGGTGTGGAGGTATCAGCATTGGTAATGAGACAGGAAACCTAGGTCTCAATTCAGTCCAGGAGAGTGAACATAAGTTTGTCATTAGAAACTAGAACATTCAGTTGCTGACCTAAGAGTAGGAGTGCTCTTACAACGGAATTTCAAAGGAAGATTAGAAAGAGAGACTGCTGAATTGAATTGATAATGAAGCTCAAGACAATGCATCCTCCTGGACTGAATTAATACCTAGTTTTCCTGTCTCATTACCAGTGTGTGCTATTATCATTCGACATCTGAAATCACTCCTCTCTCCAAGATATAAGGACCAATCTGTGTTCTAATTCCTAATCAGAGTATTTTTGAAAGAAAATAAATCTAGATAGGAACAGAGAATTCCATTCTTTCTTTCTTTTTTGAAAAAGACTCTTTAGAATAGGCCAAAATAATTTCCTCTATGTATATTGAGCTTGTCAGAAAAAGTCATCCACCCTCCCTCCCTCCAAAGAAGTGTACTTGCACACAAAAGCTTACTGGAATAAAATATTGTTGGTCTTAAAGCTGGGCCTCCAATTTTGTTTTCTCTCTCTCTCTTTCCTCCTCCTCCCTTCCCCCTAAAAAGAGGAGGAGCAGCCCCAGAGAAGAAAGCAGAAGCTGTGTGTGGGAGGGGGGAGGTAGAGAGGGGCAGGCAGGCAGGCAGGCTTGTCTTTGTATCTCTCTGACATGAAGCAGCCACAAGGCTCTCTCTATCTCTTTGTAGGTGTGGGTGTGTGAGAAAGAGAGAGTATAAGGGAGGGGAGTGAGGCAGGAAGCAAAGAGCCACTGAGAGAGCTGGGGAAAAAGCAAGCTAGGATGTGGGTGCAGAAGCAGCCCTGGGAAAGGAAGCAGGAGAAGGAAGTTGCTTGGGGGCTGGTTTTGAGTCCTGTACAGGCCAAAAGCAGCCCACAGGCTGCACATTTGACATCCCTGTCCCAGACCTTTTTAAACCAGTTTGTTCAAAATCTCTTTTTTCCATTAGACAAAAGCATAAAAAAGTTGGTTCAATAGAGAGTGTAGAGACTGTATCAGATATATCAGGTCTAATCTCCACTTGTTTAAATGTATCAGTCTCCAGAGACACCTATTAGACTTCATTTTTTTAAAAAAAAGGTCATTCAGGATAATGATTAAATATAAAAGGTGGGTAAGGTAAAGGTAAAGGTTCCCTTGCTCGAAAGCCAGTCGAATCCGTTGCGGTGCTCATCTCCATTTCAAAGCCAAAGAGCCAGTGCTGTCCGAAGACGTTTCCGTGGTCATGTGGCCGTCATGACTAAACACCAAGGCACACGGAACATTGTTACCTTCCCACCAAAGTGGTACCTATTTATCTAGTGCTAGGTTGGCAGGAGCTGGTAAAGAATAGGAGATCCAAATTTCAGCCATTAATAACAACGACACAAACCTTTTAGAAAATAGGTAATAGGGGCTTCTCTACAGTAGTCAGTTCTCCTGAATGCATCACACCTACAACTTGGGAACAGTATTTTACTTCTATTTTATGGAGATATCTGGATTCTGAAACTGATCAAATTGAGCCTCCTCAAACTGGCCCCTGGTTCTTCTGGAGACAGTGAACCTACTGTTTAGGCAAATGCTTTCAGGTAAATCACCTGGTATGGATCTAATTCCGATTGATCTATTGAAAACCAACTCAAACTGGTAGAGCAACATCTTGACTCCTCTATTTACCCAAATCAATAAAACAGGAATTCTGCTGACTTCAATGGAAACATGCAACAATCATTCCAATATATTAAAAAGGTCCAAGAAATAATCCTGCTAACTATCCAGGAAAGACAGAGGTTCTGTGACTGGGTGGGGGACAGCCTCATTTGAGTTGCCAGCTCCTGACTCTTGAGGGTGTGCCTTTGTCACTGGAACAGACCATCAGGACCCCGAACGTGACCTTGGATTCTGCCCTATCTATTGAAGCTCAGGTTGCAAAGGTTGCCAGCCAGGTGTTTTTCCAACTTCGCCAGGTTAAGCAGTTGGCTTCCTACCTGTCTCTCCCCGACCTAGCCATGGTAATCCATGCAACGGTCACCTCCAGGTTAGACTACTGTAATTCACTCTACATGGGCTTGCTCTTGCACCTGACCCGGAAGCTCCAACTGGTCAAAAATGCAGCTGTGTGGGTCCTTACTGGGACTCCTCAGACAGTACATATTCAACCAGTGCTGCACTAGCTGCATTGGCTTCCAGTGGAGCATTGGATCAGGTTCAAGGTTCTGGTTCTGACCTTCAAGGCCCTTAGCAGTCAGGGACCTACATATCTTTGGGACTACCTCTCCCAGTATGCCCCTGGAAGAGTGTTACGTTCAGGAAATAAGAACTTCCTGGTGGTCCCAGGCCCGAGAGAAGTCCGGCTGTCCTCAACCAGGGCCAGGGCTTTTTCAGCCCTGGCTCCCTCCTGGTGGAACGCTCTGCCAGAAGACATCCGTGCCCTGTGGGAGTTGTTACCATTCCACAGGGCATGCAAGGCAGAGATGTTTCTCCAGGCTTTCAGTTGAGGACAGCAACAGGGGCATCCTTTGGCACTCTTACAGAAGTCCCCATCCCTCATAGCTCCTCCCCCTAGGGAGGCTGGGGAGTTGGAATCCTTCCACCATCTTATATATGCTGCATTTTTGCCATCCTGTCTATGCTGTTTTATGTATTTGTGTTTATTGGGCTGTTTTAATTTAATTTTAATCTGAAATTTGTATATTATTCTATTGTAAACCGCCCTGAACCCTACTTGTAGGGAAGGGCAGCCTAGCAAACCTAATCTAATAAATAAATGAAATACCAACCAATTCGTTTAACTGCAGGCTGGACGCTGAACTGCAGGCTGGAAAGCAATTCGAGACCCGAGTGCTGCATGACGGAGTGAGCTCCCATCTTTGGTCCCAGCTCCTGCCAACCTAGCAGTTCGAAAGCAGATAAATAGGTACCACTTCTGTGGGAAGGTAACAGCGTTCTGTGTGCCCTGGCATTTAGTCATGCCGGCCACATGACCACAGAAACATCTTCAGTCAGCACTAGCTCTTCGGCTTGGAAATAGAGATGAGCACCACAACCCTAGAGTCGGATTCAACTGGCTTTCAAGCAAGGGAATGTTTACCTTTACCTTTTTAAGATTTATGTAGCTTTTCTATATTCTGAATTACAGACTTGGTTGGAATCTGAAGTGATTCTGCATCCTGAGCAAGCAGGTTTTAAGAAAGGTGTCTCTGTCTTAGATCACTGTTTTACTTTCTACCTTTTAGCCAAGAAATACTCCTCTAAGTCAGGAAACTGACTTTATGTTGTTTTCATAGACCTTAAAGCTGCCTTTGATTCTGTTCCTAAATCCCACTTGTGGACCAAGCTGAACAAATCTACAATAAACCAAAGGCTAATTTGGCCTTTTTCAAATTATGTGACGATCCTACTGTATACATTGGTTATGGCCTGGAGACTCCATCTTTCGAAAGGAGTAAAACAAGGCTGTCTACTGGGCCCCACACTTTTTAATTTCTATATAAATGATATGGTACCTTAAATTTAAAAAATTGCCCATCGTGCATCTATATTAGCTGGCCTGGAAGTTCCTATCTTGCTATATGCAGACACAGTGTTAGTATTATGATCAGAAGTGGGCCTTCATAAGATAAATGCAATTAACATGTATGTAAACTTTTCTGGTTTTAATGAGAAAATCCCAGCTCATGAAAGTGCCAAAATGCAGTATATATGAAGCCTTCTTCATTGGTTGCTGTAGATTTTCTGGGTTGTGTGGCCGTGATCTTGGCATTGTAGGACCTGATGTTTCACCAGTACCTGTGACTGGCATCCTCAGAGGTATAACACAGAAAGATGGAATACTCTCTATGTCAAGGCTTGCCAAGACCATGGTTACACAACCCGGAAAATCTACAGCAACTAATGAACTCCGGCCATGAAAGCCTTCAACAACCTTCATTATTGGTTTGAGCCTTCAGATTTGAAGAGACAGTGTGATGCAGTGGTTGAAGAGCCAGTGATTAGAGCCAGTGATTAGAGCATTGTTCAAAATCCACCTTAGTTTTGTGGGTGGCTGTGGCTAACTACTTCAGGAAGGATGATGATGGGTTGGATACTGCTGATCATTTCAGCTGACAGAGAGGGTGGTGATTTTTTCCAATTCCCTTCTCCCACAGCAGACCTCCCAGTCACCCTGTTTCTCATAGTGTTCATACCATTCCCCAGATTAGGGGGCATTTGGGGCTGGAACATGAGTGGGAGGCAAAGAAGTCATGCTTCATTGTGGAAAATCCTTCTGTCAGAGGAAATTTTCAACAGGATCCAAGCCGATGTTTTAAAAGGAATGAAGGCAAGGCTGCATTTACACAGAATTTTCAGATTTCATGAGATACCATGTATGTATAAAATTTCAGTTTAGGGCCCACAGGTATTTAGTCCAAGGGAGAAATATTACAGGCTCCTAGCTCTGCAAATAGGGGCCAATCCTAGAGAAAGAGGGCAGGAGAAAGATCAGGATGCACCATTATTACCACCACTCCATTTCCAGTTTCAGGCTGACACTGCCAGAACAGACTAGTACCCTGACTCTGACAGTGACTAATCCCTCCCCCCCCCCAAAAAAAAAAAAAACCTCAGAAGCAGTTGGTAGCTCCAGTTTCAAATGGTGCCTCCCAGCTGGGATCAAAGATTGCTACTTTACAGAAAGCAAGTGCATTAGTGCATAGTTTTTATGAATGCTCTTAGACCTTTTAAAAATCATTAACATTGTGTTCCTTGTGTACATAGTTGTATAATTTATAGTCCTAGCCCTAAAATATCTATATACTAATTGTGCCTCCATGTGTATCTGATGGTCTTGATCCTTCCACCTAGGAATTGAGTGTACATCGCAAAAAGCCAGTCTTTTCTGCAAGTTAAGAGTTTTAGTATTACCAATGATCCCTGTTTCTTGGTTCACATTATTGCTCTAGTGAAGGTTTCTATATTTTTACATTGAAATATTTGGCTTACTGGATTTCCTGTCTCTGTTTAAACCCATTTATTTTCACCTTATGTTTTTTTAATTTTTCTTTTTCCATACTTTAATCATGTCTCATCTCTCTATTTTTCTTTTCACCAGCTTCCCCTATTGTCTCATATTAATTACAAATGTCTTTAAGTTAGAAAATTTGCCCCATTTTATCTTATTTTCATTGCTTTCTCTCTATTGTCCTCCATGTACCCTTCATCCATCAAGCACTAATCTTCTTACTAAATCTCTCCCCTTGTTCTATGGCTCTCTTGTAGCTCCTTAAGCATAGAACATTCTCTATTAAGACATTGATCAGATCTCCTATTTGTGTTTTTTTTTTAAAAAAGCATTTAAAACTCACCTCTTTTCTCCTGCATTTCTCTCTTGATTGTAGATCAAGATGGGTAACCCTGTTAGTCTGTCTGTAGTAGTATAAAAGAATAAGAGCCCAGTAGCACCTTAAAGACTAATAAAATTTGTGGTAGAAGTGAGCAACGACTCACAAAAGCTCATACCCTACCACAAATGTTGTTAGTTTTTAAGATACTACTGGACTGTTACTCTTTTCTACTGCCTCTTGATTGTGTCAAGTGGGTAATATGTCAGACCAGCATCTGGGAGACCTCATTTCAAATGCCTGCTAAGCCATGGAAGCTCTCTGGGAGACTTTGGGCCAGACACTCACTCAGCCTAAAATACCTCATAGGATTGTTGTTATGAGGATAATTGTTGTTATGAGGAGGGGGAAATATTATAAGCCACATTGGGTCCTCATTGGGAAGAAAAGTAGAGTATAAATATCTAAATAAATAAATAAAAATGGGGGGGGGGTAATGTACATGTCAAGACTGGGGGATCCTCTAACCAGAGATCACAATTCATATCTATTGTCTATAAAGGACTAGTACAACTTAGATTTGACAATGTAGTAGTTCCAAGTGTACATATAGAACACAACACAAGTGTTGGAAAACAGGCTTTGTTAAGATTTTATGAAACTGACTACAATTTTCCAAATCAACCAATAATATCCAGTAATGCTTTTATATCTTTCATTCTGCCTCTAAGAACTATCCTATGCATTCTGAACTTCCATCCATTTCCATTTTAGAAATAATTTAATAAATTCAGATAGTATCTCCATTCCTGGAAAGGCAATATCGTAGAGGAAGAAACTCTTCCTCATTATTTAGTTTGCTAAAAATAAGACATTGGATAGAGATACATCCCATTCCACATCAGACGGGGGAAAAAGACAATGATTTGCATCCTGGTACTTGTCTCAGCTAAGTAGAACATATTCTTGCAATGCAAGGAACCTCCTGGTGGATGAAGAGCTTTCCATGCAGCTGAAGTGAGTGCAACTCAATGCAGCTAGCACAACTAAAAAGGATCCTGACAGAGTTTTTATTTACTTTACTTTATTCATATACATTCTATACCCTTTTTCTTTGCAAAATGCAAATCCAGAACACTTTGCAACAGTAAAGGAATACAGCTAATTTAAAACCTTGCTAATATAAAAGCTGGCAATGTAAAAGAATTCAAACAGCCCAGTCAACTGATAATTTGAACTGAAGTCTTTTGAGCAGGACCACTTTCCACAGCCTACAAGAAAGGGATGGTGCACGCCAAGCTGCCAGTGGTAGCCCATTCCACAGATTTGGTGCTATAAGTAGGAAAGGTCTAGAATAAGCTTTCCTCACCTTCTGACAGGGAAGGACAGCAAGGAGGAACTGGCATGATGGATGATTTCCCCCCAGGACATGTGCCACTTCATGTAGTTTTAGACTGCTTTAATTTCAGGCATCCCAATTCTAAAAAACCAGTGTTAGCAGCACACTGCCAGTGTGGTACTGCTGCTGGTGCTACTAGCTGGTATTCTATGCCTGCTCTGCGCAGGGGAAATAAGTGACAGAAATACCCTCTACCCAGGCGCACAGTGTATAGCAAATGGTTGCAAGTCACCAACCATGGAGCAGCATGCCACTGATATCCCTATGACAGGCAGGCAGAGATAGCCAACTGGCACATGTTGACGTGAACATGCTCCCCTGATGTTAGGCCTCTACTGCCCATATGGGGAATGCAACAAGGAGGAGAAAGGTAAAACAGCATCTAGTGGTGAAAGGAACACAGAAGGGAGAAAATGTGGGCAGGAAGCGAGGCTGTTTGCCCCGCCTGCAATGATGCGCATTTGTGTGATCATACCTCCTGCCGGGCACCCCACAGTTCCCAATGATACTGGGTTTTCAGCGGTAGCTTTTTACCACGCTACTGAGGCACAAAAGGACGCCCCGCCGACAACTCCAGGACGCCAGACAGATGTGTCTGTCTGATCGCGTCCCTTTAATCCATGGGGGAATCACATGTCTGCCGCGGCTTCCAGTATGTATGATCGCACCCTGTAGTATCATTAGGAAAAGCTCTAGGGGGAACAGTCTGAGTACCCTGCTGTAACCAAGACTTTTACCAGATGCACACACATGGAAAGGAACAGGGCTGTTCTGTGCACAGCATTCAAATGTTCCTGTAGCTCACTCAGCAGAGCCAACCCTGACACAACCACCAAAACCTCTCATCCACAAGGGTTCAAGTCTTTCATCAACTTCAAATCCCACAGGCAAAATTCGGAGGTGGCTCAGTGCTCATCCCAGGTTCTGTTAATGCTCTTTGAAACTAGTAAAGAGCAGCTAAAGATGATTCTATGTATTTGTTTCCAGATTTCCTATATTATCAGGTACTTGTATTATAACTAATCTGATCAAAAGCAATGCTGTTTGAATAATTATTTTTCCAAGTGCTTCTTCAGTAGACAAAGTATTACACTGAGAGTAAAAAATAGCTTCCAGTCTAGCTATGTACATGTGTGCCATCAAGTTGCAACCAATTTAAGACAACCCCAACAAGGGGCTTTCAAGGTAAGTGAGAAACAAAGGTGGATTGCCATTCCCTTCATCTGCAGAGTCTTTCTTGGTGGTCTCTCATCCAAG
This sequence comes from Gekko gecko, assembly GCA_029375565.1. Taxonomy (NCBI): domain Eukaryota; kingdom Metazoa; phylum Chordata; class Lepidosauria; order Squamata; family Gekkonidae; genus Gekko; species Gekko gecko. Next base: position 117,398,989 of record JAPDNY010000007.1, read on the forward strand.
TACCAACCTTGCTTAACTTCTGAGCTATACCTTGCCACTTTCCCTCTCTCCCAATCTAGCTAACCCTTTATTAATTAGGGGTACAGTTTCCCATGTACTCTTTCTGCACAAGCTGTTGTGAAACAAAGAGATGAAGTTTGTTGTGGACTTCATTTTATGATTATGGCAATGTGAAAGCATAGCAAACTGTATTCCATTTTTAGGAAAAATGCTGTTTCTAGATGAGGGATGGCTCTTTGGAAACAGTTTTGTCTGGAGAAGGATTTAGGAAAGCATGAAACCTAAGCAACCAGCTTGATTTTTCTCCATCCGCATCACTATTAAAGAATAAAATCCCACACAAACTCTTTTAGGAACTGTGATATGCCAGGATTCCAACATGGGATTATTCTCTTTAAATTAGCATTGCAAAGATTAAACATTTTTGATAGACGTAAGGCATACATCTCATTCAGCTATAATACATTGATGTGCTCCTGAAGATTTAATGTTATTGTCATGTCCACATGCTATTGTCATGTTTATTTGAAATATGCTTCAGCTCTGAATGTGGCTTTTGGTGTCTCCTTCATCCATTGGAGCCTATGGGTCTTTCTTAGAAACACTCTCAGCCTCTTCTCTTTTCAGTGATTTCTTCCCTCCGCCCCTTATACCTTTTTATTTTACGATCAATAACACAGCAGTTTCTTTACTTCTCTGGGCTATCTTTGCCCAGACAACATTCCATCATGTTATTTTCCTTTGGATGAAAGTCCATTGCGTTGTTCTCCCCATTGGGAAAAATTCTAATACATGAAGTTCAAGGAAGTTCTGAATTTTCTAGTATGACTTTGTCTTTATATAAAGATTATTATCTTGCCATCTAAGCAATATTTCCAAAAGTTTCCCCCAAATAAAAATAATTGCAAATTGTGAAGAATATGCTTTCTTTTTGTGAAGGTGACTAAAAAATGTTGAAAACTAAGAATAAAAATTAATCCATAGAAAGAGATAAAAGTGCTTTAGGTTCAACAGAGGTATGAAAATCCCAAAACAGAGGAAGTCTGAGAAACATTTGCTGCATTTTAATAGCATAGATGAAAGACCTGCATTTGTTAAACTGCTGCTAAACTTCAAAAACTTAATATGGGAGGATTCTAAATAGCTTGCAAGGTCGTATTTCATGGGGAAAGGGTAGTTCAGAGAATAAGTGTTAAGATATTCTATAAGCACCACAATCTCAATTTTGAAAACAGGCAGGCTTTTAGGCTACTGACACTTGCTTTATGTTAAATTAAGAATAAGGCCCATTGTGGAAATAAATACAATGAGCTCTAGAAAGAGGCTCTAGGAGAGTGCCAAGGCCTTGGGCACTCAGTGTCAATGTGCTGTGGTGACCTCAGCAGGGTATAATGACACAGAGTCCAGCATTTTCTCCAGAGGAACTGATCTCTGCTACCTGAAGAGCAGTTGTAATTTTCAGTGATCTCCAGCCCTCACCTGGAGATTGGCAACAATTGTTACCCAGGAGGAAATGGCTGGTTTGGAGGGTGGAGTCTATGGCATTGTACCTGTTTCAGGTCCCACCCCTCCTCAAACCTCATCCTCTCCAGGCTCCATCCCCCAAATTTCCATGAATTTCCCAACCTGGAGTTGGCAACCCTATCTCCTTCCCAGCCAAGCATCAGCCTGCCATTATCTGCCCCTCTGATTTCAGCTTTGCATCTCCTCCCCCTTCCCTCCTGGAGATCAGTTGTAATTCTGAGTGATTTCCACCCATCTCCTGAGATTGGGAACAGTGGTTCCCCAGAAGGGAATGGCTGGTTGGGAAGGTGGAGTCTATGGCATTGTACCTGTCTGAGGTCCCAGCCCTCCTCAAACCTCACCCTCTCTAGGTTCCATCCCTCAAATCTCCAGGAATTTCCCAACCTGGAGTTGGCAACCCTATCTCCTTCCCAGCCAATCATCAACCTACCTTTATTTCCCCCTCTCTCTTCAGCTTTCCATTCCCCTACACACACACCTGCAGCCTCTTCTGTGCTCTGAAGCCTTGACTGCCAGAGTCCACCATTTTCCATGCTCTGAAGCCCTGACTGCCACAGACTCCACCATTTTCTCCAGGGGAACTGATCTCTGCCATCTGGAAAGCAGTTGTAATTCTGAGTGATATCCAGCCCTCACTTGGAGATGGTTTCCCAGGAGGAAAAGTTGTCTTTCTCGGCAATGGGGACCAAAGCAGCTTACATCATTCTCCTCTCCCCCTTTTGACTTGCACAACAACCCTGTGAGGTAGCTTAGGCTGAAAGTCTGTGATCAGTCCAAAATCACCCACTCAGATTCTACAGCAAGAGCCTGGATCTAACAGAAACTGCTTTGAAGTACTGACTGCTACGTCTAGGGTAGCCAGCCTCCAGGTGGAGCCTGAAGATCACTAGGTATCACAACTGAACTCCAGACAACAGATCTCCGCCCCCTGGAGAAAATAACTGCTTTGGAAGGTGGGCTTTATGGCATTCTTTTCAGCTGAGGCCTCTCCCCTCCCCAAACCCTGGCTTCCATAGATTATTCCAGAAAATCTCCAGGAATCTCCCTACCTAGAGCTGGCAACCCTAGACTCAGGACTGGTCCCAATGAGTTCTTCTCAAAGGCCTGCAAAGAGTTTCCATTCTTTGTCTAAACCAAGCTTGGTTGCCTACTGTGGCGAAACGGGCTCCAGTTTACCACTCAGCTGTTTGCCTCCCACCCTCGTTCAGTGTGCGTATTTCACTCCTTAAATTCACTGCCATGACTCACTGAATCTTCACTGCCTTTTTAGAGGGACAGTGCAACCCCTGTGGCCGAATCCCCATGTTTGGAGATGGAATCCCCAATCTTTGGGGGATCCCTGGAAAGTCGGCAACCCAAGGGTCTGGCCTTTCCTTGCCTCCTTGGGCTACCCCCTCCCTTTGTTATTGTGCAGAGCAGGGGAGACTATGTGGTCAGAGCACAACACAGATTATTAGCCTAAATAAACGAATTTATTTATTTACACAGTTATGGGGCGCACACACACTGTAGGAGTAAGCACACACTATGAACCAGCAGGGCATAAACCCACAGGGGTTAAATGCCATCCTCTTTCCCTACACACCAGCCTCTGACTCTCTGCTCTAGCCTCTCTCTCTCTGGCCCAAGAGAGCAGGGAAACTTCCATTCATTCCCCAGTCCAGCCAACTGTTGAGTGGCTGAATTTTTGCTGCCTCCAAGGGTTCAGCCACGTCTCTGGCTTATGGCCTGGACAGCCTGGTCAGCACAGGCAGCAGGAGCCTTTCCTAACCTCCTGTAGGACGAAGACGGCCTCCTCCCTGGATGGGCTGCAGTCTATATTGATGCTGCCCTGCATGTTGGGACAGTCCCTGTTTTCCTGCCTTTTCTGTCTTGGGGCAGCTGGGAAATGTAGTCCAGCAGATGAGGAAGCCCCATTCAACCCAGTGAGTGATACTCCTACAGGCCCCTCTCTGGAACTACAGCTCAATTAAACCTTATGGCAGAACATTTTAAACAAACAACCACAGACAGCAGCCCAGCAGCCATCTTACAAACACAGGTAACTGCCATTTTGTTACACCTACCACTGAGGAAAAAGTTAAGTCCCACACAGGAGGCAAGCAGGAGAAGCATCTTCCTCAAGAGACAAAGCCATTTGCTAGGAATTCTGACAGAGAAGAGTGGCTGAAGGGAAAGTGGGCAGAGAAGAGTAGCAGACCCAGCACCTGGCCAATGGCACGCGAGTACTCTTGAGTGGCAGCTGGCAGGCCAATAGCTGAGGGTGGGCATTTTACAGCCAATGGAAGTGCATGGAATCTTGCCACCCCAAGTCAGCTTTATATATAAGGAGAGATTCTCTCACAGAAGCACAGTTAGTAGCTACCATCCTGCTATTTCCTTCAGTCATTATTATAGAGAGGCAGGGCTCTTTTTGTAGCAGGAACTCCTTTGCATATTAGGCGACACACCCCTAATGTAACCAATCCTCCAAGAGCTTACAGAGCTCTTTTTACAGGGGCTACTGTAAGCTCTTGGAGGATTGGCTACATTAGGGGTGTGTCACCTAATATGCAAAGGAGTTCCTGCTACAAAAAGAGCCCTGTAGAGAGGTATGTCCCTATCATCACAATATCTGTCAAAAAATCTAGAAATATTATATGAAATTATTTAATTCTGGAAGTAGAATTTCATATCCAGTGAACTGTCAGATGTAGATCTTGTGTTCTAGAAGCTGGGGTAAAGGCATTCCAAGTTCAGGTACTTTAGTGATCATACCACTGAGAAGACCAGACCTGGAACTTTTATAGGGACCAGTATCATTTGTGCCCTGATTATTGGCAATGAAGTTTGCATAGCTGTAAACTTTATTCACTGCAGGGATGGCATATATGTTAAATTGTTGCATAATGTCTCTCAGATCACACTTCAAGACAGACCACAGTTCAATTTATGCCTTGAAGTAGATCATTGATACTATTTTGTTCCATACCCCCAAATGAAGACATCAGACAAATGGGCTAAACTAGGGTTTATTAATTACAATCTGAATTTTGCAAAGAATTTACTCCCCCCCCTTGTGCAATTCTCTAGAAGGCTGCCCCCTGGTTGTATGTGGTTGCCAGCCTCCAGGTGGGGCTGGAGATGACCCGCTTTTACAACTGGTCTCCAGCTGATAGAGATCAACTCCCCTGGAGGAAACGGCTGCTTTGAAGGGTGGACTTTATGGCATTGGACCATACTGAAGCCCCTCCCCTCCCCAAACCCCACCCTCTCCTGGATCCATCCCCAAAGTCTCCAGGTATTTTCCAACCCAGACCTGGCAACACTATAGTTTTGCCAGTGTTTGGGCAAACTGTGCAGGTTCCAAACTTAATATGGCCACAGGACACACCTTTGTTTTTCCTTACTTGTACCAAACCTGTTATTAACCTGTGTTATCTCCAGGCTAAACCTGTGTTGTAAGAGAGATCTTTTGAATTTTACTCTGGGAATAACACTTCCAGGAAAGGAAAGAACTTGGACACCATGTTATACAGTTTCATGGGATTTTATAAGTTCTAACAAGGATTTTCTTTTAATAAATTAAGAATTTCCAGAACACATATCAACACAGAAAAAAATCTGAGAGCATATAGCTTAGCTCCATTTAAATTAACCCTACCTAGAATGAAGCCGTAGCTTTGCTTGAAGCAGCATAAAGCAACATAACAGCACACAAAAGGGGGGAAAAACCCTCAGGTAACAATCTCATCAATCCTCCAGGAAAGGATAATGAAATATTCAAAAATGGCCAAAGATGACTTGGAAGTCCTTACATCCAAGGGTTCTTCCTCCAGACGGGTACCTGAAAGACAGGAAATGAGGGAGAGAGGCTTGTATCCTCTCTCTCTCTGACTTTCTGTTGGACACCACTCAATTTTTGTACCTTATTTGGCTCATCTGCCCACTCTTCTAACCTAATCAGGTTCTTACAACTACTGTTGGATCTTCACCAACTTGGTAACAGACTACTTTGGCAAAAATTATCATATGGTTATATATGACCTGTTTGGGTATCCCCTAGCCAAGAACACCCCAATATTGTTGGGTCAGGTTATGCTGGAATCGTTCCTAAACCCACTTCTACTTTGGCCCAGCATTGCTGATGTGGCCTGTCTCCTGACCACATCCATCTTAGAATTAAACCTTCTGTGACAGTCACCCTTTGTCATATCCATAGTGTATAGTGTATACATAGTATAAGCATGTAGTGTATACAAGCATGTATAGATGCATAGAATTAATTTGTATGGCATTGCATAGCTTCATGGTTACATATAAGTCGCATTTAAAATGAATTACAAGAAAATTTCAAACAAACAGAGAAGGAGGGGCAGGGAGAGGCCTCGGTGTGTTTGTCCAGTCTGCTTTGGTCAGTGTTCAGATCTGTCCCAGACCTTGCCTCCACTTTGCTACTTGAACTTCAACATCAGTTGTCTGGTCAGAAAAGCGTTTACATGAATTGAATCCATCCTTTTCTTATGAAGAGGATTTTTTATTCTATTTATTTCCATTTTGGAGAAAAGGGCGTTTTTTCCTATGGACCTCTTTTTAAAATTTGAAATCTATCTAAGCTGGCAAAGTTCTCTCCACTTGACCTGGTTCTTGCAGCTCAGGTATGTCAATATTTGTGAATCTTGCTAATTATTTACCCTGCTCTTATCTCCCGAAGAATCTTTCTGACTTCTGAGGTCAGGAAAAATCCTAAATAATTAGGCAATTATGATGGCTAAGATGAGAACTGTCTTCCTCTTTTCCTTGTCCATCTTTTCAGGGTGCTTATTAAAATCTTAAGGTGAAAATTCATTGACAAGAAACAATATAGATGCTGGCTGATCACCCAGGATGAAGAGACCACTGTCGACTGACATCCATGGCTTTTGCAAATAAACCACTCTGAGCTATGAAAACAGAATGAAATCACTGCAAAGGACAGTAATATATGTGGGGGGCTGAAGGTGAAATAATGAGAATGATAGTTTTGCATTGTTATGTCCACAGACTGCCACTAGGGCACAGCGGTCTGCACACAGAGCTTGGCTCTGAGAAAACAATGGGGACTAGGATCCTGAGACTCCTAGTCAGCACCTATGGGAACCGTGGCAGGAAATTCAAACCTGCCAATGGGACCTGTGAGTGGCACCCGGGGATTGTATATAGTTGGTCGTTTGACCCATTGGAACATTCATGTGTTGTGTCTAGTAAAGAGTGAGCTGCTAACCACTCAGTATCTGTTCTCTTTATGTGCCAAACCCACTACACAACAATGGCAATGAGGATGGGATCCTCTTGTGCAATGTAGCTGGATTCTGGCTCCATGGTCTCCATCATCTCGGAGGAGAACCTTAAGAGACTGTGCCCACAGGGGGGACCCCATCTATGCCCTTCACCAGTGACCCTAACGGACTACCAAAGGAATCACGTCCCTGTCCTGGGAGTGGGGAGTTTCAGGGTCCAGTACCGGGGGTTTGATGACTACTTGGACTTAATAGTGGTCAAGAGCAACCTGGTCAGCCAATTGGGCTGCACATGGTTCAGCCCGCTGGGAATCTCCATAGAGGAAGTCAAGCTCTGTGCCCCCCTAGACTTTGGCGAAGTATGCAGGGAGTTCCTGGCAGTCTTCGACAGGACTCTAGGCCAATACACAGGTCCTCCCATGTCATTACAGCTTGACCCCCAAGTAGCCCCCATCCGCATGCGTTCCAGGACAGTTCTGTTCGCGCTGAAACCTAAGATTGATGTGGAGCTGGGTCGGTTGGTGGTGCAAGGAGTCCTGGAACCAATCTCCCACACCAGGTGGGAGACCCCCATAATCACCCCCATGAAGCTGAATGGGGATATCCGCATCTGCATGGACTACAAGTGCACGATAAACAAGACTCTCCAGGATCACTCTTACCTGGTCCCAGTAGTGAGCCACAAGCTAGCCACTTTAGCCGGAGCCAAGATCTTTGGCAAGCTTGATCTAGCCCAGGCTTACCAACAACTCCAGGTGGACGAGGCCACCGCCGCTGCACAAATGATAGTTACTCATAGGGGGGCCTTTCTAGTGAAGTGGCTACAGTTTGGGGTGAGTGTGTCCCCTGGACTGTTCCAAAACCTGATGGACTCTCTCTTAAAAGGGATTCCAGGTGTCACACCCTTCTTTGATGATGTGATGATCACCATGGCTATACTGGAAGAGTTCGCCAACAGTCTGCGGGCAGTCCTCTGCCGCTTCCAGAATGCAGGACTCAAAGTCAAGCGGGGAAAGTGCCTGTTGGGGGTGCTATCCATCGATTTCCTGGGCTTCATAGTCAACGCAGATGGCCCACATCCAGCTAGAGACCAAATAAAGGCTATTGTTGAGGCTCTCTCGCCCAAAATGAAGGCAGAACTCCAGGCATTCTTGGGGCTCTTGAACTTTTACCACACCTTCCTCCCGCACAAGGTGGTGGCGAAGCCCCTACACCGGCTCCTGGACAAGCAGGCCCCTTGGTTTTGGGGCCCCCGCCAGGCTGCAGCATTCAAGGTGGTCAAAGCACTGCTGATCTCCAATCAGGTCCTGGCCCATTTTGACGAGACTCTGCCAGTAGTTCTGGCTTGCGATGCCTCCCCTTACAACGTGGGTGCCATGCTGGCCCACTGCCTCCCAGATGGGTGGGAGGTGCCCATCACCTATTATTCCTGGACGCTGTCAGTGGCAGAATGGAACTATGTCCAAATTGATTGCGAGGGCCTGGCGGTCGTGGTGGGCATCAAGAAGTTCCATGACTTCATCTATGGTTGGCCCTTCACCATCGCCACAGACCATCACCCCCTCCTTGGCCTCCTCGCCGCGGGCCACTGGACGCTGCAAGTTCTCTCCCCACGGGTCATCCAGTGGTCCATTTTCCTGTTGGGCTACAATTACATGCTGGTGCATCGCACGAGGAAGGCCATGGGTCATGGTGACGCCCTCAGCCAGCTGCCCATGCCGTCCATCGACGCCAACCTGGCCCCGGCATACCATGTCCTTCAGATGGAAGACCTCCCTGATGCCCCCCCACCAGGCCAAGGACATCGCCTGTCTCTTGGACAGGGACCCTGTTATCTCCCAAGTTCTGGGTTGGGTGTGGAGGGGGTGGCCTGCAGCCACAGTGGGCCCAGACTTCACAATTTTCATGGCTTGATAGGATGAGTTGTCCACCCACAAGGGACGCCTACTGTGGGGGGATCAGGTGGTAGTCCCCAGCGCCCTACGGCACCAAGTCCTGGAGGCTCTTCACAAAGTGCATCCTGGGATCGTGCACATGTAGGCCCTGGCAAGGAGCTATGTGTGGTGCCTGGGGATCGACACGAAGGTGGAGGATTGGGTGAAGTGCTGTCAAACGTGCCAAGCCGTTTGTCCCAATCCGCCAAGTGCACCTACCCAGGCCTGGGAGTCGACCCGGATGCCATGGTCAAGGCTACTCATCGATTTCGCCAGGCCATTCCATGGGCTGCTGTTCCTAGTCACGGTCTACTCCTAGTCCAAGTGGCTGGAGATCAGGCCTGTCTCCGCCACCTCCTCCAAGGCTACCATCCAGGCCCTTCACAAGATCTTCACAACCCATGGACTGCCAGACACCATCGTCTTGGACAACAGGTCAGTGTTCATCTCCGAAGAGTTCCAAGACTTCCTCTGCTGCAACCTGATCCGGCATATGAGGTCAGCCCCATTCCACCCAGCCACCAACAGTCAGGCGGAATGCATGGTGCGTACCGCCAAAGAAGCCCTCAGCCACATGACAGAGGGGGACTGGGAGTTCCGACTGGCCCGGTTCCTCTTAGCGCAAAGGACTACTCCCAGCCCAGTCTCCAGGTGCTGCCCGGCAGAACTCCTGATGGGCCAGTGACCTGCGATCCTCTTGGACAGCCTACATCCTGACAGGGCCCCTAAGTCACACCGCCTGGAGGAGCAGAGGGAGGCACCCCGTGGGTTCTTCCAGAACTACCTCTGGAACTACGGCAGGGGCCCCACATGGCTTGTGGGTTGCATAACTCTCACCACTGGTCCTGTGTTGTACAAGATCTTCACTGAAGACGGCCAAGTCCTGCCCACTCCCCCTTCAGCCACTGTGCTTTGTCAGAATTACTGGGAAATGGCTTTCTCTCTTGACAAAGACACTTTTCCTGCTTGCCTTCTGTGTGGGACTAACTTTCCCCTCAGTGGTTGTTGGTAGGTGTCATGAAATGGCAGTTACCTGTGTTTGTAAGATGGCTGTGGCTCTTTGTTTAAATTGTTCCCCCCATAAGGTTTAATTGAACTGTAGTTCCAGAGAGAGGCCTGCAGTGGTATCACTCACTGGGTTGAATGTTCCCAGCTACCCCAACACCAAAAAGTGTGGGAAAACAGTGACTGTCCCAAGGTAGTCTTTGTCCCTAGGAGGCAGCAGAAATTCAGTCACTCCACAGTTGGCTGGACTGGGGAATGAATGGAAGTTTCCCTGCTCTCTTGGGCCAGAGAGAGAGAGGCTAGAGCAGAGAGCCAGAGGCTGGTGTGTAGGGAAAGAGGATGGCATCTAACCCCTGTGGGTTTATGCCCTGCTGGTTCATAGTGTGTGCTACAGTGTGTGTGCGCCCCATAACTGTGTAAATAAATAAATTTGTTTATTTGGGCTAATAATCTGTGTTGTGCTCTGACCACATAGTCTCCCCTGCCCTGCACAATACCAAAGGGAGGGGGTAGCCTAGAGAAGCAAGGAAAGGCCACACCCTTGGGTTGCCAGCTTTCCAGGGATCCCCCAAAGATTGGGGATTCCATCTCCAAATAGGGAGATTTGGCCAGAGGGATTTCACTGTTCCTCTAAAAAGGCAGTGACGATTCTATGAGTGCTGGCAGCAAACTTAAGGAATGAGATATGCCAACAGCTGAGTTGTAAACTGGAGCCCATTTCTCCATGACAGGCAACCAAGCTTGGTTCAGGCAAGGGAAGGAAACCCTTTGCAGGCCTTTGTGAGTAACTCATTGGGGCCAGTCCTGACTAGGGTTGCCAGCTCCAGGTAGGGAGATTCCTGGCAATTTTCTGGTAGAGTCTATGGAAGCCAGGGTTTGGGGTGGGGAGAAGTCCCAGCTGAACAGAATGCCATACAGCCCACCTTCCAAAGCAGTTATTTTCTCCAGGGGTTGGAGAGCTGTTGTCTGGAGTTCAGTTGTGATACCTAGTGATCTTCAGGCTCCACCTGGAGGTTGGCTGCCCTAGGCATAGCAGTCAGTGTTTCAGAGCAGGGTCTGCTAGATCCAGGTTCTTGCTGTAGAATCTGAGTGAGTGATTCGACCAGTCACAGACTTTCAGCCTAAGCTACCTTAAAGGGTTGTTGTGCAAGTCAAAAGGGGGAGAGGAGAATGATGTAAGCTGCTTTGGTCCCCATTGCAGAGAAAGACAACTTTTCCTGCTGGGAGACCATTGTTGCCAATCTCCAGGTGAGGGCTGGAGATCACTCAGAATTACAACTACTCTCCAAATGGCAGAGATCAGTTCCCCTGGAGAAAATAGAGGAGTCTGTGTCAGTCAGGGCTTCAGAGTACAGAAAATAGTGAACTCTGTGGCAGTCAGGGCTTCAGAGCACGGAAGAGGCTGTAGGTGTGTGTGTGGGGGAATGGAAAGCTGAAGAGAGAGGGGGAAATAAAGGTAGGTTGATGATTGGCTGGGAAGGAGATAGGGTTGCCAACTCCAGGTTGGGAAATTCATGGAGATTTGGGGGATGGAGCATGGAGAGGGTGAGATTTGAAGAAGGGTGGGACCTGAAACAGGTACAATGCCATAGACTCCACCCCCAAACCAGCCATTTCCTCCTGGGTAGCAATTGTTGCCAATCTCCAGGTGAGGGCTTGAGATCACTGAAAATTACAACTGCTCTTCAGGTAGCAGAGATCAGTTCCTCTGGAGAAAATGCTGGACTCTGTGTCATTATACCCTGCTGAGGTCACTGCAGCACATTGACAATGAGTGCCCAAAGCCTTGGCACTCTCCAAGAGCCTCTTTCTAGAGCTTGTTGTATTTATTTCCACAACGGGCCTTATTCCGTGTGTGTGTGTGTGTGTGTGTGTGTGTGTAAATTTCAGCTTCAAATCCTCACATATATTACATATATTAAGAAAAGAGAATGAAATCACTGGCAAGGACAGTAATCACTGGCAATATATATAATTTCCATTATTTGAACTTCAACCCCCCCTCCCATATATTATTGTCCTTGCCAGTGATTTCATTCTGTTTCCATAGTGCACAGTGATTTATTTGCAAAAGCTATGGACTTCAGTCAACTGCAGTCTCTTCATCCTGGGTGATCAGCCAGTATCTATATTGTTTCTTGTCAATGAATTTTCATTGTAATGGAAAATTTCACCTGTCTTTCAGGCCTAGTTTTAGAGAAGAATGGCTTTTCTTTGATTCAGGACTCCCCTAGTCTAACACTGTGCAGAAAGATGTTGCCCATTAATCTAATTCCTGCACATCATACAGTGCAAAGGTTCAAGTGATGATGTGTAGCGCCAATGGATTAACCCCCTCCAGTCCCCAAGACCATCCAGTCCTAAGTGGCTAGTGCTGGTGTGTCCAGCATGTTTGTATGCCTCAGGGTGCTCACCAGTGTAATTAAATCAGAAGCACCTAACATTTATAAATCCTGTGAACCCCAGTTAGGGCCCCACCAGCCCTTTAAGATCAGGCCATTTGTATAACCCAATGCCACAACAACACATGTAAAGCAGGCAAAAATATCCATTACCCTGGCCAATCAGATAGGGAACCAAAAAATAAAATAAAATCTTGCTTAGCCCTAAAGCAATCAACTAATCTGACATAGTTGCAATAGGAAGTGAAGGATCAAGGGTTCCACAGCAAAAAGTTCACCAAATAACAGGAGAATAGCTTCTCTCACTGGATGCATTGCACAAGGCATCTCCATTCTTCATCTGAACGTAGACAAGGGCTGTGCCTCTTAGTTGTTCTTACTGGATCTGTTAGCAGCCTATGGACCATACCATCTCTTGCTGAGATGTTTGGAGGCAGATGTAGGATTTAAAAGATGTGCTTTGGATTGATTTAAATTGTTTTTTATGGGCTGGGTTCAAAGGGTTGCTGTTGACGACCAACTGTCACTGATGTGGGTTTTGCCTTGTGCCATGTTATTTTATCTCTATGTAAAGCACTTAGGGACAATAATTTGGGGGTTTGGTGTAGGATGTCTTCAATATGATGATGACACCCAGTTCTAGATCTCTTTTTCTAAATCACCTGATGATGATGTAAAGGTCCTGAAAGTGCCTTACTGCTCTGGTTAAATGGCTAAGAGAGAACAAGTAGAAACTGAATCCTGATAAGATGGAAGTAATTTGGTTGGGATGGGTAACATCTTGAAGGACCTTGTTCTTCCTGCTTCTGATGGGTTCCAGCTGACACTTGCTGACTCAGTTAAGAACCTAGGAGTTATTCTGAATTCATTATTGCTGGGGAAGCAAGTTAAGGCAGCTGCAAGAAAGACATTCTTCCAAACCGGAAGATGGCCCTCATCTTGACTTAGCTGAACTAGCCACTTGGTTCCATGCTATGGTTACCTCAAGCCCACATTATTGCAGTACACTTTTCATGGTTCTACCCCTAAAGACAACTTGGACACTCCAGTTGGTACAGAACACCACAGTCAAGTTAATATTGTATATCAGGTAGAACATGAATGTCATACTCATTCAACATACAGTTCCACCCTGTTTACAGTTGCCAGGTCAACTTAACTGGCGGGGGGTGGGAGGCAGCTTTCTGGGAGTGGGGTGGGTAAAGTGACATTGCCAACATGATGACATCACTCAGAAGTGATGTCATCAGACCAGGGACATCGCTAGAGTGTTTCTGTGCAATGTCCCTGGCATAATGATGTCACTTCTGTGTAATGTCAATGTGTCAGTGACATTGCTGCATGAGGAGGCTGTTTGGGGGTGGGGCTTCCCCTGCCAGTCAGCTGCCGGGCAGTGGGCTGAAGCCCCAAAAATCAGGGGAACCCCATCTGGACAGGGAGTCCTAACCCTGTTCCAAGAACAAGTGCCTGAAGGGAAACTGTTCTGGGGAACACCAATTCAGAATGGAACTAAGGGAAGCAATTATTTTGATTCAGTGAGAGTCAGAGTTCCACAGTAATGTTTGTCTCACAACTGAGAGTTCTTTAGCATTCTTTTATAAATTATAGCAGTAAATATTTTATCATTTATACCATTCAGTGCTAGAAAATATTACCTCCTAGTGGTGTGTTTATAGAATTTGTCTAACCACATCTACTAAAACAAGAAGGTAGGCAGCTTTTTTACTATGTACCACTTCAAAGTCTCAAGCCATAAAAGTTGGAAATAAATTTTGTGTATGGGTCTTCCTGTGCATTTCAGTGACTGTCAGTGGGTTGGATTCAACCAGGTTTCCTGTTGGTGAAAAAGGAAGGAAGGGAGGAAGGGAGGAAGGGATCCCTTTGACAACCCAAAATGTGGGGATCATGGAACTTTTATGTACAAAAGCCATGTGAGTTGTGGTTTATAATAAGGAAGAGAACTGGGAAAGATACCATGGCATAGAAGTAGGCACATATGAATCTTATTACCTCATGTTGTTGTGGCAAACAGCTAAGACACCCATTACTAACTCATTTTGTTTGTACTACCATATGAAGATTTCTGATACAGGGAACAAAAGGCCATTGTATAGCACACTACACTGTGCATGACTGAGAAGCTGAAATAGACTGCCATTTGTAGTTGTGTCCACTAATCATCACAAAGTCTATTTCCAGATGCAAAACCCCATTCAGGTTTCTGTCTCACTCAGAAGAGTATGCTCTGTACAGTTTATGAAAACAGAAAAGGAATACAAAATAAACCCAAGGTACTACATAAATTGTTTTGAATGTTATAGAACATTGCTTGATTTTTAGAACAGATCCCTTGTTATCTATTTTGAAAACTGAATAATTATGTTGCAAAAGAGGCTAGATAACTTAGATTTAAGACTGAAAGCACTAAAGAATTTGCATGATTTTCTACACAAATCAGCCTGCCCTTTCTAATATTTGTGTTCTTAGATTGTTTGTGGTTCCAGGTCCTACTTGGGACGCCGAGGTCGGCCCGCATTGTACCCACGCCCCCGCGCTAACTTCAAAATGAACTCATACAAACAGTTTCCTTTGGAAATTAAGTGGATAAATTTGGCCACAACTTTTATTGGTTACAGCTGTAGAGCATTGGCACAGCATGGGTCCACCGGATCCGACCTATCGGCTGGCCGGCGTGCCAGCCGAGTTAACCGTTACCCAGCCAGCCGGCATGGGTAGAGAAGGCGGGAGGGCAGGTTGTCGGAGTTCACGTGGACGCTTGCCCCTATGTGAACTCCCCTGCCCTCTGGCTGTGAGGGTAAGCACTGTTATTCCGTGAGCTAGCCAGCTCCGTTCCGCCCTCATGCCAAGACCCTTAAGGGGTCCCCAACTCCGAAATTGGCACGCAGGCCGAATTCCGCCAACGGATCCGGCCCCATGCTGTTACCGCTGAAAGTTGTGACAAAGTGTGCAAGAAACAATAGGTAAACGCTAACAATATCATAACCTACACCCACTAAACCCCTTGTCATACACCCAAATTCAAAATACCAAATCCCAACACCATAACACACAGGGAGGGATGGGTGGGCAAACCGGGCTTGCCTCGTGGTCGAGTGGGGAGGGGGAGCGGCTTCCCTGCTGCTTTTAACGCCTCCCCTCCCCGACCGCCCTGCTGACCCCCATTGGCTAGGGAAAGGGGGGGAGGAGGCGCGTCTTTCCCCCCCACGCCCCCCGGCCCCCCCTTCCCCCTTCCGGCCGGCCTCTTTGTCCCCGCCCGTCCCCGCAAATGGCGGGCCTGGGCTACCCGGGCCCTTTCTGCTTTAGACTGTCTTAATGCAGACTACTAAAACAGTACCAGAAAAAGATTCCTCTGTATAACTGAACTACCTACTGATTACCATAAGATTAGTAGCATTTATCTATAAGGGAGCATAAACATTCTTGGTAAATCATGCTCTGAGACACAGGATTTAAAGGATGTTGGTTTATATGAGATAAATAGCTTGGCTTTGGCAAGAATTTTCATTTTTAATATTATAGAGATCGTATTGAATTAATTCAGCAATGAGCCAAGTCAGTGAAAGGCTGAGTGGAAGAGACCATAGGTCTGCCAATCTGCTTGATTATTAATTCAACAAAAATTGTTTTGTTTTTGTGTACGCTTATTAAGGTTCCCAGCATTTGATTATGAGAAAGAGTATATACTTTTATAGCTTGGCTATGTGGCTGCAGGACAGATAGCCATCTCACACGCCTCTCTTTTTGATGACCAGTGATAAGTATGGAAACAGGGAGGATAACTAAGGAGAAGATTAGGTTCTTCCTAATCAAGTCTAGTACCTGCTATTAGCCTCTTTCAGAAATTGTACATTTAAGATTTTACTGGTTTTATAATTTTATTTTACTTTTACAATTACATCTGTAGAAATATGCTGAAAAATGTAAAAGCAAAAAGAAACCTACAGATATGATTACGAAGCCTGATTCTCAAATTTAGTTGTTTGGACTGTACTATTTCAAAGGGGTGCATATGAAGGAGTCCTGTCTTACAAAACATAGCTGCAAATGGGGGGGGGGAATTAATATGTCAGGAAGAAGGGTTATAACACTTGTCCCTAGCATGTATTTTGTACTTAGACATTATTATGTTTGTTGGTCTCCCCCTCAGATATATTTAACAAAATTGATTTAACTGCAAATATAGAGTTTTCCCTGGGTTTGCAACAGCCTAAATTGAAACTATGGCTGACCCCATTGTGAGATTTTTTCATCTGTATGGGGCGTATTCTAGGGCTATGAAATATAAGGATAGCTGTATGGGAGCAAGGATGTTTGCTGTTCAGTTATAATTTTTTTTAAAAAAAAATCCAATAATGAAGGAAAAGCAGGGTAATGACTGGGAATAGGGAAAGTGCAAAACTGTTATCCAGATTAACTGTGGAGAGGATGAAACGTTTTAAAAGGAAATTCAGTGCAGATAAATACACACAGGAAAGCACTATATACATAAGAACAAGACAGATATCAAATTATGCAGGATCACTGGAGACAGATTTAGATTCTTCACAAATCAAAATGTGAAATAGTCCTTGTGATGGGCAGAGCCAAGTCTGTCCCCTTTTTCACATCTGCCAGTCCCTTATACCTGGTGTTCTGGTAGAGAAAGCTAATCTGGTAGAGAATGGCCAATCAAGTCATTCAGAAACTTTGGACAGAGAAGGAGGGGGAAATAGGCAGAAGGAAAAAGTACTATTTAACTGATTTAAAAGATCTTTTTAACTGATTTTTGTTCAGATAGGGTTTAGAGATCTTTCAGGGAGGTTAGAGATTTAGCTGTATCTCCAGTAGCTTCAGGGGCAAGGTAATTGTTTAGTATGTTAGCCTGGAGTGAACCACAGTGGTCTAAGTTTCTCTTACATAGACTTTCTGGTATAATTGAAAGATATGGAGCAGACTGAGTTGTGCATTTAAAAGGCTCTAAAAGGTGAGGAAACTTGTGGAAAAACTTAACAGCTTTTGCAGACAAGAGTAGTTTGGCAGTTAATGGCTTTCTTTCCATTCAGAAATAATATACATAATCTATAAAGAAACTATATTTCTGTATCTCACTTTCTCCTTCAGTTACATTGGTGTAACATCCATAATTAAACATGCATAATTTATTTTCCACTAACATAAGAACATAAGAGAAGCCAATGTTGGATCAGGCCAATGGCCCATCTAGTCCAACACTGTCACGCAGTGGCCAAAAATACCAAGTGCCATCAGGAGGTCCACCAGTGGGGCTAGGACACTAGAAGCCCTCCCACTGTTGCCCCCCCCCCAGGCACCAAGAATACAGAGCATCACTTGCCCCAGCCTGAGAGTTCCTCTCTATACCTTGTGGCTAATAGCCACTGATGGACCTCTGCTCCATATGCTTATCTAATTCCCTCTTGACGCTATCCATGCTTGTAGCCACCACCTCCTGTGGCAGTGAATTCCATATGTTAATCACTCTTTGGGTGAAGAAGTACTTCCTTTTTTTTTGTTCTAAATAAATTAAATCTGTTTCTTGTTGTTTTATAAAATTCTGTTTTCCTTCATGGTAAATCTAAGGTGGACAAGGTCTACTAGGGGTTTTACCATGGAAGGGCACAGTATGCGCCTCAGAAGTTTCACTGCAATTTATCTCAGGGTGGCTAGCTGTAAGTGGTGCTAAGCACTGGCTGGCCAGTAAATAAATATTTCTTTGGTCCTTTTTTCTCATTTCGCACAAGGAGCTGCACTGCCATTATGCCTCCCTTTGCCCCATTTCCATTGGTCAATTTCCCACTCGAAGCTGTGAGGCCGCATTTTGACCTGTGGCTTTGCCTGATTTCCCCTGCAGTTTCATGATCCTGTTTTTTGAGGATCACGAAACTGTGGGGAAAATCGGGTGAAGCCGAGGGTCAAAATGTGGTGGTATGATGGGGAAGAGTGGTATCAGCAGTAGTCCTCAGTTAATCCCAAAATCAGCACATTCAATTATCAAGAGGACAATAGCACTGTACTGGCAGGGGGGTTTCCCACCAAAACTGTATTAATGCCACCTCCTGCCACCGCAACCCACCACAGTAGAATAAAAGCTTAAATAGTGAAAGTTTATGTATGATCAGCTATATTATGTGGTTAAAATCTAAAGAACAAATTTTATGGTAACTCACAATTAGCAGTAATTACAATTTAGGATTTAAGGTCAGGAAAACTTTATTAAAACTATATTCTCCATAAAGTATCAATGGTGAAATTATTTTTCATGTTATTCTTCATGGTGTAATTTAAAAAAAAAACCTTGTTTTTTTTCTCCCTGATTTGGTTGGCTCTCAACAAGAAATGTCTGTTTTCACAGCAAAAAGCATGTCTTGGGAATAAATATTTGCTAAATGTGTTTTTAACCTCTCCTTATTTGTTTTCCTTCTTCTCCTTTTGTTTTTTATGCATGTTCCTTTCACAATATCAACATTGCTGAGTTAGCTTTTAGGGCTTCTGAAAAATAGAAAAGGATACAAGGCATGTGAGTGTGATGCACTGATGCACAAATAATTCCATAGTTACTTGCTTCCCTTAGAGAGTGTTGCTAACAAGCTGCTTCTGCTTGTTTCATCACTGACCTTGTGGCAGCTTTGGACTGTCTGATTCCACACTCCCCTTTGGGTGACTGTAACGACACAGTTACAAGGTTAAATGGACAAGTTTGGAAGCATATGGATCTTGATCATTTACTGTAGGGTCGACAGGCACACACATAATAAATATTAGGGAGCACTGTCTTTCAGCACTGAAGCAGTATCAATGGATTATTTTGTTAAAGAATCTCTTCACAGTGCCCAGGAATAAACCATGTAAAGCAGTCCGTCATCCTTCTTGATTAACTACAGAGTTATACCTGAATCTTGAACTTTGTTACAGCCTGTGATGAACTGAATCTATGTCAGTCACCTGGCCTGTTTGACCTGACTGATAACACTTTAAAAAATAAAAAAAACTCCATTGACAGATCATCATGCAAAGTCAGTCACTGCTAACTGAAGCATGTATAACAGCTAGTGTTTCATTTCTTTTGTTTCATCCACTCTTCTGCACACATACTTTGTCAGTAGCTCTGCATATGGACAGATGGCTCAGGTAGTCCTGGTAGTTCCTCTGGGTATTTTCTATTTTTCCTTGTTCTGATGAGTTTGTACCTCAAATGCTGTAACTACTAGCTTGCATCCACTGGAGTGTTTGTGTTCAATATTTGCTTTGAGAGTACAGCTTTCTCATCTTCCCCCCTCTTGCTGCAGCCCAAAATGTCCCCCAATGCTACTCCCAGGGAACTGCCCTGAGCAGCCCCAAGATCAGGGGGCATTTTGAGCTGCAGCAAGTGAGGGAAGTGAGAAAACCATACGTGGAAGTGACATTGGCCTGACAGATGGGCAAAAGGATAATCTGGCCTGGGGTGTGACCAGAATATATGGTGCATATTTCTTTTTTTGTTCGGTGACCTGATCCACATGCTTAGAGAAGGGATTTTAGGGTGAAGGGCTTTTCCTTCTTACAATCGAGATGTGCACATAAAAATAAACTTTGATTATTGGAATCTACTAATATAAGTATGCCTGCTCTGTCCATATTAAAACGACAGGGCTAACTAAGCATAAGTTGAATCTAGAATTGCAATATGTTTCTTTGATTTTCTAAAGGAAAAGAAAGTCAAACATTGTTACAGCTTCATCTGGTTTTCTAATAAATTAACCAGTTCAGCTTTTGAATTTGAATTGTTTCCATTTATGTGCGTTGCCTTGATCTGGTCATTTAAACTACTGGCAGAAGTGCTGTTATGACAGAAGTTGCTGAGGGAACTCTAGCCACCAAGGAACCTGACCCGGAAAGGCTGAAACATCTCCAGGGATACTAAATTGAGGCTACTCCAAATTGCCCCAAGAGTTTAGTATTCTCAGCAGAATAATGTCCGCTCCAACAGATTCTTAATGGGGGTGAGATTTCTAGTAATTAGACATGGTTGAGGGTTTAAGAAGGTACTGGTAAGCTGGAAACTATTAAAAACTTTTGGTTTCTCCTGGCATCAAAAATGCATTAGCAAACTGATTTTTGTACTGATGATGCCACCAAAATTTCTTGATAACAGCATTCCTGCAGCTCACAGCTAAACCAATTGGTTTCAGTATAATTTGCTGTAATATTTTGAATTAATTATATCTTATATGATTAGAATAATGGATGGTTTATACAAGATATATTCATTTTTATTTTCAATATTCTTCAACAGGGGACAATTACCTTTCAGAATCATCTGCCATTAGGATGTATGTACACACAAATACTCCTCTGTATATTCTAACAGAAACCATAGGTTACATTTCATGTCAGTAACTAGACTCCCATGCTACAACATCTCTGATGTTTAAAAGGAGAACAATATTGTTTATATGTGGCTTATTCTTATGTATTTAAAGTACTACAGCCTTTCTAGTTTTCTTTAAAAATGAATAAAGCTTCTTTATTTGAATAATTCAGACACTATAGAAGATCTGCCCCCGTGGCGCCAGGTGGATTGAGGGAAAGTGTGTTAGCGCAAATGCATTTTGCATTAACATGCCATCAAAGAGTCCAAGAGAGGAAAGAAGCAATTCATTTTAAAGTGTCCATGAGCACCTATGGAGAAACATATGACATTCTTGAATCCCAAATGAAGTCATTATGATCAGTGATACTCTAATGAATACCAAATATACCCCTAATGAGAGGACCTTAAGCATTATTTTAATCAATTATGTCATAATACTGTGGGAGTATATCAACAGCACTTGTAGTTTGGAAGCTGTAGTTTGAGGCTTTAAATGTCTAATTAACATACTTTCTTGTTTCAGCTCCTGCCATTGCAAAAGCAAGGAAATTACAATGATCTTTGGAAGTTTTCCCAGTTCATGTTAAATATGCTTTCTAGAGTCTCTTGTGCTATCTGGACATTGGCATAAATTAGTAGGATGCAGTTTTGAATGCCAAAAATCCAGTCTATGCCATTTCCTGGACATAAATGATCTGGGCACAGTTATCCATGCCATGGTAACTTGGAAGTTAAATTACTGTAATGCACTGTACTTGGGACTGCTGCTGGAGACCTCTTAGAAATTTCAGCTGGTGCAGAATGTTTCAGTTTGCGTGTTGACAGTGCTCACATTGCACTTGTCTTGCAAAATCTCAGTTGGCTTCCAGGCAATTAAAGGTGCTGGTTTTAACATTTGAGGACCAGAGTATCTTGTCTCATTAAACCTGAGCATTTCCTGATATTTTCATTGGAAGCTGCCCCCATGCCTCTACCCAGCCTGTATGGCAAGATAAGAAGGAACAACCCTGGAACAGCCAAAGATGGATGCAGCCTGTAGTGGAATGGGCCTGTTCCACCCTGCCCTCCAAGATTTTCCCAACACCTGGAGAAGCTTTTCTTTCTCTCTTGGGTAACCACTGCCACCACCTGACCTTTGTAAGGAATTGCCCACTGGAAAGGTCAGGACTCCCAGCTTCTCTTTCAAGTTCTGAGGCCTTGCCTCTGTGTCTCCCGCTGCCCAATACCTGGTCACCATGGGGACCGTTTGCTGCCTTATGAGCTCCTGAAGGAATAGCCACTTGCCACCTGAGTACCTTCCCCCAGCACTCTTTTTAAAATAGTGTGTCCAAGACAGGGGAGGTCTATGTGGTACAGAGAACCATTACCAGCATCAAAAGTTATGAAGTTTTTATTAACAATAAAATGTTTACAAGCATACTTTTTGCACAGCACCAGATTGGGCAAGGGATTCAACAGAAATAGATACAACACAATTCCTCTGTTCCTCTCTCTATATAAGCCCTATCAGATGTTAAAATATAGGATAGCTTAGGAAGTTGCAAGTCTCTACAGATGTACCATTACCTTGAAGCTTCCTCCAGCTCTCCAGTCCAGCACATGGTTAATGGCCGCCTCCTCCATACCTCAGTTAAAAGTCGTGTCTGCATTGATGGACTCAGCACAAAACAGACCTTCTTCCTTGCTTCCAGGAGCTTTATCTTCTCACATTCCCCTCCACTGACCTATTCAGGCCAGATTAAAGAAACTTTTTCTGACATCTCCAGAAATTTCTTTCAGAAGTCTTTCTAGTCTAAATATCTCCAAGTCTCTGTTCCCTGCTGGGGGAGGGGGTGCTGGCCCATTCAGTTATCTCTAGCTAGACCTATTGGCATTTGTATGACATTGGGCTGAGGTAAGTCTGGAAAGCAATTGAACTGACTTCCCTCCTTCCTGCCTGTTCTCTACCTAAAGAGAAAAAGAACTTTTAAAACTCAGAGTGAAGCTTGTGCTCATTCAAACCTCCAAAGAAAAAAAATTCATTTCTTCACACAGCCAGTGAGCCCAGCAAAGGGTAACAAATATGTCAACAGGGAACATCAGGTACTGAGCAAGAACTGGGCACACCTGAATTTTTGAGGATGGAGAAGGCAGAAAGTGGTGAAGAAAGCTGGAGAGGGGCCTAAAATACCAATATTTCATCAACCCTACAAAGGGGGAAGGAATAACAAACCAGGGGACTTCCATGTTCCATCATCAATGGAAATCCCTGCTCAGGTGGTCCTTGCATGCAAGAAAGTTTCACCAACTTTGGGGTGAGTTTGAAATGTGAATTAAATTAGCTTAGGATGCATATTTATTTTATTATTTTTATTTTATTTGTTAAATTTGTATCCCACCCTCCCTCCCATGGCAGGCTCAGGGTGGCTTCCAATATACACATATATGTGTGTGTGTGTTAAAACACTGAAGTATATTAAAACACAAAATACAGTTAAAACCACAGTATATAAGATCATCAGTGCTAAGAGCCTAGATATTAATACAAGATGGCAGTATTCTCTCAATATTAGAAGGTCGCCTACCACCATAGTCCAGGTTCCTGCCATGTTATTGGTCACTAAGTTGGTGCTGGTGTCAGGGCCAGGGCCATAGTATTAGAGGCGGCACCCTAATTGAAAGCCTGATGGAAGAGTTCCATTTTACAGGCCCTGCGAAACTGTAAAAGGTCCCTCAGGGTCCTGATGTCATCCAGGAACCCATTCCACCAGAAAGCGGCCACCACAGAGAAGGCCTGGCCCTCATCACAGCCAACCTGGCTTCTTTAGGGCCCAGGAGGTCTAGGTGGTTTTGGGATCCCGATCTTAGTGCTCTCTGGGGAACATATGGTGAAAGGCGGTCCCTTAGGTAAGTAGGTCCCTGACCATGAAGGGCTTTAAAGGTAAGAACCAGCACCTTGAATCGAATCTGGTATGCTATAGGCAGCCAGTGCAGTGCTTTTAGGGCAGGCTGAAGGTGTTCCCACACAGGAAGATACAACAACAGCCTCGCCACTGCATTCTGCACCAGCTGCAGCTTCCAGATTTAGGACAAGGGCAGCCCCATGTAGAGAGCATTGCAGTAATCCAATCTTGAGGAGACTATTGCATGGATCACTGTTGCCAGGTCATTGTGTTCAAGGAAGAGAACCAACTGGCTAATCAGCCATAGATGGTAAAAGGCAGACTTTGCAGTGGCTGCTACCTGGGCCTCCACCATTAAGGAGGCATCCAGGAGCACTCCTAAACTCCTAACCTCCTAACCTCCAATGCTGGCACCAACGGTGCCCCGTTGAAGGTCGAGAGAAGGATCCCTAACCTTGGCTCGCTCCCACTCAGGCACAGGACCTCTGTTTTCATTGGATTCAATTTCAGTCGACTCAATCTAAGCCAACCTGCCACAGCTTTCAATGACAGGTCCAGATCTCCCAGTCTAGAGTCTGACTGGCCATCCAACAACAGATAGAGCTGGATGACAACTCAGTCCATACCTTCGGGCAATCTGGGTAAGGGGGCGCATATAGATGTTGAATAGCATTGGGCTGGGGTCTTTTAGTAGAAAAAGAGCTGCAGGAGCTCATTAGCATATGGTATGCTAATGAGCTATTAGGCTATTAGCATATGCCATGCCCCCTGACATCACCGGAAGTGATGAAGTGATGTCAGAAGGGGAAGCAAAAGGGGGGGGGCATCTTCATAAGCCTCCCCTTCCCTTCCCCAGCTGGCCTGGGTGGGGGAGCTAAGAGAGAAGGGGTTTAAAGTTTAAACTCCTTCTCACTAGAGTTGGGCCACAGAAGGAGGAAAGAGGGAAGGAAAGAGAGAGAGTAGAGAGAAGGAAAGAAGGAAGGAAAGAGGGAAAGAAAGAGAAGGAAAGGGGAGAGAAAGAAAGAGAGGGAAGAAGGAGGGAAACAGGGAAAGGAGGAAAAAAGAGACGAGAAGAAGGTGGGAAAGAAAGAAAAAGAGAATAGAAGACGGAGGGAAAGAGGAAAAAGAGAGAAGGAAAGGAGGGAATGAAAGAAATTTGGCAGCAATTCAGCCCCATTTCACCATTGACTTCAATGGCCATAGGATATAATGGAGCTGAAATTGACTCCCCAGGAGGCCGGCTGGGGGTGGGGCTTGGCTCCTGAGCTCCCAGATCTGCTCTGGTGTGCTCCCCCCCCCCAAAGACTCCTGGCATTGGGGAAAGCACCACTCCTTGGGGCACTTCACAAATTAGTGGATGCTTTCCGGATAGCTGTTCCCCAACAGCCACCCTTTGTCCCCGACCCTGAAGGAATGAGGAGAGCCACTGCAAGGCAAACCACCAAATCCCAGTGTCCTGAGGCGGTGGATCAGCAGTTGATGGCTGACCATGTCAAATGCTGCTGACAGGTCCAATAACAACTGCCATACCGCCTCGATCCAGATGCCTCTGGAGATCATCTGTGAGGGTGACCAGGACTGTCTCTGTCTTGTGGCCTGTTCGGAAGCCAGACTGGAAGGCATCTAATATGGAGGTGTCATCCAAAAAACCTTGCAGCTGAATCGCCACTGCCCTCTCAATGAGTTTGCCCAGACAGGGCAAATTGGATACAAGCCGGTAGTTAGCTAATTTGACCAGATCCAAGGATGGTTTTTTTAAGAGGGGGTGGACCACTGCCTTCTTTAGTGCACTGAGGAACAGTCTCTCAATGAGGGACTTGTTGATGATCTTCCTTAGTGCACCTCGCAACCCATCATAGCCAGCTTTAATTAGCCATAATGAGCACAGATCGAGGCTACAAGTAGTCTTGTGAACAGATGACAGTAATTTGTCAACTTCCTCTAGGCTGAGTGGACTGAAATAATCCAAAACTTGACAAGAAGATGTGCATGGGGCCTTGAGTTCCATTACTGTCTCAACTATGGCGGGGAGGTTGTGGCGGAGCAACATGACTTTATCTGTGTAATAGCTCACAAAAGCCTCACAGCTGATTTACAATTCATTATCATTTAATCTGTCCTGTGGCAGACTAGTAAGAGACCAAATTGTTCTAAATAATTGGGCTGGGCAAGAGCTCACAGACGCAATAATGGCCATGCAGTATTCTCTTTTCACAGCTTTGACTGCCATTTCATTGGATCTCATAAACGTCCTATAAGATGCTCTTGATGCTCCATCCCTAGCATGTTGCCACTGTCTCCCTAGCCATCTGAGCTCCCACTTCATCAGCCTCAGCTCCTGCATGTACCAAAGAGTGAGTTTTGAGTGGGGGCACAGAGGACATTGGGGAGCAATCTCATCAATAGCTGCTGAGAGTCTACTTTGCCAGTCCTCAACGAGCTCATCCAACAATGAATTATCTCAATAAAGCTTTACTTTATTCAAAAAGGATCCTTGCCTGGGATTGTCTGTCTGTTTCACTTCTGGATATAAAGCTTATGGGCCCATAACCCTGCCCTAGGATTTGATTGCCCCTAGGGAAATGAGGTCAAATGACAAAAGGTGCTATTTTGTATCTGACACAGCTGCCATTTTTTGTCCAATTTCACCAGACTCTCCTCTTTAATACAGCCCCTGTCTAAAACGCTCTGAGTTTAAAAGCTCACTCTGAATTTCTTATGCTGGTGAGGGGTGGGAAGGACCTTCCCAGGAGTAAGGGGTGGGCAACATCACTGTGCAAGGCATTATCAGTGTGATGATGTCTCACAGAAGTGACATCATCATGCCAGGGATGTTGCACAGCAACACTCTGGTAACCATAGAGTTTTGTCCAAAATACCAGAGCATCACTGCATGATGTCCCTGGTGTGATGATGTCACTTCCATGTGACATCATCATGTCAGTGACATCACACCCAGCTATGGTTGTTGGGGGCAGGGTAGAGCCCATGAAATTGCTTCCTGCTTCCCCTGCTTCCACCTAGGGACTGGCAACCCTACCCTTATCCCATGGGGTTTTTTTTGTCCATACAGGTCCCACAATCATCCAGCATAGCTTTATTGAGTAGTCAAAAGGGATCCTTTTTTTTCACCAGTAGAAAAGATGGTTGCATCCAAACTGAATGATCATTTTATCTTTCTCTGAGACCTTGTGGATGTGTACTTATAGCTGGAACAAGAAGCTGTGACAAGTCTGTTTCTTATTCATGTATTGAGCAGGGACTTTCCTTCTTGATTATTAATACAAATGGCCCATTTGTGTTCCCACTGAAGGATATCAAGCACTGTTAGTACTTTTGTACTATCTGTTTTCAGCAATGTGAGGGTCTACTGCTTTGCATGTGTCAAACAGGCCAATACCCTCTGTGTGTAGGCTGTGACTGGCTTTAGACTTGAGAGGTGATGGTGGTAAGTCCACCCTGGATCTTCCTCCTTGGTGCTTCTTGGACTCCTTTGTGGTTGGTTAGTGGATGAGAAGGCCAGGGGTATGTCCTCCCAGGCTGGTGTACCAGGATCTCATGAGATTGCCTGGGGTGCTCCTGCTCCCCTTTCCTCAGCCTTCTCCCTTTGGACTGGACCCAGGAATTGAAAAGAGGAGAGGCATAGCTGATAAGGTATGGCTGGGGCCAGGGTTAGCCTCTACCTGTGGGCACTGCTCCTCACGCCATCTAAACAGTTGTCCCACCATTCCAGGGCCTGCTGACAACAGGGGGCTGGAGCCAGGTTCTTCCAAGGACATGGTCTTCTCTCTGTGTTCTGGCTAGGCCAGATGAGCAGCACAGTTCCAACTGGCCCACTCACCAGAGTTCTATACAACCAGCCATGATGCTGAATTTCACTGGCCTGGAAAGCCCTGGTTGAGCTGTTCCACCCAGCTCTACCCTCATTGCCTTCCTTGGCACCTGCATTGTTACTATTAGTGAAGAATAGAAAACAACGAAATAAATCCTTCCATAGTGAAATGTCCCACAAATAATTGACTATCCAAATAAATGAATAACCAGAACATGTAAAAACAAAATAATTGTGGCAGAATCAAAGAACAGGATCATGATTGAAAGATGGTTTAATAAAATTAATAAAATGGAGCTCCTGCCCGCCCGGCAACGCCGCTGGTGGGCGGGGGCTCTTTTTGCCGCTCCGATAGAGTGGAGACAGCAACGGTTGGAACGCTAAGCGTCCTGGTCGGGCGGGGGTGGAGCCGGCTGTTTCATAAGGACAGGCTCTGCTCCCACCCTTCATCATTCGCTCCGCGTGCTCGGAGCGTTCAGGAGAGCTGCCAGCTCTGCACGGCGGTCATGAGGGCTGGGTTTTGGCCTCGGCAGCAGCATTTGGCGGGCTAAGGCGGAGGCAGCGTTTTCCCTACCTGCTTGCTGTTCAAGTGGGGGGTAGAGCTCCTTCTGCTGGCCTGTGGCAGCAGCAGCATTTTTCTTCCCACTCCTTGGCGAGTGTGGGGGGTAGAGCTCCTTCTGCTGGCCTGCGGCAGTGGCGGTATTTTTCTTCCTGCTCACTTGGCAAGTGGGGGGGCTCTTTCTGCAGGCCTGAGGCAGCGGTGGCGTTTTCCCCCACTCGCTTTGCAGGTTGGGGGGCGGGGTAGAGCTCCTGCCAGCCTGCTAGTTGCCATGTCCTACAGCCGATCCCAGCTTGGTTGAAGCTGCAGCGGCCGGCGCTGAAGGGTTTTCTGTGGGACGTTCCAGTGGTGGCGGCAGGTCCTTGAGCCCGGGGATCTTCTTGCCAGTGCCTGTGTTGAAGACCAGTGGTGTTTTAGTTTAAATGAAGAACACACACACACATTTTAAATATTCATAATAATAATGATATCAAACACTTCTTGATTAGGTGGAGGCAGCAGTTTGGTGAGGCTGCTGGGGCCCCAGTCCCCCCCCCGACTTGATCCCCCCCCGGATACCCAATTGGGATACAGGTGGGGCTTGGGAGGTGGTTGCTGTTCTTTAGGTTATTATAAGGGGTGGCCATCTTGCTGGTTTCTTTGAGTCTGAGAGTTTATGGCTGCAGCCATTTTAGGTGGCAGCCATTTTGTGGATATTTCCCAAAGGAGGCCATTTTTAAATACAGAAGTTGGTTCTTGGTTGATACTTCGTTGTGAGGCCTCAGATTGGTGCTATAAACTTGCGCTAGGTGGGCATTTTCACTATTATGGCTCCTAAAAAAGGACAGGATAAGGCAAAGGGTAAACAGCCGGCCCCAAATAAGGCAAAGGGTAAACAGCTGGCAGCGCTGGAACAATTGAGGGGTGTCCTGCCTAAGGGTAATGTAGGCAAGCAACCCAGGGAGGATGTTAACGTTTCTACCACCTCGTTCCAGGCACAGGTTCTGGCTCGCTTAGCATTGTTAGAAGATTAGCAAGCGGCGCCTGCTGGTGAGGCCGATGATGGATCAGCTGGTCAGCAAGGGCAGGACGCGGAGGAGCTCCACATGGAGGTGTACAAGGGACCTCCTAGAACAGACGGTGAGGATGATTGCCCTGACAAGGTCGTTCCACATTGGCCATGGGGATCTTGTTCATCGGGTGCTGCAGGGTCCATGCTGCCTGCAAGCATGGCCGGCTCACCCACTAGGCGAGCTAGGCGCTCGCCTAGGGTGCCGGCCCTGCAGGGGCGCCAAAATGCCCCCCCCATGAAAAGCCCCCTGGGCCGCCCAACGCCGGCAGCCCTGGCTTTCCCGGGTGCCTCGCGGCTGCGAGGCACCCAGGAGAGCCGCACCACTGCCCCTGGGAGAGAAGGGGGCGTTCTAAGCCCGCCCCTTCCCCGGCTTTCCCGGGTGCCTCGCAGCTGTGAGGCACCCGGGAGAGCTGCGCCGCCGCCCCTGGGAGGGAAGGGGGGCTTCTAAGCCCGCCCCTTCCCCAGCTCTCCTGGGTGCCTCGCAGCTGCAAGGCACCGGGGAGAGCCGCGCTGCTGCCGCTAAGCCCGCCCCTTCCTTGGCTCTCCTGGGCGCTGGGCCATCTCCAGGCCCCACCGGGAGGTTGGCATCCCCAGTGGGGTGGGTGCCCCAGGCTGTCCTGCCTAGGGCGCCCAGACACCTGGGGCCGGCCCTGCCTGCAAGTTGTGCTGCAGGGTCTGCTGCATCCATACCTCCTGCAAGTTGGTCACAATATCCAGGCTGGGGGTGCAGTATGCCACCCCCTACCCTTGGGGCTTGGCCTGGATGTGGCTACCCACACCCGGGCGCCGGGTATGTGAATCTGGGGACTGTTTCTTATGACACAGTCTCTGCTAGTGCTATACCATCTGAGGACTCTGGGATGCCCCTAGACGACCATCTGTCTATTGCCACGAAGGAAAAGATCCTTAAGGGCTAATACGTGGACATTTTTACTCTCTTGTACAGGGAGAAAAAAGATAAAGACAATCTTGATGAGCAGGAGAAGGAACGCTTAAAGAGGCGGGTTGTAGAGAGAACCTGGGCAAACTGGTTCCCCGGGTTTTTAATTTATGCAACAATTATCATTAGGCACCATCCATGGAGAGTGGTTGTGCTGCTCCAATACGTGGATATTATTTATAAAGCGGTTACTGATTTTCTTGGCCCGGCTTGGTCACAGTATGACGAGCAATTTCGTATGCGGGCGGCCATGAATCCAGCCATGAGGTGGGACCGGATTCATCTGGACCTCTGGTTGCAGATTATGTCTACAATTAAGGCACCGGGCAGCAAAAGTTCGCACAGTGGTCATTCTGTGCGTAAGCCACAAACTCAAATTCAGTCAGGTACCCGTGCCCAGGCGGGGCAGGTGGTTCAGCAACGCCTGCTTTGCTGGGAGTTTACCTTCCATGGGACGTGTGGTCGGAAGTCTTGTTCCTTCCGACATGAATGTCCACTGTGTACAGGACCCCATGCTTTATCCAACTGCCCTAAACCCAAGGGGTGGGGGGGGAGGAAAATGTGGAAAACATCCTGGAGGAGGTGGGGGTTACAACCCACCTTCTGACAAAGGAACCTAGCCCAATTAATTTACAAGTTCTAGACCAGTGGTTGCGGGTGTACCCAAACCGCGGTGATAGGGTTTACCTTCTTGAGGGTTTTAGGCTGGGGTTTAGGATACTTTTCCAAGGCTGTAGAACTCCGTACATGGCTCCTAACTTAAAATCTGTTCAGGGTATGGAGCATATTGTTAGGCAAAAAATTGCCAAGGAATATGCGGAGGGTAGAGTTCTTGGTCCTTTTCCTTCGCCCCCGGTTAATAATTTGAGGGTTTCCCCATTGGGAGTAGTGCCGAAGAAAGCACTTGGTGAGTATCGTCTCATTCACCACCTGGCCTACCCACATGGGGAGTCGGTGAATGATGTGATACCAGACAAGTTATGTTCGGTTAGATACACGTCTTTCGACCAGGCCCTGCGGGTGGTACGCGGCTGTGGTCAGGGAGTGGAATTGGCTAAATGTGACATTAAGTCAGCCTTTCGTCTCCTGCCTGTCCATCCAGAGGATTTTGAGCTCCTGGGATTTGCTTTTGAGGGCAACTTCTACATTGGAAGGGATAGGGCCCTTCCAATGGGATGCTCAGTATCCTGCGCTGCATTTGAGAGGTTCAGTTCCTTTTTGGAATGGGCCTTGCGGTTCAGGGCAGACCTCAGCAGTACTGCCCATTACCTTGATGATTTTTTATTGGCAGGAAGGAAGGATACGGGTCAATGTGCATTTCTGCTGTCCAGCTTCATCAATCTGGCAACGGAGCTAGGAGTTCCTCTTGCTGAGGAAAAAACTGAAGGCCCAGCCCTTATCTTGACTTTCCTGGGAATAGAAATTGACATGGTGGGACAGTTCTGCAGATTGCCTATGGATAAATTAGTTGCATTACAGGCATTAATAGATGCAGCGAGGAAGAAGAATAAAATAACCCTTCTGGAATTGCAGCAGTTGGTAGGTCACCTCAACTTTGCATGCAAAGTTGTCACACCCGGTAGGGCTTTTGTTAGGAGACTTTGTGAGTCTATGAAGGGTCTGCGTCTCTCCCATCATAGGACTCATGTCACCAAGGGGATCCGGGATGACCTCCTTGTTTGGGAGCAATTTTTGGAGTCATACAACAGGGTGTCCTTTTGGCGTGAGGACCTCTTAGTTGAGGCGGAGCTGCAAGTTGCATCCGACACTGCAGGTTCCTCTGGCTTTGGTGTATATTTTCAGGGGCTTTGGTGTGCAAGGGATTGGCCTGTGGAATGGTTTCAGGCTGGGTGGGTCAAGGACCTCACCTTTCTGGAATTTTTCCCGATTGTCGCAGCAGTTTGGATTTGGACAGGTGACTTTGCCAACCACACGGTCTAGTTCTGGTGCGACAACATGTCCATGGTACAGGTAATCAACTCTTTGGTGTCCAAATCCCCCAGGGTCATGGCTCTGGTCAGAGCCTTCACCCTACAGTGTTTACACAATAATATAATGTTCAAGGCTAAGCATGTGCCGGGGGTCAATAACGGGGTCACTGACGCACTCTCTCAGAAACAGATGGAGAGATTCCGTCAGCTGGTTCCAGAGGCCAACCAGTGCCCGGTGCAGATGCCAGTCAAGGTGTGGCAGATTGGAGGGCTGAGGCTGACAGAGCGATGAGCCTGGCTCTTGCCCCCTCCACACGCAGAGCTTACATCAAGGTGGGTAAGCAATTCCTGTCATTCAGGGAGGATGCAGGCTTGTGGCAAGTTTGGCCAATACCCGTCCCTCACTTAATGCAGTTCTGTGTTAGGCTGAGAGGCCAGGGCCTGTCATCCCACACCATTAAGGCCAAGTTGTCTTCACTGGCATATACCAGGGTATGCTGATATGATGGGCGACTTCTGTATTCAGAAGATGCTCGAGGGCTGGTCCAGGGAGAGCGGCATCACAGCTGACAACAGAGAACCTTTGACCCCAGCTATATTGAGGGGGCTCAGGGTACAGTGGTGCACGTTGTGTGCCGATGGCTATGAAGCTGCCCTTTTTCATGCAGCATCGCTGGTCGCCTTTTGGGTGGCACTGCAGATCAGTGAGCTGGTGGCAAGCTCATGGCAGGATGTGTCTGGCCTGGCTCTCGAGTGTCGGGATGTTTCTGTAGCAGATTCCAAAGTTGGAATTAGGCTACGCCAGTCAAAGTCTGATCAGCGGGGCAAGGGGAAGGTTATAGAGCTCAAACGCTGTGCAGAAGTTGAGTTATGCCCGGTGGAGGCTTTGAGCCATTACCTAGCAGTGAGAGGTGAGGGTCGGGGCTAACTATTCCATCACAGGGATGGCACCCACCTCACTAAGTTTCAATTTTGGAGCCTGACACAGAAGGCTTTAGATCGCTTGGGCTTGAGTGGAGTTTGCTTTGGAACTCACTCTTTCAGGTTAGGGGCTGCTTCAATGGCAGCGGCCATGGGGTATACAGGAAGTGACATTCAGCGGATAGGTCGCTGGAGGTCACGCTGTTACAAGGGTTACATGCGAAAGTGTATGGTATAAATTTTCCATATGGTCGCTGAATTATTAATAATGTTCTTGTTACAGATGCTGCAGGCCGCGGGGCGAAACAAAGAGTTACCATCTGCAGCCACAGCATGGTCTTCTGGGCGGCTTATCAGGCCAAGAGGACATCCAGCGGTTCTCAGCTTGGCCTTAGCAAATGGGCTACGGTAGAATGGTTGGGAAGGAGGGGCATGCGATGGCCTGCATTTCTTCCCCTGCTATTTGATGAGAGGAGGGGACCTTCTCCTCACATCCTGTAATACACTTGGGGGGCAATGGCCTGGGTCTACTGAAGGGCAAGGCCCTTGTGTTGCAGGCTGAGGCAGACCTTGCGAGGATAAGAGCAAGGTGGCCCAGCATGAAGATAGTATGGTCAGCCATACTGCCCCGCCAGGTGTGGCGGAACTTGGAGGACCCCAGGTGTATTGACCGTGCTAGGCATAAAGTTAATAGGCAGCTGAGAAAGGCCATGGAGGCTGGTTTAGGGACGTTTCTGCCACATCCCGATATACGGGTCATGTTTCAGGACCTATATAGGGATGATGGGGTGCATTTGTCAGACAAGGGCAACGAGATATTTTTGAAGGACTTGCAGCAAGGAATTAGGTTGGCATTAGGATGCTGAGTGGGGAGCAAAGGCCAAAGCAGAGGCTTGACCTTGGCTATGGCAGGTTTGTGCAAGCAAGAAAACGGAACTGGTGAGCACCTTTCGGCATATCCCATTAGGGAACAGGTGGTCATCACGAACTGCCTTCAGATTCTAAGGTCCTGGGTGGGGAATGATTATCACCTCTGGAAACCTTTTAGGGCAGGCTCCTCCCTGCAAGTTTGAAGGCTTCAGGGGTAGGCACTCCTAGGGGGCAACCAGTTGCTGGGCTGCCGGTTACAAGCCAGGGAGTAAATGGCTCATGGCTGGAGCTGGGTGACCCACCCTTTAAGGGCAAGGAGGTTGGTCAGGGAAGTTACGCCTGCCTTGCCTGTTCCATGCTTGCTTAGTTTTATTGCTGCAATGTTCTGTTAAATAGTTAATAAAGTGGCCCTTGTTTAATACCAAGAACTGTTGTCTGTCTCATTACTCTGGCTGGGGGGGCAAATAAGCAGATTGCCATTGCAATAGCTTTGAAAAATCAAGCCTAAAACCATGAATATCCCATGGGAGATTTTAAAGTTCCTTTAGGACACTTACCCAGTCAAAGCACAAAGAATTTTCCCCAGACTGTTTTTAGCAAAAAAAACTAACTCCGGGAATTTTAAAAACTTTTTCAATGCAACTAATAAATAATAATTTTGATATTGTCAGAGTGAAAAAAAATTCCAGTCCCTTAAGCCTTGCTCAAGGAAAGTTAGCATTCCCTGCTTCTTAGAATCGGCTTTTTGTGTGGTTCCATCTGTGATTATTGTATGCAATTATTTTTTAACAATTTCTTACCAAAT
This sequence comes from Gekko gecko, assembly GCA_029375565.1. Classification (NCBI taxonomy): domain Eukaryota; kingdom Metazoa; phylum Chordata; class Lepidosauria; order Squamata; family Gekkonidae; genus Gekko; species Gekko gecko. The sequence goes on from JAPDNY010000007.1 coordinate 117,433,271, forward strand.
CCCATAAGGTAGTGATTAAAACTTGAAAGCTTTAAAAGGAAAAAAAGAACTAAAAGAAAATATTAAAAAGTTTAATCAAGTGCTTTGGGGTCTGACAGTTTCGTTCCTTCCCCTCCCTTCCTTCCCTTGGGTCTGTGTCTTCTCAATTCTAGAAGAAAACAGCCCAACCTTTTTCTTTTTAGCTTGCGTGTAAAAGAAAATTCATGGACAGAATATTTGGTGCTGGGATCCAAAATGAAACTGTCTGTGGCTCATTTCTCCAGAATCGCTTGTTCAATATCAAGAGCAGCTGAAACAAAAGAAAGAAGGATTGAGGCTGATCTTAAGAGCAAGGAGACGCCAACCAATAAAACCATCTGTTCCTTTCATATTTGATACAAAATCATAATCACAAACTATATGAACATATGAAGCTATCTCATGTTGAATCACATCACTGGCCAATATAGACCAGTCTATTCTGACTAACAGTAACTCTCCAGAGTATCAGATGGAAGACTTTTTCAGCCTTATTATTTGTGATCCTTTAACTGTAAATCCTGGGATGTAGTCTTTTCACATGTACACATTGTATTTGCTCTAAAGTGCAGCCTCTTTTACTTTTGTACCCTCCCCAAGTGATTTATTTTTATCCCTGAAAAGAAGGAACCAAGGCCCTAAGAAATTCTGGGGCCCCAACTAATGGGACAAAATACTTTCCAGAATGCCTACTCATCCTGTTTTTTAATTATTAACTCTAAAAGATGTGTGAAATGACGCAGTGACATTGTATTACAAGATCCTGACTCCACTGACAAAGTGTTTGATAACAGCTCTAGCTATTGACACAAGGTGATTTCAAAATACCTGTCTAGTTTCCATGGAGAGTTCTACTTTTTCAGGAATGAAATGTTAATAAAAACATGCACTGCAGACAGGCAAGGAAACAAAAGCCTCAGTGTCACCAGCCAATTTGATTTGAGGGAAAAGTCACCCCCCAAGCTGATCGATAGCAATAAGGTAGACTTGAACATATGGCCAAACACATCATTTCCCCAAGCTTCTGTATCACACATGAACCACTTTGGAATTTCATATTTACATATACGTCAGTTTTGATAACCAAGTCCTATGAAATTAACATAAGTTATGGATAATGGAATTTCTTTTTCCAAGATTCATTTTTTAAAAATATAGCCATTGATTCCCTTTACTCTGTTTTTCATTTTCAAAAGAAGAATTTCTCTTTGTAGTTACCTGTTACACCTCTTTGCATCCTTTTGTAACTTTAGCCCTTGCAGGATTTTAAAAAAATGTTACACACAACAGGGTATTCCAGCAGAAAGGTAGGAAGATTTGGGAAGACATTGCCTGCCTCTGAGCATCTGCAGAATGGAATTACAAATTTTGTAGAACCTCCCTTCCTGCCCCTCCTGTCTTCTAATTTCCTTTTCATCAAAACAGAATTGATTCAAAATAGAATCCAGTTTCCTAAACAGGGGTGGGGGGAGAGGCTTGTTAGATTTCAGAGAGAAATTGAGTACAGATAATTCATCTCAGTACTATATGAGATGCTACCACCAACAGCACAGTTGACCTGTAACGCAACTGCTGGAATAAGGGCACATGGTAGTACAAAAATATGTCTTTATATGTTAATGTTGGGAACTTGAGCATTTCTAAATAGAAAGGCAGTTTATAAATAATCTAAAATAAATATCCTAGCCCCAGTCCTTTTTTTCCTTTTCTTGTAAAATCTCACTGAGGTAGCTTCTGCAGAAGTTCTTCCTTTGCTGGGTGATGCCACGCAAGGCATGTGCTTGAATTTGGCCAGGAAGCAGAGATTTGGCTTTTACAATGGCAAAGGCAGAAAGCTAAAGGGAATAGGCCTGCACCTTTGTTAGTCACTCTAATCGACAGGCAGAGAATGGATATGTCATAGGGAAAAGCCTACCTTTGTCCAGCATCTGGCCATCAGATGAGTAAATGAAGAGTCTCAGTGGTTGATCAGAATGCTTTTATTCACATACATAACCTGTTGCAGATAGATCCAGGTGGTCAGCCATGTTGATCTGAAGCAGCAGAAGAAATTTAGAATCCAGTGGCACCCTTAAGACCAACAAAGGTTTATTCAAGAAGAATTCAGAAGTGGAGCTTTAGATCTCTTCCATAGGTGTAACTCACAATTTTAGGACTGGATCCAGCTGAAGTAGGTAGAACTGCTTCAAATGCCTTGGATAGAATTTATCTTCAGTAGCCAAAGATGGGTGTGTGTGTGTGTGTGTGTGTGTGTTAAAACACGACTGTATCCCTAGAGCTAGTACCCCCTTAAGACTGGGCCATCTATCCCATATTGTCCAACTTCAAAATAAAAATGTACTTAGTACTCACATATCTGAAATTGTTTAGCTATTGGATTTAATAAAGTAATCCAGGGAACACAGGTACATGTAATCAAAGTCATGAAAAGGCCAGTAATGTGAATTTTTATATAAGAAAATAAGGAAAGAGGGATAATAATATTTAAATTATAAATTGCAAGGACAATCAAAAGTCTTAATAAATATATAACATTTAAAATGTGAATTTCAAATATAAATATTCAAAAATACTTTCTCAATCTCAGTGTATCTTTAACTGTTACACTTACACCAATTAGGAATAAAAAGAGATTTAAAAGGACCATTCGGTGCATATGGTCATTTATATATAAACTATATAAACTAATTAGCTTATTTTTAATGCTACATTTAACATTAAATCTTGCCATAGCAATGTATTCATTTTTAAATTATTTAATAATGATTTCTTATATTCTATGATTGCTGTAGACAAACCAGGGGTCTTTTTGTGGGGGAGCGCACCGGAGCACAGCTCCGGCAGCTCAGGAGCCGAGCCCCGCCCCCAGCCAGCGTCCCAGGGAGTCTTTCAGGCAGCCGAATGTCAATTTCAGCTCCATTATACCCTATGGGCCATTGAAGTCAATGGTGAAAACATAGGGTATATTCTGGGGGCTGGAGGGGAGGGGTTTGAGGGAGAGGCTCCAAACTCACAGGGTAGCTGATGGAGCCTCTCCTCAAGATACCCACCAAGTTTCAAGGGGTAGCCCTGCCATGATGGATGGAAGGGAGGGCGGTGGGCGATGAGCACAAGGGAGGGTGGTGGGCTATTGGCGCCTTAGTGGCGTGACAGGCGGGAGATTGGAATCCGGGGAGTAGCTGATTTACACCTCGGGTGTGAGAATGGAATGTGGCTTTTATTGCTATTATCTCTGGCAGCCTAGACGTTCTGACCTTGGCAAGTCAGGCTGCCTGCTTCCCTATCGCTGGCATAGATGTAGCAGCTGTGGGTAGCAATGGGGCGATGGGAAATTCATTAGCTTAGTAAGTTTCGATTTCCCAGGTGCATGTTATTCATGTAGTCGGAGAAGGGGGGGTCCCCATTCACCCCCTTCCCTGTATAACCGCTTGCTTTCTGTAACCAAGTCATTCTGAACAAGATACCTGTACCAGTGATCTATCTATTGCAGCTTAATAAATGCTAACCTTGCTTGCATCGTAAGGTCTGGTGTTTGCTGACTAAGTTAGGACTTCTGACAGACCAGGGGGTCCAATTCTATGGGGCCCCAAACAGGTTGCCCCCATTCCCTCCATTGTTCTCTATACCCTATGTTTTCACCATTGACTTCAATGGCCCATAGGATATAATGAGGCCAAATTGCCGCCAAATTTTTTTCATTCCCTCCTTTCCTTCTCTCCTTTTCCTCTTTCCCTCCTTCTTCTCTTCTCTCTTTCTTTCTTTCTTTCCTACCTTCTTCTCTTCTCTTTTTTCCTCCTTTCCCTGTTTCCCTCCTTCTTATTTTATTTATTTATTTATTTGGATTTGTATCCCGCCCTCCCTGGAGGCTTACCTCTCTTTCTTTCCCTCTTCCTTTCCTTCTCTTTCTTTCCCTCTTTCCTTCCTTCTTTCCTTCTCTCTACTCTCTCTCTTGCCTTCCCTCTTTTCTCCTTCTGTGGCCCAACTCTAGTGAGAAGGAGTTTAAACTTTAAACCCCTTCTCTCTTAGCTCCCCCACCCAGGCCAGCTGGGGAAGGGAAGGGGAGGCTTATGAAGATGCCTCCCCCCCCTTTTGCTTCCCCTTCTGACATCACTTCATCACTTCCGGTGATGTCAGGGGGCATGGCATATGCTAATAGCCTAATAGCTCATTAGCATACCATATGCTAATGAGCTCCTGCAGCTGTTTCTCTACAAAAAGACCCCTGAGACAAACGATGATAAAAAATAGGTAACATAATTCAGAGATATTTCAAAAAGTATAATAAACTAAAGATAGATTGAAAACAAATTAAGTTTAAAATAAACTACTTGTTATACTAATTATATTAAATATGTTAGCTAATTTTTCAATGTTGAAAGCTCAAACAAGAAAAAGCTATATTAGACATCATTTCACTAACAAAACCAAATAAGAGTTATTTGTGCCACTTTTCTTTATCTATAGTAAACATAGGAGGTTTCCCATTTCTTTTCAAATTCTTTAATTGATCTTCTATTTATATAGTTTGTTGATTTTGCTCTTACAGCATATTCTGACATTTTGTTTCTCCAATTTTCACTGGTCAGGCATTCTTCCACTTTCCATTCAGTTGCCATTACTGAGTCAGTAATTATGGAAGAAGTGTGGTATAAAGCCTTGAGCTTTTCCAGAGATGTGCTGTCAATAACTGCCCATTTATGAGATGTGTTTGCTGTAACTCACAAGTGTGCATATAACCTATTAGAAGATATATTGTTTCAGTTACTGAGGAAGTTCTTCGAAATGGAGTTCTTAATATCCAGATTCTTCGCATTATTCTTCATAGATCTTCACCTCAAGAGGAAACTTTTCTGCTTTAAGATTGGACTTGATTGTGCTTATATGGTTGTATTTATATCAATACTTTGGTTATTATTGAACTAGTGTTAGTGTCTTTTTCATACAGATTTCTATTCCCTTATATACCTACACTGTGTGTTCCTCTTTGCTGTTAGTGTATGCAACATATTGGGCATTATTAAAATATGATGCATAACATGGGTGAAATATATGTTCCCTGCATAACAGAGATACTATTAAGGTGGTGTGTATGTATGTATGTGTGTATGACAGAGAGAGGGAGAGAAAGAAAGGCAGAGATGTTAGTAAAGGTGCACATATATTTGGGTTGCATTTTTAAGTACGGGAGGAACTTTATCAAACTTTTCTCTCCCTAACTTTATTTCTTATCTCCACATTTTTTTCCCATTTAAAAGAAAGAGGTAAAAATTTTGCAAGTAGAATGCTAGGGGGATAAGGGGACAAAGAAATGTATGTAACTATCTACAGAGATGGAGATTAAATACAACTAAGGAAAGAAGGCTATTAAAAAAAAAACTAGGGTTAGAATGAGCCGCTGCTTTCTGCACTATTAGAGACCTTTATGCATTAAGAAAGTATCTATTTTAGGAAGGGTATATTGTGCTGTGAGGCTTGGACTCAATTAAAATTATTTTTGGCTTTCCTGTGAGACTGTTTAATCCGTGCCACTGTGCTGACCTGCACAGAGAGAATGGCAAAGCTACCTCTTAGTTCAACATTTATTCCTGTAATATAGCATTGGCAGTCAGTTTCAAGTGGCTCAGTAATAGAAAGACCTCTTACCTCCACATCCTTTGTATTTAATAACCAACTAGAAAGGAGGACAGGACATCTGTCTCAACCTGATCCGATCATATGCTAAATGCCCAATGCTGTGAATCGGTGCGTTCTCTACATTGGAGACAATTTCGTATCAGTATGAATTGGAGAAGAAAAATATTCTTCCTCTTGAGGGCGCTATCTATTCTGCTGTTCTGCAATGATATTACATTGGTACAGAATGTGCTATTGGGTGTAGGATTTAATTTAGAAGATAGGCTCACAATAGGAACAAGTAGTCTCAGCAACAGGGAAGCCACAGTGAATGCTGTCACACTTACTGTGTTAAGAGTGTGACAATCAGATGTGAGCCAATCAGAAGGTCTGTTCAGTTTGGCACCAACATCTGGGTGTTGGCAACCCTAACATTACTGAAGACTACTAAGAAGAACACCAAATGGTAGGATTTTTTTTAAAAAAACCAACACATTTATTTGTGATGAATTTATGTGATTTGAAACTGATTTAACCGTGTAAATGAAGGCTTGCTGAGCAGAGGAACAATGCAGCAAGGACAATGGGAAGCAGAACTCTATCAGGCTGTGTGACAAAGCCTGTGTATGAAAAGCTGATTAAGCAAATGCATGCAGATCTGATTTATTTGTACAGATCACAGAATCCAGCTCACTCACACAATTTTGAATTTTTAAACAGAAAACATACATTGTTCTCCACAGTCTCTAAATCCCTAGTTTGACCTTGGGTGTCTGAGGCAGAAAAGCCAAAGGGCACCATCCTCACACACTAATTAATATGGTACAATCTGCTTAGGAATTCTCCTTCAGTACCACCATAGAGTTGCCAGCCTCCAGATGGGGCCTTCAGATCTCCTGGAATTACAAGTGATCTTTAGATGACAGAGATCCATTCCCTGGGAGAAAATTGTTGCTTTGGAGACTGGGGTCTATGGCGTTATAACCTGATGAGCTACCGCCCCTTTTCAAACCACATACCCTTAGGTTCTCCCACCCCCCATCTCCAGGAATTTCCCAACAGAGTTGGCAAGCCTGTTAACCAGAAAGTATGAACAGTCCTGGAGAAAGGCAGAGGCTGTGGAAAAACCTGACCAGGACAGGGCCTGTGTTTTACAGCAGGCCAGTGTGTTTAATTTTTGAAGTTAGACTGAACAGAGATTAACTCTGGAATCCCCTACCTAGAGTGCAGTGCTTGGAACCAGGCTGTTTTAAAACTTTATTATTATTCTGGCATTTCACTGAATTGTGTCCTTTCTCTCTTTCCTTCTCACCCCAACCACTAATTTTCTGGTATTAAATTTTCTGGTTATTATTACTCTCCATTTTAATGCACCTAAAAACACACACACACACATTCTTCTGGATGATCCTGCATTTTTATCTGTTGCTGCTTAAATTCCTTGTATTAATTTCATTCTTATTGATATGTGTTTTAACAGAGAAAGCAAAATGTAAGAGGAAAAAAAGGAATCTGTTAATGCAAACCAAAGGAGCTGCGGTGGCTCAAGTGGTTAAGACGCTGAACTGCAGGCTGTGGAAGGTCAGTAGTTCAGCTGTTCGAGACCCAAGTGCCGCATGACGGAGTGAGCTCCTGTCTCTGGTTCGAGCTCCTGCCAACCTAGCAGTTCGAAAGCTAGAAATTGCAAGTAGATAAATAGGTACCACTCCAGTGGGAAGATAACAGCGTTCCGTGCACCTTGGTGTTTAGTCATGCCAGCCACATGACCACGGAAACGTCTTCAGACAGCACTGGCTCTTCGGCTTTGAAACGGAGATGAGCACTGCAACCCTAGAGTTGGATTTGACTGGCTTTCGAGCAAGGGAACCTTTACCTTTAATGCAAACCAAAAAGCTAGCCATGTAGATTTCATAACCCAAGGGCTGGCTTTTATTAATCATGCATACCAGAAAAGGCCAGCACAGAGGAAGCACCATGTTCACCTAGACAGTGGTGTAAAAAAACAGAATTATTTGACCCCAAAATGAAGGTCATCTTCATGAGAACTTAGTATACTTCCACCTACAAGCAATGTTGATGTAAAACATGTGTTGCTGACATCCCATCATGTGTCATTCCAAGAGGGTTTCCTATTCTGGATTGGGAAATTGCTGAAGATTTGGGGGCAGTGGCCAGGGAAGCGGGAGGGTGGTCTTTGGGGAGGGATGAGAGCTCTGTGGAAATGTGGTACCATAGACTCCAGCCTCTGAAGCTGCCATTTCTTCCAGGAGAACTGATCTTTGTTATAATTTTGGGAGAACTACAGGCCCCACCTGGAGGTTGGTAATCCTACATTCTAGATCACCATGGTTCTGATTTCATTGCAACTGAATGTGATAACTGCAGGCTAACCATTAGGGACTTTGTGACTCATAAATATCCCACTACTAATTATTGTTTGCCAAATAGCTAGGGCAGACATGAATTTATTAGTATTGGTCTTCACTTACATTCATGGTTTGCATCACATAAGCAGCACGTAAGACAAGGTGTTGATGTTCCAGGAAAGTGATATATAAGAAGTAGGCAAATTTGGTGTATTAGCTTTTCATATTGCCACCATTAAGAATTCAGGTTTTTCAAGAAAGCTATTATTCCAACACTGACAAGCAGCAAGAGCAACAAGAGTGGCTCCTGTTTCTTAGCTGAGTCACAAATGTATAGTACTAATACATTAGTAGGGATGAACAGCAACCTGTTCTATATCAGACATTTTCAACACAAAATCTGGCCCCACCGGCTGACAGCGCAGCTATACAGCCAGGAGCTGCCTTTGCCTCCTTTGAAGCCACCTTTGCCTCATTTAGTGGGGCAGTTTCTGTGTGGCAGGGGTGTGCCCAGGATTCAGCTCATTGTTCCCCTTCCCCTCTGCACTTTCCCGTTTCAGTTCGTTGCTTGGGCTGGAGCTGATGACTTGGTTTTTCTTTGTATTTCATTTTTAGTGTTAAGTTGTTTCAGCTGGGCCTAGAAGTGGTGATTGGAAGGGTGGCCACACCTGCCCCTTTCTTGCTTGGTGGCTGTGTTGGATTGAGCGTGTTGTAAGGCTCGAGCCTTGCTACCTACTGGTTCGTGCCTTCAGGGACAGCCCTTCCCCCACCCTTTTATTTTAGTCTTTCAGCAGTGTCCAATTGAGCCACATAGGGGGTTCCTATTATGACTCCTAAAAAGGGGGTGGGCAAGTCTAAGGGCAAGCAGCCCACTCCTAAAGCCCCCCCCCAAGTGACCAGTCCCTCCCCCCTCCAGTTTTCGGATAAGGATAAGGGTGGTTTTGTCCAGCAGGCCATCTCAGATAGATTGCTGGCATTGGAACAAGCCTCAGAAGACCATTATATCTACTACTGTGGCCAAGATGTGGGTGCCTGGAAGCAGACAAAGTTCACTTCCAATACTCAGTTCCAGGTGTTGGTTTTAACACGCTTATCTCTTCTTGATGGTAGGGCTGCCAAGCCTTCTGGCTCTGGAGAGGGGAAGAAGGTTAGTGACACAACTGCAGTAGCACCATCTGGATCCGGTGGTCTAGACCTTCAGGCTGGGGCAGATGTGGCACTGGTGGCAGCGACAGCTCAGGATCCATCAGGTGAGTCTAATACCGCACCACACTCTGGCCAAGCTTGGGCCTGGGGACCATGGGGCCAGACATTAGCCTCCATGCCTCCCACCTCATCTCAGCCAAATAATCTATTTAGGGATTCTGTGGGCCCCCCCAGCAGTGGGCTTGTCAGGTAGCCCTGCCATGATGGATGGAGAAGGGAGGGCGGATGGGCTTTTGTTTCGTGAAGGGAGGGTGGATGGGACAGTGGGGTGTTGATTTATGCACCTGGAGTGTTCGAATGGAATGTGGGGAGCTGCCTCGACTGCCTGGCCGTGCAGGCCGTATCTTACCCAGACCTAACACACTGACCTTGGAGGAGACAGGCTGTTAGCTTACTATCGCTTTCAAAGCAACAGCTAGGCTGGGAAAATAGGGGCGGCGGGAACTACATTAATTATCACTGTCTCCAGTTCCCCCGCGCGCGCTATGCTTCTATTGGTGGAGGGGGGGGTCCCCATTCTCCCCCCTTATGGTATAACTGCTTGCTTCATGTAACCAAGGTATTCTTAACAATACTTCTGTTCCAGTAACCTACTATTGCAGCTTAAAATAAATACTATTCTTGCTTCAATGAACAAGGCCTGGTATTTTGCTGACTAAGTTAAGGATTCTGACAGGGCTTGGGCTTCGGGACAAGTTCTGCCCCCCCCCCCACCTTGGAGCGGTTATCCAGGTTATGTCCTGGCAGCTCCCATGAATCCCTGGGAGGGCTGGTGTATGCAGGCCCCTTGGGGTGGACTTGTTGCCCAGGTGTCAGCCAAGAATCTGCCCTTTGGCCACACACAGTTACTTTTTTCCCATAGAGAACAATGGAGGGAATGGGGGCAACCTGTTTGAGGGCCCATAGAATTTGACCCCCCTGGTCCAATGTTCTTGAAACTTAGTGGGTATCTTGGGGAGAGGCTCCATCAGCTACCCTGTAAGTTTGGAGCCTCTCCCTCAAAACCCCTCTCCTCCAGACCCCAGAATATACTCTATGTTTTCACCATTGACTTCAATGGCCTATAGGATATAATGGGGCCAAATTGCCGCCGAATTTCTTTCATTCACTCCTTTCCTTCTCTTTCTTTCCTTCTTTCCTTCTCTATACTCTCTCTCTTTCCTTCCCTCTTTCCTCCTTCTGTGGCCCAACTCTAGTGAGAAGGAGTTTAAACTTTAAACCCTTCTCTCTTAGCTCCCCCACCCAGGCCAGCTTTTGAAGATGCCTCCCCCTTTTGCTTCCCCTTCTTTCTTTTTTTTGAATAAACTCTCCTAAAAAGGAGAGAATTTTATTACTTTTTATAAAAAGAAAAGGGGAAGGTATATAGATGGGTTAAGAAAAAGAGTGGAGTGAATTTTTTTCCTGTTAAAAGATTAGTTTTAGTTAGTATAATTACAAATTTTGGCAACCACCACGGTTGGAAGATCTTCTTTTCATCTTACAAAAGTCCAAAATAACTCTGTTAGTAAAGTTAGTAAAGTCCATTGGGGTTAGTTATTAATCAGCTCCTTTCTGATGTTCCACAAACTACTTCTTTGGGTGTCTTCCTTTTACGTCTCTCAAGTTGTAAGATGGGCCCTCTTTAGGCTTCTTGTCTCCCACTCCAGCACTTCCCTCTTCCGGATCGCTGTCTTCTTCGCTGCTTGAATCGGTCCAAATTGTGAGTGCTGCATCTTCCTCTGTACTGGCGTGTCTCTTCAGAAATTCTTGTGCTTTGAAGACGGAGTCTATCTTCTCTCTTTTATCGTTATATTTAAAAATTAGTCCTTCGGGAATGCACCATCTGTAAGTTGTCTGATGTCTTTGTAAGAACGTGGTCAATCCTTTATATGCTTTTCTTTTCATACGGATTTCATAGGGAACATCTTTCAAAGTTCTAATAGTCTGCTCCCCAATTTTCAAGGGCACCGCTGAAACTGAACGCAGAATTTGATCTCTAGTACGCTGCTTTGTAAACTTGACAACCACTTCTGCTGGCAGATTATTTTTCTTTGTAAAGGTTGAATAGGCTCTGTAAGCCATATCCATCTCTTCTTTCAATTCCAACGCTTCTCTGCCAGTTAGAGGTGCCAAGGCATTCGCCAATGTAGTTCTGAGATCCTCTTTTTCCTCTTCTTTGATGCCCTGAAAGCGGAGAGTCCGATTTGATTTTTCCATCTGTAACATTAAAATTCTTTTTTCTTGCATATCCTGATGTTTTTCTAATTTATTGACCTTTTTATTTTCTTGGTGTCTTCCGTTGAGACCAAACACTTTTGCGCAATCTCCTCCATCTTCTTTGATGTTTCTGTTAATTGTTTTTGTTGACTGTTGAGAACACTTTCCATGTTACACAAAGTTTCCCTGATTTTCTGCATTTGATCCAGCAGAGGGCGCAGTGACTCGCTTTTCTGTTGATTGACAGCTAGCTCCGGTGGGGGGGGTGCTCAGACTGGAAGTCCCTCCCCCCTTCTTTTCCGGCTTCTGCAGGACCTTTTTCAATGCGGACATCTTTTTAATTGTTTACTTTATCAAAGTTCGTGCCGCGCCACTCAGGAGACTAACAAACTCTTAATCTTCAGTGTTTCCCCAAAGGTATTTTCACCAACTCTTTTTTCCCCTTTACCCCCCTCCGCTTTTCTTTTATAAGTCCCGTTTCTCAAGGGGGGTGGGGAATCCTCCCTCCTCCCATCCACTTATACGCTTGCGGGGGGTTTCAGATTTTCGCTTCAAAATAGATCTCCAACTCACGGTTCGATGCCAGATCTTTCCATTTAACTTTTATTCAATTGCTTTGTTCACTCCTGGAAGTCGGTGGCGTTGCTAAGTCCCATTACGGGCACAACGCAGCGGGACCGATTGGGGCAGGGAGAAAGCCTCAATTTCCCGGCTGTTTGCCGGTAAAGAGGCTACTCCCCAAGCGCCCCCGGTTCGGAGCCTTTGCCTAAGGCTCACTAGGGTCTTTCGCATAAGCGAAGACCCCCCCAAACTGCGCGTGGGCTAACCATCTCTGGGAGCGTCCCAAGAGGTGGCCGCCATTCGCTCCGCCGAAACCGAAAGCCAACTTCCCCTTCTGACATCACTTCCGGTGATGTCAGAGGGCATGGCATATGCTAATAGCCTAATAGCTCATTAGCATACCATATGCTAATGAGCTCCTGCAGCTCTTTTTCTATGAAAAGACCCCTGCTCCTCTTCCTTCAGACTCCCTCAAGGATCACTGCCTTGACATGGTGAGGGGGCTTGTGTGGTTCGATGAGGCTGTGGCCTATGCCGTGGAGGGCCACCCAGGATGGACAGGCCACAGCAGAGAACTCAGACCAAGTGTGGTCCACTGGAGAAGGAAATGGCAACCCACTCCAATATCTTTGCCAAGAAAACCCCATGGATAGTAACAAAAGGCTAAAAGATATGATGCCGGAAGATGAGCCCCCCAGGTTGGAAGGTGTCCAATATGCTACTGAGGAAGAGTAGAGGGCAAGTACAAGTAACCCCAGAAAGAGTGAAGTGACTGGGCCAAAGTCGAAAGGACACTCAGTTGTGGATGTGTCTGATGGTGAAAGAAAAGTCCAATGCTGCAAGGAACAATACTGCATAGGAACCTGGAATGTAAGCTCTATGAATCAAGATAAGCTTGATGTGGTAAAAAATGAGATGGCAAGACTGAAAATTGACATCTTGGGAATCAGTGAACTAAAGTGGACAGGAATGGGCAAATTTAACTCAGAAGACCATTATATCTACTACTGTGGCCAAGAATCCTGTAGAAAAAATGGTGTGGCCTTTATAGTCAACAAGAGAGTGCAAAAGGCAGTAATGGGATACAATGTCAAAAATGATAGACTGATCTCAGTCTGAACCCAGGGCAAACCATTCAACATCACAGTAATCCAAGTCTATGCCCCCACTGATGCAGAAGAGGCTGAAGTGGATCAGTTCTGTGAAGACCTACAACACCTCCTAGAACTAACACCAAAAAAAGATGTCATCATCATCATAGGGGGACTGGAATGCTAAAGTAGGAAGTCAAAAGGTAACCAGAATAACAGACAAGTTTGGCCTTGGAGAACAAAATGAAGCTGGGCAAAGGCTAACAGAGTTTTGTCAAGAAAACATGCTGGTCATAGCGAACAACCTTTTCCAACAACCTAAGAGGTGACTCTGCACATGGACATCACCAGATGGGCAACACTGAAATCAGATTGACTATATAATTATCAGTCGAAGATGAAGAAGCTCTATCCAGTCAGTAAAAACAAGACCTGGAGCTGACTGTGGCTCAGATCATGAGCTACTCATTGCAAAATTCAGACTTAAACTGAAGAAAGTTGGGAACACCACTAGGCTATTCAGGCTTGACCTAGATCGCGTCCCTGATGAATATATAGTAGAGGTGGAGAATAGGTTTAAGGGACTAGATTTGATAGACAGAGTGCCTGAAGAACTATGGACGGAGGTTCACGATATTGTACAGGAGGCAGCAATCACCACCATCCCAAAGAAAAAGAAATGCAAGAAAGCAAAGTGGCTGTCTGATGAGGCTTTACAAATAGCAGATGAAAGAAGGAAAGTTAAAGGCAAAGGTGAAAAGGAAAGATTTACCCAACTGAATGCAGATTTCCAGAGAATAGCAAGGAGGGATGAGGCTTTCCTGAATAAACAATGCAAAGTAATAGAGGAAAACAATAGAATGGGAAAGACTAGAGATCTCTTCAAGAAAATTGGATAAATCAAGGGAACGTTTTGTGCAAAGCTGGCCATGATTAAGGACAAAAACGGTAGGGACCTAACAGAAGTAGAAGAGATTAGGAAAAGGTGGCAAGAATACACAGAAGAACTATACAAGAAGGGAATTTTCCAGTCCTGTGAGACCGAGGGGTGGGGGCAACTCATTCTCCCGATCATCAAGTAATCTCCCACCGGGAGTTTCTCGCATGCGTGCTAAAAATTCATTTGCTAGTTGCGCTTTTGCATCATACTATAATAATGCCTCTGTAATCCATGCACAAGCGGAGTCCCCCGTCTTTTTTTTACAGAACAGTACGGGGGCTGCAAACGGGGAAGACGCCGGCCGAATGAAACCCCGTGCTAGGAGAGCGGCTGAACCATTCTCCCACATTGCAGCTGGCATTACTACGCAAGAGATAGGGGAACTAGAGATCAAAATGCCAACATTCGCTGGATTGTGAAGAAAGCAAGAGAGCAAGAGAGTACTAGAAAAACATCTACTTCTACGTCATTGACTATGCTAAAGCCTTTGATTGTGTGGATCACAACAAACTATGGCAGGTCCTTAAAGAGATAGGAGTACCAGACCACCTCAAATGTCTCTTGAGAAACCTGTATAAGGGTCAAGGAGTGACAGTTAGAACTATTATGGAACAACTGATTGGTTTAGCATAGGAAAAGGATTATGGCAGGGATGTATACTGTCACCTTGCTTATTTAATTTATATGCAGAGTACATCATGCGAAATGCTGGCCTGGATGAATCACAAGCCGGAATTATGATTGCTGGGGAAAAGATCAACAACCTCAGATATGCAGGTGATACCACTCTAATGGCAGAAAGTGAAGAGGACCTAAAGAGCCCCTTGCTCAGGATGAAAGAGGAGAGTGCAAAAGTTAGCTTGAAACTCAACATCAAAAAAACTAAGATCATGGCATCCGGCCCCATCACTCCTTGGCAAATAGAAGGGGAGGTCATGGAAGCAGTGACAGACTTCACATCCCTGGGATTCAAAATCATTGCAGATGGTGACTGCAGCCATGAAATTAAAAGATGCCTGCTCCTTGGTAGGAAAGCGATAGCAAACCTAAATAGCATGATAAAAAGTAGAGACATCACCCTGCCAACAAAAGTCCACATGGTCAAAGCAATGGTATTCCCAGTAGTAATGTATGGCTGCAAGAGTTGGACTATAAGGAAGGCCAAGTGCTGAAGAATAGATTCTTTTTGAACTGTGGTGCTGGAGAAGACTTGAGAGTCCCTTGGACTGCAAGGAGATCAAATCAGTCAGTCCTAAAAGAAATCAACCTTGACTGTTCCTTGGAAGGCCAGATAGAGAAGCTCAAATACTTTGGCCACCGAATGAGAAGGGAGCACTCACTGGAGAAGACCCTGATGCTGGGAAAGATTGAAGGTCAATGAAGAAGAGGAAGGCAAAGGATGAGATGGTTAGACAGTGTCACCAATACAACAAACATGAAATTGAGCAAACTTCAGAGGACGGTGGAAGACAGGAGGGCCTGGCGTGATCTGGTCCATGGGGTCGCGAAGAGTCAGACTCGACTGTGTGACTGAACAACAACAACTTCCTTCAGAGACATGTGTTGAGCCAGAAACTAGTTGATGGACATATTGACCCTGGAGTTAGTGGTTACAGTGTTTTAGATATATGTTTGCAAATTGGGAGTACTGATGGAATTAACCTTCTTGTTTGGCTTTCAAGAAGCAGTTGGGACCAAGAGCACTTTTCCCCAATTCTAGGTGGTAGTCCAAGTGTGCCACTTCAGGGTAATGTGGTCTTAGCCATCACAAACATAACTTGGTAATCTGCGTATTAGACTATTACTGAGCTCTGCTGTATGTAGGTCTCCCTCTGAGAACTGTCCAAAAAGAAGCAATAGGATTGTTGATGGGCAACTAGTCAAAGTCCACATAATTTCTGTTCTCAAAAGACTGTACCTGCTAGTGAGTTTCTAGGGCCAATTCAAAGTGTCAGTGTAAACGTCTACAGTTCAAAACAGATCAGGTCCAGAACAATTCTCAGCTGCTTTAAAAATGTTCATGATTTTTATTTTGTAATGTGAAGCGTGAATGTATATTCATATACATGGCTATGTGACATATTTATAGATTAAAATAGGTGGAAAGCAGCCTGCTTGAAGCACAAAGGAAGGAGCAAAACTGGGAGCTGACCCAGTATTTCACTTGCAAGGTACTATATGTGCAAAGCAAATAGTGAGATGGGCTAATCCTAAGGAATGCACTTGGACCATTGTTAAGAAAATTAAGTCTGTATTCAATTGTTATTAGTTTGCATTTGTAGATTTAAAGAGAATTATTGCATGATGAAATCTAAACAAAAATGTAGGTTTGGAGCCTATACCTGGTTTTCGATTGTAATCTTCTTCCACTAGAGAGTCAGTCCTGTGGAGCCCATTCCTCTGTCATTAAGCAGTTTTGGGTTTTTAAACACACTGATCTTGTGTGAGTGAAAGTGACTTGTGGCAGAGGAACATGTGCTCCTTGACCGAGGACTGAGTCTGCACTGAATGAAGAGAAGGCCAATAGAAAACTGGATATAGGATCCGAGCCAGAAACAATAAAGATATTAAACAATAAAGATATTAATAGATTTTGTAATTCAATATGTAACATATTCTTCTTTTTTTAAGTGAATTGTTTTAGATTAAATATTTTTTTGTTTTAGATTAAATAAATATAAAATAAATAACAACAACAGCAAAACATAAAGATTTAGAATCCAAATAATTAATCTCTGTCATTTACCAGAATCAAGATTGTTTTAATACAGCCTTTAAGCTATTCATCCCAATGGTTCTCAAGTGAGAAATCAGTTACTGAAACATATCCAGGTGGGCTGAGATCACGCTCAGATGCATAGATATTATCGATAGTCCAAAGCATCTCCAGTCTTAAGGGAGTTACCAAATTTCATTACACCTCTGTTTTGATTTAAAGGTTCAAGTTTCTCTCATTGATTCTTCAAACATGAGGGTGAGGGAGTCTTCTTTTCCCCCTACCATGTTAAGGGAATTTGAACGAGATATTTCCATTAATGTTGATGGCTATTTTTGTCAGTTACATATGAATGGTGTAAAAATGGTTTTAAAAAGTGCATAAAACAGAAACAAAGAAACTCAGGAAATTTGTCAAAGGTGAAATAAAAATGGTTTTCCTGATCATGCACATAAACTTAGAAAAATGGGGGGATGCATGCATGATTCCCCAGAAGTCTCTTCTAGCATTCCATCATCTTCCATGTTTTATACTGATGTCTTCTGTCAAACAAGTAACATTTCCCACAATATGTATAAAAATCTCTTTAAAACATATAATCAAACAGCCAAATTAATCGATGCGTGAGTATTTCAGATTTAGGTGTGAAGTCAGAGTTCTTGTGTTCAGCTCCCTCTCTAGCACATGCTGCTTCTCTCTTTTGCCTGAAAGGAGATATGGAAAAGAGAGAGAAGGGAGAGGGGGGAGGACAAGAAAGGGAGCAAATTAAAAGTTAAGTCATTTCATGTCAGCCCGTCTCTGCAATCACTGACCTTAGTGGCAGTACATGCCTCCAATTATTTTGATAAATCTATTTTACCTTTATAGAATTATAACCATAGCAACATTATCTCTGTATAACAGAGAAGAATTTCCATTTTCATGCCTATAAGGGTAAAGGATAGTGACAAAGTAGTGAAAAGGGGATAGTTTTGCTTAGCTTTGATCTTGACAGTACTAAACACAATCTAGCAGAAATTGGGATGTAAATAAAAGATTGTTATTATCACTGTTGTGCTCAGAATTAAAATTCTAGGATTTGTTGAAATCCTGGCCTGTATGCAGACCGATTTCTCCAGTGGTCTTGTAATATGAGGGAAACGTGTCTGTTCCACTGGGAAGGGTTCTGGGCTATGAATCTTGTAAAGGAGTGTCAGAAGCTCTCAGAAACAGGCAACACATGAAGACTATGGATTGTTCATATTTCTAGATCAGTTTATCAGGTGTAGGTTGGGCATAACACAGCACCAAAGGTCATCATGTGGAAGGGCCTTATATACAGTTAGAGCTTGGAGCTCCCTTTGCATATACTATGTTTCCACAGAATGAGTCATATCAGCAGCACTAAAAAAAGCAGCGCTGAACAGAGTTGCACCATTTTTAGGCCATTGAAATCAAAGTCTTAAACTCTGTTAAAGAGTGTACCACTAATTGTTTATTATACTAAAACAGTGCCTCAGAAGCAGGACCAGTCTTGCATTTTCTATGATTTAATGCCTTCTAAATAATGTTTTAAAATATTGTAATTAATAATTTAATTTCACACACACACACACACAATCTAGTGATTTCTCCCAAGCTGACTCAGCAATTTCTTTCCATTAAGTCATCCTCTGATAGGGAAAGACTTCTGCTACTGGAGATCTCTTCTGTTGGAAAACACCATCAAAAGAAGTCTTTCTCTGTTGAAGGAAAACCTAACAGAAGGAAATTCAACCCAAATGATTTGTGGAATGGATCCAACCAACTTTTCCACTGTGAAGAAAAACTTCTTCTCTGACCACACCAAATGGCTATTCCAGGGATCAATGGGACCTGCTTGGGGCAAAACCATGTTGGAAGGGGGCTATAGTAAGGAGGAGTCTTGGATGAGACCAAGCCAGAAAGCTGGTGGGGTCCCATTATATATCTATATTTCTCCCTCCCTACATGTATACCCTGAGAACTGCCTGGAGAACTCCATGATCAGAATGCCTTTATTCACATACAAGTGGAGACCCATAAGAAACTTGTGGGATGGTCATCCCATTCCTCACACCTTTGCTTCCTCCCCTCTACCCTTACCTATCTCACACTCTTTCTCTCTTCTGGGGGTGGAGCCATAGACTCAACCCTCCAAAGCAGCCATTTTATCCAGCGGAACTGATCTCTGTCACCCGGACAACAGTTGTAATGCTGGGTGATCTCCAGCCCTCACCCAGAGGCTGGCAATGGTAGTTCTCATGGAGGAAATGGCTGGTTTGGAGGGTGGAGTCTATGGCATTATACTGGTCTGAAGTTCCTCCCCTCCTCAAACCCCACCATCCCCAGGATCCACCCCTTAAATGTCCAGGAGTTTCCCAATCCAGAGTTGGCAACCCTATCTAGGGATGCCAGCCTCCAGGTGGGATCTGGGGATCCCCTGGAATTACTGCTCAGCTCCAGACTACTGAGATAACTTCCCCTGGAGAAAATGGATGCTTTGGAGGGTGGGCTCTAGGGCATTGTACCCCACTGCGGTCCCTGTCCTCCCCAGGCTCCATCCCCAAATCTCCAGGAGTATCCAGACCTGGAGCTGGCAACCCCACTACCACCATACCCTGCCAGTGCCCGTGGGGGGACCTGGCAACCCTAGACTGCTGCCAGGCCTAGGGTTGGCAACCTCCAAGTGGGGCCTGGAGAGTGAACTCCAGAGATCTGTGAACAACAGAGATCTGTCTCCCTGGAGAAAATGGCTGCTTTGGAGGGTGGATTCTGTGGCATGATGCCCAGCTGAGGCCTCTCCCTTCCCCAAATCCTGCCCTTCTTGCACTCCACCCCAAAACCTCTAGGAATCCCCCAGCCTGGCCCCAAGGCTCCCTCCCTCCCCCTCCCTCCAAGGCCGAAAGAGGCCTGGAAAGAAAGGGCCCTTCCCCCCACCCTTTACTGACAGAGCCAGTTAGAAGCCTCTCCCCCCCCCCAACGTTCTAATCTCTCACCGTTGATGCCTGGAGTCAGGTCCCTGCAGAGGCCATTTCAAAAGGCTTTGGGGGGGGGGGAATTCAACCGTCCCTGAAGGGATTTCCTCACTTTTTGGATTTTTCTACAAACCCAGGAAGTCTACTGACTATGTAGGAAAAGCTGTTGGGGGAGAGTGAGGCCCCTGTTGGTGGGAATAGGTATCCACAAAGAAAAAAAAAAGTCTGGGAAATAGAATAAGGATGCCCTGTCAAGTCAAAATGCACTTATCATGCATGATGGTCCACAATACATGTTTAAGTCTTAAAGCTGCTGCAAAACTTTCTGTTGTTAAGAGTTAGTTCATCACATGTATAGAAGCCATTAAACTGCACTGACAGAAATCACACAGGGATTCCTAGGAAAGGAAATGTAGGGACATCAGATATGGATGAAAAAAGACTTTGGAGCAGAGCTGAAAACTTGGAAATACTACACTATTTGTTCAAGTGTATCAGCTCCCAGAATGTAAGAAAAATACCTGAAACAGTAGCCCTACTTTATTATCACATACACCAAAAACTATTTTCTGCCATACTCCCAAGCACCTGTTTCTGCACTTTGGGAATAGGAAGTCACTTAGCCAACCTGGGTCTCCTGCCTCAAGACCTCAATGAGGCTCCTCTTCTTCTACTCCCCCATTTCTTTTGCAGGGTATTGCCACTACCTGCAAACTGATTCAAAGAGGTCATGGTGCAGCCCAAGGATTAGCACTCAGACTTCTGTCTCTTTATTTACTTAAAGACCATAACACTACTTCCGGGTCTCTTTCTCTCCTTCTCCACTCCTGGTTAGCATGGACTAAACTGAGCTTAATTTGGTCACAGAGATCAGATTGACTACATTTAAAATGAAAAGAACTCTAAAGGAAAACTTTGAATAAGTAAACAGTACAGACTGAGCAAGGGTTAAAAAATTGGGAATAAACCTAAGATGGTAATAAGAGATAGGCTGTCTAATTCTTTAACTTGCAGTCATGTTGGCTCATGCATTACCTTGGTTCCAGTATTCAGGGCTCATCTATAGCTTTATAAGGACCATGTTCTAATGGTTGCTTACTTGAGTTATGATGGATTACTTCTTTCTCCTGAATGTAAAATGGCCCCTTTTTCAACAATCTGTAAAGTGTTGCTCTCTGCCTTTGCCCACCACAACAGATTATTCTTCTCTACCTATTTGCCAAAAGGCCCATTCTTACCTTGCCCTTCCAGGGCTCTATGGTTAGTTGTGACTAGGGATGCACACAAACCTGGAAAATGTGGTTCAGTTCATGGTGGACCCACAGACCAAACACAGACTGTCCTGGACAAAAAAACAGTTCAATAAGTTCATGATGTGGCAGGATGCCCACCCCCCAGGGTGGTAGAGACACCAAACTCACAATGCATCTCTGACTGTCTCTCCTCTACCTGCCCTTAAATTTGGCGAGGATTGGATTTATGGGGTCTGAGTTATGCCCCCCCAGAAGGTGACCCCATACTCAATTGTTTCCAATGGGGGGGATCAGCAAAAAAAAAGCAAGGGAAGATGCCCAGCAGAACAGAAACAGAATCAGCCTCAGAGAATCTCTCTAATAGAAATTGATGGTGGGGGGCATTTTTGACAACCCAGTAGAACCAGAGCAATTCCCCCACTGTTGCCTTGGAATTTTGTGAACAGTTTAGTTAATTGACGTCAGTCTGTCTCTGCTCATGAACCACCATGGACTGCCATAGACCAGGCTAAAAAAATTGTGAGAGCAGAGCTTCCATGGACTTCACTTCATGGACAGGCCAAAATTTCTGATGAGTTTTGGTCCATCCATCGGTTTTTGCCCATGCCTAGTTGTGACTCAGATTGCCCATTATCCTCCTCTGGCCAGGGTCCTCAGTGTTTATATGGCACTGCATTAGAGAAGTAAATCCTTGCCAGTTGTCTCTTATTTTGCAAACTTTGCACCCTGGCTTTGCCCTCACAAGGGTCACTAAGGTAGCTAACAAATTAAAACATACATTAAAAATCACATCTTAAAAAATTAAAATAAATATCATTAAATAAATAAAATAATAATAAATAAATAAATAAATAATAAAATAAATATCATTAAAATAATTAAAGCCACGCATAAAAATATATGAAAACAATAATTAAAAAATGGGTCTGGAGGAGGGATCACTGAGGGAATGCCGAATGAAACAAAAATGTCTTCACCCACTGATGGAAGATGGCAACAGAAGGAGAGAAACTAATCTCCTTGGGGAGAGAGTTCCAGAGCTTTGGTTCTATGACTGAGAAGGCCTGGTCCCAGGTTGCCACTTACCTAACCACAGAAGGGAGGAGGCATTCAAAGGAGGGCCTCCAAAGATGACTATAGTGGTCAAGTAGTTTCATACAGAAGTATGTAGACCTTTGGGAATGTTGATCCCAAACCATATAGGCCTTTAAAGGACAGCAACAGCACCTTGAATTGTGCTGGGAAACAGACTGTGAACTAGTGTAGATGAACCAAGACAGGAGTGATATGGGCTGTATGACACACGCCTGTCTTCCATTTTCCATCTACTAACCAATAAAGAGTCTCTTAAAACTTCTGTGCTTGCACAGAGTACAATAATCATCCTTTGGGGCTACAAACTTTGGCACTGATCCTGAGGTGGAAGGAATTTTAACCACACTAGTCAAACCATGACAGAGACTTTACTTATTGATTATACTTATATTCTTTCTTTGCTTTGAGGAGCTCATACTTGCATACCTGATTTTCTCTTCTTCCATTTCATCACAACAACCCTGTGAAGAAGATTAAGCACAGAGAGAAATGATTGACCAAGGGTTACCAAGATGGGGACTAGCACTTGGGTCTTATGTGTAATCCAACTGGCTATCCACTTGGAAAAAGTTGCTTCATTCATAATAGATTATTTTAATGCTTAATAATTGCATAGATTTCTGAAATACCTTAAATTATATATTGGAAGGTATGACCCATGGGCCAAAGAATAAATTATCAATCTTTCTAAGTATTTTTAGAAACTGAGACTTATTGATCTGGGCTTCACTGGATGCTTGGTTTATGTATTTTATTGTCTTGGGATGTGTTCTTCTTCCTGTACTGACCAAAAATAATAACACTTTTTCTTACAAATCAAATCAAATATTCATTCTTTCAGTTCCAGGAGAATCAACCAGTACAACAAAACATGTGAAACATTACATTGCTCAGGGAGGAGGGGAAAATAGATAGTTCTGTAAGACATGGGTAGGGCAGCTGTAACAATCAATAGGTGCTAGGGAAACAATTGGCACAGTACGGAGAAGTTAATTGTATTGAGTGTGTGTATGTATCCGTTACTGAAATATAAATGAAAAAAGAAAACCTGTAACAGGATTCATACCCGTTTCTATATTTTGTAATTTAATAAAATCAAGGCTGGGGGGGGGGGGGCTGATTAAAATCACAGTATCAAATAAAACAAGCTTGTGATTAAAATCTCTTTTTGCGGGGTCTTGTCTTTCTTTGTATTCAGATAAGTAGAGTAATAGCTGCCTTTAGCAACGTGGTAATAACCATTTCAGGACTCAAATTCCCAACAGCAGGAGCAGTGCCTTGATAAAGGAATATGGAGATCTGAGCACAGCCGTATTTAGATCTTTCAAAGAACATTGTAGGATAGAGGAAACACAGCTGCCAGGGATTTTTTTTTCTTGCACAGAAACTGAAAGCAAGTGAATGTAATTGGCACTAGAAATGCTGAAATGTTCAGTTTTGAGCCAGAGCTGCGCCTCAACACAGGCTCTACTGTTTCAGGAGAGAAAATGGCAGCGATTGCAGGCTTCAGTTTCCTTTATTCTTCTTTAGCATTTTAAGAAAATGTCACAGCTTTTGCTCACCACTCTGCCTCAAAGTGTTACAGTTCAAGAGTGATGGTCACTCCTTAATTCTTTGCGGCTGACAGGTTTCATAAAAATTATCTGTTTTGCATATCAATGTGTTTATTTATAGATCAAGGTACTTGGAGAACAATCCTATGCAGGCCTAATCAGAAGAAAGTCCCATTGTATTTAATATGGCTTACTCCCAGGAAAGTGTTCTTAGGATTGCAGCTTTAATTGCATCTCTCTCTCTCTCTCTCTCTCTCTCTCTCTCTCTCTCTCTCTCTCTCTCTCTCTCTCTCTCTCTCTCTCTCTCTCTCTCTCTCTCTCTCTCTCTCTCTCTCGGGAGCTAACATAGGATTTTCTGAAAGGTCTGCCATCCAGGAACTGACTAGACCTAGATCTGTTTGGGTGGCTTCATCATGTGCCCAGCAACCATACCCTGGGATAAGTGGCTCATAGGCCCGATCTGCATCTAGCATTTGCTTCGCTGTCTTACCAAATCCACACTGGAACAGAAATTCCCATCTACATTGCATGCCACTTTCATTTTGATTGACTGTTGCATTTTATAGCAGTGTCCAGACCAATGTTCCCTCTAAGCTGTGGAGTCTTGTGAGCAAAAATCCTACTTGGTGAGCTACTGGCATTAAAGTTGTGAGTGAGCAATTTGGTTCCTGCGTACATTAGTTTGCTCTGGAGCCCTCCTTCCTGAGTGAAGACAAAAATGTGTGAGCTGGAGGCTAAAAACCTGTGAGCTAGCTCACAATAGCTCTTCTTAGAGGGAACACTGGTCCAGACTGCATGCAGCTTTCACTTTGTTTGATCTCTGGTTTAATGGTGGCTGTCTGCATAGATTTATGGCTGTTTTATGGCCATTCGGGGGTGACTCTGCAGTCAGCACAGTGTTGGCCCAGGATAGTTGAATGTGGTTTTGAACTGCATCTTTTTCTGTTCCAGTGTGGGTTTGGTAAAAATGCTAAATGCAGATTGGCCCATAGAATCTGATACAGAGGCTCACAGAATCTAGTGCAGGGTGTCGAACTCATTTGTTATGAGGGCTGGATCTGACATAAATGAGACCTTGTTGGGCCAGGCCATGCGTGTCATAAAATGTTATGCCAGGTACCGGAGATATAAACTTTGTAAAGGACACAAACACAAAGGGTTTTTTTTTACTTAAAATAAAAACATGCTTAAAATATTAGCACTCTTGCAATATTTTGTTTATTTAACAGTGTCTGATAACTGACACCTCTTGCTCGGAATTATTACATCAAAATGTCTGAGCTGTTGCAATCTTGGGTATGCTGTTCAGGTGTGTATGTGTAAGTTGAAAACCTATGATGATGCAGCAGCAGCAGACCCAGAAGAAGAAGCAGAAGACAGCCGGTTCCACTGTGGGCCTGATAGAAGCCCTCCAGAGGCCTGATCTGGCCCCTGGGCTGCATGTTTGACACCCCTATCTAGTGGAACAACTCAAAATTACTGTACAAAGACATACATGGCTCCTATCACACCATTAGCAGAATCCAGCCTAAATGTGGTCACAGAAGAAGTCAGACTCTTTGACACTCAGGATTCCACTCCACAGCACAGAGTTGGATGCGAGATTCATTAGGGATACTTTGCTGGCAAAAGGTCAGGGACAGGAATATGACTTGGGTTTGGGGTATTCTCATTTGTGAGATCCAAAGGACAGGTGGAATGACCACAGTGGTTTTTGCTTGGGTACTCTTCATAATCCTTGTTTTTTCCTAGGTGAAATAAGTCATTTCAACAGTCACTAGGGCAGAAGGGCATGGGTCTGTCCCACCTGTCAGAACTGCTTAGTTTCTGTTCTGATTGAGAGTCCATGATCTGAAGGCTGATCCTCCAATTATCCTTTTTGAAAGCTGATCTTTCAACTGAGTCTGTGTTCCAGTCCATTTCATCAGCACTGGAGAGGATGCTTGATACCAATGGCAATTAAGGTAGGCTGCAGGGATACCCACAGAATCAGCAGGGATGGGAGAGGAATGCTAAAATCAACCAAGCATAGCAAAGGAAGGCATGGGGCAGACAGACTGAAGTCTCTATACCCACATAATACCGACTATGTGTAGGGGAGATACAGAACACCTCTGCCTCTATCTTGCCTCGGCCTCTGTTATTCTCTATGTTGGGGTACAAAAATTAAAGGTGGATATAGAGGCAAAGTCAAACATCCTTATTTTCCTTTGGAGTAAGCTTCATGGTGGCACAAAATCTTTAAAGGACTTACAGTAAGGAAATGTTGTGGAACTTGTTGTCTTTAATCTTGCCTTCCACCTGTACTCTATCTATGAAGTCTGAAGAAAAAAGAAACCAAAACATCCCTAAACTATCACCATTTGGAAGCATAGACTCCTATTCTTTTTTTTTTGTCTTCAAGTTTTAACACTCTTGATCCCACCAAGCACAGCATGAGAAGGTATTTGGTCAAATTCTCTTCTCCCTGTTCCTGCAATACAAATCCAACCATTCCTACAGAGCTGCATTGATATAAATGGCAGCAGAATTTTTGCTGAGTATTACTGCCTTGGAGAATGCTGTGACAAAATGAATGCAATCCATAAAAGATTAGTCTCAGTTCAAAAGACAGAGATTGAGAGAGAAAACAGAACATCTGGCCTGACCTCTGGAGGAGGGAGAAGCCAGAGATACGAAAGCTACGATAAGTGGCCACCTTTAGAAAATAAGCACTTATTAAGAAATGCACACAAGAAAGTTCCCGAAGATGCTACCTTGTTCCTTGGTGTTCAGACTCTGATAGACTGACCACTGCTTCTTATGAAATCCTTGTTGCTTAATTTTCCCATGCAGGGCTCTTTTTGTAGCAGGAACTCCTTTTCATATTAGGCCCCTGTAAGAAGAGCTCTGTAAGCTCTTGGAGGATTGGCTACATTAGGGGTGTGTCACCTAATATGCAAAGAAGTTCCTGCTACAAAAAGGCCCCTGGTCCCATGAAAAGAAAATCAGAGGGAGATGCATAGCCAAATGTCACCCTTTATAGCCAATGGCAGACCTGGCCTGACTCACTTGGTTTTAATTTCCATTAGTTCACTGGAAACTTGGGTTTCAGATATAAGTTTCCCTCACTCTCCAATGAGAATGAATTCTTCACACTGGAGCTCTTCACAAGGGATCTTCCTTGCCAGATTTCAGATGTAGAGGTGTCTTTGTTTTAAAACTCTTGCTTGAAGATTGGGCACAGAGAGGCATTTGGCAATATAAGGAATCAGGTATTGGGCCCTGACCTGGATAGCCAAGGCAAGCCCAATCTCATCAGATCTTGAAAGCTAAGCAGGGATGACCCTGGCAAGTATTTGGATGGGAGCAGGGATCTTTTTATAGAAAAAGAGCTGCAGGAGCTCATTAGCATATGGTATGCTAATGAGCTATTAGGCTATTAGCATATGCCACGCCCACTGACATCACCGGAAGTGATGTCAGAAGGGGAAGCAAAGGGGGGGGGAGGCATTTCCAAAAGCTGGCCTGGGTGGGGGAGCTAAGACAGAAGGGGTTTAAAGTTTAAACTCCTTCTCACTGGAGTTGGGCCACAAAAGGAGAAAAGAGGGAAGGAAAGAGAGAGAGTAGAGAGAAGGAAAGAAGAGAGGAAAGAGGGAAAGAAAGAGAAGGAAAGGAGGGAAAGAGAGGGGGGAGAAGGAGGGAAACAGGGAAAGGAGGAAAAAAGAGAAGAGAAGAAGGTGGGAAAGAAAAAGAGAAGAGAAGAAGGAGGAAAAGAGGAAAAGGAGAGAAGGAAAGGAGGGAATGAAAGAAATTTGGCAGCAATTCGACCCCATTATATCCTATGGGCCATTGAAGTCAATGGTGAAAACATAGGGTATATTCTGGGGGCTGGAGGGGAGGGGGTTTGAGGAAGACACTCCAAACTCACAGGGTAGCTGATGGAGCCTCTCCCCAAGACACCCACTAAGTTTCAAGAATATTGGGACAGGGGGTCCAATTCTGTGGGCCCCCAAACAGGTTGCCCCCATTCCCTCCATTGTTCTCTATAGTGAGAAAAAGTAACTTACCTTCACAGATGTCTTCCCCCTGGATGACAGAAGCTCACCCTTCCTAGAGCAGACACACACAGTTATGAACTTCATTTATTTCCAACCTTTCTCCCCCAAGTGGCTTACATCATTCCCCTCTCCTCCATTTTATGTTCACAACAACTCTTTGAAGTTAGTTAGGCTGAGAGTGTGCATCTGGCCCAAGGCCACCCACCTAGCTCCCATGGTGCAAGTGGGGAATAGAATCTGGGTCCCCCACATCTAGTCTGACACTCTAATCACCACACTAAGCTGGCTAATGCACCGAGACCACCCTTTGCCCTCTCCCCCTTCCCACGGCAGCCAACAAGGTGAGGGAGGGAACCTGTTGTGAGGTCAGCTCTGGAGGTGCCTCTGGGCCCCTGCTATGTTTGGCAGATGACTATGGCCTGTGGGACCTGCACAACCATCCACAGCCACCCAAGGCACCCAAGAGCCCTCCCTCTTAGACATGTCATCGGGCCACTCTCAGCGGGAGTCACAGATGGGGTAGGAAAGGAGTGGGGCAGGGAAGGGTGTGGAGCTCCTGCCATGTACACAAAACCAAACAGACAGAGACATAATTGTGGCATGACACAGGCTTTACATGCACTACAAACCATGGTGAGGCGTGAAGACTCCATTCGCTTCCTCCATGGGGCCATGGGGAAGAATGAGGAGGAGGAGGAGGAAGAGGATGAGAAGGATATTGGATTTATACCATGCCCTTCACTACCCAAAGGAGTCTCAGAGCGGCTTACAATCCCTTTCCCTTCCCCTCCTCACAACAGATACCCTTGAGGTAGGTGGGGCTGAGAGAGCTTTCTCAAGAACTGCACTTGAGAGAATAGCTCTGAAAGAACTTATGACTGACCCAAGGTCATATCAGCAGCTGCGTGTGGAGGAATGGGGAATCAAACCCAGTTCTCCCAGAATACAGTCCACGTCCCTGCATGGCATGCTTCTAAATGGGATGGCATTTCAGGTGGAACTTGGAATGGCTGGCCAGGTGCTGCGCTCTACTTCAAGAGGACAGCTGGAACCACAGACTGACCAGAGTGGGGGGGGAGATATGGGACTTGTGACACCCACAAGTCTACCTATTGAATTGTCACCTGCAGGAAAGTAAAACAGAGATATGTCCAGCCATGGCGAGTGGGCATGAGTGCCATGCCGGGCTCAGCCATAGATGTGTTGTCCTGACAGACTCTGCAAATGCAGCCCCATGGGGGGGCTTCACTACAGACCCCCCTTGCAGCACATGATGGTACCATCCAAATTACACTCACCTGTCCTGTATTGAAGTGCTCAGGGACTGGTAGAGATCCATCCACAGCAGCACCTGCAGCTGCTGCTCTAGGCTCTGATTTTCCAAGGAAATGAGTTAAAGGGTTGCCTGGCAAGCTGGTTCACCATGTATAATGGAGCAGTTGCTAGACCCCACTCCCCAAACACAGACATGCCATGTCCTCTACCAAGAGTGGGAAACAAGCAAATGACAGAGCATTCCCTCCCCCCCCCGAAATCTCCCAGTACACTATCCTAGGATCTTTCCCCATGCTACAAGGCCATGATTTGTGTTGCTCCTGCATGAAGTCAGTGATGGGCTTCCACCCTCAAGTGAGGTGAACAGGGGAGCAGGTCAGTGTGTGCTTGCCCCTTCGGATCAAGCCTCCAAAGGTGGGGTACCTGTTAGGGTTCTGGAATGGGAGAGATCAGTCACAGAGTATGGACTTTGCTCTCCTACTTGGGTGTTAGTGTTAAGTGCTCACCCTGTAGTGCTAAATGCCCTCCCTGTGCTTTCCACATCACCAAAGTACCTTGTTGCTTGCTCTAAGTGCACATGACAGGGAGCTCTGAGATGCAGTTGTAAGACCTCCTGGCTACCTATTTTTTTTTGGGGGGGGCCAAAATTGGTTGCTGGCAAAGGGGCTTGGCCACCCTGGGAAAAGAGGAGATTGGCTGAGCCTGTAGTTGGCATCCTGAGCTCCTCCAAAATGAGGTTGCAGTGGCTGGGAGACAACTCGAGTTTTCAGTTCAATTGGAATCTATGGGCCACAGCATGTTTTTTGTAGGTGCAACTTTCTGCCTTTGGGTCAGAGAGCCAACTACCTCTGGCCATAACCCCCAAAACCATCCACAACCATGCTGGTGCAGGGGCCTACACCTCGTTTGCACCAACAGGCCACTGCGATGGCCCTTGGCTGACACTCAAGCAATGAAGCAGTGTTGGGGGCCTGTGCCATCATAACTGGTCCTTATGCTGGCATATCTTGGACATACGCCAACGCAAAGTTCAGTCAGGTCCCTGAATGCTTTCGAGCCTCCCAATTAGGATTACACTGTAAATTCTTTCCCACTCCTGAAATCTTCTTATGCACAAACCAAAAGCCTCCTCTGCCCTCTTCAATGAATATCACTTCCCCTATTCCTCCCTACTCAGGACTTCTTCCAGCTTCTAACCCCATACACACACTCCAAAACCCTGATTTCCGAGGCTTGTCTCCCCCTTTCCTGACATTTCCAGTATTCACCTAGACTGGCCTCAAGTAGGTAATTTTTCTAATTTACCATGAAACTGGATTTCCTGAATCCAGTTTGCCTTGCTGTTGTAAGCTTGTAGGGGCAGAAAGGTGGGATATAAATTTTGGAAGAAGAAGAAGCAGCAGCAGCAGCAGCAGCTGCTGCTGCTGCTATCTGACAGCAAATATTTGGAAAAGAGATCAGGCACAGCCTTCTAGAAGGAACCACGTCTACTACCGTTTTAATCCCACCCAAGATCCCTATACTATGCTATACTGCACAGCAGGAGATTCCGCAGGGCCTGCAAGACAGAGCTGTTCCACCAGGCTTTTGGTTGAGGCAGTGGGTATCCATATATGGCCTTCCTGAGGCTGCTGTCTCCTACCCGCTGGCCATCCATGTATCAGCAACCAGCCATATCCATCAGTATTAATGGGTCGGAACTTTCACCAGTAACTATAACTACTGATTTTAAATGTTTATATTGTGTTTTTAAACCTTATTGTATTGTTGAAGATGATGTGACCCACCCTGAGCTCGCTCGCGGGATGGGCGGGATACAAATACGGAAAATAAATAAGATAAATAAAAAATAATCATTAGGTTACCACATCCTTCCCCACAAAGTCTGAACAGTCTGAACAAAGAGAAAGAACAACTAAATAGAGATATGAGATACACTGTCTGATTTTAGCGGTCATCAGGGGCTGAGATTATTCTGCCTAGGTTTTCCTGGCCACTACTATCTATGGTTCCATTCTCACAGGAATACTCATTATCTTCTGAAGAATGTCTCATAGCTCAGGGCTCTTCTAAGTGGTGAGTTCTGTAATGTCCTTCTTTTGTGGCTTAAACCGTCTTTTTGCATTCCTACAGCAAACAGTCTATAAATGACCTTTCCTTTTTCAGTAGTGGCATTCAGCATGAATAAATTTATAAGTCTGTAGATAGTGGTAGTCTCCACAACAGTGACAAATTCTGCAAAGGTACTGTAGTGGTCCCCAGTCCTTCTGGTTTTGGGTTGCCAACCTCCAGGTGGAGCATTGAGATCTCCCAGAATTCCAACTGCTCTCCAGCCTATAGACATCAGTTCCCCTGCAGAAGATGGCTGCTTTGGAAAGTGGTTTCTATGACATTATACCCTGCTTCCTCCCCCTCCCAAAGCCCCCAGGCTTCACCCCCAGATCTCCAGGAATTTCCCAGTTCAGAACTGGCAACATTAGAACATGTCTAAGTGGCAATGAGAGTGCCTGCTTTGTAGGGTAAATTGACTCTATGGCATTATAACCTGAATGATCTCTCCCCTCCTCAAACCCTGTCCTCCCCAGGCCTCCATCCCAAAAGCTCCAGGAATTTCCCAACAGGAGTTGGCAACCCTAACTGGTTTTGGCTGCCTGCTGATGACCACATTCTGAGGACTTGTGTGCTTTGGATTCCAAATCTGACATCTTTTGCCCCTTGGTCTGCAGACTCCATTTGTGTAGTAGGCTGTTTCTAAAGCTCTCTGGCCTAGCTAAAAGTCTGTTAAGTCTGGCACAGCTAAAAGAAAACACTGAATAGCTATGTCTCCTAATGCCCTGAACAAGGTGGTCTGATAACATGTCATCCAAGATAGTTCCAAATAAATTGGATGCCACATATTTAAGTGTTGCCATAAAAACAGCTATGATTTTTCTTTGAGCTCTAGCATATAACTAATTGCACTGTTCTATAGAAGGCTTTGGGTCATAATGATTGGCGATTGTCTTTAAAATGTTACCACTGGATGCTTTACCAAGGTTGTTTGGTGCCAGTGGGTCCCTGATGAACCCATGAGTAAAAGAGCCATAGACACTCAGCAAGATGGAACTCCTTTTTTATCATCAACCACAGAGTTGAACTTGAAGAAAAAAAATCAGGCATTCAGTATGTCTGTTCCAAGGTTCCTGGCTTAGGGCAAAGGCATCCATCTTCCCAAAATGTTCTAAGATCTGAATACATCGCTAATATAATAAGCTGCAATTTTCTTTCTTGCTCTGTAGCATACTCCCTAGCAGTTACGGGGCTGATTTTGGCATAATTTACCAGCTGGCAACTGTGAAAGAGAATTTGCTTCTCCCCCCATCAATGCCTTTGCTGACGGAGGAAAAAGAGGACAACTTCTACCTTTGCTGTATGTTGTAAGCTAAACCTAGTTTACAAAGAGTATTTGGAATGGAGACTAGACACAGCCTTCTAGTAGGAACCAGGTTTGACACAGCCTTCTAATAGGAACCCCCAACAGTTTAATCCTTAGGCTACTGCATTTCTTCTCTATTTGTTTACTTATCACACGCAGTCAATAAAAACCACCCTGTTAAGTTCAAATTGCCTCCTCCATTTTCTCAATATCATGTCCAAACACACGAGTGCATACAGCAGTCTTAAAAGATATGACATACCACAGGTCAGGAATGCATGGGAGAGTTCATATTGTTCTAAAAAATACAAATTTTCAGGGTGGCGGAAGGAATGCCTGGATGACAGCCTCACACATATAACACCCGGTCATGGTAACCATTCCATCTAGCATCCTCCCATGTTCTTCTCCACTAAAACAATTATTAAAGACATGGCTCTTTATGGACAATTTAATGCTTTTTGGCCACTCCCTAGTTTAAGTGTATAAACCATTCTGCTACTGAGATACATAAAGGAGGTTAATATAATTGCACGATCTCTTGGCATTCTGAAAGACTTTCATGGACCAGATTGACTTACATGCATTCACTCTGTTTTATGCATACTCTAACTACTTTGCTTTGTATAGATTTACATCTGTATAAACTAAATTCAGTGAACACGAAATTTCACTGTCAATTATTTATATTTTAACTTAACGTCATAAATAAATCACACTGATTTTTTTATAACTAACCAGCTTTCTAAAAGTCAGAGATGTGATGGCATTTTGCTATTGGGTGGTTTACTCTGTTCTCTCTAAAATTCTGACAACAGCTCTTTTTTGTACGTGTGGCTTTTATTGGAAGTGCTGTCTTTACCTTGAATCACAAGGCTATACTATCAGTTAGGAGATGAAACCCACAGGGTCACAGGGATAAGAACTAGTTTTTGTCATCACTTGTTCAACAATAAAACCATTCCAAGCATCAAAATGAGCATCACATTAGTGGCCATCTTTTGCATGATACTAACGCTGTACATGTCTAATTTATTATCCTTTCCCTTTTTGTATCCCTTCCACTGTATATGAGCAAAATTATGGCATACAAACTGATCTGTCAAGACATAAACTGCCGTATACTTTATGACAGAAACAAAGCCTTGTGCACAAGTTGTGAGGGAAGGTTTATATAAAAAAAAATACCCAGCCCCCCTATCTTAACAGTAACAACCAGTCCCAAAGGAGAAAGTATTAATTAGCAGTAGATTTTTCAGCATCAGCCAGTCTCTTATTCCTGGCTGGAAAGCAAGCGCAGCCCACAGTGTAATAAACAGGCTGTAAGATTTAAGAAGCTTGAATTTTGAAAAGTGCTTCATGAAAAATTTATTTGTTTCATTTTTAATTTTTATGTTCTAGGAAAGCCACTGACATGAGAACTCTCTCTGCCTTTCTGTCTTGTTTTCAATCCTCAACCCCTTACCTACATTGTGTGTATTTCAGGGGGTGGGGGTGGGGACAACTCAGGCACCTCACAATTACAACAACAAAGTCCACGACAAAGACAGAGAACACAGATGCATGAAGGACATAAGTCCAGCTCCAGCACAAGGTTGGCTAGAAAAAATCAAACTAATTTTCCACCTTCAATTTGTCTCAATATTCCTAGCTGAGGATGCTATAGAATATACAGAGGGGACAAGATGTAAAAGGAATTCTGGGGTTATGAAATAGCTAGGTTCGGCTTTGGCTGAAAGAAATTAGCAGGCAAAATTAATAAAGTGTCTAGGTGAATAGGAAGTGGGAAAGTGGAGAGACTTTGATACAAATCAATCACACAAAAAGCTTGTGCCTCTCTAATGAGGTACAAAAAAAAATGTTCAAAGAAAGCAGGAAATGGATTGCATACAGTGTCAGATCACAGTGTGGCCTGTACTTTGCATGATTTTCTGAGCAAAATGCATGAAAAACTGCCAGTCCAGATGTACCCTTAGTCCTGCACTGAACCATTACCTGATTCTGAAGTACATTTCTGATTAGCTAATGGCTACCAGCTACATCAGCTAGACAGTTTAACGGAAAGCCTGGCATAGCTTAAGGGACAAAAGGAGATTCTGAACATGGTCTTCAGTGGAATTCCTGCTATGATGTAGTCAGTGACCCCACTAGATGTAAAAACTGAAAAGAGAGAAGAGCAAAGGAGCAAAAAATGCTTAATGAGGCAGTTTGGGTCTCTTAAGAGGGTGAAAATGGCTCAGTTTCATGCTATATAATCTCTCCAGCTCAGGAGCCCAACAAACAGTTTACCTTGTAGAATCCCTAGGGAACAAGGGATTGTTTGTGTGTGGGGAAGTGGTTGTTTTACTGAGTAGCTTAATTGCATGGACATTCCAAAATTTATTATTTAGCTGGGAAGTTGATTTTACAATTCTAAAGTAAAACAAAGTATACAGCAAATATGTTGCCATTCATATGAGGTTTGCAGAAGCTCTGGATGGGCTTGTGCTCTCTGTAATGTGTCTGGTCTCTCACAAGACATGTGCATCACAAGGCTTCAGTAACTAGGGTGACCAGATGTCCTCTTTCTAGGATGTCCATCCTCTTTTGGGCTCCTTTAAAAAATATGAAAATATCCTCTTTTTTTGTTGGGAGGCTGAGCCTATTGTGCCCTATAGTCCCCCAGTGGAGAGAAGTTTCACTTTTGCCACCAGCACTACTTCCTAGTATACATTTTGAATAAGACTTTCTATTTCATTGTTGTGTATCAGCATTTGCTTAGGTCTGTGGACTACTTTGCTCCATTTCCTTGACTCCTTCCCTCCCCATAGCAATGGCACAGAGTCCCTGCCCCCTGCCAGGAAATGCAGGAGTCCTGGACATCAATGGTGTTGCTTTTGTTAGCTGTGTAATAGCAGTGGTTCATGACTGGAAATAGTTAATGTATTTTTAGAGGCCTAGCAGAAAATTAGTTTGGGCAAGGTTGTTTGGCAACCAAGTCTGATACTATGTTTGGATTCCCTACTAGAAGCTTCTGCCTGTGTGTGAGAGAGAACTGAAGGGCTTACTGTGATGGACTGAACCTTTAAAAAGCTTAGAATTGCTGTACAAATGTCTAAAGGACTGTGAAGGGTTAATTCTTCACAGAAAAAGAGGGCTTTGAGTGACAGGCTGCTCCAAGCAATCTGATTGGTTAGCATTGGCTGAGCAGAGAAAATCTTGAAAGCTGCATGCTGAGGAGAGAATCAGTCAAATTTCTGCCTTGACTGAGTTGAGTACTGACAGTCTGATTTCAGCCCTAGCAAAGTACTGACAGTTTTGGAATTCAGCCCTGACTCAGAGCAGTTTTAAAACAGACAGGAGAACTGGGGAAAGTTGGCAAGGACGAGTGGGTAGTTAGATGGAGACTCCCATTCGGGCCAAGGAAAGGGGATAGATCTTCTAGAGAGAGAAGAAAGTGTGGTTAGAAACTGTCTTTAGAAACTTTAAGAGTCAGTTAAAAACTCAAGATGAGTACTGGTGTTTCAAGAAAAGGGATTTGGGTATTGGAAAGAGCGTATCGTCTTTCTGGAAACTAAAAGACTCAGTGAATGCTCAAAGAAAGTATACTGGAGTGTTTGGAAAACACTGAAACAAAAGCCTTGCAAGATAATTTTTTAAAGTAATTGTAAATAGCTTAAGAAACTATCATTAGCCTGAAATATTAGAACTGAAGTCTCTGTGTGTACTGATTTTACATAACAATTTCAATGCCTGATTTCACCTGACCTTTCCCCTCTATGTTAAATAAAATATTTTATTATTTTTGAATTTCAAAACTCCTTGAGTGCCATTTAAGTTGTTTAATTTAAGGGGGACTCCTGATCCTTCCCTCAGGTTTCTGGGCTGAGCCAAAATATCATACTGTGACAGGGTAGGATAGTCAGATTTCTTCATTAAAGAAGAAAATACATTACTAGGGCAGCTCAGTCAGTAAAGGGGAAAGAAAAACAGAGGGAAAATCTTGTTTCTAAAGGAGAAAAGTGGACAGGGCCATCATATTTGGTGGGAGCATTGTGATACAAAAACAAAACCTACAACTAGTTTGTCCCACCATAAATACAAACTAGTATAAGAAAATGTTTTATCAATTTGTGAGGAATTACCACAGAATTCCTGTCAGAAATGGCACCACCACATAGACCTAGAGAGGCACATGGAAGTGAGGAACTGGAAACATCCACTGAGGAAAATCCTAGTCAGAAGGTAGAAATGATGAGAATGAAAATTGAACTGGCAGAAATAGAGGTGGAAAAAGAAAAAGTATTAGCCAAAATCCATGCAAATAAAGAACAATAGCTTGAATTAGCCAGAATAGAGGCAGAAAAGACTAAAATGGCACAGCAAGAGAGGGAAGCCAAGAGGGAACATGAAAAAGAAATGTATAATATGAAGATGAAGGAAATCCAGTTAAGGGCAGAATTGCAGCTTCCACAGAGAGGCAGGGAAAGTATTTCAGTGGAACAAAAGAAATGTCCACATTATCAAAAGGGATGTAGAGGCATTTTCTTCATTTTGAATGAACTTATTGAGATTTTGGGGTCCCAGATGAGGACAGAATGATTTATTTGCACCCACAAATTTGTGGAGGACTGGGTGAAGTTTACTCTGAGATGAGGGATGAGAAGACTTCAGACTATTTGCTTTTTAAACAGGGGGTCAGGGTTAGATTTGGGCTAACCACTGAACAAAGTAGAAAAGCTTTCAGAGAAATTAAAAGGAGGTAGGGTGAAACATATGCTCAGATAGGTTGTTATTTGGACAGAGCCTTAACCAGATGGGTTGAGGGAAGCAAAGTACAGACATTTGAAGAACTGAAGGAATTAACATGCTTAGATCAGTTTTACAGACAAGTTCCCGTACAACTTTGATGGTTTCTGAGGGATAAAAGATTAAAAATGGTAGATGAAGCCACCACTTTATTAGATGAGGTAGAAGGGGACTTGGGAGAATCTCTTTTCCTTCCTCCCCCCCCCAAGAAAAATAAAGTTTGAGGCACCTCAGAGAAAACCTAGTCATCTAAAACCAGCCCTGCAAGGTGGAACACTCCCAAGTTAAATAGAAACAGAGAGTTAGTAAGAACATAAGAACATAAGAGAAGCCAATGTTGGATCAGGCAATGGCCTATCTAGTCCAACTCTCTGTCACACAGTGGCCAAAAATACCAGGTGCCATCAGGAGGTCCAGCAGTGGGGCCAGGACACTAGAAGCCCTCCCACTGTTGCCCCTCCAAGCACCAAGCACACACAGCATCACTTGCCCCAACCTGAAAGTTCCTATCTATACCTTGTGGCTAATAGCCACTGTGTTATCTGCCAGGAAGAGGGACACATGAAAGCCTGTTGCCCAAAGTTAGAGAAAGGAAAAGAGAAAAATTCAGCCAAGAGAGTCAATTTAGTTATAAGGACAGAAGCAATCACAGAACTCCCGCCAGATCCTGTACAAGAAGAAGCCCAAGCAGAGAGACCAAGTATAGTTTTACAAGTATGGAAAATGCAGGAATATTTAAACAGGGAATATTTGGAGTCTGTAGACACAAACAATGAAGAAGTAATAGGCTGGAGAGATACAGGGGCAAAAGTCACCTGAATAAAGCCTAACTTGATAAAGAAAAAACAATACTTGCTAGGAAGAACATATAGGATTAAGGGAATCAGTGGCCCAGAGTTTGAAGTATATTTGGCAGAATTCCCAATTAAATATAAAGGATTCCAGGGCAAATTGGTCATGAAAGTGTGGGGAAAACGGGGGGATTTTATTGGGGAACTGAGAGAAGTGAATTCTTTAAAAGTGAGCTAAAGCAGCTGTAAGTTGCTGGACAACTACAGAATTGCAGTCTGTCTAGAAAGACAGGAAATTGGTACAAGGCCAAAAGATAAGAGGAGAAGGAATGTGCTCACTAACAGTACGCACGTGCAATGAGCTTATACATATTATATAACACACCCTGCATAGTACAGTAGCTAATTGTAATATACATGCAATGCATGTTTGGGAGGGGGTCATGACAATGAGCAAATATGTACTAGGGGGTCGTGGAGGCTGTAACCTCCAAATACATAAGCCAACAGGGGAAAGAAGGAGGGAACTTGCAACCAGGGGTTGTGGCGGGGGGGTGAAGCAGTTTGAAATGCTCTGTGAGCTCATCTTGTTTGACTCCTTTTTATTGTCAATAGAGTACAACTAAGGGATACTCCAGACTGACTGCTCTTTTTTTTCCTCCCTGGAGGGGCCCGGGAAGGTGGAGTATTTTTTGTTTCCCAGAACTGGGGGCTCGTCTGGGATCATCTGATCTATTGCCGACCCATCCAATGAATGACCATCAGAAGGTGCATCCTGTGAATTTTCACGGTCCATTGAAGTCCTTTGGTTGGGACCGGGGACAACTGGAGTCCCAAGGCTGTTGATTCCAAGTCAGTCTGTGACGATCCTGGCAGGAGGGGACTGCCTAGGGAAAGACAAGCTCATACCGGGTTGTGGAACTGGGACATCACATTAGGAAAAAGGTAAGACTGTGGCAATGGGAAATCAGCATTCTAGCAAAAAGGGGCCTGGGGAAGTCAAGGGGACTCCTCAGATTCCCCCAGACAGTCCATTAGGACTTATGTTAAAATATTGGGAGGAGCATTCATGGACTAAGAATTTAAATAAAGAAATGATGGTAAATTTTTGTGTTTTTGTGTGGCCACAGTATAAATTAGGAGGATTTCGTTGGCCAAAATTTGGTAGTTTTGACCCATTGGTTTGACAAAAATTAAATATCTATATTAATGACAGAGGGCCTGGGCCAGAAGAATCCCAATATGCCGCCTGGTTGCCAATCCAAAACCGACTGGCTGGCCTAATGGAATTCAAAACAGAAACTAAAAAGAATTAAAAGGATAAAGTTTCTGGGTAGGATCCCCTGTCCTGTCTACCCCCCCCCCGTATTCTTCTGAGAGTATGAGGGAGGATAAGGATGAGGAGGGGATTTGTGGCAGAGGGCTGAAATGTCTCAGGAAGTGGCATTTGAACGTTCTTGTCTGTTCAAGATCCTAGATCAGAGACTGTGTAGAGTGTCTATGAGGCATAAATGTGCTGCTGTCTGAGAGAAGTGCAAACACCTGCTGATCCCCAGAAAATATAGAATGCAACTTTTAGTTAGCCCATGAGACACCTATGTCAGTACATCTAGGGATTAACAAGACCAGAGATAGGTTGCAAGCAAGATTCTTTTGGCCCACTATGGGAAAAGACATCAGGGCATTTTGCAAGTTTTGTGAAGTACGTCAGCCAGTGGGCAAGGCACAAGACAAAACAAGGACTTTTACAACTGTTTCACTTGTGTCACAAGCATTCTGTAAAAGTGGAGTGGACATTGTAGGGTCAATCACCAGAGCAACCCAGTTGCAGAATAAATATATTTTGACCATAGTAGACTATGAAATGATGTTCCCAGAAGCAATACCTTTAAGGGACTTTGAAATGAAAAACGTAGCAGAAGCCCTACAGACAGTGTTCACCAGGCTAGATTTTCCACAAGAAATGGTCATGGATTTGGGAACCTAATTCATGTCCCAGGTCATGAAGGAACTGTTGCAGGCTTGTGGGATCAAGCACCTTACCACCACAATTTACCACCTACAAGTGATGGTCTAAATGAAAGGTTCAACAGCACCTTGAACCACATGCTGATGACCTACACAGCAAAACAGCCTAAAAACTGGAATCAGCGATTTCAACATCTGCTGTTTGGTTATCACGAAGTGCCACAGGAGAGTTCCAGTTTTAGTCCCTTCAAGCCGCTGTTTGTGTGTCAGACAAGAAGGCCTATGCCCATCCTTAAAGAAGTGTGGACAGGACGAGAGAATATCAAAAGCAGAGATGACGTAGTCACCTATCTTCAGGAGATACAGGAGAACTTGCAGGAACTGAGAGCGGCTGCCGCAGACAACATGCAAATAGCCCACCAGAAACAGAAGACCTGGTATAATGGCAAAGCCAGAGAGAGAGTCTTCAAGCCATGAGGCTGAGGCAAAGAAGAAAAAAAACCACCATAAAATATAGCTATGAAAGTAGTGCTAATGCACAAAATATCATATATAATTTAATTATATATCCCAAAGTGCTAAAATATCATTTTAAAACCACAGTCCTATGGTTCTGCACATGAGTACCTAATCCTAATATAAAGACAAATGTCCAATCATATAAATACAGGTTAAAAGGTACAAATTCTATCCATATACAAGAACCAAAACCAAATGCGTTTTGGCTAAAAGCCTTCCTCAGTGGTAAAATTCAAATGGAGCACTCCACAAATTTAACAAAAATATACATTAAACTCATACACAGAATGGACCTAAAACAAAAGGGAGGTGGGGAAGGAGAAAAATTATTATCTATATGGCTGTTAAGCAACAACAAAAAAGTTTAAATTTAAATATTTTGAAATATATGGAACTGGGATAACTACCTTACTCACACTGAGATGTTCACCCATGGAGTAAAGTTTATGCTTCATGAAAATGTACCTGTTTTTCCCAGGCATCAGTACTTCATAATCCAATCTTATGCGTGTTTATGCAGAAGCAAGTCCTGCTAAAGTTCAGTGATATTTTCTCCCAAGACTGTGTGCCTAGGAACAAGGCAACTCTAATAGTCAGTCTGCTGTTGGAGGTTTAAAAAGGAGCTTTGTACTTTGCATCCAAAAACTGGTACTTTGAAATTAATTTTTAATGTATATTCACTGTAAATCTCTATGGATACTTGGATAATTGTAAGGAACCTATGTGCATTTTTAAAATAATTGAAATAACTTTATTAATACATAAAGTGTGGCATCGTAGCATTGGTTAATCCAATGATAGTATTTTATAATATGCATACTGGTGGGAGGTCTTGATAATATGTGGAGTTTTATACACTGTGGTATTTGGGGTGTTTTCTTTTCTCCATTCAATTCATGAAGCAGTCTACTCCTTCACTTATCAGTCCATTAGCCTACAAACCTGAATTTCTTTACAAGGTATTTTATAAAACAAAAGCATCCCTGAGGCATCAGTGCATTTTAAAAACTAGGTACTTGTATTTGATTATTGACAGTGAGTTGTGCAACTCCCAAATAAACTATGTCAGGTGTTTTTGTTTCATTTTGTTTTATTACAAGATGACCTGTCAAAATTGTTGTCTAATTTTTTCTACTTTTTTTGAAAAAAATGCAGTATATCTTTGTGACTCACGTGTTCTGTCCCTTGAGGCTAGACTGTATGACACTTGCCCTAATCTAAAAGATACTTTTGACAAGTTACATTGGCAATGGGTTTTTGATCTCAGCCCAAAGTATTTTACAGAATACGTTTAGAATTTCATTCCCTAATAGTTCCATGCTAAGCAGAGATACACCTTTTAAAGACCATTGAAATCAATGGGCTGAGAAAGGTGCAGCTCTTCTTAGGATGGCACTGAAAGTGGAGTATCTATTTTTAGGTATAGATCATTTTGTATGTGGGTGTGCTGTATTCATCACCCAGTGATAACCTTGCTGATATTTGACAGATCTTCCATTCATGAAGGTGATGAGGAAAAGACCACAACCTAAAGTTATTTTTCAGATCTTCTAATTTAATGTGTTTTGGAGATTGTCATCTACTAGAATACACCTATGATGTATGAAAAAACTTTCATCAATGATTAATTAAAGTAAAATAGCAGCCACAGACAGTCTCACAATCTTTTCACTGCAATGACATTTTTATAATCACTGTCTGTTCTGTTAGTCAAGCCCTGTTCACATCAGCTGAGGGATTCAGGATTCAAAGAGAATGATTTTATTTTCATTTCACTCATTCTTATTTGTAACAACTCTTACATTCAGTTCTGAAAATTTATCTCATAACCAGCTCATTGATAGGAAATGTGGATCCTGAAGCTAACTTCCTATCCAGATTTCTGAGAACTTAACAGGGGGCTTGTTGCTGGAGGCAAGCACCATGTTGTAACAGC
Source organism: Gekko gecko (assembly GCA_029375565.1). NCBI lineage: Eukaryota > Metazoa > Chordata > Lepidosauria > Squamata > Gekkonidae > Gekko > Gekko gecko. The sequence goes on from JAPDNY010000007.1 coordinate 117,475,586, forward strand.
CTTTGTTGTTCTGCAAGATATGCCCTTACAAAGGGAAGCAGAATATGGTGGGTTGGGGATCTGCAAGTAAAAATGTATTCAATAGCACGTTCTTTGACAAATGAAAGCATGTTTTGGATTGTCAGGAATGTGGCTTTTACTATCAAAATCCTACTGAATTAAGCTGTATGTTGAAGTTATTTATCACAGCCTTAAAATACAGATCTCTCTAATAAGATGTCTTTTCTCCTTTTTATCATTATATCTAACTAGGAATAAGGCCCATTGTGGAAATAAATACAACGGACTCTAGAAAGAGGCTCTGGGAGAGTGCCCCGGCTTTGGGCGCTCAGTGACAATTTGCTGTGGCAATCTCAGCAGGGTATAATGACAGCGTCCACCATTTTCTCCAGAGGAACTGATCTTTGCTACCTGAAGAGCAGTAGTAATTTTGAGTGATCTCCAGCCCACCCCCAAGATTGGTAACAGTGGTTTCCCAGGAGGGAGTGGCTGGTTTGGAGGGTGGAGTCTATGGCATTGTACCTGTCTGAGGTCCCACCCTTCCTCAACACTCACTCGGTCCAGGTTCAACCCCTCAAATCTCCAGGAATTTCCCAACCTGGAGTTGACAACCCTATCTCTCTCCCAGCCAACCATCAACCTACCTTTAGTTTTCCATCTCCTCCCCCCTCCCTCCTAGAAAGCAGTTGTAATTTTGAGTGATCTCCAGCCCCCACCTGGAGATTGTCAACAATGGTTCCCCATCAGGGAATGGCTGGGTTGGAGGGTGGAGTCTATGGCATCTTACCTGTCTGAGGTGTCACCCCTCCTCAAACCTCACCCTCTCCAGGCTCCATCCCTCAAATCTCCAGGAATTGCCCACCTGGAGTTGGCAACCTGATCAGGACTGGGCCCAATGAGTTTTCTCCCAAAGGCCAACATAGGTGTGGAAAGGGCCTTTTACTGACAGAGGAGAAAGTACAGGTGCCAACTCTGATTAGGGAAATACCTGGAGATTTTGGGGGGTGGATCCTGTGAAGGGCAGCATTTGGGGGGGTGTGGAAGGACTCAGCAGGGTGTAATGCCATGGAGTCTACCCTCCAAAGCAACCATTTTCTCCTGCGGAACTGATTTATGTCATCTGGAGGTCAATTGTAACAGTGGGAGATCTCCAGGTCCCACCTGGAGATTGGCAGCCCTAGGGGAAAGTCAGCCACACAGCGGGGAGTTGAAGAATATGGTTTGATGGCTGGCCTAGCTCGTTAGCCAGCCAGCCATGCTGAAGCTAAGCAGGAGAAAGAGCCTTTTTCCATTTATTCTGACAGGAAAGTGGCCGTTGGGGAGGGGTTATGCTGAAAGTCCTTTGTTTTTTTACTCACAGAACCAAGCTTGGTTGCCTACCAACAGCCACTGAGCGGAGAGTCCCTCACAGAAGTCAAGAAAACTGTCTTCCTCAGGAGAGAGAGCTGTCTGCCAGTAAATCTGACATGCAAATCTGTCTGAAGGGGGAGTGGGTGGGGAAGAGGAGCAGACCCAGCACTCAGCCAATGGCACGCGAGTACTCTTGAGTGGTGGCTGATGGGACAATGGCTGAGGGAGGGCATTTTACAGCCAATGGGAACGCATGGAATCTTACGAACCCAAGAGACAATTATATATAAGGAGAGATTCTGAACATGACCCAAAGTTTAAACCCAAAGTTTATGACTATATACAGAAAAAAGAGCAACCAACCAATGCAGCAATGAAAAGAGGGTGCTTGCCAAGTGATGAGTAATAAAGACAAAGAAGGTCATGGAAGTTTCAGGGAATAGAATGTTGGGTGGTTGGCTGGGCAGATGACAAAGTGAATCAGAGAGGGAAAGAGCAGGACCATCAATGGTCATCAGACCCATTCAGGCAGCTCCAGTAGAGCCATCTAGCACCTGGATAATCTCATCAACGCTATTATGAATCCAGACTCTGCCCCTCTAGGGCTTCACTGGTCACATCTAAGTTTTGCTCCCCCAGGTGTCACACCCCCTGGGACCCCTTATTGGTCCAGGTAACCTTTTGTCTTCACTTGAGACAAGCCCCTCAAGGCTTCCCATTGGCAGGGCTGGCTTGCCCACTAGGCGAGCTAGGCGCTCGCCTAGGGCGCCGGTCCTGCAGGGGCGCCAACATGCCCCCCACCTCCCCGTAAAAAGCCCCCGGGCCGCCAAATGCCGGCAGCCCGAGCTTTCCTGGGTGCCTCGCGGCTGAGCCGGGAGAGCCGGGAGAGCCGCACATGCCGCCCCTGGGAGGGAAGGGGGGGCTTCTAAGCCCGCCCCTTCCCCGGCTCTCCCGGGTGCCTCATGGCTATGAGACACCCGGGAGAGCTGCACCGCCACCGCTGGGAGGGAAGGGGAGGCTTCTAAGCCCGCCCCTTCCCCAGCTCTCCCGGGTGCCTCGTGGCTGCGAGACACCCGGAAGAGCCGCGCTGCCACCGCTGGGAGGAAAGGGGGGGCTTCTAAGCCCGCCCCTTCCTCGGCTCTCCCAGGTGCTGGGCCATCTCCAGGCCCCACCGGGAGGTTGGCATCCCCGGTGGGGTGGGCACCCCAGGCAGTCCTGCCTAGGGCACCCAGACACCTGGGGCCGGCCCTGCCCATTGGTCCACATTGTGCCCCAATGTCTATATCCATCCAAGCACATGGCCATCAAGCTGTGCACTCTGATGGCACTTATACTTTGAGTATACCCCAAAGTCTCTCCTTTGGGCCCCCTCCTTAGTGCATAATGCTGGCTGTTGGCACTATTCTCTTCAAGGACCTCTGCATGTCTGTACAGGTAGTATAACCCTGTAACTGATCCTGCTATTCACTATCATCACCTCTATTTTCTTAGTTCTGAATTGTTTGCTCTTGCTTGAATGCTTAGTGCTTAGGGAAATTCTTCAATAAAAACTATTTAATTTACTCTTCAAGTCTGGAGTCTTCCTGCTGTACCGGACCTTGGTATAAACAGGTGTGCAATCCCTGGTACCCCTCTGGCCTCCCCTGCCATATAAGCTAATTTCCCCAACATTGAGGCAGGCCATTGGCAGTAACAATACCAGCTGAGTGCAAGTCATTCTTTGTAGAATGAGGGAGTCCTACAGAGTTGCAATGCTTATCTCTTTATGGTGATGGAATCATTATATCTGTAGAAATAAGACAAGAAATACTGGGAAAACTTCATAATGATTATCAAAGAATTACCAAATGCATGGAACATGCAACACTATGTATTTGGTGGCCACAACTCAATCAAGGCCTTGAAACACTGATAGAGAACTGTGAATTCTGGCAGAAGAACAATGGTACAAAGACTAAACTGTTTAGGGATGGGCATGAGCTGGCTCACTATGTTCATGAACATTGGAACATCCACAAATTTCCACGAAGTTTGATGCCATTCATGGTGTCTCATGAAGAGCAGAAAATGGGGTTAAATGGCTTCAAGCCATTTAAAACTTGCTTTCTGCTCTTCACAAAAACAGCTAAGCTGCAGGTGTTTCCTTCTGCCTTCCCCGCCCAAGCAGTAGGGAGCAGATCTGTAGGGTTTAAATTGCTCAGAGCCATTTAAAACTTCTGCTTCTGCTCACTCCTCAAAGCAGCTGAGAGCAGATGGGGGGGGGTTAAAATAGCTCAGAGCCCACACCTGGAACACCCCCCAAATCACCCCACCGGAGTGACGAGGGGACCTAACAACCCTATCTTTCTTCTTTGCTTCTCTATCTGCCCCACCCAGTTGTTTAAATGTATGTAGATAAATGATGACCCCGCCTTGGAAACTGGGAGACCAACTAAAAACTTTTTTTTGTCTTTTGTCTGATAATGGCACATGCTAGACTGATGGTAATTCAGAACTAACAAACTGCTTGCCAGTTTGGTGTAGTGGTTAAGTGTGTGGATTCTAATCTGGGAGAACCGGGTTTGATTCCCCACTCCTCCACTTGCAGCTACTGGATGACCTTGGGCAAGCCATAGTTCTGTCAGAGTTGTTCTCTCAAGGACAGTGCTGGAAAAGGCTCTCTCAGCCCCACCTACCTCACAGGGTGTCTGTTGTGGGGAGGGGAAGGGAAAGGAGTTTGTAAGCTGCTCTGAGACTCCGAGTGAAGGGTGGGGTATAAATCCAATCTCCTACTCCTCTTCCTCTTCTTCATTTCGTTTTTGAGGGGAAATGGTCAGATAGGTATCAAGTAAACAGGTGACAGGAATGAGGTGACTTTGTATAAATACAATAGTTTTTTCATTAACAAGTAGCTATTTTGTTACACAGACAGATCTTTAAAATTGAGAAGAAAGATTTCTTGGCAGTTTCTGCTTAAATAAACAAGCATAATTTTTTTTTGTCTCAAAAATACTTAAGTTGGTAAAGGCAAGAACTTTTACACAAGTTCCAATATCCATTTTACCACTTGATAGGGATGACCCCTCTAATAGGAGCTATTTCCCTCAGACTTGATAGGGATCACCTCCCCTTTACTAGGAACTGTTTCCCTCAGGGAAGGACCACTCTTCCCACTTCTCTTACTCAATATCCTTCTTGATCCTCTCACTCTGCTTAATTCTCCTTCACTGCCAACTGTCATTCTTAACTGCCGCTCCTAACTGCCACTCTCAAATCTAGAATTCCATTTGAATCCCCTGTTGCTCATGGTTCTCAGACCAGGTTAAACCATTAACCAGTTACTGTCCATTATAGCCTACCACAGAGGAAGAAATTGCCATGGCCAAGAAGGTAGTGGTGGGACAGCTGATGCAGATAATGGACAGCTGACCTAAAACTTTGGTGTCAGGTATCCAGGTTTCTGGAAATTACTTGATAGTAGAGTCAGTGCCCATAAGTTCCAACAAGAGCAGTAAACCAGACCCAGCTTCTCTGGCTTAGGATGCACTAGACAGGGCTGACACTGCATCCTCAGTCTTGAATGTCCTGCAGCAGTGGAGTGGAAATAAAGAGACTGAGGAAAAGGCAATATGATTAGGAGTTTGGGAAGAAACAGGTGCAGGCAGGAAGAGAGGTTAGGTGGGTATTAGATCTCCCAGGGCAGGTTACATTCTTACTGGGCATCTAGGAGCTGGTTCTCACTGTACTAGGGGCTGCAGTGGCTCAGTGGTTAAGATGCTGAACTGCAGACTGGAAGATCGGTAGTTCAGCAGTTTGAGACCCAAGTGCTGCATGACGGCATGAGCTCCCTTCTCTGGTCCTAGCTCCTGTCAACCTAGCAGTTCGAAAGCAAGAAATTGCAAGTAGATAACTAGGTACTGCTTCAGTGGGAAGTTAACAGCGTTCCGTGCACCTTGGAGTCTAGTCATGCCGGCCACAGAAACATCTTCGGACAGTGCTGGCTCTTCAGCTTGGAAACAGAGATGACCACCGCACCCCTAGAGTCGGATTCAACTGGCTTTCAAGCAAGGGAAACCGCTCATGGTACTTAAGCAACTGTGTCTGGGCTATAAAAGCTCAGTTTTCTTAATTTCAGAGAAGTCTTTTAAGGACAAAAATGACTGAGGGCAAATGACTCATCATGGGACAATCAGGTAAACAGGACTAGAGGGGTTTTTTAAAAATAATCTATCCACATATTTATAAATGAGCACCTACAAAGTTAACCTCTATCAGTTCAAGTGTTTAGTTGTCATTATTCAATTGTTTAAATGATTTCTTTTCAGAACAGCAGATTGGGGTTAGTTAATTCCTACCTAGCAAAGCCTATGGAACTGTTGTCAGTATTTCATAAAAAAATATTTTTTTAAGAAGAAACATACTTGTAGTGTTTTATCCTTTAAACTACCTCATACATACAAACAAATCTAACTGCCATGCTTACTATCATAAAATATTAGCTATTTAAACAACCTCTAAACATTACTCTGCTATTTTTCTATATATCTATCTTTAAATTTTACAACTCAATAGTTTAAAAAAAATTTCTAATAATTACTTTCTTGTCTAAGCAGTCTACAATAATTTGGGTATTGTTCCCCTCCTTACACCAAATTATATATCTATTGCTTTTCTTTAATCAAACTTAATGCAATACAGAAATACAAAAATATTTTTTCATTTATGTAATTTTCATTATCATCTCCTCAAATCCCCATCATATTATTTATAAATTATATTCCCTTATATAAGTCTAAGAACAGTTGCCAGTATTTCAATTGGATCATGAATACATTCAGACAATTTATTGACTTCCAATCCTAAATGATGGGAAACAATTCTAATTTTATGGTAATGTCTATTACTATCAAAGCCTATTTAGGGATCTTATTTTCAAATTCTGTGACATCTATTTATTTCTGTTAAGGATATTATTCTATATGGGTCTATCTGTGTACATGATGGGATAGCATTACTAATTTTTATTACATTTTTCTTTATGGAAATAGGCAGTTCAGTTTCTGATAAAATATGAACTGTTGCTTTATTTCATCAAACAAAGACTTGCTATCAATAGATTTTATTCAGTCTTAAATTCTGAATGAGCCTTCTGGTTCTTCTCATTGCCACCTGTTAGTGACAAAAGGACTAGCCAATTCATTGATGTGATTAATCCATTGCTTAACCTACAATTGATTTAAAATGTAAGCTTTCACTGGAACCAGTCAAAACTCTTTCACTGATGACTCAATTTTAAACAATTTTCAAATATCTGTTGATAATTTCTGGATAATTAAAACATTTATATTTGCAATGTATAGTATCAAAACCTATAAATATGGATGTTTAATATGATCACACTATTGATTGCACTGAAATACTGCTGAAAGAACTGGAAGAAAACTCTAGCTTGACTTCTTTGTGGCCAGGCTTCATTGCCCATAGACTTACTGTGCACTGGAGAATCCATGTAATCAGCATGCTAAAAAGGCTTATACAATGTCAGTTATACTGCAATCTTGCATACCTAAGCTCCTTTTCAAATGAGTCGGTTCATGGTAGAACAGTGTATGCTCTACCTGATAGTTTGCCTATCAAGGCTTGCTGGTATTAAGCCAACAAATTTGAGATAAGAATTTTCACAGCCTGGGGAACTCCTACATGATAATGACTCAGCCCTAACCCACCCCTCCTGAGTAGATATAAGTTACCTGCCTACCATTTTTCTCCTCACCTTATTCTGTCTTTCTGGGTTATATCTCTGAGGATGCCAGTCACAGCTACTGGTGAAACATCAGGTCCTACAATGCCAAGACCATGACCAGACAACCCGGAAAATCTACAACAGCTAATGAACTCCGGCTGTGAAAGCCTTCAACAACATAAATTTGAGACTGGTGATAATTTCCTTTGTTGGCACATATTCTCAGATCAGAAAACTGCGTGCTGAATTACTTCTTCTCTTAACGTTTGATGGAGCACCACCCTTTCTTTGGCTTCAGTATTGATCCTTCTCCATTTATAAATATCTCCTTGTCACCTTTCAACACTTACCTGAGAACTCTTATGTTTTTGTTGATTCTGCTGCTTCCCTTCCTTCCTTCCTGTTTGTCTATAGCATTCTTGTGGGGAGGGCAATTTCTCTTTCTGCAATTAAATTTTAGATATAGCCATTGATTCCTCTTATTCTCTTATTTCTCTTTTAAAAGAAGGATTCCTCTTTCATTTATCTACAAAGAGAAATCAAAACACCCTTTTGTAACTTCCACCCTTGCAGTTGTTTTATGTTACATACCACAGGGTGGTGATCTAGCAGGAGGACAGGAAGATGTGAGAAGTGATTGCATGCCTTTGAGCATATATAAAGTAAAATCCTGAATTTTTTTTTTTTGAGTCTCCTATCCTACCGTTCCTGTCTTGGAATTTCTTTTTGATTAAAATTAAATTGATTAGAAACAGACTCCAAAGTCCTTAAAAAATGAAAGATTGTTGGATTTCAGGAATTAAGAGAATTTCTTAATGCTATCTGTCTCCTTCCCAGGAATTTTTTTTAAAGAGGTGCCAGAACTCTCAAGAGGGAAATGAGGTTTTCAATCTGTATACTGAAAACTCATGAACTTTTAAACATTTTTAAAATAATTTTGTCAAAGAGGTTCTGGAACTCTGTTCCAGTGCATTCCCCCAGAAAAAAAGCCTGCTCCTTCCTCTTGCTTGTTTGATGTCTCTTTATGTCCTAAAGACATTAAAAGCATTGAGATTCACATCATACTTGAAAAGGGGAGCTATGAAGCAGTTGTGAATGGCTGTGTGAGCGCGTATGATTATTGTTGTAGATTACTGAAATGATTGCACTTTTAATTTCGTTGTGCTATGTACAATGACAATAAAGTATTATTATTATTAAAAGTAGCCTAGATATTCTCTTTCTGACTGCCAGCCTTAATCTGTTATTTTCCAAACCAGTAATTCCAGTACTTTGTTAGGGGTTTGCTGGAAAAAGTGGCTTAAGAATGGTAGTTTAATACCTACACCACAGTGGTTAGAGTAGCAGACTAGGATGACCCAGGTTTGAATCCCTACTCTGCCATGGACACTCAGTGGATGACCTGCCAGTCACATACTATCAGCCTAACCTACCTCTCAGGGTTATTGTGAGAACAAGTGGAGAAGGAGATAATTTAATAAGCTGCTTTGCATTGGTGAAAAAGTGAGGTATAAATGAAGCAAGTAAGTAAATGAATAAATAACTGATGGCATGTATCCTGTACTGTCGTCTCTAGTATTACCAATGATAGACATGACATTACCTATTATTCTTTTTAGTTTAGATAATACTAGATCTATCGTTTTAAAAATGGAATGTATATCTCCCTAGGAGGGAGGTGTAGTATTATTCCCTAGCTACCTCTCCTGCCCAGTCCAGTCCACTCTGATGTCCCTCTTCTATATCATAGAACGATCAATTGGATCCTTGCCTTGTCTATCAGATATGTTAGTAACAGTTCTCAAATTTTAAGGCGTACTTTCTTGGGAGACCAAGAACTCCATCTTACTGTGTTTCCAGTGCTGGGTTTTATGGGAGCTTTTCAGTAGCACTGTGGGCCAGCAAGATAGTCACTGATTCTCAGGAACAGCCTATGCAGTTTTCACCTAAAGGTGCACAGCCCAAAGACAACGGCAGTATAAAATACATGTTTATTATTTAATTGATTGACTGAATAAATGTTCTGTCAAACATAGAGCTATCTTTGGGTCCAGTAGCCACTTAAAGATCAAGAAAATGTTTAGGGTATAAGAGGAGGAGGAGGAGAAGAGGAGGACAAGGAGGAGGAGGAGGAGATTGGATTTATACCCCGCCCTTCACTACCCAAAGGAGTCTCAAAGCAGTTTACAAACTCCTTCCCCTCCCCCTCCCCCCAACAGACACCCTGTGAGGTATGCGGGGCTGAGAGCTGTGCCAGAACTATGGCTTGCCCAAGGTCATCCAGCAGGTGCAAGTGGAGGAGTGGGGAATCAAACCCGGTTCTCTCAGATTAGAGTCCACGCACTTAACCCCTACACCATAGGAAGCTTTGACTCTTTAAAAAGCTTATACTCCAAAAATGTTGTTGGTTTCTCAGGTGTTACTGGACAAGTCTACTCTATTGAAGATCAACATGGCTATCCTCCTGAAACTATGTTAAACACAGAGGTATCCCAAGTTGCTTCTGCTGCTCCCACAACATACGAGCAAGTGTGAGGCATCAACTCCTCCATGATTTCTTCCAGGCTTTGTGTAAATGTCCTATGGGCTAGGAGGCAGAATATGAAAATTGCATCCCTACACCTATAGATGTGAATCTGTCCAGGTCTGGAAGAAACCCAGCAGACTCAAAAGGGGCACAAGTGCTGGCCCCAACTTGCTGCACTTTCTCTTTCCATATATACTTTTTTTTGTAATTTATGTGCCATGCCCATTTTTATATATGCAGCTGTACACAGAAAAGTATGATTTAAAATTGTGCCACAGAGACGTAGGAGCATCAGGAGAAAAGAAACGAGAAGAAGCGAATAGTGCGCAGAAGGAGGCAGTCAGGCAGCAGCAAAATAATTCCTCTTTACTGATTGGAAAATCCAAGTCTCAGAATCTTTACACAACTCTACTGAATACCTTCATTCAGTCTAATTATTTTTTTTTAATTCAGAATGCTATAGTTTCCATAAAACTGAAACCAAAGACTCACAGTGCTCACCTCTCCTGGTATCTTTCAAATTTCTAATATTTCTGGTACATCTAAGTCAAATCTCTCAGTCACACAATCCATGGAGAGAAATGTATTATTCCAACTTTTCCAGCTGCTGTCCCACAACCCACCCACATATATTATCTGCAGAAGACTGACTGCTAATGAAGTGCTGAATTTCTGGCTAAACTTTTCTCACCAGAACATGGACGGATGACTCCATCTCAGTCTTCAGAGAGCAGATCTGAATTACAAAAGCCTGTCAAGGCCAAAAGCCATATTGCGTTTGAGGGTCAATAGAGTTTCTTTTCTTGCATGGACCCAATTACTACTATATGTTGGTCAAGCCCAGGGACCTAAATGCTGTTAAGAAAGACTTGCTTCAAGAAGGGGGTAGAGGCCACTGCTCCACTTTGCAAAATCCACAGTCATAAAATATATTGGCTCTAGGAAGCATCTTCACCAGCTGACTTCACTTTGAATAATAACCGCTAAAAGAAAGACTGAGGTGACTTGGACACTTGACTGCATGCTGAGGGTCACAGAACTAAAGCTTTTCAAAAGCACATTGAGCTAAATTTGATCCCAAGTAACCTTTTGGTTGTCTCAGGATCTTCTGTTGTGACCTCTGAGACACAAAAGTCAGCTTATAAGGATCATAAAGTATCCTACCTCAACCTGTCCCAGTTTGCAGGTTTTTTTTAAAAAACCCCAAACTGTAAAATACAAGTTCTACAGAACTTAGTTCCTAGCCTGTGGGGCTGGGCTACTGGTTTGTGCCAGTCCCAGTTTTCAGTAAGGCATGACAGCATGACTGGCTGTGCTTGCAACTTTGTGTGGAGCAGCCAATTGGATGGTGGCTGGAGAAGATATTTAGGCTCTGCCTCACTTTCTGCAGTAGGCTGTTGCTGCATATTGTTCCTATGAATAATGTAGGGTTACTTATTTATTTACATTATTTATAGTCTGCCTTTCTCACTTGGATTCAAGGCAGAGTACAACAGAGTGAGTCAGTACAATCAACAGGATGGGACATTTAATGAACAATGCAATCGGAAATCTAAAAACAGAACTGAAGCAAAGTATGTTTTAACATGACACCTTAATGATGCAAAAATCCATAGTAGGATCCTAGTTTCAGCAAGCTATACAGAGTGGCATAGACCGCAGTCCCTAATAATTTACCCAAATAATTTTGTGAAACATTTAATAGAGTGAGGCTCTATTGTCTGCATAGAAAACTCTTGTATAGTTCAGTTTTGCATAATTTGCAAAGAGTGGGAGCCTTCCTGACCTCCTCGAGCAAGCCATTCCATAAACTGGGGGCCAAAATGGAGAAGATACATGTACAGGCAGTAGTTGATTTTGTCCGTTTGCAGGTTGGCACTTGCAGAAGACCCTCCTCCAATGAGCGAAGCATGGGGAGAGAGGCAGTCTCACAGATAGGAGGGTCCAAGGCCATGAAGGGCTTTGTATGTGATAGCCACTACCTTACATTGAACCCAATAGCTGATGAGCAGCCAGCATAGTGCCTGCAGGATGGGAATCATATGAGTGCTCCATCTAACTCCCAATAATCACTGAGCTGTGGTATTCTGCACCAACTGGAGTTTCTGGATTGATTTTGAGAGGAGACCAATGTACAGTACATTGCTGTAGTTTAGTCTTGAGGTTACTATGGACTGGATCCAGATGGCCAGATCAGCCAGATCAAGGTAAGGGGCCATTTTTCAGACTAGGCTGAATTGGAAAAAAGCTTTTTTTTTGCAAGCACCTTAACTTGTTTCTCCAATAATAAAGTTGGGTCCAGTATAATCCCAAGTCTCTTAACTGAGTCAGTAAGAGTCAGCTGAACTCCATCAAAAGTGGGTAGCACAGTGTCCTTCAAGACCTACACCTTCACAACCAGCATTATATCTCTCTTTACAGGTTTTTGTTTCAGTTTGTTCGCTCTTAGCTAACCACAGCAGGCAGGCAGCAATTCAAGACCTCTGCTGCAACACTAGGGGATTTGGATAAGGATATATAGAGCTGGGTATCATCCACATTTCAGAAACTTGGTGGGATGAGGAGAATCAGTGAGATACAGTGATTCCTGGTTATATATTATATCACAAGGATAGGGGGGCAGGGGTTGGAGGTGGAGTGGCTCTGTATGTCAGAGAGGGTATACAGTCCAGTAAGACTGAGAGGGTAAGAGAATTGGATTCGCTTCTGGAAATGCTATGGGTTGAAATAGTGGGCCCAAAAGGAAGCTTAACACTGGGAGTTTGTTATCACCCACCAGATCAAAAGATAGAGGAGGATTATAAAATGATGAATGAATTAAAGATAGCAGCTAGATAAAATAACTGTGTCATAATAGGTGATTTTAACTATCCACAAATTGATTGAGTCAATATGTGTTCAAGTTGGGAAAAAGAGATTAGTTTCTAGACACTCTCAATGACTGTGCTATGGAACAGATGGTCACAGAACCTACCTGGGGAGAGGCGATCCTGAATTTGGTCCTAAGTAAAGCCCAAGACCTGGTGAGAGATGTAAAAGTGATTGCACTGCTTGGGAACAGTGACCATAATGTTATCGAGTTCAACATTTGTATAAATAGGGAGTTGCCCAAAAAGATTGACACAACCACTTTTGACTTTAAAAGGGGAAACTTCTCTGATATGTGAGCAGGAAACTGAAAGGAAAAGTAGAAAGGGTCAAAACCATTAGGGAAGCTTGGAAACTATTTAAAACTACAATCCTAGAAGCTCAGAAAAAATATATACCGCAGGTTAGGAAAGGCACAAATAGGTATAGAAAAAAGCCTGCATGGTTAACAAACAAAGTAATGGAAGCTGTAAAAGATAAAAAGGATTCCTTTAAGTGGTGGAAAGTTAGTCTCAGTGAGGTTGATAAAAGGGAACACATGCTGTGACAAATAAAATGCAAGTTTGTGATCACACAGGCAAAAAGGGAATATGAGGAGCATATAGCAAAAAAACATAAAGACCAATAATAAAACTTCTTTCAAATACATTAGAAGCAGGAAACCAGCCAGGGAGGCAGTGGGGCCCTTGGATGACCAAGGGGTAAAAGAAGTACTGAAGGATGATAGGGAAATGGCTGAGAAGCTGAATGCATTTTTGCCTCTGTCTTCACTGTGGAAGATGAGAAGTGCTTGCCCACTCCAGAACCGCTGATTCTGGGAGGGGTGTTGAAAGACCTAAGTCAGATTGAGGTGATGAGAAAGGAGGTCCTATGACTGATAGACAACTTAAAAACTGATAAATCACCAGGCCCAGATGGCATACATCCAAGAGTTCTGAAAGAACTCAAATGTGAACTTGTGAATCTCCTGACAAAAATATGTAATCTTTCATTAAAATCTGCCTCCATTCCTGAGGACTGGAAGGTAGCTAATGTCACTCCCATCTTCAAAAAGGGTACTAGAGGAGATCCGAGAAATTACAGGCCAGTCAGTCTGACGTCGATACCGGGTAAGTTGGTGGAAACTGTTATTAAGAGAAGAATTAGTAGGTACATTGATGAACAAAAACTATTGAGGCAGACTCAGCATGGGTTCTGTAAGGGAAGATCTTGTCTCAGTAACCTGTTAGTGTTCTTTGAGAGGGTGAACAAACATGTGGACAAAGGGGACCCAATAGATATTGGCTCTGATCACACACAGCCATGCGAGAGGGAAGAATGCCAGGCAGATTTAATGGATGCAATCACTTGGACACATCCGGCAAGCGTCACGCACCCGCCCCCAACCCGTACCACCTGGCTGAAGCTGCGGAGTAAAAAACTACCTCAGAAAGTCCAATAGCAAATGCTTGTAGTGGGCCACAGATGGACGTCCTCTGTCTGATCACTCCAGCACATTCCTCTTGCCGTGTTGATGTGCCCCAGGGACACGCACTGCTGGAAACAAACCGACACTGCTGCCATCAGAACAGGTAAGGGTGGATTAGATTGTGGCAGCACAAATAGCCACGCCTCCCCCCCCGCGTTTTCCACCACGTGTGACCAGGACCATTGTTTACTTTGACTTTCAGAAAGCTTTCAATAAAGTTCCTCATCAAAGGCTCCTAAGTAAGCTCAAAAATCACGGGATAAAAGGATAAGTCTTTTTGTGGATCAAAAACTGGCTAACTAATAGAAAACAGAGAGTGAGTATAAATGGACAATTTTCTCAGTGGAGGGTTGTAAGCAGTGGGGTACCACAGGGATCAGTACTCAGTCCGATGCTTTTTAACTTGTTCATTAATGATTTGGAGTTCAGAGTAAGCAGCGAAGTGGCTAAATTTGCGGATTATATGAAGTTATTCAGGGTGGTGAGAACCAGGGAGGATTGTGAGGCACTCCAAAGGAATCTGTCGAGGATGGGCAAGTTTGCATCAATCTGGCCAAGTGCAAGATGATGCACATTGGAGCCAAAAATCCTAACTATAAATACACGTTGATGGGGTCCAAACTGGCAGAGACTGACCAAGAGAGAGATCTTGGAGTCATAGTAGATAACTCACTGAAAATGTCGAGACAGTGTGTGACTGCAATAAGAAAGGCCAATGCTATGCTGGGGACTATTAGGAAGGATATTGAAAACAGATCAGCCAATATCATAACGCCCCTATATAAATCAATTAGGAATAAGGCCCATTGCGGAAATAAATACAACGGGCTCTAGAAAGAGGCTCTGGGAGAGTGCCCTGGCTTTGGGCACTCAGTGCCAATTCGCTGTGGTGACCTCAGCAGGGTATAATGACACAGAGTCCATTATTTTCTGAAGGGGAACTGATCTCTGCCATCTGAAGAGCAGTTGTAATTCTGGGTGATCTCCATCCCTCCCCTGGAGACTGGCAACAATGTTTTCCCAGGAGGGAATAGCTGGTTTGGAAGGTGGAGTCTATGGCACTGTACCTATCTGAGGTCCCCCTCATCCTCAAACGTTACCCTCTCCAGGCTCCACCCCTCAAATCTCCAGGAATTTCCCAACCTGGAGTTGGCAACTCAATCTCCTTCCCAGTGAACCATCAACCTACTGTTATCTGCCCCCGGGCTTCAGCTTTCCATCTCCTCCCCCTCCCTCCTAGAGAGCTAGAGAGCAGTTGTAATTCTGAGTGATCTCAAGCCCTCACCTGGAGATTGGCAGCAATGGTTCCCCATGAGGGAATGGATGTCTTGGAGGGTGGAGTCTATGGCATTGTACCTGTCTGAGATTCCACCCCTCCTCAAACCTCACCCTCTCCAGGCTCTGTCCCTCAAATCTCCAGGAATTTCCCACTTGGAGTTTACAACCCTATCAGGACTGGCCCCAATGAGTTTTCTCCCAAAGGCCAAAACAGGTGTGGAAAGGGCCTTTTAGTGACAGAACCTGATTGCCTAGCAACAGGCACTGAGGAGAAAGCACAGTTGCCACCTCTGTTTAGGGAAATACCTGGATATTTGGGGGGTTTATCCTGTGGAGGGCAGCATGGGGGGGGGGTGGAAGGTCTGAGCAGGGGATAATGCGATAGGGTCTACCCTCCAAAGTAGCCATTTTCTCCAGGGGAACTGATCTCTGTCATCTGGAGATCAATTGCAACAGTGGGAGATCTCCAGGACCCACCTGCAGATTGGCAACAATGGTTCCCCATGAGGGAATGGCTGGCTTGGAGGGTGGAGTCTATGGCATTGTACCTGTCTGAAGTCCCACAGCTCCTCAAACCTCACCGTCTCCCAGCTCCATCCCTCAAATCTCCAGGAATTTCCCACCTGGAGTTGGCAACCCTATCAGGACTGGCCCCAATGAGTTTTCTCCCAAAGGCCAAAATAGGTGTGGAAAGGGCCTTTTATTGACAGAACCTGGTTGCCTAGCAACAGGCACTGAGAAGAAAGCACAGTTGCCACCTCTGATTAGGGAAATACCTGGAGATTTGGGGGGTGGATCCTATGGAGGGCAGCATTGGAGGGGGATGGAAGGTCTGCCATAGGATCTACCCTCCAAAGTAGCCATTTTCTCCAGGGGAACTGATCTCTGTCATCTAGAGAACAATTATAACAGTGGGAGATCTCCAGGTCTCTCCTGGAGATTGGCAGCCCTAGTGGAAAGTCAGTCACACAGCAGGTGGTTGAAGAGAATGGTTTGATGGTTGCTGGCCCACCTCATTAGCCAGCCAGTCATGGTGGAGCCAAAAAGGAGTGAGAGGCATGTTCTGAGAGAAAAGTAGCCAAGTGGGGGAGAGAGTTATGCTGAAAGTCCTTTGTTTTTTTACTCACAGAAGCAAGCTTGGTTGTCTGGTTTCCTACCAACAGTCACTGAGGAGACAGTTAGTCACAATCCCACACAGGAGTCAAGAGAAGTGTCTTCCTGAGGAGACAGTCTGGCTTTCCAGGAACCACAGCTCGTTTCCTCTAGGCCAGATCCTCCCTGGTGCTACCGCCACTGCCGAAGGAAGGCAGGGGAGCCTTTGAAAGGCACTAGGCAGCCTTCTCTGCAGTGCAGGCCCTGCAGCCAAGGGAGAGGGCTGTGAGGGGCGGCAAAGGTGAGTGCTTTCCCTGCTTGCCGCCGCTTACTAGGTCTGCCTCCTTCTCCCCCGTGGAGGGGTTGCTGCTCTCTTAGGGGAGCATCCATTGCCTTCACCAGCTCCCTCCAGACTGAGAGTGAAATGCTGCCCACCGCCTCGGTGGGCAGGGCCAAGCCAATGCAGTGAGCCAATGCAGCCACAGGATTGGGAGACTGAGAGTGGAAGCTGAGTAGGCAAAAGGCTGTGGAAGTGTGTCTAGGAGAGACACCAAAACTCAAATATATATAAGGAGAGATGGTGTGACCTCATTTGGAGTACTGTGTGCTATTCTGGTCACCACACCTTAAAAAGGATATTATAGCTTTGGAAAAAGTGCAGAAGAGGGCAAATAGAATGATAAAAGGGTTGGAACACTTTCCTTATGAAGAAAGATTAAAACACTTGGGCCTCTTTAGCTTGGAGAAACAACAGCTGAGGGGTGACATGATCGAGGTTTATAAGATTATGCATGGGATAGAACAGATAGAGAAAGAGGTACTTTTCTTCCCTTCTCACAATACAAGAACTCGTGGGCACTCAATGAAATTGCTGAGTGGTCAGGTTAGAATGGATAAAAAGAAGTACTTCCTCACCCACAGAGTGATTAACACATGGAATTCACTACCACAGGAGGTGGTGGTGGCTACAAGCACGGATGGCTTCAAGTGGGAATTAGATAAATATATGGAGCAGAGGTACATCAGTGGCTATTAGCCACAAGGTATAGATAGGGACTCTAGGGCAAGTGAGGCTCTGTATTTTTGGTGCTTGGGGGGTCAACAGTGGGAGGGCTTCTAGTGTCCTGGACCCACTGCTGGACCTCCTGATTGGCACCTGGTATTTTTGGCCACTGTGTGACAGAGTGTTGGACTGGATGGGCCGTTGGCCTGATCCAACACTGGCTTCTCTTATGTTATGTTCTTATATTCACATATTGATGTCATCTAAACCCAAAGCTATGAATGATCTGTCCTAAGGGTTTTTGGTAAATACAGTTTATTATTGGATATATCACATGTTCATACAATTTAAACCTACCTACATATCCATTTTTCTTATTTCCCTTCTCCCCCCAAACAAGGCTTCTCGCACTGCTCCAACCCCATTAATGTCTCTCTTATTCTGTTACAATTACTTCTAAACTTCTTTTCTCTTACAAACGGTAACAATTCAAAAATCTAATTCTCTTTCATTTTCTTCTTAATAACTATCAAAGCAAATCAAACCACGTTTAATGTCCCAATTTTTCAACAAGTATTTTTGAAAGTCTTTCCAGTCTTCAAAGAAAGTTTCATCTTCTTCGTTGTTTAACTTTCTTGTTAATTTGTCCATTTCTGCCAAAAACAACGTCTTTTTAATCCATTCCCATGTTTCAGGTACTTTATCTTGTTTCCAACATTGAGCAAAAATCAGTCTAGCTGCTGTAATCAAGTACCATAGTAGTGTTCTCTTGGCTACATTTATTTCTTCCATTTTAAGACCTAGCAATAACATCTGTGGGTCTTTCTTAAAAGTACATTTCAAATTTTTTTGTATCTCATTGTGGATTTCAGTCCAATACTTTACTGCTTTCTCACATGTCCACCACATATGGTAAAAAGACCCTTCATGTTTCTTGCATTTCCAACATTTGTTGGACATACTTTCATTTATAATAGCAATTTTTTTAGGCGTCATATACCATCTGTACATCATTTTATAACAATTCTCTTTAACATTTACACAAGTTGAAATTTTCATTGACTTTTTCCACAAATATTCCCAGGATGTCATTAATATCTCATTATTAACATTTACAGCCCATTTTATCATTTGCTCTTTTACAGTTTCATCCTCAGTGTACCATTTCAATAAAACCTTGTACAGTTTAGAAATCATTTTTTTACCTTTCTCAAGCCATACAGTTTCAATTTCAATGTTCTTTTCTCTAAAACCATGTTCTCTTTTATCGGTCTTAAATAAATCATAAATCTGTCTGTATTTCAACCAATCATATTCAAATTCGACATCAAATCTATCTTGTAACACAAAGTTTTTCCCTTCTAATTTTAAAAGACTTTTATAAGGTAGCCAATCTAACCCTTGATTTCTTGAATATGGATTAATCACTTCTGCTGGTACTATCCAAAGTGGTCTTTCTTCTGAGAAGAATTTTCTATATCTCATCCAAGTCTCAAACAGTGATTGTCTTACAAAGTGGTGTTTAAAAAATTTGTCCATTTTTACTTTTCCATACCATAAATATGCATGCCATCCAAATTTGTTATCATGCCCTTCTAAAACCAATAACTTCTTATTCTCAAGATTAATCCACTGTTCCAACCATGTTAAACAGATGGCATCATAATACAGTCTTAAATTTGGTAGTTGAAGGCCTCCTCTCTCTCTTGCGTCGCATAAAATTTTCATTTTGATCCTTGGCTTTCTTCCTGCCCATACGAATTTGGATAATTCTTTCTGCCACGAATCCAATACTTTCCTTTGTTTTAGTATTGGAATGGTCTGAAATAAAAACATCAAACGCGGTAAGATATTCATTTTTACAGTTGCGATTCTTCCCATCAATGATAAATTCAAAGTGTCCCATTTCTTCATGTCTTGCTGAATCCTGTGCCACACCTTTTCATAATTGTTTTTAAACAGGTCAATATTTTTCATGGTTAATTCAATTCCTAGATATTTAATCTTTGTAACTACTTCACATTGGATTTTCTCTTGAAGTTCTATTTGTCTTTGCTTCGTCATGTTTTTACACATCACCTTAGTTTTGTTTTTATTAACGTAAAAACCCGCAACTGAGCCAAATTCTTCAATTTTCTCCATCAGATGTGGTATTTTCTCAATAGGGTCCTGAATCATAAACATCACATCATCTGCAAATGCCCTGTATTTATATACGAATCCTTTCACTGAAAGTCCTTCAATACTATTATCTTTTCTTATTGCTGTCAATAATATTTCCAACATCCAAATAAACAGCAACTGGGACAACGGGCAGCCTTGACGTGTTCCCTTTTGAACTTGGAAAAAATCCGTCCTTTCTTTGTTTATATTCAAAGCCGCTTTTTGTTCTGAATATATTGCCACAATCATGTTTAAAAAGAACTGTCCAATGTCCATTTTTTCAATAACTTGCAGCATAAACTCCCAATTTAAGTTGTCAAAAGCTTTTTCCGCATCTAGGAAGAGGAATCCAACTTCTTTTTCTGGATGCTTGTCATAGTATTCAATTGCGTCTATCACCACTCTTAAATTGTCTCTAATTTGTCTATTTGGTAAAAATCCGACTTGTTCTTCCGCTATAGTATCTTTCAGATATTTTTTCAATCTCTCCGAAATTATTTTTGCAAATAATTGGTAATCATTATTTAATAGCGATATTGGTCTATAATTCTTTACTTGAGTCAAATCCAAACCTTCTTTGGGTATCAATGAAATATTTGCTTCTTTCCATGAATCTGGGATCCGTTTAGTCTTTCTTATCTCATTCGACAGAAGTACTAAAATGGGGGTTAGCTCCTCTTTAAATTTCTTGTAGAACTTTGCTGTGAAGCCATCTGGTCCTGGAGCTTTGCCCAACTTTGCATCTTCTATCGCCATTATCACTTCTTCTTTCGTTACTAAACCATTTAATGATTCCTTAATTTGTTTTCCCAGCTCTGGAACTTCAATAGTCTCCAAGTATTTCTTAATTC
Source organism: Gekko gecko (assembly GCA_029375565.1). NCBI lineage: Eukaryota > Metazoa > Chordata > Lepidosauria > Squamata > Gekkonidae > Gekko > Gekko gecko. Next base: position 117,495,908 of record JAPDNY010000007.1, read on the forward strand.
TCTGTTGATCAATTCTTTTCTTTTTAAATAATTTGGCGTAATATTTGAAGAAAGCTCTTTTTATACCATTCAAATTCATAACATCCTTTCCATCTTCAATAATCTTAGATATAAAATTCCTTTCTTTTCTATTTTTCAATTGCCACGCTAAAAACTTTCCTGGTTTGTTTGCACCCTCAAATGCTTTTTGCTGTAATTTCTTCAGATTCCAATATAATTCTCTGTTTAATAAAACATTCAGCTGATCTTGCAGAAAGTGGATCTCTTTAATAATCTTTTTCTTTCCTGGTCTTTTCTTTAATTCCTTTTCTTTTTGTCGAATTTTTTCATAAAGGTCTTTCTGTTGTTGCATCTTTTGCTTTTTGTCCTTGGAGTTCAGAGAGATAAGCATACCTCTCATTACCGCTTTGTACGCATCCCATACAACTTGTATATCCGTACCTTTATTTAAATTCAATTCAAAAAAACTTTTCATTTCTTTTTTTAAAGTTTCATTAATTAATTTTTGATCCAGTAAATCCTCATTAATTCTCCAATATAGTTGTTTAGTTTTTTCTTTAGATATCCAGAGTAAGGGATTATGATCAGAATTAGTTTTCGGTAAAATTTGTATTTTATAAGTTTTTTGCGCCATCTCCTCTGACATCCAAATCATGTCAATTCGGGAAAAGGAGTTATGTCTATTAGAATAAAACGTATAATCCTTAGTCTTGGGATTCCACTTCCTCCAAACGTCTTCCAGTTTCTCTTGCTTCATCAATTGAAATAAATTTTTTGGTAGCTTTCCAATTGTCTCTCCACTTGCTTTGGATTTTCTGTCCAATATGTTATTCACTGTACTATTAAAGTCTCCAGCAAGGACTATTTGATCATAATTTAAACAATCCAACTCTTTAGTCAAGTCATTGAAGAAAGTCTCTTTTGCACCATTGGGTGCATATATATTTACAAGCAATGTCTTTTTTCTATTCATCAATATTTCCACGCCAACATATCTTCCTTCTTTATCTGAGAAGATTTTTTTAGGATCCAATTCTTTTGAAACATAAATCACTGTTCCTTTTTTCTTATTAGTTGCTGAGGAATGAAATTCTTCTCCCAATTTTTTATTAATCAAGTATTTATTATCTTGTTTTCTGATATGTGTTTCTTGTAGACAAATTATGTTACATTTTTGTTTCTCCAGCCAATGATTCACTAATCTTCTTTTACTTGGTGAATTTAGTCCATTTATGTTCCAAGATAAAAATTTGTAATCCATAATTGTGTTGAATTAAATATCTTTAAAATCATCAAAATTGTTCTCTTTAAATCTGTATAAGTCTCCTTCAGATTTAAGAGTAGATCTCACCGAATTGTACACAAATGAAAGTCCATATGGAATCTCCCATCTGAACCTGATATTCATTTCTTTTAGTCTGTCTGTCAATTTCTTGAATTTCTTTCTGTCTTGTAAGATCGATCTCGGAATTTCTCTCAAAATTATTATTTTTTTTCCATTAATTTCCAACGGTTGTGTGAATTGTTTCTTGAAAACATCTTCCTTCATTTTTGTTGTCACGAATTGAACAATCACATCTCTGGGTAATTGCTTTCTCTTGGCATAAGCTGAGTTTACTCTGTAAATCAAGTCAAAGTCTGAATCCAAATCTCCAACATCTTCCCCTACATAAGTTGTCAATGTATTGATTACTAGAGCCCGTAGATCCTGATCTTCCTCCTCTTCTATCCCTCTCAATCTCAGATGATTCTGAGTAGCTCTATATTCCATCATGGACTCCAGTCTTGTATTTTCTAACAGGGTTTTTTTAACCTTCTGTTCCATTTCTTCAGATTTTGTCACCAGGCTTTTGACCTCTTTCTTAACTTCTTCTGTATCTTTTTTAATCCCTGACACTTCTGTTAGTACCAGTTCTTTCAGTTCTTCCATATTTTTTTTCTGTACTTGGACTTGCACTTGTTCTATTTGCTCCAGTTGTATTTGCAGCTGTTGTTGCAATTGTTGTTGCAGCTGTGATTCTATTTGTTTTCCAAGATTCTGCACCACTTCGGTCATCCGTTTTTCCATTGCTTCCATAGCCGCTTGCCACTCTTTTTTTCCTTTGCAGTCATTCTTGGACTAGGTGATGAAGCTGCTCTAGGTCTTGACCTCAAATCCGTCTTGAAAGCGACTTCAGTGCTAATCAATCTTTATATTAGCAATCTTCAAGCCGAATCGCCACCTTTATAACTTGTATCAACGCTTTTTCGGCTTAAAAATAACTTTTTAAAATTTAGTCCTCCTCAAAATGTCGGGCGCAATTTCTCTATGATTTTCCGGCTAGAGTAGGCTCCTTCGAGACTTCCTGTTTATCTGTCCGTCTCTGTAATCCAACTTCCGGTAAAGGTGGTGTCACACATTCAAACGTCCGTCTATTTCCGGCACAGCAACCTCTACAACGTCCACTCTAGCCTACTTCCTGTATCATAGAGTCACAGTTAGTTTTGTTTCTGCTACGTAAAGTTTAGACTTGACTGACCACAGGAATGCAAAACAAAGTCACTTTTCAGCCGTTTTCTCTAAAGGAAAGCTTTCGTTTTACTTTTAAATCAAGCGGAATAGTTCATTAAAGGTTTCTACGCTTATCCGTACGATTCAATTTCGCGTTCTTCTTTAAACCGGTAAGCGCTTATTCGTTTGTTACCTTGCTTGTAATCTCGGGGTTTCGCGGTGCTTCTTCTGTAATCGATGTTGAACTTGATGTTAAAGAGATCGGTAGATGGCGAATTTATGCTGAATTCTCAGCCCAGCTGGTATCTGTAGTGCTGATTTGCAACTGCCCTCTTCACGGAAGGAGATCAAAGTGTAAACAAGCTTCCTCCGAAGCTTATCCACACCGATCTCAACTCCCCCTCAGGCTTGGCTGCTTGCTTGCCACCCCCCCGCCTGGGGAGTGCTGCGCTGGGCCAGATGAAGCCCAGACTGTCGTCAGATACCGCAGTACACTCTGCACAACTCGCAAAGTGTGTCAATTCGCCATTTTACTCCGACCGGAAGTGTGTCAATTCGCCATTTTACTCCGATCTGTCCTAAGGGTTTTACATAGAGATTGCAAAGCATGGGGGGATAGAATTGCACCTTATGGAGCCCCACAGGAAAGGTTCCACACTGATGACAACTGGTCTCCAACAGCAACTCTTTGAGTCTGATCCATGAGCAATGATTTGAACCAGTTCAGTATGCATCCCTGGATACCTATTTCTGCCTCCAGGTGCCTCAACAAGATGGTATGATCTGCTGCAGCTAAGTCCAATGAGAGCAACAAAGAGATTCAGATGGAGGTTGTCAGCTAAAGCTAGCAGAGCTATCTCTGTCCTATAGTCTGGCCTTGAAACCAGACTGAAAAGGATCTAGAGATGAGTTATCCGAAAAGACATGGAGTTGGCCCATGTTGCTCTCTCAATCACTTTGCCAAGTAACCTTTTGAGGGGCTGAGGAGTAATTTTGGGGCATCCTTCAAACCGGCCCGGAATAGGGCTATTCTCCATCTGCTCCACAGTGTCCTGGTGAATAGTAGTATCCTTTTGTTAGGCTTGGTCTTTTGACTGATTAGGCCATAGCTAGTTTTTTCAGTATTAATGCAAGTTGCTACACTGTGGGTAAGACTAATTTACAAGCACCCTGCGCAACTGAAGAATGGGAATCTGTTCCCAAGCTATCCCGTCATTGGCTTGAATGACCTGGTGGACTGGCAAGGGATGCCCTTGGAGGCTAAGCAGACTGTCAAACCCTTAGTTTCTGAAAGAGCACATGGGGGGATGGTTGAGGCTTAATATCTATTTCCACTGTTTTACAAGCAGGTGAGGATAAATGAAGCCAGTGGTAACTCTGGCTAAATTTGGAGCCAAACTTGTGTTTTCTCAAAAGGCTGGTGGCAGCAGTATGATGCTTGTTAGAAGCAACTCAAATTAATTCACAAATGTTTACTTGATGAAGACCACCCATTAATAATCCAGTTTATTTATGTACTTACTTACCGCATTTATAACCCTGACATTCTCCCCACTGGGGACATAAGGTAGATTACATCACTCTCCTCTCCTCCACTTTATCCTCACAGCAACCCTGTGAAGTGGCTTAAACTGAGGGTATGTGACTGGCCCAAGGTCACCCAGCAAACTTCCATGGCAGAGTGGGGATTCAAACCTGCATCTCCCAGATACCTTTCTTACACTGTAACCACTACACCACACTGGCTTTCTTTGTTAACCAGCATATCAGCTCTTGTGTCCTTACTTGAGGGTACTGATACAATCACATACTGCCCCTTGGTTACACATTACCAAGGCCTTTGTCTTTAGAATATGCTTTTTGCAGTACTCAAGAAGAGCCAGTAAATGTAGTGGGAATGTTTAACTATCCAAGACAAAAATCTAACCAGAACATCTTTTACAGAAGATGATGCATAGAACAGGCAGATCTCAGCTGGATCCACAATGCCCAGGATAGGTTATATGTTTGACATTTAGGGGGACAAAATTTATTATTTCCTTGCAAACTGTAAAAATCTCATATGGAAATCATTGCAACTCAATAAATGTGGAACCGTATGACGCCACTTTCACAAAGTCACTTTTCAAAAAAGAACTACCCTTTAAAAGATTGTTTTGGTTTGTTAGATGGGAATAGCCTATTTGCTTCTCAGTAGTGCACAATAGCTAAGACTGCCTTTTGTTCACATGAATTCATGACAAAAGGAACACTTGTTCTTTTACTATATTATTCTGCTTTGAAGACTAAAGGATGTTGTGGTTTCTTACTTTTGTTTACTTTTTGAATTTGTGACAGTGTGATAAAGCATTCTAATTAATTTATTTACCAAAGGCATATCAATTAAGAGATTTGTGGGCCAACATAAAGACCTTACTTTGGGGAGGGACAGTGGTTCAATGGTAGAATATCTGCTTTGCATTCAGAAGATTCAGTCCCCAGCATCTCCAGTTGAAAGCAACAGGTGATGAGAAAGACCTCTACCTGAGACAATGGAGAGTCGCTGCCAGTCTGAGTAGATGGTATCAACCTTGATGGACCAATGGTCTGATTCGGTATATGGAAGCTTCATGTTTGACCCCAAGGGAATTAAAATGTTTCTTCTATGTATTTCACTTATACTCTGCTTTTCCTTCATGGCTGACATAAAGTCTAATTCTCAGGAGGTCTTTTACCCAGGTGTAACCCACAGTTCTTTAACATAGCTGGTGATCAGTGTAGTTTCTATAAAAAGGAAGTTGTTGGGGTAATGGCTGGGGCTGCATTCAGACAGGCAGTTTGATCCATTGCCGTTGCTGTCCCCTTATGGATTTGAAGTGCATGATCAAAGAGCAACATCTATCTGTCATTCCCCAGTCATCTGAGTCCTGTTCCCCCCATCATTGCATGTTTCTTTGATACCTGAAAAAGTCCGGTCCTGTTGGTCTGAGTTGATTCCAAAATGGATTTCCTGTTGTCTGATCGCTCTGTTGCACATCCAAGCCATCAGGCAGGTCTGACTGGTTTCTTGTTTTCAATTGGCCATTTGTTTTTACTATTTATTTATTTATTTATTTATTTATTTATTTACTTATTTATTTATTTATTATTTGCATTTATATCCTGCCCATCCCACAGGCGGGCTCAGTGCGGGTAATGTCATTGAAATAAATACAATTTCAGTTTAAAACATCAAACATTAAAACACAATAAAACATTATAACAATTAAAATGCTACTAGTTAGCAAGGTGCACATAACTGCATATACACACCTCTCTCTCCCTCTACCCACCCACACCAGAGCTGCTCAAAACTTTATTTTCTTTTTAAAAAATCTCAAAGAAATACAGGTTTTTTTCTGTCCTTTGGGGAATGGGTGAATTGAAAAGATTAGAGGGAGGATGGCAGTGGACTCCGTATCCCAGCAGTCTCAGCAAGTGCTTGTGCACTTGCTCAGAGGGCAAACTTTTTTTAAAAAAATGGCTGACAGCCACATGAACTACATATTCCCACAGGCTGACCAGTGCTTGTGGGCATGCTCTGAGGAAAACTTTTTTAAAGAATGGCCAACAGGCTGATTCCCTGCCAGCTGTCATCTGATCATGTAAAAGTGCTTTGAAGAGTGCTAAAAGGGGTGAGTCTGATCAGGACAAAATGACCTGACTCAATTAGAGGAGGGGCAACAGTGGATTGAACTGCCCATCTGAACGCAGCCTGGGATCAATTTGTTGTAGAAAGTCATGAAATTCATGCAGGGCATAAATCTGCTCCCATATTCACAACTGTGACTGGCAAAATTCCTGAACCACGGCAGCCAGTAGCAGCTGGACATGCTAAGAACTTCAGAGTGAACATGCTCACCAAGAGAACATTGTTTGAGCTCCCTTAGTTATATGCAAGGTGACCTCCTGATTCAATTAGCTCAATGTTTTCTGTTGAGTTTGTCATGAGCACAATACTGTGCTAATCGGCACTCTGTCTGCACAGTAGCTACTTTGTCATTGCAGCTTGTGGCTACTTTTGTGAAGTCCAAGAATGAAATCATCTCATTTATTGGAGAAAAGGCAATATCCTGCAGGGTCATGATCATCTGCATCATTAAACTAACCAAATAGTATAAAGCACAGAATCACTAGCTGTTGTTCCCTCTTTGCACCTGTAGAGTCAGATTCATCCTTTAAATATTGGATAGAATACATTGTCTGGATTCTGTGTCTGTGCAGTCTGCTTGAGAAGTTATTGCAGTACGGGATTGCATGGTTAACTGGGTTCATGAGCAGACACCAAGACACTAAGTAGTAATTCTCCACTGAAATCTCTCTCTCTCTTTTCAAAGGAGATGCTGCAGCAGGTTGGTACAGAAGAAAGGGGTAATGATAAAATATAATCATATGATTCAAACTATGATCAAAACCATCAAGGCAATCCAATCAGGGGCTCTATCAGTTCATGTAAATTAAAATTTAAGCCACTCACAGAAATACTTGTTATCACAGAGTCTGGAGCAAGCACTGTCATGGCATGGGAAGACATTTCCAGCTGTACTTGGAAATGTTGGCACCAATAAACTTTCATTAGAGTATGGGGCAATGTGTCTGATTTCATGGAGGGTAAAATCATTGCGTGACCTATCTCTTAGTTATCAGAGGTGTAATCTGTAACATATTCAATGTATAGTTCTAAATTCACTTTTGAATTATAATAACTGAACAGATGACATCAACCACATAAAGGTCATAAAATAATTTTAAAAACTCTGATAGTTGGGTGTTAAAATATATTTATTTAAATTGCTTCTATCCTGCACTATTCAAATTCTACCCTGCACTATCCTAATTCTCCAGATAGTTTACAACCTTAGATTACAAACAGTAAATACAAAAGGCCACTAGCACAAAAACACATCAGAGTAGAACTACCAATACAGTTAAAAGCAACATTAAATATGGAATAGGCCCATTAACATCTAAAGGCACGAATGTGTAAATCAATATGAGAACCACGTTGCACTTTGATGAGCCAAACCCAACTGCCTTTGTTGATGAGGGGCTTAGGATCCCTGAGCCTTGGGAAATGGTTGGGATTTGACTCTGTTTACTCCTAACCAGCAGGGACCCACAAGAGCAGGGTTCAGGAGAGATTTCCTTGTGATTTAAATGAATATATATGTATAAAGGGTCTTGCTGGATCGAATAACAAGTTAAATGAGTATATGGATATAAGAATATAAGAGATTTGTTAGATTAGATAGCCAAGGTGCCTGTTAGGGAAGTCTGGTCCCAAGATGGATGCTGTCACTCGGGGAACAATAACAAGGATAGCTGAGTTTAGAGAAACATTGTGGAATTAGTCAAAGTTTAGAGTATTAGTAAAGGGTCACAATCTGAACAGGACATACAGGATATCTGTTACGTAAAGGTCCCTGATAAGAGGAAAATCTAAACAGAACACATATGGAGGTCTGCTTACACAAACTGATGAACTTCTCTTGCCAAATATGAGGTTATTAGGTTTGTGGGAATCCAAGGGGGTTGGAATAATTCTGATTGGCTCAGATAGATAGGCTGGAAGGATCTGATTGGAGCAGATAGTGGGCAGACATACCAAAAAGACTATGAAAGAAGAGATGGAATTCAATAGAGGTTGGGTGGTTGACAGACTTGTACTCCCTGCACTTCACTTCTATTTTTACAGGTACCTTTATGAGGCCATGTGAAGGTGAGCCATTCTCCTACCAAATTGTTGGAATTGGTGAGATATACATTGCTCGCTATGCTGCTATATTATTTTTATGTCACTTGTGCCTCCTACTGCTTTAAATAAGGTCATGCTTTACTATGTATAAGATGTACAACAAGCCACGTTACATGTGTTTGATGCATTTCTTCATGTTGAGGGATGGGTTTGAGAATCCTGAATGTAACTGAAGAAGAAGAATCCTTGTTAGAGCTTATGTACTAATAAAACCTCATAAAATTATGAACCTATATATTATACTAGTGTATCGTTCGCTCTTTTCCCTGCAAATCTCTTTCCCAGAATAAAAAATTCAAAAGCTCCCCTTTGGCAGGCAAGGGCTTAGCCTGGATACAACATAGGTTAACAACTTCTAGTTGGTGTAGTTTGTAGTTGTAGCTAGTTTGGTGTAGTGGTTAGGAGCGCGGACTCTAATCTGGGAGAACTGGGTTTGATTCCTCTCTCCTCCACATGCAGCTGCTGGTGCGATGTTGGGTTAGTTGCAAGTTCTTTCAGAGCTGTTCTCTCATGAGCAGTCCTCAAAAGATCTCTCTCAGCCCCACCTACCTCACAGGATGTCTGTTGTGGGGAAAGGAAGGGAAAGGGATTGTAAACTGCTCTGAGACTCCTTTAGGTAGTGAAGGGCAGGGTCTAAATCCAATCTCCTCCTCTTCTTCCTCCTCCATCTTCTTCTGGAGTTATCACATGAGTGTGGGTTTACTACACTAACCACATAGGGCTGCCAAGCTACCCTAGCTACCATTTACTGTCATTGCTCTGAGCAGCAACAGAAGAAAAAAATTAAAAGTTATTTGGCCAGATGGTATGACATCACTTCCAATGAAAACTCAGAAGTGACATCAGTCCTCTCTAGGAATTGTTAGCAATTCTGCAGTTTTACCTCTGGTTTGTGGGGGGCAGGGACATACATAGATTTTCTATTGATTCATACAGAAGAGTGATGTTCCTTCTGGGTTTACCTGGCACAACATCACCAATGGCAGGCCTTCCCATGTTTCTGCCCCATCACCTGCTGGTTGCCAAGTAGGATTGTCAGGCCTGGCCTGGCAAACAGCAGAAGACTGGGTTGGGTACACAGAGGGGTAGCAGTCAGTGACAACATGACATCACTCCCTTGAAAACCCTCAAGTGGCATCATGCCTCTCTAGGAATTGCCAGAAACTCTAAGGTAAAAGAGAAAGAAAAGGGAGCGAAAAAAAATTGTTGGTGATGTCATGGCATCATTTATTGTTGGTGATGGCATGATGTCATTTCCAGGAAAAACCAGAATCGATGTCATGATTCTCTAGGAACTGCCAGAAACTCTATGCTAAAACTGTAGTGTTTGTGGTGATTCCCAGAGAGGACTGTGGTTTTACCATAGAGTTTCTGGAAAATCCTAGAGAATCATGACATCACTTCTGGGTTTCCCTGAAAATGACGTCATGCCATCACCAACAACAATTTTCTTCTTTCTCTTGCTGGCCACTCATGCAAGGCCTGATGGGGGTAGGAAATTTCCCTTCCCTAGCAGTCATCAGGCAACCCTAAAGCCTTCTATGAGCAATACTGTGTTGTGCCCTGTGTCCACTATACAATTACCATCTGCACAATCACTCTTCTTTTCCCCTTTTAGAATCTGGATAGTGACTTCACATGCTTTCTTCAGTCAACATTCATAAATTCCCTTACAGCTGCTGCTGCCCCTCATCCATATTTCTCAGTCATGAAAAATGCAATCTCTTTTTAAACCCACGCAAGTGCTCATAGCCCCTACATTTTCCCACCCATATATCTACAAAATATATTCTCTGAAGCTTTGGGACTGCCAGCTTTTGAAGGCCAGTTACCAGTTCCTTGAATGAAGGTATAAACAGCAAGTCCTGGGTGGAGTCAAGACGACTCCCTATACATCAGTCCATCTAGTACAATATTCCCTATTTGGATTGGTATTGGTTCTCCAGGGTCTCAAACAGAGAAAGATATTTTATAACTTTTATTTGGAAATGCCAGGCACTGAACCTATGGTATGTAAAACCACTAGAACAAATTTAAAGTCCTTTGTTGGTCTTAAAGGTGCCACTGGACTAAATTTGTTCTACTGCTTCAGACCAACATGGCTGACCACCTGGATCTATGTTTTACCACTATGTTTTTCCAGCCTCTTGGTTGGAGCAAAGGCATAGCCTGGACTTTCCTCACTTTTCAGGCTCCAATATTAGTTTATTGGTTTACACTAGTAAAATACAGTCTGGTTGTCAACTCTAGTTTGCTCCAGTCCTCTGCTCTACAAAATCCTTTTTATTAGGAAGTCCACTGAAAACACCCCCCCACAGAGAAGGGAAACTGCAAGTGATCACCGTTTCCTGAGCAAAGGAAACATGTATATGTAGATAATGCCAATCATATTCATAACATTCAAAATGGGCTTATTATGTGGTGTTTGTCTAAGATGTTGGTAGCTGCATCTCATTTTTCCACCACCGATTTGTTTAAACATAGCTCTTTAATTTACCTGCTCCACATGTGACAAGCATCTGTACCCTATAATTCAGAATATTAGAAAGTAGTATATGATTTTACATAATGGTTCTTTCCTATAACTTTCACCCTATGACTTTAAGCATATGCTCTTTTTGAAAATAGTCATTAACCTTTCACATGATGTATAACTAGCTTTATCACTCTGGAAAAAGAAAATCCCACTCTGAGTTCTGAAAAGAAGACCCATTGGGAAACACACAAATGGTAAACTATACCAAAGGACACAAAAAGGCCCATAAAACATCAGTAGGGTTATAAAGGTCTATGGATTTTAATTGCTGTGTGCCATTGGGCCTTTACAAAGCAATCAAGCAGGCAATCTCCAAAGACAGCCCTGCCATAATACATTTAACAATAGAGTTCTCACCCCATCAGCAGAGTAGAGTTTACGAAGGTCCCAATAGCAATTAATGACCTTGTACGCTGAGAGAAAAAGGCAAAATTACTTAAATTGGCTGCCCTTTTTGATGCACAATGTAAGCGAAAGATGCATAAATTTAGGAATGCAAAAGTTTTGAGAGAGGGGAAGAATTTTCGCATCATTTCTAGTGTTGTGTCTGTGCATATTTTTGAACAGTTCAGACATCCATTTATTCCTGCTGGCAAGAACAGGAAATTAATACAGTGCTTAGTTATCTAAAACAGTGCTTTACAAGCAACTACAGGAGGAAAAGATGGGGGGAGGGAGGAGGTTTTCACTATTGTGTAGCAATAACATGATATTTTGAGAACTTTATTCTGCTTGATTGCCAGCCTGAGCATTCCATCTTAATGATGTTGAGGTCGATTGGAAGCGGCAAACATAATCAGCAACAGCAAAAGTATAGTTAAGTGGACAACCTTGTTAATTCTGTTGAATCATAGTGAGAAAGTTTGTCTTGCTTATATGAGTTTTCCTTCTGATTACATTTACATGCTGAATTTTGCTGATACCTTACAGGGACAAAAACTGAGTACAAGAACTCAGAGAGCCCTGAATGCAAGGTCGGAGGAAAGCCTATAAAACAGTAATGAGCACCTAGAGGGATTCCCTGCACTCTGAGGAGGAGCAAGAGAGGTAATTAAAGCTGGACAACAGCTGAAGGTAGGAAATTTCAAATGAAAGTGTAAGATCCTAAGATGGCTATCCTTTATAACGCTTAAGCTTTACAAAGTTCCAAAATGACAAGTTAATTTCTTTTCTTAATACACTTTTTAAAAAAAATTACAAAGCCAGTGGTTTTCAAAGGTGTTCAGTGGAACCTTGTAGTTGCTTGATAGTCTGTCAGGGGATCCTCAATGGAATTAGCAATAACACTAGACAAATAGTCCTAAAACACAACTTGTACATTACTTCAGATTCTTCCCGATGGTGGACAGCCATAGTGAAGAGATTGCTTTGTTCCAGAGGACACTGGAACAGAGTAATAATGATGTCCAACAGGCTTGGCCAGTGTTTTTCATGAACTGCTTGTGTACCGTACAAAATAATCCTCTGATAGCCTCTTATACACAGGAAGCTCTCAGAAGAAAACTGATCTGGAGAGAGTTACCTGAAGATACTAAGTTTGAAAATCATTTTAAGTATTCAATAAACAGAGCATATTTGCCTCCTGACAAGTAAATGCTTTTAATTTCTATAGCAAACTATGTAAATTAAAACTCATGGGTCAAAACCAGATTTATAACTGTTAGCAGCATTGTTGTAAGAAATCTAAACATTAGTGTTAGCTATGCTGGGAATCTCAGTACCAATGTTACAGACTGATTTGTAGATTAGTACTGTTATTGTGCAAGGAACTCTGGAATCTTAGCCCCTGCACTTTCTTTTAGCATCTTCAGAGTACTTGGTAGAGGGGAATACTTGGTGATGGGCCTAGAATAGTAGTAATGACTCGTGGTAAATTAGTACTGCAAGAACAGCAGAACTAAAATAAGACACTTCTATTATCCAATAGGGACTATTAAAATGCTATATGGAAGAACCAATGGAAAGCCTAGACTAGTGATTCTCTGCACTGAGTTCATACTTCCTGGTACGCACTGGGTCTTTGAGCCTTGGGGGAGAAACCACAGAATGGAAAAAAGAAAAATAAATTCACATTGTGCCCTACCATTTGACTGACCAGCAAAGTGTTGCACTTATTCTGGGCAGCTAAGTCACAGCCTATGTGCTTGGCTTGGCCATAGGTACAGACTTTCTAATGTTTCTGGGCTTGGAGACTTCTGGTTTTGGCAATTCATGGGTCAGACACATCCCATCAAGCTCTGATGGAGACGTGCCAAGTCACGGCAAATAGGAGGGGTCCCGGATGGGGCCAGGCTCCCCCAGAGTCCTTGTAGGAGACTTCTGGCCTGGGGTGTGGAGGAGAGCCTCTTCCAAGGCGACGGCCAAGGGATTGAGGCTCTCCTTACTCTGAGAGGTCCTCCCGCCGTGAAGCCATCATGGTAACCAGAGCAGGCTACCAGGTGAAGCGGACAAGCAATCCAGCATGAATACACTCCTATAATAACTTGAACATGATAAACTGTGAGTTAATTGACTCCCTCTCCAAGTGGCTGAGCTTTTAAGGTGAACGGCACCAGTTCACAAGATAAACGGTGGGTTGGGGAGGAACTGGGGATTCCCTCCCCCCCACAAACTGAATGGTTCTTAAATGACAACCTGAGAGAAAAAAATTGAAACTGATCATGAGATCAATGAGATCAAAAGGCGTAAAATAGTCCAAAGTGTACTTAAATCAAACAACTTCCATTTTGACTTCAAAAACTTTCTTCTTGTGTAAACAATGTCTGGCAGAGGGAGAAGAATGATGCCGGAGAAGAAACCTTTCACAGGAAATACCCAACCAACAACTCCTATCCAGACACCAGAAGCACCTACTGACTTTCCTAATATGTTGGCAATGGCACTGCGCCCTCTGCTGCAGCAGATACCTAATATGATGGTGTGCAAAAACAATTGACTCGGATAAAATAGCAGATGATACTGAAAAGGCCATTAAGAAAGTCAAGACAAAAACAAAAGATATTGACCAGAAACTAATAGAAGTGGAGAAAGAGAAAATCTCAGATAAAGGCCAACTGTTGCAGCTCCAAATGGAAAGATCAATGTATGTCTTACGAACAGAAAGGAGAAAACTAAAAGAATTATTAAGTTAAGCTTTAGCACCAGTGACAGAGATTAAACAAGATGTATTGCAAAATGACATGGACTTGACTTATCGAACATATTCAGATTTCATCAAGAAAAATAAGCTGCCTGGTAAAATATTTGTCAAATTCTCCAAGAGATCTACTAGATATTCTGTTTTGAAAGCTACATCTGGGAAAACTTTGAAAGTCAAAGACAAAGAAGTGAAAATTTTAAAGGATATTCCATTTGAGGTGCGGAAATGAAGATGGCAATATAAGGACTTAACTTCCTTCCTCCACAACAACTCAATTAATTATAATGTTTAATTATAATGACAAGATTGACTTTGCCCAGAAAGCAAAAGATTTTTTGAAACAGCAACAAAATCCGAACACAGATGAAAGAAAGAGCAAGGACAACACTCAAGAAGAAGAGAAAAGCGATCATGAATCAGAACATACTTCAAGCAGTTCTGGCAGTACCTCTGAGGTTTTGGACTCAGAAAAAGGAGCAGCTGCTCCTAAACTACTTAAAGTTAAACTGAAATACAAGAAGAACAGATGTGAAAAATAAACCTGAAATTCATTACAGCATAATGGACTATAAAGCACCTAAAGATTAATATTAAAGACTCTAGCTAACTTTATATAGAAAATAATATCTTGAACACAGTGCCTTTTGTTAATATTCGCTAATATTGTAGGAACGATATATAAGAATATAACCCTTGGGATATGATCCTTAATTTTATAGCCTCTGTTTTAGTCTTAGAGATTTCCCTCTCCTCTTTCCTGTAGAATGTAGTATATAAAAGCAATAAAAATTTTAGAAAGGGGAAAAAGCTAATGTTTCTGGGCTTGGCAGTCTCTCCCTGTGACTATGTAGGAGAACTTTAGAAACCGATACCAGACAGCAATGCAAAGAGCTGATCCTGCTCCCAATGACAACCATTTTTATGATAGACATCCCCAATGACAGACACTTGTGACTGGCTCTTCCCCAAGGTAGCCATTTTGTGTTGGTGCCCATTAAAGCTTAAGATAAAGGTTTCCCTTGCTTGAAAGCTATTTAAATCAGACTCTAGGGGGCAGTGCTCATCATTTCCAAGCCAAAGAGCCAGTGCTGTCCAAAGACTTCTCCATGGTCATGTGGCCAGCATGACTAAATGCCAAGGTGCACGGAATGCTGTTACCTTCCCACCAGAGTGGTATCTATTTATCTACTTGCAATTTCTTGCTTTTGAACTGCTAGGTTGGCAGGATCTGAGGCCAAAGATGGGAGCTTACTCTGTCATGCAGCACTAGGGTCTTGAACTGCTGAACTACAAACCTTCCGGTCTGCAGCTCAGCGTCTTAACCTCTGAGCCACCACAGCCCTACCATTTCTCAAAGTTTCAAAATTCTCAAAATGTTGATCCACAGGATCAATACAGCTCTGCACAGAGTGATTTAGACTGTGTGAACATATTACAATCTATATTATTTCCATATTACTATCTATTTCATATTATTATATATCCAAATTGTTCTTTTCAAGTCCAGCTCATCATATCTCCAAATGAAAAAGCAGCTGGCTCCTAACTGAAAAGCAGTATTTCTCTTTCTATCCATAAGGTGTACCTCTGAAAAAAATCAGTAAGACATGGCAGTAACAGCCTTTGAATCCTTCACATCAAAGAGTACATTCTTTTGGGTTGAGTCCAGAAACACTGAGCTATCTTGGTACATATATATTCGGTACTCCATCACAAACTTCAGCTTAAAATTAATAAACTGTAAGAGAACCTTGTTGTGTAGCAGATACATTTGGCTTCCTTATTGTTTATGTATGAAGAAAGGGTGTTTTGCCCATGCTAGACTAGGGATGGGCACAAACCAGGAAACTGTGGTTCAGTTCAGTTCATGGTGTGCCCAGTTCTCCAATCACAAACTGTCACAAACTTTTAGTGAAAGATTTATGCAATCTGAAAAGAAACCTTCTCTCAGCGTTTTTGCCTTTGTGGCATGCTTGAAGTAGAGACTTTACAACATGTCCTACTACAGTGTACCTGGCATGAGGAGCCGTGCACTAAACTTTTCCTTGATATCCAGAGTAAAATTTATCTAACTAACCTGGATTGGATTCAACATTTTATTCTCTCGGACATGGACTTAGAGGTTTCTCAGGCTGCTGCTAGATTTTGGGCAGCCTGTCTTGTAATACATAGAGAGAAGATGATCCTTACTCCATGATTCCTATATTCCAATGTTGGATGATTTTATTATATATTATACCAGTTTAACTCATATTTTATTCTGTGTATTCAGTTTTATTCTTTGTATTATAAGTTGGCGAAAGACATTAAATAAATAAGTTTGTAAACTTGAAACAAACTTTTAGCAGCCAAGTCAACCAGTTCATAACATTGTATAGTGGTTCCCATGTAAGCTGCAGACCCCAAACTCACAGGGGATCTCTGGCTGTCTCTCCTCTGTCTCTCCTCTACCTGCTCTCCAAGTTTGGTGAGGATTGGATTTACAGGGTCCAAGTTATGCCCCGCCCAAGAAGGTACCCTCAGGAAAGTGCTTTCTAGGGAAATGAACACTTGCAATGCTGTGACTTTCTTTATTGAGCCAATCCATCTCATGTGAGGTCTTCTTTTCCTGCTGCCTTCAATTTTTCCTAGCATTATTGTCTTCTCCAGTGAGTCTTGTCTTCTCATGATGTGACCAAAGTACCATAGTCTCAGTTTGATCATTTGAGCTAGAAGGAACTCTCCCTAGAAGCTAAAATGTTACCTACCTCAATCTACCTGTATAAATGCAGTTGAATAGTTTCAATATTCTTTTCTGTTGCAGAACTTGTAATTTGTCACATTTGGAGAAGTTAGTTTACCTAAGAAAAAGCCTCCTCTTTCTCTCTCACACACATATGTGCACAGCTTAACCAGCTTCACAGTTGTTAAGAGACCAGCAATGCAATCCTGGCCAGAGTTGCATCCTTCTAAACCAATGAACTTCAATGAATTTAAAAGTATGTAATTCTGTTCAGGATTGCACTGTAAGTATGATAAAACCATAAATAATTCTGAAAGTAGAATTCTGCTTTTGACCTAATCCTCACCTAAGGAGCAGAGTTTAATGAAACTGAAATCTGAATGAGTTTTATGTATGGGTGTACTGAAGAAAAATGGGGGGGGGGAATAAATATGTGTGCCTTTTTTATAAAATCTGAAGTTGGCCATGTTCTATCCTCTGAACAAACTAATGTTCTTCTTGTAAATTACAATAATTGGGGGAGGGTTGTTTCATTTGGATTTCTTAACATCCTACATGTTAATTTGTGAAATGTTCTGCTCCATAGTTCCCTTACTTTGTGGAAGTACAGCATTTCTCCTCAGGCACATAATATTTTTTTCTATCCTCTACTCCTTTTTGCATACTTGGATCTTTTCCTGTTATATTCCTCCTGTATCTTCAGGCAATGATTTCTTTCCCCAATAATTTTTGTTCCACAAGCTTTAGATTTCTTCTTTAAACTGGAAACGTCTAACTCCAGGTCCGAATAATGCACTTATCTCAGATCCCAGTTTCATACCCCAGGCTGTTTATTGATGGAGTTACCAACTCTCAGAATACTATAGAATATTTTTGAACCCAGGAGTAATTTGGAAGGCTTGAAAGGAAACATTCTGAGATTTTTGTTCACATTTAACATGGTAGTGACTTAACTTGACAATACTTAGTGTTGGGAGAAGACATACAAGGTATAGAAAGCTGCAAATGAACAAATTATCTTGGAAATATATAGTACATGGAATAACTACATGAGCATATGTTCATGAATTCAGTGCATGGAATTTCACTTAACCAAATCTAGTTCATCATTATCAACTGCCTAAAAAAAATCAATTATTTGTCTATCCAATTGAATTAAATGGATGTTTGAAAGAATGTCTAGCATACAGTTGAATTTGGAGAGCAGGAACAAATTGCCAAGATGCTATAATGCCAGTCTATAAAACAATAGTCATATGAATGCCAGATGCAGAATTAAAAATTCTATGAACATTGGGTAATAACTTAATTTCAGTTCTAGATTTATTACAGAAAGGGGGTGCCACACGATGTGAGAAGGAAGCAGAATCATGAGCGTAGTTACGATTTTTAATAAACAAATAAATAAAGGCATATTATTTCCCCGATGGATCATTTATACATACATATCTTGTGAGTCTGAGGGTACAAGGCAAGACATAAATATATTAAAATATAAATAATGTGCTGTTTCTGCTTACTGACCTTGAGAAATAATGATCTCTCTTATGGAAATAACATACAGATTAAGATTAAACATGAAATCAGCAGTGCAATCCTAAACAGAGTTATACCCTTCTATGCCCAGTGAAGTCAATAGATTTAGAAGGCTTTAATTTTGCTTAGTATTGCACTCCTAAATTTGCAATAACATTGCATAAGATAGCATAGTTGTTAGTAGCGGAATCAGTAAAGTAATGGATCAACTACAATACAACCACCTTAAAGAGTTTGTATAGTCAGGCCAACTTCTCATCCATTTTTTGCTGTTGTTCAGCATTGCATGTTTATCTACATTTTTAAATATATATATATATATATATATATATATATATATATACCATCATTAATTATACTTTCATAGATTTACAGCCAAATGAAACTAGTCTGACAGTCCTGAAGTTTCAGAATTTCCTTGATTCTTTCAAAAGCCATCTGCTATGACAACTGATTTGAACTGCATTTCCCTTAAATAGTTCAAACAAAATTGGAGTTGTTTAAGGGAATGTAATTCTGCTCCCCAGTACATTTAAGCTACACTTGTATATTGGATTTATACCAGTTTTGTTATTATGACTTCTCCAAAAACACCTTGGATATTGTAGTTTTGAGAGAATGTTAAAAATTTTATGTTCAAAAATCACTTTCGACCCACATGGCATTCAGGGCTCCCTGGTGAGAGGTGATGACTTTGCAGTCTGCAGGGCAGATATTTCCTACAACTCACAGATCAGCCTCCACCTCCCCCCCCTTTTGGGTGACAAAGTTCAGGTGTTGATTTCTGTCCAACATATCCTTTCAGTAGAAGGGAATGCATTTAAAAAAAAAAAAAATCTGTGTTCCCAGTTTTCCTTCAGGGTTTGCGTACTCCTTGTGTTCAGATGAAGTATACCAAAGCTCTACCATGGCTTTATGAGTCTACTTTTTAGCTGAGTATGACTTTCAGCAGAAGTACAATTCCCCTTCTCTTTCTCACTGATTTCCTTTTTTTTAACTTGCTTATTGAACAATTTGTCTGTCAATAGTTAATATTTTGCTCATGAGATAAATACTTCCACAATTTTGCCAATCAGCCAATTAAAATTATGCTGCAAGGGCCATCCTAGAATTTCATTAAAATCAATTGGTTATAGCTTCGTAATATTAGAATATAGTAAACTCAGTAATATAGTCATTTGTATTGGAGAACAGGATCAAACTTTAAACTAAATGCTATACATCATGTTGACATAACAAATGTGGACATTAATTAAAGAGCAGCAGAATCCAGCAGAGAAGTTTGCCCTCCATCTGCTTGACCTCAGGTAATAACCATATTCCTTTAACCAGAACTGACAGATTTTCTTGTGCTGCTCTGGACCCAATAAAGTTGTCACCCTTGGTATAAATTACCATAAGTATGACATCACAAAAACAGGCAAACCACAATTTCCTAATTTTTTTTGGCTATACCCTTTTAAAAAGTATTTCTTTTATGACATATAATGTAGTATCCCACCGATTATGGGCAAAGCGAGCACACCTATGCTCGCAGAACTGAATACATGGAAGAGATTCCCCCTAGGACATAGAGCCCCTTTGCCCTCTACCTGTTCCTCTGATCCTTAGCTGGGCACACATTGTTATAACTGCATGGCAATTACTTGAGTTGAGAAGGCAATGCTTAGTTCCCTAGTGTTGTATCCAGCATCCCATCTGCTCTTGAATGCCATACGCACTGGCTGCTCTTCTCAACAAGAGGTACAAACAATGGACTGCACATTGACCCGTGAGTATCCCCACCCATGTACATAATGGACAATATGAACAGTGCTATATATAGTTAAGATAGTCCAGGCATATCTTTCAATACTATGTTCAAGGATTAAAAGCCATCTCTCTTCTAAAATGAGTTTGGTGGCCTTATCCCCAATAAGAGCCTTTGTTGTTCTTGTTGTAAGTATCCAAATTGGAGGGGGTGGGTGTACTGATTTTTCTTCCTACTTTACCCCACCCACAGGAGACTTTGAAAGATATGGTAAGGTATCAAGTCAAACAGAGTTAACTACCATATTATCATGTAATAAGGACCAGGCCTGTAGCCAGGATTTTTTTCATTGGGGGGCACCACAAGGTGCTAAGTTAATGAAATTTAAACTAACTAAATAAGCTAATAAATTACATTACTGGAGACAGGCAGGGCAGAATCTCTTAGAGGATGTAGAGGGGATCTTCTCCTTCCCCTTCCTGCACCAGGATCTGCATTTGCATCAGAGAGCAGAGTCAGGCCACCACAGCAACAGCCTCCAGCTCAGCCCTTAAGAGTGCATAGCGATCCATGTACTACGAGAGACTTGCCACCTTCTGCAGTGAATGGGAGGGTTGCAATTAGCATTTACAGCAGACCAAACAACAAAGGAGGGGGGTAGAAAAGACAAACAAACAAGCCAACCCAGAACTCAAAACAGAGGAGACAGCTGCTCATCTCCATGCGAGTCCCCCCCCCGCCTGCTTTAAGCAAGTGCAAAAGGAACACTTCCTTACTGACAAGAAGAGAAAGGGAAAGGGAAAGGCAAGTGGCTCAGCCTCGCTGAACTGGGAAGAAAGGGTGGCTGGTGTTGGTAGCAGCAGTGCCCTTCTCGCCTGCCTTCCTCCTCCTCAGCGGTGGGGATTGCTGCTGGCAGGGAACAGGGGCGCCTCTTTCTTCTCCAGTCCAGCATCATTTTCAACCTCTGGCTGAGGGAGAAGCCAAGCTGGCAGGGCTCTTGGCCAGGCTGCTTGCCATTCCAAAGACAAGGATTTAAGGCTAGTTAAGCTCAGCAGCTGGCAAGATCACAGGTTCTAAGAACACCAATCAGGAAAAGGAGAAGAAAAACAGGAAAAGGCAGGCTGCAAGCAAAGTGCAGCATGCAGCATGACTTTTCTGAAGAAAAAAACCCAAAATAATTATTAAAAATAGTGTTTCCAGCAGCAGAACTTGTGGCATGGATGTAGAGGGAGGGGGCATGGCCCCATCCTGCCCCACCATAGCTATGGGCTTGATAAACACAAGTGGACCCCTGGATGCCAAGAATTTTCACCAAAGTTTTAAGTTGATAGACAATTTGGGAAATAATGACATTTATGATTTAGCCATCTTCTACTCAAGTGGGAGGAGCAAAAATGGCATCTGATTTAATTTGATGGACAGTAAATAAATCATGTGTATTTCTTCAATTACCTTTTACCAAATTTCATTGTAAAGCTTCAGTGAGTACAAATTAGAAGAGACACAATGAAACACAACCTCTTCAATTGCTCAACCTGCCTCCTAGGAAGCCTCACACATGGCCCAGGAATACTTTGGCATCATTAATACGGTGTGCTCTGATTCAGGTTTAGCAGCCTTTTAGCCTGTAGCCACAATATCTTGCACAGGAAAAAGGAGGAATGACTAGATCTGAAAAAGCAAGAGCTACTTTAATGACTGCATATACATGTTGTAATGATGACCAAACAAAACAAAACAAAACCAACAGCAGTTGACATCACCATGTTTTCTACCAATTCCAAAACCACTGGTGTTTCCATAAACTGCATATAACTAAATAAACCAATAGAGCTCATCCAGGTAATTTCCATGCACATTTGTCATCAGACATCTGCATCTAATAAGCTCTAGAACTTTGTTACTGCTTCTGAGGATGATAAACTATCCAGACTACACCCAGAACATGACACCTGATGTGGTAGACTTGTCCATATTTGCGCATAGAAATAGAATTGCCAACTCCAAATTGGGAAATTCTGGGAGGTTTGGGGATGGAGAGGAGATACCTCAGCTGGTATAATGACATAAAGCTCAACTTACAAAGCAGCCATTTTCTCCAGGGAACTGATCTCTATGGTCTGGAAATTAGTTGCAATACTAGGAGCTCCCCAGGCCCCACCTGAAGGTTGGCAGCCCTAAGAACTTCTAATTGTTATGCCTGCTGCATTTTCCAGTGGCCTTCCTAGTGGGACTATAATATTTAAATGAGCTTTCTATCATTGGTTCTCAAGATCCCTTGTTTAGAAGTCAGTAGAGGGAGGGAGCTCCCTATGTGATGGTCTGTTGGTGCATTCCAGAACTTGAATGCTATTCATATGTCCTGGGATCTGCATTACACCCATTTTTTTCAATGAGAAACTTTTCTTCTTCCCTGTCACATATGGAGTTTGCATCAGCTTTTTTTTTTTTAAACCTACTAATTAAGGTTCCCTTGATTTTGTTTTTTGGTTCAAAACACTTGGTTCAAAACACCTGAATAAATTTCTACACAAAGATATTGAGGTGCTGATAATAGACTCATCTATTTAAATATGGATCTGCCTCAATCACAAATAAATGGTGGGGGTCAGAGAGTATGAGACAGGTGAGCTGAACCACATCAATTACTTTACTCCCTGTAGTGTGTCACTTAGAGGTCCAATACTAGAAGTAAGTTTAGGTAGGAAAAAGTGCCTAAGGAGGAAGGGGCTACAAGGACCTCAGTGTGAGAATGGAGATGCTTCAGCACCCCTATCAAGCACTCCACAGTTGATATGAAATTGCAACAGATCTGTACATAAAGAGATGGATAGTCAATCAGAACTGCTTTCTCTTTTGATGAAGCAAGCATGCGGTGAAATATACCATAAAAAAATCCCTTAGGCTCTTTGCTTTGTCACAATAAAGAATGCAAAGCTCCTCTATCACAGTTAAATCTCCTGGTAAAATTTGTTTGCTTTTCTTTCTCCTTGGAATGGTAGCATCGCTGTAACAAATAACATTTCCTCTAATTATCCAGGAGATTTTGGTTGACCCATATGACCAAAAAGCAGTCTGGAAGCTCATGATTATAAATCCAAGTATTATACATTTAGAAGAAAATTCATGAGAAAGGACTGAACTTCTGCCAACCTTCTATAAATGTAGAAGGATGATGTACAAGCTTGAAATACCTTTTAATTATTTTTTTAAATCTTCATTCTCTATCCTAGTGGCTGTTGCTTGTAAGAAAATGAACTCTTATAATTGTTATCAATATATGTAACTCTTAGTTTGGCCAAACCTGTGGACACTTAAATCCAGAGACTGGAAATATGAACTGACAAGACAGAGCTTCCAACAAACCAGAAAACAGCCCAGGATTTTCAGAAAAATCTGAAATCTTTTTAAAAATTACATTTTAAAGCACCTGTAGCTTTAAAAAAATGAATGCTTTTAGTGGCCACTGCTGTGCAACCATGACAGTATTGCCAGCCCTCAAGCCTGGGTTTCTGTCAGTAAAAGGCAGGGGCAGAGGGAAAGGCATTTTCCAGGAAAGGTAAGGATATATGGGTTACCAGGAGTCAGGAAGAAGGAAACAGTGTAGGGAGGCGGATACAGTGGAAAGTGAAGAGTTGCTTGCAAGTCTTTGCAAGTTCCCACTATGCAACTTATTCTGGCCTGGTAGCTGGCACCATGAGACTGAGCCATTGTTTTCTTGGATAGAGGGTGCCAGGCAGAAGGAAGGAGTGAAATTTGAAGACAGGAGGGCAGATAAAAGCAGGCTTTCTGGTAGGTGAAGGAGGGAAGGAAGCAGGGAAAGAGTAGAGGCTACAGGGAGCTTACCGGAAGGGAAAGAAAAACTATTGGGAATGGGGAAAATGAGATGCCCCCGATATTGATCTTTAAGTATAATTTCTTGCTTAGTTGAAGGACTAGACTTCTTACCATGACCTGTTGCTAATAATACACATGGGGCAATTATGGAAAAGTCGCTGAAAAGTTAGTGGGCCTTCAGTGTGCCCCTTGGTGGCCATTTGCAGAACAATGTAAAAACACTAAATAAATAACAATAAACATTTTTACTCAGTTCTGCTGAATATATCCATATGTATTTGGAATTTTAAAATGTAGGAAACAGCATGTGAGCCCTTTCTCCTCCTACTTCCTGCAGAAGATAGTCCCAACAACACAGTTGGGGGGATGGTCGACTTGCTTAGAAAGTGCAATCGCACCGTTTTAAATTTCTCTGGTTTACCCTGTAGCGTGGTTCTTTGTATCTTGCTTAAATTCTATGCACCTTCCAAGCCTCTACTTCATAAAAGTACATAAATTATGAAATCTTCCTGGAAGCAAAAGAGAAATAAGATCCCATATCGGTATGTTTTTGTACAACAATACATAGGAAATTAAAACATTCTTTTTGTTGCTGGAATTGGCAGAGGAACAGACAGCATTTTTCTTGGTCTGAAACAAGGATGTCAATACCAGTTAAAATACTCGCTCTCACTCCCTCCCCGATTGCTACTGCTTCTGACTGTCCCCTTATAAAGATTATGCTTATGCTTAGTAAATGAAGAAAGGAATTAGTGATGCTCCTCTCATTTCCTGTCTTCCCACAGATGGTGATAAATTCAAATTCAGACTCCATTAAACCTGAGTAGAGAAACCCAGCAGGTGGCTACGCTAATGGAAAATCCTGGCTTTGGAATAATGGGAATTACAACCGACAGCTCTTCTACACCACAAAAAAGATGATGTATTCCTATTGACAGTGCTGCTTTTGAGTCCAGAAGGCTGATCTGATAGTTCAAGGCTGGCACAAGGGAGGCTAAAAGGCCTATGGATATTTTCCTTGGCCCCACCACTGTAATTTTTGTCATCCAAACCTTCCATTAGAATTCATTGTACAAATCTCATAGAAGTTGGAGAGTGGGGTAAAAACACTGTTCATTTGGCCTTCAGGCATACATTTGTTCTTTTTTCTTGGTTTAAAGGACAAATAAAGGTTGACACACAACAGCATTTCCAGCCACAGCTGTATTTTTAATGCTAACGTTCTTAGCCCAAGTGCTTTTAGTGTTTCGAGACAAGCCCATCTGAGAGCGTTTGTGTTAAAAAGATGCAGAGATTGCCCTGGAGGGGAAATGCCAGTTTCTGGGATGTAATTTGCAGGAATCGTGTATTTGTGTGAAATTTTTAAACTACGGATTTTAAAGGTAGAGCATTCACAACATACTTTACCTTTTTAAAAATCCATAGCTTATCCAGTCCAAGGCAATCTGGAAAAGCACTGAGCATTTTTGCAAGAGCTGTCTGAATTCTGAACTATACTTTTGCACTCCAGTAACTTAAGAAATGTTTTTGCATTGTTCACATTTTTGTAATTTGAACTGTTTCATATATATCTACCAAAAACGTGTTTGCAATGCATGAAACCACTTACCAATTCTGTAGAACTGTATAAGGAATACAGACTTAAATAGTTGGACATTTTAATGAAAATGTCCATTAAAATGTCCAACTATTAGCTATTAAGCAACTGCTATTAGTTATAAAAAGACAAAATAAGCCCTATGTAAGAATATGATCTGAACACTTTGAACCGTAAGTTTCAATAATAGGCTCATTATTTCAAAGCACTCTCACATCAAATAATTCAGCTATAAAAATTATTCAGATGCAGATTTCTTGATACATCTGTGGGATTTTTGCATGACATTTAAAGTGTTTGAAAACTGTGAAAACATTATTCAAAACCAATACAAAATTAGTTGAATACAGCAAGTTATTATAAGAGTATTTTCATATTCAAATGGAATTTCATTACACTACAGGCACACATAATATTTGCATGAAATAAGTTAAAAAAAGAATGGCTCGGTTACAGAAGATATTTTAAAAGAGATTATAACTTCCCATTGAACTTTATGCTTTAGGAGCAGGGTTGCCAAGTCTGGCAGCCAGCAGGATATGGGGGGGCCCTTCGGGTACATCTGTGATAGCATGACATCACTTCCAGAGAAAACCCCAAATCATGCCACACCTCTGTAGGAATCACTGGACACTCTACTGTAAAACCAAAGAGTTTCTGGTAATTCCTAGACAGGACTAACATGTCTTCTGGGTTTTCCCTGGAAATGATGTCACACTGTCAGCCTATTGCTAATTTTTTTCTCCCACTGCCATTTGAACAGGAGCTGGAGAGGGTTATCTCCCACCCCCAGCAGGGGCTGGCAGCCCTTTCTGGGAATATGAATATATAACTTTAATGTCATTAGTTCAATAATTTAAAAAGCCTTGATTTTATTTGGTACAGTCTTCTGTTTTCCTTTTTGGAAGATCATTTATTGTTCTTTCCAGGGTGTGTGTGTGTGTGTGTGTGTGTGTGGGGCCTGGCACTGAATTTTTAAAATGGTTTTTTTATTGCAAACTGAATTTAAAACACTATCCAACACTAAGTGCTCAGACGGTTGTTGTAATTTCCCTCCTTTCCCACCAAAAACAATGATCTGTTTAACACCTTCATTCCCCTTCTGAGCAAACATGCTTAGGATTGCTCCCTCTGTATATAAAAATGTGTTCCCACACACATCTTGGTTTTGCCGGCTCAGGCCAAAATGAGGTTGGATACAAACACTCAGTTCTGGGTAGTTAGAAATCTTCTGATGGAGGAGGCCCTCTTTCAGCCATGGAATTCTTCCAACAGTACAGCAAGCGTCCTCAGCCAGAGAAAGGCTTCTCAGGTAGTGGCAAGAAACTACTGGATCCTACGAACATGCCAGATTATGAGCCCCTCTGCTACTACAATCAAGACTGTCAACTTGTTTTACTACAAGAGCAGTAAAATTATTTATCCATTCTCTGGAAGATTTTTTTAATGATGTACTGTTACACTGTTGACATAGCAAGTGTTTCAGAGTGTTCTATGCAAAATTTTCATTGCCATTTATCAAAAAGGACTTCCGTAATACAAGTTTGGAACAGAAGAGAGCACATTTTAAACTGTATGAATCTTCATTCTGAATGCCATCAAGTATATTATTGTTGCAGAAAAAAAATTGAAAAAAATCTGACAACAAGGAATTTAAGCCAAACAATGGTGTTTATATTCTGCTACGAAAGTCTTTATCAAAGTACCATTCATTCATATTCCCATATTAGTGATATATCCTATTATGATGGCTGACTGTATCTTGGCTTAGACAAGTATTGTCTGATAAACAGACTTAATGCATAAATGTCTGCAGGGAACAGGCAGTAGCAAAATGTGGACAGATGTTTGGCTCTTTCTGGAGCTCATCAGCACAGTTCAACTGCTTTATCTGTCAGATGGGTGCATCCCCAAGACCAGATTCAAAGACGTGCAATACACTCTGATGCTGGGGGTGATACTGTAAGCTGTGTAAATGATTTACAATGAATAATCCTTTCAGAAAATGCTGGCCTCTCTTTCAGCACAACAAACTACTAGCAGCTTTTTATACCCAGTCATGCTCAGCACTAAGAGAATCTGTGTGTTCGTTTTGTTAAAAAACATTTTCAGATAGTTGGCACTGGTACCATAAAGTCACCTGGTGTTTCCTATAACGGATGAGACAGAACTCTGCCTTAACTGGAATACAGTCTGGAAATTCAAACTCTATTTGAGGCAGGACAGTTACAAGAATCTGTCACCTTTTTATCCTGTCCTTATTCAAGGAGCTCAGGATGGTGTATGCAGTTTTCCTCTTACAACAAGCCTGTATAGTGGGTTTGGCTAAGAGAGGATAAGGCCCAAGGTCACTTAATGAGCTTCAGAGCTAAATGGATCCTTGAATCTAGGGCTCCAGTCCAACACCTTATTTATGTATTATTTAATTCATGTATACCCTGCCTTTCTACCCACTGGAGACCCAAAACAACTCACATCATTATCACCTCCTCCATTTTATCCTCATAACAAATCTGTGGGGTAGGTTAGGCTAAGAGAGTATGATTGGCTCAAGGTCACCCAGTGAGAATCCATGGCACAAGTGGGTATTCAAACCTGGGACTCCCAGATCCTAGTCCAAATCTCTTAACCACTGTACCATACTGACTTTCTTAACCACTACACACACTGTCTCTCACTGAATTTGTAGTGAAATGGCTTAGTTTCATTCAATTTTTATTGGAATCCCTTCCAGACTGGAATCCCTTCCAGATGTATTGGGACTGAATCATTCCAGGTATGTCACACCAGAGACTGGCTGAGCTTGAAGCATAAGAACAATAGCCTACCAGGACTCTGGAAGTAACCAACCAAGTGGTAATGTTATATAAATCGCCTATCATTGGGAGTGGGGTGTGCTTCGGTGTGGCAACTGCGTGCTATTTAACAGAGCTGAGGCTCTGGGGCCTTGTCTTATTCTGGCTGAAATCATTAATAAAGTAGAACTAATCACTAGCCTTATGGTCTGTTCATCTATGGAACCCACTATTTAACACAGAAAATCTCTCAAATCCTGATCAGTGCTGGTTTCTGTTTGAAAGAATGGCCCGTGCAATGGCTCTTAGTACTAGTGTTGCCAGCTCTGGATTGGGAAATTCCTGGAGATTTGGAGTTGAAGGTTGGTGAGGGGGGAACCTCAGTAGGGTATAATGTCATAGACTCCATCCTCCAAAGGAGCCATTTCCTCCAGGGAAACTAATCTCCATAGTCTGGAGATCACTCGTAATTCTG
This sequence comes from Gekko gecko, assembly GCA_029375565.1. Lineage (NCBI taxonomy): Eukaryota > Metazoa > Chordata > Lepidosauria > Squamata > Gekkonidae > Gekko > Gekko gecko. The sequence continues at coordinate 117,524,559 of JAPDNY010000007.1, forward strand.
GGAGATCCCAAGGCTCCACATGGATACTAGCATCCCTACTTAGTGCTAGCACACACACCAGGGCTTCAGAGACGGCAATAGAGCTCCAAAGAGAGATAAATTAGGACCTTCCTGTTGTCTGCTCTGTATTGACATAGAGCATGTGCAGTATACCAAGTTGCAGTTGCCCCATGCAGCTGATCCATCCGTACATTGACTCACTGAACATGGAGGGAGAGCAGGCATGAATATGCAAGCCCTGCCCCCTGCCCTGTGCAGTTGCCATGTCTTCTGCATAGTGTGAACATGTGAAGTACCCAAATGCATGTCTCTTTCCCATGATCAAAAATATTCAGAAAGCAGCATCAGTGGTCATAGGGACAGGGTGCGTGTGTCGGCAATGTGTTCCACCTGGTATACTTCACACATTTCCAAGGGAGATAAAATGGAAGATGCAAAGACTATTAATGCTGCCCTGAGGCTACAGGAGAAAAGCAGGAGAGAAGCGGGATGAATCAAAGCCACATTTGGTGTTCCAGAATAACAGCATGGGGATTCTGAAAAAGACGCATTATACCTTTCCTTACTAGGTATAGATGAAGCAAGTCCTAAGGCATAGACAGGAAATAGCCAAATTGTGTCAGCAAACAGAGGTCTGCTTTCTACATATGATGCTATGATGCTAAGGGCTCATTCCAGTAGTTGTCCCTGTGGTGCTTAAATCTTTTATACAGGCAACTTAAATATAGTACTTATGAAGTGATAGCATCGGAGCCCTTTGAGCATTATCGATTCCGAATAGCTCTGTGTGGCTCACAAATACCCTTTCAGTTCACATTCATATGTTTCTAGACAGAGCTTTCTTTTTAATAATAATGTACAAAAATGGTCTAGAGGTGGGGGGGGGAGCAAGTTGGATGTTTCAGCCTAATGCAACATTCAAAGCAATTAAATGAAACCTCTTTAGCCACACGAGCTTTTTCATGTTCTTGATCACCTCTGTAGCCTTACATTAAAAAAAAAACCTAAAAAGGACCTTTCAAAAATGCTGATTTTTAAAAAGATTTAATATATGCTCTTTTCATGCGTCTGCTGTTGCTTGCTTTTGAGCTGGCTAACAACTATGGATAGGGCAAATGAGAGAGAGGGCAAACTTGTCTCATATCCCGGGAAGAGGTGACTACCTGAAGTGTGGCTATAAAAGGAAACCTAAGAATTTTCGGAAAGGTTTTACTACAGAGAATAAGGGGCAGAGACCTTCATCTAACTCTGGATGCACATTATTATTAATAATGCATAGCCATGCTTTTTTTTTCTCAGGCGGAAAGTAGCAAGCTTACTAAAATTGACAATATTTTAAGTAATGGGGGGGGGAATCATGTTTCCTGTATCTTTTGCAGTTCTTTAATTTGTGCCCTATCACTTTTATCTCTCCTTGCTTTAACACCAGATTTGGTTTAATTAAATTTATGTCAAATGAACACATGAAACGAGGAAGAAATCAGAAAGCCTGCAGTTGCCCATTAGTGAGTCACTGACTGCACAGTGAAAAGGCTTTTGAAGCCTGGCTCTCTGCCAGAACAAGCTTCCAGTGATGCTCAGAGACACCCATGATGCTTTGAAGGCAGGGACTGAGTTGACCTGAGCCTGCTCAGTGGAATCAGTCCAAATCCTCATAGGCTAGATATAAAATCTATAATAAGTCTTCTGTCTTCAACAATTTACCTGTCAAGTGAGAGCAGCAGGTGTGGGGGAAATGGCAAGAAAGGTACATAATTAATTAGACTAGATCCCTTAATTTCATTTATTTTATTGATAAAAGCCGTCTCTAAATATTTCATAACTATTAGGAAATACAACGATATGTTATAATTATATATCAAGCTTTTCATCTGTGCATCTTGATCTCACTAGGGGGCAAAACCCAGGCCTCTGAAGTCTATGCAAAACCTTTGCAACATCTACTGCACACCGAGCTAGCACTGTCCCAGGTGAACCCTGAGTTCAGCAGAGCTGGGTGGAACTTAAAAGCCTTTTTGCCAAGGTTTGGAAATTTCACTATCCCATTCTGCAGATGATGAAACTAAGGAGTAAGATGATGGCCCCTCTTTAATAAAGCTATAAGTTCGTGACTTGCCACATATCCAAAAACCCTGGTTTCATCACAAATTAGTCAAGCAGGAGTAACCTCTTATAACAGTGCTATGGCTCAGACTAACACTGAACATTTGCAGAGAACCCTTGGCTCACTGGCAGATCTGCCCCCTACACCTGAAGTTAAAGGATGCAGTGCACAGGGCCCAAGATTGGCTTCAGAGAGGACTAATCTCCAACACAACTTAAGTATTGTTGGTGGCCCAGGATGCTATTAGAAATTCCTCACTTTCCTTTCTCTTCTTCTTCCTGCTCCAGTATGGAGAAGGTGAATTGTCACTCACTACCAGTGCCATGTTGAGGGCAAAACTGCCACCAATAGAAAAGCTACTAATATACTTGGAATATTTAGATACTGGTATTTAGAACTGGATATTTGAATATGAGTGAATTCAGAACTTCTACTGACAGCTAATCGAGTTTTTCCAGCCATTTTGTGTTTAACTACAAACTTTGTAATCATATGCACAGTTATAAAGTGAATCCAACATTGGGACTTTCTGGTAACTGGATAAGAGTGTAGATTCGTTTGTTGTACATGTTTACTCTGCTTTTCAGGCCAAAATTGGCTCCTGAGAATCAGAAGTGTAACACAAATGACTAAATTCAGTCCAAATGTTTCTTTGGGAGGGAATTCTCAGCCAAGCAGGATTCTGAATCTGCTTCTTGCCCTCTCTCTGATGGCCCATCAATGACAGCCAGAAGATAGAGAAGGAGGATGTCAGATGGATCCATACATGGTGGATGGGGACCTGGCTGCTCTCCCTTTGATGGATTTATCAGTGGGGGATAGAAGCAAAATGTTGGGGGCTTTTTGCTAAAGGCATGACAAAAGGATTCCTGGCTGCTTCCCTCCAGTTCCCTCTGATGAATAGCTAGAAACTAGAGGGATGAGGAGAAAGAGAATTGAGAGTCATGGCTGTACAATTGTATATTTTATGCCAGTCATAACTTAAGATATTTTAGGAGCCCTATGCTGAAAAAGAAAATGTTATTATATTTCAATGTGTGTTTTAATTTCAAAGTCACTAATTTTAGTACATACTTTTTACAATATTTTTGCTCTCATTAAAATATGTGCATGTGTATAAATCATATCACTTCACTGCTCTTCCCACCCACAAACTCTCTTAAAGTAGCACATTAAATTAGGTTCACAGATTATCAATATTTTGGCGCCTTCAGTCTAAATAAAGACTATTTGTAACAGAACACTACAAGAGTTTTATGTTACTAAAAAAAGAACATGCACTTGCTGTTATGGTAAAGACACATTTAAAAGAACTCTGTACTTTATACCATTAAATACGTAAATGAATTCCATAATCACTAGAAAATTTATTAAAGAATTATACAACAGAGTAACTAGTTCTGGGAATTCTTCCTACAGAGAGCTCAAGACTTATTTACAGATTAGACATCATGGAAAATTTTATTTGCAGGTTACTGATTCTTGTTATCCTATATCACTGATCCTTGTTTATGTGGGCAGGGAATATCAGGATTTCTTTAGCCTACTAGATTGCTAAAATCAGAGGGACATGATTTAAAGCTAGGATGGCATGCCTATCTTTGGTATCAAAAAGCAGACAATCACAAATACTTTAAAAACCATTTGATGAGGAAAGCATAATGTATGAGAAGATCCCAAAATGGTTCTCTCCAGTGGAAGCATTTACTCAACCTATATTATTGGAGGGGGGGGGAAGTAGCTAGATATGAAGATAGGAAGGGAAGATAAATTGAGGCCCAAAGAAGAATTAGAGAAACAAGATATATATATTTGGATTGGTGGACAAGAGTACAGTTGGAATCTAGATATGCTAAAGATAAACCTCAGGGGTTTGATGCAGAACAATTGGCATTCGATATACTTTTATATGAAACAAATGCTAAATTAATTAAGAAATTTTATGTGTATTTGTTACAGAAAGATGCAGAATGAGGTGATTAAAGAATGTATGATAAAATGGGCCCAAAATGTTGGCTATAATATTGATCTTGATCAATGGTTGCAAATACGGAAAACAAATGTTAAAATATCAAAACTGGTTTCCTTTAAAGATAATTTATATAAAATGTTCTATAAGTGGCATATAACGCCAGCTAAATTAGCCAGAATGTACCCTGGAATGTCTGACAAATGCTGTAAGATAGGAGTTGGAAGCTTTTTCATGTTTGGTGGAAGTGTAAAGAGGTGATGTTATATGAAATGTTTTCAAAAAATATGTTTGATACTGCTACCATTCAAACCTGAATTTTTTTTGCTTAACATTATGCCTGATGTAAAAGATAAGAAAGTTAAGCACTTAATTATACATATAGTTACGGCAGCAGGAATTCTTTATGCTAAGTACAGGAAGAAATCAGAGATACCATCAGAAAATGAACTTTTGACAAAAAATTTTGAAACAACAGAAATGGATATATTGTCAGACTTGTTAAAAGACTGAAGTAAACAAAAAGCGAGAGAAAATTGGATACCATTTTATGACTGGGTGGAAAGAAGACCATGAACAATGAATATTATAACCTTGGAGAAAATCTACAGACTTTTTTCAGGAATCATTATAGAAGATTTTAGCGATCTGATTAAGCATCATTAGCTTTAGTAAATATATAAACAAAACAGATCTGGAAACAAAGAATTAAGATGGGAAATTTGTAACAGCTGTTATATAAACTTATCCCATCCCTTGTATCCTTCTTAACCTATTATGTATTAAAACCAAATAAAAAAATATGGGGGGGAAAGGATTTCTTTAGCCAAACAACATTACTCATTCTCACTTCATTGTGTATTGGTCAACATATATATATGGATAGTGGTGGAAAGTACCTTTAAGTCACTTATCAATTTATGACAACCCCATAGGGTTTTCAAGGCAAGAAACATTCAGAGGTGGTTTGCTATTGCCTGCCTCTGCATATTAACCTTAGACATCCTTGGTGGTTTCCCATCCAAATACTAACCAGAGCTGACCCTGCTTACCTTCTGAAATCTGATGAGATCCTGCTTATCTGGGCCATCCAAGTCAGGGAGATATGTCCATGTATCAAACACAGCCATTGTCAGGTAGTAATCATTTTGGTACCTTCAATCTAAATAAAGACTATTTGTAACAGAACACTATAAGAGCTGCGGTGGCTCAAGTGGTTAAGATGCTGAACTGCAGGCTGTGGAAGGCCAGTAGTTCAGCAGTTCGAGACCCAGGTGCCACATGATGGAGTGAGCTCCTGTCTCTAGTTCCAGCTCCTGCCAACCTAGCAGTTCGAAAGCAAGAAATTGCAACTAGATAAATAGGTACCACTTCAGTGGGAAGCTAACAGTGTTCCATGCGCCTTGGTGTTTAGTCATGCCGGCCACATGACCACGGAAATGTCTTCGGACAGCGCTGGCTCTTCGGCTTTGAAACGGAGATGAGCACCGCAACCCTAGAGTCGGATTCGACTGGCTTTCAAGCAAGGGAACCTTTACCTTTACTTTTACTTGGTATAGTTTGGTGTAGGGGTTAAGAGCGTGGACTCTAATCTGGGAGAACTGGGTTTGATTCCCCACTCCTCCACATGCAGCTGCTGGTGTGACCTTGGGTCAGTCACAAATTCTCTCAGAGCTGCTCTCTCAAGAGCGGTCCTCAAAAGAGTTATATCAGCCCCACCTACCTCACAGGGTGTCTGTTGTGGAGAGGGGAAGGGAAAGGAGATTATAAACTGTTCTGAGACTTCAAGTGAGGGGCAGGGTATAAATCTAATCTCCTCCTCCTCCTCCTCCTCCTCCTCCTCCTCCTCCTCCTCCTCTAACACCAGGGATACCTGAGTTCAATCCACCATCATTAAATTCACTAAATGAAACTCTTCTGCACAGTCCATAGAACACATAGGGATTTCTGCTTACTTGGGAACTCCTTGAACAATGTTTGAGTCCAGAGGCACCTTTAAGACCAACAAAGTTATATTCAAGCTTTAAGACCAACAAAGTCATATTCAAGCTTTCATGTGCAAGCACACTTCTTGGTATGCATAAAAATGGCCTTATAAGGACTGAAAATTCTACTGGAGGTATGGAATGTTGAGGACAGTTCAATGTTTGTGACAGACTGCAAGTGAAAGCAGGCTTTTTAAAGATGCTGCTTGTATCAGAGAGTCAGGAAGTTCAAGAATTGATCTTCCCTGGAGAAAATAGCTTAGGTGATTGGCTGCTCTGCTCACTCTCTGATTGGCCAACATAGCTGATCTGGAGGGAAAATAGCTGATCTGGAGGGAAAAGAGGTCTTTTGTCTTTTGCAGTTTGGTCTTTTGAAATCTAACATCTGAATCAATAGCCAGAGGGCTTGGCTTCTGAGGGAAGAGAGATTTGGGAGTCAGTGTTTTCTGACAGGCAATAGTCAGAAAAGTACTTCTACTATAAGAAACCCTATTGTCTAAATATATTAACACCGCTCTGAGGGAGAATTTTAGATTCTCAGTCAGAAAAGCTACAGAACAGCCTTATATAAACAAAGGATACTGGAAATGGATTTGGCAGAAGTTCTGGTTAGTTAGAGTGAACTCCCATATGAGCCAAATTGTAAAAGGAGTTATCACTTCTTAGGGACAAGGAGAATAACTTCCTGCCAATGAAAAGGGTTGGGAAGAGAACCCTGGTCTGTGATAAAGGGGAGAAACTTAGGCACCTCAGGAGTTAGTGAAAAGCTGTAATATCTAAAGGAAAACCTGAAATGCTGAAGAAAGAAATCTAGAAACATCAATAAGAACTGTGTTGTGCTGAAACATACTAAACAAAGAACCTCTCAAACAAAGAAATATAAAACCTTGAAACAAAACTACAAATATAGTCTCTTGAATGTTCTAAGAATTCAACTCTGTATGTATTAGAAACCTCAACTATTCCTATTATACATATATCCTTGCCTGTTTAATAAAATGGTTATTCTGTTTTGGAAAGTTAATTTGCCTCAAGTGCCATTTCTCAAGGGTTTACAAAACTGGACAGCTCTAGTATTTTCAGTAGAGTTCCTGAGATGAGAAAAAGCCTAACTAAATATCTAAACATAGGGTGGGGCAGTCTAGTCTTTTATGACAAAGAATATATAAATGCTACTGTAGGGCAACTCTGTCACTGAGGGGAACTGAATAATTGATGGGGAAATCTGCCAGACAGTTGGGGAGATAGAAGGGTTTGTCATAATGTTCATGAAAAGGGGAGGAAAGGGGAGAGAGGAAATTAGCTTGTCAAGTCCCTCCGAGAATCCTGGAAAGTGGAGGGATGAGGTAGATATGTTTAAATTCCCTCCCTCCGATTCTGCAGTTCCTCAGCAGCCTTCAGCTTGTTTCACATTCTTTATAAGTTAAAGTCAGTTAAGAGGTTGCTATATAAGGATGGCTGATTTTGTTAACAGGATTCACAAGTGAACATGGAGAAATTCCCTGGAGAAGCAGGAAAAATTATGAAAGACTCACAATAAGGTTGTATCTCTCACCTGAAGTATCAAAGTCTGCATTTTTGAAATTTTACACAAAACTGGGAAATTGCCAAAGTTATATGTATCCCCCTCACCACCTTTTTTCCCTACAAAAGTACCTCATTCTTTCCCCTGCGATAACCTGCACAATTACTGTCATCACAGCCTCTGTTCACAATTGTCCAAGTGTAATGTAATCACTGTTCTGTTGTGATGAAGGTGGTCAATCAAGTAGTACATATGAAAAGGGTACACACATGAACCCTGTGAAAAAGAGATGCTAGAAGAATATGATGGCTTCCAGGGGTCCATAAAATGTGCCATATAGTAGCCAAGCCCATTGTAAAATCAATACAATGTACTCTAGCAAAATGTGATGTGTCGGCGTGCACACAACACCCCCCCTGCCACTCCGGTTTCTCCTCCCATCCCCAGTGCCTGGGGTCGAGGGCACAATGATATGATATGCTCCAGCAGAGACTTGGTTTTGTTGAGACCAACAGCATTTAAAGTGCAAGTAACAACTTCTGTTGGGCCAGTCTTGTCAGCCACCCTGTGTCACAGGGAAAACGGCTCATCCTTGTGACACACAATGCACCCCCCTGCCACCTCTCATGTGCTTACTCAAACCATCTTCCTGTAAGGTGCTCATTTGGGGTAGTGCAGTCCCTTCCTCCTTGTTATTTGCATTTCAGGCCAAGTCCTCAGTTCCCCCAGGAAACCCACAAGTGCCCAGAGCCGCAACAGCCAGGCAGGGTGGGCAAGCAGGCCGGAGTGTGAGGGAGGGCATGAATATGCATGATGCAGGAATCATTCATAAGTATGCTGATGGCCGGGAGGGGAGGGGATTGGGGCGGGGTGGTCGTGGAGCTCAGCCACCAAAGGGAAGGCGGCAGGATAGCCAGTGATTGAGGAGCAAGGTGTAGAGTGGACTGGCTATGTCAGCGCAGTACAGAGCAGCAAGCGCACCTAGCCGCCACTGAGGCAAAGGTGGTGCTCTTCCCATGTTGTACACAAAAAGCCGAGTTGACTATGAGTGGCTGAGGTGTGGGACCTGGCAGCTTCCCACACCCACCCCCTCACCATTGCCAGATGCGCCCCATGGCCCCTCACTGACCTCGAGCCACTGAGGCGTGGAGGAGTGTGGGACGGGTGAAGCAGCAGAGAGGCCAGCGGCAGCAGAGTTGGGGAAGCAGGAGGGGAGGAGGGTGACTTGGGTCCGCAAGGCCGCCACACACTGCCGGAGCCATGGTGGGAAGACAGCAGTGAGGGACAGGCCCATCCATGGGAGTGCTGGAGGCTGTGAGGGCCAGAGAAGCAGGCAGTCAAGGCAGGCTTGAGTGGCACAGAGCCACAAAGAGCCAATGGGCTGGGGAAGGAGGAGGCTAGAAGGCAGGGCCCTGGACAAGCGAGGCATCCTCTTTGCTGAAGTGAAGTTCTGTTCTGACTTGTTTTTTGATGCATGCTGCGCCTGTGAGCAGGATGCAGGAAACGCAGCCACCAATGGATGGAGAAACCTTGTGAATGGCATGCCAGTGGGCCAAAGGCTGTGGGACCATGTCGAAGATTCACCCGAAAACAGCTTTATATATAAGGAGAGATTCTTTTATACACTGTTTTTAATCCCCAATCGGGACCCAAAGCAATTTCTGGTAATTATAGCCTGTTGACAAGAATATCACTAATAATGAAAGATGTGGGAAGTTTTTGATAAACCAGAATGCGGTCAAAATATTTATTTATTTAATTTATACTTTAAATTTATGAATTGCCCAATCCCTGAGCACACAGGGTTCTGGGTGATGTACAACAGAAGTTAAAAAATCAACATAACATTGTTAAAATTAATAAATCAGTAATTCCTATATTATTAAATAATCTCCAGATGGCATCATTAATTTGGTCTTAAACCTGCTCCAGACCATGTTGCCATCTTGTGGGCAGGGCAAGAAGGAGGCCAAAATGAAAAGATGGAAGAGGAGGGTACCAACCACAATGGAACTCAACCAAAAGCCTGTCCTCAACCAAAAGCCTAGCGGGACATCTCTGCCTTACATGTCCTGTGGGCAATCTAGTTTTGCTATTTTCATAACTGATTCTCCATTTACTCTTAAATATGGTGTCAGAAATGAAGAGCTGGACTAGAACAGGCCTTCAGTACAAATGTGACCATTTCAGAAATAGTGCTCATGAGATTTTTTTTTAATGCACTTTGATTTTAACAGCGAAATAGAAAAGAATCTGTTTAAGAAATGTTGGGTATCATGAACATTTTCAGTAGGATGTTCAGCAAATGGTAAGCAAACTTTTGGAAACAAAACTGGTAACTGTCAGAGTGCTACTTTCAGTAGGCTTTTTAAGCTACAAAACTATTTGCAGATGCAGAGTTGTAATAAAGAGAAACAAGGCCAATTGTCTTCAAAACTTAAGTGGAATTTAGAGCTAAATTGTATTAAAATTGTATCCAATCACCTTTCATGATGCAAAATGTTCTTCATTCCTGGATTAAAAAACAACAACAATCAATTAAAAGGAAAATCTGTGTTTGAAATTACCTGAAAATAAGAAGATTGGTCTTGGCTATTCAGGCCCAATCGCTTCAACTTGGGAAGCTGAACAAGGACATTTCCCCCCCAATATCAGAACCTCTGGCAGCTAGAACAATGGACTTCACAATTCTCAGCAACAATACAGTAATCAGACGTTTTCAGGCAAGGAAGTGTTGCCCAAACCCTTGGAAATTGTGTCTATATATTAGTGAACTAAAAACCTCTAAAATAGTTGTTGTTTGTCTAAAGCAGCCAGGGTTCAACATAGTTTCTCAGGACCTTATACAAACTTGTATGCACATGGCCCCATCCAATCTTCCCTCTAAACTGTGGAGTCTTGTGAGCAAAAATTCTGCTTCTTGAGCTACTGGCATTAAGGTTGTGAGCCGAGTGATTTGGCTGCTGCATAAATTAGTTTGCTCTGGAGCCATCCTTCCTGAGGTGAGACAGAAATGTGTGAGCTGGAGGCTAAAAAACTGTGAGCTAGCTCACACTAACTCAACTTAGAGGGAACACTGGTCCCATCCTGTGTGTGTGTGTGTATATATATATATATATATATATATATATATATATATTCACATAAAGTCGGGTTGCCAGCCTCCTGGTGGGCTCTAGTGTTCCCAGAATTACAACCAATCTCCAGACTACAGAGATCAGTTTCCCTAAGAAAAATGGCTGCCTTTGGCCCCTCTCCTCTGCAAATCCTTCCTTCCCCAGATCCTCAGAAATTGTCCAACCTGGAGTTGGCAACCCTGTGACTTTTGAAAGACGTCTATTTTATTTCTAAAATGTGATAAATTGATTGTATCATGGTAATAGGCCTGTAGCCCAGTCCATGGCCCCTTGGGCTGTCAAATCCTGGTAGAGCATGACAATTCCCCCCACCCCTGATTTCTGATTGTAGCCAAAACAGCAGAGTATTCTGCAACAAATATAAGGTGGCAGAAAACGTCATGACCCAGAAGAGCCCAGTTGATCAACAGCATTAAGACTGTTTGCCCAGTTCATGAAAAGAAATCCAACCCTTCTTTTCATCAAGCAGAAAGCACTCTGATCCAAATTGAAAATTAAATACAAGATTGCTATAAAGTAGCCATAACCAGATCCCAAATTATTTCTGGTGTTAAACATTTCCCTTTGACATTAATCTTCTGTTGACCACTTAACATTTGGAAGGTCCAACATCTTATTTATGAAATTGCTCTTGTGCTCCTGCATCTAAATTTATATTTTAGCAACATGATAGGAGCAAATTGATAAGAGGACTCTGATGTGGCCAGTTGTTTTCCTGTGCTCATTTCTAATAGCTTGTGCCTTTTAAGCAGCTGTTTTCTGAACAGAATGAACCCACTGACTGCTTTTGCTGCAAACCTACTTTGGGATAGAATCCTGCATGTCTTTTGCAGGAAGGAAATCTCCTTCAGGATAACTAAGGAGACACAAGCCTATTTTGCAGTATGTTGACTTAATTCTGTGTAGTCAAATAAAATACATTCCAAAAAAATGACAAAATTGTGACAAAAGCAAACATATTATCTACCGAATGTGTAAAAAAGGATGAATTGGGCAAGAGACAAATGTGTTGTAAAGAACTGTGCTTGAAAGATTTCAGCCATTTGATTGTTTCTTTCCTGCAGCTGATCCGTGCAAACTTCAGTAAATACAAAGATTGTGCTTTAAAAGCAACAACAACAAAACTAAGGTGTAGCAAAAATTATATACTTCAAGGAAACAAACTGGCTGTGAACCACAGGCCATTCATTTTGCAGCATACTTCAAAATGACATGAAAGGATCTAATCTGAGGTCTATGTGTTTATGTTACTCATTTCTACAGGTATATCAAGGAATTCTAGAAGAGTTTTTGGGTGGGTTTTTTTACATTTTATGGATCAAAGAGCATCTGTGTTAGAGAATCCTGCTTACACAAATCCCCTCCTTTCTGAAATATGTTAGAACAAGCAACAAAAGCAGTCTTTGTCATATTTTAAAGGTTCTAGTTGACTTGTGAACTGATGAGCCTTCTAGCTCTTTTGGTCTGTATACCTAGTAAATCGGCCACTACATAAACAGATAAACACCCTTGATTCTTTGGTACTTGGAACAATCAGACATAACAAGAGAACAGACGCAGAACAATTTCTCTGTGTAGGAAATGCAATTTGGTATGGTTTTTACCATAATGGAGAAAGCCTAAGCAGGTTTACTCAGAAGTAAGTCCCATGTTAGTCAACAGGATTAGTTTCAGGTAAGTATCTTTAGGATTGCAGCTTGTCAAAGAACTGCATGTCAGTTATGAATAAGATCATTTCACAAATGTATGGGCTTTAGCTTTAATGCATTCTTTTAAAAATGTAAATGGAATTAAGAAACCACTTGAGTTTAGCAACAGTCACCATGCACTAGCCCACATACACACAAGAGTGTAAAAGCAGCAAAGATGTACCTTGATACTGAGCAACAAAACTGAACTTTGCTGATGCATAATTAACTGCTTGGAACCGGTAGGTTCTTTTGTATCATTTAATACCACAATAAAACATTTTAAAAAAAATCCAGACTCATGGGTCACTGCCACCTTTGTGAAACTTGGTCTTCTTTTTCCTATTTTGTTGACCACAGACCAAACCAGTCTTTTTGAAACACACACAGTTTGTGATGTGTGAGCCTTCCCATTTCAGCCATTTCTTGCAGAGGGACCCTTAGTACCATATGCTTCTGTTTTTCTTCATTGTGTGATGTGATCTCTTCTGACTGTTACATGCACGTGAAAGGACAGTGGGCTTTGGGGGGAAGAGAAGCCATGCTTTAAGAGAGTATGCAGTCAGTTGGCCTTCAGCCATTTGGCACTGATTGAATCTGACAAGTGTTGTATCTTCTCATCGTAATGGATGTCTCTGCTGTAGGAAAGAAGAGGTGAAAAGGATGTAACTCCCAGTGAAAGAAACCAACAAGAACTATTATTTAATTACTAGCTAATAAAAAAACCCTTCTCTTTGGGAATCTCCGGTTGGCTCTGCCTCCATTCTTACCTAAAGTCTGAACTGTGCCAGCTAGCTACACCTGCTTTCGAAATGTTTGTGACCAAACAAGACAACACACTGCTATGCTCTGTGTCACAAAGCATCTTCCATGTGTGTGTACATATATCGACTTAGCCAATCTTCTCTGATTAAAAAAAAAATCTTTACATTCAATCCTGCTTAAAGGATTAGGGCTGTTAATACATTGTCTGCAGTAATAATTCCACATTGTGGTGGTAACTTTCTTTTTATCCAAGGTATGGGTTTAGGATTTGAAAGCCTGATTGCTCCCACCCCCAAGAACCAATCCTCTCCTTGTTACCTTCTCCCTTTTCATATATTTGCTGTCTGTATTCTTGCTGCACACTCTCCATAGCACACACTGATGTTTCCAATCTTGCTTGGCCTATTTTGAGTAAATTTAGCAATATATACCAGAGACATATTGTGTTGTTGTTGTTGTTGCTGTTGTTGTTGCCATTGCTGGAGAGCAGAAGCTTAACCTTTGGCTTAATCTAAAGTGTCTTAGTAATGCACTAAGCATGTGTCTGTGGGGGGAAACAATGCATACTCCAAAGGGATATCTCTAGCTTAAAACTGTAAAATATTAAATAAGTACTGATGCATAATATAATAGCACAAAGACGTTGGGCTCGACAGTAAACTGAAGAGCACATCAAGAGCAGTGCTGATTTCAGTATGAATTTTTATGTTTTAAAGCAAGTTCTTTTAAGGATTTGGCACTTCAACAGTGTCTAGCAGATACCATGAAAGTACTACTATAAGTTAAACAATGCTCCCTCTCTCTCAGAAATTCAGTTAAGAACTGCATTTATAATTCACTACAAGCCATTCTGTGCTCCAGCTTTGCTCCTTTTACTTGCAGTCTTGGATGGCTGCATCCTTATTCAATCATGGCCCAAAATCTCTGGAATGACTTACTAGGAGAAGTAAGGTGGGTACCTTTGTTATTTGTGCTGGTGCTTGGATGTTTGTTAGCTTCCTCATTTGGAAAGAAAAAGCTGGGATATGTTACAAAAATAAATATATACATATCAGAGGGCAGAACTATAGCCAGATTTCTTTTTATTCATTTCCCCCTCCACCTTTAAAAGAAAATCTCAGTATCTTCAAAATAAATACACTACTGAGACAGCAATGGTGTCAGTAATGCCCAAGCTGGGAGGTTCTTACTGTTTATTTTTAATGGATTGTTCAAAGACAGCAGAGGTCTAGCTTCAATAACCAGCTTTATTACAAGCAACTATAGAACAAACTGGAAATAAGGGTAACTCCTCCGTTAGCACTCTGACCTCTGACCAGAAGCTGCATTTCCAGGTCCTTATTGACTAGATACAGTCTTTGTTGCAGCTCCCTCTACTGGTCAGGATAACTATTTATTCTAAGACTGTTCTTTTACGCTCTTTTTCCTCAGTGTAATTTGCATCTCCACGCAATTTGCCCCAGCAGGGAAAATAAACTATATTATAGGTTTAATTCCATGCTTATTTTCCCATAAATTGTCCTCAGAGTAATTAAAACAATTGACATGACAATTTTTGACAGGAAAATAACACAAAGGGGAAGAACAAAGTTTGAATCCAGTGGCACCTTTAAGACCAAGAAAGTTTTAATCAATGTATGAGCTTTCGTGTGCACGCACACTTCCTCAGATACAATGAAATGGAATTTACCAATGCACACATATAGGCAGAGGGTGAGCAGTAAATTAGCAGATTCAAAGACAAAACAGCAATAACAATTCTGGGAGGAAAACACAGAGCATCTGCCCATCAATCTCCATTTTTGACATTTATTTCCTTCACTATGTTTTCCCTTGGAATTATATCCAGACAAATTATAATCATATAAACTAAACTTGTTATTCCTGTTTGGGCCTTGAATCTGTTAAACATTTTCATTATGTTGTATGCTAATTTACTGCTCACCCTCTACCTATATGTGTGCACTGGTAACTTCCAGTTCATTGTATCTAACAAAGTGTGCATGTAAATGAAAGCTTATACCATGAATAAAACTTTGTTGATCTTAAAGGTGCCACTGGACTCAAACTTTGTTCTGCTGCTTCAGACCAACACAGTTACGCACCTGAATTTATGTACAAAGGGGAAGAGTTAGCTAGCCCTCTTCCTCTTCCAGGCCTCCCTTTACATCATAAACCCTGTGGCTATATTATGTTTCAAAACGCCTCAGGGATTGTAATCACAGAACTGCACAATTCTGTCCTGGACTGTCAGCAGCTGTGAGGAGGCAGAGCACAGATAAACGGCTTATTACAACCACAAACACATAGTCTTAGGTGGAGGCATGAGTGGTTTGCTTTTCCACTTTCCTTCCAGTATTTCCTTCCAATGTTGCCCTGATAAAGGGATTTTCATTTTTTTTTTTGGGGGGGGGGAAAGGCATCTGCATTCTAGATAAGGTTGCCAGGTCCTACTTGGAATCTAACAGGGGGCTCCTGGGTCCTTTCCAGGATCTTCTGTTGCGCATGTGATGACATCACCTGGAAGTGACATCATCACATCACTGGTGTCAGGGGATGACATTCTAGTTTTTGAGCAAAACTGTATGGTTTTTTGGCCTTCAAAATCATACAGTTTGTCCAAAAACTAGAGCATCATTCCCTGACATCAGCAACGTGATGATGTCACTTCCAAGTGATGCCATTGTGTCAGGGATATCACCCAGTAACGTCCCTGTTTGTGGGGTGGGGGGCTTTCCTCACCAGCCAGCTGGCCAGCAGTGGATCAATGTCCTGAAAATTGGGGGAAACCCACTGGGACCTGGGGGTTGTGAACCCTAATTCTAGAGTGTCAGACATATGTGTGAAACACACACACAGTCCCCCCACATTTATCAAGATGCATACATGGAATGGTTTCTTATTATTTACCCAATATATCTGATTGGGTATATGCTTAGAAAGTGCTTGCCTTTCAGACTGCCTGATGGAACAGGGGCCAGGAATTTAGAGGGGGCAAAGAAGAAGAGAAAAAGAGATTGGATTTATACCCCACCCTTCACTCAGAGTCTCAGAGTGGCTTACAAACTCCTTTCTCTTCCCCTCCCCACAACAGACACCCTGTGAGGTAGGTGGGGCTGAGAGAGCTCTGAGAAAACTGCTCTTTCAAGGACAGGTCTGACAGAACTATGGCTTGCCCAAAGTCATCCAGCTGCTGCAAGTGGAGGAGTGGAGAATCAAACCTGGTTCTCCTAGATTAGAGTCCGCGCACTTATCTACTACACCAAACTGGCCTAGCACCCTATATATTGTAATAGATCCTTTATCCACTATTTTAGAAGATTGGGGGTGTTGCCATTTTACCTGTGCTTCAGTTCAGGATCTCCCATGAAGCCCACCTGGATTTCTCCACTATGTCTCTTTGTGGATATCATACATGTCCGGCTAAGGAGGGTTATCTGTCTTCAATTCTGTGTTGTTTTATATGTTGTCGAAGGCTTTCATGGCTGGAGTTCATTAGTTACTGTAGATTTTCTGGGTTGTGTGGCCATGGTCTTGGCATTGTTGGACCTGACGTTTTGCCAGCAGCGATGACTGACATCCTCAGAGGTATAACACATAAAGATGGAGTACTCTCTGTGTCGAGGTGAGCAGAAAAATGGTAGGCAGGTAATTTTATCTATCCTGGAAGGTGGGGTAGGGCTGAGTCATTATCTTGCAGTAGTTCTCCAGGCTATGAACATGCTCATAGCAGGGTGCTACCCTTCCAGGGTAGATATAAATTACCTGCCTACCATTTTCTGCTCACCTTGACACAGAGAGTACTCCATCTTTCTGTGTTATACCTCTGAGGATGCCAGTCACAGTTACTGGCGAAATGTCAGGTCCTACAATGCCAAGACCATGGCCACACACAACCCAGAAAATCTACAGCAACTAATTCTGTGTCGTTTTGTTTGCTCTATCCAGATCCACCTATGTTATGAGCTTGGGTACTATCTCTCTTTAGCCACCTAGCTTGTCACTTGCCTCTGTGCCCACAGCTTCTTCCTTTTGTTCATCAGAGCCTGTTCCTGAACCCTAAGATTGCATCAAAGTCCACTATATACACTGGAAGAAGTATTTTGCCAGCCAACTGGCAAATGCCTTACCAACTGCTGTAAAACTTTCATTCTATTGGGGCAATGTCAGGATCCCAAAGAACCCTAGTCCTAGGTTTGCCATTTACCTACCCTTAGTGGGGTAAACCCATGCCCTGAAACCAATCCCCCCAAAAAAACTGAGGAATAGGAGAAAAATAGCCAGAAAATGGCCTCCGTAGTAATAATCTAGGAATTTCCATGAGTCTATATCATCTTTACCATAGAGACTGGGGGAAATTCCTGGAGTGTCACCTGGAAGTGAGGTCACATCCTCCCCAACCCCTCCCTAGTACAGCCCTCAAAAATTTCTGGCATTTGCCAAGGCCCCAAGGATATCAGCAAATATTTTTGACATGCAGCATAGAGAGGGTTTGTATTTTTGGTTTATGACGATCCAGAAAAGGACATTCCTGTAATTAATCATGTCTCAAGAACTCTCTTTTGCTATTTAAGGGCACCATCCCCAAACAAATTAATGCCCCTGTGAGAATGGGTTATTGCTGTAGGTTTGGGTTAGTTCCTTTTGGTAGCAGGAACAAAAAAAAATTATTCTCATAAAACTAGAAAGTTGGTTATCTGATTTCAAAGCATTTACACAGGAATAGAAGGTTGTTGCTCTTGACAATGTTTCTCGTCTGAACAGAAGTTTGTTACTTTAATTCCTTTTTTTGTTTGTGAGGGGGATGTGTGAGTACAAGCTAATTAAAGTGAGAGAATTATAAACAGATTTCCTGTCATGAGAAACTAAATCTGAAAAAGCCTGGTGAAATCTGAGAAGCCCGATAGGCTTAACTGGACTTGGTGACGAGAGAGGCTCCCTTCCAATTTCATCAGTGCTTCAGAAAAATATATTACTGTCGTGATGCGTGGAACTGGCTGACACTGAGGGGCCCATAAGGGAGTAAGAGTATCCAAAGGAAGACTGGACTCCACAGCTTTAGTGAAAATACTATGCACAATTTATTTACAACAAGCCTCCACCAACGTCCAGTTCTCAGTGACAAAGCGCTCTGCTGCAACCATACATTAAGAGAGAGATACATACACTGTACAAGCTACACATTTAGACAACCACTGACCAATCAGTACAGTGCTGAATCAGGGGCGATGCAAGTTACTCAGTGCTGGGCTGAACTGCCCTAAACTGGCTAGACCCAGCCACCCTTACAGCTCCTAGCTGTCATCTGCACTGACATAGATCAAACTCATCTAGGCCAGCCTTACACTAGACATGTATATCACGACACTCCCCCTTAAGGCTGAGCCTTGATGTTCAGTTTACCCTTTAATACATTGAATCTGTTTACATCTAAACATTTGGTAAACAAATCTGCCACATTTGCATCAGAAGCACAATGATTCAGTTTTACAAGACCACACTATTACCAAGTTTTACATAGAACAAGCAGGGATCAGCAGTGGCTTGTTCAAAACCAACTGTCATTAGAGCAGAGCTGAGACAGTCATACCAGTTTCGTGCATTTTGCTTGAGGTCATAAAGAGACTTTTTTAACTTTAATACCTGTTGCCCATTAGTGGTTTCAAACCCTGGTATATCACACATGTAAATGTCTTCAGTGATTCACCATCATGTTGTCTTGCCCTGCTTTTATGAGGGCAAGTCTGCATGTGTCAGACTTGACTGTAGGGGCAAAGATCTGGTCATAGTCTTGTCCCTTAACCTGTGCATAACCCTAGGCCACCAATCTAGCTTTCCTCTTAACACTGCCATTTGGCATTTGTTTTACTTTGTAGACCCATCTGCAACCAATTATGTTTTTGTCTCTGAGTGCCTCTGTTACCTCATAGACTTTATTTGCAATCAGTGAATTATGCTCTTCTTGCATTGTCTGAAACCATGCCTCCCTTTCAGCATTAGGCATCTGGAGTACCTCTTTGTAACTTTGAGGTTCTTTTATGTACACATGGTTAGCCTCATAACCATACCTTACTGGTGGTACACCCTTTGTGCTACGCATAGACACTCTTGGCAGCACTCTTTCACTCTATACACACTCAGGTTCTTGTACACTTTCAGGTTTTTGTTCCTCTTTAACCACAGGTTCAACATTTGTACTTTCCGTGCCATCAGAAAAAGGCAAAGCAATCATTTGAGGAACCTTATTAGCATGGATTCTATCCCAATTCTCATGCTCGCAGAAATTTGCAGACCTGCTGAAGGTTAATTTGTGGTACTGATCAGCAAATCTATAACTTTTCATTCCTGATTGATATCCAAGAAAAATCAGCTTTTTGGCTCTGGCTCCCTCTTTCCTCCTGCGCTCAAGACGTATATTCACCCAGGCTTTGGAGCCAAAGACTCTCAAATGGTCTAGGTTAGGAGCCCTATTGTACATCAATATGTATCATCAACAGAACGAGAGTAGATTCGGTTACTAATGTAACAGGAATTCTTTATGCCCTCAGCCCAATAAGAAATACCAAGATTAGCATCTTTTAACATTGCAAACATTATATTACAGTGGGAGGGCTTCTGGTGCCCTGGCCCCACTGCTGGACCTCCTGATGGCACCTGGTATATTTTGGCCGCTGTGTGACAGAGTGTTGGACTAGATGGGCCATTGGCCTGATTCAACATTGGCTTCTCTTATGTTCTTATGTTCTTATGTAAGACACCCCCTTTTCTCTCAGCAAGACCATTCTCAGCAGGGGTGCAAGGACTGGCAACTCTGTGTTTTATTCCTTTCTGCCTAAGCCAGGCTTCAAAGGCATTTGAGGAGAATTCTCCCCCCATATCAGTTTGTATGGCAAGAACATTCCCAAACTGATCGGTAACCTTTTTGTGCCAATATTTGATAGTAGGGAGCACTTCAGACTTATGTTTCATCACATAAACCCATGAAAAATAAGACCAGTCATCTGTAATAAGAAGCACATATCTGTTCCCAGAATGACTCTTAGCATATGGTCCTATGACATCCATGTGCACTAAAGCTAGAGGCTTTTCTGACTGTCTTAAACTCTTCTTTGCTACAGGGTAAGCCTTTGAGTTAGTCATTTTACAAACTTCATAATCCAAAAACACTTTACAATCATTTACACCCTCTTTGCCTGTCAGGGCTAGGGTCTTTTGAATGGTGTTATAGGAGACATGTCCCAAACACCTATGTAAGATATGTTGACAGTTTTTGTGAATATTGATATTGGTTACAGCCTTTTCACATTTTCATTGGTGCTATTTAACACATATACATTATTTTGCAGCCTGCCAACTGCACACACCTTGTCTGCCTTTATAATCTTGCATTCATTATTGGCAAACACCACTTTAAAAACAGCCTTATCAAGGCACATCACACTCAATAAGTTGTTTTGTAAGGCAGGTACGCACAAGACCCCTTTAAGAGTATAGTTCAAGTTAGGAAAATACACATCCCCTTCTGCTGTGACCTTTGAAGGTGCCCCATCAGCAAGACTTACATAGCCCAGGGATGATGTCCTTTTGTTTTGCAGTAGGCTCTCATCACGACAAAATGTTTGCGAGGCACCTGAATCGCATAACCACAATGACTCTCTGGTGTCTGAGGTGACCACCACAGACGCTGAATGCCGAGTCTCAGGCTGTTTCCTAGCTTGCTTCCGTTTCTCTGGGCAGGAACGAATCAAATGCTTTAAGGACCCACAACAGAAGCACTTCTTTCCTCTCCGGCCGACATTAGAAGACTCTCTGGGTTGCTCCAGGTAGTTGGCATCTGGAAACATGCAGCTGCTAGCAATTTCCTCTTGCCGTCTCTCCTTGGAAACCTCTCTGGCATTCTGCCTGGACTGGTTGGCACACTTCCCAGAAACTTTGGCATGCTACCTACTTTCAGCTTTTCTCTGGTCTTCTTGAAGAATCTTGCCAGTAACATATTGAAGGTTTAATTTGTCAGAATCTGTTGCTTCAAAAGCTGTTATCAACATTTCAAATTCTTGAGATAATGAGCTTAGAATGATATGCACCTTATCAATATCTTCAAACACCTTTCCTCTCTCCTGAAGCTGCCGAAAATAGTCCATCAAAATGTTCAGGTGCTCTTTAACAGGCTCATGGGGGTGTTGTACTTTTCTATACAGATGCCGGGTCAGAGATATGACTGAGCCAATGTTAGTTTGCTGATAAACGTCCTTTAACAAGTTCCAAGTGTCTTGGCAGCTTGCCTTTTCAGCAACATAAATTAATTGCTCATCGCTTACACTTAACACAATCAGTGCTAGGGCTCTCTCATCATTTCTTTCATCAAGTGACATAGGGTCTTCAGGAGCATCAGTTACATAAGTCCAGAGACCCTCTTGTACGAGGAAAAACTTCATTTTTAATGCCCATGTATTATAGTTAGTTGGGGTCAGCTTTTCAACAAGTTGGGCCATAGGTACCTGAGCCATATTGAAGTCTGCTCCTGGTAGCTGGTCGCCTGGTTCCAGCAGCTGGACGTCCTCCTCAGCACTGGACTCCCACACACTGCAGCCAGCTTCTGGCTCCTCCAGCTCCTCCAGCCTGCGTCTCAACAACACGGTCAGACTCTGCTTTCTCTTCAGCAAAAGAAAGCCTCAGCAGACAGTCACTGTTCCACTCTACTGATACTCAGTCCACAACTCCACTTACTCAGCGTACTGCCAGCCGCAGTCTGGGCCCATAACCCTGTCGTGATGTGTGGAACTGGCTGACAATGAGGGGCCCATAAGGGAGTAAGAGTATCCAAAAGAAGACTGGACTCCACAGCTTTAGTGAAAATACTATGTACAATTTATTTACACCAAGCCTCCACCAACGTCCAGTTCTCAGTGACAAAGCGCTCCGCTGCAACCATACATTTAGAGAGAGATACATACACTGTACAAGCTACACATTTAGACAACCACTGACCAATCAGTACAGTGCTGAATTATGGTGATGCAAGTTACTCAGTGCTGGGGTGGACTGCCCTAAACTGGCTGGAACCAGCCACCCTTACAGCTCCTAGCTGTCATCTGCACTGACATAGATCAAACTCATCTCGGCCAGCCTTACACTAGACATGTATATCACGACAATTACATGTCCTGCCTCCCAATGTAGACAATAAATACTGGGCTCTTTTGTAGCAGGAACTCTTTTGCGTATTAGGTGACACACCCCTAATGTGGTGAGTCCTCCAAGAGCTTATAGTAGCCCCTATAAGAAGAGCTCTGTAAACTCTGGAAGGATTGGCTACATTAGGGGTGTGTCACCTAATATGCAAAGGAGTTCCTGCTACAAAAAGAGCCTTGAATATATACAATAAACCACAAAACACCATCCTACCTGGTCACATGATGATCCTCACTAACTGGGGATCACTTTAACAATCAATCCATTTTGTGGCCCTTCACTGTGAACTCCAAAAATTATAAAAAGGAGGTCCTTTTATCCTCTTGTTTCTGAAATGGATCACTGTTTTTGCCTTAGCCCAACTTCACTACCTGACAGATTGTCCCAACAACTATTCACTTTATAGTTTGTACACCAGATCATATAGTTTATCAGTCCTATACATGGGTGCATGTCCAGGTTCTCTTAAAATCATAAACATATTTATTCAGAATAAATCTGATTGATTTCAATAACATTTGTAAATAAATACAGTTAGAACTTCAATCTTAATCAGATTAGCAACCCTTATTAACTACCAAATCAGAACAACAATAACCTGGAATCTGATATTGTGTATTTGGTGCAATAGAAGGAAAAGAATATATTCAAGCATTTTGAACTAAAAATATTCTAGCACCCAAGAAAATACTGTTTGGAAAATTCTGGGCCACAACATTAATCATCATAACTATACAGATTTCCTGTTGTTGGTCTTTGAAAAGGAATATAGTTGTATTTGCACCACTATATAGGGATCATTTGCTTTCCATTGCCAAAAGTGAAAGCATGGGTGCTTTTCTGCAATTCATCATTCCTCAAAGAATGTTAAACAGTAGCATTGCCAACTGGTCTGAAGGAAGATGTCCTGTCTCTTTAATAAGACTTAATGTGGTAAATGACATCTCATTAGAGGGAAGGGCTGCTTTTCTCTAGGCAGCTAGCACCCCTACTAAGCAGGCTGTTCATTTAGTTATGACTTCCAGCACCAGGATCTGGAAAATATAATTCAAATAATGCATGTACATTTGCACTTTACTTGGAGCTCTTAAGCCACTGCCTCTTGTCTCCCTCTACCCAGCTCAGATGAGGATCAAAACCTGAGCCTCTGCCTTTATTCTCCTAGGCCTCTGCAAACTTGCCTACCAACTAGCACGTGCCCTGCTTGGCAGGTGAGCTGACCACCTAACAGTAGACAAGGGGATCAAGCAGTATCCTTAGCATCCTCCCCTCAGCTCTGGTTTAGTGTAGTGGTTAAGTGTGCAGACTCTAATCTGGGAGAACTGGGTTTGATTCCCCACTCCTCCACTTGCACCTGCTGATGTGACCTAGGGTCAGTCACAAGCTCTGGCACAGCTGTTCTTGAAAAACAGCAGTTTGTGTTAGAGTTCTCTCAGCCCCACCTACCTCACAGGGTGTCTGTTGTGGGGAGGGGAAGGGAAAGGAGTTTGTAAACTGCTCTGAGACTCCAAGTGAAGGGCGGGATATAAATCCAATCTCTTCTTCTTCTACATCCCCCAGCATGTGTAGAAAAACTTCCTATGGGGAGTACTGAGAGGAAGCCTCAGCCTCTGAATTTATCTCCCTCATTTTGCCTGTCGGCACTTGGGACACTCAACCACCCGACAGTTTGGCATCTGTACTGTTTGCAAGTTGCAGTCAGGGAGCCAAATTTTTGTCAGCCCAGGTTGTTTGGCAGGTTGTTTCACTGTATTTCTTTTTAACAGAGCTGTACAACTTTTCACACATGCTCATTTTCATACAGACCAAATAAGCTCTCCTCCTTGCCCCATCCTTCCTGCCCTGCCACTCTGCTCAGAAAGCAATTGTTTGTGTCCTCTAACATAGTATTAGATTTTACTAATGTTGTAATCATTTTCATGGCATAATGAAATTCATAAGGCGTAATTATGAATACAACAAAAATTGCAGTGTCGCCACTTGTGACTTTGTATAACTGACAAATAAAACCAGGACAATGCTCTGAGACAGCAACTAGGATGAGGCACCAACCCCATCTGCTGATGCAGCACATGCAGAACTGTTACATGGCACAAACACTGGCAAAGAAGCAATGGCTTCAGACGGAAAGAAATTGAAGTTATCACTAATGGTCTTTGAGCAAGCACAGATATGTTAATGGCAGTTTTCATTC
The DNA here is from genome assembly GCA_029375565.1 of Gekko gecko. NCBI lineage: Eukaryota > Metazoa > Chordata > Lepidosauria > Squamata > Gekkonidae > Gekko > Gekko gecko. The sequence goes on from JAPDNY010000007.1 coordinate 117,549,118, forward strand.
CTCATATACACAGTATCATCTACTTTGGCTACAGGGCAGCTTCAGATTTATACTGCAAGACTATTTTATCTGCCTGTGGTACTCTCATTCCTGGCCACAAATACTTATTTATTTACTTCATTTATAACCCAGCTTTCTCCCCAAGGGGGTACATTGCAGCTTATATTGTTCTTCTGTCCTCCATTTTATTCACACAACACCCCCATGAGGTAGGCTAGGCTGAGAATGACATTGGAAAAATCCCAGGGAAGAAGAGGAAGGGTGTGTTGGCAATTAGAAACTGATTAAGTATAATCTCCCCCCAGCTCAGGGTAATATCATTTTCAATAATGAAAGACTTTTAAGCACTGGAAGATCCTGGCATACCCCAGAGGTCTCTGTCCAGCCCAAGGAAGTTGTTATTTCATTAACCAATACCCAGTTCCTCTTTTTCCTTTCAAGAAGGCACTCAAGTGATTAATTTACCCTTCATCCTGTTTCAGGAGCTATCTTGACTCATGGAAACTTTTATGTCTGTGCAGATCTGTCTCCCTTCAATCTAATTAAAGTATGCTAATCATGTTGCCTCACATAGACTCTTTGTGCCCATGCAGATTTGGCTCACAATAGCCTAATCAAGGTATTTTGCCAGTCTTTCCCACCAAAGGCTAACAGCAGTTAACTTTAAACCAGCCAGTGGGATGCAAACTTTTTATCTTCACCCAATCCAAAGTCAGGATGGCCCAAATCCCACCTACTCTGGGGCTTTTCTGTCCATCAAAGAAGGACCCCATGCTGAAGCAAATGGTTCTTAAGATCCCTGGTCCAGATCTCTGCTGGTCAGAACTCTGCTTTCCGGCTGAGGACCCCTACTGTACTTCATAGGTTTTTTCTTCTTGCTTAGCTGGCTTGCTCTGCTCCTTGGACTTCAGCTGCATTTGCCCCTGGACCTTTACAGACCTCAAGCCCAGGATTTTAGGTTGAATTTCCCTTCTCTAAAACATCCCAGTTTTGTCTCTCCTGCCTTTTATAAGTGTGCCCTCTTGTTGGCGTGTGTGTGCATGTGTGGTTGCTTAAGGAATTAGTTCTGAAGTGTCCAGTGTAGGTTCTTTTAGGGTTAGTAGATGGGTCACAGTAAAAAATGACTAAGACTAGCAGCTACCATGACAATATGTGCAGAATTTATCAAGGAAATATATTCAAAAAATTTCAAATAAACTTTTTTTCTATTTTTAGTTACAGTAATTTAAGCAAACTGTTGTCTTAAAGAGCAATGACAAATAAGCTTTTTTAACAATGGTAAGTACAAACAAAACTTGCAACTCAAGTACAGTTATGCGCATAAGCACTTGGATGTCTAAGTGTGCAATAGTACAAACTTCTCAATGAAAAAAGACCAAAGACTTGCTTAAATGTATAAAAATGAAACTATTAATGTTTAACTCAAAATTATGTATCTTTATCTTAGTTGATTCTTTTAGGGTTGCCAGGTCCTTAAAGCATTTGATTCATTCCTGCCCTGATGTCATGTCCTGTGATGTCACTTCCAGGTTAAAGGTCAAGTGATGGCACTTCCTAAGCTCCACCCCTTCCAATGATGTCACTTCCAGCACATTGCACTAAAACTCCCCCCTTCCTGTGATGTCATTTCCTCCTTCCAAATTTAAATTTCTCACCTTACACTGCTTTCTGCTCCTCAAACCTTTGTTGTAATAGCAGTTTTAATAGCTGATCTCCAGCCACCACCTAATCTATGCCCTACCTTTCATGGGAACCCAAAGCTGCTTCCATCACAGGTTGAGAGTATGTGACTGGTCCAATATTACCCAGCAAGCTTCCTTGGCAGGGTGGGGATTCAAACCATGGTCTTCCAGATCCTTGTCCAGCACTCTAGACTAGACTTTACCCTTTTAAGGCTTTGATCCAAAGGATGGTTATGCAGGGCTCTTTTTGTAGCAGGAACTCCTTTGCATATTAGGCGACACACCCAAAATGTAGCCAATCTTCCAAGAGCTCACAGATCTGGAAGGGGAAGAACTACCCCATGCACAGCATGAGCTTTGCTTGTATTGTTCACTGCAGTAGTTTCTTTTGCTAACCAGACAAGGTGTACTGAAAACTGCGCAGAGGTTTGTGTTTGCAGCCTTTAGAAACTAGCTGGCACTGAGAAAACTGAAATAGAATTCCAGCTACACAGGCAGTTCTCTTATTTGGTTTCTAAATAGTTAGCAAAACTGATTTATTGTGGAATATCTTTGCTGGCCATTGAAGAAGGGTGGACTGGGAGGTTAAAAAGATACAAACCATGTCTGTCACCTTCTCCTCTCCCCATAACTCCCCAGAGTGTTGAACCCACCTGTATGTTTTATAAACATCATTCAGAAATATGGAGATGGGCACTTAATAGCAAAGAAGTCAAAGCATGCTAGTGAGGCATCAGCCCACAGAATGAGCCCTCCTATTAATTCTGACATTCCCACTATATGGACAGTGTATTTGTATAAACTGCTAAGAGAGCAAGAAGAAGTGCTGAGTTCCCTGAGACAGTGGAATCTTGAGAAAAAGATGACATAGTAGAGCCCTAATGAAATCCACTGCTTTATGCTAAAACTTTGTGAAGTTCAATCAGTAGTAACAGATCTAACACAATACCCAATATACTGTTGAAGTAAATGGAGGAATGGCTTGAAATCTGCAGCTCTTTGGTTACGCACTTTTTATTTCCATGTACAATTTAACAAACTTTTAAGAAAAGCTAAATGTGTAATTAGTATCCCATAAGTATTTTAAAAGGAAAACCAATTGTTCTAGTTGTTTAAAGGTTCATTTGTAATGAAATAGTAGGGAGTAAGGGTGTCATTTTGAAATAAAACTTTCTCTCTTCTAAGTATAATTAGAGGCATTTTAAAAGTGCCTCCTGTATTACTAGGAGACTCAGCTGCAAAAATGATTAGATTATTGACAAGGATGTACAGAATTATTGTACATACAAGACCTTCGGGGAGTTGTTTTTTGTTGTTTTTTGCCTAGAAGGCTGGTTGAATCAGAGGATACTTAATTTACAATGGCTAGGAAACAAATTCATCTGTGGACATGACAACTTGCTTCAAAAGCATATTCAAAGATAAAGGCACCTGCATAATATCCATTTATATGGTGTGTTCTCAGCAGCTATTTCTGGCAGTTGAGAGGGCACAAAATATACCAGTCCAATTAGCAAATTCAAATGCACAAACTACAAGTTAAAAGCATTCAGAATTTTAGAACATGCAGAATTTTAAAAACACACAGAGAATAAGAATGAACACAGCCAAATCTGCTGAATCAATATACCAGCCACGCTCACAGCCTCTCCTCTTCCACCACATACACACACACACACTCACCAAAGAGAAAATGGTGTTGATCTTAAAGACACTACTGGCTCAAACCTGATTCTGAGGGGGGGAGAAAGGAGGGCATGCACAGCCTCTGCCTCCACCTCCAACACACACACACAAACACACACTCTGAAGAGAAATAAAACATTGTTGGTCTTAAAGTTGCTCAAATGCAATGGAAGGGGAGAATCATAGAATCACAGAGTTGGAAGGGGCCATACAGGCCATCTAGTCCAACCCCCTGCTCAATGCAGGATCAGCCTAGAGCATCCCTAAAAAGTGTTTGTCCAGCTGCGGCTTAAGGACTGCCAGTTAGCGGGAGCTCACCACCTAGGCAGCTGGTTCCACTCTTGAACAACTCTTACTGTAAAAAAGATAAAAATCCAGCCGGTACCTTCCTGCCCTTAATTTAAACCCATTATTGCAAGTCCTGTCCTCCACTACCAACAGGAACAGCTCCCTGCCCTCCTCTAAGTGACAGCTCTCCAAACAAATCTGAAACCAGCCCTTCAAATATGTAAAGAGAGCAATTATGCCCCCCCCAACCACCTCTTCTCCAAACTGAACATTCCCATGTCCCTCAGCCTTTCCTCTGCACCTGCTCCATTCTGTCCACATCGTCTTTGAGGTGAGGCCTCCAGAACTGCAAACAATGCTCCAGGTGTGGCCTGACTAATGCAGTGTATACTGGGACCATGACATCTTGCGATTTGGATGTTATGCCTCTGTTGATACACCCCAAGATCACATTAGTCTTTTTTGTTGCCACATCACACTAGCTGCTCATATTTAACTTACGCTCCACCTGTACCCCAAAATCTTGTTCACACACACTGCTGCTCAGAAGTGTATCCCCCCATCCAGTATGCATGTTCCTCATTTCTGTTACCCAGATGTGGAACTCAGCATTTATCCTTGTTAAATCGCATCTTGTTCACATCCATCCACTTTTCCAGCGGGTTCAGATCTCATTGAATTCTATATCTTCTGGAGTGTTTGCTGCTCCTCCCAATTTGATGTTATCTGCAAATTTAATGAATAGCCCCTCCACACCCTCATCGAGATCATTTATAAAAATATTGAAAAGTACTGGGCCCAGAACCGAGCCCTGTAGCACACCACTGGACACCTCCCTCCATTCAGATGAAATGCCATTGACAACTACTCTTTGAGTGCGGTTCTCCAACCAGTTCCCTATCCACCTAACTATCCTAGAGTCCAGTCTACAGACCTTGAGTTTACCCATTAGAACATCATGGGGATCCCCATCAAAAGCTTTACTGAAATTCAGGTAAACAACATCAGCAGCATTTCCTTGATCCAGTAAGTTCATCACTCAATCAAAGAAGGAAATGAGGTTGGTTTGGCAGGACCTGTTGGGGACAAATCCGTGCTGACTTCCCCAGATCACCAAGCTGTCCTTTAGATGCTTGCAAACTGATCCCTTTAAAATCTGCTCCAGTATCTTCCCTGGAACAGAGGTCAGACTGACTGGCCTGTAGTTTCCTGGGTCATTCCCTTTTTGAAAATTGGGATAATCTGCCCTCATCCAGTCCTGTGGCATGTCTCCCATTCCCCAAGAGGTCTGAAAGATGATGGACAAATGCTCTGCAAGCTCTTTAGGAAGTTCTTTGAGCACTCTTGGGTGCATACCATCTGGCCCAGGGAATTTGTACTCATTCAATGAAGCCAGGTGCTTCTCAACTACCTCTCTGTTCATGTCAACCAGTAACCAGAAAGGAGGGCACACACAGCCTCTCCCCCCACCTCCAGCATGCACACACTTACCAAAAAGGTGAAACTTTGTTGATCTTAAAGGCACTTAGATGTGATGGAGGAGGAGAAAGGAGGACATGCACAGCCTCCCCCCCTTCAATACACACATACTCACCAAAGATAAATGAAACTTTGTTGGTCCTAAAAGCACTCATGCCACCAGGCCCCACAGCACTCTCCCTCCCTCCCTCCCTCTCTCTCTTTCATGCACACACACAGAAGGAAAGGAGGGCACGCATGTCTTCCAATGCCCCCTCTATCCCTGACTCCCACAGCACTGGGCCCCGCAGCAGACACATACTCACACACCTATGTGTGTGACTCACCTCTGTTCTGTTCTCCTGTGACAGGGCAGCAGCCAGCAGGAGGAGGGCAACAGCAGGTCCTGGAAGGCAAACCTCTTGGGCAGCGGGGGGTAAGGACTGCTGGTGCAGGTGCCAACACCCACCTTTAAAGGGCCCACAAGCCCCAGTTGACAGGTAGGTGGAGTCAACCCACAAGGACCCATGCACTTTGTGCTGGTTAGAGGAAACCCTGCTGGCAAACACGTGAGAGCTTGGAGGTCTCCTGCTGAGGTGCTCTGTGGTTTCCATAGAGACTCGGTGGAAGAGCTTTACCTGATTGCCACCATTCTCCCCCCCGCCTGCTGCCTGATGCTTCAAAAGTGGTGAAGGGGTGCTCAAAGTGGGGGTTCCCCTCCACTGGGGGGCTGGCAACCCTAGGTTCTTTACATTTTTATTCTTTTTATTTTGTATACAATAAAGTTGATTATTTGTGTTTACAATCACTCTTACTTCATAATTTTGGGGGGATATCCACACCAAGATCTACCCTGATATAAAAAGACTACAAGGTCCTGTGCTATTCTTTTATGGAACCCTTATTAAAGCTAATTTCCCCTTCTCTTAGTCCAGTTTAGGTAACACCCCAGCTGCCAAAGAAGGGAAGGTATAACTTGTCCTCTAAGCCCTCTTCACCTCAATGTAACACTCACCTTTCCCTCATTTGCCCTGGAAAAGAAACTTTGTTTTCTGAACTCTGGAGGGGGAGGTTTAAATTTTTATTTAAAAATATGGTAGAAAAACTAACCTCTATTTCCAGCACCATCATCTTGATACAATTTTCCCAACCCTGTTAGTATTTATAGAAGCTTTAAAAGATGAGAGATCTGATCAGATGTTCAGACTGGCCTTGAGAACCTAGGCCACAAAAAATAACTCAGAAGCTGCACTGGTGCACAGTTGAAATCCCAAAGGCAATGCCTTTGTTTGGACCAAGTAATACAAATGAGGAATTTAGCAGAAGTCTTTTCAGGCTAAGGCTGTGATCACACCCTCCTTTAGATCCAACATAGGCACGAATCAGACAGCAACAGCTGGGAAGTGTTCCACAGTCATCATCAATCCGTGCTGCTCCACCACGGAAGCTGAGTTAAAAGATACCAGGGAAAGGCTGGTGTTATCTGGATAAGGTGGGCCATGTGTGGACTTTCCCCTGTCTGATCACTCAGGCATGCTCTCATCCTGGTGGGATGGTCTGATCAGGCCATCCCAACTCTGTGCTGTGTTTTTTCCCCCCTTCCGTCAACACATACTCCATAGGGGGGCCCTCAGCGCAGAGGTACAATTCCTCCATTCCTTGTTTATGTGCAAGGGAAACAAATGGCAAAAAAACCCCCACGACTTACCCACAGTTGTGTCTGATCACACAGTGATGGGCTGTGCCCGCAGCTTCAATGAGCTGTGTGATCTCACAACTGCATGCCAAATTCCTCCAGAGGAAATAGCCTCTGTTCCCCGCCACTTCAACTGGCATGTGTGACCGCAGCCTAAGTGTGAGGCAAAATGAGAGAGAGAGGGAGAGGGAGAGAGAGGTGCTGTTGTGCAAGGTAGAAAATCTGAATTGCAGGTGGTTACAATCTCCAAATAGCTTATTTTGATACAAGATGAGTAATAATAAGGATAGAAATAATAAGGTAAAATAAAAATATAGGATAAAATCTTATATTTTATTCTATATTTTTATTTTACTTTATTTGTTATCCTTATTATTACTCATCTTGTATAGAAATAAATTTTAAAGTGAAAAATCTTGAGATAAACAGTGGAAGAAGCAGTATACAAATAAGTTAATCAGGTTAAACCACACTAGATGCAAAAATTATCACAGGTGTTCCAAAGTCTACCTAGACCAAGGTGAAATGACACTTTGAAAAGGCAAAAGGCAGTAGTAATTCAGATCTGCCCCCAGCAAATTATGTCTTTGCTTAGTTTTGTTTTAAAGTTGTTAAAACTGATATAGCTTCACACCCTCCGAAGTAAATGTTAGTGCTGACAAGCCATATCTTCTGCAATTGCTTTTCTGTGTACAGTAAAACAAACTAGTTTATCCTAAAAGGGTAGCAACATTTGATAGAAGAGAAATGGTTCTTTGTGATTATTTTGTTTTTATTACCTATGATTGTAATTTGTTTTATTATGTTAATGTAAGCTGTGGTGAGAGCTTTAAATGTGGCTGAATTCAGGCAGAAAATAAATCAATAAGAGAAGAAAATTATGAGAAAACAGACCCAAATTGTTTACAGGCATTGGCATAGCAGGAAAACATGTAACACTGACATTCTACAGAAACTCACAAGTGACTAGAACCATGACTAGCCTGGTCTGGACCCAGGATTTGGGGCCATACAAAAAGTACATATTTTTGTATATAAAAAGTACATATTTTTGTATACAAAAAGTACATACTCTGCAATCAAACTGTCATTTGTGCAAACAATTCGTGATTCACCAAGCCAACACACAGCCTTCTAGCATTTTACTAAACAATTGGTCTTGCATTCAATTAATGTTTATTAATTAGTTTATTAAAGTATTTATACCCTGCTATCCTCATCATTCATGGTGGCTCCATTGGACAGCCAAAAAGATGTTGGTGACCCACCAATCAACCCAAGACCTTAAGTACAGATATTAAAAAAGGTTCCATAAACAAGAGGATAAGCAGGGCTTTTTTTGTAGAATTAGCCTAGCACAAACTCATTAGTATAATAGGCCACACCCAACAGCAGAAACCCATTTGCATATTAGGCCACACCCCTGACAGCCCAGCTCATTAACATATTAGGCAACATCCCATGCCTTCCTTTGGCTTGCCTGGCTGCCCCGCTGCTGCAGGGAGCCCGGGCAAGCCCCCTCTTGGAGGGAAGGGAACGCATGGGGAGGCATTTAAATGCCTCCCTGATCCTTCCAGGGGCCCCCTGGCCCGCCTACCTTGGAGTCACTGGGGGGGGGTTGCTCTCCAGGCCTTCCCTCTGTAGTCACGCACACAGAGGTTTTGGCTGTAGTGGGTGCGGCCAACTCTGAAGCTGGCCGGAACTCCATTCCTGTGTGTTCCTGCCCAAAAATAGCCCTGGGGATAAGGCACATCACCTACCATCGCCAACTCCATCTCAAATGCATGAAAGATAAGCTTTGCCTTTGAGAAGGAGGAGGTGATCCCTAGTGATGGGAAGTATTTGACAGACTGCCATAGCTCAGCTGCCTCGGCTCTGTTTACTAACTTGGTTTCCTTGTGTCCATTTCCCCCCATTAAATTAACACATTGTTCAATGGTATTTTTGTGCTGCTTTGAAATATAAATGATGCCTTATATATACACAGCATTCAGGATGGTGGCGGGGGCGGGGGGAACTGTAAAATGCCATACAAAATGATCTGGAAGGATTAAATTAATTTGGAAAGCCAGCAATAAAAGTGTGTGAAATGAAAGGGCTCACAATAACAGCACACACAAATTCCTTTGCTTCACTACCATTAGGAAGGTGTGTAAGGCAGTCCTGTTCCAGAGAGTATTTGGCTGAGTTCAGACTGGCAATTTGAAGTGGGAGGCAGTCGTTGCAAAAAAGCCCCAGAACAAACTGTTCCAGATTTTCCTGATCACACTGCGCTGACTGATGCAGGAGCATACCAGGAGGAGACATGAGGGAGCGTTCACACTGTTGGCCTGAAGGCGTGGCTGTAAGGCATGGCTTTCTGTTTTGCTAATCTGGAGATATGCACTTATGTTTTGGCTGTGAATATGTTGGTCCTGTATGTTTTATTTATTGTGTGTCTTAAATCAGAATCTTTTATAATTTGCAATTTGTGTGTTTTAATCTGTTTTAATTTTATTAAATTATTATTTATGTCCTTGCATCTTGGCTGTGACACTGTTCACTGATCAATGAGATAAAGTGATATACAAATGGTTTAAATCAATCAATCAATCAATCAATTTTTAAATATTTAAAATGGTATTTTTGTACAGCCCTTCCAGCAATCTCCTCCTGCTTCTCATGTGCTCATGTATGTATTCTCAAAGGTGGGTGGGCAAGTCACAGGGGGATGGTTATTAGTGGAGGATGTGAGCAGTATCTGGATTTCTGGGCTTGACTCACAAAGGGTAAGATTTTCAGACAGGATGTGTTTATAGTTTGAACTCCCTAATTTTAATTTTTACTTTATCACTAAGATTGATATTGCATGTTGCCTAACTTTTAAAAGTTGAATGCAACATTACAAGGCCTCCTACATGAAAGAAAACATAAGGGAGGGTGTTTTTCTGTATTACATGCTATCATTTTGCACAGATGGCACATCTTTACATCCTTCCACACTGCTGCACATCACCAAGGACGGTCAGCATAAGCTGTCTGGAATGGGTGGTGAGGGAATGAAATAAAAGGGAGAACACAGAAGATAGTAGATATATCCCCCCCAGTCCAGTAAAAGGCACTGTCTGGGCGGAGACCTATTGTGATGGAGCCCTTGAGTAACAAAATGTGACTGAAAGACCTTTCTCCTGTTGGCCTCTTGTGGAAGTTTGGAAGCTTTGAAGTCCTGGCACAAACATACAGAGGGTCCATTGAAAGTGCTAACTTTCCCTCAGCATCTTTTTAATTCTCAGGACCGTAGGTGACAAGGGGTAGATGTGCCAAGAAGGATGGATGAGTGGCTGCCTGTGTCTTTGGGGATAATGGGGGGAGGGAGATATTTGACAGAGCATGAGAAAAATTAGTACAGAATAAAAACCCCTCCCGTCCCTCTCTCTTTTACAAAAGGATGATCCCTCACAATGTCTAAAGACTTTAAGGTACGCTGTAGCACAGACTAAAGGCCTGATTCAAAATCCAAAAGAAAACCTCTGAGGTTTATCAACCACTTTTCTTAATCGTGAAGCAGGGGGTCTTTTCTTCATTTGTGGGTCCACCAACACTCCAAACAAATCTGAAACCATTACGACACATGGCAGTTGGTCGATAGTGTGGAAAAACCTCATTTACTGACTGGCCAGACAGTTTTAAAACCTTCAGATTTTTCTAAGTCTAGGTTATTAACAGTCTGACTGTAATCACATCTTCACCATAGGGAGCTTCAAAAGCTTTTCATTTGCATTGAATCAGTTGCCTTCCTCCCTGTCTTTTTCCCCCCTGGAAATAAGCTTAAATAATTCAACAAACTGCACACATGGCTAGTGATTATTGAACCATTCTGAAACACTCGAGGCAAATGGACCATTATGTGGTGGGAATTAAAACTTTCCTTTCCATCGTGATTGGGAGGGATATATACATTGTGAATTCTCACTGTATAAAGATTCATAAACCCATGAAACATACTGGATGTCTTCAGGTGCATGTATGGATGTCTTCAGGTGCATGTACGGGTGTCCATACACAGTCCAAGCTATGCAATCATTGTAAGCAAGCTGCAGAAATATTGCTGTTCCCTCCATGTTGATGTTGACAGATTGTACGAGGGTTAATCTATTGATGTATAATAAAGAACATATGTTCCACATTGTGAAAGTAAGCTAGAATTTGCACAATTTTAAATGAGTGAATTGAACTCTTTTATCTTTCTATCTCGCAAGAGGCTTGTACATTCTCACAAATGCTACAGAGAGACCCACATAATTTCTGGATTTTATATTTTCAAAGAGCAGATATTGCTTCCTTGTTGCAAGATGATTTGGTGCAACCCCAGAGCTTTCAAGTGCAAACCCACCACGATGGTGGGCACAACACAGGCAAGGCACTTAGCACCACTGGGCAAGCACTTGGCAGGTAAACACTGCAGAGAGAACAAGTCCACACTCCATGGCTGACCTCTCCCAGATTTCGGCTCCAACAGGTATACCAGCTCCTCTGTCAGTATCTCAAGGGACAGCTGTGTGTACACACACAGGTAAGTATGGCACCCTGTCCCGTGGTGGGCCAGCCCCCTGCCCCAACCAGTGGGACCAACAAGGAGATGGCAGGCCCAACCAGTGATGGAGCCACCCCAGCCCGCCATGGTGCACTCCGTGTCCCCCCCCCCCACAGCCCAGCAGGCCAGTTTCCCACCATGACCACCAGAGATGGTGAGGGGACAGTGGGCCCGACCAGCAATGGAACCACCCCAGCCTGCCACACACACCCCACAGCCCGACGAGGCCAGCGGGCCATCCACAGGCCCCACGGCTTCTCTCCACCAGTGTCAGCCATCCCATCGGGTGGGCTGTGCCATACAACGGGGCTCCTCCACCCTCTCCCTGGCCTGGTGGCAGCTCACCGCGGACACCCCCTTCTGCTAAGAACCTGGGAGTGGGAACAGGCTTGGCGGCGGGGAGGCAGGCAGGAAGGGCCGGGGCCAGGTGGGACAGAGCTGCCCGGTCGAGCCTATCTGCACCTCCGAGAGTGGCGGCCGGCAGTGGAAATCCCAACCCCGGTAGGGAGGCATCACTCACCCCATCCAAGGCTTCCAGCCGAAGCAGCAAGCAGGAGACCCTGCTCCACCCCAGCCCAGACGCCAACAAATAGCGCATGCCCTGGGGAGGGGAGGGGCCCGGCCAGGTGGATTAAGAGGGAAGGAAAAAAGGAGTCAATGGGGAACCCAGGGAGGGTGATGGGCACTGAGGGGAGTTTATGGGAAGGGGAAGGTGGGCAACGGATGTTGGCAGAGGGGAATAAAAGAGGGCGAAGACCCAGAGCTGAGGAGGAGAGAGCATAGGACTGTCAGAAGGCCTGCTGGTGAGATAGAGTGTACCTGGCCTTCCCTTGGAGAGTCCCTGAAGGGGATGGGCAAGAGGAGTGATGCAACTCCACCCCACCCCTTTTTCTGAGGCATCTGGAGTGACCCCCTCTGGCAGACCCCTCTGCTGACCCCCAGAAGGAGAGGCATGACCCCAGGCCAGGCTCCAGAGCTCAACACACCCAAACCCTAACACCCCTTGGCCAGCATCAGTGGTCTCACACCCCAGTGGACATGCCTCCCCTCTTGAACCTTTGGTGTCCAGCAGCAGTCTGCCAAGAGCATATGGAGTCCATGCCCCAGGTGGGCAGATATGTCAGGGCATATCTGGGGTTGCTGCCAGGTAAGGGGGCTATGAAGTTCACCATGCACTGGGATGCTCTCACTGACAGCTGCTATGCCCCCCTCCATGCTCTGGAACCTCTGGTGGTCAGTACAAGCTGCTAGCCAGAGTGCAGGTGATCCCACTAGATGGCCATATAAATTCATCAAGAAAGGGGAATCTGTGTCTTCCCAAGGTAGGTCAGCCCACCTCTACATTTCCCTGTGTGTGGGTATCATGGCAGCTACCACATCTCATGAAGGCAAAGGCCACCACCAGATGAACTGGACCAAAGCCACGAAAGCACTGGTGTACAAGTTGGTGGTGGAATATGCAAGCATTGCCCTGGCCACCGACAGGAGCAGTTCCACCACCTCTCAGTGCTGTGCCTTCTGGTGCATGGCCGCAGGGTGGGTGTCCACCCTTGCACATGTCATTTGAATGTAGATGTCCACTCTCAAGTGCTGGAACAATTCCTTTGGTCCCTCACAAAAGTGCATCTGAGCTCTCATGGCCAAAAGTACCCCTTATGAGTGTGCAGTGGACAGGGCCGGCTCGCTCACTAGGCGAACTGGGTGTTTGCCTAGAGCGTGCCAGCCCTTAGGGGCACCAAAAGCTCCCCGCCCCCGCCAAAAAACTCTGCCCCTTCCCTGGCTTGCCAGTGCTCAGCGGAAGAGATGGGGGTTTAAACCCCTGACCCTTCCCTGGCTTGCTGGAGCTGAGCAGAAGAGATGGGGGTTTAAACCCCCGCCCCTTCCCTGGCTTGCCGGCACACCCTGCAGTTGCAGGGTGCACAGGCAAGTCGGCACTCAGCGGAAGAGACCAGCTTGTGGTGCCCTCCCCCTGTCTCCAGGCCCCACTGGGAGGTTGGCATTGCAGGGGGGGTGGGCGCCACAAGCTGGCCTCACCTAGGGCACCCAGACACCTTGGGCCGGCCCTGGCAGTGGATCAGAGTCTGCCCAGAATGAGGCCATTATGCAACTGGTGATACCTCCCATGGCAGTGGGAGACTGCAGCACTGAGATAATGTGTGGTGAGTGTGTGGGGCACTGCTCCCACCTGGCTCCAGCTGAAGTCCCAGGACATTTCATCCATAGCCATCTGAAGCCAGTGCTGTCTTCTGACAAGTTTCCTTCCTCCTTGGTTGCAGAACCATCCTTCAGGTTCAGCAAGGAGGGCCAAGGATGCAGCAGCAGCCACAGCAACCAGGGACCAATTCCCATCCCCATGGAGGAAGGCGTCTCTGCCATTGTCATGCTCCCTTGTCCACAGCCAGGGTGATCCTACAGAACCTCCAGAACCTCTCAGCAGGAGCCGCACCCCCACACTGGCAGCCAGGAGGAGATGGAGCTGAATGATGCTCAGGGGGACCAGGGTGGTCAGGCATCCAGGACAGTCCCCAAGGAGGATAAGAGGACCCCCGAGAGGGGTGGCTGGGATACACTGGCATCGATTGCTGCCTGGATGCTTCCATTCACTGTCTACTAGAGCCAGTTTGGTGTAGTGATTAAGTACACGGACTCTAATCTGGGAGAACCGGGTTTGATTCTCCACTCCTCCACTTGCACCTGGCTAGATGACCTTGGGCAAGCCATAGTTCTGGCACAGCTGTTCTTGGAAAAGAGCAATTTCTGTCAGAGCTCTCTCAGCCCCATCTCCCTCACAGGGTGTCTGTTGTGGGGAGGGGAAGGGAAAGGAGTTTGTAATCCTCTCTGAGACTCTTTTGGGTAGTGAAGGGCAGGTATAAATCCAATCTCTTATCTTCTTTTTCTCTTCTACTATGTTTCCCCCTGTGCTTAGATCCATATCCCCTAATGTTTGGAACTGATGTTGTCGACCACCTAAGCACCCCAACCCCAAGGAGGCACATAGCAATGGCAGCCTCCATGATCCTCCAATCGCTGGGCATCATGGGGTCCCTGGGTCCATCAACTGAGGGAGAGCCAGCACACAGAGCGTACTCGACCTCCTCAGATGCAGCTGCCCTGCCCTACTGGACAGAAGGGAGGAGAGAGATGGCAGTGGTGGGACAGCTCCCCCTGGGCCTGGTGTCATGGCTGTTGGGGGCCAGAGCGAGGGGGGATCCTGGATCCTTGCCAGGGCACAGGCCTATGTCCAGCCCATTCAGTCCCACCCACACTTTTCTCCATGTGGGCAGCAATTGAGTGGGAGTGGCTGGAGAGCCATTGTGAGTAGCAGGAAGCCTTCACCAGGGCCAGCAAGGGATAGAGGGGCTGGCAATGTCCATGATGGTGGCTGCCAGTCACATGGAGGGGCTTCTCACTATCACAAGGAGCATGGGTGAGGATCAGGGGTACATCAAGAGGCAGCTGGGAGACCTCTCAGAGTCCCTTCTGACCCCCCCATCCCACCAGTCCCCCTCTTGCTCATCCTCCAGAGGGGGTGGCACAGGGGTGGCAGGGGGACACCCTTGACAACATGGGTGACCTGCTGGACAGTGCAGCTGCTGGTGAGCAGAAGACACCAGAACATCCACAGTTGGGCCTCTGGGGGCCTCTGAGCTCTGTGTGCACAGTGGGGACCTTGGGTGCCTGTAGGGTGCTCATGGGATGCTCCGCTTGTTGCTGACAGGTGGCCTGGGCTTCTGATGGGAGGAGGGGTGTGCTTCAGGGAAGGAGCAGTGCTTTTTTGGGCTGCCCCTTTCTGCTCTCTGCCACTGCAATCTGTGACAGGCCATTTCTATCAACTGAGGAGACCCACGCAGCCTCCTATGATTTTGGGGGGACCAGATTTACTTTAAACTATAAACCTGCCCTCAGAGACCAGGTCGCCACAACTCAAAAAGGATATTATAGCACTGGAAAAAGTACAGAGAAGGGCAACTAGAATGATAAAAGGGTTGGGACACTTTCCCTATGAAGAAAGGTTAAAACACTTGGGGCTCTTTAGCTCGGAGAAACGATGGCTGAGGGGTGACATGATCAAGGTTTATAAGATTATGCATGGGACTGAGCAGGTTGAGAAAGAAGTACTTTTCTCCCTTTCTCACAATAGAAGAACTCATGGGCACTCCATGAAATTGCTGAGCAGTCGGGTTAGAACAGATAAAAGGAAGTACTTCTTCACCCAAAGAGTGATTAACACATGGAATTCACTGCCACAGGAGGTGGTGGCAGCTACAAGCATGGACAGTTTCAAGAGGGAATTAGATAAACATATGGAGCAGAAGTCCATCAGTGGCTATTAGCCACAAGGTATAGATAGGAACTCTCTATCTGGGGCAGGTGATGAACTCTATTCTTGGTGCTGGAGAGGCAGCAGTGGGAGGGCTTCTAGTGTCTTGGCCCCACTGCTGGGCCTCCTGATGGCACCCGATGGTATTTTTGGCCTCTGTGTGACAGAGTGTTGGACTGGATGGGCCATTGGCCTGATTCAACATTGGCTTCTCTTATGTTCTTATGTTCTCTTAGGTGTTCTAAATGTAACGTGTCTAGACCTTGGATTCGCTGCTATGAGGAAAGTTCTGTAGTGAACAAGGTCATTGAGACAGGAATTATATATTAACAACAAATAAGATTTATTTATTTACAAGTAGGTTTCAAGGAACAAATCAGCAGCACAGGTTTCCAGATAGACAAAAGATAAACCTGGCTGAGGCACATTCATTTAGAGAGTCGTTTCAATTTTCTTTAATATTTCCAAGCATAAACAGACTTTTACCAATCAGCCACTAGGCTGGACACTAACAAACACATAGGATTCTACCCACACCAGCCTGCCCTCTCTCCAAGGGCCAGACAAGGTATGCTTATTGCCAGAGACAGGTTTAACAACTGGGTATTCTATTCACTGTCAGAAACAGAGCCAAATCCATCTGCCACACTACCAAGCAGAGCTACCCCTCGATCTGTCTGCTCTTTTCTGAACCAGACCTGCGCTCTCACTGCTCTCTCCCTGAGGCAGAAATGAACAGAACTCCTGCTGTGTTTCCCTCCAACATTCCACCCCCCTTCTTAAAGGTGATTAGATGCTGGAGCAGCACTCCCATAGACTCAGCCTCTCTATCACAACACCTACTTAGCTCAGCCCCCTCCACTTGTTGCTCTCATTAGTCCTACCTGTCCTGTCTGTCATGCTGTCCACTGCGGTGGAAGCGCCATGGACGCTAATATGGGAGCTGTTGGTAAAAATAGTCGAAAATACTTAATATAGAAATATATGCTGAACTCTATGTTGAATTTTTCTTTGGTGGAATGTTTTGTTTTATAAAATGACATGATTCACCTTTGATTATTATAGCAAAACTAATAAAAAGATTAATTAAAAAAAGAAAATACTTAATTACTCAGAGGTTACAATGGATCTTTGCTTCACTGGAGAGGAGACATTTCTTTCTGTTTAAAAAGCTTTATTTCTAAGAATAAAAGGTACACAGGAAACCTATAAAGTAATAAACATGTCTAAGAGCTACATTATTGCATCTTACTTCTAGAAAGCATGGTCACACAACAAGGTACACAACAATGGAGAATTGCCTTCTTCTTGACCCCTAGAAAGGGGTCCTGAAACCAGTAACCAATCAGTACTACAAGACAGACCATTTTCCCAGAGCTTTCTCCCAATTGGTTCTTTGCCAGGTTTCCTTTCCAGGTCAGTCTAAACCAGTGGTTCTCAACCTGGGGCCATATGGCCCCGCAGGGCTATCTATAAACAAAAGATACATGCATTGCCTAGTGGTTTCATTTTGGAAGCAAGTCGATATGTTTTTTAGTAGTATATACCTATAATTTATTTAACCATTTTATTGTATGTATTTAATTCCCTATTTCTTATATTTTTACAGCAACTTTTTTCTGGTCCTTCTTATATTTATATTTTATATCTGTATGATTGTACTGTACTAATATATTAACCAATATGTTCCTCACTGATTTTGACCTCTGAAGAAGGTCTTATGTGGCAGGAAAGGCATCCTTCCGACCTTGTTTCCTTCCTGTGGCCGCCCTGTCCTACTGGTATAAAGGTAGCTATTTTATATGCCAATAAAGCCGTTGAAGGTGGCTATTTCAATGTTTTGTTTATAGATAGGGACAAAAAGAGGGGGGGGACTGAACCTAGAAACCTTGAATCCATAACCTGAAAAGGTTAGTCAAATGGAAAAGAGAGCCAACAATAAAAACTTGAAATATATAGTATATATAAAAAAGATACATGTATTTATTAACAAGAATTTTAAAAATTATATATAAGGGCCCAATCACACCTCATGTAAAATACCCAATTACCTTTGGAGGCCTCATTTGTACTTTTATTCTGCTGCCTGCACTTTTTTTTGTCCACTGTTTCTATGATATTTGTCTGATATATAACCTGGTACAGTGTAATGATGAAAGAGATCAAGCTACATATCAGGAACTTAAGTCACTCCCCCAAAATTGCTAGGTGGCCTTAGAGAAGGCTCTCTCTCTCTCTCTCTCTCTCTCTCTCTCTCTCTCTCTCTCTCTCTCTCTCTCTCTCTCTCAGAGCCTATGTCTACCCTCTATAATATGGGATTTGTAATAATGGCCTACCTTGCAAGTGTTTATAAGGTTTACAAGACAATGTATATGAAATGCTTTGAAAACTCAAAACCACAACTGACATGGTAAGTACTAGATTCTTTATATCAGAAATTACTCTGCTTATAAAATATACACTACAAAACTCAGTGAATTAAATCACCCTATGTATTGTTGAAATAAAATGTTTCTGGGGAAAAGAAAGCAGAGCTCAAGGATAGGGTTGCCTTTCCCACCATCCTAATCAATGTTCCCTCTGAGCTCCACAGTATTGTCAGCAAAAGTTCTACCTTGTGAGCAAAAAAAGCTAGTTGCATTAAAGTTGTGAGTCTACATTTGATTATCACATAAATTAGTTTTTTAGATTATTTCCATAACCTTATAAAAATCTTGGAATGAATTCCTTTAAACTATATTTAAACGATATTTTAAGAATAATTTAAACATTATAAGGGAAAACAGAATAAAGTGAAATTTCATTACAGAAAATGTCCTTTATGGGGGTAGACCAGGCCTCCGGAGAACAGGTTTCCCTGCCCCTTTCCAATATATCCATAGACCTGGCCTTGGACTTTCGCCCTTCACTGGCCATGGACGTTTGTCCTTAGAAAACATCCTCGCCTTCCTATCAAATGTTATTAATTGATGTTCTTATGTTTTTGTATATGTATCTTAGCAGTGATTTTGTTTAAATGATTTTCTTTTGTTTTAATGGTTTTTAAGGTATGCTTTTATTAAGCATGTTTTTATTTGTTGGTCACCCTGGTGGCCCTTGTTTGGACAGAAAGGCAGAATATATATTTTGTACAATAAACAAATAATAAAATAAAAACTGTAAAATAAATTATATAATCAATTAAAATAGCAAGTTATAAAAGAAAATATAAAAGTAAGCACAGGAAATTTGCCATAGATGAATAGGGACAAAATGTAAAAGAGATCCTCACACATGCGTTCAAAATTTCTGTTTTCCCGCACTGTTTTCACTGTCTTAAAGTATTTTAAGTGATGTTAATCTTATATTTATCGACTTGTTTCCAATGGGAAATCCATGCACAGTATTTAAGCCACTCTTCAATTTTGTGTCACCACCCCGCACCCCCGCTCCAGCATTTTGTGAAGAAAGACTGTAGGGCATACAAAACTGCCCTATATGCCTCTGCACTATCATGGAGGCATCTGGTGTTTTGCCTCTTGATGGGACATGCCAGCCATGTTGTAAGCAGTGCACCAATCTCTTGAGTATTATGTTTATTTTAGGAAGTCACAGAAGCAAAAAAAAAACAGAGAAAACCACACACTGTTTCTGATATGGCGGGAAGCTCTACAGAAACTAGCACTTTCCCAACAAGTGGTACTTTTTCTTGTATAAAGAGAGCATCCCCCAAATGTCTCTGCACCACAGTAAAGACAATCAAGAGTAATCCATCAAGCACTGGTCCCAGGGAACCCTAATCCAGTACAGGGATGTATAAACAAAATGGATTTGCTTGAAATCTATTTTTAATTCCTGTGGCATTAATTCAGAATTGTTGAGGTAAGTAATGTCTCCTCCTTTTCCACGAGAGTAAATGATGGAGCAACATGAACTAATGCCACCATGGCCTACGTTCATCTGTTCTTTCCCTGTTCTATATTTCAATTTCATTCGAAGTTTGCCCATGCAGTTCCATAAAAGGAAGGTTTAATCAGATTAAATGTGAGGCCCAGCTGATTAATTACTCTGTTATTGAAGCAGGATTGGGCAGTTTTTAATTCTAAGAATCAGCTTCCTTAGTTCCACCTCCTGCCGTCATCTGTCAGATTATGCTCCATTAAGAGTCCATTCATTTCAGTGATAACATGGGTTCCTGCTCAAGTAAGGTATTTAAAAAAGGGAGAGAAATGGGGAGGGGAAGAACCCCAACCAACCCTTAACCTTTCATTTTCACAAGCTGTATAAGCAAAAGTTAATAAAAGCCAGTCGCTCTCTGGACACTGCAGGCCAGGATTTCAACAGACAGAATTCATAAGCAGCGCTTAACAACAGCATTTGAAAACCTGTTTTTGGTATCTTGGTAGTGGGATAATCATCTGGAGTGTGGTATGCATTAGATACTCTTGAGAACAAGGCAAAGGGAGGAGGGGGAGAGAAGCACCATTTGGAGAATCTTTCCAGCCATGTTTTGTAGAAAACGTGGTGATAATACCTATTATTAATATTTACTATTACTTATTTTTGGTTGGTTGCTTCTTTTTCCAGAAATGCAGACAGCTTTTTTTTTTTAATCCTTATAAGGATTAGACGTATATCCAGCTTCTAAATTGTCAAAGAAATTATGCCCCCACCTGGCACCAAGGAAGAAAATCAGTTAGACTGAAAAGGATGGGGTTTGCTACATTCTTATGCCAAGCACATACGGTGGGGCTGTTTTATCATGCTATTAATCTTATTATTATCAATTTTGTATTTTCACAGTATGTGCTAAAAGGCTGTTTTGTTTTTTTAAAAAAATATTTTGAGTATTCCTTTAACTCGTCTAATCTGGGAGCTGTCACATGTTGATGGGGAAAGTGGCCTCCCAACTCACCTTGTATGATACTGGGTGATCCTAGGGATGCCAAAGTAATTCACTAGATTCCATTTCTAACATGGGTATGTTTTGTGAGTACAGACAATTATTCCAAAATTTCCTTATGCCTGATTATATCTCATTTATTTTCTGTTGTGGAAAGAATAATTAACAGCTGGTTAGACAAATAATAAAGGCTGAATGTGCAGCAGACTGTGCATCCGAGTGCAGATATCTGTCAAGACTACACTACTCTCAGTGGGCAATACATTCAGATTTGAATTCAAATACCTGTTCCCCTATACTAGTAGTGCAACTATACTAGACTTGGAGGTATGTATAACTGAGAAAATCCTAAATGTAATACAGAGAAGCAAAATTATCTTTTTTTAGAGCTGTAGCCAACATTTTTCAGGATAGTCTATGCTCATGTCTTTGCAAATGTCACTTTGTTGTTTCTCTTTCTCAGATTGCACATATGCTTGCACATCAAGGCAGTACAGTAAAACAAAATGGAAACTGTGCTGCACTCAGCAATATCATGGTGTACATGCATTTGTGCATATAAAATATCAGCCTGTATATGCCAGCCCTTCTTTTCAATGGGAAAAAACAAGAACACTGAAAGCATGGGAAGAAAACTAGTTGGAAATAAAGTGGCAGGTTTGTATAGCCTACTCACAGACATTTGGGAATCTGCTAGCTAAATAATTTGGTTTGCACCATGTATTTATTTATTTGCTTATTTATTTGATTCAATTTTCATCCCACCTTTCCTGCAAGCGGGCTCAGGGCAGGTTACAATATTAACATAAAAGAATAAAATCAAGATAAAACTATAAACTTAACCCTTAGATGATGGTGATCAAACTACATCATAGCTATTACAGTGGTGCCTTGGTGTTAGACGATTAAAAACAGAAAGTGCTGGATCTGAAAAGAAATTCCAGAATATGAATACCTGACCTTGGGTAGACCAAGGAGGCTATCATTCTCTGTCCTTGAAAATTGAAGACCATAATATAGATGGTAACAGAGAGGTAACACAATAGTAACAGGAGGGGCCAAATGATGGCCGAGGACAGACTGGCAATTTGCCCCGGGAAGGGACCCGGGCCGACAACAATTCAATACCAGAGTAAATGGAACGTTCACACAGGCACATCTGCCTGGCGTCCCCCACCCGTAGCCTACTGGTGCTCTTGCGCTTCACTGCCGGATTAAAAAAACACCTGATAAAAGCCGTCGCAAATCCGAAAGCCCACGTTCGTCGCACGTTTCTCCACTTCCGGGGAGTCTGAACGCGCAGGCAAAAAGCCGGGAGCAACCCGCGTTGGGCACAAGGCAGCAGCGGTGTGATTGGCTGTGCTCCGCATTGCAGGGCAAAAAAAAAAATCGGCAAAATGCGCTTACACCCATACACCCACAGCCGAATTAATGGGGAAACGGCAAATATAGCATGCCTCCGGCGCGGCAGTCTGAACGATCCCGTGCGCCTCCGTCCCGTATCTTCCAGCAGCAGCCCCCGCTGTGTGGACGGGAAAACCCGGTATAGTTTAATCTGGGGTTTTTTTGCGACGACTGGCTACCGGGGCAAACTGCCAGTCTGTCCTCGGCCGATATTTGACATCTGCTGTCTCATCCAAAAGCCTGGCAGAAGAGCTCTGTCTTACAGGCCCTGCAGAACTGTAAAAGGTCCCACAGGGCCCTGATCTCTAGCAGGAGCTCATTCCACCAGGTTGGGGCCAGGGCTGAAAAGGCCCTGGCCCTGGTCAAGGCCAGATGGATGCCTTTTGGGCTGGAGATCACCAGTAAATGTTGGTCTAATGAGGACAAGGCTTGGGGGGCACATATGGGAGAGGTGGTCCTGTAAGTATGTTGGTCCCTGGCCACTCAGGACCTTAAAGGTAAGTACCAGCACCTTGAAATGGACCCAGAATTCTATTGGCAGCCAGTGCAGTTCATGGAATACAGGCTGAATGTATTCCCATGAAGATGTCACTGTCAGCACATGTGCTGCTGCACCAGCTGCAACTTACAGATCAGATACAAAGGTAGGCCTGCACAGAGCGAGTTACAATAGTCCAGTCTGGAAGTGACCATTGCATGGATCACTGTAGCCAAGTCATGGGTGGAAAGGTATGGAACCAGCTGCTGCACCTGCTGTAGATGGGAAAAAGCGGATTTGGCAACCACAGTGACCTGAGCCTCCATAGGTAATGAGGCATCAGGTATCACCCCCAGTCTCCTCACTCTCGATGAACAATGCCCCACCCCGAGCTGGAAGCTGTATTTCCACATCAAATCCCCCACAACTCAGATACAGGACTTCCATCTTCGTTGATTCAGCTTCAACTAGCTCTGCTTCAGCCAACCAGCCACAGCCTCCAAAGCTCTGTCCAAAATATCTGGGGGCAAGTCCGGTCGGCCGTCCATTGGTTGAGTTCATACTGGCAGTTTGAAGCCAGAGAGAGTCATTGCAAAAAAGACCCGGAACAAACTGTTCCAGTTTTTCCCAGTCACACTGTGCAGACTGATGCGGGAGCATACCGGTAGGAGGCGTGAGGGAGTGTTCAGACTGCTGGCCCGGAGGCACGGCTGTAAATGGCTTTTTTCTGGTAATTCGGCTATGTGAGCATGTGCATAAGCACATCAGGGTGATTTGGGGAGGATCCCGATGCCCCGGCACCACATTGGGTGATAGAGCAGAGCACATCCAATCATATCGCTGCTGCCTCTCCAGGGCAATCAAGTGCACCTTATGTGCAGAAACACCCGATGGACATTATTACTGCGGCTTGCTACCGGCTTTTCGGATTAGTGCTTACACTTCCCTGAAGCGGAATGAAGTGGGATAAAGGCACTCTCTGGGATTTGCTGCCACTTTCACCAGGTATCTTTTAAATGCAGGAATGAAGCGGTACACAACAGGTTGACTATGGTCAAATCTGCATTTGCATTTTTAAATCAGTTGTGTGCTGCTGTGATGTCGTCTTTCTCTATGCTTGTTTGAAAGTTGTTTGGAGAAGATTGTCAGGTAGCCCTGCCATGATGTATGGAGAAGGGAGGGAGGATGGGATCGTTTCGTGAAGGGAGGGAGGATGGGACTGTGTGGTGTTGATTTATGCACCTGGACTGTTCGAATGGAATGTGGGGAGCTGCCTCGACTGCCTGGGCGTACAGGCCGTATCTTACCCAGACCTAAGGCGATGACCTTGGAAGAGCCAGGCTGTTAGCTTCATATCGCTTTCAAAAGCAACAGCTAGGCTGGGAAAGTTGGGGCGGCGGGAACTACATTAACTATTGTTGTCTCTAGTTCCCGCGCGCACGCTGAGCTTCTATTGGCGGAGGAGGGGGGTCCCATTCCCCCCTGATGGTATAACTGTCTGCTTCATGTAACCAAGGTATTCTTAACAATGCTTCTGTTTCAGTAACCTACTCTTGCAGCTTAAAATAAATACTATTCTTGCTTCAATGAACAAGGCCTGGTATTTTGCTGACTAAGTTAAGGACTCTGACAAAGATTCTTATACAGCAGTGTGGAGGTGCAATGACAGTGGAGCCACCCCGAAAGGACAATAAACATATGTGGATGTGCAAAAGTATGCTAGCACTATTGAGGTGTAAAAATACCAAATATGGACAGCTTTTTTGAAGATGGAGTCAAAAGACTGGGACACTGGTGGGAAAGACAAATGCCGATTCGGCCTATGGGTGGGGAATGCCAGACAGATGTGCCTGTGTGAACGGCCCAGTTAATCCGCTTGTGATACGTTGCTCACAAGCGGCTATAGCAGGGCAAACTGCCAGTCTGAACTCAGCCATTAACAGATAGAAGTGGGTGTCATCCGCATATTGATGTACTAATATAGATTAGATTTAAAGGATTTACAAGATAATTTTAGAAACTGCGTTCTTCAAGCCACATTTTGGTAATAATATGGCTGAGTTCAGACTGGCAGTTTGAAACAGGAGGCAGTCATGGCAAAAAAGCCAGTTTTTCCCGGTCACACTGTGCTGACTGATGCGGGAGCATACCGGGAGGAGGCACATGGGAGTGTTTCTGGCACATGCAGGATGTTTCTGTTTTACCATTCCCTCAAAATTTAGAAAAAATATTAAGACTTTTAGAAAGCAGGCTGCCAACTTTTTTTTTTTTTGCAATCATATGTAAGCATCGTTGATATAGGCTGAGTTCAGACTGGCAGTTTGCCCTGCTATAGCCACATTTCAGTCATGTTTTACAAGCGGATTAAAGGGGGCGTTCACACAGGCACATATGCCTGGCATTCTCCACCCATAGCCAACCTATGCTGTTCCGCTTCGCTCCCACGTTTAAAAGATACCTGGTAAAAGTGGTAGCAAATCCCTGAGAGCCCATTTATCCCACTTCATTCCACTTCCAGGAAGTGTGAATGCCAACCCAAAAAGTCAGAAGCAACCCACCTTGCGCATAAGGCAGCAGCGATATGATTGGCTGTGCTCCACTCTACTGTCCAATGTGGTGCCGGCACAATGGGATCCTCCCCAAATTGGCTAGATGCACTTATCACATGAGCACATGCGCACATAGCTGAATTACCAGGGGAAAGCCATTCACAGCCACACCTCCGGGCCAGCAGTCTGAACACTCCCATGTGCCTCCTCCCGGTATGCTCCCGCATCAGTCAGCACAGTGTGACCGGGAAAAACTGGCTTTTTTGCCATGACTGCCTCCTGTTTCAAACTGCCAGTCTGAACTCAGCCATATTATTACCAAAACGTGGCTTGAAGAACCCAGTTTCTAAAATTATCTTATAAGTCCTTTAAATTGACCAATGACAGAGGAAGAACCATTCACATCACTTCAGATACAATGGAAGGCAGATACTGAGGGACATGCACATAC
This sequence comes from Gekko gecko, assembly GCA_029375565.1. Taxonomy (NCBI): domain Eukaryota; kingdom Metazoa; phylum Chordata; class Lepidosauria; order Squamata; family Gekkonidae; genus Gekko; species Gekko gecko. Next base: position 117,574,586 of record JAPDNY010000007.1, read on the forward strand.
CTGTGAAGTATTCTTAAGAAAAGTTAAAGCAGGGCTTCATTGAGCATAGGTACTGCCCTGGGGCTGCTGTTAGGTAGGCATGTCAGAGACTGCATATTTCCACCAACATGTGAAAAGGCTGGAGATCACCTCAGTCATTAAATGCATATTTTGAAAGAATTAATACAGACAGTGAATTGAATCTGAGAGTTGTGTCTTCCATTACATTTTCTACTATGATAGGGATTATCTATCAGATTTTACTGCCAACTGCTGTGGCCCTTCTTGGAGAATGTGAACCTTCCAACCTCCAGGCTTGGCTACCACCTGCACTCCAAACAAGACTTTGAAAAGTCTATGGAAATTACAGATTGATCTGCTCCAAACTGAAGTACAGTGGGCACCGTGCCATATTGTTCAATTCTAGTGTGAACCATTTGTCTAATTTGTTATTAGGCTCCATTCAAGGTGCTACCTTTAAAGTACAATGTATTGAATAATTTGGGTTGATCTAGTGTTTGTTGTGGAAACCTCTTTTGGGGAATGTGCCTGTATTGCACAACCTGTTCAGACAGACCACCTTTGTCATATAATGTCTATAAGTGCTACAAGTAGTTTCTTTTCATCGGTGGCTCACATTTTGTGAAACGTGTTTTTTTTTCAAAAGAAGCCACCACTTTGCCTTCTCAGTAAATCAAAACATTTTACTGAGACTGGTCTTCACCCCAAAATCACCATCTTATGACTAATTCTACAGTTTTCCAGAGGAGCCAAGATGGGAGGTCCTCCCTGACTGTAACAGATAGCCATTCCATCTGAGGCTATGGTCACAGACACTAAATAACCCACTTTCAGTGCACTGTCCAACTGGATTTTACTGTGTGAACTGGCAAAATCCAGTTGGAAAGTGCATTGAAAGTGGATTATTTAGTGTGTGTCTGCAGCCTGAGGCTATAAATGAATAGTCAGAAGGACTTATTTTAATGCATCTTCTATAAGTGTCTTTGGATGTATTTGTGTTGAAAAACTATTCATAAAAGTATAAGACAAATACTTCTTTTAAAGACTTCACTTTTAAAAAGCTGATTCTGTTTTATTATGTCTTTAACTTTTTTGCAGCTTTTTAAAAAATCCTGTCACTTTTAACTTAAGAAACATGGAATGCAATAGATTAATACATGCCAGTTTGTTTCCAAGTTCTGTCCAAGTAGCTGGCTGTTGCTTTTAAAGCCTTTCAGTGCTTGAGACCTGCATACACGTAGGACTGTCTCTCCCATTATCCACTCATGCAACAGCCTTGCTCCTCAGGCCAACGTCTATTGGTTATTTTCTGGAGGGTATTTAGGATGGTCACTGCTGTATATAAAGCCTCAGTGCTTCATAAGGTATGAACAGCCTTTCTGAAGTTGTTAAGAAATCTTCTACTTTGGTGAGACTTCCACACATTGTGCAAAGCAGCATTATTCGGGATTGCTTTTGACACTGCCTCCTTAATTTAATTTTTTTAAAGAAATATTCATTTTAATCAAACATTGTTTTCATCATCAGTATAACCCACCTTGTGTTTGGTTTTGGAGAAAGGCAGGAGAAAAATGCTCTAAATAACTTTTTTTTTATAAGTGCTTGGTTAACTGTATTAATACCTAGATATAAAATATTCTAATATCAATTGCATTATATATGAAGCAAATAACCTTCAATATAATTTCCAGCTTGTACCCAATGGGTATTTTAAAGGAAACTGTTCAACTTATAATGCCCTTTACATCTAATATATTGTACTCATATTCAGGTACCAGTACTTGAATATAATATGTCATATCAGAAATAGCCTGATATATATATATATATATATATATATATATATATATATATATATATATATATATATGAAATGGAAAGACAGACTATATAAAGAAACATATTCCCTGAAAGGTCACTCCATTTTCTTGAGTAATGTCAAGGAAAAGATGCAAGATATGAAGGGTAAGATACGTGTAAGTATTATATTATAGCATCAGACCATTGGTCTACCTAGTTCAATACTGCACATTCTGATTGGAGGTGGCTCCCCAGGTCTATAGGCAGAGAAGGATCTTTTCCAGCATCTGTCACCTGAGATCCTTTGCCAGAAGATACCAGAGATAGATCTTGGAACCACCTATATGCAGAGTATGTGCTCTACCAAAGCCCTTCCACTGTTGAATGCTGGAGAAACATAACATTAGACCAAATTACAAGATAATTGACCAGATTTTCTCTATTATCAGAAGCTGCTTATGGAGATTCTGCAAGGAAATAGCAGATTACAAAATTGCAAAGAATGTTACGAACATGTTGTAGACAATGGTGGTGTTAACAAGTACTAAAAACCAGAAAAAGCTGAATTCAAAGTTAGCACTCAGCCTAACTATGCTACTGGTCTCAATCCTATTTTAAATATAATTTAAATATGTTGTTACAAGACTGTCTTTGTCTTTTCTTAATCCTCCTCTGAGACACCTTTTGTCCAGTATACAAATGCATCCTACCTGCTGTCTGACATTTATTAATAGGCCTTGAGAACTATTTTAATGGGGCCTTTCTCATTAAGTCTTTCCTTAGCAGTGTTGCAGATGTGATTGTTGGCAGTTCCAAAGCTGTCAAAGTTCTTTTCCAAAAGTGATTCTGCTGAACTGATTCTGCACTTTTTTGGGTGGGTGGGTGTGAATACAATACAAATGGAAATCTAATTGGTAATTTTATTAACCACACAGAATCTTTTTGCCTCTAACAAAAAAAGCCTCCACAAATGGCTTCCTTTTGCTACCACAAACCATTCTGTACATCTTAAATTGCACAAAGAACCGTGTTTATTATTCTTCCTATGACTGAAATAAAATGGTAGCGACTCATGTCTATATCATTAGCAATTCCTGTACAATCAGATAAAAGAAAGGCCATTGTACTGACACAATGTCAGCCAATTGAGAAATTTTGACTGTTTGATAACTTGGGGAAAAACTTAGAAACTAATCCGAATCATTACTTTTTATTCCATTCTCCATTTTCTCTTCTGAATCCTCTCTATTTTAGTGATGGAACAAATGTCATTGGTGGAAAGGAGAGAAGGGGTACTGTAAAATAATGTATGGCATGGTTCTAAAACTTGACTTCGGTATAAATCTTATCTTGGAATAACTGGTGGCACAACTGATCATCTTATGTGGCAGGAAAGGCATCCTCTGGAAATGTATTGGTTTGTGCATTTTGATTAAATATACATAACATAATTTTCTCACCACACCTCAGAAAAGATATAATAGCACTGGGAAAAGTGCAGAAAAGGTCAACTAGAATGGTAAAAGGGTTGGAACACCTTCCCTACGAAGAAAGGTTAAAGCGCTTGGGGTTCTTTATCTTGGAGAAACAACGGCTGAGGGGTGACATGACAGAGGTTTACAAGATTATGCATGGGATAGAGCAGGTAGAGAAAGAAATACTTTTCTACTTTTCTCACAATACAAGAATTCATGGGTACTCAATGAAATTGCTGAGCAGTTGGGTTAGAATGGATAAAAGGAAGTACTTCTTCATCCAAAGAGTGATTAACACATGGAATTCACTGCCACAGGAGGTGGTGGTGGCTGCAAGCATGGACAAATATTGGATAAACATATGGAGCAGATGTCTATCAGTGGCTATTAGCCACAAGGTATAGACAGGAACTCTCAGTCTGAGGCAAGTGATGCTCTGTATTCTTGGTGCTTGGGGGGGCAACAGTGGAAGGGCTTCTAGTGTCCTGGCTCCACTGCTGAACTTCCTGATGACACCCTGGTATTTTTGGCCACTGTGTGACAGAGTGTTGGACTGGATGGGCCATTGGCCTGATCTAACATTGGCTTCTCGTATGTTCTTATGACATTACCATCTTGTGTCATTTTGAAATCTGTCATCTCAGGTATGATGGTAACCTTGTTAAGGATTTTCAGTCAAACCTTAACAAACCAAAACCTGAACCAAATGCACACAATTCTTCAATGTAAGTATTTTTAAAAATTAAACTGAAAATTTAATGATGGTTGGGAATATTAGGAAGTATTGAATTCTGTCCATTACTCTAGAACCTTGCTGTCTGGCTTAGAGTTCAAGAAGGTAAGGGGAGGGGAAAGACTAAGGAGAGAGTGACTTAGCGCTTATGTTAATGGCAGGAAGTTTTACTGATCAGCAGAGTAACATGACACCTTGAACCACAAGGGAAGATGAGATGTAGACAGACAGACACATACAGATTTTGCTACCAAAGACAATAGTGCTGATAGAATTGCCCCAAATTATTGTTTTCTTATCACTAGCTTGTGGAAAGGACTTTGACCAGTGTCTCTTCCAGGACAGACCTTGGCCAGGAGAAACAGCTTCAAACACCAGATTGCAACAAAGTCAAATGAGGCTTAATTTCTACAAACTCAGTTTTTACTTTAAAATAGACTCAACCTATTCCACCATTTTAGATACGAATCGGTAGGCTCATATACTAGGATCTTATTGCTGTTTTTATAGGATTGCCAAAAGTCTGCCTCTGCTCATTCCATAAGGAATTTTAGTTGTCTCTAAAATGCTTGAAGTTTGGGAGCAAGGTTCCTTCAGTGTGCAGTATAATTCATGAGAATTTTATCAAAGACCTGTGGGAAGAAGTTAAAGCCAAAAATGTGTTTCCCATTAGAACCAACTGATATCAATAACAAATATAGATCTTAGTACAAACTCAGAAACCAATTATTAAACTGACTAAAAACTTAATTTTCAAAATCAGGATCTGAAATTCTATCAGGAGATTATGGGCAAAACAATGAGAACAGACTTTTGGTGTCTGGAACAGAGCATCTAGTCTGGATTTCCAAAGGACTTCAGCTTCTTCCCTTGCATGTGAATAAAGAACAGATTGAAGGGTGATCACAGCAGTCTAAAATCTAACTCTAAAGGCCAATGTGTCATATAGCATAGTATGCAAGAAGGAAATGGAATTTTTACCATACTGAATGCAGAAGACAAATATCTTTAGAAGCGAAATACTGATGTTGGATATCAAATATCCCCTAGAAATGGAAATATCCAATTAATATCAACAGTGGCAAAGGGATTTTGAAGGAGCTGTGTCCCTTCCCCTTCTATGGTATACACGTGTGTATTGACAAACCAAAAAAAAAATTTTTATCTTATCCTATGATCACAATTTGTTTTTGTTTTTAATGGTTTTGTTTTATTTTTTTTAGCTGCAAGCTCCCTTGAACAGGTCTCTGGAGAAGTGGCATAATTTTTTATTTTTATTTATTTTATTTGACTTTTATCCCACCCTCCCCCCACATAGCAGGCTCAGGGCGGGTTACATCAAATTTAATAAAATAAAATATATGCAATTAATACAGTTAAAACACTAATAAAATACCGCCATGGCCTTCATCCAGTGCCGTTGTCATTAACATTAAAACCTCACAGATGCCAACTCTAATATGCAGTTCTGGACCACTGAGTAGAGGCCCAGTAAAAAGAAATTGTTCTTAAGAGTTTACATAAATCTTCAGGAACCCAGAAAGGGCAATCATGCTGGCCTGACATTTATGCTCCAAAACAGCTGCTGTGACTAAGAAGAAAGGATGGGGGAATTTCCCACTTCAGGCCCACTGACGGAGTTCCCCCATCCTCAGTCGCTTGTTTGGTGCTCCTTGGTAGCTGCCTTTTTGTGGTTTTCCGATTTGGAAGACAACCCTGGCCCCCACCAGGATGACAACAGCCATAACCCCCAGGGTGATTTCCACAATGAGCCCCACGTTAGACACTGAGCCAGGCTCCTCCCAGGCCAAGTCTAGGGGTTCCCAAGGAAGCCTGTTCCACTGAGGAACCATTCTGTCAGGAAGTTCTTCTTAACATTTTCAAGTGATGCATAAGGATGCATATGCACATCAATAAAACATTGGACAAAAAGACTCTTGATGTGGCCACAGGTATGGTCACATCAAGATTACTTTTCACAATATTTTATTAATGGCTATGTGTAAATCAGTACTATAGGAAGAAAAAAGTTTGAGTCCAGTGGCACCTTGAAGACCAACAATGGTTAATTCTGGGTATAAGCTTTCATGTGCACACACAGTTCTGAAGAAATGTGCATGCACACGACAGCTTATACCCAGAATTAAGCTTTGTTGGTCTTCAAGGTGCCATTGGACTCCAACTTTGTTCTGTTGTTTCAGACTAACATGGCTACCTAAATCTATCTTCATAGGGAGAAAAAGATGTGAATGAACTGAGGGTGGTGGCAAATTATGCTAGCTCCACTTCTAGAATTACTCAGGAATGTTCCTTGTTAAAACTAGAATTCAGGAGTAATGGGATGCTGCTCTGAATGAAATCACAGGATAATGAAAGGACTGAATTATGGAGATCCTTTCATCTTTAATCATTCTGGAAAGATAGGGGAGAAGGGAAATAACATGTTACACATGATCCACTGTAGGTAAGTACACATTAATAATCTATGGCGCAAGGCCACTGAATACAAATTTTCTCCCACTTAAGTCAATGATGCAACTTCCATAAAGCTGAGACTGTGTATTGTGTATCAGTATCAAAAGACTCACACAGTTTGTGGAGTTATTGAACAAACATAGTAAATCAGGTGAATATAGACTGAAACTCTGACACAGAGCTCTGCAAGAGATCATAAAGCTCAGCCTATTATTGAAACCTCCCAGATCATTTTAAACTAAAACAAGGGTGTTTTAACCCTGACATATTCAGATACACATCCACAATATATAACATTTAGACAGTAGCTGGTGAACCAGATTGTTTTGCTTTTGAAAAGGTACTATGACGCAGTTGTTTATCCAACAACACAAAAGTGTTCCTTGTGTCTCTTAACAAGGAGGACTTTGTGAAGCACAGACTTTGACAGTGCTGCTCCTCTTTGGAACCATTTCCCACTAATTAGAAATCAGAGAAAAGGCCATGTTCATGAACAGTTCATCCTGAGACAGTTTTTCCAGCGACTGTTTCCAAAGATTAACTCAGTTGTAACTTGGTGTGAATAATAGTTTTGCCCAAACAGTTCAGGAAAGATTTTCTGTGAATAATTGTTTTCTTGCTGTGCAGCACACTGATGCAAATTTTATATAACAGTACAACGCCCCGAGAAATGATGGGTTTGGAATTGCTGTGTAATTTCATTTCTAAGGCTTGTGCCCATAACGATCGTGAAAGTTCTAACAAATACTGGGGAAATGTGACAAGGAGAAGAGGTCAATCCCAAGAAGAAGAAGAAGAAATTAAAAGTTTAGTGTTGCTTTATAGATGGGATGAATAGAAAGTGATTACATTTATTCTTTAAGATAAGTAAAGTAGCCATTTGTTAGATGATTATGATAATTTTGGCTGCAATACAGTATCGTGTGAAGCATTCAAAAGGCCCGGAGCTGGCACTGAAGCAGCTTTTACTACAAATGGGGGTTCAGATGATTTCAACACACACCAGATCATAAAGATTCAAGGTGTGTAGCCATACATAAAACCTGCGTAAATGAGAAAATTGGGTTCCCCAAATGCAGACTCCCTTTAGGCATACCTTTACAATTGAGCCCACTACTTCTTTCACAGTTGATGCCAGGCTGGTTAGGGAGCATCTAAAACCTTCAGAAGGCTTTTGGTTATAGTGTGGTAGCACCATATGGTGTGGTAGATACCGCGGTGGCTCAGAGGTTAAGATGCTGAGCTGCAGACCACAAGGTCTGTAGTTCAGCAATTCGAGACCTTCATGCTGCGTGACAGAGTGAGCTCCTGTCTCTGGCCCCAGCTCCTGCCAACCTAGCAGTTTGAAAGCAAATAGGCACCGCTTCAGTGGGAAGATAACAGCGTTCTGTGCGCCTTGGCATTTAGTCATGCTGGCCACATGACCACAGAAATGTGTTTGGACAATGCTGGCTCTTCAGCTTGGAAACAGAGATTAGCACTGCCCCCTAGAGTCAGATTCAACTAGCTTTTGAGCAAGGGAAACCTTTACCTTTTAACCTTAGCAACCGCACAAGTGATGCATCTTTTCAGGTATTTCCTGCATGGCTGCTTGATATAACAGCAAACCAGGTGCTTGGTTTTAACAATAAATGTTTTAAATAAATAATTTAGACATTCTCTTATTGAACATGACCGTAACCTTCCTAAGACCCTAAGTGAGTCTTGGGACATGTAAGGTCATCTGTAGTGATACAATTCATTTTATTGTATTTATGTTGTATTTAAAACATTTCTATGCTGCCTTTCCACCCAACTCAGAGTTCTCAAGGTTGTGAACATTAAAATATTTCAAACATTAAAACAGTGTTATATAAATATCAAGTTCTAAAACTGCATGATCTCAGTTCTAGAACACTGATATATACATTACATTTTAGTTGCCCTCCATATTAACGTTGCTGTAATCTGTTCCTTTCTCTGGCAGTGCTTATCAGTGGACCCAGAAATATTACATCAACCAAGACTTTCAGAGTAGTGGTCTCCCTTCCCTGTAAAGTGACCATGAGCAGAAGTGGTCTCCTCTTTCCTTTGCTTTCTCTAAATCTGGTGCGGCAGAAGCACACTTCTGGTATTCACTGAACTAAGCAGTCATTCTTATCTTCTATGGTTCTTCCTATGCAGCTGAATAGCTGGAAACTTCACCCCTGCATCAGGTACCTTCTAGGGTTATACACAGAGAAAAAAAATTATTAACCTGTTTAAATATGGCCCACCGCAAACATTAGTTCACCAATTAATTTTGTATAACAGATTTAATTGCATAATTCTGACTGAAATTTAACAACAGCTCACACAATTAAATCAAAATATTGGTAAACTATTTCATCTTTTTAGTTTAAAAACATGATAAAGTAAATGGTATCTAGTACACAGCTTCAATATTATGATGCTGGAGGTAAAAGTGAGATTTCTCTACAGAATGCTCTTCCCTTTACCATCTGACTCCCTTACCTGTAGTTAGCCTAATTAAACTAAATAGGGACTGTTCTTAATTGGCTCCTTGCTCTATTTAGTAGTGCAGATTACACAATTTAAGAAATCTGCATTTCTTGGAATCCAAGGAGTCAGCTCAGTATACTCCTTTTCTTTAATTGTTCTCTGGAACTTGAGGGCTTCCTGGAAGGTGCCACATTGACAGCCCTAGAGACTGTCATTCCCTCAAAGCGTTTATCCTTAGAAATAGACTCAGCAGGGGAAGCCATAATACAAACTTTCCCATTCCATCTTATCAGTGGCTTTACAACTCTGACCTAAAGTAACCCACTGCTCTTTGCTCTTCACAAAGATCACATTAAGAATTTCCCAAAGTGATAAATTCTGAACTTGAAATGTCATTCATGTGAAAAGGAAATTATTCCTCAGATACTATGTAAGCTGGGTATGGGTTTGTTTGCCAGATATGCATATTCATGGGGCAAGCCTCAGTGAGCTGTTGACCATCAGTGAATATCTGAGGAAAGGGGTGGATAAGAAAAGACATTTTCAGGCAAAAAGAATGGTAGCAGTGCTAAGGAAAAGGTAGTGGACATGTTAACGAGAAAAGGGTTCAGGTTAAATCTAGGGGAGAAAAGGAGCATGCTGGTGAAGATTAATGCTATAATCAGATCTGGATGGTCATATCAAAAATGAACTTGGAGGACCGGCTTTTGTCTTTGCTTTCACCAGCATATTTGGCAATAATGGCCATATTCCTTCACTTCATGACTGCTTTCACCAGCAAAGGATTCATCACAGGAAACAATATTCTGTTGAAGATAAGCTAGATTCAGTTGGTATAGGGCACAGGCACTACAAATTATCATCTAGAGTGGAAAACAAATAATCAGGTTCAGTGACTCCTTTGCACTAAGTAAGGTCTCTTGCTGTGACAGAGGAAGCCTTTTGCTGGTGTAGCATATCTGCCTTCATTGGGACAAGGCCCCTTCTTTCACAGCATCACTTCTCACATAGCAGAATGGAGTTGTTTTGTCCAACACATTATTGTCTCCTGGATCTATTTAACACATCCTGCCTCACCCTTAGGAAACAGAATAGCAGCCTGCAGGAATGCACAAACCACCAAGAAAAATGACACCGTGAAAGCTAGCTCCTCATAGTGCCAGCATTTTTTAGGCAAATGACACTGACACCATGTATAAAACACGAGAAACAGGCTTGCCTAAGGCCAGTGAAATGAGGAAAAGTTTGAACTAAGGATTTCCCAGCAACAGCTCATATGATGGAGAAGGAGGAAGAGGAAGAGGAGGAGGAGGAGATTGGATTTATACCTCACCCCTAACTTGGAGTCTCAGGTTCAGAAGAAGATGATTTAGATCAAAGCTCATGCCCAAAGCACCCATTTTTATGGTGTGAGCAAAATGAACAAGGAATGATGTTCCTAGAAACTACTTTGCATGATCAAGGTATCTTGAAAGCTAAGGAAACACAAAACAAGTAAGAGTTAATTAAAGCAGAGCATCAGTTCCCATCTTCCCATTGATGACCACAGATGAGACACCCTGCTAATCCAGGGTTGGTGCTTTAGTCACCAGGGAAAATATAAATTAAATTAAACTGTGTCACTCATAGGAATACCTCAAGTCCAATGTTGTCATGTTTACCTTTGGAGTTCTTTCAGATGGAAGCATTGTGACAGACGTGATGTCCTTGAATAAAAAACAATCCTTAAAATGACAACCATTGCTTAAAAAAAAAGTGAGCTAAAAGCAATTGTGAGACTTCACACAGTTACACTATGCGAGCCCATTCATCTTCATTTTCTGTATAACTTAACAACCATTCATACAGTGAAGCAATGTGTCGCGCCCTGCGTCCAGCCTGCGGGGCGGAGGGCGTCCCTACAGGGGTGGTGGTCCAGAGTGGTTCAGCCGGGAGCCTCAGATGTAGAGAGGGCGTGTGGTTGTGTCACCACTCTAGGCAGCTCTCTTGGAGTACCATCTGACAAGGAGTTAGCCTCTCTCTCTCTCTCAGTGTGTAGGCTACTCCCTTCAGCCTCCAGTATCTCTCCTCCCTGGCTCTGGCCTCCACCACTTTTATTCCCTTCCACCAACACCTGTCCCCTCCCTTTTCCTCTTTGTGCTCTCCTGTTGGTTCCTCCCACTGTTTCTCACCCCTGCCAGCCCTCCTACTGGTTGGGACCAAGCCCCTTTTAGAGCAGGGATTAAGTCCCGCCCCTCCTGAGACTCAGGGCTGGGTGTTGGCCACAGCTCAGTGTGGCTGGGTGGATTGTTCCTCCTTCGGGGCTCCTCTTGCTGTGAGTACCAGGGCTTGCGGGGACGCTTGCAGGCCCTCCCTGGTGTTGCCTCTCTGGAGTGCCCCTCCTCCTGGCTTTTTCCAGAGGTCTCGGGCAGCCCTACCCACCCGGCTGTCCCAGGTGCTCCCCCCCTCTTCCGTGGCCCAGGCTTGTTCCCACCACCAAGCCCCGGGTGGCGGAGTTGCCAGGGGTGTGCTGCCACTCGGTGGCGGGATGGGCAGGGCCTCCCAAGGTGTCCCGCCCCAGCCTTTCTGGGCTTGGCCCACGTCCTCCAGGACCGGGAACCTGAGCCAGGACTTCCCCAGCTTGCGGCAAGGTCCTCCGCCGCCCTGGCTCCCCGGGGCGACGTTGGACCCACCGGGAGCCAGCGGGACCGGCGGGCCGCTGTTGCGGCCACAGGGCTCTCGGGGGGCTCCTTGGGTGGTGGCCCACCCCTGCGGCTCCTCTCTGCCGTCGGGCTGGGGCCGGGGCGAGGGGCTTTGGTTTCTCAGCCTTTTTCCCTGGCCGAGTTCCCCCCCCTTCTGGAGAGGCTCGTCCTGCAGCCCCTGGAGGGCACGTCGGGACACAATGGCTGTTTATGATATTTCTGTGACTTGATAAATATTGCTGTCCAATGATGAGCAAAATGACCTGGTGGGGAGGATAGTGGAAGTTCAGTGACTTTTCTCAAGGTTTAATAACTCCCATCCAGTTCAATGGAGCATTTGGTTGCTTGCATTTGGTATCTAGCAGCTTGTCTTCCTGTTTGTGGCCTCACAGATTCATGAAGAAGCTAATATACCAACTCTTAAGAAATCATTTTTCTTTAGAAATGTAGCTTTCCAGGTTCATTTTCAGTGTATTTATTACTAAATTTCTAAGTTGCTTTTGGACCAAATGGCTGGACTTCTTTTTGGTTCTCAAAGAAAGGGCACTCAATTTAACAAACTAAACTAGTTAAACAAGTTATGAAGGTAGAAAGCCAACAGTAGAGAAGGAACTATCCAGTGTTTTTCAGGGGGTGGCATATGTATGATTATCTACACATCAGGCAGAAATCATGGGTGTGAGCTTGATGCATGGAGCTTTTGGCTAAAGGGAACCTCCACACTCAGAGGCAATAAATTTCTGGATACCAGTGCCAGGAGCAGGCCTCATTTTGGCCCGGAGCTCATTTGGCCATTTAGCAAGCCCCACACCCTGCTCCCAGCAGCCCTCCCCTCAGTCTGGCCGCAGTGAGAAAGAAGAAGGAAGGTAAGTCCCCCACCACCATTCCAGGCCCTGGAAACACCTCTGGAACCCCCCTCCCACTGTTCCAGGCCCATGCTAAGCATAGGGCCCTGGAAAGGACTCCGGAACCCCCCCTCTGCAGTTCCAGGCCTGCACTAAGTGTGGAGCCCTGGAAAGGACTCCGGAAAACCCCACCACCACCATTTCAGGCACCCACCAACCCCCTGGGCCACTAGGGTCAGCTGCAGGGACTTGGCTGCTTGGTCCCCCTCCCTCCTTCCTTAGGGATGGCCACGGAGGGTCGGGTCCGGTTCTCCCCTGCCTGCCTTCCTCCACTATTTGCAAACTTCAGCCTGGCTCTTGGGATCCCTCCTCCTGCCCCACCCATCCCCTGCACCCCTGCCCAATGGCCACCCCACAGATGGGCTATATGACCCTCCCGAGGTGCCCATTGGCTGGCTGGTGCTGCAGAAGGGTCTGCCTCCCAAGGAAGTAAGAAGGAATGGAGCCTGGTAAGATGGGTAAGCCCCAGCCCCCTCCCCGGACTCTGCCTCTGCAACACACCACAGACTCGCCTAGGGCCAGTGGGGCTCTACCAGCTGCTGTTCGGGCATGCATTGGGGCACCATCTAACCCTTCCACCCACTGTCCAAAGCAGCCATTTTTTTTTCTCCAGGGGAACTGAGTTGACTCCTCTGGAGTGGGCAGATCTCCAGGCCCCACCTGGAGGTTGGCAACTATTAGGGGAAAGGCCCTTTCCTGAAACTTGGGGGGAGCGGCTGTTAGATTTGCAAACCCCCCACCACCACTTCTTCCTTGGGGAAACCAGGGACTTTTCCGTGGGGAAATCCTTCTTCCTGCAGCTTTTCTTGGAGCTCAAACTCAGAGGGGCTTCTTTCCCAGGGTTGAGCAAGGGTTTCTTGTTGCTTCTTGCCTCTGCAATTTCCTTACAAATTGGAATCAGTTGGGGAATCAGTTGGGGAAGTCCAAGGGAAAGGATTCATGATGGCTTTTATATGAATACACAAAGCTGCCTTCCAGTGAATAAGGCCATTGATCTTTATTTCCTTTTATCCTAGTCTATCTCCAAGGAGCTTGGGGTGGTGTCAGATCAACTGCCATATTTTCTCCTGTCTGCATCAGACAGTGTCTGTATTGTTTATTTTAATTAGCTGACACGCCTGTGCATAGTATGCTTTGCTGGCACTTGTGGGAGAGCTCTCTACCGCTCCTTGCTATCTTAGTGTCCTTGAGCAAAAGAGACACAGGCTTGACTTCCCAGCCAATGGAAAATTTCTCGCCTTAGATAGTGGGAAGGGAGGGGGCCTATCTCCCGTTCATTATGTATCCTCCCACTGGGAGTATTCCCACGCGCACGCTCAGATCTCATTCGCTAATAGAGCTTATGCATCATACTATATCTGTAGGCCATTATGCTTAGTGGGGTATTCCTGGCAATGACTCTGCTTACAAGGGCAACTTACTTGTATTCCAATAAAGCATATCTTTTATGAAGAGTGCCCTGCAGTTGAACTTGACAGGTGGTCGACATCATTCTCCTCTATTCTGTTTAAAACAACAGTCACTGGTTAGGCTGACAGTGAGTAGTCCCCCATTGCCAGTGAGCTTCATAGCAGAGTGTCGGTTTGAATGCAGGCCTCCCAGCTTCTAGTTCAGCACTCTTATCACACTTGCCCTGGCTCACTTTGTTAGCAATGTAAGGAGTGGAGGCAAACAAGGTGTTGCCTGCCCCTGAAGCGTGTTTGGGAGGGGGGCCGTATTTTGCATGCAAAGGGGTTGTCGGCAGTTCTTAGTTAATCTGGAGTGATCAGTCATGTATTTGTGAGGATTCCTTGTGATCTGGGGGAGGAGGAGTACAGGTTCTGGAGTCCTGGGAAATGGGCTGCTCTGGATATCAGATGCATAATGTGGAATCTGTGGGCTTTCTTCAGACTTCATTATAAGAAAGCTAAGGTTATCATCCCTTCTTGGATCATAATGCAATAGGACTGGGTATCGGAATTCTGATTTCCTGTTAAGGATTCTTTCCTGGTGATGCAGCTTGTGAAGAAAATGGTTTGGAAACAGGGATGCATGAAAAGAGTGATGTAGAGGAATAGAGATCCAGGTGGTCATCAGCTACATTGGTCAGAAGCAATAGAACAAATTTAGAGTTCAAGGGTACCTTTAATATGGGTATGGTGGCTGGATTTTTCTTTGGAGATGCGAAAGACTGCTGGGATTGTTTTCTGAAGCAGAGGTCTGTCAGTGGCTATTAGCCACAAGGTATAGGATCTCTCAGTCTGGAGCAAATGATGCTCTGTATTCTTGGTGCTTGGTGCTATAAACATTGCCCTTTTAATTAACATCTCTCCCAGGCATGTTGTTGCCAGAATAATCTTTTGATTGTTTTTCTGGTTTATTGCAGAAAAAGCCAAAGCATACTAACTTGATCTGTATTTTCCTGCTTGTTGTAGGGTAGCTTCCCTGCAAGAGCAAAAGAAACCTAAAGTGTCTTTAGTCAAAGTGTAAAGCTGGCTTGCCAGCTCTGAGTTGGGAAATACCTGGAGATTTTTGGGGTGGAGCCTGAGCGGTGGGTGTTGCTTTCTGACACACTTCCAGTGATGTCAGGGAGTGTGGCATATGGAAATGAGTTATGCTAATGAGTTATGCTAATGAGCTCCTGCATCTCTTTTTCTATGAAATGACCCTTGGCCGGGAGGCAACATTGGAGGAAGGCCTCAGCCTCTAGGCCCTGTTGTTGGACCTTGAGAAAAACTGGTTGATCACTGTGTGAGAAAGGATACAGAAACAGATGGATGACTAATATGATCCAGCAGGGCTCTTCTTATGTTCTTAAATATTCAGTAATGTTACCCAGCTTAGTCGTAGTTGTTGTTGTTTATTACGGTCATTAGACCAGCATACAGTTTTGTTCTTGTTCAGTCACACAGTCGAATCCAACTCTTCGTGACCCCATGGACCACATTATGCCAGGCCCTCCTTTCTTCCATAGTGCCCTGGAGTTTGCTTAATTTCATGTTCATTGCCTCGATAACACTGTCTAACCATCTTATCCTTTGCCGTCCCCTTCTTCTTTGACCTTCAATCTTTCCTAGCATCAGGGTCTTCTTCAGTGAGTGCTCCCTTCTCATTTGGTGGCCAAAGTATTTGAGCTTCAGCTTCAGTATCTGGCCTTCCAGGGAACAGTCAGGGTTGATTTCTCTTAGGATTGACTGATTAGGATTGATTAGGACTGGGATCCCTCATGGATCACTGCCTTGACGTGGTGAGGGGGCTTGTGTGGTTTGATGAGGCTGTGGAGGGCCAACCAGGATGGACAGGCCACAGCAGAGAACTCAGACCAAGTGTGATCCACTGAAGAAGGAAATGGCAACCTACTCCAGTATCTTTGTCAAGAAAACCCCACTGACAGCATACAGTTTAGTCAAACATAAAATACAATCATAAAAGTTTTTGCATTTAAGAGCTTTTAAGGTGCAATTCTCCCTCATGGATCACTGCCTTGTCGTGGCGAGGGGGCTTGCGTGGTTCGATGAGGCTGTGGGCTATGCCGTAGAGGGCCACCCAAGACGGACAGACCACAGCAGAGAACTCAGACCAAGCGTGATGCCCTGGAGAAGGAAATGGCAACCCACTCCAGTATCTTTGCCAAGAAAACCCCATGGACAGTAACAAAAGGCTAAAAGATATGATGCCAGAAGATGAGCCCCTCAGGTCGGAAGGTGTCCAATATGCTACTGGGGAAGAGCAGAGGGCAAGTACGAGTAACCCCAGAAAGAGTGAAGCAGCTGGGCCAAAGCCGAAAGGATGCTCAGTTGTGGATGTGTCTGACGGTGAAAGGAAAGTTCGATGCTGCAAAGAACAATACTGCATAGGAACCTGGAATGTAAGATCTATGAATCAAGGTAAGCTTGACGTGGTCAAAAATCAGATGGCAAGAATGAACATCGACATCTTGGGAATCAGTGAACTAAAGTGGACAGGAATGGGCGAGTTTAACTCAGAAGACCATTATATCTACTACTGTGGCCAGGAATCCCGTAGAAAAAATGGTGTGGCCTTTATAGTCAACAAGAGAGTGCGAAAGGCAGTATTGGGATACAATCTCAAAAATGACAGAATGATCTCGGTCCGAATCCAAGGCAAACCATTCAATATCACAGTAATCCAAGTCTATGCCCCAACCACTGCTGCAGAAGAGGCTGAAGTGGACCAGTTCTATGAAGACCTACAACAGCTCACAGAACTAACACCAAAAAATGATGTCCTCATCATCATAGGGGACTGGAATGCTAAAGGAGGAAATCAAAAGGTAACCGGAATAACAGACAAGTTTGGCCTTGGAGAACAAAATGAAGCAGGGCAAAGGCTAACAGAGTTTTGTCAAGAGAACACGCTGGTCATAGCGAACACCCTTTTCCAACAACCTAAGAGGCGTCTCTACACATGGACATCACCAGTTGGGCAACACCGAAATCAGATTGACTATATAATTTGCAGTCAAAGATGGAGAAGCTCTATCCAGTCAGTAAAAACAAGACCTGGAGCTGACTGTGGCTCAGATCATGAGCTACACATTGCAAAATTCAGACTTAAATTGAAGAAAGTTGGGAAAACCACAAGGCCATTCAGATTTGACCTAGATCGCATCCCCGATGAATATACAGTAGAGGTGAAGAATAGGTTTAAGGGACTAGATTTGATAGACAGAGTGCCTGAAGAACTATGGACAGATGTCCGTGACATTGTAAAGGAGGCAGCAATCACCGCCATCCCAAAGAAAAAGAAATGCAAAAAAGCAAAGTGGCTGTCTGATGAGGCTTTACACATAGCAGAGGAAAGAAGGAAAGCTAAAGGCAATGGGGAAAAGGAAAGATTTGCCCAACTGAATGCAGATTTCCAGAGAACAGCAAGGAGAGATAAGGAGGCTTTCCTGAATGAACAATGCAAAGTAATAGAGGAAAACAATAGATTGGGAAGGACTAGAGATCTCTTCAAGAAAATTGGAGAAATCAAGGGAACGTTCCATGCAAACCTGGCCATGATAAAGGACAAAAACGGTAGGGACCTAACAGAAGCAGAAGAGATTAGGAAAAGATGGCAAGAATACACAGAAGAACTATACAAGAAGGACCTCAATGTCCTTGACAACCACGATGGTATAATCACTGACCTCGAGCCAGACATCCTGGAAAGCGAAGTTAAATGGGCCTTAGAAAGCATTGCTAACAACAAAGCTAGTGGAGGTGATGGTATCCCAGCTGAGTTATTCAAAGTCTTAAAAGAAGATGCTGTTAAAGTGCTGCACTCAATTTGCCAACAAATTTGGAAAACACAACAGTGGCCACAGGATTGGAAAAGGTCAGTTTACATTCCAATCCCAAAGAAGGGCAATGTCTAGGAATGTTCAAACTATCACACAATTGAACTCATTTCACACGCTAGCAAGCTCATGCTCAAAATCCTACAAGCTAGGCTCCAACAGTACGTGGATAGAGAACTGCCAGAAGTACAAGCTGGGTTTCGAAGAGGTAGAAGAACTAGAGATCAAATTGCCAACATTCGCTGGATTATGGAGAAAACAAGAGAGTACCAGAAAAACATCTACTTCTGCTTCATTGACTATGCTAAAGCCTTTGATTGTGTGGATCATAATAAATTATGGCAGGTTCTTAAAGAGATGGGAGTACCAGACTACCTCACATGTCTCCTGAGAAACCTGTATAAGGGTCAAGAAGCAACAGTTAGAACTGGATATGGAACAACTGATTGGTTTAGCATAGGAAAAGGAGTATGACAAGGATGTATATTGTCACCTTGCTTATTTAATTTATATGCCGAGTACATCATGCGAAATGCTGGCCTGGATGAATCACAAGCTGGAGTTAAGATTGCTGGGGGAAAGATCAATAACCTCAGACATGCAGACGATACCACTCTGATGGCAGAAAATGAAGAGGACCTAAAGAGCCTCTTGCTCAGGATGAAAGAGGAGAGTGCAAAAGTGGGCTTGAAGCTCAACATCAAAAAAACTAAGATCATGGCATCTGGCCCCATCACTCTTTGGCAAATAGAAGGGGAAGTCGTAGAAGTTGTGACAGACTTCATGTTCCTAGGATCCCAGATCACTGCAGATGGTGACTGCAGCCATGAAATTAAAAGACGCCTGCTCCTTGGGAGGAAAGCGATGGCAAACCTAAACAGCATGATAAAAAGCAGAGACATCACCTTGCCAACAAAAGTCCGCATGGTCAGAACAATGGTATTCCCCGTAGTAATGTATGGCTGTGAGAGTTGGACTATAAGGAAAGCCGAGCGCCAAAGAATAGATTCTTTTGAACTATGGTGCTGGAGAAGACTCTTGAGAGTCCCTTGGACTGCAAGGAGATCAAATCAGTCAATCCTAAAAGAAATCAACCCTGACTGTTCTCTGGAAGGCCAGATCCTGAAGCTGAAGCTGAAGCTCAAATACTTTGGCCACCAAATGAGAAGGGAGCATTCACTGGAGAAGACCCTGATGCTGGGAAAGATTGAAGGTCAAAGAAGAAGGGGATGGCAAAGGATGAGATGGTTAGACAGTGTCACCGATGCAACGGACATGAAATTGAGCAAACTTCAGCAGACAGCGGAAGACAGGAGGGCCTGGCATGATCTGGTCCATGGGGTCGCGAAGAGTCGGACTCAACTGTGCGACTGAACAACAACAACAAAGGTGCAATTCCTGTAATTTGAAAATCAATGCACAGAATTTAGCAATTGACATGTAATCTTAGAATTATTATCAGATAAAAACCAATGAAGCCTTGCTTTATTTGTGTTTCTACTCAGTTTAAGGCTTTACATACTGTAGTTACCACCAAACTCTTTAAGCACATTTTTCTATACTACATTTCCCTCAGTGTTTTAGTCCTGCTTGATGGAGATATAGTATGGCAACCTCCAAGGAATACTGGGGTTGTGACACAGAAGCAGGCTATGGCAAACCGCATCTGAAATGTCTCTTGCCCTAAAAACAAGTCTAGATTATCACCTAGTGGTGCATAATGCTAAAAGTGCTAGAACTTCTGGCTGCAAGACAATCCTAGAATCTCCTAACTATACTACACACAATGCCAAAGAGTGGCAGCGGTGGTGGCAGTGGTGATGATGATGATGATGATGATGTTGCTGCTGCTGATGATGATGAAAGTACAGTGAAACCTGAAAGCTCACTCAATAACTTCTTAATATAGATGAGGGTAACAGAGGGCTTTTCTGTTAGCAAATCATTCAAGTCTGGTCTGCCTGTGCATCACAATATGACAGAATAAGTATAAGGTGGTAGAGGGGACTGTACCACTTCAGGCTGTGGGTGTAGTTGTCTTTGTTAATATCCTCCATTGTGAAAAAAATTCCTGCAGACAAAGAAGAGGTACATTAGGGCAAAGGCTACAGGCTAGCTCATTCCTTGCTACTTTATACTTGTAGAAAGATTTTTTTAGCATAGGGAAGGATTAAAATATGATCCCCAAATTGCAATTTAAAATTATACCATCCAGTCTGCTACCTCAGGACTGTCTTCTCACCCCCATCTCATTCTCCTGAATGTGTAAGAACAGAGTTGGTGTGATGTAGAGATCAGAGGACTTAAGACCAACTGGGTTTGAATCCCTCACTCATCCAAGTGTTCCAGGTGACCTGCTGAGGCCCATCACAATCTTTCAGGCTAACATAACACTCACAAGATTGTTGTTGTGAAGATTAAGCAGAGGAGGGGGGAACAATGTGAAAAGCTGCTTTGGGTCCTTGATCAGTGAAAAAAGCAGGATATGAATTTTCTAAAAAATATAACATGTACCCCTGAATCCATGTGTATATTCCCACTGACAAAATAAGAACCAATATCACAGAATAAAAAAAGTAATAATAGAAGTGATATGTTGATCAGACATCAGTTGAAACTACAAAACTCACAAATCTGGTATATTTGGAGGTCTGATGTTCATCATAAGGTTTACGTTATATTTACGTAACTAGAAAGTCTTGTTACAGGAAAACACTAGTAAACAGAATTCTGCTACATTATTTTTGACTATCAAATTATCTATCTGCTAATTATTACTATTATTACCCTTTCCCAGTATGTCATTAGATCCTGGAAAAATCCCATTTCGGCTATGAAAATTGTTTTAAAGCCACTATTTCCCGTTCTTTGTTAGCCGAATACATTTAGCTCAGAATAAAAGTCATAGGAAAAAAGTCCTTGGCGGCATAAAAGTTCTTTGTTGGTGCTTTTGAACTCCCTAGTTGTGGACTACAAAGGGCTCTGTGCTCTGCCTCTCACCACCGTAGAACAGAAGCACTGTCTTTTTTGGATCTTGATATATGGGATATATTACCGAGTGCCTATCAAAAGGTTTGTGAACCTTGATGGAAATCAGAGGTGAAATTGACAGTTCAAATGTCTGGTCTCAGTTTAAAAGACCTATGGTAATGTATTTTTTTTTCTTTATAGAAGCCAGTGGGGGAAAGAAAGGGACAGGTAAAGCAGTGTACTGATTTACATTCCACTATATATCCTCTGTTCACAACCTTTGCTTAAAGCACTGAAGTACCAGTATTTCGCTATGTTAATTAGCCACATTGTAATTGCCTCTCAGTAACAAACTTGATCATAGTATTGATACTTAGAACCTCTTCTATGCTTTGATCTGTAAACAATGAATTAAATTCCACCCCTAGTTTAGCAGACTTTTAGAGCAAGTGCAGGCTTTTATGCAAGTTGTAGGGTAGGAGGCTATCTCTAAAGGGGAAATCATACCTACCATGAACAATCTTCCCTGTCGAACATCCCAACCAGATTAGTTTACATAATTGCAGGGAAGAACCAAAGAGTCACACAGTATAGTTCTTTGGAAATGTACCATTGCACTGAAGAGTATAGGTGGTAGGTCAATTATTTAAAGCTACTGCACAACAAAAATTCCCTGTATGTGGAAAGTGTGTAGCCTTTTTCATTTATTTGATGAGGATACAACAGCATCTGTGGTTATAGCAACATCACAATATACTACAAGGAGCCTCCGTAACATCAGAGTTCCAGTTTCTTCCATAATGATTTGAGAGGCCCATGGGAGAATTCCTACATTTGTTAGTTACCCTGATTTCCCAGCTCTTTCTGGAAAAACCCAAGAGCCATGAATAGTGCTGGTGGAAATGGGAAAATATTGGTATTGCCATATCTTTATTGTACCTCTTCTTCCTAGATTTGGAGGTGTTTGCTGGTGGTGCCAGAATTTGCACAGTTCCAAGTGCCCACTGCAGCTAGACCTCTATACTCCAGTGTCTCAAACTCCTTTAGTATGTGCATTGTTTGGAGAATCTTAGAGAGTATGTGTGTTCCTGAGCTCATTAGGAAAAGAACAGATGAAAACACAAAAAGTAGGAGGGAAAGAGAGCAAAAGAGAGATGAAATTAACAAAGGTAGGGAAATGGCGAAAAGAGTGCAGCATCTGACCAACAGGATTGCTGTAGGAAGTATGATGCACAGACACAGCTAGGAAAAAGAATGCTATGAGGGAGGGAGGGAGGGAGGGAGGGAGGGAGGGAGGGAGGGAAGGCATTTATAGAAGGCATTTATTACCTGACCTTCACTCCCCCAAAGAATCCTAGAGTTGCTCATAGGATATACCAAACAAAGAGTAAAAATAAATCAAGAACTACAAAAGACAATTAAAAACCACAAAATGTAGAGATCATTATTAAGAAACACAAGCAAAAACCAAAACGGCACTTCTAACAGTTAGCTAAATGCCTTCTTTTATCAGATGTGCTCAGGCAGTGATTTGTGTACTAGAAGAAACCTATCTGTGTAAAGGAGACCCATTTCTTACCTGAGTTCAAATTTAGGTCAAATCTGCATCTGCATTTTTAAATCAGTTTCATGCTGCACTTGCATTTTTAAATCATTTTCATGCTGCTGTGACGCTTTCTCTATGCTTGACGGCATCACAGCAGTACGAAACTGATTTAAAAATGCAGATGCACCTAAGGGTTAGGCTATATGTATCAATATGTTTTAAAGCAAGAATTGAATATGGGATAAGTTTTTATTGTTGCTGAATATTGAATGAAACAATAAGCGGGGCGGAGCATTGCTGGAAGCCGGGGGGGGGATAAATGAAAAGGATGTATTCAAAAGTACTTTGAGATATGGAGCATGTTAATATATCCTGTTAATAAAAGTTTTATTTAAAAAAATGCAAATACAGATTTGACCTTAATCTGGGAAGCAGAGACTGGAATAACGTAGAATAATGCTGGTCCAGTCTCACTCCATTCTGCATCCTAGTGACAGATCATTTTGCACCATTTAATTTTAATTATCCTGTTGATCCTTTCATTGCTATGCTATTTTATAAGAGCAGTAACATCTTTCTTTCATATGTACTACCTAGTGTTGCATGTTCCCAGGAGGTCCTCGCTGGGAGGGATGGGAATTCTTGCAGATTCTCTAGACTTTCTCTCCTGTCATTCTGCAAGATCTCCACTCAAGCTTTCAGTCATACAACCATAACAAGCAAGAATTCATCCTTTTCCCCATGACCCTCCAAAAGCGATCTTGGAAAGGAGGCCCTTTCCCCTTGGAAAGGCGGGATTTCTTTCAAAGTGTTAAACAATCAAGAGAAGCAAAAGAAGCTCCAATAACACTAGCAGAATTTCTTTTGGGGAATGCAGCATAGTCCTAATGTGACTCTAAACAAAGATTTGCAGCAAGATGCAAAAAAACCTTCATCATGCTTATGATTGGAGCTACACAAAAAGTATAACAGTAGACCAGTTGTGCACAGAAATTTCTTATAACAAGCTTCAGCAAAATCACTATGTGATGGATCCAGATGAACTTTCCTGCTAATGGAAGAGGTGTAATAATTCTCCTTTCCTGCTGCAGACCTCCAATTTGCCTCTCAAGCTATTCCCAAGGGTCCCATTTCCCATAGGAGCATCATTTTGGAGAGACCAGTGGGCTGTAGTCAGAGGGGGGGGAGGGAACATTCTGTTACACTGACAGAAGTGCCTTGTGGAGAATGTAGTCTGGATCCAACCCTATGTCACCAGAACCTAGCAGTGATTACACTACAATCCCATTTCACTTTTTTTTTACACCACTACACAAATAATGTTGTTTGGGATGACCATAGATTAGTAACTGTTATTCCAGTCTCTGCTGTAAAATACTCTACATAGTCTTGGCTTGTACAATTATCCAAATCTCCACAGAGATACTCTAAATCTCAAGTACCAGGGGACAAAAATGATAGCTATTTATTGAGGAATCAGAGCTAATTATTATTCAGCTTAACAATATTTTCATTTATAGAGTTTATCTTGGGAGGTATCCCATAAATAATAAACCATAGATGCAGATATTCTTGTTGAAAGGATTCCTGTAGTCAGTGCTCTTGAGAAAGCAACGCCCTATACATGTTGTGCCACAACAAAGCAATAATTTTTTGATCTGTTTAGAAAAGATTCCTGTCTCCTATGCTATTAAATATAAACAACTTAAAGGCATAGCTCTGTATGATGTGCAGAAACAATTAAATAGCACATTGAGCACCAACTCTCCCCTATCCAGATGACCTGAATTTTGCAGAATCTGAAACTTTAAACATTAGCACCCCAATCAAGGATCTGGATAGGCATGGGATATCTGTGAAACACTTATTCAATATGACTGTGGGAATCATGTATGCTCCAGCTCTAAGGATGGATGAAGCCTCTTGGGTCTGCTCCATAGTGGGTTTTTTTGGGGGGAGTATTCTATTCGATGGGAGGGAAGGCAACATGGTATAGCCTGATCTTGTTAGTTCTCTGATGCTATGCAGGGTCAGTACTTGGACAGGAGACAACCAAGATGAAGGCAAAGACAATGAACCTCTGCTTCTCAACTTGAAAGCCCCTTGCTGGGGTCACCATCTGCAATCTGACAGCACTTTACACACACACATTCTGCTAGATCCCAATTATGTGACTACCTGAGCACTTTGTGTACATGTGTCTGATGCCTCCAGTTCATCAAGAAAGGCCACTGATTAGCCTTGATGATCTGGAGGTGGCCAGTCATACAAGGTTTGGGGGTAGAATAGCCTGAGGATTCACAAATGATTCTCACCATCTGTTTAACAAACTGAATGTTCCTAGGTATGAAACAGAAGGATTTTCATGTATCCAAGCCTGATATATACCACAGGCCTGATACATTCCCAGTCTGCACTATGCTAATTCAGATTTAGAGTTACCAACCTCCAGGTGGGGCATGGAGTTCTCCTGAAATTACAACTGGAGTTCCAGGCTACGCCAATCAGTTCCCTTGGAGAAAATGGTTTCAGAGGGTAAACTCTAAGACTAATTCCACAAAAGTAGTTGTTGCGCCCTCGATCTCCCATTTCCCCCAGTTGTACTGCTCAGTTGCCCACTATTTGCTGCACGGCCACATTTTGACCTGCATCTCCCCCCAGTTTCCCCCACGTCTAAAAAATAAGGATCAAGAAGATGTGGGGAAAATCGGGGGAGATGCAGGTCAAAATGCAGCTGCACAGCAAATAGTGGGAAACTGTGCAGTACAACCCAGGGAAATGGGAGACGTCGGGCGCAACAACTGTTTTTGCAGAATCGGTCTATCACGTTGTTGCTGAGCTACTTCCTCTCCCCAAACTCTACTCTTCCTAGGTTGCACTCCTCAAATCTCCAGGCATTTCCCAACACAGGCTTGGCAACCCTAGACTTATGGCATTTATGGAGCTGACTGGAATTGCAATTTGAACCTGTGGTTCCAGACTAGATTCTAGTTGGAGCCAGTGTTCCTTCTAAGCTGAGTTAGTGTGAGCTAGCTCCAGGCCCGTAGCCTGCGTGGGGCCCTGGGGGCCCGGCCCCCCCATGGGTTTTGCGGGCCCCCTCCCCCGAGCCTCTGCTCCCCCTACTCCCTCCGGCCCCCTCCCCCTGCCCTCACCTCTCTCCCTACGGTCACCAAGCGCTCCGAGAGGGGAAGGGAAGGGGAAAGGAGATGGGCCAGGCGGCTCCCCCTGCGGCTCTGGAGGCAGCGGCGGCAGCGGCACCTTCTCCCCCAATATGGCAGGGAGGGTGTGGCAGCTGCGGGGGGGGAGAAGAGAGCGAGCGCAGCGGGAGGGCAGCCGCCGCTGCCGCCGTCCTAGTCGGGGGTCGGCAGCACTGCTGAGGGGAAGTCGGAGCTCCCCCCTCAGGAGGGGAAGGTCCCTGTCCAGCGGGAGGGTTGTGCGGCAGGGAGTCGAGGCTTCTTCACCCCCCCCCCTTTTTCCTGACAGAAAAGTTGTCCTGGAGCTGCATTTCCAGTTCCTTCTGATCAGGGGTCTTTTGGGCGGGGAGCCCGCTCCGGGAGCTCAGGAGCCAAGCCCCGCCCCCAGCCGGAGTCCCAGGGAGTCTTTCAGGCAGTCGCATGTCAATTTCAGCTCCATTATATCCTATGGGCCATTGAAGTCAATGGTGAAAACATAGGGTATATTCTGGGGGCTGGAGGAGAGGGGTTTGAGGGAGAGGCTCCAAATTCACAGGGTAGCTGATGGAGCGTCTCCCCAAGATACCCACGAAGTTTCAAGAACATTGGACCAGGGGTCCAATTCTATGGGCCTCCAAACAGGTTGCCCCTATTCCTCCATTGTTCTCTATGGTGGGAAAAAAGTTACTTTTTTCCCACCATAGAGAACAATGGAGGGAATAAGGGCAACCTGTTTGGGGGCCCATAAAATTGGATCCCCTGGTCCAATGTTCTTGAAACTTCGTGGGTATCTTGGAGAGAGGCTCTACCAGCTACCCTGTGAGTTTGGAGTGTCTCCCTCAAACCCCCTCCCCTCCAGCCCCCAGAATATACCCTGTGTTTTCACCATTGACTTCAATGGCTCATAGGATATAATGGGGCCAAATTGCCGCTGAATTTCTTTCATTCCCTCCTTTCCTTCTCTCTTTTTCCTCTTTCCCTCCTTCTTCTCTTCTCTCTTTCTTTCTTTCCCACCTTTTTCTCTTCTCTTTTTCCTCCTTTCCCTGTTTCCCTCCATCTTCCCTCTCTTTCTTTCCCTCCCCTTTCCATCTCTTTCTTTCCCTCTTTCCTTCTTTCTACTCTCTCTTTCCTTCCCTCTTTCCTCTTTCTGTGGCCCAACTCTAGTGAGAAGGAGTTTAAACTTTAAACCCCTTCTCTCTTAGCTCCCCCACCCAGGCCAGCTAGGGAAGGGGAGGCTTTTGAAGATGCCTCCCCCCCTTTTGCTTCCCCTTCTGGCATCACTTCCGGTGATGTCAGGGGGTGTGGCATATGCTAATAGCCTAATAGCTCATTAGCATACCATATTCTAATGAGCTCCTGCAGCTGTTTTTCTACGAAAAGACCCCTGCTTCCGATAAGGTCTTAATTGTGGTTCCCATTGTTAAATGGGAAGGCTTTCAATCAACATTTCTCTTCTTTTTAAGAATGTTCCTATATTTTAAGGGTAGAAATATATATATATACGTAGTGACTAGAGTGGTAAACTCCAATGTGGTGCCCAACAATGTGTTTGCTGGTGGCTACTTGCTTCTTACCCAGCACTTTTTCACCAAAGCAAACAGCCAGTTCTGACTATCTTTCACCTCAGTAAAGCAGGAGGTGTTTTTGAAGACCCCAAGGGAAATCACTTTTGGTCTTACAGAGCGTGCACATTTGGAGACAGTTGTCCTGATCACAGGTGGATGCTCTGCTTGAAACCTCCCAATATTTTAGCAGCCATTTTGTGATTGGTCCTGCTTCCCAAGGTATCAATTTTGTGATTGTGACCACTGCCCTTTCTTAAAATTCCAAAAAATGCCCACAAGTTCAAATCAAAGTAGCAGCCCCTTGCAGGAAGAAGTTCAGTATTTTTTAATTGTAAAATGAAACTGAATTCTAGGGGGGAAGCTATTTCTGGTTTTGGCTTAATAGTCTTCTCTGCTCTCTAATAAAATATTTTTCCTTTTTTCGGTTGCTGCTTTGCATGCCTTTCAGTATCAGGTCTCAATGAAAACTTTTTGAAAACTTAGTTCTGTTACACAAAGATTAATACTGCTGTGATTGTGCTGTCCGGTTTTAAAAACATAAAATCAAATCTCTCTTTCAATTGTACTGAATTTGTCTGACGAGATTGAATTTGATCTATATTTTTCCCCTTGCAATCATGGTTCCCCAATGGAAGGGGGGGGCAGTGTTCCCTCTAAGCTGAGCTTGTGTGAGCTAGCTTACACTTTTTAACTTCCAGCTCACAGATTTTTGTCTTAGCTCAGGAAGGATGGCTCCAGAGCAAACTAATTTATGCGGCAGCCAAATTGCTCTCTCACAACTTTAATGGCAGTAGCTCACAAAGTAGAAGTTTTGCTCACAAAACTCCACAGCTTAGAGGGAACATTGGTGGTGGGCCCCCTGAGAAAAACATGGGCCCCCTGAGCAAAAAGTTGTTAGCTACGGGCCTGGCTAGCTCACAGTTTTTTTAGCCTCCAGCTATCACATTTTTGTCTTAGCTCAGGAAGGATGGCTCCAGAGTAAACCAATTTATGCAGTAGCCAAATAGCTGGCTCACAACTTTAATGCCAGTAAGCTCACAAAGTAGAATTTTTGCTCACAAGACTCCACAGCTCAGAGGGAACATTGGTTGGAGCAGAATTTTATCAAATCCCTGTCTAGCACTGAACTAAATGGAGAATGGAGATCAACCAGGCCTCCAAGGGATCTCAGGGGAAAGTGTAGAAATTACCAGAATTCCACTCCCACACAGGTTTCAAAAGTGCTCCTCCAGTGTTGAAGGGGAACTTTGCATCCAAACCAATATATTATTTTTAACAGAAAAAATGTTTTGATTTTGAGAATCACTTTACTTATTTATCGCCAGTTTCCTTGATTAATATTCCATGCATGAAACAATCAGATTCAAATTCCATCAAAATCAAATCTAAATCTTCCACTAACCTGACTGGAAACCCAAGATTCTTGGTATCTACACTAACCACTGCTGGGATGTCATTTTTATGTAATTTTCTCCTGTCAAGTAATTCCGTTTATTTCTCTGCATATGCAGGTTGAATATCTGCTGTGCTGTCCTCCTGTCAGAATAACTTACAGTAGAGGCTAGTGCACACAACCATCTGAGAACTCTTTCATTCAAATATATTCAGTTGCTTGGAAAACTGATAGGTAGCAGGTAGGATAACAATTGCCTTTTGCTATAATATAGATAATATCCAATCACAGTCTCCACAACACTATTATTTTACAGAAGCATAAAATATTTGGACCCTCCGTTTCACCTTTCCATCATCTAGAGGGAAATTTCATGTATATCCGTTTGTTTGTTTTTTTAAGAAATGGACTCATCAGTATTATGCATGAGTGGGTTCTTCTTGCACCAGATCAATTTTGCTGTTTATTCAACCTAATGACATGCCTGCAAAAACACAAGTCCTGAATGTTAGCAGGAGCTTCTTTGCATTGATTGGTGAGGTTTGCATGTGCAAATAGAAGGGGCATCTTAAAGTCTTGTTTTTAATGTCAAGCATAAATTTCTGTGTCTCCATATCCATTTCAAGCCCTTAATCAGTTAAATTTAGTTAAATTTGAAGTACGAAATCAAAAAGTTGGACAATATGTACCATAATTTAAGAGGACATTAACCTCCCCAACGATCAGGTTAGATCAAGATGGGTAGCCGAGTTAGCTTGTCTGTAGCAGTAGAAGAGTGCAAGAGTCCAATAGCGACTTAAAGACTGATGATATTTGTGGCAGAGTATGAGATTTTGTGAGTCACTGCTCACTGATTCAGATACAGCTAGCATATGAGTCCATCTGTCTTTATATCTTGGAGAGTGGAGTGATTTCAGATGCCAAATGACAACAGCAGGTGAATGATGCTAGCAGGCGTGATTGGTTTAGGTGTGATATGCAGAGGGGTAGTAGGCATTGTGAAATCAGCATTGGTAATGAGACAGGCAATGTAGGTCTCAATTCAGTCCAGGAGGATGCATTGCCTCGAGCTTCCTTATCAGTTGCAATTCAGCAGTCTCTCTTTCTAATCTCCCTTTGTAAGAGAATTGCTGCTCTTGTGTCAGCAACTGAATGTTCTGGAAGGTTAAAATGTCCCCCCCACTGGCTTTTGAATAACATTTGAAAAGCCATGTTGAATCAGGCTAATGGCCTATCCAGTCCAACACTCTGTGTCACCCAGGTGCCATCAGGAGGTTCACCAAGAGGGCCAGAACTCCAGAAGCCCTCCCACTGTTGCCCCCCCTCCAAGCACCAAGAATACAGAGTGTCACTGCCCCAGACATAGTGTTCCATCTATAAAGGTAAAGGTTTCCCTTGCTCAAAAGCCAGTCGAATCTTACTCTAGGGTTGCAGTGCTCATCTCTGTTTCCAAGCCGAAGAGCCAGTACTGTCCGAAGACTTCTCCATGGTCATGTGGCCGGCACGACTAGACACCAAGGCACACGGAATGCTGTTACCTTCCCACCGAAGCAGTACCTATTTATCTAGTTGCAATTTCTTGCTTTCGAACTGCTAGGTTGGCAGGAACTGGGACCAGAGACGGGAGCTCACTCCATCATGCGGCAGTTGGGTCTTGAACTGCTGAACTACTGACCTTCCAGGTCCCCTCTTGAACCTGTCTATGCTTTTAGCCACCACCACTTCCTGTGGCAGTGAATTCCACGTGATAATTACTCTTTGGGTGATGAAGTGCTTCCTTTTATCTGTTCTAAGCCTACTGCTCATTAATTTCACTGAGTGCCCGTGAGTTCTTGTACTGTGAGAAAGGGAGAAAAGTATTTCTTTTTCCACCTTCTCTATCCCACACATAATTTTGTGAACCTCTGTAATGTCACCCCTCAATCATAGTTCCTCCAAGCTAAAGAGCCCTAACCTAACCTTTCTTCATAGGGAAGGTGTTCCATCCCCTTATATTTTCTTCCATGTCACCTTGTTTTCCTTTTCCATATGCAGTCACTGGATGTATTTTTTCAAGGGGGAGCAAAGCATGGGAAGAGAGGAGATCTTTTATCTATCCTTCCCCTGTTAAAAAAATCACCTCTAACCAGCATATAAGCAGCTCAGTTGTGGCTCCCCCCCGCCGTAATGGCAGTGGTAAATTCTGCTGATGTCATTCTTCTCTTTGGAAATGAAGTTTTATTAAATGTATTGGGGGGGGGGGATTTTCTAAAATGATAATTGAAAAAAGCATAACTGTAGCATGACACTCACTAGGTTAGGCTAATCACTTAGCCTAGCCTACCTCCCAGGGTTGTTGTACAGATAAAAGGGAGGGAATAGAGAGAACATCATGTATGTCAACCTGAACACCTAGGAAGAAGGACATGAGAAAAAACGTGATAGCTATTTCAAGCAGCCCTATTGGAATCCTTCCAAACCCAAACTTCCCTGATGCAGGAGAAGGACCTCGTTCCTAGGTACCTGCAAAAACTGTACAGCTGCCCTTTTCTGGGGTTTTATTTTTACACTGTATGCTGAATTTCAAGGATATGATAGTATAAAAAAGAGGTTTCAGTATCTATTTGTTTCAAAGTGATTATTCAGTCTCTTAAGGTTTCCTACGTATTTTCCAAATCATTTTTGGAAGGAAAGTTGCCCGAAGTGAAAGAAATGTAGTAAAATGTATGCACCAGCAAAGCAGCTTCTGTAGGGGAAAAACACTCCTCACATTTTATGCATGTTAAAAATACAGAGGCACCAGCAATACCAAAGGTTTCTGACAAGAAATGAATACAAAATCAAGCTATTTCACCCACCTTTCCTTCAAGCTGAACCGATTCCTTTCCCCCCTGAAAAGTTAATCCAGCCTTGTGGTTATTCGTATTGTTTGATACAGAGGGGATTGCAATGAAAGCTCAATGTGGGAATCTGAAATGCAGCATTTCAAAATGACTACCACATGCAGAGTAGCAGTTGTAATATTTCTATTTCCTCTGCCATTAGTCTAGAAACAGTAAAACTCCTGCTGACATTCTTATCAGAGCTGTGGACAAACTAAAGGAAAGATCAAGATCACCTTTGGTAAAAACAAGATGAACATCTCTGTATTTTAAAGTAGATGCATGGCACTGCTTTGTGTTGTTTGACAGTGAATCATAAAAAAGAGGTGCAGAAACAAACTGCATCTTGAGCCTTGAGCATGTTTATTTTTCGCACCAGGCAGTGTATATTCTTGGATTTTTATATATATATATTTAAGCATTAATTATTATTCCACCATATGTGGTGTATCCTTTTTTCTTTAATTACAATACATATTCTCATAACAGGACAACTTCTAGAATACAAAACAGAATAAAATAATGCACTAGAAAAAGGAGTGCAATCTTCACTCTTCCCCTCTCTGTATGACAGAGAGCAGGGTAAACACCCCGTCATTGTCTATGCTAATCGCTCATTCATTTGGTTCAATCTTGAGTTATTACTAAGTCATCTGAAAGTTTTGTAGGAATTCATATTGTGTTTATTCTTACTTTACTTTTTAAAAAGTTAATATTAGTCAGTCTTTCCAGTGATTTGGGATATGTTCAAATTCTGTTTTGGTGTGGTTCGGTGAATTGGCTCTCCTGCACATTCCACAGTTGCCTGCCTTATGATTTAATTAGGAAAATTTCTATATGCATCCTTTTTCTTAGTGTTCATGAGCACATATACACACTGCTTTAGAAACAATGCAAGATGGACACAATTGTCTCAAGATACCTTTTAATCAATGTGCAGAATTGTGAGGGTTGCCACCCTCTAAGTGGGGCCTGGCAATCTCCTGGAATTATGCGTGATCTCCATGCTACAGAGAATGATTTCCCTGGAGAAAATGGCTACTTTGGAGGGTGGATTGAGTTCCCTCCACTTTCCAAACCCCACCCTCCCTGGGCTCCACCCCAAAATTTCCAGTAATTTTCCAGCCCAGAGTTGGCAAGCCTTCCTCAGTACCTTATAAGAAAAAAAACAGGTACGGGGAAAGAGGGGCTTCTGTCTTAACCTGATGCCATTTTCCAGGGCTGAAATGGCCTGGGGACATTATTTACCCTATTGAGCAACTGTATGTGCATTGAATACTTTCATGTGTAGCCCTCATATGAGGCAAATACCCTCCCCCCATGTGACTTTGCACTTTCTCCACCACACGCATAATTTTATAAACCTCTTCCATGTCTCCCCCCTCATAGGAAAGGTGCTCCGACCCCTTGAACACCTTGGTGACGATCCTATGAGGTTATGTGTTCCTAGCATCCCACTGTTTCTCTGCCTTTTACTTTAGCATCTCACATTTTCCAGTTATCAACTGACAGTTCTAATTAACATGTGACATTAGTCATGGGATCACTCACCGTTAGTTATTCTCTCTGGAACATTGATTATCAATCTATCTCCTGCAGAAAAGAGAGCAATTTCCTGTTGGTAGCTGCTGTTCTCTTGGCCTATTAAACTGCTGTGCCAGAGACTCAAACAGGTGAATAAATAAAGCAGCCTATTTTCTCCCCTTCCAACCTCAATTTGTTCAGCCAGAAGAAACAAGCATACACAGAAGTCATGTGCTAAGTCTGTTGTCATATGTAAGGGTCCTTGTGAGTCCTGTGGGGTCTGTGGTGAAATGCTCAAATCAATGGAGATTCCACTCTGCACTGCAATTGGCCACTTAGCAGGATACGTTTTCAGTGTATGACTATAATCAGTGCCTTCCATCACTATGTGCTCTTCATCTCCCTCCATGCATCGCCTCCATTTATTGCAGTCTTAATTGCCAAGTCATGACCTCATGTCCGTAACCTTTTCTTTATATCCCTTTATGACCCTAAATGATTTGCACTTATCATCTTTAATTGACACCTCAGTGTGACATCACCAAATGGAGACAATTTATAGGGCCTTGCAGAGTGAAGTGCATGGGAAAACTACTGTGGTCATTTGAGCTGTGTTTTTAAAGTTCTTCTTAATCTCCTACCTGCAGCAACAAGGGTACAAATTTGCATATACTGCTGGTCTCAGCAAACACATAGAATACACTGTCATACAACAACCAGTAGTAGTTGAAGAGCTACCAGTTGATATTGCTGTGGTCATTAGACAAGAGGCATGCAGCAGAAAGTCACCCCTCCATTGGGCCAGGATCCAAGTCCTGCTGAGCAGTTCCTTCTGTGCATCCATTGTCAAAACCATCAGAGGGAGAAGGTGGCAGCAGTCAGACAAGTTCCCATTATGCCTAGCTCCAGCTGAAACTCCACATGCCATCGCAGAGCCAGATTGGTATAGTGATCAGGGCAGTGGTGCACACTCTTTAGGTTATAGAGAATCACATTTACTATTGCCTCCACAATCGGAATGAAGAGACGGACACAAATATGGATTTAACAAGGGCCACTTTATTAATTATTTATAATCACACAACTGGCGAGAGGCTGCTAAAACGTACTGAGGAATATGACAGGTGTCAAACTCCTGACCACCTTCATCTCCTTCTGGGCGATGCACCTTCCCTGATCTCGAGCCACCCAATGTGACTCTCGACCAGCGGTTTGGCATGTTTCGGAGAACCCCCTGGCCCACCACCCCAGAAGCCGCAAAGGCCTACTAAGATAGGCTGGGCCAGATTGTTCTAAGGAAGATCACCCCTTCCCGGCCTTGAGCCGCAAAGGCCCGAAAGCCGTTCATGGAGGACCCTTTAATTCCTTTATAACAATGCCCAGGTGCTCACCGATTTCAACTTCCTGATCGCGCTACCCCGCCATAGCAAAGGCCAAGCCTCTGCTTAGGCCTTCGCCCCCACCAAGCGATCCAGTGCCAACAGCACCCTCGCCTCAAATCTGCCAGAAAAATAGCGTTGCCCTTGTTAAGGAGGTGCACCCTGTCTTCCCTATACAGGTCCGTTAACCTGACCCATATATCAGGGTGCAACAAGAAGAGGCCCAAGCCTCCTTCTATGGCATTTCAAAGCTGCCAAGTGGCGCTCAATCTCATCCAGCCCAAGGACCTAGAAACCCCCAGGCTACGCCACACCTGGCACAGCACTATTGCAGACAAGACCAGCTGCACCCCAGGCAACTGGCTGCCTTAACATCTAGCGGGGTCCCCAAAATTGCGCCAACCTGGCGGGTCAGAATAGCCTCAAGACTATCCACACTCTGGGCCACCTTACTCTTATCATCGCAAGGTCAGCCTCTGCCTGTAAGCCCGGGCCTATACCCTTCCCGATTATGCAGCATAGCCACCAGACCATGTGCACTCTGGGCCACCAGCCCATCACGATGAGGCTGCACCTCAGGCAACCAGTTCGCTTGTGACACCAGGGCCTCGCCCTTCATGGCGATGCAGCATAGCCACCAGACCATGTGCACTCCTGGCCACCTTGCTCATATCATCACAAGGCCAGTTTCCACATTATCACAAGGGCCTCGCCCTTCATGACGATGCACCATAGCCACCAGACCATGTGCACTCCAGGCCACCTTGCTCCTATCATCACAAGGCCAGCCTCCGCTGTACACAAGGGCCTTGCCCTTCATGTCAATGCAGCATGGCCGCCAGACCACGTGCACGCCAGGCCACCTTGCTCCTATCATCACAAGGCCAGCCTCCACTGTACACAAGGGCCTTGCCCTTCATGTCGATGCAGCATGGCCGCCAGACCACGTGCACGCCAGGCCACCTTGCTCCTATCATCACAAGGCAAGCCTCCACTTTGTCACAAGGGCCTTGTCCTTCATGGTGAAGCAGAATAGCTGGCCAGACTATCCGCACTCTGGGCCATCTTGCTCTTATCTTCCAAAGGTCTGTCTCAGCCAGTAACATAAGGACCTTCCTGGCCAGGGAGTACTCTTGGCCCAGTGGGTGGCCCAAAAGACCATGCTGTGGCTGCAGACGTTGATTCCTCATCTTGCCCTGCAGCCAGAAGCACCTGAAGGACAAACTTCATTAATAACTTAAAACTTTGCAATCCCATTTTCTGAATACTAGGCAAAAACCCACCGCAGCTCGTGATCCACAGCGCCACCCCCCATAAAGGAGTACAGTGACCGGAGAAAGGTCCTGACCTAAACAAGGTCCCACTGACACTACTACATGGCAAGGGAAGGCACAGCACAGGGCAGCTGTAGTGGATCGCCACTGACCCGAGAAGAGTGAGTTCCAAACTTCACACCGGGAAAGGCCCAACTTGCCCAAGCCCATGCACTACAGTCGCAAACTGGTGCCTGACCATCAGAGTTCCATCCTCGTGCTTAGAGCAGTCACCGACTTCCTAACGTGAAGTGCAGTAACACCCCGGGTTGCAAAATTGACCCTTTTTCCCCTGCCAGGGAAATGGGTTGCCTCTGGTCCTCTAAAGCTCCTGTTTCCCAGGCCTTCATAGAATGTTGTAGAAATTCCACTACATGGACACAGCAATGTTTGCCTTTGCACAGTTATTGTGATTTGCAAGGCACCGCCCTGCGTTCAGAGGGCCAATGTTAGCACTGATCAATTGAAATAATTTATGATATTCCTGGGTAGCAAAGAAAGGGATGCTAATTGTCTGCTGACATTCTTTATCCCACACCAGAAAAAACTACAACTATGTATTTCCACACATTAAGTCTCTATAAGGCAGACAAGACTTAATTTGTTGGATTGTTTAGCCATCCAACACTCAAAAGATAAGAAATTGAGGCCTAGAATTATCGTTGTCTAAGGTCTAAACCAGAAGAGAGCGTCTCTGATTCAATTCCCAATCCACTGGATTGGCAGACTGTGGAAACATTCTCTCAGCCACGGAGTTCCTTAAAGGACTTTTCACAGGCATTCAATATTTATAACTCAAGAGACTGCCCCCATAAGGCATTCTGGAACACTTCTTTGGTATATAATCTTTCCCAGTTCTACTAACCACTGAGATCCATCATAACAAAAAGTTAGTTTGGCTATTGAACATAAGTGCCAGTCAACAGTAATGTCACTGTAAAACCGCTATATTTATTAATTTGTTTATGTGTCTGTTTTGGAAAAAAACAAAAAACAAAAACATCCTATCCTGACGAGTGCACAGTACCTATAATTTCTTATAAAAAACTGGGTTCCTGTCCTAAGAACTAAGGACAAGCACACAGTAAAGTTCACTAGCCCCTTTACAAACAGGTGTATACCTACATGCAGGTTATATGTTCATTCACCGTAATGGGAACCTGTATTCAGTGAACCCTGTTACCATATATACATGAGTAAGGCTGGGCTGCCATGCCAGAAAATAGTTCTTTCCTGGTCAAGTACTTGGGCAGAACAGCCCCCACAGAACCTCCATGGAAGCCACATGCCTCGTTACTGTTGCTATGGCAGCGCCACTGCACCCAGCTGCCACCGTCCACAGCCTACCATGACCAACGTCACTCCGGCAGGCCGGGGCTACTCACTGGACCCCCCCTTGCAGACAAATGTGCTATAAAACTGTGAAATATGTTCATTAGGACCAACCAATGACATGCAACAACGTGTTGGCTGTCAAATCCCAGATCAAAGCGTCAGGTTAGAAGTCACACTGTAGTCCTGCTGGAACAGAAAACAAAAGCACAAATGATGTGTTGCAATGGTTATTTCGAATCCTAACACATGACAAAAACTAAGCCAGTTTACCAACTCAGAGTGCATTCATACTGACAAATTCACATGCTGCTGACAAGGAGTTCTCCGCAGAAGGAAACCCTAAAAGTTCAGCTGTTCTGTTCAGATTGCACTTGATTTCACTCTTAACCACTGCACTGGAAATACATCCCTATTGCATTAGGGCCCAATATTGTAATTGGAAGATAGGCAAATTTTACTGTCTTCCTTCGAATAACCATGCAAAAAATGCTATCTTGAATAGAGATCATTATCTACAGTCTCAAAAATAAATAAGCCCAGCTGCCATAAATAGCCAAGCCATTTTGATACTTCAGAAAGGAATAGCCCCATCGATAGCCCAGTGTCTTATTCAAACTTGCTAAAACAAGTATAGCCTACTCAAACCGGCAGATGCTCAGCAGGTCCCAGGCAGAGCTATTCCATATCACCCACTACCTAATCCAGTAACTAAAATGCCGGGGATTAAACCTGGGACCTTCTGCACCCCAAAAAGACGATCTCTCACTGAGACACATCCCCTTCCATAATTCCATAAATCAGGTATCAGAGATTAATTCTCTTATAAATCCTACCATCAAAAACCATGCCAGCAACCGTGGATGGAGAAGGAAGGAAAGAAGGAAGGAAAGGACTGGATTTACACCCTGTCCCGCACTCGGGAGTCTCCAAGTGGCCCAAAACCTCCTTTTCCCTCCCCACAATGGACACCCTGTGAGGCAATCCTCCCACCAACAATGGATGAAAGTCCACCCATACGTTGCTCAATGGTAGCCACCTTTCCAAAATAGCCCTATTTACTAGGTTACTCAAGGAACATCTAAAGACACAGGCAAAACGGCACCCAAGGGAACTGACAAGGTAGAAACTGCCGAGGACACCAATTGTGTAGACACGGCACACACCCGCATATAAGGCTATAGGGCCAACAGTGAAAGGCATTTGGGCCCCCAGCATAGGGAAAGCACCTGTGGTCACCAAAGGTAAAAGCCTGGCCTACCCACTTAGGAGCAGGCCACTTCCCTTTTCGGCACCCGAGCCCTTCTTTGGAGCCAAGATGTTCTTAATGGAATCACTCTCCAAAGGCGCAAGCCCAAAATGTCTGCATCCTCTTTTTCCAAGTCAAAACACCTAGGGCTATTTAGCTTGGAAAAAGGATGGCTGAGAGGTGGACATAATTGAAGTTTATAAGAGTATGGATGGGATAGCAAGTTGAGAAAGAAGTAATTTCTTCCTTTCTTTCAATATTAAAACTCATGGGCACACCATGAACTTGCTGGGCAATCAGGTTAGCACAGACAAAAGGAAGTACTGCCTCACCCAAAGAGTGATTAACACATGGAATTCACTGCTACAGCATGGACAGCTTCAAAAAGGAATTGGATAAGCATATAAAGCAGAGTTTCCTAAGTGTCTATAGATAGGAACTCTCAGCCTGGGGCATCTGATGCCCTGTATTCTTGCCCTCCTGGCCACTGTGTAACAGAGTGTTAGACTAAATGTGCCACCAGCTAAATCCAACACTGCCTCTTCTTATGCTCTAATGTATCCTAAGATGGCCGCCACTCCTAACTTCCCCAAAATGGCTGCCAGAGAAGCCTAAAATGGCCACTGTATCACTACTATATACCTGGCCTCCACCGCATCACACATGCTCCTAAAGAGCAGCTATATGTAGCTGTAATGGTGGTGGAGGAGTGGAGGACACTATGGGAGGGTGGATGATGAGGCCAGATCTAAAGGAGTGATAAATTGTAGGGGTGAGGCAGCCTTACCGTGTTGCCACTCACTACCTACAAGCCAAGGTTGGGGGGGGACTACCTAGAGCTTTCACCAAAGGACTAAGGCCCTTAACTACAATTAGCTCCCCCTTTAAAAGAAGTTTCCTCCAGGTGCCAGGCAGAGCAGCGCTGCCATCCAGAAGCTGCCGCTGTCGTCCTTACACCAGCCCGCCAGCTCTTTGCGGGCCTGGACGCTGCCGCTGTGGCCAGGACGCCCCACGAGCGTGGGCGCTGGCGACGCAGCCCAGAAGCTCCCCGGGCCCTGCCACTGCGGCCCGGATGCTCCCTACGCGTGGGCGCCGCCTCCGCGGCTGGGACGCTGCCTCCGCAGCCGGGACAGTCCCGGGAGTCACTGCCGAGGCCGGGACACTCCACGGGCGTCCCGCTGAGGCCTGGACGCTCCCCAAGTGCGGGCGCCGCCGCCGCGGCCGAGACGCTGCCTCTGCAGCCTGGAAGGTCGCCGGGAGTCACCGCCGCGGCCAGGACACTCCACGGGCGTCCTGCCGCGGCCCCGATGCTCCCCGAGCGCGGGCGCCACTTCTGCAGCCAGGACACTGCCTCCGCAGCCCGGACGGTCCCACGGAGTCGCTGCCGCGGCCCAGACGCTCCACGGGCGTCCCGCTGCAGCCCGGATGCTCCCTGGGCTCACAGCCCTGTTTAGCTGGGCCAGAAGCCTCAAAGGCCCTGGCCCACTCCGCCGATCGTGCTCGGAGCTGCTACTGGCTCCGAGCACGCTGAAGAACTGTGTGGGGCAGAGGGCGGGAGCCAAGCCTAAATAGGCTGGCTCCGCCCCCTGCCTGGTGTCCTTATCTTCCTGCCTCACGAGGAGGCAAATCAGCCCCTCCCGTCAGCGCGGGCTCGGCGGGAGTTGGGGCTCGCATTACCATCAACCAAAAGCAGGGGCTATTTCATAGGAAAAGAGGTGCAGGAGCTCATTAGCATAACTTATTTGCATATGCCACACCCCCTGACATCACCAGAAGTGTGTCAGAAGGCAACACCCACCACTCAGGCTCCACTGGACTCTTTTGGATTTCTAGCTATGGCGGGGGGGGGGGGGACGTGCAGATCTGCCCTCAGAGAGAAGGGAGAACTTGTACCTGAATAAACCTTGGTCTTGAAGGTGCCACTGGACTCTTTCAGATGTCCAGCAAGTGCAAGAAAGTGTGTGGCTGCTCATGAGTCGAGGAGGGCAGTGCAGAGGACGTGCATGGCCTTGAGCAGGTAGGGGGCCAGGGTGGTGGTGGGGCAGAGGCGCAGGAAGAGGCCAAGTAGGCTCAGGAGGCTGGGGCGGAGCTCCTCACAGGCCTCACAGGAGTAGCTGTGGCTGGCATGAGGACAGGCAGAGCCTGGGCGGGCTGGGTGCCATGGTTCGAGGGCCAGCTCGCAGTAGCGCTCTGCTGGGTTGGCCAGCAGGCCAGAAAAGGCAAGGGGGGCTGCTGGGAACAGGGGGCAGGGCTTGCTGCATGTGCCCACCTCCTGGTCTCCTTACTGCTGGAGCTTCACTCCTGTGCACTCCTGCAGGAAATGAGCCCTGACCAAAGGAGACATATTTACATCTATCCCTAGCATAAGGTCTGTACATCAGGGAGGTTCACACCTTTTCAGTGTCTCTGGTGGCAGCTGTTTCAAGGTGGGAACCATAGGAACATAAGAAAAGCCTGCTGGAGCAGACCAGTAATCCATCTAGTTCAGCTCACAGAAGCCAACCAGTTACCCTGGAAGGCCAAATAAACAAGGCATAGAAACCAACTGCCAATGACAGTCACCCCCAGACAAGGGCCCTGCCTACCTTTGTGAAACATAGGATGGGTGCTACATTACTGAACAGCGCTCAGAGGAGTCACTGGTGGCATGTCAAAAAGCCACAGGTGGCTCCCGAGCCACTGAGTGACTATCACTCACTGAATGCCATGAACCTTGCTCTCTTAAGGTTGTTGTGAAAATAAAGTGGAGCAGGTGAGTGTAATAAATAAATAAATTCAAATGTATTTTAATTGTGTTGTCTAGAAGAACACTGATAGCAAACCCATACCAAATCTGTTAGCTTACACTATAGAGCTCATTGGAAGACGTATGAAGCAGCAGCAGTGACGATGGCAAAGAAATGTTACTACTCTGCTGCTGTAACATCAGCCAGTTCACAACCATCCCAATTGTTCAAGGCAGCTCAGCAAATGCTGATGCCATAATCTAAGCTTTTATTGTCTTGGGAAGAGACAATTAACTGTGATAATTTCCCATTTTTTTGCTGATAAAATATCTAGAATGCACTCTGACCTGGATGTCAGTTGTTAACATAGGAACACCAGAAGATAGGTCCAATATACTGCCTGGTTTATTCATGGATCATTTTGTCCCAGTTTCTTTAATGAATGTTGACAAGACCCTAGGATCAGTGAAGGCTACTATTTACACTCTAGTTCCTTGCCCATCCTGGCTGCTACAATTGTATAAGGACCACTTCAACAAACCCTTAGTCAGGGGTGTAGCCAGAAAAATTTGGGTGGTGGGGCACTGGGAAATCCTGTGCAGCAGGGGAGTAGAGGGGGCGGGAAGAGAGAGAGAAAAGGGAGGACTACTTTTTGGAAAGTTCCCCAATGTTAAAGGTTGCATACAGACACAACTCTCCCAATTCTCTTGCTTCTCTCAAAGCACTTTCCTGACTTAAGCCTGAATAAGATTCATGTCATTCTTTCCTCTTCCAATGCACCATTTCTCCTTGTCACACGTTTAACATTTTCTCCTACTGAATTTGGGGCCAAGGATAATTTAAGTAATCAAATCAACCCACAATTTATAAAATATGTCAAGCATTAAAACAACAGGCACAGTGTTAATACCTACATAAACAATGATTTAAACGGGGAGGGGGGAGATCTGTGCAAATTTTAAGACAGCATTTTTGCAGCCCAGTCTGCCCTTGCAAACACACACGCCCTCCCTTCCCTTTGCTCAGAGGTGGAGTGGGAACAGAGCCCCGGCTGCAGCTTTTCTTCTGTTCCATGGCTCTTCTGCTTTGGCCAGGGATGAAAGGGGAGGGAGGGAGGGAGGGAGGGAGGTGCTTTCCCCACAGGGAGCAACTCATGGGAGGCTTTTACTCATGGAGGCAAGCAGATCCTTTAGGAAGCCAATCATCAAGCTGGCAAAGGAAGACTCAAGGAGGGGGACTTCCCTGGAGCAACTTTTCTTCCAAGGGACATGGGAATGTATGTAAACAGCCAGCCCAACAGCAGGTCAGCGAGCCTAATTGATTGCATCAGCATTCTGCAGGGCAGCCAGGGGCTGCATTCCCACTTCCAGCAATGAGGCTAATCAATGAAATCTTTATTTGGCAGGTAGGACTCTGGCTGCCAGCATGGGAATGTATGTAAACAGCCCAGCAATAGGTTGGAAGGCAGGGCACCAGCAAGGTGCGGCATGATTTAAATTAATGTAAAAATTTAAGAAAAATAGGCCAAAGAAACAAAAGAGTACCAGGAAGGTGAAATTGTGAGGCA
This sequence comes from Gekko gecko, assembly GCA_029375565.1. Classification (NCBI taxonomy): domain Eukaryota; kingdom Metazoa; phylum Chordata; class Lepidosauria; order Squamata; family Gekkonidae; genus Gekko; species Gekko gecko. Next base: position 117,617,018 of record JAPDNY010000007.1, read on the forward strand.
TAATGGGTAAGTTGGCTATAGGCCTGAACTTAATAGCTATTATAAATCAGTCACTAACTCAGGACATCTTCCCTCTGCCGCTCAGAGGTGGTTATCCATCCACTACCCTTCAGGGTAGAAAGCCAGCAGGGGAGCAGGGACTATCCAGTGTTTTCCAGATAGTGTCACATACACAATTATCCACTGGGTGGAAATCATGGGTGTGTACTCACTGCATGGAACTCGTAGGTCTCAAGGAGCAAATTCATTCCCTTGAGGCTAGGGTCGCCAACCTGAAGAAGCTGAGGCAGAGAGAGAGATTTGAGGAGGAGACACTCAGGGACTTACCAGAAAAGTCCCAGTCCTGTGCTGACAACTCTTCTGCTGTTCTGGAGAGTGAGGGTTTTGAGGTCAGAGGGTGTCAGTCTGAGGAGGAGGGATGTGATCCCTTAGAAGGGACCCCTTCCTTGGGTGACAGACCAATATCCTCTCATACCGAGGATACCCCTGGGGGGCTGAGGGAGGTGGGCTTCTGGTAGTGGGTGATCATTAGGAATATAGAGAGTGGGGTCTGTGATAGTTGTTTTGACTACATGGTGACCTGCCTGCCTGGTGTGAAGGTTGTGGACATCACACACTGTCTCAATATGTTGACAGATAATGCAGGGGAGGAGTCAGCAGTCATGGTGCACATTGACACCAATGATATTGGGAAATGTAGTTGTGTGGTCCTGGAGAAAAAAATTTGGTTACTAGGCATAAAGTTAAATGCCAGGACCTCGAAGGCAGCATTCTCAGAAGTTTTGCCAGTTCCACACATAGGGCAAGCTAAAAGGGCACAGATCAAGGGTGTCAATGCATGGATGAGAAAGTGGTGGTGGGAGGAAGGGTTTAGATTTGTTAGGCACTGAGGAACTTTCTGAGATAAGCCGAACCTGTACAAAAGTGATGGGCTTCACCTGAACCAGGCTGCTGGCAAGTAATATCAAAAAAGGTATCAGAGCAGCTTTTAAACTAATAACATGATGAAAGCCAACAGGAGATGGGGAGCCTGTGGTTCAGGACAAGACAGTCCAAAGGGATAATTGCATAAACACTCAGGGTAATATTGACAGGAGCATAATAGAATTTTGGAGGGCATGATGGCAACTGAGGGCCATGTGTTATGATTAAGGGGCTAAGGGAGGTGAAGGCTATTGGAGAGGGAAACATGTTATAGGTGTCTATATGCCAGTGCTATAAGTCTCTGAGCCAAGATTGGGGAGCTGGTATACTTGGTGTTCAATGACAATTCAGATATAGTAGGTATCTCAGAAACATGGCAGAATAGGGAAAATCTATGGGATACAGTCATTCCTGGATATAAGCTCTATAAGCAGGACAGGGAGGGATGGGTTATTGTTGGTGGTGCATTGTATATCAAAGGCAGCATAGAATCAAATAAGTTAGAAAATGTCAGTGAAATTAACTCCACAACATAAGTGATATGGATGGAAATACTGGGCCTTAAGGGTTGCTTAAAACTGAGGTGTGCCCACCTGATCAAACTCTTGAGGCTGATCTTGAGATGGAGAAGAAAATAAGGCAGGTGACTAAAGCAAATAATGTTATTATACTGGGAGACTTAACTACCATCACATTGACTGGGTAAATATGTGCTCAAGTCATGTTATAGAAATGAGATTCCTAGACATCATAAACAACTGTGCACTGGAACAGCTGGTCAGAGCCAACCAGAGGGGAAGTGAATCTAGACTATAAAAGTATAAAAGAAGGCCTCTGTGGTTAACAACACAAGTCAAGGAGGCTACAGAAAGCAAAGAGGCTTCTTGCAAAAAGTGGAAGATCTACCCCAATGAATTGAACAGGAGGGACCACAGGCTCTGGCAAAAGAAATGTAAGTCAATAATTAGGCATGCAAAAAGATACTTCGAGGAGACGGTTGCTAAAAAGCATCAAGACAAACAATAAACATTTTTTAAAAATCTATCTGGAGCAGGAAACCAGCTAGAGAAGCAGTGGGGCCTTTAGATGACAAAGACATAAAGGGATTGTTAAAGGAAGACAGGGAAATGGCAGAGACGCTGAATGACTTTTTTACTTATGTGCTCACTGTGGAAAGGGTGGGGCATGTAGCCATGCTACAGCCCCTATTTCCAGGAAGGGAGTCTGAAGAACTGATCCAAATTGAGGTGACCAGAGATTGAATTCTACACCTATTGAGGAAATTAAAGCCCAGTAAGTCTCTAGGTCCTGATGGCATACACCTGATAGTTCTTAAGGAATTCAGATGTTAGATCGTTGATCTACTAACCCGTATATGTAACCTATCACTAAATTCAGCCACTGTACCAGAAGACTGGAGAGTAGCAAATCTGACACCAATCTTTAAAAAGGGATCCAGAGGAGAACCAGGAAATTACAGGCCAGTCAGCCTAATGTCTATCCCAGGCAAATTAGTAGAAACTGTAATGAAAGACAGAGTCATTAGGCATATAGAGGGACAAAGCCTGCTGAGGGAAAATCAGCATGGCTTCTGCAAAGGGATGTCCTGCCTTACCAACCTTTTGGAGTTCTTTGAGAAAGCGAACAAGCATGAAGACAATGGTGACCTGGTAGACATTATATACCTGGATTTTCAAGAGGCTTTTGAAAAGGTACCTCACCAAAGAGTCCCGAATAAACTTAGCAGTAATGGGATAAGAGGATGGGTTCTCTTATGAATTAAAAACTGGTTGAATGACAAGAAGCAAATAATAAGAATCAGTGGACAGTTCTCAAAATGGAGAGAAGTAAGCAGTGAGTTCCAAGAAAGATAGGTATTGGGGCTGGTACTATTTAATTTATGTATCAATTACTTGGAACTAGGGGTAAGTAGTGTAGTGGCCAAGTTTGCATATAATGCTAAATTATTCAAGATGGTGAACACCAAGGCTTACTGTGAAGAGTTCCAAGAGGACCTCCACAAACTGGGTGAGTGGGCAGCAATGTGGAAAATGAAGTTCAATGTTGGTAAGTGTAAGGTGATGCACATTGGGGGGGAAATCCCAACTTCACATATAGGCTCACCCGGGCTGATGTTGACAGGATCTTGGGTGCTATTAGGCCAACCTTATGGCTGGTGAAAGCCAGTGGCGAGGGAATATGGGGATCCCTAGTAAACATTATCAATCTGTCCCTGGATGTGGGAGTCTACCCAGAGGGATTAAGAGACTGTGGTAATACTGCTCTTGAAAAATCCATCCTTGGATCCTACAGATTTTTCCAATTATTGCTCATTCTTAAACCTTTCATTTCTGGGTAAGGTAATTGAGAGCTGAGCAACTCCAGAATTTCCTGGATGACACATTGGCACTGGACCCATTCCAGTCTGGTTTCCACTTCAGCCATGTGATGGACATGGCACTGGTAGCCCTCATGGACAATCTCCACAGACAGTTGGATTGAGGTGGGTCAAAGATGCTGTTATTGCTTGATTTTACAGGGGTGTCAATGTGGTTGATCACAATCTCTTGACCCACTGCCTCAATGACATAGTGGTTCACGGGTATAAAGAAAAATGGTTTCTTGCTTTGCTCTGAGAAGTAAAATCTTTGGTTCAGGTTGCAGAAAGGTCTATATAAATCTTCCCAGGAATGGTTAGAGACAGTTAGAGCAGAATGACCTTGTCAGCTAACTTGTTTACAGCTGTGAGTGCTAGGGAGTACAACTTCATTTTGGTCTTCTAATTAGCACATTCCAAGCAACTAATGGGGCTCCTGTGTGGGAAAGAGGTGAGGCCTAACTGTACCACTTAATACATCAAATGCTTAGCGAAAAGAACTCTCCAAGAGAGTATAAGGCTGGAATCCATGATGGAATACAGGGCTACCCAAAATCATTTGAGACTGAGAGGGATAGAAGAGGAGGAAGATCAGGATATACATATGCTAGTAATAAACACGCTGACAACATATATAGGAGAGGACCAAGGAGATTTGGACTCAGACTTTGACCTAATCTACAGAGTATACTCAGCTTATGCCAAGAGAAAGAAATTACCTAGAGATGTGATTGTACAATTTGTGACAAAAAAAATGAAAGAAGATATCTTCAAGAAGCAATTTACACAACCGTTGGAAATTAATGGGAAGAAAATAATAATTCTAAGGGAAATTCCGAGAGTGATTCTACAAGACAGAAAGAAGTTCAAGAAATTAGCGGATAAGTTAAAAGAAATGGATATCAGGTTCAGATGGGAGATACCACAGGGATTATCATTCTCATACAACTCGGTGAAAGTTACAATTAAAACAGAGGGAGATTTGTGTAGATTCAAAGAAAACAACTTTGATGTTTTTAAAGATATATAACTCAAAATACTTATGGATTACAAATTTTTATCTTGGAATGTTAATGGACTAAATTCACCAAATAAAAGAAGATTAGTGAATCATTGGCTAGAGAAACAAAAATGTAATATAATTTGTTTGCAAGAAACACATATCAGAAAACAAGATAACAAATATCTGATTAATAAAAAATTGGGAGAAGAATTTTATTCATCGGCAATCAAGAAGAAGAAAGGGACAGTGATATATATTTCAAAAGAATTGGAACCCAAACAAATTTTTTCAGATAATGAAGGGAGATACGTTGGTGTGGAAATAACGATGTACAGAAAAAAGACATTGCTTGTAAATTTATATGCACCCAATGGGACAAAGGAGGTTTTCTTTAAAGACTTGTCAAAAGAGTTGGACTGTTTAAATTATGATCAAATAGTTTTTGCAGGAGACTTTAACGGTACGGTGAATAATGCATTGGATAGAAAGTCTAATGCAATTGGAGAAGGGACTGGAAAATTGCCAAAAAACTTCTTTCAGTTGATGAGACAAGAGAAACTAGAAGATGTCTGGAGGAAATGGAATCCTAAAACCAAGGATTATACTTTTTACTCGAATAGACATAATTCCTTTTCTAGAATTGATATGATTTGGATGTCAGAAGAGATGGCTTTAAAAACTCAAAAAATTGAAATTTTGCCAAAAAATAATTCAGACCACAACCCTTTACTCTGGTTGTCAAAAGAAAAACCAAAACAATTACATTGGAGAATTAATGAAGTTTTATTGGACAAAAAATTAGTTAATGAGACATTAAAAAAAGAAACGAAAATTTTTTTTGAAATGAACCTAAATAAAGGTACTGACATACAGATTGTATGGGATGCATACAAAGCGGTAATGAGAGGTTTGCTTATTTCACTGAATACTAAAGACAGAAAGCAAAGGATGCAACAACAAAATGATCTTCAAGAAAAAATTCGACAAAAGGAAAAGGAATTAATGAAAAGACCAGGGAAGAAAAAAATTATTAGAGAGATCCATCTTTTACAGGATCAACTGAATATTTTATCTAACAGAGAACTATATTGGAACTTGAAAAAGTTACAACAAAAATCTTTTGAGGGTGCAAATAAGCCAGGAAAATTTTTAGCATGGCAGTTGAAAAACAGAAAAGAAAGAAATTTTATAAATAAGATAACAGAAGATGGAAAAGACATTGTGGATTTGAAAGGTATAAAAAGAGCATTTTTAAAATATTATGCAAATTTGTTTAAAAAGAAAGGAATTGACCAACAAAGACTTAAGAATTATTTGGAGAATATCGATATACCAGAGCTGGGACAACAAACTAAAGAATTACTTAATGGTCCAATTAAAAAGGAAGAAATAATAATGGCGATAGAAGATGCAAAGTTGGGCAAAGCTCCAGGTCCAGATGGCTTTACAGCAAAATTTGATAAGAAATTTAAGGAAGAGCTAACTCCAATTCTGGTACTTCTGTCAAATGACATAAGAATGGCCAAACGAATCCCAGACTCATGGAAAGAAGCAAATATCTCACTTATACCCAAAGAAGGTTTGGATTTAACTAATGTGAAGAATTACAGACCAATATCGCTATTGAATAATGATTATAAATTATTTGCAAAAATAATTTCTGAAAGGTTGAAAAAACACTTGAAAGATGTCATAGCGGAAGAGAAAGCTGGTTTTTTACCAAATAGACAAATAAGAGACAATTTGAGAGTGGTGATTGATGCAATTGAGTATTATGACAAACATCCAGAGAAAGAAGTTGGGTTCCTCTTCTTAGATGAGGAAAAAGCTTTTGATAATTTGAATTGGGATTTTATGCTGCAAGTAATTGAAAAATTGGATATAGGACAGTTTTTTCTAAATATGATTGTGGCAATATACTCAGAGCAAAAAGCAGCTTTGAATATAAATAAAGAGAAAACAGAATTCTTTAAAGTTCAAAAGGGAACACGTCAAGGCTGCCCATTGTCTCCGTTATTGTTCATCTGGATATTGGAAATATTACTGGCAGAAATAAGAAAAGACAATAATATTAAAGGACTTACAGTAAAAGGCTTTACGTACAAATATAGAGCATTTGCAGATAATGTAATGTTTATGATTCAAGATCCAATTGAGAACATACCACAATTGATGAAAAAAATTGAAGAATTTGGAGCAATTGCTGGTTTTTATGTTAATAAAAATAAGACGAAGGTGATGTGTAAAAATATGACGAAACAGAGACAAATTGAACTCCAGGAGAAAATTCAATGTGAAGTAGTAACAAAGACCAAATATTTAGGAATTGAATTGACTATGAAAAATATTGACTTGTTTAAAAATAATTATGAAAAAGTCTGGTATAAGATCCAGCAAGACATCAAAAAATGGGATACCTTAAATTTATCATTATTGGGAAGAATTGCAACTGTAAAAATGAACATTTTGCCTCGTTTGATGTTTCTATTTCAGACTATTCCAATATTAAAACAAAGTAAAATATTGGATACATGGCAGAAAGAAATATCGAAGTTTGTATGGGCAGGAAGAAAACCAAGGATTAAAATGAAAATTTTATGTGATGCAAAAGAAAGAGGAGGATTACAATTACCGAATTTTAGACTTTATTATGATGCCGTCTGCTTAACATGGTTAGAGCAGTGGATTAATCTTGAAAATATGAAGTTGCTGGCTTTGGAAGGTCACGACAATAAGTTTGGATGGCATGCATATCTATGGTATGGAAAGTCAAAAATGGATAAATTTTTTAAACACCATTTTATAAGACGATCACTGTTCGAGTAGTGGACGAGATACAAAAAATTCTTCTCGGAAGAACGACCACTTTGGATAGTGCCGGCAGAAGTGATTAATCCATATTCAAGGAATCAAGGTTTAGATTGGTTACCTTATAAAAGGCTTTTAAAATTAGAAGGGAAAAACTTTGTCTTAAAAGATAGAAATGATGTTGAATATGATTATGATTGGTTGAAGTATAGACAGATTTATGACTTATTTAAGACCGATAAAAAAGAACATGGTTTTAGAGAAAATAATAATGAAATTGAAATTGTATGGGCTGAAAAGGGTAAAAAAATGATTTCAAAATTGTATAAGGTCTTATTGAAATGGTATACTGAGGATGAAACAGTAAAAGAGCAAATGATAAAGTGGGCTGTAAATATAAATAATGAAATAACTATGTCATCTTGGGAATATTTGTGGAAAAAGTCAATGAAAACTTCAACTTGTATAAATGTGAAAGAAAACTGCTATAAAATGATGTATAGATGGTATATGACCTCCCAAAAATTGCTATTATAAATGATAGCATGTCTAACAAATGTTGGAAGTACAAGAAAAAAGAAGGGTCATTTTATCATATGTGGTGGACTTGTGATAAGGCAGCAAGATATTGGACTGAGATCCACAATGAGATACAAAAAATTTTGATATGTACTTTTAAGAAAGACCCACAGATGTTACTGTTAGGTCTTAAAATGGAAGAAATAAATGTAACCAAGAGAACATTGCTATGGTACTTGGTGACAACAGCCAGAATGACTTTTGCACAATTTTGGAAGCAAGAAAAAATACCAGAAACATGGGAATGGATTAAGAAGATGCTGTTTATGGCAGAAATGGACAAGCTAACAAGAAAATTAAACAACGAGGAAGATGAAAACTTTTTTGAAGAATGGAAAGACTTTCAAGAATATTTGTTGAAAAGTTGGGATGTTAAGCATGGTTTGATTTGTTTTGATAGTTATTAAGGGGAAACTTTAAAGTGATTAGATTCTTAAATTGTTACCATTAGTAAAGAAAGTAAAATTAGTAATTAATGTAACTGAATAAGATAGATATTAACGGGGTTGGAGCATTGCGGGAAGCCTTGTTTGGGGAGGGGAGGGAAAAAAAACGGAAGGGATATGTATTTACTTGTTTAAGTTGTATGAGCATGTGGAAAATATCCAATAAAAATTGTATTTAAAAAAAAATACATCAAATGCTTAGCAACACAGAGAGAGTTACATCATCTCTCACATTTCTGATTGGCCTGATGTCAATCAAAGACCCTCTCCATAAACCTAGTTAGCTTTTGCTATATGTAACCACTTGTAACCTCTTGACACTGAAGCATGTCAGTGGTTACACAACTCTATTCGTGTAATTGGCATCCATCTTGACTGCTTGCTTGGAAGGGCTATGCCCTTGGATATCTTTAAGAAGAAGGAGAAGAAGAGATTGGATTTATACCCCACTCTTCATTACACAGGGGAGTCTCAGAGTGGCTTACAAACTCCTTTCCCTTCCCTTCTCTTCCACACAACAGACATCCTGTGAGGTAGGTGGGGCTGAGAGAGCTCTGGCAGAAACTGCTCTTTTTCAAGAACAGCTGTGCCAGAACTATGGCTTGCCCGAGGTCATCCAGCAGGTGCAAGTGGAGGAGTGGGGAATCAAACCCGGTTCTCCCAGATTAGACTTAGCCACTACACCAAACTTGCTGGAACTAACTACTGAGATAAACAAAGAATGGGTAACTTGGAACCTTGACTCTATGTATTAGCTATGCTGGATATGCTTAGATTAGTTTTATTACTTTACAGTTTCATCTCTTTTAATATTTTTGCACTAAATAAATATTTTTATCTTGTCATGGATTTTGCCTTCATTTGACCTCAAAGCCTTCTTCCAGAGCCTTGGTCTCTGACTACCTATCAGCTAACTGTTTTGTGTTTGGAAACTCAGTCTGCAGTCCCACTCTGTGGGGCTGACTTTTCTTGTAAATTCCCTGAGAAGCTGGGAGACTTGTCCTTTCACTCCTGGGCTGTTGGGATAGACTGAAAGGACTGGTGGTACCTTCCAAGACTAGGGTGAGAGTTAGTCTCTCTCTGGTATTTTGTAACTTTGATTTGCTGCAAACCCTTAGTACCAAAAGTCCTTACCCTGGGTTGGGACAGGAACTTTTGACAGTGGGGTGATCTTGAAGTGGCTTAACTCATTTCTCCAAGGTTGGGAACAGAGGGTGGTGCTAGGAGAGAGGATGTCAACCAGTGTTCCCTCTAAGCTGAGTTAATGTGAGCTAACTCACTGTTTTTTAGCCTCCAGCTCACATATTTTTGTCTAAGCTCAGGAAGGATGGCTCCAGAGCAAACTAATTTATGCAGTAGTCAAATTGCTCACTCACAACTTTAATTCCAGTAGCTCACAAAGTAGAATTTTCACTGACAAAACTCCACAGATTAGAGGGAGCATTGGTGTCAACTAGATACCCCCTAACATTTGGTATTCCTCAGGAGACAATCCTCTGTCCAGTATTGTTCAACATCTATATGTGCCCCATTGCCCAGCTGGTGTGGAGTTTTGGGCTGAGGTGTCACTAGTATGCTGATGACACCCAACTGTATCTGCTGATGGGCAGTAGCCTGGACACCACCCCACAAAATCTAGCTGAGGGACTGGAGGCCATGGTGGGATGGTTGAAAAAGAGCCAGCTGAGACTGAACCCAAACAAGATGGAGGTTCTGTGGCTGGCTATGGGACTCAGTGTTGGGATGCCAACTCCCTGCTCCTGAAGGTGTGCCCCTAATACCAGCCCCAACTGTCAGGAGTTTGGGCATAGTTCTGGATGCCTTCTTATCAATGGAAGCCCAGATCATGAATGTTACCAAACTGGCATTCTTCCAGCTACACCAGGTGAGGCAACTAACCCCTTTCCTGTCTCACTCCGACCTAGCCACAGTAATACACACAACAGTCACCTCCAGGCTAGATTACTGTAACTCGCTGTATGCTGGACTGACCCGGAAACTGTCTCTAGCTGATCCAAAATGTGGCAGTACAGGTCCTAAGTGGAACCTCATGGACAGTACATATTCAACCAATGCTCCATCAGTTGCACTGGCTCCCGGTGGAGTACTGAGTCAGGTTCAAGGTTTATTTGTCACGGGCTGGGCTTGGGATAAGAGGCAGAAGTCCAGTCCAGTCCGAGGTCATTGTCAGGAGAGTCAGAGCAAGAGCCAAATCGTGAGTCCAAAAGAGGGGTCATCCAAAGCAGGGGTCAGGGAGCCAGGAATCCAAGCCAGAGTGGGGGTCTGAGGACAGGAGCCAAAGGTGGATGTGACGCATACATGGAGGTGACTTGTTGCTTCCATGAGAGCCCAATGCTGAGTGGGAGTTATATAGGCCTCTGGCCAGGCTTTCCGTGGCAGGGGCAGCACTCCTCTGATACACAGGACTCGACACTCACCTTCCTTGCCAGCGTGCATCTCAATGTCAAGTGACTAAGTCTCTGCAGAGCCACTCCCTTAGCTGAACCACTTATGGAAGTGAGCCAGGTGGGCTCCCTGATTGCACCTGTGCCTCCCTGGCTGCTGCAGGGCCAGGTGCATTTCACATGATGTACTCTGCATATAAATTAAATAAGCAGGGTGACAATATACATCCTTGTCATATTCCTTTTCCTATGCTAAACCAATCAGTTGTTCCATATCTGGTTCTAACTGTCTCTTCTTGACCCTTATACAGGTTTCTCAGGAGACATGTGAGGTGGTTTGGGACTCCCATCTCTTTAAGGACTTGCCACAGTTTGTTGTGATCCACACAATCAAAGGCTTTAGTGTAGTCAATGAAGCAGAAGTAGATGTTTTTCTGGTACTCCCTTCCTTTCTCCATAATCCAGCGAATGTTGGCAATTTGATCTCTAGTTCCTCTACCTCTTCAAAACCCAGCTTGTACTTCTGGCAGTTCTCTATCCACGTACTGCTGAAGCCTAGTTTGTAGGATCTTGAGCATGACCTTGCTAGCGTGTGAAATGAGTGCAGTTGTGTGATAGTTTGAGCATTCCTTGGCATTGCCCTTCTTTGGGATTGGACTGTAAAATAACCTTTTCCAATCCTGTGGCCACTGTTGCATTTTCCAAATTTGCTGGCATACTGAGTGCAGTACTTTAACAGCATCATCTTTCAAGACTTTGGGATACCATTACCTCCACTAGCTTTGTTGTTAGTAATGCTTTTTAAGGCCCATTTGACTTCACACTCCAGGATGTCTGGCTTGAGGTCACTGTCAAGGACATTATGGTCCTTCTTGTATAGTTCTTCTGTGTATTCTTGCCACCTCTTCCTAATCTCTTCTGCTTCTGTTAGGTCCCTACCATTTTTGTCCTTTATCATGACCAGCTTTACACAGAACGTTCCCTTGATTTCTCCAGTTTTCTTGAAAAGATCTCTAATCCTTCCTATTCTATCGTTTTCATCTATTACTATGCATTGTTCGTTTAGGAAAACCTCCTTATCTCTCCTTGCTGTTCTCTAGAAATCTATATTCCATTGGGTAAATCTTTCCTTTGCACTTTTGCCTTTCACTTTCCTTCGTTCCTCTGCTATTTGTAAAGCCTCATCAGACAGCCACTTTGTTTTCTTGCATTTCTTTTTCTTTGTGATAGTGCTGATCGCTGCCTTCTGTACAAGTCACAAACCTCCGTCCATAGTTCTTCAGGCATTCTGTCTATCAAATCTAGTCCCTTAAAACTATTATTCACCTCCACTGTATATTCATAAAGCATATGATCTAGGTCAAACCTGAATGGCCTAGTGGTTTTCCCAACTTTCTTCAGTTTAAGCCTGAATTCTGCAATGAGTAGCCACAGTCAGCTCCAGGTCTTGTTTTTATTGACTGTACAGAGCAGGGGTGTTGAACTTATTTGTTATGAAGGCCAGATCTGACATAAATGAGACCTTTTTGGGCCGGGCTATGTGTGTCATAAAAGGCAATGCCAGATAGTGGAGATATAAACTTTATAAAGGACACAGACAAACACAATTAAATATTTTTTAAACTTTAAATAACACATTTCCAGTGAGTTCTACACCCCTAGTATTTCTCCATCTTTGACTGCAAATGATATAATCAATCTGATTTTGGTGTTGTCCATCTGGTGATGTCCATGTATAGAGTCAACACTTAGGTTGTTGGAAGAGGGTGTTCGCTATGACCAGTGTGTTCTCTTGACAAAACTCTGTTAGCCTTTGCCCGGCTTCATTTTGTTCTCCAAGGCCAAACTTGTCCATTATTCCAGTTACCTTTTGACTTACTTCTTTAGCATTCCAGTCCCCTATGATGATAAGGACATCTTTTTTTGGTGTTAGTTCTGGTCAATGTCAATAGTCATAGAAGCAACAAAGTCAGAGAAGGATGAGAATAACAAAGGACAGAAAAGATGAGGAGGAATGAGAAAAGTAAGTCTAGCAAGGGATAAACATGAGCCAATGTGCACAGACCCAATGTGCTCTGATATTTCATCCTTTCATAAATATTATGGCAGGCCATTTAGGGCTGAAATGGATCTGATTTCAATGAATTAACTTTCAAACTTTTTTTTTAAAAAAAAGCAGGCCCATGGTTGTCTGTTTCAAATTAGGACTATGGAATGAGGGAGATGGGGTTATTTCTCCCCCCAGTGTATCTATGTCTTAATTGTTAGACATAGAGAAAATACCATCACAAATTAATGCTATTACAGTGGGGAAATGCTCCCAGAACTTTCTGGGGAAATCGCTTCCATTTTATTGGTTACTGAAGATAACCAAATTTACAGCAAACTGTGATAAGGTTTTCATTTGTTTCTGTTTCATTGTCTGTCTAGTTCTATGTTATGTCCATAATAGTATTTAAACTACAACTCAAATACAATTGGAAGCAGTTACACCCTTCTAAGCCCACTGAAGTCAAGTCTATTTAGGATTGCATGAAGAGTCACCTTTAGCCTTCAGATTAAGTTTTTGCCTTGCAAATATCTTGATATTTCACTTCCAGTGATTTGATTTATTTATTCCCTGCCCTCCCCACCGAGGCAGGCTCAGGGCAGCTCAGTGCTGTTATTTTCAGGTCATTCTGAAAATGATAATTTAAAAAAAAAGTTTGTTGGGGGCAGCAGTACTGGCAGCTGCCTCCATCAAAACCCTCAGGACCCCACTGAGTCTAACCCCAGGTTCACCATGCCCACTGTAGCCTTGCGTGCAGCCTTTAAAGAGTCACATGCTACTGCCAGCTGTTCCATGATCTACTGTCTGGTGGCTCTACTCTTAAGGTCTTTCATACTTTACCTGGCAAGTCAAATCCTGCGGGCCTCTCATTGGTGTTTATCATATTATGGTTATTGCGGGATTTGATTACATCCATGTTCACAACCAGTCATTCCCTAAATCAAAATTTTGTGATTGCAGGATTTGTGCAGATTTTATTGCCAGGTGTCGGGATCTTAGTCTGGATAGCCCCATATCAACCATGTCTTTGTTGACAGGCAACTCTCTGCTTTCAAAGATCTTTCTATATTCATGAAGAAGAGCATTTTGTCTTCAGAGATGTGAGGGAGTAGCCAATAGGTCAGAGTGGGTTCAATACATCTGCTGATGTTCTTATTGTTGTATTGAGTTGGACATCAGGTTTGTGGACATGGGGGCAATTGAGCCATACTGAAGCACCGTATTCCTCAGTACTATACACCAACCCCAAAGCTGAGCATCTCAGTGTTGTAGCAGATGAATGCCAAGTTGTACCACATAATTTTTGGAGTATGTTGTTTCACATGTGTATTTTCACTGCTACATTGGTAAGATGGTGTTTATAGCTCAAGGTACTTAGGTGCATGATTGTGTGTAAGTTGGGTGCCATTAAGGGAGACATTCAGTTCACAGTTGGCAAGATTGTTATTGAGAGGGAAACAGGGGTATTCTGTTTTTCCTGGACTTGGGATAAGCCGCCATTTACAATAGTAGTCAACCAAAATTTTGAGGTCCTTGGTCAGTATTTTCTCAGTCTTTTCCATTGATTTATGCCTTCCTGCAATTGCCATGTCATCACCATAAGCAAACATCCTTGATATCATCTTGGGAACATAAACGATGTATAGATTGAAAAGAACTGGAGCAAGGACCAAGCCTTGGAGTACACCATCATTCAGTTTCTTTTGCTTGCTGACTGACTGACCCATAATTACTTGGAAAGTTCTATCACACAGTATTAGAACAAAGTTTGAGTCCAGTGGCATCTTTAAGACCAACAAACTTTTATTCAAGGGTTGAGCTTTCATGTGCAAAGCAGACTTTATCAGACAATGAAATGGAATTACAGAACATAGTTGTATACATAGAGAGAGTGTCTTGTTAAAAATTAGCATGCAAAATAGTGGAGCTGTTTTTTAATAGATAAAAAGAATGACAAACTTGGTTTCTGGTTAACATCTGTCGGGGTTCAACTGGGGGGGGGCAACATAGGTAATAAATATGTTAGAATTGGAGATTGATGTTCCCTAAATTGTGAGAACCTAGCCTTTACGTCACATCCATCTCCTTTCTAGCGTGGAGGCAAACTTAACAGCATCTTGGCTGTGTAGAGTATTTTTCTTGTCCCCAGAACAGAGAATTACATTTAAACCTACGATTCCAAATTATATTACATATTCAATTATATTCTTAATTGTTAAGAGTAGTAAACTGAGATTTTTTAAAAACAACATTTTGCTTCACTAAAACATGGAGTTAACTGACAGAATCCTTTTCTTGGGGCTCAGTGTTATGTCAGAGATTAACAAGACATTGCATTGCATTACAATCACTATCTATCACTCAGCATGTAGGAATCGAAATAATGTCCTGCAGGGAAGAACTTGTAAAAATGTGTACAGCAGACCATCCTTCCAGAATGTGGCAGTCAGATTGACAAAAACTGCTAATGACTTAAGATACTTCTGATACCATGCCTCATTGAAAGTTGTTAAGCTGAGAACCTGGCCTTGATAACCATGAAGGGGTATAAATCCCACTTGTTCTATAGGGGCATGTTCATTAATTCTGGCATTAATCTTCTTCAGGACTAGCCTCTCTAGGAGTTTATAAGGAACTCAGAAGGGAAATAGGTCTGTAACTTTCTACCAGATGTTTTAGTTTTCCAGATTTCAGAATAGGAATTATCTTTGCTTTCTTGAATTCCCCTGGGAGTCCTCCTATTCTCATGATGTCAGTGAGAAATTTTGTGAGCCACTTCTTAGTGAACGTGCCACTGTTGATTAGGAACTCTTTATGGATGCAATCAAAGCCTGGTGCCTGTCTGCTCTTGATGTCCTTGGAAATCTCATCAGCACTGAAATCCCCTGACAGCTTGCAGACTTCAGGGCAGATGCGTTTCAAAATCTGGAGTTCTTTTTTTTATCCTGATTGTAAAATCTTGATCCTTCAGAGCTTTGAATGGGGATACCAGTCGGGCAGCAACCTGGTTTGATGTTGCCTCCAGATTTCCTCAGAGCACAGGTTGACTTGCACCTAGATTTATCAACAGGCTCCAGGCTTTCCTACTGGAATGCCCGAAATCCAAATTCACAGTTGCTTCAGTCCATTTTTATCTACATGCAGCATTGAGTTCATAGAGTAG
Source organism: Gekko gecko (assembly GCA_029375565.1). NCBI lineage: Eukaryota > Metazoa > Chordata > Lepidosauria > Squamata > Gekkonidae > Gekko > Gekko gecko. The sequence goes on from JAPDNY010000007.1 coordinate 117,632,773, forward strand.
TTCATCTACTTCTTCTGGGTCTTTGTTGTTGAGGAAATTTTGATACAGTCTCTCACTCTGGTTGCTCCAGCCTGGAATATATTCTTTCCGATATCCTCAAGGAATGTGCCTTTTTGCTGTAGATATAACAGCTCCAATGAATTGTTGGGGGGACCCATCCAAGTCACCTATTCAGATCTTCCCTGAAACCTTTCTGGTTCACCCTCCTAAGGTTCCATTGTGGTCTTGGAAAAGACCTGATAACTGGTGTTTGGAATCTTAGCTCAAGAATTACAGGTTAATGCTTGACTGTGTGGGAAAGCTTCAAGGACACATCTGGATGTAGGCAAGGGCTGACTTCTCCAGTTAGATGAAACAAACGGAAAACTGGGGTTGAACTTTCTATTCCATGCTGCTGATCTGAATGTGCCTCTGTCTTTAGCATTGAAAATGAGATGTAAGCCATGTTCTTCAGCCCAGTCAACAAGTGCCTCACTGTTCGTATCAATAGCCGTGTGTCTACAATTTCCATGGTGGCTGTTAAAGTCACCATTGTATAAAGGAGGATGAGGGTAGGTTGATAAGACATGTGCTGGCCATAAAACTGCAGGAGGTTTATAAACATTGGCAATGTGTATTTCTCCAACTTTTACCACAATTGCGTAAATTCCTATGAAGAGTCAGGTGCAGTCTTGGAGTGAGGATACATTACTCATATGCATGCAGGACCATCACAGCAGCCTTTGAATACCTTGATGGCATCTGCATCACAGATTGGCTGCATGCAGAAGTGTTTCAAGGAATTACAACTAATCTGCAGCACTCACAAAGCATGTTTACTTGTACATCGTTTATGTTTTCACTACCAGTGCTACCTGTTTGCAAGCCAACGGAGTGTTTGGTGCTAAAGCCAGAGATTGGTGCCTAAGGAATGAATAGTAACTAGATATATGAATACAAATCATCTCAAGGCAGAAGTGTTAACACTTGTTTGCCAAGAACTCAGCATTTCATATGCAAGCTTCATCTGAAAAAGCACTATTCACAGTGGAGATTTAATCAAGAATCTGCCTTGACAATACAGCTCTCACAAAGCTTTTAAATAGCTTTGAGTTTTTTTAACCCAGGTGGATGTTATTGATCTCTGACATCTACAACTACAATCACATCTGATATTATAAGCCAGGGGTCCTCAAACTACGGCCCGCGGGCCGCGGCCCGCGGAGGACATTTATGCGGCCCGCGAGTGTTTTGCCGCCCCCCCCAAAGCCGCCCCCCCTGGCCTCTTTCTTCCTCCAGCGCCCAGGAGCTGAGGAGGAAGGGGCGAGCAGGCTGGTCGTGGGGGAGGGGGCGAACGCGGCGGCGGGGCAGCAGGCTGGTGGGGGGGGAGCAGGGGTCTTTGGGGGGGAGCGCACAGGAGCGCAGCTTCCGGAGCTCAGGAGCCAGGCCCCGCCCCCAGCCGGCGTCCGGGGGACTCTTTCAGGCAGCGGAATGTCAATTTCAGCTCCATTATATCCTATGGGCCATTGATGTCAATGGTGAAAACATAGGGTATATTCTGGGGGCTGGAGGGAAGGGGTTTGAGGGAAGGCTCCAAACTCACAGGGCAGCTGATGGAGCCTCTCCCCAAGATACCCACCACGTTTCAAGAACATTGGACCAGGGGTCCAATTCTATGGGCCCCCAAACAGGTTGCCCCTATTCCCTCCATTGTTCTCTATGGTGGGAAAAAAAGTTATTTTTTTCCCACCATAGAGAACAATGGAGGGAATAGGGGCAACCTGTTTAGGGACCCATAGAATTGGACCCCTTGATACAATGTTCTTGAACCTTGGTGGGTATCTTGGGGAGAGGTTCCACCAGCTACCCTGTGAGTTTGGAGCCTCTCCCTCAAACCCCCTCCCTTCCAGCCCCCAGAATATATCCTATGTTTTCACCATTGACATCAATGGCCCATAGGATATAATGGGACCGAATTGCCGCCAAATTTCTTTCATTCCCTCCTTTCCTTCTCTCTTTTTCCTCTTTCCCTCCTTCTTCTCTTCTCTCTTTCTTTCTTTCCCACATTCTTCTCTTCTCTTTTTTCCTCCTTTCCATGTTTCCCTCCTTCTTCCCTCTCTTTCTTTCCCTCCCCTTTCCTTCTCTTCCTTTCCCTCTTTCCTTCTTTCTACTCTCTCTCTTTCCTTCCCTCTTTCCTCCTTCTGTGGCCCAACTCTAGTGAGAAGGAGTTTAAACTTTAAACCCCTTCTCTCTTAGCTCCCCCACCCAGACCAGCTGGGGAAGGGAAGGAGAAGCTTTTGAAGATGCCTCCCCCTTTTGCTTCCCCTTCTGACATCACTTCCGGTGATGTCAGGAGGCGTGGCATATGCTAATAGCCTAATAGCTCATTAGCATACCATATGCTAATGAGCTCCTGCAGCTGTTTTTCTACGAAAAGACCCCTGGGAGGGAGCGAACATGGCAGCGGGGCGAGCAGGCTGGTGGGGGGAGGGGCGAACGCGGCGGCCCTCCAACGGTCTGAGGGACAGTGAACTGGCCCCCTGTTTAAAAAGTTTGAGGACCCCTGTTATAAGCGGTCCTGCCAATGTTCCCACTTTGAGAAACAGGCTGCCAATAATAAGATTGATCTCACCTGCACCTGTAGCCTCCGAATCCTGTTATTGCTTCTTGAAAGTAGACACAAGTCACCAGAACAAAAACAGCCATGAAAATAAGCAGAGATAGTCATATCTGTGCCAACAAGCAAATGTATTACTATAAAAGCATTTAATTTTATAAGGAGATGCATATGCATCAGCATATCAAAATCCTATTTAAACTTAATTTAACCAAGGCTTAGTAAGTGTGTTTGCCTTTAGCCATTTAAAATTATCAAGGAGAGGAGACTTAATAGAATGTGGAAGATGCCCATCTCTTTCAGCTCAAGAGTCTCAAGCAGAGTTGACACAGAAGGAGGAAACCAAACTTTCAGTTTTCAGGAGTGTGTCACTCCTGCTGTCTCTAGTATTAATAATAACAATTTTTGGTAAAGATGCAGGTTCTTTTGAAATCCTTCTCACTACCTTTTTCTCTCCCCCCCCCCAATATTACAAATGGTGAAATCTGAATGACTTGCTTAAAAGCACACAGTGAATCTCTTTGGCTGAATTCAGATCAGAATCAAACCCTCTCCATTGGACCCTCATTGGAGCTCATGGTGGCAATCTTAGTCATCTAGTTCATTAATTTATTAGAATATTTCTACCTCCACGTTTCCTCAAAAACACAACACTTTTTAAAAAATTTACCTATAAGAGTTTCAGCAGTTAGAACTAATTCTCAGTGATGCCGATGGTGTTTCCCATTTCGTGGAAAGATGGGCACATGCACACTTTTCACACTGCACACCAGCCTAATAGCCACTTCAGTGGAGCCTAGATTTAGCATTACTTTGGATTCTTAGCTACTTTTCTGTGCCCAGAAATGACTCTGCAACCAGTGCATGCCTTCTTTGCTACATGTTTGCTGTAAACACTGAGCAAGTGTGGCAGTGTGAGTGTGTGGCTGCCTTCAGCACATGCTGCCTTCCTGCTTTTAACTTCAAGGGCTCAGTTTAGCTGCCATGAGCTGAAAGATTGCATGGAAAGATTCTAAGTGAACCCTATTACAGAATGATCATAAGATCAAAGCAATATATTCTGAAATCACCAATTAGCATTTGGCTGAGAGCAAATTACCTTACATGGAAGTTTTAAAAAATGCTGTTGGAGACACCAGGAGTGCAGTATAGATTATTGGACTTTATGGGCCACCAACGGAGCAAATGATTTTACATCTCTAAGAAAACATTAAATTGCTTATGTGAGGAAATTATTTTCATCAACTTCATTGCAAATCATGGAATTACAACAAAGCTAGCTTGCCTATTGTTTGACTGGCCTCAAGTGTATCTGCGGTCCTTTTGTTTTCTAGTTGTTTATTATGTTTATGGTTTTTTCTGAATTATTTTATCATTTTAAATATTCTTTTTAATTGGTCAAGTGCTTTAATGCTGTTATGTTTGCCACTTCAAGGACTCTGACTGGGTATAAAGGTGGCATAAAAATGTTTTAAATAAATAAAATAAATACAAATATCATGGTCTATAAGAGGATATAGGATATATCTATAAGAGGACAGAGGATAGATCATGGAGGATAGGTTTATCGATGGCTGCTAGCAGTGTTCACTCTAAGCTGAGTTAGTGTGAGCTAGCTCACAGTTTTTTAGTCTCCAGCTCACAGATTTTTGTCTTAGCTCAGGAAGGATGGCTCCAGAGCAAACTCATTTATGCAGTAGCCAAACTGCTCGCTCACAGCTTTAATGCCAGTAGCTCACAAAGTAGAATTTTTGCTCACAAGACTCCACAGCTTAGAGGGAGCATTGGCTGCTAGTGATGATAACCAAAGGGACCTCCACATTTGGAGTCACTAAACCTCTTAATCTCAGAGCCAGGAGGCATCATAAGGGGAAGGTCTCACTGAGGCCTCTATGTCCTGAGGAACTGGTTGGCCACTTTGTGAGACAGGATGCTGGATTAGATGGACCACTGGTCTGATACAGCAGGGCTCTTATGTTCTTAAGAGGTTTTTATAGGATGTCAGTGGACTCTTTGTCATATAACTGTATGCAAATGTTCCTGTATATTTTGAGTGCATCAGAGAAGTGAGGTCAAAGTTATGTAAGAGCAGTTGCAGCTGAAGTAGTAGCCTAAGTTTGTAAAACTTACTCTTGACTTTGGCTGTGGTGAGATCTGATCTGCCAAACAGTGTTCAAACTGATTCATCACAAGAGATCCATCAACCCCCAGGTCAATCGGACTTCACACTGTTAATACCTCTGTCTTCTCTGGATTTAACTTCAGTTTATTCAACCAAGTACCCAGGCACTTCGGGACAAATAAATATATGAATGTTCTATTGTGAATCAGATCCATTGGGGTACTCAGCCCAGTATGCTTTGCTCTGAGTTACAACAACTGTCCAAATCCTAGGCAGAGGTCTCTCCTGTCCCCATTCTCTTTACCCTAGTGATGGAAGAAGAAGAAACAGAAGAAGAAGAAGAGAAGGAGGAGAAGGAATAGGAGGAGGAGATTTGATTTATACCCCACCCTTCACTACCCAAAGGAGTCACAGAGCGGCTTACAAACTCCTGTCCCTTTCCTTCACCCTGTGAGGTAGGTGGGGCTGAGACAGCTCTTTCAAGAACTGCTCTTTCAAGGACAGCTCTGACAGAACCATGGCTTGCCCAAGTTTATCCAGCAGTTGCAAGTGGAGGAATGGGGAATCTAACCCGGTTCTCCCAGATTAGAGTCTGAGCACTTAACCACTACACCAAACTGGAGTTCTATGTGGGATGTTCTATGTACAAATCATCTACCTAGAGTAACTTATGACCCTTCCTTGAACAAGGACAAGTCACACACACTGAACAGTGTGAAACCCACTGATTCATGGTGTTATCCCACAGTTAAGATGAATGGGCAAATATTTAACCCATGTATGTGGGTTCTGTTTCCCACTGAAAGGAAAGTTGCCAACAAGAATGGGAAAGATCAGGGATGCTTCATAATCCCATTGTTTGGAGTACAGTTTTATCTCAAATTGCCAACAGCAACCTCAAATATTCAAAAAAGTTCGGATGCTTAACATTCAAAATAATATTGCAAATGCTGTGTGAATGTACATTCCCACCCCAACTGTCATCTTTATGTTTATTTAAAAAACCAATAAAATAAAAAGAGGTGTTTCAGTCCTCTTGCTGAGGGTGAAAGAGAGGAGCACAAAGTTGGCTTGAAACTCAACATCAAAAAAACTAAGATCATGGCATCTGGCCCCATCACTCCCTGGCAAATAGAAGGGGAAGTCATGGAAGCAGTGACAGACTTCACGTCCCTGGGATTCAAGATCACTGCAGATGGTGACTGCAGCCATGAAATTAAAAGATGCCCGCTCCTTGGGAGGAAAGTGGTGGCAAACCTCGACAGCATAATAAAAAGTAGAGACATCACCCTGCCAACAAAAGTCCATATGGTCAAAGCGATGGTATTCCCAGTAGTAATGTATGGCTGAGAGAGTTGGACCATAAGGAAGGCCGAGCTCTGAAGAATAGATGCTTTTGAATTATGGTGCTGGGGAAACTCTTGAGAGTCCCTTGGTCTGCAAGGAGATCAAGTCAGTCAATCCTAAAAGAAATAAACCCTTACTGTTCCCTGGAAGGCCAGATACTGAAACTGAAGCTCAAATACTTTGACTACCAAATGAGAAGGGAGCACTTACTGGAGAAGATCCTGGTGCTGGGAAAGATTGAAGGTAAAAGAAGAAGGGGATGGCAAAGGATGAGATGGTTAGACAGTGTTATCGATGCAACCATCATGAAATTGGGCAAGCTCTGGAGGACAGCAGAAGACAAGAAGAGCCTGGTGTGATGTGGTTCATGGGGTTGCAAAGAGTCGGACTGGACTGTGCGACTGAACAGCAACAACAGTTGCAGTCCAAAGTGTGCTTTTGGGAGGAAGCTGCATGACTTGTCTCTCATGTTGCAACACTGCCCTGCCCATTTTTCCTCCCTCTTGGGAACTGTAGACATAACTGTAGTATATTCTGAATGTGTACAAGGACAACAAATACCACCAACTGCACAGGTGGTCTGTTACTGCCACACAGGAACTGTAGCATAGTTTGATCCACTAACTTCAGGCTATGTGTCAACTGGAGTGCCCACTGCTGTCCCGGCAGTTCGGGGGAGAAGGGAAAGAACATTCATCTAGTCCTCCTGTTGCTATCTGCTGCTCTTGATCAGTGAGAACAGACTGTGCTGGAAGGATCCCAAGATACCTAATCAGTGACAGTGACTTAGGGGTGCCAGCCCTGGGCTGGAAAATACCTGGAGACTTTGGGGGTGGATCCAGGAGAGGGCAGGATTTGGGGAGGGGAGGGACCTCAGTATGGTACAATGCCACAGAGTTCACCCTTCAAAGCAGCCATTTTTTCCAGGGGAGCTGATCTCTGTCAGCTGGACATAAGTTGTAAAAGCAGGAGATCTCCAGGGCCCCCCCGGAGGCTGGCAACCCTACACTCACTGCACCTAGAGAGGCCTGCATGCTGACTCATATCTGCTAGCAGCCAGTCCCTTCTGGCTCAGTTGGCCTGGCCTTCATAACGCAGCCTTTCTGTCAAGGGCAGCACCCTCGGGCGTCCCTCTCCAACAGGGAGTTCTGACACCTGGTGGAACCCTATGTGGGATCTCTTGCAAGTGGTGGCTGTGGAGGTCTGGGGTAGGGAACTTGCACAAGACTGCCTTCCAGTATGGGTGTTGTTCCATCTTGGATAGAGGTGGTGCAAGGGGTGGGAAAATATGGCAGTGGGAAGACTGTTGGTGCCAGAAGACATGTAGGGGGTTGTAATGGTGCTTGATGCATTTTTAATCTCTATCCCATCCCTCAAAATGTGGGTGGGGAGGCTGTTAGGTGGCTCCACTTCGACCTTGGTGTTGTGCAATGCCAGTTCTGTGGAAAATAAGACTGTAACTATCTGACCTGTGGTGTGAGGAATAGGTGGACCTGGCTTGCTTGACTGAAAACTGGCTGGATGAATCTGATGTGGTCACTCCACACAGCTCACACCAGCTGCGTATAAAGTCCTTCACCAACCTCCCTCAAGGCAGGGTAGCATTTCTTTTCTGTGAAGAGTTCTCCATCACTAGGTATCCAGTGCAGACAGAGGTCAGCTTTGATTATATGTATATTGTGTGGGGCACAGATTACCGATTTCCACAGATTTTCACTGTGCAGTTGGAAAACTACTCAAATATGGATTGTTCTGAATTGCAAATAAATAATCAAAGTGCTTGACTAGACAGAAAGGAGGCATTGGGAATAAGGTCAGTATAAATTCCCAGTGTCTTATTGGCAAACATTTAATCATTCCTGCACACAGTTAGAATTGTTCCTATGGTTTGCAGTATTCATGTATACACTGCAGCCATCTGGGATATCACCATAAGAAGAGACGCCCAAGAAGTTTGATGTGCCCATGGAAGCAGATCATAGAAAGTCAACTCATAGAATTCTGGTAAATGTAATAATTACATTTTCCTTAAAACCTCTCTTTTTTGCCTTAATTTCTTCCTGGCACCCTCCTCCCATTACTAGCGGGGTGCAATTAGACAAAATGCAGAGAACTGAAAAAACAATTTGCTTCAAGAAAGAAATTCCCACCTACAGCAAAGAGGCCATTTCTACAGGAAGAATACAACAATCTTCTGCTGCCAGTCATTTGAATCAACACTGAAGTTTCTCCATGAGTAATGATCATGAGGCATGGTCTTATGGATGTCTGTTCTATTCCACCTTTTCCATACTTTCTTGGGCTCACATGTACCGCTGAGAAAACTCTGCTTATAGAGAAGGCAAGATCTCAAAGTACAATAGCTATCAGTGGGAATGGCATGCAGCACTAATTTAAAGGTTCCTTCACCGGCAATACAGCTTTCTGGGGCAGGTGAAGGGATATCTGTAGGAGGGTATTGTTCTAATGTTCCCTGCTAGCTCCTGACTCTGCAAACACAGAGAAATGAAATCTTTCTTGAATTCCAACAAAACCTTTGTCAAAATCACCACTGCTCCCTCAGCTGGAATGTGGCTTGCCACTGTTATTAATTCCCTGTGCGATTTTCATCGATTGCAAGACATTAATCCTGTTCACTGCAAAGACGATGGCTCAGTCATTCTTTATGTCATAGGAAAGAGGGAATCCCAAAGAGATTTTATGTTCCCAACTATGCTACACATTTCTGCATGGTACTCAGTACACTCCTAAGCAGAGTCACACACTTTAAAACAAAAAACAAAAAACTTTACATCATGGCCTCATTTGGCTGTGATATGAAATAAAACCATTGTTTGGGATCAGAAACTAAACAGTCAGAAGCTTCCAATACCTTCAAGTAAAGTGAAGGATTCAGAAGCACAATAGCACAATTTCTTGCTCATAATCTCTGGAATGAGATTCATTCAGCAGCAATCACCATTCCCCCCCCCCAAAAAAAAAACCCCACAAATTACTGGGCAAAAGGCAGCTTTTCCACACAGGAACTTCCTCCCTTTTAACATGCTGGAAAGCCAGCATGGTGTCATGGTTAAAGTTATCAAACCAGGATCTAAAAGACTCCAGATTCGAATCTCCACTCTGCCATGAAGCTTGCTGGATGACCTTGAGCCAGTCACAACAGCATTGTTGTGAGGATAAAATGGAGAAAAGGATGATTTAAGCCACTTTGGGTTTCCATTGGCGAGAAAGGTGGGGTATAAATGAAGTAAATAAATAACTAAACCAACTGATCATTTAATTATTGGGTTCAAGGATATAGTTGGAAGGCACATAATAAAAAAACTTTGCAGCAGAAGATGAGTAGGTCTGGGTGTGGCCAAGGGCGGGATTGGTGATTGCCTGGGAACCTATGAAAGCCACCTTGGATTTCATGACGGAAGAAAGACAGGATATAAGTGAAATAATAAAAATGAATAAATGAGATCAGAATTCTGTCTTTTTTTATTAAAATCTCTAACTATACAGCAACTCTAATATGCTGCATAAATAACAATCACATAGCAACATTTGAGAAATCCAAAGCATCTTCACCATGGGGCAAAGAGAACCACTTTGGTGTAGAGAGCCAGTTTGATGTAGTGGTTAAGAGCACGGACTCTAATCTGGGAGAATCGGGTTTGATTCCCCACTCCTCCACATGCAGCTGCTGGTGTTACCTTGGGTCACTCACAAGTTCTTGCACAGCTGTTCTCTCAAGGGCAGTTCTCTCAGAGCTCTCTCAGCCTCACCTACCTCACAGGGTGTCTGTTGTGGGAAGGGGAAGGAAAAGGAGATTGTAAGCTGAGACTCCTTCAGGTAGTGAAGGGCAGGTGTGATGGACTTAAAGATCTGGGACCAGCAGAAAGTAAACATAGAACACTGCTGAGTCACATGACTAAGTGAGGAGGGGGCCATTTAGCTCAGAACCCTCAGTGATTGGCATTTAACAGACCAAATGTTCCATTTGGATTTGGCAGTTGAGAAGCTGCAAGGAGTTCGTTGTGAGACAGAGAGCTAACAAGGAGTCTGTCAGCGAACCGAAGAAGTCAGGTCTCTGTAGCTCTGTGGAAACAGCCTGTGAACAGTTTATGTAAAGAACTGGGGCTTGAGAGTAATCTGCATTGATTCTTCTAATATACTGAGGTGAATAAAAGTATAAGACCTGAGTGGTCACAGACACCAAAGACACTGCTCCACAGGGACTTATAAAGTGGTTGAGAAAAGGCTAGAGGGTCTGAAGAGAGGAGTCTGGAAGACTGGTTAGGGGACCAGTTAGACTCAAAGGGCCAGCCAAAAGTTAACCACTAAAGGAGTGACTGGAGAGTGAGATCTGAGGTGTGTGTTGTGAACTGAAGAAATATCTAGGTACTGAACTGAAAGTAATAAATATACAGAACATAACGGAAAGAGCTAAAGCCTGAAAGGAAACAAACTATCCTCTGTACAACTTCCATCCCCCTGTTGTGTTATTTGTAAATAAAGCCTGTTCAGTTTTAACGTTAGCAAGCTGTGGTGCCTATCTATTTCATAGTAAATACCCTTAGCAGTGGTCCTTATAAATATCCCTGACCAAGAAGTAAAACAATTACCCTGAAGAGACTACTTTTAGATTTGCTTAGAGGACTGGTCAGAAGAAATCAGCAGCAGCTCTGACCAGGCGCCACATGCAGACCCTTACAGTACTGTCTGTATAGAAGGAGCATGTGTCATAGCAGGGTATAAATCCAGTCTCTCTCTTCTCTTTATCTCAGAGTGACATGGATACCATGACTTTTAAACAATAACTGTTTATTACAAACACAAAAAAGAACAGCTTTCTCATCTGTGTTTCTTTCTGGTGTGGTGTTTCTATTTCCCTCTACTCTGTTAGGACTCCATACCCCTTCCCTCTTCCTTAGGTGTAGTGGAGGGTCACATTTCATTACATTCCCTTTGAGTTTTGTCATACTGGCCATAAGTCTAAATGTTAATCTTATGAACACTTTCATCAACATCCTATCATGGAGCAATGAGTAGACTATCAGTCACTGCTGAAAGCACTTGGGGATTATTCTGCCTATTACTTTATTTATATTTTAAAACATTTATATACTGCCTTTCATCATGGTTCAAGGTGTGGTTAAACAGGTTGCTATCTTTATATTTAACAAAATCAATCTCTATAATATGCTGCTTTCCAGATGGCTCTGCCTCTGGAGGTAACTTTCACTGGGTTTGACGGTATGGAACAATTTTCACCACATGAAGGCTGAACTTGAGCATCTTCAGATGTTGCAAATTCAGTTCCAAGACAAGCTTTGCTTACCTGAGTGTTCTGGTCTTAAAATCTTTGTTGGTTGTGTGGTTGGGCATACACCTGGTACAAGAAGTAGATGTTTTCTATTTCACCTGGATATGCCATTGTCAGTTGTAACAATGTATAATTGTAGCATTTGGCTTTATAACATTATAGATGTTGGTCCACACCATCTGTTCTGGTCATCATCAAGTTTTATTCTCGCTTATGAACCAGGAGGGAGCTCTGGTAATGCCTTTACCAGGGATCGATACAAACCAGCTCACAAACTAAAGTTCATCACGAATTTTGGCCAGTTTGTGGTTCACAAAGTGATGTTTGTGGAAGAGAGATCAGCACAAACTTTGGTGCTCTTCATTGCAGTTTGTGAATGGATACATTTCCAGACAAACTGACTCTGCTCAATTATATCAGCTCATCTCCACATCCTGTCTTCTGTTGACTGTTGGCAGTTAGACAAAGAGGCAGGGAACTTGCTTAAAGCAGAATAGCAGAGGACCCACATTTTATACCCTCCTGATTGTGAACTTCTCTCTCCTGCTGGAGTTTGTGTGTTAGGTGGACTCAAAGATCTGAGCCACCCCATCTCTCTGTTCATGCTGAGTGGTGGGGCTTAGCAATGGATGTCTTGGCTGAGAATCTGCATTTTGATTGTGAACTCTTCTCCCTTGCTGGTGTTTGGGTGTTAGGTGAACTCTGGGCTCTGAGTAACCCTGTCTCTCTGCTCACATCAAGCAGGGTGCCTTAGCTGAGAACCCGCATTTTATATCCTCCTGTGAACTCTTCTCCCTTGCTGGGGTTTGGGGATTAGGGGGACTCAGGGATCTTATCATGGGCCAGCCAAGCTCAGCAGAGCAAAGGGACACAGAAGACTCCTCTGAAGAAGAAGGGGACAGCTTACCTGATCCAAGCCCACAGCCAGTGTCAGAGGTATTACAGGAGAAGGCAGTCTCTGAGGAGACAGATATACTCAGCCAGGAACCAGTACACTGGCCCCTCAGCTTCCCAACCCTGGGCTGGCAACAGAGAGCCAATTGCCAGTCAGTTCACCCCCTAATCACCAGAGCCTCAGGAATGTTGTCAGGAGAAGAATAGGAGAGACCTTCAGGCCAGAAGGCGCAGTACCCATCTAGCAGCACAGCATCAGCTCAGCTTCAACAATGAGGATGAGTGTTTTCAGGAGCAGGACTGAGGCAGCTGGCAGGTGCTTAGCAGAATTGAGGCAACACAGGTGCTTAGCAGCATGGAGCTTAAAAGCAATACAAAAGGGAGTAGTTGTGTGGAAGCAACTTGTCTGTTAGCTACTTACCTTGTCACCTGTATTCTGAATAGATTCCTTGGCCTAGAATCCTTGATCTTGGATCCCCCTTTGGACTTGAAGCTGTGAGTGTTGCCTCACTTGTGCCTGAAACTCAGAGCTGTATTTTGACAAACCCTGACATTGGAAAACTACCTCTGTGTGCTTACTGTGTGTCAGCAGCCAGGACAGATCTGAGCCTCCCCATCTCTCTGCTCTCGCTATGTGACTCGGCTGAGGACCCATGTTTTATACACTCCTGATTGTGAATTTCTCTTCCCTGCTGGGGTTTGGATGTGAGGTGGCCTGAGGGTTCATGGCTATGCAAGAGAGGTTGGGCCAGATGACAGCCATGCATGACCAGTACTCAAGAGCATTGGCATTGTGGTCTTGTGGGATTTAGTGAGGTACTCCCTCACCATCACCTCTGTCAAAACCTCCAGCATCGCACGCCTGGTATCCCCACTGCTCCTGACCACCCAGTTCACTACTGACAACTGGTAATGGGGCTTCTCCCTGGTTGGGATCTTTGAGGCAGAGGTTCTGGGCTGTGGCTCCTCCTCCCCAACCTCTTCTATCCACTGTTTTCTCTGGCCACATCTGTTGGTCTGTAGCCTCCACACTTCTTTGTAGAGCTTATGCTTCCATTGCAAGAGCTCTGTGTTAGCCTGATTGCGCGTTATTATGAATAATAACGAGGGGAATTTGATTGATTATTAATAAGCAATCGGCTGCGAGAGCGAAACACCTGTGTATACAGAGGTCAGCCCCGCCGGGAGGTGTTGGTAACAGACCAGGAGACTTTTTATGGTTGAAAATAAAGTCTTTTACTGAAGTTCTGCACACGCAAACAATTACACAAGCTCACACACAATTATTCAAGGCCTAAGAAATACAGAGAGAGAGGCAAAGCACATTTGCATTAGCAGGTAACTTGTTGGTGGGCAATACTTACTGGTCCCTTTGTGCAGAGTGTTCCTCAGGAAAAATGGAGGGGAAGGAAACTAAGAAAAATGGGGAACCATATAGCCTGGCCAGCAGGTAGCACATGGAAACTCAGGCTGCAGACCTAGAGTTTAAAGATGGAGGCAAGGGTTGGGGATAGCAAGCTGGACATAAGAGGGTCAAAGGTTCGATAGGGGTCGAAGAGCAGAGAGAGGGCCTGTGGTCTGGCATCCCCTTATAAGCAGGAAGGTGGGGGCTGGTTACCTCCCTGATTCCCGCCTCCTGGTAGTCCATCCCTGAAAGCACCCTATTGGTTGGAAGATGTAGGGGAGGTGTGTGGAGGTGTGCCTGAGGGATGGTCAATACTGAGAGCTAGAAACTTACTCATGTCTGACACCAGGTGATAGCCAGGATGAGTCATCCGGCCAATTCTATTGTGTTCTTGATGGCCTTAGCCCGGCTGTTGATGGCTCTCAATCAGTAACTAGGCAACAATGAATAGACCCTGCCAGGCTACGTGAGGTCTTGCAGGTGAAGGTGGGGGGAGGGAAAGAGGCTGCCTGCTGTAGAAAGAACTCTCAATGGCGTTTTTGGAGTTCCTATTTCTGGTATTTTATCAAGACATGTTACTGTGCTTTGGTGTATACTGGTTCTGCTTCATATTTCCTTCATGAGAAACAGGCTGGTAACCTCTGTTGGGCACTGGAGCTGCTGGGCTGGTCAGGAGAAACGTCTCTTGCCTGGGTGCAGTCTCTGCTGGCATCTGGGAAGGTTACCATGTGGTTCAGTTCCTTACACATGCACTGGCACAGTTTATTATTTTATTGCAGTCCAAAAAGAGGCTAAAAAGCCTTGCAGGGCAACATCTGCATTCAGGAGAGCAATGCTGCCTTTTTCCAGGGGTCACATATCCAGGCCAGCTTTTACCCCTCTTTATTGTAGAGAGGATGCAACTTGGAAGTGATGCCCACCTGCAACCTCTCTGCCAAGGCCCTGACCCATGGGAGAACAGCCGGGTCCATTTTGGAGGCCCTGGAATCAGGGAGATGACTTGCCCCAGGCTGGCCATATGGGTGAAGAGCATGTTGGTGATGTCCTGGAAAGGCTTCAGGACACACACCATTTGGGAGATGGCTAGCCAGTTGTTGGAGCTGATGTTGGGCTCCTCTTCCCTGTGCAGGATGGTCATGGAGGAGCGCTCTTCTGCTCCACCAAATGCACAATCATGGCATAAGTGGAGTTTCTCATCCTCCTCCCACTGCCTCTTGCACAGCAGATGGGCAGACTTGATGCTGCACAAGAAGTAGGCCACCAGGCACCAGCAGGTCTTGATGAAAAACTACATGGCCACTGTAGCCATGGATGATATTGCTGCCACGCACCCACTCCTTCAGTTTACTCTATATCACAAAGCAACAATGTTTTGCACTGTGTGGTCTGCACCTATCCCCTTTGTAGCCTGGTGGAAAGAGTGTCCCATCCTGGGACCCGGGCTATGGCTGCTCCAGAGGTCTTTTGTGAAATGTGTGGTTCTGGAGAGCTGAGTCACTGCAGCTGGTGAAAGACTATGACCTCCATGAGGGAGAAGCATTGGCATCCACAGCAATCATCTTGCTGGCGAGATGAATCACTGCCTCCTGGATGGTGGCCACACAATGCTCCCTCTAAGCTCCACAGTGTTGTGAGCAGAAATTCTACCTTGTGAGTGAAAAAAGCTAGTAGCATTAAAGTTGTCAGTGAGTCTACATTTGACTATCCTGTAAATTAGTTTTAAAGATTATTTCTATAACCTTGAAAAAATCTCAGACTAAATTATTTTAAATTATATTTAAACTATATTTTAAGAATTGTTCTGCAGATCTACAACACAGAGATGCAGTGGTGGCAGATCAGGCCATTAGCTACTGCAGGGCCCACGGGGCCTGCCCCCCTAGCAATTTCTATGGGCCTTGCTCCCCAAGCCTCAGCTCCCCCTCCCCCGATTGCCTTTGATTTAATTAGCTGGAAGGCCCTCCTGAGGCCCCCTCCCCCGAAAAATCCCTAGCTATGGGGCTCTGGCAGATAAATATTGTTTCTTCACCATCCCCACCAGAGTAAACTTGAAAATGAGACCTCGCCCATGCCTTGTCAGATTCATCTCCAGTCTTTCCCTGCTGTCACTCTGGGTGATTCTGCATTGCCTTTTCTCTCTGTTGTTTTACCAACACATCTTGGAACAGAAATTCCCCTCTACACTGCATGCCACTTTCACTTTCTTTGATCATCAGGTTTTATGGTACCTTCTGCATAGACAGCAAATAGGCCATTCAGGGGTGACTTTGCAGTCAGTATGGCATTGCTCTTGGGTATTAGAATGTGGTTTTGAGCTGCACCTTTTACTCAGTGTTGAGAAAATGTAGAGTGAACACCAGATGGAGAATCACCCTCTGTCTTCCTTGCCTTATCATCATCTGCAGTTCCTCAGTAAACCAAGGGGCTGCCTGGACAGACTTGAAAGGTGTGTTGGTGTCAATTGCCCTGGTTAGTTCCTCATTCTAGAGGTCAAATACAAATACAAAAAGCCTTTACTGGCATATATTAAGTTATCCATACAGACAGTAAGCAAATATTGAAGTAACAAGGATAATTTAAATATAAGCAGTTAAACAATTTTCAGTCAGTCCTTGATTATCAAACTTAAAAATAGAGCTACTTTTTCAGTTATTTCAGGTAATGAGTCATTAAGAAGATGGTACGCCATCAGGGTATCCGAATAACCCGGCAAATTGAATGATATTTAGAGGTCAACCAGGCTGCAGGGGTGTATCATTTTAATTGAAGTATTGGTATCATTATAAGTTTAAATCCAGCAAATAGTGATCTGTCCATGACGAGGCAACTGTCTTCAGTCCCCCCACACACACCCCTTTAGATTAACTTCTTCCTGTCCAGGGCAGAACAATGAAGAGAACTCAGTAGGATTTGTTTCTGTGTAACTATGCATTGGCCACATTGTAAGGATGTGTTTCATTCTCCTTGCAGAGCTGTTCTTTCATGGCTAGTCAAAGTGACATGGCTCTCTCTCCTGGGGAAGAGAGAAGGGTGGGAGTGAGCTCTCCCCTCCCAGAAGAGTTAGGAAAGAGAGTTAAGTGTTTGCACTTTCTTAAACTGGTCACAGTTGTTCTGATTCTGAGTGTTTACAAACTCTCTGCCTATTTTGAAATGTATTTGGGCTGCCAGTTGTGAGCAGCATCTGGGGGGGGCTTTAATACATCTGTATTTTCACTGTACTGCTTGGAAATTGTGGTACTGGTGTACTGCAACATTTCTTTTCTTTTTGGGAAATTCTGCATCTGGCATTTGCTCCACATTTTCTCAACATTGAGGAAAAGGTGCTGCTCAAAACCACATTCAAATACCTCAGGGCAACGCTGTACTGACGGCAAAGTCACCCCTAAATGGCCATAAGTCTATGCAGAAGGTACCATAAAACCCGATAACCAAAGAAAGTGAAAGCAGCATGCAATGCAGAGGGGAATTTGTATTCCAAGGTGGGTTTGGTAAAACAACAGAGGGAAAAGCCAGTGCAGAATTGTCCTTTGTGTGTGTTACCATAGCACTTTGCCCTGTGGTCCATATTTACCCAGCATGGACCTCCATGTAGAGAAGAAAGGAGAGGAGGCAACAGCTCCAGTGGCTTTTACTGTCATATTTACACAATTCTAAGTCAAGTTCAGCATTCAGTGAGACTAAGTAAGGGGCTAAACTAACCTTTGTACATAACCCAGTAGCAGCTACTGATATGCTAGCCACACAGTCTGAAAGACAACATATAAACTCAAAATGCATCTCATTTTTAAATTTTGAACAGAATAATATTTTCACTACAAAGAGATCAACTTGTAATAAACTGTCTGGGGTTGGTCCCCCACCCCCGCACAGACCCAGCTCCAGAAGATCCTGACATAAACCTAGTACCATGAGCGGAGGGAATTGGTATTATAAGATCCTTGTTTTCTGACTTCATGGTAGCTCCATGTAAAATGATGTTCTGGTGGAGTTTGCTTGAATTCAGAATATTCCCTTCAGAGATGCTGAGAATTCCAAAACAAACATAACCAACATTCAAACTTATAATAATTGAACAGGTCGCTGACACTTGATTCAGGGTTGGTTCCAGGATTTGAGCACCTTGGCATAGAGTACCTGGCCCCCCCTCCACTGCCTACTGCCATGGTATCTGCTTGTGCCCCCATTCTCACCCACTTCCCTGCATGCCCCTCACCATCTGCTTGCCTGTCTATCCTTCCCCACCACTTTATTCACTTGCAAGCTCTCCTGCCACCCACAGACCCATCCATAGGTCTTCCTCCAGTAATACTATACAGTGTCTGTGGCTAGGAGCACAGACGGTAAAATGGTTTGTAAGCAAGAGGGTTAAGGGGAACAGCACACATGTGGGTGGCAGGGGACATGGATGGAAGCCGCCCTGAGCCTGCCTTGGTGGGGAGGGTGGGGTAAAAGTTAAAGCAATAAATAAATAAATAAATAAATAAATAAATAAATAAATAAATAAAGGGAGGCCAGTAGGTCCCATCAGAGTCATGGGCCCCCAAAGCTGCCTTACCTGTATGGGGGCACAAATAATGTGTGAATTACACACCTCTCTGCATTGCCTCAATATTTCTGTTTAAAGTTTGAATCAAATGCCATGTTAATCATCTTTGCACCTCAGCAGTACCTGCTTCTACAGGTATAGTTATCTCATAAGTTGCTTTGAATGCAACAAGGACATGAGCATGAGATGGCCACTAAGCAGAGCAGTTCATTGTCATGACCCAGGATGAAAGTCAGGTCTAGGTCATCCCCTGAAATGTAAATGTGTGATGGTGCTTAGCGTTACTGAATATCAGACACTTTTATGGCTGCTCTCCCAAGTCCTTTGCGGGGAGGGTTTTTTGGTAAAAATCAGCATAACCTTATATATGAGTATTGGCACTGAACAAAACTCTCACGAAACAATACAAGAAATGCACATGGATAAAACATTCCTGATCTTTACAGTTTGCCTGACATTGCTCTTTGAAAACATCAGGTTATGAGGGCTTGATGGGCCAAGAGCATGAACTACACAGCTCTGAGAGACCTTTTTATTAGAGAAACAAGATTCTAACAATATTTTTTTTCGACATGGAGGGCAAACTACAAATCCCATAAATCAGTGCCAAATGTATCCATGTTCACAGCCTTTGGCATTCAAAAACACTTCACTTCAAGTGAAATGGCAGCCATTAGGGTTTTACAGAGACATCACACATCTGAAAATCACTTTGAAAACCCTGTGAATATATTTTTACTTTAATTATGTGATGAACTGCAGAAAGGGCAGAAGTGACTGTAGATGAAATCTGTTGTATGGAATCAAACATTATGACTGTGTATATGCAATAAGCTTTTTAGCACAATCAAACAAATTTGAAGTATTTGAACACTGGTGAATGGTTTGTCAAACGTATGACTGCTGCTTGCCTCTGGCAAATACAGCATGAGCCAAATCCAACAATTGATCAAGCATCCCTGGTCACCTCTGAATGGAGCTAAAAAGTGCACAGATGAAAATGTATCACAGAAAATCATGTCATCATTTCTTGCTTGTTCATTTTTAGGAAGAAGCTTGCTAGACAGTAGTCAGAAACAGAATGCTGCCTGAGATGGGCACATAATCCAACTGAATAGGAGCCCTTGACACATTCTTAAAGTGTGGAGGTCAGCTCTATATTGTTGTATACTTGTTACTGTCCACCACAAAAACAAAACAACTGAACCTCCATACAGAATATCCAAAGATCCAAACTTTCAAAACCTGAACCTCAATTCATTGTATTCCAGAATAGAAAATTAATGGAAAATGCTCATCAGTTTAACAGTGTATCTTCTGAAGCAGATATACAGCTGAAGAAGTCATGAGAATTTATGGATTCACTTCCGGAAAACTATTATATAAAATACATAACTTCTGACTAACACCCATTAGTAGTTTTGAATAAGCCACAGCAATGTTTCCTGTGGTAACCTTGAGAAAGATAATTCAGAACCAAGCTTCTAGAGCACTTATGCAAGTAAAAGAGTTCATCAGAGGATTTTTGAACTTTATCAAGAGCTTGAATTGTAACTGAATTATGTTTCATAATTTGGCCAGACTGTCAGCAGTACTTCAGACAGCAAAGAGATAATAACAATAACACATACCTATAACTTTTTTTTAAAAATGCAGACAATTTATGTCTTTTCAAAACTATATTTGGGTAGGATTTATGCATTTTCAAATGTATTTGCATGAAAAAGACAACCACTAAATGGCAAAGAAAAGTTGGCCTAGACAGTATGGGAGAAGAGAGTCATAAGGTCATGACCACTTTTTTCTACAGGTAAGCCTTGAAATTGATTAGTTGCATCAAGGACAGCCTCCAAGAACAGTTACTGCAGAGCTGTAGAGCTGGTATATTCACAAAAGGTGCTTGGTTAAGAATAATATGTTACATCTCCACCCAGGAATCATGCAAAATAGTAAGCTATGTTGCTTGTGAATAATTACTATTTTCACTATTCTAATGATAGCATTTCTTGGAGGTTCAAAGTTCTGCACTTATATTGTCTCAGAAAGACTTATGCCAACCCTGTAAGAAAGCTGCATAGTAGTGCTTAGGGTAAGCAGATCAGGACTCCCACTGTACCAGGAGACCTCCCTTCCCAGTCTCCATCCAACTTTCAGCTACTGCTTGGTGCATCAGTGGGAGAAAAATTGAGGGGAAGTGCCATTGTGACAATGCTGTGACATCATTTCCAGTTGTGTAACAGAAAATGACATTATGTGACACTGTGGTTCTCTAGCAATCCCCCCCCCCCATATCTATGATAAAACTAACCAAAAGTGATGTTGTGGCATGACTCGATGCCTAGCCCAGCCCACAAAATTCCTCCAAAGCCCTCAGCTAGCCACCCTAGCTTAGACTAGGATCTGGGAGAATCGCCACTCTGCCATAGAAGCTTGCTGGATGACTTTGGGCTAGTCATTCTAATCTATATCACAGAGTAATTGTGATGATAAAATGGAGGAAGACAGAACAATGCATGCCACCCTGAGCTCTTTCGAGGAAAGTAAAATAAAAATACCCTTTCCCCCCTATATGTATAATAAAGTAGGCCAGTATGAGACAGAATATGTATTGTACCTATGGCTATGTATTGAGTCTGTAGTTAGGGAGAAATCCAAATTAAACATTTCCTGTCTTGTAACTGACATTTTTTCTCATTATATTACATCAGTTGATAATAATTCAGTATCTATATCATTCAACATGTAGGAGTCATTGAGCCCTGAGGACCATTCACACATGCACGCACATCACTTGATCATTAAAAACAACATGATTTTTATAAACTGACTTCGTTAAAAAGCCTAACGCTTGAACTGATCTTGAGGAATGCATGTTTATCTTGGAGTCTTATCTGTGTTACCACTTGATGAAATAGCCACCAAGAGATAGATATGGGCAAATAAACTGTTCCTTGGTTTTTTTGTTATTGAGAAAACTATGCTAATAATAAGATATTATCATAATAGATCCATAGCATCAGGAATGGATGATCCACCCCAAAATGATCTAAGGAAGTATCATGCTTTTTCTCTGCATACATTTGATGTTTGGAAACAGAAAAAAAAAACTAGTCTTGCATTTGAGTAAATACTGTAATTGTGGCTACTTCCATTACATTAATAAAACAATGAGCAGTAGCTACAAGTAGCTTGTGGCATAATAAAGAATTCCAAAGTATTGTCGTATGCAGGGGTCTTTTCGTAGAAAAACAGCTGCAGGGGCTCATTAGCATATAGTATGCTAATGAGCTATTGGGCTATTAGCATATGCCATGCCCCCTGACAGCACCGGAAGTGACGTCAGAAGGGGAAGCAAAAGGGGGGGAGGCATCTTCAAAAGCCTCCCCTTCCCTTCCCCAGCTGGTCTGGGTGGGGGAGCTAAGAGAGAAGGGGGTTAAAGTTTAAACTCCTTCTCATGAGAGTTGGGCCACAGGAGGAGGAAAGAGGGAAGGAAAGAGAGAGAGTAGAGAGAAGGAAAGAAGGAAGGAAAGAGGGAAAGAAAGAGAAGGAAAGGGAGGGGAAATAAAGAGAGGGGAAAAGGAGGGAAACAGGGAAAGGAGGAAAAAAGAGAAGAGAAGAAGGTGGGAAAGAAAGAAAGAGAGAAGAGAAAAAGGAGGGAAAGAGGAAAAGGAGAGAAGGAAAGGAGGGAATGAAAGAAATTTGGCGGCAATTCGGCCCCATTATATCCTATGTGCCATTGAAGTCAATGGTGAAAACATAGGGTATATTCTGGGGGCTGGAGGGGAGGGGTTTGAGGGAGAGGCTCCAAACTCACAGGGTAGCTGATGGAGCCTCTCCTCAAGATACCCACCAAGTTTTAAGAACATTGGACCAGGGGGTCCAATTCTATGGGCCCACAAACAGGTTGCCCCTATTTCCTCCATTGTTCTCTATGGTGGGGGGAAAAGTTAATTTTCCAGTTTTCTAGAACCCACATTGTGAGAAGTTAAATAACCTAATAAAAAAAAACAGTTTTCTACAAATTTGGAGTATATTTCCATTGTGCATGTAAGTGCGGCTAAGCTGAGCCAGCAACACCTTCTACTACACCTGACAGACACCGGCCTGTCTGGTGTTGGGGAGGGGGTTGTATTTAAAGGCATTGCAGAGGCTGGGCCAGCAGCAGGACTAAGGCAATCCTGCTGAGCAAACCTCCCCGGCGGCTGTAATCATCCCACCTCCTCTCCTTTACCTAACAGGCAGCTGCCTGTCCAGTGTAGGACAGGGAGGGGGGAAGAGTATTAGAAGCCACTGGGGAGGCAGGACTGGCAGGATCACTAAGCCGTTACTGCTACGGCGGGCTCCCTCGGGGCTTTAAGCACCCTGCAGCCGCTGCTGCACCTGGCAGACAGCCACCTGTTAGGTGTTGGAGGTGGGGGGAGTGTGTTGGAAGCCATCAAAGAGGCTGGGTCAGCAGCATTGCTAAGGTGATCCCACTGGGGTGTTGTCGCTGATGGATTACATAAGAACATAAGAGAAAGCCAATGCTGGATCAGGCCAGTGGCCCATCCAGTCCAACACTCTGTCACACAGTGGCCAAAAATACCAGGTGCCATGAGGAGGTCCACCAGTGGGGCCAGGACACTAGAAGCCCTCCCACTGTTGACCCCCCCAAACACCAAGAATACAGAGCATCACCTGCCCCAGAGTCCCTATGCATACCTTATGGCTAATAGCCACTGATGGACCTCTGCTCCATATGCTTATCTAATTCCCTCTTGAAGCTGTCCATGCTTGTAGCCGCCACCACCTGTGGCAATGAATTCCATGTGTTAATCACTTTTTCTTTTATCCATTCTAACCCGACCACTCAGCAACTTCATTGAGTGCCCACGAGTTCTTGTATTGTCAGAAAGGGAGAAAAGTACCTCTTTCTCTACCTGCTCTGTCCCATACATAATCTTATAAACCTCAATCATGTCACCTCTCAGCTGCCATTTTTCCAAGCTAAAGAGCCCCAAGGTGTGGCGATCAGAACTGTACACAGTATTCCAAATGAGGTCACACCATTAATTTATATAGGAGCATTGTGATATTGGCTGATCTATTTTCAATACCCTTCCTAATAATCCCCAGCATAGCATTGGCCTTTGTTATTGCAGTCATACACTGTCTTGACATTTTCAGTGAATTATCTACTATGACTCCAAAATCTCTCTCTTGGTCAGTCTCTGCCAGTTCAGACCCCATCAACGTGTATTTATAGTTAGGATTTTTTGGTCCACTGTGCATCACCTTGCACTTGGCCACATTGAACCCCATTTGTCACACTGATGCCCACTCACCCATCCTCGACAGATCCCTTTGGAATGCCTCACAAGCCTCCCTGGTTTTCACCACCCTGAACAACTTTGTATAATCCACAAATTTAGCCACTTCACCACTTACTCCCAACTCCAAATCATTAATGAACAAGTTAAAAAGCATCAGACCAACTACTGATCCCTGCTTACCACCCTCCACTGAGAAAATTGCCCATTTATACTCACTCTCTGTTTCCTATTAATTAGCCAGTTTTTGATCCACAAAAGGACTGGTCCTTTTATCCCATTATTTTTGAGCTTACTTAGGAGCCTTTAATGAGGAACTTTACCGAAAGCTTTCTGGAAGTCAAGGTAAACAATATCTATTGGGTCCCCCTTGTCCACATGTTTGTTCACCCCCTCAAAGAATACTAACTGGTTACTGAGACAAGATCTTCCCTTACAGAACCCATGCTGAGTCTGCCTCAATAGTTTTTGTTCATCAATGTGCCTACTAATTATTTCCTTTATAACAGTTTCCACCAATTTACCCGGTATCGATGTCAGACTGACTGGCCTGTAATTTCCTGGATCTCCTCTGGAACCCTTTTTAAAGATGGGAGTGACATTAGCTACCTTCCAGTCCTCAGAAATGGAGGCAGATTTTAATGAAAGATTACATATTTTTTTCAGGAGAGCCACAAGTTCACATTTGAGTTCTTTCAGAACTCTCGGATGTATGACATCCGGGCCTGGTGATTTATCAGTTTTTAAGTTGTGTATCAGGCAATCAGGCTAAGGCAATCCTGCTGAGCAAACCTCACCGGCGGCTGTGAGCATCCCACCTCCTCTCCTACACCTGACAGGCAGCTGCCTGTCCAGTGTAAGAGGGGGAAGGGGAGGAGTATTAGAAGCCACTATGGAGGCTGGGCCAGCAGGATCACTAAGGTGTTACTGCTGGGGCGGGCTCCCTCATGGTTTTAAGCACCCTGCAACTGCTGCTGCACCTGACAGACAACCATCTGTTAGGTATAGGAGGTGGGGGGAGTGTGCTGGAAGCCATCCCACCTCCTCTCCTACACCTGACAGGGGGAGGGGGGAGGAGTATTAGAAGCCACTGTGGAGGTGGGGCTGCACCTGACAGACAACTGCCTGTTAGGTGCAGGAGGTGGAGGGGTGGGAAGTCATCAGAGAGGCTGAGCCAGCAGCTTTGCTTCACAGGTGGTTGTAGGCCACTCCTGATTTCCTGAATTGTCATTAGCTGTCTGTAGACTCCTGTAACTATTGGCTTTTTTTAATCTCAGAACACTGGGCTCTGCAGCTGACCAATCAGAGAGTGGGGGATGCAGGGAGGCAGTAGCCTGGCAGCCACATAGGAATCAATGTGGGGAGCACATTTTACCCCTTTTGACCCCCTTAGGGGTCAAATTTCTAAAAATCCCTTCTTAGCGAGCATCTACGCCATGGTAGGAGCGTTCTCCCCAAATTTCGTGTTTCTTGGTCCAGGGGTTTGGCCTGGGTGTTGATTTTACGGTGAGGGGACTTTCTTTTATATATATAGATGAGCAAGAACTGGCTCATGAGACTTTGCTCATGACATATTTTGGCTAGTTTGTGGTTTGCCTACCCATTTATTTATTTATTATTATTATTATTTATTAGTTTCGATTTATATCCCACCTTGCCAGGACAAGCTGGCTCAAGGTGACGTACAACAAGTTAAAATACAATAAAAACAATAAAATGCTGTAAAAATTCACATAAACAACATTTTACATGAAGTGCTAGTAAGTGCGGATGGCGAGTGCTATAAAAGGGTCCGGTGTAGGAAGACCAATATCCAAAGTTGTAACATACATTTTAAGGCAGTTCATGAAGGTTCATGGGTTTGTGAAGAGCAAAAAACAGGAGTTTAAACCCCTACTTTCTCCTCCCCATGAAAGCTGTCAAAACACTGGAAACAGCTGAGCTGCAGAGGCACAATGGTCCTGTGGCTCTGCTGTTTTTGGCTCAAAACAACTGACAAAATAAGGCAAATAATCATGTACTTTATTTTCTAAATCACACTTCAGTAAATCTTACTGTACAATCCACCCAGTTCCCAAAAGTCCATGGCAGGTAACAACATTTAGAAAGGTAACAAATATACTTAAAGACTTTTAAAATTAGCTACAAAGCAAAATTCCTGTTCTTCCCTAAAAGACTCACCTGAGTCTTATGCCACTTCCAGAAGCTGCCCAGGCAAGAACTGGAAACAAGTATGTTTCTTTGCATGCTCCCATAATTTGGATCATGGAAAGGGAAGGCACCCATCCAGAAGCCATGCCTCTTACCTTCTCCCACACCACTGGTCCCAGGCCCCTGCTTGAGTTACTTGTGCAGAGTCCCAAAATGACTTGGCATTAAGGTTACCAGACTCCAAGTGTGGCCTAGAGATCTCCTAGAAGTGATCTCCAGACAGGGCCGGCTTGCTCACTAGGTGAACTAGGTGTTCGCCTAGAGTGCGCCAGTCCTTAGGGGTGCCAAAAGCCCCCCGCCCCCGCCAAAATCCCCACCAAAAAAACCCACCCCTTCCCTGGCTTGCTGGTGCTCAGACAGAAGAGATGGGGGTTTAAACCCCCGCCTCTTCCCTGGCTTGCCCGCGCGCCCCGCAACTGTGGGGCACCCGGCAAGCCGGCGCTCAGATGGAAGGGAAGGGGATTTAAACCTCCTTTCCTTCGTTGGCCCTGGCCGAGTAAAGAGCGTGTGGGGGGGGGATGCCAGAAGGTGTTCTTGCCTAGTGTGCCCTGTCTCAAGATGACAGAAATCAGTTCTCCTGAAGAAAACAGCTTATTTGGAGGATGGACTCCATGTCATTATAACCTGCAGAGATCCCTCCCCTCTCAAAACCTGCTGTCCCCAGGCTCAGCCTCCAAATATCCAGGAATTCCCCAGCTTGCAGTTAGCAACCCTACCAGTGTGCTGCCATTCAGTGTTCATGCCAGGGGTCTCCTGCTCTGGTCTAAGCCAACATGGAACTCAAACCATCAAGGGCTTTATAAGTCAAAGAAAGCACACCTACTACAATGCTTTAGGCTGGACATAAATTGTGTATTCTTGTTCATTTTATATATTAAGCTAGGCAGTGCATGAAGGTCTCCCCCTCTGACCAGTGGATATATGATTAAGCCTTGATTCTGAAGGTAGAACTAACAAACATAAGAGTGGCAAACCATATAAAATCTAAGGCAGCGGCTGAGGGCCATTCTCAGGACAGAACTGGTAGGGAGGAGAGGAATGCTTATTGTTTTCCTGCATGTCAGTTCTTCTGTACAAACACACAGTTTCAAGCTACTTCCCTTTTACCTATTGGGTTCCAATGTGTTGCACTTTTGCTTGAGATTTAAGCAGCTATTGCTGATATACTTTATAGTTGTAGAAAACTACAAACTTGCTGTGATGGACTGCACTTGTTATTTTATTTATTTATTTATTTATTAGTTCAAGGCGGGCTCAGGGCAGTTTTAGGCTGGACATAAATTGCATATTTTTGTTTATTTTATATATTAAGGTTTAATATAAAAGCAGATTTCATTGTGCAGCTAAATCAGAGAACCAGGAGAGAAATCGTTAACTTTTCCCTGGAAGGCTGTTCCTCTTCTCTGATTAGCCAGCACCAGCAAAGGAAAATATATGATCAGCTGAGTGCTGAGGGGAGTTGTCAGTCATCAGTCTGGAGATTACAGTTTTAAGTTAGAACCATTCTGAAAGCAGTCAGTTGGTTTCTGACAAGATAAGTCAGACAGGTTCACCTGTAGAGTGAAAGTAAAAGACTCCTTGCCTTAACTGGAGTATTCCTAACCTGAGGAAGAATTCACTGTAAGAATTCAAAGCCTAAGTGTCAACATAAGCTGAAGTCTGCTTTATACAGACACCACAATTGAGAAAGAGATTTGGCAAGAGTGATTGGGGTAGTAAGTGGAAACTCCTTTCAAGCCAAAAAGAAACAGGGTTAATTCCTCTGAAGAGAATGAGATTAATCCCTGCCAGGCCCGTATCTACAGTGGGGCATCTTGGGGCCAGCCCCCCTGACTTGCTGGCAAGGCCCCCTGACTTCCCATCCAGGCCACGGCATCATGGCCTTCTCCCATGGATTAATTTGATCAGCCAGTGCCCCCTAAGAAATTTAAATACCCCCCTGACTTAAAAAAATCCTGACTACAGGCCTGATCCCTGCCCAGTATCTCTGAGGGTGTAGCTCTGAAGAGGATCCTAGTCTGTTGTAAGGGAAAACAGTTTTAAACAACTCAGGAAATAGAAATAAACTGTAATTTAACCAAGGAGTGAGTTAGGTTCACAAACTCCAGGAAACTTGATCTGCCATAGGAAACTCTCTGATGAAATATTGTTGCTGTTGCTGTAAATAAAATACAAAAAAGCCACCTGATACAACTAAGAATACCTGAAAATAAGCTTTAATAACAACATTTTGCCTGCTCAAAGAAGTGAATTCTGTACTATCAACAACTTTTACCTCAGCAGTCCCAATGCCTGACTCACTTATTCAATCCCTGCCTTTTGAATAAACTTGTTCCTTTATTTTAGTGTTAGGGCTCTTCCACATTCTCATTTTTGTCATCCATTTGTCCCTATTGCTTTGGGTCCCCCCCTCTTTCCACATGTGTTTTGCTCCCTCTGGGACTACTAGGGAGAGCAAAACACATGGGGGGGGACCCTGAAGCAATAGGAACATACAAGTGATGAAAATCAGAATGCAGATGAACTTTTAAACCCTTTCCAGTGCCAAACAAAAAGAGGGCTCCTGCTTTTCCACAACAAGTTCTTTGGGCTGAGCTAAAAGCCAAATTATATTCTGGGGAACAGTGTGGGGCAGAAATTCTTTCAAAAACCTCTGTTATTGACATGCTACCAAGGGCTGCTCAGTCATAGCATGGCGGGAAAGTTCACACCAGTGTGGAAAGAGTGAAAGGGGTCCATCATACTTGCCTTCACAGAAAAAAAATGACCTGTTCATGGAGCTGGATTTCATACTCACCCTGTACTTGGATTTAATTGGAGGATGAAAACCATACCACATCTTCAGATTCTGCAGCATGAGGGTAATGGCTCACAAATCCGTCTGTTGAAGGCCAGACTGACATAAAGCTTATTGCAGTCATCTAAGTCCTGTGTATATATAACCAAGTAGATGGCTGCCATATCTAACTCTCTGCCCTGATCTCCGCAAAGGCATCTGGATACACTGCTGAAAAACAACTGCTAGCCTGGAGGGACTCTTGATATGATCCACCAGGACTGTTGATACTGATTACTGGTATTACTTCATATATACATGCCTATACATGTTTCCATTTGCCACCTTTTCTTGTGACCTTTCTAGCACTCCAGCTTGGTGTCCCTCTCTCTCCAAGAGATCTTTTCTTCTTTCTTAGGGTCTCAGATCATGGCTATGAGCAATCATGAAGTGAAGGGCAAATACAAAAGGTGAATACAAAGAAAGAATGGAAGAAAATCTGCCACAGTGCAGGCTTATTCTGACACATAATTTATGTGGCAATATACACTGCAGTGAAGGAGTTTGAAACCTAACGAGATATGAAATGCATGAAGAGGATCATTCTACTGCTAAACGTTAATGAGAGCTCATAATGAACGCTGTGCTACTATCTGCTCAGCAAAGAAGTGTTTGTAGTGAATGTATTAAAAGAACAGAAAGTACAGTGATGGCCATTAATACTTCATTTTTTAAAATAACCTATCCAAGTAATTTAAAGAAGGGAAAAAATCCTTTTCCAGTTTGACCACCTTAGTTTTTTCCCTGTAATTTAAAATATTATTTTCCCTAAAATGATAACAAGTGGATAATCAGATTTATTAGAGAATTTAGTTCTCCTAATGAATGAAATAGGAATCTGTAAGTAAATATGGTATAACTGTCAATGTTGTACTCTAGCAAAGTAGGGCCACCAGGTTTTAACCTATACTCTGCTATCAGGAGTGACCTTGGGCTGCTTGTTCTCTCAGCCAACCTATCTCACAGGGTTGTTGTATGGATAAAATGGAGGCCTTGTAATGCTGAAATAAATTATTCCTGTTGTACCTCCTGCAAGATGAGGTTCAACAGCTTTGGGATGATAACCAAAAAAGCCATTCTGGAGTCCTTGCATGTGAACTTCCAAATGCATGCATTCCAGCAATGACGTACCCCCCCCCGCCCCAGATCTCAAAGTGTGGACAGGTTTTTATGGGTTGAGGTGATCTTGGGCAAAAGAGGCTTTAACACTGAGGATGCCAGCTGCGGAGGCCATATAACCCTTGGACTGCCCTTAGTATATCCTTACCAGACAGCTAGATTAACTTGGCATGGTTGGTGCAGCAAAAGTGCATAAAGGCATCCTTCAATAAGTTGTGCAGTTGTGTAAGGTCCACCTTTGTGGCACAGCTGGATCTGGATCATGCTTGAAGGTCACATAACTGAAAAAAATGTGAGAGAGTTAAGTTTGTTACTTCTCCCAAATAAATACCTAGAATAAATTATAACAATCAATCTTTATTTTTTATATTTGATCTAACTATCACACACACACCTGATTTACAGTAACGATTTGATATTAACTACACATGTGTAAAATTCAGCCTTATACTAAAGGAGAAAGGAGTCCACATACCCTTCAATTGTTACATTGCTGAACTCTAGAACACTTTGTCACTATCTGCAGTCTTAGTGTTTTACGATCTTGCCCTTAGACATTTACTTTGTGTTTAAAAATAGATCCTGGCTGTTAACTGTTACTTCTATGAAATGCTTTGCAATGGCCTTTGTGCTGAAAGCCCTATAGAAAGAGGAATTGGTGTCAGTGATAAATGCCAACCACAGAAAATCAGACATATTACTAAAAATTAGGGCTCTGTGCCACAGTTAAAGAAGTAGGACTTTCAGCAATGAAGATCCACAGACTGTTTGCATCCCCCCGCCCTTGCTAGGATATGACCCCTTGACTTGTCTTCACTTTCACTGCATTTTATCGTAGAGTAGAGCAATCTTTTTCTCTCTAATTAAAAACTTAGGTAACCATGAGGTGTCCTATGGCTGCTGCCACAGGATACAATTATTAATTATAATAATTAGCATTAGTTCAAAAACCTTGTGATAATTTCATTGCAAATTCCCTTTTCCCAGACCCAGGAAGAGATTTCTATCAGAAATTAGGGCCAAGCTCAAAATTCATCAGATACTGTATGGTATGTTTGCTCCTATTATCATTTCCTGGTCTGTTACTTAACACTTTGCTGTGAGTCATGATACTCTGTTATGCAAAAGAATGGCTCAGTTATTGACGGGGAACAATGGACACTAGTGGGGAGTTTAGCTATTGTTTGTCTAACACTACATTAGCTTGCCCTTGAGTGTCATATCTGCAGTGGGGGAGCAAAATGTTCCCAGAAAAGCCAAATACTAATCTTGGACTTAGCTGAAGAGGAGATTTAGAGCCTATCTGTCTTTCTACGTCACTGTAACACAGAAATTCAGTAACTGCAATGCCATGTTTCTATTTTCTTTCTTTTTTTCTGGTGTCGTTCCTAATATCCCTGCAGTGCAAAAACTTTATTAAGCAAGTGAGGCCAAGTGTCATGCAGGATATTTTATTACTATGCAAACTTATCTCCTGACTAAAGTTTACTGATAAATGAACTTACCACACAGCTAAGAGCTGTGGAGTATAGAATTTGCTCAATATAATAGAATGCACTGATATCATTATATCATTATAAAAGTTTAGGTGAATGATTGGAAGGTCTACTGATTTAGAAACGGTAACAGATCCCTGCATTAAGGACTTTATAATCTAAAATTCAGGACAAAGAAGAAAACAAAGTATTGGGGGGGGAGAGATAGGGATAAACAGATGGGAGAGCATGTGTTATTAATACTTACATACATGTACACATTTTCAGTAGGGGGAGGAGTTAAGGGATTGTTCCAAAGACTTTGTTAAATTCTAAGTAAGAATCTGGAGGAAGTGAGAAGCTCAGCCAGCTCATGACACAATTGATAGAAGCAGCACTTGAGGTGTCATGAAGACAGGGCAGCACTTTTCCCCGTTATTTTTTTAAAGCATATATTCTTAATTCCCACAGGAAGACATAGACCACATTTTACAATTTGTATTCTTGTCTGAATAAATTTGAAGGTTCTTTGAATCTTTCTTTTGTATTAATATTGGATAATTTAGAATATATTATATTAGGTATTGGGAAATATAGAATACCCTAAAATACATAGTTTTAACTATAAACAAACCTATATTTAGGGCTTCAGTTTCAACATAAACTGGTTAACAAGCTGGTATCTGGTACTCTCTAAATTACTGCAAGGAAAGGTTGAAGGTCAAAGAAGAAGGGGACAGCAAAGGATGAGATGGTTAGACAGAGTTATTGATGCAATGAACATGAAATTAAGCAAACTCCGGAGGACAACGAAAGACAGGAAGGCCTGGTGTGATGTGGTCCATGGGGTTGTGAAGAGTCAGACACAACTGTGCAACTGAACAACAACAACAAATTAATTCACACTTGGACACACACACATCTTTGACCTGAATTTTGATAATCTAAGTCCTAGGGCTGCTGCAAAAACCTTGGATCTCCAAAAGACTTGCAGGGATGGCAACAACGATCTCAGCTAAACTGACTTTAAGCAACACCTTTATTTTTCACCTGTTACTATCTTACAGCTAATATGAAAATGTAAAATAATAATTCAGTGTTGATTTTATATGCATTTTTTCATGTATCCACACTCATTTTGAGAGCCAGGTTGGTGTAGTGGTTAATCTGGAGAACTGGGTTTGATTCCCCACTCCTCCACATGAAGCCAGCTTGAGTTAGTCACAGTTCTCTCAGAACTCTTTCAGCTCCACCTACCTCGCAGGGTGTTTGTTGTGGGGAGAGGAAGGGAAGCTGATTGTGAGCCACTCCAAGACTCCTTTGGGTAGTGAAGGGCGGGGTATAAAACCAACTCTTATTCATTTCCTATTTATGCCAATTTTTCATAATCACAAGCAAATCTGTGGCTGAGTTGGAGGATAGATGATGAGTTGTACCCTACCACTACAGTCATTTAAGGACAGCATATTCTATTGATAGAAGACACATTTTATTGGTACAAGTCACATTCCATCAATAACTCAAGGCACTTCGGTCAATGCAAGGAGTGTACAATTGACAGAAGGTATGTTCCATTAGTGTGAAGTGCAACCCATCAATCAAAAAGAGGCTACTAAGTTGGAGGGACATGACATGCACTGACACAACATACCACCCTTAGCTGAGTGAGGTGGTTAGGATGCCCTTCCACATCTCTACCAAATCATTAAAAACAAATATGCTTCCTATACTCTGCATAAACAAACATATATTCCTTGGGTTTGTTTTTTTAAACAGACTAGAGGTTCCCTGCCTTCCAAGCTGTACTACTGATAGTCCAATAAATTGAATGGAATCAAATGGAAAGAAGAAATGACTGCTTCTGCTTAATTACTGAGGAGTGAATAGCAAGTGCTAGAATCTGTCAGTGAATCCTGCTTTCAGCATGACTGAAGAGTGTTAAAAACAGGATTAACTAACAATTAATTAACATTTCCATGGGTGTAATCCATACCCCCTGAAATCCTGTTCCTTGGGGAGACAGGACCCCAAGAGTGGGATTTCAGGGTACATTATAGGCTACTGCAGGAGGGGGAAAGCCTGCTTTGTTGGCAGAAGTCTTTGCACTCATGAAAACATTTCCCGAGGTCCAAATGATTAACTTCAATTGACTTGAAGGATGCAATTCTGCCTCTGCTGTTAGGCCTCAACCCCTCCTCACTTGGAAGGATGAACTTGGTACCTATAAACAGGTGATGCAAGCAACCTTCCCTCTCTTAGCATCTCACAGGGTCAATCATTCAAGATTCATCCCTGGTCTGCAAATAAGAGATCAAAATAAATTGAATATTGACCAGAGGCATGTCTGAAAACTGATCCTAAAGGTGAAAAGGTCTGGTTTTTGGCAGTTCTCTTCCCTCTTTAAATCCATCAGTGTCAAAGATTGATTTTCTCAGAAAAGAACAGTAAATTTAACCAATTCCCTACTTTGCCTGACCTTTCGCTACTTGACCATCCTAAGTAAAAACCTAGTAAAAACCATTTTAATCCCATAATCCTTTGTGTAATAGTTGTCCTGGTAAAATAGAGGTCACCAAACACACAATAGACATTTCACATAATGTTACATTGCACTTGCAACTCCTGGGAACATTATGATGTTTCCTGGCTCAAACAACATTATTTCATTCACTCAATCACAGCATTGTTCTAGAAGCAATCATGTCATGCTCCAAGGCATATAACCAGACACGTGTTGTTCAGTAATTTGTTTGTGTATCTGGACATCCACTAACCTACACCCCTACCGAAAAGGTTGGGCACCCTGCTTAGAGTCACTGGTTCATTTGGTCGTCTTCCTTCTCAGATTTTTGCTTCTTGGATTGGTAAATATAGTCCCATAGAATAAGTTCCCTTCTTTGTCTCTGTAAGCTACCACCTTTATTTTCTGAACTTGTATGTGTGTTCACATACTGCTTTTCAATTAATAGATTTTATTATTTAGTTCTGTTTAATAAAAACCATTTCATTAATCACATCCTGGCTCATTTTGAGAATTCTACTGAATTCAGGGGAAAATCCCTGTAAACATAGGTGGAGATCCTGCCTTCTTGCATTGTCTGGATTTCCTGGCTAATTCCTCAACAAACTCAGGAAACCCTCACAACCATTTTGGGTAACAGATTAATGGTGGAGAATGCAGGCAACCCATCCTGCACATTTGAATAATGTGAGTGCACACATATGTTCAGAGTGCAGATGTAGGGAAACGTCCCACAGAGAACTCTACAGAAGTGTGCTGAACTGATTGGTTTTGTGTGATTGCTTCTATCAGGGGTGGGCTTTCCCCCTTTTAATCTCTTGGTTTGTGGGGTTGGGATTTTTGAGTATTAGAACTAAGAATTTTGTCAGAGATATATATTTTGTGCTTGAGAATCACACGGGTAGGAAAACCTAAGACTGAATATATTTTCTTGGACTGTGGAGTAGGATCCCTTCCCTCCAAATATTGACATTTTAAATTTGGACTAGATAGCTCAGCTTGGTTCCTGACCCTCCTTCCCCTGCCACTTAGCAAAACCCAGCAGAGTGACAGCTGCAAGTTCCAGAAGCGTTCATCTCCCTTCGTGGGACTGCCGAAAGTGGTCACAAGATATATACCTGCCCCTGAGCTATGTCCCAGTGTTAGGTGCATGGTTGGAAGGACCAGCTGTGATGCATAGGTCCTCGAAAGGGATCTGTGTAGTGGGTATAAGAACTCCTTGGCCAGGAGGCCCCACCTATGCTGTATTTTTTTTCTAGAAAACTGAAATCATGTTCAAGAAATAGCACAGCTTGGATAAACTGGAGAGATGGGTGGTCAAGAAAGGACCAAACCCATGTTAGTTGGGCTCCTTCAGGGTCACTGACTCCCTGCAAACACTGCATGATGCTTTTCAGGCACAATGTGAATCTAGAAAGTTGTGAGTCTCCAAGAAGGATGCCTGTGCAGCTTGGGGTTTGTGGGCTGCACTAAATGACAATGTGAGCCTTATTAAGGAAGCCAGTGAAAAGCTTGAGCTTTAGGCTCAAGAGTTAGAGAAGCTACAGGCTGAGAAGTATGATCTGCTTGTAGACAAAGGCAGTATTGTGACTGCTGCCCAGAACACAAAGCTGAAATTAGAGGAAGCAGTAACTACAGCAGAAGCTGCTGAACAGAAAGTTGCTCTTTTAGGAAAAAACAGCTTGGTCAAGCCCAGCAAGTTGCCCAATATCTGGCAAATCAAGTCAAGGTTGATCTATTCCCCTGATAAGAGGCCACATGTACAATTGGTGAAGGAGGTGCTACAAACCCTCTATGACCACAAACTGTTTGCTACACTATCAAGGTGTGAGTTCCACCAGTCCGAGGTGGATTTCCTGGGCTATCGCATCTCGTGCAGGGGCTTGGAGATGGACATGGCCAAAGTGGCCGAGGTATTGGGGTGGGAGACCCCAAAACCCGGAGAGAACTCCAATCATTCATTGGGTTCGCGAATTTTTACAGGCCCTTCATCCCCAACTTTGCCACTCACAGAACTACTGAAAACCAAGCAGAGGGGGCCTGAGGGAGCAAAACCCGGGGCCAAACTAACCTGGACAGATGAATACCAAGAGGCGTTCACAAAACTTAAGCAGCTGTTCACTTCTGAACCCATCCTCCAACACCCAGATGAGAACAAAAAAATTGTAGTGCAAGTCGATGCATCAGATGTTGCTATGGGGGTCCATTTTGCAACAGGGGGAGGATGGGAAACTGCACCCCCTGGCTTACGTGTCAAAAAAGTTTAACGCCACAGAACTGGGCAGTGTGGGACAAGGAAGCTGCTGCAATCCAGTTGGCCCTGAGCACTTGGCAGCATTGGTTGGAGGGGGCTAGGATCCCATTTGAAGTCTGTATGGATCACAAAAACTTAGAGATGCACATACCCTGCCATCTTAATGCCAAGCAGTTGCAGTATGTGGAGTTCTTCTCCAAATTTCGTTTCACCTTACATCATTTTCTGGGGATGGCCAACTCCCTAGCTGATGCCCTCTCATGCCTCCCACTACATGCCAGTCAGAGGGAGGAGGTGATTGACTCTATGTTCACGCCCTCCCAGTTGGGGGGGGGCAGTGGTGACCTGAGCACAAGCACAGAAAGCTGCAAAGGCTGAGGTGAACTCCTGGGTGGAGCCATTCTGCGCCACGCTCACAGAGAGAGACCGGGAAGAAGCAGAAGTTGATGGCTCCCTAACATTGCATGACAATGGTTGCTGGTACAAGGGAGATAAACTATTTGTGTCCCTTAGCCTCTGAGGGGGATGTGATGCATTTGGGACACGAGTCTAAGCTTGCTGGACATTATGGGTTTCTGAAAACCCTGCACTTCCTTCAAAGACAGTTCTGGTGGCTGCACATGGACGTGACATCTCTTTATATGTAGAAGCATGTCAGACTTGCTTGATGTGCAAAAAATGCCCAGGCAAGCTGCTAAGGAAACTTCGGGTGCTTGAGACACCAAGTCGGCCATGGGAGATGATCTCTATGGATCTGCCTCCCAACAAGGGGAAAACAGTGATATGAGTGGTAGTGGATCTATTCACAAAGCAAGCTCATTTTTGGCACAAAGACCTAAATAAAACACTCACAGAGAAACAATGGATGCAAATCTGGAATTCTTCGATTTGTACCTCAAGGTCCATACCTATTCAGACACAAACATTCAAAATTCTACTGAGATGGTATTTAACTCCAAATATATTAGCAAAGATAGCCCCTTCCCAACCTCCTTTATGTTAGAAGCTAGGTGGAAACCACGGAACATTCTTCCACTGTTGGTGGCTATGTCCCCACATCAGTAATTTCTGGTCAGAGGTCCTCCAAGAAATCCAAAAGATCACAGGTCATGCTCTTCAGAAAGATATGGCTCTAGTGTTATTGAACCTTTGGCCCAAAACTCAGATTAACAACAAAGATAAAAAATTAATTTCAGTTTTACTTACTGCTGCAAAAAGCGTCATTGCTTTGAAATGGAAGGATAAAGCAGTACCTAACATTCAACAGTGGTACAAAAAAATCTGGGACTATTTCATATCAGATAAAGTCACAGATTGGATAGCCCAAGCTGAGGATATACCCAGACAAGGAGCGCATTGTCGAAATGGACTCATTTTATAGATTCACAAATTGATCCAAATAACAAAACAGAGCAAACAAGCTGGATAGATCAACATTGTTTCACTAAAGCATGGGGGGAAAGCTAGATAAACATGCAAGAGACAAATGTATGTAAATGTGCTGGTATTTTCAGGTTTATAGTAATATTAAGGTACAAGGAAGGTAGAAGCAAACATGTAACAGCTTTAAGAATTCTGTAACACGTGCTAAGTATAGTATGTTATATATTTTAGATTTGTTGATTCTAGTATTGTATTTTATTGAATTGTATCTCATCTCTTCTCATGTAATGTAAATGCAAAGAAATAATAATGATAATGAAAATAATAATGATAATAATAATAATAATAATAATAATAATAATAATAATAATAATAATAATAAACAAAGCAAGCTAATTTTGTCCCTTGTAAACAAGTTCTTTCATTTGGCATTGGCCAAACTTTACATGACCCACGTGGTTCGCTTGCATTCCACCCCTGCTAAGACAGTGTCTGATCGGGGCCCACAATTTGTTGCCAAGTTCTGGAAAGAACTTCTATTGGTCCTAGGTGTGCAACAAGGTCTCAGCAGTGCATATCATCCCGAGACTGATGGGCAAACGGAGTGGGTTAATCAAGTGGTGGAACAATTCTTGCGCTGCTTCACCAACTACCAGCAGGATGACTGGGTAGAATTGCTCCAGTATGCGGAATACAGCTACAATAACTCGGTTCATAGTTCAACCAAGTTGTCCCCCTTCAAAGCATTATATGGTTATGAGGGGGGGGGCCTCTGAACCACGACTCCCCGCTGGAAGGGGAGGGAATGTGAACGACTGGTGGAAAGAACTGGAGGGGCAATGTGCTCTGATGCACAAAGCTCTGAACTAGGCAAAGGAAGAATATAAACTGTATGGTGATGGGGAGGGCGCCTGAATGGGACATCCAAGTGGGGGATTCTGTATATCTCTCTACCAAAAACCTAAAGGGCCTCCAGCCCTGGAGGAAACTGGAGTGGAAGTATGTGGGGCCTTTTACCGTAGTGCACAAAATCAATGAAGTGACTGTTGAACTTGACTTGCCATCCCATCTTTCATTTCACTTTGCTCAAGCGAGATCCGGGGCCAAAAGTGTGGAAGCCGCACCCTGTTCCTCGTCTTCCTCTGACAGTGAATGATGAACAGCATCACAAAGTTGCACAAATTTTGGACTCTAAGTTACACAACGGGGGGTTGTTCTACTTGGTTCAATGGAAAGATTTCAATCCCTTCCATAATGAATGGGTCCACACCTGTCATGTTGAAGCCCCTCGCCTTGTCCATGCCTTCCACAGCAAGTTCCCAGAGAAGCCGTGGGGGAGCCTTGGGGAGGCAGGATGTCAGCTAGCTGCCATTAACACTGATGGGGGAGGTGAGCCTGAGTTCCTTGGAATGTGTTAAGTTTCGATTCTCCTCTTGCTGTACTGATGCCTACTTATCGGTATGTTTTATGTGCATGACCTCTGGGTTCCTAGCTTGTAACATCATCTCTGGGAATGCGGGTCCATTATTTCTTGGTGGGCCCTGCTTTTCACCTTGATTGGCTCCATGCCACCCGGTGACCAACCTTTGAATCCTGTATATCTGTCTACCCCACGCTTTTTGCCTTAGTCTTAACACAGATCCTGACGTATAGACACACTGCCAATATTGATCAATAAACTTCAATTCTGAGGAAGCTGGTTGTTGGTCCTAGTTGCTGCAGGAGTCTGACACTGACCTTGTATGCTAGAATTATACACCCCCTAATCCATCTACTTAAAGTGGCCATGGACACTTTCTGACCTAAGGATGACTTTCTAAATGACACAAATAATGAATCAGTCTTGTGTAGGTATTTGGTCCTGTCTAGGTAGGAACTTACAGCCCTATGCACGCCAAGACAGTGCCACTCCCTTTGCTTCTCATGCTTAGGGTTAGGACAGAAGGAGGGCAGTACAATGTCCTCTGTCCTATGGAAGGATGAACTAACCTTTGGGACAAAGGCCAGACCAGGTCACAGAACCATCTTGTCATTGTGGAAGATGCAGAGCTCCTTATCCACTGACAGTGCCCTTAATTCTGACACCTGTCTAGCTGAGGTGATCCCCACTAGGAAAATGGTTTTGAAAGTCAACTCCTTAAGGGGACAGGAGGCCATGGTCTCAAAGGGTCCTTTAGACAGTGCTCTCAGTGCCAGGTTAAGGTTCTAGGTGGGAAACCTATGAACCTGTGGTGGATTGATCAATATGACGCGCCCCCCCCAGGAAACTTTTAATATGTGGATGTTGAGCTAGAGTTTTCTCCTTCTTAGAGCCCCTGGTTGCCAAAACGGCCACAACCTGCTAAGAGTGCTGCTGCTGAGCTCTTTATCCAGACCTTCCTGTAGGAAAAGTAGAATCTGCCCCACAGGTGAAGATAAAGGCTCTACTCCTTTGTCTAGACACAGATACTGAATATCTGCCAAGTGTTATTATACAACCTGATAGTTGATCCCTTCCTAGAAGCTAGCATGATTTGAATCACCCCTTCTGCATAACTCAACTCTAGTAGCTGTTTGCACTCAACCTCTAGGCTGTGAGGCTTAGCAAGACTAAGTGGGGGTGAGTCATCATTCCCTGCATTAGAGGGTTCTCCTTAAGTGGAAGACTGTCAGGTCTCCCAGTTAAGACACTCTACACAACACACTTAAGCAATGGTAGTTTATTGAGATATCCTTAGTTCAGGAAACAGGCTCTGTGTAAGAACTAACAAAAGGTGTGCAAAATACAAAATACACCCCACATCTCATGCATACGTCATCATTCAGCCCCTACAGTCACTATAGCAACCCTGACAGATATACGATGCCTTATCTACATCCTAGCCTGGCAGAGAAGACTCCAAGGCCAGCTCCCTTGGGCACCACAATTGGAGCACAGCTTGAAGAAAAGTTATGTCTTCTAAAAGCATCCACTCTAAACACCCATGCACTCCACTCAGGAATTTCCTCCCCCTATAACTATGGCAAGCAGTGAATTGGAACGAGATGAAAAGAAGCCAAAGCTTGACAAGGACACCAAGGGTCTATGATAGACAGTCTCTTTAGGTCTTGAAATCATGCCCTTCTTGGCTAGAAAGGTGCTATCAGGATCACTTCTGCCTATTGTTCTATTATCTTTTGTACGACTCTGTATAATATCTGGACTGGAGGAAAGGTGTACAGAAGCCCCTGAGGCCAGTCACAGCTTACAGTATCCAACCCTATGGCTTGAGTGTTTCTTTTGCTGGAGATGAACCGCGGAACTTGGCAGTTTAGCTCATTTGCAAAGAGGCCCGCCTTCACCATGCCGAACCTCTGACAGGTCTGTCTGAATACGTCCCTATTCAGCATCCACTCAGACTGATGCAACATCTTCTGACTCAACCAGTCTGCCAGGGAATTGTCCTGGCCTGCTGCATGAAATGCCTTCTGGGACATGAGATGAGTGTTCTCCCATCTTATTGTTATGGATGTTTCTTCATGTAGGGATATGAACCTGGTTCCCCCTTGCCTGTTCGCATAGGCCTTGGCTGTCATGTTATCGGTCTGGACTAACACGTGGCAATCTATAAGGAGATTCTGAAATTCCATTAACCCCAGCCTGACAGCTCTGAGTTCCAAGAAGTTTATGTTGTTTGACATCTCCTCTCGAGACTAGGTGCCCTGTAACATCCTTCCTTGGGTATGGGCAGTGTTCCCTCTAAGCTGACTTAGTGTGAGCTAGCTCACAGTTTTTTAGCCTCCAGCTCACATATTTCTGTCTTAGCTCAGGAAGGATGGCTCCAGAGCAAACTAATTGATGCAGCAGCCAAATCGCTCGCTCACAGCTTTAATGCCAGTCGCTCACAAAGTAGAATTTTTGCTCACAAGACTCCACAGCTTAGAGGGAGCATTGGGTATGGGCTCCCCACCCCAGCAGACTCGCATCTGTGGTCATCACTGTCCTTTTTGGGTCTCTGAGTGGCATGCCTTGACTGAACCTGTACAGATCCAGCCACCAAATGATTTCCTTCTGGAAGGTCATTGGCAACTTGACTACCTTGTGCCCCTTGATCGCTATCACTTCTTGATAGGGAAACAGAAACCTCTGGAGTGGTCGGCCATGGAACCTGATAGCACTTCCTGACAGGATACTAACATCCCCAGTAGTTGTGCTAGAGTCATCACCTCCACTGTCTGGCTCTTTCAAACCTCCTCTACCATGGTACAATTCTTTTGTCATCTGTCCTGTGAAAGAAAGACCCTGTCCTGGACTGTGGCTATCTCCAGCCCCAGCTGTATTATCCTCTGGGAAGGGTAGAGGCTGCGCTTTCCTTCATTGATCATGAACTCATGGGCCCGTAGACAGGCCATAGTCCCCTCTACCACTTCCATACCCTGTTGGACTGACGGGGTCTTGATCAGAAAAAGAGACCCTCCCTGCAGCCTCAGGTGAGCTACCAGGGCTATCAGGATCTTTATAAATACCCTGGATGATGACTTCAGACTAAAGGGTAGTGCTCAATACTGGAAGTGCCTCCTGTTGTAGGTGGACTTCAGGAACCTGTGATGGATTTCTCATAAGAAGCTGCTCCATGCTACCTGCAGTCTGCTGCCAAAAGGAGCCTGCTCCCCCTGAGCCCAGGGAAACGTGCCAGGATGGCTGGCACTTTGATCTGGACTGCCACAGAGAGCCTTGGTGAGATTGTGGGAGGGGTTCTCCCAGCCCTAGGGCTGGAGACCACACAGGAAGTCCATAGTGGGGCTGTGGAACCTAGGAAAACCTAGAGCCAGTGGCTCTTGTACTCACTGTCTGTTAAGTATGAAACTCAACAACGTTTTGATTTCAGCAAGTGATTTCAGCTTTATTCGTAACAGCAAACACCAACTCAGAACACATCAACAAACAAGTGGAGCATAGCTCCCTTTTTAAACTATCCCGGGCTGTCAAAGCCACATCCATAACATGTTAAAGACCAATCATAACACGGGGATAAAGGCCAATGAGGACCGTTCCCTCTTTGATACATTTTCACACAGTGATTGGATAGTTACATCGGTTTTGCAGAAACCAGCCAGTGGTAATGCGACAGATGAAGAGCCACATTTAGAATCAAGCTTAACATGGGAATGTATAGCATGGATTCACATTCCAATACACAACACTGCCCCTCCAATGTGGCTGGGGGCGGGGGGGGAATAGAGCCCTTTCTTGTCCAGGCGAATCTTGTCCAGGAAGGCAAGAGGTAAGAAACAGGAAACAAAAAGAAGAAAAACTCCAGGATCACTGTGCTCAAAGATGCATGGCTGAGGACACCCTGCTCTGAAGGCAGGGCCAGAAAGACTGAGCATCACTGTGACAA
Organism: Gekko gecko; assembly: GCA_029375565.1. Taxonomy (NCBI): domain Eukaryota; kingdom Metazoa; phylum Chordata; class Lepidosauria; order Squamata; family Gekkonidae; genus Gekko; species Gekko gecko. Next base: position 117,675,462 of record JAPDNY010000007.1, read on the forward strand.
GCCCTTCCCCTCTGAGAGCAATCAGTTGACTGACCCTGCATTTGGAGAGGAAGAGCCTTATCCCAGAAGTCAGGAATTCCCCACTCCCAGGGCCATCAGAGAACAAAAATTACATTACCACAATCTGGGTTAGGGTCAGACTAGATGTGACAGCATCCTCATGGCTGCCACAAGAATGCCATCACCATTTTAAAAGTAATATAATCAGGCAGCAGGCTGAGGGGCTCTTGTTCCCCTCACCATCAAGTGCCAAAATGCCCCCTCCCCCAACATAGCTGTTTTGCCATTTGAAAAGGGGGGGCAAGAGTGCTGCACTGTGAACCCCATCTCTTATGGCATTTTAAAATCACTTTAAAAATGCAATGGTGTCCCTGTGGTAGCCACGAGGACACTTACCATGTCTACTTTGGCCTTTATTATCACAATTTGATTTTAGGACTGACCTACTTTTGAAGAACACCCAGAAACTTTAACATTCTACAGCTCAGTAGCTAGTTTCCTGAAGGGTGCCAATTGAAGGATTCACACAACACCTATACTGAATGAGTGGCATGTTTTGTACTAGGCTCCATTTAAAGTGAAAATATTAATCTTTATATGTAATAACAGCTTGGGCCTAGGATTTATGAATGAAATATTCTTCCTGCATATTCTCTGCTATGCCTAGAGATACCCGAGAAGGTCTGGTTTATTATGATTCCTCTTTTGAGAAGGCATGCTTGCAGGTAACAAGATCTCAGACCTTTCCTGTGCTACTACCCTGCATCTAGAACTTCTTACCAAGTAATCTGTACTTAGCAAGTAATCTCCTGATACTGGTGCTTCAGGCTATGTACAACAGTTTTCAGAAATGGTTAATTCTGGTGCTATTTTGATGGTATTTTTATTGTTCTATTTTGAATGTACGTGATGTTTGTGTTTCAGTGTACAGTTTTTCTTGGATGGATACTACTAAGTGATTCCCTCCCAGCAAGGAATTAAAGCAGAGCAAAGGGGGAGGGGAGCATTTTCCTAAGGTAAACTGCTGAAGGGTAGACTAGCCGTTTACGTTACCAGAAGAATTCCCAGGGAGCTGCTACACTGGATGGTCACAGGTGGCCAGGAGCAATCCAAGCCATCCCCAGCAGAGCTGGCAGCATTTGAGGGGGCTCAGATCCTCTGATGTCTGATGGTGGTAATTATGAGGCTCAGCAGGCCTTAAGCATAACTAGTTTATTCACTCCAAAACCAACCAATAAGACAGAACAGGAACTCCCACCCACATCAACCACTCTCCCAAAACAACAATGACTGAAGAGATCCAAGCAAACCCAGGTAAAAGGTACAAATTAATTCCCTGAAATAGGTAACACCCTAACATGCTCCTACAAAAGAGACAATGGACAAACCTGTGTGCCTGTCATCCCAACCACTTGTAGGGTCTGGATTGAACAGCTCCTGGAAGGCTGCCAGGGCCATCAAGGCTCAATTCAGCTTGCTCCTGAGCTAATATTCCATTATCCCTAAGATAATGCTCAGTGGTTTCCCAGGTTTGCTTTGTCTCCACGTCTCTTCCCCAATGCACCAGCTTGTTGAATGTCATTCCAAGTTGCATTTCCTTTCCTACAAAGACACTCTCCCCAACTAGGTCTCATTTCCTCTCAAGCCTCTGTCCCCTTTCCCTGATCTTTACGAACACCCATTTCTATCCACAGTGTTGTCCTTTCCATTTCCCTTTTCTTGAAACATCGAACTCCCCCATCTCATTTCTTCTGCTCTTCCCCCTCCCTTTTCCAGATCAGTTCTTACTTCCTTCTTCCTTTCCAGCTGCCTTCCAGAATCACCATTATCTCTCAGGTCTCAATTCTAAATGAAGAGTTGCAATATCACACATATCAGTCTAGCAGAACGCCTCAAAGAATATTTGAAAGACATTATTGCTGAAGATCAGGCTGGGTTTTTGCCAGGTAGGCAAATAAAGACAACATGAGGGTTGTTTTGGACGCAATAGAATATTATGATAAGCACCCGGAAAAAGAGGTCGGCTTTTTATTTTTAGATGCGGAGAAGGCATTTGATAATTTGAATTGGGAATTTATGTTCAAAGTGATTGAGAAATTACAGATGGGCATAGAATTTACAAAAATGATTAAATCAATATATAAAGAACAAAAGGCCACAGTGATTGTAAATGCAGAATCAACGGAAGCATTCCGGGTCAGAAAAAGAACTAGACAGGGCTGTCCCTTATCGCCATTGTTATTTATCTGGATTTTGGAAATATTGCTGCAAGTGATTAGAGATGATAATAATATAAAAGGTTTGAGTATCAGAGGTTTCTCATATAAATTAAGAGCGTTTGCTGACGATATTATGTTTATTGTTGAAGATCCTATCAATAATATGCCACTGGTGTTTGAAAAAGTAAAAGAGTTTGGTGATCTCACAGGGTTCTATGTAAATAAAAATAAATCGAAAATATTGTGCAAAAATATGAATGGTATAAAGCAACAAGCTTTACAAAATATGACAGAATGTGAAGTGGTTAAAAAGGTCAAATACTTGGGAGATGATATTACAATGAAAAATATCAATTTGTTTAAGAATAATTATGAAAAATTGTGGGTTTCGATAAGACGTGATTTAGAAAAGTGGGGGAAACTCAGATTATCTCTTCTTGGAAGAATTGCCATTGTCAAAATGAATGTACTGCCCAGGTTAATGTTTTTGTTTCAGACAATACCAATTGTGAAAGATGTGAAAGTGTTGGTGAAATGGCAAAGAGACATCTTTAAATTTATCTGGGCAGGAAAGAAGCCGAGAATTAAAATGAAAATAATGTATGACGTTAAAGACAGAGGTGGCTTCCAAGTTCCGAATTTGTGTTTGTATCATGAAGCTGTATGTATGTCTTGGTTAACTGACTGGGTTAATTTGGAAAATAGAAAACTTTTGGCCCTTGAGGGTCACAATTGCAGATTTGGCTGGCATGCCTATCTTTGGTATGGGAAAAATAAAGTAGACTCAATGTTTAAGCATCATTATATAAGGAGAACGTTGTTTGATGCATGGACCAGATACAAGAATACAGTTCCCGATGAGAGGCCTTTATGGATCGTTCCTGCTGCAGTTATTCATCCTTTTTCAGAACATAAAGGTAATGATTGGTTGAAATACCAAGAGTTGCTTCAAAAGGAAGGGAAAAAATATGTTTTAAAACCAAACGATGGATTAGTATTTGAGTATGGATGGTTACAATATTGCCAAATACGGGACATTTACAAAAAAGACTGTAAAGAGGTTGGTTTTAGAGCTAAGAACGATGAGTTTGAAGATATCTGGTTGAAAAAAGGGCAAAAAATGATATCTAAGTTGTATAAAACCTTGTTGACTGTATATACTCTCAATGAAATTGTTAAAGAGCAAATGATAAAATGGGTCATAAATATGAATAAGGAAATTTCTATGGAATCATGGGAATTTCTGTGGAAAAAAGCTTTTAAAATGTCAACCTGTATTAATATAAAAGAAAATTGTTATAAGATGATGTACAGGTGGTATATGACTCCAAAAAAGATTGCTAATATTAGTATGGATAAGAACTTGAGTAATAAGTGTTGGAAATGTAAAAAAACAGAGGGTTCTTTTTATCATATGTGGTGGTCATGTGATAAAGTAAAAGTATACTGGTCAAATGTACATTGTGAGATGCAGAAGATATTAAAAATTCCTATCAGGAAAAGTCCGGAGCTTCTTCTCTTAGGTTTGACAATGGAAAAAATTCCACAAGAAAAAAGGACATTACTATGGTACATGATCACATCGGCAAGAATGGCTTTTGCACAACAGTGGAAAGCGGAGAAGGTGCCAGATATACAAGACTGGTTAAGGAAACTGCTGTTTTTAGCCGAAATGGACAAAATGACGAAGAAACTAAACGGACAAATGGCAGAACAATACCTAAAAGACTGGGAAGGCCTGAAATTGTATATGGAAACTGAATATAGAATGAAAGGGAAAATGTGCAATCTTGATTCGTATTGAAACTGAATGAGAAATGAAATGAACACTTGATTGTATTGGAAACTATGTGTGAAAGAGTCAGGCTTTTACGTACTAGAATTGTGTTACCTGTTTTGTCGATTGTTACAAGTTTAAACTTGATTACCTTTTAACTTCTTTTTTTTCCTGTTATTAGCAGTGTTGGAAGCCTATTGGGGGTGGGGGTGGGGGGTGGGATGTAACCTTTAAATTGTATTGGTAACGATGTTTAACAATGTTGAATATATTCCAATAAAACTTTGTTTCAAAAAAAAAAAAAAAGGAAGTTTAAACCCTCCAATGGGACCTGTGGGTGTCACCCAGGGACTGTATATAGTTGGCCATTTCGGCCCGTTGTAGTTATTGTGATGTGTACCAATAAACTATGAGCTGCTACATATCAGTCTAGATGTCTTTCCTCTCTAATCACAGATGTGCATGCTTATTGTGGTAATCTAACAATGAAGGATGTACATTCTGAAAATACACAGATGTTTGCATTTCCAAAGTGGAGTCCTAGAGCAATATGTTGAGTAAACCTTGTCCAAAATATTGGCCTCTGTGTGCTGTCTTCTAGACATGTTTTATTTTAGGCTGCTCTTCAGTTTGATATTTCTTTTTCCATTTGTATAAGAGGGGGAAAGAGGTCATTTTACTTGATAATCATCTTTGTAGCCACCCATCCAGTATCTCACCTGATCCACAGAGAATTGTAGAAAAAATGACACGCTGCTTGGAAAAAAGGGTAGAGAAAGATCTGCTCTGTCAACACCTTCTGTGAAGTGTTCCAGTGTTCTGGGAAGTGTTCCATGATGTGTTCCCTTTGCATGGCTTTTCACCAGTGCTTAAGAGGACATGAGCATATCAGGGAAAATTGGGCAAAAAGAATGTGAAACTTGTAGATGAACTTAAGCAGGGTCCCATAGTGGGGCAGCTGCCAAGGTCCATATCTTCAGGTGAGGTTCACCTCTCCCAACCACTTGCCTCTCTCTCTGCCAATCTGTTTGTTGTAAGCCCTCCCACCACCCACACTTTGAACTTCATGCACTGCTAGTAAAGTCAGGTGTGCCAGCACTGTATGTGAGCACTGAGAGGACTGGTAAATGAATAAGTGGGTGAGGGAAGGATGGAGAATGCAGGCAGCTGAGGAGGGGCAGGTGAGCAGGGAGGTGTGAGCAGGGGGTACAATGGCAAGCAGAGGAGGAGAGGGAGAGCCTGGGCACCCTCAGCCCAGGGGCCACCACAGTCTGGAACTAGCTGTGATCTTAAAGATCTGAAACCTACCACAAACTGCAGATCTTCTAACACATAATTAATTCCAGAACATTACTTAGTAAAGTGGGATTAAGGAGTTGTGGAATGCAATACAGAGCAAATTTCCAGAAGAGACATGGAGAAATCTGCTCTGTCAAGAAGGAAGGAAAAGAGTTCTCTGTCAGCATCTTCTTTGCTAACAACCCTCTCTCTGTTCTGCATGACACAGATACTGTCTGTATTAACAGTCTGAAGAGAATTGTGACATGGTATAAGTTACACTTCTTCAGGAGATACATGGGGGCAAAGCGCTCCCTGTCACTGGAAAGGATGCAGTCTTCAATTCTGCCTTTTGCTGGTCTCATGAAAATGATCAGAGCAGCACAGCCAGTGGGCTAGCCTGAAGGATTTTTCCAGTGAGGTCTGAAGAATAGGAGTGATTCAGAGGAAGATCATTCCAGGTAGCTATGGAAGTACAAGTAAAAGGAGGGCACTAAAACGTGGAGTCAAGGAAAGACATAAATAGGAGGCCAAGATTAGAAGAGCAGAAAGGGCTGCTAGGAAAGTAGGGTCAGAGAAGCACGGGAAGGGGCAACAAGTTCAATAAGAGATTTGAAGCAGGACAGTTCTGAATTGGTTTCCGAAATGAACAGTAGCATAGCCTGAGGAATAAAGACTGAGGGCAATAGAGTCATATTTCCCAAAGTATTATAGTACTCTGGATACAAGATGTTGGACCTCCTGAAGATTAGTGGGCAGGGAATTAGGATATCTGCAAGGGCAAGGTGAAAGGGAACTCCAAGTGAAGTACTGGGAAAATGACCCCACTAGAAGTCCCTGGCTAAAGAGTGAAAGGAGACACTAAATTAATAGTAAGCTACACAAACACCATATGGCAGAATGTGAAAGGATTGTAAAATATATAATAAAAGCCCAAATCCTGCTGTTATACTGAAAAATGTTAAAGAGTCACATGGAAACTTCCAGAAAGTTCTACATTTGGGCATAAATTCAGCTATGATTTATAAAACACAGACACAATAACCAAAATGAGGGTTTTGAAGGCCTTTGAGCAACAAGAAACAAAGTTTTCCACCATGGTCAAAATGTTTGTTTAGGTATGTCCCTGTATTTTCCCAGTCGCTGATGTTTCTGTGCCCTTTTCTCAATGGAACTGAAAAATACTATATGAATACATTGTTTGTTTCTCAACTGTTCTTGCATATTTAACATCATAACAGAAACATCTCAGTGTAAAGATCATGCCTTATGGTTAAATGGTTAAGAAACTGGTTACGTGACAGGACACAATGGACACAATGGAGGGAAGTAAACAGTGAGGTCCCGCAAGGATTGATATTGAGACCAGTACTATTTAATTTATTCATCAGTGATCTGGAATTAGGGCTGAATAGTGTAGTGGCCAGGTTTGCAGATGACACCAAATTATTCAGGATGGTGAAAACCAAGGCTGACAGTGAAGAACTCCAAGAGGATCTCCACAGATGGGATGAATAGGCAACAATGTGGCAAATGAAGTTCAGTGTTGGTTAGTGTAAGGTGATGCTCATTGGGACAAAAAATCCCAACTTAAAGTACAGGCTAACGGGATCTGAACTTGCTGAGACTGAGAGGGGAAAAGATCTTGGGACTGTGGCAGATAGCTCAATGAAAGTGTCAACCTGGTCTGCTGCAGCAGTGAAGAAGGCAAATTCTATGTTAGGGAATGGATTATTAAGTACGGAACTGAGAATAAAACAGCCAATATTGTAATGCCCCTGTACAGATTTATGGTGTGGCCTCATTTGGAGTACTGTGTACAGTTCTGGTCACTGTATCTCCAAAAGGACATTGCAAGGCCTGAAAAAGTATAGAGAAGGGTGATCAGGATGATTAGGGAGTTGGAGCATCTTCCTTAAGAGGAAAGACTGAAGAGTGTGGGACTTTTCAGTTTAGAGAAGAGACAAATCAAGGGAGACATGACAGAGGTTTATAAAATTATGTATGGGGTGGAGAGAGTTGACAAAGAGAGATTTTTCTCCCTCTCCCAAAATACTAGAATTTGAGGACATCCAATGAAGCTTGTGGGGATTTTATTTATTCATTGTATGGCAGAGTTACACACAGGAAGCATCTAATAATATAAAATACATAACCAAGTAGATGCAGTGGGTACGCAGACTGATTGGGCAATCCCCCAAAATAGTAATATCTAAATTTTCAATCCATTCAATTGCAGCTGGGGAGAGTTCAAAAGAGCTCTGTCACATCACCCTGAAAGGCATGATGCTCATATTCCTGTGACAGATGGAAAATAGTTTGGCGGGCTGTACCACAATTGCATTCAGGTCCTAGTATTTTGCCCCATTTAAACAATAGGGCTACAATCAGACCAGCTATTAGCTCTAATGTCATTACTTCTTCTTACCAGATTTTACAGGTATGTCCAGACAACCATATCTGTATAGCACTTCTCACTTATAGGCCACTTGTCTTCACCCCCAACTTTGCCACCACCAGAGAAAGTCCAGTGGCAGCTGATCCAAGTAGCCTCACTGTGCATTTCTGGACATCTGATCACTGTGCTGTGATTAATTGTCATTGTGCATGCACATTCAGAGGGGAAAGAGCTGAGGTCAACCAGTTATGTGCAATGGCACCTGTGCACACACTCTGCAGTTACAGTGTGGGAAGTGTGAACACTCAGCCATGGAGCGACTGCACACTGAGGCAGGTGACGAGTGCGATGTCTGGATGACGTTCTCCGGTATAAATACCTTTGGTTTAAATATAAGCATGCTCAATGCTTGTAAAACATGATGTCTAATCGAGGCCCAGGTTGGCACAGCTGCAAAAGCCTGTTCATATTCTAGTAGCCACCTTCCATACTTTACATGGCAAGTTAAATCCTGTGGGCCTCTCGTTGGTGTTTATCAATTTATGTATATCGTATAAATCCATGTTTGCAACCATTCATTCCCTAGATCGAAATTTTGTGATTGCAGGATTTGTGTAGATCTTATTGCTGGGTGTCAGGATCTTAGTCTGGATAGGCCCATGTCAGCCATGTCTTTGTGACTCTGTTTACAGTGATCTTTCTATATTCACAAAGAAAAGCATCTTGTCCTTGGAGATGCGGGGGAGCAATGTTGCAACACATGGGTATCCACTAGGTTGGAGTGGGTTTAATACATCCACTGATGGTTCTCATTGTTGTATTGAGTTGGACATCAAGTTTGTGGACATGGGGGCTGTCGAGCTACACTGGAGCACCATATTCCGCAGCTGATGGGCAATGTGTTCAGGACAGACAAAAGGAAATACTACTTTACAAGAGAGTGATTAAAATGTGGAATTCACTGCCAGAGGACATAGTGATGTCCACAGGAATAAACAACTTTAAAAGGGGATTAGACAGATATAAAGAGGATAAGTCTGTTAATTGCTACTAGCCATGGTGACTGAGGGGAACCTCCACTTTGTAAGAATTCCAGAGCCAGGAGGCAACATCAGGAGAAGGCCTTGGCCTCTATGCCCTGTTGTTGGCCCTCCAGTGGAACTGGTTGACCTCTGTGTGAGACAGGATGCTAGACTAGATGGACCATGGGTCTGATATAGCAGGGCTCTTCTTATGTTCTTTTGGGATCTTGTCTACTCTCATGTTTCCTGGTAGAGTATAGCAAAAGTCAAAATGAAGTACCAGGGAGAACACTAAGGGAAACACTGAGAGATCAGTCTGTTTTCTCAGATTAATTTCTGTTAGGTTCCATATTGATTACCTTCTAGAATCATACAGAACTTTAATTAGTCTCGCTAATGGTGACATTTTTAAAATCTGCATTAAACTGACCCATGTCAGAGACTCTGATGTGAAACAGCAAAATCAATATCACTATATACATCTTTAAATACATTAAATAAAATAAATTCATGTATTTGAGGTAAACTGAAATGTTTCTGTATGAATTTAACTCACCACAAATTTGAAACCACAAACAGATTTTTAGTTCTCAATTATGTAGGGCAGAAAATATCTCCCTCTTTGTTAGCATTAACTCAATCAACATATATTGGGCACTTTCAATCATGCTAAATAATGCAGTTTCAGTCCACTTCAGAGACTATTTGCAAGTGGATTTTGTCATTTCACAGAGTAAAATCCAGTTGCAAAGTGCATTGAAAGTGGCTTGAAAGTGAGTTATTTAGTGTGTGTGAAAGCACGCATTAGTGTAGTACTAATAAAGCAATGGAGAACAATTGATTTAAAACATCTTTCAAGAATCAGTTTCCTGTACAGGACCATCCCACTGGACCAGTCAGAGTGACAGAACTGAGAGTGAACATATTTTTAACATGAAACCATTGTACTGCTCCAGATCATTCAGATATGCAATCAACCGTCGTTCTTGTAGCTACCACACAATGAAGGCGTTGCTGTGACCTAGCATCCAAAGATGGCAAGTGCCATTTCATGCTCATCCTATTTTACATTCCAAACAAAATACAATGGTTCAAAATACTCCACTCAGTACAAGAATAATCCGAGGGTGGTAAGGTGATAGTAATGAAGGTACATGAAAAACTTAGAAAAAGGAAATTCCCAAATGCATCAAGCTGGGCCTGCAAAATTGGTGGCTACTTATGAAACAATTAGCCCTGAAACATTCCCAGCAGAGAAGAAATCTGTGCACACTGAGATTTTTCACCTTCTTGCGAGATCCCCACATTCTAGTTTTTTTACTCTATTTTGGACCCATCTGGAGTTAGACATATGAATCACAACTGGAAGGATTTTTCTGCACTGTTGTTAGCCAAATTGCCTTAGCTAGTTATTCAAAATGGGGAATAATGATCCTAAATCAGGCAATAGGCAATGCAGGGAGGATCATCTATGTATACAGGGCAGTAGTTCCCTCCAGACCCACCAAATACACACTGAGACTGACGTCAGTATAAAATGGTCTTGTTTATTGAATATCTTTCAAGCATACACCAACACACACTTACACACAATTATACAAGCTCTAAGAAATATAGATAGAAGAAGATAGCACATTTGCATTAGCAGGGTATCTTTGATGATGGGAGATACTCTACCTGTCCAGAGCTGGGAGGAGCGAATCTCAGGAAAAATGAGGGAATATGGGACGCTGAGAAGAGGGTCGTGCCCTGACCCGGCAGGTGCATGATAAGATTCTTGACTGCACAACCAAGAGTCAGAAAGGAGGGGAGAGAGAGAGAGAGAGAGAGAGAGAGAGCTGGCATTGGACCCTCTCTTTTATTAGGAGTTTGAGGGGTGGGCTAAGCTTGGCCACCTCTCTTGGCACACCTCCTGTTAGTCCGCCCTCAAATATATGCTGACTGAGGCAGGGCTTCGGTGCTTTAACGATGGCCGTGACTTCTCGCAGTGCCAAGAGACATGTGCTATGAATCAATGGATAGGAGGAAGCGCGATCGTCTGCGCTTCCCACAGAGCTCTTGTTGATGGGCTCCTAGCCAGGGGGCTTTTAGGAGAGCCCTTCCCCCGGCATGCAGCCGGCGAAGGGGGGCTACTCCCTGCCCCGAAGGTCCTGCCCTGATTCCCAGAATTGGATTCAAAGCTACCACCCAGTCAAGCATTTGGAAGTGCAGCAATTTAAATCTGCCTAGCGAGATCCCAGGGAGACCTGATGGATCGTCTTGAAGATTGATTAGTGAGTTTTTAAAGTTGAAACAAGATATCAAATTCTTTAATGCAAAGTCTCCCCAGTACAAGAGGGAGGGGGGATGGGATGCCCTGCCCCCCCCCCAGTGATTTAAAGAAGTGGAACTATGGTGGGGGAGACTGGGCAAATAGAGATAATGGACTACAAAAGAGAGATTTCCAGAATTTTATAAGCATTTTAACAGACCTCCGGGACTCTGGCATTTCACTGGCAAATGTAAACACCCTTCAAAGATGGCGATTATGGCGCAGGAGGAAGCAGGACCCATTCTTTCTTCAGGAAGAGGCTGATTGGCTGACTGATCATGTGACCTAGCTGGACTAGATCATGTGACTCTGCAAGAATAATAGACTCTTCCTGTTTGGTCAGGTGGAAGCTATATGCCCTCTGCTAGTCTTCAGGATGCATTGAAGGGATACTATCATGCAATGTGGCTAGAACTTTAAAAGGGACACTGTTATTAACAGAGAAGCGGCAGTGCAAGATGAAACAAAAGAAGCAAGGACTCTTTTGACAACAGCACCTGATAGGATTATGTCTTATGCTGGCCAGAGCCATTGTTCTCTTGTTGTCTGATGTCTGTAGTTTCGACTACGTGATGTATGAGATTGGGAGATAACATGTTGCCTACGTGTGGGAAGGAGACTCTGTATGGAGTTTAAATCCCCTGTCTTCTGGCATGGCATGGCCACTGCCTGATTTCTCAGTGCTATGTATGGCTAGGGAGCTGGTCCATCTTGTTGCAGGAAAGTGGACTGATGACATGCAGGAATCATAGGCACACCTTACACAGGAAGGCTTTCTTCTTCTAGATGTGTGCTATAACTGGCATCACTTGGAGTCACCTTACAGTTCAGCCCCTATTGCACATAACTAGCAAAGTCCAAGTTCTTATAATTTATGAGTTCATAAGAGCACACTAGGTGCCTAGTATGGCAGCACTGTTATACAGTACTTAAGTTAGAAGATTCTTAGGGAACTGTAGAAAGGTCACAAAGAGCAACCATGGGGAAATTGTCTTATTCATGCCTTTAGCATGCAATGTAATGAAGCTAAGAGGAGATAAGCACTGCATAATCTAATGTTGTTATTATCAGTTTGTATGGCACCAAGACCTACTTAATTCCTACAGCTGCATTTTTTTCAGTCATGAAACAGAATTTATTTGCAAGCTTGAAGTGTCTGATTTTTCTTTGTGAATAAACACAATACAAGACCTCCCATAAAAGCCAGAAAAGGCAACTGAAACCATTAGGTGACTAAAGGTCTGAATAAATCAAAATACAGCTCAGATGGATTATGACAATTTAGATGGGGGCAACAGCGTGAATTAAGATACTACAGAGCTTTGGTTAGTTGAGACTTAGTCACCCAAAAGCATGAATATTGACAAAATATGATAACATAACATAACCAACAAAAATTAATTATGTTAATTTTAAAATATGATATGTCTAGAAGATGACAATTTAATAGGGTGTCCAACCTCCAGGTAGCACCTGGATATCTCCCACTTTGATAGCTGATCTCCAAACTAGAGGTCAGTTCCACTGGAGAAAATGGCTGCTTTGGAGAGTGTATGGCATTATAGCATGCTGAGGTACCTCTCCTCCCCAAACCCTGCCCTCCCCAGGCTCCACCCACCAGATCTCCAGGTATTCACGCCTTTGGGCAGTGAAGGGCGGGGTATAAATCCAAACTCTACTCTTCTTCTTCTTCTATTTCCCAACCCAGAGCTGAAAACCCTTCAATTTAATCATTAAGGAATTCTCAATTCAGACTCATGGGCCAAGAGCAGAATTGGAAGTTTAATAAAATTAGAACAGGGGATGCACCCATTAGTACTTATCAAGAATAGGGGACAGGGTATGATAGATCAAAAGTAACATGATGGATGAAAAGTTAATACTTTTTTTGCCAAAAGCTCAGAGGTTTGCGGTGGCTCAGAGGTTAAGATGCTTAGTTGCAGACTGGAAGGTCTGTAGTTTGGCAGTTCAAGACCCTAGTGCTGCGTGACAGAGTGAGCTCCCATCTCTGGCCTCATCTCCTGCCAACCTAGCAGTTCGAAAGCAAGAAATTGTGAGTAGGTAAATAGGTACCACTTCGGTGGGAAGGTAACAGCATTCTGTGTGCCTCGACATTTAGTCATGCCGGCCACATGATCACAGAAATGTCTAAGGACAGCGCTGGCTCTTTGGCTTGGAAATGGAGATGAGCACTGCCCCCTAGAGTCGGATTCAACTGGCTTTTGAGCAAGGGAGACCTTTACCTTTAATGAACAAATAACATCTATGTTATACCAATTACCTTGATTCTTAGCTTGGGTTTGGGCTAAATCAAGAGTAGTGTTTTGACCTCTAAATGGTTAGCAAATTATTTGAAAGATTATTGAGGTCCTGAGATCATCTAACAGGGCCTTGCTGTGGGAAACTGCTGCTTTAAAGCAGGTTAGGAAGACCTAAAAGAAGAAGGTTTCTGCTTTCCCCCCCTACACTGTGGAATTGCCTCCCCAGGAAGTGCATATAACCCAGGATATTTTTTGGCATACTGACACCTCTTAGGCCATCTTCTACAAGAATTACTAATTTAATTATTATTTATTTAAGACATTTATTCCACTTCTGGAGAAAATGGCTGCTTTGAAAGAGAACAAGAAGAGAAGAAGAGATTGGATTTATACCCCGCCCTTCGCTACCCAGAGGAGTCTCAGAGCGACTTACAAACTCCTTTCCCTTCCCCTCTCCACTATATGGACTATATGGCATTATACCCTACCAAGGTCCCTCCCCTCCCTAAACCCCACCCTCCCACACTTCACCATCAAAATTCCAGGTATTTCCAAACCTGAACTTGGCAACCCTATCCCTGAGGCCAGACCTGGGACATCCTGAAGTTGAAGTCATGCTCGCAGATGATGTCAGTGTGCATGATGGTGTTCTTAAGCTACTTAGCTGCTTTTCTGGCCTGCCTACCTCTTCGTTTGACAGACCACCTGCCCTCTGCCTTCACTGTCCCATCTGCCTGCCTGCTGATTCTACCATCTGGCCTGCAGCCTTCTGGGGCCTAACTGCCCTGTGGCCTTCTCTGCCAGCCCACAGGCAAGTGATAAGATTTGTTTCAGGGGTTTTGTTGGGTTGGCTTTGGTAGTGTGATAAACCCTCCAGAAGAAACATAATGAAAAGTTGTGATCTGTATGCTATTTTTTAATCTGCCCCCTATCTATGGATATCTAAATCTGCAGATTGGGCCACATTGGGGGAAAAAATAGACTTTTCTCCAAACCTGGGGTAACCCCCAGGCTTACAGAAAAATCCAAAAGCTACTAAAAGGTGGGGGGGGGGTGAGAAAAGAAACCATCCAAAGCAGAGAACAGTTCTCTGTGTGGAGGCAGGTGCATGAGGAAGAAAGTGGGAGAGGAATAGGGATGATCACAGCTGCCTGGCTGCCACAGATAACAAGGAGGATGACAAGAAGAATGCCAATGCTCTCCCCCTCAGGCAAGTTTCAGGCAGGCAGAGAAGAAGAGTCTCGGCTTGCCCCCACCTGGAGGTTGTGGGGGGGGAGCAGGTGTGATGGCTCACTCCTCTTCAGGTGACAACGATACAGCCACAGAACCCACTGCAGCAGTACTACCTCAGCACAGAGTTCAGGCAAGGAGAAGGAGGAGCCATTGCTGCCTCCAACTGCTCCCTTCCATCAATGTTACAAAGAATTCCCCTCCCCCATAGCTTCCCAGCAAACAATGCTCCTCTACTGACTGGAGGCAAGCAGGGGAGGGGGAGGGCAGGAGCCAAATGTTTGTTCTGCATCTTGGTTAGAGATGTCGGGTAGCCCCGCCATGGAGTTTTGGTTAGACTGTGGAATGTACTTTCGCTTGCAGTTGTTTCCCTTTAGCTGTGCCTCTTATCTGACTGCTGGCCTTGAGTGCTCGGCTCCTTAGGCGCAAAGTCTCTGCTGTCTCCTGCTCACCTCTGAACTGTTAACCATTTCCCCATACTCATTATTAATTGCTTATTGGCCTTTAGGTGTCAGAGGGTCTTGTATATGAAACCAGTATAATTACTATGGCTGTTCTGTATGATTCATTCCTGACTCAAATGTTCATACTGTCTTCATATCGCTGATCAATAAAACTGAACCTACTTAAGGACCTGTGATTGATACTGAGTTATTGGGGTACCTGACAGAGAGTCAGGAATCCATTCTCCTCTACCAGCACCTTTACGAAGATGAGCGCTCATTATTAATTGCTTATTGGCCTCTAGGTGTCACAGGGTCTTCAGAATATAAGAACATAAGAGAAGCCAATGTTGGATCAGGCCAATGGCCCATCCAGTCCAACGCTCTGTCACACAGCAGCTAAAAATACCAGGTGCCATCAGGAGTCCACCAGTGGGGCCATAATACTAGGAGCCCTCCCACCATTGACCCCCCGAAGCACCAAGAATACAGAGCATCACTTGTCCCAGAGTCCCTATCTATACCTTGTGGCTAATAGCCACTGATGGACCTCTGCTCCATATAGTTATCTAATTCCCTCTTGAAGCTGTCCATGCTTGTAGCCGCCACCAGTTCCTGGGGCAGTGAATTCCAAGTGAATTCCAAGGATGAAGTAGTACTTCCCTTTATCCATTCTAATCTGACCGTTCAACAATTTCATTGAGTGCCCACGAGTTCTTGTATTGTGAGAAAGGGAGAAAAGTACCTCTTTCTCTACCTGCTCTATCCCATGCATTATCTTATAAACCTTGATCATGTCACTCCTCAACCGTCGTTTCTCTTAGCTAAAGAGCACCAAGTGCCTCAGCCTTTCCTCATAGGGAAAGTTCTCCAACTCTTTTATCAATATATTTTATCACACCTTTTTAAGATGTGGTGACCAGAACTGTGCACAGTATTCCAAATGAGGTCGCAAGATTGATTTATATAGGGGCAGTATGATATTGGCTGATCTGTTTTCAATACCCTTCCTAATAATCCCCAGCGTAGCACTGGCCTTTTTTATTGCAGTAGCACACTGTCTCAACATTTTTAGTGAGTTGTCTACTATGACTCCCAGATCTCTCTCTTGGTCAGTCTCTGCCAGTTCGGACCCCATCAACGTGTATTTATAGTTAGGATTTTTGGCTCCAATGTGCATCACCTTGCACTTGGCCACACTGAACCCCATTTGCCATGTTGATGCCCACTCGCCCAGCCTTAGCAGATCCCTTTGGAGTGCCTCAAAATCCTCCCTGGTTTTCACTACCCTGAACAACTTTGTATAATCCACAAATTTTAGCCACTTCACTGCTTACTCTCAACTCCAAATCATTAATGAACAAGTTAAAAAGCATCGGACCAAGTACTGATCCCTGCGGTACACCACTGCTTACCAACTTCCACTGAGAAAATTGCCCAGTTATACTCACTCTCTGTTTCCTATTAATTAGCCAGGTTTTTATTGTTTTTATTTTATTTATAATTTTTCCATAGCATATAAGGCGTATCTTTACAATTTGATCACAGGAGTCTAAACTAACAGTTTGTTCTTTACATATCCATACACTCTTGACCAACGATTTAAAAATTCACTTTCTTTACCATTTCTGCCACATTCAATATTTTAAGATATAATTAGTTGAGTATAGGTATTTTATCAGTTTTCCAATAACTTGCCAATACTATTCTTGCTGCTATTATTAGCCAGTTTTTAATCCACAAAAGGACTGGTCCTTTTATCCCATTATTTTTGAGCTTGCTTAGGAGCCTTTGATGAGGAACTATCAAAAGCTTTCTGGAAGTCAAGGTAAACAATATCTATTGGGTCCCCCTTGTCCACATGTTTGTTCACCTCCTTAAAGAACACTAACAGGTTACTGAGACAAGATCTTCCCTTACAGAACCCATGCTGAGTCTGCCTCAATAGTTTTTGTTCATCAATGTGCCTAATAATTATTTCCTTTATAACAGTTTCCACCAACTTACCTGGTATTGATGTCAGACTGACTGGCCTGTAATTTCCCGGATCTCCTCTGGAACCCTTTTTAAAGATGGGAGTGACATTAGCTACCTTCCAGTCCTCAGGAATGGAGGCAGATTTTAATGAAAGATTACATATTTTTTTCAGGAGAGCCACAAGTTCACATTTGAGTTCTTTCAGAACTCTCGGATGTATGCCATCCGGGCCTGGTGATTTATCAGTTTTTAAGTTGTCTATCAGTCATAGGACCTCCTCTTTCGTCACCTCAATCTGACTCAGGTCTTTCAACACTCCTCCAGAAATCAGCGGTTCTGGAGTGGGCAAGCACTTCTCATCTTCCTTAGTAATGAGTGGAGGCAAAAAATGCATTCAGCTTCTCAGCCATTTCCCTATCATCCTTCACTACTCACATTACCCCTTGGTCATCCAAGAGCCCCACTGCCTCCCTGGCTGGTTTCCTGCTTCTAATGTATTTGAAGAAAGTTTTATTGTTGGTCTTTATGCTTTTTGCTATATGCTCCTCATATTCCCTGCTTGCCTGCCTGATCACAGACTTGCATTTTATTTGCCACTGCCTGTGTTCCCTTTTATCAACCTCACTGAGACTAGCTTTCCACCACTTAAAGGAATCCTTTTTACCTTTTACAGCTTCCATTACTTTGTTTGTTAACCATGCAGGCTTTTTTCTATACCTATTTGTGCCTTTCCTAACCAGCAGTATATATTTTTTCTGAGCATCTAGGATTGTAGTTTTAAATAGTCTCCAGGCTTCCCCAATGGTTTTGACCTTTTCTACTTTTCCTTTCAGTGTCCTCCTCACATGTCCTCTCATATCAGAGAAGTTACCCCTTTTAAAGTTAAAAGTGGTTGTGTCAGTCTTTTTGGCCAATTCCCTATTTATGCAAATGTTGAACTCAATAACATTATGGTCACTGTACCCAAGTGGTGCAATCACTTTTACATCTCTCACCAGGTCTTGGGCATTACTTAGGACCAAATTCAGGATCGCCTCTTCCCTGGTAAGTTCTGTGACCATCTGCTCCACAGCACAGTCATTGAGAGTGTCTAGAAACTCAATCTCTTTTTCCTGACTAGAACACATATTGACCCAATCAAAGTGTGGGTAGTTAAAATCACCTATTACGACACAGTGATTTTGTCTAGCTGCTATCTTTAATTCATTCATCATTTTATAATCCTCCTCTATCTTTTGATCTGGTGGGCGATAAACTCCCAGTGTTAAGTTTCCTTTTGGGTCCACTATTTCAACCCATAGCATTTCCAGAAGCGAATCCAATTATCTTACCCTCTCAATCTTACTGGACTGTATACCCTCTCTGACATACAGAGCCACCCCACCTCCAACCCTTCCCCCCCATCCTTCTGATATAATATATAGCTGGGAATCACCGTATCCCACTGATTTTCCTCATCCCACCAAGTTTCTGATATACCCACAATGTCTATTTTTTCTCCCAACACCAAGCACTTCAACTCCCCGATTTTGCCTCGGACACTTCTAGCAATAAATAGAAACACCTATAATTTCCCATACATGTTAAGCCCACAGTCTTCCTCTTGCTGCCTTGAGACCCTGCCAGGCAGTCCATATCACTAGCCACAGTCTCAGAGGACAATTCCAATCCACCTTCCTGTAGAAAAGTAACAGCTACCCCGTCATCTCTCTGAGATGAGCTATCCCAAACCAGAGACTTTTCATCTCCTGTCGGCTTTCCACCAATGAAACCAGTATAAATACTTGTATGAAACCAGTATAATTACTATGGCCATTTTATATGCTTCATTCCTGACTCAAATGTTCATACTGTCTCCATATGTCTGATCAATAAATCTGAACCTACTTAAGGACCTGTGATTGATACTGAGTTATTGGGGTGCCTGACAAGCATCAACAACTCCAGAATTACAGCTTCATTGTGGAGGTATGTGGTAGTTGTTCCTATACATAAAAAGGGGTCTAAATCTGACCCTACAGGTCTGTATACTGATTTATAGTTCGCTTGTCTCACTGAACATATCTTTGTTTGTGAATTATTTATAGTTTCTCTGTCTCACTGATTTGAATTAAAACATACCTTTTTGTCTGCTCATCTTACTGGAAATGGAATGTGAACCATTTGTTCCTTAACATGTTCTATGGATATATAGTGGTGTAAATAAGTGTATTTATATGTTTTAATCTCTTTATTTCTTACAGAGTACATCTTTCCAGCTTAACAAGGTCCCTCAAGGCAGCAAACATCTTGAGTACCAGATATTTTAATTTATTCATTCATTTATTTTTACAAAAAAAGCACTGATATTGTTCCTTCCTTGCAGGTATTCCAGAAGAAATTAAAGGTAAGTTTTTTCCAAAGGGTCTCCAGTAACAGTTGACACTATTGAATTTTCTGCTTTGGGTTTGAATCTGATTTTATTTTATTTATTTTGATATATTAATTTAATCTGAATTCCTTTGTGAATTTTTATGATAAAGTGGGATATACATTTTCTAAAATAAATAAAGCTGAAGCCAAGGATTACCATTCATGTATTTATAGCAGCAAAACTGGTCTTGAAGGACAGTACTTTCTTCTGGTTTCTGGACCTTCACTCTGAGATTTTACTCTTAGTTCCAGGAAAGAACAGAACTCTTGAAATGACTACAAATACAGTAAGGATTGCCAAACCAGAACTTTTTAGCACCTACAAAATTGCCACATTATTGGATTAATTTTTACTTCTCTGTAACCTTTATGAATGTAGAGAACAATTTGGAAATGTAAGAACTAAGGTGCTGAGAGGCAAGGGTTCCTGAAGCCAACAGCAGAATATAACTGTTGGTTTTCCTACCCTATGCCTCCATCAGTCTTTTAATCCATCTTTCTCCACTCCCAGCAACACTATTAGCAAGGACGCTAGTATTTCCCAAAAACAGAGATGAACAAATGAACGTTAAGGTGGAAAAACAAGGTGGAAGGCACACTGGCTGCAGGCTCTATGGCTGTTTCAGAGCACTTAACAGAATTCACATGTTGCAGTCATATAGTTCTTATTCTCTTTCTGATTACAGATAGCCATTCCAAAGACTCAAATCTAGTACAAGCATTGAGTTTGGAGACTCAGATTTATACAATTTGTGCAGAGTAAGGCTGAAATTCTGTGCACATTTGTTGAGAATAAGTCCCCTGGGACTTAATAAATCTGCACATACTTCTGAAGAAGTATAATTTTTCTCTTGCCAGACTACCAAATCTGCTGAGTTATGACCCCTGCTGATAGAAAGGTTTATAACCATGGCTCATGCTATAGCCAAAGTTTATTGAAGAAAACACCAAGAATATCTTGGTATTTGAGAACTAGCTTTAACAAAAGACAATAAGTCCAGTTAGACAAACAAAGCTACATTTAAAAACACATGTATTTATTTGTTTACTTCATTAATACCCCACCTTTCTTCCCAATGGGGACCCAAAGCAGCTTACATCATCACCCTCTCCTCCACTTTATCCTCACAACAACCCTGTGGGGTATGTTAGGCTGAGAGTGTGTGACTGGCCTAAGGTCACCCAGCAAGATTCAAACCTGGGTCTCCCAGGTCCTAGTGCAGCACTCTAACCACTACACCACGCTAAGCCTCCATTGCCTTAGCTCTGCCTTCTGTAGCAATACTGAAATATAACATACAGTTCCTTACCTTAAGCCTCCTGAAAAGTACTGAGACTGACGAGTGATTTCAACTCTCACATACTTTATTAGATCAAGAACAAGACAAGAGAAGCCGGCTTGCAGGCCGGCTTTTATTCCCAAGTGAACCCACACCCCAACACACACCACACCCATGATTGGGCTATTTACAGTGATTGAGTTATCTCCTGCTCCCCGATAGGAAGGAAGCTAGAAGCCTACAGTCCATTGTCTTTTGGAGCAAAGCTCAGGCCCTTCTGGAGCAAAGCTCAGGCCCTTTGCCTGGCCGCATGTTGGACCGGTTGGAACCAGTCAGAGCACATGGCTGTCCTGAGCACATGTTCTCTGCTGGATACATTACACCCCTACTTCAACCCTCCTCTTTATCTACCTCTCTTTAAGGTGAGGGTTCCACCTTGGCCAATGGCTTTCATCCTGAATGGTCAGCTATTTTCAGTCAGCAAGTGATTAGGTTGCTAGCTGACTAAAATCTTTTACAGGATGCTGTCAAGGCCTGGGGCACTTGCTATAAGGATCTTTATAATTGTCTCAAAAGATTCTGCCTAGTAAGGGCTACAACAGTCTTTCTCAGTGGGTAGGAGGCTAGAGGGGTGCCTTTAAAGAAGTGACTAAAAACTAGTTATTTTCTTCTAACCAAGCTCATGAGTAATAGTATATCCAGGGTGATCTAATGCAAAGGAGAACAGAGTTTTAACAGTTGTCTACAGACATGAGTTATACAAGGCTGAAAAATGTTCCAGCTGCTAAAATTATTTCCCCCAAACTATTAAAAAGTGTCCAAATCTGGTTGTCCAATTAATATTTATTTAACCCCCCCCTTTAAAATTACTGTGGAGATTCAGTCCTGATAGGTCAATGCTGTAGCTTTTGGTAATTTTGCAGCATTTCACACATTCCTGTTCTAGGATGGCAAAGAGCTTGGTCTGAAGGAAATTAAGCAGTTCAGCTGCTGAAGCTCAGAGCAGGGTGGGATTTGGCTGACGTGACAAACCCTGGATGGCAGATTGCCCAGAAGCATTATTACTTAATGGTCCTTGCAAATAATAATAATAAAAATAAAATAAAATAATAATAATACCACATAAAAAGCAGTATCTTCTAGAAGGTATACCATTGTGTTACAATGAGTCTTAAGTGGGAAACAAGAACAGAAGTCCTTTTATTTAATTTCATAAGGGTCATAGTACATCTCTTTATGTCATAGAGTTGCCAACTTTTCTTCTGGAAGGACTGCTGTGTTTAACACAACTACCTGACAAAAAGAATCTGCAGGTGAGCACTTTCCTCCTGTACAGATGTATCAATGATTTCTTCTTCTCAAGTGGTTGTTAAATACAGAAGAGTCTTGCCAGGGAAAAAAAACTGGCAATCATTTCCATATAACATGTGAGATGACCAGATAAAAAAGGAAGGTAGGGCTTGACTAACTGAGCTTGCAGACAACTAAGTTAGGAAGGAAGGAAGACCCTCCCTCTATGAGAATAAGTATCTGTAATGAGTTCCTAGATGAAAAAATAAACCCAAAGGGGCCACTGGAGTAACAAGTCAGTGGCAGATTAACCATTGAACAGACTAAGCACGTGCTTAGGGCACCAGGGCCAAAGGAGACACCAGAAAGTTGGGGAAAGGGTGAAAGAAAGAAAAATTAATGAAGATTTGTTAAAAAAAAAAATGGATAAAACTAGTGCAAATTGATCATGGTGCACCCTAGGGTTATCTTCTATTTTTTTGTTGGCGAGATGTGGTGTCATAGGCTCTGTTTAATAGTAAAATGCATGTGTTTAAAAGTAAAATGATGGAGCCAAATTCAGTTGTCATGACAGTCATTTCAATAAGGGGGGCACCAAGATTGGTCAATGCTTAGGGCACCAAGAGGGGGCCACCAAGATTGGTCAGTGCTTAGGGCACCAGTGAGCCTTAATCCGCCCCTGAACAAAGTAACTGGGCTTTAATAAAATCTGGCACTTTTTTTGAGAGCCTCTTTCTCCCTTGTCTACATACAACATAAATATACCTCTATAAATAAAGTTTCATTGTCTGAAGTGCTGTCCCAATCTTTAAATTTGTGGTTTGGGGGGACATTCAGTAAACATGTTGAATGTTTGGTAGGAGAGTGGATGAACTGTTAGGAAAAAATCATAGGGTTATGGAGACTAGGCTTTCTGAAATATCCTTAATATCTGGTGGAGCTGACAGTTTCTGAGAGTAGGGATATTCATTTAAAATGAAGAATACACCATAAAATGCAGAATTATGAACACAGTCTCACAGAGTCACAAATGGAGGCTAATTATGATGCAAAGAACCACTCTTCAGGTCCACGTCATGAAATAGTTTCCAAAATGTACTGGTGGAAGGTGTTATCTAAGTGTCTGTTATTACAAATTTTAGCACTCTCATATGAAAAGGGTGAGTTCTATTACATATCAGTAAGCCTCTACTGCTACTTAATGTCTCTGTCGCACAGATGAAATGTAATAATACTATATCCTAGAATATAATTTAAAAATATTTATTAGGATTATTTGTTTATTATTTTACAGTGGTGTTTTCCTATTTTCACCACTCTGACTTGTTTGGCTCTTTTTAGGATGGGGGGAGGAGGTTTTCATTGTACAGAATGGTCATTAACAATGATGCAAACGCCAATGTTTCCATGGTAACACCTTGTCCACTACTGAACATAGTAGAGCCATTTTTGAACCATTTGTCCATTTGATTAATTATGTCTTTGTGCTGAAGACGGCTTGGCTTGATTGTCTCATCATGCATTAGAGAAGCTCCTGCTCTAACAAATGGGGCTATTGTTTTGGGCCTATTCATCTTGGTACATCCCTGAGAGCTGATAGACATTTCAGCAAAATGACTGTCCCTTAATGAGCTGCAGCTTGTCAGAATTGTTTAGGGCTTCATGCTAGGCACAGACCACTGTCGTGACAGCTTCAGTTATTAAGGCAATGAGTGGGATGTCTATAAAAGAGTCTATACAATGCAATGACCCTGGTTTTGATATCACATAGTTTGTAATTACCAGCTATACATCCTATATGATAGATTCATAATAGATTTCAAAGCCTTGTCAAAACTTTCAGAGGGAGAGTTTTCTGATGAGCTAGCTCTGAGTTAAGAGTTAGAAAGAAAGCTTCACACAATCGTTTTAGCAGTTTTCTAAGCAGGATTAATCTGAGTGGCGTTTTGGTTTGTTGATAAATGAGGGACTAGTACAAATTGCAAAGGCAAGGAAGTTTTGCTGGTCTTTACTACAGATGGCCTGTAACTGGATTTCTGTTGGTGAGTGAAGCAGAAAAACTACCAATAGCATAAAAAAGATTTCTACAGCCATTCTAGGAAAGGGAGGGAAAAGATAGTTTTTATTTTTGTTTTATTTTTGTTCCAAAAATAAAATCCAATTTTTTCTTCTTAAAAAAGCTCCCAACTGAATATATTTGACTGAGAGCCTTAGCTTGACAGCTGTTAGTGACATATTCTTAATTTCAGTAGACAAATCTGCCCATCTCATGTTTACATTAGTGGCTCTCCTGCTCTGAAATGTAAACAACTTCAGGAGAGCGAGGTCAGTGTCTGACACATATATCCTTATTCCTGGCAACAGGTTATCCATTCATTGTAGAACAATGCAATAACAACCATCATCACCATAGAATTTTTAAGGACCTTTTCCCCCACTTTCCTTGACTTTTTTCTGAATGTTAACAGCACCAGTTACCTTCCCTCGCATGCATGTGTGCATTATCAATACATAGATGGACAGTCAGTCTAGAATCCACACAAGGAAAATGAGAAGGTATCCCTCTAACCCAAGCTACTTATGACATTCAAGAAACTATTTCTGCAGGATTTTTAAAAATAAAACAGATGCCCACATTTGCATCTTTACATCTTCCACTGAATGAACAGAGGCAGCGTAAAACATGTGCTTTAAATATTTGCCCATACAGAATCAGCGATTAAGCAGTGCCCCTAATAAACACAGATGGAAGTCAGCACCCTGTAGCTACCAACAGCCACATTTAATCAGTTAATAACTGTGGATTAAACTTAATTCAGATTAATTTGTATTAGTATAGAATTTGTAACTCTGTTGCTTTCATATTAATTTAC
Source organism: Gekko gecko (assembly GCA_029375565.1). Classification (NCBI taxonomy): domain Eukaryota; kingdom Metazoa; phylum Chordata; class Lepidosauria; order Squamata; family Gekkonidae; genus Gekko; species Gekko gecko. The sequence continues at coordinate 117,700,233 of JAPDNY010000007.1, forward strand.
ATGTTGTCTAGACATGACATCATATTGATTCTTTGTTTGGCCCAAACACTAATTGCAATCCTGGAAGCTAATGGATGCAAAATTTCTCCTGGAAAACAACAACAACAACAACCAAAAAGGATTTCCAACTGCACTATACCAAAGGAGGTTCGATATGACAATTCAGAGCTGGAGCCTCAGCATTGTCTGCAAATAGAACCTCTTCATTTCAGCTACAACCTCAGTAAACAAAGCAAGTTGTCCCTATGTGAAGAATGTGGCGGTTGGAAAGGGAGGCTGCTATCATCCATCAACAATTGTTAGCCTCAAATTCTTCTGGGAAAAGGATGGAGAGGGAAACAGAGAAGGGTTAAAAAGAGAAGCAAACAATAAATCGCTGTAGTGCAAATTGGCCTGAACCACTGTCAAGGTTATCCTGTCATTTCCAATTGCATTTTGGTGGGAACATGGGTCCTGGGGTGGCTTGTGAGTCTCTGATCCATAGGGAAGAATCTTATTTTGTTACCCTCACCTAGCTGCAAACTTGAGCAACCTGTCTTCAGATTATGTACTCTTGAATGAGGGCAACAGTGCAGATTTTTATAAGCATTTCTCTTTAGCCCTTCCACGTGTTCTTAGAAGGAACAGTGTTTTATTTCCCATGTTCCTCTTTCATTCTGCCTCAGAATTAATAGATGGCCCTATTGTTGGATTATACATATAATGAAATATACATTCAAACAATTCTACCCCATCCTCTACAAATTTTGCTTCATGTTATTCCTTTGGGCTGCCTCCTGAGTAAATTATTAGTTACATATAATAGAAATTTTAGTGGGTACCAAGTGTTTAACTTTCTCTCACTTCTGTCTGTAAACCAGCCCACTGAAGAGGTAATTATTATTCCTGCTGCTTGGAAGGCAAAGGCCAGCAAAGGTGTTCCCATTTTCTATAACAAGGGCTAATTCTGCCATATGGAAAGGCTTGCCAAGAACTTACCGTGTGCCGGCGGGGGATGCATACGTCCTTGCAGGACCATCCCTGGGGGAAGGACAGGTGCGGAGCACCATGCCATCACCAGGAACTGACGCTAGGCGATGCTCTGGCAATGCGGCTGGAAACTCGATGGTACCATCGAGTTTTCAGCCCCATTGCCAGAGCGTCGCCTGGTGTCACTTCCTGGCGACGGCATGGCGCGTTACAAGGAGGACTGGTCTGGCCGGGGAGCATGCGTTCCCCGCTCCCACACAGTAAGTACTTGGGAACCCTACATATGGAAATCAATGAAAATGCTTCTGCATAGCAGTAGCTCCATATGTTGCCCTTAAAGTGTGTGTGCTGCTTAATATGTGGATCATCCTGCTGGTAATTTTACATGTGGTACTAACAGCAATCAGAAAGATATGAAGCTGGTGTGGAAAGTCTCCACATGGCAAAGGAGTTGCTGGGTTGGATCCAGCCAGCCTTTTCACTCAGTTTGGTTACTTCTTCTTACTATAGCGCATTTACGAAGCGGGCAGGATATGTCTAATATTATAATTATAACAACAACAATAATCCAGAGTTTAAAACACATGGATTTTGTATAGATTCCCATGATCCCCAGCCTAGCATTTTTGGGTGGTCAAATGGGGCACCTGCATCCTTTCCCTCCAACAGAAAAGCTGGTTGGTTTCAACATTAAGTCTTAACAAACAGGTCTACTTTTATCTAGCAGCTCAGACTTTGCAAGGTAGATTATCTCAGAGATACTGATAAATTCAAGCACCTTACAGAACAACAAGATTTTGGGGGTATAAGCTTTCAAGAATCAAAGCTCCCTTTGTCAGGTCTGATGAGAGGAGCTTTGACTCTTGATACCTTATACCCCCAAAATCTTGTTGGTCTTTAAAATACTGCTGGACTCAAATCTAGGTGTACTCCTGAAGACCAACATGGCTGCCCTTTGAAATGGTGTCAGAGATGAGCTTCCTAGATCAAAAAAGGCAGTTTGCTATTCTCTTGAATTGAGATGTATGGCAAAAGCTAAGGTCATTGGCTTGCAAAGAAGCTGAGTTATACTCCAGGGTGCTTTCTTTTGATCTGGCAGGTCCAGCTCCTCTATGGCTTAACCTGATTGCTATTAAATGTTACACTGACTAGAACAAAGACAAAGGTAAGTGATCAAATGTCATGACAGGAAAGGAGACAAATGAAATAAAAATTCTTCCCAAATCAGATGTCTTTGATCAATGTGGGAGGACTGGCAGGTGGAAATATACAAAATTCTAATGGGATTTAAAGTTGATAATTTTAACAAAGAAATATCTGTATTCCAAAACTGGTGATGAAGAAAATATTAAATGCTGCTCTTTCCCCTAACAATTGGTGGTAGCTTTTATTTTCTGAATTGTAATTTCTTGAGAGAACCACATACCCTTTCTTTAATATTATATTAACAGCCCATGTAGTGTAGTGGTCAGCCTTATTCTGAGGACCAAGTAAGGGGCAGGAACACTGCCCTGGGCACCATGACAGAAGGAAAGATAAAAATCTAATTGAATAAAAATAACATCTTCAAAAAGTACAATAAATTGAAATTATAAAATTATTCTGAATTGTTGAAATGCAATCAATTAATTAGATTGCTAATTAATTTAAATCAATAGTATTGTTTAATTGATTCTATAAATTAATCTATCACATGCCAGACTATTAATCAGCCTACATCCTATATTAAGGCAACAGCCCTTTATATTATGGATTAGCTAATGGAGTGATAAAAAATGACATGGTGACTCTAACTTGCTTTCTAATACCTTCCTAACTAGCCATTCATCAAAATATACTCATCAACTTTTTATTATAATGAGAAATGTGTAGAGTTCTTTAGACTTACAGTAGTGGAAGAATCTTGTGCTAGCGCTACAGACTGAAAATTGACACTGAACCTGCAATGATCAAACTGGTGATAGTTGGGAGGGGTCAGATGTAATCCTGTCCTTATATATATTTGAATTTTGGTTCCACAGCATTCTATGCTTGCCATAATTGATTCGGCTCAAGAACTAGCAGCCAGAAGACACTGGCCAGGGCTGACTGGCTGCTTCACAAAGTCCCGCCCACGTCAGCCCCGGTCAGTGTTCTCAGCTCAGTCTGCTCCAGTCCTCCGACAGGAGAGGACCATCTGGAGTGTGAGCACAGGGACAGGCCCTCAAGGCTGAGGCAAGTGAGAGAAGCCCTTTTCCGCCCCCCACACCATCCCCTGGGCCTTCTATGAGGGGACTAGGCCCAGAGAAGGCCTTTTCCGTCCCCCACACGCCATCCCCTGGGCCTTCTATGGGGCACTAGGCCCAGAGAAGGCCTTTTCCGTCCCCTACACGCCATCCCCTGGGCCTTCTATGAGGGCACTAGGCCCAGAGAAGCCCTTTTCCTTCCCCCACACGCCATCCCCTGGGCCTTCTATGGGGCACTAGGCCCAGAGAAGGCCTTTTCCGCCCCCCACACGCCATCCCCTGGGCTTTCTATGGGGGCACTAGGCCCAGAGAAGCCCTTTTCGGTCCCCCACACGCCATCCCCTGGGCCTTCTATGAGGGCACTAGGCCCAGAGAAGCCCTTTTCCTTCCCCCACACGCCATCCCCTGGGCCTTCTATGGGGCACTAGGCCGAGAGAAGGCCTTTTCCGCCCCCCACACGCCATCCCCTGGGCTTTCTATGGGGGCACTAGGCCCAGAGAAGCCCTTTTCCGTCCCCCACACGCCATCCCCTGGGCCTTCTATGGGGCACTAGGCCCAGAGAAGGCCTTTTCTGTCCCCCACACACCATCCCCTGGGCCTTCCATGGGGGCACTAGGCCCAGAGAAGGCCTTTTCCGTCCCCCACACGCCATCCCCTGGGCCTTCCATGGGGCACTAGGCCCAGAGAGGCCCTTTTCCACCCCCCACACACCATCCTCTGGGCCTTCTACGGGGCACTAGGCCCAGAAAAGCCCTTTTCCGCCTCCCACACGCCATCCCCTGGGCCTTCTATGGGGCACTAGGCCTAGAGAAGGCCTTTTCCGTCCCCCACACGCCGTCCTCTGGGCCTTCTATGGGGCACTAGGCCCAGAGAAGCCCTTTTCCGTCCCCCACACACCATTCCCTGGGACTTCTATGGGGCACTAGGCCCAGAGAAGGCCTTTTCTGTCCCCCACATGCCATCCCCTGGCGTTCTATGGGGCACTAGGCCCAGAGAAGGCCTTTTCCGTCCCCCACACACCATCCCCTGGGCCTTCTATGGGGGCACTAGGCCCAGAGAAGGCCTTCTCCGTCCCCCACACACCATCCCCTGGGCCTTCTATGGGGGCAGTAGGCCCAGAGAAGCCCTTTTCCCCCACACACTGCCTACTGCTCGCATAGAAGGCCCAGGGGATGGTGTGTGTGGGACAGAAAAGGCCTTCTCTAGGCCCAGAGAAGCCCTTTTCTGCCCCTCTTCCCTTCCTTTCCCCCTTTTCCTTTCTTCCTCTCTCCTTTCTTTCACTCTTCCCCCTATTCCTTCCTTCCTTCCTTCCTTCCTTCCTTCCTTCCTTCCTTCCTTCCTTCCTTCCTTCCTTCCTTCCTTCCTTCCTTCCTTCCTTCCTTCCTTTCTCCAACCCTCTCTCCCTTCCACCTCCCTCCCTTCCTTTCTAGGTCCGTTGTCTTCCACCACAACGGGCTTTGCTCCCTAGTCTGATATATATAAAAGCCTAATGTATTGGCACTTTCCAGCCAGTTTGGTGTAGTGGTTAAGAGCGTAGATCCTAATCTGGGAGAACCAGGTTTGATTCCCCACTCCTTCTCCACATGCAGCTGCTGGTGTGACCTTAGGTCAGTCACAATTCTCTCAGAGCTGTTCTCTCAAGAGCAGTTCTCAAAAGAGGTTTCTCAGCCCCACCTACCTCACAGGGTTCCTGTTGTGGGGAGGAGAAAGGAAACGAGATTATAAACCACTTTGAGACTCCTTCGGGTAGTCAAGGGCAGGGTATAAATCCAATCTCTTCTTCTTCTTCTTCTCCTCCCATTGGCTGTGCACTCCATCAGCCATTGGCCCATCAACCACCACTCAAGAGTACTCACGTGCCATTGGCTGAGTACTGGTTCTGCTCCTCTTGCCCTCCCACTGCTAGCCTGGCCACTATTCCCTGACAGAATAAACTGCCAAAACAGCTCTCTCTCCTGATGAAGACACTTCACCTCCTGCTGCTGCTAGGCTCACTTTCACTTCAGTGGCTGTTGCTAAGCAGCCAAGATTGGTTCTGTCAGTAAAAGGTGGGGAGAGGAGGCCCTTTCCAGGCCTATTTTGGCCTTTGAGAGAAAACTCATTGGGGCCCATCCTGACTATGATTGCCAGCTCCAGGTTGGGAAATTCCTGGAGAATTTGTGGTGGAGTCTACAGAAGGCAGAGTTTGGGGAAGGGAGAGGCCTCAGCTGAATAGAATGCCGTAGAGTACACCCTCCAAAGCAGTTATTTTCTCCAGGGGGAGAGAGATCTGTTGTCTGGAGTTGTGATATCAGGCGATCTTCAGGCTCCACCTGGAGGTTGACTACCCAAGGCCTGACAGTGCCCTCTGCGTCACTTGATGACACCTGACTGGCATGACAACTAGGTCTGGCTGCTTGCTCCTGTTCATCTCCAGCAACCCCTCTATTTTTAAAATATTTAAATTAAATATTTAGAAGAAGAGTGGTTTATAATCCCTTCCCCTTCCCACAACAGACACCCTGTGAGGTAGGTGGGGCTGAGAGAGCTCTCTTGAGAACTGCCCTTGAGAGAACAGCTCCGAAAGAACTTATGACTGACCCAAGGTCACATCAGCAGCTGCATGTGGAGGAGTAGAAAATCAAACCCAGTTCTCCCAGATTAGAGTCCATGTTCTTAACCACTACTCCAAACTGGATCTCAACTAGGACAGCCAGTGTGGTGTAGCAGTTAGAATTTCAGAGCAGGGTCTGCCAGACCCAGGTTTTTGCTGTGGAAGCTGAGTGGGCGATTTCAGACCAGTCAGACTTTCAGCCTAACCTACTTCACAGGGTTGTTACGCAGATCAAAAGGGGAATGATGTGAGCTGCTTTGGTCCCCACTGTGGAGAAAGACTATTCTTTCCCTACCTAGAGGCTGCAGGGAGGGGGGAGAAAGCTGAAATCAGAGTGCCAGATAAAGATAGATTGATGGTTGGCTGGGAAGGAGATAGGGTTGCCAACTCCAGATTGGGAAATTTCTGGAGATTTGAGGGGTGGAGCCTGGAGAAGGTGGGGTTTGAGGTGGGGTAGGACCTTAGAAATGTACAATGCCATAGACTCCGCCCTCCAAACCAGCCATTTCCTCCTGGGAAACCATTGTTGCCAATCTCCAGGTGATGGCTGGAGATCAGTCAGAATTACAAGTGCTCTTCAGATGGCAGTTCCCTTGGAGAAAACGGTGGACTCTGTGTCATTATACCCTGCTGAGGTCATCACAGAAAATTGATGCTGAGTGCCCAAGGCCAGGGCCCCCACCCAGAGCCTCTTTCTAGAACTCATATTTATTTCCATAATGGGCCTTATTCTTAGTAATATTAATAATCGTCATCTTGCAACAAGAAAAAGCAAGGTGTTATTTTGTTTTCTGTTGAATCTCTTGTTCTTTGTGGCCTGTTTCTTCCAGCTTTCTTTCCCAGCACATGCTTCCTGTGTATTTTATTCTTTTCCCATGAACGTTTTCTTTGATTCTCTTTCTTCTTCCTTTTTTAAAATAGATGCCATTTGAAAAGAGTTCAGAATGCAAGAGAAATATATTTCACCCTGCACCACAGCAGTGGTTTCTATCATGAGGTCCTTATACAGAGCAGCAAGCTACGTGTAGGAATAAGACTAGATTTGACAAGCTTGCTTGTTCAGTTTGAACATCCCATTGACTTTGCTTCTCCTGTGTGTGTGTGTGTGTGATGATCATGGGCCTATAGTGGTGTGGCCTACAGACTCTGGGAAGGCCTAGTGGCTCCAGGGAAGCCTGTATTGTAGTAGTCATCTGGGCCTACATTTCCCAGGGTTCCTCTGGACCCTGTGATTGGGTAACAGGAGATTTTGGAGGGAAAATTACACCAGCAGAGGAACAGAGTGTGGTGCCTGGGAAGAGGAGATAAAAGGCCTTGCCCAGAGAGGGAGGGTGTTCTCTCTCAGGGAGGAGGGCTGGTGGAAGCTGCTGCAGACAGAGGGATCCCTCAAGTACCTAGGAAAGGCTAGGACTGTATAGACAGATGCATTAGGTAGGTGGGTAGGTATTGTTTTATTGTATATGGCCATAAGCCTTCACAATATCAAAACACTCTCAGAAAGTTTATACATTAACATATGATAGATTGTTTCAACCTCTATAAAACATCTGTTAAAGTTATATCAACCTCTGGTCTTTAAAACTGATAAGACCTTTTAAAATCACTCACTTGGTTGCAATGGTACTATTTGATTTCTTTGCTCTAATTTTTCAAGCAACCAAGGCAAAGAGAGCCAGTCTTGAAGAAATGAAGGAGGCCTCATCTGACAGCAAAAAGGCCATATTTTCATAATCAAACAGGGGGTATATGGTTGTCAATATCTTTGCTAAACATTTGGCCCTGGGTTCTACATATAAGGGAGAGGCCAGAATTTAGTAGGGAAGGTCTTCCACTGACTGCCCACATATACAGGTACATTGGTCTACTGGAGTTTCTTTGTAGCAACCAGCTAGGATCTCCAAAGGCATTGTTTGAAAACGCACTGAAGTAAGAGATCTCCTGAGATTATACAAGGCTGTGTTGTTTAAATAAGAGGCTCTTGAGTGGTCCTTTTTGATTATTCTAAACCACAGAGTGAACCTCGATTGGGTGATCAATGTAGCATCTATCAGCACATACTCTCTAAACATCCATTCATGTAGGTTAATACTGTTCCCTGTATATTGAAGCAATCTGGTGATGATATAATTAAGAAATTCAGGGTGGGCATTGTCTTTGTCATTCAGTAGATGGTAACCAAGTTTGCTGAATGCATCTGGACTTTTTAGTTGGATTTTTTTCCAAAATTTTATATTCATCAAATGAGCTCACACCCTCACTGCTGGAAGTCCCAGTTCGGCTCATAACAAGGCAGCCGATGTTCCTTTTGGAAGTGCCAGGATGTGACTCATAAATAGATTTTGAACTATTTCTAACCTTAGGAGTAAATGATCTTTCCATCTCCATATCTCGATGCCATACAATAATTGAGAAATTATTTTATTAACAAAGAGTCTCAGCACTGGGTCTACGAGAAAACCTCTATAGTAGTAGAATCACAATACAACTCCCATCGTATTAAGGGCTAAAGTCTCAGTGGATTCTATATGGGTATCCCATTTAAGAGTTTCGCTGAAAGTTAAGTCCAGATATTTGTAAGATCAACATTGCTCTATTGGGACTCCCTGTATATTCCATTGGAACATTCTTGGCCTCTTTTGGAAAACCATTACTTTAGATTTCCCATAGTTAATAGTGAGGTTCTCCTCCTTACAATAGTCACCTAAACAGTTCAGAAGCTTCTCCAAACCGATCCTGCTTAAAGAAATCAGTACCATGTCATCGACATACAATAAGATTGATATTTTTTGCTGTCCCAAAGAGGGTGTGATAAATTCTGGGCCTAACAGTCTCTGGACTATATCATTGATATACAAATTAAAAAGTAGGGGGGCTAAAATGCAGACAGATGCATTAGGATTTATTATTTTACTGATTTGTGTGCCTTTACTTGGCTCATTTTCCCTACTTGTTATTAATCTAAAGTTGTTGTTAAATCTCTTAATAAAACTAGTTATTACTCTGCCGGGGTCCTCATACCTCATTTGAGCATGTAGAAGAAGAAGAAGAAGAAGAGTTTGAATTTATACCCCGCCCTTCACTGCCCAAAGGTGCCTCAGAGCGGCTTACAAACTCCTTTCCCTTCCCCTCCCCACAACAGACACTCTGTGAGGTAGGCAGGGCTGAGAGAACTTCTGACAGAAACTGTCCTTGAGAGAACAGCTGTGCCAGAGCTTGTGACTGACCCAAGGTCACATCAGCAGGTGCAAGTGGAGGAGTGGGGAATCAAACCCGGTTCTTCCAGATAAGAGTCTGCGCACTTAACCACTACACCAAGCTGTACAAGGGGAAACCTGTTGTAAAAGTACTGTAACAAGAGGTAGGGTGGGTGCTCTGGGCCCTCCCAAGAAGACCCATACTAGAGTGGTGGCAGTCAGTAGAGAACCTTCCTAACTGCTGCCCACGGCAGTGTGTGTGTATTGTGCATGTATATTAATTGCTTGCAATTTTTGTTGTTGTTCAGTCGCACAGTCGAGTCCAACTCTTCAGGACCCCATGGACCACATCACACCAGGCCCTACTGTCTTTTGTTGTGCTCCGGAGTTTGCTTAATTCCATGTTCACTGCATCGATAACACTGTCTAACCGTCTCATCCTTTATCGTCCCCTTCTTCTTTTACCTTCAATCTTGCACAGAAATGGTAAAAATGTGGGGAACAGCATGTACATATAAATGGCATATGAAAAGTGGAAAGTGTAAATGGTGTACAAATGGCCTAAAGATGCCAAATTCTTGTCAATGACTGCAATGAAAATGAGACCAACAGAAACCAATGAAATGACAATATACAAAGAAAAAAATGATAATGGCCATATCAGATCATTCCTACTTGTAAGCATGCTGCTGTATGTGACATGGTCCTTTCTGTCCACCATAGCTTTGAATACCCTTTTGTGGGCAGGAAGTGGTCCCTCCTTGCATTCCAAGCTTGGGAGAAGGGTCAGTTCTGTGAGAGCTAAAGATGGCAAGTAGCTGTTTGGCTGTGCCATACACACTTTCAGTCCCATACATCTAACCAGGAGTCCTATGCACAACACAAATTTGGCCTGCACAGGTTCTGATCTGAGATGAGATCCATATGCAGAAATATTATTAATTCAGCAATTTATCAGCTGTACTTATTTGCTGTAGCTCTTCCTTCTTTCAAGTTCTCTGGCAGGTGTACAAGTTAAAAATGTAAAAACAACAGTATGAGCAAACATAAGCCCTTCTTTCCATCAGCTTTGCTCAATTGGACTGAGCTTCTTGTTACGAGAAATCATACCACTGAAAAATGTCATGACTGTAGAAACCCAGAGTGATTTAAAAAAAAAAAAAAACCTAACAAGCTTTAGAATAGGTTTTCTATGGCTCTGTAAGAATATGTGCACAACTATTTCTCTTTCTTCCTCCTCATGGAAGATAGCTTGAATATATCTGGATTGTCAGATTCCTTTTTTTTAATTTCTGCTATGCTGTACTGGCTTCTCTTGTATCTAACTTCCCACCTTCAAATCCAGTGAATATCCTAACCAAATGAAACCCATTGAGAGCTACACCTGGTTATAGCTTGGTGTTGGATTGGTTTTCAAGCCAACCAACAGTGAATGAAAATATGCAGCTGGATGAAACAATCCTTTACTTGGGAAGGGGGAGGGGTGATAGCTTCAGTGCAGATTTGGAGTCCATTTCCAACAGTAAGTGCAACAACAGGGGAAAAGATTAGAAATGCCCTCTGTAGAAAACTCTGGCAAGAAGGAGGAGGGGTTGGTTTCCTCTCATCTTTTTCCGTAAGATGTCTAAGTACTTTATCTCTTTCCCATAGCTGTCAATGTCAACTTTGATCACAAATATAGTACCTTGGCAGAAAGATAATCTAACAACATCCCTTAAAACTCTGAGTTTATGCTGCTCACATCTCCTTATTGCAATCCCAGTATACCAACCTAGCTTGTATTTTACATTTTTTAATGGGGAACAATTAATTGAACCTCTTCTTTCCATGGCAACTAATGTTATGGATCAATTGAGAGTCATTTGTTTATGCTTAAATAAATATTGCCTTTTTCATTTAACATATTTTAAATGGATTTGGAGAAAAAGAGAGAGCTTACTTTATGAACAATATGTTAATACACATCGGGAATATGTCCTGGTATGTTTTGTAGTGAAAATGATTCCAAACATATATGACTGACATATGTATCATCTATATATCTATGAAGTCTGGCCTTCCTGCAGATACCTAAAATCCATGGATCGGGGCACTAAACAGATTTTTCTGCAAAGTTGAGAACCCCCCCAGGTTTGCAGGAAAATCTGAGATTTTAACAAGAATACATTGGGGAGTTTAAATTGCCCCCAGATGGTTCTGTAGCAGACACTGGGAGCTGCTCCAGCTGCAGCAGCAGATGCCGGGGACCACTCTAGGCCTGGTTGCAGCAGTGACCAAGAGCCATTCTGAGTTAGCCATAGCAGTGGCAGCAATTGGGAGCTGCTCTAGGACACTGGGAGCTGCTTCGTGCCAGCTGCAGCAGACAGTGGGAGCTGCTCCAGGCTCAGAGCAGCTCTCAGACACTACCAATGTTCCACCCAGGCTCTGTGGTGGGAGGGTGGGGCCCTGGAGCTGTGCAAACTCAGAGATGGGCAGAAATGGGATTCCCCCTCCTCTGAGTCTCAACCCCCATCCGAGAAGGAAGGAATCGGGTGGGGAACACTGGATTCCTCACTGAACCCCCGAGCCAGCAGGACTATTTTTGGCCTTCGAGGGTGGACTCATCAGGGCCAGGCCTGGCAGGAACTTCCACTGCAGCCACTGGGTGACTTGATGCCACCCAGCTGCATGACTCACCTAGGCCTGGTTGCTTGCTGCTGTTTGACAACACCAGCCCTATGAAAGCCAGTGCAGTAGAGATTACAGTTTCAGAGTAACATTTAGGAGACCTGGGTTTAAATCACTGGTCTGCCATGGAAGCTAAGTGATATTGTGCCAGTCACATACTTCCAGCTTAACTTCCAGCTTGTTACTGTGAGGATAAAAAAGTGGAGAGGAGAATGATGAAAGCTTTGGTCCTCACTGTGAAGAAAGGCAGGGTGTATATGAAGTAAATAAGTAATAACTACAGCTGAAGATGGGAAGGAGATAAAAGGTAGGTTAGTTAATGGCTGAGGACAGAAAGGCAGAAAAAGGGGAGAGGATATTGTGGTTGCCAGGAAAAGGGAAAGAAGAAATAGTGCAGGAAGGAGGATACTGGGGGAAGTGAGGTGCCCCCTACATGTCCTCATGTGTTTCCTACCACACAAGTGGGCCTGGCCTGGCAGCTGGCACCACACAACTGGGCCATTGTTTTCCTAGACGGTGTGTGCATTTGGATCTACCTGAACGAAAAATATACCCAAAAAATACCTTATTGGTTTTGGGGGGTATATTTCAGCTTCCCAAATGTATCTGGGTTTTCTCAGGAAAACTGGGAAAATAATCCCCAAAAAATCCCCAAAATTTCAGATAGATCTGAAAACAGGGAAGAGATGGGAGCAGATAGCTCCCACATCTCTGCTGTTGGTCGGGCAGGCTTATGCAGTCCTTTTAAACTTTAAACAGACTGCAAAAGTCAGCCCAAGGATCAGCTGGGGTGGCGAGGATTTGAGAGCTCCACGCCTCCTCAGCTGTGGCTGGCTTCTCTTGCAGCCCAGTTTAAACCATGCTGCAAGAGAAGCCAGCCTAAGAGTAGCTGGCTCAGTGGGGAGTTGAGAGCTCACCACTGGTGTAGCTCTGTCCTGCCTTCTCCTGCCACCTGTTTTAAATTTGGTGGCAGGAGAGGGCAGGACCGGCTGTGCCTGTGGGGAGACCATCGCTCCCTGCAGGTGCACCTCTGCGATGCCTTCTTTTGCCGCCGGTTTAAACTGGGCAGCAAGAGAGGCCAGCCCAGATGGGATGTGTAAAGTACTGGGTTCGCCGCATGGAGGACTCCACATATTATGCTATGAAACAATATTATGGTTGTACCTAATCCCTTGACTATAGTATGATGCTTTTCCTCTGTACTCCAGGGTATTCAGTCTTTCGGTTCACTTCTACCATCATAACCTCAAAAATTCATCTTCCTTTTTTTTGACATACTGAATTGTGTATCACTAACTGTATTGAAGGGGCGTGGTGGCTTCAAGGTTAAGATGCTGAGCTGCAGACTGGAAGGTCTGTAGTTTGGTAGTTCAAGACCCTAGTGCCGCATGATGAAGTGAGCTCCCATCTCTGGCCCCAACTCCTGCCAACCTAGCAGTTCAAAAGCAAGAAATTGCAAGTGGATAAATAGGTACCACTTTGGTGGGAAGGTAACAGCATTCCATGTGCTTCAGCTTTTAGTCATGCCAGGCACTGTCTTCGGACAGTGCTGGCTCTTCAGCTTGGAAATGGAGATGAGCACCACCCCCTAGAGTTGGATTCAACTGGCTTTCAAGGGAAACCTTTACCTTTAACCAATGCTCCCCCTAAACTGTGGAGACTTGTGAGCAAAAATTCTACTTTGTGAGCTTGCCAGCATTAAAGTTGTGAGTGAGCGATTTGGCTACTGCATAAATCAGTTTGCTCTGGAGCCATCTTTCCTGAGCTAAGACAAAAGTGTGAGCCGGAGGCTACAAAACTGAGCTAGCTCACACTAACTTAGAGGGAACACTGCCTTTAACTGTATTGAAAGTATAGAAAGCTACCCTTATATTTATCTATGATTAGGAATAAGGCCCGTTGCGGAAATAAATACAACAAGCTCTAGAAAGAGGCTCTAGGAGAGTGCCAAGGCCTTGGACACTCAGCGTCAATGTGCTGTGGCAACCTCAGCAGGGTATAATGACACAGAGTCCACCATTTTCTCCAGAGGGACTGATCTCTGCTACCTGAAGAGCAGTTGTAATTTTCAGTGATCTCCAGCCCTCACCTGGAGATTGGCAACAATTGTTACTCAGGAGGAAATGGCTGGTTTGGAGGGTGGAGTCTATGGTATTGTACATGTCTGAGGTCCAACCCCTCCTCAAACCCCACCCTCTCTAGGCTCCACCCCTCAAATCTCCAGGAATTTCCCAACCTGGAGATGGCAATCCCATCTCCTTCCCAGCTAACCATCAACTTATCATTACCTGCCCCTCTGACTGTAGCTGACTTCTGCCATCCCAGATCAGTTGTAATTCTGAGTGATCTCTACCCCTCACTTGGAGATTGGCAACAGTGGTTCTCCAGGAGGGAATGGCTGGTAGGGAGGATGGAGTCTATGGCATTATACCTGTCTGAGGTCCCACCCCTCCCTCAAACCTCACCCTCTTCAGATTCCATCCCTCAAATCTCCAGGAATTTCCCACCTGGAGTTGGCAACTATATCTCCTTTCCAGCCAAACATCAACCTACCTTTATTTTCCCCTCACTCTTTAGTTTTCCATCTCCCCCATCCACCCACCTGCAGCCTCTACAGTGCTCTGAAACCCTGACTGCCACATCACATTGGCTGTCATGGGGGGGGGCATCTCAGCAGGATATAAGGACACAGAGTCCACCATGTTCTCCAGAGGAACTGATTTCTGCCATCTGGCGAGCAGTTGTAATTCTGAGTGATCTCCTGCTCTCACCTGGAGATTGGCAACAATGGTTTCCCAGGAGGAAATATAGTCTTTCTCTGCAATGGGGACCAAAGCAGCTTACATCATTCTCCTCTCCGCCTTTTGATTTGTACAACAACCCCGTGAAGTATGTTAGGCTGAAAATCTGTGATTGGTCCAAAATCACCCACTCAGCTTCTACAGCAAGAACCTGGATCTAACCTGCTCTGAAGCACTGACTGAGATACCTAGGGTAGCCAACCTCCAAGGGGAACAAAGCACAAAAACCGCTGGCTGAAAATAAACAAAGTAGATATATAATGATATGGAATAACAATTCAGTAAATAGAAATATAACAATAATGGCCAAGGTGTAACCAGAATACAAAAACAAGAATAAGGAATAATTCACTGTGTCTCACTCCAGTTGTGTTGCAATATCATATTGCAATTTCTGTATTCTGGTTACACCTTGGCCGAATCTCCCTATTTGGAGATAGAATCCCCAGTCTTTGGGGGATCCCTGGAAAGTTGGCAATCCAAGGGCCTGGCCTTTCCTTGCTTCCCTGGGCTACCCCTTCCCTTTGGTATTGTACAGAGCAGGGGAGACTATGTGGTCAGAGCACAACGCAGATTATTAGCCCAAATAAAAGAATTTATTTAACTATTTACACAATTATGGAGCACACACACAATAAATAAGGCACAACTGTAGGAGTAAGCACAAACCATGAACCAACAGGGGTTAAACACAACCCTCTTTCCCTGCACACAACACTCTCTGGCTCTGGAGGTTGTGGGCTCAGGATAAGATCTCTCCTTGGACTGGCTGTGCTTCAGCCTCTCTCTCTCTTAATCAAGAGAGCAAGGAAATTCCATTCATTCCCCAGTCCTGCTTCCCAGGGATGAAGACCGCCTTGGAACAGTCCCTGTTTTCCTGCTCTTTTTGGCCTTGGGGCAGCTGGGAACATCCAACAGATGAAGAAGCCCCATTCAACCCAGTGAGTGATACCCCTGCAGGCTACTCTCTGGAACTACAGCTCAATTAAGCCTTCTGGGGGAACATTTTAAACACAGAGACAGCAGCCATCTTACAGACACATGTAACTGCCATTCCATTACACCTACAAACACCTACTGAGGGGAAAAGTTAATCTCACACAGGAGGTAATTGTCTTCATCAAGAGAGAAAGCCGTCTGCCAGAAACTCGGAGAGGGCACAGTGGCTGAAGGAGTGGGTGGAGAAGAGGAGCAAACCCAGCACCCGGCCAATGGCATGAGAGCACTCTTGAGTGGCAGCTGGGTGGGACTCAGGAAACGCAGTCAGTAGCTAGGGTCACATTCTGAGTGACAGATCATTGAACCAACTGATTTTGACAGCATGTAGAATGTTCAGGAGAGTCCATAACCAAAACAGAATTATATTATAGAGAGATGTGCAGAATTTCACCCAGAGATACTACTGAAACTCAGCATTCCAAACTACCTGACTCATCTGTTTTCACCTGTGATACAGGATACATTATGATAACCAACCATCTGAAATCTTACTGTACAGTCAGGTAGTTGCAAAGGGAAATTTAAAATAACAGTTGTTCAGATCCCATTAAAGTAAACAGCAATCCTCTCAATGATTTAAACATTTCTGAGAAGCAACAATTCTGGATTGGAAGAAGAAAGTAAAATGAAGGAATAAGAGAGGCTTTGTATTGTTTTAAGAAACATTCTAAAGCTTGAAATAATTTTGCCACAGGAACCTTATGAGTCACTAACTGGGCAATCCTATGTACAGTTACTTCAAACAAATGCGTATATGTGTGCGTGTTACATGGGGGGGGGTTAGATCAAGAGGGAGAGCAAAGATTACCAGTTCTATTTTGTGAAGAAATCAGAAGGAAGAAGGAGGGATCTAGTGTGTGTGCTGGGAGTCTGTTGCAATTCCATTGCAGGATCATACTCCAATTACTGGCTCTAAGGGCGGGCCACTTATACTGTTTTTGGCCCTTAGCATAAAATGGGTTCTTTTCAAGAAACGAAAAATTACGACAGAAGATAAAGGAATCCTTGAGAGCTGGGCAGCTAATCAGGAGAAAGCTACACAATGGACTAAATGGCACCAGAGAAGGGCAACAGGAAGGGAAGTTCTTCAGGTTAGAAGGTTTTGAGCAAAAAGATGTATGTCTAATAACCCATATACTTACTGTGGCCAGAATATTAGTAGCTAAATATTGGAAGTCAGATGGATTACCAGTAAGAGATGAACTAATTAAGAAACTAATAGAGACTGCAGAAATGGACAAATTAAGTATGATATTGCAAGGGAGAGATGGAAAGTGGTTCCAGGAACGTTGGGATAGAGTTTATAAATGGTTAGAGTCAAAATGTGTATAGTTGACTCCAAAACTAGACTACGTATCATTGTGTAAACAGAAGATATTGTTATATTCTTAAAAATATAAATAAAATGAAAAAAAAGGAAGGGAAGTTCTTGGTTGAATTATAATTCAGAAGGACTACAAAACTGGTGATGTGAAGCTGAGTCATATATTCAGCAGGAGCTTTGGGGAGAATGGAAATATCTGAATCGGAGGTTGCAGACTATCAGAGGGCACTTAATGTTCAAATTGTGTGATTAGTCAGTGACTGCATATCATGTAAAAAACAATACAGGAAGAGGCATCTTTGTCTTCTAGCCTGGAGTGGTTTAACTGCTTTCATTCTGTTGGCACTTCCTGATTTTTCCCAGAAAGGCTTCCTTACAGGCATTTGCTGTGGTTGTTGTCTCATGTCCCAAGATCCTCTACTGTGTTTACTGCTGCAAGCTTCTCTGTGAGACACAAAATGTAGCTCCCCATGTTCTTTGTGTGCCTCGCTGGACTTGCTCACAGTGTTACACATGGAATAATGCAATACAAACAATTAGGATGGGAGGGAGAGTTGTGCAAAACATTGCTGTATTTACCCATAGGAAAATATTTTTATATATTTTCCTCTTCCATCTCCTAAAAGAAGAAAAGGCTACAATTAAGAACTCATGTAGAGCTGTGCAGTTCCAAGTATAGATTATCTACATAAGGTATCAGCTGACAGAGGATTTTATCACAGGCTTAAAATCAGGGATTCCTAGCAGAAGTGCCGGCACAACCTGCACTCCTGTATTGCAACGTGAACTCACAGCTATAATAATTAAGCAATTAGGCATGACAGAGAGTTGTGAGTTTCCCGAGATA
Organism: Gekko gecko; assembly: GCA_029375565.1. Lineage (NCBI taxonomy): Eukaryota > Metazoa > Chordata > Lepidosauria > Squamata > Gekkonidae > Gekko > Gekko gecko. The sequence goes on from JAPDNY010000007.1 coordinate 117,717,852, forward strand.
ATCACCCCCCTGGGGTATTACAAGTCATGATCCAGAGATAAGTGTTTTTAATCCCCAAAGGGTGTGATTAAGTTATGATAACCACACACCCCCAGAGAAGGCTTATAACTTATCTAGAAATCTTTTGCCTGGAATAAAAGTCTGTGTGGCTCTGGGCAGAAAAAGTTCTTGATGTACACAGCTGGATGAGGTGACCACAAATTAATTAAGAGATGCAAAATACACAACAGCCTCATAAATGAGTCATCAATCCAATCAGATTTAATTGGAGGAGGGGAAAGACGTGATTAAGCTGTCTACTTCTGCTGCTAGGGTAGAAAAACAGCAGTTCCGAACAACATGTGGATTCTAATGATTCCCATTATAATGGCAAGCCCCTCCTTATTCCAAGATATGCTGAATATAGAAAACTATGAATCTCATCATGTTTTCATTAATATGCTGGGTATTTTCTCTATTCTTTTCAGTGGGGAAAGAGGTAATTGTGCATGTAAAGCAGGGTTTAAAAACAGATGTGAAATAAAGACTCGTTGACGTCTTTCTCCTGGCTGGTCCTTGGGATTGGTATTGAGGGAGTACCAAAATAAAGAAAGAAACCTACAAGCTTCTTCTAAAGCCCTTTCTATCAACTGGTGGCAAGACTGAAGACTTCAACTGAAATCTTCAACTTGACCTAACTTCTGCTCATGTAAACCATCTAACTGTAGGCTTCCAATAGCAGACCAACTTTCAGTAGGATTGCCAGGTCCGGGTTGGAAAATTCCTGGAGATCTTGGGGGTGGATCCAGGAGATGGTGGAGTTTGGGGAGGAGCCCCAGCATGGTACAGTGCCATAGAGTCCACCCTTCAAAGCAGCCATTTTCTCCAGGGGAGCTGATAGGGTTGCCAGGTCCAAACTTCTCCCCAGCAGGGGAATTAGGGGGCATTCCAGGAGGGGGTGTGGCCACCCTCACTGCGATGACATCACTCCATTCCATCACTTTTCCCCTATCATTTAAAGGGAAACTTCCCTTTAAATTGTGGGGGGGGGAGTGAGGGACAAGTGCCCCTGCCTTGCAAGAGATGATCTTGAACCCCCCCAAAAGCTGGTAAACCTCACCAGACCAGGAGGTCTGGCAGCCCTAGGAGCTGATCTCTGTCAGCTGGAGATCAGTTGTAAAAGCAGGAGACCTCCAGGCCCACCTGGAGGCTGGCAACCCTAACTTTCAGGATCCAAGAATTAAATTACAGGCAGAGAGGAAGAACAAGGAGAAGGGGGGGCAGGAAAAGAGAAGCATTAAAGTAACCTTGATCAGTAGAAGAAGAAGACGACGACATTGGATTTATACCCTGCCCTTCACTACCCAAAGGAGTCTCAGAGCAGTTTACAAACTCCTTTTCCTCCCCCTTCCCACAACAGACACCCTGTGAGGTAGGTGGGGCTGAGAGAGCTCTTTCTAGAACTGTCCTTGAGGGAACAGCTCTGACAGAACTACAGCTTGCCCAAGGTCATCCAGCAGGTACAAGTGGAGGAGTGGGGAATCAAACCTAGTTCTCTCGGATTAGAATCCGTGCACTTAACCACTACACCAAACTGGCTCTCAGTAGACAGTACATATTACAGCTCCCCCTAGATTTCAAATGGGCTTAAAACATTTTCCTTATTTGATTTCTGCTTTCTAAAAAGGCCTTCTTGCTTTTGTAACTTGCCTGGATTTCACCCATTTACCATACTAGTCTTTTGGCATTGTTTCTACTCTTTTTAGTCATTGTTATGCATATTTTGCTGTGTTTTTAAATAATTGCCAAGCATTCTGAACTCTTGACTTTTCTGTCCCTTTCCATTTTCTTTTTAACTAATCCCCTCATCTTTGAGAAGTTGCCTTTTCTGAAAGTAAACCTGAACTTTCCAGGCACATTCCTTCTCACAGTTGTGCTGAATTTGATAGTCCCATGGTCATTGTTTCCTAGTCATGCTCGTACCACCTGATTCCTGAATCAGATTCCAAATGGCACTTAGAATCAAATCAAAAGTATTTTCCTCTCTAGTCAGCTCAATTACTAACTGGTCTAGGGCAGTCATTTATCATGTAGAGAAACATCCTCTTTGTCATAATTTTATCAGGGCTCTTTTTGTAGCAGGAACTCCTTTGCATATTAGGCGACACACCCCTAATGTAGCCAATCCTCCAAGAGCTTACAGTGGCCCCTGTGTGTCACCTAATATGCAAAGGAGTTCCTGCTACAAAAAAAGCACTGATTTTACTTCATTTATATCCTGCCTTTCTCCCTAATGGGAAGCCACAGTGGCTTACCTTATTACCCTTACCTCCATTTGATCCTCACAAGAATACTGTGAGGTAGGTTAGGTTGAAAATGTGTGATTGGCTCATGGTCACTCAGCAAGCTTCCACAGCAGAATGAGGTAACATTGACTCCTTTAGAAGCCTATTCTTCCACCTCTAGATCACTCTCAGAGCTTTAGTAAGGGGGGGTCAATAGTGTTCTTTGAACATTATGTTCCTTTTTAGGCCTACCTGTACATGTACTGCCTAGGCATTCTAATTTGCTAGATCCTCTTTCAGGTACAGAATAACAACAGCCCAACATTAACATCCCTATGATCCCTGTAGAGTTAACATTCTGGGTTGACTGTATACCACTGATACTCTCAGCTTCACTAGGTTTGAGATAGAGTCATTGCACCAAGGTACAACCATGACTGCAGACCAGCAGGCAGATCATCATACATGTGTCACAATGCAAAACTCTGCAAAGCCCTAATCCCTCTGCTGGCTTTTTACCTTCATTGTTTTAGTGTCTGTTCCGTCATTGGGGCTCTAAAGCTACAACACCCTTGCTCACTAACTCTTCCAGTATAGCAACTTTCACTTTTTCTACACTTCTCTTATTGCGCCATCTTGAGTTACAGCCTTCTAAGCCCATGTCACTCTGCTGAGGACTGTAGTGTTCTAAGGGTCTTTAGAAGAAGAGAAGAGATTGGATTTATACCCTGCCCTTCACTACCCAAAGGAGTCTCAGAGCAGCTTACAATCGACTTTCCCTTCTCCTCCCCACAACAGACACCCTGTGTGGTAAGTGGGGCTGAGAGAGCTCTTTTGAGGACTGCTCTTGAGAAAACAGCTCTGAGTGAACTAGTAACTGGCCCACGGTCACACCAGCAGATGTTTGTGGAGGAGTGGGGAATCAAACCCAGTTCTCCCAGATTAGAGTCTGTGTTCCTAAACACTGCACCAAACTGGCTCTCAAGTTAGGGTTGGCAAGAAGCCCAAGCCCCTCAAGCATCTTCACCAGAGGGAAATGTATGCACATGTGCTTCAACCCTCAGCATGCTGGTCTCCAGAGCAGGGTGGCAAGACATCTTGTCTCTTCTTGAAAAACCACAACAATACTTAAAGCTTTATTCAGAACTGCTACCCCCCCCCGACATTGTAGATAAGCAGGCAAGGAACAATTCTTCACAGAAAATACCTTTGTCCACTAAGAACATTCAGTTGCATTTTTTCCTTGTCAGTAATGAAAATTCATACCATTAGTAAGAGGTCTTCTATTGAGGCTCTCTTTGGAACCATAAAAACAATTTGCTTTTAAACATAAGGGTAAAACCTTTTTGACATTTCATGTAATAAACATAGGAGTCAAATGTTATTCCTAATAAGTGATGGAATAAATCTACACGTAGCTTTTTTCCCAAAGTAACAGACACATTTCAATTCATAGAGAAACAATTCAGAATTTTAAATGCTTTGATGAAAAAGCATAAATATAATTTTCTGACAGATCATTTAAGAGATCACCTCATAGTTCAAATTTGCTAACTGCTGCCTTCGAAAGCTGTCAAACCTCATAATAATTTTTGTTTACTGACACATTGCTAAATGTTGCTTTACAGTACACAAATCACATATGGGAGAGCAATAAAAATGACCAACTTGAGTGGTCATTTCTTGATGAAACTGGAATTTATGTGCTAGACATCACGTACATTTTTTTACTTTAAATCATTAAGCAGGAAGAGAGTAGAATAATAATAATCTTGTGTTCAGTCTTGAATGTAAAGAGGTTTGAAGCAGACCTTCAGTAGGGTAAAAAGTGATTTTGTTTTTCAGATTCACATATCACAATATTATATTATTCCTCTGATATTCTTTTTCATTATACTGTTCTTCCCCAGTCTTCCTTGGAGTGAAACTATATCATAGGTTCCATCAAGAATTACTTAGGCAGAACAGTAATTGGTTTAATGTAGATAAAATGTTTTTCCACTAACAGACCCACTTCAAGGTTTAATCTGAAGTTCTACCATTTTGATATGCCATGAACTGAGAGGTGGGGCGCAGAAGTATTGTCTATGTATTAAAGGAGGAACAATATATAGTTGAATGACCTAGTAAGAGCTAATAGGGTATAATAGGCCATGGTCAGACGTGCCATTTGGTATGGAGGGGAAGCGAGCATATTTCCCCTGGTTGAAATTGACATGGTGTTGCATGATCACACATCCTTTGTAGCTGCGGCCTCAACCCATCAGTGCTTGATCAGATGGCACATTCAGCTGGGGGGGGGGGTTGCCTTTTGTTTCCCATGTGCATAAACGAGGAATTGCACCTCTGCACTGAGAGTTACCCATGGAGTATGCAGTTATGTGCATACTGCTAAGCAACGGAAAAAACCTGACACCAACTCCAGATGAGAAGACTATCCCAATGGCATGAGAGTGTGCTTGAGCGATCAGACAGGGGAAAGTTCATCCATAGCCCATTCGCAAGCATTAGAGCCAGACTTTCCCTGGTGTCTTTTAACTCTGCTTCTGTGGTGGGGCAGCACGGGATGCTGATGGCAGCAGGACCTTTCCCAGATGTTGCTGTCTAATCATGCCCTTTAGATCTGTCAGGCATTTGCAGCTGAGTCAGATCTAAAGGCACATCTGACTGCGGCCATAGTTAGAATGAAATCATGTTCAACTCCCAATCTGACCAGGAAGTTCACTGCATAATCTTGGGCCAGTCATTCTCTCTCAACGTGTGAAAAGGGGGAGAAAAATGTAGGCAGCTCTGAGTTTCTTGGAGATAGGAGTAGTGGGTAAATATAGTAAATAAAATAATAATAGGAAAAGGGTGGCACCTTTTCAATAAACAGCAAAGAAATTCATATAATGACAAAGAAACATAATATATAAACAAAGAAATGGCAAAAAAAACATATAATTCACCAGATATAAAAAATGTTATAAGTGCTGTATATCATGGAATAATAAGCTTATTGTTTCAATATGATATAAGACTACAATGATTAGAATATATTAAGACTGAAGTCTATTCTTTGGCAATACAGTGCTATGCAGAGTTTCTCTAGTCTGCACTCATTGAAATTATTGGCCTTAGACTGGGGTAACTCTGCATAGGATTGCATTATAACTTGTATTTTGGAATTTTTCAGGATAACTGACTTGGTTAAGGCGTATGCCAAAATGACTAAAGAACTAACATCTCATCTGTTATGTAAACTGGAAAACTTAAGTTTACGTGTGTGTGTATATACTGGGGGTGGAGGGGTGAGGAACCAGCTACAACGTTTATGTTCTATCTTTCTACATCATTTAAAAATCACAAAAGCTATGCAACTCAGAGCAGCGGCCGGAACTATACCTCTCAGTTAACCTCTCGTCCTATTAGTCAATGATAAGTAAGATTCAGCAGTAGATGAGTGAAGGAAGAAAGATAATACTTCATCTTGCATCTCTGGCTTTCATCAGTTTAATCTAGGCCTGTAATTGTATTTTAATATAGTTTTTAGTATATAATAAAAAAACAAAGCTGAAACAAATGATAACCTAAGTCCCTGAACATATTCATTGTTGTAAGTAAAGGAGGTATGCCAGATGTTCAGAGATTACTGATGTTAGGGGAGAGAGAAAAGGCAGTGTAGAGCAGAAAAAAGAATCCAAGCTGATTGTATGTTGGGTGCTTGGGAGTGAGCATTAAGACTTCCTTCTCCTCCCACTCCAACTGAAAAACAAATGGAAGCAGGTTGAACTGGCTGTAAAACAATTCTCCCATGCAGGCTATCTTGAACCACACACAACAGATAAAAAGGCAGCAAAGTGCAGCTCCATGAAGAGTTCTGCATAACCAAACTGCATGTAATTTGTGTGAGGTTTTATTATCTTCTAACTTTCCTTACTGCATGAGGTGCAGTAAAACCAATGAGTCTTGGATATATTAGACCATGACCCCTTTCCCCATCTAATGCTCAGGGCATCTATCTTCAGTGGTGTGTAATAATGGCTTTTTTGGCCATTATTCATGCCGGTACCTGAACATTGTTTCACATGTATCAGCTAGCATGTACGAAGCAGAAGTTCTGAAGGGGTGTTTTGAACTACGATGCCCTATTGTTCACTAACGCATCTTCCAAATGGTCCTTCCTAATGAGTTTTCTTTGCTGTCTCACTTAATTTGCTCACAGTGTAATCCTAAACAAAGCTGCAGCTTTCTCAGCCCATTTACTTCAATAGATTTAGAAAGGTATAACTCTGCTTAGGGTTGCACTCAATAGCCAGTGAAGTGCTTTTTGTTTAGCAATTATTTTTTTTTTGTAAGTTGATAAAGCAGTCAACAGACTTCTGTGTGTGAAGGTATGTTTGTTTGTTTTTTAAGAAAACATTTAATTATAATGAAATAGAATTTATCCCAATGGAATTTTGTCAGAAGCTCAGAAAGACAATGACGCTAAAACGATTGTTTCGGAACAAGATGCATGATTACAATTTGATTGTCCTGGATGGCTTAAACTCATAAGAACATAAGAATAAAAACATAAGAGAAGCCAATGTTGGATCAGGCCAATGGCCATCTAGTCCAACACTCTGTCACACAGTGGCAAAAAATACCAGGTGCCATCAGGAGGTCCAGCAGTGGGGCCAGGACACTAGAAGCCCTCCAACTGTTGCCCCTCCCCAACTCCTTGGCCAGAATTCAAGAACTACTCTGTGCTTACCCCATTGTACTTTTATTTCTTTAAAAATACCTTACACCCTCAAACTACTTCAAATGATCAGGCACAAAGGACAGGTTGTCTTTCATTGTCAAATTTACAGGACTGATTTTTAAACTGTGTAATGAAGGCAACTGATGGTCCACTATGTATATGTATGATAGGGTTACCAGATGTCCTCTTTAGAGGATGTCTTTTTTTCTTTTTCTTTTTGGAGTCCATCTTCTTTTAGGATTTTTAAAAAAACCTGACGAAAATGTCCTCTTTTTGGGTTGGAAGGCTAGGAATATCCCTAGTTTCTAGCAATTATCATGATTTAAATAGGAGGGGTATTTAAAATGAGATTTGTCATAGTGATCACTTGTTTGAAGTAGCCAGTTGGGAACTATGTCCTTTTTTTTGCTTGTCAAAATATGGTAACCCTAATGTATATATGTAGGAAATGTATATGCCCTGCTCAAAGTAGCTAACAAATAAAAACAATATCATAAAACTATTATGATGGTGGTAGAATAGAGCCTTTCCATGTGATCTACAGTCTACATGGTGAGCAGTGCTCACAAGTTTCTGCCAAGCATGGAACAAGAGTCATGCTGAAAGCATTCAAGTGGTCTTTTTTGTGGCTACTGCAGTTAGAGAATCAGCAATAAATACTAGGGTATTATTCAAGACACTTCTCAGGGACACACATACATTGTGCTTTTAGGTGTTCAGTTGCATCAGAATACACAAAGATGAGTTAACTTCAGGCTTTCTCCATGTGACCATCTAAACAAAAGAAAATTTGGATTCCAACCAAACAAGATCAGTAATCAACCATAATGCACAATTATGTAAAATAATCTTCTCTCACTATGTGTTGAGCCAACTGGTAATCTTCATAAATGGCCAGTAAGATCAAATTGGTTTTCAGTCATGACCTTGTTTGAGTCAATAGGACCTGTAGCTCTGAAAGCACCTTAAAATCTCTCAGCTTGTGGAAACTAAGGACTGATGACTGTGTGAGTTCATCTATGGGGGCCTGGTACATGAACAGGATCTTATTGCAGCAGGAGGCTAGACAAGGTGGCCTTTCAAATTAGTGATTCTAAGACTCGAGTGGTGGCTTCTCTATGTTACTAATTGTGTCCATTTGGCCTACTTGTTGGTGCTTACTGAAGGTCATTACTTAATCCTGTTAATTGGCTCAGAGATAGCCCATAACCTGAATTGTGTCCATTAATGGCTGGGCTGATTATCCAAGACTCACGGTAGTAAGTGCCCTGAAACATGATTTTAAAAATAACAATATAAAGAAAATCCATATTAAGGCCAGATCTAATTTACCCATTATAACATAGCAGGTAAGCAGAATAGGGTATGTAAAGGACTACACAGAGGGAAGTTTATTTCAGAAAATAACATTTCACACTTGCAAACTACTGTAAAGGGCTTTTAGACACCAACAGGTGAGCCATTTAAACAGATTAGTTGAGCCATTTAACCATTGTTTAGAGACACGGCAATACATTGCACTGAATCTTTTTCCTGCCAATAGTCCCCATTAAGTCAGTTTGATATTTATCAGGGGACCAATTAAGTAGACACTACTGTATTATTATGGGAAAATGCTGTAAGGCTTATCCAGCCTAAGTACTCCACAAAGAAATCTGTAGTATACATTTTATACTGAGAGGAAAGTTGAGTATCAAACTCTCTCAAATGAAAATTCTTTTATAATGCTGGGAAAAGTTGGTAAAATAGAATTTTAAAACATGATTTGTATGCTTAATATAAAGTGTTTACTGCTACATAACTTGAAACATATAATGTAGGGGAATTCTATTGTAATGTTTTTCATACACAAACAGAATTCCATACTTTTAAAAGATAACTTCAGAATCAAAGCTTCATAATGGAAAATTTATAGTGAAATTGGCCCATAATGGTTACCCTTTCCTTTCACTTTTGAGCTCTACAAGTATTTTCTTCTCTTTGTCCAGAAGATTTTATGTATGGAAATTATGGATGAAAAGAGTAGGGCTCAAAGTCAACCATTAATAAAAGTTTTTTTAAAAAAACAAAAACAAAAGAAGCATATATTATTGTTTGACCACACATTCTACAGGGGAAGTATACTGAGTTGATAAAAGATGGTATTTCAAGTAATAATCCTCCACAATGAAAGATCTGCAGTCTTGGTACATTGAACATCATATACAGGTATTTGTGTACCAATTACAACTTTGGACAGTAAGTATTTCAATCACATTACCTTAATGCTCAGAGGTTAACCTAAAGCCATCTTCACAAGTAGATGAAAGGCAACAAGGCAAAGTTTTTTCCTATCCATCATTCAGTCTGTCTCTGTGTGGAGGATGGCTTTTCATATATTAAGAGTAAAACCTAACATAACAAAAGCATTGCTTTTTGTGGCCTCAATCCTGGTTAACAATAAACATCTCTTAGAGAGGCACTAGTAATTTTCTATCAGATAGGCTGAGTAGGGTATCAGGGTGCTTAAGTGGGAAACCTTATCCTTTGTGAGTGATTGGTAGAGAAATCTGACTTCAGAATGGAAAAGTTTTAGAAACAAAGAGAGACTTCAATAAAAAAGAATGGCTGCTGGAAAAGAAAAACATCTAAACAGAATTTTGGTAATTTTAAGATTATTCTGCCTGCTTCTTCACACATCATCATTATAGAGAGGTGAGTTTTATTGCTCATTTTAATTCCTAATTGTTAAGTAGTTCTTAGACAGTTTTTGTTTGTTTTTCTCAACTTGATGCTTTTCCTTTTCATCATCAATAAATGCAAATAGAAATTATTTATTTTCCTTTTATGACACTGGTGCTATGGTAATGTGCCTGCACTCATGTAAGGCCAGCTTGGCCCATGCTTACCAAGGTACATACAGAAGGTGGGAGAGATTCTGATCTGAATGCAAATTACTCTATCAGGTAAGCATACTAAGACTTTCTCTACACTCAAGGTATTTTGAAGTAGGGGTCCAGGAAAAGTTTAGGGTTCTTAATTAGAAGAAAGGTCTTTCAAGAGACAAACAGAGAGAGTTTAGTTTTCAGAACAAGATAGGTCTATTTATAAAATACTCTGGTAGTGGTAGCAATACAAAGAATCTTATTGTGTGGTGGGTGGGTGAGGGTTGCTAACCTCTAGGTGGGACCTGGAGATCTCTTGGAATTATAACTGATCCTCAGTCTGCAGTTCTTCTGTAATAAATGGTTCTTACACTTATGTTTACCAGTTTACTGTTAGCTGGAGTTCTGAAGTTCATCGCCTATCCACTTGTAGAAGAGCAAGACTGAGTCCAGTAGCACCTTAAAGGGGAGGGAAGGCTGCATCGTATAGCCTGATCTCATCAGATCTTGGAAGCTAAGCAGTGTCAGTACTTGGGCCGAGGACAGACTGGCAATTTGCCGCGGGATGGGACCCGGGCTGACAACGACTCAATATCGGATTAAATGGAATGTTCACACAGGCACATCTGCCTGGCGTCCCCCACCCGTAGCCTACCGGTGCTCTCGCGCTTCACTGCCGGATTAAAAAAACACCTGATAAAAGCCGACGCAAATCTTGAAAGCCTGCGTTTGTCACGCATTTCTCCGCTTCCGGGGAGTCTGAACGCGCAGCCGAAAAGCTGGGAGCAACCCGCGTTGGGCATGAGGCAGCAGCGGTGTGATTGGCTGCGCTCCGCTCCACTGCCCAATGCGGTGCCGGCATTGCAGGGCAAAAAAAAAAATCGCCAAAATGCGCTTATGCGCACATACGCCCACAGCCGAAATAATGGGGAAACAGCGAATATAGCGCGCCTCCGGCGCGGCAGTCTGAACGCTCCCGCGCGCCTCCGTCCAGTATCTTCCGGCAGAGGCCCCCGCTGTGTGGACGGGAAAACCCGGTATCGTTTACTCCGGGTTTTTTTGCCGCGACTCGATACCGGGGCAAATTGCCAGTCTGTCCTGGGCCTTGGAAGGGACACCAGCAAGTAAGACTCTGCAGAGGAAGGCACTGGCAAATCACCTCTGTTTCTTACTTGCCTTGAAAGTCCCTTGTTGGGGTCACTATAAGTTGGCTGTGACTTGACAGCACTTTACACGCATATCTAGCATCTTAAAGACTAACAAGATTTCCAGGGTGTAAGCTTTAGAGAGTCACACAGGTTCCTTAAAGTCTCCTTAAAACTGCTAGTTCAGGTTAGAAATGTTGTAAATTGTTCTGAATTGGAATGTAATTTAAAGGTCTTGTGTGTGTTACTGGTTCAATTCTGTGTCTATCCTGCCTTTATTGTTGTTGTTGTTCAGTCGCACAGTCGAGTCCGACTCTTTGCGACCCCATGGACCAGATTACGCCAGGCCCTCCTGTCTTCCGCTGTCCGCTGAAGTTTGCTTTTATATAAATGCCAAATATTGTTTGCTTACCATTAAAGGGTTGATACAAAAGGAGCTATATTTGCAAAGTATGATTCAAAAGCCCATTGGCATGTGCGAGCACACACACTGCCCACAGGGCTCACAGCTCAAAGATTTTCTTATTACCACACAGCAGTCAGCTGTATGTGCCACTACTTGCAGAGCTCTCTCTGACATCACAACAGGCAAACAAATGGCAGCCAGGGAGAGCTCTTGATTCCAGGGTTGAGCTGACAGAGGTATTCTCATATTATTTTGATTTCATGTGTTATTGTCATTGATTTCTTCTTTTGTTTTTTGAAGCTGGGAGGGCATGGTATAAATCTAACAAATACAATAAAATAAATATACCAGATAAAATAAATATACCGGATGGATGGATGGATGGATAGATAGATAGACAGACGGATGGACATATGATAGAACAGACCATTTTTGTTCCGTTGATCTGCTTATTTCAGATCACATACATTATACACCATTTATATGCACATGACACAAAAATGAAAATAATGTTAATTTAAACAGGTAAAATTGGGAAGGATGAAAGAGCAATTGGTGTGAAAACAAAGACTCCTGAATTCATTTCTCACAGGAAATCTAATCTATAAATCTATAAATAATAAAAAGAAATAGAAATAGGGATGTCCAAATCAAACTATGCAGCATGTGAAATTTGGTAACATCCCTACATGACACTCATGGCACACCTAAGGCTGACCCATAAAGCTAGTCATTCAATAGTAACAAGAGAAGTAAACCAAGGGGAGAAAGAAGAACTGGGGAGACACAGGCAGGGAGAGCATGGATGGGAAGAGAGAACACTCACAGGGATGTTCACAACCCATCCTACTGAAGGGCCCTTAGCTCATTTCTCAGTAAAACCAGAAATCATTTCCCCTTGTTACAATCTTGCTGTGCAAGTACTTATTATTCATATGGTGCTATAGATCACCAATATGTTTTACAGCCCTTTTAAGACTTCCATGCTCTTACTTGATTGCAAACACTTCTACATAATAGCAGCTCCTAAAGTCACTTCCTTGAATTTAGTAAAGTGACACGGCAAGGGGGGGTAGTGGTTTTAAGATTTTATCTTAGCGCTGCAACCCACAGCTCAATGACCACAATCCATAGAACTTCTTTAAACCCACTTGCCCCAATGGAGTTTTACAAAAAAACCCACGCATTAAACTTATTTAGCAATCTTGCATCATTTCATGGGTTCCCCAAGAATAATGGGTTCATTTGTATCCCACTGTTTCATGCCCTCCTCCCCCTTAAAAAAAAGTTATGTACCAGAACATGAAAGAGGTATTATTGATCCCCAGTGGAATGAATGGGAAAATGTAGTCACTCTATGCTCAGGCATATGTCAATATATTGATCACCTCCCATGACAACATAAAATTGTTTCCGTTATTAGCATATGCCAGTGGTTTTTCAAGTGTTTTTAATTAGGATCCAGTTCTAAGCTTACTGTTGTTTACAGGCTCCACTTACAAAGTAACCCCATATTTTCCCTCTCTACAACATAAAATGCAGGAATCTCACATCAGCTAAAACTAAATTCACCCATGACAGGAGGGTGAGTTTTAATCCACAGAAAAAGAATCACACTCATACACCATTTTCTGTATGTACAATATTTTTTCACTATTTGCAATCTTTCAGATACCATAATCTTGCAAGGGTGTATATCTGGGGAGTAGATTTAAATAAAATTCAGCTGAGAATAATTAATATTAAACAGATGATGAGAATCTCTCGGGATATATGCACACATCCAGAGGCAGATCTACCTACTTGTTTTCTAGTTTAGAGGGAGTGAATTGAAGGTAGGGTGAGCTCTGGCATCTCCCATTTTAGTAATTAAAGACCTAGTAAAAGCCTTCTACCCTTACCTAGATGGCTCAGACTAGCCCAATCTTGTCAGAGGGCAGAAGCTAAGCAGGGTCAGCCCTGGTTAGCATTTGGATGGACAATCTCCAAAGAATTCCAGGATCTCTATGCAGAGGAAGATTATTTATTTATTATTAATTCAATTTATACCCCACCCTCCCCACAAGCAGGCTCAGGGCCGCTTACACAGTTAGTACAATACCAATAAAACACAAAATCTCATTAAAACAATTTAAATACAATTTGTCATAAAACATAGGTGCTCATAATCCTTCATTAATTGCGATGGCATACTGTAGATATTGATGCGGACAGTCCAGCTCATGATCTTCTTAACCAGGCGATGATATGGCTGGATGTTGAGCCAAGGGCCGGGCTCATGGATGGTGTTGGTCAGGGCGGCTCCTAGTCAAAAGCCTGGTGGAAGAGCTCCATCTTGCAGACCCTGTGGAACTGTAAAAGGTCCTGCAGGGCCCTGATCTCTTCCGGGAGCTCATTCTACCAGCTAGGAGCTGCCAATGAAAAGGCTCTGGCCCTGGTGGCAACAAGCCTGACATCTTTAGGGCCCGGGAGGGTCAGTCAATTCTGTGACCTCCACCACAGTGTTCTCTGGGGTATATATGGGGAAAGGTGGTCCCTCAGGTATGTCGGACCCAGGCCATATAAGGCTTTAAAGGTAAACACCAGCACTGGTATGCTATTGGCAGCCAGTGGAGTGCCTTCAGTGTGGGCTGGATGTGCTCCCATCTGGGTAGGCCCATCAAGAGCAGCTTCTGGATTAGCGACAAGGGCAGCCCCATGTAGAGAGCAGTACAGTAGTCTAGTCTTGAGGTGACCATCACATGGATCACTGTGGCCAGGTTGTTGCAGTTGAGTAAGGAAACCAACTACCTAATCAGCCAAAGGTGGTAAGAGGCTGACTTGGCAGTGGCTGCTACCTGGGCCTCCATTGTTAAGGAGGTATCCAGGAGCACTCCCAAACTCCTAAACACCGGCGCTGGCACCAATAGTGTCCTGCCGAAGATCGGGAATGGGACCCCCACCCCCAAACCACCCTGACCCACACACAGGACCTTTGTCTTCGCCGGATTCAGCTTCAGCTTGCTCAGCCTGAGCTAACCAGCCACGGCCTGTAACATCTGGTCCAAATCCTCTGGTCTGGAGTCTGACTAGTCTCCCAGCATCAGATAGAGCTGGGTGTCATCAGCGTACTGGTGACATCCCAGCCATACCTCTCGGCTATCTGGGCAAGGGGGTGCATGTAGATATTTAAAAGCATCCAGGAAAGCACTGCCCCTTGAGGCACTCCACACTCCAGTGGGTGCCTCCGGGACTGCTGTTCCTCTAGTGCCACCCTTTGTCCCCGACCTTGGAGAAAAAAAGCAAGCCATTGCAAGGCAAGCCCCTGAATTCCCATGTCAGCAAGGCGGTGGAGCAGCAGCCAATGATTGCCCATGTTGAACACAGCCAACAGGTCCAACAGCAGCAATACTGCCAACTCGCCCTAATCCAGATGCCTCCAGAGGTCATCAGTCAGAGCGACCAATGCCATCTCTGTCCTGTGTCCTGGACGAAAGCTGGCCTGGAAGGGATCTAACATGGAGGTGCCATCTATGAAGCCCTGTAACTGTGTCGCCACTGACCTCTCAATTAGTTTGCCCAAGTAGGGCAAATTGGAAACTGGCTGGTAGTTGGCCAATTCGGCTGGGTCCAGAGATGGTTTTTTTAAGAGAGGGCGGACTATCACTTCCTTGAGTGCCCCCGGGAACAGCCCCTCAGAGAGGGACTTGTTGACAATTTCCCTTAGGGCACCTTGAAACCCCTCATGGCCAGCTCTAATAAGTCAGGAAGGACATGGGTCAAGGCTGCATGTGGTTGGATGGACAGTCAAGAGCAATCTGTCAACCTCCTCCAGGCTGAGTAGGCTGAAGCGATCCAGGACTGAATTCGAAGACATGCTTGGAGCCTCGGGCTCACTCACTGTTTCAATTGTGGTGGGGAGGTCATGGCGGAGGGACAAAACTTTATCCGTAAAATAGCTTGCAAATGCCTCGCAGCCAATATCCAATTCCCTAGCGTTTGGTCTGCCCTGTGGTAGAGCTAAACAATTGAGCTCGGCGTGAGCTCATGGATGCAATTGTAGCCACATAGAATTCTCTCTTTGCAGCTTTGACTACCATCTCATAGGATCGCATAAATGTCCTATAAGATACTCTTGTCTCTTCATCTCAAGCGCAGCACCACTGTCTCTCTAACCATCTCAGCTCTCACTTCATAAGCCGCGGCTCCTCAGTAAACCAAGGAGCCAGCCTAGAGCGAGAGCACAGAGGATGCTGGGGAGAAATCTCATCAATGGCTGCAGAGAGTCAGCTATGCCAATCCTCTACAAGCTCATCCAACAAGCCACCTGGGGGCATTGAGTCCTGGAGGGCCTTCCAGGGACGCATAGGGTCCATCTGGCTCTGTGGGCTCACTGCCTAAACAGGATGGGGCAGCACATTCAGGCGGGCCCTCAGGGCATGGTGATCCTACCATGTGACTGCCAAAGCAGTAACCCAGTCCACTGTTACCCCACCCACGAAGATCAAATTGAGCATGTGCCCTGCTCGGTGAGTGGGGGTTATTACATATTGGGAGAGCCCCAGTGCCGCCATGGACGACACCAGGTCTGCTGCCTGAGTAGAGGCCATGTCATCAGCATGGACATTGAAGTCACCCAAGACTATCAGTCTAAGGTGTTCCAATGACCAGCCGGATACAGCCTCCATCAGGGCCAGTAGGCTATTGGCCAGTACGTTAGGCAGTTGATACACCAGCCAAATTGCCAAACTCTCCCCAGTCTCCCATGCCAGGCTGACACATTCAATGTCTGTGATCTTTGGCAGTGGGAGTGCCCTGAAGTAGTAAGCCTCCCGGATGAATAGCACCACTCCTCCCCCCACCCCCTAGTCCACGATTGGTGAAGAACTGAAAACCCAGAAGGGGCAAGTTGGGAGAGAGCTACCGCCTCCCCTTCCCACACCCAGCTCTCGGTCACGCATGCCAGGTCTACATTCTGTTCTAGCCGGAAGTCCCGAAGGACCATGGTTTTATTATAAAACTGGTGTTACACAACACCAATGTCAGAGGAGGGTTATTACTCCTGGCCACACTGCCTACATCCCTTGGGATGGGGCACAGGCTAGAAGGGGGCTGCCCCCTTCACTTCCTGCCTGGCCCCACTACTATACTTTCCCCTCCCCAGGAGCACTGGGATCCCATGCCCAATCATCACCACCCCGGTGATCTTCGCTAGTCACCACCTAGAACCTCAGACCTATCAACAGAGCTGACGATAGTTGACAATACCCTGTGTGCATATACAGTTAAAATTCCTTACTCTTTCTCTGCCATGCGTTTCTGGCTATTGGTGTCATTGCCTCCCAACAGTTGCTCTCTATACTTCTCTTACTGCTCTTATGTTGGCCTAATAGCCTACTAGTGCCTTTTTATTTTTTATTTTTCCTTTTTTTTTTCTTCCCCCCCTTTCCATCCCTCTCTGTATAGCCAGTGATATAAATAAAGGCTAACAGATCAATGGCAAATTCTCACTTCAAGCTATCAAGCTTCGCCTCTTGTCAGCCAATTATTAATTTATCAATCAATTAATTGATCATAGGGCTGTTAATACAGTTAATTATCTAATTTAGACTCAGCAATTGATTTAAAAAATCTATCATTAATGATATCAAAGCTCTCCCCCACTTACTTAGTCTAAGAAAACCTAGGATTCCCAAGAGCAAAGCCAATACTCCTGCACCAGAAGGGGGGGAAGAGAAACCTTGCTGACTGAGCGCTTCTGTGAGTATCTGTGGAATAAACTAAGCGGGTTAATAGGGTGATTTAACATAATTAGCCCCAAGAAGTAGCATAAGAGGGGAGGGCTCTCCCCCCTGAAGAACAACCGGCTAGTAAGCAGGAACAAATGAGTTTGGCGATGTGAGAGAGGAGAGGGCAAGAGTGAAAGTGAAATGCCATCCGGAATGAATGGGAGCCATGGAAGCTGAAAGAGATGTGAGCTGGCTATAAAGTTATCTAGGCTGGCTGTCAATGGTTGGTGAAGGGAATTTGGGTTGTACTCTAAGTTAGACTTAAAACCCGAAGAACTGGAAGGCAGCTGCATAAATAGTGCGGGACTAAGGGTGAAACGTTCAACAAGAGAACTGTCTGGTGAATTCAAAGCGTGTTAAGAAGAAGGAGGTGGCAGGAGACCCCTTTGGAGCATGCTCAAATTTTCACCCTAACAGGGGTAGGGTAGAAGAAATGGGGAAGGGCAGGCCTGCTTCATCACTCGCTAATTTTTAGCCCTCTAGGGCCAGGGCGTTAGAGCAAGAGGGAGAGAGAGAAAGTGTTACAGTGTTCTCAATTTTTGCTGCAATCATTAATGACTACTGAAGTTTGAAGTTGGAGAGACAGACAGAGCTTAAGCAGAAATATAAAATCCCATTGGTGAAATAATCCTAACTACTAATAAGGTGTTTGATTATCGATTGATTGTGTGTTTGACTTCTCTGGGTTCTTGGGTCGGAGGTTGGCTATAGGGGGGATCTTTGGGAATAAAGGAGGGGGAAGGTCGGGAAGGCAGCCAGTCTGGGAGAACTGCCAATGGAACGATTGTTTGGTAAACATTTGGGGAGATAGCCAAAGCAGTTTCTGGGGATTTTGCCAGGGAATAAGACAGCCTAAACATTGTTGGTTCTTATAAGTTGTTGAAACTATTAGAGATAGAAGGTCTGGGAAGGGAGCCAAGAGAAGCGTGCTGTTCCCAAATATTGGATAAGGACTGGGCATAAACAAAAGGAAGACCATAAATATGGGGAATTTGAATATACTCTGTGCATGTTAAGGCTGGGATTTGGAATTTGTGTTTAAGCGGTTAAAAATGTCCAGCACAGGAGGAAGAAAACAGTCACTGGTATCACCAGGGGGCCCGAGCTCCGCAACAGGAAAGTTGGGGAGCTCAGGTCAAAAAGAACCTCAAAAAGAACCCCAAAAAGAAATGCAAGCTTTGGTGCAAGCTACTATTCTAAGCACAATTAATGACGTTATAGAACCAATCAAAGTTAGCATGGAAGAAATCTGAAACTCAGTTCCACAAGCAATAGCACCTGTCAATCAAGCTATTCAGGAAGTGAGAGATATGATCCCCCAGGCGGCAGTTCCGATACAAAATGCTATGAAGGGTATTACTGAACAGTTTACCCAGAGTTTGCAGCTGTTACAAAAACAGATAGTTGATAACACCACAAAAATTGTGACATTAAGCACCACAGTAGAGGAAGTTGAGACGAAGATGAGACAGGTGGAAAGGAAGGTTCAAGAAAATGAAGAGAGCACCGCGGTCGGAGTTAAAATGGAGAATTGACGCACTTTGCGATCCGTGCAAGGTGGACGGTAACCCCTTCTGGCAGTTTGGGCTTCTATCTGGCCCAACGCAACACTCCCCAGGCGGGGGAGTGACTAGTAAGCAGCATAATCCAAGAGAGAGTTGAGATTGATGTGGGCAAGTCTCGGAGGAGGCTTGTTTACATTTTGATCCCCTCTCCCGAAGTGGGTGACTGCACAACAACTCTTCAGGGGCTAACCGGGCTGAGTATTCAGCATAAATTCGACATCTGCCGACCTCTTGAACATCAAGACCAACATCTAATTAAGAAGAAGCATTGCAAAACCCCGAGATTATCGTTTAAGGTAACAAAGAACTTTTGCTTACCGTTTGGAAGATATGACGGAATTTTGAAATAAGTGGATAAGCGCACATAAGCTTTTGTGAAGTAATCCGTTCTGTTTGGAAGTGAAGGAAGCTTTTAAAAGCAAGAAAAAAGCGAAAAAAGAACTTTTGTTTTGCATTCCTGTGGTCAGCTAAATATAAACTGTGAGCGTTGAAAATGAAACTGTTGTGACTCTGTGCTATTGAAAATAAGTTCCAGTTGAAAGGAGACGAGTTCAACGGCTAGAGAGGTCTCTGAAAAAAACTGACTAACCGGAAGGAGAAGGGAGCGTTGGAGTGTGACACAGGAAGTCAGTTTTTTGGGACGGACATTAAACAGGAAGCTTCAAAATAGCCTACTCTTGCCAAAAAATCATAGAAAAATTGCACCCGCCATTTTGAGGAGGACTAAATTTTAAAACTTAATTTTAAACATAAAAACGAAAAGAAGAAAGATATAAAGGCGGCAAATTAACCGACTAATTTACAAAATAGAGATCTGAGTTATACTGATTAAACTTCAAAACGGATTTAAGGTCAAGACAAAGGGCCGCCTCTGCATCAAGTCCAAGAATGACAGCAAAGGAAAAGAAAGAGTGGCAGGCAGCAATAGAGGCTATGGAGAAAAGGATGACTGACGTAGTGCAGAATCTTGGAAAATAAATGGAACTTCAGATTAAGCAAATGGAACAACAGATGCAACAGCAAATGGAAAAGCAACTGGAGCAGATAGAACAAGTACAAGTACAGATGCAAGAGAAAAATATGGTAGCTATGAAAGAATTGGTACTAGCAGAAGTGGCAGAATTTAAAAAAGACACAGAAGTAGTTAAAAAAGAAGTCCAAAGTCTGGCAGTAAAGTCGACAGAGTTGGAACAAAGAGTTAATAAGACTCTTCAAGAGAATGTGAGATTGGAGTCAATGATGGAATATAGAGCTACACAAAACCATTTGAGACTGAGAGGAATAGAAGAGGCGGAAGATCAAGACATACACATGTTGGTAATATCAACACTGACGGCATACATAGGAGAGGATCAAGGTGACTTGGACTCAGACTTTGATTTAATCTACAGAGTGAACTCAACATATGCGCAGAGAAAGAAATTACCAAGAGATGTCATTGTGCAATTTGTAACAAGAAAAATGAAGGAGGATGTCTTCAAGAAGCAATTCACGCAACCATTGGAAATTGATGGCAAAAAGATAATAATTTTGAGAGAAATCCCAAGAGGGATCTTGCAAGACAGAAATTTTTTTTAAAAATTGGTTGACAACCTAAAGGCATTGGGAATTAGATTCAGATGGGAAATTCCGCAGGGATTGTCATTCACATACCGTTCGGTGAGATTTACGATCAAAACAGAAGGGGATCTGTGCAGATTCAAAGAAAATAATTTTGAGGACTTTAAAGACATTTAAATCGAAACAATGGATTACAAATTGCTATCTTGGAATGTAAACGGACTTAATTCGCCTAATAAAAGAAAATTAGTGAATCATTGGCTGGAAAAACAAAAGAACAATATAATTTGTTTACAAGAAACACACATAAGAAAACAAGACAATAAGTATATAATAAACAAAAAATTGGGAGAAGAATTCTACTCGTTAGCGACAATAAAAAAGAAAGGAACAGTGATCTATGTTAAAAAAGAATTGGAACCTAAGCAAATTTTTGCAGACAAAGAAGGAAGGTATATTGGAGTAGAAATTATGATGCACAGGAAAAAGACTTTGATAGTGAATCTGTATGCACCTAATGGAGCTAAAGAAAATTTTTTCAAAGACTTAACAGAGGAGATGGATCATTTAAATTATGAGCAGGTAATTTTTTGTGGGAGACTATAATGGCACGGTGGATAATTCTTTGGATAGACAATCAAAAAAAGCCGGAGAAGCGGCAGGGAAGTTACCAAAGAATTTTTTTAAATTGATGAAGCAAGAGAAATTGGAAGATGTTTGGAGAAAATGGAACCCCAAAGTTAAGGATTATACTTTCTACTCTAACAGGCATAACTCCTTTTCCAGAACTGATATGATTTGGATGTCGGAGGAACTGGCGTTTAAAACCCAAAAGATTGAAATTCTGACTAAAAATAATTCGGATCACAATCCCATGCTTTGGATATCAAGAGAAAAACCTAAACAACTACATTGGAATATCAATGAAGATTTATTGGACAAAAAAACAGTAAATGAGACACTGCGTAAAGAAACACAGACTTTCTTTGAAATGAACTTGAATAAAGGTACAGATATACAGATTGTTTGGGATGCATATAAAGTGGTGATGAGAGGATTGCTTATATCATTAAATACCAAAGAGAGAAAGCAAAGACAGCAACAACAAAATGATTTACAAGAAAAGATTCGACAAAAGGAAAAAGAGTTAAAGAAGAAACCAGGGAAGAAAAAGATTATTAAAGAGATTCATATGTTGCAGGACCAGTTAAATGTGCTATCGAATAGAGAATTATATTGGAACTTGAAGAAGCTGCAACAGAAATCATTTGAAGGAGCCAACAAACCAGGAAAATTCTTAGCATGGCAATTGAAAAATAGACGTGAACGAAATTATATAAATAAGATAATAGAGGATGGAAAAGATATTGTGGATTTGAATGGATTAAAGAGAGTCTTTTTTAACTTTTATGCAAAGTTGTTAAAAAAAAACCTACGGATTCACAGAAGCTTAAGAAATATCTGGAGAAAATAGATGTACCTGTGCTAGATCAACAAATGAAAGAGTTACTTAATGGTCCAATTAAAAATGAAGAAATTGTAAGTGCGATAAAGGATGCAAAATTGGGGAAAGCTCCTGGTCCAGATGGCTTTACAGCAAAATTTTATAAAAAATTTAAGGAAGAGCTAACCCCAATTCTTGTAACCTTGTCAAATGATATTAGAGTGACGAAACGGATACCAGAGTCATGGAAAGAAGCAAATATTTCACTCATACCTAAAGAAGGATTGGACCTAACAAGTGTAAAGAATTACAGACCAATATCCCATCTGAATAATGATTACAAATTGTTTGCTAAAATAATTTCTGAAAGGCTGAAAAAATATTTGAAAGATGTCATTGCAGAAGAGCAAGCAGGCTTTTTACCAAATAGACAAATCAGAGACAATTTAAGAGTGGTGATTGATGCGATTGAATATTGTGATAAGCACCCAGAAAAGGAAGTTGGATTCCTGTTCTTAGATGCAGAAAAAGCTTTTGATAATTTAAACTGGGACTTTATGTTACAGGTGATGGAAAAAATGAATATAGGTCAATCTTTTTTAAACATGATTATGGCAATATACACAGACCAAAAAGCTGCATTGAACATAAATAAAGAGAGAACGGAATATTTCAAAGTCCAAAAAGGGACACGTCAAGGTTGCCCATTATCTCCATTGCTGTTCATTTGGATCTTGGAAGTGTTATTAGGTGAAATAAGAGTTGATGAAAACATTAAAGGACTTATGGTAAAAGGTTTTACATACAAATATAGGGCTTTTGCAGATGATGTAATGTTTATGATTCAAGACCCAGTAGAAAATATACCTCGGCTGATGCAAAAAATTAAAGACTTTGGAGATTTAGCTGGATTCTATGTTAATAAAAATAAAACAAAGGTGATGTGTAAAAATATGACAAAACAAAAACAAATGGAACTTCAGGAAAGAATTCAATGTGAAGTAGTCACAAAGACTAAATATTTGGGAATTGAATTGACTATGAAAAATATTGATCTATTTAAGAATAATTATGAAAAAACTTGGTACAAGATTCAACAGGATATGAAAAAGTGGGATACCTTGAACTTATCACTAATGGGAAGAATTGCAACTGTCAAAATGAATATACTGCCTCGATTAATGTTTTTGTTTCAAACCATTCCGATACTAAGGCAAAGCAAGATCTTAGATGTATGGCAGAAAGAAATATCAAAGTTTGTTTGGGCAGGAAGGAAACCAAGGATTAAAATGAAAATTTTATGTGATGCCAAGGAAAGAGGAGGGCTCCAACTACCAAATCTTAGACTTTATTATGATGCCGTCTGTTTAACGTGGCTTGGACAATGGATAAACCTCGAAAATTTGAAGTTACTAGTGTTAGAAGGTCATGATAATAAGTTTGGATGGCATGCATATTTGTGGTATGAAAAGTCAAAAATGGACAAACTTTTTAAACATCACTTCATAAGGCGATCACTGTTTGAGATTTGGATAAGATATAAAAAGTTTTTTGCTGAAGAACGGCCACTTTGGATAGTACCAGCAGAAGTAATTAAACCATATTCAAGACACCAGGGGTTAGATTGGTTAACATATAGAAGTCTGTTAAATAAAGAAGAGAAAAAATTTGCGATGAAAGAAAGGAATGACCTCGAGTTTGATTATGATTGGTTAAATTACAGACAAATACATGATCTATTTAAGACTGATAAAAGAAAGTATGGTTTTAGGGGGGAATAATGAAATTGAAAACATTTGGGTTGAAAAAGGAAAAAAAAATGATATCAAAAGTGTATAAGGTTTTATTGAAATGGTATACAGAAGAAGAGACAGTTAAAGAACAAATGATAAAATGGGCTGTAAATGTAAATAGCGAAATAACAATGTCATCATGGGAGTATTTGTGGAAAAAATCATTGAAAATTTCAACTTGTGTTAATGTAAAGGAGAATTGTTATAAAATGATGTATAGATGGTATATGACTAAAAAAAAATTGCTATTATAAATGAGGGTTTGTCAAACAAATGTTGGAAATGTAAAAAAAAGAAGGCTCTTTTTATCATATGTGGTGGACTTGTGAGAAGGCCGTGAGTTATTGGTCGGAGATACATAGTGAGATACAGAAAATTCTGAAATGTACTCTTAAGAAAGATCCACAAATGTTTTTACTAGGTCTTAAGTTGGAAGAAGTAAATGCAACCAAGAGAACATTGCTATGGTACTTGATTACAACAGCTAGAATGACTTTTGCTCAGTTTTGGAAACAAGATAAAATACCGGAAATATGGGAATGGATTAAAAAGATGCTGTTCATGGTTGAAATGGACAAAATGACAAGAAAGCTTAACAATGAAGAGGATGAAAATTTCTTTGCAGAATGGAAAGACTTTCAAGAATACCTTGAGAATAACTGGGATGTTAAACGTAGTTTAATATGCTTTGATAGCTATTAAGAAGAAGTTGGAAATGTTTTGATTGTTAAAATGTTACCGTTATTTGATCAAGAAATATAAATGGATTGGTAATTAGAGAATACAAATTATAAAGGGGTAAGAGCATTGCGGGGAGCCTTGTAATGGGGAGGGAGGGGAGAAAAGAAAAGGATATGTAGTGTTTATATGATATAATGTTGAACATGCTGATATATCCAATAATAAATAGTGTTAAAAAAAAAAATGAAGAGAGCAAGACGTGATGAGACTGCAGGTTGGAGAGAGCTGCATTTGTTTTAAGGTTTCAGAATATTCCAGAGGAGAAGGAGGAAGACTTGACCCTAAAAATGGCAGAATTGTTGGCAAATCATTTACAGCTCGAAGATATAAGCGAAGTGGCAAAAGAGATAGATGTAGCTTTTAGGATGAACTCGGCTTATGCAAGAAGATTTAAGGTACCCAGGGAAGTCCAGGTACGGTTCCATAAAAGGGCGGTCAGGGATAAGCTATTGAGAGAGGTAAATGCCTTACCGCTGAAGATGGGACAAGAAGAAATTAAGGTGTTGAAAGAGATTCCTTGGAGAGTGAGAGAGAAAAGAAGGGCGTATTCAGAATTAACAGTGCTTTTGAGAACCAATAACATTACTTACAGGTGGATTTTGCCAGAAGGGGTCTTTTTCAATTTTGAAGGGAAGAGATTTAGAATTACTTCAGTTTTTAAAGCAAAAGACTTCCTAGAGACCTATGGGGAAGAGCTGTCGGATAACCAGGAAGAAAGAGAGGAGAGAGAAGAGGGAGAGGTTGAAAGAGAACTGGAACCTCAATCTCAAGGAGCAACAGTGTTAGTTCCACCTGCCAGACCACAAAGATTAAGAAGATTCAGACTGAGATCTCCAATCATTACGAGACAAAAAACAAAAGATGAAAAGGACCACAAAGAAGTTGAAGTTTATATTGGTTAATGTGAACAGCTTAAATGGACCCCAGAAAAGAAGAAGAATATTTCATCAATTGAAGAAACATAATGCGGATATAACATGTATGCAAGAAACCCATATTAGAAAAAATGACGAAAAATATTTGAATTATAAGGGATTAGGTAAAGTATTTGTGGCAACGGATAAGGAGAAGAAGAAATGTGGAGTAGCTACCTACATTAAAGAGTATTTGCAACCAGAATTTGTACTGGCCTCAGAGGATGGAAGAATACTGATGGTGGCTATCCAGAGACAAAATAAGAGGGTATTGATTGTGAATATTTATGCCTCGAATCAAAATCAGGAGAAGTTTTATACAAAGCTTTTAAATTTGATAGCTAAACAGGACTTCTAAGAGATTTGTTTGATTGGTGACTTTAATGCAGTGTTTGACAATAAACAGGATCGAAAAATGAATACTCAGAAAAAGAAGATAACGGGCAATGAATTTACTAATTCACTTTTGCAGATTATAGAGGAATGGCGATTAGTGGATGTATGGAGAATAAGAAATCCCAAAAAGCAACAATATCCATATTACTCGGCCAGACATGATTCTTGGTCTAGACTGGATATGTGCTGGATGTCATCCTCATTGGTAAGCGAATTACAGGAAGCAGAAATTGAGGCAGGTACATATGCTGATCACAATCCCATAACTGTGGAATTACAGGGAACAAATCCTAAGGGTAGATGGACATTAAACCCTTTCCTATTGAAGGATAGTAAGGTGGTGAAAAGTCTTCAAGCCGAATTTACTTTTTTTTTTCAAAGAAAACCTTAGTCCAGGCATCCCGAGGTGAACTGTAT
This sequence comes from Gekko gecko, assembly GCA_029375565.1. NCBI lineage: Eukaryota > Metazoa > Chordata > Lepidosauria > Squamata > Gekkonidae > Gekko > Gekko gecko. The sequence goes on from JAPDNY010000007.1 coordinate 117,743,855, forward strand.
GGGATGCGTTTAAGGCTTTTGCTAGAGGTCTTTTAATAAAGGAAGCGGCAAGAAAAAACAGGAAAAGAAACGAGGAATATTTTAACCTGAAGAAAGAAATATTGGAGCAAGAGAAGCAAGAAATGGAGGCTGGAAGTGGCCTGGATAGAAGAGCCAAGATTAAACTTTTTATGCACAGGATGAATTGTCTATTGATGGCAGAGCTAGCAAAGAAAATGAGCTATGCTAAACAAAATTACTTTGAGAATGCCAATAAACCAACTAGATGGTTGGCCTATCAAATATGAAAGCAGTCTGAAAGGACACTGATAAAGTCATTGAAAGATAAAAATGGCATGGAACGAAATGGAATTCAAGATCTGAAGAAGATTGTAGAAGATTTCTATAAAGATTTATATGCAAGAGAGAATATAACCAGAGAAAAAATACTTCACTCCCTGCAAGAACGTACTGTCCAAGAGTTCTCAGAGGGGGACCAGAAGATTTTAAATCAACCAATTACAATGATGGAAATGGTGGAAGCTCTTAAAAGACAGAACAAAGGTAAAACACCTGGGACAGATGGTCTACCAGTGGAGTTCTATGTGACTTTTGAAGAAATACTGCTTCCACAGTTACATGAAGTCTGCAAGAAAACTTGGGAAGGAGAAGAAGTGTCTGATACATGGCGGGAAGCCTTGATTTCGTTAATACATAAGCAAGATACAGAAGGGAACGATATCAAGAATTATAGACCAATTTCTTTATTAAATGTGGATTATAAGATCTTTGCTTCTATTATGGCGGAAAGGTTGAAACGTATTCTGGCAAAGGTGATTCATAGAGACCAATCTGGATTTTTGCCGAAAAGACAAATAAAACATAATGTAAAGCGGTTACTGAATGTGTTGGAATACTATGAAGTACACCCAGAAAAAGAAATGGCAATGATTTTTATAGACGCAGAGAAGGCCTTTGACAATCTGAACTGGACGTTTATAAAAGAAACATTTAAGAAGGTGAAAGTGGGAGAGCAATTTATTCAATTTATTCAAACAATCCAAGCCATTTACTCAAAGCAAAGAGCAGGAGCTATGGTTAATGGGGAACGGACCGATCAATTTCAGATACAAAAAGGTACAAGACAAGGTTGCCCCTTATCACCATTACTATATATCTTTGCTTTAGAGGTGGTAACAGAGGAGATAAGACAGAATCCGGAAGTGAAGGGCCTGAAGATGCAAGGAGAACAATATAAATTATTGGCATATGCGGATGATCTTGCATTTATATTGGAGGAACCCAGTTTATCAATTGCGGAATTGAACAAGATATTGAAAGATTATGGACAAGTGGCAGGATTAAAGATTAATCTGGCCAAGACAAAAAATTTAACTAAAAATATGACTTTGGAACAGAGAGAGTGTTTACAAGAAGAATCGGGATATAAACTCTCACAAAGGTAAAATATTTAGGTATTAAACTGACAAATAGGTGTAGCTCGTTACAAGAAGATAACTATAAAGAATTATTGAGAGCAACGAAACAAGATCTGGAAAAATGGAAGAATTTAAAGCTTTCTCTAATGGGAAGAATTGCTCTGATAAAGATGAATATATTACCAAGGTGGATCTTTTTATTTCAAATGATCCCTGTTTTGAAGAATTTGGCAATTCTGAAAGAGTTGGAGCAAATTACTACTAAGTTTGTTTGGCAGAGGGAAAGAGCAAGAATTAGGCTTAAAGCACTACAAGACTTGAAAGAAAGAGGTGGGTTTGGTTTGCCCAACTGGACACTGTATTATAGAGCTGGAGCTTTGGCATGGATCAAGGAATGGATAATGTTGGAAGACAGAAGACTCTTGAAATTGGAAGGTCATGATCTTTTGGAAGGGTGGCATGCCTTTCTATGGGATGAGAAAGTGGCAGCTCGTAAATATTTTAGACAACACTGGATAAGAGACGCACTCTGTAGAGTTTGGGAGACCATCCGGAGGAGGTGGTTCACCAAAACCTTGAGATTGGTAGCTCCCTTAGAAGCAGTGACTTTACCCAGGTTGTATTGCGAAAATCCCCCACAGAGATACCTGGATATTATAAATGCAAAGGGGGAGTTGGAATTGGACGAAGATATCAGTTGGTGGCACAAGGTGCAGATTCAATCAAGGTACAAGAGAGATAAGAAAATAGGATTTGAGAAGACATTAACAGATTTAGAGAAAATACTTTATGAACCCGAAGAGAAGTTTCTTAAAAAAATGTATTCACTGTTGTTGGCTGACTATATGGTAGACGAATTGGTGAAAAGTAATATGATTCAGTGGGCGCAGAATTTTGGTTATAATATCGAGTTGGACCAGTGGGACCAGATATGGAAAATAAATGTGAAGGCAACCAGGGCAATCCCATATAGAGAAAATATGTATAAAATATTTTATAGATGGTATATTACACTGGATAAGCTGGTAAAATATGACGAGAAATGTTCTAATAAATGTTGGAAATGTAATGTTAAGACAGGTTCGCTGTATCATATGTGGTGGACATGTGAGGTGACAAAAAAGTATTGGATATGGGCACATAGAATGACGCAGAAAATTATAAAAGGCACTATTTTGTTTAAACCAGAGGTGTTATTGCTGGGTATACTTCCAAAAGATGTGCGGAGAGAAGATAGATACTTGTTAATATATATAGTGACTGCGGCTAGGATTTTATATGCGAAATATTGGCGATCTACGGCAGTACCAACAAAACAAGAACTGATTGAGAAGATAATGGAGGCAGCAGAAATGGATAAACTGACTTTGATGATGAAAGGACATGATGAATCAGCCTTTTTAAATACGTAGCTGCGTTTTTATGAATGGTATGATCAGAGAGGGAAGGATGGAAAGAAATAACAAGTATTAAGTATTATTAATTTTGAATGCTTTATTATGTTAAGCTAGAAGTGGATAAGACAGATAGATAGAATCTGAGGATACTTAGGTAAAAGAGTATTAGTAACGAGGGCAGCAAGGTAGGGGAAAAATCAAATAGATGGATAGTTATAGAAATTGTATCCCCCCATGAATGTTGAATGTTGTATGTTATTGTCGATGTTGGAATGTGTCTTTTGTGTAGTATAATGTATGTTATGTAATGTAATGTATTGTTGTTGTCTTAAAAAAATAATAATAAAATTGCCTCTTTTAGGGGCGCCTTAAAAAAAAGAAAAGAAAGAAAACCTGGGATTCCCCTATAAATTAAACTATTAATTTAGACCTGTACTAATTGGGAAATAAAAAAACCCAATGATAATATCAACAACCCGCCCCAATTAATCAAGTCTACTAAAACTCAGAATTTCCCTCTGGGCAATATAGCAATTGTTGCTGATGGTTTATCTCTGGGTGGCAATAGCAACCAGTTTTGGCAGTTGTCAGCACGTGAGTCTGTAAATCTTCTCTAGGTCTGTCAGTCCTGGGGGTCTCAAGGGTAGGTAGTAATTTGCACTGCCCCCCCCCCACCATCAGTGCGCCAATGTTACTGCTCTTTCCTGGCCCCTTTGGGCCAGTGGCTGCCAGTCCTGCTGCTCTCAGCTCCTGTGTGCTTGATGTTCTCATTGAATTCACCATACTGCTTCATGCCGTGTTGTTATTGGTGGCCGCAAGTTCGCCTGCCCCTTGCATTGCTCCATGACCCCCTGCCTGCTCCAGGCAGGCAAGGGAGGGGTAGAAGCCCCTCTCAAGTTCCTTAGACTTTCCAGGCACTTCCCCATTGATCTCACTATGACTGGACTTAGCGTGGCTCAGTTCACATCACTGCAATGGACAAAATGGCAGCCGCGATAATCCGGGTGAGTGCTCAGTGGGGTGAGCAATGTGTGGGCACCGCAGAGGTGCTCCGCGGCTCCGCAGAGCTCTCAGTCAATACCATGGCTTCCTTCTGCGTCCTCACCGTGTCCAGGCCGCGTTCCAGTGGGTCCCACATTTCATCTCCACTTCCTCGCAAGTGTTGGAAGCAGCTAGCTCTCCAGGCCCACCAACCTCCGCGATCACCTGATGCCATCCAGACTCTGCAGGCAAGTGGAAGGTTTACACACGGGTGTCCACATAAAAGTTGCAAGGGAGCCTAGCACCAATGCTCCCTGCATGCTGCCATCTGAATGTCTCATGCCTTGAAAACCCTACAGGGTCACATAAGTGAGCCATGACTTGACAGCACTTTACACACACCAAAACCCTTCTAATCCACATTCCACATCTCATCTTTTCCAGCACAGTTTTGAATCCTATACTGCACACCATCTCAGGCTTATTCTCTACAACATTTCTTGAGAGAAGCTTATACGCCAGTCAACATGTAGGTTTATTTGCATTTTCAAAATAATACAGTTTAGTCTTTAATCTTGTCAAGCAGAAATACCACGTTATTTGAATACAACTATAAGAACTTATTAGAAGATATCAAGAAAGAGCTACATAAATGGCAGGATTTACACTTATCATTTATGGGTAGAATTGCCACTATTAAAATGAATATTTTCCCACATTTTCTATTTCTGGCCCAGAACATACCAATCTTGAAAAATAATAATTTATTGATTTGGATAAGATAGTACGAAAATTTATTTGGCAATCCAAAAAACCTCATATTAAATGGAAGCTTCTTCAAAACAAAAAAGAGAGAGGTGGTCTTGGCGTACCAAATTGGTCTCTATATTACCAGGCATCAGCTTTGGGATGGATTAGGGATTGGTTAATGTTGGAAGATAAAAGATTGCTACAATTAGAGGGTCATGATCTGTATATGGGCTGGCATGCCTATATATGGTATGATAAAGATATAATCCATTCAAATTTTCATAATCATGCAATCAGTGGGGCATTAATAAAGATCTGGAGGAAAATGAAAGAAAGGTTTTATCCTAAAATACCCATTTGGGTCTCACCTCTTGAGGCCCTTGTAAAACCGACTTTGATGTCTGAAAATAAAAGGGCAACCTATGAAAGGTTACTGAATGAGAACAATGAGTTAAAATCGATTGAGGCACTATGAGCAATGAATATAAACCTTATATGGTGGAAGATTTTACAACTGCAATCAAGATTTACTAAAGATAAAACAATGAGTTTCTATAGTTCAAAAACAGATTTAGACAAAATATGGCTATCAACCTCAGATAAGCTGATTCAAATAATTTTTTACTACATGATGTAATGCAAGAGGAAGTAGTTAAATCTTCAGTGGTTGCATGGATGCAGGATATAGCCTGAACATAGGTGACTGGCCAAAAGTCTGGAAAGCAACTAAATTATTAAGATCAACGTCATATAAAGAAAATATATTTAAAATGTTTCATAGGTGGCACCGGATAGAATGGCCAAATGTTGTAAGGAGGTATCAAGAAACTGTTGGAGGTGCAAAAATAACATAGGTACATTTTTTCACATGTGGTGGCGGTGCGAGAAGATTTATACATTTTGGAAAGATATTAAACAGCTAATATTAGGGATTATGGATGTAGATCTCCATCTGTTACCAGAAATTTATTTGCTAAATATAAAACCAGAAGGGTTTGGGCATGATGACCAATTTTCCCTCTAAGCCATGGAGTCTCATGAGCAAAAATTCTACTTTGTGAGCTACCAGCATTAAAGTTGTGAGCAAGCGATTTGGCTACTGCAGAAATCAGTTTGCTCTGGAGCCATCCTTCCTGAGCTGAGACCAAAATGTGTGAGCTATCTCACACTAACTCAGCTTAGAGGGAATACTGATGATGACACATGTATTTTGTCATATATCTTTACCGCAACCAGAATTCTTGTTGCTAAATGTTGGAAGGCAGAGAAAGTACCCACTAGAGAAGAGTTGGTTACTAAAATATCTGAACTTGCAGAAATGGATAAATTGAATATGATACTTTTAGGAAAAGATGGAAAAGCTTTTCCAAAAAAATGGTATAGAGTTAACAAATAGATCAGAAAGAATGTTTAACGTAAACTCCAAAAAATTAGTTATATACTGTATTTTTGTTTTTGCTTTTTTAACATAAAAGTCTACAAATGAATTTAGTAAAAAAAATAAATTAAAAAAATGTCTTGAGAGAAGGATATAGGCACACAAGTTAAACCAATCAACAGCTCTATTTTACCTTAACAGCTTGTACAGGATTTTTTCTTCTCCCTCACCCCAGTCCAGGGATAAGAGCCAGAAAAACCCAAGACTTCAATAACAGTTAAACTACTCCAAGAAAATGTCTGCCAGTAGTTCTGCCGCCAGGACCTCTGGACAACAGGTTCCCACCAACTCAGGAGCAGAGGTCCCACCTCCTGTCTGGTCTCTGGGAATTAATAACTTATCAGCTCTGAGCCAGATGATGGAGGGTGAAATTAAACTTAGAGAAAAAATCAGCCCAGCAGAGTTGTTTAGCATTCCTTGGATCTCCAGATTAAGACCCAAATGATAATGTTGAGCCAGCACCCCATCAGGCCACCCCTGGATCTTGGCTGCATGGCGCCGAAACTCCTCGGTATACTCCCGCACCAATTTCTTCCCTTGACGGAAAGTGCCAGGAGTGCCTGGGCCATCTCACTCGCATTAGTGTCCTCATAGTGAGCTCTCAGGGCCAACATGAAGGCATCAACCTATCGGAGCTCCCAGCCATCAACATTGTGGAGGTTCACATACCAGTCAGCCGCTCCCTCCCATAGTCCACAATACGCCCCTCGTTGGGAAACAAATGGCCCCAGTTCCCCACAAATTTCTCGGCTCATACCAAGAAGAACGCCAATTTCTCAGGCGTTCCGTCGAACGTGGCATCCAGCAGTTCCACTGGCTGAGGCTCTGGAGGGACGAATGGTGGTTGGCCGGGAGGCAGCAGTTGTCTCGATTGCTGACCTGGGGGCGGCAGTTGCCCCAGTTGTTGGCCTGGGAGCAGCACCTGTACCACCAGCTGACCTGCAGGTGATTGGGCAGGCTGTGCTGGGACCGCAGACAAGCATTGGTCTAGCTCCCGTTGCACCACCGTCGTCACCATCTCAGGTATTTTACAGAATGAGTCCTCAATCATCTGGAAGAGCCAATCTTGGCCCCACTCAAGCAGATCTAAATGGGTGTCCACAAAATCCTCAGCATCTCCCGGTTTTCCAGCACCTGCTTCCACCCCGAGTCCGACACTCAGTCGGTAAATGGCTCGGTCGTACTGACTTTCCTGCCTGGGACCCGGAGTAAGGGACCAAGTCTGCCATCTCCATCAGGAACCTGCCCCAAGGTCAGGGTTTCAGCTGGGTAGTCACATTGGCATGCACCCCACCAAATTGATCCAGCTAGGGCACGCCCCACTCCTTGTCCCAAGGAGTAGTAGTCAGTACCATGGTCATTGGTACCATAGTCGTAGGTACCGACTCTTCTGCAGTAGTTATGGATGTAGTCTCCTCCTCATCCCCGCTCATCTCGGCTTGGGAGAGATGCGTGTCAGAAGAAGGAAAAGGATGATTACAGACACTTTGTCAGGTTCCTGTCAGGCGCCTTAGATAGTCAGTCAACACCAGGCCTCATGAAGAAGGATAGTGTTTATTATACTGCAAAGCCAAAACACTAGTACATAGGCATTGTTAGGAATGACCCACAAAGAAAAACCATCCTTGGTTATACTCTATGGAGGGGGCCCCTCCCTACACACTACCAATGGTTACATAGCCCACGCGCAGGAACCAGCAAGAAGGTGTTACAAACTACATTCCCACAAAGCAATAAATTCCCATGCCTAGCTGTTGTCTTAAGAAACAGAAAGGTGACAAACAGCCTGGCTCTCAAGGCCATATGGCCTGGTGCGCGATAGCCCGAGATGGAAATTGCACCGTCTCCCAGGCAACCCCGTCACCTCCCCACATACCAGAGAAAACACAGATACATTCGTTGGCACCTCCTTCCCCCCCTTCACCCTTATGGCAGGGGTACCTGACAGTTCCTCAGTCAGCTCATGCAACACAGGGCTTCTTCAGAAGACAATGTTTAATGGTGAATCAGAACTAAAGACACGTGTACAGCTTGTGTCTGAAATGGCCTACTATGATATACTACATTTAAGCATCCTCTCCCCCATAGCAGAAGCCAATGAATACAAGTCACGTGTGCGGACAAAAGCAGTGGGCCAGCAATCAAAACAATTGTAGAAACCGTTGTGGTTCCCAGCCGAAACTCCAGCAGCTGGAGAGTGAAGGTCAGAGACCTGATAAGAGACAGTAACATTGAGTAAAAGTTCAGACGGAGTACTCCCTCCACATACCATACACATGACAGGGCTACCTGACATCAGGCACTAAATGTCTTGGGGCCAGGGCACCTGAAGGACCATCTCCTTCCATACTATCCAGCATGCTAGTTATGATCTGCCTTGTAAATTCTGCTCTCTGTTAGGTACCGTGGCAACTAGAGACAGGGTATTTTCTGTCATGGTACCTTGTTATTCTCTAGAACCAGGGCTGGCCCCAGGTGTCTGGGTGCCCTAGGCAGGACAGCCTGGGGCGCCCACCCCACTGGAGATGCCAACCTCCCGGTGGGGCCTGGAGATGGCGCCAGGGAGAGCCGGGGAAGGGGCGGCGCGGCTCTCCCGGGCCCCTCACAGCTGCAAGGTGCCCGGGGAGAGCAGGGGAACGGGCGGACTTGGAACGCCCGCCCCTTCCCTCCCAGCGGACGGGTGCTCAGACTGGTGGCAGCCAGCCAGCGGGGACTCTCCCCGCTGGCCGGTCGCCACCATGCCGCCCCACCTCTCCACCCCTCCCAAGAGCTTCTGAAGCACCCCGGAAGGGCGCTCAGACTGGCGGTGGCGGTGGCAGTGGGGAGAGTCCCCGCTGGCCAGCCGCCGCCATGCCGCCCCACCTCTCCACCCCCCCAAGGGCCCTGTCTAGAACGCCCTCCCCTTTGAGGCTCATCTGGTGCCTACTTTACTTTCTTTTAGGTGCCAGGCTAAAACACATCTTTTTACCCAGATTTTTAATGAGGGGGGTTATCTTAGTGCTTTTATAATGGTCTGCTCTTTTGCGTGCTGCTTATTATAGCCTAGATGAGGACTTTTATGGCTTGTGTTTTTAAAATTGTAAGCCACCTTAAGCAAGTAGTATATAAATATTCTAAATAAATAAAAGAATAACTTTTTTCTAGATAATATTCTACTTTACAAATTTTAAAGTGTGTATGTGTGTGTGTAAACCCTAAAAGCCCTGCCCCCTTTACATTTTAGGTGTCTCACAGTGCAATCCTAAACAGAAGTACATCTCCCACACACACTTTATTACCGGGCCTACTTCAGCTTCCAGTCTGTGCTGCTGCCAGGCCTGCCACAGCTCTTGAACTGCACCTGGGTGACAGCTTAGTGGCAGGGGGCAGAGAGGGCTTGCACACCCCTTCCATTTCCTTCCAGCAGGTGGGTGGCTTGCTGGCTCAGGATGGGGGGAGGGCAAGGACTCCTGCACCCTCCTACCCATTCCTTGCCTTCCAGCACAGGGGAGGGCAAGAGACTTGCAGGGAGTGGAATCCCATCCCCCCACACACACTTTCCTTCAGCTCCCAGTCTGCACCGCTGCTAGGCCTGCTGTAGCTCTCAGGCTGCCCCTGAATGACAGCTTAGTGCCGGGGAGCAGAAAGGGCTCATGCCACACCCTTGATTTTCTTCCAGCAGATGGGTGGGCTTGCTGGATCAGCAGGGATCAGCGAGGACTCCTGTCTACCCTATGATTCCTTACTTCCTGGCTCTGGAGAGTGTGAGACTTGCAGGAGGAAGAATCCCATCTCCTCCCCCCCCCACACACACAGTCACCTGCCATGGTTCCCAGGCCTGCCACAGCTCTTAGGCTGCATCACCACTGACAAACCCAGCATGGCTCTTAGTCTGCACTCTGCCGGTGGGCCTGCCATGGCTTTTGGACTGCACCACTTTCAGGCCCACCAACTGCTGGAAGGAATTTGGGGGGGGGGGAATTTAACCCCCTCGTGTTTCTTATTTTGAAGATTTCAGGTTTTTCTGCAAATTTAGGGGCAGTCACCCAACTATGCATAAAAATCTGTTTAGTACAAGTGTGGCCCTAATCTGCAGATTTAGGTATCCACAGACGGTGGCCACACTTGGGAAATAGTGTCTAGATGATAAAATAGGAGTCTTTCTGGGGGTCTGGAATAGGTGTTTGTAGAGCAAGTGGCACTTGTAGACAACCAAATCCTCCCTCTCTGGTAAAGAACACCAAGTTTAAAGGAGATTGGACAGAGGGAGCCTTGATTTTATGGACCCTTGAACAAGGTGCCAGTCATACTATTCTCCATTATTTCCTTTGGAGAAAAATACCATGCTTCCTCCAGGACAAAGAAACTAACAACAGCCAAACAAAATCAGTATCAAAACTGGGAACTCAAACAGAACCAATGGCAACCAGATCATTGTTCTATTGTTAGCCTTACTGGGTGGCCTTTTTGAACAAAAGATCATTTATAAAATACTAAAATAAAGTAAAATAGGTAACAAAGCACTTTTAAAAATAATGCTCAGCGTGGGCAGCAAAGCTGGGCACTATAACTGTGCAAACAAATTGAAAAGTAAAATGTTATAATTCAAATTCCCATCTCTCACAATTCAGTACTTAACAATCCACAATTCTTACTTAACAATCCAACAGCCATGCATGAAATGCAACATCAAATAAGTTTCTAAAAATAGATTATTTTTTGAGGAAATGCTAGAAGGCGAAACACAACTCCTCATTCCCTCCACCCCAAAATGAAACCATCAACAAAAGTTTGCAACCATGAGACCTCTTCAATTCTGTACAGTTTTCTTTCATGAATAGTGCCTTTTACAGCTACTAAAGGCAGCAGTGAGAGATAAAACGTCTCACATAAAACCCAAATCATGTGAAAGCCTTCATCTGGCATTTAGTATGAATCATATGATTCCAAATGACTCAGAGAAAGCCACATAGTATCAGACTAAGGGAACTGACTATCGAAAGCTTATACACCCCCCCCCCCCAAAAAAAAATCTTTTTGGTTTCTAAGGTGCTACTGGACTCAAATTTACCTCACATAAAGCCACAATTTACCAGTCATGAAAAAGTCTTCATCACCCTTTCACTAAACTTTAGAATAGAATTTGGAGAGATGAAGATATTATGTGGCATTTATTGGCCAGGTGGGAATCAGTGATTAATGGGGGGTTGAAGCTCTGTCTCTGATCCAAAGTCCACAGGCACTGTAGCTTTTACAAAGGGTCCCTACAGAACAAAGATTCCTATATTCCAGGCCTGTAGCCAGGATTTTTTAATTCGGGGTGCCTTTAAGTCAGGGGGCACCCTCATACACACCCTGCACCCTCCCAAAGGAGCTCCTGGACCGGATGGTAAGTCAGGGGGCCTTGGTGGTAAGTCAGGGGGCAGGGCCCCGAGATGCCCCACTGTAGCTACAGGCCTGCTATATTCTCCTTTTAAGCTAATTCCATGGTGGTCATCCCCTTCCTGCCTGCATCAGATTACAGTTGACTCATCTTAAATCTTCGTCATAATTTGCTGACTATATGCTTCATCTCTATCTATACTTTACTTGATCAGATCCTTAGGACACAATTGGTTCAGTCTATCTGGTTGAGCAGACACTGCAGAGCAACAAAACTAAGAAATGCCCTGAACTGACTTGTAATGATGTTGCAACTGTGAACTGAGATGCTTTATGTATGTAGCACTTCTTGAACAAACTGCATCTTTGGCTGTTTGTGAGTCTTCTCTGATCAGTGATGGAGGTATAATTTGAGACCACGATTCTGGAGGAAAACTAAAGAAACCCCAACTTTGTCAGGTTTATAGTTCATTGCTAAAACCATACGAATCCATGTCATTCATGGTGAACAAACAAAATTTATTTAAAATTTGAATTAATTTAGAATGTATCCTATGATTTCATATGACATTTAAAGAGTGAACTGATTTACCATTTTGCAATTACCATTTTCTCAGGTTGTTTGTCCTCTATAAACATATTAATGATTTGTTCACAGTTTAAAATCTTTGCAGTAGCCAGACAACATGCCCACAACAAAACAAATGAAATGCATATAAAATACCATGGAAACTAGCTGCATGACCTTGGGCCAGCCACACTCTGAGTTTAACCTATTCACAGGGTTGTTATAGGGATAAAATTGAGAAGAGGAGAACAATGTAAGCTACTTTGGGTCCCTGTTGGGGAGAAAGGTGGGGTATATGGTACTGGTTATCACCTGTAAACTCTACATTACAATACAGATTAAAGATCTATATTACTATCCCTTTGAAACTTCAAAAATAAGCTATATGGGTTTTATATAAAGTAAACAAAGGCATTATAAACCGGTATTTATTAGATTTGTGCATTTCTTTCATTATTAATTACAGTACTTATGAAAATGGGTTGTGATGTAATGATCGTAATTAATATGAAAAAGAAACAATTTTTGATCTGAACAGCCTATAGTGAAGACAAAACAAGTCATAATTTTCTTTCATTTTGTTCTGCTTTCTTTTGTTATTGCAGTCTCTGTCTCTTTTGATTTCACTTTTACAAAGTGGCCAGCATTTTCCTAATTTCCCCAAACCCCACCCTCCTTAGGCTTCACCCCCAAAGTCCCCAGGGATTTTCCAATTCAGAGCTGGCAACCCTAGGTTGGCAGAGAGAAGCCCTGGGCTTTCTTGATGGACAGCCAGCTGGCTTTGATGAGAGCCAGGGCCTTCTCTTTGGCAGCTCCACACTGGTGGAATGAGCTCCAGGAGGACATCAGGGCCTTGCAGGACCTTTTACAGTTCTGCAGGGTCGGCAAGATGGAGCTCTTCCACCAGGCCTTCGATTAGGGAGCCACACTACTTAGAACGAGGCCTTGGCCCCAACATCAACTTCAATAGTAACATCAATATCAATACCAACAGCCTGACACAACCCAGACTATGCTGACTGCATATTGTGATTGCTGCAAATGTTGGCCATTGTTATATTAGTTGTACTAGCACTTTATAACTTTACAACTCCAGGTTCTTTAGCTTGGAGAAACGATGGCTGAGGGTTGACATGATCAAGGTTTATAAGATTATGCATGGGATAGAGCAGGTTGAGAAAGAAGTACTTTTCTCCCTTTCTCACAATACAAGAACTCGTGGACACTCAATGAAATTGCTGAGCAGTCAGGTTAGAAAAGATAAAAGGAAGTACTTCTTCACCCAAAGAGTGATTAACACATGGAATTCACTGCCACAGGAGGTGGTGGCAGCTACAAGCATGCACAGTTTCAAGAGGGAATTAGATAAACATATGGAGCAGAAGTCCATCAGTGGCTATTAGCCACAAGGTATAGATAGGAAGTCTCAGTCTGGGGCAGGTGATGCACTCTATTCTTGGTGCTGGGAGGGGCAGCAGTGGGAGGGCTTCTAGTATCCTGGCCCCACTGGTGGACCTCCTGATGGCACCTGGTATTTTTGGCCACTGTGTGACAGAGAGTTGGACTAGATGGGCCATTGGCCTGATTCAACATTGGCTTCTTGTTATGTACTGAATGTGAATCGCTCCTATCTATTCACATGTTAAGCTGAGTCTGAATGTGGCTCTTCAGATGTCGCATTGCTATTGGTTGGTTTCTGCGAAACCTGTGTAATTACCCAATCACTGAGTGATATTGTTGCAAAGAGGGAATGGTCCTGATTGGCCATTATCCCTGTATTCTGATTGGCCTTTATCCCAGCGTTACTATTGGTTCTTATCTGACTATGGGTGTGGCTTTGACAGCCCGGGAGAGTTTAAAAGAAGGAGCTGTGCTCCCCTTGTGTGTGTGTTTCAGTCGTGTGTTCCTGACTTACAGTTGCTGTTTAATAAAGCTGAAATCACTTGAAGCTGAATCTTTTGTTGAGTCTCATACTTAACACTTCTCTTATGTTCTTATGTTCTTATTACATTTAGGACTGCAGTGCTGTGATTTTATTAATCTTCTTGTTTTACTGTTTTCTACAGTTTTGCAAGCTGCCATGAGACTGCTTTGCAGGGAGGGCGGGATATAAGTCAAATAAATAAATAAATAAATAGTTGGATTACATATATGTGACTTTGGCTGGGAGAGTTTAAATAGCTTTTCACAGCCCCTGGAAATCCCACCTCTTCCCTCCTGGTTCTGCAAGTCTGCACCATCTCATAGGACTTCCTTTTTGGAGGCCCTAGACTTCCAAGCCTTTTCTAGATGCCGGCAGGAGTAGCCTGCAACATTCTGCCTCCCCATGGTTGGCTGGGGGCTTTCCAGCCACTTCTGCAGATGCCCACTGTCCCAGCAATCCTGACTATAATTAACCCTACAAAGATTTACTGAGTACAAAAATGAAAATATGTAGTCCAATCAGATAAATGCGATGGGAAAGGGCCCCAATTCCAAAAAGCAGGGGATATCACCCACTCAGTGAGGTGTTCTGCTGTATCTGTGCACTTTCTTTATTCAGCAGCTCTCTGATCAAGACATTTAAATAGCTCAGGTAGGCATCCCTTGGGTTTGGGGCATCCAACTGGATGCCTTGTTCTGCCTGTATGGCTGATTTCAGATGAGGGCTATAATGCCAAGTGGGGTTCTGTTATTTGTTCTACTGGACATGTCCTGTAGTTGAAACTAGTGCCTGCAACAAAACATGGTGCAATTTTGACTCTATATCTACTCAAGTAAGACTATCAGTTGACCAAACAGCATAAACCCTGCTATCAAGGGTTCAGATGCCTATCTTCTAATCCAATGATATATTTGCTATTATCTACAAACAATGCCCTTCTGCGTTAGTTTTTTCTTTTCTTTAAAGGAAAAGAAATGGACACAAATACATGTACATATTACCAACATGATATCACTGAATGTACAATATACCTATTTTGTGTATCTGATTTGATGCAACTATAGGACAATCTCAAACCTCATCCTGCCTGTGCACACACGCCCACTCACCACAATAAGTGAATAGGTGTGACAAAGCTAATTAATTCAGGCTACAGTTATCACAAGAATACAGATGTCAGTGTAATACTGTTATGACATTAATACACTTTGGCACCAAGCAATCCAAAGCAACCCGACTACAAACCACTATTTAAAAAAAAATACGGTCAAATACTTATTATGAAAACTACCAATCTAAAATGTGTAGAATCCAGATTTGTGGCAGACAATAAGAATTGGTATCAATTACCTGTTTCCAATTTCATGGTTCTAAGCTGTAATTGTGTCTACATTGACTATCATCAGGAAAAGGCGAATCTGAATTTGTACCAGCATTGCATCAGTACCAGCATTGCATCAGATACATATTTTCATTCACAGAACTACACAATGGCTGACTTCCATTGAGCTCCCAGCTGTTGTATTCTATTATGATCAGAGCCAGGAACATTTTGAAAGGCTCACTAGCAACTGCCTCCCAAGGGTAATGGGAAATTACCTGCTTCTGACAGGTAACTTGATCAATTAATTATGCACAACATTTTGGACTGGTGTTCTGTTATCTGAGCTAATTACTCAACAAAGGCTGCTCCTGCCAGGTTTGTCAGCAAGATGAACATTTAATGCAAATGTAGTGATCATAAAAGAGGCCCAGCTGAAAGCACTTCTCAATGAACGTATCTAATTATCCACATCATCAGGATGGCCTGGTCTGGCATGGAGTACACTGACTCTCCATGCTGCTTGCCATTGTGTTTCTGGCTGCTACAAAGAAGAATACTTGGGATAAAAATTGGCCGGGAGGCCATTCCCCACCCTAGTTGGATGCCTGGGATGCTTTTGACCCCACCCCCATGAAATATAAGAAAATGAGTGGCAGCAGGAGTGCTTGAGTGGCAGCAGGACATCCTGGCCAAGGTAAGGTTACCCCTCCTCTTGCATTGCAGGCTTTTGGTGGCATCACCCCACAAAAACAGGTAAGGTGAGATCAGTTGTTTTCTTCATAGCTTAACTGGAATTTTGGGCTTTTTTTCTCTCATTGGCATGGATGGAGACCTTTCTTTATCTGCTTCATGCTGTCTGGATTAGGGATGGGTAGTCCTTTGGGATTAGGGAAGTCCTAATTAGGTATTGTCAAGAATAGTGCTGTAGTGTATTAGAAGCAAAAATTTTGTGAGTCCCTATGGCATCTAAGAATGGAGGAAACCATACTTACTGGTGATATGGCCAGGAGGCTGGTGAGGGGACTCCATTGGCGCTGGGCAGCATCAGCTGAATGCTCACTGCTATACAGCATGGTGAGAAGGGGTGAACGTTGACACTTCGTGGCACATTTTGGTGAGGCATGGCAGCAAAAGTGGACCAAGCTTTCTGCCACGGAGTGATTGCACAAGTATAAGCAGCCAACAGAAGAGGCTCATTTGTATGCATTTTTATATTGTATGCATTAATTTTTATTTTTTACCAGGTTATGGTTATTCTGTTACTTCTTTTCTGGTCATGGACTGTAAATAAAGTTAAGTATTGTGCTGCTTCATATATTAGGTGGATAACTGGTGGATAATGTTTATGCATCAGCATATAAAGTAGTATATCTCCATATGCACAAATACACAAACTAGAATTAGAATGTTTGGACTAATGCCGAACCTTCTCATTAGCATGCTAATTGTTTTTGGGGTTTGGTGTGTTTTTTTAAAGAAGAGAGGTTCTTTAGGTTAGGGGTGGGCACTCAATCATTATTCAGCCTCCACCAGCAGTATGAAATGACACTCCCTGTATCATATACATTACTTGGGACTTTTCTTCTCCAACTTTGCATTCTGCTTACATTATACATCACTGCTAAAGAGAATTGTTGCAATGTATTGACTTCAAATAAGCTTCTCTATCTCACTTTTAAGTTTCTGGAATAGGATTTCAAACCACTTGCAAGTAAATTTAGACTGTCTTGCAAAAAGTCCCTCTCTACCATTTCAAGTTTTCCTGTCTACAGGGCAATTCTTTTTTTTTTTTTAAGTTTTATTTATAATTTTTTTCAATAACAAAAAACAGAATTATACCCTGCTAAACCTGTTATTTCACTTGCTTTAGGATTGTACGGTTAGATGCAGAAGTATCTGTTCTTTCCCCCTTCCATTCTGCTGGCCTCGGGGAGCCACCCCCAGCTGAGAGGAGGGAAGGAAGACCCCCCACCATCACATCACGAACCTCACGAAATGAACTGGTTCATTGTTCGTGTTGTTTTAATTTGGTTTGAAAGGCTTCAAGCTGTTTCCTGTGGAAGAGGCTAAAAATAATAATCATAATGAATGAATAAATAAGGCTAAGGACAGTTACAGAAGAAGAAAATGGCTCTGAGAAGCCACAGCTACCAAATGAATTACAAACACCAAAAGAATGCAAAAATTTTGGTGAGGTGAGTATATTCTGAGGATGATCAGATTCTTTCAGTTCTGTTCCATTATTATGCTGTGGTACTGTTAGAACTTTGGTTCTGCTCCCCTTATCTTAAAGAAAGCAGCATTAATTATGGATTTTGTGGAAAAAAATAAGATAAATATACTATAACATTACTTAGTTTTCCCAATTGAATAATATTTTACTTATTTTTGTTGCATCTCTCAATGTGCAAGAGAAAGCTATCATTATGCAATATAATCCACCCCCCAAATCCTTCAAAACTATCTGCAAAAAAAAAAGTTATTACAGCTGCTTATAAAAGAATATTTCTGAATAGTTCTCTTCTCATTCACTCATTTTTATTTTGCAGCATAAACACAAAATATAACAAAATAATTCTTCATAATTAGCTCTTTATGAGCTGCAAAACATTGTATTTATTTATTGAAAATATTTATAAGCCTAACCTCCCAAAAATGGTGACCCAAAGTGCATAACAATGAAGTTAAAGAATATATCTGAAACCCAAAAGCCGGCAAAGAGGAATGATTCCCTCCAATTTTAAATCCCTGGGGCATACATAATTTAAACAAGCCAGAGTTGTGAGTGTCTTTCCACAATGGTTACCTTGCTGGCTTCCATTCTCAATGCCACCAATCTGCTTACACAAAAGCAGTCAAAAATAGGCTCATTTTTAATTGGAAACAAATCTTCGATGTGATTGTGCAGGGTTCTATCCTCAGGAAAAGGCTCTGCAAACAGATAAACTCAATTTTTGAATCTCTTATGCACTAAAATTGAATCATTGTATTTGACCAATTTCTGCTTGCTTATAAATGGCTTGGATTTGGGGACAAATTGATATATATTGGACTGGAGAGCAGTATTATAAAAGAAATATACAGTGGCTGAGTTCAGACTAGCAGCTTGAAGCAGGAGCCAATCCTGGCAAAAAAAGCCCCAGAACAAACTGTTCCGGGTTTTCCCGGTCACACTGCCCTGACTGATGTGGGAGCATATCAGGAGGAGGCACATGGGAGCGTTCAGACTGCTGGCCCAGAGGCACGGCTGTAAATGGCTTTTTCCTGGCAAATCGGCTATGTGTGTATGAGTGCATCATGCGTTCATGCACACACAGCTGTTTTGGATCCTGTTGTGCCAGCACCACATTGGGTGGTAGAGCAGAGCATAGCTAATCATATTGCTGCTGCCTTATGCGCAACGCGGGTTGCTCCTGGCTTTTCGGGTTGGCATTCACACTTCCCGGAAGCGGAATTAAGCGGGATAAACGGGCTCTCAGGGATTTGCTACCACTTTCAACAGGTACCTTTTAGACGCGGGAGCAAAGTGGAACAGCACAGGTTAACTATGGGTGGGGAACGCCAGGCAGATGTGCCTGTGTGAACGCCCCCTTTAACCCACTTGGGAAACGTGGCTGAAATGTGGCTATAGTGGGGCAAACAGTCAGTCTGAACTCAGCCAGTGTCTGTGAAAATGATCCACACACATACACAAGGTCAAACATACTTGTCTTACAGTGCAATCCTATGCAGAATCTTAGTTTACTAATGTCTGTGAGCTTAGACTAGAGTAATTTTGAACTGCATTGTTATACTTTCACCTCTTCCTCCGCTTTGGAAAGCTTAGGGGGCTTTTAGAGCAGGCTTCCATCTGCAGGCGTCCACAGAATCTCAACACACCATTGCCTAGAATCAGTAATGACTTGCACTGACAAAAGGGATTTTCACCAATGGAATGGAACTTCCTCCATCTCACTGCAACTCCCACATGATATCTCTGGTGGATAGAAGATAAACAGGGGGAAATGGGGGGGGGGATAAGAAGTCTGCAGTGCATTGGGGGAATTAATAAAAATCACCCCCTGCTTCCATTTACAGAAATTGTCCACCACTTCTAAGGCAATCAGGTGCAAGCAACAACAACAACAAAAATGGACCTCTGGTGGTTTAGGACTGCCAGCTCTGGGTTGGAAAATTCCAGGAGATCTGAGGGAAGATCCTAGAGAAGGCAAGGTTTGGGGAGCAGAGGGAAGGGACTTCAGTGGGGTCTAATACCATGGAGTCTCTCCCCTTCCCCGACCACCCATTTTCTCCAGGGAAATTGATCTCTGTAGTCTGGAGTCCATTGTAATTCTGGGAAATCTCCAGGCCCCACCTGAGGGTTGTTAACCACATGTGGGTTACAATATATATATATGTATTGTTAATAAATATTGAACATTAGTTTTCAGTTTCTGTAACCATTCCATGACAGTGTTCCTTTTGGCAAGTATTGCTTTTGAGATGCTTTAACTGCCTTTCAATGAGGCTTCTTAAGGAACAATCCTAAGCAGATCTATTCAAAAATAAATCCCATTTTATTCAATGGTTTCATTCCCAGCAAAGTGTCCTTAGGACTGCAGTGTTGCCTTGCAAGGAGCTTAGAGTGCTCCCATGGGCTTATGAACCATAATTAATAACTGGATTGTGCAATAAGTGTGCCAGGGGAATGGACTGTGTGGTGACCATGCGCTGATGCCAACTACCTGGACTGCAGAAACATGCCCAGCTGAGGGAAACCTCTTTCTGAGATGAGACCAAGAGTGCCTCCATGGGGTACCTTCCACCTCTCACCTGCAGTGCAGCAGGGAGGGAGCCAAGCACCCTAGTTGCAAAAAGCTCACAGAAGCCAGTGAAAGTTTGCTGTACAGGAATGCCATGCCTTGCAAAGGAGATCTGAGAATCTTTGCAGAGACTCCATGAGTAGACATCTCCTCCAGCACGCAAGCATCTTCCTCCCTCCCCCCACCTCCACCAGATGTAGCACATATGCTTTCCAGAATAACAAAGGAACTGCTTCCATGAAGAGATTAGGGGGCTAACACATACCAGCCAAGCCCATCACCAGAGTAATCAAGGGACCATCAATGCTAACGACTCTAGCTGTTCCAGCTATTGTTCCCCAAAGGTGCCACTGTTAAAATGAGTAGAAGCAACCAGGGGTCATTTCCTGCCGGAGCACCCCAGAGCTCTTGCAGTAATGAGCCCAGGGCCCCCCGGGGGAGAATTAAATGCCTGGCTCACAGCCTGATTTTCTCCAGGTGCCCTGCAGCCACAGGACACCAGGAGAAGATTGGTCAGGGAAGCCAGGCATGTCTGCCCAGCTCCCCTTCCCATCTCCAGCCAGCCCGCCGCGGCGGGTTGGTTCGAGACGGGAAGGTGAGCTGGGCAGACACACCCTCCTTTCCCCCTGAGCTTCTTCTCTTTTGCAGGGGGAAGCTGTCAGCCTCCTTCCCTCTTGGCAGCGCTGCCTAGCAGCCCTGGAGGGTCTGCCACAGCCAGTGCTGTTGGGGAAGGTGTATGTGCATGCGTGCATGTGTGTGTATGCAGGGGGGGGGAGCCAGCAGCCTCCTTCCCTCTAGGCGGCACAGCCTAGCAGCCCTGGAGGGTCTGCCATGGCCAGTGCTGTCAGGGGAGGTGGGCGTGTGTGCGTGTGTGTGCATGCAGAGAGGGGTGGGAGCCGGCGGCCTCCTTCCCTTCCGGCAGCATAGCCTAGCAGCCCTTGAAGGTCTGTCATGGCCAGTGCTGTTGGGGGAGGCAAGCAGTGTGTCTGTGTGTGTATACGAGCTGAGGTGGGGAGCAAGGTTCCCTGTAGGCTGCACTCCATTTATTTTCTAGCCTGCAGCCCAAGGGTTTTTCTCTCAGTGCAAGGTGCACCAGGCCCAGCTGCTGGCCGCTTCTTCCCCCTTCCCCCATGGTCCTGGGCAGCAGCCGGCTTCCCTCCTGGCTGCCCAGACTGGGAGGCTGCTCGCTGAACCTGGCCACCCCTCCCCCTCATCTGGCTGGCTCATCAGAAAAAAAAGATGATTGCAGGAAAAGTTGCAGTGCTCCTGCTCCTCAGGAATTGCTTGTCTCCTCCCTGTATTTACACTTTTTATTTACACTCCTCCTACTACTCCTTGCTGGATCTTTTTTCCTGGACTCATTCAAAGGGTTTCCTCCCCTCCTTCCATTCCTAAATATGGTAAGAACGCCCTCTTTCCTCTCTATTCCCAACCCCTTCCTCTTGCCCCACCCTTTCATTCCATTACCGGGATCTCTGTTTGAGTTCTCATCAGGAACAGCCCCTCACACTTCTGCAGCAAAACTCCCATCAGGAAAGGTTAGCACACAGAAAACAGATCCCTTTTTTTCCCCTGCAAGCAAGCAAGCCTGGCCCCAGAGTGCAGAAAGGAAGCTGGAAGGGCAGACTCCACTACAGTCTTTATGGAAAACAGCAAGCACAAGGAGGTGGGGGGGGGGTACTGGAGAAGGAAGGAAGGAGAGAACAAGGTGCAAAAATGTAATTTTACGAAGATCAAAGTTCCCTTCCCTTACTGTTGTAGTTTTTGTTGTTCTTAGTCATGCTGAAATATCTTTTGTTGACCAGCCCAGTTTCTCTACTCTCTCACTCTAACTTTGCCCCATCTCTTCTCTCATTCCAGCAGAACAGACTGGAAAAGGGGAGAAAGGGAGGTTGCAGGGGAACTGCCAGGGAGATACAGAATGGGACTTAAAAATGTGTTTTCTTAAAAACTTTCTGCCAGTAGATACTGGTTGGAGAAGTGGGGGGAAGAGGCTTCAATATGTGTTTTTGTTTTAAGAGAAAGGCATCTTGTGCTCCTCCCCACTTTTTTAAAAATCAGGGTGTCAAAAAGTGGGGCAAAAGATTCTGGCAAAACCAAGGGGAACTGCCTCTGAATCCTTGCATGCAATCCTGGCTTCATCGAGCTGGCTGCAAGAACAGATAGACTTGAGAGAGGTGTGTGTGTGTGTACATGTGCATGCGAGCCAGGAATGAGGGAAAGCACTGTCAAAACGATGTGTGTATATCTGAATAATTTTGTAGTTTGTGCATTTGAATTGGACTGGAATAGTTTGTGCCCTCTGTCTCAACTTGATTGCTGCATTGCTAGCACCATGAGACAGAGGGAATTAGGAGAGAAAGAAATGACTTTGTTAGTTTGGGGGGGGGGGGTTGTTGTGTCCTGGGATCAGAGGGCTGAGCTGGCGAAATACAGCCAAGCTTCGCTCTCTGAGAACAATAGGGACTAGGTTCCTGAGCTCGCCAGTAGTGAACCAATGGCAGCATTGGCGGGCGATTCAAACCCGCCAATAGGAAGATAGGGCCGTCCCCCCTAACTGTATATAGTTGATCTCCGGCCGTTACTGGGAGTTCTTGTCTTATGTGAAGTACGAATAAACGCGTCTTCTCTTATGTCGTCGTCCGAGTCATGAGGCCCGAAACTCAGTACTTTACAGTGGCGACGAGGATGGGATTCCAACGCCTTCCGTGACTCCATGAACGACGAAACGGACACCGCCGAGCAACGCATCGCTGACCCCGAGAGCAGCACCGCACCGCTCGCCGAGCATCGCATCGCTGACCCCGAGAGCAGCACCGCACCGCTCGCCCCGGCGCACGCCGTTCCCGACAGAACCATGGCCGCTTCCCACGTAACACTGGAGCACTTCGACCAGTCGCAGCCAGAAACCTGGGACGCATGGGTCGACCAGCTCATCAGCTACTTGGAGCTCAACGAAATCCGCCACCCCGACCAGAAACGAGCGATCCTACTGAACGCCTGCGGCACCCAAACCGTCCGCCTCGCCAAGAGCCTCTTGGTGCCCCGCACGGCCTTGGAGAGCTCGTTTGGGGAAATCCTGGACGTCCTCAATGGCTACTTCAGCCCCCGGCCGACCTTCCTGGCCAAGAGGATGGATTTCCAGAGGCGAGTCCAGACCCGAGGGGAATCCATCGCCAACTTCCTAGCCGCGCTAAGGGCGCTAGCCGTGGACTGCGGGTTCCCGAAGGTGGAGGACAACCTGCTGACACAGTTCGTGTGGGGCCTGGCGGACTCCAAGCTGCGGCGCAAGTTGGTGGGACACCGGAAGCTCACCTTGGACGAGGCCCTCGACGCCGCCACTGCCCACGAGGCCGCAGAAGGGGATCGCCCGGTCGCGGCCGCGCAGGTGGTTGGAAGGAGCCCAAGCCCCGGAAACGAAGAGACGGACGAGGTCTTCGCCCTCAAACCCCAACAACGCCGGCCGGCGCCGTTCCAGCAGGCCAACAGGGAGCAAGCCAAGTATTCCGGCAACCGAGCCGTCTGTGCCAGCTGCGGGGAGGGCCACGGACGGAAATCCTGCAAGTTCCGGGATGCTGTCTGTCACGGGTGCGGAAAGCAGGGACACCTCGCACGGGTCTGCCGGTCCAAGGGCCCCCGGAATTCGAGATCGTCGGTCCCCCAGTACCGCGCAGCGTCCACCGCACACGAGACAACGGAAGAGGTCGCCGAGTTGTACCACCTCACCGACCAACCACTGCAGGTACTTCGCCTCCCCAACCCCAACCTATCCTCTGCCCCGAAGATCCAAGTAACCGTGCGGATCGAGGGGTCCCCCTGTTGCATGGAAGTGGACTCGGGATCGGCGGCGTCCATCATTTCCCTGGACACTTTAAAAAGACTTTGCCCACTAGGGGGACCCCTCTACGTCCATCGCCACTAAGCTTGGTGGACTTTCAAAAGAACCCTGTCCCCATCCGGGGAGTCGGCACTTTCCGAGTGCGGTACCGAGACTTTGAGGGGAACTTGGACTTGGTGGTGGTAGAAGGGAATCTCGCGAGTCTCCTGGGGCGGGCGTGGTTCGAGGCCCTAGGCATATCGATTGGGGGAGTAAATAAATGTGGGGTGCGGGACTGGGGGCGGTGTGCAAGGAATTCCCGGAGGTCTTTGACGGGAAACTGGGATGTTACAAAGGGCCCCCGGTGTCGCTCCACTTAGACCCCACCGTGACGCCCATCCGCCGGCGCTTCCGCACCGTGCCCCTGGCCCTCCGCCCTAAAATAGAGACCGAACTAGACCGGCTGGTGGCCCAGGGAGTCTTAGAGCCCGTCCCGAACGCTAGATGGGAGACCCCGATTGTGACACCCGTCAAGCCAAA
Source organism: Gekko gecko (assembly GCA_029375565.1). NCBI lineage: Eukaryota > Metazoa > Chordata > Lepidosauria > Squamata > Gekkonidae > Gekko > Gekko gecko. Next base: position 117,768,175 of record JAPDNY010000007.1, read on the forward strand.
CGGGGAGATCCGCATCTGCGCGGATTATAAGTGCACTATTAACCAGGCACTTCAGGCGCACGCATACCCCGTACCCGTGGTCAGCCATGTCCTAGCAACACTGGCGGGGGCGCGCATATTTGGAAAGCTGGATCTCGCGCAGGCGTACCAGCAACTCCCGGTAGATGAGGCCACGGCCGAGGCACAGACCATAGTGACCCACCGGGGAGCCTTCCGGGTGAAGAGGCTGCAGTTCGGGGTCAGTGTGGCCCCAGGGATCTTCCAAAATCTAATGGACGATCTGTTAAAAGGGATCCCTGGAGTGACGCCGTTCTTCGACGACGTCCTCATCGCCGCGACCACCCCGGAAAGCTTCGCCGCCCGCCTCCGAACTGTATTGGAACGCTTCCAAGCCGCGGGGCTGAAAGTGAAGCGGGAAAAGTGCCTCCTCGGGGTGCCGGAGGTGGAGTTCTTGGGATACCGGGTAGACGCATCAGGCCTGCATCCGGCGAGGGACAAAGTGAAGGCCATCGTGGAGGCCCCCGCCCCGAAGTCCAAGGCCGAGCTCCAGGCGTTCTTAGGCCTCCTGAACTTTTACCATTCCTTTCTCCCCCACAAAGCCGCCGTGGCCGAACCCCTACACAGGCTGCTGGAGAAGGCGACACCTTGGGCATGGGGAGCGAGGGAGGAGGCGGCGTTTCGGGGGTTAAAGTCCTCTTGATTTCAAACGCGGTACTCGCGCACTTCGATGAAAAGCTCCCGGTCATCCTTGCGTGCGACGCATCACCATATGGGGTCGGGGCAGTCTTGGCACACAAGCTACCGGATGGGAGGGAGGTCCCGGTGGCTTACTACTCCCGCACGCTGTCCCCCGCGGAGCGGAACTACGCCCAAATCGACAGGGAGGGCTTGGCACTGGTGGCGGGGGTAAGAAAGTTCCACAATTTTGTGTACGGGCGGCCCTTCACGCTCGTAACCGATCATAAGCCGCTCCTGGGACTGTTCGCGGCGGACAAACAAACGCCGCAAGTTTTGTCGCCCCGGGTGTTGCGCTGGTCCTTATTTTTAGCGGGTTACCAATACCGACTGGAGCATCGGCCGGGCAAGGCGCTGGGTCATGCCGACGCCTTGAGCCGCCTACCGCTGCCGCAGACAGGGGAAGATCCGGCCCCAGCCCCCGCTGTCTTGCTGATGGAGGAACTGCCAAACCCCCCTTCAGGCTGCAGATGTGGCCGCCCGCACGTCCCGAGATCCAATCCTCTCCCGGGTCCTAAACTGGGTGGTGAGGGGGTGGCCAGCGGAACAGACAGGGCCAGAGTTCACAGCATACAAGGCCAGGCGGGAAGAGCTGTCCGCATTGAAAGGGTGTTTACTATGGGGAGACAGGGTGATCATTCCGGGGCCCATGAGACAAGGGGTGCTAGAAACGCTGCACGAGGCCCACCCGGGCATCGTACGAATGAAAGCTCTGGCAAGGAGCTACGTGTGGTGGCCCGGGGTGGACGCAGAAATTGAAGCCTGGGTCCGAGGGTGCACACGATGTCAGGAGGTCCGCCCCAATCCACCGAGAGCGCCAACCCAAAGCTGGGAGTCTACCCACAAGCCGTGGTCACGCCTGCACATAGACTTTGCGGGGCCGTTCCAGGGGCTCCAGTTCATGGTAACGGTAGACTCTTATTCAAAATGGGTGGAAATAAGCCCAGTGTCCACCACCTCTACCAAGGCGGCAATAAGGGCCCTGCGGAAAATATTCGCAACGCACGGGTTACCCGACACAATCGTGTCGGACAACGGGGCAGCATTCACATCTGCGGAGTTTCAAGCGTTCCTCGAAAGGAACCTCATCAGGCACATACGATCCGCGCCTTTCCACCCGGCAACTAATGGACAGGCGGAGAGGACGGTACGCACCGCCAAAGAGGCCCTGAGCCGCATAACGGAGGGGGACTGGGAGTTCCGGCTGGCCCGCTTCCTTCTCACATACCGCACCACCCCAAACCCCATCTCCGGCCACTGCCCCGCAGAACTATTAATGGGCCGCCGCCCTACCACTTTATTAGACAGACTCCACCCGGACCGAGCCCCCGAGAGAAAGCTGGTCGAGAACAGGGAGGCGCCCCGAAGCTTCCTACCGGGAGACCCTGTCTACTTCCGGAACTACGGAGCGGGGCCGCAGTGGGTGGCAGGGCGCATCCTAAAACCCACCGGACCGGTGTCATACGAGGTCCTAACCGAGGGGGACCGGGTCCTCCGCAAACACATCGACCAGCTCCGGAGGCGACAAGACCCCGATAGAGAGATCGAGTTACCGGGAAATGCCGCCCCCGCCCCATCATCCGATCGACCGCAAGCACCGACAGCGGAGCCAGCGCCAGAGAGTCCACGGAATCCGGAGGGGGCCCCGGTAGCAGCTGAGAGTCCACGGAATCCGGAGGGGGCCCCGGTAGCAGCTGAACCGCCGCCGCCGCGGCCGCCACCGTTACAGCCGCCACCGTCACCGCCTCGGCTACTTCCAGAGGCCCAAGCTCCTTGTACGGGCGGACCAACCGAGAGGGGCCCCGCCAGTCCGGTACCGGCCCCCCGACGTTCGCTAAGAGAAAGGAGGCCACCAGCATACTTAAAGGACTACGTCACCTGATAGGGGACGAACTATGGGGGGAGGGGTGTTGTGTCCTGGGATCAGAGGGCTGAGCTGGCGAAATACAGCCAAGCTTCGCTCTCTGAGAACAATAGGGACTAGGTTCCTGAGCTCGCCAGTAGTGAACCAATGGCAGCATTGGCGGGCGATTCAAACCCGCCAATAGGAAGATAGGGCCGTCCCCCTAACTGTATATAGTTGATCTCCGGCCGTTACTGGGAGTTCTTGTCTTATGTGAAGTACGAATAAACGCGTCTTCTCTTATGTCGTCGTCCGAGTCATGAGGCCCGAAACCCAGTACTTTACAGGGGTCCTGTGGCCCAATCTTTTGGCTACTATTTAGGAAATAAGGGCAGAACCTTCACAAAATAAAATCTTTATGTGATATATGTTAAGTAGTAACCTTGTTCCTATTCTCCAGTGATGTTAAGTTTAGGATTTTTAAGAGAAAATACTTGCAGGTGTTGGAATGTCATTTTTTTGTTGTCGTATATTTAGTTTAGTTGTTGGTCTACACCTTCCCCCCCCACATAGCTAGCAATCCAAAAGTCCAGTGGCACCTTTAAGACCAAGGTTTATTCAGGTACAAGCTCTCCTTCCTCTGTGAGGGCAGATCTGTGCATTCCCCCCATAGCTAGCAATCCCAAACAGTCCAGTGGAGCCTGAGCAGTGGGTGTTACCTTCTGACACACTTCTGGTGATGTCAGGGGGTGGGGCATATGCAAATAAGTTATGCTAATGAGTTATGCTAATGAGCTCCTTCACCTCTTTTTCTATGAAATGACCCCTGGAAGCAACATTGCCCAACCATTAAGCCCCCATCATCCCAAAACAGACCCAGCTGAGCTCTGAGAAGGAGCAAGGAGTTAGAGCTGCTAGAAGGGTTAGTGTTTTTTATTTACTTTCAGCTGAGATGATTTAGCTGAGAGCGTACTGTGTGGGGGACTGTATTTGGGAGTGTGTGGTGAGTTGTGAGTTGTTGCAGAGTCCTGGCTGCTTGAGTTAGGGTGTGAAAGGGTCATTGTTTGCCTGTAATTGAGTGCCTGGGTGGATTTGAATAGTTGCTGGCCACACCCTCTCCTGTGGGAAGCTTCTTTTTAAGGCAGGAAGATTGCAAGAGGCATGAGCCGAAGGGTGAGGCTCTTTGCCTAGGGGCTCTGTAAGAAGCCCAGGAAGAGCCAGAAAACAAGGGACCTAGACTCCTTGGGTTCCCAGTACGGTAAATACAAAGGGTTTTAAAAAGGGGATGATATAAAAGTATTATTTTAAAAAAGCAATTATGAAGCCAGAATGCCAGCAGGGGGTTGGGGGCTAGCCAGTGTTTTGCATGGAGTGTCACATGTATGACCATCTGTCCACTGGTCAGAAGTCTTGGGTATGTGCTCGGTAAAAGGAGCTCCTGGTTCTCAGGTAATGAGTTTGCTCCTTTGAGGCCAAGGTGGCTGACCTGGAGAAGTAGAGACAGTCAGTTATGTGCACAAAGAAGACTCTTGGGGACTTGTTAGATATTTCCCACTCTGGATCTGGCAGCCCCGCTACTGCCAGGGAGCATGAGGGTCAAGGGGAAACAGGGCACCATGCTGAGGATAAGGGGAATGTGCCCTCAGAAGGGACCTCTTCTTCAGCTGGTGAATAGGTATCCTTTCATACCAAGGAACCATTCCTGGGCAGGGTGGGAGGGGGGCTCTTGGTAGTTGGTGATTCGATCCTTAGGCAGGTAGACAGCTGGGTGGCGAACCCGCATACTGACCGTATGATGACTTGCCTGCCTGGTGCGAAGGTAGCGGACATTGTGCATGTTTTAGATAGGCTGGTAGATAGTGCCAAGGAGGAGCCAGTGGTCATGGTGCATGTCGACACCAATGATGTGGGGAAATGCAGTCGTGAGGTCCTGGCAGAGAAATTTAGGCTGCTGAGCAGGAAACTCAAGACCAGGACCTCCAAGGTAGCCTTCTCAGAAGTGCTACCTGTTTCACATGCAGGGCCAGAGAGACAGGCACAGATCAGGAGTCTCAATGCGTGGATGAGACAATGGTGTAGGGGAGAAGGATTCAAGTTTGTTAGGCACTGGGATGCTTTTTGGGACAAGAGGGAGCTGTACAAAAGAGACAGTCTCCACTTGTCCCGAGAAGGAACCAGGCTGCTGGCGCTCAAAATCAAAAAGGTGGCAGAGCAGTTTTTAAACTGAATAATGGGGGAAAGCCAATGGGAGATGAAAAGTCTCTGGTTCAGTATGGCTCATCTCAAAGAAATGAAGGGGTAGCTGTTACTTTTGTACAAGGAAATGGATTACAATTGTCCACTGAGACTGTGGCTAACGATAAGGACTGCCTGGCAAGGTCTCAAGGCAGCAAGAGGAAGGTTGTGGGGTTAACAAGAATGGGAAACTATAGATGTTTTTACACAAATGCTAGAAGTCTCTGAGGTAAAATCGGAGAGTTGGAATGCTTGGTGTTGGGGGGGGAGGAAATAGACATTGTGGGTATTTCAGAAACTTGGTGGGATGAGGAAAATCAGTGGGATATGGTGATTCCTGGTTATAAATTATATCAGAAGAATAGGGGGGAAGGGTTGGAGGTGGGATGGCTCTGTATGTTAGAGATGGTATACAGTCCAGTAGGACTGAGAAGGTAAGAGAATTGGATTCGCTTCTGGAAATGCTATGGGTTGAAATAGTAGGTCCAAAAGAAGGCTTAACAGTGGGAGTTTGTTATCACCCACCAGATCAAAAGGTAGAGGAGGATTATAAAGTGATGAATGGATTAAAGATAGCAGCTAGACAAAATAATTATGTTTTAATAGGCGACTTTAACTACCCACATATTGATTGGGTCAATATGAGTTCTAGTTGGGAAAAAGAGATTGAGTTTTTAGACACTCTCAATGACTGTGCTATGGAACAGATGGTCACAGATCCTACCAGGGGAGAGGCGATCCTGGATTTGGTCCTAAGCAACACCCAAGACCTGATGAGATATGTAAAAGTGATTGCACCGCTTGGGAACAGTGATCATAATGTTATTGAGTTTAACATTTGTATAAATAGGGAGTTGCCCCAAAAGACTGATGCAACCACTTTTCACTTTAAAAGGGGTAACTTCTCTGGTTATGAGGGGACATGTGAGGAAGAAATTGAAAGGAAAAGTGGAAAAGATCAAAGCCATTGGGGAAGCTTGGAGACTATTTAAAAAGACAATCCTAAAAGCTCAGAAAAAATATATACCGCAGGTTAGGAAAGGCACAGATAGGTATAGAAGAAAGCCTTCATGGTTAACAAATAAAGTAATGGAAGCTGTAAAATGTAAGAAGGATTCCTTTAAGCGGTGGAAAGCTAGTCTCAGTGAGGCTGATAAAAAGGAACACAGGCTGTGGGAAATAAAATGTAAGTCTGATCTGGAAAGCAAAAAGGGAATATGAGGAGAATATCGCAAAAAACATAAAGGCCAACAATAAAACTTTCTTCAAATACATTAGAAGTAGGAAACCAGCCAGGGAGGCAGTGGGGCCCTTGAATGATCAAGGGGTAAAAGGAGTAGTGAAGGATGATAGGAAAATGGCTGAGAAGCTGAATGTATTTTTTGCCTCTGTCTTCACTGCGGAAGATGAGAAGTGCTTGCCCACTCCAGAACCACCAATTTCAGGAGGGGGTTTGAAAGACCTGAATCAGATTGAAGTGACAAGAGAGGAAGTCCTACAACTGATGGACAATTTAAAAACTAATAAATCACCAGGCCCGGATGGCATTCATCCGAGAGTTCTGAAAGAACTCAGATGTGAACTTGTGGATCTCCTTACATTAATATGTAATCTTTCTTTAAAATCTGCCTCCATTCCTGAGGACTGGAAGGTCACTAATGTCACTCCCATCTTTAAAAAGGGCTCCAGGGGAGATCTGGGAAATTACAGGCCAGTCAGTTTGACGTCGATACAGTTGGTGGAAATTGTTATTAAGGAAATAATTAGTAGGCACATTGATGAACAAAAACTATTGAGGCAGACTCAGCATGGGTTCTGTAAGGGAAGATCTTGTCTCACAGACCTGTTAGTGTTTTTTGAGGGAGTGAACAAATATGTGGACATAGGGGACCCAAAAGGTGTTGTTTACCTTGACTTCCAGAAAGCTTTTGATAAAGTTCCTCATCAAAGGCTCCTAAGTAAGCTCAATAGTTATGGGATAAAAAGACAAGTCCTCTTGTGGATCAAAAACTGGCTTATAAATAAGAAACAGAGCGTGAGTATAAATGGGAAACTTTCTCAGTGGAGGGTGGTAAGCAGTGGGGTACCACAGGTATCAGTACTTGGTCCGATGCTTTTTAACTTGTTTATTACCGATTTGGAATTGGGAGTAAGCAGTGAAGTGGTTAAATTTGCAGATGACACGAAGTTGTTCAGGGTGGTGAAAACCAGGGAGGATTGTGAGGCACTCCAAAGGGATCTGTCAAGGATGGGTGAGTGGGTGTCAATGTAGCAAATGGGGTTCAGTGTGGCCAAGTGCAAAGTGATGCACATTGGAGCCAAAAATCCTATAAATACACGTTGATGGGGTCTGAACTGGCAGAGACTGACCAAGAGAGATCTTGGAGTTGTAGAAGATAACTCAATGAAAATGTCTAGACAGTGTGTAACTGCAATAAAGAAGGCCAACGCTATGCTGCGGATTATTAGGAAGGGAATTGAAAACAAATCAGCCAGTATCATAATGCCCCTGTATAAATCATTGGTGTGACCTCATTTGGAATACTGTGTACAGTTCTGTTTGCCACACCTCAAAAAGGATATTATAGCATTGGAAAAAGTGCAGAAGAGGGCAACTAGAATAAGAAAAAGGTTGTAACACGTTCCTTATGAAGAAAGGTTAAAACGCTTGGGGCTCTTTAGCATGGAGAAACAATGGCTGAGGGATGACATGAACGAGGTTTATAAGATTATGCATGGGATTGAGCAGGTAAGAAAGAAGTACTTTTCTCCCTTTCTCACAATACAAGAACTCGTGGACAGTCAATGAAATTGCTGAGCAGTTGGGTTAGAAAAGATAAAAGGATGTACTTCTTCACCCAAAGAGTGACTAACATATGGAATTCACTGCCACAGGAGGTGGTGGCAGCTACAAGCATGGACAGTTTCAAGAGGGAATTAGATAAACATATGGAGCAGAAGTCCATCAGTAGCTATTAGCCACAAGGTATAGATAGGAACTCTCAGTCTGGGGCAGGTGATGCACTCTGTTCCTGGCGCTGGGGGGGGCAGCAGCGGGAGGGCTTCTAGTGTCCTGGCCCCACTGCTGGACCTCCTGATGGCACCTGGTATTTTTGCACACTGTGTGACAGAGAGTTGGACTAGATGGGCCATTGGCCTGATTCAACATTGGCTTCTCTTATGTTCTTATTTTCAAAACCAGTTTTTGTTAAGCAACTTCCTGGGGACATGCCTAGGGAACATGACTAGAGGACAAACACACCCCTAGCCCAGAAGGGTTCCTCACCTAGGGTGCAAAATAAGCTGGGGCCGGCCCTGTCTGCCGGCCAGAATACGACCCCTTTTCCTTATAGCTTCCCTTATTTTTCACTGCAGGATCACTTCATCTTGTCAGACATGTCAGTATCACCCAACCAACGATTTTCTCCTGCTAATGCAAATGTCACTATACCTTTCTGTCTGAATTTCCTAGCTCTGTGTTGTTGTGTGTATGCTTGAGTTTTATTGCATGTGTGTGCACATACCCTAGTAAAAAAACCACTTTATTACGATCTCGCCTCTGCGTCTATTTCTGGGATACTGGACTAAGTGGGACTCCTGTATACATAGGCTAGTTCTCCCTTAAATGCCTATTGTCATTTAATATCATAATTCCCCACATTTATTGATAAATCAAGGCAATTTGGCTAACAGCAGTCCTAAGCAAAATTACATCCTTCTAAATCAGTTGAAGTCAATGGGTTTAGAAGGGCATAACTCTGTTTAGGATTGCACTGTCAGCTGCAAGTGCATAAGAAATTGTAACTATTTTTGCCTCTTGCTAATGCAGAACAAACAAACAATGCATTAGAATTGTGCTGACGGAGGCCTGGAGGTCAGAGAAATTCCACATCCTTTTAAATCTGAAGCTCTCATTCTGTTTGGTGAAACACTCCTGGCACATCTCTCTGGTTTTTAGTATAAGTGTCCCTCTTTCTTCCAGTTAATTGAAAACAATTCTCAATCACCCTCCTGTGTTTAAATACTCCAGGAAGCAGATACTTTTCCCGCCACTCTATCAGGGGTTTAAAGACATATAAACAACATCATTGTTTGAAGAGTTGACAAATAATTCAAGCTCCCCAGGATCCTCTTGTTTAGGATTTTCCCAATTAGGCATTTTATTTGATCTTAAGGTCTGGGTGAGCCACAATTCTTTAGAATTGAAGACGAGATTAATGGACCAAACACAATGGCTAATTCATCTCCAGGGTTTTGTTCATTGCTTGCCTTTGCTAATGTAATAGTGATATAGCCAAAGTCCAATAAATCAAAATGAGAATTAGGCTTAGAGCAGCCCATACTGGAAGAAAGTTGCAGTTTGGGCAAAAACAAACATTTTATGTGCTGACTTTATGGGTAAGATTTTGACAGAGAATATATCCAAGTCCACTAGATATAAAACAACATTTTAAAAATGAAAATATGTTAAGTATAAAATACCAAAGTGGACAAAAATATCACCAGATATTCCAATTGGGTTTGGGGGGATAAGTCCCAGGCAAATATCAGAGAGAAGCTGATGCAAAGTAGGGCACAGATAAAGGAGCAAGCAGGTTTTTCTTAATGGCTGCACTAGAATCTGAAATTAAGCACAGCAGGTAGGAAGACACTGCAGGGAGTTTAAAAGGTATCACACATCTGTATGCTAACAAACTTTGTTAGAGGCCTCACACTGTTTGTATTGACAAGGGGGAATTGTAGATATTGTGCTGTTTTTTATGTTGACCCACTCTACAGAAAATGCAAAGTGCACTATCAAACCCATATTGCTCCCCAAAAGATACTTTCTACAATTTACTCTTTCAATGGAGTGGTGTTTTTTGTCCAACTAAATTTCTTTGTATTTCTATCCGATATACTGGATGTATCTTACATTATGTAAGGTTAGGTCCTAGACTGTTATACACACACACACACACACACACCCTTTGCCAAAAATAATGAGGTGAGAGGAACTCTAAGGGTGTTCAGAGAAAACTGTTGTAAGTTATTGTGAAACTGCAAACAACAAAAAAGTTTGCTAATATATTTATGGCAAGGTTATTTAATAAATACGTAATTCAATTAAACATTGTTACTATTGTCTTGCCCATCCACCAAGAAGGTCAGAGCTCGATGTCCTCTCTGCACCCTTTGAGGAAAGTTAGGCTGAAAAATAACGACAGGTTTTATGTCAACCAACTTCTGGGCTAAGTAGGAATTTAAAAATGGGCCTCCACAGTTCTAGTCAGAAATGCTAATCACCATAACACTCTGAAAATAAAAAAGCTCTCTTAAAATTAATTTTAACAAATTTTAAAATAAATACCATTAACCCAATACATAGGAATGCCAGCCTCCAGGAGGGCCTTGGGGATCCGCCAGAATTATAGCTCATCATAAGACTACAGAGATCAGTTCCCTGGGAGAAAATGGATGCTTGGAGGGTGGGTTCTGTGGTATAGTACCCCACTCAGGTCTCTGTCTTCCCCAGGCGCCATCCCCAAATCTCCAGGACCTTCCCAACCTGGATCTGGCAATCCTAGCCCCCCATTCCCTGCCAGTGGCCAGGGGGGCTGGCAATCCTACTTCCTAGTCATCATAATACCTTTGTACTGGCTATGACAGCATATCCTGCCTATGCGGCTTACCAAAGAATCTGACTGGCCATTACAGGAGACAGAATACTGTATGAGAGTCAGTATTTTTTTCAGTCTTATGCATTTGTTGGTCAGAGTACTGGCAGGCAAGACAAATTGTGCAGAACACTACCTATACATTAAAAAAATTCTTTATAAGTAAAAGACTAGAGATTTACTTTGAAAAAAAAAATGAAAACTGAAAAGCACATAGAGATTGCCACATAATCTTCTATTACCTTCTCCTTAGCCTTTTCTCCTCATTCTGATGATCACTTTATTAACATTTTATTTGAAATATGAGAACGTCCTGAAACAATTGGGATTCACTGAAAAGGAGTCTTTCCTCACACATTGTTAGCCCCTGTACCTCTCCAATCTCGTTATAATTGGTAAAAATACAACTATGTCGTTATATAAGCATTTTGTACTAAATCAGCTGCACTGCTGGCATCCTATTTAAGTGTCACCATGAAACTTTCCATATTCTGTAATATGATTCTTAATTAGTTGAGTAATTAGTCAAGAAAGCCCTAAGGGTGATTTTATGTAACTGTCAGTGCAGTCCTAAGCAGAGTTGCACCCTTATCTAAGTCCATGGAAGTCAATGGGCTATAGAAAGGTGTAACTCTGCTTAGGTTTGCACTGTGTGAATACCTGAAAATTAGGACAGTATGGCATCAAACTTACTTCTGTCAATGAACTCTCCAGAAGGGAAGCACTTTTCAAATGCTGAAAGAAATGTAGGCCCAGTACATGAGAGCTGCAGGATTGTACCAGCTTTCCTAACCACTAATTTCAGTGTAATGATCTGAAGGTCATACATGGTTCCTCTTCCATATGTATATCCAAGTGGGTTTTTAAAAAATACAGAAATGACTCCTGTAACTCCATTTCTTGTCTCTTACTATGTCATATGCTCCTCTGGCCATGAGTATTTAGTGGCCTCCAAAGCCACTTTCAAGGAGGAAGAGTTTTCTCCAACAGGGAAGACTCTTTTTTACCTAGCCACCTGGACTGACATCTCTCATCACAAAAAGGCAGCTGTAAATTGAATGTAGCTGGTAGGTACTTTGGGTCCAAGCTCCAAGGAAACCTTGAGACAGATTTTGTCTGCAATAGCTGTGGCATATTATTTAAATTGTTGGCTTGTTTGAGTGTTGGAATGGTCTGTAGTTGATGACTAAAGGATAGCTTAGATAAGCATAATTTATTAAATAACATAAATTAGACATCTTTCCCATCAAACAAGAACTTCTCAACAATGCCAACTGTTTGAGATATGACTATTCATTTTAAACATTAACAAATGAGCTATAAGTTCCGGTGGACAGTCTCATTGCTTCCTACCCTTGCTTAACTTTTGAAGTCCACTTTGAAGTTAGTCATTCAAGACTTATTATGTGTTTTGCAGATGTCATGTGCTTTGATTAGTCAGCTGAACAAAGACCTTAGGGGCAACTCATAAGATAAGCATTGCCCACTGCAGCCACATAAGGCCATAATCCTCAGAATGTGAGTGCTGTGGCAAACAACAAGGAAAAGCCTTGGCCTCCATGGCCTGTCTGAATGCCTTCTGGGGACATTTGCTTGGCTATAGTGTGAAACGGGATGGTGAAATAGATAGATTGCTGGTCAGCTTAGCAAGGCTCCTCTTATTTTCTTATTATATAAAAAAAGCTATTTGGTCTCTATCACCCTGATACTGTTTAATAAAATAGTATGACCTAATTCATTATTGCCAGGGATGGTATTCCTTTCTTGAGCAAGGCACCCAAGTGGGTAGTGGTTAACCAGTTTCATCCGGTCTTGGGGGAGATGGATTATCTAGATCCTCTGGAATGGCCTCCTATACAGCACAAGCAGAGCAGTCAAAACAGGAAATCCAGCAAGCCCAAATGTGCATACATATGCAGAAGCACTTTTGTGCACGGCCAGAGCTCTTTGAAACCTGGCATTTACTGTGGTTTTCAATAGTAGGGTATCTGCATCAGTTATATACAATGCTCCCTCTAAGCTGTGGAGTCTTGTGAGCAAAAATTCTACTTTGTGAGCTACTGGCATTAAAGTTGTGAGCAAGCGATTTGGTTCCTGCATAAATTAGTTTGCTCTGGAGCCCTCCTTCCTGAGCAGAGACAAAAATGTGTGAGCCGGAGGCTAAAAAACTGTGAGCTAGCTCACACTAACTCAGCTTAGCGGGAACACTGGTTATATGTACATGAGCGAAACTCAATACAAATTGTTTATATATTACTTTATTTTGTACCCCGCCTTTCTCCCCAGTGTGGACCCAAAGTGGCTTACATTGTTCTCCTTTCCTCCATTTTATCCTCACAACAACCCTGTGAAGTAAGTTAGGCTGAAAGATTGCAGCTGGCCCAGTGAGCTTACTGGAAGTTGTCTGCAGAATTTTGGTCATAAATAAAGGCAACTAAATTAAGAGCAAATATCACATGGGAGGAGAAGGAAACACTGTAGATGTAGCTCAGGAAGCAGCAGAGTATGAAATGCAGGAAAAGGAGATGAGAAGGATGGGGGTTAAAACCAGAGACTAAGTACTTAGCTAGGATGATTTTTAATTGAACTTCTTTGATTGCCAGATAGTTGAATTTCATAAACCAGGATCCTCTAATCTCACTTTTCAAAGAATGCAGAAATTGGGTTTCACTCAGGTTAAGTGCCAGCAAGTTATCTATTCAAGAATAATTAGTTTGCAAAATCTTTGGTAGGCAGTTGCCTATTTCAGCAAATGCATGAAGTGATCATAGGTTGGACTTTGACCCTGAAGTTCTCAACACATTTCTCTGCTTAGTTATGTGCAGCCTTTGGCCAGTTACTCTCCCTCACCCCACTTGTAAAATGATAGTATCAGTGCCCTCCATGGTACAATAATGGTGCAGAAAAGCAAAAGCATTTTCTGTATAATGCTGCCATATAAATGAGTCAACATAAAAGTTACCAGCAGTTGTACAGAAATAAAGGACAGCATAATTTCAGGTGCAGCATAATGAATTGGGATTCCTTAAAACATATAGTGTTTTCTGACAATTTTGACATATATATTGGATACAAAGCCACCCAATAATGTTTTTAAAAGACCCTCACAACAAATGACTTGTACCTCCACTGAAGTGTTGTTACTTCTATTTTCCTCAAGGAGCCACACATATGCAATGGCAGCAGCTTTCCTTGACCACTTCATCACAAAAAGCAAGATCCCAGAGGAGCCTTTGGAAGTGGTGAGTCCTGAAGTTGTAATAATGCCATGCCTTTCCCCAAACATAGACTCAAAGAGTCAAATTTCCAGGAGAGCTAATATTGTCAGACTCAGGGTCATACCTCCTCTGAATAGTCCTGTTTATCATAAGTGCTGCCTTTAAGTAATCCACTTCTCATCTTGTTTGTCAACACTATGTTTGATGCTCAGAAAGATTTATTCGAAGTGCAAATATTATCAGATACCTACTGTTTTTCTGTAGTACCTCAGGGGAATTCAAAATCGGCCAGCTTAGATCTCTGCACTTCAAAGGATTCCCCTGAAACCTTGTTTACAGTGTAAGCAGGAGGGGGGAGGAAGGTCCCAGTCCCTTTTGTACAACTATTAAAGGCACTCCATTAAAGCACAGCACTCCACTCAAAATTTCTCCCTAACATACATAGCAGTGCCACTGACAGCTAAAATGGGTCAACTGCTTCCATTTTAACATGTTAATTTAGCATTACTGAATGCAAACCCAGAGCAGAGAGGGATGGGAATATTTGACAGTAATCTTGCCCCCTCCACCCCTGCAACTCATCTCTGTACTTTTGTACTTTCCCAAAGCTGCAGTGACAGGATTTACCTTCACAAATTAGCATGCTGAAGGAGGTTTTCATTGTAACCTGAAGGCTTTTATAAGAAACATGAATCCATACCAATTGGGCTTACACTTTAAGATGGGTATTTTAGAGAGGTGACATTGTGCAGTCCATATCTCTCTATATAATAATTCTGTTTTGGTCATGGACTCTCCTGAACATTCCACATGCTACCAAATCAGCTGGCTCCCTGATCTGTCACTCAAAAGCTGTCCCTATCCACTGGCCAAGTTGCCTGAGTCTCACCTCCAATATTCTAAACAGTTTGCTGTTCCTCTCCCCCCAACAGGCAGTCGGAACACAGAGGTCATTTGCATATGCAGCCTGATTGGCCTTTGCCGCTAACATTCTAAACAGTTTGTTGTTGCTGTTGGGAGTCACTGAATGTGTCCTGAGGTAAAATACATATGACTATGGAACTGCTTTCCAGACCCTTGGAACCCAGAAGACATGGCATAGGAGGAGGTGTTTTCTACCTTAGCTGCCATTGCATAACTCCAAATCAACATAAGTCAGAGGTGGAGGGAACCATACCTGTTACCATAAGGCTATCCTCCCATACTACCCACTTGGGGCAGCAAAATGACTTGAGACAACCCTGCCTTATAGCTAAGCAGAAGAAAATAAATATGGCCTGCCTCCCTCTGTTTTCCCCTTCCCTCTGCCATCCCACCAGCCACAGCCAGGACACTCACCTGGACCTTCCTTCTAGAGCTCATGGTATTTCTTCCCACAACAGGTCTTACTCCTAGTTCTTCAATAAATATAATCTGTAAAGTGGCTTTTTATTATTATGATGAGACACAGAGAGTTTGGTAGTCCTAGCCATCCCTTCCTCAGTCCAGATGAAACAAGCCATTGCTTTAGAAAACGGACGTCACCGTATGAGCTAAGTGGATGTCACTAAGCTTGTTATCTTCTTGGGGCTAGCAGACTAATTTGCATGATGCAATTTAGTTATCCAAAAAAACACCCCCACAACAACAACTACTGCATAATCTAAACAAGATAATGGGGCAACAGGCAACTTGTGAAACCAAACTTCAGTATTTTAAAAGATTTGTTATAAACTGAACATGGAGGGAAAATCTATGCAACAGCATAATTAACAGATTTTCCTAATGTAGGCGGGGGGCCCTGCTCCCACCTTCCTGTTGCTTAGGCCCTGTTAGGCCCTTCTCAAAAGAAACCAGGAACACTTTAAAAACTCATAGTGGGGGAGGGGTTCTCCACACTTCCCCTTTCCTAGATTCCAGAGGAGGGGCATCTCTTTTCCAGAAGGGTGCCCTATAGCAGAATCCAACCAAATCTGTTAGTTGCAGGTCATTCAGTCCATAATCACTCAGCTCAAAAAGAAGAGAGGAGGGGTTAGGCTGACACCCAGGTCCCCCCCTTTCTCTCCACCCCTTTCCTTCCACATTAGGAGAGCATACTTGACAAGTCCTCATTGGCCAGGCCCACTCTGTCTTTTAAGGAACCCTCAAATTATATGCAGTCCTCCAGGAGCTTCCTGCCTTTTCATTGGAGGAGGGCCTCATGCAAGAAAGTGAAAAACAATTTCCATGTGCCTACCAGTGCACACTGCTGCCCAACCCCTCTCCCTGACCCAGCTCTGTAAGGGCTGCTTTAGGGTTAGATGCCAGCTTGTTCTTCCCCTCCAGCCCCCTGTCCCTGCCAATCAGTTGTGCAGTGGACAAGGGTTTAAAGGACTCTGCTGTCACAGCACCTACTAGCAATGTTCCCTCTAAGCTGAATTAGTGTGAGCTAGCTTACAGTTTTTTAGCCTCTGGCTCACACATTTTTGTCTTAGCTCAGGAAGGATGGCTCCAGAGTAAATTAATTTATGCAGTAGCCAAATTGCTTGCTCACAACTTTAATGCCAGTAGCTCACAAAGTAGAATTTTTGCTCACAATACTCTACAGTTTAGAGGAGCATTGCCTACTAGTCCCGCAGTTTGTCCCTCACCAGCCTATTGGGTGCTGGGGAAGGTCTGGGCAGTTGGGATGCACCCCTTTGTTTTCCAATCAGGCAGCAGGACCTGCTTTTCCCTTTGGTTCCAGGAGTGCTCTCAACTGTGACCTCCAAGCAGAGTCAGGAGGGCCACTGCCGGTTCTTCCTGACACCTTTATTTTGGAAGAATACTTTCTTCACAGATTGATTTCAGTAATATTTTTATATCCCTTGTTTAAAAAGGATAACGGATTGACATTCAATATAATGTTTGAAAGCCACTAATGTCATTCCCCACATGATGAGGTCCCAGTGGCCCTGCTAGTCAGCAGTGTTTTCTTTGGTTAACAGAGAGCAGTGGAGACCTCAAGCTCCTCAGTTATATTTGCTTTGTTTAATAATACAGGCATAAAGTATAACACAAGGCAGACAAACACTTTTATAAGGCACATTTGTACAAAAATTTGGCCACCTTCCAAAAGCTGCACCTTAAATTCCAGCAAAGTCTAGGTGGAAACTTTCAATTCTTTCTCGGCCTTGTTCCTCCAACTACAAAACTGTGGCAATGCATCCTTCCATTCTCCAAGAAACGTTTGAAGCACTCCTCTAGCTTCAATGGCCTTTCTTCAACTTGAGTGGCTCTGAACCACTTCAATTGGAGGAAGGCACCTGAAGGAACTTCCTCCCGCCTATGGTGGAATATGTACCACTATCTCTCAGCTTTCCTTTTCAGTTTGTGAAGCCATGTTTGTGAACTGAAGAGCTGCGACAAACTTCCACAAATTTTTAACCCCTGCTTTCTTCTCTTCACAAAAAATAGCTGAGTGGCAGGAGCTCCTGCTGCTCAGCTGTTTGGTTTAAATGGCTCAGAACCATTTAAACCACTGATTTCTGCTTCTGGCAAAAAAAACCACAGGGACCAGAAAGGTGGGTGCAAAATGGCTTAGAGACATTTAAACCCTACTTTCTGCTGGCCGCAAAAACCTGGAGGTGAAATGGCTCAAAGCCACGGCCAGCAGAAAGTAGGAGGTAAAATTCCACTGATTGATTTCTGCTGACTGCGGCTTTGTGCAACCAGCAGAAATCTGGGGGTGAAATGCCTGGGAAAAAGCAGGGGATGAAATGCCTTCTAGGCATGCTGGCTTTTCACCACCAGCAGAAAGTAGGAGCCATTTCACCCACAGCTTTCTGCTGGTCTGGAAAAGCTGCAACCAACAGAAAGTATGGGGATTAATGCTTTCTGGGCATGCCACCCACAGATTTCTGTTGGCCGTGGCTTTTCCTGGTAAGCAGAAAGCTGGTGGTGAAATGCTTCCCAGCCATTTCACCCCTTACTTTTTGCTCACTATCAAAAGCTGCAGCAAGCAGAAAGCTGGGAGTGAAATGGCTTAGAGCATTTAAACCCCTGCCTTCTGCTTCCCATTGCCAGTTTGGTGTGAGAGCCAGTTTGGTATAGTAGTTAAGTGCACAGACTCTAATCTGGGAGAACTGGCTTTGATTCCCCACTCCTCCACTTCCAGCTGCTGGATGACCTCGGGCAAGCCATAGTTCTGTCAGAGCTGTTCTTGAAAGAACTCTCTTAGCCCCACCTACCTCACAGGGTGTCTGTTGTGGGGAGGGGAAGGGAAAGAAGTTTGCTCTGAGATTCCAAGTGAAGGGTGGGTTATAAATCCAATCTCTTCTTCTCATCTTGTCTTCTTCTAAATGATTCTCGAAGTCATATGAACTCATTCAGTTTGTGAACCATCATCCCAGTTCATATGGGTCCACGGTTTGGTTTATCCATGAACCGCAAAAATCCATCCCTACTCCTATGACTCAACCATTGGCTTCAACTGATGAAACATCAACTAAACCTCCTGAACTATTAATCAGCAATCTATGTAACAAAACAGTGGCCACCAATGGGCACAGCATTATGGTTTATTGCATGATTTCCTGTGTTTGCACACAGCTTTTGATTGCATTCTACTTTAGAGCTCATATAGATGGTTTTAAGTTCATTTAATTTACACTGCATAAAAATAAATCTTTTTAAAAACAAATACTCCAGTTTGACATTTTTAAATATGTAATTCTTTGAATGGATAGCTTCCAATTTTTTAGAACCTGGTAAGTATGGACCATAAGGAAGGCTGAGCACTGAAGAATAGATGATTTTGAATTGTGGTGCTGGAGAAGACTCTTGAGAGTCCCTTGGACTGCAAGGAGATCAAATCAGTCAATCCTAAAGGAAATCAACTCTGACTGTTCCCTGGAAGGCCAGATACTGAAGCTGAAGCTCAAATACTTTGGCTACCAAGTGAGAAGGGAGCACTCACTGGAGAAGGCCCTGATGCTGGGAAAGACTGAAGGTAAAAGAAGAAGAGGACGATAAAGGATGAGATGGTTAGACAGTGTTATTGATGCAATGAACATGAAATAAAGCAAACTCCGGAGGACAATGAAAGACAGGAGGGCCTGGTGTGATGTGGTCCATGGGGTCACAAAACAATTTAAAAGAGAACAGAAAATATTTAAAATTCCTTAATTTCATCCCTGCCAGCCGCTAATGAGGTGAGTGCTAGAGTATCAGTTGGAGCCATAGACTTCAAGAAGAGCTACTACAGAGGCCCTACTGCCAACAGCATCTGCTGCAGTGCTAAAACAAGCACCTGCAACAGGTACACAACAAAAGATGTCATCTTTCAGACAACCCTCCAGGGGCACTCTATTGTTATTCCAAGCCCCCCCTTCCAAGAGCCATATTTTGAATTTCCCTAGATGTTCACGCTCTGTGCATTCAGAGGAGCAAAGAGATGTCTCATCAAACTGTTGGGAAAGAAGGGTTTCCCTGTTTCCCCACCACACTGTGGTGCATTCCTGTACCTCCCAGGATTTCAGCAGCTTTTCTCCAGTCTTTCTTCTTGGGAAAGACCATATCAAAGCCCGGATAGCTGCATGTGGGTGAAAAAGTTTGGATTTTTCTGGTCCCAACTGCATGGCAGCCATTTCTCCTATGAAATCCATTTCCTCCTACTGCAGAGAGTTGAGAGTTGTTGTTGTTTTTTAAAGAGTGATTTATATTGATACACTGTTGTTGTAATGACAGGTGAAGCAGGTTCTCTGAATTCCCAGCTTTCATTTTTTTTAAGTGATTAACCCTTTTCATTGCAGAGTGATATGGCAAAAAGCATATTTCCAGTACAAAATGGGCTAGAGACATACACTTTTCTAAACAAAGGAAAGCAGGGAATTCAGAGAACCTGATGCATATTTTGGCATAACAGGTTATTGATATGTCACTATTAAATCACTGGCCTGATGACCTTCTCAGTTCTTCAACAAACAGTTCACATCTTAGAGACTAGATATCTAAGTGTGATGCTCTGTTAGACAGACAGTTAATCTTAAAAGCACAGTCTGCTCCTTGCTTCAAATCATCTAAGAAAGACTACTTTAGATCCTCCTACCTAGTTAGCAGATAATCATAACCGCAAAACAGCCTTCACATCCTTATGTTTTGAATCAATGCCAATGGCCGTATTAGCCAGCCACTATATTAGAATACTTAAGAAACAGCGCTTTTGTATATGTGGCTCATCTGTTATTGAGGATCTTCCCCATTATATTCTTGAATGTTCGATGTATGCCCAACCCAGGTTAAAATTCCTCTCCAGGACTTTATTGGACTTATGTTTCTACTCAGACTCTGAGTGAGCTGATTTTGATGCCAACATATCTTACAGAATGGCATTATATGCCTTGGGTGCAAAGAAAATATGGGCCAACACTGTTCTTATGGAAACTAATTAATATTGATCTTAGCAGACACCTTTTGATTTAATTAATTGATTCAATTGCCTATATTTTACAGTTTATCTTATTCTGATTTTATGGTTTTATTATATCTTAAATTTTACTCCATTTCATACCAATATTTATATTTATAGCAACCCTTTCTGTTGTTATCCTTGGTTTGTAATGGCCTATGGCTAAATACAAATAAATGTCCTTCACCTCTTGAATCACTGACTACAACAAACAAACAAGCCTACCATGAAATACTGCTGTGTGGAAGGCCTGTTGCCACTGCAATGTATTAGCAGCTGCAGAAGCAAAAGCAACAGAGAAATGACACAAACCTGTTCCCATGTGGAAAACACCAGGGTGTGCTGTGTACTCAGGCTCTTCTCGATGTTTCAGGTGAGGATGTACATTCACTTTGATATTAATGAATTTAAAAAATGAACAGGGTCATTCATTTCTGTATTTGTGTAACACAAAGAATTGGAAGAAAGGAATGAATATATTCATTTTATTCATTTGTTTAGTGTCTAGTTTATAGAGTTCAAGCAGAATTCATACTCAGAAAGAGGGAGGGAAGATTGAAAGTGTCAAGAGAGTTGAAACCAAGAATGAAGCAATCCTAATAATCACAGTCAAACAGATCTGGCATCAAAAAGGAATTTGACTGGCATCAAAAAGGAATTTTTCTACAATGTTCATACCAATCATGTTGTTGACTGAGGTTTGGAAATGACTTTCATTCTTGTATAGTCACTAGGGGAATGCATTATGAAATTCCCGAGCTGAAAATAGACCCAAAATTTGCTGTTTGGGGTTATTACCCTGATTCTTGGAAAAATTAACATAAATCTGGGATACTTAGGCATTATGGAAAACACACACACACCAACCATTTTGTTTTGCATTTCCGGGTGCTTACTATCAGCAGCAGACAAGATATATTGGTTTTTTTGATGCTCCGAATTTCCCAAGCAGTGACATTTCTCCTGTCCAATCAGATCCTTGCAAGGGATTAGCATGAGAGTGCTCCCAGCCAATCATCTTTGGAGACTAGCCCAGAGAAGAAATCTCCTTGGAGGAATCTGCACTGAGCAGTTAGTGCTAGACTACTCCATATACAGCTCCAAATTTATGGAAATAACTGCCTACTGGGTGTTCTGTAGAAGCAGGAAAAAAGTTGAAGGGGGAATCAAGATCCCTGTCCTCCATCCATGCTGCCTTTTATCAGCAAAATCAGCTTCTATGGCTTTTTCTTGGACTAATTAAGGTACCCAGATTCCAGTGTGCCTTGGATGATTTCTCTTTGAGGTTGGTAAATGTATCTGTGGGTGCAATCACATGCACAATTAGCCATGCCATAGGTGTGAATGCCAGGCAGATTTAAAGGGCATGATCAGACACGAACATCTGGGAAGCACCCCGCACCCATCAGCAGCCCGTTTTGCTCCACCACAGAAGTGGAGTGAAAAGACACTGAGGAAAATCCAGTAGTAAACTGGATGGACTTTCCCCTGTCTGATCATTCCAGCGCGCTCTCATGGTGTTGGGATGGTCTGATCAGGCCATCCTAACTCGGTGCTGGTTTCCCTCCCCCCTTCTTGTTATGCACATCATCACAAACTCCATAGGGAGCCCTCAGCGAGGAGATGCGATTCATAGATTCCTTGTTGAAGCACGTCGGAAACGAACAGTAATCCCCCCACAACTCATCCGCAGTTGCATCTAATCACGCACTGGTGGGCTGTGCCTGCAGCTTCCAAAAAACTATGTGATCATGCAACTGCAGGTCAAATTCCTCGCTTCCCCCCTGCTTTATCTCACGCGTGTGACCACCCCCTCTGACACAACCTTCCTGGGCAGGATTGTCAGTTTTTGAACTGACACAGAAGTTTGATCTGCCACAGTGGGTAGGTAATAACATTCAGTTCCCTAACATGAAAAACTGAGGCTGCTCATCTCTGCAGAACAAAACAACATATCAGGCATGGCCAGTTTTGTAACTGTCAGTTAGTGTTAGTATTGTCTTAAATGGTCTGCAGGGAAGAGAAACCATCCCCTTCTTGGCTTCCATCCCACAACAAAGTCTCAAAAGTGTGAGGACCTTTGCCCTGATCTGGATCGCTCAGGCAAGCCTGATCTTGTCAGATCTTGGAAGCTAAGCAGAGTTGACTCTGGCAAGTACTTGGATGGGAGTCCTCCTTGGAGTACCAGCAGGGACAGGCTTTATTCAGCCACATCTTGAATATTCTCTGGGCCCCCAGTAGGGATCAGTCACCAGAGGTCATCATGACTTCCAGGTACACACATATTCACATGCACACAAACACAAACACATATGGGGGGGAAACCACCAAAAAGTGTTAGGACCTTTCTTTTAATTATGGAGTGATTTAGCGGTTAGCCGGAACAAAGTCTGAAATATTGAACAAATAGCTTAAACTAGGATCCTGGAATGCTAAAGTTCTTGAATACATAAGGGTTAATAACCTGACCTTATCACTTTAATTGATGTTCTCAAATGAGAAAAGGCCCTTTTGCCAGTTCTGCTGCTCTTAGATGCAGCTAATCTTTAACAAAATGAAATGACATTTCACCAGTCTCACTAACACCTAGTAAGTGCCTCCTGTTGACAGTAGTACTGTGTTTTAATGAACAAATGAATGGCTTATCTACCATTCTTGGCAAGCACCCCCAGCTAGTGAGGCAAAGCACCAGCTCTCCCAGTGTTACTTGGGCTAATTGACTCCTTGGATAAAGTTAAATCACACTATCCCCAGTGGGACGTATGTTTGCCAGTAATCAATAGCTCAACAAGATCCACATGGCAGGTAATTAAGTGGAAAGTAATTAATACCCATCAAATGTTTTATTAACTGTTTGCCATTCCTTCACTCAAAAGTCCCACTATACTGTAAACAAAGTTGTGATGAAAGCAATAAAGACAGCATTCTGTAACAAGCAGGAAAACATACAGCTGGTTAAAGTCTTCAAAGATTTGTCCAGCTGCCAAGCTTCAGTTTGCTCAGAAAATACAGAGGATAGCAGACAGCACTTCAATCCAGATGATAAAATTTCTGGATTCATCTCTCATATCCAAGAGTAGCTAGGTTTCTGTGTTTAAGATGTAAAGGCCAGTTTGTGGAATGGGCTTTGTCTACTCTCATGGTCTCCTAATTTCCCCCAGGCATGTTCTCCTATAAACAAACATAATGCACAAAGTGAAAAATCATGGATACATCCTGAACAGAGCTACATCCTATTAATTCCTGTAACTGGAAAATTATTTATTCCAGTGCTTACTACTATAGGCGTTACTAAGCATTACCACTGAAATTTCACCTAAGCTAAGACAAAGCCTGAAATTATCTCCCAGTGATATAACACAACTTTGAATTTAAACAGTGGATTCCTGCGGCATATAGGAAGTGCTGGAGCTGTAAATATGTAAGAAGGAATTTTCTACATTTTTGGTGGATACGTCTATGGTATTTTGGATCTTACTGACCACATTATGATTATATTACTATTCCCATGGGTCCAGTTATTATGTTTTGTTATCTTCAGGGGTTTCATTTCATTTGTTGGTTTCTGCTAGATTAATGAATAAAATGTTGACTCCAAAAAAGTACCACTGTCAGAAATTTAACTATACAGAGACTGGTAAATGCTATAGTCTGTATATTATTAATTTGCCCAGAACAAAGGGAAAGCTTTTGAAAATAACATTAAAAGATACTTTGCAATTTAATAGATAAAAATTTTAATTTTAGAAAAAATATTCACAAGTATATATCAGATTGTAAAATATTATCTTTGCAAATTAAGTAATACGAATGTGTGTGTGTGTTGTTGTGTTCCTAGTTGTGCCTTGTCTCTATGTAATTTTAAAAGGCTTTCCTGGAAGATTCCTCCGTCCTGGACCCATTTCAGTCCGGCTTCTGCCTCAGCTATGGAATGGAGACTGCACTGGTCACCCTCATAGATTATCTTTGGCCAAATCTGGATCAGGGTGGGTCAGTGGGTCAGCAGCATTCAATATAGTCAATTACAATCTTATGGGACAGCTCTACAGTGGTTAATCCCATTTCTCCATGCTTGGGGACAGAGGGTGGTGCTTGGGGACAGAACATCACTGTGTTGCCCTCTGGTATGCAGGATTCCCCAAGGGATGATCCTCTCCCCTATGCTATTTAACATCTACATGAGCACCCTCACCTAGACAGGAAGAGGAGGAGGAGGAGATTTGATTTAGATTCCGCACTTTACTACCTGAAGGAGTCTCAGAGTGGCTTACGATCTTCTTTCCCTTCCCCTCCCCACAACAGACACCCTGTGAGGTAGGTGGGGCTGAGAGACTTCTTTCGAGAACTGCTCTGAGAGAACTGTTACTGACCCAAGGTCATGCCAGCAGCTGCACATGGAGGAGTGGAGAATCAAATCCGGTTCTCCCAGATTGGAGTCCGTGCTCCTAACCACTACACCAAACTGGCTCTCTGAAGGTTTGTACAATAACAGAAACAAAATACACTCTGAAGAGAATGTGTTGCTCAAGGTAAAATACCACTAAAGTGTTACTTACTGAAGTAGTAGAATTGAAACTCCCTTAGCCGACAGGAGACATCAGCCTCTGAAAGTTTAAAACTAAGGCTGATTTCAGACTGGCAGTTTACCCCACTGTAGCCATGTTTCAGACACGTCACAAGCAAATTAAAGGAGGCATTCACACAGGCACATCTGCCTGGCATTCCCCACCTGTAGTCAACCCGTGCTGTTCTGCTTTGCTCCCGCGTTTAAAAGATACCTGGTTAAAGTGGTAGCAAATCCCTGAGAGCCCATTTATCCCGCTTCATTCCGCTGCCAGGAAGTATGAATGCCAACCTGAAAAGCCAGGAGCCACCCACATTGTGCATAAGACAGCAGCAATATGATTGGCTGTGCTCTACTCTACCACCCAATGCGGTGCTGGCGCAACAGGATCCTCCCCAAATCATCCAGATGCGCACATGCGCACATAGCCAAATTACCAAGGAAAAGCCATTTACAGCTGTGCCTCTGGGCCAGCAGTCTGAATGCTTCCACGCGCCTCCTCCCAGTATGCTCCCGCATCAGTCAGCGCAGTGTGACCGGAAAAACCCAGAACAGTTTGTTCCAGGGCTTTTTTTGCCAGGACTGGCTTCCAGTTCAAACTGCCAGTCTGAACTCAGTCTAAGAAACAGCAAAGAAGATTACAGTGTTTTCAAGGATTGTATACAGTCCATTGACTAGTCTTGCTTTAGGAAGACTTCTTTATACTTGTGTATTTGTTTCATAGCTTTTGTGCTTTAATAAGCAATAAGTACATGTGGATCATACTAAAAGATTTACAGTTTAATCTCTATGCATGATTTTCTCATTTCTTATGTTTGAGACATATGTTTTTAAGCAACACTTTACTGGCATTTGACCTTAAGCAATACGTTCTCTCCATGGTGTATTTTGTGTTTGTTATTGTACTTAGTATCTCCATGGTCCCATTGCATTTAGTGTTCTCCGAAGGTTTGGGCTGGGTTGTCACCAGTATGCTGATGACACCCAACTGTATCTGATGATGGCTGGCTGGATCGATACTGCCCCAGATATTCTGGCCAAGGGTCTGAATGCCATGGCTACACAGTGAAAACAGAGTCGATTGAAACTGAATCCAGAAAAGATGGTGGTCTGGTACCTGGGCCACAGGATAATTGGTTTAAGGATCCAGCTCCCAACTCCGGATGGGACATCATTGACACCTGCGCCAGTGGTAAAGAGCTTGAGTGTGATTTTGGATGCCTAATTTTTCATGGAGGCTCAGGTCACGGCAGTTGCAAGATCTGCATTTTTCCAACTGTGGCAGGTCAAGCAACTGGTCCCCTACCTTTCTCCCTGTGACCTAGCTACACTGATCAATGCAACAGTCACCTTCAGGCTGGATTACTATAACTTACTTTATGCAGCACCACCCTTGAGACTAATCTGGAAACTGCAGCTGGTCCAAAATGCAGTTGTGCATGTCCTTATAGGAACGTCACTGACAGCACACCTACACCTGGCACTGCACCAGCTGTATTGGCTCCCCGTTGACTTCTGGATCAAGTTCAGAGTTCTGGTTCTTACATTCAAAGCCCTATGCAGACTGGGACTAACATATCTGCAGGACCATCTCTCTCAATACAGTCCCAAAGGGCCTTATGCTTATCCGATCAACACTTACTGGTTATCCCCGGCCTCAAAGGTATTTTCTTAGCCTCAACCAGAGCCTGAGCCTTTTTGGCTCTGGCACCGGCCTGATGGAATGCCCTCCCCAGTGAGATCCGGGCCCTGCAGGATCTTGTGCAGTTCCACAGGGCCTTTAAAATGGAGATGTGCCATCAGGCCTATGGTCAAAGTGGCAACAACCATCTATAATGACTTCCCTTGCTCTATTTTGCCTTCCTTAGCTTTAAGTAACAGCATCCATAGTCCACCATAGCTGCTGTCCTCACCCATTCACTTCCCTTGTCTTGTCTCAGTCTGTAGCAATATATAGTTTGGAAGTCCATCCAATTCATTAAACTGGTCAGCTGGCACCTCTTAAGGGTTCTATGTACTAATAGGAATAAGGCCCATTGTGGAAATAAATACAACAAACTCTAGAAGGAGGCTCTGGGCGGGTGCCCTGGCCTTGGGCACTCAGTGTCAATTTGCTGTGGTGACCCCAGCAGGGGATAATGACACAGAGTTTACTGTTTTTTTTCAGGGAATCTGATCTCTGCCATCTGAAGAGCAGTTGTAATTCTAAGTGATCTCCAGCTCTCCCCTAGAGATTGGCAAGCACAT
The DNA here is from genome assembly GCA_029375565.1 of Gekko gecko. NCBI lineage: Eukaryota > Metazoa > Chordata > Lepidosauria > Squamata > Gekkonidae > Gekko > Gekko gecko. The sequence continues at coordinate 117,795,080 of JAPDNY010000007.1, forward strand.
TTCCTTCCCAGCCAACCATCAACATACCATTATCTGCCCCTCTGACTTCAGGTTTCCATCTGTTCCCGCTTTTCTGTAGCCTCTACCTAGGAAGCATACAGTCTTTCTCTGCAGTGGTGACCAAAGCAGTTCACATCATTCTCCTCTCCCCCTTTTGATTTGCACAACAATCCTGTGGGGTAGGTTATGCTGAAAGTCTCTGAGTGGTCTAAAACCACCCAATCAGCTTCCACAGGAAGAACCTGGGTTTGGAAGACCCTGCTCTGAAATGCTAACTGCTACATCACACTGGCTGTCTTGGTGGGGTTGGAACCTCAGCAGGGTATAATGACACAGAGCCCACCATTTTCTCCAGGGGAACTGATCTCTGCCATCTGGAGAGCCGTTGTAATTCTGAGTCATCTCCATCCCTCACCGGGAGATTGGCAGTAATGGTTTCCCAGAAGGAAATGGCTGGTCTGGAGGGTGAAGTCTATGGCATTGTACCTGTCTGAGGTCCCACCCCTCCTTAAACCCCACCCTCTTCAGGATACACCCCTCAAATCTCCAGAAATTTCCCAACCTGGAGTTGGCAACCCTATCACCTTCCCAGCCAACCATCAACCTACCATTATCTGCCACTGATCTTTACCATCTGGAGAGCAATTTTAATTCTGAGTGATCTCCAGCCGTCACCTGGAGATTGGCAGCAATGGTTCCCCAGGAGGAAAGGTACAGTCTTCCTGTGCAGTGGAGACCAAAGCAGCTTACATCATTCTCATCTCTCCCTTTTGATCTGCACAACAACCCTGTAAGGTAGGTTAGGCTGAGAGTCTGTGACTGGTCCAAAATCACCCACTCAACTTCCACAGCAAGAACCTGGGTCTAGCAGACTGTCCTCTGAAGCACTAACAGCTACGCCTAGGGTAGCCAACCTTCAGGTGGAACCTGAAGATCGCTGAGTATCACAACTGAACTCCAGACAACAGATTCCCCCCCAGAGAAAATAACTGCTTTGGAGGCTGGGCACTATGGCATTCTATTCAGCTGAGGCTTCTTCCCTTCCCAAACTCTGGCTTCCTTAGACTCCACCACAAAATTTTCCAACCTGGAGCCGGCAACCCTAGTCAGGACTAGCCCCAATGAGTTCCCCACAAAGGCCTGGAAAGGGCTTCCTTCCTTTGCCTTTTTACTGAAAGAACCAAGCTTGGTTGCCTAGCAACAGCCACTGAGGAAAAAGTCCCACAGGAGCCAAGAAGAAGTATCTTTGTCGAGAGAGACAGCCATTGATAGTTTATTCTGTGAGGGAAGAGTGTCCAGGCTGGCAGTGGGTGGGGGAGAGGAGCAAACCCAGCACCCAGCCAATGGCACGCAAGTACTTTTGAGTGGTAGTTGATGGGCCAATGGCTGATGGAGCGCAATACACAGCCAATGGGAGAGCTAGAAATGGCCAATATGTAAGGGAATTATATATATAGGATACTGTATTGTGATTGTTTTATGAACTGTATTCTATTTTAAAATTTTGTATGTTTAAGGATCTTGTAACCTGCCCTGAGCCTACTGTGCGGGGGAGGAAGGGCTAAAAGTCCAACAAAATAATAAATAAAATTAAGAAATGAATTAATTGCTCTGTGTTTTGGCATTAGCCTTGAACTTTGTTCAGTTTAAGCTCAATGGTAAACCACATTGTGCTCTCATATATTGCCTCTAAACTTCATTGCTGGCAGTCATTCAGAGCTCAAACTTCACTAAGGTCAGAAGAATATTTTGATACCTTAACCCTCCAGGGCAAAAGGAGTCAAGTGAGGTCTTTATCTACTTATCCAATAATGACAAAATATTTAAATTTGTAGCTGATTCACAATAAACAACATATCTAAAATATCTCATGGATATTACATCTCATTAGGACTCACAATGAATGGAAAAAGAATAACATATACATGAAGACTGAGTGTTGCCTAATACGAGATGCAATGGCCATTTAAAGGGAAAGGCATTTTACCACTTATGGGGAAATTATGTTTTCATATGAGGCTTTCTTACAACTTGTTCAGTCAAGGTATATTTCAGAATGTCAAGAAATTGAACTAGTCTCACACTTGAGGACTATGAAAAGATAAATTATGAAAGAGAAGTTGTACCACTAAATTGGGGAGGAGACTGTTACACTATGCTCTACTCTTCAGATTCTTTTACACTGCCCATCATTCCAGGAACCTCCATGGACCCAGGGGTATTGTACCAAGAGGAGCCATGTGGGATCCATATTAGATTACTTGGAACTGTGTGTTTACACCTTTCTTTTGGATTCCTTGCTAACTGTGTTGCTGTGCTAAGAATATGCATATGGACATTTTCTTTTTGATAATTTTAAAATCATTTTTAATGCTGGTAATTGTTCTCTGTAACAGGCCACCGCCGTTTGAAGATGCTATTTAAAACAGATGTCAGAAGAAGGAGGGTGGTGGGTAGACAAACTGCTAATCCCCCAGAAGAAACAGAATGGTTTCCAATCGGCAAAGGTGTCAGACAAGGATGTATTTTACCCCACTATCTGTTCAGTTCATATGCAGAACACATCATAAAGAAAACTGGATTAGATATAGATGAAGGTGGAGTGAAAATTGGTGGAAGGAACATTAAAAATTAAGATATGCAGATGATACCACATTATTGGCAGAAAACAGTGAAGACTTGAAACTACTACTGATGACAGTTAAAGCAGAAAGTGCCAAAGCATGATTACAGCTAGACTTCAAGAAGACAAAAGTAAAGACTACTGAGAAATTTTAAGGCTGCTGATGAAGACATTGAAATTGTTAAAGATATTCTATTATTTGGGACAATCATCAACCAGAAGGGAGAATGTAACCAAGAAATCAGAAGGAGATTGAGACTGGGAAAGGAAGCCATGAAGGAGCTAGAAAAGATAATTAAGTGTAAGGATGTGTCTCTGGTGACCAGCATCAAAATAATTCATCCTATAGTTTTTGCTTACAATATATGGGTGTGAAAGTTAGACATCAAGAAAGCTGACAGGTAGAAAGATGATTCATTTGAAATGTGATGTTGCAGGAAAGTTTTATGAATATCATGGACTACCAAAAAGACAAATCAGTGGGTTTTAGATCAAATCAAGTCTGAATTCTCTCTGGAAGCTAAAATGACTAAACTGAGGCTATTGTACTTTGGACACATTACAAGAAGACAAGTGTCACTGGAAAAAATAATATTGCTAGGAAAAGGTGAAGGCAGCATGAAAAGAGGAAGACCCAATATGAGATGGATCGACTCAATAAAGGAAGCCATCACCTTCAGTTTGCAAGACCTGAGCAAGGCTGTTAACAAGAGGATGATTTGGATCATTAATTCATAGCGTCACCATAAATCAGAAGTCACTTACCATACAACACAATCCCTGAATGGTGCCCGAGTGCAGTAAACTGTCCCTGTGGTAACCAGATGCTGGGTAGCGGGACTTGGAGACAGGCATGAGGCAGGGCCTCAGAAGAGCAACAAATGTAAGTGAAGCTTGGATCACTGGCCTTCTGTGTGGGTAATTCCCACAAAGTCCAGCTGGTGGCAGTGGTATACTTAAAAAGGAAGAGAAAACCTGTCCAAGGGTAGAGAAAACTGGGAGAGTGGTGCAGGGCCAGGTGAAAACCCAGACATCCGCTGGTGCCTAGATACCTCAGATGGCACAATAGAGCATTGCCCACCAGTCAGTGGGGCTGTTCTGCCACAGCCTGCCTTTTTTTCTAGATGACTGGAATCCAAGGCAGGTAACAATAAAAGACAAAATAAAATAACATAATTCTAAAAACCAAAATCAAACCAAAAAAGCACTTAAAAGTAAAATTAATCAGAGGTTGCTGTCTTTCAAGACACCCACAGGACAATAATCTTTACAAGCCAAAGGTTCTTCTGTTTTACAAAGTCCTCGAAATATGGAATAGACATGTAGCTATTCTAACGTCCTCTAGGAGGCTATTCCATAACATGCAACTGGGCCCAGAAAAAAACTATGAGCAGGCAGCAATAGAAGATACCCTCACAGGAGCCAGAGCAACTAAAAGGCATCATTGTGCTGAGAAATCTTATATTTTAAGCATCTCTGGTATTAATCACCCAGGCCCTCACAGGACCTTCATGCTTCTTAATGAGTTATACCCAAACACCACCTTCACCCAGGCCAATAAGGGCTCTTGGCACTTCCATCTTTTGGCCAAGTTAAAGTGTCAAAAGCTTCAACCGCAGTCTTCTGGGCTTCCCTTCCAGAGAAGGTTGGAAAAGCCAGTGCTCAGGTCATGTAGTTTCTTGATGATGCCTGTACAACAAACTATTGGGCAACAGGCCAGTCTCCCTGTTTTTAGATTCTCAAACAGCAGTAAATGACTGACATATATGGCTAGTGGGGAATACTCAGCTTGGTACATTATAGGGAATCAGCCATATTGAAGGGGCTTATAGGCGGCTACAGTAGCAAAGCAATGCACTCCAATTTCTACAATAGCACTATGCTGGATTTGAAAGATCTGCCTTGAGTCTCAGTAAGGAAGAGACTATAAATAAAGTACATAAGTAAATAAACAATTTAGCACCTAAAAACAAAACTAAATAATATATGGCAGATCTGTGAACATATCTCATCAGTCCAAGTGGGGTGTAGATTTGGACAGGGACTATGGCATAGGGAAGAAAGGGTTAACCCTTCACTCCCTGCAACATTTTCCCCAATAGAAATCACCCTCCCCGGTTTACACAGTACAGACAAAAGTTTTATATAATATAGATGACTCCCCTTCATCCATGACTTATAAATAGATTGGGAAACAATGTCTATTAAGAAAACAGAGCAGGGAAGGGAAAGACCACTTCCCTCGGGTGCCACAGTACCTATGCAAATTTCCTCCACCTACAGTTTTTTAACATTCATTATAGCATTGGGGGGATACTAAAGTGAATAATCAGTGCAAGGGTGTAACTCTGCTTAGGGTGACACTGCATACTGCTCTGCTTTGTGAAACCCTTTGCCGATACCTTGTTCCTCTCTTCTTGCTTTCCCTTTAAACAGGAACCAAGAGATGCTACATTCAAATGAGAATTTAATCTTCCAAAGGGCTGGAAGGCTTCCTGTTCTCCAGTCTACACACTGCTGTTTCTTTGAAACTCTACCCATTCAGCTTGACTGCTCCTGAGCTGAAACTTGAGTTTTCTATTCAGTTGTGATGTTGCTTAAGTTTTAAGCAAACTGGAGCTATAGTTGACCAGTCAATAACTGAACTGCCTCCCCCTTCCAGCAAAGCAAAACAGAAATCATTTAAATGGGGAAGAGCTTGCAGGTAATTGGGCTGTCCCTGAGCTGGCTTTTGGCCTCCTGCCTCTTGCAGTGGCTCCAGCCCTGCTAATAAGAGGTACAGCGGTAGAGGACAAGGCAGTCAGTACAAAAAACAGTTGTGCTTTGAAAGTGCAAGTTGGTTATGAAGTTACTATTACAGAATATTTTAGAATAAAAGGGGAGTGTGATTTTATTTTATTTAGCTTTTTGTGCAAATCCTGCAGCAAATGCTCCTTGGGTAACTAACTTGCTTTCGACAGCCACCATAAAGCATCCCCCTGGCAGATGGGGCAATCAGCTTCACTTGGAATTGTTATTTCCTTGGTTGGGTTAAAAGGTCGCTGCCTCCTTTGAGCTGTTCTTCCTTTCAACACTTTATCCCCTTGATTGGGAAGCTTTGAGGATTTGATTTGAGGAGAGGAATATTGATTGTAATATTGTTTATTTGTGTTCTAAATGTCTCCCCCCCCTTTCCACCACCGCCCTTGCTCTCTCCAGGGTCAAAAGATGTGGATTTAAATTTGTTATCTTTCAGCTATTCTTTGGTAACCCTTTAAGTTTAGGAGAAATAATTGCATAGCTTAATTAAAGACGCTAAAGCAAAATTGCTTTTGAACCATTGAAAGGAATGGATTGTAATAGAGATATCTGTTACTTTTTAGCAGCAGTTGCAGCTAATTAAGGAGCCTCAGTTGTAGATGTTAATTGCTTAATTTGGAGGAAATGCAACATCAAGCTGTCTGTATAAACATGCTTGTGACTTGCTTCACCCCTTCTTTCAGAATATATCAGAAGAAGGTCATAAGTTTCTCTCTCAAAGTTGTAGCAACTGTGCTGCTCTGCCAGATTTCATCACAACATGTATCGCTTGTGTGAGTGAAAAGGATGCAGGAAGGAGATCTGTGCTTGAGTGATGCAACCCATCCTCTCCAGGGAGGCATATTGCTACATTCTGCCTTGATCCACTCTTTATTCTCTTATGTATTGTGTCACCCCTCAATTGGGGCTGTCTGGCAGACTGAATACTGATTTTTATATTAGCTTTAACATCCATTGCTGTGGTGTTCCTACAGCTTTAGCATTTGGCTATCTTCCCTTTCCAAACTTTATTTATTTAAACATTTTATACCCCATTTCTTAGCAGAAAGGTTTACAAATATTCAAGCAATCAATAAAATATCAGCCAATAATTTATTTACTTCATTTATACCCCACCTTTCTCTTCAATGGGGACCCAAAGTGGCTTACATCTTTCTCCTCTCCTCCATTTTATCCTCACAACAACCCTGTGAGGTAGGTTAGGCTGGGAGTGTATACTGGCCCAAGATCACCCAGCAAGCTCCTATGGCAGAATGGGGATCTGAACCTGGGTGCCCCAGACCCTAGTCTGACATTTCAACCACTATACCGCACTGGCTTATCAGGGCCATTGCCATGCTATGTTTTCTGCACCTTGGAGGGTTTTTTAAGGGGGTGTACATTTCTCCCCTTTTGCTGAGCAAGCACAAGATACTGAGTAGTGCCATGTCAACACACAAGTATGCTCTTAGTTGTTGTATTTTCAAGTTTCATTTCTTTTCCATGAATATTTCTATTAATACTACATAATGTACAATTCCTGGAAATCAGCAATAGGAACAAGTCTGCAACCCACAGCGATTTCCTGTTTCACATCAAGATAAACATATGTACTTACTATGCCGTACTGGCTCTCAATAATAGGCTAACAGTAATAATCAAATCCTAATTATATATATATATGTATAACATGAAGTCTAAATAATAACATCATAACTGGCTTTCAATAATAAAATCCTAAACACACAATCCCAGCAATACTAATATAATCTGAGTTCAGAAATGCCAAAGACATTTCTTAGGGGCTGCATAAAAACTGGAGATGATTTAAAATTTGTCATCTCTGTTGTTTCAAAACTCTCCCCAATCCCTTTTTCTGATTTTGCTGTCTCCCTGTGAAAATTAGACATGTGGTTATGGTTCTGTTTCCCAGTTTTTCCTATTTAGCATACTCATTTTTGACATTTTTTGTGGGTCAAATAGATCAACATTGTATTTTACACATATAAATTATGTCTGTTGTATGTATAAATACTGTATAAGAACTATATAATGTACAGCTATATATGTATAATCAAATTATGTATACAATACTAACACATTTATTAAATGATGAGTGAAAAAATAGAAATGAAGCCAATGTCAAAACATCACTGAATATAAAAAGAAATAAAGTCGGACCATTCACTTATCTCTTTTTTAAAAATTAGTTGATATGTTTTGTGTCTCCTCTGAAAACTGAGAGGCAGAATTTTCTTCCCACACTAGTATAGCTCTCCACCCACACCTGATAAGAAATCTAGAGAAGCAGGGGCATGGGTAGATGGTAAGATGACTAGTTTCTCAGGTTGGGTCCCTACCTATCATTGGATGCTACTTTTTATTTGGTAATTTGTGTTCACCCCCAAATGCCTTGGCTAAGACATCACTATTTATCCATGCAGGCAGTCAAAACAATCTCTTACCTCTGGAGACAAGGGGTGCAAAAATTGTAATGTTAGAACACACAGTCATGAGTAATGAAAGTGCAGCCAGTGAATGGGATAGGCTGTTACCGGTATATATTCTGTATGTGATGAAGTAATTCATTTGTGGCAGCATTGCCTTTTATTATTTGTAGATTTTATTTATGTCAGTCATAGTCTGCCTTTCTCATTTGGACTCAAGGCAGATTACACAGAGTGAGTCTACACAACAAGATGGGGTGTTCAATAAACAATGCAATATGGTTAGAATCAGTCAGAAATCTAAAAACAGAACTGAAGCAAAGCAGAGGTCTTAGCATGACACATTAAATAATACACAAATTACATAGCAGGATCCTAATTCTAGTAAGCTAAACAGTCCCTAATAATTTAAGTAACTTTGTAAATCATTCAGTAAAGCGCAACTCTGTTATCTGCACAGAAAAGCTCTCTTGAATAAATCGGTTTTGCATAGTTTGCAGAAAGCCAGAGTGGGAGCCTTCCTGACCTCTTCAGGCAGGCAATTCCATAAACTGGGGGCCAAAATGGAGAAGGCGCAAGTATGGGCAATTACTGATTTTGCCCATTTGCAGGTTAGAAAATGCAGAAGACCTTGCTCAGATGAGCAAAGCTGTCATGGCAGATATGAGGGTCCAAGGCCATGAAAGGCTTTGTATATAATAGTCAATAGCTTAAATTGAGCCCAGTAAATAATGGGCTACTCTGATTGTCACCATGGTGTGGATCCAGGTGACCAGATCAGCCGTATCAAGGTAAGGGGCCATCTTCCAAACTAGGCTGTGCTAGGAGAATGCCTCTTTTTTTTTTTTGCAGCTGCATTAACTTGCTTCTCCTGCAATAACATTGAATCCAGTATAATCCCAGGACTCTTAATCAAGTTAGCAAGGGTCAGCTGGACTCCATCAAAAGTGGGGAGCACAATGTTCTTCAGGATTTTCACCAACCAACATTACATCACCAGCCAACATTGTTGTTTCAATGTTTAGTTTCAGTTTGTTCACTGTTAGACAATTTACTGCACCACCCAGGCAACAATTTAGGGCCTCTACCATACTACCTGGAGACTTGGATATAAGGGTATATAAAGCTGGGTACCATCCACATAGTGATGACAACCAACCCCAAAGCTATGAATAATTTGCCATAGGGGCTTTACATAGAAATTGAAAAGTATGTGGGATAGAATTACACCCTATAGAACACCAAAAATTAGGTCCCACACTGATAGTAACTGGTTTCCAATAGGAACCCTTTGAGTCCAGTCTGTGAGGAATTATTTTAACCAGTTTGGCACACATCCCCTGATACCTACTTTTGCCTCCAAACATCTCAGCTAGATGGTGTGATTTACTGTACTGAAGGTTTCAGATAAGTCCAATAAAAGCAAAAAAGGAGGCATGGCCTTTGTCTATACTCAGATGGAGATAATCAACGAAAGCTAGCAGTGCCATCTCTGTCCTGTAGCCCAGCCTGAAGCCAGACTGATAAGCATCAAGACCAGATGAGTTATCCAAGAAGACCTGGTACCCTGCATGATAAGTGGAACCATCTCAATTGGCTTCCAGAGTAAGAAACTGTGAAAAGATATAGCGCAATCTTGCACTGAGTTATTTCACTCTAAGCCCAGTGATTTCAGTAGTACCCTGGAGTAACTCTGCATGTGATTTACCGTCAATCATTTGTACTTTTTCTAGCTAAATATGTGAACACAATATGTCCCACAATTAGGTCTATAACTGAAAGCATGTTACTATCTATTTTTGTTTATCTATCTAACTTATACCACATAGCTTCTTCCCATAGGGTACTCAGGGTGGCTGCATTAACTTGATAGTAAATAGATCAATTATCTGCTCAGAAACTGAATGTAGTCAAATTATGGATTGTCAAATCTTGCTGTTTACTATCCATTGAAGTTTTTTAAAAAAATAATAATAATCTTTCAGTAAATGGCAATCTGCTTCCAGCTAGAGTGCTGTGAGATCCAAAAATAATTTTACAAAAATGTTTATCTGTGTTAGAATTCAATATTCTATGTAAATATTTTGTTTTGGCTAGAATCCTCTTTGACTGATATTTTAAATATGTTACAATGACACTAGGTGTCACTGTAGTGACATATGCACAACTAACAGCTCATCAGCAGTAACTAGAGACAAAATAAAACCTTGACTGGTAGCACAAAGAAACTCATTGTAGAAAGGGACAAACCTTTCCATTTCAGTGGAAGATGAGTGACCGATACTTACACAAGCAAACAAGCCACCATGGAGAAAAGCCAGACAAGATCAGTCACATGAGAAGATATTCTGTAAAGAAAGATACTCTGAAATGTGATAGAAGAGTTTTTCATCCACATGGATTCCTTGCAAACAAAGGCTCGTATGCAATGCAGAGAAAGAAACCAAACTTTACCATCAGAAACTTGTCTTTCAGCTCACCAACTGGGCTAACTACAATCCCATACACAACTTATTGATGAGTAATGAAACTGTGATTTTAGCACTATAATTTAAATATATCTTGTTGGAAGCTCCCACTGCCAAAGAGGAAAGCCAGTTATAAAAACTGCTTGTCTTCAAAGCGATGGGGGCTGCAAGATAAAAGTCTTTTTTGACAAAGTTCCAGATATAATTCCTTTCTGTGTGCATAAACAAGTTCTTTATTTATAGTCAGAAGGTGGCCCAGTAGCGACTAGCATAGTGTCATTGTGAGAACAATACAGCCACAATATTCTAGACTAAACTATGTTTGTAGATTGCAGAAGAGGAGCTTGGTCCAAGAAGCTTGTGTAATATGTTCAAGCAATTCATTTCACCAAGAAGTCCCTTTTTGCATGTGAACTAATGAAGAAGACTAGTCATAAGGAAAGTGTAACAAATTATGGTGAATCTGTGCTCTATAAGCCATATATTGGTAGGGAAAACCTCTAAAAACTGCTTCAGTTGTTTTTGTGTGCTCTGAGAATATACTCATTGGCTGTATCTTCAAACGTGTCTGGGCTAATGCTCCAAAGAAAGATTATGAAAGGCCTGCTTAAACTGTGCCATTGTAATCCAATGTATATCACATAGTTATAGTTGTACTTGCCTCACCACTACAGAAATTCATTTTCTTAATGGAGCCAGTTGATAGGCTGCTGTGGTTTTCAAAATCAGTGCAAGACTTTTGCAAGGATAGGCTGAGAGGGATAATCAGGAGTTTTGATCTAATACTAGTTGGCTCTTTTCTCCATCACCCTCTCCCATCCCAAGACTCAAATAAGAAAATCCCTTTTTTATTGTAATATCTCCAAAGCAGCTTTAAAATAATAGTGATATTCTTTCGTTCCCACATAGTGTCTACACTTTTCTGTCCTCTTGGTCATTGTCTCCTACTTCCCTCCTTTCTGGTATCCTTATCTATCAAAAACCCCGAACTGGTTTCCCCCCCCCTCCATTTCCTAATTGCAACTCTCTTGCTTGCTACTCCTTTATATTGGACAGCTTTATCCCTGTATCCATCTGGTGGCTCATGGTGTCCACACATATCCCAGCTTCATTTGGTAAACATGTTTCCCAACTCTTTAAATTCTCAAAAACTCTACCAAGCCTTTTTCACCTAAGTCCCTAGTGGGACAAAAGAGATATGTGTGCGCGTAATGGGAAGAGATGTCTCTTTGAGGCCTCCTGTTAAATAGTGGGTTTAACACGGCAGAGGCAAAGGCAGAGTGATTTCAACAAGCAGCATTTATTGCATCTCAACAGGAATGCTTTACATGGGGCAACTGCCCTAACTATATACACCTAAGCCACTCCCAGCCCCCATGCAATTGGTGAGTTCAAATGGCCTCCAGGCTCCAGATTGGCTGGCTGCTATCAGGGGCCAATCCACAGGCAGGTTCCAGGATCCTGCTTGCCTTTGTTCTGGGGCTTCAAGCTCCAACTAGGTGGCCTGCCCAGACAAGCCCAGACATGCCTTATTATGCTGGCTACTAGCACCCACAGCAATTAAGCCTGAGTGGAAGATTGCACAGGTCCAGATGTAACACCTCCCTTGTCTATCTTGGAAATTCTTCTTTGTAGTTCAAGTACACTTGTCAGACAGCCCCATCCTAAAGCCCTTATGCTGGTGCATTGTCAACACCAGTGCAGCGTTGGTGCCACTAAGTGGTATTCTTTGCATGTTCAGCAGTGGAGACAGAAATAATGGAAGAGTGGCATGCCAGTCATGAAAAGTAGCATGCCAACAGTGCCCCTGTGGCAGGCAGACATGGAAGCAGCCAACCAGTACACACTGACATGGCCACATACCCCTGATGTCAGTTTGCTGCTATGTAGAACAAAAGTTAGAGATAGAACTATGAAAACACAATGTGAGGAAGCTGGTAACCTGATACACTGATGGTTATAATGTCGTATTGAGAAAATGAAAAAGCCCTTGTGGAATGGGGAAGAGGGAATACCCCTGCTGGTTTACTGAGGCAGGGAAACCTGCCATGTGGAAATGGAAACCCCACTGGCAATGCACTATATCAGCAGCTGCAGCAGAAACAAGGAAAACCACAGAGACCTATCCTTGTGTCGAAACCACCTAAATCACGCATAAACCTCTCTAGTTCACAACCCCTGTAAGGATGCCCAAAACCACTGCTGCACAAGGGCCCAGTTTGGGGGAAGGTGCAAAGCAACCCCAGCCTTCTGCCAGGCAAGGGGAACGGTCACAAGGGCAGCACTGAGAGAACACACAGCTGTACAGTCACTGAAGGTAGCTATATTTGCACCTTAGTAGCCTATTAAGCAAGAGCATGCAGAGGCAGATGATTCAAATCCTGATAAGGGAAATGTTGGCTAAAAGGCAAAGCACACCTTTTACTGAGCAGCAGCCAACAGAAAAGACAGAGAGGTGTTTGGGACTCTAGCTAGGAGCTCCAGATTTTTGCAGAAATCCCTAAGAAATTATATGCAAAATCCAGTTTTGCTTACAAGGAGAGTTTAATAAAAGCATCAAACTTACAGATAATGCAGGCTAACTCCTATCCACTGGGCCTCAAGTACACACTAGGGGTGTGCAAAAAAACCCCCAGTACTTTCAGGTTTGGGTATATTGGTGTAGTGGTTAAGTGTGCAGACTCTAATCCAGGAGAACCAGGTTTAATTCCCTGCTCCTCCACTTGTATCTGCTGGATGACCTTGGGCAAGCAATAGTTCTGTCAGAGCTGTTCTTGAAAAAGAACAGTTTCTGTCAGAGCTCTCTCAGCCCCACCTACCTCACAGGGTGTCTGTTGTGGAGAGGGGAAGGGAAAGGAGTTTGTAAGCCGCTCTGAGACTTCTTTGGGTAGTGAAGTGTGGGGTATAAATCCAATCTCTTTTTCTTCAGTATATGTATTTCCTGATATTCCTGAATCCCAATACCGGTATGATATTGGGATTCAGTAAATATTTAGGAAACCTGAATTTGTTCGGCTCCATTATACTCTATGGCAGGGATGTCAAACATATGCCCCCTGCATAGCTCCTATCTGGCCCACGAGCAACTGGCTCTCTGCTGCTTCCTGTTCTAGCTTACTGCATCACAGCTCCTTTTGCCCAGTCTCTCCTATTTCCTGCTTCACAGAGGAGAGAAAGTAAGCCAAACCTCACTTCCCTCAATTGGCTGAGGGCTCTTCCCCCTCCCCCTCTGAGGAGGGAGGGGGAAGGAAAGAGTCAGAAAGAAAAAATGGAGTCCCATGGCACTTCTAAGACCAACAATATTTTATTCAGGTATAAGCTTTTGTGTGCCTGCACACTTCTTCAGAGAGAGGGGAGAGAGGGAAAGAGCCAGAGAGAGCACCCTGGGGGGGGGATAGAGTCCCATGGCACTTGGAAAGATTCTTCTTTCCAGTTCTAACAGATGGGGGGGTGGGGAGAAACCTAACAGCACAACTTGCATTCTTTATTAGTGGAAGGGAGCAAGAGTCCAGTAGCACCTTAAAGACTAACAGAATTTGTGGCAGGACATGAGTTTTTGTGAGTCACTGTTCAGTTCTTCAGATACAACTGGAATGTAAGTCCATCTGTCCTTATATCTTGGAGAGTGAAATGAGTTCAGAAATGAAAATAGCAGGTATTGGATAATTATAGCTTCTGCTGATTGTTGGAGAGTGTTGGGATTGACAGCACTGGTGAAGGGGAGGCACGCAAGGGTCAGAGATACCAGTGATTGCGGGGCGGGGGAGATAGAGTGGTGGGCATAGGTGTTTTTCCTCTAATTGGAATGTAAGAAATCAGATAAATGGAAAGGCTTGGACTTCTTCCCATCTATGTCCCATCCCAAGGGATGTTGGTTGTGGGGATAGGAAAACTTACCTTTCTCCAACACTGGTGTTATTCAATGCCAGGTCTATCAATAATAAGACCAATGTGCCTCATGACTATCTCATGGAGTCATGGGTAGGCTTGGCTTCTGTGACCAAGACCTGGGTGAGGGATGGCGAAACTGTCGCCTTGAACCAGCTTACCCCACCTAGGTTTTCGGTCTTTTACCAGTCATGGACATATGGGCAGGGTGTGTGTGGCTTTGCTTATCCATAAATTTTGCTCCTTCAGGTCACTCCCCACCCCAACAATATCTGGCATTGAATGTGTAGGTCTAGTGTGTGGTGTCGAGGAGAGTTTGGCTATCTGGCTGGTGTACCAGCCACCTAACGCACCAGCAGATATCCTGTCTGACCTGTTAGATGCTGTATCAGGCTGGGCATTGGAATATCCCAGGCTGGGTGATTTCAGTGTTCATGTTTCAATGATGCAGCGTCTGTCCAGGCCAGGGACCTAGCGTCATCCATGGAGGCACTGGGACTCTCCCAGTTTATATCGACTCCCACGCACCAAGCAGTCCACATGCTGGATTTGATTTTGGGGATGGGGATACATGTGGATTCTACTACAGATGTAGCCCCATGGGCTGACCACTTCATCCTGAAGGTCTGGCTGAGCATACCATGCTCACCTGTTTAGGCAGCGAGAGCATTTAGGTTAGCATGTGGAGTCAAATGGATCCTAATCGGCTTCAGGAAGCTCTGCAGGATCCAATGCCCCCTGGTGTCTCTTTAGATGAGCTGGTGGAGGACTGGGATAACTGGCTCTCTGAAGCCATCAATGAGATTGCCCCCTGGCGCCCTCTCCACCCCCGCACCAAGCAGCACCATGGTACAGCACGGAGCTGTGGAGGATGAAGTGGGAGTGAAGGTGGTGGCATGCTCATGATGAAGTGTCACAAAAATCTTATAGGATGCTTATGAAGGCCTATGAGATGGCAGTGAAGGCCACAAAGAAGGATTTCTACGTGGCCTCCATTGCATCTGCAAGCTCACACCCAGCCCAATTGTTGTTGTTCAGTCACACAGTCGAGTCTGACCCTTCGCGACCCCATGGACCAGATTACACCAGGCAAGATGCAGTCAGAAGCAGTGGGGTAGAAACCAGTCCCTATCTACCAAACCACAATCAGCAGAAGCACACCAGTGACACAATCCACATTTTTACTGAATAGCATCAGAAAAGAGTACTTGTAAAGGTCTGAGAAAAGCATTGTTAGATACAGGCCACAATGTCCCCCCCCCTATCCTCCCCTTTCCTATTTGTGCAAAGTGCCCTTTCTGTGGGGTTCCTATCACCAAATTCCCCCAACGTGTGTTCTAAGTGTATGGGACATGAGGCCAGAGGAAGCGATCCATATCACATGCCCTATCATCCGAGTTCCAAGTCTCTGGACTTGGGCTCATATAGATAGCACATAAGAGAGCTGTGATTGGCTGCAGACTCAGTAACATAAGCTGCTCTGAGTTTGGGGGTGGGGTGGGGAAGCCAAGGAGGGTGAACGCTGGGGTTACTGGTGGCATAACATTATGTAGGCACTGGGAGGAAGACTGGGACTGGAGAGGCTTAGAATGTTGACTAAGCCTTGCTCCTCCCCCAGACACTCCCCAAACAGTGCAAAATCTATGGCAGCACCAGAGTTACAGTGGCACAGTTGAGCACTAGTGTATATGCAAGTACTCCAGTGTATCTTTTAGTCACTAGCCTAGACCTATCTGAGGGAGGATTTAGGACGGTTCTTCTGATAAAGCAATCTGAGATACTAGGAAATAATGTTGATTTTTAAAAACTATTTATAGCCTGCATTTCCTGCACTCAAAGTGACTTCCATATATGACTCCATAAATTCAAAACATATTAAACAACATAAAAAACAGCATTATGAAAATAACAGCATTGAAGATAGATTTCCCCCCCCCAGCATTTGACTAAAATAATAAATAGAAAAATATACCTATTGGGCCCACCATTTATGCTGAATATTTCCTTACTGGGCACCAACTGCTCACTTCAAAATAAAACAGGAGTCCAGTGACATTTATTCCAGCATACATTTTCCTGTTTTATTTTGCTCCTACAGACTGACAAGATTACTCGTCTAGAATTATCATAATGGAGGACATTCTTGTTGCTTGGGAAAATGCCACTGGATTGCATCAACATGGGGGAATATCAAATATTAACTGAATTATTTGATTTGGGGGGTCACTCTTTTTTCTTCATTTTTGTTTCTGAAATTGTTGAGGAAATAAAGGCAAAGGCAGTTTGAATTTTCATCTTTGATGTTGTGTTAACACAAACAATGGTGGTTTGTTGATTCTAGCAGTTGATTCTACTGCATCCAAGTTTGAGGGTCAGAAGGCTCAGGTAGGTAGTTTAACATTAGATTTAACATATGGAGCTCCATCTTGCTATGTTAAGATTTGCTTGGTTTCCAGGAATCTGTGTGGTTTTTCACATAACTGGTTCTTGCCGGTTTTGGGGAAGATGGAGGTTTCCCCTCAGGCTTCTTGAGACTTCAGTACCATTATGGAGTCAAAAGTTTGCCTCTTCTGTTTCTACTCTTCTTATTTTGAATCTGATATAGCTATACATTTCTAATACCAAAAAAAAAAAAAACAAGGGGAAAATTCCTCTTTCTTCTAAAAGAAGTGACAACTGTTTTAGGATAAAATAGCATAACATATTAAAAAAAAAAAACTGACACCACACACAAACATGTTCAGGAGCAGCCACTCAAGATATTAAAAAAATGCATGAATATTCCACTTCTCATGTAACACACTCAGGAGTGAAAACTTGACTCAGATTCAAACTTGATTTCCTCTGTCCCCAACTATCTGTTTTTAGGTTTTATGAACAGTGGTCTATGACTGTACATCTGCCCATGAAAATTATTACCAGGGAGAATACTGAAAATAAAAGCAAAAAGATAGATAGATGGATAGATGGATAGATGGATAGATGGATGGATGGATGGATGGATGGATAGATAGATAGATAGATAGATAGATAGATAGATAGATAGATAGATAGATAGATAGATAGATAGATAGATAGACAGACAGACAGACAGACAGACAGACAGACAGACATTTTCCATGTAACTGAATATTTTTTTCCCTGTGAAATGTACCCATTTCCCAACGTTATGGCTGAAACAGGAAAATTCAGTTGCAAGCAACTGCTATAGTACATTGAGAGTGCATTGTCTGACAATGTGTGAAACCAGCCATACGTGCATCAAGAAATCAGTATTATACTTATATTAGACATATTATAAATTATGCACACTATCTGAATAAATTGCATATCAACACTGTTGACATGCATATACAATATTTATTTAGAGCATTTTAACCCAACTTTCCTCAAACCCAAACTCATCAGCACAAATGCATCAAAACAACCACAAAAACAGCTGTGAAAAGCAGAGAACTGAAGCCACTGAACAACAATAAGTCTACTTAGAAAAATTAATAGGAAGCATTTATTCCTTTGAAGAAAAATGTAATCTCTTAGTCCAGAATTCTATCTTCTTGACTTTATCCTTGAAGAAGCTGTGCCAAGCAAAGAAACAAGGTGCTGCATCATTTTGGAGCAGCAATCACTCAACACACTCAAAAATCCCTTTAAGAGAAACACTGTTGTTAAGAGGGCAATATTGGTCCACTTCTGGTTGCAGGTTGAGAAAATTTTGGTTAAAAGTGCAAAATATAAATATTTGAAAATAAGTAAATAAAGAATCCCTTGGGAAAGAAGTAAGGAAATCCTCCTCAGGAAGCAGTAAGAATTGGGGAAGAAAGCCCGATTTGGAAAACGCCATGGTAGAAAGCAGAACCAAGACACAAGAGAATCTGAAAATACTTCCTCTAGCTGCTGGTAAACTGTTTAATTGCTTCACTTTTGTCCAAGTTGAACAGCTACCAGAGCTGAAGCTCATCTCATGAGTGATTGCAGCTGCTGATCATGGAATGGTCACCTGTTAAACCTGTTTGCGGCAAAGTTCATTGCATTCTTATCTGAAATACAGATAACAATGCCCTGTATTACAGAGTTTAAAGAGTTACTGAGATAATTGATATGATGTGCTTTGAATAATAACATGTTCAATAAATGCTAAGAAGTATAATAATGGTTATTATTACGAAGCCATATACCATTTTTTCCTACACTGAGAAGCTGAGCGTCTCTCTCTGCGACTATTTTCCCTCTCTTGAACAGTCATTCTGTAATCCTTGTTGCTTAATTTCTAGAAAAATAGTTGCTGGGGGCTCTGGAAACCACATCTTCCAATTTGGAGAGATTTCTCCTTGTCCATCATCTGTGGAGACCCTTTCTGCTTATACAGGCATGTTAAAAGGTAGTCTGTTCAAGGGTGCTCTCATCTCTTTTGTATCATATATTCCAGGTTAAACCTTGGTATTGAAAAGAGATGCCAGTTTGGATCTGTGGCAGAAGGATTTTTAACCAAAGATTGTAAGATTCCTGCACCCCACTCTCTCTAATTAAATTACCTTTAAGTTGATTCACCCCTCAACTTAAAAAAATCCTGGCTATGGGCCTGCATTTGGTGCTGCAGTAGGAAAGCGGATGCAAAAAGTTGCACTCCATGGGTGGAAATGGTTCTACAGAAACAGTGGTGGATCCCACAGCATGAAGTGGGCCCTGACTTAAACTAAGAAGAAGAAGAAGAGAGAAGAGATTGGATTTATACCCCACCCTTCACTATCCAAAGGAGTCTCAGAGCAGCTTACAAACTCCTTTCCCTTCCTCTCCCCACAACAGACGCACTGTGAGGTAAGTGGGGCTGAGAGAGCTCTGACAGAAACTGCTCTTTTTCAAGAACAGCTGTGCCAGAACTATGGCTTGCCCAAGGTCATCCAGCAGGTGCAAGTAGAGGAGTGGGGGATCAAACCCAGTTCTTCCAGATTACAGTCCGCGCACTTAATCACTTCACCAAACTAAGCCCCTCTGTTACTGTACCTCTCAGTCCATCCCCCCTTCCCTTCCATTTGTTCTATAGAAATATTGGCTAGATGGCTATTTGTTCCCACAACTAGCATAAACCATTAACACCCCTGAAAAACATCCATCCTGTACCTACAGTTATTGTTACCTTCTGTTCTTCCCATAGTAAGATTGCCCTTTTGTGGTTCTGGACCACATCCATGCTAAGGATTCTGACTTTTAATTCTGAAAATATTAATGATGCATTTGACTGTATTGCATTGGTTTTATACTGTGACTACCTTCAAATATCATTTGTTCATGATGGACATAATCCTAATTAAATGTCAGTCTCCTGTGCTTCTTTTTCTGCTCCTCTCTTACCTCACACAGTACACAAAGACTGAAGATGGAACTAACTCCAATTGTCTGAATGAGAATGCCTGAACAAATTGGGATTACTTTATTTCCCAGTAAACTGTGATACTTAAACCACAGTGTAATTCCATTTAAGTATCCCAATCACTAGCGAAGAAAGTAATCTAAGTTAGTAAATACCACCACATCCAGACATCATGACAAATCGGAGTGGGTTGAAGACATCCGTCTTCAGTCTTGGCTCACCAGAAGAGGGAACGGGGCTGCCAAGAAGGGTACACTGTGTGTGGGCAAAATTCCAGAGAATCCTGGTCACTCTGGGGGCCCATGGATCCAGGCAATTCATATGATGTGTTTTCATATGATGTTTGGATTGGGTCTGGATTGTGGAGGTGGTGGCCCCAAGGGAACCTTTGGAGACATGTGGTTGCTCTTGGCAGCCCTGTGAGGACACAAGCTGGGTTCATGCTACTTGTGAATAAATTGAGGTTTGATCATAGTGTCTGAACTGAGCCTGCAGCTTATATTGTGCTTTGAGCATTGTTAAAAGTCAGGACATAGTAACAACAGCAATAATTCTCTTTTAGTGCTATCCCCTGAATAAAGTAGAGGGAGATTGATATGACACATGGGGGAGGGGGGGTGAGAGAGCAAAACAATCCTTCTGACCTTCAGAAGGGGAAAAACCCCAATTCAATGATGCATGACTTTAGGTTTGTTTCTTAACTGATGTTTCAATAAACCTGTAAGGCAATATAGACTTGGGTATTTCTCATAATATAACATTGCTCAAATAATCACAACAATCAGCCAACTTTCAATCAAGGACACAGAACCATGGGTAGAACCTTAATGTCTCTACAGCCAGTTCATAATTCAGTGAAGTAATCCATGTACTTTCCTCCCACTACTGATTTGACAACTTCTTATTGCCACCAGAACAATAATTTGATTTCTTTTTCAAAAAATGAAGAAGGAAGGAAGGAAGGAAGGAAGGAAGGAAGGAAGGAAGGAAGGAAGGAAGGAAGGAAGGAAGGAAGGAAATACTGGAGAGAGGGATGTGGGAATAGCTGACTTCAGGGATTACAACCATATAAAGAACAAACTCAAAAGAGCTGAAATTCACAAATCTTGTTGCCCCACCAGTCAGATTGGTAGCTTCTTAAAGCTGTAGAGCAGACGTGTCAAACATACAGCTCACAGGCTGGACAGGGCTTTAATCCAGCCTGTGGCTCTCTTCTCCCCCCCCCCTCCCCACCGCCCCACCTCTGCCTGTCCTTGCCCTTCCAAGCTGCCTCTGAGTGCAGAGAGCAGCAGGCGGGGCTACTGAACTTCCCTTGTCTTTGTTGGCTTCTCCTGTGCCCACATGGGTCCGCTAGAGTTGTTCATTTGCTGAAGTTTGCTGGCTGAGGGGAGGGGGCTTGGTTACAAATGTAATGCTTTCAGGTGGAAGCTTTTCTCTTGTGTTCATCCTGAGACTTCAACCTGAGATCCTGGAGAGCCATTGCCACTCTGAGTAGACAGGGGGAGCTTGTAATGCCCAACCATTTCACATTTTCTCCTGGGCACTAGGCTCAGAGTAGTGAAAGCAGGCTGGGGAAAGGGTTTGCTCCCCACTCCAGGCAGTATGGGGACATTAGCCCAGTGCTGCACTGCATCTTTAATTGTGTTTGTCTGTGTCCTTTTATCTCCATTGCCTGGTATTACATTTTATGACAGATATGGCATGGCCCCAGGGGTCTTTGGGGGGGAGCGCACCGGAGCGCAGCTCCGGGAGCTCAGGGGCCAAGCCCCGCCCCCAGCCGACGTCCCGGAGAGTCTTTCAGGCAGCCGAATGTCAATTTCAGCTCCATTGTATCCTATGGGCCATTGAAGTCAATGGTGAAAACATAGGGTATATTCTGGGGGCTGGAGGGGAGGGGTTTGAGGGAGAGGCTCCAAACTCACAGGGTAGCTGATGGAGCTTCTCCTCAAGATACCCACCAAGTTTCAAGAACATTGGATCAGGGGTCCAACTCTATGGGCCCCCAAACAGGTTGCCCCCATTCCCTCCATTGTTCTCTATGGTGGGAAAAAATTAAGTTTTTCCCCACCATAGAGAACAATGGAGGAATAGGGGCAACCTGTTTGGGGGTGCATAGAATTGGACCCCTTGGTCCAATGTTCTTGAAACTTGGTGGGTATCTTGGGGAGAGGCTCCATCAGCTACCCTGTGAGTTTGGAGCCTCTCCCTCAAATCCCCTCCCCTCCAGCGCCCAGAATATACCCTATGTTTTCACCATTGACTTCAATGGCCCATAAGATATAATGGAGCCAATTGCCGCCAAATTTCTTTCATTCCCTCCTTTCCTTCTCTTTTTCCTCTTTCCCTCCCTCTTCTCTTCTCTTCTCTTCTCTTCTCTTCTCTCTCTCTTCTCTTCTCTTCTCTTCTCTCTTTCTTTCCCACCTTCTTCTCTTCTCTTTTTTCCTCCTTTCCCTGTTTCCCTCCTTCTTCCCTCTCTTTCTTTCCCTCCCCTTTCCTTCTCTTCCTTTCTCTCTTTCCTTCCTTCTTTCCTTCTCTCTACTCTCTCTCTTTCCTTCCTTCTTTCCTCCTTCTGTGGCCCAACTCTCATGAGAAGGAGTTTAAACTTTAAACCCCTTCTCTCTTAGCTCCCCCACCCAGACCGGCTGGGGAAGGGGAGGCTTTCGAAGATGCCTCCCCCTTTTGCTTCCCCTTCTGACATCACTTCCGGTGATGTCAGGGGCGTGGCATATGCTAATAGTCTAATAGCTCATTAGCATTCCATATGCTAATGAGCTCCTGCGGCTGTTCTTCTACGAAAAGACCCCTGCATGGCCCAACAAAGTCCCATTTATGTAAGATCTGGCCCTTATAACCAATGAGTTTGACACCCCTGCTGTAGAGGCTAATTCATGTGTATACTAATGGCTAATTCAGCTCAGTATTCTGTCTTTTGCTGAAATGAATGCAACTTAAGTGTGTGCTTGCACCATAATGTCTATGGTGGTATGCCATTGAAAAAAGCTGTCTAATTACTGCCACAGAATATCTCTAGTTCTGTACCTGGAAAAAGTCACTCTTCAGCTGTTGCCCTTTCACTCCACTTCCTGGCTTTATTGGATCTTTTTTCATCACTGGACTGTCTGGTATCTGCCTAGCCCAGTGGCTGGGGAAAGAACCTTGCACTGAAAGATGGGGGCCAGGCATGCTGGTGCTCCTGCCTGTAGCTTAAAGGAAGGGAGCAATGTGGTCCTGTGCCTCAGGTGTGTCATAAAAAAAATCAGAGGCACCAAGAAAGGGAGAGGAGGAGAAAATCTCCAATCTATTGGTGGCTACACAGCTGGCCAGCCCCTGCTTGCCACCCTTCCTATAGCACAACAAGCAGATAGGTTGGAGGATGAGAAGAGGACAGAGGAGACATTTCCAGTGGAAACAAATCTTTCTGAAAGTGAATGGGCAGAATACAAATAACATGATATTTTTTTTAAAAAAAGGGCACCCCTCCCTCATATGAATCTTTTGTGGCACCTGTATGTTTCCTCCAGAAGCACAGAACAGTTGAGATCCACAGACTGGTATGAGAGAAAACTGTTACTCCTTCTCTAGCAGCTATTAGACAAGAACAGAAACTCATAGATATCCCACAATCACATTTGGTTCTGGCCTTCTTTTCCCTATCCCCAGCACTGCCCCATGAATGCCAAAGTGTGTATGAGACCCAGATCTTTGGTGGTGAAAGTCAACAAACCATAATCAAAGCAGCAAAATGATTTCACTTTGTTGCTTTGATTATGGTTTGTTGAGTTACGCCTCAAGTAATATTACTTGGCTTAGAGGAAAATACTACTTTGCTTTAGAGAAAAATCAAAAAGGTAATTTCATTAAAAGAATTTTTAAAGTATGTCCCATGAAGTTGATAGTACTGAGGATGGGGGAAGTGGCACATTTGAATACAATAAAATATTGTGTCTATATTAAAAACCTGCTATCCAAGCATTTTCCTGATTTGTCATCAAGCACTTACTGAATTCAGTAATCCAGACAGATTACCATAGGGCTTCTATTTTTAGGGATCCGTCTGGTATTGTGGCAATTGCTACTGATCGGATTACTGTTATATCCTCACCATGTAAAATGCATTGATGCTGCAACAGAAACCTCTCTCCTGAAGCCTCATGGTAGTTACAGTGTCAGTCTGATAGCTGGAAACCAATAACCTAATTTATTTTGAAACACCCTTCTACTGAAACTGATTATTAATTCATGAGAACCCCTGTTATCTATTCCAACTTGGCACTTTACTTTTTCACACAAGGATTTTCTGCAGTCTCTTTTGGATGTACTTGGTAAACGGACTTTGGGTGGCTTACTCAGACACATTATTATAAGGCCCCTGACACATCACCCAGAATCTCTTCTGAGAGGGCAAATATTGCCAGTTAACGAAAAGAGCCTTCTTCAAGTATCTACAGCTACATCTAGTGGTATAATTCCATAATGCAATTTCTGCTTATTATAATGATAAATTCCCCTCAGTAACAAGGATACATATTTTTATGCACTGCTTGGGAAATATATTAACCATGTAAATGTTTCAGTAGAGCATTTTCAAGCTTAAAATTAAGTATGTGACTGTGTGTGTTAGAGGCTAATTTTTTACACAACAGTTGGGGAAGGGTTGCCTAGCAGTCATGTATTTTATGTATGCTAAAGTTTGTACAGCTTTAAAGATCTTAATTCTACAAATTAAAGATACATTTGATTGGCTAAATCAAAGATATCCAATCAGTGCTACTATTAAGATAACACAGGGCTAAATCAGATGATATTATATTCTTTAATAAGGAAGTAACAAAAGTTGGTGAAAGTATGGATGTATGAATGTGTACATTTTCACTTATTTTAGATTAGTTACTTCTAGGTTTTGGAAGACTACATTCTTCCAGCCAGTTTTCTTTTCAGTGCCCCCCAGTTTTGGTGTTTGGTTTTCTGGCAGTTCTGTTTTATTATTTTTAATCTGTTTGTTCCTGTTTTTGCAACATGCTTGCTTGCTCAAGATGTAAGACATAGAAACTACATGCTTTATTAGATCCCATTTTCAATGACAAATGATGTGTGATTTGCCCCTTTTGTCTGCTATTGCTGTTATCTAATTAATCTTATTGCTCAAACCTCTGTGTTATTTCAGTTGTCACAATTTTCCAAGAAGAGCCATTTCTACTTAAACAGCATGTTTTGTCCTTGAGGCAGTAAGGATGTGGTTTACTTTGGTGTATACAGATGCAACAAGACCCAATGTTTGTTCCATTTAAAGGTGGGGTTGCCAACTTCCAGGTGGTGGCAGGACATCTCCAGGGGTTACAACTGATCTCCAGGCAACAGAGATCAGTTCACCTGGAGAAAATGGTGGCTTTAGCAGGTGGACTCTGTGGCATTATACCTGCTGAAGTTCCTCCCCTCCCAAACCCTGCTGTCCTCAAGCTCCACCCCCAAAATCTCCAGGTATTTCCCAACCCAGAGCTGGAGAGGAGAGCACAGTGAAATCTTACAGTGTGATTTGTAATATTAGCTTCATTTACAAATATATAAATAAAGCATAGTTCACAGCAGTCTCTGCATCTTTTTTCTGTCCCTTTCAAACTAAGCCTCTGTTTCTTCAGAATCTCAAATCTGTCCACTCCCCTCAGGTGGCCTCCCATAAGTAAGTGTGTGACTTTCTCTAAGATCTCATGGATAGTTCACAAAGCTAGGAGACCAGCAATGCAATCCAGCAGAGCTACCTGAACTAAAACCTGAGCAGATATCAATGTTTCTTCTGAAATCTGAGAGTAATGAAGTCCCCATACTTCAGAAAATGTCCCCCTTCATGTATAGAAACCACTAAAGAATCTGGGGCATGTGAAGCCGACCAGAATCATTATGAAACTCAGTTACACCTCTGCTTGAGGGGGGCAGCGAAGGTGAGTGCTTCCCCTGCTTGCCGCTGCTCGCTAGGTCTGTCTCCTTCTTCCTCGTGGAGGGGTTGCCGCTCTCTCGGCAGAGCGTCCATCCCCTTCACCGGCTTGGTGGGCAGGGCCAAGCCAACACAGCAAGCCAATGCAGCCATGGGACTGGGAGACTGTGAGAGTGGCAGCTGAGTGGGGCAAAGGCTGTGGAAGCGCGTCCAGGAGAGACATCAAAACTCTTTTATATATAAGGAGAGATTCCAGCCAGTGCAAGCAGTTCAGAATCATTAGTTGCTGTAGTTCAGAATCACTTTAACATCAAGTAAGGACAGAAAAAAGCTTTGCTCTCTGTGTGTTTTATGCCATGCTTCAGGACCTTTTGCATTTCCAGCTATGACATCCACTCACCTGTGCTGCAAGTATGGTCAATTCATTCATCCGGATGTAGTCTCTGCTTCTCTTGATGTTTTGTCTGTTTGCTACATCTAAAGAGAAGGAGTTTGTCCCCTTTGTTTAGCTATCCTAGCTACCACAGAAGTCTCAGACCTGAATATGTTTACTTGAAAGCAGTGCTTTTTCAGTGAGGGACCACCTTCCTTCATACAACACAGATGTAGAAGATGCAAGCCTTACTAATTATGGTCTCTTCAGGCACCACATTCCCAGTAAACAACACCAAAGATACCACTTATATTGGGCAGAAACACTGCAGAGCATTTGTGATACTAATAACTCCATGTATGTCAGGACCAGTTCGGGGGGGAGGGGGGGGACTTTGCAGGAGCAACAGTTCTGCCCCAGGAAATTTAAACAATGAAGAAAAAATGCCTAATATATTTATTTTGATATGAAATAGGAAACAGATATGGGTTGTAAGCTTGCTTGAACCATTCGTTACATAGTATTAATAGACGTACTCACAGAAAAGAAAATCAGAACATCATCTTAAGACTTGAATGGTGGCATGACATTAGTATTATGTGCTTGCTCAGCAAAAGGGGAGGTGTGTATACACAAATTCAAGTTACAGCTTAGCCTAGCAATCGCACTGACAAGGTAGCATCTTGTAGTGGTTAAAGTTTCATACTAGGATCTGGGAGACCAAAGTTCAAATCCCTGCTCTGTCATGTAAGGTGGCTGAGTGACTTTGGGCCAGTATACACTCCCAGCCTAACCTACCTCACAGGGTTGTTGTAAGGATAAAATGGAGGAGAGGAGAAAGATATAAGCTACTTTGGGTCCTCACTGGGGAGAAAGATGGGGGATAAATGAAGTAAATAAATAAACCACTGGATCACAGGCAAAGCTATTCCTTTCACTGCACAGTCAGGAGTAAGACAATTGAAGTAGTCAAACAAGTGTATATTAAAATAGGGTTGCGAGCTCCAGGTTGGGAAACTCCTGGATATTTGGGGATGGACTGGAGAGGGCGAGGTTGGGGAGGGAAGGGACCTCAGTGGGATATAATGCCACAGAGTCCCCACCCCTCAAAGCAGCCATTTTCTCCAAGGGAATTGATCTCTGTGGTCTGGAGATTAGTTGCAATTCCAGGAAATCTCCAGGCCCCACCTGGAAGCTGGCAACCCTAGTTAAGCAGCTAGCAATGGTGCAGGAGCTAGGCTAGAACAAAAAAGTTGGCAATTGCCTGCAGGGCTGCTTGATGCATACTGTTTATTACAGCTATGAGTCATAATCAGCAGGTAGGGATGTCATTCCCCAGGTAGAGGCAGGGATCCCTTGTTTTTTGGGCTCCTGCCCACTGCCAGCCAGCTATCCGGGGAGGGGGGAAATCCCACCACAAACCCAATATGACATTATCATGTTGGCGATGTCACACGACTCTCTGGTCTTTGGGCAAAACTCTATGGTTTGAGGGCAATTTTACCATAGAGTTTTGCCCAAAAAACAGAGTGTTACTGTGCAACATCACCAACATAATGATATCACTTCTGCATAATGTCAGCGCCTCACAGTGCTCTGCCCCCCACTCATGGAAAGTCCTGCTTCCTCCCCTGCCGGGGCAATCATCGGACCTGGCTACCCTATCAGCAGGTGATTTGCATTGGAGGGTGAATGAAGTCCATCCTTGCAACGATCACAAGGGGGTACAAGAAAGAGCAAGTGAGCTCCAGACCTCTGCACATGGGGCTCTTGTACTACAACTCTCCCCACCCTCTTGGGGACTCCCACACAGTAGAATGCACCTCTTCAGGCCCATACAGGTCCCACTGAGCCAATGCTTCCCCATCCCTTGTAGAAAGTTGCATTGGAAATGGGCCTGCACATTCTGTTGGGGCTGCCCCACTGGTGTCCAAAAGTGCTGAACATTAACATTCATTACCCCTTAACATCAATATTTACAGTTTTACAAAATTACCTTAGTCTTTAAGATTCCACAAGATTATTTTTTTTTTACTTTTTTTACAACCCAAATAGAACTGCTCCTAAAAGATTTTGGAAGGAAAGCCTGCCCCTGACTTCAGCCCCATCGTGTTACCTGTCTTTTTGTTACCTGTCTAAGTCTTTAACAATCTAGACATGTGGCATTACCCCAGTGAAGTAACTTACTTTCATCCAAATTCATGGTCTCAACAACATACCATTTCCAATGAGTCAGTGCTTTTAGCTGAACACCTTTCCACTCACATTCCCCTCCCCATCGTTCCCCCCAAATATCTTCATCTCTTTCTTTTCTGAAGAGCTTCAATTTTGGATGAATTCAGGTGACTAGTGGTTTTGTTTTGCTTCAGTCTGTGTAATAGTATTTCCAGCCATTGGTCTCTGGGATTCAGACTGAATTCAGTTGCTTGACAGAGTCTGGTAAGCAATGGGCTCTACTCCTCTGCTTTTATCAGATTCAAACACCATTTAGCAAGCAGCAGAAATGTGGCAGTTAGATTTGGAGAGAGTAACAATGGCTTTCCTAGCAACTCAGGAGCAGCATTCCCATTTCTCATCTTGTAGTTTAAAATAGATGCATCATGTCCTAAAGTTAGTTGGGTTTTTTTTCTTGAGGTCCTTTAATTATTTCAAAACTGTCATGCAGAATTGTTCAACCTGACACTAAAAGCACAGTCAAGATTCTCCAGTCTACCAGAGTCCTGACATATTTTGAGTGGAATTACTTGCAAATACTGTTGTTGTTGTCTTTACCATACTACTCATAAATTATGCTTTTTAAGTCACAGGAGAAAGCATCCTGAGAATATATCACATTTTTATCTCAGCCTTACTCCAAGTAGCTTAGATCACCCATACAGGCTGCTCTCTCTTCTACTATTTTACCCACAAACAATGCTATAAGGGAGACTGGACTGATAGAGATTGGCCTGAAGTCATTCAGTAAACTTCATGGCATATTTGGATTTGAACCCTGGGTCTAGGCTAACACTCTAGTCCAACACACCTAGTCCAGCACACCAGCTGGTGAAGCTGTTAACACTAATCCCTACGCTGCTATGGAAGTTCACTGGGTGTCCTTGGAAGAAGTCACTCTCACTCAGCCTAATCTACCTCACAGGGTTATTATTGTGAAGATAATGTAGAGGAGGGGTCTCCATAGAGATATCTAAATAAATAAAAGCTCATTGCCAGTAACCTAAGAACACAGTCTTCACACAGCAAATAATTAGCTTATTGTACAATATCTTTACCATACAAATGTAGTTGGATGTAGTTGGATAGATTTTTGAAAGGGGTAAACAATATTATGGTAGATCAGTTTATTGACAGCTATTAGCCATGATAGTTAAATAGAACCTCAGTGTCAACCCACCCGTTGCCATGGGAGATGGGATGAAGCCTGGAATGTTCACTTTCGGTTCCGTTAGCTTTGCCGCCTGCTTTCTTTCCTATCTCTCTAGAAGTAGACCTGCATACCTGAGGCACCACCTTTCTCCACATGTTCCTCAGAGGATGTTGCGTTCGGGGACCCAGAATCGGCTGGCCCTCCTGAACATCATGGAGGCCAGACTAGCGACAACAAGGGCCAGGGCTTTCTCAGTGGCAGCTCCATTCTGGTGGAATGAGCTCCCGGAGGAGATCAGGGCCCTGTGGGATCTGTTACAGTTCCACAGGGCCTGTAAAATGGAGCTCTTCCGCCAGGCCTTTGGAGCCACTGCCACCACTGACATTTGATATGCTATGGAGAGCAAGCCCAGCACCCTGGGTCCCCCAAGTATACCTGACCCGAGTGCCTGGGACACCAGAAGAGACTTAGAGGCATCTACTCCATCTCTGTAGAACACCTGAACAAGATATAGAGGCTGACTGTCACACCGAGGAATTAAATGCTAGCACTTTAATAGTTATATAGTTGTATATGGTTGTATATGTTTTAACATGTTTTAATAAGTTTTTATTTATATTGTATTTTTATATTGTTGTAAGCCGCTCTGAGCCAGCCTTGCTGGGAGGGCGGGGTAGAAATCTAATCCTGTCCTTATTAATAATTGAATTTTGGTTTCGTAACATTCTATACACGCCAACAGTGGTTGGCGACCCATGGTGCTACTCGATGTCTGATTGCCAATTGGGAGAAGCCCACGTTCAGCCCACACCACCACTGGACAGGACAATTTGGAGGCAGGACATGAGGGCTAGCGGCAGCGTTCAGCTGGCCACAGCGCCTGTTTACGCTGCTCCGCCCCACCCACCTTTCAGAGGCATTGGGGGGCAGATGAAGGTGGCTGCCTGTGCAGAGCCTGCCACTGCGGGCCGGTTTTCGCCACTGCCCCCCCTGCCCTTCAGAAACAATCATGGGGGGGCTGGTGAAGGCCCATGGTGGCACTGAGCCGGCTGCCATGGCCCATTCTCCCCACTCCCCCCACCCTTCAGAGGCAATCGTGGGGGGGACCGTGAAGGCTGGCGGCAGTGCTGAGCCAGATGCCGTGGCCCCATTTACACCACTCCCCCCACCCTTCACAGCCAACCATGGGTGGGAGGGAGGTGAAGGCCAGCGGCGGCACTGAGCCAGCCACCGCGGCCCTGTTCTCACTGCTCCTCCCGCCCTTCAGAGGCAATCATGGAGTTGGCAGGTTAAGGCTGGCGGCAACGCTGCACCACCGCCGCGGGACCGCCTTCACCATTCCCCCCCGCCATTCAGCAGCAATTGCGGAGGGGGGAGGTGAAGGCCACCGCTGCCGCACAACCGGCCACCACTGCCCCGTTCTCACCACTCCCCCCTGGCCTTCACAGGCAACTGGGGGGGAGGTGAAGGCCGGCGGCGGTGCTCGCCACTCCCCCCTTCAGAGGCCACCACAGGAAGGGGGAGGTGAAGGCCAGCGGTGGTGCTCAGCTGGCTGCCGTGGGTCTGTTTTTCTGCCCCCTCCCCTTAAGAGGCAATCGTGAGGGGGGACAGGTGAAGGGTGGTGGCGCTGCAGGCCCGGCTGCTGTGGGCCTGTTTCCGCCACTCCCCCCCCCCACTCTTTCTATCTCTCTCTCTCTCTTTCGGTCTCTCTCTCCCGTCTTTCATTCTCTCACTCTCTCCCTCTCCCTCCCTTCCTAGCTTCCATTCTCTCTCTCCCCCTTCCTGTCTTCCTTTCTTCCATTCTTTCTCTCTCTCTCCCCCCCTTTCTTTCTTTCACTCTCTCCCCCACCTTCCTTCCTTCCATTCTTTCTTTCTTTCTCTCTCCCTCCCCCTCTTTCTTTCTTTCTTTCTTTCTTTCTTTCTTTCTTTCTTTCTTTCTTCCTTCCTTCCTTCCTTCCTTCCTTCCTTCCTTCCTTCCCTCCCTCCCTCCCTCCCTCCCTCCCTCCCTCCCTTCTACCCATCCATCCTCCCACCCTTCCGACCTTTCTAGGGCCCATTGTCTTCCAACACAACGGGCTTTGCTCTCTAGTAAATAAATAAAGTAAATATGTGACCTTGAGCTTCTGGTGTTAGCTTTCTCTTGGGAGTAATGAACTGTTATGTTCTGGGAGATTTTACCTTGGTGTGATTGGCTCTAGGCTATTAGAGTGTTAGGGGGGCTTGATATAATTGTTTTTTCTAACTAATGCTTTTGGGTTAGTTCTAACTAACAAAGACTGTTAAGAGCCTGGATACTTCAATGTCTCAATAAACTTTTATTCTCCGAATGACTGTTGTTGGGAACTGACACTCAGTGGCTAAAAACAGGATACCTTGGATTTCCATGTGTTAGGAGGGTTAACTGATGGAACTGCCATCAATTTGAAGTCCTGCTTTCAGACTACACAGACTACAGTGACTGAACAATGGTGGGGTATGGATGCACAAATATGTCCCTTTTTAGGTTTTGTCAGTATGAAACTTTTCATTTTACTCATATTCATTGCTACTGTTTCCAATGCATTTATTTATCCCCTCCCAGTTTGTTTTAATGGCATTGGCTTGTTTTGTTTCATTTTTAGAATTTATCATGTTTTGTTGTCCTGTTGTTTAATGCTAGTGTTTTAATTGCTCTGCTTTGTTAATGTTTATTTTTCAATGCTTGTATTTTAATTATTTTGTTTCATTAGTTGTCAGCCACCTTGAGCAGGTCTCTTGAGAGGCGGCATATTAATTTTCTAAATATATAAAACTAGGAATAAGGCCTATTGTGGAAATAATTTTTCTAAATATATAAAACTAGGAATAAGGCCTATTGTGGAAATAAATACAATGAGCTCTAGAAAGAGACTCTGGGAGACTGCCAAGGCCTTGGGCACTCAGCGTCAATGTGCTGTGGTGACCTCAGCAGAGTATAATGACACAGAGTCCACCATTTTCTCCAGAGGAACTGATCTCTGCTACTTGAAGAGCAGTTGTAATTTTCAGTGATTTCCAGTCCTCACCTGGAGATTGGCAATAATTGTTACTCAGGAAGAAATGGCTGGTTTGGAGGGTGGAGTCTATGGCATTGTACCTGTCTGAGGTCCCACCCGTCCTCAAACCTCACCCTCTCCAGGCTCCACCCCCTAAATCTCCATGAATTTCACAACCTGGAGTTGGCAACCCTATTTCCTTCACAGCCAAGCATCAGCCTGCCATTATCTGCCCCTCTGATTCCAGCTTTGCATCTCTTCCTCCCTACCTCCTGGAAATCAGTTGTAATTCTGAGTGATTTCCACCCCTCTCCTGAGATTGGGAACAGTGGTTCCCCAGAAGGGAATGGCTGGTTGGGAGGGTGGAGTCTATGGCATTGTACCTGTCTGAGGTCCCACCCCTCCTCAAACGAATTTATCTACAGTTATGGGGCACATGCACACTGTAGGAGTAAGCACACACCAGAGCATAAATCCACAAGGGTTAAACGCCATCCTCTTTCCCTACACACCAGCCTCTGGCTCTCTGCTCTAGCCTGTCTCTCTCTGGCCCAAGAGAGCAGGGTTCCCCCACATCTCTGGCTTGTGGCCTGGACAGCTTGGTCAGCACAGGCAGCAGGAGCCTTTCCTAACCTCCTGTAGGATGAAGACGGCCTCCTCCCTGGATGGGCTGCAGTCTATATTGATGCCACCCCACGCGTTGGGACAATCCATTTTCCCGCCCTTTTCTGCCTTGGGGCAGCTGAGAATTGTAGTCCAGCAGATGAGGAAGCCCCATTCAACCCAGTGAGTGATACCTCTCTGGAACTACAGCTCAATTAAACTTTATGGCAGAACATTTTAAACAAACAACCACAGACAGCAGCCCAGCAGCCATCTTACAAACACAGGTAACTGCCATTTTGTTACACCTACCAACAGCCACTGAGGGAAAAGTTAAGTCCCACACAGGAGGCAAGCAAGAGAAGCATCTTCATCAAGAGACAAAGCCATTTGCCAGGAATTCTGACACGGCAGAGTGGCTGAAGGGGGAGTGGGTGGGGAAGAGGAGCAGACCCAGTACCCGGCCAATGGAACACGAGTAGTCTTGAGTGGCAGCTGACGGGTCAATGGCTGAGGGAGTGCATGGAATCTTGCCACTCCAAATTGCTTTTATATAATAGGAGAGATAAATTAGACCTCTCAGCAGCATTTGATACTGTTGTCTATTCTATTTTGGTCATCTGCCTGGCCTCCCTGGGAACTGGAGGCACTGCCCTTGCATGTAGAACAAATTTAGAGTCCAGTGGCACCTTTAAGACCAACGAAAGTTTATTCAAGGTATGAGCTTTCATGTGCAAGGCACACTCTTTTAAATACACTGGAATGGAAGTTAGAGTTCAAACTTATAGACAGGCTGAACGGCAAACACAAAACTCAATAACAAGCTAAGGTTATAAGGTCAATTGTTTTGATTTAATTAGGGGGGGGAAGGACACCAAAGCAATAAATATGTCAAAATAGGGGATAAGTATGTAAAGGCATCTTTTCTAATAGTGGAAAGTAAATTGAGACTCACTTTCATCTCCTCTGTGCCCTTGCATGGTTGGCCTCCTTCCTCTAGGGACTCAGTCAGAGAGTAGTCATTGGGGATAAGCCATCGATCAGGGAGCCCCTGGGTTGTGGGATTCTTCAAGGGTCGACCCTACTCCTGATGTTATTTAGTATTTATAGGTGCCCTCTTATGAAACTCATCAGGAGGTTTGGAGTTGGGTGCCACCAATATGCTGATGATACCAAGCTCTTCCTTCTGCCGGATAAACAACCCTATCCCAGTGCTTGGATGCTGTGGTTGGATGGCTGAGACAGAGTTAAATCCAGCAAAATCAGAAGTTATATGATTAGGGAGGGTTGGGCCACTGAGGGGACTGTAGCTCCCATTTCTTGAAGAGTCTGGGGGCTGGGCTGGATGCCTTTCTCACCTTGGAGAAACAAATGTCTTCAGTGGCAAGACTGGTATTTTTCTATCTCCACCCGGTTTGTCAGCTGTCCCCTATCTGTCTCAGTCAGATCTGGGTAAGATAATACATGACTCATGGTCACCTCTAGATTGGACTACTGCAATTCTTTCTATGCAGGGTTGCCCTTGAAGACACTTTAGAAACTTCTGGTTATACAGAATGCAGCTGCTAGGTTGTTGACAAATTCATCATGATCTTCCCATATTCAACCTGTACTTAAGCAGCTGCATGGAGTGCCTATTGGTTTCCAAATCAAGTTCAAGGTGCTGGTTCTTACCTTTAAATCCCTAAATTGTCTGGGACCGTCATACCTATGGGACTGCAGAGTTTCTGGTCATGGTGACTCGTGACCAAATGCTTCCCATCGAGCACCAATGGGGGTGATATGGATCAGAGCGGCAGGGAGGGGGTTTGCCTGGTTCCATCCCCCCCCACAAAGCTCTTGGAGGGAGCTTCTAGCCTGGAGTGCTGAAGAAGTTGCTCCCGAAGTCACGGCTTGGGGATGTGAGCTTCTTTTGCTCCATGAGGTCCCACTGCACTGAGGCCAGCAATGGTGCCCAGAGATGTTACTGGACCAGAGCGTACAAGGACTTAAGAAAGCGATTTCCCTATATGGTGACCCAGCAGCATAATGATGCATCCAAAAGTGAGTGAAGTTCCAAAAAGAAACATGATAATAAAGAGGGTGAAGGAATAGCGAAGGGGAGGGGGAAACCCGTGGAGGAAGAGCCCTTCCCAACAGATAAATCTCAGTGGCATGCCGAGAGCAAGCTGTAAAACCCCACTTCATTTTAGTGGAAAACTTTGGAACTTAACTTTACTTTCTTGGGGAAATTGTAAACTTTTTTGTGGAGTCTTATCTAAATATAAACAATAAGCCAGCATGCATGAAAAATGGCATCCAGGGGCAGAGGCAGCACCGGAAATGCTAGCACAGCATCACCAGTCACAAGATACCTGCGATTTGACTAGCAAAATTTCTGAAGCCCTGCACCCCCTGATGGAATAGATGATGAATCTCAAGCAGAAGTTCAACAATTTGCAAAAAAAATCTTAAAGAGACAACAGCAAAATCAGAGAAGATGGAAAAAAAGATTTAAAAAATGGAAACTAAGACCAAAAAAATGGATCAAAGAATGGACACTGCTGATAACGAAAGATTATCTGCAAAACAACAATTACGCCAACTTCAAATGGAAATGTTTTGATTCTGATGCCTAAACTAGGGTTCTGTTTTATAGATTACTAGGAATAAGGCCCGTTGTGGAAATAAATACAACGGGCTCTAGAAAGAGGCTCTGGGAGAGTGCCCCGGCTTTGGGCACTCAGTGACAATTTGCTGTGGCAATCTCAGCAGGGTATAATGACAGAGTCCACCGTTTTCTCCAGAGGAACTGATCTTTGCTACCTGAAGAGCAGTAGCAATTTTGAGTGATCTCCAGCCCACCTCCAAGATTGGTAACAGTGGTTCCCCAGAAGGGAGTGGCTGGTTTGGAGGGTGGAGTCTATGGCATTGTACCTGTCTGAGGTCTCACCCCTCCTCAACACTCACCCTCTCCAGGCTCCATCCCTCAAATCTACAGGAATTACCCACCTGGAGTTGGCAACCTGATCAGGACTGGGCCCAATGAGTTTTCCCCTCAAATCTCCAGGAATTTCCCAACCTGGAATTGATAACCCTATCTCCCTCCCAGCCAACCATCAACCTACTTTTAGTTTTCCATCTCCTCCCCCTTCCCTCCTAGAGAGCAATTGTAATTTTGAGTGATCTCCAGCCCCCACCTGGAGATTGGCAACAATGGTTCCCCATCAGGGAATGGCTGGATTGGAGGGTGGAGTCTATGGCATCATACCTGTCTGAGGTGCCACCCCTCTTCAAATCTCACCCTCTCCAGGCTCCATCCCTCAAATCACCAGGAATTGCCCACCTGGAGTTGGCAACCTGATCAGGACTGGGCCCAATGAGTTTTCCCCCAAAGGCCAACATAGGTGTGGAAAGGGCCTTTTACTGACAGAGGAGAAAGTACAGGTGCCAACTCTGATTAGGGAAATATCTGGAGATTTGGGGGGGTGGATCCTGTGGAGGGCAGCATTTGGGGTGCGTGCGGAAGGACTCAGCAGGGTATAATGCCATAGAGTCTACCCTCCAAAGCAACCATTTTCTCCCGGGGAACTGATCTCTGTCATCTGGAGGTCAATTGTAACAGTGGGAGATCTCCAGGTCCCACCTGGAGATTGGCAACTCTAGGGGAAAGTCAGCCGCACAGCGGGGAGTTGAAGAAAATGGTCTGATGGTTGCTGGCCCACCTCGTTAGCCAGCCAGCCATGCTGAAGCTAAGCAGGAGAAAGAGCCTTTTTCCATTTATTCTGACAGGAAAGTGGCTGTTGGGGAGGGGGTTATGGACAGGGGAGGGGGTTATGCTGAAAGTCCTTTGTTATTTTACTCACAGAACCAAGCTTGGCTGCCTACCAACAGCCACTGAGGGGACAGTCCCTCACAGGAGTCAAGAGAACTGTCTTCCTCAGGAGAGAGAGCTGATCTGGCAGGGGGTGTGGGTGGGGAAGAGGAGCAGACCCAGCACCCGGCCAATGGCACTTGAGTACTCTTGAGTGGCGGCTGATGGGCCAATGGCTGAGGGAGGGCATTTTACAGCCAATGGGAGCGCATGGAATCTTACGAAACCAAAAGATAAATATTATAAGGAGAGATAACTTAATTATTTTTGTAAGTATGTTCTTATCTTTACTTATAGATTGTTTTATTGATGCAGTGAGCTGCTCTGAGACCTGTGACCCAGGGAGGGGTGGGGTATAAGTCTAAAAATAAAATTAAAAATAATAAAAACATCTATTTTATATTTTGCAGCATTTATGTGCCATGCAGATGCTATTGTTGCAAAAATAATCTGGAAAAAAGTGTGCATTTAGTGGAATACTTTGGTCTAAGGAAACAGAGACTGGCACAAAAATAAAAACTAACAATTTCAATTTGCATAAGGGGAAAGTGAAATCAAAATGGGGATTTTCAAGGCAAACCAGGATAAGAACTCTGATAGCATCCTTAGCTGGAATTGTACTGCTGCAAAGGATGAGGTTTTCCAGGCAAAGCCATTCAGTCTTCGACAGTCACAGCAATGTTTAAGTTTTAAAAGTAGTGGAGAAGTACCACAGGGTGGCAGTGCAGTATAAGAAACTGTGAAATTGGGCATTATCAAGGTACTAAGGCCTGTTGTGGAAATAAATACAATGAGCTCTAGAAAGAGGCTCTGGGTGGGTGCCCTGGTCCTGGGCACTCAGTGTCAATTTGCTGTGGCGACCTCAGCAGGGTATAATGACACAGAGTCCACCATTTCCTCCAGAGGAACTGATCTCTGCTACCTGAAAAACAGTTGTAATTCTGAGTGCTCTCCAGCCCTCACCTGGAGATTGGCAACCATGGTTCCCCAGGAGGGAATGGCTGGTTTGGAGGGTGGAGTCTATGGTGTTGTACTTGACTGAGGTCCCACCCCTCCTGAAACCTCACCCTCTCCAGGCTCCACCCCTCAAATCTCCAGGAATTTTCCAACCTGGAGTTGGCAACCCTATCTCTTTCACAGCCAACCACCAACCTACCTTGATCTGCCGCTCTGACTTCAGCTTTCCATCTCCTCCCCCCTCCCTCCTGGAGAGCAGTTGTAATTCTGAATTATCTCCAGCCCCCACCTGGAGATTGGCAACAATGGTTCCCTAGGAGAGACTGGCTGGTTTGGAGGGTGGAGTCTATGGCATTGTTTTGAGGCAAAGACCAGTGAGGCCGCATATGCAAACGACCTCTCCTGTTCCGAGGCAAAGGCCAGTCAGGCCTCATATGCAAATGACCTCTGTGTTCTGACTGGCTGTGGTGGGGAGAGGAACAGCAAACTGTTTAGAATGTTGGAGGCAGGACTCAGGCAAAGTAGCCAGTGGATAGGGAGACCCTCTGAATGACAGATCAGGGAGCAAACTGATTTCGGAGCGTGTTGGATTGTTCAGGGGAGTCCATGACCAAAACAGAATTATATATACCGGAGGCTACTGGATTTCTGTTTTCTGCAAGGATCTCATCAGATGTGGGTAGTTAAAGAAATCTGATTCAGTAGCTTTGACCAGAAGAAAGGTTGCCAACTCTCCAGGGGGGAAAGGTCCTGTCCATTTAATAGAGATTTCATATATAGAAACAGGCAGCGGAAACTTTCACGGTGAATGTTTCCTCTAAGCTGTGGAGTCTTGTGATCAAAAATTCTACTTTGTGAGCTACTGGCATTACAGTTGTGAGCGAGCAATTTCACCACTGCATAAATTAGTTTGCTCTGAACCCACCCTTCCTGAGCTAAGACAAAAATGTGTGACCCAGAGACTAAAAAACTGTGAGCTAACTCACACTAACTCAGCTTAGAGGGAACACTGGCTAAATATCATTTAATAATTGCTTGCAGATCATACTGATATTAAAGAGACCACTAGAGGGATCAGTTGAAAAGCTGGCACTCCTAAACAGAAGTGTGTAATTGCCTCTGAAGACAAGGGCTCCAGTACATAAAAGGTTATGCTGGAATAAATATTGTATTTGTTCTTGAGGTGCCATAAGACTCCCATTTACATGGAGTAAAACATGGATAGGCAAGTTTTAATAGTGTAGTTTAATGAGAAGCCGCCTGGGCACCCACCTCTGCCCAAACGGACACTGAGTCAGTAGCAATGGTGACATTTTTTACCTTCTTGTGGAGAGCAGCCTCCTCCTTCCTGGCCCCCACCCTCTATGCATTTGGTTACTTGCCAGTACCTGCTGATTATTTCCTCATTATATTTAGTCAATCTTCCCCTCCCTTTTCCCTCTGTTACTTTATTAAGTAATCCAATAATTTGTGAAATGATTAGATAGAAGAAAATTAGAGATGCACATATTGCAGTGGCATAAATAAAAGCAATTAAGAACACATAAACATACATACATAACCTTCCTAC
Organism: Gekko gecko; assembly: GCA_029375565.1. Lineage (NCBI taxonomy): Eukaryota > Metazoa > Chordata > Lepidosauria > Squamata > Gekkonidae > Gekko > Gekko gecko. The sequence goes on from JAPDNY010000007.1 coordinate 117,834,321, forward strand.
AGTACCTCAGTTGTGTTTAAGAATGAATTAAAATTTCTTTTTCTTTTTAAAGTTTTAATTAAAATTTCTAAGTTTCTTGCCCAGAGCATTTGCTGGGGGAAAAAACAGCTTCACTGAAATCCAGATCTAAGAAATCCATGTTACAGCATGCAGGTAGCTTATACAGGGTATGCTGGGGGGGGCGGGGGGGAGAGAACCTTCTACTAAAGTGCCTGCTTCTTATCATCTAAAGCATAACATTCCTCTGAGCATACGAATGATACTTCAGTTTAGCACAAATTACAATTTGCACTCTTGTTCTTTGTCCTGGGATTTATGCTGGCAGACACCCAGCTGTTCATAAGAAACAAAAGTACTGGTTCCTGCAGACTAAGTGACTTTTTCTTAAGGACAATAACTGTGCTGGAACAGAACAAAGTATGCATCCAATGGCACCTTTAAGGCCTGTTATGTATTGGGACTGGAACATTCCAGGACTGTTCTACCAGAGACTGGCTGAGCTTGGAGCCCAAGAACAATAGCCCACCAGGACTCTGGAAGTAACCAGTCAAGAAGTAATGTTATGTAAATAGCCTATCGTTGGGAGTGGGGTGTGTTTGGGTGTGGCAATTGCATGCTATTTAAACAAGGCTGAGGCCCTGAAGTTCAGTCTTGTTCTTGCTGAAGTCACTAATAAAGTAGAGCTGATCACTAGACCTGGGGTCTGCTCATCCATGGAACCCACTATTTAATAATGCCAACAAAGTTTTATTTACATTATAAGCTTTTGTGTGCAAGCACACTTCCTCAGATAATTTTTTTTTTAAAATCTTGAAGTCTTACATACAGGAAGTCGGGGGGTGTGTGTGTGTGTGTGGAAGCGTCAGGAAGGACCAGTCAAAGTTAAGATACATAAGTGAAGCTGAGATTGGATCAAGGCCGCAAGATCAATGAATGGCAGCAAATTAGCACACAAATGTGAAAGCTAACAAACAGATGTGAGAATGAAGCCTGAGTCTAGCAGCACACCCAAGACCAACCAAACTCAAACCTGGGTACATGTGAGAACAGAGAAACTCTGCATGTGTAGATGCACACTTCTTCAAATATATAGAAACAGATTTCTTCAAATATTACATACAGACAGGGGGGTTTAGTTGCTGGGAAGAGCTAATTAGAGTCAAGATGCATAATTAACTGAGCAATAAATACAGCTATGATTGGAATAACACATTTGGTAAGACATGTAAATAGCAGCAAATTGGCATACGGATGCCAATTGTAACTATTACAGGAAGAGTCATATGCAGAGTCAATAAACAATTGCAATTTCAGGCCTACTTAAACTAGCTAAATGAAATCAAAACTATGAAAAGTATATACATTCCATATAGCATCCCTGACTGACATTAAACTCCCTGACACTCCAACTTGACACTCCAACATGGCAAAATTCGTGATGAATTTTGCTATGTGGTTTGGTTTGCAGCCATCCCTAAACACATGTCTAGCAGCAACTTACAGGCTGGTGTCATGTAACTACCTATGCACCTTCAGGCATTGAAACTCACCTCTTTGGACATATTCCAGATAGTTGTAACAGACATAGACACTCCTCTGTGGTTTCCACCCCCTTCTCACTTATGCACTCTGTTGGCTGCTGTACACAGCTTGCATGGAGTGATAGTTCAAGGGAAGATGTGTCTGCTTAGGAAGGGGTTGAGGTCTCTGGGTCTCACATTCCCCGACACTACTGCTGACATCTGATTTGCCATGCATTTTGGTGGTGCAGGCATGCAGGGGAGGGGGTTCAAAATAGACAAGGGTGTGGCATGGAGGTATTATGAAGGGTTGCCTCAGCCAAAATTATGGATTTATGAAGCAGCCTATCAGGCGGGTCATCCTGTTTCCCCTTTTGAAGCTCATGACAGTGAAATGTCAGCTCCAAAACATTTGCCTGCCTTCTTTGGCCTCTCCCCCTGTGAGGACTGAACCAAGAGCCCTGTCCATGGTATTCTGGTGCCTGTCCCCAAAGCCATGCCTCTTTTTGCAGTATTCTTTGCCTGACCCATATAGCTGGTGATGACATGAGGCTGCAGTGGGGTACCTAATGCCATGTGGGCCTTTATGGCCCAGGGGTTAGTTTGCCAGTCTTGGGTGTGGGACCTCTGGGTTTGAGCCTGGTCTCTGTCTGTTTTGTTGGGGGGGGGATTCCCCCAAAGGAAGGGAGCATATAGCTTGGAGCAGGGATAGTTGTGTGTAAGGGGGTCAGTCTGTTGGCCCAAGAAATAATTTTACATTTATTAACAACAGCAATAATGATGTCAGCTCATCAATGGAAATCAAGGCATGGTCCAAATAAAATATGGATACAGTAGAACTGGTAAGACTGACTGAGCTAAAATATGGAGCTGAAATTAAAGGGTGGAAAATATTTCGGGTTCTTACATTATGCTATGAAGAAAATGAAATTTGTAACAAAGGAATAGTATAATATAATGTAAGTATTGATAATGTGGATTACGAAATTGGTAATACTTTATGAATATTTATCTGTTTGTCTATAACGTGTTATGTATTTGTATATTTATAAATTTTAAAAGAAACAATTAAAAAACTGAAGCAACCAAATAAAACAATTAAATGAGAGAACATGGCCTTAAAATTAAAATCAAAATTCATTAACAAAACCAGTGTAGTTAAAATATACAAGCTAAAGATTCAAAATTTAAAACTAGGCCAAATGAAATGAACACTGAAATAACAGCATGCAAATACCCAAGTCTATATTCAGTTGTTTTCCAAAGCTGTCCATAATGGCATAGTCTTCACCAGTCTCCAATAGACCAACAATAACAGATTTGACTGGGGCAGGGAATTTCAAGGCTTGGGAGGATGACTGCTGAAAATGCCATTTCCTTTGTATCCATCACTTTTCTTTACTCTTGGCAGGCATGGGAACAGGGACAGCAGCTCTTCCACCTAGACTTGCCAGGTTCAACTCAGGAGGACTTTGGGGATGGGGCCTGGAGACTTTCGCATTCTCTAAAATAAATAAATAAAAATACAACAGTGCAGTTCCCCGTGAATACAGTCTTCATTTCCTCATCTGCTTTTTTATTTTCAAAGGGTTCTCCACCAACTGCACTTCCACTAAATGAAAGTGTAATTTGTCATACCCCCCACAAGTCCCTTGTCAAGCTTTGGTACCATTTCCAAGCATGGCTTTATTAAGGGACACACACACACTCACAAAGCAGCCAAAATAAACAATGAATCCTTTCCTAAACACAAACAGTTTGCAAGTCCACACTTTTGTGATCTCACGGGGGCAATGGTATAGATCGCTTTACTCACAGGAGGTGCTAAATGTAACGATCTGCTTTAGTTCAACCAACTTCTTCAGACTAACACAGAAAAACAAAAGTAAGTAAGAGAGCAGTCTAGGGGTGTAGTTTTCCTCCATCCTGTAATCAGGTTCTGGTTAACTCTTTACTATCCATTTTACTATATACATGACTTTCAAAACAAATGCAAAACAGAGGGACTGTGCTCTTTTCGTCTCTCACACACTCACTGGGAAGAGCCATGTGGCTTGTGCCTGCTGGCCCCCCTCCCCATACAGCTTTCATCCTGCTGAGAGTTAAAGGCACACACACATTCCCAAACACAAACAGTTGGCAAGCCTCTTCTAAATTGTCCTGCTGAGATTTAAAGGCACATTATGGCTGTGGGGAGGGGAGAGGAGCCTGCAAAATCAGGGGATCCCCTGCCCAGACCTGGGGGCTGCCAAGCCTTCTTTGACCCCACATCTAGCTTCATTAGTTCTCTTTGTGCAGGCAGACTCCTATATTCTAAGGAATACAGTAGAAGTAGCCCCCTGTTGGAGCAAAATTATTATTACACCCACATTGTTTTTTTAATGTTAGCCTAACATTGTGTTCTGCAAGCACAAGGAAATTTAGTAGGACTCCTGCCACTCAGGGCGTAACTCAAAGATTACTTTGGTAGGAACTAAAAATTGCATCTTCCCACTCCAGTATAAAATTATATTTTCTCCTGTCACAATTCTGTAATTGTCACACAGTTAGAAAACATTTTTAACCCTATCAAGGAGATTGAACTCTGCAACTGTAAACAAAGTTACACCCTTCTAAATCCATTGAACATTTTTTAGGACTGCAGTGTCAGAGTATCAAGATGGTGAGTTTGCAAGCATTTTGTTCAAGAAACTTTGATCTCATGTGTTGGAATTCTCAAATTTCTCTTTAGGGGGGAAGGAAAATGAGTTTGGCTGAATGTTAACAGTAGAAAGGAACAATCTTGACCTTCTTTATATCTTTAATTTTAACAGGATGTCCTCTAAAGCTTGGTTTTGCTTTGGATAAAATAGATTTGCAGCTTGTTTGTTAATCTGTTACAAGTTAGTTGAAGAGGAGCAGGATTTAGTGGTACTTGCATAAGCAGCAGCTGAAAAGTTCTTTCTGTCACGTTGGCCAAAAACAAGCATCCATATCCAGATGGTTTGGATGGCCTGTAACATTCTGAAGAGGCAGGCTCACTCCTTGGTCAACAGAGTTTTGCTGCCCTTCTATGTATGTTTACTCAGAAGTAAACTCCACTTAATCCCAGGTATGTGCAGAGGATTGCAACCCTTAGAAAGAGCAAGGCATTCCCACAATCTCATTAGGTAATTTTGTTCAGTCTTTTATTAATTCCTTCTCTTAGAACAGTGACACTCACTCTGCAGCTCACAGAGGGAGCCACATGAGCAATTACAATCAGCCAAAAGAGCCACATTTCCTTCCAAACTTGCATGAAGCCTGCACATCATGGAGCCTTGCAGCTCACCCATTCTCCTGGCATCAGCTAGTACAAGGTGGGATCAAGTGCCTTCCCCACTTCTGTGAAACATGAAGCATGTGCTGCTTTGAGGAATAGTGTTCAGAAGACCACAGGTGGCAGGTCCTTAGTCACTGAGTATCACTGTCTTAGAAACCTCCTTTGTTTGTACTCAGAGCAAACTCTAGTTGCAGTTTGGAAAGGTATTTATGTGTGACCACTTGCATCAGAGGCCAATGGAGGTGTACATTCAAATGCCTATTCGAAAATGCATTTAATTAAAGCTTTGCTACATGTATACTGCAGCTTTTGTGTACCAGCCATCACACAATGACAGCAATGTTTACATTCCCACACCTGGTTGCACAAAGACAACCCAGCAAAGAACATGGATCTTTATGACAGACCCATAGTTTGCTCCCATTGGCAAGCACAGGCTTGACACTGAGAGGAGATCTTTGCATTTATGAATTATGCCTAGCTGAGGATACATGTCTTAAATCAGGTATGTGCAATGAAAAAGAGAATACTGCCCTCAGACATTCCAAGGACATGTGAAAGAAGTTCCAGTAGATAAGAAACACGGTCAGGGGCTTGACTTAGTTTATCATCTCTGGATGGGGAAATTTTGTTGGAGATTTTGGGAGTGAAACCCAGAGAAGGACCTCAGCAGGGCGCAATACAATAGAGTCCACTCTCCAAAGCAGCCATTTTCTCTGGGGGAACAAGGGTTGCTGGCTCTGGGTTGAGAAATACCTGGAGATTTTGGGGGTGGAGACTGAGAGGGGCAGGGTTTGGGGAGGGGTTGGACCAATGGGGTATAATCCACCTTCCAAGTCAGCCATTTTCTCCAGCTGAACTGTCCTGGAGATCAACTGTAAAAATGGGAGATATCCAGCTACCACCTGGAGGTTGGCAACCTCTGTCACCTGGAGATCAATTGTAATAATGGGGGAACTGATCTCTTCATCTGGAGATCAATTGTAATCATGCAAGATCTCCAGGCCCCTCATGGAGGCTGGCAACCCTAGCCTGACTTGTCCTCTTACTCTGGATGAAATGAGCTGCTGTCTTTTCTAGAACTCCCACCAAAGCCACAGATGGAGCCCTGCATACCTCTAAAGTATGCAGAATGTGCATGCATAAGAACATAAGAGAAGCCAATGTTGGATTAGGCCAATGGCCCATCCAGTCCAACACTGTCACACAGTGGGCAAAAATACCAGGTGCCATCAGGAGGTCCACCAGTGGGGAAAGGATACTAGAAGCCCTCCCACTGTTGACCCCCCCAAGCACCAAGAATACAGAGCATCACCTGCCCCAACTTGAGAGTCCCTATCTATATCTTGTGGCTAATAGCCACTGATGGACCTCTGCTCCATATGTTTACCCAATTTCCTCTTGACCCTCTTTCCTCCTTGCTTGTAGCCACCACCACCTCCTGTGGCAATGAATTCCATGTGTTGAGTGAAAAAGTATTTCCTTTTATCCGTTCCAACCCAACTGCTCAGCAATTTCATTGAGTGCCCACGAGTTCTTGTATTGTGAGAAAGGGAGAAAAGTACTTCTCTACCTGCTCGATCCCATGCATAATCTTATAAACCTCGATCATGTCACTCCTCAGCCGTCGTTTCTCCAAGCTAAAGTGCCCCAAGCGCTTTAACCTTTCTTCATAGGAAAGTGTCCCAATCCGTTTATCATTTTAGTTGCCATTTTCTGCATTTTTTCCAATGTTATAACCCCTTCTGAGGTGTGGTGACCAGAATTGCACACAGTATTCCAAATCAGGTTGCACCATCGATTTAAACAAGGGCATTATGATACTGGCTGATTTGTTTTCAATTCCCTTCCTCATAATCCCCAGTATAGCATTGGCTTTTTTACTGTAGTCACACACTGTCTTGACATTTTCAGTGAGTTACCTACTACGACTCCAAGATCTCTCTCTTGGTCAGTCTCTGCCAGTTCAGACCCCATCAACGTGTATTTATAGTAAAGATTTTTGGCCCCAATGTGCATCACTTTGCACTTGGCCACATTGAATCCCATTTGCCATGTTGACGCTCACTCACCTATCCTCAACAGATCCCTTTGGAGTGCCTCACAATCCTCCCTGGTTCTTACCACCCTGAACAATTTAGTAATCTACAAACTTCACCACTTTACTGCTTACTCCCAACTGCAAATCATTAATGAACAAGTTAACAACCATCGTACCCAGTACTGAGCACTGCAGTACCCCACTGCTTACCACTCTCCACTGTGAAAATTACAATTAAGGTGCACTCAGAATGCTGGGTAATCCAGTTTTGCTGGATTTTGATCTGGCCTCAGGCCTCAGTGATGAAATCCTGACCCAGCCAATAGGCATTTTCTGGGTGATAAACTCATTGTCACTGCCAAGCCTCAGGGGAACGAAGAGTTTGTTTACTAGCCTATGATGCTAAGTTGAGGACTGCTATTACATATTTGGGGCATGGTTCAGTAGAATCTTCAGTACTCTAGGGCAGTCTTAATGGAGCAGAACAACTGCAAGGGTTAACCATCTTTTATATTTCATTTTAAATGCTGTAGTATGCTCTGAGATTTCCAGATGAGACCCTAAAGTAAATTATTAGTATTATTTAATCTGCACCATTAAGTTACTTTATCTTACTTTTACCAGGGTTGCTTTGTTCTGTAGATAAGTCAACAATATCCATGTTAGTTTGTTGTCTGATTGTCATATGTATGGGTTAGGTAAAGCTCCATTTCATAAATTCCATTTTATCTTTGTACCTATCCATTTCAGTTTTGAAGATACCGCCAGGCAAGTATCTTATAGCCTTCTGGATATATTGTGTACAATACAATGCTTCACTTCTTGATACAAGATTGAGAAATGGTGACTGAAAACTGTGAGTCAGGCTTCTGGAATGCCCTCCCTCCAGCAGCCCTGCTTCCTACAGCATCTAGATCACTCAATCTAGTTCTGACATGTTTTTTAGTGCCCAGTTACTGAATCTGTCTGGGGTGATAATAGTACACTATAATTACGCATCCTCAGTTATTCTCTTTGTGCCGTCATCCAGATCTCATAGGTCAAAATAGGGAAGATGGCATGGATCTTCCTATTGCTTCTGTCCCCTCATCCCTAGTTCTGTAGAAAGACAGCTCTGTAAGATGGGGTGAACAAATAAAGGAAAAGGTCATTTAGACAACAATAATTTTCCATGCTTAGAATATCAAACGGTTGGCCAGTTTTCATGTGTTTGGAGTTCCCTTATCCTATGTACCAAGCTTTTCTCTACAGAGCTGGTCATAAGCCCAGTTCCAGTCAGAGGTGTGTGTGTGAAAACAGAGGCAAAGCCTATCTAAAGCAGACAGTGAATGCACATCGACATCAGTGTGGTGCCTTTGAAAACTATTAAGCACAGCAGCAGAGCCCTCTGTTCTGAGCCAATGGCCAGGCCCATTGTGGCATGTCACTTGACCTGTATTGGCTAAAGCCCTCTCAGAACTGTTAACGACCTTGAGATTGCCTGGAATATAAATGTAATAAATAAAATAAATAAAACCCTTTGCTTGAGAGGCAGGGTCTCTCTCTCTCTCAAAAATAATAAGAAATTATCGCTATTAGTCCCAGCCCCATCAAACCAGAGGCACAGGGAAATAGGCTAGAAAACCAAAAAGGCAACAGGTGGACTGCTCTCATTGGCAAGAGCAGAATTGCTCAGAATAATGAGCAAACCTGGTTTGGTGGGTTGGTGTTAAGATTAAGAAGAGGCTTCCTTGATGGCCTAGCTGATCCTTCTAAAGCAAAATGTCAACATGCGAGCTGAATTTGCTCCTTCTTAGCCCTCCCGGATCTGCTGCAAAACTTATATGGCACAAGTGGGAACAGCCTGAATCAAAATGAGAGTGAAATGTATTAAGAAAAAACCTATTGTGTCATCTCCTGGTAACAGAACAAAATGAGAACAGCACATTTTGAAATGCAGAACTGGTGGTTCCTCTTCCTGTGCCCAGCTTTAATTGAAACCAATCTAAGCTATCTGTTGCTTGTAGATGACTCCAGTTGTTACTCAGATGTGAAAATCAGGTAGAGAGTCATGTTGCAGAGCTTATCTTGTTTGCTGTAAGAGGGATAGTTATTAGTTATTGTAGTTATTATTTCCTGTAGAATGAGAAACCAACTGGGTTCCCACTCCCCAGATCCCGTTTAAATTAAATTTTGCAAAAAACATGAATGAACAAAGCCAACAGTCTGTAAGGTAAAGGTAAAGGTTCCCTTGCTTGAAAGCCAGACGAATCCGACTCTAGGGTTGCGGTGCTCATCTCCGTTTCAAAGTCGAAGAGACAGCGTTGTCCAAAGACATTTCCGTGGTCATGTGGCCGGCATGACTAAACACGAAGGCGCACGGAACACTGTTACCTTCCCACCGAAGTGGTACCTATTGATCTACTTGCAATTTCTTGCTTTCAAACTGCTAGGTTGGCAGGAGCTGGAACTAGAGATGGGAGCTCACTCCATCATGCGGTACTCTCAGGTCTCAAACTGCTGAACTACTGACCTTCCACAGCCTGCAGTTCAGCGTCTAAACCACTTGAGCCACCACAGCTCCACCAACAGTCTGTAGCTCAGGCTAAATTTCAGCCCACAATAATTTGCTGGGGAAGAGCTTGGTGCTGATGCAGAGACATTCAGCACTGAAGCAAATAAGGATGGGATACAGCTCAGCTTGGGCAAAGATTGCCTTGGGGTATGTATGAGAATGGGCAAACCCAGGAGGAAGATTTTAGCGTTTCAACTCTTAAGTGCTTAAAGAAAACACCACAGGCACAAGACTGAAATCTACAAGAAAAGAAAGAAGTCAGCAGTGTAGATCACAGTTTATTTTTTATTTGGAATGTCACTTCCGGCTGCTCAGGCTTATTCTATACCTTTTGCATTGGCTAACCCTACAAAAGCAGACACATCTGTTCTTAACATACTTTTTGGCTTTGGATGAACGTGAACAACAAAGCAGGTTATGCTACATGGATGAAGATCCATGTGGGTTTTCTAGGCTACAGTTCTTCCAGACTTCAAGATTAATTAACAACTGAACCCAGAGATCCCTCTGTTTAAAGCTTTAGTATACAAGGCATATAACAGCTGGAGCTAAAAATAAGCATGGACAGGCAGGAGTGTATCAGGCGGATATGGTGCTCAGCAGTCCTCACCACACAGGGCCACGAGAATGGTTTCATAGTCGCCTTTTGTTTCATCCTGTACACAAAATAGCAAAAGAGTAATGATGTTTAAGTAACCACCCAAACTGAAAGCTCCTAAGTGGCAGGCACTGTGTAAGATTTGTCTCCAAATACCAATACCTTGGGCTGGATCAAGCAAGCTTCTTCACTCCGTTTTACCCAATTCCCCTCCATACTACAGCACCCTCATGCCCCTGGCCTTTTGTACAAGCAGATCCCGTGGTTCTCAGCACAGCCTTTTTGGGTGGTGAAAGAGGACACCAGCAGAATCCTTGTTGGATTCAACTCATTTGATTCTTATTTCTTTGGCTTTGACTGCAGCTACCAAGCTAAAGAACGGTTCCCTAGGTTAGTGGAACTGTACATGTGAATTCTGGTATTCCACTGAGCATAACTGAACATTCTTCAAGCCTTGTGGAAGCCTATCGCTTAGCTCTGTTGACAGTTGGCTATCAAGCTCCAAAAAAACCTATAAACCTGCTCAATAAGGGACCTGTCCAGACATCTCTTTTAGCAATTTGTTTTGTATAACAGCGAGAGCTGTCAACTGCCTGGAGGAAAAATATCCTATCCCTTTAACAGGAAGCTTGATGGGGTGGCATTTACCAGATGATGTTTGTCTCCATCCCATGAAATGCGACAGTTCCCCATTTCCACATATTAAGCCTGTTACAGGTACATTAATTTTGCCTATAGGCCTGTTGTATAGATAGCAAGAGTTTAAAAAACAGGGCCATGTAGCCATTTTTTATTTTCAGAGTTATTTTTTATTTTTATAAGGTAGCAGACAGCAAAGGGATGTGTAGGATCTTCAAAGCTATCCCTCCTATTACTGACCAGTTATGAAATAGCAATAGAGAGAAAAAGGAAATGCTGAAACATCCAGCCAAGTTTATGGAGCACTTACAATACTGCAATTGAAAACAGATTACCTACCAAAATGGCCTGGGCCAGAGATTTCTGATACTTCATCTTGTAATGTGCTTTGATCTCATTCATGTCAATCTCAGAACGTGATACCATGATCCTGTTCAGAGTTTTGGTGCGAGTTCCAGAACCCTGTTAGACAAGGAAGGAGTGTGTTATCTAAGCCTTAACTTCATGTCAACAGCATTCTTGCTAAAGTTCTGAATTTGCAGGTGTTATGACTGTCCTCCAGTGGTTAGGTTATGACAGTATCAAGAACACATAGGGCACATCATAGGTATCACAGGTAGGACAGAAACAGACCTTTTACATATGCTTTTCTGCCCATTTGAATTTACTTTAAATGACTCTCTGGAATTCCATCTGCTTCAGTCATTAAGGCTCCATTATAGTTTACAATGCAATCCTAAACACAGTTATAACTCTGTTTAGGATTGCACTTTGGGGGTGACCCCAGGTTTGGTTGGATAGGAAAATCAAGGACTATGAATTGTCTGGTTTTAAATACCAGGGACAGCACACTCATCCTCAGTAAGAGATACAACCAAATAAAAGCTCGCTGATAGAGAAATATTGCATATGTGAGAAACAAAAGATTCTGGTTGTGCAAGTTGATGGCATATTCAGCACATAAAATGACAATACAGACCAAGCTACAGACTGCAGTCCTCAGAATTATTTCCTGAGAGAACAGAATGGGACTTCTGAAGCATTTTTTACTGAGTCCTGAGCCATGTTCCTGGCAGCCGCACAGCAGCTACAGGGAACATCATTTTTAAGGCCTGCAGAGGCCTGACATGGCTCAGGAATGTGGCATCAGTGGAGGAGGGGCTGCTCCCCCCCCAGTTCTGTTTTCTGAAGCCAAAACTACCACAACGAGGAGTTATTTACATACATTCTGAAGCAATACATGGAGTACCCTGTTACTTTTAAAACCAGTTGGGGCAGTTTTGGCGGGGGGGGGGGAGACCGGAGCTCCCTTTCCCCATGCTGTGGTGCCAAGCCAAACTGCGTCCTCACAACTTTTTAAAGTGACATTTGCTGCAGCTATCACATGGCTGTAGGGAAAGCAAGTCAGGCCCAGGAACACTGTTCCTGACCCATTTAAAAATGTCTTGTGCAGCTGGCCAGAGCGGACCTGCTTAGGATTCCTCTCACTATAATAAACTTAATATTTGAGCAAAATATATCATTTTGAGTTCCAACCAGTGTTCCCTCTAAGCGGAGTTAGTGTGAGCTAGCTCACAGATTTTTAGCCTCTGGCTCACACATTGTTTTTCTTAGTGCAGGAAGGATGGGTCCAGAGCAAACTAATTTATGCAGCAGCCAAATTACTCGCTCACAACTTCAATGCCAGTAGCTTACACAGAATTTTTGCTCACAAGACTCCGCAGCTTAAAGGGAACACTGGTTCCAACCACTGGCATGTATGCTGTCTTTCGCTACAGGAAGTTCCTTCAGTCTGTGAAGGCTTCACCCAATGAAAGAGCCACTTAAGATGAAGTCTTTTTAGCAGAAAGGCTTCAGCTTTGTTCAGTGGACTAAAGTTGCCAGCCTCTAGGTGGAACCTGGGGACCTCCCAGAATTACAACTGATCTCCAAACTACACAGATATGATTTCCTGCAGAAAATAGCAGACTGGACTCTATGGCATTACCTCTCTGCTGAGCTCCCTGTCCTACCCAGACTGTGCCCTCCCCAGGCTCCACCCAAAATACCTGGATCTGACAACCATATATGGTATCATACATACAACTACTTCCAGAAGAGGTTCTTTGGTATATTTTTTATGTTTTACAGTTCGCTCAAAGCTTATGGAAATCTTCCATGCATGCATAAGCGGATAAAATCTAGCTTAACTGTTGGGGCTAGTCAATGGGAACATTTCATTTATAAACAGCTGCATTAATAGTCAGTTTGTTTCCAAGTCCAGTGCAAGGTGCTGATTATGACCCTTAGGGCCTTTCACAGCCTAGAATCCACATATCTAAAGTACAATCTCTTCCCTATAGGTTCCCTCATAACAACTACAATCTTCAGGCTGCTATCTTCTAGTTGTTCACCCACTTAAGGTGGCCCACCTGGTATCAGCCAGAGCCTGCATCTTTTCCATCATACCTCCCAAGGTATGGAACTGGCCCCTCTGGGGTTGAGATGGACAATCTCTAGATGCACTTAGGAACTGTTGCAAGGCTATTTTATTTGCCAGGGGTTTTAGTAGGCTTCAGGTTGCAGGCTTTTTTCAGGTAGGAAGCTACCCATGGCAAGCACCGTGCGAGGTAAGTGGGGCTGAGAAGGTTCAGAGAAAACTGACTGGACGAGGCATCATATGAAGGACTGGGGAATCAAGCCCAGTTCTCCAAATCAGAATCCACTGCTCTTAGCCACTATACCACACTGGTAAATAAATTAACCTCAATTTCAACATGTATCTTTGTTCTAAATTCCCTCTTCTAATCCCTTTATTGGCAATATACTTTACCTTCATTGCTAGGTGGAGTTTTTCAGCAAAGAAAGCTGGTTTGCTTGTGGCAGCTTTCACTGGAATGCAACAGAATTTTTATTTATAATAGTATAACAGAAACAACACACATGGACAGAAGCAAATACAGGAAATGAAAACTGCATGTTGCTTCATGTAGGAATTTTCCACAGAGGCTGTGGTCACACACACTAAATAATCTACTTTCAATCCACTTTAAGTGCACTTTTCCAACTGGATTTTACTGTGTGAACTGGCAAAATCCTGTTGGAAACTGCAGTGAAAGTGGATTATTTAGTGAGTGTGACCAAAGCCAGAGAGAGGCTTGTATACTTCCCCTGGTGCTGCTGTACCTGCTGATATAGCGCAACAGCAGTGGAGGTTCCACATGACAGTTTCCACAGTCTTTCCTCTGCTCTAGTCCTCCAACAGCAACTATCAGGTTCTCTGAATTCCTCAGCTTTCATTTTTAAAGTCTCCATCTCCTTTTGTTTGGAGAGATGCCTTTCCTATCTCCTTATGAAAAGGGGATAGAGACTAAAATAAAGGAAAGCTGGGAATTCAGATAACTTGATATAAAGATTATATATTTATAATGCCATAACAATATTTAATTTCTGGTTAAAAAAATAAAAAGCCACCTATGGCGGGTGGAGGAAATGGCCACCACAGGGTCAGGGGAAATGGCTGTCATGTGGGAAAATCCATACTTTCTGACCATACAGCAGCCATTCAGGCTTTGCTGAGATCCTTCCCAAAATTCCACAGCAAAGTAGGTTTGGGAAAGACTGGAAAAAAGCCAGGAAAACCCTGGGAGGTGCATGAAATTACCATCAAGTGGGTTCTCCCCCTTTTCCCCACAGCATCGAACCTGGGGCAGGGTAACCTGTACAGAAACAGCCATAGCCTAGTCACTGCAGGAGATAATTAAAGGCAAACTACAGATTACACAGAAACGCCTGTAACCAAGCCCAAACAGCTACTGTTTGATTGTAAAGCAGCTTCAAGTACAGACAGTTTTGTACAGAGAAGTAAAAGTGAGTGAGATCAACCTGAACATTCTGCTAGTTGTTTTGTTGTTGTTGCTCTAAATGACTGTCAGTCATTTGGATGCACTTGAAGACAGCAGAAGAACAGCTCAGAGATGATTTAGAGCAACCCACCCCCAGCTCCCACTACATCTCTTCCTCCCACTACATTGGGGGACACTTCAGGAAACAGCATACTGGGTAACGGAGAGAGGTCTGCGAAGGCTGGTCATCATGTCCTCATCTCCTCCTCCTCCCCCATGCTATTCTAGTTATTTGCCCTATTGAATGTGCTTGTGCACAGAGCAGGAGGGGATAAATCTGGATATATAGGAGGCATACATGGACCTCCTATTCCTTGGACTGCTGTGGCAACCAGTTTCCCCATTTGCACCTGGGCTAGGGTTGCCATTTGCGAGGAGCAGCTCCAAGCCCTGCTAGGACTGTCTGCTCTTTGAGAGCAAAACAGGGGGACAGGACATGACAGTTTGGAAATTCCTAGAGCATCAAGATAACACTGGGTACAAGCAGAAGTGATGTTGCAGTTTTTGCTCCTGTTGAGTCCTGGGGTATATTTTGAATGGAAAAAATAGCCAGAGGAAAAAGGATGAAGCAGGTCCATTTCTCCTCAAACTTCCTGAGCCAAAATTGGCAGGATACTTTTGGTTTTTAAAAAAATCCAGGAGAAGCTACGTACAACTGTGCATCTTGTCTCACCTGGGCCTTAGTGTTGAATCAGTTTTGCCAGAACTCCAAAATCTATGACGATGTTTATGGAGCCATCTTTTCCTGCACCCTCATCACTGTAGCTGCTTAGGGAAGCAGCCTGATCACTGCTAGGAGAAGAGTCTGGCTATAGCCTGTGTTCACTTAAAGCCACTGCTTATTTATCTGGCAGTTTGTAAATGAAGGGGCAAATCAAGTAATTATAGAACCTACCAATTGCTGTCAAGCAGTTCTCAATGTCTCCTTTCAGTTCCAGGTCCAGAACCTTGTTCATGTCATGTTTGCTATATTTGGTGTATTTCTGAAAAACTGAAAACAAAACATAAGGACAGAAAATTTGAGCCACACATTTACTTCCTCTGCACTTAGATAAGAACTATAAATTTCTTGCAATTTCTACAGAATGCTGAGTACGCAAACACTGCAGCTATTCATTTATAGTCAGTTTTGTATGGTCAGGAAATGAGATATCAATGGACTCTTGTACTCTTACTTTCTATTAAGGTCACTATAGGTTGTTGTCTCTTATCATTGCTGGATGAGCTGAAGATGTTCTTCAAGTGCAAGTTTCTGTTTCACAAGTCCTGTGCTCTCCTGAAGCCAAGCCATGTAGAGGCCAGGCACACTTATGCTTCACTGAAATCCACATTATTTGTCTATTGCATTCTACAGCATATAATTATTAAACATATACTTAGCAAACTCCAAGAAGTTTAGAGTAGCATTTCAAACTCCCACAACCAAACATGGTAGAGTAGAATGAAAGATGATGACATGCCCAAAACTCAGAGAAGACTGAGCAGAGATTTCAATCTGGGTTTTCCAGGTGCAAAACTCTACACCGTAAACATTGCACTACACTGATCCCGCAGCCCAGAGATCCCTGTGTGTGTTTCTCTTTCCTGGGTTATGATACTTAGTTTCCAAGGACTCAAAAGTGCTGCATTCATCTGTCCTGTGAAATTTTCAGGATTGAAGAGATGTCAGTAAATTAAAGTGAAATAAGGAACTTGTCTTAGTTCTCTTTTTACTACTAGACTGCATCAACAAATGAGGTGCACAAACTGCCATGGCAACAGGCAGAGCAGGAATGGGTGTGAATGGCATCCATCCCCCCCCCTTCCTGTGTTGCTGACTGCTGCCACTGCCCCTTGCTCTTCCCTCTTTTTTCCCTGTAAAACTACAGCTCAGCAGAGAATGAGGGAAAGTCCGTTAAAGGTCTAAAGAGGGAGAGATAGTGTGCTGATCTGGTGTTGCACGAATTTTCAAATAAATGTGCCTCTTAATTGGAAGAAATTGTGTGAAAATAAAGAATTGTGAGGGGGATTATCAGAACAAAACATCAAGAAGAACATTTTGAAGTCATCTTGTTGTTTTGTCCTACAATGCAAAGTCCAGTACTTGGCTCATTAGGCTAGAATGGAACTTTTCAATGTAACAGAAAATTGTGCTTTTAGAGAAGATGTTAGTAGATGTTTATCCAGCTTTAATGGCAAAAAAATCTTTGGAGCAGGTAGAATGTTTTGCTACCCTGGATAGATTCATATTCCAACCCGGGGCAAGTGTCTTAAGAACGAGGGCTGCCAACTCTGAGATGGGAAATTTGTGCAGATCTGGGGGTGGAGCCTGGGCAAGGTGGGTTTTCGGAAGAGGAAAGACCACAGTGAGGGATAATGTCATAGAGTCCATCCTCCAAAACAGCCATTTTCTCCAGAGGAACTGATCTCTTCAGTCTGTAACTCCAGGAGATCTCCAGGCCCCAGTTGGAGATGGGCAACCCAAGTAGGAGGCAAGGTTCCCTTTTCTTAAGAGGCTGAACATGTTAGTTAGTATGATTAAATGTAGGCTGTTACCTATTACCCAGATGAATACTTGTTTGGATCCTGCAGCTGAATTTGTATTTCTACTCACCCCTTGCATGTGGCATGTAAATAAAACCATTTTCATCAACAAAGCTTGCTTGCTTTTCACCTACCTCTTCGGAGATGTGCATAACTTCTTGCAGTAAGGATGGTAATGAAAGCATTAACATCTGTTCCTTTTCTTCTCTCTCCAGCTTCATACAAGGCCTGTTATAATAAACCAGAAAAATGTACATGAAAATTCCTTAATATTGTGTATTAGCACCATTATATTGGACAATGGCATTCCAGTTAGAAACCAAGACCCTTCCTCTCCCCACCATTACATTCCATAATCTAGTAAACATCTGACCATTCCATATGACTCCTAGTCTTATCCCAACAGCAGGAAGGCACTGGGAAGACTGAATGACTGCAGCTTGCTTAAGATCCTCTACTCAATTCATGTCCAAGCTAAAATTCAAACCAAGGACTTTCTGGATCTCATTGTCTCCTTGAAAGTGGGATGATTAACATTCCACAGCACAACACTCACATCTCCATTTGCACAACCAATGTTTGCAGTCAACATGGCTAAAATGGGTATCAAGTACTACCTTTTATTTCTTGGTGACTGAATCACCAAATTCATATGGTAAATATATGACTCATAGGATGACTTTCATTTGTTGTAGCAACATTTTAAAAAATGATGTGTACCCTTGTGAAAGCTGATTTGATAAACTGCCACAGGGATTAAGTCTTTTCTTCGAGACTAAAGCTGTATTTTCACAGCTGCAGATACACAGCTTTTATTAAGTGTCATAAGTAACAACCCTTATTTACAGAACAGCTTTTGATCACTGTAAACAAACAGCAATTTCACCCAAAAATTGACCCTTTTAACTTGGACTATTATTTCTTGTTTCTCTGCTCCAAACCACGTGGAACAAACGAAGCAAACACCACTGAAGTACAGAAGAAAACTGCAAGCTGTTTCATGTATTCAGTTACGATGGTTATATTACATACAGATTAATGTAGATGCAGACTGGAGAGAAAAGCAGCTTCAAGAGGGGCTGACTTTGAGACTAGAACAAGAGGAAGAGGATGAGATGCTCACCCTTTCTTTCCCAGCCATTTTTCTGCCCCAGGCACTTTCCCATGGAACCCCACAAGAGAAAAGCAGCTTGGAAGGTGGATTTGAAGCAGAAAAACTGCAAATGGAGTAAGCATATCTTTCCTATGCCTTTTGCTATTCAATACACCCTCTCAAAAATAGTTTTTGCTTATAAGGGGCTTACAAAACCCCTTAGTGGGTTTGCTATATGCATTTATATGTGATATGCAGTGTTCCCTGAAGCTCTAACTTTATTTGTATCCTTTCTTTTGTATATTGCACCTGACAATTGTCATGAAGGGAACTACCCTAAATTTCCTGCCAATAGATAGGCAGTACAATGGAGGGTTTTTTTTTAAATTGCTCTAGTTTATTTATAGTGATACTAAAGAATAAAGATCCAGTTGGTCAGCCATGTTGGTCTGAAGCAGTAGAACAAATTTAGATTCCAGTGGCACCTTTAAGACCAACAAAGGTTTATTCAAGGTATAAGCTTTCGTGTTCATGCACACTCTATCAAATACATTAGAATGGCAGGCAAGGTTCAAACTTATCGCCAGAGAATGAACAGCAAATTAACATGTAACATTATGATGTTCAAGGTGAGTTCATGAACCAAACCAGTTCATGGCCCAGCAAACCCCTTTGAAAGGGACCACAGTCCCTTTCAATGCAGTTTAAAGGGACTGCAGAAGACAGCCCAAAACAGCTGAGCAGCAGGGAGCACCTCTCTGCCACTCAGTTGTCTTTGCAGCTTTCATAGAGAACAGTTCATGGAAGTTCATGATGGTAGAACAGTCATGAACTTTTGTTTGTGAACCACAAATAAGACAAAAATCGTGAGAAATTTTGCTGTGCAGTATGGTTCGTGCCCATCCCTACCGCTGAGTTCTCCAGTATGTTCAAAACATTGAAGGGAGGGGAGAAGTCGGGTTACTGTGAACCACAAATTACAGCTAATAAGCCAGATAAAAATTAGTGGACCCATGGTTTCCATAAGTTGTGTGCTACTGCTCCTATTCTGTAACTCTCTACCAGCCAATGCTGTTGCGGCAACTTACACACATAAAATCACATAGCAAATATTGCACTATAGGCATTAGCAAAATTAGTATCCATTCCCCCCTCCTTTGGGGCAGCTGAATTTTGTGTGATTGCACCCCCCACACCAGTTACTCAAAATGCAAGTCTTCTCTTACCCTTGCATCATTATCTGCCAACTCATCGTTCACATGAGGATTTTCATCACGGTCTCCCTGGAAAAAATTAAACATTACCTGTCGTCATCATTATACACTATTAACTTGGAATAGCTAGGAAGAGAAGAAAGAAGAATTTCTAAAACCCCGTTTTGGTTTACCACATGTGGTTGAAAACAGCATACCTTTGCTAGGGCAAGCAGAGCTTTCTGGAAGTCTCCAGATGTGTCTGATGCAATGTCTTTGGCAAGATCTCTCTTTAAATCTGTAAACAAATGAACAAGCACTGGTGGAATCATATTGCCTTAAAGAAAATAATCATCATGTTGACCTTCTTCAACAGTTGACCTTGTTATTCCCAATGCTATCTTGAGAATGATGTGTCCATCATTCATACAGAATTGTGACTCTCTCAACACACACGCACACAGACTGACTCAATGGGAAAACTGTGCATTTGAGAAGAAAGCTGGCACTCCAGTTACTACAGAACTTCAATTAAAAGTTCAACAGGCCCATTGATCCATCTAGCGCAGTACTGGTGGTGGTGCTCTAAGGTCTCAAGCAAAGAAAGTTATTTCCCCACACCAGCTACCTGAGGTGCATTTAAGTGGCAACAACTGGGACTGAACCCGAAACCTTCTGCAGGCAAATCACATGCTCTGCAACCCCTACAAAAGACTATAATGACATATGCATGGTCTAATTTTCTCATCTTTTGCATTGTCAGCACTAAGCTTCATATGCAATTGGTACAATAGAAGCAAAAGCACAGAACCCTTAGCAGCCATGTAGCCTTTGAAAAATGTCAACTCTTTTACGGATTTAAATCCCAATTCTTAAATTCTCTCACAGACAGTGCACAGGTACTGAGGAAAAAACAGCTCAGCCTAGTTCAGCTAACCAATCACTGCCTACACACATACCCTCATAGCAAAAAGATGACAAAGTTGCCTGATGGCATGCCATGCACTAAACTGGCCAGGTGCTTTAAAAAAAAAAACATAAGCTTATACTGGCCAGATAAGATTCTTTGATCTCAGGACAAGACACATACTATCCTGCTTAAAAGGTATTAAGAAACAGAGTAGTTCAACAGAACTCTGCTCTCTGCAATAGTTCTTTAAGTTATTGTTTCAAAACTACCAGGAAATTACCGTTATGATATACTCTGCTAATGTCTCTCATTTCTCTGTTGTTCCTTGTTATAAGAATTTCAATTAAAGTGTCTTCATCCGTTCCAAGCCCCTGTTTGATAATAAATCAGTTAATTTCAGTGAGGAAATGAAAGATCAAAAGCCCCCCCCATCACCATTAGCAACTATGACCCTTAATGACACTTAAACTTCAAAACTGTTTTGGCCTCAACTGGTGACTGTAAACTCCAGTTCAAGGGAATGGGGTAGAATGTTCATTTGCATGACAAATGCCTCTCTTCTGCATTAACTACTATCAGGTCATAAAAGTCATAAGAGGGGCTCCAAGGCTATTTAAACTTCACATATGAAAACACTCAGTGAAAGTTTCATTACATGAATGCATTACTAGAAGGTATTAAAAATGTAAAGTAACTAAAGGCAGCTGCATACATTACAATCAGAGATATGTGCCTAAGCACAATTCCTCCCAGTAACATTCAAAGGATGTCTGCATGTCTCAAATACCCAGTAAACAGATACTCCGAAGTCTTGACTGATCACAGCTTCTGGAGGCATTCAGTTGTTTGAAAACATGTTGAGGCTCCAGGGTCCATGACAGGCAAGGGTGATTGGGATAACTATTTAATATGTGTTTTTAGCCATGCAAATACCTTTCTAGAGTTCTTGGGGGGAAATGCAGCCATGTGGAATTGTTAGGATCAATCTTTTTGCTGTAATTGTGTGATGTGCCCCTAATTTAAAGTTATTAAGACCACACCAGCAATTTGGACTACTGGCAGAACTTATGTGAAGGGTCCTTTCACATGTCTTATGTTTATCTGGATTTTTTGTTGTTGTTGTTGTTCAGTCGCACAGTCGAGTCCGACGCTTCGCGACCCCATGGACCAGACCACGCCAGGCCCTCCTGTCCTCCGCTGTCCGCTGAAGTTTGCTCAATTTCATGTTCGTTGCATCGATGACACTGTCTAACCATCTCATCCTTTGCCGTCCCCTTCTTCTTTGACCTTCAATCTTTCCCAGCATCAGGGTCTTCTCCAGTGAATGCTCCCTTCTCATTTGGTGGCCAAAGTATTTGAGCTTCAGCTTCAGGATCTGGCCTTCCAGGGAACAGTCAGGGTTGATTTCTTTTAGGATTGACTGATTTGATCTCCTTGCAGTCCAAGGGACTCTCAAGAGTCTTCTCCAGCACCATAGTTCAAAAGAATCGATTCTTCGGCGCTCAGCCTTCCTTATAGTCCAACTCTCACAGCCATACATTACTACGGGGAATACCATTGCTTTGACCATGCGGACTTTTGTTGCCAAGGTGATGTCTCTGCTTTTTATCATGCTGTTTAGGTTTGCCATCGCTTTCCTCCCAAGGAGCAGGCGTCTTTTAATTTCATGGCTGCAGTCACCATCTGCAGTGATCTGGGATCCTAGGAACGTGAAGTCTGTCACTACTTCTACAACTTCCACTTCTATTTGCCAAGGAGTGATGGGCCCAGATGCCATGATCTTAGTTTTTTTGATGTTGAGCTTCAAGCCCACTTTTGCACTCTCCTCTTTCACCCTGAGCAAGAGGCTCTTTAGGTCCTCTTCACTTTCTGCCATCAGAGTGGTATCGTCTGCATATCTGAGGTTATTGATCTTTTCCCCAGCAATCTTAACTCCAGCTTGTGATTCATCCAGGCCAGCATTTCGCATGATGTACTCTGCATATAAATTAAATAAGCAAGGTGACAATATACATCCTTGTCGTACTCCTTTTCCTATGCTAAACCAATCAGTTGTTCCATATCCGGTTCTAACTGTTGCTTCTTGACCCTTATACAGGTTTCTCAGGAGACAGGTGAGGTGGTCTGGTACTCCCATCTCTTTAAGAACCTGCCATAATTTATTGTGATCCACACAATCAAAGGCTTTAGCATAGTCAATGAAGCAGAAGTAGATGTTTTTCTGGTACTCTCTTGCTTTCTCCATAATCCAGCGAATGTTGGCAATTTGATCTCTAGTTCCTCTACCTCTTCGAAACCCAGCTTGTACTTCTGGCAGTTCTCTATCCACGTACTGTTGGAGCCTAGCTTGTAGGATTTTGAGCATGACCTTGCTAGCGTGTGAAATGAGTGCAATTGTGCGATAGTTTGAACATTCCTTGACATTGCCCTTCTTTGGGATTGGAATGTAAACTGACCTTTTCCAATCCTGTGGCCACTGTTGTGTTTTCCAAATTTGTTGGCAAATTGAGTGCAGCACTTTAACAGCATCTTCTTTTAAGACTTTGAATAACTCAGCTGGGATACCATCACCTCCACTAGCTTTGTTGTTAGTAATGCTTTCTAAGGCCCATTTAACTTCGCTTTCCAGGATGTCTGGCTCGAGGTCAGTGATTATACCATCGTGGTTGTCAAGGACGTCGAGGTCCTTCTTGTATAGTTCTTCTGTTTATTCTTGCCATCTTTTCCTAATCTCTTCTTCTGTTAGGTCCCTACCGTTTTTGTCCTTTATCATGGCCATCTTTGCATGGAACGTTCCCTTGATTTCTCCAATTTTCTTGAAGAGATCTCTAGTCCTTCCCAATCTATTGTTTTCCTCTATTACTCTGCATTGTTCATTCAGGAAAGCCTCCTTATCTCTCCTTGCTGTTCTCTTGAAATCTGCATTCAGTTGGGCAAATCTTTCCTTTTCCCCATTGCCTTTAGCTTTCCTTCTTTCCTCTACTATGTGTAAAGCCTCATCAGACAGCCACTTTGCTTTTTTGCATTTCTTTTTCTTTGGGATGGCAGTGAGTGCTGCCTCCTTTACAATGTCACGGACCTCTGTCCATAGTTCTTCAGGCACTCTGTCTATCAAATCTAGTCCCTTAAACCTATTCTTCACCTCTACTGTATATTCATCGGGGATGCGATCTGGATTACAATCTCATAAACTTTTGGTTTGCAAATGCATGGAAATGCAGCTTATTGTAGATACACCACTGCATGCCACTGCTGGTATGACTCTGAAAAATGGTTATATGGGAATAGGCTGATGGTCCCTATGATCTGCCTGAGACTCAGGGCCCAACTAGATGAGATGGTGTCCTTGCAGAGGACACCAGTGTAATTTTAAAGTAATTTAAAAATGCTGTGAGGGCCCAATCCTGACTAGGCCCACAGTGCAATACTCTTCTCCTCCCCCCACCATGCATTATCTAGTGCCAAAATGGCTACCCTCCCCGCCTGCATCACTTGACAAGAGCACTACACTGCAGTGGTACCCTTGTGGATGCAGTCATTTGCCCCTCAGGCAGTGCTGGCAGAGCAGTCAGGGCCACTGGTGGCACCAGGGTCTGCTGCTGATGCCTGGGCCCCATCTGTGCCAGCTGGGCCATCAGGGAGTCCCCACAGCTCAGGGATGGGACAACTGACCTGCTTGCCCCATGGCTGAGATTATCCTTGTATGGGATCCAATTGATCAAGTACATAATATGTACATGTGTAAAAATCCTGATTGTAGCTGACTTAATACACACTGCTGGTTTCTTGGGTCCAATGGAATCCACTTAACACTCTGTCTTTTCAGCTAGCATGACACTGGAGAGTATTCACGGGATATGTTTTTGTATCATTAGCCCAGAGGACCAACTCTCCTCCTGGTCCAATGGCCACCCAAGCCCTGTCCTCACACATACCTTCATGGCAGCCCTGAGCTCCTCAGCATCAAACTGAGCAGGCGTCTTCAGCAGTGCCACAGTGATGTCTTCGAGATGGCTTTTGAGTGCTTTTTTCAGACTCTCCTCCAGAGGCTGCAGGAGAAAGGAACATAAAGTATAAAACAGCCATTGAAAGAAGAATTCAGATTCTAAAACAGTATTTGAATCTATCTCCTAATTTGAATCTACCCTCTAATTATGTATCATGATTTCCCTCCATCAGGAATAACATTCTTGTAAGCGTTCACCTGGTATGTTTTTGTCCACTAGGTTTGCTCATACTGTCATGAAGACAACCAAAAAGATCCCAGCCCCCTAGAGCCTGATGACCTCCTCCTCAGTTCTTCTACCTGCTCTTATTCACCTCAACCCTGTTGTCACAGACACAGATGTCACCAAATAAAAATTCCTTGCTAAGGGTCCTCTTTTTTTACAGACTTTACCTTTCCCTTTAATTGCTGGTAGGCCTCTTTGATCTGCTGGCGCTGGGCATTACTTCTTTTGGTGAGAATATCAATGATGGTTTTTTCATCAACTCCTGAAAAGAACAATTTCCATGTAAGAGTTATAGCACCATTCCATTTTTCAGGACCCAGTATGCCAAAGATTGTTTTTATCAATAAAGGACCAAGTCCAAAATTACTAACCATTCGGGGTATGAAAAAATCCCACTTCGAACATTTTTTTTTAAGTATTCCATGTTACACTTTTCATTTACACGTTTAAATTGCCCCTCAGCCCTCCAGGATGTCATCACACATCTGATCTGATTAGCTCTGTAGCTAGCCATCTCACACCAATAATTTGAAACTTTAAAATACTTGGTACATAAAAAGCTAACTACCTCCCTGATGTGTTAGGTGTCCATATGCAGGGAAATTCTGATGAGAATGACCATTTAAACAAGTAATGCACACACATACATACAAGCTGAATCACATCCCAAGCAAGTTGTTTTAATACCATCTAAACACTTCTTACAAGAAACATCCTTCTTACCTTTAGCAGTTATGGCTTTGTCCAGTGCCGCAGCATCAGCTGAAGGATTGAAGTTTGGGTAGGCATTGACTGCTGAACCACCTTTAGTGTTTTTCTAAAAGAGAACAACACTAAATAAATACTTATTTGTTTCACCCCAAAGATTCACAGTCATTTACTTTTAAATCCACATGGTGAATTTCATTTTCCAAAGATGTAAAATAAACAATAGGCTTTATTAGAATATATTACAATATAAAGCGCTACTTGGAGACATTAATTTAAGTGGGGGTAATTGTGCCAATCCACAGTTATGAGACTAACGCCATTAATTTAAAAAATGGGAGAGTTACTGAATTCAACAGAATCCAGAACTCAGCTGAAATGAATGGAAGTTGAATTCAAAGAGCCTTGTCCTTTGCAATCCACAAATGATGACAATCATGACATTGTCTAGAGGATCAGTGAGTGGTCTCTGAAGCTACAATTTGGTGAACAATCCATATTTTTCACAGTTTGTCTATCACAGCTTACACAGCATACCAACATTTACTCTTAGATCTGTTCAATGATATGAATTTACCAGTACTGGGATTCTTACAGAATCCCATTCCAAACAACATCAGTTGACATGCAGTGTAAATGCTTTACTGTTGCTATTATTTAATTATACTTTATAAACTGATTTATCATTTGCATTTTGTTCTGTTTGGAAGCTCTTACAACATATTGTGGTTCATCATTGTCAATAAAATAGGCCTGCTTCAGAAATTCTGATACAAAAGACATGCTGATTTAAGTTCCTGCAAAGAGAAAACCAAAAAAAAACATGTTATAAAATTTACTTCTTACAGTCTACTGACCACCATCAAGCCATTCTAAGAGCCATGAAGTAAGAGAACACATGCATACATGCACATAAGTACATCCTCATTTTATATCAGGAGGTACTCTGCTAGGTCAGAAGTAGCACATAAGTTTCTCACATGCTGGTTGTGGCCTGGGCAGTGTTAGATTTGTAGGTAAGCTAGTACTGGAAGAGCTAGATGTGACCTGTAGGATGCCAATTGAGCCTCACTGACCTGACAAGAAGAAACATTAACATCCTGCTAACTTGCTGTATCCATATTTCTTATCCAGTGGATCCACTCCCCTATATAGCTAACAGAGGCAGGGGAGGGACCATAATGCCATAGACTACACCTTCCAAAGTACAGACTCCAGAGGAACTGATTTCTGCCCCTGGAGATCAGTTTTAATCTCAGGAGATCTCCAGCCATCACCTGGAGGTTGGCAACCCTACTGTAGGTAAACATCCATCACGTCTCCCCTTAGCCATCTTTTCCCTAGATTGAAAAGTCCCAGACTCTTCAGACTTCCCTGACAATAAAGGCCCTCCAACCCCCTAATCACCTTGATTGTCCTCATTTGTACTTTTTCCAGTTCTGCCATATCCTTTCAGAGAAAACAGTGACCAGAACTGCACACAGCATTCCGAATGAGGCTGCACCATACGGATGTTACAGTATTAGATGTTTTATTTTAAGTCCCTTTCCTATTAATTCTTAGCATGGAGGTGGCCTTTTTACATGGTTGAGATTAGAGATTCAGACCCAACAGACTTCTGCACCTTCGCTCAACTATATTAGTAATGCCAGTAAAGTATCATAAGTAACACATCCATCATCATTTAACAAAAATTCCCCAGCTCTACTCTGACTACCAGGTATTTTGAACTATTGGGCTGATCAATCTTCACTATTTATTTCTAGAAAAAAACAAAAGTACCTAAGTTTTCTCATCAATGCCTCCAATAGCTGGGATGTTCTAGTGCTGTTGAGATACTGGTATCATGTGAAGCTAGGGGATAACATTATTAAATAGCTGGTCTGAGACAAAAATTCCCACAGAATAGCTTCTCTTCCAATTCTTCAGTACAGATTTAACATGATTTTATAAGATCTGGAGACAGATTCCTACAGTTTCCTGTATGATCAGCTCCTCCTTGGCTTAGGCCTTAATACAACAGCAGTTACTAAACTAAGGGGTATGAAGAAGGGCCTAGCAATATTACCATCCCCCCAGCCCAGTAAGCCTTGGGGCTGAACAGTGTTTCAAGGCTCACGGTATACCCAATCAGCCCCGTAGGGTTAGTTTGGAGAGTCTCCCTTCAACATTCTGGTCACTTGAGGTGTTCGCACTACAAACCCATGTTCCTATAGATAAACCATGTAGGTAGAACCTACTAAGAACTTACCCCATACCTACAGTGCACAGTAAACAAAAAAATCCCCCTCCCAATTAATTGCAGGGCAAACTCAAAGAATTCTTGTTTGGTCCACATGGTGTCCCATATGATGTCCCACTAATCCTTGCACTGGCCTAGAGTGGAAGTAAAAGGGCATGGTTCTGCTGCTGTAGGGCACTCAAATCCAATGCACTCCATCTAGGGATACCAACCTCCAGGTGGTATATGGAGACACACACACACACCCCAAGTTACAACTGATCCCCAGACAGCACACATTGCCCTGGAGAAAAACAGCTGCTTTGGAGGGTGGCCTCTATGGCATTTTACCCCACTGACATCCCTCCCCTTTCTAGAATCTACCCCCAAATCTCCAGGAAATTCCCAAGCCAGGGTTGGCAACTCAAGCTCCATCTGCCTTAACTGGTGCAGTGATTTATGAAGCACTGTCCCATTATCTTATTCTTTGGAGTAGGAGTGCAGCAAAATTACTCCTGCAATTGTAACAGTAAGCTGAACATCTCCTGAAATGAGCAGGAAGTATTCAAGGAATGGCCAAGGAGAACCACAGAAAAATGCTTCAAATCTTCTATCCACGGCCCACTTAGAGATGCCTGAAATGCTATATTTTGAAAGCATTTTACAATTGACACAATGCACGTGCCATATGAGTTAGCAAACTCCTAAATTTCACTGGATAGTCTTTGAAACAGTAGCCGGGCGAGCAGGCCTCAGAGGCCGGTGGCGGCGGTGGCTTTGTCCTGGGTGGGTGGGCGGGGGGCAGAAGCCAGGCGAGCGGCGGCTCAGTGGCTACCGCCAGCCTCGTCCCGGGTGTTGGGGGGGCAGAAGCTGGGCGAGCGGGCCTCAGTGGCCGCCGCGGCTGGCCTTGTCCTGGGTGGGTGGGCGGGCAGGGGGGACAGAAGCCGGGCGAGTGGGCCTCAGTGGCCGCCGCTGGCCTTGTCCTGGGTGGGTGGACGGGGAGGGGGCAGAAGCCAGGAGAGCGGCGGCTCAGTGGCCGCCGCCAGCCTCGTCCTGGGTGTTTGGGGGGCAGAAGCTGGGCGAGCGGGCCTCAGTGGCCGCCACCGCTGGCCTTGTCCTGGGTGGGTGGGCGGGCAGGCGGGCGGGCGGGAAAGAAGCCAGGCGAGCGGGCCTCAGTGGCCGCCGCCAGCCTTGTCCTGGGTGGGTGGGCGGCAGGGGAGCAGAAGCCAGGTGGGCGGCGGCTCAGTGGCTGTCGCCAGCCTTGTCCTGGGTGTTTGGGGGGGCAGAAGCCAGGCGAGCGGGCCTCAGTGGCCGCCGCCGCTGGCCTTGTCCTGGGTGGGTGGGTGAGCGGGCGGGGGGGACAGAAGCCGGGCGAGCGGGCCTCAGTGGCCGCCACCAGCCTTATGGTAGGTGGGTGGCTAGGTGGGCGGGGGAGCAGAAGCCGGGCGAGCGGGGCTCAGTGGCCGCCGGCGCCGGCCTGTCCTGGGTGTTTCGGCTTCTGCCATCGCCGGCCTTGTCCTGGGTGGGTGGGTGGGTGGCCACCGGCCTTGTCCTAGGTGTGTGTGGGGGGACAGAAGCTGGGCAAGCGGCGCTCAGTGGCCGCCGCCGGCCTTGTCCTGGGTGGGTGGGTGGGCAGAAGCCGGGCGAGCGGGCCTCAGAGGCCGGTGGCAGCGGTGGCTTTGTCCTGGGTGGGTGGGCGGGGGGGCAGAAGCCAGGCGAGCGGTGGCTCAGTGGCCGCCGCCAGCCTCGTCCTGGGTGTTTGGGGGGCAGAAGCTGGGCGAGTGGTTCTCAGTGGCCACCACTGGCCTTGTCCTGGGTGGGTGCGTGGGCGGGCAGGGGGACAGAAGCCGGGCGAGTGGGCCTCAGTGGCCGCCGCCGGCCTTGTCCTGGGTGGGTGGGCAGGGGGGCAGAAGCCAGGCGAGCAGCGGCTCAGTGGCCGCCGCCAGCCTCGTCCTGGGTGTTTGGGGGGCAGAAGCTGGGCGAGTGGTTCTCAGTGGCCACCACTGGCCTTGTCCTGGGTGGGTGCGTGGGCGGGCAGGGGGACAGAAGCCGGGCGAGTGGGCCTCAGTGGCCGCCGCCGGCCTTGTCCTGGGTGGGTGGGCAGGGGGGCAGAAGCCAGGCGAGCAGCGGCTCAGTGGCCGCCGCCAGCCTCGTCCTGGGTGTTTTGGGGGGGCAGAAGCTGGGCGAGCGGGCCTCAGTGGCCACCGCCACTGGCCTTGTCCTGGGTGCGTGGGTGGGTGGGCGGGGGGACAGAAGCCGGGCGAGCAGGCCTTGTCCTGGGTGGGTGGGTGGGCAGGCGGGTGGGCGGGGGGACAGAAGCCGGGCGAGCGGGCCTCAGTGGCCACCGCCACTGGCCTTGTCCTGGGTGCGTGGGTGGGTGGGCGGGGGGACAGAAGCCGGGCGAGCAGGCCTCAGAGGCCGGTGGCAGCGGTGGCTTTGGCCTGGGTGGGTGGGCGGGGGGCAGAAGCCAGGCGAGCGGCGGCTCAGTGGCTACCGCCAGCCTCGTCCCGGGTGTTGGGGGGGCAGAAGCTGGGCGAGCGGGCCTCAGTGGCCGCCGCGGCTGGCCTTGTCCTGGGTGGGTGGGCGGGCAGGGGGGACAGAAGCCGGGCGAGTGGGCCTCAGTGGCCGCCGCTGGCCTTGTCCTGGGTGTGTGGACGGGGGGGCAGAAGCCAGGAGAGCGGCGGCTCAGTGGCCGCCGCCAGCCTCGTCCTGGGTGTTTGGGGGGGCAGAAGCTGAGCGAGCGGGCCTCAGTGGCCGCCGCCGCTGGCCTTGTCCTGGGTGGGTGGGCGGGCAGGCGGGGGGAAAGAAGCCAGGTGAGTGGGCCTCAGTGGCCGCCGCCAGCCTTGTCCTGGGTGGGTGGGCGGCAGGGGAGCAGAAGCCAGGTGGGCGGCGGCTCAGTGGCCGCCGCCAGCCTTGTCCTGGGTGTTTGGGGGGGCAGAAGCCAGGCGAGCGGGCCTCAGTGGCCGCCGCCGCTGGCCTTGTCCTGGGTGGGTGGGTGGGCGGGCGGGGGGACAGAAGCCGGGGAGCGGGCCTCAGTGGCCGCCGCTGGCCTTGTCCTGGGTGGGTAGAAGCCGGGCGAGCGACCCTCAGGGGCCGCCACCGCTGGCCTTGTCCTGGGTGGGCGGGCGGGCCAGAAACCGGGTGAGCGGGGCTCGGTGGCTGCCGCCGCTGGCCTTATCCTGGGTGGGCGGGCGGGGGGGACAGAAGCCGGGCGAGCGGAGCTCAGTGGCCACCGCCGCTGGCCTTGTCCTGGGTGGGCGGGGGGCAGAAGCCAGGCGAGCAGCACTTCAGCCGCCGAGGCTGTTGCCTGTCGGCGCCGGGGCCCTGCTAGGGCTCCCCCAGAGGCCTGCGTTCTCGGGCTGGGGTGGCGCCGTAATCGGGGTCGCGTTGAGCTAGCTAGGGCAGCCGCAACCGCTGCGGCTCTCCCTTGCCCCCCCCTCAAGGCCTGCCTCCTCGGGGTGGTCGGCAAAATCAGTTCCCCTACCTGGGTCCCCTTGCTAAACCATGGAGTCTTCGGGGCTTCTCCGTCCCTAGGCTCAGGCTGCACATCATCCTTTCTTTTCTGAGGATCAGTGATAAGTGAGCTGGACACTGTGGCCCGGCTGATGTGGGCGGGACTACGCAAAGCAGCCTGCCAACCCAAGCAGCCTCTTCTAAGTTTGGTAACTGACAGTTCTTGCTGCGAAACACTGTTGGCGCGTTCTGGGACCAGAATTCAATTATATATAAGGAAGGATAAAGTCATGAGAAGGATTTCTGAGCTTGCAAAAGTGAACCATAATGCTTTAGCTACAGGAATGTGTAAATGTGCATTTCAGCTCTTTCTGCAGAATAAAGTTTGAGTCCATTGGTACCTTTAAAACCAACAAAGTTTTATTTACGGTATAAACTTTCACATGCGAGCACACTTCCTCAGACACAGTGAAACAGAACCTCCTCAACCATTACTTATAGGGGGTGGGGCTGTTGTCAGGAAGGGTCATTTAGAATAAAGGTACCTAAGTACTTCCAGCAGTGTGTTTACTCAAAAGTGTTTCCCACATTATTCACTGGGATGGTCTGAAGCACATGTGAATAGAATCACAACTTGTATGTGAAAGCTTTCTTACTACAAGCACAGAGCTATTTTTGTCATCACTCCACACTTCTGTAAAATTCCAGCAAACAATATGAATGTGCCAAAAGCTTGAAAAACCCGTCCCTTAGCACAAAAGAACCACAGACCAGGAACAAACAGCCTCACCCTCCTTTGAAAGCATTTGTGGAAAGTCTGAGCATATCGGGAGCAAGATTCTGCAACTCCTACTCATACCTAGAGTAGCTAACTACATACAAACTAATTTATGGGTAAGCAATTAGTTCCTTTGCATTCCCCAAGCTCATATTTTAATCTGCAGCTAATATTGGCCAGGAAGTGAAAGCACTACTAGCATTAAACAGTTAAGTGATGTCATGACTGACCAGTTTTTTTAAAAAAAAATCCACCTAAGGAAGTCTGGCACATTTTTTCCTTCTAAGTCATTTGTTAGTGGTTAAAAATAATTTGCTTTTTCCATGGTAACCCACTTCCTCCTCCATAGCCAAAAAGTTCGTTAGCTCTGAAAGTCTACAAAATTTAAGGGGAGGGGGAGGTGAAGCAGCCTTCGTAGTTTAGAAGTTATACAAGATTAGCAGACAGCCCAGTCAGCCAAAAAAGTACAGTTTGGAGACAATTTAATACATTCACTTAGAGACAAACCCCAATCCTAGTTCTACATGCATTCTTGGAAAAATATAAATAAGTAACATTCAGTAAACAGTGTGCCAACAACATATTTCTACAATCAATATGCATGAAGAAAACTTAAAAAAGTATACCTTTTGTTTTTCAGAACTCTGTAATGCTGCCGTTTGGTCTGGAAAACTACTGACTGCAGCACTGAAGCTTTCAGCTTGTGATTCTTATAAGGTCATCAGGAAGCCACACCTAGCAACCAAGGTTTATTCCTGCAACTCTTCTGATTGGTTGCTGTGTGACAGAAAGCTAAACATGGGATCTAGCCAAAAGACACTCCCACATGATTTAGGAACAAACTGCCCACTGAAATGAAGAAAGGGATTTCTGAGCAACAGCAGCTGGGCCAGATGAATGAGAGAGGTAGCTCATCACTCATGAGTTCAGTACTGGGAATAAGAACCTAAGAATAAGAAGAGCCCTGCTGGATCAGACCAGTGATCCATCTAGTCCAGCATCCTGTCTCACACAGTGTCCAACCAGTTCCTCTGGAGGGCCAACAACAGGGCATAGAGGCCGAGGCCTTCCCCTAATGTTGCTTCCTGGCTCTTGGATTCAGAGGCTTAGTGCCTGCCAGGCAAGCCTGATCTCCTCAGATCTTGGAAGATAAGCAGGGCTGATCCTGGCAAGTACTTGGAAGGAGACGTCCAAGGAATACCAGGGCTGGGATGCAGAGGCAGGAATTAGTAAGTCATCTCTCTGAAATGTCCAAACCCTACTAGGGGTTGCCAGAAGTCAACAATGACTTCCAGGCACAAACACACACAAAATACTCACAAAAAAAGAAAAGGAAAATGTATCCATGCATACCAAACACAGAACTGTATTCTCACCTAGAATGGACTCCCACTGTTCATTCCAGAAACACAAACTTTGCTATCAAGCTGTCTAGTCTCCTTCATTCTGCTGATGATAATCTTCTGGCTTTTTCTTTGTATTACCACAACTAACAGCTGCTCCATTCGTTCCCAGTCAGCATGCAAGACATCAGCCCATCATGAGAGTCATCATTTATGTAGGGGGAACCCAATGATTTGTAGGCAACTGCCAAGTGCCTTGTGCATGCCCTCTCTCGGAGAAGCTCCACCCACTGTGGTTCTGGAATGTATGGGTTTCTCTGCACATGAATATCAATGAGTGGAAAAGGGATATCTGAATGGGTATGGGCATGGGAGGAAATTATACCTAAATGCAGCCTCTAAAGATAATCATCTCAACTAATTTAGCAAGATCAATCCACATTTCCACAGAGGGCCTTGTGGATCTAATCTTGCATCGACAAAAGGGAAACAAACTCCTACGTCTAGCCCCTAACTGTGAGTGCACCTTCAGTCTCATGTGCTATATAAACGCTATCAAACAGCTGAATGACAGTCTCAGCCTAGATTGGATGTTGTGGCAGGGAGGCAGCACAACCTAAGCACTTCCCACTTCTTTCCACAATCATACCTCTGGGCTGGTTCCAGGTCCATCCACTGCCCCCCACCAGCCCCCACACTCATGCCTCTTTAAATGTGCTCCTGACCTAAGTCCTCCTATGGACCATACCCCCAGTTGCCTACCTTTTCTTTCCCCAAGTCTGCTGGGCAGCACATGCATCTGGGAGTACCACTACCATGGGTGCCAGGAGCATCCATGCACTGCACCATGTCCAGCTACAAGCACAGGTGGCAGAGCACTCACAAGCAGGCAGGGAAGGGCACATGGGTGGGTGGCAGAGGAGGCACATGGGAAGAGGGTTGGCAGCAGTGGGCTCCACCAGAAGCCTTGGGCTGTGACAGCTGCTGATGCCAGCCCTTCCGCCAGTCCCTCCATGCCAGGAACCCCCTGAGTTCTCAGGCTGTGCATTTTCTAAGATACAGGGTAGACTCCATGTTTAATGTTAAGACAGAGAATTATAATCAGGCTATACACAACAGAGAGGCTAGTGCCTGTGAGACTAGCCCAATTCCCATGGAAACTGATACATCCTAATCAATAATACTCTGTTCTGTGATGCTCATCAATGTCCCGGCCATGATTTAAAAACAAGAGTTTGCAGGTCAACAACCAGACCTCTCAGACCACTCAAAAATCTCACTTACAGTACAAAATCCTCTAGAACACTAATCAAATGCACAGTTGAGGCCCACTGATGCCACACATTAGTCAAGGAAGCCACACTAGTAGTTCAATCATGCCATACAAACAGTGTTCCCTCTAAGCTGAGTTAGTGTGAGCTAGGTCTGTTTTTTAGCCTTTGGCTCACACATTTTTGTCTTAGCTCAGGAAGGATGGCTCCAGAGCAAACTAATTTATGCAGTAACAAAATCAATTGCTCACAACTTTAATGCTGGTAGCTCACAAAGTAGAATTTTTGCTCACAAGACTTCACAGCTTAGAGGGAGCATTGTATACAAACCCCACGAAGCAACTCCCACAAAGAAAACTCTTAACTCTCCAATAGCAGCACAGATCCTAATTATTCCTCTCATTGCAGGATGGATCCAAATTGACAGAATAGATTCAAAATCCCCCAATTTCACAACAGATCCAAACTACCAAATCAATTCTGGCCATCCTCTGATAATATTTTCCCCAACAACCAATACCAAGGTAATTAGGGCATAAGAAAGATACTCTTGAATGGAAAGATAGCTTCAGTCTCAAACTCAGGATTGCTCTTCTTTCAAGACTGAGGAATTCTTACCCATATCTTTCCCTGCAGGATCAGGCAATGTGCCATGTTTTATATTACTTCTGTAGTCTGCTCCCTTGTCTCCTCAACCTCCCTGCTCTCCATTCCAGCTCCTTGCCCTTTCCTACTCAAAGATAACCTTGATCCTTTTCCTCCTCCCAGCCTCTGCCTCCTTCCATCCCTCCCTGGGGACAGAGCATATTCATAGAAAGCACAGGTGGATTTCTGATTCTGGGGCCCAGCAGTAGGAGGACACATCTAGTTTAAAAGGAACTGCTTTCCTCTTGGAATTATTTGATTTGTAATTGATTGGTTATTTTCCAAATATTTAGTGATTGTATATCTATTTATTTACTCTGCATATCATATTTTAGGACAGAGAAGGAAGTTGGCCCCCAGCTCTCAGATGGTGCAGGAAGACCTGCTGGACAAGGGGGAGACTTCATCAGGAGCAGAGGGAGAGTCTCGGGCTGAGGCCAGTATGCCATGCCCTCAACCCCACAGCCTGGGACCTGAAGCAGAAGCAGCAGCCCTGCAGCTGCCAGCCTCACCCTTGGGGTTGTCAGAGTCCTTGGAATGCCAGAGAAGCTGGGCCTGGAGAGAGGTGCAGGACTGGCACTGTAGCATGCGGCTGGCAGCTCAGCACTGGTCAACCTCTGCCTGTGAACTGGAGTCAGCACAGGATCAGGGCTGACAGCCACCTAGGCTGCTCAGCAGTTGATGAGTTGCACCAGTCTCTCAATGACTCAGGAGGTTGATGAGCTGCACCTGTTTCTGAATGGCTCAGCAGGGTTCACTTGACAGAAGCAGCCAGGGAAGGGTGAAGCAGTGTGGAAGCAATTTGTCCACAACTATTGTTATTATTTGTCTTGTTCTAGAGCTCAGTGTGTTTGACCTTCTGGACTGTGACCTGGCTTGTGCTCTTTGGATTTGTCCTACTGTTTTTGACGCTTGGACTTCTGAATACCTGTGCTTTCACCCCTGGACTTTATTTTTACTACACTTGTTGCCTTTTGCCTCAGGTGCCTGCCTGAACCCAGACATATTCCATGTAAACATTGAAGCATTTTGTCCTCTAGGGTTTTGGGGGGGGGATATTTTAGGAGGCTGCATAGACTCCAAGCCATTTGATCTAGCCTGATAGGATTTTAACAATTTCTGAATAAGTATTTGAGGCCAGTAAGTTTTATGATTACACTGACATCACAGATCAAAAATGTCTATTTCAACCAATGATCCTTTCTAACGTTTATGCATATTTGTATGAAATATCGTATTGAGTCTAATTGGAGTCACGTACCACTGAAAAATCTCTCCTTATAATAATTATCTTTTGGCTTCATATCATACGCTCCCATTGGCTGTAAAATGCCCTCCCTCAGCCATTGGCCCATCAGCTGCCACTCAAGAGCACTCGTGTGCCATTGGCTGGGTGCTGGGTCTGCTCCTCTTCCCCACCCACTCCCCCTTCAGACAGATTTACTGGCAGACAGCTCTCTTTCCTGAGGAAGACAGTTCTCTTGACTCCTGTGAGGGACTGTCCCCTCAGTGGCTGTTGGTAGGCAGCCAAGCTTGGTTCTGTGAGTAAAAAAACAAAGGACTTTCAGCATAACCCCTCCCCCGCCCATAACCCCCTCCCCAAGGGCCACTTTCCTGTCAGAATAAATGGAAAAAGGCTCTCTCTCCTGCTTAGCTTCAGCATGGCTGGCTGGCTAACAAGGTAGGCCAGCAACCATCAAACCATTTTCTTCAATTCCCCGCTGTGCAGCTGACTTTCCCCTAGGGTTGCCAATCTCCAGGTGGGACCTGAAGATCTCCTACTGTTTCAATTGACTTCCAGATGACAGAGATCAGTTCCCCGGGAGAAAATGGTTGCTTTGGAGGGTAGACTCTATGGCATTATACCCTGCTGAGTCCTTCCACCACCACCCCCAAATGCTGTCCTCCACAGGATCCACCCCCCCAAATCTCCAGGTATTTCCCTAATCAGAGTTGGCACCTGTACTTTCTCCTCTGTCAGTAAAAGGCCCTTTTCACACCTATGTTGGCCTTTGGGGAAAACTGATTGGGCTCAGTCCTGATCAGGTTGCCAACTCCAGGTGGGCAATTCCTGGAGATTTGAGGGATGGAGCCTGGAGAGGGTGAGGTTTGAAGAGGGGTGGCACCTCAGCCAGGCACGATGCCATAGACTCCACCCTCCAATCCAGGCATTCCCTGATGGGTAACCATTGTTGCCAATCTCCAGGTGGGGGCTGGAGATCACTCAAAATTACAACTGCTCTCTAGGAGGGAGGGGGGAGGAGATGGAAAACTAAAGGTAGGTTGATGGTTGGCTGGGAGGGAGATAGGGTTATCAACTCCAGGTTGGGAAATTCCTGGAGATTTGAGGGGTCGAACCTGGAGAGGGTGAGTGTTGAGGAGGGGTGGGACCTCAGGCAGGTACAATGCCATAGACTCCACCCTCCAAACCAGCCACTCTCTCCTGGGGAACCACTGTTACCAATCTTGGTGGTGGGCTGGAGATCACTCAAAATTACTACTACTCTTCAGGTAGCAAAGATCAGTTCCTCTGGAGAAAATGATGGACTCTGTCATTATACCCTGCTGAGATTGCCAGAGCAAATTGTCACTGAGTGCCCAAAGCCGGGACACTCTCCCAGAGCCTCTTTCTAGAGCCCGTTGTATTTATTTCCACAACGGGCCTTATTCCTAGTCATTTTATTATACTATTTATTATATTGAACACATGCAGCTGTCTTATAATAATTCAGACCATCAGACCACCTAGGTCAATACTGTGTACTCAGTGGCTCTCCAGGGTCTCAGGCAAAGGTCTCTCACATCACCTACTGCCTGATCCTTTTGTAGCTGGAGACACTGGGGATTGAAGCTGGGACCTTCTACATGCCAAGCAGATGCTCTACCACTGAGCCATGGCCCCTCCTCTAGGAGATGTGGCATGACTACAAAAGTCAGTCTCATGGGGATTTCCCATCCTCCAGCTCATGCATCTGCCCATGTCTTACCACAGAGGTGTGATCCAAAAACTCTCTCGCACTAACCTCATCCATAAGATTTCTTAATGCAGCTAGATATTCTGGACTAGATTTTATTTGGAACAGTAATCTTTAAAATCTTTCACAACGTACTTTATAGAAATCTTGTTAGCATTCATTCCTGATGTTTAAATTGTGTTTATTGTAAAGGAAGTAGATGCCCATTTTCCTTGGGTCATTATTAAGTATCTACCTGTTCCTGTGGTGACAATTTCCATACATTAAATTGAATATCAATCTGAGATGGAGCAATCTGAGGTGAAACCAGTGAGGGAGGAGAGCACTCCTTGTTTTATTTTTAAAAGTTTAACAACCCTAGAGAAACTAAAATGAGCCAAGCTTCAAAATGATGCTTGAAGGGAAATGTCTTAGATCAGAAATGCAGATTGGGAACAGGAATAGCTCCTGTTCAAAAATGCACTGCCCTGTGACTAACCTGTAATTTTGCACAGTATTACCTCTACAGGAAAACATGACAAGACTGATTAATTTCCAGGGAACAATTAAGTGATATGGATAGTAATGATTAAATTGATTGCATCTACTTATGTTATAGAATGAAGTAATTGGTCAGAACTCCAGTTTCAGGAAATCACTGAGTCAGAAAATTTCAAGGGGTTAAAAATGTAGAGAACAGCAGCAAAAAGTCCCTCCTTTTTCAGTTTAAAGGAGCTGGCCAGGGACCAGCATGCCTAGGGGACTGTCTCGCCCTGTATGTGCCTGGGAGAGCCCTGCGCTCTGCAGATCAGCATCTCATGGTAATTCCCAGCCTGAAAGACATCCGCTTAGCCTCAACCAGGGCCAGGGCTTTCTCTGCTCTGGCCCCAGCCTGGTGGAATGCACTCCCAACTTTGATCAGGGCCCTGCAGGACTTTGTTATAGTTCCATAGACCTGTAAAACTGAGCTGTTCCTCCAGGCTTTCAGCTGAGGAGGCAGACGTCCAGCCATCTCGGCCTCCCCTGTCCACAGCACTGGCCCCAGTGCCAAGACTAACATCTTGGAGGAGTCATTATGGATTTCCTGAAGTAATTTAAGCTGCCATCTTGCTTTTGTATTGTTTAAATCTAACTTACTCTGTTTTACTAATAACTCTGTTTTATATGCTGTGACCACCCTGAGCCCACATGTGGGGTAGGGCAGGATATAAGCCCAATAAATAAATAAATAAATAGGTAAATACAGTTCTGCAAACTATAAGACATATTTACAAGGTGAAATTGTCAAATGGGAAAGATTGATTGGAGGCAAAGTGGAAGAAAAAAAAAGATTTTGCTCATCAGACATTATCAGTTCATTGCTGTTTGTTATTCTAAAACCAGGGGCAACCACGTGGACGAAGAGGCGGCATGAACTTTTCCTCCCTGTGATCAGTAGCACTAATTTTGGAACATCTCTGATGACGGGGAAGGAGTGAACATGAATTGGCTCTTTCTACAAACAGATGTACACATGTATATGCGGGATGTATATGTTTCTGTAATATGTGTACAGAGATCAGGACTGAAGGGTAAACTAGCAGTAGGATAGGTAACTTCACCCCAGCCTACCACCTCTCAGAGCGAGAAGAAGCCCTGGGCAAACAACAGCCCCACACGTTCCCAAAACAGTATTGCTGATCATAGGGATGGACAGTTTGATGGCCACTTCCTCCATGGGACTGCCTCTGCAAATGACCAGGTGGTTCTGTGGAAGCAGGGGCAGCACATCTGCTCCTGCCCTCCTTTGCTACATGTTAAGCGAACACACCAGGCTGTCATGTGTACTGGACTAAAATGTAACAACAGCAAGCAAAAGAGTTCATAACTGAAAAATGTATGTATAAACTTCACCAGTAATAACACCCAGCCAACAAAACAAACCAAAACATAAAGGCAACAAACTGAAGATAAAATCAAATAAGGTTAAAGGCAGTATTAGCAAGGGAAAGGTGGCCTATAAAATTTTGAATCTGTTCTATAAGGACTAAAACCATTAAAGGACTTCTGGAACAACACAGATTTCAGCAGCTCCTAGAAGGCCTGAAGTTAGGATGCTCACCTCCAGATGGGACCTGGAGATCCCCTGGAATTACAACTCATCTCCAAATTACAGAGATCAATTTGCCCGGAGAAAGGATGCTTTGGAGGGTAGACTGTATGGCACCCCAGTGAGGTCCCTGCCTTCCCCAGGCTCCATCCCCAAATCTCCAGGAGTTTCCCAACCAAAATATGGCAACCCTACCCCACCATCTGCCACTGCTGGCTGGGGGGGCTGGCAACATAGCCTGAAGCAAGGGGGTACAAGGAACTTTCTAGGGCAGGAAATTCCTGGTGAAACTTAAAGGAGTGGCTGCTGATGGAAAATAATAGCCCAGTTAAATATATAGCCCATATAATAGCCCAACTAGTTAAAAGATGTTGGACAAATCTCTCTGGTTTTGAGCCACATTTACTCACCAGTTACTCTTAATGATCTCACCAATCTGATATAAGGACAAAGGTTTGTAAAGCTTTTTTGCCTAGTGGCTTCCTGAAGTTGAAGCATATTTATTTTGAAGTAAGTATCACTGATGACATTGGCATTTACTGCCAAGTAACAACCTGATCCTATGCATATTTACTCAGAAATAAGTTTCAGTGAGACTTACTCCCCTGTAAGTGTGCATAAAATTGTAAATTTAAAGAGTTATTGAAATACAATATTGTTTCATGCATCCCACTTCCACTGCATCTTTACAGAGTATATTCTTTGTGAAGAGAGAGTACTGTAGGCTTGAGGGTAGTATCTGCTTAACGGCAAATATACAGATTTAGGAGGTGGAAAACAAGCAGGCCACATGGATGTGGTAGCAATAAATCAGCACTTTCCACCCTAAAGCTGTATTAGTCCGAAAATAGCATTCCCTCTCCCAAACAAACCAGAAAAACCTGTTTAGCCACAAACACTGCTTCTTTCCAATCAACTCTAAAAAAAAAAATCCCTGTTTTTCATTTTGTTCTGCTAAAATTCAAATTCAGATACAAATTCCATCCAGGCTTTCCAATCACACCATGCTTACCATGTCAAAGATTATTCATAGTGGATTTTGAGAGCTTGTTGGTTAGTATTTAATACTGTCAAATCATACCACAACTAAATAAATGAAGGCTTGGAAAAGTAGGAGTAAAAGTCCCTTAATGATAACTCAAACTGACAAGTTAAGTGTGCTGCTAGTATAGCATAAAAGCCATTAAGGGGGCCAAACTAGGTTTGCTTAAGTGTAACTCTGCCTACTGGTTTCATTTTTAAATGAAAAACAATCAAAGGAGGCTGTCAGTTTGAGCACTGCTTAATCCTTTGCCTCCCCGCCAAGCTGTTTCCAGTCCTACATAACATCTGCTTGGCCCCTTTGGAGAGACCTGTGAACGATATTTTGCAGTAGAAACTGTTATCTTTCAAAAAGACCACCCGGGTGTTTCCAGAGAAGTTTCTCTAGCAACCAGAAGACTAACATAGGAGGCAGTAGTACTTCCTAAGAAGACCTCTTACCACTATTTTGGCTTAGCCACCCTTATGAGAGTATCACAGGGACTGGCACAGCCCTTCTGTGGCTTGCTAGTTTCCTTCAGCGCACTGATTCAGCATGCCTGAAAACATTCACAAATACTTCTGCCTAGTAGGGGTCATAGCTTTGCTTTTTGTAGAGGAAGCAGTGAATAATTCAGCAGACATACACTACAGTGGCAATGTGGCTAGTAATGGCATCACTAATAACATCTTGATTTTGGTTCATTCAGTATCTGTCTGAAAGCAGCAAAGGAAAGTGGCACAGAAACAGCAGCTTTGCTAACCCACTGAAAAGAGTAACTAAAGGGTGTTTCCACTCTGCCTAGGAAAAGAGTGTGTGCCTTTAGGCATGGCCCTGACAAACTAGCAGCTCTATGACTCAGAGGCACAGCCCTCTGCTTTCTCCTCCTCCTCTCTGTGAGAGAATTTTTCCGTTGTCCTTTGTAGGCTGCAAATCCCAGCACTCCCTTTGCCAGCTCAGTTTTGCAACCCATTTGGCTTTTGTTGCTGCCTGCACAGTCCCATGTCTAGGAATTTCACTTGTGACATGGCAATCTACGAATGCACCTATTAAGTACCCTGTGAAACTAGACTAAGGGAAGACCACTCACACTGGGCAGGGCTTTGAAATGCCAACTCAGTGAAACTTACCCAGATGAAAAGCTACCTGTTATCTAGCAACAGGAGGGAGAGACAAAAGAAGTCTAACTCCTATCCTTCGGTTCTCCCTGCTGGGAAAGGATCTCCAAAACACAACACTGCACTGGCAGGATGTGTAGTATTATGCTTACAAAGCAGTAGAGTACTTCACAGCATAACAGTTAATGCTGGCAACTGTAGGCATTGATATTAGTGGTATGCAGTGGCAGCAGAGCTCTGATGCTGGCAGAACATCTACATAAAAGACTGAATGGGCCCCCAGGGCTGGCCTGAGTAGTGACTTAAGACCGCATAGCTTTAGCAAGTGATGCTAGCATAGCTCCATTCTGCCACGTGTAGCTCATGCTCCAACCCATCCACCTCTGCACCACCTCCTTCTTTGCTTCCCCTTCTCCTTTTTATTTCCACAACAGCCCTAGATTTGGCTGAAAGAGAGAGAGTGGCATGGGGCAGCAAATGTAATTACTTTGAATCTACTCTCCCAGCTTCTCACTGCTATACCACACTGGCCTTTCTTGCCTTATCAAGAACCTTAGCTCTATGGTTGCAACAGGGGCTGCTACAGGTACCACTGCAAGGGAGGAAGTGCCCTCTTCACTGTCCCCTAATTACTGCTGGCGTCATAATGAAGCAGTGTGGCAACCATTTGTTTAGCTATTTGAACCATTTACAACCCACTTTGCAAAACAGCCCAAGACACTTTACAGAGAAAGTCACTTTACCAGGAAAGACATCCTTTCAAAATCAGATATACTGAAGGGGTGTGACTGATGTTCTGAGATGGTTTTGTGGGAACACCAGCAATCCATGGCACCCAATCAAAAAAAAAGCAAGCAAGCAAGAGAATGGTCTGGCCAGATGGAGGGAAAGGCTATGAACTGTATCATTTTCCTACATGAAGCTTCTGGTTCCCGTGCTAGTGACTGGCTAGCTCGCTTATTATTCTCAGGTGAACATGTCTTCTCTCAACCCTTCTGGGAGCCTATAATCAGGGATCAAACCTCTCTATTGAAAAGCAGAGCCACATAGTTGTCCCTTTGACTATATGGTTGCAATCCTGGGTGAGACACATGAAAATGAATATGTCACGGGTAAGGCTCCTAGAAGAGTACAAATATCTCATCATCATAGTTAGGATGATGCTTAGATCAGCTTGGGCACTGGTCCTGCTGCCTCTCCCATTTTCCCTGTAAACATATTTTCAGCAGGTCACCTCAAAGGTATGCCTTGGAGCCAGGTTACAATTTGGCCACTTCTCTGTTTAACAAGTGCATTGCAGTTTCTCAATGGCCTACTGGTTGACGTATGGTATTGGCTGCTTGGTGCTGTAGTGTGGTTTCCTCTTTGTCTGTTTCCCTCACCAGTGCTGCACATTGTGTCACTGCTGTTGTGCGTAAAGTGTAAAAGAAATATTTTCTGGGATCCAAATCTTTCTTCTGGGAGACTTGCTACATAGTGATACTCCATGCAGACTTCCCACCTACTGGATTAGGGGATGGGCTGATTGTGAGGACTAGAATGTGCTTCACCATTACTGGTCACCATTACTGATTATTTCCCTGTAAAAGAGTTGTTTCCAGGCAGCTTCTAGCTCTGCTTCAGCTGCCAGAAAGAGATAGGAGTGTGTGGTTGTAGGCATGAGTTACTGGCTTCCTAAACATGGAAGTCTCTGACAGAGTGGTGTTTTGAGTTCTTCTTGGCAGTGTACTTATTGCATTCTATAAGGGAGAAGGCATGAAGTGGGTTTGATAAAATCATTTGGCATCTATTACCTCAATGAGAGCTCTTAGAAATAGCTTTCTATTTCAGATGGATGCTTAACAACTTGTGTGTGTTTTTAAAAAAGTATTAACTTAATGTTACTTTCAGACATCACAAATCAGCCCAAATCATCTACCCATTCACTCAACATGGCTTATTATCCCCACCTCCAGCAGTCTGTCCAGAAAATGGAGGAGGCTCTCTACTGTCACTCAAGTAGCATCTCCCTATCACAGGAAAAGTGCTTTCAGACATCATGAAAGCAGTTCATTGTCACTGAAGTGGCAATTTATATTAACTGCAGCTGTAATTAATACAGAGCTGCCTTTGCCTTCCAGTGGTAATAAAAGCTTCCAGTAAAACATTAGTGCACTATAGCAAAGAGCG
Source organism: Gekko gecko (assembly GCA_029375565.1). Taxonomy (NCBI): domain Eukaryota; kingdom Metazoa; phylum Chordata; class Lepidosauria; order Squamata; family Gekkonidae; genus Gekko; species Gekko gecko. The sequence goes on from JAPDNY010000007.1 coordinate 117,878,579, forward strand.
ACAGAAATAACAATAGGTTGTAATCAGGACAGCTGGCATCATCATGGCATGATGACGTCTCACAGTTACTACAAGAACTAAGACTGGAAATCCTGAATACATTTTACAGTTTTTCCTGGCTGACATAACAGTCTTGCAAAATACTCCTGTAAGTGGGATATGCTGTACACTAGCTGTGATTGTAAAAGAATGTATAGCTAAATGTATAGCCGATTTGAATTCATAGACTAGGGAATAGGGATTTCTGCTTTTGGGTGGGGCCTGTTATGCTAATGAGTTCCTGCTGGGCTTTTTCTACAAAAAGAGCCCTGTCTTTCAGCATTCCCAGCCATGCTTTAAATTTCCCTTTGTTCTTGGATCTTATGGAAGAGATCTCTTGGTATTCCTTTTTTGTTGTTCTCTTGTATATCTTTAAACTAATAATTATAATAGTTCTCTTTATCTCTATGTGCTAGTTGCTAGAAGGCTGTATTTTTTATTCTCTTTCTGTCATCTTTTACTTTTGCTTTGGTGTAGTGGTTAAGTGCGTGGACTCTAATCTTGGAGAACCAGGTTTGTTCCCTACTCCTCCACTTGCACCTGCTGGATGACCCTGGGCAAGCCATAGTTCTGTCAGAGATGTTCTTGAAAAAGAGCAGTTTCTGACAGAGCTCTCTCAGCCCCACCTACTCTCAGATTTCCAGTTTCTTCTTCTTCTCCTCCTCTTCCTCCTCCTCCACCCCCCTCTTCAGTTGCTGTATTTCCATGTTGATCTTTCAGCAGGGCTTTTTTGGGCAGGAACACACAGGAACGGAGTTCCAGCTGGCTCCCAATTTGGCCACGCCCAGTGGGATCTCATTAGCATAACCTTCTTCCACCTTCTCTTCCTCAATTTTGATCTTAACAATCCATGGTCTGTACCATAATCAGTTTCTGGTTTTATTTTAGCAGACAGTATGGTGCTTCTCCATCTTCTGCTTCTGAATATATAATTGATTTGATTTCTATATTGCCATCTGGTGATGTCCATATATGTGTTTGCAATGAAGAAATTGTTGTCTTCTCAGAATTCAATGAGTTGATCTCCTGCTTCATTTTGTGCTCCTAAGCCCAAATTCTCTGAAAATATTTGATTCTACTTTTCCCCCTACTTTTGTATTCCAGTCAGCTAGGATTATCAGCACATTTTATTTAGGTATGTGATCAATTTCTTCCTAGACTCTTGGATAAAAGCTTTCAATTTCTTCCTCTTCAACACCTGTAGTTGGGGTGTAAATGTGAATAATGATTATGCTGATAAGCTTTCAGTAAGACTTTGCAGTATAGCTCCTGTTTGTGCAACACCTTGCCTCACTATCAGAGCAACTCCATTTCTTCTGCATGCCATTTCCCCAGTAAAACCCTTTGTAATTTTCTGATTGAAAATGTCCTAATCCAGTCCACTTTAGGATTGAAATGTTTAAATGTTTCATTTCTCATTTTATGATTTCAAGCTTACCTTGATTCATACTTCTCACATTCCATGTTCCTATTTTATATGTTAGCGAGCTTTGGACTTTCCTGTTGCATCCATTCACATCAACAACTGAATGTCCTTGAGGCTTTAATCAAGTTGCAACGTTAAGAATAGCACTATTCCTTTGCTCTTCCCCAATAGCTAAATGATAGTGATCCAAACTGGGGGCCCTGTCGGGCAGCACTATATCATTTTGCTTCTTTGTTTTGGATTGTCATAAGAATATAAGAACATAAGAGAAGCCAATGTTGAATCAGGCCAATGGCCCATCCAGTCCAACACTCTGTCACACAGCGGCCAAAATATACCAGGTGCCATCAGGAGGTCCAGCAGTGGGGACAGGACACCAGAAGCCCTCCCACTGCTGCCCCCTCCAGCACCAAGAATAGAGTGCATCACCCACCCCAGACTGAGAGTTCCCATCTATACCCTGTGGCTAATAGCCACTGATGGACCCCTGCTCCATATGTTTATCTAATTCCCTCTTGAAACTCTCCATGCTTGTAGCTGCCACCACCTCCTGTGGCAGTGAATTCCATATGCTAATCACTCTTTGGGTGAAGAAGTATTTCCTTTTATCTGTTCTAACCCGACTGCTCAGCAACTTCATGGAGTGCCCACGAGTTCTTGTATTGTGAGAAAGGGAGAAAAGTACTTCTTTCTCAACCTGCTCAATCCCATTCATAATCTTATAAACCTCGATCATGTCACCCCTCAGCCGTCGCTTCTCCAAGCTAAAGAGCCCCAAGCATTTTAACCTTTCTTCATAGGGAAGGTGTTCCAATCCTTTTATCATTCTAGTTGCCTTTCTCTGCACTTTTTCCAATGCTATAATATCCTTTTTGAGATGTGGTGACCAGAACTGTACACAGTATTCCAAATGAGGTCGCACCAATGATTTATACAGGGGCATGATGATACTGGCTGGTTTGTTTTCAATTCCCTTCCTAATAATCCCCAGCATAGCGTTGGCCTTCTTTATTGCCCAGCTGGAACATGTTCTCTGAAGAGATCTCTCTCATCATAGGGTTTTCAAGGTATGAGATGCTCAGAAATAGTTTGCCACTGGCTTCTATTGTGCATCAGACACAATCTATCTTTATAAGAAAAATGATGACAGTGGCTTTTCCTGCTCTACAAGATGCTTACTTTTATTTATTTATTTATTATAGATTTGAAGGACCATCTCCTTCCATATGTCCTTGTGCACCAACTATGGTCAGGCAGCCATGTGTTGCCTATCCCATCCTTTAGGGTGGCCCATCTAGCATCAAACAGATCCTGAGTTTTTTTCCATCATGGCTCTCGCCCTGTGAAGTGGGCTCCCTGAAGAGGTGAGAACTGACAAACAGACTGAACTTTGTTGGTCTTGGAGGTGACACTGGACTCAAACTCAGTTCTCACATCTGTTTGTTAAGTCTTGTATTTGTATGTTAATTTACTGCTATTCACTTATCTTACCAACCACTTTAATCCAATCTCAGCTATAATCGGCCAGTTCCTTATGTATCTTGATTCTAACTAGTCCTTGGACCGAAACACCCCACCTATATGTAATGGTTGAGGACATCTTGTTTCACTGTATCTGAGGAAGCTTATACCTTGAATAAAACTTTGTTGGTCTTAAAGGACTTAATACATAAAGCAAAGTTTGAGTAAGCCACCTTGAAACACAAATGTCAACGGGTTCCAGGCCTGAACCCCATGGGCTAGCATTAGAAGGCACAAACCTTAGTTTCCTAAGTCAAGGGCCAAAGAGGAGGTGTTCTCTACATTGCTAGCAATTGCAATCCAAGCAAGTCATAGTTTAGGCTTTTAGTCCATCAGGATTGCAGCTGGTCTCACATCTTCTGGGCTTTAGCTAAATTACAGCTTTTGGCCTGGCAACATCAGGTGAGGATGACACCCAGCTGGAACATGTTCTCTGAAGAGATCTCTAGAATATTATCTCACCATCTCTGGCTCTCCCCCTCCCATTATATGGACTGCAACTTCTCATGAGAAACTACTTTGGCCTTGAAGATGATAAGAGCTATGGAGGCCCAATGACCAATTAGTAATACCTGCAGAACAGACCAAGCCAGTTATTGTTCACATTAACGCTTTAGAGGAGGCCAAGGGTGTTTTGCCTCACAACAAGGAACAGGGGGATATACATATTTAAATACTGTATCTCACATTCCACTTGGTAATAAAAATTGCATAGCAATAGCCCAGGAATCAACATTCAGGCACTGATCCTGACAGAGGCCTTAATTCAGAGCTCCATGTAGCTCTGATGCACTTATGGAGCTTTGTTCAAGTAGAGACAACAGTGTACCAGTATGGGGGGGGGGGCATCTTTGCAGACATTCCCAATGCACATCTGGTGCTTTCCTGATCATTGTAGTGGATGGAGTTTCAGAGCCCCCAAAATATGTACCAGAACCACTATACTGCAGCAATGTACTTTCAACTAATGGTCTGACTACTGGCCAAAGAAGAAACCTGATTCCCCATCAGAAACATTGCTTCATTTCCATGGGAAGTGATATCCTATTCCCTATCAAGGCTCTTGCATTTTTAAACATGTTCCGTGTCCAATTCTTGCAGATGAAGCAGCTTAAGTTTTGTTTGTTTGTTTTTTACAGGAGTGAGTCCATTATCCACAATCTTCTGTTTGCCTACCATGGAAGAAGGTAAATTTGCTGTATTTTTTTTCTTAAGTAAACTGTTTGCTCAGTGAAGCTATATCAGCCGTATTGGGAGTGGCAAATCTGGGTAGTGTAATTATTGTTTGTTAAAGGTGATTGCTTGTTTATAAAGACTGAATGCCACTGTTTGAAAATTCAGCTTTTGCTTTCATTCCATCATTGAAAACTTTGAGAAGATTTTAAGAAGGACAAGAATATGATAGACATTTTTCATATTTTAAATGAGAAGTATTTTGTCAGTGCAATATAAAATGTGCACTCAACACTTCCCCCATCCCATACAGATAAGAGAATCTGGGGGGAAAGCGTAATATGCTTTGCTAAACTGTAATTACTTTATATTGTTGAAGGCTTTCACAGCTGGAGTTCATTAGCTGTTATAGATATTCTGGGCTGTATGGCCGTGGTCTTGGCATTGTAGGACCTGACGTTCCACCAGCAGCTGTGACTGGCATCCTCAGAAGTATAATACAGAAAGATGGAGTATTCTCTGTGTCAAGACTGACACAGAGAGTACTCCATTTTTCTGTGTTATATCTCTGAGGATGCCAGTCACAACTGCTGGCAAAATGTCAGGTCCTACAATGCCAAGACCATGGCCATATAGCCTGGAAAATCTACAACAGCTAATGTAACTACTTTACTTACACTTTGCAAGAATTTTATTGTTTCAAAATGTTAAATGGAAGGTTGGGTGTTGTGACTTTCAGAGGTATATGTTTATTTATGCTTCTAAATAAGCATAAGTGTATATAGGTTGATGTCAAGAACATCATCAACTTAAATATTTTCATGATAAAGCCTCTCCTTAATCTGAAATATTTTAAAACTGTTTTGAAAGGTCACTGCTGCACTACACAAAGAATAATGCAATCCATTTCTCTCTGTCACCTGACCCTGAAACCAGGCTGTTGCATTTAAAGTATGGCTTAATGATGATGAAACTTTAACAACAGAAAAGAAGTGGTTTGCCTGTTTGGCAAGAAATGTAGCACTCAAACATTCCAGCTCCTACAAAAATCTACAATTGAAGGTTGACTAAAGACTTGCACTGCCTTTAGAAATAAGCAAAAACTTAGTAAAATTATAGTTTGCTTTCATGGGGCAGGATCTAGAGAGTCCCTAATTCAAGCAGAAAGCACTTCTGCTCCCCCAAGGGGGGATGTCTCTCATTATGCAGATTTCCTACTCCAGATGCAGTCCCACAAATAACATGCCATAGGTTCCAGAGGGTCCCCCAGTCTTCAGTTGGCTTTTAGGGGTGTTGAAGGGAGCTGCAGGAGAGGAGGAGGCAAAAATGCTGGAAGCAGAATCCCACTGACAATTTTAGAATCTATCCCAGTATATTAGTTGCTGGAGATTTTCCAGGTTGTGTGGCTGTGGTCTTGGCATTGTAGGGCCTGACGTTTCACCAGTACTGCTACTGGTGAAACGTCAGGCCCTACAATGCCAAGACCACAGCCACACAACCCGGAAAATCTACAGCAACTAATGAACTCCAGCTGTGAAAGCCTTCAATAACATATCACAGTATATTTGGGGCTCTATTTCAATAAAAATAAGTAATAAGTAAGCACAACCAAACCAACCTAGCTTTTAATGAACTCATAGAAAGTTACCCAAGTGATTAATTGTCCTATTTAAACTTTATTTACATGTTTATTAAAAATGTTTATATTAGTAATCTGGGACCCATTGTCTTGAGGTTTTTGCTTCAGGTTTGATTTAAATACTGTTCTAAGCAGCTTTGCACTTGCACTGTAGCTGCTGGTAACACAGGCTCATCACCAGGTCAAGCCTTGCAATTGTATCTTATGTTGCATTTGTACCTTATCTGTTGCAGTTTGAGATTATTTTTGGACCTGTGCATCAATGATCTAAATCATGATTATTGGAGAAGATGGCACATAACCCCCCAGGGTCACAATCAGATCACTGCAGTATATCAAGTGCTGAACAAGTAGTGGGTTCAACCCCTCTTTGTGCCTCCTCTGGACTCACACAGACACTTCTTTTAACAAAACAAGTTTATTGCTTCTTCCATAGAACAGTTAAAAGGCTTATTGTGGTGAGCATGTAAAATGTTGTAAAAGTGTATCTCTTTCCCTAGCTGAGCTGGCTGGGAGTTCCCTTAGGAACTTATAGTGTCACCCTTATAGTGTCACCCATACCTACAGGATTACAGAACTGACAGGCTGTTCTTGCTGATGTGAAAGGTGGGTTGATTTTATCTGGAAAAGGTTCATTAAACCCTAGAATCTCTGGTCCCTTCACCGCTGACTTTACTAAATCGACAGAAATACTGGAAGTCTGGGCTTCCCACTTCCCCAGTTCAGTCACTCTTGGACTTAGACTCAGCAGATGTCAGTTGATCCTGCCTTGATCCTCTCACAAATTCCTAATCTATTATTTTACTGAAATAAACTAACCTGCCTAGTTCAGGATGCCTATTCCTCTCCCTATTTTTATCCTTGTATAAATCCTATCTGAGGGCTCAACTAGATGTGATGGCATCCCTGGGTTGTGATTGGTGGTGAAGCCTGGAGGGTGGAACTTGAAGCCATCCACTGCAGTGGTAAAATGACAAGAATGGGACAAGACAGAAGTGCTAAAGGTGCTAATAGTGAAGAGAAGATCTCATCCAGGTGTCACCCATTCTGGATGGGGTTGCACTCCCTTTGAAGGAATAGGTCCATAGTTTGGGTATGCTCTTGGAACCAGATCTCCTGCTGGATAAGTAGATGGCAGCTGTAGCTAGGAGTGCCTTTTACCAGATTTGACTGGTTAGCCAGCTGCTGCCTTTCCCAGGCAGAAAAAATCAGGCCACTGTGGCCTTGGTTACCATGGTTACATCTAGATTAGATTACTGCAATGTGCTGTAAATGGGGCTGCCCTTAAAAATGTCCTGTGTATGTGTGCTGGGTCGTTTGTTGGCTGAACAAGAAGGCAGCTAATCTGTAGACCCAGTCCCCTTGGATGATCCAGTGCAGCGCTTCCTTGGTTGTGCATACCATCCATTCCACCTGTCCATTGGTTGCTGGGTGGAAGGGAGCAGAGTGGATGTGCTGAATCCCATAGTACTGCACAAAGTCCAGGAATTCTGCTGATGTAAATGCAGTCTTGTTGTCTGATACCAGTGTGTTGGGAATGCCATGGATGCTGAATATCTTCCACATGGCTTTGATTGCTGCTCTCGATGACATGGAGACAGGGACCACCTCTAGCCACTTAGAGTAGGAATCCACAAGAATGAAAAATGTCTGTCCCTGGAACGGGCCTGCAAAGTCTAGGTGGAGATGGGCCCATGATTTGTGTGTGGATTCCCATTGTCTCACTGGGACCCCAGGTGGGGCCAGCTATGTTTCCTGGCATGTCTGGCAGTATTTAACCAGGTCCTCTATCTCCCCGTTCATGCCAGGCCGCCATACATAGCTGCGCACTAAGGCTTTCATGCGCACAATTCCTGGGTGGGTCTCATGCAGTGCAGTGAGTATGCGTTTGCATAGGAAGCTAGGGATGACTACTCGGCTACCCCACAAGATACAGCCTTTGTGGGTGGACAGTTCATCCCAGCGGATGAGAACACTGTAAACTCCGGGCCCACACTCCCTGTGGGCCAACCCCTCCCCACCCAGTCCTGAACATGGCAGAGGACACAGTCCTTACTGGTGTGTTTGGCAACATCTGGCACCTGTACCAGATGATCAGGGAGGTCTTCCAGCAGCAGGATCTGGTGTGCCAGAGCCAGGTCTGAGCCGCAAACGGGTAACGGAAGGCAGCTGAGGGCGTCAGTGTGTTCCATCACCTTGCCAGAACGGTGTTGCAGGGTGTATTTATAACCTGCGAGAAAGATTGACCACTGCAGCACACGTGGAGACAGCATTTGGGGTGTCTGGCAGTCCAGGGCCAATAGACCCAGCAGTGGCTTATGGTCCGTGAAAATCATGAAAGGGTGGCCATACAGGTAGTTGTGGAACTTCTGCTCCCCCGCCACAATCGCTAGTGCCTCCTTGTCAATTTGAGTGTAGAGTGTAGTAAATCTTTCCTGGAGGGTGGACTTGAATTCCGCTGTTAAAGCCACTATGAGTACTGGGAAGGCCATCTCAAGATTTTATTATTCCATGGGTGGCCAATATGTTCCTGCAGCAGTCAAAGTATTCAATGCTAAAGTTGCTGGGCAAATGCTATATGCTGCTGGGGTCTGAATCAGTACAGTAACAGACAATATTGACAGACCTCTATTAAGATTCCTACACATTATTCTGGGAACCCCTCAGTGTGTGTCTGGAATAGCCCTGAAAGCTATTGGGGAGATGTCTTATGAAGCAAAGGCCTGGGGAAGAGCATTCAATTTGAAAATTAGGACTCTGAAATCAAACCCAGATTTAAACCTCTTTGGACTAATTAAACTGGACCACCACACATATGATTGGGACAGATAACTGGACCATAAACTATTATGTCTGGGTATCACCCATTACGTGGTAGAAGTCACGAGTAGACAGGAGCTGTCACAGCTTATTAGAAGATATTTGAGAGACTTGGACTATGAAAGCATGTTAACTAGGGTTAGGGTTAGGGTTAGAGTGGCTCTCTGCCACTCAGTCCATTGGGAGAAGACTTCACACTGGCCCAGCTTTGGGCTTTCTTGTGGGTCCCATTTAAAGGGGCTGCACAAGAGAGCCCAAGAGAGCTGAGCACACAGGGAGAATTCTCCCCACTGACCAGCTTTGGACTCTCTGCTGGCTGTGGCTCTCTGCAGCCAGCAGAAAGGAATGGGTGAAGCATTTCCCAGGAGAAATTTCATTCCCTCCTTTCTGATGCCTGTGGCTCTCCCCACTCAGCAGAAAGGAAGGCAGGAATTGCGTCCAGGGGGCACTTCACCCCCTCCTGTCTGCTGGCCATGGTTAAGTGGAGAGTTAAGTGGCTGGGGGGAGAAGAACCAGAGGGTTTAAATGGCTCAGAGCAATTTAAACCCCTGCTTTCTGTTCCTTGCCACTTTCATGGGGAGCAGAAAGCAAAGGTTTAAACTTTAAATGGCTCACAATTCTATACAAACCGGCTTAGTTCAAAAACTGGCATATCAGTTTGTGTAGGTTCATGTTTCAGTTGATGGTTCATCCATGAACCACAAATCGAACCAAACTGCAAAAATGTGGTGTGTGCCCATCCCTACCCATTATGGCTTGCAACTAGCATATCTGAAGGACCTCCTATTCCCATATGAATCTACCCACCACTCCAAACATATTCTGAAACCCTCCTCTGTGTCCTCCCATCTTATGAGATTAGATGGGCGGCAACTAAAAAAAAAAAGCCTTCTCAGTCGATAACTCTCTCCCTAGGCAGACCTGTCTGTCTTCCACCAGAAGGGGCATTCCTTCATTGATCCTTCCTTTCTTCCCTGTGTTTTAATTGTTGTTATTATGTTTTTATATGTGTAATATAGTTTGATTTTAATTATTTTAATGTTGTGCTTTGGTTTGGTTTTAATGGTTTTCCAAATGTGTTTTTAATCTATGGTTTTAATCTGTTACCTGCCTTGGTGACCCTATAAGGGCAGAAAGACAGTGTATAAATTTTGTAAATAAAATAAATCCTGGCTTAGATCTTTACTCAGTTGTAAAGCAATGGGTGGTCTTGTTCATAAATCTGTCTGCCTCTTTCATCCCTCCCCTCCCTCGAACTCACCTCATAGGATGTTTGTGAAGCTAAAGCACTACTCTAAGCTCCTCAGAGGAAGGGTAAGATAAATCAAGCAATCCAGCCCTAACCAGAGGGGCAATTGTGTTCTTAACTTTCTGGGCTGTGACAAATGGCAGTAAAAGGAATTAAGACAACCTACTATTCTGCTTTCATCCAATTATAAGGCTGCCATCAAATTAAAAGGGTTGCAACAACTAGAGCTTCTTAATTAACAGTTTTGATTGGGACTAATAATTTCAGTGACTTCGATTAATTTATCATTGGTGATACCTGGATGGTATTTAATGAAGGTAACAGATGCTTCTAGCAAATATCACTGACACTATTTGTTTTAAAAATCATCTTAAATGCATTATCAAGAGATGTGCATAGGCCTAGGGCATTCAGTGTAAAACTGCAGGTTGAATATCCTTTTATTTGAAAGAATGCTTCAGTTTTGGATACAAATTCATATGATACAAAAATCTAATCATACTCCAGATTTAACTCTGCATTCATCATTTGAGTTAATGAATGATCGCATCCTATAACTATATCTATTAATACGCTATAAGCTTTATTACACAGCCTTCAGTTATTCAAAGAACATAAGTAGTCATCAATTTAATTCGATGGTGGGTAAGGAATAATATACTTAAATAAGTATACAATCTAAGTACCCATGTAAAACTCCATTTAAGGATTCTTTATCGTTTGAGTTGGTTTCTATTCATTACAGAATATGAGGAAAATGTGAAAAGGAATATAAATGGACAATGAATTAAAGAATTCTCTTCCAGAGACAACATCGCTTATGGGATTCTCTGGGAGATCAAGGCTGCTTCATATATTATATATTGGCAAATATTTGTGCAAGGAAAGGGACTGTCCAAGAGATGCTTGAAAATCGTGTATTTAGTATAGCTGTTCCTAGTTTGTCAAGGGAAAAACACAAAGCAAAAAATAGTATTTATTCATAGTGTTATTATTAATACTAATAATATTATTATTTGTCATAAATAAATGAATGATTAATTAGTATGTTGTAACACTTATCCATTACAGATGATGTCCTCTGTAAACTTCCTCAGTTGTATTTTGCTAACTATCCTGCTGGGACTTTATGTAATTTCATGACGGGTCATGAATGGCTACATTTCCAGTCTCTGCTCAAATCAAATATTTATCAAAGCTCAAAGCAAAGGGGCAGAATTCTCTAGCCTTGGAAGCACTTTTGTCAGGTTCAAAATAGTCTTGTCAATTTCAAGATCTGGTTTTCCTTTTTGCCCTGTGTTCCTTTGTGTTCCTTTACCATTTTTTTGCACAGACCTTGCAAAATCCCCCCGCTGCTTGGATTTGTTATGACTCTGTGCTTTGAGAGCAGTCCTATTGAGCTTGCAATGCCACAGTGGCACTGGGTTCTGCTGGCCATTCTGTACACTGAACTGATTGTACTAGACTTGGAAAAATGACCCTTTCATTTTGTACTGCAGGAATTCTGTGGTTTGACCTCAGTCCTCTTTTACTTTGTTTGCCACAGTGGCACTGAGTTCTGCTGGGCATTCTGTACACCGGACTGGTTGTAATGGGCTTGCAAACCCACCCACCCCCTGCTTGGATCATGATTCTGTAGTTCACATTAGCCCTGTTGAGTTGGCATTGCCACAATGGCACTGGGTTCTGCTGGGTTTGCATTCCCCCTTGCTTGGAGAGTGAGTCAGTGCTTCACATCAGTCATGTTTAGCTGGTATTGGCACAATAGCACTGGGTTCTGGGCACTAGCATTGTTACTAAAATTCCTTGAAAAAGAGTAGTTGCTGTCAGAGCTTTCTCAGCCCCACCTACCGCACAGGATGTCTGTTGTGGGGAGGGGAAGGGAAAGGAGTTTGTAAGCCACTTTGAGACTCCCCTGGGTAGTGAAGGGTGGGGTATAAATCCAATCTCCTCCTCCTCCTCCTCCTTCTTCTTCGCTTATCACTTGCAATAAGCCATCCATCACACACAAAGAAAAAAGCAAGTGGACCTGCCATTGCTCAGTTCAAGTTGTACTCAAAACTACATACACAGCTTCTGACCAACTATTATTTATGTAGGTTCACATGGCTATGGGAAGATGTAGCTGAAAAAGTGTTTGGCATGCTTAGCAGTAGTAGTGGCATGCTTAGTATGTGGCTGTGTATTGTTTCTCTGTGTATAAGCTTTGCACAGTGCCACACTGAAGAAAGCTCATGATGTTGTCTGTTCCTAGCACACAGGAACTAATGAACTCTGGCCATGAAAGCCTTCGACAACACACAGACAATGGCTCATCTTGTAAGGCCAGCAATGTAGCTCAAAACATTCCCGTGATACTAACACAGTGACAGAGATCTTGATACTGCAGTGTTCTGTGGTCATTCCACTGCAACCTTAACTGAAGTCCTTAGGAGAAGAAACCACGCTAGACGTTTAAATTGCATCCAGCAGTTAGTTCAGATGAGATTTTGGAAGGTCTGAGAGGTCTTCCCTGCATTTTTATTGCTAAAAAACAATAATTAAGGGGCCTAAATAAAGTTGAGGCTACACTGTGCTGTGGAGAGGAAGGGCTAATTTTTCCTTCCTGCACCATTTTCTGTATCTCATATTCCTCTCCTATCACTACTTTGTGCCATTTGGGGGGAAATACAGGAGCACGAGATAGGCCACCAGTCCACTTGTCCCAATGGTACAAGTGAAATTAGCACCTCTTGTCCAGCATTGGGGATGGTCAGTTTATCTGAGAAATATTTTAAACATGTACTCCTTTTATACACATGCTAAGAGTTCCTAACCCGATATGAGCAATATTGTAATTAGTGAAACCAGTACTTTTTGTTGTCACTCAATATACCATAGATCATTGTAAGAGTAAATTGTACAGCTAAAGCAGTTCTGCATTTGATTCCCTCAACATGTATAATTTTAATTTGATCAGCTGGAACAAAATGCAGCACTGCCAAAGGGCACAAGCATAATAAATTACAGAGAGTAATAATGGGAGGTATTAATTGCGAGGCTCTTGTTCTCCTGCTTTATCTGTTAATTGTATCCATATATCATTCCTTGTATATAAATTTGCCTTCAATTATTGTTACTATCACAGGGGTAAGAAGGCAGTCAGCTCTAAAGGCAAATTGGGAGTTGTTGGGTTTTCGGTGTTGTTTTTTTTTAATAAAAACAACCCACAGCTAAGAATTTGAAAACTGCTCAGAGGAACAGAGTCAAGTTGTTGGGTAATTCTTAAGTAACCTTATTGCCTAAAACTAATGGCCAAGAATGCTCTGTGGTTAGAATGGTATGAGGAAGAGCTGAAAACAAATTATATGTGAAAGAATGTGGAAGCAACAGAATTTTGCTTCTGCGGACAGGGAAGAAACCTGTGTGTTTGTGTAAATTAGATAATGAAGTTAAAAGTTTGTGGATCAAAAGGAAAGCAGTCAACCTCCTTAGAGAGACTAGGGGAAGAATCCTAAAGCCAGTCTGTATACTGCTTAGGATAACAGCTAAGTCCCACACCAAGTCTGCTTAGAGAGATACTGGTATAACTAAGAAAAACACCAGCATGCTTGAGATAAGCTGGTACAGTTCCACAGTAGAAACCTGATACCAATGCAGTTGCACCTGTATAGAGGTTAAAAATGAGCATTCAGAACACCATTTCTGACATTATTCTATAAATATTTGGATTATAGGCTGTTTAACTGAAGTTGTTTGACCTGCACAAGGTTAGCTGTCCTCAGCAGGTTCTGATTGGGATAGCTGTACCTATGATTCTGATCTCTGTCAATGCAGCTTACAAAGACACAGCCAAACTGGCAATCCCATTCATCTGACCAGCATTGTCGATTCCATTCCTGATGCTGTTCAGTAAATCTTCTGATAGTTTCATAGCCATATCTGTATTTTAATGCAATCCAGTGCATATGGATCTATGCCCACCAGCATAAGTTACCTCAGATGTCTTCAGTATGAGACTCAAATTATGAGGGAACTGAGATGGTCCAATTTCTGCACAGTTGTACTTTAGCAAGGGAACAAGGCAGGCTACAAGTTCACTGTGCTATGGAACAGATGGTCACAGAACCTACCAGGGGAGAGGCGATCCTGGATTTGGTCCTAAGTAATGCCCAAGACCTGGTGAGAGATGTAAAAGTGATTGCATCGCTTGGGAACAGTGACCATAATGTTACTGAGTTTAACATTTGTATAAACAGGGAGTTGCCCAAAAAGACTGACACAACCACTTTTAACTTTAAAAGGGGTGACTTCTCTGGAATGAGGGAACATGTGAGGAGGAAACTGAAAGGAAAAGTAAAGGTTCCCTTGCTTGAAAGCCAGTCGAATCCAACTCTAGGGTTGCGGTGCTCATCTCCGTTTCCAAGCCGAAGCACCAGCAGCTCTGAGAGAACACTGCATGTGGAGAAGTGGGGAATCAAACCCAGTTCTTCAGATTAGAATCCACCACTCTTAACCACTACACCAGACTTCAAGAGCCAGTTCATGACCATCCCTAATTATCTCATGCCAGGATCTACATGCCTCAGAGGCTACCAACCTGTAACAGCCTGCAGACCCAATCCAAACAATTCTGTGTTCGCTTTCCAGAAATCTAGCAGATTTCCTTTAAACTCATTTGGTTGTTCTGAATTACTTACAAATCAGATTGTAGGCAGTTTGCCTACATCAATGAATGCTTTAAAATAATGTTAGTGTTTTATTTCTATCTAGTCATATATCTTACGCCTGAAGAAAATATCCCGATGTCTTCCCAGTCTTGGCTCTGGAAGAAAAGAAGAAATGCTGTCTTCCCTATTACTGAAAGCCAGAACAAAACAGGTAAAAATTAACTCTACTTCCTTCCAAGCACTGTTTCATACCTCAGAGTTCCAAAATGTCTACAAGGAAATTGCAAAATCTTGAGAATGATAGTGAGAATGCTTGTTCTAAACCTTTGCACTACTGACCTAAAAACACCTACTTTAAAAATAACAAACACTGCAAAACTTCCAGGTATTGCAGCTCATGAGCATAATTCAAGAAAATGTCCAGTTTCCTACATATCTGCCTGTTTGTACATAGTGCAATAGGAGGACCAAATTAGAGAAGCAGGTACTGGGAACAGGGATTAAGTGATGCTTTTGGTGGCTACAGACCTTGGAGCTATGACTCTCGACTGCTCCCTTGACTATAATAAAGGATGGTCGAAAAGTTTTAGGAATGTTTCTTCATTACTGTTGGTTAAAGCTGCATCCTTCCCATGAAAGCTTTTACTTGTTGCAAAAAGCCACGATGATCATGGCAAGCCAAATTATTTTTGGCATAACATTGTTTTTCCTCATACCACAGTTACATACACTCTTTCATTTTATTATTCATAAAAGAAGCACAGAAAGGCATATTCATACAAAGAGACAGAGCGGCGGGGTGTGTGTGTGTGTGTGTGTGTGAGATGACACCTGCTGGCCATATCCTAACTTCTATACATTCGTTAGCTGGTTTGACCAGAGCCTATATACACAGAAATATATACACAAGTAGGGCCCTTCGTTTTGCAAGATTCCTGGCTTTGTAAAAAGGGCTTATACTTATATCGCTTGTGCATACATAGGCTCTTTAGGACCTCTAGATGAACATGCTATAATGCAGGTTCAGATCCCCTCTCTGCCATGGAAGCTTGCTGAGTGAGCTTGGGCCAGACAGACATTTGTCAGCCTAACCTACCTCACAGGGTTGTTGTGAAGATAAAATGGAGGAGACAAGAATGACATAAGCTGTTTTCGATCCCCATGAGTAAAGAAATGCAAGGTATTAAATAAAGTAAAATAAAATTTTTAAAAAATCTGACCTGCTCCATGGATTCACCCGAACACATGAGTCAACAGCCATGGAAAACACAGTATCTCGCTGAAAACATTGCTCGATAGGCTTCAAACCGTTCCCATTAGAATCCATGTCTAACCCTTTTCACATAACCAAAACAGGTGTCATGAACATGCATAAGGACCACCAATCCAAAACCCCAGCCCCCAACCTACACACATTTAATGTTTTCATCGTTTGGCAAACTGTATACATATAGGCTTGCTCACATGATCAGGAATCTTCCTTGCATACAGAGCCTATATATTTACAGTTTGTATGTTTGTATAGACTATGCAAACATTCTACATAACTGAAGGATATCAAGAGTGGAAAGGCACTGGGCTTTGACTGCATCTGTAATGAGTTCCTGATCAACAGCAGCATGTTCACTAAGAAATGGCTCACAAAATTTCTCACTGACATGACAACAGGAAGACTCCCAGGGGCATTCAAGGAAGCAGAGAGTTTCTATTCTGAAACCTGGAAAACCAAAACATCTGGCAGAAAGTTACAGACCTATTTCTTTTCTGAGCTCCTGTTATAAACTCCTCAAGAGGCTAATCCTGAAGAGAATCAGTGACAGAATTAATGAACATGTCACTATACAGCAAGCAGGATTTAGACTTCATTGTAGTGGTGAAGACCAGATTCTCACCTTAACAACTTTCATTGAGGCAGGGTATTAGAAGTGTCTTAAGGCATCAGCATTTTTTGTCAATCTGACTGCCGCTTATGACACAGTCTGGAAGAATGGCTTGTTGTACAAGTTTTCCCCTGCAGAACATTATTTTGCCTCTTAAATTACACGCTGAGCAATAAAACTTTTCAAGTAATTATGGGTCAGTCAATTAACAAGCAGAAGAAACTGAATAATGAAGAAGCAGAAGAAACTGAATACCCCAGGGCTGAGTCCTCACTCCAGTTCTTTTCAGTCTATACATCTTTGATGCTCCCAAGACAATATCTAGGAAGTTTGCTTATGCCGATGACATGGTGATTGCAGTAAGGAACAAATGAATTGAAAGGACTGAGGAAATACTGACTAGGAACCTCAAAATTTGGCAGACTACTACTGTAAATGGTGGCTCATTCCAAGTCCAGGAAAAACAGAATGCCTTTGTTTCCATCTCAATAAAAATCTGGGCCAATCATGAACTGAATGCCTACCTTAATGGCACCTGATTTACACACAATCATACACCTAAGTACCTTGGCATTACCCTGGACAGGACCTTTAGCTATAAACACCATCCTACCAATGTAGCAGTGAAAATATGCATGCAAAACAACATCCTCCAAAAATTACATGGAACAACATAGGGTGCATCTGCTATAACACTTAGATGCTCAGCTTTGGGATTGGTCTATAGTACTGTGGAATATGGTGCTTCAGTGTGGCTCAACAGCCCCCATGTCCACAAACTTGATGTCCAACTCAATACAACAATGAGAACCATCAGCAGATTTATTAAACCACTCTGATCTTGTGCCACATTGCTCCCCTGCATCTCCGAAGACAAAATTCTCTTCTCCATGAATATAGAAAGATCATCAAAAACAGAGAGCTGCCCATGCGGGCCTATCCAGACTAAGGTCCCAACACCCAGCAATAAGATCTACACAAATCCTGCAAAAATCACAACATTTCAATCTAAGGAATGAATGGTCATGAACGTAGATGCAATCAGTTCCACCCAATATCCCTAACCTGATAAATGCTGATGAGAGACCCGCAGGATTTGACTTGCCATGTACAGCATGGGAAGTGGCTAATAAAATATGAAAAGGCTTTGGTAGTTGTGCAGACTTCTTGTTTAAATGGGGCAAAATCACAGGACCCAAATGTGATTGTGGTGCAGCCCACCAAACTGTATTTCAGCTGTCACAGGAATGTGAGCATTGTGCTTTCCAGGGAGATGTGACAGAGTTTTTTGAACTTTCCCCAACTGTGACTGACTGGATTGAAAATTTAGATGGTAGTATTTAGTGGGATTGTTCCATCTGTCTGTATACTTGTTCTATCAACTTGGTTATGTATCTTATATTATTATATGCTTCCTGTGTGCAATCCTGCCTTACGAGAAATAAATCTATGTAGCTCCAGTTGGGGCTTGCTGTCACAATCCTACACTATATACATATGAATTCAGAGGGCATGGGTCATACAATGAGACTTGCAAAGCACAAAGAGAGCAAGCCTCATGTGCAGAAAGAAGAAAAAAGGCATGAGAGGAGACCTAGAAAGAAAGCACAAAGGAAAGTCAGGAGGCATAAAAAGGGACACCCAAGGAAGAGGAGTCACAGAGCACTGAAGGCCCAAAGAAAGCCCCCAGAAAGCCCAAAGAGAAAACACATGCCCACAGAAGCTGCTCTACAGTCTCTGAGCACACTTGACTTCATCCATCACCAGTGCTGCTTCCTTGAGGTGCCCTCTATGCCTAGGAAAACAAGCTAGGATCTTGCAAACTCTCTTCCAAGCTCTTGTTCAACTTGTCTTCTTCTGAGGAGGAAAGAAGTCTTGGTGGTTAGTAGAGCCTGGCCTGGGATTTGCCAAGGAGTCCACAGTAGAAGCCTGGCCTCTCTGGAGCATGGAAAAATCAGGAGCCAGCAGGCTTTGAGCTCAGACTCCCCTCCCAGCCTCCTCCAGCAGGGCAGGCAAATAGTGAATGGCAACAGAGCCAGGAAAGCAATGAACCAGTCATTTAAAACAGTGCTTGTGAGTTTCTGCTCTAGTTCCACAGCATTTGTGAATGAACATTACAGCTAGAAGCCAGAAGTTCCTAAAGGCTGAGATAAACATGAAAACTGTACTCTGTTATTGTTTCAGGTTGATGCTGTACAATCCCTGGCATTCATGTAGTAACAATGCAGGGCATAATTTTTGCAGCCTCTTTTGGTGACTGCAAGGTTATATAATATTTATTTTGTCACTCTAACAGCATTAGGAATAATTATGGCCTCTAACAATAGCAAATCATGACAGCCAATTCTGACACTGTTTGAAGTCTACCCATGTGAATCTCAAAAGCGTTCTGAGAGCTTAATGGGAAAGATAATAAGGGAGCTTAGTTGCATGCCTGAATCTATTTGGAGGCAGTGGTGCAATCCTGTGTGATCACTCCCTCTTTGCCAAAAGTTCTTCACTAGGAATGTAACTTTAAAATAACAGTGCAAGCCAAAAGTCAGTATTTTGGTTGGTCAGTTCCAGTGTACAGCACACTGCCCTTCCTGCCACCCACTGGCTATCAATTGATGAACCATGGAAAAACCACTCTTGCCCACCCACCCCTTAAATGAAACACAACACAATTTATGGGTTAAACTGGGAACTATTTACACATAAGCTGATCTGCACCATTTCATACCATTTAAGCATGGATTGCATTGTGCCTTTAACAGGGCAAACCCACTCCAGCTCATGGCCTGCACTCAAAGTGCATAGAGGAGAAAGAGGAGCACATTTCTGCCCATGACTGCTAAGTCTTAAGGCTTGTCATATGCGCCCCCAACCCCAGGGAAGCTCCCATCTGAGCCTCCAGGACTGCCAAGCCACTAGGTACCCAGATATCACTGATATCTCTGGGTGCTTGCCATCTTGAATAAACCCCCTGAACCTGTGCCTTCCCGTCACCAAGGAGATTAGCCTTGGCTTAACTCCCCTCCTGCCAACTAGGAACCATCAGGTCACAGAGACCATTCTGCAGGTTGTCCTTGGCTGGAATGGTCAGGGGATGGCTGCCGCTGCCAGACCTGGCTGGCCAGACACCCCCTGATAGGTCCATACTCCCATGCTGAGCTCTAATAGGCTCTCCCCACTTTCATGATTCCATCCGAGGATGTGGGGGGCAGGGGCGGGCGAAAGCAGGCACTTGCTCATGGGCCAGCACCAGTCTTTCTTTCCCATCTCTCTTTCATCTTGTATATACCCTCTTTTCATACCCTCTTCTGCCATTTGCTTGCCTATCTTTTACTCTCTTCCCAGTCCTTAGCCTCCCTCCCTCCTTCTTACACACACACACACTGCCGCTGCCACCTCCACCACGGGTCTCATCTCTTCCTCTCTCCAGCCTTCTCGACCATCGTTTTCTCTCTTGCCTCTCTTTTCCTGCCCCCTCACCTCTTCTCTGTGTTTTTCTCTGAACTCTGCCTCTTCCCTCCCCTCCCAAAACATGTCTAATCTGTGATGTGGCTTCTCTATGACAATGCAAATATAAAATAGTGCTGCTTCTTGTTGGTGGTGGTGGAGAGTGCCATCAAGCCACAGACAACTTACGGAAACTCTGTAGGGTTTTCAAAGCAAGAGATGTTCAGAGGTGGCTTGCCATTGCCTCCCTCTCTGTGTCACAACCCTAGTATTCCTTGGAGGTCTCCCATCCAAGTACTAACCAGGGCTGACTCTGCTTAGCTTCCATAATCTGACAAGATCAGGCTAGCCTGGGCCATCCAGGTCAGGGTGCTGCTTTTTGTTAAAGTCCCTTATATTGACATTGGCATTTTCTAGACTGCCTTAATGTTCCATTTTCATTCCCGATGTTACCATTCCCCCCACCCTTGGGTACAGACAGCCTTGTTTACATCCCCTGCTGTCCCAGTCTTTCCTTGTTTTATTTATTTTGAGAGCAGTGGCACAGGCAACTAAAAACACCTGCTGGTAACATCTACGAACAGCTGTTGTGGCTGTTTGAAACCCGCCGCGGCCAGGGTGAGCACCTGGCCCGAGTCCCAGCTCCCGCCCACCCAGCGGTTCGAAAGCTATAATAAAATAATAAGCAAGTAGATAAAATGGGTACCTGCCCTAGGTGGTAGGGAGCACCCCCCCCCGTGGGGGTAGTGGAGCATCGGCGGCAGCAAAGTGAGTGGCAAGATGGCGATGGGACATAACACCAAACAATGATCGAGTGTCAATGGACGGTGGAGCCAGGAAGGCGCAAGGGAACGTGGAGGCGCAGGCGCGGCAGAGCCAATGGACAGAACTGGAGCCACGCTCACACAGGAACCACGCGCCGGATGGGCCTGCTGATCCAGGAAGACCAACAAGGAAAAAAGGGGGGGAAATAGAGGAGCCAGACGCCGAGCTGACCCAAGACAGAAGAACAACACTCCACTGGGTGCCGGTAGGGTAGTCCCCCCGCCCCGATTATATATGTGGCCTTAGATAGGATAATATATAGAGTAACTGTAAGCCACTCAGAGACCCCTTTGGAGGTTCGAGCAGGATATGAAGTCGAAAGTTAAATAAAAATTTTTTTAAAAAAATCCCCCATTCTTTCTTAAACTAGTTTTTCTTCTACTTTTTTTTTCTATTGTGGAATGAATTTGCAAGATAGCTTCTTGCTCAGAATCTGAACATTTTTTCTGCCTTGTGGATTGCCACCCAAAACCCACCCAGAAAGGGCATGTTTGGGCAGTGAACTTTAAAAAATATTTGCATGCCAACACTGAAATGTTTTAGTGCTGGAGGTGCCTGCACTGAAACAGTCAGTCCCATTGGGAGGCCTGACACTAGCAGTGAGTCATTGTCCATTTATTTTCCCTGCAGCCTGATCTATCTTATGCATGCATGGGTGGTGGCAGATTTCAAGGTGTTCACTGGGACTGTCTCATGTCAAAAAACCCCGAGTCCTTGGCCCTTATGGACACATGAAAGAATACCGTTTGGCCAAAGACCTGTCCAGAGGAGTGGGTGATTTGGGGCATAAAATACAGAGCTTCTCTTGGGAGATCAGACACCACTCCATGCACAGTTGGCAACTCAACAGACTGAAGCAAGGAGGGGCTTCCATGGAGTCTCTCCCCCAAGAAAGGGCACAGGCACTAGAGACCAGGGCGGGCTCGTCCTGGAAGCACCCCTCTCCATGCATGCTTACTCAAGCATAAGCCCCATTGAGTTCATCGGGAGTAAGCCTACTTGAGCCCTAATCTGGACAATTTTGTCACTTAGAGGAGGGGGGTGTTAAAAATTGTCTGCTCCAGGTGTCAAATACCCTAGGTACGTCACTGGAGATGTGTACTTTATGCAAGGCAGATAAAGCAATTCAGTGTTTGGGGGGGAACCAATCAGGGAGACTGTTCAAATGTGGGGAAAGAGGCAACCAATAAGGGGTGAGACACATACCAGAGGAATGGCCCTCAGGTGTAGTGTGATGGGGAGGGAATGTACTTTAACAGGGATTGTACAGCACACTTGATGCTGCTGAAACACTGCAATGCTTCAGCACAGGCATCAAAAAAAGGTGTGGGGGGAACCAGGAAAATCAGTCCTCAATGTGAATGAGGATAGAACCATGAAGGGGGGCGGGGGCAGAAATGTAAGTGCGAACTGATCACACCGATAACGTGATCATCCGAACTGCCACAACACTCATGAAAACCTGAAAGGTGGCTGCAGCCTGGAAAGCGCCATTATAAAGCACTTGGAGATTTTGTCTTGCCACACAAAATGGTCAGTGTCACTTGTGACCCAGTAATGAGAGCCTTGCTGTCTCAAAGCAACCAAATCACATGAGCCTGTTCCTTTTCCTCCCTGGCAAATTTACAAGGAGGAGTGGCTCTGAGGGATTATGAATAGATGAAGTCATTCTTGAGGAGATAAGGCCATTCTGGAGAGGCAGTCATTCTGGGACAAGGGCAGACATGCTTTAGAGAACAGTCATGCTTGAGGCACCAGGAGCTATGGAGATTATCCAGTTCATTTACAGGGTACACTTAAGCACAGTTTGAAATCTTACTGTTGTCTTCCAAGGCTGTGAAACTGGCTCTTCCATCTAAAGAGACATATAGTTAGTAATGGTTACTGCATGTGCAAAATATATTTATTAGGTGTCACCAGAATGTATGTTGTATGAAGAAAATCTATGATTTGCTTGAGCCATACACATTTAGTGGAATTCTGTACAGAGGTGAATGTGTATGTGGAAATTCACGGGTATAAAGGTAAACAACAAACCATGAATATTGTCTCTGTTAAGAAACAGTAATGTTAAATATGGCCTAGGCACTATTAAGAACATTGCAGAGCTACAACACAAGAGAAATGGTTGAGATCAGCAATCATGTTATCTGTGCAGCGGCTGTCCAAGGAAAGACCGTTATCAACAGAGGGATAAGCAGTGTTGTGCAAAGGTCTGTCATCTACATTATGAGCTACTGAAGGGCAGCATTAAATAGAAGCTGATTTTTAGCTATCAATTTTTAGCTGATCTGCAGCACTGATACTAAAATGTCTGGGAATCCATTTGTGTGCCACTGAAAAGAAAATTGATCCTGGAGATCTTGCAGTTTTGTGAACATCAGCTTCATTCATAATCCAACCATAGCTGTAGAACTGTGCACACATATGAGTACTATGAAAACAAGTATGGAGCATAGGAGTCAAAGCAGAAAAGGGAAAAAATGGTGCAGTGGGAAAAAAAGATTTAAAAAAATTATATTTCACTAAGAGATCCCTATGCATTTTGCATCCTGTTTCATTATCATGGATCTAAAATAATATATAAAAACAGGCCTAATATTTTTTCATTAACCAACATAAAAATACAAGGAAAAATAAAGACAGAAAATTCAGTACAAATTGAGGGTGGTAAAAGTGCCTTCTCCCTCCCCCCACCCCCCACATGGACTGCATTCTGAAAGGACCTTATGTGTACATTACATGATTTGATTTGATTTATTAGATTTCTATCCCGCCCTCCTGGTTGAAGCCGGCTCTGGGTAGCTTACATAAAATACCTAAAATTTTTAAAATACACATAAAATGGATTAAGAACAACATATAACAATTAAACAATGCTAAAACCATAAATATAATAAAATGCTAGTATCAATAATTTTGTAATTTCACAGCGGTAGTTGTTACGCAGTTCATAGTCAGCCCTCTCATCTTCTCAGGTCATCTTAGGCGGCTGGCTTAGGCTATATTTAAAGATCCCAGGGCTCTCCCACCCAAGTTGCCAGTTGTTAGTGGTGGTGGGGGCTCCAAAAGCCTGGTGGAAGAGCTCTATTTTACAGGCCCCGCAGAACTGCAAAAGGTCCCGCAGGGCCCTGGTTTCTTCTGGGAGCTCATTCCACCAGAGTGGAGCCGCCACCAGGAAAGCTGTGGCCCTGGTTGTTACTAGCCTGGCCTCCTTAAGACTCGGAAGGGCCAACCGGTTCTGAACCCCTGATAGCAGTGCTCTCTAGGGTATATGTGGGGAAAGGCAGTCCCTCTGGTATGTAGGTCCCTGACCATAAAGGGCTTTAAAGGTAAGAACCAGCACCTTGAAATGAATCCGATATGCTATAAGCAGCCAGTGCAATGCCTTTAGCACAGGTTGGATGTGCTCCTGAATAGGGAGTTCCATCAATAGCCTGGCTGCAGCATTTTGCACCAGCTGCAGCTTCTGGTTTTGAGACAAGGGCAGCCCCATATAGAGGGCATTATAGTAACCCAATCTCAAGGTGACCATCACATGGATCACTGTTGCAAAATTGTTGCGTTTGAGAAAGGGAACCAACTGCTTGATCAGCTAAAGATGGTAAACAGCTGATTTGGCAGTGGCTGCTACCTGGGCCTCCATTGTTAGGGTGGTGTCTAGAAGCATTCCCAAACTCCTAACCTCCAGCACTGGCACCAATGGTGCCCCATCAAATGTCGGGAGCAGAATCCCTAATCTCGGACCGCCCTGATTCAGGCACAGGACCTCCATCTTCGTTGGATTCAGTTTCAGCTGACTCAGTTTAAGCCAACCAGCCACGGCTTGTAACGCCTAGTCTTGATCTTCTGGTTTGTGGCATGGCAATTGAAGAAAAGAAGAGAGAATAAAACAATAACTAAATTGAAAGAGGGGAACAGAGAAATCATAGACCCAGGAGGGATCCAGAGGGAATTTTACAAATATTATGCGACTCTTTTTCAAGCAAAACAAGTGGATCAGCAAAAAATTCAAGACTATTTATCTAAAGCTAATTTGATGCAACCAAGCCCAGAAATAAAAGCAATATTAAATGCTGCGATAACTAAAGAAGAAATCAGTAAAGCAATAGGAGAGGCAAAGATCTCCAAAGTTCCAGGACCAGATGGTTTCTCAGCTAAATTTTATAAAAAATTTCAAGACGACCTGGTTCCGGTTCTAGAGATTCTTCTAAATGAAATTAGAAAAAATGGGAAGATCCCAGATTCTTGGAATGAAGCTGCAATCACCTTAATACCGAAAGAAAACCAAGACTTAACAAATGTGAAAAATTATCGACCAATTTCACTTTTAAACAATGATTATAAAATTTTTGCAAAAATTTTAGCAGAGCGCCTTAAAGGGTTTTTGAAAGACACTATTGCTGAAGATCAAGCTGGGTTCTTGCCAAATAGACAAATAAAAGACAATATGAGGGTTGTTTTAGACGCAATTGAGTACTATGATAAGCACCCGGAAAAAGAAGTTGGCTTCTTATTTTTGGACGCAGAAAAGGCATTTGATAATTTGAATTGGGAATTCATGTTTAAAGTGTTTGAGAAATCCCAGATGGGCGCAGAATTTATAAGAATGATTAAATCAATATATAAAGAACAAAAAGCCACGGTGATTGTGAATGCAGAATCAACAGAAGTGTGAATGCAGAATCAACAGAAGTTGTCCCCTGTCACCACTGCTATTTATCTGGATTTTGGAGATATTGCTGCAAATGGTTAGAGATGACGATAACATAAAAGGTTTGAATATTAGAGGTTTTTCATATGAATTAAGAGCATTTGCTGATGATATTATGTTTATTGTTGAAGATCCTGTTAATAACATGCCTATGGTATTTGAAAAAGTAAAAGAGTTTGGTGATCTCGCAGGGTTCTATGTAAATAAGAATAAGTCCAAGATAATGTGTAAAAACATGATAGCTACAAAGCAACAAATGTTACAAAACTTGACAGAATGTGAAGTGGTTAAAAAGGTTAAATATTTGGGAGTTGAAATTACAATGAAAAATATTGACTTGTTTAAGAATAATTATGAAAAACTGTGGGTTTCGATAAAGAGTGATTTAGAAAAATGGGAAAAACTTAGATTATCTCTTCTTGGAAGAATTGCCATTGTCAAAATGAATGTACTGCCCAGGTTAATGTTTTTGTTTCAGATAATACCAATTGTGAAAGATGTGAAAGTGCTGGTGAAATGGCAAAGAGAAATTTTCAAGTTTATCTGGGCAGGAAAGAAGCCAAGAATTAAAATGAAAATAATATATGATATTAAAGACAGAGGTGGCTTCCAAGTCCCGAATTTGCGTTTGTATCATGAAGCTGTATATATGTCGTGGTTAACTGACTGGGTTAATTTGGAAAATAGAAAACTTTTGGCCCTTGAGGGTCACGATTGCAGATTTGGCTGGCATGCCTATCTTTGGTATGGGAAAAACAAAGTAGATTCAATGTTTAAGCATCATTATGTAAGAAGAACACTGTTTGATGCATGGACCAGATACAAGAACACAGTTTCTAATGAGAGGCCTTTGTGGATTGTTCCTGCTGCAGTTATTCATCCCTTTTCAGAATATAAAGGTAATGATTGGTTGAAATACCAAGAGTTGCTTCAAAAGGAAGGAAAAAAATATGTTTTAAAACCAAATAATGAATTAGAATTTGAATATGGATGGTTACAATATTGTCAAATACGGGATATTTACAAACAAGATTGTAAAGAGGTTGGTTTTAGAGCTAAGAATGATGAGTTTGAAGATATATGGTTGAAAAAAGAGCAAAAAATGATATCAAAGATGTATAAAACCTTGTTGACTGTATTTACTTTGGATGAAACTGTTAAAGAGCAAATGATAAAATGGGCCATAAATGTGAACAAGGAAATTTCCATGGAAGCATGGGAATTTTTATGGAAAAAAGCTTTTAAAATATCAACCTGTGTTAATGTAAAAGAAAATTGTTATAAGATGATGTACAGATGGTACATGACACCAAAAAAGACTGCTAATATTAGTATGGATAAGAACCTGAGTAATAAGTGTTGGAAATGTAAAAGAATAGAGGGTTCTTTTTACCATATGTGGTGGTCATGTGATAAAGCAAAAATATACTGGTCAAATGTACATTGTGAGATGCAGAAAATATTAAAAATCCCTATTAGGAAAAGTCCGGAACTTCTTCTCTTAGGTTTGACAATGGAAAAAATCCCACAAGAAAAAAGGACATTATTATGGTATATGATTACATCGGCGAGAATGGCTTTTGCTCAACAATGGAAAGCGGAGAAGGTGCCAGATATACATGACTGGTTAAGAAAACTGCTGTTTTTAGCCGAAATGGACAAAATGACGAAAAAACTAAATGGACAAATGGCAGAACAATATCTAAAAGACTGGGAAGGCCTGAAACTCTACATGGAAACTGAATATAGAATGAAAGGGAAAATGTACAATCTTGATTTGTATTGATACTGAATGTGAAATGAAATGAATACTTGATTGTACTGTACCTTTATTGGAAATAATGTTGGGAAAAGTCAGGTTTTTATGTATCTGAATTTTGTTACCTGGTTTGTCGATTGTTATAAGTCTAAACTTGATTTCCTTTTAATTTTTTTCTTTTTTGTTACTAGCAGTGTTGGAAGCCTATTAGGGGGGGTGGGGGGATGGGATTGGAATCTTTTGAAAATGTATTGGTAACGATGTTTAACAATGTTGAATGCATCCCAATAAAATTTTGTTTTTTAAAAAAATAGATCTTCTGGTTTGGAGTCGGACTGACTGCCCAACTACAGATAGAGCTGGGTGTCATCCACATACTCGTGACATCCCAGCCTGTGCCTCAAGGCAATCTGGGCAGGAGGATCCATATAGATGTTAAAGAGCATCAGGGACAGCACTGCCCTTTGAGGCACACCACATTCCACTGGGTGCCTTTCGGACAGATGATCCCTCAGCACCACCCTTTGTCCCTAACCTTGGAAGAAGGAAGCAAGCCACTGTAAGGCCTGTCCCTCCACCCCAGTGTTGGCGAGGCGGTATATTAGTAACTGATGGTCAACCATGTCGAACGCAGCCAACAGGCCTAACAACAACAGCACTGCTGATCTGCCCCAATCCACATGCCTCTGGAGGTCGTCCGTGAGGGTGACCAGTGCTGTCTCTGTCCCATGGCCTGGGTGAAAGTCAGACTGGAAGGGATCTAAGATCGAAGCGTCATCCAAGAAGCCCTGTAACTGAATTGCCATTGTCTTCTCTATTATCTTTCCCAAATAGGGCAAGTTGGAAACTGGCCAATAGTTGGCTTTTTCAAGAGAGGGGGCACCACTGCTTCCTTGAGTGCCTCCGGGAATAGCCCCTCCAAGAGGAATTTGTTGATGATCTCCTGCAAGTCACCTTGAAACCCGTCGTGGCCAGCTTTAATTAGCCACGAAGGGCATGGATCAAGGGAGCACATGGTAGGACATGCAGTTAGGAGCAATTTGTCAGCTTCCTCAAGGCTGAGCCGGTCGAAGTGATCCATAACATGACTAGAGGATGTGCATGGAGCCTCAAGTTTATTCACTGTATCAACTGTAGCGGTGAGGTTGTGGCAGAATAACAAGACTTTATCTGCAACTTTAACTCACAGCCTATATCCAGTTTCCTAATGTTTAATGTGCTTTGCGTCAGAGCAGTAATGGACTGAATTGTTCTAAACAATTGGGCTGGGCGTGGGCTTGCAGACACAATTGCAGCCATATAATACTGTCTTTTTGAGGCCTTGACTGCCATCTCATAGGATCTCATAAACATCCTATAAGATGCTCTTGTGGCTTCATCATGAGCACACCACCACTCGTCATGAGCACACCACTGCCTGTCTAACCGCCTTAGCCTTCCTGAGTATACCTGCTCACTGCTGAAGGGAGACAGGCTTTGTGGGTAGTCATAATGATCCTCCTCCCTCTTCCCTGTGTTGAATCAACATTGAGCAACCTCTGAACATGGCATTGATGTTCAGACTGTATGATTCATTCAGCACGAACTGCTGCCATACAGAAAATGTCTACATTGTAGTGCCTTGAACTAGAGAGAAATAAGAATTCAGAGCACCTAGCAAATGTTGTTGTTGTTGTTCAGTCGCACAGTCGAGTCCGACTCTTCGCGACCCCATGGACCAGATTACGCCAGGCCCTCCTGTCTTCACCTAGCAAATAGATCATTATAATGTTAACAAGGCTATACTGATCTGGCAATTGCTGGTGTTTTGGAAAAGCCCTCTGGTGGTGTGGGAAGGGGATAGTGGCTCTGAGGGCTGAGGCAAGGAAAGTATGGAGAAAATTGCCATGTAGACACTCTATTGCCCGTGAAAATGTCTCTGCATTCACATTAACAATGAAAGGTCCACAGAGAATCATCAACATTTGGAAACGCTCAAGATTAATTTCAGCAACTGTCCCAACTCCTGCCTGGACCTGGAGGGGCGGACCATGAAGTATCCACACCTTGGGGGATAGTTCCAGCAACAGCTGCTCGAGGGTACCCTCCTACCAGCCATGGATGGTGTGACAGCAGCAGAGGGAGAACAATAGGAAACAAAGGAAGAACAAAAAATGGAGAATGAATATCCTTTTATTACTTGTACATGGGCTTTGTTTCTTCTGGAAGTGAGGATTATAGGTTTAAGCCAATTCAGAGAGGTGAGTTTGAAGAGGTATTTAAAGGAAAGGAAAAAGGAAATTTAAAGGGAAACAGCAAATGTTTTAGACAGGAGTTCCAGGCACAGGTGAAGGAAGTCATTTGAGGGAATAGGGGGGACTTCTAGGTGGCTGGCGGTGTCAAATAGGGAGCACAAAGGCAACAAACAAGCAAAGAGTGATATGTAAGGTCAGGAATAATGAAAAAACGCACAAGTTTAAGTAAACGTGTTCAATGCATCTCCCTACTCTTATTTCTGTTTGATAAATGTTTTACTGTTGCAGAAGCCTGGGTTCAAACAGTTATCCCTTCATACTCTCAAGTAACTGAAGATTCATTAAGAAGTAATGCTGAACCCAGATCACAAGGAACCATAATCTCATCTGTCCCTCTACCAGGCAGTGTTACCGACTACCTGGATGAGATGCAAGTCCATCCTTCACATGCAGTGAAAAGCATTGCTGTTGATGAGGAAACTGGACATGGTAAGCATTTCATTACTCACTGGTACACACAGTTTACTCCCATCATCTCCATTTTCCACACATACAACAAATTAAACATCTTACAAGAGTGTGCAGCAAGCATTACGTGCTTAAATGTAAATACAGATATGTATATGGATTTCAATGGAGAGTTCCCTACAGTGGCAGTTTATCTGAGTGATCAGAGGCAGGAAAGGTTCCAGGATGTTATAAATTAATATCAATATCTCTGCCAAACCAATTATAAACACCAGATTATCCACGAATGCTTGTAGTTTGTATTCTTCACCTTTTATTCTTAACCCCCTTATTGCATCATTACGTCTTATTAAGTTGTTTAGTGTTTCCAAGACAAATATAAACAGCAAAGGCGATAGAGGGCAACCTTGTCTAGTACCTTTTTGAATCGGTATATTTTGTGTCATGTCACCGTTGACTATAATTTTAGCATATTGTGTTTTGTATATAGCTGATATCATGGCTAAAAAATTTTTCCCCACAATCTCATTCCTCTAATTTTTGGATCAGGAATTCCCAAGATACATTATCGAATGCCTTTTCTGCATCTAGGAAAATTAATGCTGCTTGTCTTTCCGGATGGCTTTCATAATATTCCAAAACATTAATTACTGTTCTTATATTATTTTTTCAAATGTCTTTTTGGCAGGAATCCAGCTTGATCTTGATGTATAGTTTGCAACTTTGATTAATTGCTTGTTGGAGGAGATTCTAAAGTTTGGAAAGGTGGCTGGCCTGAAAGTAAATTTCCATAAAACTAAAATACTTGCTAAAAACTGTACTCAAGAAACTATTGAAATGATGCAAGAAAAAACAAAAATTGAGATAGTGAAGAAAATCAAATATTTAGGGATTATAATGACAAACAGGAATTGCGCATTAATGGAAAATAATTACAAAAAATTATTGGAAGAAATTAAAAAAGATCTTCTTAAGTGGAAAGACTTACAATTATCATTAATGGGTAGGATTGCAATGATTAACATGAACGTTTTACTGCAAATTTGCCGATTCTGAAAAATACGCAGTACTTCATAAGTTTGGATAAAACTAGTAGACAATATATTTGGTATCCTAAGAAGGCCCATATTAAATGGAAAATGTTACAAGAAAGTAAAGAAAGAGGAGGACTGGGACTTTCAAACTGGATCAAAGACTGGCTAACGGCAGCAGCAACATAGATCAAAGACTGGCTAATGTTAGAAAATCAGAGAATATTAAAACTAGAGGGTCACAACCTTTATATGGGCCTACATGCGTATATTTGGTATAATAAGAATAAGGTTCATTCAAATTTCCATCAACATGTTATAAGAGGAGTGTTGATAAAGATCTGGATAAAGTGGAAGAAGAAATTTTATGATAAAATTCCAAGATGGGTATCACCACTTGAAGCATTTATTAAACCCACCCTTTGTAATGAAGGAAAAAAGCACTTGTACAGGATCCTGTTGGATAAAAATAATAAACTTAAGAATGCACATGCATTAAGTAAACTGAATATAAACTTATCCTGGTGGGAAACTTCATAATTAAAGTCCAGATACACAAAAGATAAAGTGTTAGGTTTCTATATGAATAAAAATGAACTGGACAAAATTTGGCTCTCTTCAAATGATTAATTAATACAAAAATATATAACTTTTTGTTAACAGATTATATTCAGGATGAAGTAATTAAAGAAAATATGATAAGGTGGATGCAGGATATCGGCCATAGTATTCAGATAGATGAAAGGGTTAGATAAACATTTCTGGGAACCTACAGACTGGGAGGGCTATAAAGGCTCAGTTCTGTCTTCTCATTCCCTGGTCTTGCAGCACCTCAGCCAAGCCCCTGATGAAGCCCGAAAGTTACATCAAAGCCACCTCTTCCTTTCACCCCTAAATTCTCCCTGCAGTTTTACCTGTGGTGGAAAGGAATCCTTGTAATGTTCATCTGTCTTCAGTTGGCCAAAATCTCATGGATTGTGCCCATATTCCTGCAAGTGTTCTAGCTGTGCCCTGGCCCACTCTCTTATTGAGCAAGAGCTATAAGGAGCTGTAAAGAGCAGAATATCTACACAAAGATTTTTAAAAGCTTGTCTGCTTTTTAAAGAAAGGGTGGGGCCAGTTTGGTGTAGTGGTTAGGAGTGCGGACTCTAATCTGGGAGAACCGGGTTTGATTTCCCACTCCTCCACATGCAGCTGCTGCTGTGAGTCATAAGTTCTTTAAGAGCTGTTCTCTCAAGGGCAATTCTCGAAAGAGCTCTCTCAGCCCCACCTACCTCATAGGGTGTCTGTTGTGGGGATGGGAAGGGGAAGGGATTGTAAACCCCTCTGAGACTCCTTTGGGTAGTGAAGGGTGGGGTATAAATCCAATCTCCTTCTCTTCCTCCTCCTCCTTCTTCTTGTAATATGGACAGATTATATAGTTTTATCTCTTGACCATCAGTTGCTTTGAATACATCATTAGAAAAAAAACTCATATAGAAATAAATACATTTAAATTGCCACTACAAGCAAGTCTAAGCAAGTCCTTATTGCAGTGTGAACAATATAAAAAAAAGATACAATTTTGCTTTGTGTCTTCTCTAGCACAGAGAGAATAAGAGAAAATGAGCTTTAATTTTATTTTACATTGCTTGGACTCTGTATCCAATCTTATGACAGCTTGAAGTGGCAGTTATAGCTGGAAAATGTAGCACGGGTCAAAGGATATACTAAAGCTGAAGTGCTTCATATCTTTTGGCCCTAAACAAAATCAGAATATGAACTGAGTACTTGTTTGCTGTCTTGTGTCACCTCACATAGAGATCTTCTCACTAAGAAAGCCTACATCTTAAATTTCAGAATGTTTCCATGTTGTTCTCTGCAGGAAGATAGCAAATAATATATTTCCTCCTAGATTACAAAGTTCTGGCTTTCTTTGACTTGTGGCTGTTATTATAGTATAGATGGCGTAAGACCTCTCCAGAAAGAGAAGGGGAAGCAATATTGATGAAATCTCAGATTATATGGTATCATTTCCCCTGTCCTTGCCTGCTTTTCAAATATTGGGACATTGGGATGGTAATCTATGAAGGACTGAAATTCTCTGCTTTCAGATATGAAAGGGGAAATTAACAAATCTGGGAACATTTTGCTGTAACACTTGCCTTCATCTATCCTTTATTGACTTGCATGCAAGGTATCATTCAGCACACATGCATAGTAGACAAACCACATCCAGTACATATATAAGACTGCATGGCATTTTGGATTGTGATGGAGAACAATGGCAGCCCACAGTGGAAGCAGAAGTATCCAATTGCATCATCTCTTATAGACAGCAGTGGTTGTTTTTAGGTTGCTTCAGTACAAAGGTTTTGCTCTGGCTTGGCATCCAAACTGGAGAGGATAGGTATGGGCATGAACTGGCTAACAAATGAAAGTTCATCATGAATTTTGGCTGGTTTGTGGTTTGCGAAATGATGTTCACAAACTGAAGAGCCATACAAACTTCCACGAAAGCTTCCACGAAACTTCCCTTCTTTTTGTTCACCGCCTAAAGTTGCTATCTGCTAGCTGCTGAACCATTTAAACTAAACAGCAGCTGTTTTTCATGAAGAACAGAAAGCAAGGGTTTAAATGGCTTAAACCCCAGTTTTCTGCTCTTCACAAACCGCATCAAAATTCATGGAATTTGTGTTGGCTGCCAAAAGCCGTGGTGAGCAGAAAGCTGGGGGTGAAATGGCTCAGAGGCATTTAAACCCCTGCTTTCTGCTCCCCGCCACTTTTCACAGGGAGCAGGATGCAGGAGTTTAAATTTTAAATGGCTCATAAACTAATACAAACTGGTTCAGTTTGCAAACTAGCCTATTGGTTCTTGGTTCAGTTTGTGGTTCAGCCACAAACCATGAACTGAACTGCAAAAATGTGGTTTGTTTTCCCCATCCTTATGTGGGGGTATGGGAGCATCCATATGATGTTGACCTCTAATTGTCCACCTTCCAAGGTTTTCCCTAATTTGAGACAATCTTTTTTTGGGAAGTCACAACCAAAGCATGTTTACATACACTGTGGACTGGAAGGGATACATTTTTGAAGGTCCTGCCCACACCAGCACTATTACCCTTGCCTCTCTGTTCCCACAGTTGCCATCCCTGCAAACACACATACACCACTGGAGAGCATTTGGGGCTTTTTAAAGAAATCAGTAGTTTGCTACAGCACAATGTTATAACTATCTATTGCCACGAGAGAGGATGATAGATCATGGACAATAGATTGTGATATCCTGTTTTTCTCTACCTTAGGGAGTCTCAAAGCAACTTACAATCAGTGTTCCCTGTAAGCTGAGTTAGTGTGAGCCAGCTCAGAGTTTTTTAGCCTCCAGCTCACACATTTTTGTCTTAGCTCAGGGAGGATGGCTCTAGAGCAAACTGATTTATGCAGCAGCCAAATTGCTCCCTCACAACTTTAATGCCAGCAGCTCACAAAGTAGAATTTTTGCTCACAAGACTCCACAGCTTAGAGGGAACATTGCTTACAATCACCTTTCCCTTCCTCTCCTCACAACAGGCACCTTGTGAGGTTGGTAGGGATGAGAGAGTTCTGAGAGAACTGTGACTGGCCCGAGGTCACCCAGCAGGCTTCATGTGAAAGAGTGGGGAATCAAACCTGGTTCCCCAGATTACAATCTGTGGCTCTTAACCACTATACCACTCTGGCTCTCAATGAGTGGAATGGCCACTGCAGAGGCTGAGGCCAAGAAAGCTTGGGGAAAACTGCCCTGTGGATGCTAGCAACATGAAGAGCTCCACGAACAATCATCGCCATGTGGAAGCAGCATTAGTCCCAGTATGCATGTAGTGAAAGTCTGTAGACCAACCTGGACCCCATTTGGCATGGCTTCCGTCAGACATCTGACTCACTAGGCAATCAGGTGATCTGTCTGCCTAGGTCTTAAATGCAACCTCCTGGCAATCCCTGAAGTCTAAGCAATACCTTATTTCAAATGTGGCATAGAGAAAACAAAACATATAAGTGCATTTCAGTTACTTTTCTGCTTGGTATTTTGTGATAAAACACTGTATAACCTGAAAAATATTTTTTTCAAAAAATCTTAAATGTATGTGTCAGAGATAATGGGCAGCTAATGATAGAGTATTGTAATGTTTTCCCAAATGATTTAGAACCTGTTTTATTTTTACAGGTGAAATCAAGCAGGGACAAAGTTGGCTGAACAAACTTGGATTTAACAAGAAGAAGTTGTCTTTTCTAAAATGTGTCAGTGAATGGAAAGGAAACAAAATAGCTGCCCCCAAAGGTATTTCCACATAAGCAGAAGCAAGTATTATGTTTGTCATTCCATAGTTCAATTCCCATAGCAAGACAGAGGCGTTCCCTTGGGCAGGTAATCCTTTTATAATTGGCACATGTTAAATGAATCTGAGTGGTTCTCTTGTATGTCCCATGTGGGTGAGTATACCCATTTGCAAGATTTCTTGGCTATATTTTGTATGATTTTTTTGGTATTTTATCTGTGTGTGTATACCTGAAAGTCATGGTTGACTTCTGACAACCTCTAGTGGGGCTTGGATGTTTCAGAGAGGTGGCTTACTATTGTCTGCCTCTTTGTCACAGCCCTGGTATTCTTTGGAGGTCTCCTTTCCAACTACTTGCCAGGGTTGGCCCTGCTTAGCTTCTGAGATCTGACAAGATCAGGCTTGCCCAGACTATCCAGATCAAGGCTATATTTTGTATTTTTTAAAAAAATTACATTTCCTACTGCACTTCTGCCTGCTTTCTGCTGAAAAATCCTGTCCTTATATATATTTGAATTTTGGTTTAACTACATTCTATGCTTGCCATAATTGATTCGGCTCAAGAACTGGCAGTCACAAGACACTGGGCAGGGTTAACTGGCTGCTTCGCAAAGTCCCGCCCACGTCAGCCCCGGTCAGTGTTTTCAGCTCAGTCTGCTCCAGTCCTCCGACAGGAGAGGACTGTCTGGAGTGTGAGCGCAGGGACAGGCCCTCAAGGCTGAGGCAAGTGAGAGAAGCCCTTTTCCGCCCCCCACACCATCCCCTGGGCCTTCTATGAGGGAACTAGGCCCAGAGAAGGCCTTTTCCGTCCCCCACACACCATCCCCTGGGCCTTCTATGGGGCACTAGACCCAGAGAAGCCCTTTTCCGCCCCCACACCCCATCCCTTGGGCCTTCTATGAGGGAACTAGGCCCAGAGAAGGCCTTTTCCGTCCCCCACACACCATCCCCTGGGCCTTCTATGGGGCACTAGGCCCGGAGAAGGCCTTTTCCGCCCCCACACACCATCCCCTGGTCCTTCTATGGGGGCAGTAGGCCAAGAGAAGGCCTTTTCCGCCCCCCACACCATCCCCTGGGCCTTCTATGAGGGGACTAGGCCCAGAGAAGGCCTTTTCTGTCCCCCACACACCATCCCCTGGGCCTTCTATGGGGCACTAGGCCCAGAGAAGGCCGTTACCGCCCCCCACACGCCATCCCCTGGGCCTTCTATGAGGGGACTAGGCCCAGGGAAGCCCTTTTCCGTCCTCCACACGCCATCCCCTGGGCCTTCTATGGGGCACTAGACCCATTTTCCATCCCCCACACGCCATCCCCTGGGCCTTCTATGGGGCACTAGGCCCAGAGAAGGCCTTTTCCGCCCCCCACACGCCATCCCCTGGGCCTTCTATGAGGGCAGTAGGCCCAGAGAAGGCCTTTTCCATCCCCCACACGCCATCACCTGGGCCTTCTATGGGGGCATGAGGCCCAGAGAAGCCATTTTCTGTCCCCCACACATCATCCTTTGGGCCTTCTATGGGGGCAGTAGGCCTAGAGAAGCCCTTTTCCCCCACACACTGCCTACTGCCCCCATAGAAGGCCCAGGGGATGGTGTGTGGGGGACAGAAAAGGCCTTCTCTGGGCCCAGAGAAGCCCTTTTCTGCCCCTCTTCCCTTCCTTTCCCCCTTTTCCTTTCTTCCTCTCTGCTGTCTTTCACTCTTCCCCCTATTTCTTTCTTTCTTCCTTCCTTCCTTCCTTCCTTCCTTCCTTCCTTCCTTCCTTCCTTCCTTCCTTCCTCCAACCGTCTCTCCCTTCCACCTCCCTCCCTTCCTTTCTAGGGCCCGTTGTCTTCCACCACAATGGGCTTTGCTCCCTAGTAAATATATAAAGTGCATTTTTTCCTGGTTTGTGAAAGATGAATATGGTACATACAGGCCGAGTTCAGACTGGCAGTTTGGCCCGATATAGCCACGTTTCACAAATGGATTAAAGGGGCTGGTTCACACAGGCACAGCTGTCAGACATTCCCCAGCCATACTCAACCCGTCTTGTAACGCTTCCCTCCCAAGTTTAAAAAGTACCAGGTGAAAGTGGTAGCGAACCCTGGAGAGCGCATTGATCCCGCTTCCCAGACATGTGTACACTAAACGCTAAAATCCGGGAACAACCCATATTGATAATGAGTGCTGGCTGTTCCCGCAGGGATGTACATAAGCACACATGCACGGTATGCAGTGGAGCACACAACCGTGCCTGCAGGACACTTCCGCCTCATGGAGTTAAAGCTCCAGCCAGGCAGCCTCCTGGGAGACGGGATCCTGCCCTATTTACTGCTGTGCCTATGTGCCTGCCGCAGAACAAGGAAAAAGCCACTTACAGCTGCGCCTCCACCAGGGGCGGGCCGACAGTGTGAACGCTCCCTTGTACCTCCTCCCCGGTATGCTCCAGCATCAATTGGTGCAGTGTGACCAGAAATACCCGGAACACATTTTTAAAATAGTGTGTGATGTGAGGTGGATAAGGAGAAAGGGAGGGTAGCTTGGAGCAGGAATGGTTGCATGTGGGCAGCACTTTTGGAACCACAGCAAACCACACAGACTCCATAAAAACCTATTACAATGCATCCTTTAGGAAACACCAATACACAGATATCCTGCTAAAACACAGTAAACAGCTGGTTGGAAGCTGCTAGAGCAACTGCTTCCAAGGATGTTGTGTGTAAGGCTGAGGGAAATGCGATGTAGTTAAGAAGTCAAGCTGGAGCAAAGAGTCTGTGGGGAAAATACCATTGAACAAACCACTGTAGTTCCAGCTTTCATATTACCTGACATCATTTCAAATGTAATCCTGTTCAGTGGAGGCCTTCCATACATTCATATATTACAGGTCATTGTATCTTGAGTGGTGAGTCATCCAGTGCTGCATTCAGGGCCCCAGCCAAGCCATTCAAGCAACTGCTCCAAGTAGCACAAGGAGGAGGTTATCAGGTCTCCATAGGAGTATGGCTTTCTCCCAGCCATTGCTGGCACAGGAGGCTCTGGGTGTCGTCTTCCAGACCTACAATACTATTTCCATAGTTGCTTGGTTTTCAGCCTACTAGTGGTGATACAAGAGGAGGCAATGGGTATACCTTGGAGTAACAAAACACTTTGAATGGGCACTGGGTGTTCATACATATTCATGCATATTAGAGATGCATCTGACCACTTCCACATCTGCATGTAAAGCCACCCTCATATCATAGAGAGTACAGTCACTGAACTAATATTTTTCATGTTTTGAGAACTGGTTCAGAGAAATTTGCAAGTGACAGATTTTTTAAAACTTATTCACTTCATTTATACTTCACCTTTCTCCCTAATGGAGATGCAAGGTGGCTTACATCCTTCTCTTCTCCTCCATTTTATTCTCATAACAACCCTATCAGATAGGCTAGACTGAAACTGTGTGACTGGCCCAAGTTCACCCAGGAAGCTTCCCTGACAGAATGGAGATTCCAACCTGGGTCTCCCAAATCCCAGCCCAGCACACTACTCCTTGTCCTTCCTCGAGCCTCTCTCTGTAGCTCAGCACAAGGTCTAGGAGATCCCACACTCTTCCCCTGCTTGGAGGGAAGGGTAGGTAGACTACAGTGCAACCCTATATAGAGTTACTTTGTTGAACTCAGTGGGCTTATGCTAGAGTAACTGTGTAGGGTTGCATTGCTAGTTTCCTCCCCAGTTTTAGGGTGTGGGATACAGAGAAGCAAAAAGCAAGCCACTTGATGCCCTTCAGCCCCCAAGGAAGGTTCCATGACAGCATGAAGGCAAGATGTGTGTGCAAGGGGGAGAGATGTACCCTTTAGGGTGTATTGTGTGTGCAAGGGGCAGAGATGTACCCATTAGGGTGTATTGGGGTGGAACGTACTTTCTGTAAACTTTGGTTTTTGCCAGATAAGAAGGAGCCTCCCTCTTTGTTTGTAATACCACCCACTTTACTATTAGAGGAGACAAGAAGAGGGACCCGCGATATTCGTGGGGAAGGCTCCGGCTATGTCCTCTCTCCCCTGGCTTCGGCGATCACATCCTCCCCCCGGCTCCGGCGATCACCTCCTCCCCCCAGCCCCAGCAGCGGTATCCGAGCAACTTCAATCCATTGGGCCCGCTGATCTCATCTCTCCCCCCCGCCTTTCCCCCCACTCCAGCAATCTCCTCTGCAGCCACTGCCAATCTCCTCCCTCCCCCCACCCGGCTCCAGCTATGTTCCCCTTCGCCGCTGCCGATCTCCTTCCCCGCACACGGCTCCTGTCACCCTCCTCTGCCGCCACCAATCTCCTCCTCCCCCACCTGACTCTGGCAATGTCCCCTCCTCTGCCACCATTGATCTCCTCCTCCCCCCACCCCCCAGCTCCGCCGATCTCCTCCCCCACCCAGCTCCAGCAATCCTCCTCCTCTGCTGATCTCCTCTTCCCCCCCCCAGCTCCAGTGGCGAGGACTGAATGGCTTTTAGCTGCCAGCCGCCGCAGTGTTCCCAGAGCGTTCCCTGCACATGCACAAGGAACGCTCTTACTTTTGGGGGGATTTAGATCTCCCCCCTACACTTTTAAAAACTTTTTAGATTTTTCTGCACACGTGAGGACTGCCCCACGTGCGCAGGAAAATCTCCCTGCCCCCCCAGGTGCCTCCAATGTGCGGATTTAGATATCCGCACACAGGGGGCCATTTGGGAATTAGATATATAGATAAGCAGAACTTGTGTGGGGGGGATCTCATTATCCCCTCTCCCACTATTTACTTTCTCCCTTCCCTGAAAGTCCCCATAGCCTTTTTGCTTTTCCTGCTTCCTTTTCATTTCCACTGGTCAGCCAATTTACCTCTATCTGTCCCCTGACTTCAGCTTTCTCTCCTTTCCTCACCCCTGGTAGCCTCTACCTGGGAAAATTATGGCCTGGTTGTGCTCTGCTGGTCACGGGGCTGGTCACTAGCAGTGGCCACTGAGAGCATTTATTTCTTAAAGCTACAGGCACTGCTTCTGTTATTGGGGTGGGGAGGTTAACCCCCAGTGCGTTTATTGGTTTTAGATTTTAGATTTTTCTTCAAAACTGGGGTGTTTTTCAGGATTATACAAAAATCTTTCTTGTGTGTTCATGGCTCTGAGTTTCTTGATTTAAGTTAGGGTTGCCAGGTCTGGGTTGCCAGGTCTGAGTCAGCTTCAGCTGGGAGGGTGGGGTATAAAATTGAGGAATAAAAAAATAAAATACCTGGAGACTTTGGGGGTGGATCCGGGAGAGGGTTGGGTTTGGGGAGGTGAGGGCCTCATCATGGTACAATGCCATTGAGTCCACCCTTCAAAACAGCCATTTTCTCCAGGGAAGCTGATCTCTGTCAGCTGGAGATCAATTGTAAAAGTGGAAGATCCCCAGGCCCCACCTGGAGGCTGGCAACCCTAATCTAAGTATCCACTGATTTGGTCACATTGAGAATTAGATGTATTTATATATATATCATATATTGTAGGTCATCCAAGTTCTCCTAGAGTACTGTCTCATGACAACCAGCTGGGTGGATGTCTATCCAAAGAAGAACAGTCCTACATCCCATACAGATTAGCTAAATTATATATTACCAAGGTAAAAAGACAATGAAAATAATTTCTGATACAAGGTTACTTTAATGGATATTTCAACACTAATGCAGCAACTGATTAATTTAAACTACTGCTGCACACAAGGTGATATTTCTTTCTATTTTTCTCTGTTGTGCACTTTCAGAGCCGATATAATAATGCTAATCATTATAAACATAAGAAATTCTTTTTTGCATTTGTGGCTTCTGCAGAGATTTATTAGTTTCTGTCCTATATAAGTATCTGTTCCTAGATATATGCCTTTTGAATAACTGATGAGATTTTTATAGCACAGTAATTTTTACAGGCCCTGTTCACATCCAGATGCTTACAATGTTTACAAGTACCAGAAATTCCAAATATATTTGTCTTGGGATCAAATAATTTTAGGGCACATGAGAAGGATCGGCATTATGTTTTCTTCCTATTCTCTCTCTTAGTATGTTTTCATCCGTGACATTGTTCCATTTAAGGTATCTAAATGGGAGATGCCAGAAATAGGCTGGGCTTCCACAGTAGGGGATGGGCATGAACTGGGAAAATGGAGGATTGTCCTGGTTCGTGGTTCATGGGGGTCAAACGAACCACAAACCTTCATGAGCCCTCCCCATTTACCAAACCGGTTCATTTCATGAGGTTCATGATGTGGTGGGGGAGAAGATCTGAGCAGCTTCCCAAGGCCAG
The DNA here is from genome assembly GCA_029375565.1 of Gekko gecko. Classification (NCBI taxonomy): domain Eukaryota; kingdom Metazoa; phylum Chordata; class Lepidosauria; order Squamata; family Gekkonidae; genus Gekko; species Gekko gecko. Next base: position 117,920,006 of record JAPDNY010000007.1, read on the forward strand.
CAGAATGGAAGGGGGGAAATTTAAAGAGAATGTTCCCTTTAAACGGCTTTTGCAAGTCATACCATGCAGGAGTCAAGTCCAAGTGGTGAGTTCACTCACTTCTGGTATGCGGCAGACTGGGCCAAAGGGAATATTTTTCCAGTTGTGCACAGGATATTTTTAGAGGGGTGATTTTTAATATAGTTTAAATGTATTTTACTTATTGTTTTAATGGTGTGATTTATACAGTTTTATATTACTGAGTTTACAGATGACAGGTGAGCATATACATATTTTAAATCAATGCATAAAATATAAATAAATTGTTTTGACCTCTAAAGTCAGCAACAGTTTTTGCCCAAATTATCTCTGGAAATACCTTCCCCTTTATAATAACTACCCCAAGAGTTCAGATTAACTATGATACCGTTTCAGGTGCTGTTTTAAGGGGAGGTTAGACTGTCATCTTCTTGGAGCAGAGCATTTCTCCAACCATGTTACAATATGGGAAGAAAGTGTGATTATTAGTTATTGAGAATACTGAGCTGATAATTTCCTTTTACTGTCTGTGACAGATTATAAAAGACATGCACCAGATGAAAATGGGGTATGTGAAGGTAATCAAAGAGCTGGAGCGTGTAGGAAAAGAAAATCAGGTGACTTCATAATGAAGATGAAACCCAAGTGTTCTATTGTTCTGTCTTTCACTGTGAGAAAAAATGTGTCTCAATATACTACTGCTGTAGGGGTTTTCTCTGCAGCACCCAATATCAGAGGCAACCCAGTCCAGCTTTCTTGTTTAGCAACAGAAGATAAATTAATATTTAAGATTGTGTGAATAAGTATGGAAGTCAATAGGAGTAAGGAAGAACTGAAGGATTATTGGAAGTTTCAAGGACTAGAATATGAGCAGGAGGAAGTAGTATGATGGTTTTTGTGTGAGCGGGTAAAACAAGGGAATAAGAAAAGGAGAATTGGGACTAGGCTTTAGTTGTTAGATAAATAGATGGATTGTAATCTCAATGTGTTTTTCTTTCATTTGAACTTTGAAGGGAGTATAATATATAAGGAATGAATTATGTTTATTAAATACGTAATATATACTCAATAAAATATTAATGCAAAAATATATATACTATGCTAGTCACATATTCGCAGCCTAATCTACTTCACGGGGTTGTTGTGAAGATAAAATGGAGGAGAGGAGACTGCTGTAAACTGCTTTGGTTTCCCCATTGGGGCAAAAGGCAGAAAAAGTTAAGAAAATAAATAAAATTGTTTTGAACCTGCAAAAGAGGTTCCAAATTTTTATGACCCTACACACACACTATTTTCCTGAAATTTAGTTAATTTTACTTTTGGGGGAGATCTTACATAAATAGGATCTGATCTTATACACAGTTAGGCAAACTTAAGTCAACAGAAATGAGTGGTCTTCAGTGTTCCTACACAGCATGAGACTGACATCCTTGACGTATTGACTTTAACTTAATTATAGTAATTCTTTTACAGACTGATTATAGTGGGCCTTCCACTAAGTCCTAATTAATGTATATTTATGCTTTTTGATGTTTATACTTACCATCCAGGCTGTCCTTATTTGAGTTACAAATACATCATCTTGCTCTTTAAACTTTCAACCCAGGCACCATGTTTCTCATTAGATGGTAGCGCCCTCTGGTGCTAGTTTTTGGGAGCAAATATACATGCATTAAAAGGAAGAATACAACTTCCTGGCAATGGCCCTCAGAATTAGAATTCTCTTTGACTTTAAGGCATATAGAGGCACTGGAGAAGAACAAAGAACCAGCATAGGGAAGACAGAGCTATGAGGGATAGAGTTCTGCCGCCTGGCTTCAAGGCATATTTCTGCTTTTTGAGCCTTTAACAGAAACTGTACACACACTTACATGATATTCCCCCCTTCAAATTAGAAGGCTCGTTTCTCCTCCTTGCTAAAGAATGGCAGATCTATGACATTTTTATCCCACACTTCCTCTGAGCTAAGTACACATGGTTCTCCCCATCTCCAATGTATCCCCAGAACAACCCCATGAGGTAGATTGCGTAAGTGATTAACTGGCTCAAGGTGAATTGAAGATTGAGCAGGAATTTGAACCTAGGTTTTGTTTACACCACTCTAATCACTACTCTACCTAAGAACCCACTACCAGTCACAGTAGACAATACTGCCTTGGATGGGCCAATGGTGTAAGGCAACATAAGGCTGCTTTATGTGTTTCTGAAGAGGAGCACCCATTTGAATTACTATTGTTAGCCAAGTATAGGCAGATTAATACCACTGCCATTTGACACTGATACTGAGGAAATACTGCCATCAAAATTCAGACTGAGTCAGACACAGTTATGCTTTCATACAATTGCCAAGTGATGATTTCATGTCCCGGAGCATAATGTTTTTTATCATCTGCCCTCTGTGTCATGCCCAATACATTGTAATGCCTGTCTTATAAAAGCTGCATAAGTAAGATTAGAATGAGACTCTAGATTTGAAAAATTACTGAGAATTCTCTGTATTATTTCTACTGTTTTTTGTACGGTATTGTTACAGAAGAATACCACTCAGTAGTATAACCAATCAGTAGTACTAATGGAACCTCTTGCACCAGTGGAAGAGCAAAGACAGGTGATTTTGTTCCTTGATGCAGCCCTCATGTACACTGACATTTTGTCCACAAAATTCCTTTGATATACACACTCCCAATCAGGTTTTCAGAGCCCTCAGGACATCCTGGAGGTGATTGTAAAGCAGGGACTGAGAGGGCGGCTTGAAGAAGCGAAAATCCGACGGACTGTGGCACAGACTAGCAAGAAAGTGATAAATTACCAGGCTTTCAGAGACTTTTTAAAACTTTTATCTTATTGTAAACAATGACTCAGCAAGGAGAAAAAATGGTGGATAAGGGGAAACTAACAGCAGGAACTGCCAGCTCATCATCTCTGGCTACTAAACCGGAAGTAACCACAGACTTTCCTAAAATGATTGCTGCTGCTTTTTGCCCTCTGCTGGACCAGATGACCAATCTTAATGACAAGTTTGACACATTGCAAAAAGAACTCAAAGAAAACTCAGCAAGAACAGAGAAGATAGTTAAGAAGCTGGAATAAGTTGGCATTAAGTCAAAAGAATTTGGACAAAGACTGGAGGTAGTGGAGAAAGAAAAAATCTCTGAGAAACAGCAACTGTTACTTCTTCAAATAGAGAAATCAGCATATGTACTGAGATTTCAAGGTATCCCGGAGCAGAAAGGAGAGAATCTAAAAGAGATTTTAAGCAAAGAACTGGCTCCCGTGGTGGGCTTAACAGCTGAAGTTCTACAAAGTGATATTGATCTGGTTTATCGTACTTATCCAGAATTTATAAAAAAAAAAAAAAACACAAGCTACCCAGGGAAGTATATGTGAAATTCTCAAAAAGGTCAACAAGAGACATTACCTTGAAAGCGATAAACGAAATAACCCTGAAAATTAAAAGAGAAACAAATCAAAGTTTTAAAAGATGTTCCATTTGAGATCAGGAAAAGGAGGAGACAATACAGAGACTTGGCCCTGTTCTTACAGGAAAATACCACTCCATACAGATGGATAGTACCCGAAGGTCTTATCTTCAACTACAACGGCTGTGCTTAAAGCGAAAAAGTTCTTAGAGCAATAACAGAAAGTGACAGATGGATCTGAGAAAGTGGAGGATAACAAAGATGCAGAAGACGAACAAGATAAAGATGGGGAAAGTTCTGATACCACCTCAAACAGCTTGGCAGAATCATTTGATTTTGAAGCAGAATTAGGCGCTGCTGCCCCTAAATCTCTAAAAATGAAACTGGATTTTGATTAAAAAAAAATAGAGGAAAGAAAAAAGCAAAATAGATTAATCTTGATAGTGTGTTGTTTATTTTTAATTCATAACTTTAAAGCTAGAATGTACACACTATAGAGGAGTATGATCGTGACTATTTGCTTTATACTTTTATAAAACTAATTATCACTTTTTACTACATGGTAATAGGGAAGTATCAACAATTTTAAACTTTTGTATTAATGATCTTTGCTACTCTTATTTTTTAAGTTGTATCCATTCCCCAGACCCTGTAGGTTTGTCGTTTAGAAAAGCAAAATAAAAAATACAATAATAATTTTAAAAAGACATACTGGAGAAGGACGAGAGAGGAAAGATGTATAACTATGTGTTCCTCTTGTTCATAGAACATAGGATCCAACTCCATTTATTTATACCACACCATCAGTGGCATTTTTCAGACTTAAAAAGGGTAACACTAGATAGTAATGCTTGCACTAGAAGCCAGACAGCCATTGAATTTATGCTATAAGAAAAGAAACATGATCCAGAGGTTTGCGTTTAAACAGTTAATTTCCATGTTCAGTTGCATTGAAGTTAGCTTATTTTCTTCTACACGATATATTGGACAGGAGCAAGCCATAATGACCCTGAAAAATCAATACAGCAATAAAATGAAGATCCTGAGAGTTCACCTAGAAGCTTATCAGAAGCTGATAGACAAGAAAAACCAAGACTGGAAAGTCACAGTGAAGGTAAAAGGAGAAATATAGGCACTTTGAATGAACAGTCATCAGTGTTAAACATGCACACTTCATAAACTGCTTTCCACATTTTCAAGGCTATTTAGGATAAGGTCATTTATTTGGCATAAATCCACTGTGCTACTTTTTGAATCACTAACTGCTAATTTGTTCTATGAACTACTTTCAACTCTGCTAATGATGAAATTAAACTGTGAGATAATTTGCAGTAAAAAAATCATTTTGTGATGGGCTACAGTAATCATTACATGAAGCCCAACACCCTCACAAAATCACAGGCAAGCTCTACCCAGGCAGGGACATAAAAATATCAACCACTGGGCAGTGCATGGAGTCATAACCCACTATTACCCTTGGCCTGTGTGGGATGGTGGAATTTCTAGATGATGCATGGGTATTCTGAATGAACAGGGTATAACTTTCTAGATGTGTCAACACACAGTGAATATACTTCTTTCACATCTTAGAGAATTGCTTAGCAGTTTATTGGTAGGAAGTGATGTCTTGGAGTAATATACTGTCAATTTTATGTAGGCCAGTACACTTATGTCATTTCTTATTGATCAAGTAGAATAGAGACATACCACAAATCCCATGCTTGCTATATCCATGAGAAATTATGGGGAATAAACAGTTGGGATTTCCCCCTCATTTCATAATATCATGGGACTGCTGAACTGAGGGTAACTAAGTTCAATTGTTGTTCTAGTCCTGAAGCTCAGTAGTCTAGCACTCTGCTCTAGCACTTGTCCTCTGGCACTGACTACAAAGGTTTGGGGGTGGGAGTGTAAAGAGATTTTCATCTAGCTTGGACCCAGAGTTGTATCATGTGTGGAATGTTGGCAGAGTGCCTGTGCAGTAGTCAGGAGACTGAATTGATTGAAAATAAAGGAAGTTTTATTTAGGAACTAATAAACTGGATAAGAAAAACAAAAAGAAGAGATAAACCTAGCTGCCTTGCTAGCTAAGAGAGTGTGTGAGTTATAGGATGTTCTAGAAGAAAAGCCTAAGAATAGTATTCCATAAACAGACAAGGAGAAGGCCATTTTAGAAAGAAGGTAGACCTCTACAGTCCTGTCTAGCTAGAGCTGTTACCCCCTGCAGGATCTTCTTTCTTCTTCTTCTTCTTCTTCTTTGTACACAAGATGTTGCTCTGTTCCAACATGGAAGAGGTTATTTTTACTTCCCCTTTCCTATGCAGTATGGAAACATTGGAGGGAGGATGCATGCCTTACCAAGTCAAGCATTCCATATGCCATTAGGAGCTCTACCCAGCTCTCTCCTGCTCCATTTCTTTTTTTGTTTAATGGTTGCTGAACTGTCCTCAGTATCCTGTGTTTCACAGCCACAATCAGCATGCTCAGCCTTCAAGGGACAGTGTGTCCTTTTTGTTTAAATGTTGTGTACGTGGACTGCCACTAGACAATAAACGTGTCTGAACGCATGGCGTAGTCCGAGTCTCCAGGCGGCAAACCGAGTACTTTACAATAAGGTAACATTTTTCTGCATACCCTAAGGTTCTTCCAACTAGAAGAACCCCCTGCCTAGTCTTTGGGAAGCCTTGTTTTGCTGCCGTTCTGATTAGGGTTGCCAAGTCCCATCTTCACCCCCAGCGGGGGACTTTGGGGGACGTTCCTGGAAGGGGCGGGGCGTCCCCAACGTGATGATGTCACATTGGGGACATTCTCCCTGCCCACCTGATCTTCCAGCAGTGCCGGCTCCCTGAACTTAAAGAGAAGGAAGAGGAGTGGCTGCTGGTGTTGGGGCTTGGGGGTGGGGCTTCCCCGGCAGCCATCTGGTTGGCAGTGGGTAGAATCCCCCCAAAAATGGGGGACACCTGCCAAACCCGGGGGGTTGGCAACCATAGTTCTGATGGGCACTCGACTATCCAGTCTGCTGTGGAGCAAATAGGGTTGCCCACTCTGGGTTGGGAAAGACCTAGAGATTTGGGGGTTGGAGCCAGGGGACAGTGAGTTTTGGAGAGGGGAGGGATCTCAGCAGGTTATAATGCCATAGAGTCAAACTTTCAAAGCAGCCATTTTCTCCAGTGGAACTGATCTTCATTGCCTAGAGATCAACTGTAATAGCAGGAGATCTCCAGGTGCCACCTGGAGGTTAGCAATCCTAAAAGCAAGAGAGAGAAGACTAGATTAGGAAAAGTCCATGCTCTCTTTCCACAACCTGTTACAGCAATAACATTGTTTCCATATTGTTATATATCCAGAGACTGGAGGAAGAAAACAATAAACTGAACCAGGAAAATAAAGTGCTTCTAAAGCAAATAAGAAGACAAAAGGAGGAATGGCATAATGAAAAGGTAACCCAAAATTAGTATGGATTTTTTCCCCTCATTTGAAAGTTGGTGGATAATTTTAACTTGTTTTTTTAAAGCTAAAATTATATTGATTTTTGCCCTTACTTTGTGACCCATGAAGATACACAGATGTCTACACATGTGTAGATTATTTTAATGGACCCTCCTCCTATCATTTTAATTAGTGGTCTGAAGTAGGTCTATGCAGAAAGAGGTTGGCTTTGGAATGGGATCCTTTATAGTTGAATCAGATTCATTAATATCAAAAGTAAAACTAGACCTATTAGGAAATCAATCTGATAGTTACTTTCAATGGAAAAGAAACTCACTTCTCCAACTAGGATTAAATATTCAGGGATTGCAGCTCCTGCACAAAAAAAGTTCAGGCAGAGAGAAGAAAATGTACCAGTTCTTGCAGGCAATTAGAAAGCTCCCTTGCAAAGCAGGCACAGTACGGCACGAAATAGCTTGACAATGTCCCTTCTCCTTCTTTCCCATATTCCTCAAGTGTGAGGTGAGAATGAGTCTGGACTCTGGGGGATTTTCGTTTTGTTTTGTTTGGAATGGGTGGAGAAGAGGAGTGAAATTCTGCTCCCCTCCAGGGCCTTACCTGCACTCAGTTTCCTTCAGCATTTTCCTCCCATTTCCTATTTGCCACATAGTACAGGTAAAGTGTTTGCAGGGCAGCAAGAGTGGCTGACACTACCTATCTATCCCGGAGAGTGGAGACGAGCTGGAAACTTCGTGCCTGTAATCCCCCCCCCGCATCTATATTGTGACTCAAGCAAAGTATGTACATGCAAATGAAGTATTTCCCCTGCCTGTCTGGCACACAGGCAGCTCCAGATAATGGGATTCCTTAGTCTTGGGACGAGTAAGATACTGGCAGAAATGAGCTAGAGGAGCCTGGGGGGGAGCAGGGAACTCTGGAAGACCCCTGCAGGGCAGATGCCCCTGGCCCATCTGCTCTAGAACTTGTCCTTGGGGAGGAGCCTGCAGAAGGAGCTCCTCTGCTGGGATTTGGTCCACAAGCCCAAAACAATCCACCTCCACCTGTCCAGAGCGGTAGAAGCAGAAGGCTTGTGCTGGGATCGGCCAGTGAAAATGCAGGCTGGCAGCCCATGCTCCACTCCACCTCCTGGGCTAGAGCATGGTGGATGTGATCCTTTGCAGGATTCTTGTCCCAGATAAGCCTGGCACAATGAACCCCAGATGCTGCTTCCAGAGCAGGTGGAGCAGCTGTCCTCTCAGCCTATCTAAGCCTTGGGCTTGGAGGGGAAGCTTGCTGGATCAGCCCTCTACTAGGAATAAGCCTGTGTCATTCTAGCTCCTGTCAGTGCTCAAACCCACTATTCAAGCCTGAGGGCACTACTACTCGAGGCGAACTGACTGCCCCTGCCTGTAATATACAGGATGGGAAGATTACATTCAAAAAATGGATACAGACTGGATTTTTTAAAATGCTGGTGACTGGTGCTTTCCTCCCAGGGCTATCTCCACCCCCCCACACACCTCCCACCATAGGAATCAGGGGAGAAAAATGTTCCGGTGCTGAGAGGTGCCTGCTTGGGGGGGGGGTCTATAAAATCTAACCCGTTTGTTCATTTTACTTGAATCTCGAGGGGGAATTGAAATGATAAGGAGTGCTATGTTCCACGCAAATTTGGTACCATTATTTTTTAAAAGAGCTGCCCCAGACCTTTGAATTCGTTCTCCGTGGAAAATAATGGTCCCAAAATTCCAGACTCCCCTGCCCCGCCCCCATGGAATTGAATCCTGAACTGGTAACGTCATACCCCAAAATCAGCAACCACAATAAACATTTCCCTTCTGAATCCTAGATGCATGATGTCATTTCTGGGTTTCCCTCAGAAGTGACACAACACTGTCACCAGACAATGCTCCCCATGTCCCCACCTCTTTAGACTTCTGCCAGTTGTTTGCCTCCCCTTCCCTGTGCCTCCCTCCCTGCCATATTACCAAGAGGCATTTACTTGATCCTATTAGGCATTTACTCCTGAATGAGCCAGTACTCACAACAAGGTCCCCTCCCTGTAATTGTTCCCTAGGGACCACTGGGAGACTGATTTGACTCTTCTCTTCCCTCCAACTTCTCTTGCTTTGCGCTTTCTCCTTTGACACATTATATAATGATGAATACCAGGAAAGCTTTGTATTCCAGCCAAGGTAACTAAATGTCTTTACATAAAGCTGGAATATAGAAATAAAGTTAATTAATTAATTTTAAAAATTCATAACCCTCAGTTTTGAGGCAACAGCATGCCCCTTTGTAATGACAAAAGGTCTTACTGTCTCTTCAAAACGGAGAGTTATGAATAACAAGATTCGTGCAGAGATCCTAGTGGGGACAGAGGTCCTCCACTGTAAATCAGACAGGATTCTAGATTTCAGCTTGGCGCTGTTCACATAGACAGAGCTCTGAAAAAACTGTGATTTATTAATCTTTAGCTTTTCCCTGTAGAGGTGCCCCTGTGATTGCTTTTGAAAGTCTAACCATCAGTTAACTATTTGCCAAATTGCATAACTATTAAAGACACGTTTCCTGTTTTCTAATCACAACTCCCCAAAGTTCCTGGGTTTTCTGAGTTCATGGGAATGAATGTCAGACAGACCCCCAGATGTTGGACTTCCCCTCAATGAACTGTTGAGATGTTTACACTGTTACAATACCTATATTTGAAGGGATTCATGCATTAACAAGCTTTTGTCTTGCCTGCTCAACATTATCCTGGCCATATTTGGATGGAGGGCACAAAAAAGCTGCTTAGGCAAGGATGAAAGGCTATTCTGAAGAGGCAGGAGCTGAAAAGGAGATGTAATCTTCAGTCTAGCAGTCACTTTGCAAGATAATCTGTGAGCAGTGGAAAATAAATGTTTTTCTCATTTCTACAGCTCTCTCCCAAAACTGATGATATACTTCTTAATGCAGTATTATTATTGTGTCTTTATTTATTTATTTAATCTATGGCCTGTTCTCTCCTACAGATCTGGAGTGTATTGCAAATTCTCTCTGTTACTTTTCTATGAAGAAATTGAGGGTACTCATCCCCAGCTTTTAATCTTTTGCAGGCTTATCTCCTCAAAAGTACCACTGAGAAGTTAGATTGTCTTTATACCCAGCATACCTTAAGTAAGTATGATGTTGTTGCTTTAATTAATTAGCAGTGTCCCCATTATCCATTGGTTTATTTCTTCTTTAAGTTTCATTTGTAGTTCTATCTGATGCCTAAGTTTTCCCTGTGGGCTTTTAATCATATCATAATTGAAAAACACAGAACAGGCTCCTGCTGGAGCTTCCCTTACATTTTCTTATGAGTGTGAGAATGCAAGAGATTTACACCCCAATACTGTGGGCTGCGGTGGCACTGGTGGCCAGCTGCCAATTTTTTTTCTTCATATCTATAGCCCAACCTTCCCTCGAGCAGGCTCAGGGTGGGTAACAACATCTCATCAGTACAATAAAAACAATATTTTGTTAATGCAATAATTCAATCTTAATAAAATGAATAAATAGCAATGTAATAATCATGGGTTTGGCCAGATCCCTAAGGACATTCTGCAGGGGGTAACAACACATGCCTTTCAGCAAGGTGCAGGCTGCACAGTGAGTACACAGGAGCAACCCCAGCAACATGCACTGATCAGGCAGTGGTGCACGATGACTTTTCTCTGGGCACTGCTCCTCAGTGATACTCCTATCCATCCCAGAGGACAAGATGAAAAGATCCAGCAACAGTGCAACCCCAACTGAGGCACATGGTTTGAGTGTCCCACAAATAGCTACAGGGGAAGGGCACCCACGCAGAGGACTGAATGTCCACCTGTCCCCCTGGTAAGGGTCTGACTGGGAAGCAGCAGTGCTGCCTACATGCAACCATCCCTACTCCAAGCCACACATACCCTTCCTGTGAAAAAGTAAAACCAAAGGGGGGGAGACAGAGGCCAGGCTCACCCCCAGCCCCCACACCCCAAGACCAGCATCTGAACCACTAGGCCAAGAAGGCAAGTGCAAGGGAGGCATGCCATCAGGCATTAGGCACTCCACTGCAGCCCTGCTGTCACCACCAGCCATACAGAGTTGGGCAGAAGACACTGCAAATATAGGCATGGCTTAGTAGAAGGGCACTGGGATAGCATCAACAGCATTCCTGATGTTATCCTCACAGAGGAAGAGGCCAGAGGAAAAAGTGTTGGAGCTGACATTTTGGTCTTGCAAAGTAGCAAAAAAGGGGAACAGGATGGCCCATCATTTTGACTAAGACACCCCTTCATTACTCCTCTGTGCTGCACCCTTGTGTCCCCTCTACCATAATGCCCCCCCCGTGCAACTGCCAGCCTTATGAGATGGCATATGTGGGAAAGTGAGACCCAGAGACCTGTCCACACTTGCTAGAGCAGACACCTCTCCCCTCTGACCACCTCCAGCCTGTTTCTCATCCAAGCTTCACGCAGCAACCAGCAGAGTGAATGAGTGGGAAGGGGGCGGGAACTGCAGAGGGGTGGCCATATCAATCTACTGAAGAGTTATATAACAACTATGAAAGCTTATTGTGAACTGCTTGACATCAGATTTTTTAAAGCAACACACAGCAGCCAGCAGAGTGTGCGCGCAGGAAGAGGGTGGGAACTTGCCTGGAGAGAGGTGGACTTGCTGGATGGGTGGCTATTTGAGTCATGATACCACACGAGCTGGCCTGGAACCACTGAGATGGCAGACCCATGTCAGAGTGGCAGGATCCATACTGGCCACTACAGCTAGTTCGTCCTGCACTTGGAATGTAATCCTCCCAAGTAACCTCCATGATGAATCCCTGCCAGCAAGATACCAAACATAGAGATATAAAAGGATGATGAACAGAATAGTGATCATGATGACCATAGTAGCTATGCTGGTAGGGCTCCACCAGGATCTGTGGTCCTTTGTCAAGATACCCGCCCCACGGTGCATATCATGGCCACCCAAACAACACTTGCCTATCTGCTTTACAGGTTATACCTCACCAGTATCCACTCCATCTGCTGCTGCATAAGGCTCTGATCCTGAAAGGCAATAGGAGCTACAGTTTCTTGGCCAGCAGTTCCATACAACATAGCATGGCGGCAGCCAAGCCCCCCCATGCCACTTGTGCCCTATCCCCTGCTTGGGGGGAGGAGCACACTGGCAAGGGTGATGGATCAATTAACATGATCTGCCCCAGTCATCCAATGGTTCTTGATGAGTTCTTGTCGGATCTTGGAGATTTTTGCCTCTTGGCTGCTGACAATTCTGTTGAGGGCCTGAATGCTCTCTGGAATAGGGAGAGAGCCCAGGCTGTTGATACTGTTGACATTTCCCCTTGTGCACTGGGGAAATGATGGAGATGAAATGAGAGGGACGACAGCTAGAGCACTGCTGGCATAAAACTCAGAGCAAGACTGATTGAACACAAAAAAGAGCCCATAGAGCCTATTCCATGGTGCTGATTGATGCTGAAAAGGCAATATTTCTCCATCAGTTTTGTCTCTGCACATGATTGTCCAGCTGCGCTGTTTCATGTGGTTTGGGGACTTTTACACCATAGCCCCAAGGAATTGTACTCTGACCACACAAGAGCCCACTGTGACCAATGTGTCACTTACTTTGCAAATAAAATCTCCTAGATCTACTCTGGGTTAGTTGCTGGCATGGATCCATGTTCAGATGATGTACCTTTGGCATCTGCTTGTCCAATTTATATGGATATTTTTCAGCTTGTGGACTCTGATGATATGGACAAGACCTACCATCTTTCTCAACCCTTGTCCTTCCTGACTGATAAAGCCACCAACGGGGGACTGGCTGGCTGGATGGGTAAAGGGAGTATTGCATGGGCAGCTATAGGCTATGCTGTGGTTCTTTTGCTGGTGTAAGTTTGCAACACTTCTGCGAGGGCATTCCCAGGCTGGGATGGCTTAGAGAGCTGGCTAACTCCTACTGTGCCCCTGGACTTGACCCTTCTCCTACTGACTCAAAAGGTTGCACCAATGGTGTTCAGGCTGCACTGGCATTGCTGCACTGGAGGACAGCTGCAGCACAGCCACAGCAGGGTGCTATGCTGGCATATCTCTGGGATATGCCATCATATCTCTGAGATACACTAGCAGACTTTCTCACACACTCACCCAGGATTGTGCTGTTAATGTGTCCCACTAGAAGACTATGGTTGCGGTCACATGCACCAGAAAAAAATGAGGGGGGAAGCGAGGCTGTTTCCTCTGGAGGAATTTGACCCACAGTTGCACGATCGCTCCTCCCTTTGAAGCTGTGGGTGCAGTCCATCAGTGTATGAACAGATCCAACTGCGAGTGAGGTTTTTTTGGTGCCAGTTTTTCCCAATGTGCTTAAATGAGGGATTGATGAATCACACCTCCGTACTGAGGGCTCCCTATGGAGTTTGCAATGATCTGCATACTGCGAAGGGCAGGGGGACAACAGCACAGAGTTGGGATGGCCTAATCTGACCATGAGAGCATGCTGGAATGATCAGACACGGGAAAGTCTGTCCATGGCCCGTTGCAACCCATTTACTAATAGATTTCCCCCAGTGTCTTTTAACTCTTCTTCTGCGGTGGAGCAGAACGGGTTGCCGATGGCTGTGGGGCACTTCCCAGATGTTGTTGTCTGATCGTGCCCTTTAAATCCGCCCAGCATTCGCACCTATGTCGGGTCTAATTGTGCATATAATCGCAGCCTTAAGGAGTTGTTTGGGTAAAAGAAATAGTAAATGAAATAGAAGCACTGTACCCATATATTTCAGTGGAAGTCACATGCAAATAAATGTTCCACTCTTAGGATGGTTCAGAGTTAAACTCACAAGTCTTTTTTTCAAGAATTATTAAAATGCTACTAATTTGGCCACTTTCTCCCTCTTTTTCTCTTTCAATCCAGCTATAGAAGAGCTTCAGAAGTCTAGGCTGCGTCTAGAAAAAGTACAGAAAATTGTCAACTTTCAGATGGACTTACCCTGTGATCAACAAAAAGCATTAATTTTGTCAGATGAGGTAAACATTTGTCTTTCAGATGCCATTTGTCAGTTTTGAGACTAAAAATGCTTTAAAATAGTCATGAGCAATTTAATTGGTAGCTATGAGATCTTGTGCCTTAGTCTTGGAATCTGGGAACATCCTAAATCCTTTTTTGTTAATGGTAATTGATTTAAGTATCTTATTGTTGGTTTCCATGAAAGTCAGGCCTTTAATTTTTATTCCCTTGTTATATGCACCCTGCTTCCTTGACTGATGAAATGTTCCAAGGGCTAGTGCTTACCTGGGTTGGTTACCTTTGGAGGACAAATTCCTGGACTCATTTTTATAGTATTTCTTTTATTTACATGTATACAAGTAGAGCAGAGGTGGATGCCCAGAAGCATTCCTGAATGGCAGCAAGCTTGCTACCCACATCAGATCCCAGAGAGAGATCCTGCATCCCCAAGGTAGCTCAGCCCACTCCCAATGAAGTCTGTGCTCTTTTGTCTCTGCCTCTTCCAGCATCTCAAACAGCACTTTCTTTCCACACAGACATTCATCAGCTCCCTCCCTTTATCTCAGTGGGCACTCAAGTAGAGCCACCTCCTGACTGTTACCGTCCACTGAGGGGTTATCTAAATTTGTTAAGACAATTACCATTTCTTTTGTTGTGTAGGACAGATTGATCCATAGTTATCAGTCTAAAAATGCCACAAGGGCCCAATCTCTATCCTGTTCAACCACTTGAAATGGTGGGGGGAGAACAAGATTGCTTTCCCCCCTGCCTTGGGCCCAGTCGGGATCAGGATTGGGCCCTCACAACATTTTTAAACGGACAGATTCTTCTGTAAAATGACACTATAATATCTACTTTGGTCCAGGGTCCAAGCCTGCATCACCACTCTTTCTTCAAGGAGATCAGGGACATGGGCATTGTTCTACTTTCACTATTTTTATCCTAAAAACAGAATTTTAAGGTGGGCTGAGCCTATTGTCATTGACTGAGCTTCATGGCAGGATGGAGTCTGAACCTATATTTCCCAGATCCTACATTTATACTGCAACCACTATACAACACTGCCCCCAGTATTCTTATTCCTGTTTAAGGCACTGATTGGAAAGATTTACTGCCCATGCCCTTCTGCTCTGGGAAGTTATTCAACCAGTTCTAGAACTGTACTGACTGTAAAGGAGAGAAATGCAATAGAAGCCTTATCAAATACTTAACTGGGATTGCTTCCACATGGAGACAATTCCCATTCTGCTGTCATTGCTGCTACCAATACAGAAGCATTTGCAATGGAAACAGAGGGTCCACACTGGGACTATTGGTGCTGTCCCCTCATACCAGCCAGTTTTCCCCCTGGCCTTGCCACCAGAATTCTTTCTGATGTTTTTTTTTTTTTGGAAAACAAGATAGTAGATACATTGTGTGACTGTAAAGTGCCATCAAGTCACAGCCTACTTATGGTTACCCCAGAAGGGGCTTTCAAGGCAAATGAGGAGTAGAGGTGATTTGCATTGCCTGCTTCTGTGGAGACTTCCTTGGTGGTTTCCCATCCAGGTACTGACCCTGCTTAGCTTCCAAGTTCTGACAAGATAGATTGTTGTCAAGTTGCAGCCAACTTATGGCTGCGTTCAGAGGTGGTTTGCCATTGCCTGTCTCTCGATAGCGACCCTGGACTTCCTTGGTAGTCTTTCATCCAAATAGTAACCAGAGCCAACCCTGCTTAGCTTCTGAGAGCTGATGAGATCAAGTTAGTCTGGGCTATCATGGTCAGGGTGATGGACCTCCTAGTGGAAAAGCTGTCAAAAAAACCACCAGTGGCAGGGAGAGGGAATGGCAGGCGTGAGGGGATATAGGAATAAAGTGGTGCAGGATGTGGGTAAGGAGGTTCCCATCCTCATAGTGACAGAACCCATTTCAGTATGATCTTTCTAGAAACCAACGATGGTTCAGAAAAAACATGCTGGGAGTGAGGATTAAACCCATAAAATGGACAATTACATGATGCTATGTGGAAGCGAAAAACAGCTGGGGGAGGGGGGAACGCAGAGCTGCATGGCAGCAGCTTGGATTCCAAATTCTGTCCTGGGTTAACAACAGCTGTAATTGAATAATGAATACAGTGCTGGTGGTAAAAGTTGTCTGATTCATCTGAAGAATACCCCAACATTCTTTCAGATATCACAAAATAGAGCCACAGGTGTGGACACAGGCAACATGAAGTCTAATCTCATAGTACAGAAGTCAGAGGCTACAGAACCTGATCAGAGTGCAAAATCTTTTGCGGTGAGTCTTCCCTTTGCAATAGCACTGCCTCCAATGACATTTATTGCTGGGTTGCTACTGTACTCACTCTTGTTTAAGAAACAGCTGGGTGGTGTGCAGTGGGAGGGGGGAGTACTTAACCTACATCAATGGAATTTGCACAGGAGTTCAAACTGTTTGTCTCACCAAAGCCTGGCACAGCAAATCCTCCTTAGGCACCAAAGCAAAACCTAACGACGCTGACCTGTCCCAGCAATTTTCTAGGCAGCAACAAACTTCATGTTGTTGCAGAACAGAACATTAAACAGAACATTTAGTCTGGGCACTCAGTATAGAGGCCTATGTGTGTGATTGCCTCATAAGCACAGTCTTTGTTTGTTTTTCTCAAGGTATAGAAAATTGCATAGATATTTATTTTATTTATTTCAAACACATTTCTGCTGCCTTTCCACCCAGTTCGGGGTCCCCAAGGCAGCGAACAGTCAAAATATTAAAGCCAGTGGTTTACAATGACAGAAGGGGACAGATGAATCTCTTTGGGGAGGGAATTCTGTCACTTCAGTGCCATCATCTAGGGCTGCCAGTTCTGGGTTGGGAAATACCTGGAGATTTGGGGGATGGACCCTGAAGAGGGAGGGGTTTAAGGAGGGGAGGGACATCAATGGGGTTTAATACCATAGAGTCCACCTTCCACAGTGGCTATTTTCTCCAGGTGAACTGATTTCTCAAGCCACCGCCTGGAGGCTGGCAGCCCTACTGCACTGACAGAGAAGGCTTATTCTTGGGTTGTCACCAAGTCTAACCTCAGATGGCAGAGGCACCCAAAGCAGGGTCTCTGAACTTGATTGTAGTGCTTGGGTACATTCAGATGGCCCTTATGGTAGGCTGGCTCCAAGCCATATAGGGTTATAAAGGTTAATACTAGCACGTTGAATTGTGCCCAGAAGCAAAACACTGAGAGCCAATATTTGTAGACGATTATGTTGATCATCTGGAATAATCTGTGAATCTAAACCTTACAAAATTTTGTTCCATCTTCCTAATTTAAACACAAATACGTGGTCACATAGTGTGCTAGGTGCCAGAATTGCATGATCTGATCAAGTCTGGTTTGATATTGCTCAGGTGGAAATGGGTGGGGGACATGATTGCTCGCCACAAAAGAAACTTTTGTTGGAAGTGACAACAACTTTGGAAATGATTGAAGAGTCTTTACAGAAGCAGTATAAAGATATCAGTGAGCTTCTACAAAGTGAACATTGGTCTAACTCTCAAATCACAAATGCAGCATTGTTGACAAAATCAGTAGACAGAGCAGGTAAGTATTGATTCCTGATATTTGCTTGGTTTTCCAAGATTCCTAGGGGACAGGCACATGAAGCATGCTTATAACATACAAAGATGCTAAGAGAGGAAGTGCACATTCCTGTCATCCTTCTCACCAGCTTTTTATTTTATGTAGGACAACTGCTGGAGCTATGATTGTAAGGGAAAAATGAGGGAACGTACTAAAACCAAGGATAGCGATTGCCCATAGACAATGCATGAGTTCCAACAGAGAATGCATGATTACCCATAGGGAATAATGGAGAGTACGCTTGCCCATAGCAGATAATGGAGTACATAATTGCCAATAGAGAATCCATAATGCCACTAGAGAATCCATAATTTCCCATAGGAAATAATGGAGAGTACACTTGCCCATAGGGGATAATGGAGACTAGGCTTGTCCATAGAGAATAACGGAGACTACACTTGCCCATACAGAACAATGGAGACTACACTTGCCCATAGGGAATAATGGAGAGCACGTTTGCCCATAGAGAATAATGGAGAGCATGCTTGCCCATAGAAAATAATGGAGAGCACGCTTGCCCATGGATAATAATGGAGTCTATGCTTGCCCATAGGGAATAATGGAGACCACTTTAAAGAGCGCCTTTCCGGGCCTTCTGGAGCCAAAAGGACTCCTGGCATGTAATCTCTGATGGGCCTGGGGGAGGCAGGGGAGCTTTTCGCAGGCCATTTCCTGGTGGCGTGCAAGGCGCCACGGGCCATTACACTTTAAAGAGCTCCTTCCCGGGCCTTCTGGAGCCAAAGGACTTCTCGCATCTGATCTCCAAGCGGCAAAGCCGCTCGGAGATCAGATGCGAGGAGCGCTGTTGACCATTAGAAGGTCAGGGGTGCATTGCGGGGCCTGGGGGAAGTGGGGGAACTTTTCTCAGCCTATTTCCTGGTGGTGTGCGAGACGCTGTGGGCCGTTACACTTTAAAGGGCATCTTTCTGGGCCTTCTGGAGCGAAAAGGACTCCTCACGTCTGATCTCCAAGCAGTAAGGAGATCAGACACGAGGAGCACTGTTGACCATTAAGAGGTCAGGGGCGCATTGTGGGGCCTTGGGGAGGTGGGGGAACTTTTTGTGGCCCATTTCTCGGCAGCATGCAAGGCACCGTGGGCCATTACACTTTAAAGAGTGCCTTCCCGGGCCTTCCCTAACCCTTCTTCTGGAGATCAGCCACGAAAAGCTCCCCCGCCTCTCCCAGGCTCGGCAGTGCACCCCTGAACTCCTAGTAGCCAACAGCGCTCCTGTTGCTGCTCCGAGATCAGACGCGAGGAATCCTTTTGGTTCCAGAAGGCCCGGAAAGGCACTCTTTAAAGTGGCCTCCATTATTCCCTATGGGCAAGCCGCCCTGAGCTGCCTTGGCGGGAGGGCAGGATAAAAGTCAAAAAGTCGAACAAGCCTAGACTCCATTATTATCTATGGGCAATGCACATCATCATGATGAAATGCATGTGAAATTGGCATATATTTTCTCATATTCCCTGCTGTCAGTTGCCACTAGATATAGGACTATGCAGAGGAAAAAAACCTGAGAAATGCTTTAGATATATCTGACTTCTTTAAGGGTAGCACACCTGCAACTAATCTAAAAGGGTTTCTAAAGTGTAGACATTGCAAGACTTGTCAGCATATGGTAGAAGGTAGTAGTTACACTGATAAAGACACAGGGATTATATATAATTTTAATTTTTACTGCAACCTGCTCTACAAAGAATGCAATTTACCTTTCTGTTTGTCAATGTGAGTTAAAATGTGTTGGGATGACAACTAGGGCAATTAGGACTCAGGTACTGGAGCACCGGTCAAGAGTGAATAATGCTATTGAAAATTCACCAGTAGTTGGTCATTACATGCAGACAGGTCACAGTGTGAATGAGATGAAGTTTATAATTCTATACTGCAATCAAAAAAAGCCCTTTCAAATACAAAACATTGAACAGATCCTATTTCAAAAGGAAACTAGATTTATTTATGATTTAAAAACAAATCCTTTTGGTATGAATCAAAGCATGGATTTCACATCTTATATTAATCAGCAATAGTTTATCAAGGCACTGGACCTGTGCAATTGCAACCTGATACTCCTCCCTAAATATTTTCACTTTAGCAGCTGGGTTCTAATTGTTTGATCTAAGTGATGGCAGCCTGTCTTTCTTGTTCTTTTGATTTCATTAAGACCTTTTACTAATTTCACCTGTGTTGTTGTAGCCTAACACTGGGTATAAATTATGGTACAACATATAGTAGGATAAGGACCCATGATCCTTCCTGATTGATTACACTGGCTTTGTATGTGCCTTCTACTGAGATGGGGGTGAGTCTTCCTGCAGCTCCATATTATACAATTTATATATTATGTATGAACGTTCATTCTCACTTCTGTATGTTTTGAATTTGCATTTAGTCCCACTATAGCCTCTTGGTTTTGAATAAGAATTACTCGAAATGTGGCAGCTTGCATCTGGACTACGTGTCATGGCTTTCTATGGCTTATGGAATTCTTGAATGTCCACTCCATGATGAAATGCACGTCAAATTGGACTATGATATCACAACACAACACAACTGGAGAGACACAGTGAAATATTTGGGACTTTATTCTTTATTCTTTTTTCTGTACTCTGGTTATACCTTGGCCATTATTGTTACATTTCTGTATTACTGAATTGTCATCCTATATTATTATAATATATATATTATAATATATAATATATATATTGTTTATTTCTAGCCAGTGGTTTTTGTGCTTTCTTCTTGCACTGTGAAGCTGCCTGTAGTGCAAATCATGCTGCAGTTTGATGTCCTCTACTTATACAAAAAAGGGGGATAGTATTTGCATACTGTCTCACCTTCACATTTTGGTTGTTAATTTGCCAAACACAAACCTTGTGTCCCCAAAGCAAAAACAAAACAATAGAAAAAGGTGTCCAATAATGTGATAGTATTTAAAATGCTTACAAAACTGAACAAGACTTTGAGGCAAACAGTAAAAGCATTACCCCTCACAAAAGACCTGCCTTTGTTTTTGAAGATAAAATACCAACAAAATGACTACTGTCCAATTTATCATCTGCTGTTGCAGAAGAATCACTTATAAGCAAAGATGCAGTTCAGTTACAGATATATATGTAGTTGCAAGTAACACAAGTCAACATAGGAGATGAGACAGTTCTGAAACAGCACCTCCTGCAAATGCCATCCCCCCATCATTTCCCACTTTTTTAATAATGCTGTCTTATAGTCTTATTTTCTTCAGAATCCACCCAAATCCTGCTGCATATGATTATGGCACATATAGTTATGACAGCTGTCATACCTTCTGACCACGAAATACCATTTCGAAGATCTTATTTCACAAGTTATTTTTTTCTTACCTTTAAAAACTACTGAAACAATTGGATCTGGTTTCCCAAACTTGTTTTTAGGGATATTTGCAGCAGATTCCACAATTACCCGAAGCATTGTTATCCGTGGGTTTCAGGCAGCACTGTTTTCAGAAAAGAAACTTAACAAAGTCTGTGTACATCTTGGTCTCTGCAGCCTCCAGGCTGAACTTCCAGGAGGAGGCAGGGAATGGCTCTGTTATGGTGAAATGTAACTGATGGGTCTGTTATGGAGAAATGTTAGGAAAGAATAAGAGAAAGTTAATACCATATTTGGATGGAGGAAGTAAGGAGTGGTCTTTGAGGGACAGTTATGCAGTCGGGATTGCTAAATTGTAAGTGCTTCTTGTCAGCCAATGGCAAGCTGCACCATATTTGTTAATTTCCTTATGTCGGGTCAGAAATGTATAAAAAGGCTGAAAATACATTAAAGGGTGTGTTCAGTTCATTTGAGCTGTGCACCCATGCTTGTAACAGTGTATTCAATAAAAAGATTATTCTGGTTCACTGAAAAGGTCTGTCTCCAGAAGTTCTTTCTTGGTAAGAATAAATTGCGTTTCTCACACCTGGGGAAGGCAGAATTTGGAAAGGAGGGGGAGTTCAGCAGTGATATGATTCCATACTGCCTATCCTCCAAAGGTGCCATTTCCTCCACAGAGTCTGTTGCCTGGAGATCAGCTACAATTCCAGATCTCCAGCCACCACCTGGAGGTGGGCAACCATCACTCAGACATGTTTGCCTGTGTTAATTCGCTCAACTGGACACCATTCCACCCGTTAAGGCTCCTTGTGGAAAATACACCTTCCCGCTTGGAGTGGACCCAGGGAGAGCGGACCCAGTAGCAGAAGTCTAACTATACTAAAGTTTGCATCCAGTGGCACCTCAGCAACCACCAAAGCTTTATTCAAAGTGTAAGCTTTCATGTGCAAAACTTCTGTACTTCTGTAAATCATTGAGATTACAAATATCCCAGTATTATAAACTCTGATCTTCCACAGTGATCAGTGTTTGCTTTGAACATCAAGATGCTGAATTAATGGGAGTTGTTTCTGTAGAGCTGATGTTCAAACAAAATAGAGACAAATCACTATGGAAGTCTAGAGTTTGAAATATTGAATTATTCCAAGATTCACCAACTGCAAAAACTGGACAAAAGTTTCCCTTCATATTAAATTTTGAAATGAGCTTACCCTTTCTGGTGATTTATGTTAAACAAGCAAAATTTTGTTTACTTTAAAGGCTGCCCTTTTAGAATGTTACCAACTTTAAAAAAAATCCTTGCTTTAGAACAGTATCTGTAGTGGTGGAATCATGCCCAGGGATCAAAACCTGATAACTACTGTGTGCATGAAATCAGATAGAATGGGCTGCTATGCTGAAAATCCTCCTGAGTGCTCTCACTGGCTGGAATTCAAAGTGCATGAATGGATGGCCCCAACAAGCAGCAGGGGGCGCTGGCAGCTCAGAATTAAGACCACTTTTTATACCAATGGCCTTTTGCTACCCGTCTACAGGACTGTTGATCCAATGGAAGGAAGCTTTCACTATATAAGAAATCCTACTTTCCATAATATTATCGCCTGCATATCACTGCAAATCCAGTTTTAAGAAAGAGGCATGGTAAACGTAGGGTAGGGAATGATCCCAGATCTCATGGAGCTGGATGATTTCTTACTGGCATGTCTGGCAGTTCTTGCTACCCAAGATGATCTCCAGAATAGGGAATAAGCATGGGTGGTTGACTTTAAAAAAAATAATAATTTTTAAAGTAAAAATTAAAATTAAGCCTTGGCAGTTGACATGTGTTACCATGCATGTTGAGGACACACACACACTCCCTATAGACACATCTGTTTTAATGTAGCCCATTTTCTAATTCTGTCCAAAATCACACTAGGACAGCATAAGCAGAAACCCCTCCTTCTGATGCCTTTCAGTCCTAGGCTAGAGGAGTGGCTTTCTGTGTCAGGTTTAGGAAAATGCACCTTGGTCAGCGGCGCACACAGCCATTAAAAAGATCTTCCGACCAAGTGGTGCACCTCTTTCCACAACCCTTTAAAGGAATACTGAGGACCCAGATAGAAGGACATCAGAAACAGTTTACTGAGGGAAATGATTAATATGCACTACTATTACTTGATATTTTATCTCAAAATGTTTTAGAACATTTTGGCCTCGGTGGAAGTTTTTTAGATTAGACCTTATTAATCTTTTTTTCAGCCCAGTAGAGGTATATAATGGATATGTCTCTGATAGCTTTATAGTAACTCATAGTACAAGGCCAGGTTGCTCCCTCCCTCCATTATTATTTGCACTTTCAATAGAATGGTTGGCTATAGTAATTCAAGAAGGGACAGGAGAAGTTGGTGTGGCCAGAGGGCTCAGAACAAGCCAGAGAAGCTTGGGGACTTTCACTTGGAGGAGGTGACACCAGAATTAGTCCACCAGCAAGCCCCCATTCCCAGATGTGAGCATGGAGAAAAGGCAGGGCTATTTTGGGGCCAGAACACACCGGAACGGCGTTCCGGCTAGCTTCTGAGCCTGCCCCGCCCCCCCCCTTCCTCAGGAGAAGAGAAGTTCCCGCAGCCCCGCAACAAGTTTGGCGGCCACAAAGGCCAAGTGGGAGCCCTTTCCCTGCTGGCGGGGGGGGCTGTGGCCTTGTGGTGGTGGGGAAGGGGTCTTTTGGGGGGGAGCGCACCGGAGTGCCACTCCAGGAGCTCAACGATGGCGGTGGTGGCAAGCCCCACCCCCCCGCTGGCATCCCCGGGCATGCAGGAGCGCTGGGCCTTGGGATGCCGAAGAGCCCGCCCCCTGCAGCGTCCCCGGCCCGCGCAGGAGCGTTGGGCCCAGGGACGCTGGAAAGCTCCCTGCCCCACAGCAGCCCTGGCCCGCGCAGGAGTGCTGGGCAGGGGGACACTGGAAAACACACACACCCCGCAGCGTCCCCAGCCTGCGCAGGAGCGCTGGGCCCGGGGACACTGGAAAGCTCCCGCCCCTCACAGCGTCCCCGCCTGCGCAGGAGTGCTGGGCCCGGGGATGCTGGAAAGCTCCCCCCCGCCCCTAGCAGTGTCCCCAGCCCACACAGGAATGCTGGGACTGGGGAGGCTGGAAAGCCCCCACCCCTCGCAGCGTCCCGGCCCGCGCAGGAGCACTGGGCCTGGGGATGCTGGAAAGCTCCCCCCCGCCCCTCTTAGTGTCCCCAGTCCGTGCAGGAGTGCTGGGCCGGGGGACGCTGGAAGACACCACCCCCCACCCCCGCAGTGTCCTGGGCCCACGCAGGAACACTGGGCCTGGGGACGCTGGAAAGCTCCTGCCCCTCACAGCGTCCCTGGCCCATGCAGGAGCGCTGGGCCGGGGGTGCTGGAAGACACCCCCCACCCCCGCAGTGTCCCCGGCCCATGCAGGAGCACTGGGCCTGGGGACGCTGGAAAGCTCCCACACACACACCTCGTAGTGTCCCCAGCCCACACAGGAGTGCTGGGCTGGGGGACGCTGGAAGACACCGCCCCCACCCCCGCAGTGTCCCGGGCCTGCGCAGGAGCGCTGGGCCTGGGAATACTGGAAAGCTCCCCCCCACCCCTCTTAGCGTCCCCAGCCCGCACAGGGAGTGCTGGGCCGGGGGACGCTAGAAGACACCCCCACCCCACAGTGTCCCCGGCCCGCGCAGGAGTGCTGGGCCGGGGGACGCTGGAAGACAGTCCACCCCTCACAGTGTCCCCGGCCCACACAGGAGCGCTGGGCCGGGGGATGCTGGAAAACTCCCTCCCCTGCCCCTTGCAGCATCCCCGGACTGCAGGAGTGCTGGGCCTGGGGATGTCGGAAAGCTCCCCCGTCCCCCGCAGCATACCCGGGCCACGCAGGAGGGCTGGGCCGGGGGACGCTGAAAAGCCCCCCCCCCGCGCAGCATCCCCCTGATGCGCTGGAGCGCTGGGCCCGGGGGACACTGAAGAGCCACCCCTGCAGCGTCCGGGCCCCTAGGAGCACTGGGCCTGGGACGTAGAAGACCCCCCCCAGCATCCCCGGCAGCAGGAGTGGTGCAGCTGGGGGGGAGGCTGGAGAGGCCCGCCACCAGCTTACCTGGCCCCCGCCAATGGTAAGTAAGGGATCTGCAGGGGGGGGCGGGGGCTTGATTGGGGGTGGGTGGGAGAGCCTCCCTTCCCTTCATCTCTTTGCATCTTTTCCTCCTTTCCTTTCCCTCCTTTTTCTTTCTCTTTTACCCTTCTCTTCCTTCTTTCCTCTCTTTTCCTCCTTTCCTTCTTTCTTTCTTTCCTTCTTTCTTTCCTTCTTTCTTTCTTTCTTTCCTTCTTTCTTTCTTTCTTTCTTTCTTTCTTTCTTTCTTTCTTTCTTTCTTTCTTTCTTTCTTTCTTTCTTTCTTTCTTTCTTTCTTTCCCACCTTCTTCTCTTCTCTTTTTTCCTCCTTTCCCTGTTTCCCCTCATTCTTCCCTTCTCTCTCTTTCTTTCCCTCCTCGGGGGTGTGGCCTAATATGCTAATGAACTGTGCTGTCAGGGTGTGGCCTAATATGCTAATGAGTTTCTGCTGTTGGGTGTGGCCTATTATGCTAATGAGTTCCTGCTGGGCTTTTTCTACAAAAAGAGCCCTGGGAAAAGGTAAGAGTAAATTCAGCAGTGGAATACAGGAAAGAAGGGACTCTGCATTGTAGGGAAACATTATATATAATGTTCAGTAGTCGAGGACCTTGGCATTTGAAGAGCTGATGGAAATAATTGATAGAATGCATAAGTATTTATGTTAACAGAGGAGCCATCTTCTGAGGAAAGTTCCACTTAACACACTTTTTTTTAACTCTGCTCTGTTGGCATCTGGTGTCAGTCACCTCCCTCCCATGGATGGTCAGTTTGTCAAGGTCATTTCTCAGGTCTACTAATTATAGTAGTACTATAGTACTAATTATACAGGTCTACCAGTTTCAGTTGGGTGAAGAGGGGAGGGAGGAACTTGCTCTTCTTCCAGAGGATTCCTCAATGAATGGTTTGGAGAAGGTCAGGAGGTTTATGGCTCACATTTTTGTAAATTCTAGTTAATCTTTCCAACAATGCAAGGTTATACTTATTGATTAATCACTCGGGATTCATGTTAGCCTTGCAAGGGTGCAAGGAGGAAACATATCTTTTTCCCTTCTAAAACTGTCATAAGCACTGGGGGTAGGGGATCAATAGAAGAACCTATGCAGAGGTTGAAAAATTAAACTGCCTCTCACCTCCCCGTCAAAACCAGATCCAAACTATAACCCTGCAAGTCTGAAATATGCCTTTAAAGTACTAGGATGACTTGATCATGGATTGCTTCGTGTCTTGTTTATTCTGACACTTTTTGGACTTTCAGTGTACTTGCGACCCAGTACCCTTGCAGAGAGGGCCTGGTAAGTAGGGCTTTACCATCTGGCCAGTTACAACAGAGAACTGATGCCCAGACTAATGCGATTGTGTAGTGAGATTCTAAGCTACTGCCAAATATCAGAATGTACACTATCTAAAAAGTTTCCTTAGCAGAGTTTGCCATTAGATGCTCAAGAGGTCAGTTGTGGCTATGAGTGTTTTTTTTAACCATCTACACTTAGTCTATCCTGTTCTTTGTCTGAAGGATCTTCCTTCAGTCCACAATGGTAGAGGAGATGGCTTGCAGCTCTCCTGTATTGTATGTGTATGCTGTTATAAAGGTAACATCGTCAGTTGGCATACCATAACTGGTTACAAATAAACAACACTACCCTTCCGAACAGCAGCCTGGATCTCCTCTGATGTCAACTGTGGTTTTGCATTTTCAAAAATGCATCAGAGGCACTTGTCTCGTGCGAATGACCTTTGGGGAGCTGAGCAGCAGCCTTATGTCCCAATCCACCGTGTGTTTTGAAAAGTATGGGCCTTGTGGACCATAATCACCCATGCCAGCTCTTTGTCTTGCTTCACCCCTTTCTTACATGATTGTTTTTTTAGAAACCTTCCCTGATCTAACATAAGCTTCTTTTTTGTGATGGCAGGTTTTACCTGTTTAATTAAGCATCTCCTGAGTGAAACTCACAAACTTAGTACCACACCTTGGCCCTGCCTTATTCTCTGGGCCTGTTGAACCTTGCCCAACACTTTGGCTTTGCCAGGTTTACCCAGTCCTCTCCTCTGTGCTCAGGCTGCTGCCTTGGAACTGATCTTAGCTTGAACTACGAATACAACTGTGTCTCAACCTAGGTCCCAACCTTGGACAGATGTAAGCTGTTACTGTGCGTGTACAGAGAGATATATGTACCTTAAGCTCATGCTCATGCAAATGGGCCTGCTTTCCTGGTCAATGTCAACTTCAAGTTGAGGTAGCCTAAGCATAAGGAAGAAAATCTTCTGCTGCCTCTTAGTCCTAGGAGCCGGGCGCTTAGGTTTTACAGCCATTTTAAAGGAATGCACCCAAGCTGAAATCAAGGGACTTCTGCCAAAGGGATAAGACTCCTAACTTTGGAAGAAATACTAAGCCCTTAAAATGGTGAAATCGAAGAATAATTAGGGGAATAATTAGCACACTCAAGCAATCATGATAACATCAGGCATACAACAAAAGTATGAAATACTAGCATGTCCATGTTAAGATGCACACAGACACACACTGAGCAATGTATATCATTCAAGAGAGTACAGAGGTCAAAAAAGGAGAGCAGGAAAATAAAACAGAGTTTGTTACAGCTACCCTTCCATATAGGTTCTCTGCAAAAGATCCAAAGGTGGGATTCAAATATTTCAGGACTACCAATAAGCCAAAAGGGCAAAGGCAAAGGGTCAGATCAATTGTGACACTGTGGCAGATAAGACCTTAAAGGAGCAGATCAGAAGTGCATGATTGCAGGCTCCAAAGCAAGTGACCTAAGAAGAAGTCCAGAAAGGACGAGAAGTGGGTAAACACAGAACCTTCCCTCTCTCAAAACAGTGGTAGATTTAGGCAGGAAAAAGCTAGATTTGGAGCCAGGCTCTAGCCTCAGTTATGGGGTTTGGAATCTCTCTCTATAATAATTCTATTTTTGGTGTGAATGCTCCCACAGCCTTTGCCTCCCTCAGCTGCCACTCTGAAAGTCTACCAATCACCTGGCTGCATTGCCTCACTGCATTGCCTTGGCCCCACCCACAGAGCTGGTAGCCAGTGTCTCACCCTCAGTCTGGAGGGAGCTGGCGAAGGGGATGGACGCTCCACCAAGAGAGCAGAAACCCCTCCACGAGGGAGAAGGAGGCAGACCTAGTGAGAGGCGGCAAGCAGGGGAAGCGCTCACCTTTGCAGCCCCTCATGGCCCCTCTCGCTTGGCCTCAAGGCCGGCGCTTCATCAGGGTGATAGCTCAGTGGGCTGCACCACAGAGAAGGCTGCCCAGGGCCTTTCAAAGGCTCCTCCGCCTCCGCCTTCCTTCAGCAGTGCCAGCAGCACCAGGGAGGGCCTGACCTAGAGGAAACGAGCTGCGGCTCCTGGAAAACCAGACTCTCTCCTGAGGAAGACACTTCTCTTGGCTCCTTTGTGGGACTAACTGTGACTAACTGTCTCCTCAGTGGCTGTTGGTAGGCAACCAAGCTTGCTTCTGTGAGTAAAAAAACAAAGGACTTTCAGCATAACCCCCTCCCCCGCCCACTGCCAGCTTGGCCACATTCCCATCAGAATACACTTAAAACGGTTCTCTCTCCTTTTTGGCTCCACCATGGCTGGCTGGCTAATGAGCTGGGCCAGTGACCATCAGACCATTCTCTTCAACCCCCTGCTGTGCAGCTGACTTTCCCCTAGGGTCCCCTAGGGTTGCCTGGAGATTTCCCGCTGTTACAATTGATCTCCAGATGACAGAGATCAGTTCCCCTTGAGAAAATGGCTGCTTTGGAGGGTAGACCCTATGGCATTATCCCCTGCTGAGTCCTTCCATCCCCCCCCAGTGCTGCCCTCCACAGGATCCACCCCCCAAATATCCAGGTATTTCCCTAATCAGAGCTGCCAACTATACTTTCTCCTCAGTGCTTGTTGCTAGGCAACCAGGTTCTGTCCATAAAAGGCCCTTTCCACACCTATTTTGGTCTTTGTGAGAAAACTCATTGGGGCCAGTCCTGCTGTCAATTCCAGGTGGGAAATTCCTGGAGATTTGAGGGATGGAGCCTGGAGAGGGTAAGGTTTGAGGAAAGATGGGACCTCACACAGGTACAATGCATAGACTCCACCCTCCAAGCCAGCCATTCCCTCCTGGGGAACCATTGTTGCCAGCCTCCAGGGGAGGGATGCAGATCATGCAGAATTACAACTGCTCTCCAGATGGCAAAGATCCATTACCCTGGAGAAAATGGTGGACTCTGTGTCATTATACCCTGCTGAGGTTGCCACAGCAAATTGACACTGAGTGCCCAAGGCCAGGGCACTCTCCCAGAGCCTCTTTCTAGAGCTCATTGTATTTATTTCCACAACGGGTCTTATTCCTAGTTTGAAATAAAACAAAATATTCCTTTTCTCCAGGCTTACAGAAGAGGGAAGGGGATCCAAGTGGAGTTAACAGCTATGCTTCCTGATTACCTGAAAGGGAGTCAAAGGGTGTTCCAGGGTCTTGAGGATACTTCCAAATAAGAAAAGAGAGAGCAGAAAGAAGTTGGGGAGAAACAGTTTTAATTACCTACTCACTGAGCTAGGATTTGTGGCAGGAAAGTCTATAATTCAAATTAGATTATTCTTGAATATGAGCCTCTTAATGAGAGATGGTAATGTGGACTTTAGTTCATGTGAAGGCTTGAGGCTTGCCAGATCTTTTGTACTGGAGTACTCTTGATTCATTACTGAGCTATCCTGATTAATAACCTTAGGTAAGGCAAAAGGAGAGGACTGTTTATCTTTGAGTCTGCTTTGTTCCCAGTGAGCACGATGACATTAGAGAGAATTGTGCCCCTTTCTGCCCCTTCTCTGCTGGCTTGAACTCTAGATGGCCCTGACCTCTGGGTTTTCTGGGTGTCATGTGACTGGCAAAGGAGTTGGTCTCCACACCAAGAAAGAGGGGAAAAAAGAAAGGCCAACAAAATGAAAGCTTCCTGAAAACAATGACATCTGAACATTTCCCTGATTACCTGAGACTCAACATCAAAAAAACTAAGTTCATGGCATCTGGCCCCATCACTCCTTGGCAAATAGAAGGGGAAATCATGAAAGCAGTGACAGAATTCATGTTCCTGGGATCGAAGATCACTGCAGATGGTGACTGCAGCCATGAAATTAAAAGATGCCTGCTCCTTGGCAGGAAAGCAATGGCAAACCTAGACAGCATAATAAAAAGTAGAGACATCACCCTGCCAACAAAAGTCTGTATGGTTAAAGCAATGGTATTCCCAGTAGTAATGTATGGCTGCGAAAGCTGGACTATAAGGAAGGTCAAGCGCTGAAGAATAGATGCTTTCGAATTATGGTGCTGGAGAAGACTCCTGAGAGTCCCTTGGACTGCAAGGAGATCAAATCAGTCAATCCTAAAAGAAATCAACCCTGACTGTTCCCTGGAAGGCCAGATATTGAAGCTGAAGCTCAAATACTTTGGCCACCAAATGAGAAGGGAGCACTCACTGGAGAAGACCCTGATGCTGGGAAAGATTGAAGGTAAAGGGAAAAAGGGACAGCAGAGGATGAGATGGTTAGACAGTGTTATTGATGCAATGAACATGAAATTAAGCAAACTCTGGAGGACAATGGAAGACAGGAGGGCCTGGTGTGATGTGGTCCATAGGGTCACGAAGAGTCGGACTCAACTGTGCGACTGAACAACAACAACTGATCCTGCAGCATGGTACCATGTATCTCTTCGACATGAGGGAATCAACTTTGTTCTTTCGGTCCTTGATCAACTAAGCAAGCTAAGCAAATTTCCAAGCCCTCCGCTTCCATCCTTGTATTATTTCCATCCTTTACATTGTCTAAGGTTATTTCCATCCTTTACATTGTCTGTGCTACCAATTTTGCAGTGTCTTTCTTAGGAATTCCTTTAAGATCATTCTTGTACATGGAGTGCACATTGTTAATTTATCTAATGGATGAATATTATCCATGGTTAAAAAATGAATATTTTACCCATTTTGCTAAAAACCAGAAATTGTTCTGAGCTCAGAAAATGTCAAGTATGGTACAGATGAGAACAAAATTGAAAGGCTTCATGTGAAATTGCAGCCCAGCACTGGAAGAAAACAGGTACATGGAAGCATGCCTATTTCTGCATTCACATCCAGCGTAATAAAGATTCTTTCCCTGTGCTTTTTGAAATACTGCTGCTGATGGTTAAGGTAAGTGCAAGTAGTTCAGTTGCTATAATGAAGAGGAAATTCAGAACAGAGATCCAATTAAAATGTATATAGAAATGCCTCAAAAGCAGAAGGGTTGGCATTGCATAAAGCGATAGAAAAACCCTGAGTGAAGTGATTCAACTGTAATATGGTGGGAATTGCTGCGGAAATTCTTGTTTTCTTCTGTGTCACTGCTACAAGTATGGGCTTGAACAGTCAGGCTTACCAAATAGGCTGAAAAAAGTTTACCAGCAATTTGAATTTAGAAGCCTAGCTTCAGGGAACAGCTAGCTTCGAGTCCAGTAACACGCTAGAGACCAACAGGACAACCTGACAAAGGTGAGAGCTCTGACTCTCAAAAGCTCATACCTCCAAAAAAATTTCATCTCTAAGGTGCTACTGGACTTACATCTAGCTGTTCTATTGCAGACTGTAGTGAGAATAATGGTTTGTGTATTCCCTGAGTGTCACCTCCTTACCAAAGGCAATAGGTGCAAGCTAGGAAACCCCTAAATGCTGGCAGAGACACTCTTAGCAAAAGGTCTCTTCTTAAAATAAAACTTATCTTTATTAAGAAAACATCCAAAGGTTTAACAGGCAAGGTGATTAGCAAGACGCTAAACCAGCTGCCAACACCGTACAATCCTATTTCTTAAACATTGATAGTGAAAATATAGACAATAAACATGCAAGCAAAGCCTCCCCCCCCAAAAAAAAAAAAAAAAAAAGCATGCAGAAAAATGAAAGGCCTTTCGGGCTGACTCCCGAAGTCTCCAGAGAGTAAAATCTCTCCTGATTCCTTCAAGAGCCAGCAAAGTTCTGTTGAAACTGCCTAACATTTATACCAAATGATCAAAGGGGCCCCCAATAATCAAATTACAGTTGTAAACTGAAATCTTGAAGTTGAGATTATTTGCAAGGAAATTGCTTCCTTGAGTCTCACACTACAAAAGTGTTCTTGTTTTTTCCTGGTGTTCCCAACATTGAAGATAAACTATTCTTTGATGTTATCTCTGGGATGGGTGTGAATCCCTGTATCAGGTGGATTGAAGTCTGTCACTGTGCAAATGGCTTTTCCTGCCAGATGGACTTTATGGCTTGTGGATATAATGGGGTCTCACACCTATGGGAATTTACATTGATTCAGATCCTGGGAATGGAATGTGTGAACTTTGTACGTGACAGAGAGGAGTGCTTTGCCTGGAACAAGGGGTTTGCAAAGACTTATGGGATTTGGTTCAGTGAAAGCAGGCCCAGGGCTAGGATCCTACCATCCATTGTCCTCTGGAGCAAAGCTCAGGCACTTCGCCCAGCCTCATGTCAGACCAGCTGGAACCGGCCCGAGCACATGGCTGGCCTGAGCACATGTTCTGTGCTGGGTACATTACACAAAACTTCAAAGCAACAATTTGGAGGGCATGTAAAGGTACATCCAGGGGAGGTCCCCTGTGACTCTGATGTCTCTAGCTTGCACAGGATCTGTTCTATACACTTCTGAACCTCCTGAACCTGCCTCTGTCAAAATGACCATAGCACACCGGGGGGGGACGGGGGACATTCTACCACTTCACAAAACAAACCAGTTCCTGAGGTGGCTAAAATTTTATGACAGTCTATGGTTCACAAATGGGGCATGACCCACAAACTGAACCACATTTTTTTGATTCAGGCTCATTCCTAAAGAGGACTATTCAAGCATATCAGTGACGTTGTGGGATATACAATTGGAAACATATTAATAAAAAACTGACCCTAGCAGCTTTCATTTGTTAATTTTGTTAGTGTTCCATTATGGAACAGAATTATTTCCAGCATTCAGAAAATCTTTTTCTCATTCTACGCTGTTTGGTTTCAGTTCCCATTGCTCATTATGGCTGTTTGTAGTAGTTAAGCACAGGGAGTTCTTAAAGGCTGCAAACAGGTTCAATTATAGAGATGCAATTTATCCAGCAGAGATTACAAGAGGGAAAGGAGTCTCATAGAAGAACACAGAATAAGATACTTAGTCAGAAGAGCGGAGCAGCAGAGTTCTCTCACTGTCGGCTCACCGCCATCTTGGAAGGCCAAGGTGTAATTCAAGCGGCCTTAAAATTGTTTGATGCAAAGATTTTAACCCAACTCACATATGGTATGCAAGTAATTACTTTAAGTGATAATAATTTTAAGGACCTGGAAAAAGTTCAATCTAAATTTATTAGAGCACTATTTAATGCGCCTAAATGTACAGCAAATGTAGTTCTTAGGCAGGAGATTGGGGTGCCAAGAGTGAAAACGAAAATTTGGATTGCTTCGATTTATTACTGGTTAAGAACGCATTTGAAACCTACAGGCCTAATTCCATCCTTTTTAGCTGCCACCCCATATCCCAAATGGTCCTCCAAAATATTGGTCAAACTTGGTTCAATTGGGCTTCATCCTGTAAGTCTTTTCGATCTAGGATTGACCAAAGCTAAATCTATAGTATCCCAACGTCTAATGGATATAGAGGCGCAGACAGAAGAAGCGCTTCTACCCTCGAGATATGGAGTTTTAAAATCTTGGGCAGGTTTTGCACCTGCTCCTTATCTTTCTAACATTATATATGATGGCTATAGATGGGCTTTTTCTAGAGCTCGTTTTGATGCCTTACCCTCTAATTTATTACAAGGAAGGTTCTTGCGTTGGCCTATCTCCCAAAGATGTTGTCCCTGTACAGGTCTTGAGATAGAGTCGGTCCCACATATTCTTTTACATTGTAACTTTTACGCTACGGAGAGGCAGCTGTTAATTTTCCCATTGTTGTCTACATTTAAACCTCTGGATGTCCACTTGAAATTTGCAGAACCAAGGATTCTAACCTTTTTGTTGGAAGATCGGAAAGAGAGGATATCTTTAGCTGTGGCAAAATTTTGCTTCCTCGCACTTAAAAAGAGGAAGCTTGTACCTCAGACAGCAAGTCAATGATAAAGTAGTATTGCTCCTGTTTCCACCTTAATGATACACTGTGTTGCTCCCGCTTTTGCTCTTAATGCTGTTTTATATATTTATTTAATTTTATGTATCTACCATGTATTTTACCTCAATCCTTTTTTTTTGGAAATATTTTATATTGGCTGGTCGCTTGACCGTACTAATAAACTTGAACTTGGTTTCAGTTCCCTTGGAGAAGGGAAGGGCAGAGGAAAAACTGTGGCACATCAGATATGTGCCTGATGGAGATATCCAACCAGAAAAATTGACCAATATTCCTACCATACAACAGCATGCAAGCTGGTGTTTCTGAACACATCATTTTCCCTTTCAACCAATATTTGTTTAATCTCTTTGACTTTCGAATGGCTTTCTGGTTCTATATAAGCTTGTGTGGGCTATTTCATTTGCTGTAGTTGTATGCTATGCAGGGACAAAGGCTACCATATCTTTCTGCATTTTACTATTTGAAGCATATTTTCTAGTAGTCAGGCTCTGATAAGAACCCAGATCAAGTTTTTCAAATGACACACGAAACAGATCTAATTCTAATTTTTTTCATTGTATGCTTATGGCTTCACAACTTTACCTAGTGACCCTCACAATAAATATTAAAGCACTGGTTTCTGAATACTTGGAAAGAGACATAAGAATAAGATGTGATTAAAAGAAGATATTTTATGTGGGGGAAGGAAAACTACACTTGTAAGGTGGAGTCTAACTCCACCTTTCAGAACACTTGGGTGCGATTTTATAACTGGTACAGTAACATGGAATAGGTTGATATTGGGAGGATTAAGCATAAGTGAAACTTTGTGAAACTTTCTACCCAACAAGGGAGAAGAAAAGGGCAAGAGACAAACTTATATTGGAGGAGGATATTGTTATGGCTTTGGTGCGACATGGTTTAGTAGAAACCTAAAGGCATGTATTACCCCCGTTGGTGTTTTATGTTTAGTGTTAGTCATCTTTGTGTTTGTTCTGTATTTGAAAAAATTCAATAAAATCCTGCCATTTGGGGCAATTAAAAAAAAAAAAAGGAAAACTACACTTGTTATTGTTTAGCCTAAGTTCAGTGCCTTTTCAGGCATTCAGCTTCATGTACTTTCCATTTAATTTATGAGATAGAAACTTTACATGTTTGATTTTTAAGCCATCTTGAGGGTCCTCTGAGAAAAAAGGCAAGACAGAATTATGCGTCCTTCATTTTGCCAGTTTGCAAGGTTCAGTGCAAGGGTCTGTGTTTGTTATTCCATTTCCCTACCACATACATTTTATAGATCTCTGTAGTGTTGACAAAAGCCAAGGAATTGCCATTTGCCTCAATACATCTTCAAGGCTCATAATGTACTTTCCCTGATAGAGTAACCACTTCAAAATATCCTGGATTAAGCAATTATTTCATGTACGTAAATGGTATGCTCCAGATGTTTATTTCCTATAGCCCTTAGACTACTCCACTAAAAATAGTAAACCATCATGTTCAAGAAGGTTCAGTTCAGAGCAATGTTCCCTCTAAGCTCCACAGTCTTGTGAGCAGAAATTCTACCTCATGAGTGAAAAAAGCTAGTAGCATTAAAGTTGTGAGCAAGTCTACATTTGACTATTGCTTAAATTATTTTTAGAAGATTATTTCCATAACCTTGTAAAAATCTCAGAATGAATTCTTTTAAATTATATTTAGACTATATTATAAGGATAATTTAAACATTGTAAGAGAAAACAGAACCAAGTCAAATTTCATTACATAAAATGTTGTCCTCTACAGGGGTAGACCCGGCCTCCGGAGAACAGGTCTACCTGTCTCTTTCCACTATATTGGTAGACCTGGCCTCAGGAGAGCAGGTCTAGAAGAAGAAGAAGAGGAGGAAGAAGTGAAAGAAGAAGAAGAAGAAGAAGAAGAAGAAGAAGAAGAAGAAGAAGAAGAAGAAGAAGAAGAAGAAGAAGAAGAAGAAGAAGAAGAAGAAGAAGAAGAAGAAGAAGAAGAAGAAGAAGAAGAAGAAGAAGAAGAAGAAGAAGAAGAAGAAGAGGAGATTGGATTTATACCCTGTCCTTCACTTGGAGTCTCAGAGTGGCTTACAAACTCCTTTCTCTTCCCCTTCCCACAACAGATACCCTGTGAGGTCTACCTGTCCCTTTCCACTATATTGGTAGACCTGGCCTCCAGAGAACAGATCTACCCACCCCAGTCCACTATACTGGTAGACTTGGCCTCCGGAGGTCTATCCACCCCTTGCCATTATACTGATAGACCTGGGCTCTGGAGAACAGGTCTACCCTCCCCAGTCCACTATATTGTAAACCTGGCCTTGGATCATCACCCCATACCAGCACTGGAGGGGGAGGGATCTCTTGCAGTCAACTTTGCAGTCAACTTTGGGATTTTTTTAAAGAGAAATATGACAACCAGCATGACAGATCAAGTATAACAGAGGTGGAGCAATCACTGTCAGAATGCTGCCTAGCCTAACAGGAAGTTGCTCAAATGTTATCAACCTGCCTAAACTACTTATTTATTCAGATATTTATATCCCACTTTTCCCTATGACTCAAGGCAGCTTACAGATCATACTGAAAAACATAATAGGGGTATGCAGAAAAAAAAGTTTTTTTCCTGGCTCAATTATAACCTATGGAGACCATTATACTCAATGGATCCCCCGTTTTGCTTCCCCTTCTGACATCACTTCCGGTGATGTCAGGGGGCGTGGCATATGCTAATAGTCTAATATCTCATTAGCATACCATATGCTAATGAGCTCCTGCAGCTGTTCTTCTACGAAAAGACCCCTGCCATAGGCTATAATGAAGAATCAATCCAGGGGTACCTGGGGCTCTGTGGGGGCTGTTTTTTTAGATAGAGGCACCAAATTTGCAGCATAGCTGCTGGTGCCTCTCCTCAAAAAATCCCCAAAGTTTTGAAAAGATTGGACCAGAGGGTCCAATTCTATGGGCCCCAGAAGGAAGTGCCACCATCCTCCATTGTTTCCTATTGAAGCTTGATTGCAGGGGTCTTTTCATAGAAAAACAGCTGCAGGAGGTCATTAGCATATGGTATGCTAATGAGTTATTAGGCTATTAGCATATGCCACGCTCCCTGACATCACTAGAAGTAATGTCAGAAGGGGAAGCAAAAGGGGGGAGGCATCTTCGAAAGCCTCCCCTTCCCTTCCCCAGCTGGTCTGGGTGGGGGAGCTAAGAGAGAAGGGGTTTAAAGTTTAAACTCCTTCTCATGAGAGTTGGGCCACAGAAGGAGGAAAGAGGGAAGGAAAGAGAGAGAGAGTAGAAAGAAGAAGGAAAGAAGGAAGGAAAGAGGGAAAGAAAGAGAAGGAAAGGGGAAGGAAAGAAAGAAAAAGAGAAGAGAAGAAGGAGGGAAAGAGGAAAAAGAGACAAGGAAAGGAGGGAATGAAAGAAATTCGGTGGCAATTTGGCCCCATTATATCCTATGGGCCATTGAAGTCAACGGTGAAAACATAGGGTATATTCTGGGGGCTGGAGGGGAAGGGGTTTGAGGGAGAGGCTCCAAACTCACAGGGTAGCTGATGGAGCCTCTCCCCAAGATACCCACCAAGTTTCAAGAACATTGGATCAGGGTGTCCAATTCTATGGGCCCTCAAACAGGTTGCCCCTATTCCCTCCATTATTCTCTATGGTGGGAAAAAGTTACTTTCACCATTGACTTCAATGGCCCATAGGATATAATGGAGCTGAAATTGACATTCGGCTTCCTGTAAGACTCCCCGGGATGCCAGCTGGGGGCGGGGCTTGGCTCCTGTGCTTCCGGAGCTGTGCTCCAGTGCACTCCCCCCTCAAAAGACCCCTGCTTGGTTGTGAGCTAAAGCACAAATCCTCTGAGCTGGCCTCTGGTATGTTGTGTGCCAGCACTTCCTAGCACATCTTAGAGGGAACAGTGCTTCAGAGTAGCATATTCTGGCAAAAAAAATAAAAATAAAGCAAAGGGAGATTTAGACTTTCCATTCTGGTTGCAGGCCTGGTAATTGGATTGAAACAGCATTTGTCATCATAGTGGATGAGGGAATGCAACTCTGTAGTTTCCGTTCATGTCTTTTGATATCATTGATCACAGTATCCTTCTGGAAAACCTTTCCGGATTGGTACTGGGAGACCACTTTGAGGTGGTTCCGGGTCTACCTGGAGGATAGATTTCAGAAG
The DNA here is from genome assembly GCA_029375565.1 of Gekko gecko. NCBI lineage: Eukaryota > Metazoa > Chordata > Lepidosauria > Squamata > Gekkonidae > Gekko > Gekko gecko. The sequence continues at coordinate 117,958,274 of JAPDNY010000007.1, forward strand.
ACGATGCTTAAGACTGCTCTTCAGCCCCTTGGCCTTTGGGGTCCCACAAGGCTCCATTGTGTCCTGTATATTCTTGAAAATCTACATGAAATCGCTGAGTGAGGTCCTCTGGAGATTTGGACTGGGCTGTCACCAATGTGTAAACTCAGCTATGTCTTGTACTTCCACCTGATCCAAGGAAGGGTATAGAAACCCTGAACCAATGCCTGGAGGAAGTTTCTGAATGGATGTAGGTTAATAAACTGAAGCTGAATCCTGACAAGATGGAAGTGCTGTTAGTGAATGGAAGATTGGACCTGGGATTTTAGGTGCCACCTGTTTGGGATAGGGTTGCACTCCCCTTTAATAAATAGGACCATAGTTTAGGGCTGTTTTTGGACCCATGCCTACTGCTGGGTTAGCATGTGGCCACTGCGACCAAGAGTACCTTTTACTAGCTTTGCCTGGTTAACCAGCTGTGGCCTTTCCTGGGCAGAAAAGGTCTGACCACTTTGGTGTGATCCTTCCTTCCTGCCTTATGCTTTGTTGTTTTTATGTTTTTGTATGTGTATTTTAGTATCCAGGCTAACCTGATCTCATCAGATCTCAGAAGCTAAGCAGCCAATGACAAACTGCCTCTGAATGTTTCTTGCCTTGAAAACCCTACAGGGTCCCCATGAGTCAGAAGTGACTTGATAGCTTGATTATTGAGACCACAATTAAAGTTTGTAGGTATATTAATAGTTTTCCATTTTAAGTTCAAACTTGATTCATGGGGTAGTGGAAGTATTTCAAGGGAGACTGTAATAATTAGCTCACAGTGCAATCCTAGAAAAGATACTCCAGTCTAAGATTCAGTTCAGAGGGACAAAACAGGTGTTACATGTACTCCAGGTTCTGAATGAGTATATTATTACACGTTCTTTTACACTGGATTAACCAGAAGTCCTCCACTTTATTTTTAATATTGCTGCTATCACTCAAGGTCACAAGGCCACATTTTCCTGCTGCTGAGGGAAAAATGTTTCCCTTTTTCTATGGAAGGATTTGTGTACCAGTTGTTTCACTTAGAATGGTAGTATAGAAATCAGGGATGAAGATTGGGAGGGTGTTATACAGCAGAACAGATGAATGTGTATACTGAACTGGACACCTGTTAACTTGGATCTATGATCATATGGCTGGGGACATCAAGTACATAAAGAAGTCCAGATGGATATGGGAACATGAAAGGCACGTGCAGGACAGTACATAATAATACAAATCCAGGAGACCTAAAGACAAACTAGAGCAGAATAACGTCTAGTTTGGCCCTTAGGTGGTTTGATTAGAGGTTATGTTAATTTATACTATTTTTATACTGTGATCTTGTTTTATTTTGCTACTTAAAGAATTTTGCATTTTTATACATTTAGCCTGTTTAACTACATTTATTATAATTAATTGCTTCCTATTATATCTGATGCTTTTAATTCTTTAGATACTCAGTATCATCTTACTGCTACTTCAGGAAAATTGTGTTTCATTTTTCTGTTCACTGTTCATGAGTATCCTGGGTACTCTTTCTAGTGGCAAAACAAATAATTGCTACTGGTTTCTCTTAGGTAGAAGTCTTTTTTAAAAAATATAAATCTATTTAAAAATTTAAACAACACATAAATAGGCAAAAAGGAAAAAACAAAAATCAGAAAATCTTCTGGTACCAATTTGAAGGCTTGGTTCAGAGGGACAAAACAGATGCTACACATGCTGTGATTTGGTAGAAGTCCTAACTTCATCTCTCTCTAGAACTTCCTTGCCAGCTGCAAAATGTATGCACTTTTGCTCCAGTACTCTGCAGGGCAAGCGTCCCATCCATAGTTCCCTCTAAGCTGTGCTAAGGGGTGCTGGCACACAAAATTTTAACAGCCAGCTCAGAGAATTTCTGTTTCAGCCCACAGGCATGGTTTCAGCCCATTGGAAACCATGGAGGATGGGAGCATCTCCTTCTGGGGCCCACAGAATTGGACCCCCTGGTTCAATCCTTTTGAAATCTGGGGAGGTTTTTGAGGAGAGGCACAAGCAGCTATGCTGCAAATTTGGCCCCTCTGCCTCAAAAAAATAGCCCCCCCCCAGAGGCCCAAATAACCCCAGATCAATTCTCCATTATAGCCTCTGGGGCCCATTGACTATAATGGTCCCCCATAGGCTACAATGGAGCTGGGAAATCCCTCCTATATAATAATTCTGTTTTGGAGTGGCAAAGTTCGATGCACTCCCAAATCAGTTGGCTCCCTCAGCTGCCAATCAGAAGGCACTGCCTGCGTTGGCTGGCTATGTTGGCTGAGTTTTGCCCACAGAAACGGCAGCCAGCCTCTTGGGCTCAGTGTGTTGTAAGCTGACTGACGGGACAGATGATCCAGCAGATGGAGGGTAAGCGGGCTGACAGGGAGAAAGTGGGGGAGCAGAAAGACAGCAGCAGTGGCCTCTCAGCTGAGACCTGCTGCACTTTGGCTCCTCCATCTCCCTCATGCAGAGCCCTGAGGAGAAGGATGCCACCTCTTCCCACCTGGCTGAGCCACTGTGGCAGGCCCTGGACCGCTTCCACAAGTGCTCCACGGCATGGGGCACGGTGCACTTGGAAGTGGCCAATGAGGAAGTGGCAGTGGGGTGGCAGCTGCTGCTGTGGCAGGAGGGCACCCCTCCGCCAGCCACCCTGTCGTTGTCATCCACCTCAGCTGAGATGGCTATGCCAACACTCTGCGACAGGCACTGCCAGCACCACCACACCCACAAGACCTCCCTGCTGCAGAGGCGCCACCGCACCAACTGCCTCCTCCTGCCTGACCCCGCCAGTGGGAACCAGGATGAGGGAAGGGTGGAAAGACGGCAGGGTAGCTAACGCCTAACCCCACCTTATGAAAGGACCGGCCCTGCATCCACCGGTGGTCTGGCCATGGTGCTCAGCTGGAGCTGCCGGGGGGCGTACGGGTGACTGCTGCAGGCCAGTGCACTCTCCCAGGCCCTCTTCCTAGAGCTCGTTGCATTTCTTTCTGCAACAGGCCTCATTACTAGTGTGTGTGTATTTGCACGCCCCTATTATGCTTTTCAGTATGATTTGTAAGCTGCCATGAGTCACAGGAAAAAGTAGGAAATAAAATATTTGAATAAATAAGTAGTTTGGGTGGGTTAATAGCATTTAAACAACTTCCTGTTTTTTAGGTTAGGCAGGGTTCTGACAGTGATTGTTCCTGAAGAAGTAAGCAGCGACTCACAAGATTTCATACCCTGCCACATACCTTGTTAGTCTTTAAGGTGCTACAGTACTGTTGCTCTTTTCTACTGTTCATCCTCTGTTATACTTGGCTTGTAATGCTGGTTGTCATATTTCACTAAAAAAACCCAAAATAGACTGCAAGATCACCCCCCCAAAAAAAATAAAAAAAAATTTCCTGGTATGTTTTCTAAGGTGCAGCATAGGGTGACAGTCTGATGCCAAGTCTACCAATATAGTGGACTGGGGCAGGTAGACCTGTTTTCCGGAGGCCAGCTCTACCAATATAGTAGAAAGAGGTAGGTCAGATTTGACTTGTTTTCTCTTATAATGCTTACATTATTCTTAAAATATAGTTTAAATATAACAAAAGAATTTATTCTGAGATTTTTACAAGGTTATGGAAGTAATCTTCTAAAAAAACTAATTTACATGATACTCAAATGTAGACTCGCTCACAACTGTAATGCTACTAGCTTTTTTCACTCACAAGGTAGAATTTCTGCTCACAACATGGTGGAGCTTTAGAGCGAACATTCCCACCCCCACCCCCAGTGCCAGCAATGTTCATATGTATGTGACGCTCTATTGAGAAGAGAAACAAAGCAGGGGGAGGCAGACATTGAAGGCGGCACTGGCAATATGAGTATGCCCTGGCATTCTCTGAAGTTTGGACAATGTTTGGTAAACCATGCCACTCCCTGTGTTGACCTGCAGTAGCACTGATCCTGCTGCCATTATTTATTGAAGCATCACAGTGAGTTCATATAGGCAGCAACAAATATGATAAAAGTTCAAAATAAGAATGTAAAAGAATCAGACAAATGCAGTTTGAAATGTTTCCTTTTGACAACGAGTACAGCTGAAATGGCCTCAGGCCCATTGTAGACTTGAGACAGAACCTGGATGGTTATCAATGAAGGATAGCCATGATATGACATGAAAACAGCTTGCCACACTGCAATATTTTTCACTCATGGCAGCCAACATAAGAATGCAAGAAGGACTGAAACGGTATCCCTTATTTAAAAAAAGATTTTCTTAACTGTGTGACTTCCAGAGCAATCCTAAGTATGTATCTTCAGAAATAAATACTGTTTGAGTTCAACAGGACTTACTCCCTAAGCATGCTTAGGATGGCATTTTGTGACTGAAGATTCTAATGTGGGAAACTGTCATGAGTCCAAATACCATGTCCTTAAAAACCTCATACCAGTTTCTTCTGAGATTAGTATTCAGACATGTCTTTTGAACACCACTTCACTCTCTCTCTGTTTTTTTACATATACTTCTCTTCACCCCTTTGAATTCTTTCTCATCCTCCGTCACTTACGCATCCTCTGGTCTGATCACATACTGCTTCTGTGTTCCTTTCTTTCCAGCTCCTTTGATCCAACAATTTTGAGCAGCAAATAAGGAGCCTTTATTTCTTTAAGGAAAATATGGTTGAAATGTACTTAGCCACTACCAATGTAATCCTTGGGTCTCTACCCACCAACAAATAGGGGACTGTGTTGTATTTTGTTATGGCAGAAGGTAATTTAGTTAAAATAGGGGCAATCCAATCTACTTCTGTTTTCTATACATATATAGGAGAAGACCTGCTTTCCTTATCAAGTTGGATGTTAAATGTGTGTGTGTTTTTGGGGGGAGGGGTGGCATAATAGTACTAGATCTAAGAAATTACAAGACAATCCTAGATTTTAAAAAGTCACATAATTCAGGATAATTTCAGAATATTTTAGATTATTAGCATTGTGCAAAATCCCATAAATATCTGTGTAGTGCATTCACTGGGTAATAGTTCCACCAAACTTGTGGATGTTACATTGTCACTGAGTTTTAAAAGTGAAGCACCCCCCCTCTTTTACAGAGCTTATCAAGTGCGCAACACCACCTGAAATTGGTATTGTTTAGGAGACATAGATAGCCCATATACTGGAGTTAGATCTAACTGATCTTCAGCAGGCTTCTCTAGTCTCAGGTGTTGCAAGATAGTGGTAAGGATAACAAAAACTTCACTGCGGGCTACTTCTTCTCCCAGACATTTTCGTATCCCCATTCCAAAGATTATAACCTTCTCAACCAAGCTCTTGTTGAGTTCTCCATTTTCATTCAAAAATCTCTCTGGTTTAAACAAATAGGGGTCCTCCCATAAGGTTCTGTTGTAAAAAAAGAAGAAGAAGAAGAAGAAGAAGAAGAAATGTGTTTTAGCTGCCTTTGAAAAGTATCTTTTATATGAGAAGCAAAGACTAGCTGGCCCAACACCACCATTTATTTCAAGAGCTTCTTATAATTTCTCATCCTTGAGAATGAAAGCAACATCCTCTGCAGAATTATTACAATCCCAGTTTTTAATGGGGAAGAATGTTCTTTCCTTGTAACTATGAGTTTGGCCACTGCTAAAAATATTTGAGATACCATACAGGAAAGTAAAGGTTAAGTTGTCCACCTCAAGCATAAACACATAGTATGATGGTTAAGAAAATGCAACCTGCTTTACTAGAAGAAGAGGATTTGAACTGTGCTATTGCCAGAGGAAATACCACTAACATTGCCTGAAAGCAACACTATGCAAACAGAAGAGAAGGGACGTAACAGAAGCATTATTATGGGGCAGAGGTCAATGAGTTTCTGTGTGCACATGCATTGTACATATTTGTGCGCATGCACACTAAAGTCATGGGAATTTCTTACCCTGTTCCCCCCAAATACATAGAGTATGCCATAACTTGTTAGCTATATAGTCTAGGCTATGTGTCCACACAAGAAAAAAAGATACTAACCATAAAGCCATTATTTTAAAATAATAATAATACATAGGCACTTACTCATCATGATTTACTTGATGCATATTCACAAAGATACACGTGTTTTTGGGAATGTAGTACCCATTGAGAACTGTGTCTTTGGTGGCACTGGAAAACCAAAGTACATAATTTGAGTTCAATATGGTTACTCCAGATTTGTTCAACAGTTTGTACCATACCATCTTTTAACTACAACCTGCAATGATCTGTATGCAAATGGGGACCACCATTTTTTGTTTGTTTGTGAAAATGTGGGAGGTCACTGCGTCTTCACTCTCATCTGTATAAATGGTTCAGAGTGCAAACACTTCTGGCAGTCCTCTCCCACTGCAGGGACAATTGTGGCATATTAGTACAAAACAAAAGTAACTTAATCATAAACAGTATCTGTGATCAAGCATCTCTACATTTTATTTTATTTCATATATCATTTATTTAATATATCATAACTATCTGTTTTTGTCTCATCGGATAGGGACATGGGGCTCCCAAAATGTTATAAAGCTACCCATTCGAATGAACGATGAGGCAACAAATACTGTGATCCCTTTTTGAAGTTAAGGTGATTTTTCTTGGTTAAGCACTTTTTAACTTACAAACAGGTTTATTTGTTTATTTAAACATTTATATGCCACCTTTCCTTGTGTTTTAAGGAGATATATAAAAATACTTAAAAACATTTTCAGTTAAAACCAAAATAAAATCGCAAACCCCAAATGTCTCCCCCCTCCCTGTCTCAAGCTAAATGAAAAGTTTCACAGAAGGTGCCTGACTAGAAGTGCTACACTAAGCAGAGTTAACCTTTTCTAAGTCCATTGAAGAAGGGTGTAACCGTTTAGGATTGCACTGCCAATTCCATTTTAACCCACCCATACTGTTCCTGGCTTCTCTCCCATTTCTTGATATACCCATCCAACAGATTATATTCCTTACTGGTAGGGGCTTTTCACTTAGCACCCTATTGACTCTTATATAAAATGTTAATACAACAGTAGTGCTAGCAGAAACTGCTTTCTCTTAAACATAAACTAGCTATAGTTCTGCTTCTTACCAGTGAGGAATAGTGAATGGTAAAAAGGAGGTGTGCCTAAGCACTTCATTGATGAATGCTTCCGTGTAATGCAAATATTTTCGATCATCAAACCTTGATGGTTTCAGCCCAATCTTTCCATCTGCAAAGAAACAACTGAATGTAATTATAGATAATGTTCCCAACTACAGGACTCATTTTGCTTTTAATTTTCTTTTATCAAGAATAACATTACCAATTTCTTCTTGAATTTCTGCTTGCATTTTGGGGTATTTTATCAGATACAGGAACATCCACTGCAAACATCCTGAGACAGTACTAAAGCCTACAAAATAAATGCATTAAGATAACTGTAAATTCACATCCAAGGATGGTTTCCCACTGAGGCCTTTATCCAATGTGCATTTGTAAAATTATGCTGAAATCAATGGCATTTCATATACTGTAGTATGTAAAATCCTAGAATGTATTTCCTTATGATGATCAAAACTAATCAGTTTCCATATAGAATCCCTCAGACCTTTCGATTTTAGCTTTTTGCACACTTAAATCAGAAGCCCCAGATGTTCTGATGCCTATGAACTCTGCTCAACAGCAGTACTTTGGGTTCATTGTGACGGGTAGGATGTAGTAATATACCTCGGAGACATTGGAGCCAAGGCTGAGAATCGTAAGTTGGCTTTTGATGGCCAGCAAAGCCCAGATGGGCAGCAAAAAAAGACGCAGCAGCTCATGCGGGCTTGGGAAGGATGGGGAGGAGAGAGGGGGAACCAGGAGAAATGGGCAGTAGGGGGCAGGGCTAATTTGGTGGGGGGCATCACCCTCAAACATCCCTCCCCCATGGCTATGGGACTGCAACAGGCTTAGAAGGGTTTTGCTAGCCCTGGTGTACAGCTTAAATGGCAGCAGAAAACTATGCTGAGACATTATATATATGTTCTTCTGGGAAAGAAATTGGGACACTCTTACAGCTACTACGGGACCAGTGGAAAAAGAGCGGATACCAAATGGAGAAGGAGGAACTTTTAAGCTATGTAACAAAAGCATAGAACAAAATTGGGGAATCAAGGTGTAAAGTAATACAGTGCATAAAGTTATATCAAACTCCAAAGTAAAAAAAAAAGGAGCTGACCCAGCTGAGCTCTGAGAAGGAGCAAGGTGTTTTGAGCTGCCAGAGGGGAGAGTGGTATTTTTATTTATTTACTTTCAGCTGAGGTGCTTTAGCTGAGAAGGTACTGTGTGGGGGACTGTATTTGGGAGTGTGTGGGTGAGTTGTAACAGACTCCTGGCTGCTGGAGTTGGGGTGTGAAAGGTCATTGTTTGTCTGTAATTAAGTGCCTGGATTACAATTGTCCACTGAGACTGTGTCTAATGATAGGAACTGTCTGGCAAGGTCTTGTGGCAGCAAGAGGAAGGCTGTGGGCTTAACAAACGTGGAAAACTATAAGTGTTTATACACAAATGCTAGAAGTCTCCGAGGTAAAATCGGGGAGTTGGAATGCTTGGTGTTGGGGGGGAAATAGACATTATGGGTATTTCAGAAACTTGGTGGGATGAGGAAAATCAGTGGGATACAGTGATTCCTGGTTATAAATTATATCGGAAGGATAGGGGGGAAGGGTTGGAGGTGGGGTGGCTCTGTATGTCAGAGAGGGTATACCGTCCAGTAAGATTGAGAGGGTAAGAGAACTGGATTCGCTTCTGGAAATGCTATGGGTTGAAATAGTGGGTCCAAAAGGAAGCTTAACAGTGGGAGTTTGTTATCGCCCACCAGATCAAAAGATAGAGGAGGATTATAAAATGATGAATGAATTAAAGATAGCGGCTAGACAAAATAACTGTGTTGTAATAGGCAACTTTAACTACCCACACATTGATTGGGTCAATATGAGTTCTAGTTGGGAAAAAGAGATTGAGTTTTTAGACACTCTCAATGACTGTGCTATGGAACAGATGGTCACAGATCCTACCAGGGGAGAGGCGATCCTGGTTTTGGTCCTGAGTAACACCCAAGACCTGGTGAGAGATGTAAAAGTGATTGCACCACTTGGGAACAGTGACCATAATGTCATTGAGTTTAACATTAGTACAGATAGGGAGTTGCCCAAAAAGACTGACGCAACCACTTTTAACTTTAAAAGGGGTAACTTCTCTGGTATGAGGGGACATCTGAGGAAGAAATTGAAAAGAAGAGTGGAGAAGGTCAAAACCATTGGGGAAGCTTGGAGACTATTCAAAAATACAGTCCTAGAAGCTCAGAAAAAATATATACCGCAGGTTAGGAAAGGCACAAATAGGTATAGAAAAAAGCCTGCATGGTTAACAAATAAAGTAATGGGAGCTGTAAAAGGTAAGAAGGATTCCTTTAAGCGGTGGAAAGCTAGTCTTAGTGAGGCTGATAAAAGGGAACACAGACTATGGCAAATAAAATGCAAGTCTGTGATCAGGCAAGCAAAAAGGGAATATGAGGAGCATATCGCAAAAAACATAAAAGCCAACAATAAAACTTTCTTCAAATACATTAGAAGTAGGAAGCCAGCCAGGGAGGCAGTGGGGCCCTTGGATGACCAAGGGGTAAAAGGAGTAGTGAAGGATGATAGGGAAATGGCTGAGAAGCTGAATGCATTTTTTGCCTCTGTCTTCACTGTGGAAGAGGAGAAGTGCTTGCCCACTCTAGAAGCACCGATTTCGGGAGGGGGTTTGAAAGACCTGAATCAGATTGAGGTGACAAGAGACGAAGTCCTCCGACTGATGGACAATTTAAAAACTAATAAATCACCAGGCCCGGATGGCATTCATCCGAGAGTTCTGAAAAAACTCAAATGTGGATCTCCTGACAAAAATATGTAATCTTTCTTTAAAATCTGCCTCCATTCCTGAGGACTGGAAGGTAGCTAATGTCACTCCCATCTTTAAAAAGGGCTCCAGGGGAGATCCGGGAAATTACAGGCCAGTCAGTCTGACATCGATACCGGGTAAGTTGGTGGAAACTGTTATTAAGGAAAGAATTAGTAGGCACATTGATGAACAAAAACTATTGAGGCAGACTCAGCATGGGTTCTGTAAGGGAAGATCTTGTCTCACTAACCTGTTAGTGTTTTTTGAGGGAGTGAACAAACATGTGGACAAGGGGGACCCAATAGATATTATTTACCTTGACTTCCGGAAAGCTTTTGATACAGTTCCTCATCAAAGGCTCCTAAGTAAGCTCAATAGTCATGGGATAAAAGGACAAGTCCTCTTGTGGATCAAAAACTGGCTTATAAATAGGAAACAGAGAGTGAGTATAAATGGGAAACTTTCTCAGTGGAGGGTGGTAAGCAGTGGGGTACCACAGGGATCAGTACTCGGTCCGATGCTTTTTAACTTGTTTATTAATGATTTGGAATTGGGAGTAAGCAGTGATGTGGCTAAATTTGCAGATGACACGAAGTTGTTCAGGGTGGTGAAAACCAGGGAGGCGTGTGAGGCACTCCAAAGGGATCTGTTGAGGATGGGTGAGTGGGCGTCAACGTGGCAAATGGGGTTCAATGTGGCCAAGTGCAAAGTGATGCACATTGGAGCCAAAAATCCTAAATATAAATACACGTTGATGGGGTCTGAACTGGCAGAGACGGACCAAGAGAGAGATCTTGGAGTCGTAGTGGATAACTCGATGAAAATGTCTAGACAGTGTGTAGCTGCAATAAAGAAGGCCAACGCTATGCTGGGGGTTATTAGGAAGGGAATTGAAAACAAATCAGCCAGTATCATCATGCCCCTGTATAAATCATTGGTGCGACCTCATTTGGAATACTGTGTACAGTTCTGGTCACCACATCTCAAAAAGGATATTATAGCATTGGAAAAAGTGCAGAGAAGGGCAACTAGAATGATAAAAGGGGTGGAACACCTTCTCTATGAGGAAAGGTTAAAATGCTTGGGGCTCTTTAGCTTGGAGAAACGACGGCTGAGGGGTGACATGATTGAGGTTTATAAGATTATGAATGGGATTGAGCAGGTTGAGAAAGAAGTACTTTTCTCCCTTTCTCACAATACAAGAACTCGTGGGCACTCCATGAAATTGCTGAGCAGTTGGGTTAGAACAGATAAAAGGAAATACTTCTTCACCCAAAGAGTGATTAACATATGGAATTCACTGCCACAGGAGGTGGTGGCAGCTACAAGCATGGACAGTTTCAAGAGGGAATTAGATAAACATATGGAGCAGAAGTCCATCAGTGGCTATTAGCCACAGGGTATAGATGGGAATTCTCAGTCTGGGGCAGGTGATGCACTCTATTCTTGGTGCTGGAGGGGGCAGCAGTGGGAGGGCTTCTAGTGTCCTGGCCCCACTGCTGGATCTCCTGATGGCACCTGGTATATTTTGGCCACTGTGTGACAGAGTGTTGGACTAGATGGGCCGTTGGCCTGATTCAACATTGGCTTCTCTTATGTTCTTATGTTCTCTTATGCCTGACATAGTGCCTGAGATAGTGGTTTCCTGAGCCATGCACTGTATAAAACCTAATACCCCACAACTCCTGGTTGTGTGTCAATATTTACCTCAGAACAAAGTTTGAGTCCATTGGTGTCTAGCTCCCAGGAAATATGTTACGTGTATGAATGCTTTCCTCATTGCTGCAACACATTATGAGCTTTGCAGGTTTATTGAACAAGTGATCTGTATTCCTGGAACTGGTTTTTGTTTTTTTTTAAATAATTCAACATGTCCCGATTTTCAATATGCTTCATGGTGAATAGCAAAGTGGGCTGAACCAGATTGTGTGGAATTCTATTCTAAACATATGCTGAATTTGACACAATTATTTGACACAAAGATCTGAGTCAACCCCAAACCACCATCTATGTAGATCAGACTAGAAAATACCATAGCAGGAAATGCAAGATCTACCACAGTTCTTCTTAACCTCACCAATCTTACATCAGATTCACCCACCCAAGTAACATAGGAATACCCTTCTGATCCCCACAAGGTCCTCACATTCTTCCTACCCAAAAGATCAGAGATCTGCTTAGAATAAATGTGCTTTAATGTCCACACTGACCAGTGTGATTTTAAAAAATATACTTACCAGCTCCAAAGATATCATTAACAGTATTTATTATCTTCTCGCTAGATAAGGCTGCAGCTTTCCCTTCAGGTTTTTTTTCATTGCTTACACTTATCAGAGCATCAGTGATGTCTCGGAGATGGTTCTAAAAGAAACAAACAAAACCCTCCATGCTATTTTTGTCTACCCACTTTTCAAGCTACATGATTTGAAAACAACTGCTTGTTTATCCTTCAGGGAGTTGAAAAGAACATCTTGGTATGTTCTGCCCATGGAAATGAAAATCAGAGCCTATAGTTCATAAATTCAGCAACATGGGATTTTTTTTTCTTTTCCTAAAAATGCATTATCCACACATATTAAATTCTAGTCCAGTTTCAAAGCTGCAATTCATTTTTCTATGTGACTTTCCCTAGGAAATGTACATGTTGTTCATAGACCATCTTTGGCGAAACAGGATGTGTCTTAAACAGATTTGCCTCAGTTGGAACTGGAGCTGACAAGCAGGGTAAGCACTTCTGCAGAAGCTGAACCTGGAGGCACCATCACTGAAATTAAACTCTGTTAAAGTAAATTGGGGAGCCCCAGTGACAGCATTCACAGTTCTTTGGACATCCTAAAATTAGTTCATTAATTCTTAGTATCTTTGCTTTAGTTTTCCCCCCACAGTTTAGACTACATAATATGAAGGAAGCACAAGCTATTGTGTTGTCTTAAACTATAAGTGGGCAAAAATCTTGAAATAAATATAATTTCCAAGTAAAACATGGACTATAACATTTAAACTATGTAATGTACATTTTGTTAATCCCCCACCCAATCAAATGTTCCAGCTTAGCTACTTCTGATCACTGGAAAGAAATTTAAGATGCTCTTTGAGAGAGGCCTTTTCTGTTGTGCTCCAGTGTTATGTCCTGGAAGGGGTGAGGCAGGCGCTTATCTCTCGGGCCTTCAGGCTAGATTTCTTATTTAAAAGAGCTTATGGGGCTCTGGCTAACTTTTCAGTACCTGTTTTTGACACCCAACTTGGGTCCTGACTGTCAGGGAAAAGATGGGGTATTATACAAATGGTCTGGATAAATAAGTAAGTATGGCAAGAAAAGCCAAGATGGCATACTTTTTCTAAAGGTTAATTTAATAAATACAAGCTATATAAACATGCTAAATTTGTCCTATTAAATACAATGCTATATTGGCAATGAATTCTTTAAGCAAAACTCTGACACATTGATGTAGGGTGCAGTAAAAGTCTTAGTAGTACTGTGGGACATACCACTATTATACCAGAATTTAATATTATACTAATATGTTATGACCATACTGTCTTCAATTAGTACCTGGACCCTGCATCAAAATAGGACTGATTGTTGGATCCCATGATTAGTAGCTATAGATTTCTCTCTTTCTCAATTTCTCTCCAAGGCTGACTTCCCACAAGCTGCTGCTCCATGTTTGGTCTTCCCTTTGCCCTGATGGTATGTGTCAATTTCACACTAAGCGCTGCACGGCCGCATTTTGCCCCGCAGATTCGCACAGTTTCCCCTGCATCTACTCAATCCTCAAAAAACAGGATTTAGACGTGGGGGAAATCGCGCAAAACTGCGGGGCAAAATGCGGCCCTGCAGCACTTAGTGTGAAACTGGCATGTACCATTGGGACAAAGGGAAGAGTGAGCGCGGAGCAGCAGCTTGTGGGAAATTGTCCCTAGTCTCACCCCCCTCATATTTTTTTCTCTCTGCTCCTGTGCTTAAACAGTATAACTTTCTCAGGTGTTTGGATCAGCCTCCCATCCAAGCAGATAATTTGCCTCTTTGTTACATTGTGTGACGGCTCCTGAATAAGCTTTATTTCTGGGATTTTTTATGCTGCTTGGGCTCTTGGTAGATTCCCTCACCATCTCCAAACTTGCAGTAGTGTTTCAGTACCAAGTCAAAAGTTCCTTATTGCCAGCATGTTGGTCATTATTCTCATGTATATTGTAAGCTTAATCAGGGCCGACCCCAGGTGTCTGGGCGCCCTAGGCAAGACAGCCTGGGGTGCCCACCCCACGGGGATGCCAACCTCCCGGTGGGGCCTGGAGACCGGGGGGGGGTGGAGCGCCGGCTTTCCTGAGCACGCTGCACTAGTGGCGTGCTCAGGAAAGCCAGGGAAGGGGCGCCCGTTTGAACGGGTGCCCCTTCCCTCCCAGCCCCAGTGCCGGCTGGAGACGGGGGGACCGCTGGCTTCACGGGGGGGCAGGGCGGGGGGCGCTTTGGTGCCCCTGTGGGCCCCAGCGCCCTAGGTGAGCGCCTAGCTTGCCTAGTGGGCGAGCCGGCAGTGAGCTTAATGTGTCTGGGAAAAGTACATAGGAGTACTGCTGTTCAGGGCATTTTGCTTCAGCTGGTGTTGAATTTGAGCCAGCAGCTCTAAGAGGCTGAAGAGGAGAGTTATTTTACCCACATTGAGTTTCCCAGACCAGTTTTGTGAACATTTCCTGTTAAAACAGCAGGAGTACCTTCACATGGATACGTGCCTAGAGTATGCAAACATTTGACCACATGCAGAAACAATTTGTACAAATGTATTTGAACAGCTATGTCCAGCAGCAGCCATTATACCTGGCTGTATAAGATGGAGAGATGAGACAGTGAGACTACCTCCATCATCCTGTCTGAGAACAACTGCCATTTTGTTCTGCCCCTCCCAGAACTACTCCATGAAGTCAGTATTCCACCTGGTCATTAGAGAAGAGTTTTATCTAATTCTGGCCCCATTCACACGGAGCATTTGCCCCGCTGAAGGCACGGTAGCCCTGTGGACTTTCCATGCACGATCATACCAGCACATCTGGGAGGCATAGCACTCCCGTGGCCAACCCGCGGCTTCCCATGGAAAACGCAGAGTAAAAAACTACTAGGGTTGAAGTATTAGTTTCCGGAAACCCCAGGGCAAAGGCCAGCATCTGATCATGGGAGCGCCAGTATCCCGCGGCTTCCGATGCCGGCCCATGTCCCGGGGTTTCCGGATGGTTAAGTTTCCATAGGATGTGCACCAATGCTGAATGAGGCATGCGCATACGCAAGACACCGACAGCGGCCCACCCCACCCCCCAAGGCACATGCGTCCTTTGCTACAGCGCGGTTTGCTGCTCTGCTGCGCTGCTTTTTTGCCGCGCTGTAGCAGCGCTGTGTGATTGGCGCTCGGCACTGGAGTGTGCAGCCCAGTGGCCCGTGTGATCAGGCTACCATGCCTTATTTTGCTCCAGGGTGAACTGCCACGCCCCCCCCCCGTGTTTTCTGGCCTGTATGACTGGGGCCTCTGAACAATGGCCTCAGAGTGTGGATCAAAAATCACCACAATAGTGCCATGTACAAAACACCCAGTAAAAAGACTCATCTTTTGATCCCATACTTATAGTGTGTATTTAGTGCAGCAAAGCCTTCTTGTAGTCTGTAAACTGCTATGCATTTTGATGGTGCCATAAATAACACTAACAATCACACAGAATACATGTCTTCCGTACCATCTCTACTATTTACCAATGCCCTAAGTACCAATAAATTCAGTGGGATTCATGATTAAGTAAATACAAACAGAATGAGGTTGCTACTACCCTTGTCAGTACATTACTGCTTTTCTGCACTTCTTCATCACCTTCTTAATGGCTGCAATGCTGGTGCTGCTACAGGTAAGCAAGCACAAGAACAAGGCCCTTCCCAATGTATTCCACTTCTTCATGCCATTTTCGTTCACATGGGTGATTAATAATCAATGCTTACAAACACTGCAATCCTAAGAACACCTTCCTGGGAGTAAACTCCACTGAACAAACCTGAGTATGATTCTGAGTAGACCTGCTTAGGATTGCTCTATTAATGTGCTAGAGAAGCAGGTCTGGAGAAGTAGGCCCATCCAATTGCTTTTACCTGGTAATATGTGACTCACCATAGAAACCACATGAGTCAGGCAAATTAGAGGTGTGATGCTCACACTTCCTTTTTTTTCACCATTAACCACACCGTGCATAAGATTTAATGCCTGAATGTATTTAATTGAATGTGGGATCTCCCTAATGCTTTGGGTACCTTATACACTGTTAATCACTAAGCATGTAGTTTTTCTGGGATGTTGTACCATCAAATAGTATTTAAAATCTCCATTTTGGAAAGCTTACCTCATCATATGTAGCATAGTGGTCTTTAACACACTGGGCAACAAATTTATTGAAGTTCCCATAAAATTCACGAGCAGCTTTTGCATTGGGGAGTGGAAGGTAACGAAGACAAGGTATAAAATCTGCTGGGTTGAACACACTGGAGGCTTTTTGAAAATCATGATTTAGCTTAATGATACTTAAAAACTCTTTGTCGGTGTGGTTGTATCTCTTGCCAAAGCAGAGGGCACAGACCACATTAGCCACAGCAGAGGTGGTAACAGCAGAGGGGTCAAAGCTGCCATCCTTTGCTGAAAGTTCCACAAAGGTTTTCACCAGCTCTGAAGCTTCGGCACAGATGTGTTCTTCAAGAAGACAAGAGCACGTTGAGGACATGGCTTCTGACTTAGCGAGTGATCTTAAAGCTTTGCTGGCAATTTTCTTCTGAAGCTTCCATTGCTCATCATACTGCACTGAAAAAGACATGCTGTCTCCATTGGCAAAGAAAGAAAAGGTATGCATATCAGGTCGGCCAGCAAAACTCTCCCCATCTCTTAACAGTACCTGCTTCAAAGCATCAAAGCCATTTACTACCACAACTGGTACCATTCCCAGCTTTATCAAAAACACATCTCCATATTTCTTCCTCATGTGGTCAAATGAAACATAAGGATACTCTCCCAGCTGCAGAAGATTCCCCACAACTGGCAGGGACCAAGGTCCTGGGGGAAGTGGATGTTTTCTTGTTATGCTAGTAATTAAAATCCATACCGAAATTAAAATAGATGCCATTGTAATGAAGACAACAGTCATCTCTGAAAAGGAATGCTCAAAAGCAAAATTCATTTTTGTCAAAGAAAGAATCTGAAAAAGAAAATATTGTTTTAATTGGAGTTAGTTATAAGCTACCTTGAATATATGTTTTATAGGAAGACAGGGTATAAATATATTTTTAAAAATTAAAATACAGGGAACTTTTGCACTCATTTTCCCAACAACTTGCACATAGACATGTGAAACAGCAATATCGCACAAAAGTTTACCAGCCTTACACTCAATAAAATCCAGTTGCTTCCTGAGGTCTTATTTAAGGGCTCGTTTATTGATGGAAGTATTCAAGTTTACGATCCTAGGGGAAATGAAATTTCAGATTCTTAACCTACCTGCTGTTGCTCCAAATGGTAAAACCACTAATTTCCCCTAAAAAGCGAAAGGCCCCAAAGCACTTGGTAAAGAGCCATGCAATATACCTGGAACGTTTAATGTTTTTATTTGGATCCCTCCTCTCTGAACAGAATTCTGGGGACAGCCTTGTACCATTTAAAAGAGATTATAGCATATTTTATTGGGTAAAGGACTTTGGCTCACATATATGTTAACCTATGGACATTTGTGAACTGTGCTTTTAACCTGAGAGTGGGGTGGAGCCTCAGAGTGTGGATGCTGCATAGACAGCCCCTTTGTCTATTGGGAGACGTCAATGACTACAAGCATCACAGGTGCATCTCATCTGTTGGTCAATATGCAGTTCATCAAGTAAGTCCCAATTGGCTGTTTCCCAGCCCTTTCCCAGTTTATAACAGCTGAGTGGGGAATCCTTAGATGGAATAGCACTTGAGGTAAGTGATAGGTCCCAAAGGGCTATCCTATAGGGACCTGACATTTCTTGGGGCTTCCAGTAGACCTCTAATGAAGACCTTTCATCCCTAGAGTCAGCCAGACTTGTGCTTCCCTCATCCAAATCTAGTGACTGCCCCTTTCTCCACTCAGCCTTCTGTTTTTTCAGACAGGCCAGGAGAAAGAGGCAAGTCCTGTTCAGGCTCTACCACCCACTTCTAGTGCAGCCATATCCACTTCTGGTTAGGCTGGAAGGAGCGTAGATCCAGTGCTTGGATCCCACAGGTATCTCCTCTCATAGAATTAAATAATTATTACTGAACACAAACAAGTATTTCCAGAACTAACTGCACATTATGTAATGTCTTACATTGAACTGCAACCAAGAAAGTGAATATTTCTCCTTCAGAAAGCAACCTTCAGTTTTCTGAAGGCTGAATGCAAACCATGCATAAAATACATGCAATATATAATCAATCTTACTTAACCAATTTAGTACTTGGATGAGAGATCTCCTTGCAATACCTAGTTGGGAGGACAGTGGCAGGCTTTATTCAGTCACCTGTCTGAATATCCTCCAAGCCCCCAGTAGGGGTCTGTCATCAGAGGGCAACATGACTTCCAGGTGCGCACACACACAAAAAAATACAAAAAAAAAATCTTACTTAACCAACTATACTTTCTACCAGCACAATTTATCCTACTGAATGGACTTCGTAAATTTATCACTGTTCTAGGGTCTCATTGTGTTTAGGGATAGGCACAAACTGACTCAAGAATTAGAGTTTGTGATGAATTTGGGCTGGTTCATGGTTCACGAACTCAAGTTCATGCCTGGTCAACCTCCATGAACTTTCCATGAACTTTAAAGAAGTTTGTGGCAGTCCATGAATGGAAACATTTTCAAATAGACTGTCTCCACTCAATCTAAATGTTTATCAAACTTCAAAGAAAAAGGGGGTCAGAACATGGAGAACATGCAGAGGAGTATCCGGGGGAGGTCCCTGGTGACTTTTATGTCTCTAGCTTTCACAGGATCTGTTCTATACACTCCTAAGGCTCCTGAACCTGTGCCTGTCAAAATGACCGCCTGTCATTTCTCCAGAAAGCACTTTCCTGGGGGCACCTTCTTTAGGCAGCTATAACTTGGATCCTATAAATCCAGTTCTCACCAAACTTGGAGGGCAGGTAGAGGAGAGTCAGTTGGAGATCCCCAGTGAGTTTGGTGTCTCTATCATACCAGGGGATTTCTAGCACATCACAAACTGAACTGGTTTGTTTGGCAGCTAAAAGTTCATGATGTTTCATGGATTGTGAACTGGGCACTCTACAAACCGAACTGCCTTTTCCCAGTCTGTGCCCGTCCCTAATTGTGTTCACATGTCAAATAAGACAACTGAAACTCTTAAGGCATATATGCAAAGCGAACACTTTCCTTCTGAGGTCTGCTTTACAACTGTACAGAAAGGGATTGTAGGTAGCCATGTTAGTTCTCTGAAAAATTCTACAAAGAAAAGTCATGTAGTGCCCTCTATTAGGACCAACCAAAATAGCAATAGAAAAGTAACATGATCCAGTTTGGTTTCCATTGACTTTTTACCCAGTGTGACAAATTAACTTCCATATTTATTAAGGAAAGTTGTTACTTTCCCCCTATCCATCTTTGTCTAGCGGTTTTCATGCAACCTTAAAGCCTAGATAGGTGGTAGTTGCTTACTAGTGAAGGAAAGAAATCTAGATATTCTTTACTGCTCAGAAATACTGTTTTCTTTATAGGTTACGAAGTTGATTCCTGGCCTTTCCTTTGGTTCAAATGATCAACGATGTCAAATCCTCACCTTGAAAGCATTTTACTTATATCAAGCCCCAATTCTGAACAGAGCTGAACATCCCAGACTCAGATGTTTTCTGCACAAATGGCTCTCCCCGCTCTTGCATTTCTATTCCTCTGCCTTTTCAGCTGGTTTCTGCAATGGCATCTGCAGTCCAAGATGCAAAAACAAAGTTTTTCTTCCTTTGTGGTGCAGCATCAGACTTCCCAGTTTCTGGGACACACAAGGGGGAGCAAACCTCATTTTTGCATCTCAGACTGCAAATACCATTGCAGAAACCAGCTGATCAGGCAAAGGAATAGAAATGCAAGAGGGGGAGAACTGTTTGTGTGGGAAACAACTCATAAGATGGCATTAATGTAGAAAGCATCACAGTGCATCATGGGGCTTCACTCTGTCTCTCCCTTCTCTAAGCCAGTGAGTGACAGAGAGGGTCTTACTTCCCAAGTGCATGTGCATGTGTGTGAGGAATCCCAGGTCCTTTTGAGAAAACCCTTCCTTTTCAACCTATCACCCTGAGGTTTTGGGGTCTCCTTTTCTCCAGCAGCTGCTGCTACCACACAAGCCACTCTTAACTTTTCTGCTGCCTGCCCACGACTCTCCCTATGCCTGAGTCAGCAGAAGGCAGGATTTGCACATATGCATGGACAAATGACAAAGCGCAAAATTAAAGCATTGGGCCTTTCCCTGGAATCTCTGTTCATGTTGCCTTTTGCTGTTGCATTCCAACAGACCAAAACCAGACTGCTAGACGTGGAGCGTCAAAATCTATATAGCTTAGCCAATAAAACCTGTTCTCCCCTGAACTTTGAGATCCCCCTTACAACAGGGATGTCAGCTTCATATCTATCCTCTCTGCAGGTCCCCCAACAGCGTAGAGCATTCACCTTGGCCAGATGTAACGCCATGCCGTCTGCCATTCTATCTGGCAGATTTAATAAGGTTCCCCATTTGGCCAGATTCTGTCCATGCAGAAAGAATTGTGTGGAATCCATCACTCATGTGCTTCTGCACAAAGAAACTGATCATTTTAACTCCTCACCTTCCAGATGGGAACAATCATAAGCTGAAGTGATGGCTACCTACTTACAGTTAAATCTTAACAGGCTTTACATTACTGAGTTTTAGGGCCCCAAGCCGGAATATGAAAACCTATCCATCTTGGCTTCTGGGTGACAACTTGTCCAAATGGAGAAAGTTTCATCCAGTTCTTATTCATCTGTCACCATATCCTCAACTATCTCCTTTCCAGGATGCAACTCAAGAGGTATGTGTTTTTTCCTAACCCAAATGGTCCCCCATCCATTACAGATGGTGCTATGACTCACAATATCTCAGGTATCCTCAACAGAAGCAACCTCAGGTCCTCTAGAAGAGTGGGAATCAACAACTGGAGGCCCCACAGCTCAATCCAGCCTACTGAAGAACACCAGACCTCTCATTGTGGTAATAGGGCTTGAAGGCAGTTCACTCTGGAAAGTGAGGGTAGGACTAGGCCGGCCTTGGAAGTAGCTATCTTATAAGGGTCAAAAAGACAATGAATTTTTTAACATACTGGGTCAGGCTTTCCCCAACCTGACTCTCAATACATGGCTCAGTCAGACAGCTGCTGAGGACTAAATTCCCAAGTACCTCAAGTTTTGTTAACTGAAAACAGTCCATGGGGCATTATTTGCCCCATGGGGGAGCTACATGCACAGTGTGAGATCATTTAACCACAGATGGTATGCAGACCAAAAAAAAAAAAGAATCCTGGTCACTGAACAGTCACAAGAGATGTAGTTGTTCTAGAGAAAACACAGTAAGTGGCAAATTCATCCTAAAATAGATTTTAACAGAATATGCAATTATTCTATTTTCTGATTAGAAAAGTCCACGCTTGTCTTGATCAGAACACGAAACAGCTGCCTTCTATGGTATTACTGTAATAAACAGCTGCCCAGGGAGTTGCAGTTTCCCTGCTAGTGCCCCAAAGCATGTTTACCTCAAGACTTCCTTTCCCTTGCTTTAGAATTCCTGGAAAAATCTTAGTTTCATTTCCATGACATGAATGCTGAGGCTGTGTGAAGTTTTGTTTTTTTCCCTGTAGGCCCTGAAGTTAATGTGCACCAATTGTTGAAGTCCAAACAAGCCTTTAAATCTCTCTCTAGAACTACAAAGCCAACCTTTCTGTGATTCCTTTTAGAGCTATCCAAAAGATGGCATGATTTAGAAATAATTCTACATCCATTTAAACGTTTTCCTTCCCAGAAAAAGTTGGAAAAGGAGGATCACTTTCATAAAAGATGTTTCTTTTTCCCCTGCATCTCTAATGTCTATGATGTTTTCTGCACAGATACATGCATGTGTGGTTTCCCTACTGTGGCTCCCAATGCAGTGCCCCAGCAATAAAGTGTGGCTGGTCTCCTCACAGTGGCCCTGCTCTGGTCCCCTGGTAGTGGCCACCACCCCACCACACAAATCCCCAGGGTTTTTGCAGGTCAGTTAAAAAAACTGGCATTAAAAAATGTCAAATTAATGTTATTATTATATCATTATAACATTATAATAATCTGTGCTTACCGGGTTCATTTAATTCCCATCTTTCATTTTTAAAGTCTCTAGCCCTTTCGTTGCAGAGATATTAGGGGGAAAGCAAAGCATATCTCTGCAATGAAAGAGGCTTTAAAAAACTTTTAAAAAATCAGAGAAGCTAGTGCAGATATAGTTATAAAGATACTCAATTACTAATTTAAAGAAAAGAAAGTCGTCCCCCTCGTGGCAGGAGGATGGCCGCTGCAGGGACAAGAGCACAGATCAGGTGGGTAGCTGTGTTATTCGGTTATAGCAGAAAAAAGTTCCAGTCCAGCAGAACCTTAAAGGCCAACAAAATTTTCCAGGGTTTAAACTTTCATGAGCCAAAGCTTACTTCATCAGATACAAAAAGTGAAGACTTTGCTGTGATCCTTCCCAAAACTTTGCAGCAAAGCAGATTTGAAAAAGCTTAGAGAAAATCTGGGGAAACCCTGGGAAGTGCACAAATGCACCAAGATGCTGCAGGGAAGCAGGGAAAACATCCTTCCCAGAAGCATCATACACAGGGCATATAACTCATGTGGAAAAGGTTGATATTTGTACATTCATCAGAGTAGAATGTCATTTAAAACTGCTTCTCTTCTGCCTTCCACATTCATTAATGACAACCTCAAGACAGGGAACGAGTGTTCTTAGCATGCCTTCTGAAATCTTTTCTCTCTGATAAAAGTAAAGAAGTCCCCTGGACACTGACGTTTGCACTGAAAGCCACTATGGTGTAGTGGTTAAGAGTGTCACACTAGCATCTGGACCATCCAGGTTTGAATTCCCACTCATGCCATGGAAGCTCACTGGCTGACTTTGGGCCAGTCACACTCTCTAAAAACCTAACCTACCTCACAGGGTTGTTGTGAGAATAAAATGGAGGAGAGGAGAATAACGTAAGCAGCTTCAGGCCCCCACTGGGGAAAAAGATAGGGGATAAAGTATTAAATAAATTAAATAAGTAAATAAATCCTCATGATTGCTCAGCAGGAAGAAAAGATTACCCTGCATATGTTCAAAAGCATTACTATCTTCTCATTTCCAAAGCAGTGCACACAGATAGGTACTACAATACATTCATGCCAGATAACAGTAATTGACTGGGCCAGGTTTCTCCTGCTAAATTAATTAGAATGCAAGCTGAAGCCTGCCTTGATCACTCCTCTCTTTGCCAATCTCACAATTAAAAAAAAACTGATTTGGGTTGCTTATGGTTGGTCAGAGCAGCTTCACACATTACCAAGAAGCAGCAACAGAACCCTGTTCACAAGTTAGAGTGAACGCACATACAATCTATTTACAGTTTACACTTTTTTCCCCTTTAAACATCTATTGAGTAATTCTCATGCTACATTCAATGCATGTAGAGGTGAATCCTGGTACTTGTGCCCAATTTCATTTGTAAAGTGAACATGCATGGTCTCTTTCCTGTAAACATGAACATGCATTCACTGTAACATGTGAACAGGGCTAAAGAATGTGAGAGCCACTTGTGGGACAGGCTCCCTCAGGGGCACTTTGTGCAAAAGGGCAGATGTGTAAGTTGCCCTATGCGCAGTCCTGGAGGAGTATGAGGGAAAGAGTGCAGTAATAAGCTATGTATCTTTTCCTGAGGTTTCCTAACTTCCTCGATAAACGAACACTGTACGTGCTCAAAGGCACTTTTATTCCTTGGCACAGAAAGCACGTTTCGTTTAGATTTTGTTTTCTGATTTCGTGCATATTCCCAAACAATATTGGGGAAGCGGAGAAGTCAGCTCACGTTTTCCTTTCCTGACGACAGGAGATGGATTAGAAGTAAAGTGCACTGAAGCAACGAAGAGCACCCTTTTGTCCTTAAAACATACTTGCGCAACCCAAACCTGCGCCGGAGCGTCTGCGCCTTCATTTACCCTCGCCGCTCTACTGTAACAAGAAACTCTCTGCACAGCTCACCTGTCCATGAATGCAGAAAATCAGCTGTTACGTGCAAAGCGAATTCTTGCGGCGTTTCCTATTCCTACCGGCTGTTCTTGTTCTCCGCAAACGGCAACATACACACACCTTTTCTGAGCACAATCCACCTCAGAGCTTCTGGACGGAAACTTCTACCCCTATCGCCCGTACTTTCCTGCCGACTGGCAACTCGCCATGGGACGCTTGGAGCGAAGCTGTGCTTCGTGCGGTTTGGTACAACGATCTGGAGTTCGTTGTCCTTATGTGCAACCAAAGTTTCAGAGCGGGGGGGGGGGGGAGGCCGGGCGCGGCGGAAGAAAGTTGATCCTAAGAGAAAGAAGAGATCTCTTCCTCACCATCGACTGTGACCTCAGACCACTGCACAGATCTGGGGACTGGGGGTGAGGAGACGCCTAGCGGGGTGGACGTCGTCGAGGCCGCCCGCTAAACTTGAGCCCTGCCCCTACTTCCTGTTTAGAAAACGGTGCCAAATGTGAACTAGGTTGTAAATGAACATAATTTCTGTGGCTGCAGCAACAGTTCATTCTAATTTTTCACACATATTAGTGGTGGCGGGGACAGTTCCTTGGCTCTGGGTAATCCCAACGCAAAACTGAATACATAAAGAGAGCTGCCAAAAACGGGGCATAGTCAGGGCCGGCCCAAGGGTTTTCTAAACCCTAGGCCAGGCTACATTCTGGCGCCCCCACTGCGCCTCTCCCCCCCCAGCAAGAGAAGCGCGTGGCCGGGGGCTTAGACGGGGCGGCGGTGGCCCGGCCTTCCCCCCCAGCTCCAGAAGCGCCCGGAGGCGGCGGCTAGGCCGCTGGGAGACGAGATGCGGGAAGCATACTTTGGCCTGAGGAACCCAGAGGCCCGGCAGGAGGCGGGGGAAGGTTTTGCCGGGACTCTGCTGGGGCCTGCAGGGCCCGCCGGCCTCGCCTCTGTCAGGAGCCCCCTCGCTCCCTCCCCCTCCCTCCCCGCCCCGTCTGGAGGCAAAAGCCCTTCTCGTCTTGTCTCCCAGCGGCTAGGCTAGGCCGCTGGGAGACCAGACGCGAGAAGCATACTTTGGCCTGAGGAACCCAGAGGCGCCCGGCAGAGCCGGCAGGAGGCGGGGGAAGGTTTTGCCGGGACTCTGCTGGGGGCGCCTCTGTCAGGAGCCCCCTCGCTCCCTCCCTCCCCCCCCCCGCCCCGTCTGGAGGCAAAAGCCCTTCTCGCGTCTCGTCTCCCAGCGGCTAGGCCAGAGGAGACGCGAGAAGCATACTTTGGCCTGAGGAACCCAGAGGCGCCCGGCAGAGCAGGCAGGAGGCGGGGGAAGGTTTTTGCCGGGACTCTGCTGGGGCGTGCAGGGCGTGCAGGGCCCAGCCTCGCCTCTGTCAGGAGCCCCCTCGCTCCCTCCCTGCCCCGTCTGGAGGCAAAAGCCCTTCTCGTCTCGTCCCCCCACCACACTAATATGTGTGAAAAATTAGAATGAACTGTTGCTGCAGCCACAGAAATTATGTTCATTTACAACCTAGTTCACATTTGCATTTCCCACTGAGGGAAATGCTACTGAATTCACAAAATGAGCTGTGGATTGGTTACCATTGGTTTAACACGTGTGTGTGTCCAAGAGAGAGTGAGCATGCAACTATTTTATGAACACATGTGTTTATATGATGCTACAAATAGAGAAGCATTGCAGGACCTGGTGAATTTCTGGTTTTCCATAACAGCACACTGGCAGCTTGATAGCATGGTACATTGTATTGAATTACATGCATTTCTTTCAGTGGGGGAAAACCCTTCAAGTTAGAAGCAATTTTTAGGCCTAATTCTCACATTCCAAACGTTACATAGGTAAAGAGAGCCATTGTGGCAAGGCATTCAGACATCACATTAAAACTAAAAAAAGCCCTGCTTTGCCACTGTGCTTACTGAGTGAGTCCGGGCCAGGTACTAGCCTCCCTCACAGGGTTGTTGTAAGGACAGAATGGGAGGAGGAGAACCACATATGTGACCCTGAGCCCTATGGTAAAGTAAAGTAAGGTAAAGTAATAGCGTGTCTTAAAATCCTCCTCCTCTAGATCTACAGCAGTTCTTTAAAAAGCTGAACTACCAAGGGAAATGAAGCATAGCCCTCTACAGGGTATTCTCTGTAAACAGCATATAGAAATCGTTTAATCGGATTGGCTTGAAGCAATCCTAGCAAGGAATGGTTGCCCAGCATGGTGTAATATTTTGGGGTCCGCAAATAAAAACTGACAGAATGAGGAATGGCTTAGAACAACTTTAATATAAGCAGCAACTAAAACATCTTGTACAGCAGTCTCTAAGCCTTGTTCCAAAACTAACACATATGATCTTTGGGCAAGTCCTCAACCTACTATTTTTCTAATGGTGTTAAATATGAGAGAATGTCTGCACTAGGGTTCCCAAGTACTTACCGTCTGGGGGCGGGGGACGAATGCTCCCCGGCCGGACCAGTCTTCCTGGTAACGCACCATGCCGTCGCCAGGAAGGGACGGTAGGCGACGCTCTGGCAATGGGGCTGAAAACTCGATGGTACCATCGAGTTTTCAGCCCCATTGCCAGAGCGTCGCCTACCGTCCCTTCCTGGCGACGGCATGGTGCTCCGTGCCTCTCCTTCCCCTGGGGATGGTCCTGCGAGGACGTATCCATCCCCCGCCGGCATGCGGTAAGTTCTTGGGAAGCCTAGTCTGCACATTATAAATGCTGTCACTGCAGACTACAAATGCTGCAGGTTGATTTGCTGGAAACTTGTTCAACTGGAAGATTTTTCTCCTGTAAATCTGCCAGTGACATTCCTGTTGATAAAAATAGTCAAAAATATTTAATTACTCAAAGTTTACAATGGATCTTTGCTTCACTGGAGAGGAGACATTTCTTTTTGTTTTAGAAGCTTTATTTCTATGGGTAAAAGGTACACAGGAAAACTACAAAGTCTAGAGTTACATTTTCATATCCTACTTCTAGAAAGCATGGTCACACAACAAGTACACAACAATGGAGAAACTCCTTCTTCTTGACCCCTAGAAAGGAAGTCACCTGAACACATTAACCAATCAATGTTACAAGACAGACCACTTTTCCCGGGCTTTCTCCCCATTGGCTCTGTGCCAGGTTTCCCTTCCAGGTCAGTCTAAACAACAGTATAGAAAGGTAAACAAGTTAACCCTATAATGACTGGAATCTGAGACCTTGCAACTCATACATTTCCAACAGTTCCTACACATCTCAAACTTTGGTTTTCTGTGAGTTTCCAGGCCTGTTGCTGTTTCTATATCCTGGTCTCCTAGTACTGTATTCTCATCTGCTCTTTTGTTCCTGCCTTTCTGTGGTTCAAACCTGCCCAAACTCCTGCTGTCAAGTGATGGCATTCCATTTGCTTCCCACACATACATACAGTCCCCTTGGAGACTGCTTTTACATGGGCAGCCCAATCCAGAGGGCTGCTGCAATGGAAGTGGCCAGCTGCCAGCACAGCAGAGGAGCCACTGGTCCATGCCCTTCGGACATTCTCCAGGAGCAAATAACAAAAATGACCATCTGCACAGAGAGCATAGCACACACAGAGTCCATGGTACCCATGAATCAGCTCCTCTGAATCAGGCAGTAGTGATCTTTTCCAAATAAAGGTTTTTAATTTAATGAGGGAACTACAGGGGCACAGGAAAAAGTATTCAAACATAAGAACAGTGAATTTGTTATGCTCAGAATCTGTTATGTGTATGAAGGGGAGGAGACAAAGTGAAAGAGAGTCAAGCCACTGGCTAAGTGAGAATTTTGCTTGTAGGAATGGCCATGAGGAGTGCTGGGGGAGGGGGAGATAGGGGTTTAAAGAAGGGAAGCCAACACAAAATAATATCAGAGAAATGTTTGTAAACTCTAGGAATTTGGGGGGTGAGCTCAAGATGAGCCAGTATGGATTTCCTGGCTCTGACTGAGGGGGGGAGGTGTGCTTCCCAGAAAGGCAACAAAATGCGATTGTATCCAGTTTCAGCGCTGTGACTGAGAAGATTCTTTCTCAAGTTGCCACCCAGCTGGTGGGGGTACCCAAAGCAGAGCCTCTGAAGATAGCCTCTGAAAATGACCCAAGTCTGGACAGTCTTCAAGGGTAACCCCACATACAGTACACTGCAGTAATGTAATCTAAGTGTTACCATGTCATGCAGCACAGTGGCAAGATCTTTGCTGCTCAGGAAGTGCCACGCTGGCTTGACAGCTGTAGCTGGTAAAAGGCACCCATGGCTGCTGCTGCTGCCTCTTGTTTATCCAGCAGGAGGCCTGGTTCCAGTAGCATCCCCAACTTATGAACTTTCTCCTTTAGGGGTAGTGTAACCCCATCTAGAACATGAAATATCCCAGTTCCTAGGTCAGACCCTTGCCCCCATCTCCATTTTGTCAGATTAAATTTTGTCCAAAACTGCTTCCAGACACCTGGGATCTGCTAGAAGCACCAGATAGAGCTAAGTGTCATCCTGTATATTGCTGGCAGCTGAGCACAAATCTCAGGATGACCTCTCCCAGTGGCTTTACATAGACATTAAAAAGCATGGGGTACAAGATGGAACCTTGTGAGACCCCAAAGGCCAAGGGGCCGAGCAGCAGTTCCTCGGTACCACTCTCTGAAACCTACATTCACGGTAGGACCAATACCATGGCAAAATGGTGCCTCTCAGCCCCAGCCCCTAATTGTGGTCTAGAAAGACACCGTGATCAATGATATCAAAGCTGTTGAGAGGTCCAGGAGAATTAATAGGGTCAAACTCTTCTTTCTTTTCTCTTGCCATTTTGTCAATTTGCTGAATTACTTTTACAGCCCAGATTATGTCCACATCCCAAGGCTGCTTCACAGGCCTGTAGCTATAGTGGGACATCTCGGGGCCAGGCCCCCTGACTTACCACCCAGGCTTCCTGACGTCCCATCCAGTCAGTTTATTTTATTTTATATTTCGTGTGCACCATGTCCACACTGCACTAAGCAGTCGCCCTGCCCTGCCTGCCGGTGCCCTTGTCTCTCGCTTCTCTCTCTTGTAACTTTTAAAAACTATTACTCTCCTGTTGCTCCTGACACAGCCTGGGGGTGTGGGTGGGGTGCCCCCAACTTATTAAAATGTCCCCCAAAGTCAAACATCCTGGCTATGGCCCTGCTGCTTCATACTTAATATTTATCATGAACCAGATAACTGCCCTATAGGGGAAATGTGTATATTGTTATGTGTAGTATAGTGTGCATGTTTCTTGAAAGACTGTATACATGCTTCCTTAATTGTACTTATCCTTCCTAAACAGAATATATTGGATTCAATTCTGAACTTCTGATTTATTCAGGGAATTTTCATCCTGAAATGATTGAATTCCCAACATTTGAGAAATACCCCAATATTTTCATTTCAGACAGATTTCAAACATATTGTCTTTTCCATAGTTACTGTAGGGCATGTAGAGGTTTGCTTTGTAACGGCACTTCAGCATCCTGTGCAGTGCAGACAAGGTAGAGCTGGAGAGCTTAGTTCTTTTTTCTTGGAAGGTCAAAGGCAAATTCTTTGGATAAGGGAAGGCTTCACACTATGAGGAACTGCAGGCCTGCTCTGTACATCACAAGGGACTAATAGCTTGGGATTTTCAATGAAAAGGTAACAACTTGTTGTTTAAATGACAGCAAATCATCTGATAATCTTTCCATACTCTTTTATCCAGGACCGGCTCTAACACTAGGCCAACTAGGTGGCTGCCTAGGGGCGCAGCTGGCAAACAGGGTGGCAGAGAGACTGAAAGCAAGACTTGGCGAGACAGCACGAGAGCCCAGCATGCTTTACAGGTAGCGGCGGTGGTGGCAGCACTCCTCAGCTTTGACAGGTGAGCAGGTGGAGCCAAGGTGCAGCCCGGGTGACCCACAGCTGCTGCTCCAACAAGTCCGCCCCCGCCTCCTCCTCAGCCCCGCACTACCTTCAAAGACTGGACCGGCTGGGGGGGGAGGGAGTGGGGGAGATGCCAGCAGGGGGTTGAGGGAAAGGAGGGTGCCCACGAGCGTCCTCCTGACTGTTGGGAGTGGGGATTGGGCAGCTCAGCAGGTGCAGGGGGGGCTGCCTGCCACTCTGGAGGGGGAGACACTTCACCTACCCTGGATGGGGCCCGGCAGTGGCAGCAGTGCTACTGCTACTTCTTGGACTTGATGCCGAACCTCTCTGGCAACTAGGCCAGCTCACACGACTAACGACTGAAAGAGAGGTGGGCAGTCACAACCAGGGTGTTGCTGCTGCTGCAGCCGTCTCCAAGAACAAGGCTGCTGCTCTGAGCTGTTGGGCTCCCCACCACTTCCTTCTGCCTGGCTTCATCCTTTGGTCTGCGCAGCTAGTCGTGAGCCGGTCGGCCAGCCGGAGGAAAGAGCGGGAGTCCTGCCACAGCACCTAGGAGATGGACACCTGGGTTGTGGCCACCGGGGAGGAGCTGCCAGGATTCACACTACAGTCGCTTCTTCCAAAGAGGTGTGGCTGCAGAAAATAAAGCCGCCCACCCGATTTTCTGAATTCCTCTTCCCTCCACACTTTTCTCCTTCCTTCGGTTTGCTTTCCCCTCCTTTCGTGATGACCTTTAATTTCTCCATCCATCAATCCAATCAAAGGATGCTTCCCCCTCCCCCTCCGTTCAAATGCCCGGGAATGCCCAGTGACTCCTCCTTGGCCTTCCTGGTTCCACCTGCAGGACAGAAGTTAGTCCTCCTCCCCGCCCCCAAATTAGATTCCGTGGCATTTTAAACACTGCCCGGGGTGGGGGGGTTGTCATGGCAAGGTCCTTTGGTAAATGCTGTTTTAACTGTGATGGGTGGCGGAGGGGGCGTCATCATACAGACAAGGAAACCAACATAAAGTTAAAAAAACAAAACAAGGCAAATAGCAGCAGGGTTTCTTTACAGGGGGCTGGCAAGGGAGAAGACCACATGTGCTGCATTTGCATTAACTATGTGTGTGTGTGAGTCAGTGTGACGTGCCTTCAAGTTGCTCCCAACTTTGCAGTCTTCCTAAAATGCATTTATGTTTGAAAATTGGTGGGGCCGGGGGGGGGTGCCAGAAGGTATCCTCACCTAGTGTGCAAAAAAATCTGGGGCTGGCCCTGCTTCTATCATGAGCTGATTGCAAAGTCAGTAATAATGTTTTTTTGTCTTCTTACTTAATCTGTTGGAGCTCATGGGGGCTGTTTCTTCTGTCTCCTTCAGATTATTTCCTTTGATTTTCGAGCATGAAATAATTGTTGCAGTTTTCTTACATTACTTTGCATTCTCATCTTCCCCCTCTTGCATATTAGCAGCAGAACTTTGTCCTCAGCAATATCTACTAAACAGAAAAGTCATGCTTTGTAAGCAGTTTTCTTTCCTTCCTTTTGAAAAAAAAAAGGCTTTACCAATATAGTTTATCATATTCAGTAGTACAACAGCCACAGAGGGCATCTGTTTCTTAAAGCTACAGAGCTATATTCAAGTCCAGTAGCTCCTTAGATAAAGGGAGTTTTGACTTTTGAAAGATTCTACCTCCAAAATTTTACTGGTCTCTAAAGGACTCAAATTTGGCTGTTCTATTGAAGACCAATGCAGCTCCTCTCTGTAACTATCTTAATGTTACAGGCACTCCTTTTACCATTTGGAAGTTTGCCAGAAGCAGAGTTGACCCAGCTGAACTCTGAGAAGGAGCAAGGTGTTTGCGCTGCCAGAGGGGTGAGTGGTATTTTTATTCACTGAGGTGCTTTAGCTGAGAAGGTACTGTGTCAGGGACTGTATTTGGGAGTGTGTGGGTGAGTTGTAACAGACTCCTGACTGCTGGAGTTAGGGTGTGAAAGGGTCATTGTTTGCCTGTAATTAAGTGCTTGGGTGAAATTGAATAGCAGACTCCTGCCTGCTGGAGTTGGGGTGTGAAAGGGTCATTGTTTGACTGTCATTAAGTGCCTTGGGTGATTTTGAGTAGCTGCTGACCACACCCTCTCCTGGGAGACAATTCTATTTAAGGCAGGAAGTTTGCAAGAGGCAGGAGCCTCAGGCAGGAGCCTCTGGCACGAGCCGAAGGGCGAGAGCAAAAGGGCGAGGCTCTTTGCCTGTGGCTCTTAGCCTAGGGGCTCTGTAAGAAGCACAGGAAGAGCCAGAAAGCCAGGGACCTTGGCTCCTTGGTAAGGTAAGGTAAGTAGACTCCTACAACAGGAGTCATATAAATACAAAGTGTTTTAAAAGGGGGATTATAGAAAAGTATTTGTTTAAAAACAATTATGAAGCCAGAATGCCAGCAGGGGGTTGGGGGCTATCCAGTGTTTTGCTTGGAGTGTCACATGTATGACCATCTGCCCACTGGTCAGAAGTCTTGGGTGTGTGCTCAGTGCAAGGAGCTCCTGGTTCTCAGAGAGTGAGTTTGCTCCCTTGAGGCCAAGGTGGCTGACCTGGAGAAGCAGGGACAGTCAGTTAGGTGCACGGGGAAGACTCTCGGGGACTTGTTAGATATGTCCCACTCTGGATCTGGCAGCCCGGCTGCTGCCAGGGAGCATGAGGGTCAAGGGAAAAAGGGGCACCATGCTGAGGATAAGGGGAATGTGCCCTCAGAAGGGACCTCTTCTTCAGCTGGTGAACGGGTATCCTTTCGTACCAAGGAACCGTCCCTGGGAAGGGTGGGAGGGGGGCTCTTGGTAGTTGGTGATTCGATCCTTAGGCAGGTAGACAGCTGGGTGGCGAACCCGCGTACTGACTGTATGGTGACTTGCCTGCCTGGTGCGAAGGTAGTGGACATTACGCGTGTTTTAGATAGGCTGGTAGATAGTGCTGGGGAGGAGCCAGTGGTCGTGGTGCACGTCGGCACCAACGATGTGGGGAAATGCAGTCGTGAGGTCCTGGAGGAGAAATTTAGGCTGCTGGGCAGGAAACTCAAGGCCAGGACCTCCAAGGTAGCCTTCTTGGAAGTGCTACCTGTTCCACGCGCAGGACCGGAGAGACAGGCACAGATCAGGAGTCTCAATGCGTGGATGAGACGGTGGTGTAGGGGGGAAGGGTTCAAGTTTGTTAGGCACTGGGATGCTTTTTGGGACAAGAGGGAGCTGTACAAAAGGGACGGTCTCCACTTGTCCCGAGAAGAAACCAGGCTGCTGGCGCTCAAAATCAAAAAGGTGGCAGAGCAGTTTTTAAACTGAATAATGGGGGAAAGCCGACAGGAGATGAAAAGTCTCTGGTTCGGGATGGCTCATCTCAAAGAGATGAAGGGGTAGCTATTACTTTTGTACAACGAAATGGATTACAATTGTCCACTGAGACTGTGGCTAATGATAGGAACTGCCTGGCAAGGTCTCGAGGCAGCAAGAGGAAGGCTGTGGGCTTAACAAACCTGGGAAACTATAAGTGTTTATACACAAATGCTAGAAGTCTCCGAGGTAAAATCGGGGAGTTGGAATGCTTGGTGTTGGGGGGGGAATAGACATTGTGGGTATTTCAGAAACTTGGTGGGATGAGGAAAATCAGTGGGATACGGTGATTCCTGGTTATAAATTATATCGGAAGGATAGGGGGGAAGGGTTGGAGGTGGGGTGGCTCTGTATGTCAGAGAGGGTATACCGTCCAGTAAGATTGAGAGGGTAAGAGAATTGGATTCACTTCTGGAAATGCTATGGGTTGAAATAGTGGGTTCAAAAGGAGGCTTAACAATGGGAGTTTGTTATCGCCACCAGATCAAAAGATAGAGGAGGATTATAAAATGATGAATGAATTAAAGATAGCGGCTAGACGAAATAACTGTGTTGTAATAGGCGACTTTAACTACCCACACATTGATTGGGTCAATATGAGTTCTAGTCGGGAAAAAGAGATTGCGTTCTTAGACACTCTCAATGACTGTGCTGTGGAACAGATGGTCACAGATCCTACCAGGGGAGAGGCGATCCTGGATTTGGTCCTAAGTAACACCCAAGACCTGGTGAGAGATGTAAAAGTGATTGCACCACTTGGGAACAGTGACCATAATGTCATTGAGTTTAACATTAGTACAGATAGGGAGTTGCCCAAAAAGACTGACGCAACCACTTTTAACTTCTCTGGTATGAGGGGACATGTGAGGAAGAAATTGAAAGGAAGGGTGGAGAAGGTCAAAACCATTGGGGAAGCTTGGAGACTATTCAAAAAGACAATCCTAGAAGCTCAGAAAAAATATATACCTCAGGTTAGGAAAGGTACAATTAAGTATAGAAAAAAGCCTGCATGGTTAACAAATAAAGTAATGGAAGCTGTAAAAAGTAAGAAGGATTCCTTTAAGCGGTGGAAAGCTAGTCTTAGTGAGGTTGATAAAAGGGAACACAGACTATGGCAAATAAAATGCAAGTCTGTGATCAGGCAAGCAAAAAGGGAATATGAGGAGCATATTGCAAAAAACATAAAGACCAACAATAAAACTTTCTTCAAATACATTAGAAGTAGGAAGCCAGCCAGGGAGGCAGTGGGGCCCTTGGATGACCAAGGGGTAAAAGGAGTAGTGAAGGATGATAGGGAAATGGCTGAGAAGCTGAATGCATTTTTTGCCTCTGTCTTCACTGTGGAAGAGGAGAAGTGTTTGCCCACTCCAGAAGCACCGATTTCGGGAGGGGTTTGAAAGACCTGAATCAGATTGAGGTGACAAGAGACGAAGTCCTCCGACTGATGGACAATTTAAAAACTAATAAATCACCAGGCCCGGATGGCATTCATCCGAGAGTTCTGAAAGAACTCAAATGTGAACTTGTGGATCTCCTGACAAAAATATGTAATCTTTCTTTAAAATCTGCCTCCATTCCTGAGGACTGGAAGGTAGCTAATGTCACTCCCATCTTTAAAAAGGGCTCCAGGGGAGATCCGGGAAATTACAGGCCAGTCAGTCTGACATCAATACCGGGTAAGTTGGTGGAAACTGTTATTAAGGAACGAATTAGTAGGCACATTGAAGAACAAAAACTATTGAGGCAGACTCAGCATGGGT
Source organism: Gekko gecko (assembly GCA_029375565.1). Classification (NCBI taxonomy): domain Eukaryota; kingdom Metazoa; phylum Chordata; class Lepidosauria; order Squamata; family Gekkonidae; genus Gekko; species Gekko gecko. Next base: position 117,993,445 of record JAPDNY010000007.1, read on the forward strand.
TCTGTAAGGGAAGATCTTGTCTCACTAACCTGTTAGTGTTTTTTGAGGGAGTGAACAAACATGTGGACAAGGGGGACTCAATAGATATTATTTACCTTGACTTCCGGAAAGCTTTTGATACAGTTCCTCATCAAAGGCTCCTAAGTAAGCTCAATAGTCATGGGATAAAAGGACAAGTCCTCTTGTGGATCAAAAACTGGCTTATAAATAGGAAACAGAGAGTGAGTATAAATGGGAAACTTTCTCAGTGGAGGGTGGTAAGCAGTGGGGTACCACAGGGATCAGTACTCAGTCCGATGCTTTTTAACTTGTTTATTAATGATTTGGAATTGGGAGTAAGCAGTGATGTGGCTAAATTTGCAGATGACACGAAGTTGTTCCAGGTGGTGAAAACCAGGGAGGAGTGTGAGGCACTCCAAAGGGATCTGTTGAGGATGGGTGAGTGGGCGTCAACGTGGCAAATGGGGTTCAATGTGGCCAAGTGCAAAGTGATGCACATTGGAGCCAAAAATCCTAAATATAAATACACGTTGATGGGGTCTGAACTGGCAGAGATGGACCAAGAGAGAGATCTTGGAGTCGTAGTGGATAACTCGATGAAAATGTCTAGACAGTGTGTAGCTGCAATAAAGAAGGCCAACACTATGCTGGGGATTATTAGGAAGGGAATTGATAACAAATCAGCCAGTATCATCATGCCCCTGTATAAATCATTGGTGCGACCTCATTTGGAATACTATGTACAGTTCTGGTCACCACATCTCAAAAAGGATATTATAGCATTGGAAAAAGTGCAGAGAAGGGCAACTAGAATGATAAAAGGGTTGGAACACCTTCCCTATGAAGAAAGGTTAAAATGCTTGGGGCTCTTTAGCTTGGAGAAACGACGGCTGAGAGGTGACATGATCGAGGTTTATAAGATTATGAATGGGATTGAGCAGGTTGAGAAAGAAGAACTTTTCTCCCTTTCTCACAATACAAGAACTCGTGGGCACGCTATGAAATTGCTGAGCAGTCGGGTTAGAACAGATAAAAGGAAATACTTCTTCACCCAAAGAGTGATTAACGTATGGAATTCACTGCCACAGGAGGTCGTGGCAGCTGCAAGCATGGACAGTTTCAAGAGGGAATTAGATAAACATATGGAGCAGAAGTCCATCAGTGGCTATTAGCCACAGGGTATAGATGGGAACTCTCAGTCTGGGGCAGGTGATGCACTCTATTCTTGGTGCTGGAGGGGGCAGCAGTGGGAGGGCTTCTGGTGCCCTGGCCCCACTGCTGGACCTCCTGATTGCACCTGGTATATTTTGGCCGCTGTGTGACAGAGTGTTGGACTAGATGGGCCATTGGCCTGATTCAGCATTGGCTTCTCTTATGTTCTTATGTTCTTTATGTTCTTATTTGGGGGGTTAACTACACAATGGGTGGGGTTGGTTCTTTCTTTGGTTTTTAGATTTCAGGTTTTCCTGCAAACCTGGGGGTTTTCTTGTGTTTGTAGAAATATCAATCTTGTCTGTCCATGGCCCCAGTCTCTGGATTTAAGGGGCCATGTTGAAAAATAGATGTGTTGATGATTGATTGATGTATATGAAGAATTTTGAACTCCTGAAATCTGCCAGATAAATACTGGTTGTTTTTATTGTTGTTGTTTTATCTAAGGTGGATCCTAGTACCGAATCGCAGCCAGGAGAAGCCTCCCAGCTAGGTCTGTGTGTGGCGGAGTGAGACCTCCTCACCACACATAGATCCTTTGCAAGCTATACCATGAGTGAAGTCAGAAGTGGCGAGTTCGCCCTTCCAGGTGGTGAATTTTTCAGCTCAGCATTTAAAGGAACTGCCCCTTTAAATGTGTTTTGCAAGCTGTGCTGCAAGTGAACCTGGAAGGGTGAACTTACCGCTCTGGAGTTCACTTATGGCGTGGCTTGCAAAATGCATTTAAAGGGACCATCCCTTTAAATGCTTTTTGCAAGCCATACCACAAGTGAACCTGGAAGGGTGAATTCACCGCTTTGGAGTTCACTTGCAACACAGGGACCATCCCTCTAAATGCGTTTTGCAAGCTGCACAGGGAGTGCACTCTAAAGTGGTGAGTTCACCCTTCTGCATTCACTCCAGTGTGGCTTGCAAAATGCATTTAAAGGTATGGTCCCTTTAAATGCTGGGCCAAAAAAATTGGCAATCCCATTTATTTCCCTAATCCTGATATCATACCGATATTGGGATTTGGGAATATTGGGAAATATCAATCTTTTGGGGGTTCAGTATACCTAAACCCAGAAAATACTGATTTTTTGTGTGTGCACATCCCTTGATGGGCTCAACCACAAAATGACTGCCACAGGAATTGCAGGCAACCCCAAATGTCAAGGAGTAAGGTCACACATAACTCTAATAGTAACTCTTCAACATTTTAGGTAGATGCCTTTTAATGTGCACAGCCAATCAGAAAACCTGCTGGTCCAAAGACTCACCCAGCCCTACCCACTTTCTAAAAGCACTTGGTGGGCACCATGAAAAGTGTTGGCAGGCACCATTTTGAAGAACCCTGCCATAATTCATGCATCATGCTTTCAGAGTGGGAGCTACTTGCATGTTGCCTGATAGCCCTCATTGGTAATGTGTATCCTTCCTTGGGTCAGGCAAATTATGTAGTTTCTTCCCACACTGTGAGGACAGGTAATGGTAGTTAGGGAAGAGATTGTAATTGCTGACCCCTGTGGCTTTGTTGCAAATTATGCCTGTGTATCATGACCCCAGATCAAGCAGCCATTATATTGCAGTTTAATATATGAATAGGACCTCCATGATATTGATGGGGAGGGAGCAATCAGGACTGAGCAGGGAAAACCATGCAGTCTCATTCTTCCCCTTAGCACAGGCTCAAATATGTCACACCAAATATATCTAAAGTAGGCTTACCATATGCCTGCTTCTGGCAGGAGATTTGGCTGGTGAAATGTGTGTGGGGGTTTAACTGTTGTCCCTGTGTGATGACGCAACTTCTGGTATGACCTGGAAGCAGGATGGATAAAAATCAATGTTTTTTTAAAAAAAATAAAATAAAAAATCAATTTTTAAATTTAAATCAGATTTTTAAAATTTAAATTGGGTTTTTTAAAATAAAACACTTTTTGAGGAAAAATCTATCTAAAGATAATTTCTATTTAAGATACATTATAGTCCAAAGGTTATTCATCATGGAATAAGGATTATTTTTTAATTATGTAGCATGAAGCTCATGCAATGTTTAAAATTTTTGGTAAACGAATTCAGGGCTCTTTTTGTAGTAGGAACTCATTTGCATATTAAGCGACACCCCCTAATGTAGCCAATCCTCCAAAAGCTTACAGTAGCCCCTGTAAGAAGAGCTCTGTAAGCTCTTAGAGGATCAGCTACATTAGGGGTGTGTCACCTAATATGCAAAGGAGTTCCTGCTACAAAAAGAGCCCTGCATTAATCCATTCATAATGTCATGCTCTTCCAGAGGTTTCTGTAAGATTATTGGGCAGTTTTTCTATCTAGAAGATATTATCACAGATGCTTGGTTTTACAGTTCTGAGAACTGAATTTGTGTCTGCAGAGATCATATGCCTCTTCTTCACAGCAAAAAGATTATAAAATAAACATACAGAGTTAAGAGATCTCAGTCCTATCAGTCATCTGCAAATCTGCAAAACCCCTTATCTCTAAAGGACTACGTTTCAAGAAGTTCAATGAATATAAAATAGTTTGGGGTGAAATAGGTTTGGTTCAGGAGGGGATGTTGAGAGCTAAGTGTGAGGAGGAAGGTGCAAGCCGTACCAATAAAAGTGAAACTTTTGAGCAGAATACTCCAGAAATCTTGAGATCTTTGTGAGTGTATCCTCGTGGATGTTTAAGCAAATACAAAAATACATATGCTATATAATATTATTGTTTTAGTTAAATAAACCAATTTAAATAGTTATTGTTAATCATTATTTTTCTCCTTCCAATAAAGTACAGCAGAAAAGTTGTCCAAATGTAAATGTTAAACAATCTATTGAATTGGAAATAGTTCCAATTTAAATCAATTTGATTTAAATCAAATCCACCCTGCCTGGAAGTGATGTCATCATGCTAACGGTGGTCTAGCGTTTGCTGCAGAAGTCTCTGGTTTCTATAGCGTTTTGGTCAAGTGCTAGGCTACCACCCCCTATGTGGTCACTTCACTTCCAGGTTACTGGAAGTTGCGTCATCATGTGGGGATGACTATTGTATCCCCCCTTGCTATGTTCCTACCACCCCACATCTCCTGCCAGTTGCCAGACCAGGCAATTAGTAATGCAGCAAGTACCTAAGCAAAACTGCTGCAAGTACAAAATTCCTTTTGTGTACACCGCTTTGGTTTCCTGAGAAAACAGGCAGTCCGCCTACTTCAGTTTGTTTTCATGAGGAAACAAGGAAACAACTGACATAACGCCTGTTGGTTTGGGCTGACAGCTTAAATCTAAGGGCTTCAATTGTTAGAATCCTCTTAAAGAATCCACCATTGCTCCCTTTTTTTTGCTTAGTATCAAATCATAGTAACTGCTTTTCTGCATCAGGACAGCACTTGGTGTGTTTTTCAGTTGAGTAAAGAGTTAAAGCCAAAGACTGTGGATTCCTAGAGAGGTTCCACCCCAACTGTTGGTGAGTTCCTTTCGTCCGTTTCCCAGCATGTCTGCCTCATTTTCTCACATAGAGGGGAAATAGTGAATGAATTCAGCAGTGTTCATTTCATTTTTCTTACTATTCTTTGCCTCATTTCCACTTTTTTCTAAACATTTAGATGTCAGGGAACCTTTGTTTGGGGGCCACTAGGAGTTCTTTGCAACCTTTCACTTAAGGAAGAGTGAGCCTTACTTAGGCCTCTTCTGCAAATGACCACAAGAGGGTACCCCCCCACACTAATGGCTATACGGTAAGGAAATCAATAAAAGGTTTGTGGTAACTTTGGAAGACCAGTATCAAGAAACCTAAGCCTGTGTCTTGCTGAGCCACTGCCTCCCAGACTGCTAAGCAATGCTCAAACACATGTGAAAAGTACTGAGACTGACGAGTGATTTCAGCTCTCACATACTTTATTAGATCAGGAACAAGACAACAGAAGCCGGCTCGCAGGACGGCTTTTATCCCCAAGTGACTCACACCCCCAACACACACAACCCCCGTGATTTGCTATTTACAGTGATTGATTTATTCCCGGCTCCTCGATTGGAAGGGAGCTAGGAGCCTACAGTCTATTGTCTTTTGGAGCGAAGCTCAGGCCCTTCGCCTGGCCGCATGGCGGACCAGTTAGAACCAGCCCGAGCACACGGCTGTCCCGAGCCCAGGTTCCCAAGTGGATACATTACACCATGTGTTCCTGAGGTTAAATGCTCACAAGAAGACCAAACCCTTAGAAAAATATACACAGGTTTATTGAGCAAAGTTAATTCGCAAAGATCACAATAAAAGCTAACTTTTTCTTTCTGACACTTTAGTACCTGGCATTTAACTGGTGCACATTTCAAAACTTCAGAGTCTAAGCTAGAAGCTTATGCATCTGTCTCGTGGGATCAAAAGTTAATGTAGTATCACCCTTATCTAAGGCCCAATTATAATTTCTTGCTCTCTGGCATCTGGGAGTCTTTGGAATCCAATCAGAGTGCTCGTTCACTGGAGCCCTCCAAGAGATGATACAACTTGCTCTTGCTCCCCCTCCCATCTAGTTACTGAACTGAGCACAGATTTTTCACTTAGCCAATTACCACATTCCGATATCAGACCTTGAAAGAGATACATACAGTATCTATGAGAAAGGCTAATTATAAACACCTCCACGCTGAAGCAGACCCACTATTATTGGTAAAACTAGGTTGATTTGCATCACAACCCTGCACAATGTGGCCCTTAATTTTTGACTCTGTCAGAGAACAGCATTGCATCAGATTACTTTTTCCTTTTGAAATGTTATATCTATGGCTTAATTCGTTCTTCCCTTAATTAGCTTTTTTGTTGTTGTTCAGTCGCACAGTCCAAGGGACTCTCAAGAGTCTTCTCCAGCACCATAGTTCAAAAGAATCTATTCTTCGGCGCTCGGCCTTCCTTATAGTCCAACTCTCGCAACCATACATTACTACAGGGAATACCATTGCTTTGACCATGCGGACTTTTGTCGGCAGGGTGAAGTCTCTGCTTTTTATCATGCTGTTTAGGTTTGCCATCGCTTTCCTCCCAAGGAGCAGGCGTCTTTTAATTTCATGGCTGCAGTCACCATCTGCAATGATCTGGGATCCCAGGAACGTGAAGTCTGTCACTACTTCTACGACTTCCCCTTCTATTTGCCAAGGAGTGATGGGGCCAGATGCCATGATCCTAGTTTTTTTGATGTTGAGCTTCAAGCCAACTTTTGCACTCTCCTCTTTGACCCTGAGCAAGAGGCTCTTTAGGTCCTCTTCACTTTCTGCCATCAGAGTGATATCGTCTGCATACCTGAGGTTATTGATTTTTTCCCCAGCAATCTTAACTCCAGCTTGTGATTCATCCAGGCCAGCATTTCGCATGATGTACTCGGCATATAAATTAAATAAGCAAGGTGACAATATACATTCTTGTCGTACTCCTTTTCCTATGCTAAACCAACCAGTTGTTCCATATCCGGTTCTAACTGTTGCTTCTTGACCTTTATACAGGTTTCTCAGGAGACATGTGAGGTGGTCTGGTACTCCCATCTCTTTAAGAACCTGCTGTAGTTTATTGTGATCCACACAATCAAAGGCTTTAGCATAGTCAATGAAGCAGAAGTAGATGTTTTTCTGGTACTCTCTTGCTTTTTCCATAATCCAGCAAATGTTGGCAATTTGATCTCTAGTTCCTCTACCTCTTCAAAACCCAGCTTGTACTTCTGGCAGTTCTCTATCCACATACCGTTGGAGCCTAGCTTGTAGGATCTTGAGCATGACCTTGCTAGCGTGTGAAATGAGTGCAATTGTGCGATAGTTTGAACATTCCTTGACATTGCCCTTCTTTGGGATTGGAATGTAAACTGACCTTTTCCAATCCTGTGGCCACTGTTGTGTTTTCCAAATTTGTTGGCAAATTGAGTGCAGCACTTTAACAGCATCTTCTTTTAAGACTTTTTAAGACTTCTGTAATTCTGAAACAAAAATCAAACTGGTATATAAATTAAACCATAGGATAAGCTATTTAAGATTTTCCACCAAATTATTTTCTACTCTTACTCCATGCAATATTATGATTGTGTTAATTCCTGTGAAAAGAAACTCCAAAATGTTAATAAATGATGGAACCGGGATAAATAAATGTCACACAATCTGTGAAAAAAAACAGGAGGAGGAGGAGGATAGAGCATCAGAAGTAAAGTCAGTACAGTGTCAAAAACTATTGGGGCAAAAATAAAAGCTGTTTTAACTGCAGGTTATGAATACAAGCTATTGATTGATTGATTGATTGATTGATTGATTCTGATTTGCTAGGTCGTCCTTTCCTACAAGTAGGGCTCAGGGCAGCTTACAACAGAATAATAACAATTAAACAACCATATACCAGATGGCGGAAAATCAACTCCCCTAGCCTCCTTGAGGGGAGAGGTTATTTATATGCAGTGTTCCCTTTAAGCTGAGTTAGTGTGAGCTAGCTCACAGTTTTCTAACCTCCAGCTCATAGATTTTTGTCTTGGCTCAGGAAGGATGGCTCCAGAGCAAACTAATTTATACAGTAGCCAAATCACTCATGCATAACTTTAATGCCAGTAGCTCACAAAGTAGAATTTTTGCTCACAAGACCCCACAGCTTAGAGGGAGCATTGCTTGTATGTTAAGAGTTTTGGAGTTTTTTACCAAATAGGGATGCCTAATGTGAACAGAAGGAATTATAGATAAAACGTCAAAATATATGTACAGCAATATTAAAGTGAGGGGGATAAAAAGGCACATATTCACCACAGAGATAAATTCATTTTAAAAGCAAGAAGTTAAAAGTGCGACTTTTGTTTGCTAAGACGTAATGGATAACTCAATAATTCAAATCCTGCTGTTCATATGTGAAATAAAAACAAAATAACTAAGGGATTCCTGACCTAAATATATGATTTTAAAAGATCTTTAAAAAATAGAAACAAATTACATTGTGTTTGGTTGGTAAAACTAAAAAAAAAAGATAGAAGAGTATAAATATAGACATATTATTGTTTAACTAGGTGCATATTCATTACTTATTTGGAGGAAGAATCAGACTGAAAATCTCAACAATAGCAATTCTGCCCATGCTTATTTGGGAATTCCTAGTATGCAATAAGATTTTTACCGTAACAATACATTTTTGTTTTTCTCGTGAAATTTTGGTTAGGCTTGTTTGATAAATCCTCAGGTATTTGTATTATAACATCTTTTAATCATTAAGCTTCATGGAAATATCTTTAATTGATTACACTTGTGATTTAAAAAAAAATTCTTCGAATTAGCAACACACAGTACAATAAACCATTTCTTTCATATATTATACATGTAAGGAAAGAGTTACAACTTTTTTTCATTAGAGCAGAACAATACAGCACTGGAAGATTAGATATCACAGGACAGAGTTGTATTTATGCAAAAGCTATTTTACCCTATATATATACATAAATGCTGTCAAGTCACAACAGGCATATGGCAACCCTAGCAAGGAGCTTTGAAGGCAAGGGAGAAGCAGAGGTCATTTGTCATTGCCTTCCTCCACAGAGCCTTCCTTGGTGGTCTCCCTTGCAAGAACAGACCCTGCTTAACTGCAGAAATCCGACAAGAGCGGGCTATAGTATGCCACCTTCTCCTCCCTATTTTATCTTAGTTGGAGAATGGAAATGTATTTAACATGTTCATAAACGTTACCTACAATTATTTTGGGACATCTAGTGCACATTTACATGCATTTAAATAAAGAAAAATCAATGGATACAAAAGTGTGCCTAATTCTCTCTTAGGCTGTAGTTCCTATCATTGAACTGGAAAAAAATAATAATATGCCACCACTCAAAAGAACTGCTCCCTAAATATACTGGTTATATATTAGTATATAGTGTAACTTTGTCTCCATTTAAAATGAACATTTACAAATTCAGTTGAAATAAAACGTTTCAAATACTAGAAAGCAGCAATTTGCTAATTTCTAAATTCTGCCATACTATATAAATTCTTGACAACACTTTGGCTTTGAGTTTCACTGGCCTGAAACCTGGTAGTCCAACCGTAGTCGTATTATCTGGGATATATATTGCATCTGTTGTTTTTTTGTATTTATTGTATTGTATGTGCATTTTAGCTTGTTTTTAATTGCTTGAATTATGTGATTTGTTTGGTTTTAATGGTTTTTAATATATGTTTGTATTATACGTTTTTAATCTGTTAGCTACCTTTGTAGCCCTGGTGAATTGTAGATTTGTAAATAAATGAATAAAATTATCTTCAGTGTTTAAACTACTAAACTCATTCCTGTGGAGACAGATTTTTTGTGCATTGAATCTACTCTTCTTACAATGAGGATTATTAAACAGGTCACTTATATTGTATAAACTCCTCCAAATCCATGTAAATTGTTGGTCAGTGCATTTACATTATTTTAGCATTATTTGTTTATTTATGTAAAACATAACCGTGCCTACCTTTCCATCCCATTCAGGGTACCCAAGATGACAAACTCTAAAACATTTTGGACATTAAAAAGCATTTAATATCTAAAATATTTACAACAATTAAAGAAGACATAATATAAGCACATACATACTGTAAAACACATGCAGGGAGGAGGGCTAGTAAGAGTTAGCAAGGGAATACTAACCAAACAAAAAAAAGTCATCACCTGCCAGCAGAAGACAAAGAGGGAGGGAGATGAGTCTCTCTTGTGAGGAAGTTCCAAAGTTTCAGTGCCACGACTGAGAAGGCCCTTTCTCAGGTTGCCACCCATCTAGCCTCAGATGGCTTGGGCACCCAAAGCAGGGCCTCTGAAGGTGACTCAAGTGCAGGGCCAGCCCACCCACTATGCAAACTAGACTTTCGCCTAGGGTGGACTGATCATGAGGGTGCCAAAATGAGCTGCACCCCCCCCACCAAAGCCCCCTCGCCTCTGCCCAAAGCCCTGCATCACCCACTTGCCCTGACCGTCCCCAGCTGCCTCCTCTTTCTCTCCCCACCGGGCTGTCTTCATCCCGATCAGTGCTGCCCACAGCCTACCGGACCCGCCCTCTGACTGCCCTCCCTCCTTCCACCGGGCCACGATCCCACCCCCCGAGTCAGAGGCTCCAGTCGGAGGAGCAGCCCCTTCCCTTCAACACTGCCCAGACAGCGTAAGACAAAAGGGAGACTTGTCTAGCTTTTAACCCTCTCCTTCCTGCTTTTCCCTATAGGAGGAGGTTCCCGAGTAGATGGCAGAGCAGCGAGTGAGGCATGAAACCAGCCACTCTGGGGGCCAACCCTGCTTGGGGGGGAGGGAAGAATGTCAGCCGCTTGAGGTTCTCATTGGCCCGGTCCACCCCACAAGGTTGTTGTGAAGATGAAATAGAGGAGATGAGAACGCTGTAAGCTGCGTTGGGACCTCATAAAGTAAATAATAATAATACTGGGAGTGTGTCTCCAAGCCCCCCAATCTTTCCTCCATCCCCCCAGGAGCACCGCTTACCAGGGGCTCGATCCATCCTCCCCTTCCATGTACCATGCAGGGACGCAGAAGCATTGTCAGTACCAGAGTCCCTGGCAGGATCAGGCCAGACCCCATGGCTGCCCCACCACCAAAAAACTCCATCCAGCCCCTGGAGGAAACTTTGTTTACTGCATGGGCTGGCGGGGAAGGAAACTTTTGCCTCTGAAGTTCTGCGGCATGGGCCGGGACGGGCCCCAAGGATGACTAATGAGAATTCCGCCTGAGGGAGTGTCATCAGTCTCCAGGCAGAAGGATCAGCCACGGCTCCTCTTGAAGGAGATGGGTTTTCTTGCCAGCAGTACAAAGAGAGAAGGCCGAGGACCAAGGGCGCGGGGGGGGTTAAGAGAGCTCCCTCCCAGGCTCTCCCCTCTCCTTTTTTGTAGGCCAGTTGCCCCCCAAAGTGCCCCCCATCTCCTCTGCTTCCTCCAAGTGGGCAGTCCAGTTGCTCTGCCTTGTTGGGAGGGAGACTGGGATATTTAAAAGGACTGGGGGGGGACCTCTTGCTCTTTTTGTGCAGGGGGGATTGGGTTCCTGGGTCTGGGTTGGGAAATACCTGGAGATTTTGGGAACGGAGCCTGGGAAGGGTGGGGTGTCAGTGAGGGAGGGAGGGGCCTCCTCAGCAGGGTATTGTGCCATATACTGTCCACCGTCCAAAGCAGCCATTTTCTCCTCCAGGGGAACTGAACGCTATCATCTGGAGATCAGCTGCAACAGTCTACGGGGTGTGTCTCCAGGCCCCACCTGGAGGTTGGCAACCTGAGGGAGAGAGCAAAGCCGCATCTCAGGCAGGGCTTGGCTTTCCTTGGCCTTTCAGCCCTGCAGTCTGCCGAGAGCCCCCTTTTCTGCCCCATTACCTTCTCCTGGTGCTCTTTTTGTGTCATTCAGAGGAGGAGAAAAGGGAGGCTTTTCCTGCAAGGGGTGGGCCTCTGTCTGGCTGCAGAGCACCTGGGAGCCAAATGGAGGAAACCAGGCCACGGAGGCCATACTCTGGGCCTGCCCTTGGAGACTGCCTCCCATAAGAGTTGGGAAAGGAGGGCTAGAGAGGGACGCTCCCAGGTAGGATGGGCTTCCCAAAATTCCAGAGACATGAAGGAAGCATCCTTGTCTCTCATCCACCCACCCACCCCAACCTGCTATGGCAGCATAGCTTACATTCTGCATGGATGCAAAGACAGAAGGGGTGCACTATTTTTTCAGGGCAGGCAAATGGCTTAGGGTGAATCTCAGAGTAGCTTACAATCCAGCTGGGACAGAGAGGCCTCTGAGAGAACTGCTCTGACAGAACTATGTGTGTGTGTTGTTGTTGGTTTTTTCTGTCGTGGGTAAGCCAGAATGTCCCTTTTAAAAAAGTTATGTATGTGTGCAGGAAGAGTGTTCATGGGGGGGGGCACCAGAAGGTATCCTCACCTAGTGTGCAAAAAAGGCTGGGGCCAGCCCTGCCCAAGTGGTTGGGTAGCTTCATATGGGAGTGGACAGTTCTTGAGGTATGGTGGCACAGGGCTTGGAAGGTCAGTACTAGAACCCTGAATTGGGCCTGAGAGCAAATTGGGACACAGTGTAGGTGGAACAGGGCTGAAGTGATATGGTTCCTATGACCCATTCCAGCTAGTGTTCTGGCCTCAGCATTCAGTACCAACAGTAGCTTCTGGACAGTGTTCAAGCACAGCCCAATGTACAGTAAGCTGCAATAGTCTTATTCATATGTTCCCAGGACATACATCACAGTGACAAGATCTGTCTGAGTGTTACTGAGATCAGAATCAAGCATAAATGTCACCTTTTCTACAGTACTTTATTTGGGGGGGGTATTTGTATTGGATCATTTATCCCATGGCTACATTAATCAATAGCCATATTCACAAAGAGATGATGAAATGTAGCATATAGAACACTGTTGTTCTTATTGTCCTGCTGAACAGTTTCTGGAGGGTACACATTTATCGGGTTAAAACAAAATCAGGATAAATTGTGGCAACTGATCACAAGCACATTTCTATGGAAGTAGATTCCCCTACTATTTGTGGATTTCCTTTCAGATAAATATGGTCAAGATGGACATGTTAGTTGGCAGACAAATCAAGCTCATGTAACATGACCCACAGTTTTTTTTACTTAATCATTATTAATTAATAGCTGAACCAAATTTTAGCTTAATTGTGAAGCAGGTCTAATAAGTTATCATAGCAGCATTTACCTACAACTTTTAATAATTTGTCTCTCAGAAAATAAGTGACTAGCGGCTTCCGATCGGAGTTAAAATGGCGAATTAACGCACTTTGCGATCTGTGCAAGGTGGACGGAGGTATCTGATGACAGTTTGGGCTCTACCTGGCCCAACGCAGCACTCCCCAGGCGGGGGGGTGACGAGCAAGCAGCCAAGCCTGAGGGGGAGTTGAGATCGGTGTGGATAAGCTTCGGAGGAAGCTTGTTTACACCTTGATCTCCTTCCGTGAAGAGGGCAGTTGCGAGACAGCACTACAGATACCAGCCGGGCTGAGAATTCAGCATAAATCCGCCATCTACCGACCTCTTTAACATCAAGATTAACATCGATTGCAGAAGAAGCACTGCGAAACCCCGAGATTACAAGTAAGGTAACAATGAACGTTTGCTTACCGGATTGAAGAAGTACTTGAAACTAAAACGTACAGATAAGCGTATAAAGCTTTAAAGAACTAATCCGCTTGGTTTAAAAGTAAAAAGAAGGCTTTCCTACTGAAAAAACGGCAGAAAAGTAACTTTGTTTTGCATTCCTGTGGTCAGCTAGACTAAACTTTGCGTAGTAGAATCGAAACTGACTGTGATTCCATGGTACAGGAAGCAGGCTAGAGTGGATGTTTTAAAAGTTGTCCTGCCGGAAGTAGACGGACGTCTTAAAGTGTGACACCGGAAGTTGGATTACCGAGATGGACAGCTAAGCAGGAAGTTTCAAAAGAGCCTACTCTAGCCCGAAAACCATAGCGATTTGACTTTATGGTTGATAATATAAAGATTGGTTAGCTTTTGGATTGCTTCCAAGACGGATTTGAGGTCAAGACCAAGGGCCACCTCATCACCAAGTCCAAGAATGACTGCGAAAGAAAAAAAAAGAGTGGCAGGCTGCCATGGAGGCGATGGAGAAAAGGATGACAGAGGTGGTGCGGAATTTAGGAAAGCAAATGGAATCACAGTTGCAACAACAGATGCAAATACAATTGGAGCAAATAGAACAAGTGCAAGTTCAAGTACAAGAGAGAAACATGGCAGCGTTGAAAGAACTGGTACTAACAGAAGTGGCAGGGATTAAAAAAGATACTGAAGAGGTTAAGAAAGAGGTTCAAAGTCTGGTGACAAAATCAACAGAAATGGAACAAAAAGTGAAAAGAACTCTCCAAGAGAATATAAGGTTGGAATCCATGATGGAATATAGGGCTACTCAAAACTATTTGAGATTGAGAGGAATAGAAGAGGAGGAAGACCAGGATATACGTATGCTAGTAATAAATACGCTGACAACATATATAGGAGAGGATCAAGGAGACTTGGATTCAGACTTTGACTTAATCTACAGAGTAAATTCAGCTTATGCCAAGAGAAAGAAATTACCTAGAGATGTGATTGTGCAATTTGTGACAAAAAAATGAAAGAAGATATCTTTAAGAAGCAATTTACACAACCGTTGGAAATTAATGTAAGAAAATAATAATTCTAAGAGAAATTCCGAGGGTGATTTTACAAGACAGAAAGAAGTTCAAGAAACTGGTCGACAAGTTAAAAGAAATGGATATCAGGTTCAGATGGGAGATACCACAGGGATTATCATTCTCGTACAACTCGGTGAGATTTACAATTAAAACAGAGGGAGATTTGTGTAGATTCAAAGAAAACAATTTTGATGATTTTAAAGACATATAATTCAAAACACTTATGGATTACAAATTTTTATCTTGGAATGTTAATGGACTAAATTCACCAAATAAAAGAAGATTAGTGAATCATTGGCTAGAGAAACAAAAATGTAATATAATTTGTTTGCAAGAAACACATATCAGAAAACAAGATAACAAATATCTGATTAATAAAAAATTGGGAGAAGAATTTCATTCATCAGCAACTAAGAAGAAGAAAGGAACAGTGATATATATTTCTAAAGAATTAGAACCCAAACAAATCTTCTCAGATAATGAAGGGAGATATGTTGGTGTGGAAATAACGATGTACAGAAAAAGGACATTGCTTGTAAACTTATATGCATCTAATGGGACAAAAGAGACTTTTTTCAAAGATTTGACAAAAGAGTTGGACTGTTTAAACTATGACCAAATAGTTTTTGCAGGAGACTTTAACGGTACGGTGAACAATGTATTGGATAGAAAGTCTAATGCAATTGGAGAAGGGATTGGAAAATTGCCAAAAAAAAAAATTCAGTTGATGAGACAAGAGAAACTAGAAGACGTTTGGAGGAAATGGAATCCTAAGATTAAGGATTATACTTTTTACTCTAACAGACACAACTCCTTTTCCAGAATTGATATGATTTGGATGTCAGAAGAGATGGCTTTAAAAACTTATAAAATTGAAATTTTGCCAAAAAATAATTCAGATCACAATCCCTAACTTTGGTTGTCAAAAGAAAAACCAAAACAATTATATTGGAGAATTAATGAAGATTTATTGGACAAAAAATTAGTTAATGAGACATTAAAAAAAGAAACGAAAATTTTTTTCGAAATGAATCTGAATAAAGGTACTGACATACAGATTGTATGGGATGCATACAAAGCGGTAATGAGAGGTTTGCTTATTTCATTGAATACTAAAGACAGAAAGCAAAGGATGCAACAACAAAAGGATCTTCAAGAAAAAATTCGACAAAAGGAAAAGGAATTAAAGAAAAGACCAGGGAAGAAAAACATTATTAAAGAGATTCATCTCTTACAGGATCAACTGAATGTTTTACTAAATAGAGAATTATATTGGAACTTGAAAAAACTACAACAAAAATCGTTTGAGGGTGCAAATAAACCAGGAAAATTTTTAGCATGGCAGTTGAAAAACAGAAAAGAAAGAAACTTTATAAATAAGATAACGGAAGACGGAAAAGACATTGTGGATTTGAAAGGTATAAAAAGAGTTTTTTTCAAATATTACGCAAAATTGTTTAAAAAGAAAGGAATTGACCAACAGAGACTCAAGAAGTATTTGGAGAATATTGAAACACCAGAGCTGGGACAACAAATTAAAGAACTACTTAATGGTCCAATTAAAAATGAAGAAATAATAATGGCGATAGAAGATGCAAAGTTGGACAAAGCTCCAGGTCCAGATGGCTTCACAGCAAAATTTTATAAGAAATTTAAGGAGGAGCTAACCCCTATTTTAGTACTTCTGTCAAATGATATAAGAATGACCAAACGAATCCCAGACTCATGGAAAGAAGCAAATATTTCACTTATACCTAAAGAAGATTTGGATTTAACTAATGTGAAGAATTATAGACCAATATCGCTATTGAATAATGATTATAAATTATTTGCAAAAATAATTTCGGAAAGGTTGAAAAAGCATTTGAAAGATGTCATAGTGGAAGAGCAAGCTGGTTTTTTACCTAATAGACAAATAAGAGACAATTTGAGAGTGGTGATTGATGCAATTGAGTATTATGATAAACATCCAGAAAAAGAAGTTGGATTCCTCTTTTTAGACGCAGAAAAAGCTTTTGATAATTTGAATTGGGATTTTATGCTGCAAGTAATTGAAAAAATGGATATAGGACAGTCTTTTTAAAATATGATTGTGGCAATATATTCAGAGCAAAAAGCAGCTTTGAATATAAACAAAGAGAAAACAGAATTTTTCAAAGTTCAAAAGGGAACACGACAAGGCTGCCTGTTGTCTCCGCTATTGTTTATCTGGATATTGGAAATATTATTGGCAGAGATAAGAAAAGACAATAATATTAAAGGACTTACAGTGAAAGGCTTTATGTACAAATATAGAGCGTTTGCAGATGATGTAATGTTTATGATGCAAGATCCAATTGAGAACATACCACAATTGATGAAAAAAATTGAAGAATTTGGAATAATTGCTGGATTCTATGTCAATAAAAATAAGACGAAGGTGATGTGTAAAAACATGACGAAACAGAGACAAACTGAACTTCAAGAGAAAATTCAATGTGAAGTAGTAACAAAGACTAAATATTTAGGAATTGAATTGACTATGAAAAATATTGATTTGTTCAAAAATAATTATGAAAAAGTTTGGCATAAGATCCAGCAAGACATGAAAAAATGGGATACCTTGAATTTATCGTTATTGGGAAGAATTGCAACTGTAAAAATGAACATCTTGCCTCGTTTGATGTTTCTATTTCAGACTATTCCAGTACTAAAACAAAGTAAAATATTGGATACATGGCAGAAAGAAATATCGAAGTTTGTATGGGCAGGAAGAAAGCCAAGGATTAAAATGAAAATCCTTTGTGATGCAAAGGAAAGAGGAGGATTACAATTACCAAATCTTAGATTGTACTATGATGCCGTCTGCTTAACATGGTTAGAGCAGTGGATTAATCTTGAAAATACGAAGCTGTTGGCTTTGGAAGGTCATGACAATAAGTTTGGATGGCATGCATATTTATGGTATGAAAAAGCAAAAATGGATAAATTTTTTAAGCATCATTTTATAAGACGATCACTGTTCGAGACTTGGATGAGATACAAAAAATTCTTCTCGGAAGAACAACCACTTTGGATAGTGCCAGCAGAAGTGATTAATCCATATTCAAGAAATCAGGGTTTAGACTGGTTACCTTATAAAAACCTTTTAAAATTAGAAGGGAAAAACTTTGTCTTAAAAGATAGAAAGGATGTTGAATATGATTATGATTGGTTGAAGTACAGACAGATTTATGACTTATTTAAGACCGATAGAAGAGAACATGGTTTTAGAGAAAAGAATAATGAAATTGAAATTGTATGGGCTGAAAAGGGTAAAAAAATTATTTCAAAACTATATAAGGTTTTATTGAAATGGTATACTGAAGATGAAACAGTAAAAGAGCAAATGATAAAATGGGCTGTAAACATAAATAATGAAATATCTATGTCATCTTGGGAATATTTGTGGGAAAAGTCAATGAAAATTTCCACTTGTATAAATGTGAAAGAGAATTGTTATAAAATGATGTATAGATGGTATATGACCCCTAAAAAAATTGCTATTATAAATGATAGCATGTCTAACAAATGTTGGAAGTGTAAGAAAAAAGAAGGGTCATTTTATCATATGTGGTGGACTTGCGATAAGGCAGTAAGTTATTGGACTGAGATTCACAATGAGATACAAAAATTTTTGAAATGTACTTTTAAGAAAGACCCACAGATGTTATTGTTAGGTCTTAAAATGGAAGAAATAAATGTAACCAAGAGAACACTATTATGGTATTTGGTTACAACAGCCAGAATGACTTTTGCACAATTTTGGAAGCAAGAAAAAATACCTGAAACATGGGAATGGATTAAGAAGATGTTGTTTATGGCAGAAATGGACAAATTAACAAGAAAATTAAACAACGAAGAAGATGAAAATTTCTTTGAAGAGTGGAAAGACTTTCAAGAATATTTGTTGAAAAACTGGGATGTTAAACATGGTTTGATTTGTTTTGACAGTTATTAAGGAGAAACTTAAAGGGACTAGACTTTTAAATTGTTACCATTAGTAAAAGAAAGTAAGTTTAGTAGCAAATGTAATTGAATAAGAGAGATATTAATGGGGTTGGAGCATTGTGGGAAGCCTTGTTTGGGGGGGGAGGAAGAAATGAAATGGATATGTATTTACTTGTTTAAGTTGTATGAACGTGGGAAATATATCCAAGAATAAATTGTATTTACAAAAAAAAAAAGAAAAAGAAAATAAGTGACTAGCAAACATTCTGTGTAGCAACTTTGATAATATAATATAATATAATATAATATAATATAATATAATATAATATAATATAATATAATATAATATAATATAATATAATATAATATAATATAATATAATAGATTGGATTTGCGCATCTGTGATATACTAATTAACAAAGCCTCAGTTCAAAGAGTTCACTTTTCAACTTGGCATTCACAGTGACATTCCAAAATAAATTAAAATAAAGCTTAGTTCTGTTTTGTAAACAGATATATCAATGAATACAATTAACATGCCCACCTTTGAGAAGTATGAACAGATTTCTGTCCTGGGTTCCTTCCCAACTATAGTTATTGACTTCCCACACTTCAGTAGCATTCTCCTTTAGAACAACGGTTACCAGAATGTCTCAAAAAACCTTCAAAGAACTGTGGTAGAGGCATATATGTGCCAAAGAATATTAATAGATTGTTCATCAAAGGCTTGATGTTAAGTAATTTCTTTTAGTGACATGATTCATCAGCTTCAAAGAAACCAAGTATTTAGCCAAATAGTTGTTTTATAGAAAACATGGTCAGAAAACAAACCTTAAGGGGCTTGGCCCACTGAAGAGCCAAATGCCTTTTCGACAAGCTTCTCATGAATGACTCTCTTCTCTAGGATACCTGTTTTCAATTGCTGGATCCCGATCATTTGGAGATGCTAAAAAAAATCAAATGGAACATCTCCATGTACAAGCGCACAGGAATGCTTGGTTTTGGTCATTGTCATCATCCATTTCTGGTGGGAAATCCAGTGAAAAGTCACGTGATTCACTCCTCTCTTCTTGGTGACATGAAGGATGGTAATTTCCCATGTTTTCACACTGGACGTTTTTTAACATGCCAAGACTTATAAACTTAACAGTAAAACATTACTGACCCTGACAGTTGGAAATGGCTTCATAAAAATCATGCCAAACATCCTAAACAGAAGCCCAGGAACACGAAAGACACTTCTGTGCTTGATTTATCAGCATCTCATAATGAGTCACCAGTTTTGTGATTATGTGCTTTAGAACAAGAGATGGCAGGAATAGTTGCTTGGCAACACAATTCGCACTATCCTATCTCAGCCATTCCTGGAAAGGCTCATGAAAGAAAATAGTCAGTTTTGTCTTAATTTCAATTTTGAACAAAACAGCTTTCTAAGAATTAACTAGGATGGTGTTTTATTAAAAAAAAATAGGTTTAATGTTTTCAGTTTTACAATGAAGTCTTCTTCTTGGTCTCAGTAGTCTAGTTAGACATTTATAGATTATATAAGGTGTTGGCAAGATCACATTCACCATACAGTTTGTAATATATCTAATATGAACTGATGGGTTCAACAGCCAGATATTTTCTTTCAAGGCAAATGTTTTGTCATTCAAACTGTAAAATATGCATTGAATTTAAGGGGTTTTTATAGATTTAGCATAATTGTCAGGTTAGATATATTTTTACTTCGACATCACAAAGTGTGAGATACTGTTTCAAGGCCTCAAATGTTCAGAAAATCTAATACGCTTAAATTCTGGCCCTCCTCCAAGGAACTCAGGGCAGCATACATGATTCTCCCTTCATCATCATATTCTCACAAAACTCTTCAAGTAGGTTAGGCTGAGAGAGAATTACTGGCCTGGGATCACCCAGTGACCTTCACTGCCATTGTCCAACACTGTAACCACTGTACCACCCAAAAAGCTTTATGATGTTTGTTAAACTTAACTGTACCATTTTAGCTATCATGGTTTCCACCTAGTAACCTGAGAACTGTAGCTTGGTGAAGATGCTGAGAATTCTTTGTCAGAAGCTCAAACACCTAACACCATCTCCTCACCTCACTGGGTGTGGAGGGGCTGTGGCTCACTGGCAGAACATCTGCGTGGCATGCAGAAGGTCATGGGCTCAATCTCCAGCATCTCCTGTTAAAAGGATCAGGTAGGAGATAATGTGAAAAACCTCAGCCTGAGACCCTGGTGAGCTGCTGCTAGTCTGAGTAAACAATACTGACTTTGATGGATCAGAATGAGGCAGCTTCATATGTTCCTGGGCCACTTCTGCACTGTAATTTTTGTCACTTGCTTGTCCCTATTGCTTCAAGGGTTTTTTCCCCCAAAAGTGTTTTGCTTTCTCTAGTAGTCCCAGAGGGAGCAGAACACACATGGAAAGGGGGGGGCACAGGAATAGGGAGAAATGAGTGACAAAAGTGACAGTGCAGAAGTTGCCACATGTGACTATAGCTCTTAGAATGTCATGGGGAAGCATAATAATCAGTTTAATCAACTTCAGTCTTGAACACAAGATGACAATTGCTAAAGAGTATTTCACCCACTTGTCTGACAATGGGGTGGTGAGACAGACCTTGCAAGCATCTGTTTCTGCACCTCAGGAATGAGACATTTACTCAGCCAACATGCATCTCCTGCCTCAAGGCCCCTTTTCCTCCCCCCGCTATGTCTCTCTCATGGTATTGTCACTACCATCAAACCAATTCTGAGAGGTTTACCTTAGCTCAAAGATTTGCTCTCAGGCTGCTTTCATTTAAAGACCTTAGCACTGCTTTTAGGTTTCTCGCACTATTGGTAAACTCAGATGGAATAGGACTTACTGTGGTTCACGGAGATCAGATTGACAGCACTTAAAATAAAAACAATTTTAATAAGTAAATTAAAAACACACACTGCATAAATATAGTGAGCCAAATAAAATAAAAATACTTTAAAAGCATCCTCTAAGTCTAAAAACTTACCTCTTTGATGTTTAGAGATGGGCATTTCAAATCTTTTAAGATACAATCATTTAGGCTCATTCATTACATTGGTTCCAGTATTCAAGGTCTTCCATCGTTATCTCAGGACCATATGCTCATGTGCTGAAGCTAAGATGGACTCCTTTCTCTTCTTGAATGTGCATAAAATGGTTGCCTTCTTCAACAAACTCAGAAGTTTTATTTTCTGCTTTTCTCCACCCCCCAGCAAATTCTCCTTCTCTGCCCTAGAGTAGTGATTGTGCAAACCCAAGAATTAGGCTTTGGGGTAAACTTTGATACTGATCCTAGAGTAGAAGACTTTTTACTACAAATGGTAATAAAGTGAGTGTGCAGTGGGGTGGGCTCATGGTGGGATGTCTGATCCAAACTTTGTGTTACAGAATGAAATGGAGAAATTAGAGGTGGGGCCAGAGCATGCCAAGCCTGTCATCTGACCACAGCTGAGATCTCTCAGAGTTACAACTGATCTCCAGACTACAGAGGTGAGTCTCCCTGGAGAAAATGGTTGCTTTGGAGGTTGAACTCTATGGCATTATACCCTGCTGAGACCCTTCCCCTCCGCAAACTCTGCCAAGCTCTACCCCCAAATCTCCAGTTATTTCCTAAGCCACAGTTGGCAAACTTACCTCTGGTGCTTTTAGTTCTTCTCTTGGTTTAATGCTCTATTGGAAATGAGCTGGCAGAAAAATGATGAAAGCCGCAAGGTAAGAAATAGTGTTTAGATTCATTTGCTCATGTGCTCTGTTTTTGTTTCAAAAATTAATCTTTACCCTCCAGTTTATATACGAATAGATAATGCACACACCATTTTTTTCATTTTTAAACTTATTTTTATCCTGCTTCTCAGCCCCTGGTGCCCTAAGCAGCTTAGAATAATAAAAATTAAAATAAAAGTCAGTGCTAGAGAACCAAAAATGTAAGAGAACCAAAAAGGAATAATTTTATCTGAGTGCTGATTAAACCATAGGTGCCGATCTGGACTATAAAAGCTTTTGTGAAATGGAAGGCCTTCACCTATTTCTAAAAATGCCAGTGAACTAACTAGATATCCTTCCCATAGAACGCAGTTCTGTGAGGACAGTGCACATCAGAGAAGACCATAGTTCTGTTGTCTGTCTGCCAGCCTTCTGTTAGTGTTGCCAGCGAATGCTTGTCACCCTGTGGAAGATGGGGGCCAAGGACATGGGGGGCGGGTACTGGCATTGCACACAATGTGATGTCACTTCTGGGGAAACCTGATGGCAGCCCATATAGGAGAAATCATGGAATCGTGGTGGGAAAAGCCAGAAAGTACTCATTTTTGCTGGTGCAGGAAAATGTTGTAGAGAACCAGGAACAATGAGGGAGTGAGGCCGCTTCGGCGCAGCCCATCTGATCAGCAAATTTAGATGTGAAAGGAAACAGCAGTGAAACCCAATCAAACCGACCGTGTGATCGCACCCCTGTAGTGATGTTTAGGGATGGGTATGAACTGGCTCACAGACTAAAGCTCATGATGAATTTTGGCTGGTTTGTGGTTTGCAAAGTAAAGTTCGTGGCAGGTCAACCAGCATGAACTTTCCACAAACTTTCAAGTTGTTCATGGAGGGTTGGTGCCAGTTTGTGAATGGATACATTTCCAGACAAACTGTCTCTGCTCAATCTAAATATTTACTAAACTTCAAAGCAACAGGAAGGTGGAACTTGGAGGGCATGTAGAGGGGCATCTGGGGGAGGTCCCCTGTGACTCTGATGTCTCTAGCTTGCACAGGATTTGTTCTATACACTCCTGAACCTGTGGCTGTAAAAATGACTACCTGGTGATGAAAGCAGCAAGGTAAGTAGTAGTATTTAGCTTCCTTTGCTCAGGTGCTCTGTTTGACAGGCAGTCATTTTGACAATCACAGGTTCCGGTTTGTATAGAATGGCTCCTGTGCAAGCTAGAGGCACCAAATTCACAGGGACCTCCAGCTGACTCTCCTCTACCTGCCCTTCAAGTTTGGTGAGGATTGGCTTTACGGAGTCTGAATTACAGCCCCCCACAAAGGAGGTGCCCCCAGAAGGGTGCTTTCTGGGGAAATGACACATAGTTTTTGATGCAAACCTTTCTTTTAAAAAGGCTGTCTTTTCTCATTCATAGTTACTGTTATTTTATTCATGAAAATTAAATACCAGAATTTCTGAAGTCATTCTTTCCTTATATTGTTAATTTTTTCCAAGATCGAGCCATTAAAATTCTTACTGCTGCAAGCATATTTAATGCCAATGGTCTAAATTTGCAAGGGATTACTACAGAAAATACCCCTAGAAGTGCCGTACATGAATGTTTTAATTATCTGCCCACACCGAAAATGCCAGTCAGCTTATCAGCATCTTTTAGACACTGAATTTACAGTTTTACCGATCTGGCAGGGGTGCAGTACCAGCTTTATAATCCTGTTCCCTTTAACCCCCATGATCATAAAAAGGTATACATTACTTTATGCTGCTTGTACCATTCCTATGCAGATATACCGACATTTAAATCTACTCTCCAGTTTCTTTTAAAAAATAAATCTGACTTAAGGCTATTCCATAACACTGCCATTGAATTTCTTTAATAAACCCTTTTGTATATTCAGACTTTCCAAGATCCCTGTGTATATCAAATTTCCTGCTCAACATCTGTATACAAGTCTCCAGTTGCATATATTGATATCTAGACATCTCATCTAGATTACATTTTTCTTTCACCACATCAAAGGGTATAATTGATTGAGTCTCTCTAGGATGGATTAACTTGGTCAGACTGTTCCTTATGCACATGTTGAAGGTACTAAATTGTCTAGCCACTTTAAAATGAGGATGATCAATAATTGATTCCAGTAGCAACACTGGGGGGCAATTTGTGACCTGTATTTGTCCCCCAAATTGATAAATGCTGCTTGAATCAGGTTGGACCTAGATTCTCTCTTATTGTTCCTTTGTCACCACATCCATGGGGCGAGCCCAGTATCAATACCCATCTGTTCTTAGCACAGTTCACTACTAATCAGTAATGTATTATGCTTTGTAACATGGCCAGGCCTTTCCAGATAAAATGCTGTCAAACATAGTTCTAGAAAGGACTTTGGCCCTTCCTGTGAGTGACTGACTATTGTATGGTTTATTGAGGAAGTGAGATTTTTGCTCCCACTGGCATCAAGATAGAAAAGTCCTATTTTTTCCTATTCTCCTTTTCCTCTGGTTATATATCTATATCTATGTCTGTGTCTGTCTGCCTTTTTTAAAAATCTGTGTTGATGCTCCAAGTAATATCTATGCTTCAAAATATTTTGGGTGTTTGCTTGTATATTGTTTCTAATTAAATTGTGGAACAATCAGTTTTACATTTAAGAAAAACTAAAATTGAGGAACAAGATGTATAAGATTTATCATTCTGTTAAGGTACAACTATATTAAAAATGTTAAATTGAAGAAGAACCCTTGAATCTTTTTACTTATGAAAAGTTCTACATTCTCAGTGCATTTAGATTTAAGAAAACATGTTGTTCTAAATTTATGATGCAGTGCAATGTGTCTCCTTGAAGATTATATATAATCTCTACTCTGAAGATTACTTTAAAAACAGATAGTTGTTGGTAATGTTAGGGGCCGAAAGAGCACACTGTCAGCTTCCTTCTGAATACTTCAGTATGAAAACCAAAAATCACTAGATACATGACTTTTTAATCTTAAGTGTAATGATTTATGTTTAGCATCCACTAGATTTATCCCTGGAAGGTACTGGAATTCTGTGGTAAGAGCAGATAATACATCTGGTAGAATATTAGCATTATAGATAACTTAACTGTTTATAAAGCAGAAAAGTTTGACAGAAATTAATTACTCAAGGGCTGCTATGCGGCAAATGGGACTTCACTGTTCATTACAAAATAGTTATGATTTGTAGTAGATACTGTTCACTGTAAAGCACTGTAATGCACAGCATGTACTATGTTTCAGAGATCTGTGACTGTAACTGTAACATGTTTTGTGTTGAAGAAAACATGTTTTGTGTTGAAGAAAACTATAAAATATTGATTACAAAACCAATAAAGTTCTAGTTGTTATGGGTTTGATGAATAACATGAAAATGTCACATTGCACAGAATATTTAAAAATGCAAATAAATCATATTTAAATCAGCAGTATAATTATTTCTTTTGCTGTAATAAAATAACTGGTGGCAATTGGCCCCCCATCTTAATCAACATGATGACTAAACATGCAAGATATTTATTGTATTGATGGCACCATATGATGCAACATTAAATAAAGTATTTGCTAATGAGCAAGTCAGGTTTGGGCCATCTTTTCAACGATAGATAACTGCTTTGTGTTGGTTCACATAAGAGGAAGGCTTGTATGATGCTTCAATAGATTTAAATGCTTCATATGACTCCATAAACAATTATAGGTTCTTGGCAAAGTTTCCCAATACAAATCTGGGTTGTATCTTGTTTTGTCTTCTCTGAGTTTGTAATGTATTCAGACACTTATATGAGTGTGATATATCTGATCCTACTGGTCACTAAGAAATTGACAACAATTGAAGCTATTCAGTATTAATTGTAATTAGACCTTTTCCTGTTTGATTTTTATATCAACAAGGTAACTAAAGAACAAGAGCAGAAAGTATTTCCCAGAGCCGGTTGATATGAAGAAATTTCCAGTTTTGCTATATGCACAGAGCAGTCTAGTAAAGAGAATCTTCAGACTTTGTAAGACAAAACAAATCTATTTATTGTTGCTGGTGTTTCTTGGAGGGAGTAGTAAAAATATTACCAAAATGATATTAAGAAAGAAATTAAAATATACAGTCATAGATTTTACACAGTTTCTTTTCAGAAGAGCTCTGGTCGTTTCGGTACTCCTAAGAGATATATTCTGTAGTTTTAGATGGCTGTTATAAGGATGTTCCATTTTATTGAGGATTTCATATTTATGGAAAAGCTGTAGCAGAAGATTTACAGTCATGTTTGCAGAGTTGCCCAATACATGAGACGATAAGGTGATAACTACTTGGTACAGTTACTTGCTTGAATTGCTTTTTTGTTAGTTCAACAATGAAACAAGATTTTTTAAAAATCTAACAGCAGTGTGTGTGTGTGTGGGGATAGATAGATAGATAGATAGATAGATAGATAGATAGATAGATAGATAGATAGATAGATAGATAGATAGATAGATAGATAGATAGATGATAGATAGATAGATAGATAGATAGATAGATAGATAGATAGATAGATAGATAGATAGATGATAGATAGATGATAGATGATAGATGATAGATGATAGATGATAGATAGATAGATAGATAGATAGATAGATAGATAGATAGATAGATAGATGATAGATAGATGATAGATAGATAGATAGATAGATAGATAGATAGATAGATAGATAGATAGATAGATAGATAGATAGATAGATAGATAGAGGGTATAGAAGTGAGCTTTATGCCTTTGCAGAGAATCATTACAGCAAAAGTTGTTTTCCTCTGCAGATGTGGTAGAATATTTTACAGATCAATGATGGCATCAAAGTTGTACATCATATATTTCATGTTCACAAAGTACTGTCATAGGGTTAGGTTTGATAAGAAAGTTTGTTTTGCACAAATTTAAATTGTATATCTCTGTTTATTAACTGAAATGTATGGCCTTATCTCTGAACACACATAGGTAGGACTGGGCTGCAAACAAGGCTGTACAACTCATGGAAAAATATGTTTAAGGATTCTGAAATGTTAGTGATCCAGCAAAACATTTGGTATTCTTAAGCCCCACTGATTTTCAAAGGAACATAAGAGCACTTTACATAACACTGTATTTGATTATGGACATAAGGTAATACAGAAGAATGATCATATATGGATAATTAGTCCAGAGTTACTGTGCGGACTTGGGGGGGAGGGGTTATGCTTGACTATTGGGCATGTGTAGAGCATTCAGTCCAACAGGCATCAGGTTCTGACTGTGAAAGCAGAGGATAAATCAGTTCCATCTCTCACTGATAGGCATATCTGTGCACACCAGTAGAGACGGCTCAACTAGTTAAGATTTTGTTGTCGTCCCCCCCCCCCCCAAAAAAAATAATAACCCTCCTTCTTCCTGGATCTTCTAAATTTGTGGTCTGTTTAGTACATTTTTAACAAATTGGTTTGACGATTCCAGCTGAAATACAAGGGGATTTTTTTAATGCACAAATTTATTTAGATAAATGTAACCAAATTCAGTGTTTCCTTGTGTTTGGCAACCAACTCCTCTACTTGTGGCTCTGAATTATGGTTTTGATTCTTTCTTTTCTCCAGGCACCCCAGCTCTAAACTCTGTACCCCTCCACCTCTTTCATCCCTTCCCTTTTTCTCTTGACAATGTCTGGGAGGGTTAGGATACATCAGGTCACACCTCAGGCTGTCAGGACATGGCGCCTCCTTTGCCTGGCTTCCGCCCATCGCTTCATTTCATTTGCAAGGAGGCTGGCGACGGGATGGCTTCGTTAGACGCAAATATCTACAGCAAGCCAAAGGCAGCCGACAGTTTCCTTCTCAGTTACCTGTCACATCCCCTTGGCTTTTACTAAAGCAGCCAGTGCTGTTATTAACCCCAGTTAAGGCCATGGCTGCTGAAGACATATACGCATGTGTAAACAAAGGCTTTACCAGGGGCTTTGCTTTCATCTGATAACTGCCCCCCCAACAGAAAGAAACTACAAACTGACTCTGATCCACCCTATCACACCCCATCCTGACAACCTCTTTAGAGTGGCACCCCTCTCTTCACATGTCTTGGATCATCTTCTGTAACTTCTCCCATTTTTCTTTAACCAACTGAGTGGAATCACTTTGAACATGTATTTGAAAAGCTGCATTTGCATTTATAAATTGTTCCCCAATGTCTCTAGGATAACCTTGATTACAGTTTCACTTTCCCAGTTGACTCCCCTTTCTCAATATTCCACATTGGTTTTCTTAATCATGAATGTGTACAATTGTACCAGTTCATCTCCCTACCCTCCAACACACACAATTTGATGCAGTGTACAAGACAAGCAGGGTCTTTGAAAAAGGTTTGCAAAGTAGTCAAGCTCTGCTTCTGCTGAAAGAAATTATGGGTAAGGTGCAAATGTCTAATGATGCAGGCTCAGCATTGTGGGACCTTCCTGTCTCAAAAGTATCCCTTTTGCAATCACTTCAGTGTGACTGGGGACCAGTAATGCTTACAACATTCTCCCCTTCTTCATTTTAATCTAATAACAACCTCTTGAGGTAGGTTAGACTGATAGTGAGCGACTGGCCCAAGATCACCCAGTGAGCTTCCATGTCAGAATGGAAGTCTGAACCTGGATCTCTCACATTCTAGTCCAATATGCTAATCACAACAATAGGCCTCTAAATATCTGCTTTTCATGCTGCATTTAAAAATCACAGTTCAAGTGGCATCTCCTTTTTCGTCTGTAGCAAAACCATGTCCTCCTTGGTTTTTCTGCACTGGTTTTCTGAAATGAAGGTGGGGCACTTTTTAACCCACCAACTACAGCACAACAGCATGGCAGGTGCTTGACAAGCCCCTCTCTCAAACCACAGCCCAAGAACATGGCAAAAACAGGAATTTTATTGAAGCCTCAGTGAGCTACCATATGTGGCTGGTGTGCTGTGTCCAGTTTGGTGGTGTTCCTTTCTCTGTTAATGCGCTTCCACATTGTGATGCAGCAGAACTGCATTATAAGAGAACAACAAATTGCTTTATTAAGGCAGAAATCTTCTCTCAGCACTGCTGAGGGGGCAATTGGCCAAACACACATCTACTCCTGTGGGCAGTCTTTTGCTCTTGGCTTATGTATATATCCTCAGACAGAGTGTTCCACAAAGTTTCCTCCGCACGTAGCATTGCACCACACTATGGCTACAGCCAGCATTTGCATACTCTTTTCCAGAAGAACAAAAAGAGAATGCCCATGTGGTGATCCTAACACAGACTCTACTTTTAATTCTCCAGCTGAAGAAACAGCAGAGTGCCATGGCTGATGCCAGTTATCAGTGTACTCATGTTCTCTCTCTGTCTCGCTCAAACTGGACTTGATGAGTATTTTTAAAGTACAAATAAGAGCTTTTTCTTATGTGGGGAGGGGGGTTATATCAGGTCTGCAGCTTGGGGGTGAGGGTAAATACTATGTAGTCTCCTTTCTTCTAATATCACTCATCATTCCAGCACTGCTGTTTGCCACACAGGGGGAAATATAGACATCCGCAGGGCAAGTAGCAGCATGGGAAGGGATAATTGGTATTGGACTGTGAAAAGGCACAACTGAAAGCTCTGAAAAGTAACCCTTCTTTTAGAGTTGCCAACCTCCAGGTAGGACCTGGGGATCTCCTGGAATTAGAATTCTCCAGGTGACAGAGATCAATTCGCCTGGAGAAAATGACTGCTTTGACAGGTGGAGCCATATACTCCATTGAGGTCTTGCCCATCCCCAACCCTCTCCCTCCTCTGGCTTCACCCCAAAATCTCCAGGTATTTCCCAACCTAGGGTTTGCAACCCTGCCTCCTATGCTGCAGAACCAATCCAAATTAGGGGAGAGGGCTGGGGTTGCCAGTTGGGAACTGGCGGGAGCCTACCTTGAGAGAAGTCATTGCCAGCAACATCATGGTGTCACTAGCAATGCTCTGGCATTTCTCCAAAACTCTCTGGTTTAACCATAGAATTTTTGCTCACAAGACTTCACAGCTTAGAGGGAGCATTGGTCTCCATCATCACATCCAGGCAAGAAGACAAACGTGCAAGAGATACACTGCTGCTTTTATCCCTCCAGCTGAGGAAACACAGCACAGAGCAATGATGGCTGCTGCTTATGTATTGTGAGTGCATAGGAGACATGTCCCTTTGCTATTTGGCTGTCCAAATAGGAGCAATTGCTAGTTCCCAATGAGCTGGTGTATGGCAAAATATATGGTTGACCAACTAAATATTAACAGGGTTGCCACTTACCCTGTTAGTGGAAAGAGGCCCACTGGCAAAATTTCCCTGTCCCTCACCCTTACTCAATGGAGTGGCAACTGAGTCAATCAACACCAGGACATCAGTTCCTGTTTTGGAATGGGAAGTGACAGCACAATGTAGGAATTTCAAAATCTCTGGTAAAACCCTATTGATTTTTGAAATTCCTAGAACACCATAACACCACTTCTTGGTCTGAAACAATAAATGACATCTCCACACACACACCCATGTTCCTGGGGATTGCCAGCCCTTGAGGACTGCCAACTCTAGTTAAGAATTATCACAGCACATCAGTTTAACATACCTTAAACACGGCAGGAGTGGCATGGTTTGTGAGTTCATCCGACAGTTATTTTATCAGTGGATTGGTCTTGTATCAACTGTGTTGGTCTTTAACATGAAAACCTTTGTATGATACAGTTTTCTAAATGGTGTTACCGTACCTTTAAAGTATATTTCATGTTTCTGTGTTCTGGCCTCAAAGTTCTTGTTTGATTGTTGCAATTAGCAGTTTGCTGCAGGCGTGGTGGTCTGTAAGCAGTTTTTGCTCTCTAGTTTTACTTAGAACCATATCTCCAGTAAGATTTTGGTCTCCTGTAAAGTTTGTTGAGACATAATATCATAATAATATCATTTCTGATCAGGACTGCGAATTTTCATTTCATGTTCATGGCCTGCTCTGGGTCTGTTCTGTTGGCCTCACCCATTTGGTGACAAGTATTTAAACATTACAGCAACATAGGGTTGCAAAGGCAAAGCTGCTAGGAAGAGTCCTGAAGATTTTGGAGCAGCGCTTGGGAGGGGGAGGGGAGCTCAGTAGGGTTGTGGTGCCATAGAGTCCAACTTTTGAAACTGCCATTTTCTTTGGGGGAACTGATAACTGTAATCACCTGTAATCATCCAGTTCCCTGCTTGTGCTTAACTTTCTGGCTGAAGAAAAAAGGGGTGGTGTTCTATGATATCATGCAGAACTATAAGTGACATCATCATGCCAGGATAACACTCTAGGATTCACCCCAAACTCTGTGGCTTAACTGTATGGTTTGTCCACACACCCAGATTCTCCCACTGAAACTCCAGAAGAACTCTAGTTTCCACCTTGGAGTTAGTATCTGTACAACAACACTATGTGGTGAATCCAGGAAAAGTAATTCCAGTGGCACTACTGGATAGGGTTACGAGCTCTAGGTTCAGAACAGAGTTGCCAACTCTACATTGGAAAATACCTGGAAATTTGGGGTGTGGAGCCTGGGGAAGGGGGCAGTGTATATAATGTCATTGGTATATAATGACATAGAGTACTCCCTCCTAAGCAGCCATTTTCTCCTGTGGAACTGATCTCTGTCATCTGGGGAATAGTTGTAATACTGGAAGATCTCCAGACAGCACCTGGAGATTGTCAACCCTACTTGGGAAACACCTGGAGATTTGGGGGTTGGAGTCTGGGGAGGGTTAGGTTTAAGGATGGAAGGGACCTCAGCAGGGTATAATGCCATACATCCACCTTCGAGAGCAGCCATGTTCTCTGGGTGAACTGTTCTCTGGGTGAACTGTTCTCTGTTGTCTGTACACCAGTTGCAATTCTGGGAGATCTCCAGCACCACCTGGAGGTTGGCAACACTACCACTGAAATATTTTAAAGCTATGCCACTCAAGCACACCCAGCTATTTGTTATACAATCTTTTCCTCAGAAGTGAAAATTCCAGTGTACCTTGCACATTAATGCTTGGGGTCACACAGGAGAATAGAACTGTGTTGCTGAAATGTGAGTGTTAAATTCTGTGACTGACAAATATATTCCTATGCATGCTCATGCATACACAAATATGTACATAGGTGATTTTCATTACACTTCCACTGCCATTTTAGTTATGATACAAATTTATATAGCAACATAGTATAAGAGTTATGGAGGATTTTATTAGCAAAATATTACACTACCGTTAGCTTACTTGAATTGCATATTTAGGTCAGGATCCTAGGAAATTACTGTTGCACAATATGGCTATGAGTGACAGACCAAACCACTCTACAGCATTTCCAGGAGAGCACTATGCTAAGACTTCAGATGATGAGAGGTTCATAGAGTCATAGAGTTGGAAGGGGTCTCCAGGGTCATCTAGTCCAACTACCTGCACAATGCAGGAAATTCACAAATACTTCCACCCCATATACTTCCACCCCAAATTCTTCCACCCCAGTGACCCCTGCTCCAAGCCCAGAAGATGGTGAAAAACCTTCCAGGATCCCTGGCCAAACTGGCCTGGGGAAAATTGCTTCCTAATCCCAAAGTGGTGGTTGGCATTTCCCTGGGCATGTAAGAAAAGGCAACAAGAACTGATGCAGCCCTTCCTGCCCTCCCTCTCATGATCTCCCTAAATTCACAGAATCAGCATTGCTGTCAGATGGCCATCTAGCCTCTGTTTAAAAACCTCCACCAAACAAGAGCCCCCCACCTCCCAAGGAAGTCTGTTCCACTGAGGAACTTCTCTGTCAGGAAGTTCATCCTAATGTTTAGCCTGAAATTCTTGATTTAATTTCAACTCGCTGGTTCTGGTCTGACCTTCTGGTGCAACAGAAAACAACTCTGCACCATCCTCTATAGGACAGCCCTTCAAGTACTTTAAGATGTTTATCATATCACCTCTCAGCCGTCTTCTGTCCAGGTTAAACATACCGAGATCCTTCAGCCCTTTCCTCATTGGACTTGGTCTCCAGACACCTCACCAGCTTCTTTGCCCTCTTCTGACACATTCCAGCTTGTCTATATTTTTCTTAAATTGTGCCCAAAACTGAATACTCTAGGTTCAACTTAGGATATCCAATATCTGATCATACTGGTATCTTGGCAAACTAAATACATAAACAAATGATCAATTTTTAATGTAAGTCTATTATACATAAAGAACAATTTTTAAAAAATGTTTATGCATGGTAGCTTTTCAGGAACCATGACATGGAGCATTGCTTACCATATAGATGGAACTCATTGTATGGGGACTACACCACTGCTAGGGTTTCCTACTGGAAGTTAGCACTAATATTAACACTGTCCACTAAACATAAGAATGTAAGAGAAGTTACGTTGGATCAGGCCAGTGCTTCATCTAGTCCAACACTCTGTGTCACGCAGTGGCTAAAACTCAGGGACCATCAGGAGGTCCACCAGTGGGGCCAGAACTCCAGAAGCCCTCCTGCTGTTGCCCCCCTAAAGCACCAAGAATACAGAGCATCACTGCCCCAGACATCATATTCTACTTAAAATGGAAGAACTGTATAATGCTCCATATTATATCCCAATGTGGACTCTCTGCAGCCTACATGTAAGGGTGAGAATGTGTAGAAGTGAAACAAAATTGACAAAAGAGAGATGGTTTGGACAAGAAAGCAATATTCAAAATCTGTGACTTTATTTATTTACGTTATTTAAATCCCGTCTTTCATCCCAAAGGGGACCCAAAGTGATTTACATCATTCTCCTTTCTGCCATCTGAAGTATCTTCAAAAGAGACAGGGATGGCACTTTCATTACAAACTGGTGCTGGTGTTTTCTTTTTGCCTGCTATAACTAAATATTTTACTTGCTTTTAAAAAATAACATGTTGAAAACTTTTCTCTGGTCAACAATGTAGTCTTGCTGTACCCATTTGTCCCCCTAAGTTGAAACCAAGCTCTTTTTAGTTAATCTTTCTGTAAATACCCCTCCTTTCCCACCATCCATCTCTCTCCTTTGCTCTGTCCTCCCCATTCTCTCATTAGTTAAACGTGAGTTAATTAGGAAGAGTAGGCAGCGTTCCATCTCATATGTGTTAAAACAGAACAATCCCAAACAGAGAGCCACAGACACAACTATGTGATTTGATTGTATCATGGAGACAGAAAACCAGTGGGGCTTCCTTTATCAAGGCTAACATCTTCCCAATGCTTAATCTGACTGGCTTTAAAATCTCCCACAAATACAGGATCTAGGATAACAATCTCCCCCCCCCCGCCCACCCCATTTAATCACTGGTACGAATAAGTGAATTGGATTGGCATGGAGGTGATGGAAGAAGAGAAATGGTCTGAATGTCAAAATGACAACGTATATTACATGGTCAACAGAATAAATTGTACATGCGATAGTGGTGGATGTTTTGGTCTGCTATGGTATTAATAAGATCCTGTTTTTCCTCCAAGTACATCATCAAGATTCCTCTCATTTCAATGCAGATTTAGTGTTTGTCTGAGGGATCTCCTTTGATGAGTAGCCTCTCTTGATAAACTGAAGTAGGGCTCTCGATAGCCACTTGTTGCTGATGTGGCTCTCTGCACATATATAGAGAGAAAGGAGAGAGGTCATGCATGGTGCTCTGACTGTAGTGTTCATAGCAGACCACAGAACGGCACAGGCAGTTGAGGCAAAGTGCAAGCCAGCTGGGAAGCCAGCCTACAAGTGGAAAGGTAAGGGCTTGGATTCTTGATCATCTCTGTATATGCCAATTTTGGAACTGGTTGAAATCAATTCATTTCCTTTATCACAATCACAGATAAGTGAGACTATTTTGAGTCTGCCTTTGACTGTATTGCAGCTGAGATGTTTCAGAAAGGAGCCTTACAAGTTGCCAGTTCTCAGAGTAACATTGAGATGCTGGTTTCCAAATGTGCTTATGCAATACAGAATCTTGTGAGTGATATTCAGAAATGCTGTTTGTATTTGCTTTGAAGCTGAACAGCAAAATCTGTTATCTCTTTCTCAGTATAAATACATAGACAACAGAATGGCGTGTCCAGTACAGTTGAGCAGGAGGCAGGCAGTAGGCATAATTACACTATGCCTGAAAGTTAGTTGTTCTGCAATCCATGGCAGTTACTTCCACAATAATAATAACCTGACTCTTACAAGGAACATTTCCTGCTTCCTTTCATTTCCTACTTTGAATGACTGACTGCATTGGGGAGAATAAAAGATGGATTTGTGATTAAACTTAAACTATATCCGATCAGATTAAACAGATAACAAAACCCTAAATGTTTGGAGAAATAGTATTTTCTCCTTAATAAACTATCACAGTCCTCTATTCACTTGATTGTCCTTAGAATACCACACAACAATCCTTGAACAACTGGTTATATTTAAAAAATACTTGATGGGTAATTTTAATTTTTTCCTTAGATAGCTAAACTGATGTAAAAGAAAACACACTTGATATTAGCATTCCACAGCATTAAAAGTAGGGGAGGATGTTTAATTAAAAAGTGACTTTTAATGAAAATTAATTAAGATGGCAATATTTTTGTCCTAATCAAAGCAGCTTTTAAAATCTTGTCAGCTAAATATAAGAATATTAAATAGAGAGACAGAAAATAGGAACCATGGTGTTTTAATAATTCTGTTCTGTAAAAATTTAGGATTAGAATTTAGTACTGTCATTCATATTGTAGAATTTAGTACTGTCATTTACACTGTTAGACCAGTGATATCCCAGTGATAGCTGAAATACTTATACATGCATTTTATATATTCCTTAAAAGTCTCTTACTCTTATTTGTATTGTTTTACAAGTACTTTTTTTAATTTACAGGGGACACCGTTTTTGATTAATTAAGTATAAGCATTATCTATAATGGTTATATAACTGGTTCTCCATTACTGGGCTTTTATAGGTGTGTCCCTCCCCAGTAACATGTATATGTACATCCATTGACTGAACATACATTGCACACTATTCCAGAACTCGAGTTTTTTTAATGAGTTGTTTAAAAAGAACATTCTTAGATATTCTTAAAATTTTACACATCTAAAAGATCAAGCTATTAAATTTCTATTACTCTATTTTTCTGTTAAAGAGAAAGAATAATACTTTACTATCAATTAGGCATTTGTGTTGAACTAATGGAACAAAAGTAGTTATTTAAAATATTTCATTTTATTTACCATTAGCCTTTGGAATTATAGTATACAAATATAGTTATATGGTCATCTGCTCTTATACGGTGGTGATTATGTTGTCTAAATGCAGACTATATAAGTAGATGCATGCTTAAGTTATATTGATCATATAGTTTATACTAAAAAGAAAGGTGTTACACACTCCTGTATCAACTGCTTTGAACAGGTTACATCAAATCTTTAGATATAGCTTTAGCGAGTATTCAGTGCAATTATTTGAAATATAATTGCCCAATGCCTTAGTCAGTTACCCCATGTTATGTCAGCAGCACCAAGCCCAATAAAGAACAAAGCAATTGCTTACGTGGAATTTGGTCCCCAAAAAATTTTAAGCCATGTTGTGAAAAAAGAAGAAGATGTTCTCTGATCACTGTTCTTAAACTTACTACATAACTGTAGAGGCTGTACAGACCTTATCAGAGGCTGTACAAGTTAGTTTCCACAGAATAATACTAATTGCATGCATTCAAAAATTATTCCGAAGTACTGACCACAACCATTGGCAGTTACAGTTTTTTTAGGCTATAGAAAGTCTAGATTTTTGGAACAGTATAAATACATTAAAAGAACAGACATATTACATGGGAATAACTTCTGAAATGAAGACCCTTTCCTAAGACCAACCCATATAAAATGAAATATCATTACTTCAGACATTTTTTATTATGAAAGTGCTGGTGCTTTTCTTAATAGCTTGCTAGAAAATAGAGATAATAATACACTTCAGAGCACATGTGAAGCAAAATTTTGTTTTACGTACTACTGTATTAAAATGAAGGGGACAACTTCTAGATAAATGTGATTAGGATCATGGAGACAGTCCTATTAATTCTGAGCCTCTTAAGCACACTGGACACAATCCAGCGCACATGTCAATATCATGTTTGTGTCCAACCCTTTTCCAGCCTTTTTCTTCCATTAGCTCCCAGTTCTAAATGGTAAACCTGTATTACAATTCCACTGCATATAGTATGCTAATTAATATTTAAAATTATCTAATTGCTGGTTAGATCCAAGCTTGCACAATACAGAGTGGGATTTTCTGCTTTTGAATATATAGTACCATTTAATAGTTTTTGAATGTTTCTTTTTAGTAATGTTAAATTTCATGTTAGAGTTCACTGAATGGCAGCAATTTTATAAAGATTTTCATTTTTCCATACAAACAGTAATTACATTTAATGGAACTAAGCTTCCACAGACACAGGTACATTTACCTGGAAATAACAGTTACTCAATGGATTTTTGTTCTACAAAACTATGTGTAATAATATTCAAAGTACATTTGGTACATGCAGATTATATGTTTTCCTTTTTTTTTGGCTGCATGATTGTCACTGGCTAACTCCCCTTCCCCGGTATTTTGTTGCACTTCCAGAATACCTGATCAAACTGAAATCCACCTTCACAGAAGCCAGCAGTGCAATACAGGTTTGTAGATTCATGTCTGATTGTCACTAGTACTTTGACATGAGTTCAGAACTGTTTTTATGAGGAGAGGTTGGTAGTATCGATGTACCAATGATAGCACAAAGGCTATAATATAGTAATGTGGTGCTCTCTGAATTCTTTTCTTTTTAAATCTTTGTAGTATATGTGCTGTTCTACCCCCCATGTATACACACACACAAGTGCACCTCTGGGACCATCATACCCTAAAGGGAAAGTTGCTTCTGTTTGTAAGGAAAAGAAAAACTAATTGGCTACAGAATATCCCGAGTGAAGGTTCCTGTACTTGTGATCTTGTGTTACAGTGCACATCTAGGAACACTGGAAAATATGCTAGGATGAAGCTAATACTTTTCCCCTCAGGGCATTCCCATATTCATAGTGAGAAAACAAATGTGTGTGGTCTGCACTGGCCACACTTGTCTCTGAAATAAGTATCTTATTATGCATATTATGTTGCACAATTTTAGTGTATCCTTCCTTAGAAAGAATGACTTTTGTAATACTAGAGGGTTTACTTTCAGTTGATTGATATTTTAGTCATAATCTCACTAATCCCAATTACCATTTGGAAAACAAAGTGACTCAGCACAATACACAAGCACAACATGGCATTAACTGAATTAAGTAGTCTAAAAATATTGCTTAATCAGTACTAATGTTCTCTGTATGCTTCAGATTGGTTTATCGGCAATTTTGAGCAAGTGGTCCTGAAATCCATTCTTTACCCATGAAGTGTATATATTTATGTTTTATCATGGCAACAGTGCCACAGAAGCCAACAGGAGCTGAATTGGAATCCCTGGCTCATTTTGATTTTGCACAGGTTATCTCTGTTCATAATGCTTTGCTGATGGGCTACATAGGGCAGCACTTCAAACATGCTGTAGCGTGAATCGTCACTGACTGCTATACAATGAGAACCCTAGGCCAGTATGTTACAATCTTCACACGTTACAGTTCTTTTCCAAAATAAGTTGCTGCTAATGGCATATTTGTGATTTATGTAGCTGTGATGCACAATATATGATGTGCCGTTCTCAAAATTTAGGGTATTGTTTGATTTCAAGCACCATAAATATGCTTAAGCATAAAGCAGCCTCTGCTTAACATGCCTTGCCTTAGTATGGCCTTGTTTTTGCTGAAGAAAAATTGATGTAACCGTGTACTTTCCTTCATTGCCAATTATTATTCTCATATGTGGAGACATTCCCCTTTGTGTGCCACCAAATCGGTGAAGAGCTAGGAAGGACATTTCATACTTGTTGCACAGATAAATCCTTTTTGTTGAACTGACTTTGGATGTGGTAGTCTTATTTTTGCTCAGTGAGTAGCCAGATGCACACAAGATTTTCCATGCATAACAATCTTTCTCCCAGTCTTCCCCACGTGAGAACCAGTGTGGTGCAGTGGTTAGAATGTCAGACTAGGATTTGCGAGTCTGAATCCCAGCTCTGCCATGGAAGCTTGCTGGCTGACTTTGGACCAGTCACACATTCTCAGCCTAACCTCCCTCACAGGGTTGTTGTGAGGATAAAATGGAGGAGAGGAAAACAATATAAGCTTCTCAAGGTCCCCATTGCAGAGAAATGTGGAGTACAAACAAAGTAAAATAAATAGAAATAAGTAATTTGGCCCTGATATAAATATGTTACTGTGAAGTTTTGATTTATTAAATCAACATTTTTACTTCTAAAATAACAGATTTAGAATAATAATGTCCCTAGAGGCTTTCCAGGGACTCTGTTCATTTTTTGTGTGCATCATCCATATCTTTGCTATTGAAGGATGTGGCATTTTTCAACACCAAGAGAACAACAATATGTTGCTCATAAAAGTATGTGATCTTCTGCTAGAGAGCATTTTTGGTTGTATTGTGTGGAACACAGCAGTATGCAGTGTGGCAAATACAAAGAGATACAATCCTCTAACTTCCGTTTACTATTTCTACCAAACAGTCCAAAAATGTCTTAAATCTAGGATTAGAGAAGCCCGTGTAGGTTTCATCTCTATAGGGAATCTAACCAGCTGAGAAGCAGCCTCCCAAGACTTGGAAAGTGCCGAAGTGAAGCTGGCAAATCCTCAAGGTAATATCTGGGAAAACCTCATGTCAACACCTAGTCAGTTTCAGTTCCCATGGGTTCTCCACTGTGAATGCTAAGCACTTCCCTGCTCCAATGTTGCAGCACAGTCATTAAGCTCCACAGCCCTGACCTAGATAGCCCAGGCAAGCCCAGTCCCATCAGATCTCGGAAGCTAAACAGGGCTGACTCTGGTGAGTACTTGGATGGGAGACCTCCAAAGGAATACCAGTGGTTGGGAGGGTCAGAGGTAGGCTTTATTCAGCCACCTCTCTGAATATCCTCCATGCCCCCAGTAGGGGTTAGTCAGAAGAAGTTGCCATGACTTCCAGGTGCACATGCACACACATGCACGTAAGAATACCAAAAAAATACAAAAAAGAACAAGCGCCACAGTGCCCATCCCCACCCCTTCCTCTCTATTACAGCCCAAGTGAGAAATCCAGTGAAGACATTTTTAGTTATTTGCTTACTTCATTTATACCCCACCTGTCTCTCCAGTGTGGACCCTAAGCAGCTTACATTATTCCCCAATCCTACATTTTATCCTCAGGACACCTCTTTGGGGTTGGTAAGGTTGAGATTGTACGAATGGCCCAAAGACTTCCAGCATATTTCTGTGGCACCGTAGGGATTTGAATCTGGGTCTCCCAGTTCTTAGTCCTGCACGCAGCCAACTACATCACACTGGATCTCATTTTGACCCAAATGAGGGACCTCTGGAGAATGAGGAATAAAATAATGTGTTATGATATACCCCCAAGGAGGAATGCCAGCCTCCAGGTGGGCCAGGGGATCCCCTGGAATTACAACTCATCTCTAGACTACAGAGATCAGTTTCCCTGGAGAAAATGGATGCTTTGGAGGGCAGACTCTATTGTATTGTGCCTCACTGAGTTCCCTGTCCTCCCCAGGCTCCATCCCCAAATCTCCAGGAGTTTCCCAACCTAAAACTGGCAAGCCTAGACCTCAGCCCCTGCCGGTGGCCAGGGGGGACTTGGCAACCCTAGGACAAAGTCGGAGAAGATGCAGGTGGGGTATTAATCTGTTTGCACATTACAAACTCTAAAAAGAGGGAGTCCAAAGCAACAATTAAAAGCATGGAGTAAAATTCCTCCTTAGTTGAATATTTTTAGCAGAGTGCACAGTAGGGTGGATCTACAATTTTGTCTTTTTAGGGAATTGTT
The DNA here is from genome assembly GCA_029375565.1 of Gekko gecko. Classification (NCBI taxonomy): domain Eukaryota; kingdom Metazoa; phylum Chordata; class Lepidosauria; order Squamata; family Gekkonidae; genus Gekko; species Gekko gecko. The sequence goes on from JAPDNY010000007.1 coordinate 118,034,461, forward strand.
ATCTGTACATTAGTAACCATGTCCCCAGGGTACAATAATTTACCACTTGCAGTTTTCTTTGTGTCAAGAAAAGAAGCATCTGGAGCCTGAAAACAGCCTTGGAAAAATCAACTTAATTTGCAATTGGGATTTTTTTCCCTCTCAGGCAATGTAATGTATTGGGGGTGACATTTCAGTGAAATGCCCTGTAGTGATACAGCCCCTACCTCATTTTGCAGACTAATGAGTTTCCACAGACATAAGGTGTTATTAAAAATGCAAAAGGGAGAGAACCTAAACAAAAGAAACAACTCTACTTCATGTGAAAAGGTGTATCTAGGTTTTGGGCATTTGAAATAGACCCTGGGAGCTGTGAAACACACTGAGTCTTGGTAGCGGAACCAGATTTGGAACATTTGGCTACCCTGAAAGCCTAGCTACACAGCATGTTTCAACTGCAATCAAATGTGTATTGTGAGTTCCATGCTGGGAACTTAATGTAAAGGCTCACTGTCGATTAAGACCACAACATGCAGGAGAGTGGACTTAAGCCTCTCCCATGCCATTTTCTCAACACAAAATAGCCCAGGGCCGCTATTTGCCCCCAATGGAGCAAATAGTAGGCCCCTGGTGCACATGAAGCTCCCTCTCCCTATGTGTTGTGGTTCCAGTGTGAATTGGTCCAGTGCATCAGTGCATGCCTGAGATTAAGGCCCGATCTGCATCTAGCATTTGCTCCACTGTCTTACCAAACCCACACTGGAACAGAAATCCCCATCTACATTGCATGCCACTTTCGCTTTGATTGAGTGTCGCATTTTATGGCAGTGTCCAGATTGCATGCTGCTTTCACTTTGTTTGATCTCTGGTTTTATTGTGGTTGTCTGCATAGATTTATGGCCGTTTTATGGCCATTCGGGGGGTGACTCTGCAGTCAGTATGGTGTTGGCCTGGGGTAGTTGAATGTGGTTTTGAACTGCATCTTTTTGGTTCCAGTGTGGGTTTGGTAAAAATGCTAAATGCAGATTGGCCCTAAGTTCCTCACGTGAAGCTTGCAACATACATTTGCTTGTACGGACCAGGGAGGACTTGGGGGGAATGTAACATGTAGTTGGGCCTAGAGCTATATTAGCATTTGGCTTGGAGTACTGAATGCAGACATTTGTATTAGTTCTTTCATAAAAATATTGTATTTGATTAAGGGTGCTTTGATTCTTGAAAATGTATACCCTGAAAATCTTGTTGGTCTCTAGGATGCCATAGACTTGAATCAAAAACTATCATGTGAATTTGTTATTGAGCATTAGGAGTAAAAGATATACGGAGGTTTCACTGAGGGAAATTCACCCGGAATATAGTACATTCAAGTGTTTGTGGTATGATATGGTCAGTAAAATATGTCGAGTATCATTAAGAGCCATGCAAAACAGTTCAGCTGACTTTTGTCTGCTTGACAGAATCATGCTATCAACTGTATTTGAGTCTTCAGCACATTTACATGAAAGTGAGAGAGTGCTCATACAATACTTCAGGGACTTTTTTGTGCACATAAACAATACAGGCGTTCCCTAAGAATGTATTTGCATGGACAAATTATCACACCGGTGGCTGGCAGCAGTTCCCTTCATAACAGCCTGTGGGAACATTGCTTCCATAAGCATGGGAACTGATGGCAGCCCTTGTTGTTATTGCCTGCTTCATTTGTCCATGCAAGTGCCTGCTCAAGGGTGACTGGGAGAGTCCTTGTGTATTAAAAAGGGATTTTGCGTGTCAGCACTGTCTTCTGCTGATTTCAGTGAAATATATTTCATTTAATGGGGGGTTTCTCAACACACTATTTTGGAAAATTTCCTTGACTTAACTTCCATGTAACAATGACTGCTGTCACACGCACTAAATAATCCACTTTCAATCCACTTTCCAACTGGATTTTGCCAGTTCACATAGTAAAATCCACTTGGAAAGTGCACTGAAAGGGGATTATTTAGTGTGTGTGACCGCAGCCAATGGCTCTCTAACAACTCCTTGTACTTGCAGACATCCACTTTTACAGAAGCCATCATGTTCTCTTCTTCATGGACAAAACGTTTTGCACACAAGAGTATAGGAATCATTGTATGCATATCAACTTTCTCATTGCAGAAGATTACAGGAACCTTCTTATAGTTGCCAACATGTCTGTAGAAAATATCCTTTCCCTTTGATAGAGGCTTAATGTGACATTTCTTGCCAGTTCTTTACCTCCATGAAAAGCTTCAACTGCCCATTTCCACACATAAAGACTTTATTAAAGGGACAGGGCACTTTTCTCCAGGCCTCTTGGCAAATCTACTCTCTGTGCATGTTTTGGAGGGTACCCAGAGAACACAGTCCAAAGAAAGTAGCATTTTAATCAATAGGAACTAAGGATACAAAAAAATGAGTCCCATTGATTTCAGAGGCACTTAGGTACAGCCAACTGTTTCTGAGTTGCCAGTTATTTAGGAAAGGGTTTGTTTGTTTGTTGACCATTTATAGACCACCTTTCTTGCTGAGACTCAAAGCAAATTACAAAAATATATATTTTTTAAAAACCAGACGGACAGTATAGGGTATCCAACAAACAGTACAATTGGCATAGCCTTACAGAATTAGAAGACACTAAAAAAACCCTAAGGCATGGCATACCATAATTTATTTATTTATTTTATTTTTATTTATTATTTGGATTTATATCCCACCCTCCCCGAAGGCTCAGGGCGGCTCACAACAGGGCACGCATGCCAGCTTTAAAACACATTGAAACAGTATAAAACACAATAGGACAAAGAGAACAAACATTCAAGATTTAACATCATATTAAACAAGATGGGGCAGATCGTAATCCCCGACAGCCAAATGATAGATTGTCATCCCCGCTCCTTCCTGGGCCATCCCGCGCAGAAGATGGCAGTGGTGCGATGGCACAGGGCTAGCAATGATGGAATGGCGATGGCAGAATAGTAATGGCGGCGGCTCCTAAGCATAGGCCTGGCGGAAGAGCTCCGTCTTACAGGCCCTGCGGAACTGAACAAGGTCCCGCAGGGCCCGGATCTCCTCTGGGAGCTCCTTCCACCAGATAGGAGCCACCACCGAAAAAGCCCTGCCTGTAGTGGCAGCAAATTTCACATCCCTGGGGCCTGGAATTTCCAGGAGGTGTTGACTCCCCGACCAAACTGCCCTTGGGGGAACATATGGGGAAAGGTGGTCCCTCAGGTAGGCCAGACCCTGGCCATACAGGGCTTTAAAGGTCAAAACCAGCACTTTGAAGCAAATCCGGTACGCTATTGGCAGCCAATGCAGCGCTTTAAGCGCAGGCTGAATGTGATCCCTCCTAGAGAGACCCATCAGCAGCCTGGCTGCAGCATCCTGCACCAGCTGCAGCTTCCGTATTTGCAACAGAGGCAGCCCTAAGTAGAGAGTGTTGCAGTAGTCTAGCCTCGAGGTGACCGTCGCATGGATCACAGTGGCCAGGTCATCGCCGTCAAGGAAGGGGACCAACTGCCGAGCCAGCCAGAGGTGGTAAAAGGCCGACTTGGCAGTGGCTGCTACCTGGGCCTCCATCGTTAGAGAGGAGTCCAGGAGCATCCCCAAACTCCTAACCTCTGACGCCGGCACCAACGGCACCCCGTCGAAGGTCAGGAGAGGGAGCCCCAACCCTGAACCGATCCGACTCAGGCCCAGGACCTCCATCTTTGCCGGGTTTAGTTTCAACTGGCTCAGCTTGAGCCATAATGCAGAAAGCTGGTTACCAGGGCAATATAATGGAACAGCTCAGGAGGACACATATTGAAGGGCGTAGGATTGTAGTCTACTGCAATGTTTCTTGTACGTATCACTTTGCTTTTACTGCATTGTTATGAAGCTATCTTAGAAATGGCTGTTCAGTTTTATGATGGCACAATATAATGTTCTATTTGTTTTATAGTCAGTGGAAATGTCCGCAGTCATATTGGATATGGTAAATGTATATATGTTGTCTTTGAATTAAACATTCAATGGGAAATTCTGACTATTCCCTAGCTGCAATTGCTACTCATAAATTAATATCTCACCTTTCTTCCACTGTTGAACTCAGAGTTGTATGCCTAGAATGCCTAAAGGGTTTCCCATCCGGGTGATGATGAAACCAGACTCATGATAGTCGTGGGGGGGTAAGGCCCCAGCCCCCCCCACCTACCATGGAGCCCACAGCAGCTACAGGCATCCTTTGCCCCTGTGCCCAGGCCCACAGCAGCTGCCAGCATCCTTAGCCACTGCACTTGGGCTCACAACAGCTGCTGGCATTCACTGCTGTCTTCTGTTTCTACTTGGGTCTGCTGCAGCTTCTGAAGACTGTCAGGCCCGGAATGTCAGCCACCGGCTGGCATCCTTCTCTGCTGCGGCTGGGCCTGCAAGAGCTGCCAGTGATGATGGCCGGCAACCACTGCAGCCCCAGCCGCAGCAGAGAAGGATGCCGGCCACCACTCCAGACCCAGAGCAGCAGCTAGCATCCTTCTCTGCTGTGGTTGGGGCTATAGCAGCTGCCAGCATCCTCCTCCTTTGGACCCAGACCTGGCACCTCTGGTAGCAGAGCAGCTCTTGGCATTGACGCAGAGCTGGAGTGCACAGAGAGCCAGTTTGGTGTAGTGATTAAGAGCGCAGACTCTAATCTGGGAGAACTGGGTTTGATTCCGCACTCTTCCACATGCAGCTGCTGGAATGACCTTGGGTTAGTCATAAGTTCTTTCAGAGCTGTTCTCTAAAGGGCAGTTCTCAAGAGAGCTCTCTTTGCCCCACCTACTTCACAGGGTGTATGTTGTAGGGAGGGGAAGGGAAAGGGATTGTATGCCACTCTGAGAGTCCTTTGGGTAGTGAAGGGTGGGATATAAATCCAATCTCTTTTCTTCTTCTTCACAGACAACACAATTCTGTTTTGGGGGGATTTAGATTTTTCTTCAGCTTAGGGAGTCCTCCAAGTTTGAAGAAAGATCTGTTTGGCATCCTTGTGGCCCCAATCCACAGATTTAGTTATCTGCAGATGGGGGCCACACATCACTAACAGTATATAGATTCTTGCATTTGAGCATGTGATAAGGGAGCGTGTGGTAGGGTAATCATGGGGGTGAGGACCTACCTTTTCAGTATTGCACTGATATCATTGTATTGGAGTGACTTCATAGCATTCGCCCAGAACATTATGGTTTAATGGGGCAAGTTTGAAGTGAATGCTAGAACTTTACCAAATGTGATTACCTCACTTCCGTGTCATACAGGAGTTATGGCGTCAACAGTACTCCAGTTGCCACCCCATTTCTTCTGGCATTCCCCCCACCACAAGCTGAGCAGTTTGTGGAGAGTCTCCTTAGTGTGTGGTGTTCAGAGACATTGCTGAATGAGAGATGCAGGGTAAATCTCAGTGGGTAATTCTTTCTGCAGGGATTGTGGACTCAGTGCCAAAGGGCAGCGATGCACAAGGTAAAACCATAACTCAACTGAGAAATCACAGAGACTCTGTTGGAGTAAAATGGCCACAACTTTTATTGGTTACAGATGACAGAGCTTTTGGCACAGCATAATGGCAATGGATCCTGGCATCATCCAACCTGCCTGCCAGCTGATGAACAGACCCCCCCCACCTGCCTGCCTGCCTTCTGAAGGATACCCGGGGATAGCAGGATGTGGGATTCCTGTCCCCTCTGGGAATGCCCCCCAAAGTCCCCCAATGGGGACAAAGATGGACCTGGCAACCCTATGTCTGCTGTTGGGAGAGGAAGGCAAGGCAATTGTAAGCCACTCTGAGACTCCTTCAGGTAGTGAAGAGCAGGGTATAAAACCAACTCTTCTTCTTCATCAGAGGGACTAGATTTATTAGGGATGTTTGATATGTAATGGATTTAAAAATTCAAAGAAAGCCTTCAAGTTCATTGGTCATTTTAAATGTGATGGCCGTGTAAAATGTCCACAGGTGGATCAGAACAAAACTTCTGTGCATTTTGTGAGATCTTTTGAACTGAGGCATTTTTCTAATTTTAGCTTCATACAGATCATTTATGTTCTGATTTACCCACGTGTTCTCTTAGGATTTCTGAGCATCAAAGTAAGATTTAGAAAATAATTTTGAAGGTGCATTTTTTAGAGAAGAACCACAGCCCTACTGAGGTGTTTGTTGTTATTTGTTTTCTTCTTGTTGAAAAATCCCATGCACTTGTATACTTGTAACAGTATTAACAGATTGTTGCTTTAACATGAAATATTTTGGATTTATGATCTCTACACCTACATGGGTTGAAAGACTGTTAGACTTTTGTTCATTTATCTGTTATTCACTGTCTCTTTCTCTTTAAGATTAGAGCAAGCAGTAACTATTTATAGAAAGTTAACCTTTGGGTCACAGCTGTTATAACTTTGAATTTTGTTTAGCCCAGGCAAATGGCCTTTTTCTGACTCCCTGTTTTGAAGTGGTAAGTTCTCGAATAGTTTGAAATTGTTTAACTATACTTTATTCTGTCCTAACTGGATATATATTCATTGATATTCTATTTATTTTATAGTTTTATGGCAATAGTTATCATCATTAACAGACAGGAATTGCATTGTGGTTTATTTCTGAACAAGTTATTCATAGAAAAAATAATAACTTTTTAAAATAATAACTTTTTCTACATGTCTTTAAAATTTATGAGAGCTTATTGGTTCTTTTTTGTTAGGATAGCACTACAGCTCTGGTGCTGACTCAAGGTGGCTGGCTCTAAAATTCTAAAAAAAACATTCTGAGGAATAAAAAACAGAATCCTGCTAGCATTCCATACTTATGTTTTACCTTATTAGATTTTTGCTTATAACAGCTGAAATATTTTGTATTTGACTTCTTGCATATTACTGTGATATTGCATATCAGGGGTGTAAATTGCTATTGTTTCACATAGCCTGATCATAATTTTTGTCATCACTGGGTTGTTGCTGGGATTATCATCCTGTCCTTTAAATATTTGAATTTTGGTTCCACAGCATTCTATGCTTGCCATAATTGATTCGGCTCAAGAACTGGCAGTCAGAAGACACTGGCCAGGGCTGACTGGCTGCTTCGCAAAGTCCTGCCCACGTCAGCCCCGGTCAGTGTTTTCAGCTCAGTCTGCTCCAGTCCTCCGACAGGAGAGGACTGTCTGGAGTGTGAGCGCAGGGACAGGCCCTCAAGGCTGAGGCAAGTGAGAGAAGCCCTTTTCCGCCCCTCCACACCATCCCCTGGGCCTTCTATGAGGGGACTAGGCCCAGAGAAAGCCCTTTTCCACCCCCCCACATGCCATCCCCTGGGCCTTCTATGGGGCAATAGGCCCAAAGAAGGCCTTTTTTGTCCCCCATATGCCATCCCCTGAGCCTTCTATGGGGTGCTAGGCCCAGAGAAAGCCTTTTCCGCCCCCCCACGCCATCCCCTGAGCCTTCTATGGGGCACTAGGCCCAGACAAGGTCTTTTCTGCCCCCCACGCGCCACCCCCTGGGCCTTCTATGAGGGGACTAGGCCCAGAGAAGGCCTTTTCTGCCCCCCACACGCCATCCCCTGGGCCTTCTATGGGGCAGTAGGCCCAGAGAAGGCCTTTTCTGTTCCCACACGCCATCCCCTGGGCCTTCTATGGGGGCAGTAGACCCAGAGAAGCCCTTTTCCCCCACACACTGCCTTCTGCCCCCATAGAAGGCCCAGGGGATGGTGTGTGGGGGACAGAAAAGGCCTTCTCTGGGTCCAGAGAAGCCCTTTTCTGCCCCTCTTTCCTTCCTTTCTCCCCTTTCCTTTCTTCCTTTCTCCTTTCTTTCACTCTTCCCCCCTTCCTTCCTTCCTTCCTTCCTTCCTTCCTTCCTTCCTTCCTTCCTTCCTTCCTTCCTTCAACCCTCTCTCCCTTCCACCTCCCTCCCTTCCTTTCTAGGGCCCATTGTCTTCCACCACAACGGGCTTTGCTCCCTAGTTTTATATATTACAAGGCAAGGAGTCACAATAATTGCAGAGGGGGTCCTCATTTCCCCTTCCCTACAATTTTCTCTTGCCCTTCCCTGAAAGTCCCTATAGCCCCTCCCCTGTTCCTGCTACCTCCTCTCCTACCCCCCTGCCAGCCAACCTACCCATCTGTCACCCAGTCTTCAGCTATCCCTCCTTCCCTCCCACTGGCAGCCTCTACCTAAGAAAAGTATTTGCTCAGTGCTGGCCACTAGGCCATGCCCAGTTGCATGGTGGGGAACCAGTAATGACTTGAGTAGGGCACCTCACTTTCCCCTGTGTCCCCATCCCCACACTATTTCCTCTTTCCTGCCTCCTGGCAACTCCCATATTCTTCCCTTTCCCTGCTTCTTTCTCAGCTTCCCACCCACCAACCTATGCTCTCAAACTTCAGCCATATTTGATATTTACTTACTTCATCTATACCTCCACCTTTCTCCACAATGGGGAAACAAAGCAGTGTACATCATTCTCCTGTTCTTCATTATATCCTCACAACAACCCTATGAGATAGATTAAGCTGAGAGAGTCTGACTGGTCCAAGGTTACCCAGTGAGCTTCTATGGCAGAGTGGGAATTTGAACTGGCTTCACCCAGATCCTATTCTGAAACTCTAAGCAGGGGTGTTGAACTCATTTGTTATGAGGGCCAGATCTGACATAAATGAGACTTTGTTAGGCCAGGGCATGTGTGTGATTAAATGTAATGCCAGATGGTGGAGATTTAAACTATAAAGGTTTTTTTTAACTTTAAATACAATGTGCTTAAAATACTAGCACTCTAGGAATATTTTGTTTATTTCACAGTCTCTGATAACTGACACCTCTTGCTCTGAATTATTGCATCAAAATGTCTGTGCTATAGCAATCTTGAGTATGCTGTTCAGGTGTGTATCTGTAAGCTGTGAACCTACTTTTGATTTATTGACATTCATTACAGAAATCTCATGCTCAGTTTTCTGAGCCTAGGACCCAGTGGGAAACATGAAATGGCTGGGCAGTGCGAGCTTTTGTACATAAATTATTTCATGTGCTGATCAAGAACATGAGAAGGCATTCTGACACGGAGTGGGGCTATGAGTTTGTCTACGAAACTATAGTCTTCCCCAGAGAAATAACTATAAATCCTATGAGGCAGTGCAAGAACAGAGCGACAGCAGTGAATAGTGGTCAACCTAGTGGTCAACCTACTATCTGGGAAGTCTAGGTTCAAAATCCCCAGTCTGCAAAGGAAATGTGCTGGGTGAACTTGGTCTGGACACATACTCTTAGACTAATCCACTTCACTGGCTTGTTGTTATTTCTCATCTAAATAGTTCACACTGCTTTCCTACTGAGAAAAACTGGATCAGGAGGGCAACAATACAGTGAAAACGGGGAGGGAACCCAGTTGCACCCAGGAGAGCCCTGGTATAACAAGCCCAACAAAACACACACAGTAGCAAGGCACACAAAAGCTCATACCCTGGATGAAACTTTGTTGGTCTTAAAGGTACTTTATATTTCTCCCTTGCAGTTAAAGCAGCTGAGCAAAGCAAGGCAGGAGAAAGGGGAGGAGCCTCAATGGAGGGGAAGAAAGGCTTGCCTTTGTCTCCTGTCCGATTGAGGCAGCCTGGTCAGGAAGCAAGCTCTGGCTCATTCCCTTTCCCCCTGGGTGGGGAAGGGGGGGAGGAGCCTCAGCCAGTGCAGGGAACAGAAGCTTGCCTGTCTATCTCACCTGTGCAATTGAGAGAGTCTGGTAAAGCAAGTTGTGACACAGCAGCAGACCTGAAGAAAGAAGCAGGAGACAGCCAGTTCCTTGTGAACCAGATAGGAGCCAGATAGGACTGTGGGCATGCCAGGTGGAGTGTATATAGTTGGCCCTTGCAGGGCCATTTTTCAGTCTTGTGTGTGAAGTACAATAAATGCGTCTGAATGGATGTCGTAGTCCAAGTCTCCATGTGTCGAACCCAGTACTTTACACACACTTGGGTTATCTCCCACCTTGACTATTTCAACTTCTTCCTCTTTGGTGTTGCAATCCCCTTCACCCCCACTCAATCCATTGTTCTGCCGCCAAAATCACTTATGTTTTTCATTCACATGGTTGCTTTGAATGCTAGGGAAACATGGTATGGAAACTTCCTGTTTTGGCGCTGCAATGGCGGTCGCTCTTCCCAACACTTGGGGGAGCAATTCGCACACCAGCGGCACAGAAAGAAGCCACCAACGTGGTTTCCCCACAAAGCCCTAGGGATTGGCTCCAAGCCATAGGGCTTTTGAGGAGTAGCCTCTTCGATGGTGTAATGCTGGAGAATTGAGGCGCCCCTCCGCCCTGATGGCCCTGCCGCTGTGTGGCCTTTGGGCACAATCTGGGCTGACAGGAACAAGTGCTGGAGATCAAGCGGAATTGGGAGGATGTAAATGTAGTTGAATGGGACCGACAATGAATGTGAGTCAGATATAAATGAACTTTGAAATAAGCGGAAACCCCCCTACCCCCTCCTATCTTCAAGGCGAGAGAGAGGAGGGACGCCTCTGACTTGCGCAAACAGATAAGTGGAAAAGGGGGGGGGAGGGGAAAAATAAGCGATTGGCTTGTTTTGAGAGACTTACCAGAGCGTATTTAGTCCGGAAGCGATTTTCAGAGGCAGTGAAATAGCAAGTGGCTTAAGTAAACAATACGCCATGTTGGCAGGCGCGGGGGGAAAGGAACGAAAGCAAAACCAATGGGTAGCCAGAGTCCAAGGCCAGAAGAGGGAGTGGATGTCATGAAACTCCTAGCAGATGCCATCAAGCCCGTGATGGAACAACTCGCTGATATTAACCAGCAGTTGGTCACACTAAATCAAAACTTTGCATCACAGTAACTCCAGTTGATGGAAACGGCCAAAAAGATGGAGCAAACAGTGGAAGTTGTGAAGGAGATGTATGCCACAAATAAGAATATGAAGAAAAAGATGGGAGAGTTAGTGAATAAGCAGAACTACCAGGAACCTCGTTTGCTGTAATTACAAATGGAAAAAGCTAACATGGTCCTTAGATTCCAGGGAGTTCTTGAATCAACTAAAGAGGACCTGAAGAAAACACTCAGTGAAATTATCATGCCAGCAACAGGCTTGAAAGCAGAAGAAATTACACATGATATGGAAACAGAATATAGGGTGTACTCTAACTACACCAAAAAAAATAGCCTACCTGGGGAAATAATGGTCAGATTCTCAAGAAGACAGACCAGAGATGCAATCTTAAAAGCAACATCACAACTCCACTGAAACTGGGGAATACAACTATCAAGACCTTAAAAGACATTCCATTTAAAATTCGTCAAAAAAGAAAGAACTATAAGGACTTAATTCTTTTTCTCCAAACCAATCAAATTCCATACAGGTGGGTGGTGCCTGAATGTGTCATCTTTAAAATCAACAACAAGAGAGAGAAAATTGACTCCATTTTTAAAGCCAAAGAATTCCTAAAACGCCATCTGGGATCAAAAGAAGAAGGAGAAACCGGATCAAGTGGCTCCACCCCCTCAGAGACGGATGAAGACCTGGCCACAGAAGAGGGAGCTGCCGCCATCAAATCATCTTATGACTTTAGAGATAGAAAGACTAGATAAAGGCAGAAGGACTCTGGAAATTGCCTTTATGAAGCGAGCTGGAGGGGGTGCTCTGGAATCTCCTCATAACAAGTAACAAATTAACAATTTAGCTGAGATAGACAGGAACTCACAACATGCATTGTTTATTAACACTAAAATACTAACATTTAGCTTAACACGGATATGATCTCCTTCTCTTGGGGTTTTAGTATAGTGTGGGTTTACTTTTCCTTATCCCTAGATGTAGTTCCCTTTCCCTTTTTTTTCTTTGTAGTTTTAGTAGTATATACAAAAATCAATAAAAAAATCCCCTTCGGGGAGCCAAAAAAGGGGGGGGAAGAAACATGGTATAGATTAATTTTATTTAAAATATTGAAATAAATATGTTGCCCTCCCCTTAAATCACCACTTGGAGAACTCTATAAATAATAGGGCAGAGCTACAAGGGCCTATTCTTTTGTTTTAAGGGCTTGGTTTCATAACAGCAAAGGAGGGGAAATTCATCTTGGGAACATGCTGTCAACTTTATGTACCCTGTGACATCATGTACGTAAATTTAAAATACATTTTGAGCATCATAGCACTATAGGCAACCAACAGGAAACCAGGTCCCATGAGTTACTGTATTGTGATTTAGGAGATCTGGATGAGTGAGGGGGACCTAGTGGGAATGTTTGACTAGGGGCCAGTGGTGGCTTGCATCAGTCCTGCAGGGACATGCAGAGTATTTTTATTTACCTCATTAATTGCAACAACCCCTTCACAACTGGAATGTGAAGTCAGAATTCCCAGGTTACATATGTGGCTGCTTTATACTGAGTCAGGCCATTGGTCTATCAGGATTAGTATGGTCTATTCTGACTGGTAGCTGCTTTCCTGTGAAGGGTTGTTAGCCACCTGAAGCGGGGAGGGGGGATCCTGGCCTATTAATAAAGACTTAATGAGTGGAAATAGGCAACTGAAGCTTTTTATGGCATAAAGGTAGATAACAGCCCATTGAGCATTTATTAAGGAGGCAGCACTTTTTTATCTAGCTAGTTTGGTGTAGTGGTTAAGTGTGATATGAAAGAACCAGGTTTGATTCCCCAGTCCTCCACTTGCACCTGCTGGATGACCTTGGGCAAGCCATAGTTCTGGCACAGCTGTTCTTGAAAGAGAGCAGTTTCTGTCAGAGCTCTCTCAGCCTCACCTACCTCACAGGGTGTCTGTTGTGGGGAGGGGAAGGGAAAGGAGTTTGTAAGCTGCTCTGAGACTCCTTTAGGCAGTGAAGGGTGGGGTATAAATCCAGTCTCTTCTCTTCTTCTTCTAGGTTGTGAAAGTATAAACCCTATCTCAGAATCTCTGTAGAGGTATTTCACATTACTTACTACCTAATCATTTTAACTGGAGTTGCTATTAATTGAACCAGGGACCCTCTGTGTGCAAAACAGATGCTTTTCCACTAAGGCTGCTAAGATTTGGAAGTTCCACGTGTGATATCCCTGCCTCAGCCTCCAGACTTCGTAGCAAGACAGACTAGATAGCTAGATAGGCAAACTGAACTTTCTTCCTGTATTTTCTCTTCTGCCATTGTCCCCTTTGAAATGTAGATTGTGTTCTGAGGGACAGTTTCCTGCCTTCCATTCTCTCTCAGTTGAAGATGAACTCTCTCCCTGTATGCGCTAAGAGGAATGACATGCTGTCCTCTCTTGGCGCCATGAGGCAGATGGCCCTCTTACCATCTGCTTCCATCCTCAGCTAGTAAGTTAGTACTCTATCCTGTCACTATTCTTTTCTATCCAAAAGTGTACTTCTCAAATAAAGAGAGAAGTATTTGTTTTCTAAACTTGCAGCATGGCTCTGTGTAGACTAAGCCCCTACAAAAAATGGTTGTCAGGCTAACATCACTTCTGGGGAAAATCCAGAAATGTCAGTCCTCCCTAGGAATCCTAGAGCTGTGGCTTTCCCCCTTACCAGATGGGCTGCCATTTTTACTAGCCCTAACCCTGTCCTTTCAGAACACTTAAACAAGTGACTCTTTTCCCCTTTTTTTCCCTGTGCACCAAGGCTGTGGCTGTTAAAAGCATAGCTGCAAAGTTTTAAAAGTTGGCAGTGTTAAAGTAAAGCACAGTCTTTCCTTGCAAAGAGAACTCTGGCTCTGCCGACTTTAATGAGTTTATAGAAAGGAGTGATTTTCAAAGGTGTGTATGCTACAGAGACCATTCTGTTTTCTAATTGCATGCAGTAACAGAAGAGCACTGGATACAGCCCGTATGTGTGTGTTTGTGGAGGGGGAAGTGGTCATGAATACACTCCAGATTCAGTGTTAGCAAGAGGTTATTCTAGTGCACACACACACACAGCATAATGGGTGCATCTATCTACATTATTGCAACAAGATATAATAGAGAACAAATGTTAAAGAAACTGCAGGGCTACAAGCCAAATATTTCATAAGGCAAACAGTTCTGTGCCAAGCTGTGTTGCAATCAGCAGGACTAAAGGGCAAAGCTAAGGACTTAAAGCCTTACTGCTATTTCAGAACAAAGTTTGAGCTGGACTCAGACTTTGTTCTGCTGCTTCAAACCAACACAGCTAGCCACCTGAATTGATATTTCAGAGTTTTACCACACATTGCATGTGTTCCGTGCTGTAGAATTATCAGTCTTGGAGAAAAGACTCCTTTTCTTTCTTAAGGATTGCAAGCACCTTCATCTCACAAGGAGGGATGCATTGGCACAGAAATTCAGAGCTTTCCAAAGAGCAAGAATTTAATGGGCTTTACGTGCCTAGGAAAGGCAGCACCTGCTGAATTTTTGCCTGTCCTGCAATTGAGAGAGCAAAACAGAAGGCATTGCTATCTTCCTTTCTCTTAAGGTTTGCAGAACTTACAGCCTGAGCAGTAATTGGGGAGTAAACTCCAGTAAAGGTATGCAGGAGTGTAGCCTTAGCCCAGTAATGTACAATTCTTGCTGCCTACGAAACAGCTGCCGCTCTGCGAGTGATGATTCATAAATCTGATTGTTACAATGTTTATACTTCCACTAAACTTGGATACTTTTTGTCATTGTAATTTACTTTTATGGTATTTACTTGTAGATATGGTTTTATACTGCTGGCTATGTGCTGTAATAATAAATTCATTCTTTCACTAAACTGATAGTTTTTAAGGTAGCACAAGGCTCTTTATTGTTTTTGATGCTACAGATTGACACAGCGACTCATCAGACATTTTCCCAAGGGGGTACAGCTCCTAGCCTCCCCCTCCAGCAATGGTTTAACACCTTTAATACCACTCTTTTTTCATCACCTTATCACCCTGTCAGGAAACAAAACCTGTTACACTTTTGACTGCCATGCAGTTGGTATAAGAAGAGGGGCTTTAGGTGACATCCAGAAGCAGCACATTTGTGTTTATCTCCGAAGTTCCAAGTTCACTTGTGAGCTCCTGTTCGGTCTGCCTCCTCATAACTTGGGGGGGGGATACCAAAGCAGGCAGTTATTTGCGAACTTCAAGCTGTAAGCTTCTACAGACTTTTACCTCTGAGCACACAGCCTGCTTTTTTAGGTTCAACGCCTCAATTGTACTTTTTTTTCTTGCTATGTGTCTGTTCATCCAATCACAGCCTTGCATGCAAATATACTATAGCCTGTTCAGATAAAAAGGCACAATTAAATCTAAGTGCTCAGTCAGGGCAAAAACTACTGAACTTTTCTGAAACCTCCTTTCAACTGCTTTCCAGGCACAAAACATGTCAGCTGAAAAACCGTCTTTGCCTGCACCCCTGACTGATCTGAAGATTAAATATACCAAGGTAAGTGGTGTTTATGTTGGACAACTTTCCTCAAGTAGTGATAATAGTAAAGTTTATGATGTTCACACTAGTTGCTTCTGTTGTTCTGTACAAGCCTGTAGCTCCTGCTTGAGACTGGTTGACAAAAGTTCTCTTCTGTTGTAGTCTGCATGCCACTGTTGTTGATCCTGTATCCTGATCCTTACTAGAACTCAGTAGACATTGCAGTTGCTCTTGCCTGAACAAGTGTATGTAAAAATGTAACAAAAGCATCTTAGGTCTTTTGGTTCTAAGCATACATCATCAGCTATACTCCTAAATGCACTTACGAACATCCCATTCACATTTACTCAGAAGTAAGTCCCTTTGAGTCCAGTGGTGCTTATTCCCAAGTAGGCATGCATTGGGTTGCACTTAAAAGGGAACTTACCTGAAGCCGGTCTTGAACAGGATCCAGCTGGAAATTACATGGAAATCCAGACAAACCCCAAAGTTAGTCTACAACAGCATCTTGAAGAGCTGGGGGTACCAGAGAGCACTAATGCTGGCTAGCAAAGCAATATACACAGCATGTTAATAGTGAATGTGAATTTGACATGTATTTCATGTATTTACTCTTTGTTCCCAGCAATTTTCCCTGAAGATAAGTAGACTCCAATTAAATCAGTGGCAGTTTGCTTCCAGTTAAGTGCATATATTCCTGGTTATGTGCATTTAAACAAATCAGGCACATTTTGCAGCAGTAGGAAATGAATCATCCCTGCCCATAGGTTTCCAATCTGTTCTTATTTGGGGTTTGTTCTTTGTTTAGAAAAAGACCTCACATACTAGGCAAGGAAGTGGGACAGAAAGGTGTCCTTGGCTGGAGTACCTAACCTCAATCCAGTTAAGCTGAAGGATTTGGGGTTGATTTGCACTCCCGTGTTAAGATTGAAATTAAGAGAATTTCACTCCAGTTAAGTACGGTTAGGCTCATGAGGCTGGTTTTTATAGACTTTAACTTGAAACCATGCCTTTTGACTTCACTCCATAGGCCACTTTCTAACCTGATCCACAAAATCTTTTAAGTAGCTTCATTTAAACCAGTTGGGTATCATTTACTACCGGGGGCTAAGATAGCTTATATTTATGTGTTCCGTACTTTTTACAACACTATTTAAGAAAAGGTGCCTCTTCTGAATTTATTATAGAGTAGCCCAGTCATCCAGTAGAGATCAGTATGCAGCTGTAGGCTTCCATATATTGGGTTGGATCTTCCCAGCTTTCCCATTGGTGAAAAGCTACATGGGATGAGGGCAGCAGTGAGAAGGGGAACTGCACAAAATCAAGCAGCAAATCTGATAGGGTTCAGTTCATAGTTCTCTTGCTAGAGCCCTTTCTAGATGTTGTTTCTGGCATTCTTACCTTGTGTAGTAGGATAGCAAGCTATGCAATCCTCCCAGTATGCATGAGTGCCATTCTGTGATAAATACGGAACATGCACATTTTCCAGCTGTGTGGCACCAGAAATGCAGGGTTGTTTTTTTAAGGGTATACATTTATAAGGAGCAAAGCTGAAAAATCTACACATTGTCCATATCACATAAAATGGTGATTGTGCATACCAAGAGGATTGCACATTGCACACTCTCCTGCTATACAAGAGAGGACCACCAGAAATGTGACTCCTGAAAAGGGGTCAGCTCAATTGCAAATGTCCATCTGGATGCAAAGCACCTGAAGTAATTTTCATTTGCACTCCAAGTGTGGGATGGGAATGCATTTTCTTGTCTTGAATGAAGGAGGGAATATCAGCTTCATCCACTGTCTCATTAGATACTTTGAACAATTTGTGTTGATGGAAGTCAGTGTGTACACAGGACTGGTCCATTCATATACTGGAGGAGGCTCTTAAATTAAAAATAACCCTGTTCTCACTGTTGGTGTGTGTGTATCCTAATAAACCTGTATATATCCTGCTAAGCAATGTAAACTCTCTTTGCAAATGAGCCTGCATTACAAGAAAAAGTGTTGCAAATTCTTTCAGTGAAGATGTGAGAAGAAGCAGATGAAAGAGACTCTTAGCTAACCCTTAAACTAGTCTTTTTCTTCTGGGTTGCTTTTGGATCGCAGTTTTCTGTAAATATTTCTGCACTGTGAACAGATACCTAGCAACCTCATTTGAACTTTTTGCCCTCTGAGGTTTTCATGTGCTGAGAGAAAGAAAAATCAGAACAATTAACACGTGCATTACAAGGTCCCTTTGCTTATCATTTTAAAGAACATACGTATCGGCATACACTGTGGTAAGAAGCAAAAGGCACCGGTGAGCCAATGTAGTCTTGTCAGCTTTCTAACTGGCCACTGTAGTTATGCCTATAACCAGTATAGTTACATGCAGACACTGGCAGGGAATAGTGTTTAGGCTGGGAAAAGTTTCACCAGCTGATTTCTGTATACTAAATGGTTAAACGCACAAAGACATGCCAGGCCAGTTTTCCTAAGGTCAGTTAAAGCCAAAGCTGAGCACTTTAAAATCTCATTAGTTTCATGGGATAAATCATTTGGATTTAAATTTATTTAGCTTCGTGTCCCAAATGCATGCTGTTTCTCAAGCAAAGTAGGCAAAACCACAGAATTCTCTTCTGGGATGTTATTAAAGCAAAAAGAGCCTGTTCGCAGGAAGGGCAGGGTATAAATTGAAACAATAAATAAATAAATAAAAGTCTAAAGCATCGATATTCCCATAATGCAAATCTACATTTTATCTTCATTTTCAACTTGTATAACTGAAAGTCTTCTAACATTAAAGACGGATAGTTCCCCCCCTTCAAATTTCCCACTTTGTCCACACCTGCAATCACCCTGCAGCAGGATCCACTTCAGTGGCCTTTCATCCCACAGCCATCTCAGTGTTTGTATTTCCTCAAGGGCGGCTGAACTGGGAGGAGAACCTGGCAATATTTAACAAGTTGCAGAAACTGCAGTGTGTAGCTGATGGCTTGAACTCCCTTGATCCTGAAATACATCAATCACTCCAGAAAGTGTATGCTAGAATCATGGGAATAAGGCTCTTACTGCTATGTTTAGTTTGCAGAGGGAAAATGAAATTGCCACTGAAAAAGAAAAAAACAAACTTTTTTTGTATAAAAATAACCCAGGGATCCCCAACCCTTTTGAGTCTGTGGGCACCTTTGGAATTCTGACACATGGTGGGTGCGGCCACAAAATGGCTGCCACAGGAGATGGAGCCACCACAAAATGGCTGCTTCAGCTTATCTTCAGTCTCCCAGTGAAGAAGAAGAAGAAGAGAAGAGATTGGATTTATACCCCACCCTTCACTGCCTAAAGGAGTCTCAGAGCAGCTTACAAACTCCTTTCCCTTCCCCTCCCCACAACAGACACCCTGTGAGGTAGGTGGGGCTGAGAGTGCTCTGACAGAAACTGCTCTTTTTCAAGAGCAACTGTGCCAGAACTATGGCTTGCCAGGGTCATCCAGCAGGTGCAAGTGGAGGACTAGGGAATCAAACCCAGTTCTCCCAGATTAGAGTCCGCACTCTTTAACGATTACACCAAACTGGTCACTTTGCAGTGCTAGTAGCTGCTGCAAAAGCAACATTTTGATTGGCTGTACATATCTTTTAAATGTCCAGTAGCCAGTCAAAGCCTTGCTGGGCAAAAGCCTCCCTTGGCCCTGACCACTTTCTGAAAAACCTTAGTGGGCACCAGGAATGGTATTGGCGGGCTCCATGACACCCACTGAGACCATGTTGGGGACTATTTGAAGCCTTCTTCACTGACTTCTGTCCAAATATTTAACCAGCTGAACATTCCCTGTGCACCTGCAGAATAAACCAATATGTCTTTGTTGCCAGCTAACAATCATTGACTTTGATGCACCAGAGTATTTCTGTAGACAGAAGGATTTCCAGCCATGGACTGTGAGTGTTTCATTCTCTTCCTCCACGGCTGCCCTAAATGACCCCAAAATGTGATTCTTGGGAGGTCTGTCCCCAAGGGGCAACATTTCAGGGGGTATTTTGGGCTGCCACATAAAAAGGAAGAGAGAAAGTTGTGCTTAGCATCAGCAGATGGAAATCTTCTGTCCACAGAAATGCTCTGGTGCATCCAAGCCTAATTTCCCCCTGACTTTGATTCAAGGAGCTTTTAAACCAACACTTGCAGTGAAGTGACATGGCTTCCCAAAGACATCCTGTACTCTAGTGAATATCTAAAGGTTGCCCTAGTTTCAGTGCATCTTTTTCCACTGGTACAAAATGCTCACCCTGAGAAAGTAACATGAGGAGAGAGATGTGAGTTGTGTCAGTAACTAGGATCACTTCCATGTCAGGAAATGAACTGGAGTTTGTTCGGAATTTCTACGAGGCATCATGATGCATTCGTTCACCTTCCAGCTTTTCTCTCAGTTCACTGCAAACTTTTCTGAACATTTGACTACAGTCTTTCAAAAAAAAAAAAAGTTGTAGTAAAGCAGGGAGGATATCATGTGGATGAGAAAGTGCAGATTTTTCCTGGTCCTGCCCGCATTGGTGCCCTTACCCTGCTCCAGCCTCTCTGTGCTCATTATCCTCCCCCCCAACTTCATCAGTGGGCTTTTCCAGTCTGTTTTCTTAACTGGTAATTGACATATTGCTGAATATGTCTATTATCAATTAAGAAAAAAGGAAGCCCCTTTGGTAGCGCAGAAAGGAGAGAGGTGACAGTGGGGGAGGCAGGGGGGTTGGAGCAGGGAAAGTGCAGGAAAACCCACCATGTGGATGCTCTATTTCCATGTGGAAATAGCCTGGGAGAAGTAACAGTAAAGCACAATCAGCAGTTACATGATAAGACTGGACAGATATTCTCCCCAAACATCTTGAGCCTTTCTCCCACAAATTTTAACTTTTTATATTGCTAAGACCACCTGTGATTTCACCACTCTGTACCAAGTCATCAGTCTGTCTGTATGCAAACACGTGTCACAAATATGGAGAGATAATAGTGATTAGAATATAATTTTCACTGAATCACTCTGTGGCTGTCAGCTTAATAACATGAGCCTTGAATACTTTCCTTGCCTTTCACAGTTATCCGAAGGGCAGGACACCCATAACAAACAGCATCCAAGTAGAGCAAAAGACTGCTTATGAGTATATCCTGGTAGGAACATAGAAAAGAGTTTCAGGGATGAGTCTGTCTTCTGCAAGTTCCTTGGGACATTTGTGAGATCAGCTATGAAATAGAATTATTATTAAATCACACGGATTTGGTATCAGAAACCTTTGTGAATATGAATATAGGATGTAAAAATCCAGTTCCTAGACATCAGTGCCAGTCAGTGTTTTGGGCAAGTGTATCACCAATCAAGCAAATGTCATGGTAATACACATACCACATATATGCAGCTCACAGTACCTGCTTTCAAGGCTCTTTCTTGGAGTGGTTTTGCTTCTAACATGGCAAGCCATGGATCCTACAGAATTTGAGCACAGAGAAGGCAAATAACAGGGCGGGTTGTAACTTGTAATCAGTGCTACAGTTAGTGTTTCAGGCCTTTCCTATCTCTGCTCATTGTGTCATAAATCACTGTAGACTGTTGCTGTTTGGGCCACCCATGTCTTAGATCAGGACACAGTCCACCATCCATTGTTAATGACATGCCAGTTACTGATAAGCTTTAATTTTGCCTTCCAAGGCAATTTTATACCATTGTTTGTGGCCATTTGCTTGGGTTGGAATCACAAGCAAAGTGAAATAATTACATGACTATTTCACTCTGTAATAAAGTTGACATGGACCAGTCCAGCAGCTGCCATGCAGCCACACCAATTTGGTTGCAAGAACTGGCCTAACTTACCTTAACTCCAAATGTCCTCACTTAAGTGGATTGTAGGTTAGACTAAGCGTATCCTAAATTGTGGCTTGATCCTGCATTCAACCTAAGAGTAAATGAAAACCATTACCAGAAAAAATCCTGGCAGATAAGGAATGCAGGGCCTTTGAAATACATGTCCTGGTAAATATTTTACTTGGGTATGCTCAGGTTTGAAATAATAATTATTTAATTTATCATGTTATCCTGTGAATGTTTCTTTCACGTGAAACTGCCTTATACTGATTTGGACCATTGGTATATCATGATCAGTATTGTCTACTCAGAAGGGCAGTAGCTGTCCAAGGTTTCAAGTTGAGCTCTTTCACACAACCACTACCTGATCCTTTCTAGCTGGAGATGCCAGGGACTGAAGCTGAAATCTTCTGTATGTCAAGCAGATGTTCTACCACTGAGCCACAGCCTCCCACTCTAAAGCAGCAGACTCTAATATGAAGAACCAGATTAGATTCCCCACTCTTCCACATGCAGCCAGCTAGGTGACCATGGGTCTATCACAGTTCTCTCAGAGCTCTTCTCTGAAGAGCAGTTCTCTCAGAGCTCTCTCAGCCTCACCTGCCTCACAGGGTGTCTGTGGTGGGGAGAGAAAAGGGATTGTAAGCCACTCTGAAAATGCGAGTGAAGGGCAGGGTATAAATCCAATCTCTTCTTCTTCCACTTCCTCCTCTTCTTTCTGGCATACTGGCATTAAAAAAAAAATCAATTGCAAAGTTACTTAAGGGGACCAAAAAAAACCCCATTCCATCTTTGTCATTTTTGGGAAGAAAGCAAAAGACAATGAAAAAGCATGATTTACTAAGCAGAGAAAAACTTGCCACTACTCATCTAAGCATTACATCTCTTACATAATCTCTGGGCTGGCACACACATGGTCTGTGTCTGCACAGATCAAGTGTTGTCATTGTGTCTCTCTCTTTCCATGTAAGGTCTGTGCACAGTCATCCAAAAAGGAATAAAAGAGTATAATTTGATAGCCCACAATTCTTTGGTCATGGATGGTCAGGTACTTGCCCTCCCACACTGTTCTTCAGACAGAGATCCAGGGGGTCTTAAGTGTATTTTGCTGCACAATTTGACCTTTTTTCATGGAAGGTCAGGCTGTACTACGAGACTCTTGGCAACATGGGCTTTGCAGCCTGCCAGGTGAATTATATAGGAAACTAGCCTGATACCCGTGCTTCGCTACAGTATTTAAGTTCTGTAAATCCAGTTATAATACTGATGATGTGAAATTTGAAATGTGACATTTGTTGAAGGAATTCTAATGGAGAAGATTGTAGTGTAAGAAATGAAGTGAGACATATGTACTCCCCCCCCACCACCACCATTGAAGGACCTCTCTCTAGACCACATTGGTGATTCTGCCCTCGTGTGCTAGGATCACCAGGCTGCTTGATGAGCACACTATGGAGCAGGCCCCCTAGAACTGTCCATTTAAGAAGCAGTCGTCTGTTAAGTCAACTCCTGCTACCTTCCACAAAAGTTATGGCCTCTCTACTTGTGTTCCTGGATTGTTTTGCTCATATGGAGATGGTGTTCTGAGCACCTCAGGGTAATTGTGCTGGTACTTGGCCTTTGCAGCTCAGTGCACTGCAGGAATACTATGTGAAAATGTCTTTGCCACATTCCTAAATTGCCTCCTCCTTGTAGGGTTGGTGTATCTGGCTCGATGTTTGCCAGAAGCTTTCTTGGAGGCAGTAAGAGGTGAGAGGTGTGAGGGGGAGTTGGTGTGAGGGAGTGGTGATGTGGTGAACATTTCTTCAGGTTCATGAGGGAGGCATGCATCAAAATGATTCCTAGAAATGTCCTTTACTATCTCCCCATAAACGTTCATACCCTGGCCCTGCTCCTACACCTGACAGACACCAGCCTGTCTGGTGTTGGGGGGGATTGTATTTAAAGGCATCGGAGAGGCTGGGCCAGCAGCAGTGCTAAGGCAACCCTGCTGAGCAAACCTCCCTGGCGGCTGTAAGCATCCCACCTCCTCTCCTACACCTGACAGGCAGCTGTGGAGGCAGGGCTGGCAGGATCACTAAGGCGTTACTGCCTGGGCAGGCTCCCTCATGGCTTTAAGCACCCTGCAACCACTGCTGCACCTGACAGACAACTGCCTGTTAGGTGTAGGAGGTGGGGGAGTGTGTTGGAAGCTATCAGAGAGGCTGGGCCAGCAGCTTTGCTTCACCTACAGGTGATTGTTGGCCATTCCTAATTTCCTTAACTGTCATTAGCTCTCTGTAGTCCCTGTAACTGTTTTGTTTTTGTTTTTTACCTCAGAACACTGAGCTCTGCAGCTGACCAGTCAGAAAGTGGGAGGTGCAGGGAGGCAGCTGCCTGGCAGCCTCATAGGAATAAGAACATAAGAACATAAGAACATAAGAGAAGCCAATGTTGAATCAGGCCAATGGCCCATCTAGTCCAACACTCTGTCACACAGCGGCCAAAATATACCAGGTGCCAAGACTGAGAGTTCTCATTCTATACCCTGTGGCTAATAGCCACTGGTGGACTTCTGCTCCATATGTTTATCTAATTTCCTCTTAAAACT
This sequence comes from Gekko gecko, assembly GCA_029375565.1. Classification (NCBI taxonomy): domain Eukaryota; kingdom Metazoa; phylum Chordata; class Lepidosauria; order Squamata; family Gekkonidae; genus Gekko; species Gekko gecko. The sequence goes on from JAPDNY010000007.1 coordinate 118,058,193, forward strand.
GTCCATGCTTGCAGCTGCCACGACCTCCTGTGGCAGTGAATTCCATATGTTAATCACTCTTTGGGTGAAGAAGTATTTCCTTTTATCTGTTCTAACCCGACTGCTCAGCAATTTCATAGAGTGCCCACGAGTTCTTGTATTGTGAGAAAGGGAGAAAAGTACTTCTTTCTCAACCTGCTCAATCCCATTCATAATCTTATAAACCTCGATCATGTCACCCCTCAGCCGTCGTTTCTCCAAGCTAAAGAGCCCCAAGCATTTTAACCTTTCTTCATAGGGAAGGTGTTCCAACCCTTTTATCATTCTAGTTGCCCTTCTCTGCACTTTTTCCAATGCTATAATATCCTTTTTGAGATGTGGTGACCAGAACTGTACACAGTATTCCAAATGAGGTCGCACCAATGATTTATACAGGGGCATGATGATACTGGCTGATTTGTTATCAATTCCCTTCCTAATAATCCCCAGCATAGCGTTGGCCTTCTTTATTGCAGCTACACATTGTGTAGACATTTTCAGCGAGTTATCCACTACGACTCCAAGATCTCTCTCTTGGTCAGTCTCTGCCAGATCAGACCCCATCAACGTGTATTTATATTTAGGATTTTTGGCTCCAATGTGCATCACTTTGCACTTGGCCACATTGAACCCCATTTGCCACGTTGACGCCCACTCACCCATCCTCAACAGATCCCTTTGGAGTGCCTCACAATCCTCCCTGGTTTTCACCACCCTGAACAACTTCGTGTCATCTGCAAATTTAGCCACATCACTGCTTACTCCCAATTCCAAATCGTTAATAAACAAGTTAAAAAGCATGGGACCGAGTACTGATCCCTGTGGTACCCCACTGCTTACCACCCTCCACTGAGAAAGTTTCCCATTTATACTCACTCTCTGTTTCCTATTTATAAGCCAGTTTTTGATCCACAAGAGGACTTGTCCTTTTATCCCATGACTATTGAGCTTACTTAGGAGCCTTTGATGAGGAACTGTATCAAAAGCTTTCCGGAAGTCAAGGTAAATAATATCTATTGGGTCCCCCTTGTCCACATGTTTGTTCACTCCCTCAAAAAACACTAACAGGTTAGTGAGACAAGATCTTCCCTTACAGAACCCATGCTGAGTCTGCCTCAATAGTTTTTGTTCATCAATGTGCCTACTAATTCTTTCCTTAATAACAGTTTCCACCAACTTACCCGGTATCGATGTCAGACTGACTGGCCTGTAATTTCCTGGATCTCCCCTGGAGCCCTTTTTAAAGATGGGAGTGACATTAGCTACCTTCCAGTCATCAGGAATGGAGGCAGATTTTAAAGAAAGATTACATATTTTTGTCAGGAGATCCACAAGTTCACATTTCAGTTCTTTCAGAACTCTCGGATGAATGCCATCCGGGCCTGGTGATTTATTAGTTTTTAAATTGTCCATCAGTCGGAGGACTTCCTCTCTTGTCACCGCAATCTGATTCAGGTCTTTCAAACCCCTCCCGAAATCAGTGCTTCTGGAGTGGGCAAACACTTCTCCTCTTCCACAGTGAAGACAGAGGCAAAAAATGCATTCAGCTTCTCAGCCATTTCCCTATCATCCTTCACTACTCCTTTTACCCCTTGGTCATCCAAGGGCCCCACTGCCTCCCTGGCTGGCTTCCTACTTCTAATGTATTTGAAGAAAGTTTTATTGTTGGTCTTTATGTTTTTTGCGATATGCTCCTCATATTCCCTTTTTGCTTGCCTGATCACAGACTTGCATTTTATTTGCCATAGTCTGTGTTCCCTTTTATCAACCTCACTAAGACTAGCTTTCCACCACTTAAAGGAATGCTTCTTACCTTTTACAGCTTCCATTACTTTATTTGTTAACCATGCAGGCTTTTTTCTATACCTATTTGTACCTTTCCTAACCTGCGGTATATATTTTTTCTGAGCTTCTAGGATTGTCTTTTTAAATAGTCTCCAAGCTTCCCCAATGGTTTTGACCTTCTCCACTCTTCCTTTCAATTTCTTCCTCACATGTCCCCTCATACCAGAGAAGTTACCCCTTTTAAAGTTAAAAGTGGTTGCGTCAGTCTTTTTGGGCAACTCCCTATCTGTACAAATGTTAAACTCATTTATGTTTGAAAATTGGTGGGGCCGGGGGGGGTGCCAGAAGGTATCCTCACCTAGTGTGCAAAAAATCTGGGGCTGGCCCTGCTTCTATCATGAGCTGATTGCAAAGTCAGTAATAATGTTTTTTTGTCTTCTTACTTAATCTGTTGGAGCTCATGGGGGCTGTTTCTTCTGTCTCCTTCAGATTATTTCCTTTGATTTTCGAGCATGAAATAATTGTTGCAGTTTTCTTACATTACTTTGCATTTTAGGAAGACTGCAAAGTTGGGAGCAACATAACTAAGGACATTTTATTGGGTTTTGCTTTTCAATCCTTGTTCTTGCTTATCCAAAGCAAAAAGAACTAGTTCAGGCAAGCCCAGAACAGCTGTTGATAGCAACACATGTGCTTGTGGGCTTATTTGTTCACTTCTTGTTTGGACTGGCAACATTTCTTCCTTTGTGGAACATATTCTGTAAAAAGTGAGCACATGAGCTATGGAATTGCCCACTGCCACCAGTCATTCTCCTGAGATTCTGTTCAGAGGTAGCACAATATCCCAACAGCCACACAAACTCCCTTTGGCACCAGGGCCAGATCGCCCATTGGGTGAACTAGGCGCTTGCCTAGGGCGCCACGGCCTCAGTGGCGCCAAATAGCCCCCCACTCCCCCCAAAAAGTGCCCCCCGCCACCCTAACCAGGCGCCCGCCGCCACTGCTGCTAGACCCCTGCCCCCTTCCTGGCTTTCCTGGGGCCCCGCAGCTGCGGAGCCCCCAGGACAGCCGGCTCTGGGAGGGAGGGGGCAGCGGCTAGACCCCCCGCCCCCTTCCCAGCTTTCCTGGGGTCCCGCAGCCACGGAGTCCCCAGGACAGCCGGCGCTGGGAGGGAGGGGCGGCGGCTAGACCCCCCGCCCCCTTCCCGGCTTTCCTGGGGGCTCTGCAGCTGTGGAGCCTCCAGGAAAGCCAGCGCACCGCTGCCACCCCCGGTCTCCAGGCCCCACCGGGAGGTTGGCATCCCCAGTGGGGGGGCGCCCCAGGCTTCCTGCCTAGGGCGCCCAGACATCTGGAGCTGGCCCTGTTTGGCACAATACCATTTAGCAGACCTTGTCCATGTAGTGAGAAACCTATTGACAACTGTCTTGGAGAAACCCTTAGTTGCCTGTTGTGCAATGCGTTTGGTGAGTGAAAAGCAGATGTATCTCATCTGATGGATACCACATTGGGGGCAGTTCTGTCTTTGGGAGCATCCTTGGTATCCTCTAGTTACAATTGCTTGTATGAGTTCCAGTTTCAGCCAGCTTGAAGAAGTGTGATCTTGTGCCTGCATGCCTTGCCCTAGAACCATCTGGTCAGGGAAGTTTGTCAGCATAATAGTAAATGTCTTATTACAGGGATGGTTCCCCTGCAATTCCTGTCAATGAGGCCATGCTCTTTCAATCACTACTGGAAACTGTATCCAGTCCAGAAAGCAGCAGTCAGGTAATTAACCAGGACTTGTTTGCAGTGAACGTCTATCTCTGCTTTAAAACAAAAACAAACAAACAAAAAAACTCTGCTGGCTGCCAGTTGGTTTCCAGGTGCAATTCAAAGCACAATCGTTGAACTTTGAAGATTGTTGAGATTAATATATCCAAAGACTCACCCTCACCTACATGGGCATGCCTGTGTGTGTAAATATTCTTCACAGTCTGGAAACCCCACCATTAGAAGTAGGGTGAGGGCAAGTGTGCCATAGTGGGTTAGAACGTTCTAGCATCTGAGAAGCTTGGGTTCAAATCCCCACTGCCATGAAGTTAACTGGGTAACTTTGAGTAGTTACACTCTCTCAGTGTAACCTGCAACACAAAGTTGCTGTGACAACAAAATGGGGGAAGGGAGAACAATATATGCAGTCCTGAGCTCCTTGGAGAAAGGTGTGATAAAACAGTACTTAGTTGGTACATGGCAACAAGGAAAAGAGCCCTTTTCTAGAGCTGTGCCTAGACTTTGGAATAGTGGCTTGTCAGGGCACCATCATCCCTGCAGTGGCTGTTGCAATTTGCAACAGTACAATAGCCAGGCTATGATTTACGATAATGACATAAGAAGATAATAGTTGATGCTAGCTACAAAGCCTTCAGGTCAACTCTAAATAAGTAGAAATAAGTAAATGCTAACAGAACTTCCAAAAAAGGTATGTTTCATATGTTTCACAATTTTCTCTATCACAGACAGATATGAATTTGACATATTTTCGCATCATACGTCTCTGTTACATTAATATTTACTTTTGTCTCCATGTCTCTCTTTTTGAGATCCAGTCTTCTTGCCAAGTAGGGATTTCCTTCATTTCACACTCCAATTGTTATGTACTCATGACTAATTTGCTTTTTATAGTAACACGGGCACAGGATTATGGTTCAGTCCTTATGCTTTTTAATGTACATCTGGACCTGGCTATTGGTTTCCCTATAAAGTTTTTAAATTTTTAAAATCAAATTTGATGTAACTCACCCTGAGCCTGCCATGTGGGGAGGGCAGGATGTAAATTGAAGAAAATAAATAAATAAATAAATCACTGTGGGAGATACCATATTTACTTGAAAGGAATGCGGTCCTCAGTGTAAGACAATTCCCCCTTAAAAAAAGTTGTACCCTCCCAAATTTTACTAAACATAACTATAATTTGCCTGTGGACATGGCCCTTTGGGAAGGTGACATCTGTGAAAAAACTACTTTTGCACTGGAATATTTCTTTTGTATATAAAAGGGATTTGTGGGCACCTTCTGCTTGCTTAAAGGTTAGCATTGCATATGTAAAAGACTTTCCAGCAATTTTAAAATGGATTTTGACTCTCTTACCCTTGCCACTGAATAAACCACTGTGATGTTTGAGCTGTTTAGATCACAAATTATTTAAGATTATGTTGTGATTGTGATTATTTTTAAAGGCAGTTATGCTTTGGGGGACAGAAAAATAACTCTTCATAGTGCATTTGCAATATAAAAGGCAACATGGGCAAGTGGAGTAAAACACTTATGGGAGGCACTATCAGGAATTTCTGGATAAGCCCCATGGATGTTAATAGGAAAATGAAAGATGAAACACTGTGGAAAATTGTTTTAGTAACTTCCAACATAATACATTATTTACTTCTGCTGTGCAGTCCTGTTACAGCTAATAGGACTTCAACTCTTGGAGTGGATCCAGTAAGCTTTTCCTCTGATGCAAATAGGTGGAGGGATCTCTTTTGACCCCCCAAAAGGCTATGTTGGGGATTGTGTGTGTGTAGAAAGTGCCCTCAAGTCAGAGCTGACCTGTGGCAACCGCAGCAAGGGGCTTTCAAGGCAAGTGAAGAGCAGTGGTGGTTTGCTGTTGCTTTCCTCTGCAGAGTCTTTCTTGGTCATTTCCCTTCCATGGTCATTAAATTTGGGACTGGCACAGAAGTCACATAGATAAGCACACAAAATAGTGCTTTCCTTTTATACCGTGTTGTTCATATATTAGGTTATAAGGGCTTTATTTGCAATGAATCTCTACATGAGCAAAGTGGACATAAGAAAAAAAAACTAAGATTAATACTATATTTGTTTTCCTGTGGGATGCAGTAGTGCACTGTCCCTGTTTTTGAACACTCTGTTAAAAACAGGTCATTCAACTGGAGCATGGTTGTTTAGTATCATTTTCATTTCAGAAAAGATGTTTTCTGAGGGAAAAATTATAAAAATGGGATAAATAGTTAAGTAGCAATGATTTCTCCTCCTGTCTTATTTTTCCTTACAGATATTTATAAACAATGAATGGCATGACTCTGTAAGTGGCAAAAAATTCCCAGTTATTAACCCTGCAACTGGAGAGAAAATTTGTGATGTGGAAGAAGGAGACAAGGTAGGTGGTTTAAGTTTTTCCCTTGCCAAGAATTGGTTTTCTGTTTGTCAGGTTTTCAAACCATTATTGACTAATGAGAGATGTTAACCAAATGGTCCATCAAAATGCACAAATCTAACAAGTTATACTAAGAATTGTAAACTCAATATTACAGAGCCTTCTATTTAGCTACAAGATTTTGGATTTTTTATATGTACATACAATAGAGCTAACAAAGGATTGCATATTGCTTTTCATTTGCACTTGTCTGTTCACAGAAAATAAAGAGATATTCTAATCTAATCAGAGACATACAAGGGGACAGGAAATAGTATCCTTTCAATTTGATTGTTCATTCAGCCTCCACTCGATAAGCCTAAAGGACCCCAGTAAAATAATACAGTGTGATTGTTTAGTATCGTTTTCATTTCAGAAAAGATGTTTTCTGAGGAGAAAAAATGATACAAATGGGATAAATAGTTAAGTAAATAATATAGCATGATTATGTAAAGTACATTTACTGCAAGTGTTTTTAAAATTCATAGTAAACCTGACCTTGGAAATTGTGCTTCCTTATATAGACTTCCACACTGAATGAAGCATCATGGGGCTTGAAGAGCAGGCTTTTCTTTTACTCACTCAATTTAGTTTTAGCTCTGTTAGACTACAGCTCTAATTCTGTGGCAGACAAGTCTCTTAAGTGGTATAGAATTAGTACATGAACATTAATGCCAGTCTACTCAGTAAGGTCAAAGAATGTGTTTCTGTCTGTTTTCAGCAGATATATAATTGTCCAATACATTCAAATAAGATTGGTTTGGGAGAACTGGGTCCCACTATATACCTTTCTGGAAAGAAGAAGGAAGGATGTACTACCAATAGTAGCTAGAAAGTATTGCAGCTAAGTAGTGTGCTGGTGGTGTAGTAGGGTTCCCAAGTACTTACCGTATTTCAGCGGGGGATGCACAGTTCCTGGCTGGAACATTCCCCTGGGCAACACCCATGCCGCACGATGCCCTCACCAGGAAATGACATTGGGCGACACTCTGGCAATGGGGCTGGAAACTCGATGGTACCAACAAGTTTCCATCCCCATTGCCAGAGCGTTGCCTGGTGTCACTTCCTGGTGACGGCATTGTGCGCACGTCTTTCCTTCTTCCAGGGATGGTCCTGCCTGGGCGTATCCATCCCCCGCCGGCGTACGGTAAGTTCTTGGCAAGCCTGTGGTGCACAGACTGCGGGAGGGGCTGAGGAAATGCTTTTGACTAACATTCTTGGGAACAAGTGATGTGGTTCAAATAAACTTGTCCTAAAATATTGACTTGACATGGATTTTATGTTTAGGAGGATGTCGATAAAGCAGTTGAAGCCGCAAGAAAAGCTTTTGAGCTTGGGTCACGCTGGCGGACAATGGATGCTTCTGAAAGGGGAAGATTGTTGAACAAACTAGCTGATTTGATTGAAAGGGAACGGCTTCTCTTAGCTGTAAGTAGAAAATGTCGCTATGTTTAAGCTACTTGCCTCTTCTTCAGAGGCCAGCATCTTAGCTAGTACACTTGAGTATTGGCTTCTTTAAGAAGAATAAAAGGCAAATCATATATAAGAGCTCATAACTAATTTAGAGTTGTCGTTGTAACTGCACACAAAAGATTCCATCCACTGAAAAGAGTGTTTTGCTTTATGTGGTTCGAACTTTAGTTGTCAACCTCTCTTTTTGTACTTAGCAGTACTGACAAAACCAGCCCAGTGCTGTTTTAGGAGCACTACTTCACACTGTGAAAGGAGACCGCTAACATGAACCCCACAATGACTTTGGAAAGAAAGTTTGGCAATGCAGATTTGGTTCTTGAACCAATCAGAGGGCTGTGAATGTCAACTGCACCTAACTGATTTCTGCTTCCAAAGATGTAATATCATTATTACTATGCACTCTCCGCCTTCTATTAGTGGACTGAGGGGCCAGAGGCAGTGCTTACCAACCTTGGTATACTTTGGAGGAGAGAGCTGGAGACTTATGTCATTTTGTAGTATTGGCTTTATTTACAAGTAGAGCACAGATAGAGAATAGAAGGCATTTCTGCAGGGCAGGAGATCTGTCATCCCAAATCAGATCTCCAGAGAGAGAGATCCCCAAAGTGCATCAGCCAGCTCAAAGCTTCCCAAACTTAAACTGCTTTTTCTTTACACACAGACACACATCTGTCCCCTCTTTTTGGCTGGGAGGAGGGATCACCTCTTCCAAGCCCTGATGAATACTTGTTTCCTGATGCTTAACACTCATTGACAAGAGAACTACAGTCACCAAGAAAAAAAATCACCCTTCCTTTCATCATAGGTCATGGCTTCACCCAAGCATGCCTCAATAGGCCAACCCCATTAGATTCAATTTATAACAATGTTTTTCTGCAAGTAGACCAATCAAAAATGTTTTTGTAGAAAATAAGATATGAAAAGTGTTCATTGTTGGTTTAATACTAATATGAAGAACATAAGACTTGCCACCACATCTGACTTGAAAGCAATTTAGTTTGTAAGTCAGCCAAATGCACCTAAGGAAATGTAAAAACAGGGCCTTTCCATGGGGTTTGTTACCAGCACCAACCAAAGGTATATGTTAATCAAAGGTATAATGTTAAGCTACATTTTCAAATCTTTATATTGTCTTTATGTTGTCTAAGTATTTGGGTGACTACTGTAAAATACTTAGCCCTGCATCCTGACAGGGATTAACATCTCCCAGACAAGGGGAATGTTGCAGGATTGGAAAGAACACAGTGGCTCCCCCCCCCCCGATAATATGGGTGTATGTACCCAGGATGGAAGAATGAAAATAAATGAGGAAGAATAACCTAGATGAGTTACTCCTTTCTTTTCCACTCTCTACTTAGCCAACAAAAACAAATCTATGATTAGATTATAAGGCATTTATTTTTCCATAAAGGCATACCAAACTAATCAAGATTCTTCTGAAGGCAGCCTCTCTTGTTCTGGAAGGAGCTCTCCACTTCAAGCACTGCACATTAAAATCTTTTTCAGTGCTTCTTGGCAAATTATCCACTATTTTAATCAGCTTCAGGCTTCCTTGAGTGGGATGCAAGGAAGTGGCAGTGCTGCAGGAGAGCTGGCACTACATCACTGAGCAGGGAATGCCAGGCTTTGAGCATCCTCTCCAGCCCTCCACATCCTCAGTGCCTGAGTGTCCTGTTAGCAATATTGGTTCTCATTAGGCACCGGGGTGAAGAGAGGTTGCCATGAAAGAGGGTAAGCATGGCCGACGAGGGAGGAAAAGGCATAATCTACTTCACTCCTTCCCCCTATCCAGCAGTTGAAACTAGTGGATCTATGGGTGCTGACTTTGGCTTGGGAAACTTCTGGAGATTTGAGCACAGGGTGCAGTTTGGAAAGGAATGGGAACCCAGTAAGGAAATGATGACATTCTAGGACTTCTGTTTCTTCTAGAATCTAGAACTGATTTCTGAAATCTTTAGAACATTTGTAATTCCAGGACAAATTGATGTCCAACCTTAAGGTTGTTAAGTGGTCCCCTGTTTGCTTGGGGGAGGGGGGAAGGTTGGTTTGTTTGCTGTAGCTCCCCAATGTAACTGGTACTAAATTGATCATAAACTTTGATGTTAGAATTCAGCACACTGACCTTACGCAAATTAGCAGTATTCTGTTTTACTGTATTTTCCAGTTGTATACTTGGTGGCAGCTTTACAACACTCTTCCAGCATTGTGAGTCAGCAGGAGACTCATGGCTTTTCAGTCTGTTAGCTGATTCTTTCATTTAAAGGGTCACAGGATAAGCTAGGTGTAGGGTTGCCTAGGGCAGGGCCTGGTAACAAGTGAGAGTCTGGGGTGGGGGGGTACTGTCAGTGATGACGTGACTTCACTTCCTGGGAAGATTCACAATTATCTGGGGGAACTGTCTACTTCACTAGTCCAAGCTGGCCTTGTTTGATACTTGATATACTGTGAGGCTTCAGCTGAAAGCTAGGAACAAACCTATAGTGACTATAAAGACCCTCAGCCTATCACCCAAATCAAACAGCCTGTAAGGACTAGAGTTGATCAGGAACTTTTATAGTATGATTATTATTTTTAGTTTTTTTGAAAACAGCTATTGTTAGCTTAGCTGCCCAAAATTTTTGGAACAAAGCAGATTAAAAGTCCATGACTGCAGTCCTGTGCACAGTTGGGCTATTATCCTCACTGGAAGTCCAGCTATACAGCCTAAATAAAGCAATAAAAAGCTCAGCTAGTCGGGGGTTTTTGTTATGTTTTTACAAAAAGGCAAGTTTCCCCCTAAATTATTCTGATAACATGCACTGTCAGAAAAGTATGATCCCAAAGGGTATTATGTTTGCTACAGTCCATAGTGTTTGATCGTAATCCGCAAAGCAATGACTCTGTAATCAAACTTAATGGGAGGTGCTAAAAGATATTGCTGTGAGTTTATTTTACTTTGTGGACCTGTTTTTTCATGATCACAATTTGATAGCTAGTTGATTTGTTATTAATTCATACAGTTACCCTATTAGCTAGTAAAATCATTTGAGTGGTGTTTTTCCATGTCCCCCCCCCCCACCTCAGTGACTGCTGCTTCTGACCCAGGAAGAACGTTGGAGAAAGACCACAAGGTACTTTGTGCTGGTGAAGACAGGCAGAGTTGCCGTAGCTGATTTCCCAGGAATTTTGTTCTGGATTCTGTCAAAGTCACTCATGAACTCATATCAATGCCTACTTGTCTTTCCTTGCTTCATCTTTTAGTTCCAGTTTAGAGCTATGATGGTGTGCTTAATATAGTGATTACCTTGCTCTTTTTATTGATTGATTTCTTTTGTCCTAGACAATGGAGAGCATTAATGGAGGAAAGCTTTTTGCCAACTCCTACCTAATGGACTTGGGTGGCTGTGTCAATAGTTTACGCTACTGTGCAGGGTGGGCTGATAAAGTCCAAGGACAAACCATTCCCATGGGTAAGTCATTCAGAGGTTTATGAGTGCAGTTTTTTGGCCTGCAGCTAAAGAAATTGGTATCATCAGGGGGAAAAATACCTAATAAAATCAGTTTTCATCATAAATGAAAATGTGGATTATGTGTAAGTTTACTAGTCAGTATTTTAATTATTTTTTTCCCACCCAGGCTTTCTAACAGTGCAGTCCTAAGCAGAGTCACTCCCTTCTAAGCCTATTGACCCTTAGGCTTACATGGTTGTAACTCTGTTTAGGACTCACCATAAATGTCATGGAATGTGACTGTAAACAACAAAACATGTGTGCATGCACTAGGAAAATGTGGTGGTGTGCTGTAGGGCACATACTATGTGCTCAAATTATATGTGAATTTCCTTTTTAAAAGCCCTGGGAAGAGGCAGGTGTTTCAGCAGGTTTGACTTTTCAAACCCATGCAGCATTGTAATACTGAGCCTCCTGAAATGTCCCCTTCCTGTACAGGTGGTGTAATTCTGAAAGCAAAGCCAACTTTGCCCTACCAGCTTGTTTTCTTGGTCAATATTGAATCTACGTCTATTTAAATTTTCCTTCCCACCATATCTTTTTAATAATAGCATGCAGATTAAACTCAGCAAAAAGGTGTGTTCTTTTGTACTAGATGTGTCTTACTAATGTGGGGTGTTGTTTTTTTCTTGTGCAGATGGAAACTATTTCACATTTACAAGACGTGAGCCTATTGGAGTTTGTGGCCAAATCATTCCTGTAAGTTAGAGCCATTTGTATGACAGACAAAAGGTTCTCTTATTTAAATTACCTTCTGTTCTATATTGTTACAAGAGAAACATAAGGAATAAGTGGAGACTGAGAGCTTTTGTTGATCCATATTACCAGAAAATAGATTAGAAAGACAGTTTGGAGTTCTGGATTAAAGTCTTGACAATCTCACTCTGTTGTTGTTTTGCTGTCAAGTTGCAGCCAACTTATTGGCGACCCCATAGAGTCATTCAGAGATAGTTTGCCATTGCCTGCCTCTGGATAGCAACCCTCAACTTCCTTGGTGGTCTCCCATCCAAATACTAACCAAGGCTGAATCTGCTCTGCTTCCAAGATCTGATGAGATCAGGCTGGCCTGGGCCATCCACGTTAGGGCTCACTCTGTTCACTATGCTGCAGTGTCAAGTCTTCTGTGGCCATTAAACAGAGCCTTGGCTTGGCGGTGGCCTATTTTTCCATTCTCAAGCTTTTTTTCTTTTCAGCTCTGGGATTACACTGTCCTTAGCTCAAGGCTGGACCTAGGAACTAGGTGATCCCACTGTTCCTTCAGCATTAGAATGTAGTACACCCACACAGGATGGCCAGTAGCCAGTATTTGGATAGTGTTCTGCTGACGCATACAAACAGCCTCTCATGTAGTGATGAATGGAATGTCACATTCTTGATGCTGCCTGCTGCAAATGCACAACCAGGCTACTCACAGTCATGAAGACCTTTCACATGACTTGTAGTACAGCAGACTCCATCCTCCAGAGAGCTGTGAAAGAGAGAAGACAGAGCCAGTGGATGAGTAGTTTCCAAAGATGTAGAACACTCAAAAAAGGAGCTTGGGTTACGGCCAAAAAATGATCTGGAGGAAAGGATGTGGTAAACTAGTTTTACATAGCAAAGGGAGATAGAAATAAAGGTATATATCAGTCCAGTTAACATATATCCAGTTAAGATTGGAATTTGCTTTAGGGTTTGGAGAAAATGGGTTCATTTTCCTGGATTTGCGACTGTGTCTCATAGGGAAAAAAAACCACAGGAGTGGGGAAATTAAAGTGTTTTCTTCTGGGGCATTATCACAGGCAGAGTGGGAAACCTGTGCAGATTATACAGCTCACAGAAGTTTTGTCATCTTGGCCCATCCTAGAAATAAGGTCCATGCTGGCAGACCCTAAGGGATAAATGTCAGCTTTGGTTCACATGTGTTGTGCTAACCAAATCCTTACACCACTGTCATCAGAGGGTGTTGCATAGCCCTGCACGCAATTGCCTGTTTCATTGCTGCCTGTTGACTGTAAACATCCACACGTTCAGTGAAGTGCTGAAGAATATAAATGATGTGTAGAGAAATAAGAATATGGTATACTGATTTGTTAACACTCAGTGATGTTGCCTCTTCTCATGATGCCTTTTCAGTGGAACTTCCCACTGGTTATGTTTATTTGGAAGATCGCCCCAGCTCTTGCTTGTGGAAACACCGTGGTCATCAAACCAGCAGAACAAACTCCTCTGACTGCTCTTCATATGAGCGCTCTCATTAAGGAGGTGAGTGGCCATAGCAAAGCTAGTGTACAGCTCTTCCATGTAGGAGAGAGGGAAGGCTTCCTTCAGCATTGCTTACGGGCAGTCATCTGTTTTATGCCAGCACAGCTCACAGCATGTCTCGCCTTGTCTTGGGGAATTGTAATGTGCTGCAAACCACTGAAGCAAATCAAGGGCAAGAAGCTCACATATTTTTCAGCCTCAATTGCTCAGAAAACAAATCATTAGCAGCTTAGTAAACGGAATATCTTGGCAAGCATCAGTGCCTTCTGGAGTCAAAAGCAAACAAAAAAGCAAAATGTTTGGTAATAGCGGGTGCTTTGGGTGTTCACATGAGTGACATGTGGGATGCAGCTGATAATTTAATTTAACTTCCTAGCTGAAATATTTGCACTAGGCGTTAACTGAAGAGAAATGGCATGGAACTGTCAGGTTCAAGGAGCCTTGAATAAAATACACCTGCTAGCCTAAGCATCCTTCTGAATTTAGTCCTGTTCAAGCAAATAAGATTTAGGCTAGATCTATGCATGCAAGGGAATGAGATGCACATATAGATCCACTTGCGTGAACGGAACTGTAGAAGGATGTGTAGGCATGCAGCCTATGTGGCATAGTGCTTAAGAGTAGAGGACTCTAATCTGGAGAACCAGGTTTGATTCCTCACTCCTCCACATGAAGCCTGCTGGGTGACCTTGGGCCAGTCACAGTTCTCTCAGAACTCTCTCAGCCCCACTTACCTCACAAGTGCCTGTTGTGGGGAGAAGAAGGGAAGGAGATACTAAGTTGCTTTGAGACTCCTTAGGGCAGAGAAAAGCAGGGTATAAAAACCTTCTTCTAGGTAATTTTTGCGTGCTCCTCTATGTAAAAGGCATTTCTCTGAATGGAAAACTAGCACAGCAGGAAGAAAAAGATAGAACTTTTCCCTGATGTACTAGTTTCTTTCAACAGGCAGTTTAAATGTGAGGAATAATTCTGAGAAGGTGTTTTCTGGCTTAAGGAAATGTATGCTTTAATAAATGTGTTGATCTATGACTGCAAAAAGATTCTTGATTGTTTTTTCATTCAAAAATGTGATACCTCACCTGTTCTCTGAAGTAGTACAATATACTCTTTATCACCCCAAAATTCTACCACCTCATTCTCTTGTAAGGTTGCCAACCTCCAGGTAGTGGCTGGAGATCTCCTGGAACTGGTCACCAGACCACATAAATTATTTATTTATATGTTTAAAAATATTTATTCCACTCCTTGTGGAGAAAGTGGCTGCTTTGGAAAGTGGACTGCATGGCATTATGCCGTACCAAGGTTTGTCCCCTCCCTAAGCCCCACTCACCCAGGCTCTACCCTCAAATCCTGAAGTATTTCTGAACACAGAGTTGGCATATGTAGAACAGGCCTTACTTCCAAGTAAACATGGCTAGGACTGAGGTAGAAATTATATGGGTTGAGTCATCTTTAGCCATTCCATTGGGCTCTTCAGAGTAGTGCCTTTTGCTAGGCAGTCTGTTGTATGGCAGAAAGTGAAGAGGACCTCAAGAGCCTCTTGCTCAGAGTAAAAGAGGAGAGCGTAAAAGTTGGCTTGAAGCTCAACACCAAAACAACTAAGAAGCCGCCCTGAGCTGCCTCGGCGGGAGGGCGGGGTCAAAGTCAAACAAATAAATAAATAAATAAGATCATGGTATCCAGCCCCATCGCTCCTTGGCAAATAGAAGGGGAAGTCATGGAAGCAGTGACAGACTTCACGTTCCTGGGTTCCAAGTTCACTGCAGACGGTGACTGCAGCCATGAAATTAAAAGATGGCTGCTCCTTGAGAAGAAAGCGATGGCAAACCTAGACAGCATAATAGTAGAGGCATCACCCTGCCAACAAAAGTCCATATAGTCAAAGCAATGGTATTCCCAGTAGTAATGTATGGCTGCGAGAGTTGGACAATAAGGAAGTCTGAGCACCGAAGAATAGATGCTTTTGAATTATGATGCTGGGGAAACTCTTGAGAGCCCCTTGGACTGCAAGGAGATCAGATCAGTCAGTCCTAAAGGAAATCAACCCTGGCTGTTCCCTGGAAGGCCATATACTGAAGCTGAAGCTCAAATACTTTGGCCACCAAATGAGAACGGAGCACTCACTGGAGAAGACCCTGATGCTGGGAAAGACTGAAGATAAAAGAAGAAGGGGATGCCAAAGGATGAGATAGTTATACCATGTTGCCAATGCAACAAACATGAAATAGAGCAAACTCCAGAGGACAGCAGAAGACAGGAAGGCCTGGCGTGATGTGGTCCATTGGGTCGTGAAGAGTTGGACTCGACTGTGTGATTGAACAACAACTGTTGTATAATCTTACAAGACTTCTGAGGTGAATAAAAATCGAAGAATTCCATCAGAACAGCACTGACACTGGAGAAGAACAGTGAACAATTAGGGCTGCAGTCTTACCCACAATTATTTCAAAAAAGCTCCATAGAGCTCCGTGGGCGTACCTCTGAGTAAACATACATAGGACTGTGCCCTGAACTTCTGACCCTGTTCCTTTGCACCGCAGACTCAGGCAAACTGCAATGCATGTGGCTGCTGGTAATAATTAAAAGTTCAGTAGTCATGCAGAGTGCTGACAAAAGTGACTCTGCATATCCTACTTTTCTTGCCTCAAGAACCGTGACTCATCAAAAGTGAGAAAATAGGCAATTGCTTTCTGCAATTAAATGTTGAGAAGTCAAAATGGAATACTGCTAGGAGTTACTTATATTGGTAATGACTTCTGGGAATTAATATTCTTAAAATTGCTTCCAGAGAAGTAGCTAAGGAGTGTTATAAAAGCTTAAAAATTAGCATATTTGTTGTAATACAAACTTTGATGGACAGGAGCTGTTTGATCTTGCATTGCAGAAGTGGACTCCAGACCAGACTAAGAGAACTTTTGCTACAGTAAATCTGTTTGCCGTTAAGACACCATGACACTTTGTTAAAAATTTCTTCAAAATATTTTTATCATGGGGCTATCATATCTCTTATTTATTTTGATGGCCTAACTAAAGCAGTGACAGTTTTGTACAAAAGACAGATTGTCTGTAAATTAATCCTTTTGACCAGAGTGGGTGAAACAATATCATTACGGACTTTAATTGTTTTTTAGAGTCTGAGCCCTTAGGATGGATGAGGGCTGACCACATACATAAACAATGTATAATTACAGCTATCCTGTGTTCTAGTGGTTTTCAGACTGTGAGGTAGGTTCCCCTGGGTGGGGCATAAGAGACATGGAGTGGGGGGGTGAAATGCCCAGGATGCAAACAATCCTGCGGCAGACTCACTCTCCTCTCAGCAGCAGATATTTCACTTTGAAACCACCCACTCAGGGCCCAAGCTTCATTTCTGGGCCTAGTACAAACTTGTAACCCAGGCTCCGCACCCATGGAAGCTCCCCTCCCATACATAAAATGTCATGAGTCATGAAATTTCTTTATGAAATTACATCAGTACCGTGAAATTATCAGGGCAATGGGCTTGCAGCTGTGCCAGAGAGCCCTGGACCACAGGGACTCTGTAAATTGCACCCTGTTCCCTCTCTGTGCTTGGGCCCTGCCCAAGAGTTGCCAGATCTGGGTTGAGAAATACCTGGAGATTTGGGAGGAGAAGCCTGAGGAGAGCAGGGTTTGGGGAGGGGAGGGACTTCAATAGGGTATAACGCCATAGAGTCTACCTTCCAAAATTGCCGTTTTCTCCAGGTGAACTGATCTCTGTTGCCTGAACCCCAGAAGATCTCTAGCTACCACCTGGCGGTTGGCAACCCTATGCTGTACCAACCAAGTAAAGCTGCAGAGAGTCAGAAAACATGAAAGCTTCTGGCTGAATCAGCTCAGGGGGTGCAATCAGCTCAGGAGGGTGTTCTGCCACCTGGTTAGAGGAGAATGTGAAGCAGAATAAATTCAATGAATATAACTTTTATGATGAAAAAAGTAAATGGTTCTTTTTCCCTCTGAAACTCAGGCAGGATTCCCACCTGGCGTTGTGAACATTGTGCCAGGATATGGACCCACTGCTGGAGCAGCCATTGCCCATCACATGGATATAGACAAAGTAGCGTTCACTGGCTCTACTGAGGTATTTCCCTAACATTGCCAATAACTGTAAACAGAAAGTCCCAACAGGTATGATTTTGGCCAATGATTGAATGCCTAACTTGCTTTGTGTATCTGTGTTGACTTTTTCTAGCACAGAGCTTTTTAAACAATGTCAGTGTAATGATTTGTTCGTTGTTATAATGAACTTAAACACGTTTATGCAGTGTTTGAACTGAAAGTATATTCCTCCAAACAGAACAAAAATCCTGGGAGAAAACATTGATCCTAAATCACAGTAACACTACATCATAGTAACACTTTCCAGAACATTGGTGGCAAAGACTGCATTTGAAATTAGTGTTCACTCTACACTGCTTTGTGAGTGAAGAAGGACTTGGGACAGCTTCTGGCAGTCTTTTGTGACACCAGTAGAGGACAAAGGTTTTGACCAGTGTCTGGGCCAGAACTCTGGCTTCCCAGGATCACCTGTTTTTTTCATAAGAATTATTGAGCAATCCTGTGAGGGAATCCTAGGAGGCCTGCACAGTGAATTCTATCTCTAAAATACATTTCCTTGTTAAGCAGCTATTGGCTCATGATGCTCAGTGTTAATCTCTTGAAAAGCAGTGACTGAGTCTAGATTACAGTTTCCATTTATTTAATTAAGGTTGTCTTTCAGGTTGGCAAGAAGATCAAAGAAGCTGCTGGGAAAAGTAATCTGAAGAGGGTCTCCCTAGAACTTGGAGGGAAAAGCCCCAATATCATATTTGCAGATGCTGATTGTGAGTGGCAAATTTCTCTTGGATTTCTTGTGAAGAGCAGTCATGTTGACCTGTTTAGCGGAGGCTTTTTTTTTTCATTAGCTCTGGGGTTGTCTGTCCAAAGCAGGGCTGACCTGGATGGCCCAGGCTAGCCCAATCGCATCAAAACTCAGAAGCGAAGCAGGGTAAGCCCTGGATATTGCTTGGATGAGAGACCACTAAAGAATTCCAGGGTTGCTACCCATAGGCCGGCAATGGCAATCCACTTCTGAATGCCTCTTGCCTTGGAAACCCTATGAGGCCTCGCTATAAGTCATCTGTGATTGGCCAGCATTTTACACACACACATCTGAAGCAGAAATTCAGATCAGGAGACAATTTTGCAATGTTATTGTATACCTGAAATAAAAGCCACCAGTACGGCTGCAAGCATCATTATGTGCATGTGTCTTTGCAGTGGACAGTGCTGTGGAGTTCGCACACATTGGCCTGTTTTACCATCAAGGCCAGTGCTGCATAGCCGGGTCTAGGATTTTTGTGGAAGAGCCAATATATGAAGAGTTTGTGCGCAGGAGTGTTGCAAGAGCTAAGAAAAATGTCCTGGGAAATCCTCTGAGTCCTGGTGTAAATCAGGGTCCACAGGTAACTTTCAACATTCACATTTTGGTTCAAGGCTATTAGTCACAGGCATGTTCTAAAGACAGACTTCTGGGAGATGGACTTTAGGTCTTGGGGAAAACACACTTCTTTAACCTTACGCCAGTGCCCCAATATTTCATCCTCTCCTGTGGTGCTCCTTGTGTCTGCAACACTGATGATAAAAGGGAGAAGTGACTGACCACCAATCCCTATATACCCTTCCCCTGACACAGGATGTACCCGGAGGCAGTGGTCTGGTCACTCTCTTGTCATGGCTGTGGTCAACCCTGTTTTTTCTCCCGACTGCTACAAGGGAGAGGTAGGGAATGGTCTTATGGGCTATTAGTTTTGCACTGCCTCTCCCCACTGTGATTGGTCCCTGCCTTTTCTTATCTGGTCAAAATTTCCCCTGCATGCCAAAACATTTGGTGCACCACCATGTGATGCTTGCATACTTTATACCCTGAACCTGCTCCTGCAATGTTTTCATGTCTCTGCAAGGTTCTTCTGCCTTGGCAGTCTCAGGCAGACTCCTATTACCTGTCTAGGATGTCTTTAGGAAATTGATCTCACATACCTTTATGACCATTCAGTCTGACACCTTAACCTGGGCCTGTAGAAAGACACAGACCACCTGTCGTATGCGACACTTGTGCAGTCACAAATGGGTTAAGATGTGCCATTCAGAATTGGGCTTGCCTAGTTTTTAGCTGAGGGGACTTGTAATAAGATTTTGCTCATGGGCGTATAGATGCTGTCCAGCACTTCTGTTAATACACGACAGGAACAATACTAGTATACTATCCTACCACCCTATTTGTACATCCAAAGGCCGAAAGACTTGTTTTAAAAAAAGGTTCACAATGTGTTGGAAAGATCCATAGCTAAAGTTCAGTTTCCAAGCACTCATTATACAAACGCCTCAGCAGAATCCGTTGTCTAGTGCACAGCAACGCAGGTATGCTTTTGGGATCAGGATTTTCCAGGGCGAAATGGAGCAGCGAGCTTGAACCTCTCTACCTCAAAACTGGATAGGGCATACATAAAGATGCTTCAAAGCACCTGTGAAAGTTACAGTCACCATATGGAAAGTGTAGGAAAATGTCTGCATGACAGGGGCTCTATGGAGAGCCATTTCTAGGCTGCTTATTCAAGCCCATTGCTATCACAAATGGAATGAAGAGACGGACACCAGTATGGATTTAACAAGGGCCGCTTTATTAATTATTTATAATCAAACAACTGGCGAGGGGCTGCTAAAATGTACTAAGGAATATGACAGGTGTCAAACTCCTGACCACCTTCATCTCCTTCTGGGTGATGTACCTTCCCCAATCTCAAGCCACCCAATGTGGCTCTTGACCACCGGCTTGGCATGTTTAGGAGAACCCCCTGGACCACCACCCCAGAAACTGCAAGGCCTGCTATGATAGCCTGGGCCAGATTGTTCTAAGGAAGATCACCCCTTCCTGGCCTTGAACCACAAAGGCCTGAAAGCCATTCTTGGAGGTCCCTTTAATTCCTTTATAACAATGGCCAGGTTCTCACCGTTTTCGACTTGCTGATCGCACTACCCCGCCATAGCAAAGGCCAAGCCTCTAGTTAGACCTTCACCCCCAACAAGCAATCCAGCGCCAACAGCACCCTTCACCTCAAATCTGCAAGAAATATCCTTGCCCTTGTTAGAGAGGTGCACCCCGTCCCCCCTATACAGGTCCATTAACTCAACCCGTATATCAGGGTGCAACAAGAAGAGGCCCAAGCCACCTTCCATGGCATTTCTGAGCTGCCGATTGGCTTTTCGTCTCACCTGGTCCAAGTACCTAGGATCCCCCAGGCTACGCCACACCTGGCGTGGTAACATTGCAGACAAGTCCAGCTGCACCCCAGGCAACCAGTCCGCTTGTAACCTTCATAGTGAGGCAGAATAGCCACCAGACTATCTGCACTCCAGGCCACCTTGCTCTTATCATCACAAGGCCAGCCTCAGCTTGTAACCCCAGGGCCTTGCCCGTCATGGCGAAGCAGAATAGCCAACCAGACTATCTGCACTGGGCCACCTTACTCTTATCATCGCAAGGTCAGCCTCTTCAGAATAGCCGACCAGACCATCTGCACTCCGGGCCACCTTGCCCATCCTGGTGAGGCTGCACGCCAGGCAACCAGTCCGCTTGTAACACCAGGGCTTTGCCCTTCATGGTGAGGCAGAATAGCCACCAGCCTATCTGCACTCTGGGCCACCTTGCTCTTATCATCACAAGGCCAGCCTCCACTTTAACACAAGGGCCTTGTCCTTCATGGCAAAGCAGACCAGCCGGCCAGACTATCCGCACTCTGGGCCATCATGCTCTTATTTTCACAAGGTCTGCCTCAACTTGTAACACAAGGACTGTCCCGGCCAGGGAGTCCTCTTGGCCCAGTGGGTGGCCCAAAAAACAATGCTGTGGCCACAGACATTGATTCTTCATCTCGCCCCACAGCCAGCAGCATCTGAAGGAAAAACCTCATTAATAACTTAAAACTTTGCAATTCCATTCTTCGAATGCTAGGCAAAAGCCTGCCACAGCTCACTGATCCACAGTACTATCCCCCAAAAAGGAGTGCAGTGACTGGACAAAGGTCCTGACCTGAACAAGGTCTCACTGACACTACCACATGGCAAGGGAACATGTAGCAGAGCAGCTGTAGTGGAAGTTGCACTGAACTGAGAAGAGCGAGTTCCAAACTTCACCCCAGGAAAGGCCCAACTTGTCCAAAACCTGGGCGCTAACCACCACAAACTGGTGTCTGGTCAGCGGAGTTCCATCCACATGCCTAAAGCAGTAACTGTCGTCCTAATTTGAAGTGCAGCGACACCCCAGGTCACAAAATGACCCTTTCCTCTGGTCCTTGAGAGCTCCCATTTCCCAAAACCTTCATAGAACACTTTAGAAATTCCACCACATTTACCCAGCAATAACTTATTGATATTCCTGGGTAGCAAAGGAATTTACACAGCAATGTTTACCTTTGCACAGTCATTGTGATTTGCAAGGCACTGCCCAACATTCATAGGGCTTATGTTTGCACTGATCAAGTGAAATAACTCATTGATATTCCTGGGTAGCAAAGGAAGTCCATCCCCTTTAAAGGGATGTTAATTGTGTGGTGGTGTTCTTTACCTCCATGCGATGAAAAACTACAGCTGCACATTTTCACACATTAAGTCTCTATTAAGCAGACAAGACTTAATTCATAGGATTGTTTGGTAATCCTGCGCCCTGAAAGATAGGAAATTGAGGCCTAGAATTATCATTGTCTAAGGTCTATACCAGAAGAGAGCGTCTTTGATTCAATTCCAAATCCACTGGATTGGCAGACTGTAGAAACATTCTCTCAGCCTTGGTATTCCTTAAAGAACTTTTCACAGGCATTCATTGTTTAAAAGTCAAGAGACTGCCCCCATAAGGCATTCTGAAACACTTCTTGGTATTCAATCTTCCCCAGTTCTACTAACCACTGAGACCCATCATAACAAAAAGTTAGTTTGGCTTTTAAAAATGATAAGTGCCAATCTACAATGTTGTCACTGTAAAACCTGTATATTTATTTATTTATTTTGAAAAAACACCCTACCCTGAAGAGTGCACAGTACCTATAATTTCTTAGAGAAACTGGGTTCCTATCCTAAAGACCAAGGACAATCACACAGTAAAGTGCACTGGCCCCTTTAACAAACAGGTGTATACACCTACATGCAGGCTATATGTTCATTCACCATAATGGGAACATGTATTCAGTGGACCCTATTCCATATATACATGAGTAAGGCTGGGCTGTCATGTCTGAAAGTAGTTCTTTCTTGGCCAAGTGAGTGGGCAGAACAGCCCCCCAGAACCTCCTTGGAAGCCATCTGCCTCATTTCTGTTGCTGTGGCAGTGCCACTGCATCCCAGCCAGCACCATCCACAGCCTGTCAAGACCAACGCCACTCTTGCAGGCCGTGGTGACTCACTGGACCACCCCTTAAAGACAAATGTGCTATTAAACCTGTGAAATATGCTCATTAGGACTAACCAATGACATGTAATGACGTGCCGGCTGTCAAATTCCCATATCACAACATCAGGTTGGAAGTCACACTGTATTCCTGCCAGAACAGAAAACAGAAGGTACAAATGATGTATTGCAATGGATATTTTCAAATCCTAACACATGACAAAGACTAAGCCAATTCACCAACTCAGAATGCATTCACACTGTCAAATTCACATACCACTGACAAGGATTCCTTCACAGAAGGAAGCCCTTAGAAGTTCAGCTGTTTTCTGTTCAAAGTACACTTGATTTCACTCTTAACCACTGCACCGGAAATACATCCCTATTGCATTAGGGCCAAATATTGTAATTGGAAGATTGGCAATTTATACTGTCTTTCTCTGAATAAAACCATGTAAAAATACTATTTTGAATAGAGATCCTTATCTACAGTCTCAAAAATAAATAAGCCCAGCTGCAATAAGTAGGTAAGCCATTTTGATACTTCAGAAGGAATAGCCCCTTCGATAGCACTATATCCTTTCAAGCTTGTTAAAATGAGTATAGCCTACTCAAACTGGCAAATGCTCACCAGGTCCCAGATAGAGGTCTTTCATATCACCCACTACCAAATCCATTAACTAAAGATGCTGGGGATTGAACCTCAGACCCTCTGCACCCTAAGCAGATGGTCTCTCACTGAGGCCCATCCCCTCCCAAAATTCCACAAGTCAGGTATCACAGAGATTAGTTCTCTTATAAATCCTACCTTCAAAATACCATGTCAGCAACTGTGGATGGAGGAAGGAAGGATGGAAGAGATTGGATTTATACCTTGTCCCTCACTCGGGAGTCTCAGAGTGGCCCACAAACTCCTTTCCCCTCCCCACAGCAGACACCCTGTGGGGTAGTGCTCCCACCAACAGCGGATGAAAGCCCACCCAAACAATCCTCAATGGTGGCCAACCTTTCCAAAATAGCCCTATTTACTGGGTTATTCAAGAATGCACTGTAGGGCCAACTGTAGAAGCCACACCTATAGGCACCTGATCCTCCATTACAGGAACAGCACCTGTAGCCGCCAAAGGCGCTGGGCCACTTGGAATAGGAGGCAGGGCCCCACCATTAGACCGCTTTGGTAGGGGCTGCTGACCTGCTGTAAAAGCCTGGCCTACCCACTTAGGAACAGGCTGCTTCCCTTTTGTGGCACCCTGGCCTTTCTGTGGAGCCATGCTGTTCTTAATGGTATTGCTCTCCAGCGGCAAAGGCATAAAATGTCTGCCTCCCCCTTCCCCAAGGTTAAAATGCTTGGGGCTATTTAGCTTGGAAAAATGACAGCTGAGGGGTGACATGATTGAGGTTTATAAGATTATGGATGGGATAGAGCAAGTTGAGAAAGAAGTACTTTCTCCCTTTCTCTCAATACTAAAACTCGTGGGCACTCCATGTACTTGCTGAGCAATCAGGTTAGAACAGATAAAAGAAGGTACTTTTTCACCCAAAGAGTGCTTAACACATAGAATTCACTGCCACAGGAGCTGGCGGTGGCTACAAGCATGGACAGCTTCAAGAGGGAATTGGATAAGCATATGGAGCAGAGGTCCCTCAGTGGCTATCAGCCACAAGGTATAGATGGAAACTCTCAGTCTGGGGCACATGATGCTCTGTATTCTTGGTGCTTGGGGGGGGGGCAACAGTGGAAGGGCTTCGAGTGTCCTGGCCCCACTGGCGGACCTCCTGATGGCACCTGGTATATTTTGGCCGCTGTGTGACAGAGTGTTGGACTAGATGGGCCACTGGCCTGATCCAACACTGGTCCCTCTTATGTTTTTATGTACCCTAAGATGGCTGCCCCTCCTAACTGCCCCAAAATGGCTACCAGAGGAGAAGCCTAAAATGGCCCCTGCATCACTTTGCCCTACAATGGCCGCCACTTCTCTCAATCTAAAATGGCTACTGTATACCTGACCTCCATTGCAGAACACAGGCTCCTAAAAAGTGAGCTATATGTGGCTGCAATGAGGGTGGATGAGTGGAGGAAAAGGGGGGGGTTGATAAGGCCAGAAGATAGGGCAGGTGATAAAACTGTGGGGATGAGGCAGCCTTACCATACTGCCACTCACTACGTGCCGCTCACTACCTACTAGCCAAGGCTGGGGGGCCTAACCCGAAGCTTCCCCTAGAGGACTAAGGCCCCTATGCCACAATCAGGCTTCCCCTTAACAATGAAGTGCTCCTTCATGGGCTGGGCCGC
Source organism: Gekko gecko (assembly GCA_029375565.1). NCBI lineage: Eukaryota > Metazoa > Chordata > Lepidosauria > Squamata > Gekkonidae > Gekko > Gekko gecko. The sequence continues at coordinate 118,083,119 of JAPDNY010000007.1, forward strand.
ACCACCATCAAGAAGCCGCTGCCACGCTTCTTGCACTGCCACCGCCCGATTTCACTCCCACACCTGCTCTTGTCGCCATCTTTGGAGTGCTCTAGCCGCCTGAGATCCAGCCGCCGCCCCCGAACTCTCTTTTCACAGCTGCCTAAACTTGCTGCTGCTGCAAGGAGCCAGCCAACACCATGCCTCTCCTAACACCGCTGCGAGCAGGCCCAAAAGCCTGCTTGATCCTCAGCCTTAAGTGCTGGCTCCGCCGAGCACGCCGAAGAACTGCTGAGGCAGAGGGCGGGAGCCAAGCCTAAGTAGGCTGGCTCAGCCCCCTGCCTGGCACTGTGTTTCTCGCAGCGCTGGTGTCCTTGTCTTCCTGCTTCATGAGGAGGCAAATCAGCCCCCTCCTGCCAGTGTGGGCTTGGCGGGAGTTGGGGCTCACATTAGCACTTTAGGGCCCAACAAGAGTTTCGGGGTATGAGCTTTTGAGAGTCAGACAAATGGAACTTTGACTCTCAAAAGCTCATCCCCCCCCCAAAAAAAAAAAAAAAAATCTTGTTGGTCTCTCAGATGCTACTGGACTTGAATCTAACTGCTCTACTGCTGACCCTCTGCTACCCTCTGAAACTTCCTAGTGGGTGATGAGGATATGTGGTTCTGCCATGAAAATGCTACACCAGCAATGTAATGAGCAGCTTTGAAGCATTCTACGGGGCCTGTAAAACGGTGATGTTCCACCAGGCCTATGGTTGAGGTGGCGGCAATCCACCTATATTGCCTCCCCTGCCCTGCTTTATTCTGCTTTATTCTATCATGGTGGACATGTATTGTTTCATCTGCAGCTACACATAATTAGAGTCCCTTGGGACTCTAATCATGCAGCAGACAGCATCAAATATTTTAGTGATGTTGATATTGTTAGAATTGTATTATATTAATTATGTAAATCTCTGTGTATCTATGTTGTAACCCACCCTGAGCCTGCTGTGCAGGGGAGGGTGGATTAAAAGTCCAAAAGTAAATACATGAATGAATAAATAAATAAATAAATAAAATCCTGCCCTCACCACATAGAGCTACTCTTACACTTCAGTATTATCCACAGCATCCATGTGGGTGCCATGATATTTCTTCTTAGTAGTGGTTGAAATGAGACTTTCTAAAAAATCGACAAGATCCAACACTTAACTTCAGAAATGTTTTCTATAATTCTCATGCAGGAGGTATTATGCATTCTGAGACACAAAGGAATGTAAAATTCTTCATCAGAAGTACAACCAAGACTCCGGATTCTGCAAGCACACACACATAGCCATAATTTTACGACTGAACCAACTCCCAGAAAAATCTAAGGCTCCGACTTCTATTTCCCGCCTTTTCCCATCGATGCAGGAAATGTTCTATGTAGAGATCTAATATAAACCAAAGTATACCTTTTGTGTACAGTTTTATGGCATCTTGTATATAATCTTCAGTCTTCAAATCAGTTAATGAACAGTTTGCTGAGCCAGGGTAATTGGCTAGAGGTTGGCAGCCAAAAAGAGTTATTTAGGAAGAAGTCAGAAAACAAATCCTCAAGGTGTACCTTGAAACCTAACTGACCAATGAATCCCAAACAGTTTGGAAGGAATTACCATTCTGAGGGGAGCTTAAGAAAGTCTTGGTCCATGAAAACAATGATACATGGGACTGGTTGTTTTTTCTTCTGTGTTTAACATTCCTAACTGCTGAACTTTATGGGAAAAAACTGGCCCAGATCCAATGCCTTAAAGGCAATTTGGTTCTCTCCAGTTGCGTCATGTCCAGCTGGTGAAGATTTTTGTTTCTGTTTTGTTAATGTTTGAAGCCAAGCGAGTGTTTTGGGGGAGAGTGACTTATCAGTTATTTTCTGTGTAGGTTGATAAGGAGCAGTATGATCGAATCATAGAACTGATTGAGAGTGGGAAAAAAGATGGAGCCAAACTGGAATGCGGAGGAGGCCCATGGGGAGACAAAGGCTTCTTCATCCAGCCAACTGTTTTCTCTGATGTTTCAGATGACATGCGTATTGCCAAAGAAGAGGTAATCTAGTTCAGAACATTCTGTATTTTCAGTAGATGTTGTAGCCATTTTAAAAGCTGCACAGATCACACATTTAGTCAAATAGATTAAAAAGTACACAGTCGTTTCACACACACCACCCCTGTTTATTCACCTTTAGCCAAAATTTGTGTTTAAGATATTTGTCATCATTTGGGTCACCTACATGGAATGTTTCTGACAGAATGAATAATCTCTGGCATTTTCTACACTGAGCTGCAACCCATGTTTTCTGAAACCCATGAGTTTGTTTTTGAGTGCAGCAGTGCATACAATCAGAATGCGTTCTGCTATTTAATGTCATCAGAACAATGCTATATGTACCACTTTCATAGGAATGGATGGATTTTGACCTTTCTATTGTGTAGGTCTTCCATGCATTGGCTGTGCTTGGTGTTCCACTTCACCTGTCCTCTTACTAATTACAGAAATCTTTTATGTACAGTTTCAGAATTTGTATGAACAATGTTTGCTCTTGCCTCAGCATTTTGTTTCTTCCACTTATTATAGGATTTTTGGACCCCTTTGAGATATGCATGAGCAGTTGTACACATTAAACCACTGCAGAGTTTCTTTTGAGCATACAGTAGAGTGCATAGTCACCTCCACATTCCTTGGCAGATTCCATTTTAATATATCTTTCAACTGACAGACTTGCTAGTTCTTCTCAAGGTCTCCATTCTTAATTTGCTGGTACCCCTTATAATTTCCCAGCATTATTGCCATACCCTAACAGGCATTGAAACATCACACAGCTTCTTATGGCACAGTTGTGCACATAACTGAATGTTCAAAATCAAGTCACATTTCTTAGCAGATTCCATTTTGTCTCTTCTCTGTGCATATATGCACATCCTTACCTTTTTTAAAAAAAAGCAGCTGTTCCAAAAGAGTTGCTAAATTGTGCTCAGGTCTCCATTTTAAGCTTTGGCTAGCTTGTTATTGCATGGTAACGGTGACTGAACTCTATAATAGAGTAGCACCCTAGATGGACCCTGGTGATAGATGAACTATTAATGTGATCTGTGTAAAGCACATGTCAATAAGTACAATTTTTTAAAAAATGTGTTTGATCACTCATGTGCATGGCTTAGGTGAAGGGGTGGGGAACCTTGAACAGTGGAAGAAACAGAAAGCTGTGGATAACCAAACAGTGTTCTTCACAAGTTCTAGACGTAGCAAAGGTAGAATGGCAGCAAGCCACTGCACTAATGCTCCTCCATAAGCCAAGGAAAGTCTGAATCTGGAAACATCGCTAAGATGATGACTATTGGCCCAGCATTGGAACTTCCCCTGGTGCTTTTATTTGTGTCATGTAAAAACAGTGACAGAGTTAGAAAGATAAAGCAACATTCAGCTTTCATCCATCTTCTTGTGTTTACTGGCTATCTGTATTGTAACATAAATGAGAAGTTTAGAGACAGCTTATCTCCTCAACTCAACATGATGGACTGGAATCCCTGAGTTCTGATCAGGGAGATTCCACATTTAAATACCAGGCCTTCTACATGCGGTGAGGTAAGCCGAGCAGCTGACTCTAGAACCCAGCTCCAGCTTCATTATTCATGGGTGGGGAGAGAGAGTGCACACCTAGAAGGTCCATTGCTGGATTGGCCAGAGCCACAGATTTTGTTACACATTAAAATATCTTGAGATTTTTCTGCCTGGAAAATGAGAGAAACCATCATTGTAGATCAGGGCTGTCAAACATAAGGCCTGGGGGCTGGATCCGGCTATCCGGGGCTCTAATGTGGCCTGTGACCAACTGATGCAAGGGAGGGAATACTTTATGGCTTTAGCACAGCAGAACAACCTCACCTGCAGCAGTCAAGCATCGTGGGAGCATCTTCCCAGCATTGTACTGCTGGCTCTCCGGTACGCCTCTGTGGGTTTTCCTCTGCCCCCCCTCCCACCCCAGGGGGCCTTGCAGTGAGGACACACCAACTCGAAGCTTACCAGCTGCTGTCCTTTATACAGTTTCTATCTCCAGTACCTGGCATTATGTTTTATGGCACACATGGCCCAGCCTGACAAAGAGACATTTATGTCAGATCCAGCCCTCATAACAAATGAGTTTGACACACCTGTTGTAGATAATATTCCAGATTTCCTTTTTTAATCATCTTAATTTCCCTGATTATTTATTACTTGTTTTTGGTTGGAAACAGATATTTGGACCAGTCCAGCAAATTATGAAGTTCAAAACTGTAGATGAAGTTATTAAAAGAGCAAACAACACTCACTATGGCTTAGCAGCAGCAGTGTTCACCAAAGACATTGACAAAGCTCTGACATTTACAACTGCTCTTCAGGCTGGAGTTGTATGGTATGTATCCTTTTTACTGCTTGCCATGTGGGATTTTCAGTTTACAGCAGGACTTTTCCCCCTTTGATCTGTAGGCAGATTGCCTTGACAGATTAGCTTTAGTACATTTTAATACACTAGTTCTGTTAGGCCTGCAGGATAGAAGTAAGAACATTAAGTGCACATTCAAATTGGAGACATAAAAATTTGCTCAAGATGTTCTTCAGGCAGACTTCCATAACCTAGTATACCCAAGGTGGGACATTCCTTGGGTCAGTGGTGAATTGGGAACAGACCAACATATGACCATGCTTCAGGAAAATGGATTACAAATGGGCACAAGCATTGTGGTGGTATCTGCAAGAATCAGAAAGTGACACTGGTTTTCACTTCCTTCCAGAACACTATTTCTTACTTTCTTATTCTTTAATTCTATACAGGCTCATCTGCTGTCAACTTTGCTTTGCTTCCCGTACCACTCTGACCATTTATGCTTTCTACTGTTTCAGCATCTGTGTGCACTGGATGTATTCTTTCTTTCTTTCTTTCTTTCTTTCTTTCTTTCTTTCTTTCTTTCTTTCTTTCTTTCTTTCTTTCTTTCTTTCTTTCTTTCTTTCTTTCTTTCTTTCTTTCTTTCTTTCACCAGCTACTTCATCTCACGTGTTATGCAATGAATACAAACATGCATGGGTCTGGAAGCCCAACTTTTACTGCCTTCACCCTCTCTGTAAGTGTTATTGACATAGAACCTTATTACCATTTTCACAGATGGAGAACTGCTGTTGAAAAATAAAAGACCATCTTGGGGATACTTAACCAGTAGAGATCTCAATCCTAACCCAGTAGAGATCTCAGTCCATACAACAAACTAAACAGTATCCTATTCCTTTTCTAGGTAGTAGGGAACTTGATTTTCCTGTAGTTGCCTATGGCTCTTTCTGAACTCTCCTTTTAATACATGTCCACTGCAGTGTCCTCCAAGCAATTCTGCACTAAAATTGAATTCAACCTTCTTTTTATTTTGGGTTTTCCCCCATTCTGCATTACATTACCTCCCTTCAGTGGTCAGCCCGGTTTCAGCCTGCTGCTGCTGTTGGCCTGGGTTATTTGGATGCTGTTTTGCCATGGACTTAAATTGCCTCAACTCGGAAGGGACCTATGTTCGGAAAGGACCTATGTTACACAGAGATTCAGAAAGGGATTAAATCCCATATATTCAACAGTTGCTCATATTTTAGTGTTGACTGACATAAAGAAGAGCCTTTAGCAACACAAAATAAGAGATCTGTGAGACAGTGCCATAAAGTCCAGCTAAACTTTCTTCTTAGATTTTAGAATTTTGTACACAGTGTGTAATTACCCAGAAATCTTGTCCATACATAAAGTGACATGCCTCTCTTTTACCCCCGCACCCAGGGTTAACTGCTATAGTGCAATGTCTGCTCAGTGTCCTTTCGGAGGGTTCAAAATGTCAGGAAATGGCCGAGAACTGTAAGTAAAGTCCACAGGGTTGGGGGAGGGGAGATCCAGACATGTTCAAACATCACTATGATTTTTTTATTTGGAAGGGGGATCTTTACTCACTCTGAATTTCAGCTATATTATGGGGGGGGACACTTAGCAGTGCAACTTCATGTACAAAGTGATCATGTAAACTCACTCTAAAATGTGGTATTCTTGGACCATTTTAACAGAAATGATTAGGATTTTCTGTCCCAAAGTTGCACTATTGGATATGCAAGTTGTATTTTCTTATTACTGTGGCAAACAACCAGCATTTTAACTAGGAACAAAAATCATGTGCACTTAAGTGACTTCTTCAAGACCTGATAGTGATGACAGTTTTGTACATTTCCAGAAGCAATTGTCCTTGTGAATGCAGTAAGGGCTGCATGTAACTGTATGATTGCTTCCTATTATCCTCCTGGCAAATCCTGTTGTAAGGGCTAGTCTTACAGTTTCTTCACTTTATTTTTTAAGGGGAGAAGAAGGCATTCATGAATATACAGAAATGAAGACTGTCGTAATCAAAATCCCACAGAAAAATTCGTAATGTCACTTCAAGGGACAAGACTTGACAAGTTCATATGCTAAGAAAAAGTTGCAACCGCTGGCAATATTGAAAAATGTTTTGTGGCAAACGTTTTCATTTGATTTGGTTTCTCTTTCTAACTGTCAAAGCAAGTGCTTTTGTTAACTATTAAAAGTAATCTAGAAAGTCTACTATCTGGTTTAATAAGAGAATGTTTAATGCCTGGAACATAATTAACAAGTTTTGAATCTCATTGAAAAAGGTGATTTTTCTGTCCCCATTTGAATTTAAATGTAACACTATGGATAATGAACTGTTTTAACAAGTATTGTTTGCACAGATTGGTTTAGTGTGCTTATAGAATTAGTACCTGTCTTTTCCTGTTTTTATGAGCTTGGAAAAAGCACTTATATGTGACAATCAGATACTTTGCTGTTGTGGGAGAATACAGCAACTATCATGTAGTATATGTCTTAGGGCAGGGGTGTCAGACATAAGCCCTGGGGCCAGAACCAGCCTGTCCAGGCCTCTTATGCAGCCCATGAGCAACTGGTGCAAGGGAAGAAACAGAAGACTGCTTGGGGAGGGAAGTGGGTGGAGCCACTCCAATTGTGGCTTCAGCACGGCAGAACAACCTCAGCTGCAGCAGTCAAACAGTGTGGGAGAGTCTACCTAGTGCTGCAGTATTGGCTCTCCAGTCTGCCCATGTGGGTTTTCCTCCACACCCCTGCACAGCCCATGGGGCCTTGCAATGGGGATACACCAGCTCAGTGCTTACCAGCTGCTGTCCTTTATATAGTTTGTAAGTGGGGACCCACAAGAAACTTGCAGGAGTGGCTATCCCATTCCCCCCACCTCTGCCTCTTCCCCTCTCCCCCTGCTTCTCTCACACTTTCTCCTTCTGCCACCCCTTTTCTTTCTCTCTCTCCCCTCCATGCCTGTCACTTCCTTTCTGTCCCCACCCCATCATTCCTTCTGCCCGTCACTCTCTTGGCATTTCACCTATTTCCTCCCCCCCCCATAGCCGGAGTGGCCGCAGCCACTCTCTAGGAATCACAACAGGTTGCCCAAATACAGAGATCAGTTCCTCTTAGGGTTGGCAGCTCCATGCTGGAAAATTCCTGGAGATTTGGGGGTGGATCCTTGGAAATATGAGGTTTGAGCTTGGAAGTTACCTTAGCAGGGTATAACACCATAAACTCCACCCTTCAAAGCAGCCATTTCCTCCAGGGGAACTGATCTCTGTCATCTGGAGATGTTGTAATTCCAGGAGATCTCCAGCCCTCACCTGGAAGTTGGCAACATTAGTTCCTGGGAGGAAATGACTGCTTTGGAGAGTGGAGTCTATGGCATTAGTTCTGTCTCTCCCTGCCTCAATCCTCACTATCCCCAAGCTCCACCCCTCAAATATACAGGAGCTGGCATCCCTATCTCCTTCCCACCCAACTGCCAACCTACCTTTATCTGCCCCTCTGTCTTCAGCTTTCTGACTCCTTTCCCCCTGCAGCTTCTACTGTGGAAACTATGGTCTTTCTCTACAGTGGGAACTAAAGCAGTTTACATTATTCTTTCCTCCTTTTTATCCACAAAACAACCCTATGAGGTAGGTAAGACTGCAAGTATGTGACTAGTCCAAAATCACCCAGTGAGCTTCTACAGCAAGATGAGGTTCTAAACCCGGGTTTTGCAAACCCTACTCTGAAGCTCTGACCATTATACTACACTGACTTTCATAGAGCAGCTGCTGTTGAATGGTAGCAAGCAGCCAGGCCTAGTTGAACCATGCAAGTCAGGTGGTATCAAGTCACCCAGAGGGTGCTGCTAGGCCTAGGTTCCCCAGCCTCCAGGTGGGACCTGGAGATCCCCCAGAATTACAACTGAACTCCAGACAATAGAGATCTGTCTCCCTGGAGAAAATGGGTGGACTCTGTGGCATTATATCCAGCTGAGACCTCTCCCCTTCCCAGACTCTGCACTCAGACTTCACCACAGAATCTCCAGGAATTTCCCGAGTGGGCAATCCTAGTCCCAGGCCTGGCTCCAAACCCCTGCTATTTAGCCATTCATACTGCAGGAGGAGTCCTTCCCAGTCCCAGATCCAGTTCTTCCTCCCTGTTCTGTCTGTCTGTCTCTCTCTGGCTATCAATGGGATGGAGCTTGGAGAAGATCCCTGAGGTGGTCATTTCAAAAGGTATTGGGAGGGGGGAATTCAACCTTCCCTGAGGTTCTGGTGTGTTTTTGGATTTTTCTGCAGACCATGGAATCCCCTCAGTCTGTAGAAAAACCAGTTGGGGGAGAGTATGCCTCTATCTGTGGAAATAAGTATCTGCACACAGAGGGAATTGTTGAGAATTAGATATATAGATATCTCTGATACCTGGCATTATGTTTTATGGCACACATGACCCAGCCAGACAAAGTGACATTTATGTCAGATCCGGCCCTCATAGCAAATGAGTGACACCTCTGTCTTAGCTTGAGTCTGGTCATATTAGCTACTGTATAGAGATATTCTGGATATAAACTTTATTAAAGTTTATCAAAAACTGCTAGTTATGTCCATTTGTATGTTGTCTGTTCTAGACTAAAGTTACCACATTTCTGTTAAACTATTAATAGCTTTACAAATTGCATAATCAGTCTCAAAAATTAAAATAACACTATCAGAAGTAACTAACACCTTTATAGTTCTATGAACAAATTCAGAGGCTTGGCTCCAATGTAGAATTTTCATAGATAGAAGGATAAAATACTACACTCAGAAGGAATTTTGAACTGCTGTGAGAAGCGGGAATGCTGTATGAATGGAAATCCTTCCTTCCACAAAAATGTTCCATTACATCGAAGCCAGACTACTTGGACAAAGATTACTGTGGGTGGAAAGTCTTAACATAATTAGGCCCCACAGCCCCTTGCATGTTTGTAGCCCATTTTGAATTATGTGTAAGAACTGTTACCCTGCTTGAGGTCTATGCACACATGAGAGATACAGTACCTTTGAACTACCTCCTGAAGAACTTACAGCAGCCATATGCACAACTTTTCAAGATTCCACATGTTCACAGAAGTGCAGTTCCAGAGAGGCCATGAACATGACAACAGCTGCCCTCCCCTGCACTTCCCAGAGGAGCTCAAACATTCCTTGAAGCATCCTCAATGGAGGTTGGAGATCCTTGCATACATGGGCAGCGATGTCTCTGGGGGAGGAAATGAGGATGCATGTAGGGTTACCAGCCAATGGCTGGCAACCAGCTGGGAGGAGCATAGGAATGAGGGAAATAGTGCTGTTCTAGTGGTTCTCTAGAAGTGACATCAATGTGACATAGATGTGATGCTCTAGGATTTGGGCAAAACTCTGGTAAAGTGATAGAGGTCAAATCTGTATTTGCATACATCGTGACACCGTCTTTCTCTATGCTTGTTTGAAGAGTTGTTTGGAGAAGATTCATTTAAAGCGGTGTGGAGGCGCAATGACAGTGGAGCTGCCACTAGAGGGTGCTAAACATATGCAGACATGCAAAAGTATGCTAGCACTGTTGAAGTGTGAAAACAAAAGCAAATGTAGACAACTTTTTTGAAGACAAAGCCAGAAGGCTGGGACACCGGTGGGAAAGACAAATGCAGATTCGACCAGAGTTTTGTCCAAATTCTAGAGGGTTGCACTGGTGTAATGCCAGCAACCTGGCACCATTTTTCCAAAAAAAACTTTCCTCCTGCCAGGCCATGGAGGGCTGATGAACAAACAGGAGACCTGCTGAAGCAAGAAACCTAGTGTGGCCAGATGTACCAGAATTCCTGACTATGCTCTATGCTGTTGCACTGCCAATTGCTGGAAAACTATGAAACATTGTTGCCTAAAAAACAGAGTCCCAATCCCAAACTGTAATTGACAAAGCAAAGGAAAGAGAGCGAAACGTGGAAGCTCCTCTCAGTTACCATGGCGAGTAGCAACCAATATACTTTTTTATTTTTTATTTTTTATTGAATATAACAGAGAGGAGGTAGGGAATTAGGGACTAGGGAAAGGGAACAAAGGGGGGGGAGGAAATAGTGCTTACAAATACTTCTGCAAACACTATTACATTACATTAATATTTCTACTTATACAATCAGGTAATTCTTTCTGTTAAATCTGCTCACTTGTCCATACATTCCTTGATATCTGCAAAAAGTCCAGTTATTGCCTTTACATCATAAAAGCATTCTACAACTTCTTAAAAGAAATGTATACAGTCTAAATACCTTATTACTTTTTATATTTGTTTAACTTGTATTAATTTCATATTTATGTATTCTCATAACCTCTTAATCATCCTTTCCTATTATATAAAGCAGTAGTGGTCAGCTGGCTTGCCCAAATATGGCTTGCCCAAATAAGGTAAAAATGCATGGCAAAATTGGTTGGCCACGGGGGCTGCCATTCAACGTTGGGCCCTGGCCATTGGCTGCCGTCCCGTCCCTGCCTGCATGGGCTTCATCCTGCCCACACAGCCACCAGCCAGCTGCTTGGCCGCGGGGGCTGACATTCAGCATCGGACCCTGGCCATTGGCTGCATGGCCTCGGGCCCGCCCACACACCCACAAGCCAGTCTCTCCACCGCAGTCTGCCGCCAGCCACCAGCCCCACAGATGACAGGGCCATGATGCTGCCGCGGCAGCCCACAACCACTGCCCGCTGCCTTGCCCGCCTGCCCAAGGACGGCCTCCCTCCCTCGCCGATGCGTCTACCGCAAAGGTAGAGCACTCGGTCCGACTGCAGCTGGTGCCGCCCCAATGGACCCACAATTCCGACATGGCCTCCCACGCTCGCCGCTCCAACACTGGGCAGCCACAGCGGGGAGGGGCATCACTGGCAAACAGAGGGACGGGGCCTTCACCGCGACTCCAGCTAGCACCCGTTGCATCTGGACACGCAATGGGCTTTGCGGCTAGTTTACTATAAACTAATCTTTACTCATATAATTATGGATCCAAAATGTCCTACTGCTTATAAATAGCCATTCTGTAACCAAAACATTCTAAAAGTTATATATTAACCCTAAAAGAGAGACATACCTAATTCAAATCCCTTTAAGCTTTCCTTTTACTAAATTCAGTTCACATTTCTTATAAGACTTTTCATATCAGTACTAAGAAGGAGAAGAAAAGGCAGGGGGAGAACTACTTAAGATGGCATTGCTACAGCAGGGCAAATAATATTTAAAAAGGAATATAAGGATACAAAATCTAAGAGAAAGTGCTTAAAATTAAATGCTGAAAGAAACAAATGTCACAAGGTAGTTTTTAAATGTAATTTTAGGAAAGCTCAAATCTTGCAATGTGATTTAAAAATAAATATTAATAATAGCTGTATAGAATTTAGTATGGCTGTAGCAAGGCAAAGGATGATTAATGATAAGAGGATAATTAAGAAGGTCAAATGGAACTAAAACTGAAACTAAATTAAATGTTACAGAAATATTTGTTTTAAGGCATTTGTATGTATCCTAAAGCAACTGATACGTCTATCCTCCATGAATATCTAATCCCCTTTTGAATCTGTCTATACCTGTGAGCTTCAATACATCCTCTGGCAGTGAATTCCACATTTTAATCACTCTCTGTGTAAAAAAAGTCTTTCCTTCTGTCTGTCCTGAACCTACTGCCCATCAGCTTTATTGGATGCCCTCGAGTTCTAGTACTTTGGGAGAAAAACTTATCTTTGTCTGCTCTCTCCACCCCATGCATAACTTTATAAACTCCTATCATGTTCCTCCTTAATCATGTTGTTTCTAAACTGAAAAGTCCCAGACTCATTAGTCTTTCCTCATAGAGAAAGTGCTCCAACCCCCTCATCATCTTGGTTGCCCTCCTTGATACTTTTCCCAACTCTGCAATGTCCTTTGGAGATAACAGTGACCAGAACTATACACAGTATTCCAAATGAGGCCGCCCCATAGATCTATACAGGGCATTACAATATTGGCTGTTTCATTCTCAGTCCTTTTCCTAATAATCCCAAACATAAATTTTGCCTTTTTCACCGCTGCAGCACACTGGATTGACACTTTCATTGAGCTATCCACTATGACCCCAAGATTTTTTCCCCTCTCAGTCTCAGCAGGTTTAAACCCCATTAACCTATACCTGAAGTTGGGATTTTTTGTCCCAGTTTGTATCACCTTACACTTACCAAGGCTAAACTTCATTTGCCACATTGTTGCCCATCATCCAATTTATGGAAATTCTCTTGGGGCTCTTCACAATCAGACTTGGTTTTCACTATCCTGAATGATTTTATGTCATCTGCAAACTTGGACACTGCACTACTCACCCCTAGTTCCAGAAGATTGATGAACAAATTAAAATAGTACCAGCACCAATACCGATCCTTGTGGGATGCCACTGCTTACTCCCCTCCATTGTGAGAACTGTCCATTTATTCCTACTTTTTGGTTCCTTTCATTTAACTAATTTTTAATCCATACAAGAACCTGTCCTCTTTACACTGATTTAAAACAGGAGAAGAAGCCCAATCTATGTCTTCCCAAGCACAAGACAGCAATGCTCCATTATGAGATGTTGATTACTGACAAGATGCTAAAAGTGGTCTCAGAGCTTTCTTTGCAAAGGAAAAGTCCAACGAAGTGGGGAAATTAAGCAAAATCTGGAGATCAATATGAATTCAAGGCATTCATATTACAGGTTCCATCTTGGTTGGCAAGCTCCTAGGCTGTTAGCAGTTACATGACAGGCTGAAAATGAACAGATAGGGCTTTTCCTGGCATAGTGATCAGGACTTTTCCTAGTGGCCATAGCTTTTCCTACAATGAGGCCAAGCAAGACAGTTACTTCAGATGGCAGATACTTTGTGGTGGCAACATCTCACCTGCTCATCAACAGCTTCCTATCCCACCTACCAGTCTACTCACTAGCTGCCTACCCAGAAGCAAAAGCTGCTACCTTCCTTGCCCACTTACTTTGCCCCAGGCCTCCTTAAAGTCAGAATGGTCAGCCCCCAGGTAGGACTTGCTGAACTTTCACAAGATTTCTCCCTTGCATAAGGATTCAGGTGTCATTTAGGTGGGGAGCCCCACAGCTGAACTCTCACAAGAGGTAGGAACCTCACCCATTCCGAGAAACCCTATAGGGCAGAGGTATCAAACTCATTTGTTATGAGGGCCAGATCTGACATAAATGAGGGCCATGTGTGCCATAAAATGTAATGCTGGGTACCGGAGATATAAACTGTATAACCAACAGCAGCTGGTAATGTCCGAGTTGGTGTATTCTCACTGCAAGGCCTCATGGGCTGGGAGGCAGGTGCAAAGGAAAACCCACATGGGCTGACTGGAGAGACAGTGGTGCAGCCCAGGTCAGACACTCCCATGCTGCTTGACTGCTGTAGACGAGGTTTATTTATTTATTTATTTATTTATTTATTTATTTATTTATTATTTTCAATTTATATCCCGCCTTGCTGGGAGCTGGCTCAAGGCAGCGGACAACATAAAACAATAAAATAATCAATGTAATACAATACAATAAAATATACATAGACAGATCCCTAACATCATAAAATCTAACAATACGGTGCAAATGATGGCGGCATCAGTATACAATCCCCTCATCCGAAGCAGTATCCAAGTAGGCCATAGCATGTTCCGGTGGCACATTGGTCAGTGGCGGCTCCTAGTTGAAAGGCTGGTGGAAGAGCTCTGTTTTACAGGCCCTGCAGAACTGCAAAAGGTCCCACAGAGCCCTGATGTTTTCTGGGAGCTCATTCCACCAGTATGGAGCCACCACTGAAAAGGCCCTGGCTCTGGTAGCAGCCAACCTGGCATCTCTCGAGCCGGGAAGAGCCAGGCGACCCTGAGTCCCTGACCTCAGTGCACTCTGGGGCACATATGGGGAAAGGCAGTCCCTCAAGTAGGTAGGCCCCTGACCATATAGGGCTTTAAAGGTCAAAAACAGTACCTTGAAATGAAACCGGTAAGCTATTGGCAGCCAGAGCAGTGCCTTCAGTACAGGGTGGATGTGGTCTCATATAGAGAGACCCATCAACAGCCTGACCGCCGCATTCTGCACTAGCTGCAGCTTCCAGATTTGAGACAAGGGTAGCCCCATGTAGAGAGCGTTGCAGTAGTCTAATCTCGAGGTGACCATAGCATAAATCACTGTTGCCAGGTCATTGCATTTGAGGAAGGGAACCAACTGCCTAATCAGCCGCAGATGGAAAAAGGCCACCTTGGCAGTGGCTGCTACCTGGGCCTCCATTGTTAAGGTGGTATCCAGGAGCACTCCCAAGCTCCTAACCCTCAGCGTTGGCACCAATGGCACCCCATCGAAGGTTGAGAGTGGGATCCCTACCCCCGATCTGCTCCAACTCAGGCACAGGACCTCCGTCTTTGTGGGATTCAATTTCAATCAACTCAGCCTAAGCCAACCCACCATGTCGCAAAGCACCCACTCCAGGTCATCTGGGGTAGAGTCAGACTGGCCGCCCAGCAACAGATATAACTGGGTGTCATCTCCATATTGATGACACCCTAGCCTGTGCCTCCAGGCAATCTGTGCAAGGGGGCGCATGTAGATGTTAAATAACATCGGGGACAGTACCGCCCCTTGAGGAACCCTGCAAACCAGTGGGTACCTCTGGGAGTCTGCTCCCCTAGCACCACCCCAACCTTGAAGAAAGGAGACAAGCCATTGCAAGGCAAGCCCGTGAATCCCAGTGTCGGCAAGGCGGTGGATCAGTAACTGATGGTCGACTGTATCAAACGCCGCTGACAGGTCTAACAACAACAGTACTGTCGAGTCACCTTGATCCAGATGCCTCTGGAGGTTGTCTGTGAGGACGACCAGTGCTGTCTCAGTCCCATGACCTGGTCAGAAGCCGGACTGGAACGGGTCAAGTGTGGAAGCGTCATCCATAAAGCTCTGCAACTGAATCACCGCCACTCCCTCAAGTAATTTGCCCTAGAGACCGGCTAGTAGTTGGCCAATTCGGCTGGGTCCAAAGATGGTTTTTTCAAGAGGGGATGGACCATCGCTTCCTTGAGTGCCCCCGAGAACAGGCCCTCAATGAAGGACTGGTTGATAATATCCCTGAAGGCACCTCATAGCCCCTCATAGCCAGCTTTTGTAAGCCATGAAGGGCACGGATCAAGGCTGCATGTGGTTGGGCATACCATTGAGAGCAATTTGTCAACTTCCTCAAGGCTGAGTGGACTGAAATAATCCAGAATAGAACCAGAAGATGTGCATGGAGCCTCAAGTTCACTCATTAACTGAACTGTGGAGCAGCAAGACTTTATCTGCAAAGTAGCTTGCAAAGACCTCACAGCCAATGTCCAATTCCCTAGCATTTGGTCCCCCTGAGCAATCTCCTGTTCCCTCCCTTGCACTAGTTGCTCACAGGCTGCATAAGAGCCCTGGATGGGCTGGTTCTGGCCCCTGGGCCTTATGTTTGACACCCCTGGTAGGGCACACACAGCTTTTGTTTTATGGGAGCAGGGCAGCAAGGAGGATCAAGTGTCCTCAGGCAGAACAATGAACTAAGCAGGCACCAGAGATGGCAGAATATAGTAACCCGATTGGATCAAATGTGGTGTGCTTGCAAGGGGCAATCCTCTCCCTGATGTTGTTTAACATTTATATGTGCCTCCTCACCCAGTTGGTCCAGGGGTTCAGGCTTGGATAGCAGTATGCTGATGATACCCAGCTCTATTTGGATTGCCTTGGCTATACAGGCCATGGTGGATTGGCTTAAGCAGAGCCGGCTGAAACACAATCCATTTAAGTTGGAGGTCCTGTACCTGGGTTGTGGGAATTTGGGACTGGGAATCCAACTCCCAACTCTCGATGGGGCGCCTTTGATGTGGGCACCGAGCGTGAAGAGTCTAGGGGTTATCTTGGATCCCTCCCTTTCCATGGAGGCTCAGGTTGCCACCATTGCTAGATCAGCCTTCTATAATCTTTGGCTGGTCAAGCAACTGGTTCCCTATCTCACTTCCCAGGACCTAGCTATGGTGATCCATGCAGTGGTCACTTCCAGGCTTGATTATTGTAACTCGCTCTATGCGGGGCTGCCCCTGAACTTGATTTGGAAACTGCAGCTGGTGTAGAATGCGGTGGCACACATGCTGATGGTAATGCCTGTGAAGGCACATATTCAGCCAGTGCTCTGCCAACTGAACTGGGCTGCCTATAGAGTACCCGATCCAGTTCAAGGTTCTAGTGCTGACTTTTAAAGGCCTGTGCGGCCAGGGATCTGCATATCCCAGGGACCATCTCTCCCCATATGTGTCCTGCAGAGCCTTGTGCTCAACTGATCAACATCTTCTGGTTGTCCCTGGCCTGAAGGAAATCCAGCTAGCCTTGACTAGGGCCAGGGCCTTTTCAGCCTTGGCCCCAGCCTGGTGGAACAAGCTGCCATCTGAGATCAGGGCCCTATGGGAACTGTTACGATTCTCCAGGGCCTGCAAAAATGGAACTGTTCCACCAAACTTTCAGTGGGGTCCAAATTTCCATTCTTGGCCTCCCCTGCTGACAGCCCTAGCCTAGTGGCTTGATACCTCATAACACCACCCAGAAGGCTTCCATCTGAGCATCACTACCAAGGCAACTTTTATTCTATTTTTTATTAAACTTTAAAATTTTAAAATTTTATTTGTTTGAATTTTTATATTGTTTCTTTATCATGATATTTTATGTGACCTTGTAAGCTGCCCTGAGCCCGCTCGTGGGGAGGTTGGGATATAAATCAAAGAAATAAAATAAATAAACCCAAAGTTCATCTAATCCAACACCCTGTTTTGATTAACAGCCAACTAGATGCCATCAAGAAGCCCACAGTCAGGGCAGACAGGCAACAGCCTCTTGTGATGTAGCCCCTCAGTGAGTGGTATTGTGGTGTACTGCCTCTGAATATGGAGGTTCCACTGAGCTTTCATGGGAAAGCAGCATCATAGGAAAGGGGTAGCATTCCTAATTTAGTGGGAAAAGCAAGATTCAGGAAGGGGGGAAGGGGGAGTGAGAGGCCTAGAAGATACAAGGATTAAATTCTGAGAATTAGTAACCATCCTCCAAGGATTATGCAATGTGTGTGAGTTGGCAGGTTTAAACACCAGGAAATGTTTCTTGTGTTGAGAGATATAATTTAACATTGGCCCTTAATATCTACAAATATGAATTCCTCCATTCCATTCAAGGGGGAAATCAGCATACTTTTTTCTTCTCCACTGGAGACAAGCCCAGACCTTGATTAATCCAATGTGGTAATGAATATGCCCACAAATCCTGCCAAAGCAAAGAGATACACCTTTCGTCAATTAAGAATTCAAGCCAGCCTAAGATTGAACATGTTTATGTTTGCTTAAACCATCCAAGGAAGAAAACCACCAACTCAGCAGGTACTGCAAGATCTGACAGAGATTCAATACTGACACTCACTTTTGCAACAGTTTGCAGTCACAGGCATGATGTGCTTCAGAACTGCCTTGCAATGAATTTGGGGAAAGGCTGAATTATACTGCACTAATGACTGATCATGCATGGTTTTCAGAATCATGATCAACTGGGGAAGGCTGAAGAGTTATATTGTGGAAAGAAATCTTCCCCTAACTACTGAGGTGAAGCAAGGGTTATAAAGAGGCCTGGAGAAAAATGTCCTATTCTTTTAATAGATGTCTAATATGTGGAAATGGGCAACTGAAGCTTTTCATGTCATGGAGGCAAGAAGAATCACCTGGTAAATTACATTCCATTAAGCCTCTGTTAAAGGGACAGTACATGCATTTCCGTAGGCAATTGGCAACCCTAGGTAGAGCAGAAATATTCTCTGTCCATTTGATGGGTGTAACTTGAGCAAAAGCTTCAATCTGGTACTTCTTTATACTTCCAGGGTTCAGCACAAATGTGAAGGAGTGTCTCTGAGCATGTACGGAATATTTTCCCTTCTCTTCACTAAAGAACAGCAGTTTAGTTCTGCCTATATGAGATTTGGAAGTAAGGTAAACAAGACAGCAAGTTTCCCAGGCAGGTTTCAGCAGAGTTGCTAGGCTGCAACATGTATAAAATGAAAGCATCTGAATGGATTGAAGTAACTACAGATGCTTGCAATCTCATCCCTATCAATTGTTAGAAATACCTTGTTAACAATGTGTGAATTTACAGCTGGCCTCAGATGAGAGATGCAGAGAGATGACTAATTTTCCTAGCTGCTGTTCTTAATAGAAAGTGATCAGGACAAAATTCCTGTGCTCTCTATCTGTGCATTTCTGAAAGGTGCAGGATCCGTGTCATGAGAAAAGGGGGGGGGATTTAGGTAGCAGATGGTTTTGCAGAACTCTGTACAACCCAAGTTCAGCATAAAGGGCTCTTAGAGGCAAATTCCAGTGTCAAGATAGGATATTAAGCCATGACTGGGAAAAAAATAACAGCTTGACAAATAAGGGTGAACACTGGAGACACCCTGATTGAGAGCTGCCCAGCCATGAAATAAGAGCCCTCTGAGGCATATCAAGCAGTAGGTGAGCAATTCTGAGCATGTCACTAAGAATGGGCACTACCAGAAGGAATGCAGGTAAATGGCAGGTGCCTGTTGTGTAATGCCTTTTTCCACCACACCCTTCTGGGGCAAGCAGCACCCATACAAATCCACCCTGCATACATTCTAAGGGTTAGCCATTTCAGCTTCCCATGCCAGCCATAATGTTCAGTGACAGGTCATTTACACAAACCACAACAAACAATCACTCTGCGGAGACAGAGCATTTTAAGCAGCCCTTAAACCCCTGGGCTCCTCCCGTACACCTGCTGGGAACTGGCTGGTGCTTGCTGGGCCTCTGCCTCAGGTACTGCCCTTAGCCAACCAGGTGGGCATCAAGAGGAGGCCTGCTTCTTGCTGTCTCATGCCCAGGCCTAGCCAACTCCCACAGGTAAATCTGGCAACCTCCCCTCCACTTGAATTATATCTGCTTCCTCAGACACCTAGTTGCGCAACCTGACAGCTGCCTTCACAGTCCCAAGAAATCATGAAAACAAATAATAAATGTATTATTTGCTTGGCTTCTCAAATGTATTCCTGAGTTATCAAAACATACTGTTACTCATAAAGATTAAGGCACTGTTTTCATGCAACCCTATGCAGTTATTTCAGTCACTTGCAAAGGACTGCATTGTTAGACCCAGAAAGAGAATCTGGGTTACTTCACAGGCAGGCGTTTTTGAGGCAAATAGGTTGCCATGTGGTTAGGGTTGCCATCCCAGGTGGGGCCTTGAGTTCTCCCAGAATTACAACTAACCTTCGGACTACAGAGATATGCTCCCATAAAGGAAGTGGCAGCTCTGGAGGGTACTTTGTATGTTATCACATGTCCCTGCTGAGCTCCTGCCTCTCCCCAAAGCCCACCTCCCCCAAGTGCTACCTTCAAAGCTAGAGTAGTGATGGTGTCTCCCCTGCCAGGTAAGTATCAAAGCTAGAGTAGGCAACCCTACAAGTGGTGGCTTTCCCCATAACTATCACTTTGGGGGAATGGTCTTATGAATGGAATATAAGTGGAAAGTGCTATCAAGTTGCAGCCCTCTTACGGTGACCCTGTGGGGTTTTAAAGGCAGCAGACAAACAGAGGTGGTTTGCCATTGCCTGCCTCTGCGTAGCAGCCCTGAACTTCCTTGGTGGCCTTGCATCCAAGCACTAACCAGGGGAGACCTGACTTAGCTTCCAACAGATGATGAGATCAGATTACCATGATCCATCCAGGAGAATGGAATATCATACAGTAAAATGTCTGCCAGCATGGTTTAGGGCCTAGAGTGTTGGACTGGGATCTGGGAGGCCTGGGTTCAAATTACTGTTGTGCCTTAATGCTGGTCACTCTCAGCCTAACCTCCTCACAGGGTGGAGAGTATGAGAATAAGATGGGGAAGGGAAAACAATGCTGTAAGAAACTTTGGATCCTCATCAGAAAGACAAGTGAGGTGGGTAATAATAATAATAATAATAATAATAATAATAATACCCTGGTGATTATGTTCTAGAAAATGCTACACCCTCTCGAGGCATGATGCTATTACAGTATAGAAGCTAATTTAAAGGACAATTGTGCAATGCCAATATTGTGAGAGGAAAGATTACCACATGGTGACCCTTTCACCACATGTAAGTCTTCTTGTACTATCTGCAGTTGGTCTTGTCCAGCCTAGTTAACGATCAGCCTATCTAGTCTCTCTTTCACACTTCTCCCTCTGTTGCAGTGGATATAATCCAGAAATTCCCACTCAACTGGGATTGTCACTTGGCAGGGCTCCTCTGCTTTTAACAGATTCATGCCAGACAGACATAAAACAGGTGAAGCTGCAAGCAGTGAAGTGAGATGATTTTTTTTCATTACCTTTCTGCATGAAAGAGAGTACTGCAATGCTGCTGAAGAGATATGCTGATCATGAAAACATATTCAATTTTTTTTTAAAAAGTTTGAACATGAATACAAAGCCATCACTGACAGAAGTTGCCTCAGGACTGCCAGGGCTATTTTGTAACTGAGCTATCAGCAGTATGAAACAACTATTTAACATTTTCTGGGGGCTTATAAACATGGGGAAATAAATGGATCTTGCTCTCAACCAAATGGACTGAGATGACCATGAAGTATTCTTTAGATGAGCATCTTGCTTTTGCCATAATACTTTTGCATGTTTTTCTCCATTAAGGCCACCAGTATAACTACAGCAGCCTCCTTTCTTCATATGAGTGGATGTGCAAAAAAGGAGGATTAACTCCAGGCCATTATCAGAGGGAAACGAATCCCTGTCTGAACTCTTCAGAGTCATATTTGAGGAGCTGCCTGTTTGCCAGCTCTTGAGTGGGGGCTGATGGGTCTTTCATGGCTGCTGTGGCCTCGCCACTCATTTGAGGTCATGTTATTTGAGGCTTCTCTGGGGACAAACAGCCATGCTAATATTTAAGTTCACTCTGGTCACTTGACATGGCATCGTCAGCTTTTCTCCTTACAGCAGAGGGGAGATCTGTGGAGCCATTTTCTGGCATTAGGGTTGCCGGCTGCCTTTAGAAAGTAAGTCCTGTTCCCTTAGCACAGGCTTAAGGGGATGTTATTTATAAGGGGATTTTTTTTCCCGAATAAACTCTCCTAAAGAGGAGAGAATTTTATTGCTTTTTATAAAAAGAAAAGGGGAAGGTATATAGTTGGGTTAAGAGAAAGAGCGGAGTGAAATTTTTTTCTGTTAAAAAAAATTAGTTTAAGTTAGTATAATTACAAATTTTGGCAACCACCACGGTTGGAAGATCTTCTTTTCATCTTTCAAGAGTCCAAAATAACTCTGTTAGTAAAGTTAGTAAAGTCCATTGGGGTTAGTTATTAATCAGCTCCTTTCTGACGTTCCACGAACTATTTCTTTGGGTGTCTTCCTTTTATATCTCTCAAGTCTTTAGGCTTCTTGTCTCCCGCTCCAGCACCTCCCTCCTCCGGATCGCTGTCTTCTTCGCTGCTTATAAGGGGATTTTTTTGCCTTCGTGCCAGGAAAAGCTTCAGCACACATAGAGGGACATTTTTCTCCAGGCCTGCTGGCAACCTTACATGGCATAGACAAGGAGAAAACTCCATTAATCAAATGTCTGTGGGACCAAAATCCTCCTGGAAAGGCTGGCAACCCTACAGTAGCAGTGAACTAAGCATGTGGTCTGAGGTTCCTTTCCTCCACATTTAGGAACTGCTATTTCTTTTCAGAGTCCTGCTCCTGTGTCTGAATTTAGTAAGTGATTCAGTAAGTGATCTCTTACTGTAATGTATCCACTTGAGAACATGGGCTCAGGGCAGCCATGTGCTTGGACTGGTTCTAACCGGTCCACCATGTGGCCAGGCGAAGGGCCTGAGCTTCGCCCCGAAGGACAATGGACTAGAGGATCCTGACTCCCCTCCAATAGAGGAGCAGGAGTTAATCCAATCAATGTAAATAGCGAATCACTGTGTGTGTGTGTGTTTAGGGTGTGGTTCACTTGGGGATAAAAGCTGGCTTGCGAGCCGGCTTAGGTGTCTTGTTCTGCAACTAATAAAGTATGTGAGAGCTGAAATCACTAGTAAGTCTCAGTACTTTTCACTTACCATGTACCTTCTTTCACCTGCAAGTGGGGAAAGGTCTTTTCCAACACCTGTACCCAAGGTCTTTTCAGTAGAAATGGAAGGAACTCAACCTGGGACCTTCTGCACACAAAGCATATGATCCACCCTTGAGTATGAACCTTTTCTCAAAGGTTCAGACGTCAGAGGTACTGCCATCTCAATCCTCTTGGCCACCAGGGTATTGGGCTCAACTATACAACTCTGAATGTCGCTGGACAATTCAAGATGCACAGCGCCCTTAAGTCTCTACTCTGAAGTTGCCCATCCTTGTGACTGTTCAATAATAATAATCATCTGTTGCGGTCACATGAGTGTGATAACGTGGGCGGGAAGCAAGGCTATTTGCTCTGGAGTAATTTGACCCACAGTTGCATGATCACACACTCCCTAGGAGTTGTGGGAGCGGCCCACCACTGTGTGATCAGAGGCAAACTGCAGGTGAATTGGGGGGGGGAGGTTGCCGCATGTTTCCGGTGCACTTCAACAGGGGATCAATGATCCGCATCTCTGCACTGAGTGCTCCCTATGGAGTGTGCAATGATGTGCATACTGAAACGGGGGAGGGAACAATGGCATGGAGTCGGGATGGCCCAATCAGACCATCCCGACACCATGAGAACGCGCTGGCACAATCACACAGGGGGAAGTCTGTTCCTGGCCCATAGCAAACGCATTTGCTACCGGACTTTCCCTAGTGTTTTTTTACTCCGCTTCTGCGGTGGAGCAAAATGGGTTGCCCACAGGTGTGGGATGCTTCCCAGATGTTTGCATCTGATCACACCCTTAAAATCCACCCAGAATTCGCACCTATGGCAGGGCTTATTCTGCATGTGATCACAGCCATCGCATGCCATCAAGTTACAAGCAACAACCCCCAGGACCACGGGATTTTTAAGGCAAGAGATGAGCAGAGGTGGTTTGCCATTGCCTTCCTGTGGATAGCAACCCACTATTCCTTGGTGGTCACCTATTCAAGTACTAGTGGTGGCCAGCCCTGCTTAGCTTCCAAGCTCTGATGAGATAGGACTAGTCAGGACTATTTAGACTGCTAACAGCTCAGCAGAAGTGGGAAAATTGGCTAATGTAGCTTGTCATCACATGTGGCATTTCTTGGCCACACTGGGGGTTTTTAATGCACATTAGTCAGGAACAGGACAGACCTATCCATAGCAAGATCTCTCCATAGTGGCAATAACAGGGGAAGGAAAGTTTAAAACTGGTTTGGTAAATGGTCCCTATGATTGTTACACACTGAAAAGGTTGACTAGGGAGATTCATACTGGCTCTCTCATTTTTAAACATACCTAACAATTCTTCCTAAAACAGGCACTTTTGGATGTTCGCAGAATAAATTATTTATTTTGAAGGTGAAATATTTAATAACAGCTTTGGACCAGACACTAAGGAAATGTATAACAAATGGAAGGCCAAAACACAAAGCTTTGCAGAGACCAAAAACTGAAAGAAGCCAGAAACAAGTTAAATATTTAAAACTAAAATCTCTCCTTGTTTAAATAAGGCATTGTTAAATGCCAGAATGGCTGGCTGGATGGATGGACGGACAGGCAGGCAGGCAGGCAGGCAGGCAGACAGACAGATAGATGCCACACATGTGCATAGCACAAGAATCAGCTTCAGGGGGGTAGCCATGTTGAACTGAAGCAATAGAACAGAGTTTCAATCCAGTAGCACCTTTAAGACCAACAAATCCTATAACCAGAATTAAACTTTGTTGATTTTAAGGGTGCTACTGGATTCAAACTTTGTTCTACAAGAAACAGCTGTGAGTCTAATGCTTTGTAGGTAATCATCTTCAGTCTGAAGAAGATGAGGTTGAGGGAGGACTTGATTGCTCCCCTTAAGTATTTGAAGGGCTGTCACTTAGAGGAGGGCAGGGAGCTGTTCCTGTTGGCAGCAGAGGATAGGACTCACAATAACGGGTTTAAACTAATGGCGGGAAGGTACCAGCTGGATATTAAGAAAAAAATCTTTTACAGTAAGAGTTGTTCAAATCAGCTGCCTAGAAAGGTGAGCTCCCCTCACTGGCAGTCTTTAAGCAGCGGCTGGACAAACTCTTGTCAGGGATGCTCTAGGCTGATCCTGCATTGAACAGAGGGTTGGACTAGATGGCCTGTATGGCCCCTTCCAACTCTGATTCTATGATTCTGTTCTATGATTCGATGAGTATCTAAGAGAATTACCAAAAAACCCCCCACAAAACCCCACTATAGGCTGTTCTATTAAACCTGATCAGCATGGTGGACCAGTTTCTAGTGTCTATCAATGGCTACGAGCCATGGTGACTGAGGGGAAACTCCACATTCAGAGGCATTAATCCTCTGAATCCCAAAGCCAGGAGCCAACATCGGGGGAAGGCCTCAGCCTCTATGCCCTGTTGTTGGCTGTCCAGAGGATCTGGTTGGCCACTGTGTGAGACAGAAAGCTGGACTAGATGGGCCATTGGTCTGATACAGCAGTGTTCTTTGATGTTCTCTTGTATAAACCTGCCCAGTTATAAAGATTATCATCTGAGGCCACACTCTATGTGCCACTGTTATCCAAAATAAGATGGGTAAAACATATACTACAGGGTCTTTCTTGTGGTGGTGCCTCTAAACATGTATTTGGCTAGGCTTAGGCAACTGTGTTTGATTCTAGCTACTACTTATTTAATGTTGATACTTATTTACTCAATTTTTACTCAGTATTCTCCGCACTGGAGACCCACAGTGGCTTACATCATTCTCCTCCCCTCCATTTTAGTCTCACAACAACCATGTGAGGTAGTTTAGGCGGAGAGTGTGTGACTGGCCCAGATGCTAGTCCAACACTCTAACCAGCCAACCTGGGAAGCAGTTGGTGCAAAGCCCCACCTTTAAAGCCCTTTAACAGGCTTTTTTCTCAGGTAAACTGTGATGTTCTGAGAACCAAGGCTTACCTGTGAAACAAAGAAGGATTTCTTTGTGTATTTTGGGTAGAAGATAAAAAAGATTTGTGTATTTTGGACAGCCAACAACAGGGCATAGAGGCTGAGGCCTTCCCCTGATTTTGGCTCCTGGCTTTGGGATTCAGAGGATTAATGCCTCTGAATGTGGAGTTTCCCCTCAGTCACCATGGCTCGATGCCATTGATAGACACTAGAAACTGGTCACGGTTCCTGTGGTGTGTCTGAAAGGAGTTGTTCTTGAATTTGCAGGGGTAACTCCTTTATAATTTTGTTTAGTTCTTTTTTGTATTCCTGTGTGGGGTCTAAGTCCAGCTATTTGTACAAAAAGCAGTATTTAAGAGTTGTCTTTGAGCCTCCTGGATATAGTCTGATCTATTCATGATGACAACAGCTCCACCTTTGTCTGCCTCTTTAATTATGATATCTGGATTGTTCCTGAAACTGTCTATGACCTTCCTTTCAGCATGGTTGAGATTTTGCTGTACGCGATGTTGTTTGTTGATCACATCATTTCTTAATAGGAGCAACATGAAAATTCTCTGATCTCACCCAGACAGTTGCTTCCTAGAGGGAAATAGTTACCTGAAAGAAGTTGCCTTCTTTACTGTGGAGAGAAACACAATGAAGCAGAGTGAAAAGGGCCTTACAGGTCACATTCTCATAAGACATAGTGATTGATGTTGGACTGGGTTTGGGGAATCTGGGTTCAAATTGCCACCTGACTATGAAGCTCTTAGGTGACCTTGGATGCTTCACCTAGCATGAAGAAGTTTTGTGGGGATAAAATGGAGGGGGGAGGGAGAATCATGTAAAACTCCCTGAATGAAGGACATGTTAAAAACATGAGAAACACTTTGGGTGATTTCCCACTAAAGCTGACGCGGTTGCGCTGCTTGCCCCGAGATTTTAGTCAATTTCACACTCGAGTCGGGGCTGCATTTTGACCCGCGGCTGCGCTCGATTTCCCGCAGTTTCGTAATCCTCAAAAAACAGGATTACGAAACTACGGGGGAAATCGGGCGAAGCCGCTGGTCAAAATGCAGCCCCGCGGCTTTGGGTGTGAAATTGACTAAAAATCTCGGGGCAAACGGCGGCGCAACCCCGCGGCAGCTTTAGTGGGAAATCACCCTTTGTGTAGGGAAGCATACAGTTGACCCTATTACCTCTGCCATAGATGTACCAACTTTTTAATTGGTGGCCATTCCCACACAGGGTGGGAAAATCTGCTCCTGCTGTGGAAGCAGCAGCTGTAAGGAGCAGGTCTGCAGGGATATCACCTGCACGTACCTCCCTGCTTCTGCATTAGGTCAGCGTAGAAATACCAATGGCTGAAAATTGTACCAAGCCCCCTCACAGCCCAGACACACCACAGGAACTTCGACCAGGTACTCTTTATCTTCTACCCAAAATACACAAATCCAAGTCACCCCATTGACTCGGGCATAGGCACTGTCACCATGGAGGTATCTGGATATATGGACTCTATTCTAAGACCCTATGCCATCAACACTCCTAGCTATGTACATGACACCTCAAACTTTCTGGGGAAAACACAGTCTTTGAACAACCTTCCAGAGAATACTATTTTAGCCACCATGGATGTAGACTCTCTATATACAAACATCCCACACAAAGATGACAAAGATAGATTACAAGCTATAAGAAATATGATTTCTGACAACACTACAGCTGCCTTTGCCAACGAAGGAATTTCAGACAGATGATATAATCCGGAAGAGGAACGGTTCCCAAACGGTTTCTGGTCTGGCATTTCAGACAGAACCGTTTTAGAACCGGTTCCCTACTGGAATATATTTGTAATTTCACACAGAATCGCTTCTGTCCCGTTCAGGAAACGGGGCTCAAGCGTTTTACCTGTCAACCGCTTCCAAGTAGTCGTCAGTTTCTTCTCCCGGATCCGATACACTTTTTTCCCGCCTTTTTTCGCCCGCGCGGGCGATCTCCGGCTTTTTTTTTTTAACATTCACTTTAGAGTGCTATAACGCTATAACGCTATAGTGCTATAGCGCAATAGCATCATAGCAACCCCATTGGAATGCCTGCAGTGTTGTTTTATAGCACTATAGTGCTATAGCGCTCTAAAGCGAACATTTTTTTTAAAAAAAGGCGTGGCGGGAAACGGCGGGAAAACAAAGCGGTGCAGTCTGAATTGCCAAACCGCTTCTGATTCGGCTCTTTTCCGGTCAGGGAAAGCCATGAGTGAAATGGCAGCCCTGTACCGGTTTACTTCAAGACGAATCAGAAACGGCTTCAATCCAGCAGAATCTCGGTAATGTGAAATTCCCTAATGTCATTTCAATCTCACCCATAACAACTTTAAATTTGGGAAGAAGAAGAAGAAGAAGAAGAAGAAGAAGAAGAAGAAGAAGAAGAAGAAGAAGAAGAAGAAGAAGAAGAAGAAGAAGAAGAAGAAGAAGAAGAAGAAGAAGAGGAGGAGGAGGAGGAGGAGGAGGAGGAGGAGGAGGAGGAGGAGGAGGAGGAGGAGGAGATTGGATTTATACCCTGCCCTTCACTCAGAGTCTCAGAGTGGCAAACAAACTCCTTTCCCTTTCCCTCCCCACAACAGACACCCTGTGAGGTAGGTGGGGCTGAGAGAGCTCTTTCAAGAACTGCCCTTTTAAGGACAGCTCTGACAGAATAGGGGGGAAAGGGTTGGAGGCGGGGTGGCTCTGTATGTCAGAGAGGGTATACAGTCCAGTAAGAATGAGAGTGTAAGTGAATTGGATTTGCTCCTGGAAATGCTATGGGTTGAAATAGTGGGCCCAAAAGGAAGCTTAACACTAGGAGTTTGTTATCACCCACCAGATCAAAAGATAGAGTAGGATTGTAAAATGATGAATGAATTAAAGATAGTGGCTAGATGAAATAACTGTGTCATAATAGGAGATTTTAACTACCCACACATTGATTAGTTCAATATGTGTTCAAGTTGGGAAAAAGAGATTGAGTTTCTAGACACTCTTAATGACTGTGCTATGGAACAGATGGTCACAGAACCTACCAGGGGAGAGGCAATCCTGGATTTGGTCCTAAGTAATGCCCAAGACCTGGTGAGAGATGTAAAAGTGATTGCACTGCTTGAGAACAGTGACCATAATGTTATTGAGTTTAACATTTGTATAAACAGGGAGTTGCCCAAAAAGACTGACAGAACCACTTTTAACTTTAAAAGGGGTAACTTCTCTGATATGAGGGGACATGTGAGGAAGAAACTGAAAGGAAAAGTAGAAAGGGTCAAAACCATTGGGGAAGCTTGGAGACTATTTAAAACTGGAGTTGGGAGTAAGCAATGAAGTGGCTAAATTTGTGGATGACACGAAGTTGTTCAGGGTGGTGAGAACCAGGGAGGATTGTGAGGCACTCCAAAGGGATCTGTCGAGGATGGGCAAGTGGGCATCAACGTGGCAAATGGGGTTCAATGTGACCAAGTGCAAAGTGATGCACATTGGAGCCAAAAATCCTAAATATAAATACACATTGATGGGGTCCGAACTGGCAGAGACTGACCAAGAGAGAGATCTTGGAGTCATAGTAGATAACTCAATGAAAATGTTGAGACAGTGTGCAACTGCAATAAAAAAGGCCAACGCTATGCTGGGCATTATTAGGAAGGGAATTGTATAAATCAATGGTGCGATCTCATTTGGAGTACTGTGTACAGTTCTGGTCACCACACCTCAAAAAGGATATTGTAGCATTGGAAAAAGTGCAGAAAAGGGCAACTAGAATGATAAAAGGGTTGGAACACTTTCTCTGTGAAGAAAGGTTAAAACGCTTGGGGCTCTTTAGCTTGGACAAATGACGAATGAGGGGTGACATGATCGAAGTTTTATGCATGGGATAGAGCAGGTTGAGAAAGAAGTACTTTTCTCCCTTTCTCTCAATACAAGAACTCGTGGGCACGCCATGAAATTGCTGAGCAGTAGGATTAGAACAGATAAAAGGAAGTACTTCTTCACCCAAAGAGTGATTAACACATGGAATTCACTGCCACAGGAGGTGGTGGCAGCTACAAGCATGGACAGCTTCAAGAGGGAATTATATAAGCTTATGGAGCAGAAGTCCATTAGCCACAAGATATAGATAGGGCCCCTCAGTCTGGGGCAAGTGATGCTCTGTATTCTTGGCGCTTGGGGGGGGCAACAGTGGGAGGACTTCTAGTGTTGTGACCCCACAGCTGGATCTCCTGATGGCACCTGGTATTTTTGGCCACTGTGTGACAGAGTGTTGGACTAGAGGGGCCGTTGACCTGATCCAACATTGGCTTCTCTTATGTTCTTAGAACTATGGCTTACCCAAGGCCATCCAGAAGCTGCAAGTGGAGGAGTGGGGAATCAAACCTGGTTCTCCCAGATTAGAGTCCGTGCACTTAACCACTACACCAAACTGATCAGATCAGTGGTACAGCCATGGGCACTTGTATGGCCCTACAGTATGCAAACATTTTGATGTCTGACTTGGAATGCTTCCTAAACTCCCACCCACTCACAACTCTCTTTTACTGGTGATTCATCAATGACATGTTTATTGACTGGACACATGGTAAAGAAGCCCTGGACACATTCCACCAGGCATTCAATGACTTTCACCCCACCATCAACCTGACAGTAAACCAATCTATGCAAGAAATATGTTTTCTGGACACTACTGTAAAAATACTTTTTGGAAGTAAAATATCCACCTGATGAAGTCAAGAAAGAGATTAACAAAGCCAGAGTGGTACTCAGAGAAAACCTGTTGCAAGACAGGCCCAAAAGAGACAATAACAGAACACCACTAGTGGTCACACACAGCTCTCAACTCAAAACAGTTCAACACATTATATAATGTTCTCTCTAAGGTGAGTTAGTGTGAGCTAGTTCACAGTTTAGCCTCTGGCTCACACATTTTTGTCTTAGTTCAGGAAGGATGGCTCCAGAGCAAACTAATTTAGGCAGTAGCCAAATTGTTCACTCACAACTTTAATGCCAGTAGCTCACAAAGTAGAATTTTTGCTCACAAGACTCCACAGCTTAGAGGGAGCTACTGGATAATGACAGCTCTCTTTCACAAGCATTGGGGGAAAAAAACTTTTCTTGCACAGAGACAGCCCCTCCATCTCAAACAACTACTCACCTACAACTACTACAACATCTTATTTGAACATGGACACTGCTACCAGAGCTTGCAACAAACCTAGGTGCCAACTTTGCTGCCATATACACCCAGACAACATAATCACTGGACCCAACAACATCAACTACACCGTCTCAGGCTTATTCACTTGCTCATCTTCTAACCATGTGTATGCCATTAAATGTCAACAATATCCTTTAGTTCTCTACATAGGACAAAGAGGTCAAACCCTGCATCAACGGAAAAATGGGCACAAATCTGACATTAAGAATCATAAAACTGAGAAACCAATAGGAGAACATTTCAACCTCAATGGGGAACCTCAAAGTAACTGTTTTATTGCAAGGGAACTTCAGAAACAGAGTGGAATGGGAGACTGCTGAATTACAAGTTATTACAACACTCAGGACAATGGAACCCCCAGGACTTAACAGAGATATCGGCTTCTTATTTCATTGCACATACTAAGTCACTCAGTTCTTTTATACCCATAAATCAGACTTTATTGGTCTTAAAGGTGCAACTGGACTCAAACTTAGTTCTCACATCTGTTAACTCCTTTATTATCTGTAGGCCAATTTGCTGCTGTTTACTATGTCTTACTTAATGTGTTACTCCAATCTTAACTGTATTTATTGCTCAGTTACTTAGGCATCTTGACTCTGTTAGCTCTTCCTGGCAACTACCCACACATACACACACCTATATGTTATATTTGAGGAAATTTGTTTCACTTAATCTAAGGAGTCTCGTTCGTACCCAGTATTGACCCTTGTTTGTCTTGAAGGTGCCACTGGACTCAAACGTCATTCTCACATCTACATGTTAATGTTTGTATTTGTATGTTGACCTTGTCTTAATCCATTCTCAGCTACAATCTCCCAGTTCTTATGCACCTTGACTCTAACTGGTCCTTCCTGACAACCAACCTCCCCCCCTGCTATATGTAATGGTTGAAGAGATTCTGTCTTCTGTATCTGAAGAAGTGTACTTGCACACGAAAGCTTATACCTTGAAATAAACTTTCTTGATCTTAAAAGTGCCACTGGACTCTAACTTTGTTCTGCTGCTTCATAATAACGTGGCTATCCACTTGAAAATACGTTAGCCTATTACTTTCAGAGTTTCAACTCAAACAGGTGAGGGTTTGAAATCAGTGCTAATCAATGTAAGAAAGCTCTCCTGGGATTGTGAGATTATATATATATCTAATAGCCAAGTTGCCCCCTCCATGCGGATATCTAAATCGTCACATCGGGGGCTCTTGGGGGGCAGAGAGATTTTCCTGCACACTTGGAGCAGTCCCCAGTTGTGCAGAAAAATCTAAAAAGTTGAACAAATATGAGGGATATTTAAATCCCCCCAAAAGTAAAAGCGTTCCCTGCGCATGCGCAGAGAATGCTCTGGCCGTTGGGAGGGAGGCTCAGCGGGCCCAGTGGCTGGGAGCCACTCGGGCATCACCACCAGTGCTGGGGGGGGGAATGGGAGATGGCTCAGCAGGCCAGTGCAGCTCTCCACTGGTGCAGGAGGACAGGGGAGAAGGATTGGCAGGCCCAGTGGCTGGGAGCCATGTGGACCTCACCGTCATTGCCTGGGGGACCAGGAAAAGGCTCAGCAGGCCTGTGCAGCTTGCCACCAGTGCAGGGGGTGGGGGAGAAGGATTGGCAGGCCCGGAAGCTGGGAACCACATGGGCCTTGCCATCGGTGTCAGGGGGTTTGGGGGGTGAAGGATTGGCAGGCCTGGGCTTCGCCATCGGTGCAGGGGGGCAGGGGAGAAGGCTCACCTATGGTTGCTTCCTCCTCCTCCTCCTCCTCCTCCACATGGAGCTCCTTCTCCCCCCCACGAGTATCACGGGTCCCCGCTTCTTGTATTCTTCAGTTTTGCACAGATGGAACTGAATTTGTAAACACACTTGTTCTGATCCAGCCTGATCATCCCCTTGCTCCACTGTGACACACTGCAGAATGGTTTTTTTTACTTCTTGTGTGTATGGTATTCATTTACTCAGTAAATTAGACTGTTCAAAATTCTGAAACAGCTCATGTTAGTAAAGTGAGTATTCACTTTTTAAACACATTTAATCTTACAAAGCATCCAGATATACTCACTACAGAATATCATGCAAATCAAATTTACAAGGCAACAGTTACTATGTGGATGGGTGTTTACAGGGGGATAGAAAAAATACTGTATGGGAATTCCATGTCTGTATTTATGCGCATGTGGACCTGAGTCAAGTACACTTGCTGAATGAACATTAACATAGTTTTAAAAGGCATCCTCAGCATCTACCCAATAAAAAAAATAGGGACAGAGTTTTAGTGGGGACATGGGGACTGTACTTGGTAAATATAAACCATTGGAACATGTAGAATAGGTAGGTAATTGAAGTGACATTTATGTTTCTTACTTGGCTGCAGCAGAGATCAAGATCCAGTCCAGTCCAACAAAGGCCAGCCAGAGCATGAAGAACATTCCCCCTTGCTCATCCCTAGCCTTTGGTATAGTGTGCCTGTCAAATGCTGCAGTCACATGAAGCTGCCTTATACTGAAACAGACTATTGATCCATCAAGGTCAGCATTGGCTAAGGTCTTTCATACCACTTACGACTAGGATTGCCAAGCCCAACAACCAGAAAAACCTGTAAGTGCTGTTATGCCTCTCTAGGAATCACTGGCAAAACCATAGAGCTTTTGGAAATTCTTAGAGAAGGCTGACATAATTTCTGGGGTTTACCATAGTATTTCTGGTGATTACTAGAGAGGACTGATGTCACCTCCAAGGGAAACCCAGCAGTGACATACAAAATTGCTGAAAGGATTTTGATTAAAAAAAAAAAAAACTCCCATCCCCAGCAGGCATATGGCAACCAAACTTACTACCTGGTCTTTTTTTTTTTTTAAACTAAAGTTGTGCTTTGAATATGGGACATTCTGTATGCCAAGAGGATGGTATGCCACTGAATCACAGTCCTCTTTTGAACCTGGAGGTTCCATTTAGTGGTTATGGCTAATAGCTGTTCACAGATCAATCTGACATGGATTTATCTATTTCTTTAAATTGAGTCTACACACAAGGAACCTCATATCAATAAAATACTTTTAAAAGGAACATTGAATTTAGGTAAACCAAGTTGAGCCCTGCCCTCTGGTGGTCCCAAGCTTTCATTGCATGCAGCCCTTGTAAAAACATTCACTCCAAAAATGTCACCTTTGTAAAAGAGAAAACGTACAACCTAATTTGAAATTATAGTATTTATACTATAGCATTATAGCATTTACACTATACCTATACAGGCAGTACAAAAAGCAAAAGACAGAAGGGAAATAATAAATACAAAGGATACCAAAACAAAAAATCATATTTAAAAATTATTAATAAACATTATTTTTTAGTTTTGTTTTAGTACTGTTTTAGTAGTAAAAATATACTGGAGTGGATCCTACAGAAGCACAAGTGGAAGCAGCTTGCAGAAGCAGATGATTCCCATATTCCCTTTCTCCATCAGCCTCCAACAATTCTTTTCAGAGGGTTGAGGGACCCTTATGAGCCAAAGGCGCCAAGGCATTGGAGAACGTGTTGGTGTTGGAAAAGGCAACGTACAGAGAAGAAGAGAAGAAGACCCTGAAGGGAACAGCAAAAAGACAATTAGATAGGATAGTGAGGCAGCAGCACCTTCTCGTCTGTTAAGTGTCATTCCGTGTCTGTCTCCAGACTGCTACTCTTAGGGCAATTTCTTCCTTCTTCTTGGAAGTTCCACACTCAGTCTCTCTCAGCTAAAGATGTAGTTAGGAACCCATCTCTACCTCTCCTCTTTACTATCAAGTACAAAGGTAAAGGTAAAGGTTCCCTTGCTCGAAAGCCAGTTGAATCCGACTCTAGGGTTGCGGTGCTCATCTCCGTTTCAAAGCCGAAGAGCCAGCGCTGTCCGAAGATATTTCCGTGGTCATGTGGCCGGCATGACTAAACACCAAGGCACACAGAACGCTGTTACCTTCCCACTGAAGTGGTACCTATTTATCTACTTGCAATTTCTTGCTTTTGAACTGCTAGGTTGGCAGGAGCTGGAACTAGAGACGGGAGCTCATTCCGTCATGTGGCACCCAGGTCTCGAACTGCTGAACTACTGACCTTCCACAGCCTGCAGTTCAGCGTCTTAACCACTTGAGCCACCGCAGCTCCTTTTTACTATCAAGTATGTTGGTTCCTAAATAAACTTTTATCTACTCTTTAATCAGATTGTGCCCTGTTGCTGTGTTAACTACTCTGCCAGCATTGGGGACATGGGTTCTAGCAAAATTATCTAAACCCTCTTCTTCTGCTAAAGGAGGAGCAACCTCCTCTGCCTGGGGAAGAAGAGGGATTTTGACTGATGCCCCCTCTTCACTGGTCCTACCACTGCCTTGGTGCTTTTTGCTGACAAGGGTCCACTGATTCACTGCATATGATTACTGGGATCACTGGAGGCTGTTGGAACAGAAAAACGAAAAGGACGCCGGTGAAGCAAGTTAAGTCCCTTGCTGCTACTGAAACTCTGTGGAGAGAAGGGACTTCTTTATTACTCTTTACCTATTTAAAAGTGTTCTGTCTCCAGATTTGATTGCCTCAACTTCTGGATATAACAAATGCTAGCCAAATATAGTCCCCAAATGGCTTATTAAACCAGTTCCTGTTTCCTCACTAGCTGACAACCCCCAATCCCAGCTCTTCATCTCCTTATGATACCGTTAATCTTTCCTTTAGTAGTATCTGAAGTCCCTTATCAGTTATTACATAATTCTATGGAGAACTTGAGTTGTAGAATAGTCAAGTAAACATTTATCATCACTATTGTCAGGGTGGTCTTGGCATCGTCAACTGATTTCCTAGAGGATGTTCATTCACGCAATAGTTGCTAGCCCCGACGACTGTGTCACTGCTATGCATGGGGGAGGAACCAGGCCTCTTCCACTGCCTGAGGGAAGAATGTTTCCATTGGTTACACCAGGAGGAGAGGGCTTTTCTTTCTGCTGCTGACCCCGCATTTTCTTGACATTGTTCTCTCCTCTTTGCTTATCTGAAACACATTTTGGAAAATAGAATGTTTAAAACCCAAACTCAGAACATGCATTTCTAGCTAGTGCATGGCAAATGATTAGCAGCAAATCTGACAACAATTGCATCATGGCAATGAGAAAATACTAGCATCTCTTCATCCCTCTGGTGCCGCTCTCCAGCATGGAGGTTCAGCATCAATTCTATGTTCATTGCACTGGGTACCAGAAAAACATAGGGCTCCTTCTGAGCTAACATTTGCTTAGCTTGGTGAGGGTTACTTGGCGGACTGATTTTGGCTATGGTGATGGAGATTCCATCGCTCTACCTAAAATGTTTTTATCAGACCCTTTATCCAAGGATCTCAAGGCAGCATGCATGGTTCTCCTGTCCCTTAGATTCCCAGTATAAACTGGTTCTGGAGGACTTCAACATCCATGCTGTTGCTTAGCTATATATTGTGGCTGTCATGACAACAAAAGGGCTGTCCCAGGATATAGTGAATCTTACACATGAAAAAGGGCATGCATTGGATCTATATTTCATACTATGCAGTTCGCTGGTGATCTAATGAAGAACCTTGAGGTGAGACTAACACTGGGGCAGATAAATGACCTGTCGAAAGCATGGTTGGGTTTGTCACTTCCTTCTTACAGGGGCCAAATTTGAATCATCCACTCCTCGAGATATATGGATCCTACTGGATTCCAGAATGTTCTGTCTGACTTTGGGAGTTGGTTGAAACCCTGAAGGTGTGAAATATAGAATCATCCATGGCTACAGACAAGGCCCCTGGCCTTTCCTTCCTTTAAACAGATTCCCTCTCACTAGCTTGATTGCTGTTTGAAAGGGATTGTAATATGACAAGCACCATGATAATCCAGACATGTTCCCGGAACAGGATGTTCTTGTAGCTGTATGACCACACACATCCCTTCTTCCGAGGCAGCTATTCATATTTATGGGAAGGAGGTACAAAATATCAAGAATATCATCTCTCACAAGCCTGTTTGTTTATGAAACAAAATGGCGGTCTTTCCTTCAGTGCAGTCCATCACTGCTCATCAAGATACAGGCATGCAAGTACAGCAATGAGCCAATTAGAGGCAGGGATCTTGTCTTAAGGAGGGACGGATGGCTTACTCCTAGCAGAAAGGACTAAAAACTGAGGAAGGGAATGAAGTAAGAAAACCATCTATGACACCTATGGCTTGAATGCTGTTTGAGTTGTTCTCATTGGTTTCTGACTTCTGAGCATCCTCTAATGCCTTCCGGGCTTCCTGTGCTTTTTGCTTGTTCTTCTTTTTATTTTCTTCAGCTTGCTGATGGTAAGAAATAAAACAAACACCCCGTAATTATTCTTATGAATCCCTATGTCTAACAAGGAAAAAACAACAATAACTAACAACACCAAGTATAACATCCTTACACTTTGCAATTTCTTTTTGAGCTCCAAGATAGCTTCCTGGTAGGATTTGGATGTAGCATTGAGATAGTAGATACTCAAGCTGACGAGAAAAACAAGATGTGCAGGGTCATAAAATGGTTACAGCAATGCAAGCCCACTTTACTACTCTGAAACAATGGAAAATCACAGAAAATCTCTAATAATGTTAAAAGACTTTTGTCATCGGAGTGGGACTTTCTGGCCTTCCTCCTCCTGACATAGCCCAAAAGGCCAGCACAGAGGGACAGGGGACCTTCATGAACAGCATGAGGGGATTCAGAGGTCTAGACTGGGAGGTTGGGGGAAGTGGTGAAAATTGTTCCCCTTCCATTAGTGGGGATCTAACCCAATATTTATATGTATTTATTTATAAATTAGACTTCTAGACCACCCTCCCCTGTGAACAAGGCTCAGGGTGGTAAACAACAGATTAAATAAAATAATCACAAATCAGATTAAAAAATTAAAACAGTAAAAACGGCAAACAATACTGAAGCAATTTTAGAAGGCTCTAAAATAAATCAGATCATGTCAATTTCCCCGTGGGGGGCACAGAGGGAAAAAAGAAAAGCCAGGCTAGATGGATGGTCACTGTTGCTGTCCGCAACCATAAACGTGGAAAAACACCTCTGCCTTACAGGCCTTGTGGAACTGCATTAGGTCCCACAGGGCACAAATATAATTCAGCAGAGAGTTCCACCAGGCTAAGGACAGCCAGATATCTTACAAGCCATGGATCAACAATAGGTTCTTCTCTTTGGAGCATAATGCTCTTTGGGGGGTATACCAGGGGAGGCAGTCCCATGGGTATATTGGTCCCGGACCATTTAGGGCCTTGAAGGTAAGTACCAAAACCTTGAATCTGATCCGGTATTCAACCTGGAGCCAGTGCAGCTGGTTGAAAATGTACTGTCAGTGGGATTCCAGTAAGAACTCACACTGCTGCATTCTGAACCAGTTGTAATTTCTGGGTTGGTATCACGGGTAGCCCTGCACACAGCAAGTTACAGTAGTCTATCCTGGAAGTGACTGTTGCATGGATTACTATGGCTAGGTCAGGGCAAGACAGGAAGGGGGTCAGTTGCCTGACCTGGCATAGCTGAAACCATGCCAGTCTGGCAATAGTAATATGGGCCTCCACTGATAAGGGGGCATACAGAAAACTCCAAGGCTCTTGACAGTCAGTGCCAGTGTTAGGGGCACACCGCTGAGAGCTAGGAGTTGGCACCCCAGTTCTGAATCTCCCCTACCCAGCCACAGAATTTCTCTCTTAGCCGGATTTAGTCTCAGTGAGCTTTGTTTCAAACATCTCACCACGGCCTCCAGCCCCTCAGCCAACTTAGCTGGGGTGGCTGCCATCCATCCATCAACAGATACAGCTGGGTGTCATTGGCATATTGGTGGCATCTCAGCCTGAAACTCCACACCAGCTGGGCAAGGCGGTGTATGTACATGTTAAATAATACTGGAGAGAGGATTTCCCCTTGAGGGACCCCACACACTAAGGGATATCTCGGTGACACCCTCTCTCCTAGTGCCACCCTCTGTCCCCAACCTTGGAGAAATGAGATAAGCCACTTCATGGGCATCCCACAAATGCCTATGTTGGTGAGGTGGTGGATCAACAGATCATGGTCAACCGTGTTGAACGCTGTTGTCAGATTGCATAATAGCAGCAGTGCCAACCCACCTCAGTCCAGCTGACTGCAGAGGTCATCTGTAAGGGTGACCAGTACTGTTTCCAGAGCTGATGTGTCTTCCAAGAAACTCTGGAGCTGCTCTGCCACCGCTCTATCAATGACCTTACCCAGCAATGAAAGATTTGAAACTGGGTGGTAATTAGAAGGATCAGTAGGATCCAAAGATGGTTTCTTTAAGAGTGGTGTTGCAACTGCCTGTTTTAATCCCTGCGGGTAGACCCCAGACCCAACAGACAGGTTAAAAATTTCCACCAAGGGGCCCCATATTCCCTCACCACTGGCTTTCGCCAGCCATGATGGACACAGGTCTAAGAGCCAGGTGGTTGGCTTAACAGCACCCAGGATCCTGTCAACATTGCCTGGGAGAGACAGCTGAAGCTGTCAGGTACTGAATCCAAAGGCAGCCAAGGGGACTCCAGTTCATGTACTGTATCAATATTGGCAGACAGGAGTGACAAGACTTTCTCTGTGAAAAAGCTTGCAAAAGCCTCACAGCTAATGGCTGAATTAGTAACATTTTGAGCTCTCTCTGTGAATATAGCCCTTATGTTGTCATTAGCAGATTCAGGTTAATTGAACAATATAAAAATGATGGTTTAAGGTTATTAATGTACTTGTAATGCAATTCCCCCAAAGACATACACATTATCTGGCACCTGTTCTGATGTCCCGTCCCCCCATTTTTGTGCACTAAAGTAACTGAGGCAGGAGTTGCCATCGAAGTCAGCCTTAGAAATCAAGGGTTATTAACCATTAAGAGTGGAATACAAGATCCCACAGGAAAGCAAAAGGGTGATGCTGTACATACACCATCAGCAGTATGACGGGTAGAATCACTCCAGGGTTTGAGGCGAGATTAAAAAGTTTCCGAAACCAGGCAGGGAAATCATGCTCCAAAGTTTCTCCAATGACCTCAAACATCCTAGTTTTCCCACTGTTGATGTACACACAAAAATAAATTAAAAGCATTTTTAGTCAAGAGAACACTAAGCAACTCACATCTGCAGGGATACCAGAAGAGTAGCTCTGACTTGAAACACAGTCCTGTGTAATGATCATATCTATTATGGTGCAAGCAGGGAGAAAGGGATAATTCTAGCCTAAAACCATCTTCTTTTTGGCTGGTTCACAGATATGGTGGCCACAGTGTTAACAGTTTAGGAAGCAACTGCTGTATTCACATAGTGACACTATTGCTTCTACAAACACATGGCTGGTAAAATGGATTGCATCAGGTCAGGCTACAGGTGGTGGCATGGGGGCATGCTATCACTTGATTGCTTCCCTGATGTTGGGGTTAAAAATCTCTCCCAAGCAAAGATAACACTTGCATAGCTGGGAGAAAGCCTCGCCAATGGTTTAATATGCTGGTGATCATTTTGCAAGGAGTTTTATCTCTGAGGAGCATTCAAAACAGCGATTCCACCTGCAATCTGAATTGGAGCAATCTGTTCTGCTACCTTATTTTGCTACTTCTGGAATGCAGGCCATGGCAGTGAAAGCCTGGCAGTGAAAGCAGCAGATAAATCCAAGAACTGACCCCTCTGCACAAAACAGGTAATGGTGCTCTCAAATTGGCAGCTAAGCAGCTGAACCAAGGACAAGGGCCAAAATAGTCACAGAGATCCAGTTTCCTATAACTGTGCTAATGTTTCCGCTCAAGTGTTATGCATTTTTATACAGGATACTTAACATATTTCAAAAAGCACATGCAGAATGACCATGACGGGGAACTGAGGAAACAATGGAACCACATCCAACAAACATTACTTGTTGTACTAGAAGAATAATTCACAAAGTTCAATTAAGTCACCCAGTTTTCAGAATATCCAAACCAAAATCTATATAATTCTTGCTTAGTCAGGAAAGTGATTGGGCAGCCCTGAACACACTAAGCCACTTAACTTTCTTCCTCTATATTACAATTCCATCCATGTTCTATGCCTCGTGTTATTCTGTGTTTGTGGTGACATGGAAGCATTCATCAGATATGAGCGTACAGACCTGAGCAAAGAGTCCAGCTGTAGGCACGATAACAGTGTATCTCTACTCCTGCCCTCTTGTTAGAAAGAAAGACTAGAATTGTGCTCCCTAGCTTATTGTTGGATTTGAGATCTCTCTAATATTTTGGACAAGCAATATATAAGTCTGAAAATGTAGCTAGTACTAGAAATGTAGAAATACAATATGTTGATTCCTGCATCAAAAGATCAACGTATTAGACATTTTAAGTATCTTTTTGGGGAAAATATTTTTATAGACTTTCCCATCTTGAAAGGGTTTTTTAAATTTATTTTAATGCATATGGTAAACTAGTAGAGAAGAAGAAGAAACCACAGTAGTTTATTTATACTTTCTTCATGGCCAAAATCCATTTACTGTTTATGTACTTCTCTTATATAGTTTCTGATATTGCATTTACCTAAAACCACCTCTAGATGTCACCCATGGTTTTCCACAAAAAGGTGCTCACTTCACCTACTCTGTAGCCATTAGGGCCTATCCAGAAAATATGTACTTTCAGTAGTGATTACAGCTATGTAGTCCAGATCCTTCTCTTTTTCTTTTGGCATCAAGTTACAATTGATTTATGGCAATCCCAAAGGGTTTTCAAGGCAAGAGATATTCATAGGTGGTATGCCATTGTTTTCTCCTGCTTCATAATCATGGAGTTCCTTGGTGGTCTCCCATCCAAATACTAACCAGGGCCAACTCTCCTTAGCTTTCAAGATCTGTGGGAGATGGGGGAGTAAGGTTGCCAGATCCAGGCTGAGAAACTTCTGCAGATTTGGGAGTGGAGTCTGGGAAAGACAGGGCCCTCAGTGGGGTACAATGCCATAGAGTCCACCCTCTCAAGCATCCATTTCTCCAGGGGAACTGATCTCTATAGTCTGGAGATGACCTGTAATTCCGGGCTGTCCCCAGGTCCCACGTGGTGGCTGGCATCCCTAAAATGTGCTCAGTTTGGTTTCCTTTGTTACCTCCAAAATATGCCATTGTGTGTATTTAAGTGCTGTCAAGTCACTTCCAACGTATGGTGACCCCAAGAATTAATGTCCTCCAAAATGTTCAATTGTTAACAGCCTTGCTCAGGTCTTGCAAACTGTGGAGATTAAGACTGGGAAGGGCAGCCATGAAGGATCTAGAAAAGATCCTTAAGTGTAAGGATATGGCACTGGTGACCAAGACAATTCATGCCACAGTATCCCCCATTACTATGTATGGATGTGAAAACTGGACAATGAAGAAAGCTGACATTTGGAATGTGGTGTTGGGGAGAGTTTTACAGATACTGTGGAATGTCAAAAAGACAAATAAGTGAGTTCTAGATCAAATCAAGCCTGAGCTTTCCCTAGAAGTTAAAATGACTAAACTGAGGCTATTGTATTTCGGTCACATTATAAAAAGACAAGAGTCAGTGGAAAAGACAATGATTAGGGTTACCATATTTTGAAAAGCAAAAAAGAGGACATATATCCTGACTGACTATTTCAAACAAGGGATCACTATGACAAATCTCATTTTAAATAACCCTATTATTTAAACTGTGATAATTGCTACCAACTAGGAATATTCCTCATCTTCCAACCCAAAAAGAGGACATTTTCATCAGTTTTTTTAAAGAGTCCAAAAGAGGACAGACACACAAAAAAGAGGACATGTCCTCTAAAAAGAGGACATCTAATAACCAGTGTTCCCTCTAAGCTGAGTTAGTGTGAGCTAGCTCACAGTTTTTTAGCCTCTGGCTCACACTTTTTTGTCTTCACTCAGGAAAGATGGCTCCAGAGCAAACTAATTTATGCAGTAGCCAAACTGCTTGCTCACAACTTTAATGCCAGTAGCTCACAAAGTAGAATTTTTGCTCACAAGATTCCACAACTTAGAGGGAACATTGCTAATAACCCCACCATAATGCTATGAAAAGCTGCAGGCATTGGGAGAAGAGGAAGACCCAACAGGAGATGGATTGACTCTATAAAGGAAGCCCTGGCCCTCTGTTTGCAAGAGCTGAGCAAAGTAGTTAACAATAGGACTGGAGGACATTACATATGCCTTTGATAAATGAATAATGAGCAAATTAATCTACATGAGAAACTTTCACTCCTCCCTGTATGGAAAAGGTCCATTTGTTATATTTGCACTTGTCACTCAAGTTATT
The DNA here is from genome assembly GCA_029375565.1 of Gekko gecko. Lineage (NCBI taxonomy): Eukaryota > Metazoa > Chordata > Lepidosauria > Squamata > Gekkonidae > Gekko > Gekko gecko. Next base: position 118,126,066 of record JAPDNY010000007.1, read on the forward strand.
AAAGGCACAGGAACTCGGGGGGGGGGGAATCCTATTTGAGAAAGGTGTGAGGTGAGGAAAATTCATTGTGCTCTGGACACTTGCCTAGGAGCATACCTAGAAAAAGGTTAGCGTTCCTTTAACAACAAGGAAAAGAATATGGAAGAGAGGGCCTGCCTAAGTAGCTGGCTGGTTGTAGACTATAAATGTAAAAAGGTCTTAGGCAGCAAGCTAATTAGCACTAGTTTTTATGAGTATGGAGTTAATTCAGGCAATCTACTTATACCCAAAAGCATCATGGCTGGATTTCCAGAAGGACCAGAAAGCATGGTTGTTGATATAAAGCTACCAATGTCCAATAGCATTATTTCAGAGCAAATATAGCCAAAAGAAAAGAAAAGATGGAGACAAAGAGAAGGAGAGGGAATGTAAGAAAATGCAGTGGCACATAATTTGAGCTGGAGGTGAAAACAAAAGAGTTTCAAGGGCCCCGTTCACACGGAGCATTTGCCCCGCTGAAGTCACGGGAGCCCTGCGGACTTTCCATGCGCGTTCATACGAGCACATCTGGGAGGCGTAGGGCTCCCGTGGCCAACCCGCGGCTTCCCTCCAAAAACGCGGGGTAAAAAACTAGTAGGTCCGAGGTACTAGTTTCTGGAAACCCCGGGACAAAGGCTGGCGTCTGATCGTGGCAGCGCCTTATCCCGCAGCTTCCGACACCCGCCCATGTCCCCGGGGTTTCCGGATGTTGTAAGTTTCCCTGGGATGCGCACCAACGCTGGACAGAGCATGCGCACACACAAGTCACCGACAGCGCCCCCCCCAATGGCACGTGCGCACTTCGCACTTGCGTGGTCTGCTGTGCTGCTGTTTTGCCATGCTGCAGCAGCGCAGTGTGATCGCGGCACGGAGCTGGCGCGTGGCAACCCGGCGGCCTGTGAGATCGGGCTACCACGCCTTATTTAGCTCCGGGGCAAACTGCCACGCCTCCCCCGCGCACTTTCTGGCCCGTGTGACCGGGGCCAAGGAAGGTTTTAACCCTGAATACACGATTGAGATGAATTAGTTATACCACTTGTAGTTTTGGGGTATAATTCAGAGAAAAGTGGCTGCAGAACTTTTTCTTCATAGGACATTGTCACCTGTATGTTTTTGGTCCTGATACATTGATGCAGCCTTTAGGGGTGCTGGTTAGAGCTAAGGAGACCTTGCCCAATATAGAAATAATAGAAAAGCATTATCTCATAAGGAGATGGAATGAGACTCTCAGTAGTTGTTCTTTGTTCCTGAGGAAAGACCGGAGGTCTGAAACACTGGAAAAATTACCGAGGAAAAGTGTTGGACTTTTTGTATATTTATGGACTTTTTGCATATTTATCTTGTATATCAATTCTTTGGCTTATGTATTTTCCTATGATGGGTTGTCTAGTGATTAACTTCAGACAATAGATGCATTTCATTTTAAATGAAGTCTCCTTTGTGAATATTCTACTGGAAATTCAGCTCACAGTTGTTGTTTTTGTTAATCCATGCATTTTTGACATTGGAGAACTTTTTACCCATTGGGGAACCAAATTATTTCACTGGAGTGCTAAAAACAGCATTTGAGGATCCAGCCACAGATTACCGGTTTGTTGTATACTCTAAGGAAAGATACCATTGTTGCTGAACAAGTGTGCACAGGATTGCTGCCTTTAATCATTTCGTTGATTTTGATGGGACTGAGTCACAGCTGCTTTTCAATGCCTGGTATTTTTATTTCTTGCGCTTTCCCCCATGACTCAATGAAGAAATGCAACAAACCTGAATGGGCCACAGTCAAAAGATGGTGGGATGGAAACAACAGTGTAGACGACTGGCAGCGTGGAAAGGAAGAGAATAAACAGCAGCATGGCCATGTAGAAGTTGTTAGATCTTGAGGCTTTGAAAACTCTCTCATGAGGGACGTTGCAGCACATCACAGCCCAACACTGCAGGTACATGGAAGTGTGCAGGCGAATCATGTTGATAGCTGGGAGGCAGGGTGCATAAAAGGCACCCATCCTGGAAACAATTGATAAACTATTCTATCATAAGAAAGCAACAAAATACATACCACAACCAGGTGACCAAATTCCTCCAGCTTCATCATATTTAGAATCCAATTAATTCATCTTCCTTGGGATTTAGTCCATCAATCTTTTGTCAAAGACTTCTCCTTTCTTCTCATCACACTTTTGAAAACCCAGCTCCCCACCACCACCACAACTATCTACCAAGCTCACAGACACTGGAGAAGATGTTATCCAGTGCACTTCCCAAGAGCTTTCAATCTAGAGATCATGGGAAAAGCATCTCCATTGCTTGGCTCAGGTTCTGTGTTCATCAGTTTGCCTATTTATTAGTTCAAGGTCATTTACAAACATGGATGGGGGAAATTGTTCTGAAGTCCCTTAGTACATATTTTTGCAATTAAGAGGTTTCTGGAAAGTTCACTTGAGGATTCAGAAGACTTTCTGATGCAAGTAATTAGAGAGCAATCTGAAGCAAGTCTGCTCAGAATTCTAGTCAGGCCTATTCAATGGGGCTTACACCCAGGAAAGAGGTCTGAGAATTGCACTGTTAAAGTGATAGTTGGAGTACTGATTAGTTATGAAACTATCTAATGTGATATTAAACTATACCACATGATTAGAGGATGACATAGAGCTACAGGATTCACCCCAAAACATAAATCTTTCAGACACTGACTACTGTGATCGTCCATCCTTTCCCTATGCAGCACCAATTAAGGAGCACTTATTTAACTGCACTGTTAACCTACCTTCCCTCCATACTCAAAGTAGCATAAATAATATTATCCCTTTTGCATGCACAGCTGCTGACTCCAGAAGGAATAAGAAACCCACACTAGGAATATATATTGGGATATTAATTAACCAACTAATTAAATGAAATGGGCATTTTTGTTAATGTCATTATTATATTTGAGTCCTTATAGGGAAAATAATGGCATTTATATTTGATAATATTTAGATCTCTTTGTTACATTACTGTTTGTCTATCTGAGTTAGGCTTCACAGAGGTCAGAGAAAGACAAAAGAATGAGCAATAGATGATATAGTTGACAGGCCTGTAAAGGGTTACATCCACTGGGACCATGATATGGCCCAGGAGTTGGATCATGGGCTGCAAGCCTGGCAGTGCATCTTTACTAGAATATCTTAGCATGAACCCTCTGCCTGTACCACTTCTACTGGGTAGAGGGAGATTCCAGGGGGCTGAGCTGGAACCTAATTGTCCCAGGACCTGGAACTTAATTGTCCCAGGACCTGGTGAGACACAGGGAAGTTTTGGTGGTTACTATGGCTGGCTCCTTGGGGACAAGTTCTGGAACAGACGGGCCAGGGACTTCTACCCTGCACTGGTCCCCTGTAGTTCCCTGCTCTCCCCCAGGCCACATTTCTGGCTCCTCCTCAGATGCTTCTGAGTTGGTGTCCAGTTTCAGTTTAGTTTATTGTAATTAGCCAGTGGCCGTTACAAAATTACAAAACACAAATTGTGAACATGCTATAGCTTGGAGTCAGAATATACAAAAATACCAAAAATCAGTAACAAAATATGACTAATTTAATACAGTAGCCTAAATAATGCCCCTTCCCGATGCCACCTTGGAACGTATATTCTTTGCAGCAAGGGCAAATAATGAAACTTTATAAGAAACATATGCATCAATGTCAGATAACAAAAATGAATTTTTTCCCCTCAACTGGGACCAGATAAAATACCTGCTAAGTGGGAGTTATGGCACCTGTGTTCAGTGAGGAACCCACCCCCCAGCAAAATGGCTGTTAAAATGTTCACAGAATTACATATACCAACTACAGTGACAAAAAGCTATATTTCCCCCCTATAGCTGATAGTTTGAGTCTGATAGCTACACCAATGAACCCAAACCTTCCTTTCCACAACTTGTCAGATTTTAAAGAATATTTCAGACATTGGAGAATCCAGCCATGGATCACCAGTTTGTCATCTAGTCAGAGGAAAGATACCAATGTTGCAGAGCAAGCAGAAAGATTGGGTGGTGGCTGCAGCATTCTCACCCAATCCCTGGCACACCTGTTACAGAATGGCATCCCAAACAGGAGAAAAATACAGATGTGACATCTGAAAATGTGTGTTAAATGCCCTATGAAATGGCGATCCTTTCTCTGACCTGCCTGAATGTTGACAAGGAGTATGCAAGTACAATTTCTGAATATGCCATTCTGTCTGGATGGAAAATAATGTGTCCTTCAGTTGAAACCAATATAAAACCATAAATAATTCAATAATGAAAGAAAATTGAGATGAATTTTAAAAGGTCAAAATGAAAGTTTTAAGAATTACACCTCTAGCCTACTGCAGATCCCAATGATATCAACATATATGGGATTCCATTGTTGTGACATTATGCTGTAGCATCTGCAGTAGGAAGGTAGCACGCTAAGGCTGCGGTCGCACTCACTAAATAATCCATTTTCAATCCACTTCCAAACTGGATTTCCCCAGTTCACACAATAAAATCCTGTTGAAAAGTATACTGGAAGGAGATTGAAACTGGATTATTTAGTGTGTGTGACTGCAGCCTAAGGCAGATTTTATCTACACCAGAGCTCTTGTCATTCCCCATCCAGTTTAGAGCCTTTCTGCATGGAAGGATTTAAAGCAGGGCTCGCTCGCCAGTGGTGGACTCTGAAGCAAGGACTCCTTGACAAAGGAAACCCAGCACCCACAACTGAATGACACTGTGTAAAGAAGAACCCTACCCTTTATACCCTACCCTTTACTCAGAGTCTCAGAACAGCTTACAATCTCTTTCCCTTCCCCTCTCCTCTCCACAACAGACAGCCTGTGAGGCATGTAGAGCAGAGAGAGCTCTGCAAGAACTGCGAGAATTGCTCTCAGAGAACTGTGACTGACCCAAGGTAACCCAGCTAGCTTCATGCGGAGGAGCAGGGACCTAGTTCTCCAGATCAGAGGCCACTGCTCTTAACCACTTGTTCAAATGGATGTAGTTTCAACCTCCTGTGCTTTTCTCTGGGAGAAGAACAAAGATGTAAGGGGAAGAAAGCGGTTTCCTGAAGTTTGAGTTTGCCCTACACCAGCAATAATGGGCACAGGCCAGCCCTTTGTCACACCAGGAAGGTGACACCCAACATCAGTGCACAGGTGGAGTCTGATTCACCATTCTGTGACTTTTGGGTTATGCCAGTTTACTCTGAGGCCTCCAGGCATGATTTCTTTTCTGCCACACCATCGTAAAACTGGAGCAATCATTAGCAGAAATAATGTGTGATTTTTTTTCCTGCATTTCTACTGCCATGAGCAAGCATTATGAAAAAATTCACAGTCAGGGTTTTGCCCCAGGTAGTTGATACTGGATCTGTTTTGCTGGCTTTGCTTACTCACCAGATCATGCCTTGATTGAAGATCAGACCCAACACATTGCCACTGATATCGAATTCTGAATAAGAAGGCTGAAGGGGGGGAAAAAAACCATCAAAGACTCCCTTAGATTTGCAATAAAATTTTGTGCTATATTGTGAGCAGTTTTCTTTTCCTGGAACAAATAAACAAAACTCCAGAATCATGAAAGAGAACTGAGAAATTATGAAGAATTCCACTTCCGCCATATTAGTTGGTGATGAGATAGAATCAAACTCCTTGGTTTTTAAATGACAGGTAGTCACAAAACCGGAAGTGGAGAAACTTTCATTTTAAAAATGCATGTCAGAAAGCAAGAGAAAATCTTTGTAGATGAATATCTCCAGGAAGACAGAAAAGTCTGCTGGAAGAAGCAGTAATACCCAGGATGCTCTCTGTGTGTTGCTATCAGAAAAATCTGACATTACATTGATATATCTTTCATTCTCAAGACAGTCTCCTGTACATTTTCAAATGCAAGGAGGAAAATGGCATATCAGCAAAAGCCTTTAGCATAATAATCAACTTTTTTTCTGGCAGGGCCTCTATGCCTACAACAGCAATGTGGCAAGCAGAAATTCAGAAGTTCAAGCTTTCCCGTACATGCAGGTATGCTTGGAACAGCTTTGTTTGCTGAATTTCTGCTTGTTGCACAGCTATTAAAAACCAATTATTACCTATATAAACCTAAAATACTAGGATGGGCTCAGGTGTTTCCTATTAGTGAACTAGTAGAAAGACTGCTGAATTCCCAAACATTAGAAGATGTTAGAAACTGAACAAATCACCTAGTCATTAAACCTTGTTAATCATTCATGGCCTATTTGGCACCATTATGGGCAAAACCATCCTTGGCACTGAACAAATATTAAGCAGTGAACATGTAAAATAAAAACAAGGCACTGCCAATCATATGAACTCTTTTGTAGCTGTCATTAATAAGATTGGCACTGTGGATAATCTATGCCAGAAGTTTGTGTTCACTCCAGTCTTCCTTTTCATCAGGCCACCCACCAGTCCTTTCTCAGCTTCATAGTCAAACATATCCATTTCTCACAAAAAAAGAACTCTGAAAAATCCAGTGGTTAGTTTGCATGTACTAAAATTGAACATGCATGCAAAAAATATGCATTGTGCCTGTTTAGACAACACAGACTGAGAATATCTAGAAGACCTATGCACGGCTGGGAGGCTTTCACTATTCATGAATGCAACATCTGAAAAGGACTAATCAGCTTCTTCAAAGTCTGAGAAAAAATATAGTTTTGCTCGACAGTTATTTTCTACTGTAAGCATCATACTTATAAAGTAACACAGACAAATGGGTGCCCCTGCATTGCACAGACTATTGCATTGATTCCTAAACAACACTGACTTCAATTCAGGTGCCTGGCTTTGCTATAAAAGAAGATGCATCTATTCTGTTCAGTTCAATTTGGTTTTATTACATAGGGCCAAAGGCCATTACAGACAACAAAAAATGTAAAATGACAATGAGTAAATGAAACATTGAAACTGGATTGCTACCATAACTATTACAAGTTACATTTTTGTAACAGTTCAAATTCATTTTAAAAAGAATGGTCCTTCAGAAATTCATCTGGCTGGCTATAGAAAAAGAATAACATTTTGCTGGTCTAGTCTTTGGACACTCAATTAGATCAGATTTTCTTGGTAGCGAGGGCAAAAACAGCAACCTCGTAGGAGACTACTGGTTCCTCATCAGAGAGGAGAAATGAAACCTTCTCCATCATGGTGCTTGGGCCTGGGCTAGCCAGAATAATATCTAAGAATTTTTGTCTGGGAGCTGAATAAAGTGGACAGACCAACAAGTAGCAGCATAAATCTTCTAGTTCTGGGGCACTGCAGATGCATTGACATTGACCAGCTGGTTCCTTTGAGTATGCCAGTTTGCACTGTCTGGAAGCAAATAGATATGAAGGCAGAGCAAAGTTTGTAGAAGGTGATTTTAGATAGCTAGTGTGCCCTAGAATGATCCTTTTTAATTTAAACCAGAGAGAGAATTTAGAACCTGAAAAAAACTTGCCTGTTGTAGGTGGCATCATGCACATATACCTAGACCTGGCAATTAAAATCAGCCTGGGGGCACCACTAAAAACATCTGGCAGTTTATACAGATGGAGAATTTTATTATAATTGGTGGACCACGTAGAATCTTTTTGACATAAGGTGAAACATAGGCTAGGCAGATGACTGGCAGGAATACTTTTCTATTTGTCACAGTAATTAATTAGGGCTACATGCACACATACATGATTGGATGGAAGGCCCAATTCAGCTCTCAGAAGAGCAGCTGGAGTGTTTAGAGGTAGTGCTAAAGATCTTTTTCATATGGCATCTGTTTCATGTGAGATCCATTGCCTCAAGAGGTGACAGTAGGGCCTAAGCAGCCTTCCTCAAACTTAATTCATTCTTCCATTGGAGGAAGAGGAAGGAAGGCTCCTTAGACTAGAAGCAAAGTTAGGCTATAAATATTTTTAATAAATGAATCAATAAAGGAATAAGCTGGTCAGTAGAGTAGCAGGATAGGATCCCAATGACTACGAGCTTGAATTACTTTGCAAGAGATTAGATCATTTAAGGAAGATGGGTTTATTAATGGCTCTTCACCAGGCTAGTTTAATAGAACTGCCATGCTTAGGAGCATCCAGAGACACATGAGCTGTCTGTCACTGGAGACAGAATGCTGGACTTAACAGACCTGAGTGCTCAACTTCACACTGAATTTAGTGGGGCTTGACGGCACTTAGTGTACACAGTATGATAGTGGCAGTTTTGTTCTCTGTTCCTGTTCTAATTATAGCAAGCATGGGATTTGCCTTTTTCACAGCAGCCACACACTGGGTCAGCATCTTCAGTGAGCTATACAGTGCCACCCTCCAAGATCCCTCTCTGGATCTGCTGCTGCCAGCCCAGATCCCATCTGTGTATATGTGAAGTTGAGGTTATTTGCCCCCAAATGTATCACTTTCTGATTGCTCACATTGAATCTCATTTGCCATTTTAATACACATTCCCTCAGTTTGGAGAGACCCTTCACCAAATTATTTAAAGGAGTTAAGATAAAAATGGGTTGTGGTGCTATCCACAAACTTGGCCACCTCACTACTCATGCCCAACTCCAGGTAATTTATAAACAAGTTGAAAAGCACTGGTCATAACACAGGTCCCTGAGAGACCCCACTGCTCACATCCCTCCATTGCAAGAACTTTCCATTTATTCCTACTCTCGGCTTCCTGTTTTTTAGCCAATTTTCAATCTGTAAGAGGACTCTTATCCCATGATTCTGAAGTTTGCTCAGAAGTTTTGGTAAGGAACTGTATCAAAAACCTTTTGATAATCCAATTAAACAACGTCTACTGGCTCATTCCTGTCCATGTGTTTACTGACACTTTCAAAGAACTCTAAATGGTCAGTGAGATGGGATCTAAAACTGGGTACGTCTTCTAAAATTCAGTAATTAGTATAAAGCTATTAATACCGTAACTCAGTAACACTGAATATGGGGCTACTTTCAGAATGGGCTGCTTAGAAAGTAGGAAGCAAGAAGAAATGGGATACTTACAAATCCATATTCCAAGTCCCAGCACCAGCAGTAATTGAAAAACCTGACAAAGACAGCTTTCAAGAAATCACCAATTAAGATTGTAACATAAGTTGTCACAGTGTCGGAGACCGTCAGCCGCACAAATTCCTGCAGAAACAGAGTTTCCCTTTTTTAAGAGAAGCAAAGCATTTGAGTTGTGTTTTGTATTGGAGTGTTTAGCAAACACCCCCTCCCCCCAAAAAAGCAAGCCATCTTTTTGCTTTTGTTGAAATTGACCCTAGGAATTCTTCCCAGCAATTTAGCACTACTCTTGAATTATGTACGCAAACAAAAGAAAGGGTTGTAATAAAGTCTACTGTCACCCAAACCGTCTTACTGAATGTAGTAGAAAAGAGTAGGAGTCTAGGAGCACTTTAAAGACTAACAAAATTTGTGGCAGGGTAGGAGCTTTCATGAGTCACTGCTCACTTCTTCAGAGTCTTACTGAATGTCTTACTGGGTACCCTTTACCTCTCTCTAACATTTCAAAGCTGTAGCGTTCAGAGCATTCCTTTGGCTACTATTTTTAAAAACACATTTCTTATATACATCATCCTTTTGTATACGAAAAAAAAACAAGAGTGCAGACTATGTGTTGTTTATTTGCCATTACCAATCTTCCCTTGAACTAGCTTTATGTTTGTACATTGGGTACGCATTCATTGAAAATTAAGCACACTTACATGTAGCAAAATGGATATGTGGCAAAGTGCATGCTTCTTTTCTACACACAAGAGTTACCTCTGTAGAAAATGTATCACAACTGAAGCAGTCTTTGGAAATTTCAAAGAGACAACCATATTCAACGAATGTTGTTGGATAGGTGTGCTTTTTTTAAAAAAAAATCCCAATGTCCACATTGCTTTCTGGAAGCCTAATTTTTTAAAGCCACTTTTCATAAATTCATAAGTAGTCAGTTTTTAGTTATGTATTTGAAATGTCAATGTTTTAAAGGACAAATTCATAATACTATTTTCAAGTGTCTCCAGATCAGTCCCAATTGGGGTAGGGTTTTGAACTGGGCCAACTGTTTATTTTAGGAAAATCACCTCTGAATCTGAGTTAGTCACTGTGGGGAGAGTGTGTGAGATGGGATGAAAGACTCCACACAGAAAGTACAAGTTCCAGGAGGTCAGACAGTAAAGATGGGGAAAACAGTATTGAGGAAGGGCCAAAAAATCTTCCATTACCATGGACCCAATCAACTCCCCATTCTTCAGGCAGTTGCTTTTCCCCCCTTAAAAGCCACAGGAGATCCCCATCATGACTATCTCAGGTCACATCCACTTTGGCCATGAGTTGAAATTGCAGTGTAGGCCTCCTATATCCAAATCTTACATCATGCCTTCACAGGTGCCTCTGCAGATAATTTATATGCCGCTTTCACCACACTAGAGAAAACTTGGTTGCCTGCTTATAGAAGAGTAGGTTTTTATACCCTTTTCTCTACCTTAAGGAGTCTCAAAGTGACCTACAATCACCTTTCTCTTCCTCTCCCCACAACAGAGACCTTTTGACATAGGTGGGGCTGAGAGAGTTCTGAGAACTGTGATTGACCTAAGGTCACCCAGCTAGGGTTCCCAAGTACTTACCGTCTGGGGGTGGGGGACGAATGCTCCCCGGCCGGACCAGTCTTCCTGGTAACGCACCATGCCGTCACCAGGAAGTGATACCAGGTGACGCTCTGGCAATGGGGCTGAAAACTCGATGCAACCATCGAGTTTCCAGCCCCATTGCCAGAGCGTCGCCTACCGTCCCTTCCTGGCGACGGCATGATGCTCCGCACCTCTCCTTCCCCTGGGGATGGTCCTGCAAGGACGCATCCATCCCCCGCTGGCACGCGGTAAGTTCTTGAGAAGCCTACACCCAGCAGGCTTCATGTGGAGGAGTATGAAATCAAACCTGATTCTCCAGCTTAGAGTCTGTGGCTCTTAACCACTACACCAAGCTGGCTCTTGTACCTGACATTGTTTAAGCGGTCATCTGTGCATTAACACTGCTGGAACTTGCAGTTGTACATAGCTTTTATAAAGAGAGCTTTTAGGCATGAAAATCCTTTCCTCTTGGAGACACAGACTTTAGTGCACATGCCCAGAGCGGGGGAGTCATGTCTTTCTGGTCAGTTTCTCCAAAAAGTAAAGCTGCAGCAAGTTAAAAGTACAGACTTGGATACAGACTAGCTCATAGACTTTCTCCCCTCCTCTCTCCCACTGCAGTCCAAAATGCCATCTGAAATCCTGTTTCTGGGGGACAGAGACATTTTGGGACATCATGGTAGTGGGGAGGTAAAAAACCAGATCAGGAGGAAAGCATTCTTTAGTCAGGCTCCTAGTAGTGCTGTCAAATTGATAGGGCATTTCCATTGCAAAAAAATAGGCCCACAGTAATTTGGGAATAAGCTGTGATCCCTGTTACCATCAGTGTTACAGAAAGACAGTAATGGGACTTCTGTCCTTAGATCCAAGTCACGGAGTGCTCTATAAATAGTTGGGGCCAGTATTCCCTCTAAGCTGAGTTAGTGTGAGCTAGCTCATAGTTCTTTAGCCTCTGGCTCACACATTTTTGTCTTTGCTCAGGAAGGATGGCTCCAGAGCAAACTAATTTATGCAGCAGACAAATTGCTCGCTCACAACTTTAATGCCAGTAGCTCACAAAGTAGAATTTTTGCTCACAAGACTCCACAGCTTAGAGAGAACATTGGTTGGGGCCAAACTCTAGAAAGATAAGGCTGCCAATCACTCTTCCTTTCTCTCTATCTGTTATGAAAACTACCAAAAATGTATGTCTATGTACAAAGTTTCACTGCCCAGCAGCTCCAAACATAACAAAGAACAGTAGAAGAAGCTGACATCATGATGGCTTGCAAATGAAAAAAAAATAACGTTATGAGAATCAGCAAGAACAGTTTTGTGAGAAAAATGGTATTACCTGGCCAACCATTGTTTCCCAACATGGGCCTCTAGGTACATCAGCAAGATGCACATGTGGTGGAGGATCAGTGACATTTTCAGGGATTGTCCCATTGTACAAGTTGGTTAACCAAATTGTCATGTTCTGCCTAACAATCTTCTCTTCCTCTAGCTAAGAAAAAACAGGGCCAAAAATATTTGTTAGCATCATAAATCACATTATTTGGAGACATCATTTTTTCCTTGACCCTTTCCATATTATAGCTTATTTTATCATGGCAGAGGACATGAAAGACTAATGCATGTCTAAGAATCATAGAATCATAGTGTTGGAAGGGACCTCCAGGGTCATCTAGTCCAACCCCCTGCCCAGTGCAGGAAATTCACAAATACTTCCCCCTTACACCCGCAGTGACTGCTGTTTCATGCCCTCCTTCTCATGATGTGAAGTTCACAGAATCAGCATTGCTGTCAGATGGCCAACCAGCCTCTGTTTGAAAACCTCCAAAGGAGAGCCCACCACCTCCTGAGGAAGCCTGTTCCACTGAGGAACCGCTCTGTCAGGAAGGTCTTCCTAATGTTTAGCCGAAAACTTTTCTGATTTCATTTCAATCCGTTGGTTCTGGTCTGACCTTCTGGGGCAACAGAAAACTCCATACCATCCTCTATATGACAGCCATTCAAGTACTTGAAGATGGTTATCATATCTCCTCTCCAGGCTAAACATACCCAGCTCCCTCAATCTTTCCTCATAGGACTTGGTCTCCAGACCTCTCACTATCTTCATTGTCCTCCTCTGGACACATTCCAGTTTGTCTATATCTTTCTTAAATTGTGGTGCCCAAAACGGAACACAATGCTCTAGGTGAGGTCCAGGGCTATTTTTGGGCAGGAACGCACAGGAACGGAGTTCCAGCTGGCTTCAGAGTTGGCCACACCCAGCAGAACTCATTAGCATAATAGGCCACACCCAACAGCTGGAACTCATTAGGATAGGCTACATGAGGGGTGTGTGGCCTAACATGCAAAGGAGTTCCTGCTACACACACAAAAAAAAAAAAAAGCCCTGGGTTTTGACAACAAACAAGGTAAACAGAATAAGAAGCAAAAGGCAGGTGTGGCTGGATGACCACACGATTGGTAACATGGGGTGTGTGGCCTAATAGGCTAATGAGCTGTGCTGTCATGGTGTGGCCTAATATGCTAATGAGACTCTGCTGATGGGTGTGGCCTATTATGCTAATGAGTTCCTGCTGGGCTTTTTCTACAAAAAAAGCCCTGGTGAGGTCTAACCAGTGCAGAGTAAAGCAATACCATCACTTTGCGTGATCTGGACACTATACTTCTGTTGAAACAGCCCAAAATCGCATTTGTCCTTTTAGCTACTGCATCACATTGCTGACTCATGTTCAGTGTATGGTTTACTAAGACCCCTGGATCCTTTTTGCACATACTACTTCCAAGGCAAGTGTCCCTCATACTATAATTATGCATTTGATTTTTCCTACCTAAATGCAGAACTTTACACTTATCCCCACTGAAATTCATTTTATTTGTTTTAGCCCAGTTTTCCAGCCTGTCAAGATCATCCTGTATGCTGACTCTGTCATCTACCATATTTGCTACCCCACCAAGTTTAGTATCATCTGCAAATTTAATAAGCATTCCCTCTATTCCTTCATCCAAATCATTGATAAAAATGTTAAACAAAACAGATCCCAGGACAGATCCTTGAGGCACACCACTTGTCACTTCTCTCCAAGAGGATGAGGAACCATTCACAAGCATCTGAGTGCCATCTGTCAACCAGTTACAGATTCACCTAATGGTCATAGGATCCAAACCACATTTTACCAATTTGTCAACAAGAATATTATGTGAAATCTTATCAAAAGCCTTACTGAAATCAAGATAAACTATGTCTACAGCATCCCCCTGATCCAGCAAGGTAGTAACTCCCCCCCCCCAAAAAAAGGGCTGCAGTCACACACACTAAATAATCCACTTTCAATCCACTTTCAATGCACTTTTGAATTGGATTTTGCCAGTTCACACTGTAAAAATCCAGTTTTAAAGTGGATTGAAAGTGGATTATTTAGTGTGTGTGACCGCAGCCAAGGTTAGTCTGACATGACTGAGTGATGGTTGTTCTTACCACCTGAAGGAAGCTGTTGTGAGGCCCTTCCTGAAGAAGCCATCCTTGGATTCTAATGATTTTAACAACTATCAACCAGTTCTAACACCAGACTTACTTGGCATTTTTTGAAGTAAATTTGGTGTTCAGTGGATCTTCTGTACTGCGGCACCCTGCCTACAGCACTCCCTTAATAAACATTTTCACCTGCAATTCCTTCTTGAGGTTTAGGTGCCTAATGTGACAGACCATCAAGGGTTACTGCCTAACTTAGGCTGTGGTCACACACACTAAATAATCCACTTTCAGTGCACTTTCCAACTGGATTTTACTGTGTGAACTGGCAAAATCCAGTTGGAAAGAGCATTGAAAGCGGATTGAAAGTGGATTATTTAGTGTGTGACCACAGCCATAGTCTGAGAAACTTTAAATGACAGGCTGTTCAAACAGTATTCTGTTGAGAGAGTCAGTTAAGGAATGACAGTTGGAAACTCACAGTTGAAGAAGTAAAGAGAAGTGATCCCTGCCCAGTTAAGAAGGGAAATAGCTTCTAGTGAAGAGGAGTGATCCCTGGTCTGGGTATAAAGAAGGATTTTGGGAACTTCGTTGTATGTTCCTGCCTTTACATGTTGGTGAAATTCAGAAACCTATGCTTGAGTGTTTAAGCTGAAAAACTGAAAAAGAAACTGAAAAAGAAAGCCTCTGTCCTCAAAGTTTAAAAAGACCTTGTAGAATAACAGACTTACTTACTGGAAACAAATTATCTGGCATTTGTGTGAATACAAAGTAATCCCAGTTTAGTATCTGTTCACCTCAAAACATCCTATACCTGATTCCTCCTGACTTAGTATCCTCCAAGTTAAATAAAACATTTTGTTTATTTGGAACTTTTAAAAGCCTCTGATGTGTCACTTCAGAAGCATAATATATGATTTTGTCTCATCCCTCAATTCCCTGGGCTGGGCCAACATCAAAATATGTATATACTAGGAATAAGGCCCGTTGTGGAAATAAATACAACGGGCTCTAGAAAGAGGCTCTGGGAGAGTGCCCCGGCTTTGGGCACTCAGTGACAATTTGCTGTGGCAATCTCAGCAGGGTATAATGACAGAGTCCACCATTTTCTCCAGAGGAACTGATCTTTACTACCTGAAGAGCAGTAGTAATTTTGAGTGATCTCCAGCCCATCCCCAAGATTGGTAACAGTGGTTCCCCAGGAGGGAGTGCCTGGTTTGGAGGGTGGAATCTATGGCATTGTACCTGTCTGAGGTCCCACCCCTCCTCAACACTCACCCTCTCCAGGTTTGACCCCTCAAATCTCCAGGAATTTCCCAACCTGGAGTTGACAACCCTATCTCCCTCCCAGCCAACCATCAACCTACCTTTAGTTTTCCATCTCCTCCCTCCTCGAGAGCAGTTGTAATTTTGAGTGATCTCCAGCCCCCACCTGGAGATTGGGAACAATGGTTCCCCATCAGGGAATGGCTGGATTGGAGGGTGGACAGGCATTGTACCTGTCTGAGGTGCCACCCCTCCTCAAACCTCACCCTCTCCAGGCTCCATCCCTCAAATCTCCAGGAATTGCCCACCTGGAGTTGGCAACCTGATCAGGACTTGGCCCAATGAGTTTTCTCCCAAAGGCCAACATAGGTGTGGAAAGGGCCTTTTACTGACAGAGGAGAAAGTACAGGTGCCAACTTTGATTAGGGAAATATCTGGAGATTTGGGGGGGGGATCCTGTGGAGGGTAGCATTTGGGGGGTGGGGTGGAAGGACTCAGCAGGGTATAATGCCATAGAGTCTACCCTCCAAAGCAACCATTTTCTCCCAGGGAACTGATCTCTATCATCTGGAGGTCAATTGTAACAGTGGGAGATCTCCAGGTCCCACCTGGAGATTGACAGCCCTAGGGGAAAGTCAGCCGCACAGCGGGGAGTTGAAGAAAATGGTCTGATGGTCGCTGGCCCACCCCGTTAGCCAGCCAGCCATGCTAAAGCTAAGCAGGAGAAAGAGCCTTTTTCCATTTATTCTGACAGGAAAGTGGCCGTTGGGGAGGGGGTTATGGGCGGGAGAGGGGGTTATGCTGAAAGTCCTTTTTTTTTTTTATTCACAGAACCAAGCTTGGTTGGTTGCCTACCAACAGCCACTGAGGGGGCAGTCCCTCACAGGAGTCAAGAGAACTGTCTTCCTCAGGAGAGAGAGCTGTCTGCCAGTAAATCTGACATGCAAAATCTGTCTGAAGGGGGAGTGGGTGGGGAAGAGGAGCAGACCCAGCACCCAACCAATGGCACGCAAGTAATCTTGAGTGGCGGCTGATGGGCCAATGGCTGAGGGAGGGCATTTTACAGCCAATGGGAGCACATGGAATCTTGTGAAACCAAAAGATAATTATTTATAAGGAGAGATAATAAAAGTGATTGGGTGGGACAGCCTTAGACAAACAAAGAAGAAAATAGAAAAAAGGGCTGCTCAGCAAGAAAGAAGACACAAGGGAAAATCCTGCATGGGAGGGAGGGAGGAGGGCGAGATTGCCATACCGGGTGAGGACATTTCTTTTCTCCTGGGCCATTGGAAAGAAGTCAGTTTATGCATGAGTACGTGTGTGTGTGTCCAGACTGTCCTGGGACTGTTGTTTCTCTTATTGATTTGTTGCTGCTGACTGTTATTCTTGTGTTTTATTGTGTTTAGATGGTTTAAGAGCCGGCCTTGGCTGGAAGGGCGGGGTACAAATTTGAAGAATAAATACATAAATAAATAAGATTGGTTTTAATTATTTTAATGGTGCCCTTGGTACTTGGTAACTATTGTTTTATTGGACACAGTACTAGGAATAAATGGGCACAAAACTATTCAACTCAATCTGCCAGTGAAGCCTATAGTATCTATCCTTATGGAAAAGGCAAAATGATGAAAATGATATATTTTTCATTGTACTATGGTTAGGTAAAGGTAAAGGTTCCCTTGCACGAAAGCCAGTCGAATCCACCTCTAGGCTTGCGGTGCTCTCCTCCGTTTCAAAGCCGAAGAGCCAGCGCTGTCTGAAGACATTTCCGTGGTCATGTGGCTGGCATGACTAAACACCAAGGTGCATGGAACACTGTTACCTTCCCACTGAAGTGGTACCTATTTATCTACTTGCAATTTCTTGCTTTCGAACTGCTAGGTTGGCAGGAGCTGGAACGAGAGACAGGAGCTCACTCTGTCTTGCAGCACTCTCGTGTCTCGAACTGCTGAACTACTGACCTTCCACAGCCTGCAGTTCAGCGTCTTAACCATGTGAGCCACAGCAGCTCCTTAATTTTAACTATGGTTAATTTTGACTTAATTCATTCCATTTGTTTCAGTGGGACTTAGTAATGACTATCTGAATCAGGACACATAAACTATGTCTTTGTAAATTTCTGGAAGTCATCACTTTAACCAGGGACCTCCGTGACAAAATTTGAAAGAAAAGACACAATATAGGAAAGATGACCTTCCTTGCCTTAAGATTGATTTCATCCATCAGAGCAATGATGAATGTGTACAGATTGCCCAGGAAAAGAGCAAAGATGCGCCCCAGCTGCCACCGTAGAGCTATTCGAGGGTGATAGTTTTCCAGAGCACTGATTATATCAAATACTGTGGGACAGAACATTCCCAGAAGAGACATGACCATGTTCACCTGGGCAAAAAGGGGAAAGAAAAGTTTAAAGATTTCATTCTATGTACATATTTCTTCCACTGCTGGTACATAAAGAAAGCTGATGTTAAATCTTTAAAAATAAAGATGAGACTAGGTTAAAAAATTAAGCTGTTTCATGAACACAGAATTTTATTTCTTTTGCCTCTTCTCCACTGATAGTTCCTTTTTCACAGTTGAGATTGAAAAGGAGCAGAAAAGTTTTTGCAGCAACACATGTCACAGAACTAAACTGTATTACAATTAATCTCAGATAGAAAAGAAACCAAAGAATTGCATTCTCCCCTCCTCCAAGTACCTTTAATTTCTATTTGGAGGGCAGCATTTTGTGTGATGTACATGATGACCATAGGATTTGTTGAAATGAAACTGCATTTATTATCTGAATTACTTTCCAGTTGTTGAAAAGTAAAATCTCTTATTGAGATTATCTTAAAAAATGAAATACTCTGAGAATATGGCTCAACCAAATATTGCAAACAACATAGAAAAAAGATGTATTCTGAAATCAAGAAGAACATCCTAATAGTGGATAACAACACCATCAGTATTGGATAAGCTGAAGTGAGGAATGACTCCTAGTTGGAAAAAAAACTACATTGTTTTAAAATTTGTGATGAATAACACTAATGCACTGGTCTCATTTAGCCATTCTCTAGTTTTACACTGAGCTGTAACCATGACTGAGGTTCTCACAAATAGGTTCACCATCAATCTGGTAAATTATAGTCCCGGTCACGCAGAGCATTTGCCCCGCCGAAGACACGGTAGCCCTGTGGGGTTTCTGGGCAGAATCACATAGGCACATCTGGGATGCGTAGAACTCTTGTGGCCAACACGCAGCTTCCCTTTGAAGATGCAGAATAAAAAACTACCAGGAAAGGAGCACTAGTTTCTGGAAAACCCGGGGCAAAGGCCGGCATCTGATCGTGGGAGCACCAGTATCCCGCGGCATCTGACACCCACCCATGTCCCTGTGCAAACCAGATGTTGTAAGTTTCCATAGGATGCGCACCAACACCAAATGATGCATGCACACACACAAGACACCAACAGCAGCCCCCCCCAATGGCGCATGCACACATTACAACAGCGTGGCTTGTGTGATCATGCCGCACTGCCTTTTTGCCACGCTGCAGCATCGTGGTGTGATCGGCGCTAAGAGCTGGAGCATGGTGACTCGGTGGACCATGTGATTGGGCTACCATGCTTTATTTTGCTCCGGGAAGAACAGCCACGCCTCCCCCCCGCGTTTTCTGGCCCGTATGACCGGGGCCTATAACCTGCAATGATTTCTCAAGTCCGAAGTGATTTCTCACATCTCAAGTAATGTGTGATGTTAAATGGACAAGACAGAAATTGCAACCAAGTCTAAATTCTACCCCTAAGCAATCTCCAGCATGCCAGCACCAAAATGAATATTTAATTCTGACCACTCACCATTAAAATGATATGTTCATTAAGAGTAAACAGTTTAGCATGTATAAATCACATTCTCACCACCCATGGTGTCTACCGTGCTGACAGTCTTGTCAAATGTGCCTCTACAAAAGGCAACAATAAAGGGCTATCATCCATGTGAACATGATTTCACCTTTTTAAAAACTAGAGGAAGGATTTATTTATTTATTTACAGCCCCAGAACCTAATTAGGATGCAAAATGAGCAGTGGATAAAAAACTTAAAATTGTAACTATAATTTTTGTAATAAATTATCACTTTTCAAAGGTGGGATATAAAATTTTCTGAATGAATGAATGAATACTTGGGGAAAATAATGCTTCACTATAGCAAAGGCACCCAAAAAACCTAAAGAGGTTGTTTTGGTTCAGCTTTAGTTGTGACATCCCATTAGCTTTCAGATCTCAAATGCAAAGAACCCATGACATAGAAATGTCCACAAATTTATAATTTGGAATGCATCTGCTCACCAAAGAAGAGAGTAATTATAATCAAGAGCAACCCTTAGCATAACACTGTGAAAAACAGGACATTGGACAACAATCTCTATGCTTCTGCAAGCAAAATTAAAATATCCTTTTGGGCATCAACCTTCCCCCTTTTGTTTACACTGAAACATCTTCTACTGAAATCAATCAATAAATATACTACTAAGTCATTGCAAAAAAATGCTGTGGAGATTTCTCTTCAGAGGACGCACCAAAAACTTCAGCTTGGGTATCATGGCTAGTAATCATTAAGCCAGGCTTTCTATCTCATTCTGGCCCATAGCTAACACGGGGCCCACGGGGCCCGGCCCCCTCGTGTTTCCTCTGGGCCCCCTCCCTCCTGGGCTGCCCCCAAAGTGCTCCAACTTACCACCTGCACTGTACTTTCATTTAATTAGCTGGCGGGGCCCACCGAGGCCCCCTCCCAAAGAATTCCATAGCTACGGGGCTGATCTCATTTACAGCTGTTGAACACATCAGCCAAATCAGAGACACCATACCATTCTAACACCACAGACTGTGGGATCTGGAGTCTGCTTGCCTGAGGCAGGACTTTGCAATCCATGGATGAAAGGACTGTCCCCAGCTCCACAGTAGTTCTTTTTGACTCTGGAGGATTCTACCAGGGGCCAGGAGAGCCACATAATCTAATAGTTGTGGCCTGAGAGACTGTAGGAGCAGCCATATGGTTGCCAATCTCCAGGTATGGCCAGGAGATCACATCCCTTGGATAAAATTGCTGTCCTGCACTCCATGGCAGTATACCCTGCTGAGGTTCTTCCCCAAGCCCTGTCCTCCCAGGCTCCACCCCTAAATCTCCAGGAATTTCCCAGCCTGAAGTGTGCCACCCTAGGCAGCAAGAAGAGAGCTTTTTCACACACACACACACTTGCACAAATAGAGCAACTTCTCTGAACATAGCAAAAGCACATGCAAGACAGGGATGAGGAACAGCTGCTGTTGATGCCCTTGTCTTATGCAATTCACCATGCCACCTCCCATGATGTTCTTGAGAGACCTCTGGAACAGACCAATGGTTCATCTCTCATGCAGTGGCCACCAGTTACTTTGGAGGGCCAATAACAGGGCACAGAGGTTGAAGTCTTCCCTGATGTTGCCTCCTGGCATTTATATTCAGAGTTTTGCTGCCACTGAATGTGTAAGTTCCCTTTAGTCAACATTGCCTAGCAGCCACTGATAGGCCTATTCTCCACAAATCTGCCCAATCCCCTTTTAAAGCTGTCTATTCCTGTGGCCATCTTCTGGCAGTGAATTCCACATCTTATTTACTCATTATGTAAAGAAGTATTTCCTTTTTTCCATCCTGAATCTACTGCAACTTCATTGGATGCCCTCAAGTTCTTGTATTTTGGAATGGGGGGGAAGCTATTGCTGTCTACTGTCCTTATCCCATGCATATTTTAATAAACATCTATCGTGTCCCCCCCATAGCTGTCTCTTTCCTAAACTGAAAAGTCCCACACTTCTCCTCATAGGAAAGGTGTTCCAACCCTTAATCATCCTGGTTGCCCTCTTCTGTACTTCTTCCAGCTCGGCAATGTCCTTTTTGAGATACGGTGACCAGAACTACACACAGCATTTCAGATGAGGCTGCCCTATAGATCTATGCAGGGGTGTTGTAATATTGGCTGTTTATTTTCAATCCCTTTCCTTTTGAATAACCCCCAGCATAGACATTGCCTTTTTCGCTGCTGCTGGGTATGCTGGGTTGACACTTTCCTTGAGCAATTCACTATGACCTCAAGGTCTCTTTCCCTCTCAGTCTATGCAAGTTCAGACCTCTTTAGCATATACTTGAAGCTGGAATTTTTATGTTCCAGTTAGCACCTCCTTACACTTACCTACATTTGCTACATTGTTGCCCACTGACCCAGTTTGTGGAGTTCCTCTCGGAGCTCTTTACAACTGGCCTTGGTTTTCACCATCCTGAATATTTTTGTGTCATCTACAAACTTGGCCATTACACAGATCACCACCAGTTCCAGCTCATTTATGAACAAATTAAATAGCACCAGCCCCAATAACCATCCTTTTGGGATTCCACTTCTTACTTCCCTCCATTGTGAGAACTCTACATTTATTCCTACTCTTTGCTTCCTGTTGTATAACCAATTTCTAATCAATAAAAGGACCTATCCTCTTATCTCATGATTGCTAAGCTTACTCTGGAATCTTTGGTGAGGTACCTTGTCAAAAGCCTCTTGAAAGTCCAGGTATAATGTTTACTGGGTTGCTGTTATCTACATGACCCTTCCAAGTGACTTTCCGTGGGTTCAAAGATTCCATAAACCTGCTTCATGTATGGAAGGGTTGGATCCAGCCCATTGTATCTTTTATACATTCTCTGACTCTTTCCTGACTTATGGCAGAATTGTAGTCCTTTACAGATATTAGGTTGACTTTGTGTTCAAATGCAAATGGAAGCTGTACCCACATGGAAACATGTTGCCCTATTTACGTGATAGACATTAATATTAATTAGGGTCAAATTTCTATTGTTGTGCCATGTAGGCCTATGTTTTTATGTAGTTTACAGTGCTTATGCATTCAACACTGACTGGAACCCAACGAGCTACTTTAGGAAACTTCAAGGAGTGTGCTGGCAGACTGGGACTTTAGTCTTTTGTCTTTGAATACCACACAGAAACACATACATACACTATACTACAAACTGCTTTTCCACCTCTCTTCAGTTTCAAAAGTCTTAGGTACCACAGAAGTAAGAAATACAGGATCAAAGCACCTTGAATGCAGAACAATAATCAAGTAGATCTTTGGATCGAAGCCAAATATTAAATGCACAGAGGTTTTACTCAGCATGAGGGCCAAACTACACAACACACTGAAGATCCATGATGTTGGGGATTTAGTGCAAAAAGAAGCCATGATGGAAAGAGATTCTAATACAGATGACAGGTACTATGCTAGAGCAGGTGATTACATCTTTCACCCCCATCCATGTTGTTTCCCTGATCAAACATAATTTCCTACCCACACCAGGCTGTTTTTAGACTTGGGGGGGGGGGCAGGGAAGGCACGTATCTTTAATATGCTTGTATATTTCCTCTGCTGGGGTAAAAGCAAGAAGGGAGGCCCTTTTCATCATGGACGCAGTGAGAAGGAAAGAGTTAACCCCTTATTCCCCAGTGCTGCAGCCCTAATCTACATGCCCACCCTTCCATAGCTGCTTTTTGTGGTGAAATGATATGCTCCATGATCTGATAATGGATTTCTAATGTTACAATATTTTAACAGGCATATGAAAAACATGTATATGTACCCATAATGGCTGATTATGGCATGTGGGTGTTTCCAGCTGTGTGTAGTAGATGAGTAGATATATTACAAGGTGTATCACAGGTGAGATTTTCTAACATGAGATGGATGGAAGGGAAGGAGGGAGGGATGGTCTGCAACTTTTCATGTTCTGGAATGTAGGGAGGTGAACAGGTTGCCTAGGAAACCCAGATTTACAGCGCCTGGGCAATCTGTTATCTCACCAAATGTCCTTGGGTCCCACAGACTCTTTTCTCTGTTTTCCTCTGTTTGGGACAGTTCTGGCCGTTTGGTGATATTTACAACTTTCGCACCTTTGCTGCGCACGCTTGGCAACTATTGGTAGATAGATGGGGGGAGATTTCGAAGCTAGTATAACTGTGGGTATCGTTAGACTTTGGTTATCACTGACAATGCATTGTTAACGTGTCTCTTAGAACTGCTTTCAATAAACGCTATCTTCTTTATGGAGCCTGGTGTTTGACTGACTTTCTGGAGAACCTGACATGTGTGAACACATGCAATATGTATCAAGGGTGCA
Organism: Gekko gecko; assembly: GCA_029375565.1. Lineage (NCBI taxonomy): Eukaryota > Metazoa > Chordata > Lepidosauria > Squamata > Gekkonidae > Gekko > Gekko gecko. The sequence goes on from JAPDNY010000007.1 coordinate 118,149,612, forward strand.
TTTGCTACCATTTTATATGTAAAACAACCATAAGAGAAGAGGAAAAAGCCAGGACAGTTGATGCCACAGTAGATTTTTCCTGACCCCATCGTAAAATATGCTGCCATGTATTCTACCATTCTCCTCAGCCAAGTCTGACGCTTTTCTCCAGCTTTAGGCAACTTACTACTACTTCAGTTGCTCTTCTGCTGGTGGAAGAGCCCCTTAAGTTGGGGGAAGTCTCCTTAAATTTAGAAAAGGACTAAGACTTTGCTAAGTGGAGTGGTAAGATTCATGTCATTATCTTCCAATTCTGAATTCTACTACAGTATATTTCAAATGTGTAGAACCATCCAAATCCAGACAAGCATGCAAATACTTCTTCTTTTTTTGCTGGGAATGCAGGCAGGCAACCCCCTAGTATTTCAGTTGCCAGAGCTAGTGGAAGCAAAATCCTGCAAAGACACTCTTTTAAAAAAATCCCTACTTTGCCAGATTTCATCCTACACGGTGACTTCACCAAACTGGGTGGGTGATCAACAACAACAACAACAACATGCACAGAGTGCCTCATTTTTCTGCATTCTGCTCTGTTTTTGCATACCCTTACAACTCCTGGAAAAAGTGTTCATGGAGTCACAGGACTGCACAGAGGAGCAGCTGTTCCAGTTGGGGTGAGCTGGATTAAAGAAGAGAAGAAGGTGAAATTACTCCTCCTTCTTCCTCAAGTGCAGCTCAGCTGAGGAAAGGAGTCAATTCCATCCCCTTATTCCTCTTCACCCCAGCCCACCACTTTTCATGGCTGTTCCTTTGCATAGATCCGAAAATCCCAGGAGTCATCATGCCATGAATTGGAAAAGCTGTAGGAAAGGGGAAGAATGTGGGAAAACTCTGTGTGCTTTGCACACATGGATGATAGGATACTACCCAGTGGCAGTAAGGTTAAATAAAGTGATGCACACCTAGGGTTGCCAGCACTGGGTTGGGAAATATCTGGAGATTTTGGGGGTGGTGCCTGAGGAGGGCAGGATTTGGGAAGGGGAGGACTTCAATAGGATACAATGCCATAGAGTCCACCCTCCAAAGCAGCCATTTTCTCCAGGGGAACTGATCTTGGCTGTCTGGAAACCCACTGTAAAAGCAGTAGATCTCCAGTTACCACTAGGATGTTCCAGATCCTAAAATGATACTTTCACTGATGGGATCTGAATTGCTGCAACTGTCTAGAAATACTTAGGAAACCTAAAGAGGAAGAAACAGTTGTATGACATAAATCTTCTCTTACTCAGATTTACTTTTCCACAGTCTGTGGACAGATCCTTTTTAGTCTTTTCACTTAGCTTTAGGTGACTATAGGGATCATGAAGAAAAAAATGGCAATTCTTTTTTGGAAGATTTCTTTCCTAACCCCTAATAATTACAACTTCATCATCATGCAGACTAAAATCCAGGTTTTCTATCACATCTTGTTTAGAAAGCATGCTGGGACTAACTTCATTTCGCTCCCACCACCCATAGTTCTCCAGGCCTTCCAAAGCAAACTGTTGGGATCGCCTCACAACAAAGTAGATGAGATAACCACTCCCGGCCAGTGTGCACAATGCAAAGAAGTTAGCGAGGACCCTCAGAAATCGGACCAAGTGGACATTCTCTTCTTTTCGGCTCTCTTGTTCCTCCACAATTGCTTCCTGTACTTATTTGAGATAAAAAAGAAAAAGGTTAATGTAAGTAAGTGCACTGGAAAACATCAGTTCCTTCAGCTAGGATTATAGATGGTGTAGTGACCATGGTGGCCTCATCCCAACAAGGAGTCCTCAGTTTTCTGTTCAAACTACAAATGCTCTGGGATTCTTGACAAGCCTTTGAACACTTGGTAGTGAGGTCAAATTCTGCCCCTATGGAGGGGCTTAAAAGAGTTCAGGAAAGACCATGTCATGTCACATTTTAGGAAAATGGCACAAGCCAAATAGCTAGTTCCCCTTTTCCCAGTGCTTTGGCCCTAGTCAAGATTGCCCATTCCTCCATCACAGCTGGCAGATCTTTCACAGGGCCAAATTACATGTCTGGAATTATGGAACTGCAGCATTACATGTAGCTTGGACCTGAGGGCACTGTTTGAAGGGTCTCATTACACACTACACAACCTTCCTGTCTGCCTTATTCTTTGTAATCAAGTGACTGCTTCTAAACGTGCATCTGGCTTTGGGTTTTTAAGAACGGAATAATGAATCTACAACTAAATGTACATTTCAAAGGGGTAGTGGTATCAGTCAGTTATTGAATTTTTTAAAAAATCTAGAGGCACCTTAAAGACTAATAATGAAATAAATATTAACTTTTAAGGTGCCACTGGACTTTCATTTTCACTCACTGAATGTCAGCCAATTAATGGTGCTATTAGTTTAACTACACTCAAATTACCAGTGGTTTATATGGTAATTAGAGACATTAGGAGGACTTGTTGCTATGGAATTTGTTTGCCCTGATTTTGTTTGCATGCTAGAAGTCTTACTTGTGGGATACATCATCTTCTGTAAAAAAACAAACATACAGCATTTTAAACATTTTAAATGAACATTTTAAAATATCTGTATGTAATCTCTATGTATCTCTGTATCTATATTTGGTACTAAAAAAGTAAAACAGACATATTATTATTTTGATGTATTACTCTTTTGGCTCTGTTTCTACAAGCAATTTTCTTATCGAACAATAGAAAGAATACCCTCCCTGTCCTTGTCAGCTTTTTTTGGGAAGTATGCAAGGACTTTTCTGTTCTCTCCATCTATCTTACAGTGCCATAAAAGAGACATGAGTTGACAGAAATCATGTGACTTGTGTAATCTGTAACAAGATCCTAAGAGACCACAGTATTAAAAATATCTTGTAAGCTAACTATTCCTCTCATGTGCATTTGCTAGTCTGGTGTAGTGGTTAGACGGACCAGGATCTGGGAGACCCAGCTTCATATCCCCACTCTGCCATGGAAGCTTGATAGTTGATTGGCTATCCTAATCTGCCTCACAGGTTGCTGTTAAAAGGAGAAAATGGAGGAGAAAATCATGTTATAAGCTGCTTGGGGTCTGCAATGTGGAGAAAGACTAGGGTTGCCAGGCCAGTGGGGGGATGGGGGGACATTCCAGTAGAGGGAATTGGAATCACCTGGCACATTAGGTGCAACACTCTGGCTTTTGGACAAAACTCTATGGTAAATTCAGCATCAAACCATGGAGTTTTGCTCAAAAGCTAGAGCATCACCCCCAATGTTGCTGACATGCCGATGTCACTTCTAGGTGACACAGGCACATTACATACAATGTTGCTGTTTGGGGGGGATTCCCTCCCACCAGCTACCTGGCTGGCTGGCAGCAGGCAGGAGCCTGCAAAACCAGAGGTTTGCTCCCTTGGGCAATTGGCAACCCTAAGGAAGACAGGGTATAAAAATCTAAAGAAGGAAAGAAATGGTGAGTGACCAAGGTACTACTTTTACTATCATGTTATTCTTATTGCTATAAATCAGTAATATATTAATATAACTTGTAACTAGTAAGATAACTATATAACTATTTACTATATTAAGTGATTTGCTATTTGTTCTTGATAGTGGGCAGAGAAAACAGTGCACTTCTTTCCAGCAGGCCATATATTACCTTGAAACTCGTTGTTATGGATGCAAATTTGTTATCTGCAGTTTCAGGATTACCAATCAAGTAATCCCAGCTGGTGAACATTTTCCAGCTAAAATTGAAACTTGTATCATCTCCACCGCCATCATCATTTGCATTCTTTGCCATTCTGAAAATGCCAGAAACATTTGAATGTAAATTCTACTTCTTTCGCCCCCCCATTACATTTATTTTATTTCAGTAACCAACACATATTTAACAAATCAATTACATTTAATTAAATGTACACATTATGAAAACACCAATATAGTGGCTCGGACCCCACAGTAAATTTTCACTGGTGAAAGTCTTTAAGGTGCTACTGGACTCTTGCTCTTTTCCACTGATGAGAAGGAAAGACAGTTCTCAACAATGCCCCTCTCCCACCATAGACCCACAATTTATTTGCTATGCCCCAAGTTGTATTCTGGGAAGCACTTCAGGCTGCATCAGGAATGGGAAGATGAGGGAATCCATTCCATTCCACTAACCTTCCATATACGGGGAGGGGGCTGTTAGTTGCCAGGAAGGGCTAGTTAGAGTTAAGATACATAAATAACTGGGGGATTATTGCAGTAAAACAGCCACTTTGAGGTCCCCCATTGAGTGTCCTGGGAAGTTGATATGTTCTCCTACAGGTTTCTCAGTTTTGTGATTCTTGATGTCAGATTTGTGTCCATTTATTCTTTGGCATAGGGTTTGATCAGTTTACCTTATGTAAAGAACTGAAGTCAAGAAACAGATTAACAAAGTCAGAATGGAACCCAGAGAAAACCTGTTGCAAGATAGGCCCAAAAGAGACAATAACAGCACACTATTAGTGGTCACATACAGCTCTCAACTCAAAACAGTTCAACACATCATCTGCAACTTATAGCGTTTATTTGATAATGATCCGCCTGAAGAAATACCTTCCATTAGTGGAGATTTACCATGGGACCCTGAAAAATTACACTTTTTGAAAAATTCAAGATAACTTACAATTTAACTTAAAAAGGTACTATGTATTCTTAAAACAAAAGGCATTGTTAAGGTTTTCTCTTTTGTTCTTTTGGCTATTAACACACTAGAACCAGCAAAATGTCAAACCATAAACAATTATGCCATTAATTCATAGCCTTATTGATTAAAATTTGCCCTCACTGATTAAAATCGGACGCAACAATTAAACCATGAATACTTAATCTACAAATTAAATAAATTACAGTAAACAGCCCCAATATTTGTTCATGAGGCATACCAAGCACTGTTTCTATTCTGATATCATCAAAACTGAAGCGATTTTCCCTAATACAAGATCTGTTTTACTGGCTCTTTTCCTGGCCTTCTGCCTCTAGAAATTAGATAGGTAATAAACAGAGAGAGGGCCTGTTTAGTAGTGGTGCTCCGTTAATGGATTGTGCTATAAACAGGGCACTGCCACTGAAAAGTCTGTATCCTAGAGGTGCCAGATTTTTTAAAAAATGCAAACCTTTTAATATTTGGAGTTGTTATTGCTTCTACTTGACCTTTGTGTCTTATTTTACCATTTTATAATTCAATTATAATTTATTATATTAATTTTAGATTTTCTATCTTGTTTTTAATTTTATTGGCAAACCACTGTGGAGATTTTATAGGGGGGAAATGGAGAATAAATATTTAAATAAACTGAGTTTGTACAAAAAGAATTTAACAGATGGTATTCCAAATTTGGAAAAATATCTAAAAGTACATGAAATTAAGGTGGCATCAGATTAACAGCATTATCAGAATTTAAGGCTAACAGGTAATTTTGTTTAAGGGCTTCAAAATGAGAAGGTAGGGCCCTGACCTGGACAGGCCACGCAAACCCAGTCTTGTCAGATCTCAGAAGATAAACAAGGATGACCCTGGCAAGTACTTGGATGGGAGATCTCCAGAGAATAGCAGGGCTGGGAGGCCAGAGGCAGGCTATCAAGCCACTTCTCTGAATGTCCTCTGTGCCCCAGTAGGAGTCACCAGAGGTCACCATGACTTCCAGGCATGGGCACCCACACCCACACATGCACACAAAAATGCAAAAATACAAAAAAAGAAGTGAAGGTAGGAATGTAGAGGACTGATGATGCCCTAGAGATGATTTTGAGAAATACAATATTAATTCCCTTTTCCTTTGTCTCTCCTTTTTCTTCTGTCTATCTAGCTATTAGCAAAAAAATAAAAAATAGCCATCCAAATAAAAAGCTCAGTAATAAAAGGACTTCACGCTTTTCTGTGAAATCATCAACAAACTGAAGAATATAAGAGGATTTACTCTTAAGGTTACCTAAATATAGATCAAGATTATCTTGTGGCCAGATGGAAATTTAGCACATACAGAACATTCTTACCCAAGGGTATTTCTTTTGTTTTGGCCCCAGGGATTGTTCTGTAAAGATTTAAAAAAAAAAAAAAAAAAAAAAACCTCAGTAACTGGCAGCCACTCAACCACTCAGTTATAATTCCCTGATTAAGTCAAAAGAATCTTCACAAATACATATCAAAGAAATATTTTTAATAACTCTCTCATAACTGGGTCAAAAAAATTGCCTTAGGCACTGAAATCCTTTATATGTTAATCAGGCATATTTTGGCAGCTAACAGGTCTGAAATTGTGAACCTTATGAAGCTTATCCTGTCCTTATATATATTTGAATTTTGGTTCCACCGCATTCTATGCTTGCCATAATTGATTCGGCTCAAGAACTGGCAGTCAGAAGACACTGGCCAGGGCTGACTGGCTGCTTCGCAAAGTCCCACCCACGTCAGCCCCGGTCAGTGTTTTCAGCTCAGTCTGCTCCAGTCCTCCGACAGGAGAGGACCATCTGGAGTGTGAGTGCAGGGACAGGCCCTCAAGGCTGAGGCAAGTGAAAGAAGCCCTTTTCTGCCCCCCCACACCACCCCCTGGGCCTTCTATGGGGGCACTAGGCCCAGAGAAGCCCTTTTCTGCCCTCCACACACCATCCCCTGGGCCTTCTATGGGGCACTAGGCCCAGAGAAGCCCTTTTCCACCCCCACACGCCGTCCCCTGGGCCTTCTATGGGGCACTAGGCCCAGAGAAGGCCTTTTCCGTCCCCACACGCCATCCCCTGGGCCTTCTATGGGGCACTAGGCCCAGGAAGCCCTTTTCCGTCCCCACACGCCATCCCCTGGGCCTTCTATGGGGCACTAGGCCCAGAGAAGCCCTTTTCCGTCCCCCACACGCCATCCCCTGGGCCTTCTATGGGGGCAGTAGGCCCAGAGAAGCCCTTTCCCCACACACACACTGCCTACTGCCCCCATAGAAGGCCCAGGGGATGGTGTGTGGGGACAGAAAAGGCCTTCTCTGGGCCCAGAGAAGCCCTTTTCTGCCCCTCTTCCCTTCCTTTCCCCCCTTTTCTTTCTTCCTCTCTCCTTTCTTTCACTCTTCCCTCTCTTCCTTCCTTCCTTTCTTCCTTCCTTCTTTCTCCAACCCTCTCTCCCTTCCACCTCCCTCCCTTCCTTTCTAGGTCCCGTTGTCTTCCACCACAACGGGCTTTGCTCCCTAGTTGTCTATAAAACTTGACATTACTTGTTTTCAGTTTCTCTTAAATACTGTATGTCCAGTTTCAACATATTCTGTGGCAAAGGAATTCATTCCTTTGTCCTGCCCTTGATCTTTCTCTCATCCTGAGACACACATGCACCACACACATACACAATGCCTATACTTTGCACAACAGGAAGAGTGTTGTGGTGGCATCCCTCGACACGGACATCTTTCTCCACCACATGCCAAAGTGGCAAAATACCAACTTCATGAGAAATATTTCTGAGGTAACTCATTAGGTAAAATCATGATTATATCATCTCAAAAGTAAACACAACAACTGTATCTCAGAAGTTGCCTTAGGGCATCAAAGTCTACATCTTAATGACATCTTTAAACTTTGAGAAAATAGTATCTGGGGCACAGTATGGGGCACAATGTTGGCCCAAGAAAGGAAGGGAAGTATTTTTTAGTTCACACTTTTGCAAGTACTGGTGAGACAAGTTCAGTGTAGGATTTTCAAAGAGACAGCACAAGTGGAGGTTCTGCTTTCTACTACAGGATATCAGTCCTTTTTCATAACTATCAATAAATTAATTCTCAACGTGGTCCCATCTGTGGAAAAGAGAATGAGCCATGAACAGACTGACAGATCATTCTACAAACCTAAAACAAACACACACCACACTGGGGGATTAACCCTTCAAATAACAGAAACAGCACAAGTTGCTTTAAGAAATGAATGCTCTCTCACTGGCAATTTTAGGGGGTTGCTAAGGTACCTCAATAGTACTGCAAGCCTTCAGGCCTTGGATCCTGTCAGTAAGGTGGGGGGGTCTGAGCCCTTTCCAGATATTCATTTCAGAGAGGACTCTTTGGGGCCGGGCCAGGCATCAACCATCAGGTGACTTAGAATCATAGAATTATTAAGTTGAGGGTCATCTAGTCCAACCCCATGCATAATGCAGGAAATTCACAAATACCCCACACCCTCAGTGACCCCTGCTCCATGCCCAGAATATGACCAAAAAACCCCAAAACCCTCCAGGATCCTTAGCCAAATTGGCTTGCAGAAAGTTGCTTCCCAACCCCAAAGTGGTGATTGGCATTTCCCTGGGCATGTAAGAAATGGCCACGAGAACTAAGCACTGTTACAACCCTGCCTGCCCTTCCTCTCATGATCTGCATAAGTTCACAGAATCAGCATTGCTGTCAGATGGTTGTCTAGCCTCTGTTTCAAAACCTCCAAAGAAGGTACACTTGCTACCAGACAACTTGCATGACTTACCCAAGACTGGCTGCTTGCTACTGGTCAACAGCAGTCATCCCATAAAAGCCAGTGTGGTTAAATGAATAGAATTTCAGGATAGGATCTGGGAGACCTAGGTTTGAATCTCCAACTTGCCATGGAAGTTTATTGTGTGACTTTGGGCCAGTCACAAACTCTCAATCTAACCTACCTCACAGGGCTGTTGTGAAGATAAAATGACTGCTTTGAGTTCCCATTGAGGAGGGAAATGGGGTATAAATGAAGTAAATAAATAATAAATGTAGCTGGGGGACAGCTAAAAGATAGTCTGGGTGATAGGTAGAAAGGAGAGAAGAAAGAAGGAAAAGGGGAGAGAATATGGAGGCTACCAGGAGGAGGGAAACAGGGACTCGTTGGGGCCAGGAATACAGAGAAAAGTCAGGTGCCCCCCCATGTCCTTCAGGAAACCCCACAGTGCAACTGGGCCCAGTGGCTAGCACTACACAACTGGGCCTAGTGTCCAGCATTGCGCAACTTAGTCAGAGTTTTCTCCACTGCCAGGAGGAGAGAAGGAGATAAGCAGAAGACTGGGGGCAGATAAAGGCAGGTTGGTTGGTGGGTAGGAGGGAGAGAAGTGAGCAAGAAAAGGTGAGAGACTATGAGATTGCCATGGGAGGGAAGCGGGAAATGAGATACACCCCTCCCCTGGTAATCCTTGCAGTTCCCCCACATATTGGCACTAATAGTTGAAAAATATCACCACTGTCGTCTTGTACACAGCTATTGATTACTTATTCAGTGAGATGCTTCACAATCTGCTCCTGACCCCTCCCTCCTCTGCTATCAAGAGGAGTGATTGTAATTATTTGACACTGTGCTAGATAGAATGTCTTTTGAAAAAGTTGACATTGCTATTCTTTTTGTTACACATTTAATTCACACTTCTGAGCTGCATAGAAAATGTGTTATGCTCTTTTAATAAAGTTTTTTCCCACCTCTGTCAGACTGTAAAAATCATTCTAGTATGAATAAGTGAATATTGACATTGCATTGTAAATAATACTAAAATAATCCAGGGTTTTCTACTCAGGTTTCATGCCAAGACAAAAAATTCCTGGTGTTTACACTGCAGCTCTAGAGAAAGCAATTCAACTAACATAAAATGCCATTACCCCCCACCCATACATAAGCTGAAAGTGCTAAAAAGTTTTCATTTTGTCATTATAATATAGTGGATGAATTTAAACTATGTGAAAATTGATTTAATGGGGATTTTAATCATTAGACACTCTGAAACCCTTTTTTCATTATAGTCGATTTGACAATTTGAAACTGTTGAGGATTACCAAGAGGTTCTGCCTTGGGGGTGGGTCAGGGTAAAAATCCAAATCTGTCAATCAATACATTTCCTGTTCTTAATTTCTTCACATAAGTGAAACTTACGTGCGGATGACAACCATGAAACTGTAACCAATGCATCCAACTCCTACAAGGAAATAGGAGAGAGGGAGCCGGAATTTCAACCATCCAATGGTTCGCTGATTATCATAATAGCCATAAAAGAGCACAGAATATTGTGCGAAGCCCTGAAAAGGAGCAATTTAAAACTCTTACCATGCAACTTCAAGCAGTACTGTAGAAGAAACAGAACAGTCATAGCAATAAGAAATACACCACAAGGTTTAACTCTGCTTAGGATTGCACTGATTTTGACAGCAGCCCCCCAGATCATTGTGCACATCACAGTAGGGTTCGGAAAGGCAGGCAGGCAGGAGAGCTGTAAGATGATGGGAGGAAAGGTTCCCTTATAGGCAAGGAGGAGGGGCCAAGCCCCATGGTGTTTGTCTACTCACCTTCTTTTCAAATGTCCAAACTCTGTCCAATCAGACCTCTCGTTTATTGTTACATTGTATATAGTTCAGTTGTGGAACAGTATAAGTTCAGGTGCCACTCTTACCAGAGCAGTCCTGAGCTGAGCAATGTTTGAATGAAGCTTTCTTTGTTGACAATTGTCTCCTGCCTCAATACCCAAAACTCTCCTTCTAATTAACTGCCGAGCCACTAGAATCAGGGTTAGATAAACACTTTTCTTCATGATGGACTCTTGATCCATGCCTCACCAAAGTCAAGGCTTGTACCAACCCATTTTCTTCTGTTCTGAAGCTGCCAGCTGTTAATTTTCCTTGGGTTTTCTGTCTCTGCTGTCCTTTCCCTACCAGAGAATTTTCAAATCTGTTTCACAGAAAAGCTCAGATGATGATATAGAAGGCACCTAGATGACTGTAAACAAGTCCCATGGGCTTCCTGTGTATACAAGCAACTGGGAAAATAGGCAAGAACAACAAAAGGAGTTGCAGGAAAAAATTCAGCAAAAAGAAAAGGAATTGAAGAGAAGACCAGGAAAAAAGAAACTGATTAAAGAAATTCAATATTTACAAGACCAACTGAATGTGATACTTAATAGAGAACTCTACTGGAACTTAAAGAAATTGCAACAAAAATCTTTTGAAGGAGCAAATAAACCAGGAAAAATTTTGGCGTGGCAACTAAAAAACCGAAGGGAGAGAAGGATAATAAGTAAAATAATTGAGGACAGTAAAGAAATTGTTGACATGAATGGCCTAAAAAGAGTCTTCTTCAAGTATTATGCGAAATTATTCCAAAAAAAGAAGATTGATCCAGAGAAAATTAAAAAATATTTGGATAAAGTAGATTTACCTAAGATTGACTTAAAAACTAAGGAAATGTTGAATGGTCCAATCCAGAAAGAAGAAATATACAATGCAATAGAGGATGCCAAGTTTGGGAAAGCTCCAGGTCCAGATGGATTTACCGCAAAATTTTATAAAAAATTAAAAGAGGAGTTGACCCCGATTTTGGAACTTTTAGTAAATGAAATTCAGTTGACGAAGGTAATACCAGAGTTTTGGAAAGAAGCTAATATATCACTCATACCAAAGGAAGGACAAGACTTAACAGATGTTAAGAATTATAGACCAATTTTGCTACTTAATAATGATTACAAATTGTTTGCCAAAGTAATTTCGGAAAGATTGAAGAATTATCTGAAAGACGTCATAATGGAGGAACAAGCCGGTTTTTTACCAAATAAACAAATCAGGGACAATTTAAGGATGGTGATCGATGCTATTGAATATTATGATAAACATCCAGAAAAAGAGGTTGCTTTTCTATTCGTAGATGCTGAAAAAGTATGGGTAGAAAAAATTTAAAAAATGATTTCAAAAATTTATAAGATTTTGTTAAAATGGTACACAGAGGATGAGACTGTAAAAGAGCAAATGGTGAAATGGGCTATAAATATAAATAGAGAAATAAATATGTCATCATGGGAGTGTTTGTGGAAAAAAATCGATTAAAATTTCAACATGTGTTAATGTGAAAGAAAATTGTTATAAAATGATGTATAGATGGTATATGACACCAAAAAAAATTGCTAATATGAATGAGAACATGTCTAACAAATGTTGGAAGTGTAAGAAAAAAGAGGGCTCGTTTTACCATATGTGGTGGACATGTGAAAAGGCGGCTGCTTTTTGGACTGAGGTTCATAACGAAATTCAGAAGATCCTTAAATGTACTTTGAAAAAAGAGCCAGAAATGTTACTTTTAGGGCTTAAAATGGAAGAAATTAATGTGACAAAGAGAACATTGTTATGGTATTTAATTACAATGGCAAGGATGACTTATGCTCAATTTTGGAAACAGGAGAAGACACCAGATAAATGGGAATGGATAAAGAAGATGATTTTTATGGTAGAAATGGACAAATTGACAAAAAAACTTAATGGAAAAGAAGATGAAGAATTTTTAGCAGATTGGAAAGACTTTAAAGTTTACCTAGAACTGAATTGAGATGTTAAAAATAGATTACTTTGCTTTGATGATTATTAAGAATAGAAGTAGTATAAGAAATGGATTGTATTCAAAATGTTACCTAAGAGGGAAAAATAGAAAAGGAAAATGTTTAATATGAAGATTTGATTATTTAGTAAGAACTGAATGTAAGAGAATATTGACTGAAATATTAATAGGGGTGGAGCATCGCTGGGAGCCGGGGGAGGGGAGGGAAGAAAACTGCAGAAAAGGATATGTTAAGAATTGGTTATTAACTATGGAACATGCTATTATATCCTGTTAATAAACTCTTTTTTTAAAAAAATAGTAACTCAGGTGACTGCATATATAGCAATTTTTTACAGAGAAATTAGTCTTCATGTAGGCAAAGTCTACATTATAGCTAACAATGTCACCACTGTGATAGGCCTGAAAGTCTAACTTAGGGCTCAGAATCCCTTTCTGTTAACAACTATCATTCTCAGAAGTCTTTACACTGGGAACTTCCTGTAAGAAAGACCTATAAAGCAGGTCGGGGGAGCAGCTGTTTCTTTTGTCCCCTCTCTCTTCTCTATCTCCATGGAAGGCATGTTTTAGGAAAGATTAGGGGACTAATGAGGAGGAAGGACTAATATCAACTTCAGGCAGGCTATGAAACCTGAAAGGATGGCAGGGAATTATTTGGGTCAGATCCTGAAGTTTTAGAAAAGTCTCTGAAGAAGCTTGAAAAGAGTAAACTAATCCAATGGGGGGCACTGCCTATCTCTAATTGCACTGAGAGCAGCATGAATATAACTTACAAGTGGAGACCCACAAAAAACTTGCAGGAGCAGTTACCCCATTCTCCCCAACTTTGCTTCCTCCCCCTTACTTCTCACAGTATGTCACCCTATCTCCATCCCACCACCCCTTTTCTTACTCTTTCTCTCCCCCATGGCTATAACTTTCTCGCTTTCTGCTCCCACCCCATCGCTCTCTCTATCTCCCCACCTCGTCACTCCTTCTGTCCTCCATCCCATCACTCTTTTTCTCTGTCCCCCTACAACCACCATTTTTTCTTTCTAGCCCTCTTCACTCTCCCAGTCACCTGCCTACAGCCCCCCCATAGCTGCCTGCCTCCTTCTCCCCCCCCCACAGCAGTACTGGTAGTGGCAGCTTTCCCCACTGCCCACCTGCTTCTTCCCCCCACAGCAGCATTGATCGGGGCTCTGCTGGCTGCCCACCCACTTCTCCCTCCCCCAAAGCGGCAGCAGTAGCTTTCCCAGCCACCCACCTGCTCCCCCAGCAGCAAGGGCTGGGCCTTCCAGAGCGATCATGTCGGCACCAAGGTCCCTGGGAGCCACAGCATTAGTGGCAGGGTCCCCAGGAGCTGCCACACCAGCTGCAGGGCTCCCTTCTGGTAAGTGCTGGAAGTGTGCACAGAGAATGTTTTTGTTGGGGGGGGTTAAACCCCACAATGTATTTTTTATGTTTTTAGATTTTCCCACAATCCTAGGGATTCCCCCAAGTTTGAAGAAAAACCTCCTTTATCTCAGTGTGAGCCCAGTCTATGGATTTAGGTATTCTCAGATCTGCCTAGACTTGAGAAATAGATATATAGACAAGATTACAGAATTCCCTCCTGTAATAAGTCCACAGCACCCAGTACCAAATAGAATAGAATTTTACAAGTGGGGACCTGTGATGATTGTGGGGGGCATTCCTCCCCCATCTCTGATTATTCCCCTGAAGGCTTGGGAGGGGTGCTTGATTAATGGGGGTTTCCAGGCCCCATTACCCACCTTTAGCTGGCAGCAACTGTGCCTGGGAGCCACTCTGAGCCCAGGGTGGCTCCCTAGAACATAAGAGAAGCCAATGTTGGATCAGGCCAATGGCCCATCTAGTCCAACATTCTGTCACACAGTGGCCAAAAATACCAGGTGCCATCAGGAGGTGCAGCAGTGGGGCCACAGCACTAGAAGTCTCCCACTGTTCACTCCCCCATACACCAAGAATACAGAGCATCAATTGCCCCAGACTGAGGGGTCCTATCTATAACTTGTGGCTAATAGCCACTGATGGACCTCTGCTCCATATGCTTATCTAATTCCCTCCTGAAGCTGTCCATGCTTGTAGCAGCCACCACCTCCTATAGCAGTGAATTCCATGTGTTAATCACTCTTTTACTTCTTTTTATCCATTCTAACCCGACCACTCAGCAATTTCATGGAGTGCCCACGAGTTCTTGTATTGTGAGAAAGGGAGAAAAGTACTTTCTCTACCTGCTCTATCCCATGCATAATCTTATAAACCTCGATCATGTCACCCCTCAGCCGTCGTTTCTCCAAGCTAAAGAGCCCCAAGCGTTTTAACCTTTCTTCATACGGAAAATATTCCAACCCCTTTATCATTCTAGTTGCCCTCTTCTGCACTTTTTCCAGTGCTATAATATCCTTTTTGAGGTATGGTGTGGTGTGTCTTATGCTGCTGTGGCCAGGCCTGGAGACTCTCTCAGAGTGCTCTGCCACAGTGCCTGGGCTCTGGGAAGCTCCCAGAGAGCTCTGCCACAGGTGCCTAAGCCCAGAACCTCTCCTTGTGCCTGCTGTCACTACAGCCAGCCAAGGAGCTGCCCCTGATATCCACCACCACCACCACCAGGCAGTGAGCCAGTCCTGGCATCCACTATGGTGGTGGCCAGCATGGTGTGGTTCCCTGCACCACTGCCAGCTGAACCAGTGCATTCTCTGCACTTGTGATCTGTGGATTTAGCAACCCACAAGTGTTAGTTTTGATCTGGAGATTAAGTTCAGCATAAGAAATTGTAACATATGTTCTTGGGTCTTATTGTATGAACCGGCCACTAGATTTTATCCCTGCTGCAGATATAACAGATTAACCCTCTTGTGTTGATAGCATTCCTGACTGATCTCAGATAGCACAAGGGAACATGAGGGAAGATGCTGCCTCTGAAGTGTGTGAGGAATAGGGATCAAGTGATACAAGATTCCAAAACCGTCATTTTGTATTGTGTCCAAAAAGACAATAAACTAATCTAGACCCACTAAATGATGTCATTAGGTAACACTTGTTTAAAATGGTTTTTAAAAACCCATTTTGTTACATGAAATTGTTATTGCTTTCCAAAATTGTGGGCTAAGCTGTAAATGTCTAGTGCAAACAAAGAAAATTAGTGACACGAGGTCAATCTTTTAGTTATAGTGACCATCTGTTGCTGCTGGACAGCAGACCGTTCTTTCATGAATGTCACATAGCAGAAAAACCTGCAAGTGGCCAGCATGAATTCCAATCAGCACCAGAGTTCAGCGTGTGCCCTTGTAATCTGCCAACAGCCTGCAGATGAATCAGAAAAGGTTTTAATTGACTTTGGTAATGCAGAGGGACTTAGTCTTTCTGAAAGTGAAATACATCTGTTCCCTCTCCTTCTGCTGTTTAGCTGCTGGTTAGTTCTTAAAAGTAAGCCATTAGTAGATTAAAATGTCAATACACTAACATCCTTCTGTTGCATTTATCCACAAGCCACGCATTTAATATACTGTGACTACTGGGATGTCTGACATGACTCGCAATGCCTGCCTGATTAATATTTGCAGTCCTGGCAGTGGCAAAAATGAAATATTAACACATGACAAGGAAAGATGAATAGATTTCTAGCATGGTGATCAATTTGCTTCTTCAATTGCTTCAGGACTGATGTTGACTCCCAGGACAAGGAATGATTGAACTCTGAGGTCATCAATGTTTAATTCCTTGCACAGTGGGTTAAAGATAACTGTAGTTACCAGATACCCAGTACTGTTTCTCTTATTTGAATAGTCCAGATCTTTCAACCCAAAAGTCATAGATCTGAATACAGAACACACTTCTTCTAACAGAAGTCTTCCACTCATAGAAGAACTCCTCCTGTGAGACAATGGGTGACTCGTTGGATTGAACCCCAGTGTTCTGGACTCACACAGCACAGACACTTGTGGTTCATGAAGCTTAGACCTGCCCTTCAGTTCTCTCGTGGCTGGCATACCATGGCTTTAGTTGGATACCTGATATATTTTGGTAAGTAAACATATGGCATAAGGGAACACGGTCTCTAACTAACAGTTCGGGAAATGTCACCCCTATTGTAGTACTATAATAGACCAAGCATGGGAAAGAGACCATCTTTGTTTTTGTTTTAAATAAATATAATCTCAACAGTAATTTCAGTAACAATTTATTATTATTAGCAATATTTTTAGCTGTGCTCTGGATCTCTTGGTAGATGCTTCAGGAGATTTTCCTGAAATCAATGGACAGCACATGCTTTGTATCCAGAAATCCCAACTTTGTTCTCTGGAATCTCCAGTTAAAAGAACTCAAGTAGCAAGTTCATGGAAAGATATCTGTCTGCCTGATACCCTAGAAAGCTGCTGCCAGTCAGAGCAGACAGCATTGAACCAGACAAATCAATGGACTTTCTCATTGTAAGGTAACTTCATGTATTCCTGCTTTCAGGAACTGTCTTTGAAAACTGACAAAATTAATTATGGACAATAGCTTGAACTCTGTTGTTTTAATTGTTCCAGCAATGGAAATGATGCCACTGTTATAAAGATTTTTGTAAGATAACACAATGATCCTATATTTGAGTTTTGCCTGATAAATGAGATAGAATTGCTCCAAAGTCCCCCCTGATCTGGCAGGCTACACCAGCAAAAACAAAACATAACAAAAACACACATTGGCATAGTAATGCCCTTGTGTCAGTTGAGATACTACCCCTAAAGGAGTACAACCAGTACAATCACAGAAGGTACACAAACTCTTTGGAGCAGATTGTAGCAAGAGAGGACTGTAAGAGGACAAATGCTGTTCTCAGTCAGGGGTCATTTTCATTCCTGCTCCCACCCTTCATGCCGGCATACCAGGATGCCTACAAAAGATATATTGGAAATTAAAATATCTCAACTGAAATCAATGGATAGCCCCATATGATGGTTTCCCATTCTCTATACTTCCATAATCCAAAGGGAAGATAGGATTTTCAATAACACTGCAGCCACATAGCCAGGACCCTGCCAGTTCATCTTGCATCCTGCTTGCTGGTCACAATTAGGGAATCAGTCATTCACTGAGCTGTCCAAATATATCCCAACAAATTCAGATCTGTCCATTTACATGATCATACTGCCTTCTCACAGCTGCCACTTCCCTGAAACTTCCCTGAAGATTAAAAAACAGGATTTTTTTTAAGTTGGAAATTTTTGAGTTGAGACCTACTACTTAAATGTATCTGCTCATTAGTCTAACTAATTTTACAGTCAGTTCTTGCAAACACTTTATGAAGAGATGCCACTGATTATGTAGGAACAAAAAGCAGACAATGTATTCTATGTCAGGCATTTAAGGATGCATCTGACTCATTTATTTATTTATTATTTACACTTATATCCCGCCCTCCCTTCCTCAGGGCAGCTAACAACGTAATCAATATACATTAAAATTCCAATAAAACTATCACTATAAAATCATGCAGTTTAGACATAACTTACATTAAAAGATGGCGATCTTCTGATATCTACTGTCCACTGAATGGTGTCATCAAACTCCCGCCCGGCTATAAAGCCTCAGTTGGTGGGACCGTTGGTACTGTTGGTACAGTTGGTAATCAGGCCAGGGCCATAAAATCGAGGCGGCACCCTACTTAAAAACCTGGCAGAAGAGCTGTAAAAGGTCCCGCAGGGCCCTGATGTGCTCTGGGAGCTCAGTCCCCCAGTGAGGGGCCGCCACCGAAAAGGCCCTGGCCCTCATTGTAACCAACTTGGCCTCTTTAGGCCCCGGAAGAACCAGGCAATTTTGGGAGCCCAATCTTGGACTATACAGACACAAATTTTGGACAAAATGCAAATAATTCCATAATAGACAACTACTTCAGTTAAATATGCTGACCATGATCCTGGGGTATACATGCTTCTTATCCACTAATTCCAAAAATGTATGTACATAACTTTGCAAACACAAAATTGGTCAGAAGCTGCATTTTTGTGTGATTTATTTATTATTAAGGCATGACCTAGCCCAGAAGCATAGGGATATACTGCAGAAGATGCTCAGCACTGTGCTTGCTTGAGACAGCTTACAGCAAAAACAAATGGAGACAATTTTATCAGAAGCTTGCCTCTCATGTAAGCAGGAAAGTTCAATGAAAGTATGTTTGCCCAGTGATTGTGTTTGTGTCAAAATTCTCAGCATCCCTCATTATGGCATACCACTTGGAACACATCAGTGCCAGCCAGGGAACAAGTGGAAATTTGGCAACAGGCAAAAATCTCTCAAGGCTTATAATAAAACAGGGAAAATATATTGGGAACGCATCACTTCTTAGAAACTTATAGGAATCATCTCTGACTTTGAAGGACTCCAGATACAAATGCCTTTCAGGAATCCCCATTTCTGCAGTTAGGGGCAAGGTAGCTAGGGAATAAGCTAGGGACAAGGTAGCTAGGGAATAAGTAGCTAGGGAATAAGTATGGGAATAAGCACCTACACCTTCTAATCTTACAAAATAATATCTGGGAGCAGTTCATTTAAGAAAAAATAATCAATGCACACCTGGATCTTTCTGGAATGTTGCTTTGGAATCAAAGTCACGTTCCTCAGCCAGTATGGTGCACATGTTGGTGGTTGTCATCAATAAATCCCTGCTTAATGCACCATTAGGTGCCAATTTTAATGTATATTTTTTACTCCACAGAAGACCAGTTGTAAAGAGGCTTAAATGAAAGATCTGCAAACAGATTACTGCATTCCTGCCAGCTCCAAATTTTCCTGCAAAATTTATGTGGATTTTTCATTCTGACACTTTTCCCATATACATATAGTCATGTGTGTTCTTCTATGGAAGCAATAGATAGGCTAGAATTTGCTGCTGTTGTTTCCTGGCAATACCACCAGACTTGATATTTTAATCTCCTCTGCTATCACATAACTCCATGATGAATTTACACTACTTAGTCCAATTTGCGATTATAACACAGCTTGGAGCTTTAAAACTATACTGTGTGGTTAATTGATCAATAACATATATTTAATGCTAAATATAATCCAGGATTTTTATTTGAACCAGAAAGCCTGTTCCACAAAGTCAGCCTCTGAAGGCAGCCAGTCTGATGATCATCAATAAAGCACCTTGTTTGGGTGAACTAACTATACATCAGACTTCTGGATACAGAGGTACGTTTGGATAAAACGCATTACTATTGATTTTTAATGCAATTTATTTCCTATCCTCATAAGCAGAATTGAATTTCAAGAGTCCTGATGTTATTGCTGAAACTGTATTATTTCTGTAGGTTTCTTTACTAGAATTTGAGCTTTGTAATGAAACAATAAATACTTTGTTGCCTCTGTTCTAACATGCATTCTTAGAAACATCATTAGTTTTATATAAGACTAGGAGCAAGGCCCGTTGTGGAACCAAGACAATGGGGGCTAGAAAGATGTGAGACATTTCCCCACCCCACCACTTCCCACTAGGTCCCCAGACCTATGGGGGGGCAAGGGGACGGCTCAGTGGCCAGGATGTATCTGAGGAGACAGAGGTCCAGTCGCCCGCTTTCTCCCTCCTCCCAAAACCACGTTGTCGAGGGGCAATGGCACACCCTGGCACGGGCTCCCTTCCTCCCCCCCCAGACCTCCGACTCTCTTCCATCCACTCAGTACTGCCTCCCCATCCTGTTGGTCTCGTCCCCTTGCCGGCGTTCCCGGGTGCCATGTGCTGTTCCCGGGGTGGCTGCAGCAGTGGTGCTGGCCACCTCCCTCCATCTTGGCCGGCTGCTGTCCCTCCCTCTGTTCCTTCCAGTGGCATTCCTCCTGCTGGTGCTGCTGTGGCCGGGGTGAGTGGAGGCGGTGAGCGCGGCAGCAGAGAGGAGGCCATACTGAGGCAGGGTGCAGTGGTCTTGCCTTGTGTCTGTCATCACCCTCACGGCGGCCATGGCCTGACTCTCTGCCACCCTTGCTCACTCATCCAGCTGTCAGAGGTTCGACACCAGCAAGCGGTGTCATGAGCCTGGTGAGGCAAAAGGTGGTGTTGGCAGCACAGGCCACCCCAGGTCAGCCCGAGGCAGAGAGGGCGACCCGGCTGCAGCAATGGCTCCCTGGAGACTGAATGGCAACACTGGCAGGCAGGTCTGTGGGCGGGACTGATGTGACAGTGCAAAGCAAGGCAGCCAATGGATAAGGAGCCAGAGTGAAGGGCAGATGTGCAGGCCAACTGATTTTGGCGCGCATTGAACGTTGTGGGACCAAAACTCAATTATTATAAGGAGAGATTACTCACTCATGTATCCATATAGATTTGAATAGTTAAGGAGAGTGATAAGGGCACTTGAACAGGGACACTTTTATATATTTGTATGCCAGAATAACAGAATTTTATTGTGTATATAGCTAAAGGCCGTCACAATACAGAATTAGGATAATAAAAGAAAATAATTCTAATCATACATAGATAAAACAGCGATTAAAAGAATTTTCACACAAATAAATATGGACCAGCTATTAATGTTATAAACAGTAAAATTGTAAAATAATAAATCCAGTTAGTCATAAAAAGGTTAATTTTCTGAGGCTGC
This sequence comes from Gekko gecko, assembly GCA_029375565.1. Lineage (NCBI taxonomy): Eukaryota > Metazoa > Chordata > Lepidosauria > Squamata > Gekkonidae > Gekko > Gekko gecko. Next base: position 118,170,477 of record JAPDNY010000007.1, read on the forward strand.
AGTCTTAGCCCTGATTTTTTTGGCAGCCAAGGCGAAGAGAGACATTCTATAACTGACAAGTGGATCAGTGTCACATAATAGAAAGACCAGCTTGTCAATGGGTGCGTTTAGACAGCGTGCTGGAGCGGTTTAAACTGCTCCGGCACGAAGCGTTTTTTTTTTAAACTGGAGAATCGCGATCACACTCACTTCCTCCTTCCCTCCTTCGGAGCTCCCTGCCGTCCTCCTGCAGGTGGGGGGGGTTTCCCCTCTCCTTTGAGCATGCGCACAGGCAGCCCTCTCCCGAACAAGAAGTTTGGCGCGTGCGCAGAACAGCGATTTCAACCCGTCCCTTTAAAGTTTAAATGAAGACTTCTGTTTAAATTTTCTCCCCGAAACTGGCCTCCCCAAGATCCTGGACTTGTCTAAATGCCTAAACTAGGCACCAGTGAAGCTATTCTTTACATAACTAAAGTGCGGAGCTCCGCTCAAGCGCACACCGCTAAGGGGAAAAAAAAATGGCAGACTAAAACCGGAAGCCGGAGGCAGCTTCCCAGAGGGGAGGGGGGGTTGAAGCACCCGAAAGTAGCTGGATGGAGCGATCAGACAGGGAAAAGTGCGGCTTGAAACGGAGAATCATGGAAAACACCACTTGGGTAAGTGGTGTCAAAATACTCCGTTTCAAAGGGGGTTTGCTCCAGAAAGCGATGGCTGGGGACGGTGGGCAGATGTTGGGCGTGTGAACGCGCAGGGAAAAGCCGTTTCTGAGCTGTGCTGAAAACGGCTCAAACGGCACGTCTGAACGCACCCAATGTCAGAGGAAAATTTTTGTCCTATTAGCAGATTATCAAGAAATTTAGATATAACTACTATATACATAGGACAAAATAATATATAGTGAAGAATGTCCTCTGGAACTGAGGCACCGCATATACAAGAATGTAAAGCCAGCGGTATTTGAGAATATCTCCCTGTGAGTAAAGTATATATTTGTATGTAGCTACATGAATCTGAAGTTTTATTTATTTAGTTAGTTATTTATTTAATTTCTACCCCGCCCTTCCAGCCGAGGCCAGCTCAGGGCGGCTTACATAAAATAGCATAGAGTTTACAATAAAACATAAAATATAGATTAAGCATTTCATTTAGGAGATGGTCGTATTGAGTGTGCTGTTCTGTCCCATGTATTACTTAGAGTGTTACTTAACAGAATGTGCTTAGTTATGAACCCAGTGTTGTTGTGTATGTGTGTGTGTACCTAAATTAGTTCTATAATTAACAGCAACTAGGCAGCAAATAAACCATCAAGGTTTAGATAAAATATTGAACATTGCCACTAGGGTTGCCAACTCCATGTTGGGAAATTCCTGCAGATTTGGGGTCCAACCTGGGGAGGGTGGGATTTGGAGAGAGGAAGGACCTCAGTAGGATATAATGCCATAGAATCCAGCCTCCAAAGCAGCCATTTTATCCAGGGGAACTGATCTCTGTAATTCTGCACAATCTCCAGGCCCCACCAGGAGGTTGGTAGTCCTAATTGTTGCTGTCACACTATGTCATGTTTGTAATGTAATGTAAAGTTTGGAGGCTTATAGGGTGATCGTAAGCAGAGTTCCACACTTCTAAGCACCGTTGACTTCAGTGGAGTCAGATAGGATTGCACTGTTAGTTAAAGCAATCAGCTGGGCAACATGATGGTACTGTTCCAGTTTCACATTAACACAGTAAAGCACATTCCAGGATTGAATACTGCTAATAAGAGAAGACAAAACTGAAGATAGTTTAACTGAAAACTGAAGATAAGAACATAAGAACATAAGAGAAGCCAATGTTGAATCAGGCCAACGGCCCATCTAGTCCAACACTCTGTCACACAGTGGCCAAAAATACCAGGTGCCATCAGGAGGTCCAGCAGTGGGGCCACAACATTAAAAGCCCTCCCACTGCTCCCCCCCCCCAGCACGACGAATAGAGTGCATCACCTGCCCCAGACTGAGATTTCCTATCTATAACTCGTGGCTAATAGCCACTGATGGACTTCTGCTCCATATGTTTATCTAATTCCCTCTTGAAACTATCCATGCTTGTAGCTGCCACCACCTCCTTTGGCAGTGAATTCCATATGTTAATCACTCTTTGGGTGAAGAAGTACTTCCTTTTATCCATTCTAACCCGACTGCTCAGCAATTTCAATGAGTGCCCACGAGTTCTTGTATTGTGAGAAAGGGAGAAAAGTACTTCTTTCTCAACCTGCTCCATCCCATTCATAATCTTATAAACCTCAATCATGTCTCCCCTCAGCTGTCGTTTCTTTAAGCTAAAGAGCCCCAAGCCTTTTAACCTTTCTTCATAGGGAAGGAGTTCCAATCCTTTTATCATTCTAGTTGCCCTTCTCTGCACTTTTTCCAATGCTATAATATCCTTTTTGAGTTGTGGCGACCAGAACTGTACACAATATTTCAAATGAGGTCGCACCAATGATTTATACAGGGGCATTATGATACTGGCTGATTTGTTTTCAATTCCCTTCCTAATAATCCCCAACATAGTGTTGGCCTTCTTTATTGCAGTCACACACTGTCTAGACATTTTCATTGAGTTATCTACTACGACTCCAGGATCTGTCTCTTGGTCAGTCTCTGCCAGCTCAGACCCCATCAATGTGTATTTATATTTAGGATTTTTGGCTCCAATGTGCATCACTTTGCACTTGGCCACATTGAACCCCATTTGCCACGTTGACGCCCACTCACCCATCCTCAACAGATCCCTTTGGAGTGCCTCACAATCCGCCCTGGTTTTCACCACCCTGAACAACTTCATGTCATCTGCAAATTTAGCCACTTCACTGCTTACTCCCAATGCCAAATCGTTAATAAACAAGTTACAAAGCATCGGACTGAGTACTGATCCCTGTGGTACCCCACTGCTTACCACCCTCCACTGAGAAAGTTTCCCATATTTACACACTGTCTGTTTCCTATTTATAAGCCAGTTTTTGATCCACAAGAGGACTTGTCCTTTTATCCCATGACTATTGAGCTTACTTAGGAGCCTTTGATGAGGAACTGTATCAAAAGCTTTCTGGAAGTCAAGGTAAATAATATCTATTGGGTCCCCCTTGTCCACATGTTTATTCACTCCCTCAAAAAACACTAACAGGTCAGTGAGACAAGATCTTCCCTTACAGAACCCATGCTGAGTCTGCCTCAATAGTTTTTAGGCCAATAGTTTTAAGATAAATAAACTGAAAACAGTATGGCAACAGCCAGGACATTTTTTGCTCTCCTCTCCATGAATCTGGTTTTGCATTTTTTAACTCAGTCTGAAATAGGGCTAGTACTCAATGGAAGGCGGAGTAGGGTTGCCAGTTCCCCCAGCTGTGGCAACTCCTCCCCTTGCCACCGATCAGCTAGTCAGTGGGGGGACTTACCAGGAGAGAGAGGGAGGCCCAGGAGATGTCTCTGGCAAAGTGGAAACATCACTTCCAGAATGCACAGGGAGTGACGTCATCACACTACAAACATCTGGGTGATGCTCTGGTTTTTGGGCAAAAGCTCTATGGTAGAAGCCATTTTTTACCATAGAGCTTTTGCCTAAATACCAGAGCATCACCAAGACTTCACAGCCTGATGACATCACTTCTGGTGCACACGTCACTTGGGCCTTCCTCTCTCTCATGTTCAGTTCCCTCCATCCCCTGCTGGTGGCCAGGAGAGACTTGGCAACCCTCGAGAGGAGTAGAATTTGAAGTCTGTCTGCGTGCAAAAGTTACTTCTGGCAACACTGCTAGGTTTCCAGTGCGATCCTAAGAAGAGTTATCCTCTTTTAAGACCTTTGAAGTCTATTTCATTTATTTATATAGATGTTTAGACTATTCCCCACCCCAATAGGAACCCAAAGCGGCTTACAACATTGTTTTCCCACTAAGGATGGGCATGACCTGGGTAAATGCAGTTCAGTTTGTGGTGTGCCCAATTCACAAACCATGAGCCATCACAAACTTTTAGCTGCCAAATGAACTGGTTTGATTTCTGAAGCTTGTGAGGCAGTAGAATGCCTCCCCCCCCCAGCATCAAACTTGAAGGGGATCTCCAGCTGACTCTCCTCTACTTGCCCTGCAAGTTTGGTGAAGATTGGATTTATGCAGTCTAAATTACAGCCCCTCAAAGAAGGTGCCCCCAAGAAAGTGATTTCTGGGGAAATGATGGTCATTTTGACAGGTGCAGGTTCGGGAGGTTCAGGAGCATATAGAATGGATCCTGTGCAAGCTGGAGACATCAAAGTCACAAAGAACTTTCCCCACATGCTCCTTTACATGGTCTCCAAGTTTGGTGATGATTGGATTTATGTGGTCCAATTTACCACACACACACCAAAGAAGGTGACCCCAGGAAAGTGCTCTCTGGGGAAATGACAGGCAGTTATTTTGACAGAGGCAGGTTCAGGAGTGTATAGAATGGATTCCGTGCAAGTGAGAGACATCAGAGTTGCAGGGGACCTCCCCCAGATGCCATCTGAGCCCCCCCCCCGTTGCTTTGACATTTGATAAACATTTAGATTGAGAGTAGGGAGTCTGGAAATGTATCCTTTCACAAGCTGCCACAAATCACCACGAACTGCTTGAAAGTTCGTGGAAGGTTCATGCTGGCTGACCTGCCACAAACTCAAGTTTGCAAACCATGAATCAGTCAAAATTCATCATGAACTTTAGTTCATGAGCTGTTTCATGCCCATCCCTATTCCCCACCTCCATTTTATCCTTACAACAAGGAACCCTGTGAGTCAGGTTAGGCTGAGAGACAGTTACTGTCCTGAGGTCATTCAGTGAGCTTCAATGCTATAGTGGAATTTCATCCTGGGTCTCACATATTCTGTGGGTCTAACATTCTAACTACTATACCATGCAATGGACTTAGGAGGGTGTAACTCTGCTTAGGATTGTACTGGTGCTTTACTACGATTCTGCTAAGACTTTGATCTGTCTATTGAGTACATTTAACCAAGTTGTCCGAGCTAGTTTCACTCTAACTACACATGATGCTAGAAGATCCATGATCAGTCATCCCTGTCCTGGTCCCCCAGTGGGTGGGAAAGCTGATGGGAAGCATCAAAAACTATTCCTTCATGATGCTTTCAACTCTCCCCTCAAAAAATTTTCCAGCTTTTCATAGTCACTCTTTATATCTTGTTCTTGTTACTACACTCAAACCCTTTGACCCAATCTGTTCTACATGCAGTACAGTATTTGTTCTCAATTTTACTGAAATCGAGAGTCATCTTCAGTTTTTCAGCAGCAGATATTCATATTCTAAGCATAGGGTGGTTGACAAAGGTTAATTTGGGGGTGCATTTGTACATGTCATCAGGGGCAGGGCTTTTGCAAGCACGAGAAGAATCCATTACTGTATGGAATAGACATATCTTTTACTTTCCCCTTCATCTAGTCCCCACATACACTGCTGCTAGGAAATAGTAGTCCTGATACCCTCACACTGTTTGCAGAGCAGCTTGGGGTCTCTTCTCCCTGGCCTAAGACAGCACCAGAAATCCTTGTATTGCCCTCCCATATGAGTTCAGGGACTGATCACCGCTGTTCCTTGATTAAGTGTCTGACTTCCCAGCAGCTGTAACAGATCCACTGGCCATTTGTCCTAGCAACAAGAGAAAACAGTGGGCTTTCCCCCCTCCCACCCAGAACAATAGCAAGGATCTGACTGGATAGGCAGTTACTTCCCAACCCGTGTGTTCAAGGAAGGAAGCATCTGCCTGGTCAGGTCCTTTGGCAGCTTTCAGCCTGTTGGTTTCAAAGCTGCTTTGCAACCAGAGCAAGGTGCAGCAAGTTATTTGTTGTAGAATATATGAGGATTATAATTGCATGTGTCCCTCTGGAAACCACTCCCTGCTGCATTTTACACTATCGGACAAAGTTCCCACAGCAATTGAACACACTCAGGGAAAATAGGAGACTCCCACTTTTACTCTTGCTGCCAAAGCAAACAATACCTCAGAATGGGAAAGGTAAAAGGCAAGGAAACACAGGAGTTCAGTTCTTATATCTACTCTTTTATCTTTCTTTAGCTCTCTTGCCATTGTCAGGTTGCAGGCTTGTTATTTCAGACAACCACAGAAGGCTAAGTTAACCCTGTAAAGCACCTTTACTGAAGTTAAGCTACCTGCTGTGTCTTTGTACATCCTGAAATTGGCCTGAGGTGACCCAGCATGGGGCCCCTTGGAGCTTATTTTATGACATGCAAACTCATAAACTCAAGAGAGAAAATGGCAGTCTTTCAGACCAAGCTTCAGTCATTGATTATGCAGCTTTCACTTGCTAATTTTTTAATTAATTTTATATGTCAGAAGCTCTGGTATTAAGTCAGCATAAAGATTTTGTTCATGATACCGGAAATCCCTCAGAGTTTTTGGTGCCAAATTGTGTCCCTTGGCCCAACGTTAAAGAAACTGTTGTTTATATTTATATCTTTTTAAACCTGTTTAAATGTCACGTATCAAATTAGGGAACATGAATAATAAATTGTTGAGAAGTGAAATCAAAGTCCACCCAATTTAAAACAAAACAAAACATGGAGCTTGTGAGTTGCACACTTACACTGAAGTCGTATAAAGTAGCAAAGTTCATCGCAGTTGCTTCTTCTGCTCTTGGCACAGTTTTTCTTGGTAAGCTGCCATAGGGCTTCCCCATCAATGCCTCCATTCAGACAAAGGGAGAAGTGTTCATATTTTAATCATATTTCCAACAAACAAAGGATCAGCATGCAAAAGCAGTGGTAAAGGGGTTGATAGAATCTGCAATTTATAGACATTCCCATATATTTTACAGTGTTAAGGAATTGGTAACTTGTGGATTTGCCCTAAAATTAGATGACCTAGAAGAAGGCTGTTTTAATTAATATTAAAATTGTTTTAGGCCATTCCTCTTTTTGGTAGTTTTATCTGTGGGATCTAGAAATACTGCAGAAAGGGAACTTCCCGGTAATTTTTAAACATTACTTTTCTGTTAGTGCTTCTGCTAATGCTTACACTGAAAGGTAATGTTAAGGAATTTGAATGTGAAACATTACCTTTGACACTAATTAACAAGAAGGATTGTCATATCACCTCACTGAAATTTCAGTTATTCAACTATACGGCTTGGATTCTAAGATCTACAAAAGGAGCAGAGTTTGTAGGAGGGATCTGTGTTGTTTCCCCCTTGCACAGAAGGCCCCCCCCTTCCATTTCAAAGCTGCTTCTGAGAACTGGGGATTCTTGGAGACAGTGCGGGATGCTATGCAGGGGACTGCAGCATGAAGAGAGACTCTTTGTTTCCATTGTGAGTATTACAATTTTGGCTTGATGCTGGTCTTCTTCACAGTGAAATTTTAACTAAAGGCTACAGTTCTTACTGTACACTTTAGGACTTCAGACTTATCTGACATTTAAATCAGAGACATGACAAAAATGGGCCAGGCATTTCCATTGAATCATCCTTACCTCAGGCACCATAATAAGACCAAAGGTCAGTCCAAAAAGAACCAAGTTTATTCCATACATCCATCGCAAAAATATGAAATACGAGGCAACTGAAGAGCCAAAGTGACCTATTAAATATGAATAAGAGATAAAATTGGCATGTGAATTGTTCATTTTCTCTGAACTCCGCAATTGGAATAAAATCTATCCAAAATGTTTATTACTAACAGACAACAACTTAGTGATTTCCTCATAATAAATGTTGTGAAATGTTTGGTCAGAGTAGCAGTGTAAAACTATACCACTTGTAAAGTTGGGTCAAAAACATAGGGTTTTTTTATTAATCCCAAGTCCTTCTTATCTTTAGAATACTACCTTCTCTGCACCATACTGAGCTGCACTTTGATTTAAGCCAGTAGGGAGAAGTAGTGGTATGGTCCCTGAGAGCCAGGCTGGTCCCAGCTTTTTGGACCCCCTAAACTATGGTACCCAAGCCACCACCACCATCCCACACATTGCAGGGAGGTGGGAAGAGAGTGCCTGCCTTTCTCACCTCCTCACTGTGGGGAGGAAGATAGTGCCTGCTTTCATCCCGCCTGCCCTCTGGGGGGCAATGGGAGGCTGTGTATAATACCAGAGGGTAGCTGTGTTAGTCTGTTCCAACAAATCCAAGCTGTGCACCTTAGACACTAACACACTTCTATTTCAATATAAGCTTTTGTTGGCTAGAGCCCACTACTTCAGATGCAACAAATGGACAGGGCCATCCCCAGGTTTTTTTGCACACTAGGCAGCCCCCCCCCGTTCTGGTGCCCCCATGCACCCGCCAATTTTCTGGTGCCCCCACCCTCTCTGCAAGTGTCAGTGGTCTGGTATCAGGGGCATGACAAAGGCAGGGGCAGGGTGGGGGTGCGCTCCTGCTCAGTCCCTCCTGGCTGGAACCTCAGGATGGGGCTGCTTGTATGATGGCTCCAGAGCAGGAGCATGGCAAGAGCCAGCTCTGCCCACCTGGGGTGGCTGCCGGAGGGGAGAGGCAGCCCCATGTGATGCATGGCCCAGCAGGCCGCTGGGCCCCTTTCCTCTACCCCTTCTTTTGCTGTCTTCCCCCTGGAATCCCATCTTGCTGGACCGCAATCAGGCAGTTTGGTTGGTTCTTCTATTTTGGCTGTAAAGCACATCAGAGAAGACACTGGTGCCCCCCTATTACACCACCCCCACCTTGGGAGAAGTTTCCCCCCTTCCTGCTTCTGGCATTCCCCTGATCTCCCAGGAGGATCTGGAACTCTTGGCTCCAATTTGATCCCTTTTGAGGAGCACCTGATTTTCCCCGGCCATCTCAGCACTTCGGGGGTGTAAAGATCACCCCAGCCAGGAGCCCCGTGACTTTGCTCCACCCTCGGGGTCCCATCATGATACTGGGCTCCAGCCACTGGCTCTGAAGCCCCAGGAGACAACAACACATACTGGGGGGGATGTGTGTGTGAGAGAGAGAGGCCGTGTCCACCAGCCTGGCAGAGCTGGGTGCTTGAGGGAGGGCCTGGACCGATGGAGGCATGGACTGACAGCCTGCAGACAAGGGTGCCAGCACCAGGGGAGAGGGGGAGCTGGGCGAGGGCAGGAAGAGGTGGGTGAGCACTGGGGGCAGGGTGGGGGTCGCTTCTCCTTCTCCCCCCTGACAGGCTCCTGGATAGAGGCAGCAAAAGGTCACTTCAGTGATCTCTATGAATCTCCGGAAAATCTATAATAAAATGTTTTGGGCAATTCTTAGAGAAGGCTGACATCACTTCCAAAGAAAATCCAGAACTGACATCAGTTCTTTTTAGGAACCACCAAAAACTCTATGGAGTTCCCAGAAGTGATGTCATGCCATCACTGATGGCCCCTCTCCCCCCATGTCCCTGCCTCACCCAGTATCCTGCTGGTTGCCAAGCCATGCCTGGCAAACCATTTACCTTCTGTGTTCATTTATCTTTTACGCAATCTCTCCGTCTGGGTGAAATTGGAACTTGGATTCATATCTCACTTCAAGATATCTTTGCACAACCTAAGACTCCCCACATACAGCAGGTGATAACTAGCTCAGCATCCCTAGTGACTGGTCTCTGTATTTTTCTTGATTATCTTGAATTTTTCATAATTGTATTTCACCCTGTGCTTTTTGCATTTCATAGCCCCTTGATGATGCTGTTTGTTTGGTGTAGTGGTTAAGTGCGCGGACTCTAATCTGGAAGAACCGGGTTTGATTCCCCACTCCTCCACTTGCAGCTGCTGGATGACCTTGGGCAAACCATAGTTCTGTCAGAGCTGTTCTTGAAAAAGAGCAGTTTCTGTCAGAGCTCTCTCAGCCCCACCTACCTCACAGGGTGTCTGTTGTGGGGAGGGGAAAGGAGTTTGTAAGCTGCTCTGAAACACCTTCAGGTAGTGAAGAGCGGAGTATAAATCCAGTCTCTTCTTCCTCTTCTTCATGGTGGTGGTGGAAAGTGCCGCCAAGTCACAGTTGACTTATGGTGACCCCACAGAATTTTCAAGGCAAAAGACATTCAGAGGTGGTTTGCCATTGCCTGCCTTTGTGTCACAACCCTAGTATTCCTTGGCGGTCTCCTATCTAAATACTAGCCAGGTCCAAGGCTGCTTAAATTCCGAGATCTAATGAGATTGGGCTAGATAGCTTTAGGTTACCTTCATACTTCTTACATAAAATGACAGTATAGCGAGGATCCATGTATTACTCCTGAAGAAGTCAGCTCTCATCCATCAAAGTTTATGGCGAATGAAATTATGTTAGACTGTAAATAGGAGTTTATGTTCATGTGGCACTTCCTCATTGCAGTTTATATACAGATACAGTAATAGAGACATAGCCCCTAGGAATAATATTAATATGTATTGTACCACTCTCCATACCATGGCTCTGCAAGCCAAATGGGGAGAGTCAACTTATCTTCATAGCCATAGTGCTCAAATGCTGGGGCTTTTCATGCCTGTTACAGAGCACGAGACCTCAATACACTGAATATGTTTCTACTAGGGTTGTCAAGCCCCTTCCCTGAGCAGTGGCCATGGTTTTTTTTTAAAAAAAAAACAACAGCAGCATTGCCAGAGTGATGATGTCACTTTCGGATGATGGCAGGTAGCTTTAGGATTTTCCCTGGAACTGACATTGTCATACCAGCACCCCCTACCATGCCTGCACTCCCTACCCTCTTGCTGGTTGCCAGGTTCAGCCTGGCTTGACTTGGCAACCCTTAGGTTCTACCTAGGGTTGCCAGACCCCAGGGGTGGCAGAGGTTCCCCTGCTTTCGGGGTGTTAATCCACCTCCAGCCAGCCCCTGCACAGCTCCCTTGCTCCCGATTTGCCCAGAGGTGTCATCATTGTGCCAGGCATGTTGTACAGGGGATGCTGTAGTATTTGGGTAAAAACTCTATGGTAACCATAGAGGGTTTTTTTCCCAAATGCTAGAACATCTCCCATGAGACGTGAGAGAAAAACCATGGAGCTTTGTGCATGCGCCAGAAGATCCCGGGGATCAGCTTAGAACCCCCAGCTGACAGCCGGTAAACACCTGGCAACCTGAGTTCTACCCCACTAACAGATAAATACCATTCCAAGGTACTTCATCCTGGCGGAGCAATAATTTTAACTGCAGCCATTAGGAGCACAGGGAAGTCTGAGTGTAGCAAAAGGCACTCTACTATTGGCTAAACTGGTCTTTCTGCAAGATTGAGGCAACCTTATCTTACAGATCATGCTGAGCCCATCAACCAAGCCAGCACTGAAGCAAGACAAGACAGCATGCTGATGGCTGATACAGTACTTGACAGCCTACAAGTCATTTTCTCCAATAGTCTAGTCTTTATCTCTTCCTTTCCTTGCACCCAGCTCAGCCAGATCTTGCAAAACAGTAGTTAGGATGTTGCAACCAGATAAAATATCCTTTTCCTCTCTTTCCCTTAATTTCTTCATCTCTTTTCCACACTTTTCTCATTCATTTCTCTCTCCCTCCACCTAATTTTTTCATCCCCCCCCCCCTTATTTTCAGATCTAGGTCTTAAGTCTTTCTCATCCCTATCCTGCTTGGCAACACAATGTACTTAATAGTAGTATAGTAGCAAACGTTTTTTAATATTATGAACAGAAGGGGTCGAGTTAACATTTCCCCATGATCTGACACAGTAATAAAAGGATGCTTCCCTGCACCCACACTCTTTACATGCATGGTTATGGAACATTAATCTATTAATTATTGTATAATAATTATTACTGTGTTGTTGAAAGATCTAGTAGCCCTCTGTAATGCCATTAAAAATTAGATTTATAAGAAATGTCATACCCAGTCTTTCTTCCCAATGGGGACCCACACACACAAAAATCTGACACACAATCCATAGTTGGTGATAAATTGCCTAATACCAGAATAATAACAACATTCAAATATCACATGATACACTGTTTCAATAGTTTCACATGTACAAGGGCAAAGTCTATTGGCAAAGGAAATACCCTAGAATCTACCAAATAAAATTGCTGAGGGTAAAACATTAAGACTGGCCAGTGTAAAAATTCTGTGCAATTTTGGAGATTGCAGTTGGAAGAAATAACTGGGCAAGCGTCCTACCATGGGAAATACCCCATGGTTCAGAGGAGAACAAGTCTTATTGGCTGCATTATACAAATTCCACAACTCAGTCTCCAGTAATCTACTCCTTATTTTGTAAAACACATCCATTTCAGAGAGCATCAGCATAGATTCAAAAGAGATATTCAAGGATCTCAGAGGTTTTTTTTCTGTAGTGGCAAGCCAGGGTGAACCCTCAGTCTCAGATAACATCTGGTAGCTATAGCTGGTGGGGTCAGAGTTAATGCGCAATTGGGCCAATGGGGACCCAAAGCTGCATCATTCTCCTGTCCTCCATTTATCTCTGTATCATTCCAGTTTTAGTAAATGTGCTGCCAAAGACAGCACCTCCATTTTATCCTCACAACAGCCTTTGAGGTAGGTCTGGCTGAGACTGTGTCACCCAGGAGCCTTCCATGGCGGGTTAGTGATCTGAGTATTAGAGACACATGACAGGTTGCTTAAATGTTCCCTTATTACATGTTGTCTGTTGTGAAGATAACCTGGCTTGGGGAGTTCCAGTTCCCTTCATTTTTGGCACTGCAACTTCCATCATCATTATGGTATTGGTGGCCAGTGTTCAAACACATAGCATTATTTTCGGGGTTACGCCTGCCACAGAGCCCCTTAGCTTCAGTTGCAAATAGCATGGGGTGGCAGTGGTTTGTCTCACCGGGGCTGGATTTCCCCCCTGCCTTTCCATTTCGGCCCTGGAAGTCCTGTAATCATCGTGCAGCTGCTGCCCAATTCTGAGTCTCCCAGCCTTAATCTCTGATGAGTTATGTCTGCCAATGTGTCGTATTGGTTGGAGTGTAGGACTAGGATCTTAGGAGATCCAGGTTCAAATCCCCACTCTGTCATGGAAGCTTGCTGGGCGAACTTTGGCTAGTCACTCTCAGACTAACCTACCTCACAGGGTTGTTGCGAGGATAAAATGGAGGAGAGGAGAATGATGTAAGCCACTTTGGGCCTCCATTTATGGTTGCCAACATCCAGGTTGCACCTGAAGATAGCCCGCTATTACAGTTGATCTCCAAATTACCAAAATCATTTCCCCTGAAAAAAATAGTTGCCTTGGAGAAAGGACTCTATGACATTATATCCTGCTGATGTCCCCCGGCCCCCGCAAATCCCACCTGCTACAGGCTCCACCCCAAAAAAATCTCCAGGTATTTCCCAACCCAGAGCTGGCACCCTATTCCCATTAGGGAGAAAGGCAGGATAGAAATAAATATTTATTATTTATTTATTAGTTCGATTTATACCCCGCCCTTCCCACCCAGGCAGGCTCAGAGCAGCTTACATAAAATGCATATCTAAATACAATTAAAACCATACATAAAACATCCATAAACAATCAGTGTCCATTTTGAAAGTGCCAGAAACAATTAAAATGCAGAGCAGAGACTCCTAAATCCAACCATACCACTCCTTAGGTGTTAGTCCTGGTGGTATTCTCAAATCGGCTCAATTTGGTTGAGTAATTTATGTGATGAGATAAATTACAAGGGAGTCGATATTGGCTAAATATAAGGAGAAACTTCCTAACTGTAAGAGTGGTTGAGCAGTGGAACAAACTGCCTCAGGAGGTGGTGGATGCTCCTTTGCTGGACATTTTTAAGCAGAGGCTGGACAACCATCTTTCTGGTATGTTGTAGGGCTATCTTTTGGCTATGCTCCTGCAGAGTGCAGGGGGTTGGACCAGATGACCTGCAAGGTTCCTTCCAACTCTAACATTCTATGATTCTATAACTGAAGGTGGTAAAACCAGGGCACAGGGTCACTCCTCAGTGTTTAAGGCGGCTTCTAATTGAAAGCCTGGTGGAAGATGCTGTCTTACAGGCCCTGCGGAACTGTAAAAGGTCCCACAGGGCCCTGATCTCCTCTGGGATCTCATTCCACCAGTACAGAGCCGCCACCGAGAAGGCCCTGGCCCTGGTTATTCCCAGTCTACCATTTTTGGGGCCTGGGAGGACCAGCTGGTTTGGGCCCCTGAACACAGTGCTCTCTGTGGAACATATGGGGAAAGGCAGTCCCTCAGGTATTACAGTAGTCTAATCTCGTGGTGACTATTGTATGGATCACTGTTGCCAAGTCATTGCATTTGAGGAAGGGAACCAACTGCCTGATCAGGTGAAGGTGGTAAAAGGCTGACTTGGCAGCGGCTGCTACCTAGGCCTCTATTGTTAAAGAGGCATCCAGGAGCACTCCCAGACTCCTAACCTCCAGCGCTGGCACCAACTGTACCCCATCAAAGGTCAAGGGTGGGATTCTACCCTTGGGCCACCCCGGCTCAGGCACAGGACCTCTGTCTTCATCAGGTTCAGTTTCAGTCGACTCAGTCTAAGCCAACCAGCCACGGCTTGTAACAGCCAGTCCAGACCTTCCAGTGTAGAGTCAGACTGGCTGCCCAACAGCAGATAGAGCAGGGTGTCATCTGCATATTGGTGACACCTCAGCCCATGCCTCCGGGCAATCTGGGCAAGGGGGCATATATAGATGTTGAACAACATCAGGGATGTTGAACAAGATGGTGGCAAGCTGGAAGCTTCAGCTCCCCATGATGGAGTAAGAGCAGAGCATTTTGTGGCTATATCCAGCTGAACTGTCTTTATCGGGTAGCCCTGAAGCTGGTGGGAGCTGCAAGAATATATATTAGAGCTGAGGCAACCTGTGGTGCAGCTCCTAGTGCACCGGCTTTGGCCTGGCCTAGGCGTAGTCATTGTTTGGCTCCTCAATCTGGTGTGGGGCTCTAGCCGTCACTGAGTGTGCTGATGGCAGCTGTGAAACACCTTCGGCCCTGCTGGCTCTGTGTCCTCAGTGCAGCCACCATTTTGGTACTGGGGCCGGGAGTCTCCACCAGAGACAGCTGTGGCCAATGTTGGTGCTTTGCCTGCTGTCGATCCCTGAGTGTTGGCTGGGGAGTCTGAGGGGGGGGTCTCTACCCTCCCCTGGGGCTTCCCTAGCTGAACTGGATCCTAGTCCATCTGGCAACTGCCATTTCTGCAGTGCTGCTTTGCAACCTGCTGAGCCCCGGGAGAAGGAGAAATTGGCCACCAAAAGATCTATGTTCATCTCCATTGATTGGGACCTTTGGAGCTTGAGATGTATGTTTAGCCAGGACTTGGAGCCAGCAGTGAATAAAGGCAGAGACCAGTTGGAGCTGAGAAGACGATCATGCAGAGGGAAGATGCGACACACCCCCACACACTGCAACCGCTTAATTTCAGAGAGAACTACAAGACTGGTATCGGCTGGCTTATGAGTGAGAAACAGACTTTGCAACCCAGACTTTGAATTATCTGCTACTGGTCCCAGAGGGAATGTTTTTTTAAGTCCAAATTTGTTTAGACATCATCTAATGACAGCCATAATTAATTTGATAATTTATTGTTGATGAATTTTAATGGTTGAAATTAATCTGGGATTAAATATTGTAAATAATCTGGAACTAATTCGATGATTATTAAATAGTTGAATTAATTAGTTATTTATTTGATTATATTGAGTGATCAAATTAATATAATTAATTATTTACTAATAAATTTGTCCAGCCAATTGATTATGAGGGTGAATTAGGGTTACTGACTGATTGTTATAGGCAAAAATTACTAGGGTATA
This sequence comes from Gekko gecko, assembly GCA_029375565.1. Taxonomy (NCBI): domain Eukaryota; kingdom Metazoa; phylum Chordata; class Lepidosauria; order Squamata; family Gekkonidae; genus Gekko; species Gekko gecko. The sequence goes on from JAPDNY010000007.1 coordinate 118,186,166, forward strand.
TGTTACCAAAAAATGGAGGGAGTCCATTCCTGGTCTTTATTTAGGCTACTGGCCAGAGGAATCAGGGTCTATTTGGCAATCAATTATTGGAGTGGATTGGTGGGATAGATTAGGTAGCTGAGACCTAGCAGCACTGGGAACTGTAAACTAGTAGGGTAGCATCTACTAAGGTGTGTGTCAATTAGCTCAACCTACTGGTCTGAGGCTTGCAAAGACCACTAGGAGCAGTGATGACAGGGCAAGGGATTCCAGTGCTCCTGGGGAGAGGAAAGTATATTGGTGGGATAAAGCATAGAGATAAGGGAAGGGGACAGAGAAGTGGAGTGGCTTGGCCCCCTTCCAGTCTATGTCCCACCTCGAGGGTTGCCGGCAGTGGGGCTAGGATGAATGACCCTCCTCCGACATTGGTGTTGTATAATGCCAGGTCTATAAATAATAAGACCATGGTCCTCCAGGACTTTCTGCTTGAGCAGAAAGCAGACCTGGTGTGCATGACCGAGACCTGGGTGTGAGAAGGAGAGACAGTAGCTCTCTCTCAGTTGGCTCCCCGTAGGTTCTCGGTCCTCCATCAATCATGGACTAGGGGAGGCTTACTCCTTGAGAGCACCCCCACCACCTAAGATTGCGGGCATAGAGTGTTCTGGTCTAGTGTGGGAAGTTGAAGAAAGTTTGGCAATTTGGCTGGTGTACTGACCACCCAACGCACCGGCCAACAGCCTGCCATCCCTGATGGAAGCCATGTCAGGCTGGGCATTGAAACACCCCAGACTGATAGCTCTGGGTGATTTCAACGTGACCTCCACTCAGGCAGCATTATCCATGGCAGCACTGGGACTCTCCTAATATGTAACAACCCCTACCCATGGGCTGGTCACATGCTCGATCTGATCTTTGTGGTGGGGGTTACAGTGGACTGGATCACTGCCCAAGCAGTGCCATGGTTGGACCACCTTGCCCTGAGGGCCCACCTGAATGTTTCACCCTGACTGTGTTTGGGTGGCAAGCATATTCTAGCTTGCCCGCAGTGCTGAATGGGCCCAGTGCAGCTCCAGATGGTTCTATGGGATCCTATGCCCCCTGGTGACTCATTAGATGAGCTTGTAGAGGACTGGCATAGCTGACTTTCTACAGCCATCGATGAGATCACTCCCCAACGCCCTCTACGCCCTCCCTGTAAGCTTGCACCTCAGTACACCCAGTACACCTAATGAAGTGAAGGCTAAGACAGCTAAAGAGACAGTGGCGACACACCTACGACGAAGCTACAAGAACATCTTATAGGATGTTTATGAGATCCTATGAGATGGCAGTCAAAGCTGCAAAGAAAGAGCACTACACAGCTTTGATTGTGTCTGTGAGCTCACGCCCAGCCCAATTGTTTAGAACAATTCGGTCTATGATGACTCTGCCACAAGACAGGTCAAACATTAGGGGATTGGATATTGGCTATGAGGCCTTTGCGAGCTACTTCACAGACAAAGTCTTGTTGCTCCGCCTTGACCTCCCTGTCATAGTCAAGACAGTGAGTGAACTCGAGGCTTCATGCGCATCGTCAAGTCAGGTAATGGATCATTTCAGTTCACTCAGCCTAGAGGAAGTTGACAAATTGCTCTTAACTGTATGCCCCACCATATGTTCCTCAATCCGTGCCCATCATGGCTAGTGAAAGCTGGTCATGCTGGGTTTCGAGGTGCTCTAGGGGAGATTATCAACAAATCCCTCTTGGAGGGTCAGTTCCCTGGGACACTCAAGGAGGCTGTGGTTCGTCCCCTCTTGAAAAAGCCATCTTTGGATCCAGACAAATTGGCTAACTATCAGCCGGTTTCCAACTTGCCCTAGTTGGGCAAGTTAATAGAGAGGGCTGTGGCAGTCCAGTTACAGAGCTTTTTGGATGACATTTCCACTCTAGACCCCTTCCAGTCCAGTTTTCGCCTGGGACATGGGACGGAGACAGCACTGGTTGCCCTCACAGACAACCTCAGGAGGGATCTGGATCATGGTAGATCGGCCGTGCTGCTGTTGTTGGACCTGTTGGCAGCGTTTGACATGGTCGGCCATCAGCTACTGATCCACTGCCTTGCCAACTCTGGAGTTCAGGGGCTTGCCTTGCAATGGCTCGCATACTTCCTTCAGGGTCGGAGACAAAGGGTGGTGCTAGGGGAACAACTGTCCCGAAGGCATCCATTGACTTGTGGTGTGCCGCAAGGGGTGGTAAATAAATAACAGATGGACAGACAGGTTGATTCTTTTATTACTATAGATTCATGGTAACAGCAAGCCAAGTGATTTGTTTTGTTACGATATTTGGTTTGGATCAGGATAATATTGGGGGGCAGGTGGAATCTTTATCCAGGGGCCCATGGTGGCTCTCAGTAGCCCTGGAAAGCTGCAAGTTCCCTATGGGAACTCACTTCTGAAGCACCACAGAGGCTCTATTTGTATCCATACCATGTTGCAGGGGCAGGAAGTTTAGCCTCCTCCCATGCTGTTTTTCTGCCCCACAAAATTCCTGGGGGCACTACTTGCTGTGTGGGGGGCTGGGAGTGCATTGTGGGCTGCATGTGCAAACAGCACCCCCAGGGAACATCAGGTTGAGAAAATGGCACAGGGGAAGGCTGAAGTCCTGATCTAAATGCGATCCCTGTAGCTGCAAATCTCTGTGAAGGTCATGTGTTAAATTTAACATTTGATAGATATGAAGATTTTTTTCCCCTAAGGATATTATTTTGATAACTAACATTGCATTGCATGTGTGTGTGTAAAGTGCCATCAAGACACAGCTGACTAAGGGTCCGGTCACACTGCCGTTTTGATCGGGATTCGCTGCTGTTTCCTTGCGCATGTCAGTTTCACGTTCACACGCGCGAATCCGCCTCCCGCCCCGAAGCAGGCTTACTCGCGCAATGCTTCCGGGTTTTCCTGACCCCTGGAGAATGTAGTGTTTTCCTGGCACTTCCGCTTTCATTGCGCGGTTTCGCCTATGTGGACAGCCCCTCTCTCGCAAGGATTGCGATTAGGGCCGTCTGAACGTTCTTGGGGTTTTTCTTTCTTTTTTTTTTAAAGCTTCCGGTTTGAGCGCTTGAGCAAACATGTGCTTAATAAATCCATTTGAAGTTTAAATACTGGATTTATTAAGCGCATGTTTTGTCAAGCACTCAAACCAGAAGCTTAAAAAAAACACACACACACAAAGACGGCCCTGGAGGCGGGAACGAGAGGTGGAGGCTCCAGCAGCCTGGATGGGGCCGGCAAGGAGGATGGCGGAGATGGCGGAGCCTATTTTCTTGTGGCAATGGCAGCAGCTGTGGCGGCAGCACCCCCCCCCCAAGTCTCGGCAGGAGCTGCAGCCGCCCGAGCCTCCCCATGGCTGGCAGGATCGCCTGGAAGGACGGCGCAGCAGCAGGCAAGCGGGTGCTGGGAAAGAGGGGAAAGAGGCCAGCGGCTGCATGTAGACAGCCCAAAGCGAATAAAAATGTTCCTGATTTAAATAAACCGGGAACAAAGCGCATGTCCTTTGCAGTGTGACCATAGCCTAATGGTGACCCCATTGGGTTTTCAAAGCAAGTGAGAAGCAGAGATAGTTTGCCATTGTCTTCTTTGCATTGTATTGCAATATTTAAATATAGGGGTGGGGGTGATACATTGTGAACTTTTTCTTCAAGACCAGAAATGAAGGCCTCCTTCACATGTTCATTGGCACATTCGTCAAATGGACACAGAAGAAAAACAGACTGCATTCACTAGCTCTGCTCCTCATCTTGTGTACATTCTCCCCAAATTTTGTAGGAACTGCCTACAGGCAGAAGCTCCTCTCTGCAACTGAGAATACAGTCACATGATGGAACCTATTTGCAGACATTTAGCTAAATACGTGGATGTGAATGTGTGGCATGGGGACAACAAATAGGGTTGCCAACTCCAGGTTGGGAAATGCTTGGAGAATAGGAGACAGAACCTGGGAGGTGCAGTGTTTGAAAAGGGGAGGAGGCTCAGCAGGGATGTGATACCATAGAGTCCTCCCTTGGAAGCAGCCATTTGGTTCAGGGAAACTGACCTGAGATTAATTGTAATTACAGGAGATCATCTGGAAGTTGGCAACCCTAACACTAAGAGATGCTGTCCCCCTCTACTCATACTTAAGAAGCACATGACCAATATATGAATAGGGATTCAGACACATCAAGTAATTAATTATATCTGTGTGTTTTTTTAAAACAACAACAACAACATCTCTTACTTTCAATTTCTTTGATTTTCATTTCCCAGGGAATGCAGGCTGTTTTAAAATTCTCAAAGTCACGTTGAAATTTCATCCATTTCTGGGGGAAAGGAGGGGACATTTATACTATGAAAACTAGAGAAGAAAGTGAAATACGTTGAATAAATACCATATTGAATGTGCAGTAGAAAAGAGCAAGAATCCAGTAGCACCTTAAAGACTAACAAAATATGTGGCGGGGTATGCGCTTTCATGAGTCACTGCTCACTTCTTCAGATACTGCATACCAAAAAGACTAGCCTCACAGATCTGAAGAAGTGAGCAGTGACTCACAAAAGCTCATACCCTGCCATGTATTTTGTTAGTCTTTAAGGTGCTGCTGGACTCTTACTCTTTTCTACTGCTACAGACAGACTAACATGGCTACCCATCTTGATCTATACTTAATGTGCTAAACCTCTTGTGTTCATAAAATATCCGTAATCTACACATGCTGTAGGTAGTTTTGACATAATAGGAAAGTGGAGGACAGAGGAAGTGCCAGTTCATTCAAAATAGAATGTTTCCATTTCTTCCAGCAAAGAGATGTGCAGCAGCCAGGACTCTTTTTGTAGCATATTAGGCGACACACCCCTAATGTAGCCAATCCTTCAAGAGTTTACAGTAGCCCCTGTAAGAAGAGCTCTGTCTGGTTTTGATACTTACATTTATTCTCTGTTTACATTTCTCTGCCATACCTCTTCCTAAAATGATGGCCCCTTTCAGACATCCTTTGTAATCCGTTTTGGTAGCCAGTTGCTAATGGATTTTTTGTGTAATTTCAGACACAACCATTCTAGCAACCTGCTGCTAACAGATTCTATTTACCTTTTCATTCAAATCCACTTGCATCTGGTCAGCAAAGTGTGGTTGAGCCATTCTTGAGGTAAAATGCTTTCTTCCATTTTCACCTCTGAGCTGCTGAATCACTGTCGTGTGTGCCCTGTAGTTGTAAATGTCTGCAGCACTTCCAATAGTGCCACACTCCCCACACCCCTTTTCACTGTGGGATCTTCCTCAAACTTTTTTTGAACATTCTAAGTTGAGCTCTATAGTGCTAGACCAATATAGCTCTTCAGTACTACATTGGCACCATTGAGATGCCACAGCACCATTGAAATACATTGAGATTGTGGCTGATGTTACATAGATACAGGAGGAGCTCAGGGCATCAGTGACTGGTGTTATAGAAGATGCTGTCTGTAGCAAATGTCTTGATGTTCATCCATCCATACAGCCCATGAATGTCCAGATGTGACTGGCAAGTAAGTGGCTTGTTGTCAAGAGAATCTCAGGTATATATCTCAGGAGGCAAGCTTCTTCTCTTTGCGAGTTGAAGAATGGCGAGTGTTTTGTGTGGATATATTTGAGGCTAGTCTTGTTGGTATGAAGTCAGCTGCAAGAAAGATGAGTGGAGTGAGGGGATAGCTTGGAGGGAGCAGGAAACTCTTGACTTCCGTGCAATTTGGGGGGAAGAGAGAATCCAGCAAGCACTGTGATCCTCTCACAGGAATGTTGATTGTATCCTCCTGTATCCATGTAACAACTGCAGCAGTCTCAATGTAATTCAATGGTGCCAAGGCATCTTCTCAATGGTGTTGCTATTTCAAGGAAGATCATGTGACGAAAGGGGGGGGGAGCATGGCACTGTTTGAAATGGCCAGATCACTTCAGAGACAGCTCATTAACTGAATGATATTCGCTGTATGGAACCTCCATTCCTGTGTTGCTTTACTCAGAACTGAGCCGGCAACACATAACATCCAATTTAGAATGGTAATGTGAAAGGGGTCACTGTATCTTATACTGATGGCATCAATATCAACATTTAATTTTTTCTTTGTTTCTCTTTTTTATCCTCTTGATTCTTGCTGAGCATTAATGTAATTACAGGATGAGAATGCAAACTCAAGCAATAAATGTTTAATGTATAACCTGAACAATGTTCTACCGATAGAAAATCCTGCACTGAAAATTTACAAGGTTTGTATAAAAACAACTCAATGCAACCCAAATTATAATGACACCATTCATGCTCAAAAACACATCCTAAAAAGGGGAAATGAGCTACTGTTTAAAGGAGTATAAACTCAGAGTCATTGCCACTGAATAGAAACAATGAAAAATGAGTCTTACTTTCATCATCATCACTTTATAAGCATAAAACTGTTTCCCTTTGCCTTTGCCAAGAGCCCCTTCAAATTTGTCCACGAAACGCTGGGCTTCTCTGAAAAAAGGAAACAGAAAAAGGCATACATGGGAGTTATAAGGAATAGACTCCGTCTATTTCACTGAAATATTTCAGGTAATATACCTCAAGAATGGTCTTCCTGAATAATACCTTAGGACCGAAGTAGACATTATACGTACATGAATTGTGTGGCTGCCACCAGTACTGGTAGCCAAGCCATTTCTCTTCTTCTAATGTCTAATACAACTGACTCATGTTCCCACTGGATGATATTCTGCATTTCTGCACCCATTTCCAGCTAGAGCTAATGATACAGAACATGGACAGGGAAAGCATCTTGAGATCAGGACAGCTGTTGTAAAGGATGAAGGAGGAATTAGGCATGCAGCTCTCCAGAACTACATGGGAAAAGCACAACTAGTAGTCACTAAATGTAATTATTCTTAGCTGCTGTACTGACAGAGAATCAAGATCACCTCATCTGAAAACAAATTACATTGTGAAATAAAAGTAGCTGAATTTTTTGTATGTGGAATACATACCATATTTTTATAAAACCACACTGATGGAGCTGCCAGTGGTGATGGAAAGTTCACCCCACCCACCCCCGCCAGCAGGTCAAATTTGCCCCAATTTGCCTCCACCAACAAAAAAATTCTGGCTACAGGGCTGCTCTGCTCTTACTGGCAACCTAAACAACAGAGCTGTAGATAAACCTAAGCATTTGGGGCAGCTGAATAGGATTTGTTAATTTTATCAGTGATTGAACACAGAGATCTTCATACCTCAGCACAGTTATTTGCACTCCTCTGCTGAAGAGGTACATTATTCATCTGGAAATGAATGGGCTTATCACACACAGAGCTCTGGACTGGGGTGACTGTCTACATACATAGTTTTTGTTTTTTTGTTTTTAAAAGGGTTGTGTTCCACAATAAAATGAATTTATTGCATATTAATTGGCTACTTCTCAGCATCATGAGCTGGTAGCCATTTCAAAATGTGAAGCATTAGACTACAGGATCTTAATTTATCAGTCTGGTGTACTGAAAACCACTGAGAATGAAGTACAAAGGCCAGTTTTTACTCAGCCAGCCACAATACATTGATATTATAAACAGGTCCTGAATATTATACCAGTGCACATATGAAGTTGCCTTATAGTTGCCCTGTTTAAAAGTCATAGTGAATGCACATACAATCTGTCTATAACTGTACACTTGATTTTTCTTTCTACATGTGTTAAATTTCATGTTACATTTAATGCATGTACAGCAGAGTTTGTGATTTAACCCCCACATTTGGTACTAGTTCTTGCAGGCTATACATGCTAACTATGTAACATGTGAACAGATCTACTGAGTAGGGATAGGCACGAACCCCCCAAAAAAACAGTTTGGTTTCAGGCAGTTCCTGAAGCGAACTCTGAATGGAGCCCAAAGGCCCACACCTAATCCAAACTGGTCCGGCAAGTTTGGTTCCCCCTTTCTCCTGACCGCAGCTGGCCACAGCTGAAAGAAAGGGGGTGGAGACCACTCTGGAAGGGACTTTTCTTCCACCTTTCTCCCAACCATGGCTTGCTGGGCCAGGAGAAAGGGGGAAATGCATGGGAAGGGGACAAAACCAAAGGGTTTAATGACTTACAGCCATTGAACCTAACAGTTGAGTGGGTCTGCTGGTCAGCTGTTAGGTTTAAATGGCTAAATGTCAACAAAAATGCACCATGCAAATAATATTTTTTTAAATTATTAGGAACACTAACAAATGAATAGTAAACAATTTTCTTAAGCAAAATAATATGTAATTATAGAAAAATATAAACATGAATTATGTATATCATATGTATTCACACACAACAACAACTTTCTACCATGTAGTGCCAAATCAGAATCTACTAATATACATTAACAATAAAGTATATAAGTCCATTGGTTCAGCATGTTGTATACAGACATTTAACCTGTTGGATTCACTTCCCCCCACTTCAAAGGAGGGGAGTGAAACCAAAAGGTTCAATGGCTCATAGCCATTTAAACCTAACTGCTCTGCAGATTTGCTGGTCAGCTATTAGGTTTAAATGGCAGGCAGCCATTTAACCCTTCCTGGGCATTCCTCCCCTTTCTCTTGGTTCTGACAAGCCACAACCTGGAGAAAAGTGGAAGGGAAGTCCCTTCTAGATGGACTCCATGCCGCTCAGTTGTCAGGTTTAAATGGCTGGCCTTGAACAGCTGGCCACAAGTCTGGTATATGTTTGGGGAAAGCTCCTTTCCTGAACATCAGCTAGCGAACAAGTTTGGGCTGAATTTCGGTCTGTGAACCAGTTCATGCCCATCCCCAGTACTGAGTCAGGCCACTGGTCTATCAAGGTCAATACTGTCTACTCTTAATGGCAGCAGGTGTCTGAGGTCTCAGATAGACCTACATCACATGTCAGCTGGGGATTCTGGGGACCAAACTTGAATCCTTCTAAATGCAAAGCTGATGCTCCTCCACTGAGCCATAGCCCCACCAAAAAAAAATGTGTCATAATCTGATGGAAATCAATATAATTAGCAGCTTTAAGCCCTAGCATTTTAGCATTACTAGCTGTATAGTGAGCCAGTTTAGTCATCTTGGGGCTATGTTCAATATGGAATTGTTCCTTTGAAATACTCTGCAAGTCAAAATATATACAAACTACTGTTCTAATCATGTACTCTTGGGGTGTATTCACAGATCAACTTTATATAGTGGTGATATTTTAATGAGGTTGTCATACACAAGTTTTTCTTCCTGCTGCACACAATGGATAAATTGTATCATTTTGTGATAGTAGGCACTCGATATGTGTTAGGAATTTAAAGTGGCAAGACTGACATGTAGTTGTTATGATGATTAGATGAAAAGCATGATCACTGAGCTTAGCTTTTGTATTCTTTAAGATACTGAGAAAATGATAGATATTTTTATGGGGCATCCAGAGAAGTCGCTCATACTTCCTATTTACTTGCATCTCTGTCTCACAGGAAATAGACCTTTTTCTTTTGCCTGAGTGGAGAGATAGGCAAGCTGTGCCCGCACTGAGAGCTTACACATCTCTCCACTGAAGGAGATCCATTTAATAGAAGATGGAACTGGAAGCATGAAGGAGTTGCACTTCCTGTTCTCCTTTTGTCATTGGAATATCTGAAGCTGCTGACAAACATTAATGAATAAAGCATTTGAGCATGGAATACTCATCCCATTGCACTTCAACTTATCTCAGTCCATTCAGTCTCTCATGGACAAGTGAGAGACTAAAGAGAGCCCAAAGTTTGTTATCCAAAAATAACTTTTGTAAACAGCGAGCCTCTAAGAGCTGAGAAAACTATAAAAAGAGGGCATGGCATCCCAAAGTTGATAATATTAAGAAGCTCAATAGAAAATAAAACCTGGTTGTCGCACCTCGCAAAACAGCTTACAGACTACTACAACAACCATGTTTTTTCACTGGTCCATACCACAGTCCAACACAAGTCTGTACTCACCTACAAATTCTAAGTCACCTCCATTTGAAATTGGACTGCATTGTTACATAAGTTTTGAAAATGCATAACAGCAAAACAGAGATTGGCCCTGGCATGTGCTAGGATACAGAACAGCTTGTATGTATTCTCCAGCAGCCTCATTAGCAGCCCTCAGAAATGTTTACACAATTAATTAAAATATCATATTTAATAGGTACTTAAGTGTGCATCTCCAAGAAGCATCCCCACTGGATCTTTTTAAAATAAAATATATGAATAGTAAATCTGCTGCTGAAGGAGTAGGATGCAAAAGAAGACTGGTGGGTAATGAGACTAATAATGAATATATGAGTACGTCCCATGAGTGAATTAAAAAGGCCTCAGTGCTGCTGCTGCAGTCATCAAGGAGAGGTGGCAGAATACTCTCACCTTTGTTCTCTTCAAGTTGCCTGCCCTAGAGATTGTGATTTTATGTTACATTGACCATTCATGTAAATGTCTGTTTATTTATTTGGGCATTTCTATGCTGCTCTTCTCCCCAGGAGGACCCAAAGCCTTTCCTAAAATTTCCAACCCAACTCAATTTAAATAATGCTATTCATATAACAAAAGCAAACAGTCATATGCTAGGCAGGACCTAATTCAATGGGCTAGCTATTTTTTAAATACCCATTCATAGCAATCAAAAAACGGTGTATGTAGGTCTGTGTACATTCATTAAGATATTGATTTAACCTCAAGAACAAGAAGCATAAATTACTCAATGCCTCTGAACTTAGCTTATACAAGTGGGGAACCCACAACCACTTGACGAGGTCACTTCATTTCCCCATGTATCCCCTTCCCTGCACTATTTCCTCTTTCTCTCCCCTTTTTCTCCCCTTCCTCTGCATTCTTCTCTTTTTCCCATTCACCAACCAAAATTTATTTGCCCCCCCCTTCAGTTTTATTTATTATTCATTACCTCATTTGTACCCCACCTTTCTCCCCAGTGGGGAACAAAAACACTTTGCATCATTTTCCAATCCTATACTTTATCTTCACAACAGCTCTGTAAAAAGACCGATCTGCCCAAGGTCACTCAGTGAAATCTATAGCGGGGATTTGTACTTGGGTCTCCCAGATTTCGGCCTGACATGATACGGTCCATAGGGTCGTGAAGAGTTGGACTTGACTGTGTGACTGAACAACAACAACAACAATTCCCAGATCTTAGTCCAACACTTCTGCTCAGATCATAGTGTCACACCTGGGTGAATTGTACAAATTGCATGGCAGCAAGTTGCCTGGAGGCTGCTGCTGGGCCTGGCCTTGGTGAGTCTTTCATTCAGGACAGGAGGGAGGGTACCGGGGGCAGACTGGGAGGCCAAAATATCCATGAAAAAGACCCTCCCACTGGATTTTACTAACAGAAACCAAGATTTGAAGGCTGGAAATATTGTTGTGGTTGCCATGCAACCCCTACAATTGTCACAGATTTCGGAAGGCATGCATTTCCTAAAGGTATAGGTGCTCCAAAGATTTGTATTGTCCATTATTCTAGTCTTTGCCTCAGCAGTCCTAGAAGGGCAATATAAAAAGTCCCAATGGAAAATAGGTCATGCCCTTGTAATATAGGGAAGACTGAAACTATAGAACATGTTTTATCTTGCTGCCCTTACTACCAAGAAGTTTGTATTAAGTTTGTCTCTCCTATAATTAGCAGGTACCCTAGCCGTCCAGAATCACTGTATACTAGAATGCTGCTAACTGATGAAAATCCGCTAGTTCCAGTGAGTAGTGCAAAGTTCCTTGCAGCTGCTTACTGAATTCGGCAGATAAAGAAGGTTTAAGAAGTGTTAAAACTGTACTTTTAAACATTTTTAAATATTTGATTATTATGTTTTAAATACTATATTTATTAATAGACTTTTACATTTGGAGTATATAAACCTGTTTTATTCTGTGCTTGTCAAGAACCGTTTTAATAAAATTTGATGATTGATGACTTCAGTCTCTGGATTTAAGACCATAGATAGAGTCATGCTGTGAATTAGATATATTGGTGGTGCAATCTTGCAAGACCTTAAATCTAATCTAGTCAGAATATACGATGGAGAAAATTATTTTAATAAAGAAATAAGATGAATGAAATAACACTGACATACCTTACAGGATTGTTATTAATATATACAAGAAATTGAGTGTGTGTGTACGTGGGTGGGTGGGTGAAGTTCTATGAACATTCTAGAGTGCTTTATAAATGACAAGTCATTGTATTAAAACCATCTGAAAGTTTACAAAGTCTCATTAAAACACAAAGCAAGCCTTGTGCATTCTTATTCAAGGATGAGAAAGTGCCAAAACACAAGAAATACAAAAGTGGGCTTTGTAAACAGTTGGATTGTGTGTTATAGGTAAATTATCGATAGCACAAGATAGGCCAAAGTGTACCCTTTTAGATAACCATGAAAGCTTTATTAAATTCAAAGAAACATTAATCTAATTACCAACACAAGGAACATTAATGTTTCATGAGGCCAGGTATTATTGTCCTTAAATGGCCCGGTTTAATAATTAATGGTAAGTATGAGGTTGCAGCTCCTAAAGTGCTAGGTGTCCTGTACTTTGGCTGTTTAAGTCTTGCAAAAGTGGGGAATGAATTACTGAACTTAAGAGGTTGCAGCACAAGAAGATGATTCAGGTGGGTTGCTCAACTTTTCAGTAACAGGTCAAGATGGATTCAGTCACCAGCTCGAATCTCATTAAAGAGCAATGCACTGTTAATATTGATCAACACGGACTTCTCTGAGTCAGCTCTTTAAAGTGATGGTTTTAAAAAATGGTAATAACACTGCCATTGCCAGGTTGTTATTCCTTAAGTTTATATGCTCCTTCCTACACACAGAGATACTTTTTAACCTAATGATTCTGAGGCAGTTAACATTTGTATTTGTTATCACTCGACTGGACCAAGTTCCCTGACAAACAGCAAAACGAAGCAAGTTCTCTGGCTGCTTAAATACTCACCAATGTATTGTGCTATGAGTTTACACAGGTAATAGTTTACCCCATCAGAAGCATGCAAAATGTACTCTTATACTGCTTGAAATAATATCATATGGGATTCAATTTTGTCCCAGGTATTTGATCTGTGATGATGCAGTCACTTATGGAAGTGATATGCATGCTTAAGTCAACCAACCTTTAGGCGATATGTAGCTAATGATGTAAAAGATAAGTCCATACCTCCTGGTAATGGAACTGGACAAGGTGAAAGCTCTGGTAAAACAACGAGTGTTTGACATTGAGCGCCATAATGATATTAATAGTGCTCCAAATTTTTTGGCATTGTAGAATACTAGATACGTTGTAGCACCAGCTGCTTATTTATCATTAATGAAGATACCATCCCATCACAGGGCTTTCTCCCTAGCTTTTTGGAGAGCACTCCCCTCTGCAGTGGTCGAGGGGAGATATAGAAAGACTTCTATGCTTGAGAAGGTTTGCCCATGCAGAGCTGGTGTAGTTGAATCTATTGAACATGTCTTGTTTTAGTGCGGTTCCTACCAAGAAATTCATGTGAAGATCATCCTTCCATTCCTTAGAAAGCCACTGGACTGCCATGCTTCTGAGATTACTAGGAAGTTCCTTACAGGCCTGAATCCACAAATTACAGCTTCTTGTGCAAGGTTTTTTGTGGGTGCCAGCAGAATTTGCAAAGTTATCTTAAGCAGTGGTTCTTAAATGTATTATAATATCTATTTAAATCTGTGATATCTTTTATCAAATTTAAATTTTATTTTTTACTTTATGTATATTATTTTATTTAACTTTATTACTCATGACTGCGTGTATATGATTTATGCTGGTCTTTGACTGTATTAATAAATCTGAATCAGTTCATGCCAATCTACAATATAATTTTAACTTCCTTCACTCCAAGAATGGGCTATCCAAGAAAAAGTACCCTTATTCTTGAGTCTTTGGCGAGGGAGAAATGACTATACAACCTAACAGTATAATAAATGACCAATAGGCATATGGTATGATATCAGCTGGCTTGCTTTAATTCATTTTTTTTTCCAGATACAACAATTACCCATATGTGGAAGACCACCACCAGGTTTGTGAGCCAGCAGGATTCTATCCTCCACCACCCCTTCCAAAGGAGTATGTGTGGTTTTTCTACTCCTCCTGTATTTACCCTCACATCAACTATTAGAGATTAATTAGGCAAAGAGTGAATAAGTGACTGGCTCAATGTCACCCAGAGAGCTTCATGGAAAAATAAAGATTTGAACCCAGATCTTTGTGATTTGAACCCAACACTCTAGCCACTACAACACACGTGACTCTCAACTCATTACTCATATAAGGCACTTTGGTGAGAACTGCCAGCCTCTGTGGAAACTACTTACATGACTAATGTGATATGAACAATTGAAAGGACTGTGGCAAAAGGACACATCCTGGCAGGCACAGTTCCCCATATGGAGGCACCACATCTCAGAAGTGAGATCTTCTATCTGGCTACAAGCCCACTGGCAGCACTGTGTGTTCCTGAGGGTTAAACATGTGGACTGCTCTTGTAAGACTTTGATGACATCCAAATAAGTAGTGACTTGCATATGAATGAGCCAATCTGATGATCATCACAGACAGAACTTACCACCTCAAACATGAAAGTAGAGACACTTCTCACATTCATCCACAAGTCATTAAGTGCCAAGTAACTGCATAACATATATGCAGGTATAGGGTACAGGGAATAGGGTATAGAGAATTTAGGAATTAAGGGGGGAGGGGGGAAAAAGGCAACGGGAGTTACTGTGTAAATTAGATTAGCAGGATCAGGATCTATAGTGGACCGGGTCTTCAGCAGTAAATTGGTCCCTCCAGCAAGTAATAACAAGTAATAACAACTGTAGCAGGCCAGATCACCATCAGCTGTAAGGGAATCTGTGGTGTGCGCTTACTGTGGCAGACGAAGATCACCAGGTGCAGCAATGATTGACCAGGAGATTCTGGTGCTCTTGGGAAAGGGAAGGTATAGCAGTGGGACAGGCAAAAAGGAAAGGGAAGGGGGCAGAGAAACGGGGAAGCTCGGCCACCTTCCAGCCTGCATCCCATCCCAAGCGTGACAGACAGTGGGGCAAGGATGATAAACCCCTCTCCGACATTGATGTTGTGCAACGCCAGGTCCCTAAACAACAAGACCTCGGTCCTCCGAGATTTCCTGTTGGACCAGGATGTGGACCTGGCGTACATGACTGAGACCTGGGTGCGAGATTGCGAGACAGTTGCTCTCTCCCAGATGGCTCCTCCAGGGTTCTTGGTCCTTCACCAATCTTGGACTTTGGGGCGGGGGGAGGAGTGGCCCTGTTCATTTTGGAGGCTTACTCCTTCAGGGCACTCCTGGTCGCTAGGATCTCAGGCATTGAGTGTGTCGGCTTTGTGTGGGAAGCCGGGGAGAGTTTGGCTGTCTGGCTGGTGTACCGACTGCCCAACGCATTGGCGGACAGCCTGCCATCTCTGGTGGAGGCCATGTCGGGCTGGGCATTGGAACACCCCAGGCTGTTGGTCCTGGGGGACTTTAACGTCCATGCCGACAACACGGCCTCCACCCGAGTGGTGGACCTAGCATCGTCCATGGCGGCGCTAGGACTCTCCCAATATGTAACTGCCCCCACTCATCAGGCCGGTCACACGCTTGATTTGATCTTCGCGGCTGGGATTACCGTGGACCGGATTACTGCTAAGGCAGTACCATGGTCGGACCACTATTCCCTGAGGGCCTGAGTGAACGGGTCACCCCAACCCTGTTTGGGCAGTGAGCCGATTTGGGCTTGCCCGTGAATCCAGATGGACCCATTGCGACTTCAGATGGCTCTCCAGAATCCATTGCCCCCTGGCGACTCGCTAGATGAGTTGGTCGAGGATTGGAATAACCGACTCTCGGCGGCCATCAACAAGATCGCTTCCAGATGTCCTTTGCGCCCTCAACGGAGGCTGGTTCCTTGGTATACCCAGGAGTTGACGCTGATGAAACAAGGGCTCAGACGACTAGAGAAACAGTGGCAGCAAGCTCGTGACGAAACGTCAAGAGCATCCTATAGAATGTTTATGAAGTCATATGAGATGGCAACCAAGGCCGCGAAGAGGCTCTGCCACAGAGCAGACAAAATGTGAGGGAATTGGATATTGGCTGCAAGGCTTTTGCGAGCTATTTTGCAGATAAAGTCTTGTTGCTTCGCCACAACCTCCCGGCTACACTTGAGACTGTATCCAAACTTGAGGCTCCATGCACGTCTTCTGGTCCCATTCTGGATTGCTTCGGACCTCTCAGCCTAGAGGAAGTTGATAGGCTGATCTCAACTGTACGCCCAACCACCTGCAACCTTGACCCATGCCCCTCTTGGCTAATAAAGCTGGCCGAGAGGGGTTCCGAGGTTCCCTCAGGGATATTGTCAACAGGTCCCTATCAGAGGGCCTATTCCTTGGGGCTCTCAAGGAAGCAACGGTCCGTCCTCTCCTAAAAAATAATATTCAGATCCGGCCAAATTGGCCAACTATCGACTGGTCTCCAATTTGCCCTATTTGTGCAAATTAATAGAGAGCAGTGGTGATGCAGCTGCAGGCCGACCTAGATGACACTTCCACGCTAGACCTGTTTCAGTCCGGCTTCCGCCCAAGCCACAGGACTGAGACAGCACTGGTCGCCCTCACGGATGACCTCCGAAGGCATCTGGACCAGGGCGGGACGGCGGTGCTCCTATTGTTGGACCTGTCAGCAGCATTTGACACCGCCTCGCCAACGTGGGGATTCGGGGCCTTGTCTTGCAATGGCTCATCTCCTGTCTCCAAGATCGGGGACAAAGGGTGGCGCTTGGGGAGAAGCT
This sequence comes from Gekko gecko, assembly GCA_029375565.1. Taxonomy (NCBI): domain Eukaryota; kingdom Metazoa; phylum Chordata; class Lepidosauria; order Squamata; family Gekkonidae; genus Gekko; species Gekko gecko. Next base: position 118,202,981 of record JAPDNY010000007.1, read on the forward strand.
GTCCCAAAGGCACCCACTGGTCTTTCCCCGATGCTATTTAATGTCTACATGCGCCCCCTTGCACAGATTGCCCGGAGGCACAGGCTAGGGTGTCACCAGTACAGGGATGACACCCAGCTCTGTCTGCTGTTGGGCGGTCAGTCTGGCTCTAACCCAGAAGATCTGGACCGAGCGCTGCGGGACGTAGCGGGCTGGCTTAGGATGAGTCACCTGAAACTGAATCCGACGAAGACGGAGATCCTGTGCCTGAATTGGAGCGGTACGGAGTTAGGGGTCCCTCTCCCAGCCTTCGGGGGCACGCCACTAGTGCCAGCTCTGAGGGTCAGGAGTCTGGGAGTGCTCCTGGATGCTTCCTTGTCAATGGAGGCCCAGGTAACAGCCACTGCCAAAGCAGCCTTTTACCACCTTCGGCTGATCAGGCAGCTGGTCCCCTTCCTCGAATGTAATGACCTGGCATCAGTGATCCATGCGATGGTCACCTCGAGGCTGGATTACTGCAATGCTCTCTACATGGGGCTGCCCATGGGGCAACTCCGGAGGCTGCAGCTGGTGCAGAATGCAGCGGCCAGGTTGTTGATGCGACTTCCCACTCGGGAGCACATCCAACCTGCACTAAAGCAGTTGCACTGGCTGCCAATAGCATTCCGGATATGCTTCAAGGTGCTGGTTTTGACCTTTAAAGCCCTATATGGTCTGGAGCCTGTCTATCTGAGGGACCACCTTTCCCTGCATGTTCCCCCGAGAGCACTGCGTTCAGGGACCCAAAACCTTCTGGTCCTCCCTGGCCTACGAGACGCCAGGCTAATGACAACAAAAACCAGGGCGTTCTCCTTAGCTGCATTGAAGCTGTGGAATGAGCTCCCAGCCGAGATCCGTGCACTACAACAATTTACAACAATTCTGTAGAGCAGTAAAGACTGAGCTCTTCCAGCAAGCATTCTAATGGGCTGCCACACCGGCAGCGCCGCAATAACATCAGTATAAGCACTTGATATGCTTAGTATACCGGCACCAGCACTTTATATAACACGCACACGGAATGCTGCCTTATCTTATTGTATTTTAATTGTATTTTAATAGAATTTAGTATGTATGGTATTGTACTGTATTGTTTTTAGATGGAGTAATACTGTGTTTTAAACTGTATACCAGTTTTAACTGTTGTAGGCCGCCCTGAGCTGCCTTGGCGGGAGGGCGGGATAAAAGCTAAATAAATAAATAAATATATGAATCTATGAACTGGCCCGACAACAAAAAAAGTATTACAATGAGACCATACTTCAAGACTTCCATTTTCTTTTTCATCTTCCAAGGCTTGTTTCGTAATGTTGCAATTAACTTCTTTTTCTCTTCCACTGCTTCCTTCAGTTTAGCCAGTTCCTCCTCCGTCATTTCATCCTCATCAGAACTAGAATCAGAGCTTTAAAAAAAGACAGATGGGGAAAAAACTTAGGAACTTGGTTTATTGCTTTTTTTATACTATGCTTATAGTAGCGATATGTGTATTGGAAGCAAACAGAAGACATCAATGCACCACAATAAATCATGTACCTGCAAAGTTAATTTGAATTTCAGTTCAGAACTACCAAATCCAACATCAGTTACAATCCAGGGTGCTTATTTAATTTTTTCTCACGTAAGATCATAAACTGCTTCCAGGATGAAAACAAAGATGGTATTCAAAAAGGAAGGAACTCTACAAGGTTAGGCCAGGAAACAAGAAACCCTGCTGCTGCTAGCTTCATTTGATGACACCCTTATCAAAAATTGGTTTAGGGTCAATACAGACAAGACACTGGGTTAGGGTTGTCAACTCCAGGTTGGGAAATTCCTAGAAATTTTGGAGGTGGAGTCTGGGGAGGGTGGGGAGGGACCTCAGCAGGACATAATGCCATAGAGTCCACCCTGCAAAGCAGGCATGTTCTTCAAGGGGCCTAAGCCGTGTAATCTGGAGGTCTGTTGTAATTCCTGGAGATCTCCAGGCACCTGGACATTGGCAAGCCTACACTGGGCTGTGATCAGATCTTCCCAATGTTTTTAAAGTATTTTAAGTTTGATGGAGGCCATGGGAAGTGAAAGAGGGAGGGGTCTACAGAAACAAGCCTCACCAAGTTGCTAAAGCTCACATACTTCTGAGCGATCTTAGAATGAGAGCTAAATAGTTTCTGAATTAATGTATGTACCTGATTTATATAGGCTGTGGTCACACTGGAGGCTTGGCACAATCTGGTGGCACCTCTATTTGTGGTGGTTTAAATTGTCTCGGGAAGGGGTAACCAGACAGCACACCCAGAAGTGGCTCCTCTGTGCGCCGTTCCCATGCTGAAGCATCCACATTACTGGTGTCCAACCATGAAGTGCGGCCCTTGCTGGCAATGGGGGTTGCTTATGCTCATATGTGCTTATGTGCACATCCCTGCTGGGCAAATCCCCCCCCATGACTGAGATGGAAGTGAGCGTTCACACTTCCCATCTGTTATCTGTTCACAACAGGTGGGTTCAGATGTTGGGAAACGTGGAGTGGAAGTGCTGGCATATGTAAAGACTGGACTGTCCCCAGCGGGGGCAAACTCAGGACGGCCCCGGATGCCAACAACTGGCTCATGGAAGGCAGATGTTGTTTTCTGATCATGCTCTTTAAATCCACAAAGGTAATGCAACTATATCAGCACAAACTGCCAATGTGACCGCAGTGTCTATTTGTGTTGCCTTAAAACATCTTTGCTGTTCCATATAGAGCTGTCTGTGCCATTATTCACTTCCAAAAGCATTTCTCTTTATACTTTATAAGCTTTTTAGTCTTCAGGATGTCATTTTCAGACTTACCTTCTTTTTTATTCTGGGATGAAAGCCGAGGGGTTTTTTGTTGTTGTTGTATCCTGCAGATCTTCCCTTAGCTAATAATGGTTTGTTTCTATAAAAATCAAGTCTGGAAAAAGCCTGTGATCTTACTGAACTGTTCATCTAAATTAAAGAAGTGCTTCTTATAGGTACTTAGATTTATTTTTAAAAATTTGTCACTTTTCACCTCAAGACATGCTGGGTTGTTACATGTCCATTTTCTGACAAGCTTTTTATCTCTAGCCATCCCAATCCCATAGAATCTGAGGGATGTCTGGTATTTCCTTTCTTCTACTTTTTTACATTTTCTTAAAGATGCCCTTTCTTTCAGATGACACAACTCTGAAGTATGTCTTATTGTGGAGATTTTGGTCTCACAACATTACCCAGAATCTAAAAGCCACTATGCTGTAATTTTCAACCCGCTAATTAATTTTATTGTTCATCACAAATATATCCCACCCCCCAATTTTTAAAATGGTGTAACTGGATGGGTATTATTTTATTATTTTCCTCACAAAGATCCTGGGAGAAAGGTTAGGCGGAGAGGGAATTTAGGCTGAGAGGAAATGGCTGGCTCATGGTCACCCAGTAAGCTTCAGAAGCGAATGATGGTTTGAACTCAGATCCCCCCTCAGTTCATCTAAACACTACATTACACTTTTATTTCCTGATCATTCCCAACAATTTACATGGGATTACGCCACAGTAAACTGTTGAAAATACGCTCTTTGACTCTTACTTATCTTAGTTTAAGAAAACAACCTCACCCTATAAGTAATTTCCCAGCATGAGTTTACTTTTCTTAATGGAAGAAAGGCAAGCAGAAGTGTTGGACTAAGATCTGGGAGACCCACATACAAATCCTCTACCAAGGAAGATTGCTAAGGGACCTTGGGCTGGTCACACACTCTCAGCCTAACGTGCATCATAGAATTGTTGTGAGAACAGAATGGAGAAGGGAAGAATGGTGGAAGCTGTGTTTTGTGTGTGTAATGAAGCCTTGGTTACTTTTGGAAGAAGGGAAGGTGGCATCCTGGAATCCACCAATTCTTCTACGTCTACATTATAACTGTCGCCTTATGGAGACACTTTGCTGAACCTCATTATACATATATCCACAACAGGAAATGGATATATTGTGGCAAAATTCTCACACTTGCTCCATTGGACCCCATATTCAGTTATGAATCTGGTTGCTACTAAGATGTCTAATTTTGCTAGATACCTTAAGCTTGTTCAAGGTGTAAATATGGTCATGATCCTGTGAGATGTGTATGTTTGGGTCTTGCCCCTGCTTACTACTTAAAGTAGCCAAGAAAGACTGGACAGGTAGTTGATAGTGGTGGGGTAATAAATGCTTCTGAAAGGGACGGTTCTTATCTTTCTGAAGGAGGCTGTAGTGAGACTATTACTTATGAAATCCTCACTAGGTACATATAATTTTAACAATTTCTACCCAGCCTCCAGTGCTCTATTCTTGGGCAAGGTGCTTGAACGTGTGATCATTGCTATGACAGACAGTAAATGGTTAATACTGTAACCTCTTCTGAGAACCTTGAGTGACAGGAGATTCAAATGGAATTCTTCAACTGCAAGAGTCAGGAGTAGCAGTTAAGAACTGAGAGTTGACTGGGAAGGAAGGCTAAGAGACTGGAAGAGAATCAAGAAGGATCCTGAGTTAGGGAACTGGGAAGCTTAGCCCATACCTAACAAGTCTAAGGGACAGGGGTCTTTTGGGGCTGGAGCAAACTGGAGTGCTGTTCCGGCAGCTCAGGAGCCAACACAAATGGTGGTAGCGGCAAGCCCCGCCCCCAGCCAGTGTCCCTGGCCCGCGCCGAAGCACTATGGCCGAGGGGATGCCCGAAGAGGCCCCCCGCTGGTGGAAGCTTGATCATGGTAAGTGTGGGGGTGGCGGGGGCTTGATGGGGGTGGGAGAACCCCCCCCCAAGCCCCCCATCTCTTTGCCCTCTTTCTTTCTTTCTTTCTTTCTTTCTTTCTTTCTTTCTTTCTTTCTTTCTTTCTTTCTTTCTTTCTTTCTTTCTCTCTCTCTCTCTCTCTCTCTTTCTCTCTTTCTCTCTTCCTCCTTTCTGTCTTTCTGTCTTTCTTTCCCTCCTTTCCTTCTCCCTTTCTTTTCCTCCTTTCCTTCTCTCCTTTTTTTCTTTCCCTCCTTCGTCCCTTCTTTCTTTCTTTTCTTCCCTCTTTCCTTCTCTTTCTTTCCCTCTTTCCTCCCTCTTTCCTCCTCCAGGCTGGCTGGCAAGGGGAGGCTTTTGAAGATGCCCCCCCCCATTTTGCTTCCCCTTCTGACATCCAGTGATGTCAGGGGGTGTGGCATACGCTAATGAGCTAATATGCTAATATCCTAATAGTTTATTAGCATGCCGTATGCTAATGAGCTCCTGCAGCTCTTTTTCTATGAAATGACTCCTGCTGAGGGATACAGCTTCTAAAAGACAGAGGTAATCCCTAGCCAGGGGGTAGGGAAAGAAACTGGCAAATGAGGTTCAATGTGGGCAAGTGCAACGTAATGCATATTGGAGCCAAAAATCCTAACTGTGGAAGGGCTTCTGGAGTTCTGGCCCCACTGGTGGATCTCCCGATGGCACCTGGTTTTTGGCCACTGTTTGACACAGAGTGTTGGACTGGATGGGCCATTGGCCTGATCCAACATGGCTTTTCTTAGGTTCTTAACTTATGTGAATGTTCCTGCCTTCACTAGCTTTAGTGTCTGTTAGATCAAGAAGCTTATACTATTTTAAGTTAGAAAAACTGCCAACAAATCTCTCCCCTCAAGTTTTAAAGACCTGTCCGAATAACAGAAATAGCTACTTGTTTGTGACAAACTATCTGGTGTTAATTTTTATACAAAGTTGCTTTATTCCTGTTGCCTGTTCATGTCATAAATCTTAAACTTGATTCATACCTGACTATTTCCCCTTAAAGTTAAATAAAACAGTTTGTTATTTTTGAACTGCCACCAGCCTCTCATGTGCCATTATCAAACCACAGCATAAGAAGGATTTTAGTCTCTCCCCTCAGTTCCCTAGGCTGGGTCAGCTTTTCCCCATATACATTCAAATAACTGGGTGGGAAAGCCAGAGAAAAACAAAGATAAAGGGGGAAAGGGGCTGCTCAGCAAAGAACAAGATAAAAGGAAATCCTGTGAGGGAGGGCAAAATCAACAACTGCATTACTCCGGGGACAACATTTTTCACTGATATCTACTACAGTATGGATTCTACCTGGATTTCAGAAAAGAGCCTATTTTAAGTTGTCTTGACAAGTAACTTAAATGAGAAGATTTTTAGTTGGAGTCCATCTCTCTTGGTCATCCTGGCTCCCTCAGTAGTTTTCAGTATTATTAACCCTGTATCTTTCTTGATCACTGGTTGGATTGGGACGAGACTATTTTGTGGTGGATGCATTGCTTGCTGGAAAGTAGGTCTAGAAGGTAGTGCTAGGAGGCTACTGCTTTTACCTATGGCCTTTGAGTCATAGGATATTGTAAGGTTCTGTACCCTAAACTTTTTAAAATCTGACATGTACTAGGGGAAATCATTCGGGCTTTATTGTCATCTGTATGCTAATGGCACGCAGCTCTGTCATTTCCATCAAATTCTGCACAGGCAGAAGACATTCTGAACCAGTGTTTGTGGATAAGTATGAACTTGGGGATGGGTGCCGAACCTTCACTGGATTGAGTTTTATTCCCCTTGAAAGTCAGGTCTGCAACTTGTGTATAGACCAACTGCTATACCTGTATGTCCAGAAGTATGTTTAATTGGCTTTGCTAAATTTGCTGGCTACTTCTATATAAGTGGGATCTGGCCACAGTTACTCATACTTTAGTGATATCTAAACTAGACTAACATTCTCCATGGAAGAGTATTAGAAAGAAGCAGCTGGTTCAAAATGCGACCTTCAAATCATTGGTTCTGCCACCAAAAAGCATGTGATTTCTATATTGTTTCACCTATGCTGATTTCCAGATAGTTTCCAGGCCCAAATCAAAGTGTCAGTTTAAGCTTCTAAATGGTCTGGGACCATAGTACCTTAAGGATTGTCTTATCTCATATAGTCCTGCCTGGACACTGTAGGCAACTACAGTTTCATGTGTCCCCATCATTTAAAATGATATGCCCATAAAAGATATTACCTTCTTGATAGCATTGCCACAACACTGGAATATCCACATAAGGAAAGTTTACTGGGTCCTTTGAGTTGTCCACACTATGTTCTTTAAGGGAGCCTTAAATTTGCAAGTACTGTTTAAGCTGCTGGATAATTTACTTTGTGATTGACTTTCTACTGTTTTTAGCTATGTTATTGTTTTACTGGCTTCTTTTATTACTTTAGTCTTTCAGCTGGTGTTTAAATGCTGTTACTATTTATATAGGAGCTGCGGTGGCTCAAGACACTGAACCGCAGGCTGTGGAAGGTCAGTAGTTCAGTAGTTCGAGACCTGAGAGTGCCGCATGATGGAGTGAGCTCCCATCTCTAGTTCCAGCTCCTGCCAACCTAGCAGTTCAAAAGCAAGAAATTGCAAGTAGATAAATAGGTACCACTTCGGTGGGAAGGTAACAGTGTTCCGTGCACCTTGGTATTTAGTCATACTGGCCACATGACCACGGAAATGTCTTCGGACAGTGCTGGCTCTTCGGCTTTGAAATGGAGATGAGCACCGCAACCCTAGAGTCGGATTTGACTGGCTTTCGAGCTAGGGAACCTTTACCTTTACTTTACTATTTATATATTGTGCTGTCTACTATCACAACACTGTGAAAAAACTTATGCACATGTTTCACTATCTCCTCAGCTGAAATTTCAGTATATCTCAGGGTACTCAAATGTTCCACATACACACAAGTCTGCTTTTGGTGGCAGAAGTGTTTCACAACTCCCAGAGCCTGTTTTAAGCACCTAAGGCGTAGATAGAAACTCTCAGAAGAGTAGGAACTATTATTTTGATTGTCCCTCCTCCTTTTCATATATTTAATAACATAGACCAATCCTGTAAAATTGTAGGGCTGCCATTTCCCCCTTGGGAAAGTCCTTGGGATTTGGGGGCAGTGCCTGGGGATATAATTCCATAAAGTCCATTTTCCAAGGCTGCCATATCCTCTGGGAATATGATCTCTGTAGTCTGGAGATCAGTTGTAACTCTGGGGAGAATGGCATGCCCCACCTGGTGCTTGGCAACCTGAGTCATCACATCATCTTTCTGTGAAACAAATGAGGAAGATACGTGTTGTCCCTGCATTATCTTTGAAATAGGTATATCCGTTTTCTTCTGCAGGATATCATGGTATTTCCATGAGCTCATTAATGTGCAAAGGATGATGGGCCCAGAAAACAAATGAGGAAGAAGCCAGGAAGTGGTGAAAAATGCAAAGGCCAGAATTTTTTACGGGATCATTCCCCCACCCCACCCCACAAATTACTGGTCCAATAACTAAATCAGATTTTGAAATGACTTTATTCCTTTGGGTAATGAGCTGTCAAAATATGTTTATATACGTCACACATAGAGTTTCCAAATGCTTAGTGTTTTGAATGGGACTGTGAAGTCCTTTTGGAAATAATGCACTTTTATGAGGGCAGGACATTTGTAGTCCTGGCTCTGGGAGCTGAAGTATTCACACAAGTTTCAGTTAGTGCTGAAGGACATAAAGATATCAACAACCATTATCTTTCTGAGAGATGTGAATAATAATGCATTACCCTGATCCTTTTCTCTTTTTCTTTTTCCCCCTGTTCTTCATTTTTCTGTCCCACATCTCATCTTCTGATGATGACCTGCTCCGATTTGATCTGCTCCCCCTGTTTGTGCAGCCTTCTCCATCCTCAGAGTCATCATCCTCAAGTCCAGCTTCTATTCTTCGACGTCTTTTGTATCTCCGCCTGCGTTCTGCAGCTGTTATTTCTTCATCCTCATTCTCTCTGTTTTTCCTATTCGCTGCTTTTTTCTTTTGTTTAGCATCTTGATCAGAGAGATGAACAAAAATCAGCTCGCTTTTGTCAAGCACCCATTTCTTTTCCAACCCCCCCACAACAATGCAAAAGTCTTTTCTGGTATCATAATTTTACCCCAGTTTAAAGCAGTGGATGGTCAATCCATGTTAACAGATAAAATGTTTATATGTGGGTATGAGAAATCTGGGTTCCTGTGATTAAATAAGTTATTGTATGTAAGCTAAATATTGTGATATTTAAAGACATCAAATAAAGGTACCTGATGGGTGGATCTGAATGGAGCATCTGACCATTCCATAGACAGGGTGCGTTCAGATGCGCCATTTGAACCGCTTTCGGCACACTTCAGTAATGGATTTTATCTGCACATTCACACACCAACATCTGCACACCGTCCCCAGCTGTCGCTTTCCAGCTCAAAACCCCCTTTAAACTGGAGTATTTTGATACCACTTCCCCCTCTGGTGTTTTCCTGATTCTCCGGTTTCAAGCCACAGTTTCTGATGTCTGATCGCTCCTGCGATGTCAAGCCACTTCCAGGTGCTTCAACCCCCTCCCCTCTGGAAAGCTGCTGCGGAAGCCTGAGGCTTCCGCTTTTCGCCCACCATTTTTTTTTTAAGCATTGACGGTATGCGCACAGATGGAGCTCCACTCCCATGTTAATAAACCCAAAGTTTAAATGGTGACTCATTTTAGCATTTAGACAAGTTTGGGATCTCATGGAGGCCATTTTCAGGTCAAAAGTTTAAAGGGAAGTGTTCTGTTACAGTGGTTGGAGACACCTCAGGGCTTGCTTCTGGCAAGAAACTAGTTGTTCTGTGCATGCGTGAAGATTCCAATTCTACGGATGACTACCTATGCACATGCACAAACTGAGAAAAAAAAATTAAAAACCCACTGACACACGCTCCCACACGTCGGTAGTGTAGATGGCAGGGAGCAATGTGACTGCACGGTGAGCTGGGATAAGGAGGTGAGTGTGATCGTGATTATCCAGATTAAAAAAAATCGCGTCAGAACCGGACTAGTTTAAACTGCTCTCACCACGCCGTCTGACTGCACCCACAGATGCTCAATCAGCTGATGAGTTTGACTGTTAAAAGTTGGCTGACATTTTTGACAACTCAAAGTAATTAGCAGATGCAGAAAAAGCTGAGGAGATGTTCATTTTGTTACCTCAGAAGGGCACTTGGTATCTTGTTTAAACAGAGACTCAGCACTGCAATATATGATAAAGATCTGTATTGTGATTATATTTCCACCATATGTCCTTTGATATTATAAAGACAAGTGTCTTAGTAATAGAGTTTTAATTAATTTAACCCATTAAATGAAGTAACTGGTTTAAGGAAATCTGGCACAATCACACCTCCTGAGTTACAACTACCAGCATATTAGTTTAAAATTTGCAGGATGGGAAATTCTCTCCGTCTTGCATATCTTACCCTTTCTCCAAGGAACACAGAGTGGTGTATGTGGATCTCTCTGCCTCCAACTTATCCTCACAACATTGCGAGATAGGCTAGGCTAAGAAAGAGTGATTAGCTCAAGGTAATCCAGTGAGCTTCATGGCCTGAGTGGGGATTTGAATTCTGATCTTAGTTCAGCACTGTAACTACCATAGAATGATAGCTCAGTTGGAACAACAAAAGCTAGTGTTGCCAGCTCAGGGTTGGTAAATTCATGGAGATTTGGAGGTGAAGACGGGGGAGGGTGGGGTTTGATCTCAGAACAATGCATAACTACGTCAAAGAATTCAACAAGAATCCTATTGATATGGAGCTGAGTTGGAAGATCCAGGGCAGGTTCTTTCATTACAATGGCACCAACCTAGAAGGCTGCACATTTGCTTAACCTGTGACCAGCACTAAGAAAGGTGTATGTCAGCTTTTGTTTGTCAGGCTTTATTAATGGAACTGTCATAATGAACAGCACTGATCACACCTTAGGTAGAGGGCATACAAGTTTCAGATTGCTCACTATACCCTAGATGCTGTTGCTCTGGTCCCCTGCAGCAACTTCATATGCATACAGATTTGCTTTTCTGGGCTGAGGATGTTAATCTGCAATCTTGGTACAGAGTGTTCCCACATGACTTTTTTTTTTTATATAGTTGCTGTGTAACTTGTGGCCTCATTTACTTCCTGCACATCTGAACATCTGGAAAAAAATCTACAGAACTGGCATGAGATTTGATCTAAAAAATGTGAAATGACATTATATGCATAATGGGCATGAGCCCATGTGCCAATTTAGGTCAGGAGGGCGTGCTTTTGGGGTGACACCCCCCACACACACACACAATGAGGGAAGTCTGTTCTATTTTGCCGGGATGTGTGTATTTCCATTTGTATTAGTCACCCTGTGGAACAATCTTCCAGAAAGGAACCGTGGGATGCCTTATGTCAGTGTTTCCCAACTTGTGGGTCCTGGCCTAAAAGCAGGTTGCAAAGCCTGTGGAAGTGGATCCCAAGCTTTTGCACTTTTATTGATTTATGCATGCTCTGTTTTTCTTAAGTGTGTGACAATACTGAAAAGGTTGGGAACCACTGCCTCATGTGAATGCCTTTTGTGTGCGGGGGGGTAAAGTTTTCTTTACTGGGAGGAATTTGATGATCATTTTTAGCCTTCTTGTTGGGGATTATTATTTATTGCCAGATTGGTTTAGTTGTTTTTATTTTATGTTTTTACATGAAATTATTGTAAACCACTCTGAACACAGATGAGTATGATATAAATTGTTTTAATTAAGTAAATTGCAGGCAGATATGCTGACACAAAGGTTTAGCAATAATGTATTTGCACATGAACCTGAAAACTGGAAAATGTTCCTTATGCTGTATTGCCACTCCGTTCTGTATTCATGATTGTTGAGTGCTTGTTAAGTACCAAATCAAGATGATTTGGAATTATTGTGTATAATAATATGAACTGCTTACATGCAAAGGCCTCTGAAGAATACCCTTTTTCATTATCCATTTGAAACTATGTTCCCTCCCTCCCTGGTTTCCTCATCCTTCAGAAGGCAAGTATCTACAGAATTCAAATGTCGACCACCTGCTACCTTTGATATCCTTACCTTCTGCATTTTCAGCAGTGCCTTCATCATTGCCAACATCTATGTTCACTGTGGAAGAAAAACAAATATTTTACAAAATGTAACAGGAATTGAACTGGAAAAATCTAATAAGGCCTGGACTGAACATTTGTTGCTTCCTTTCTGCAAGTAATTTAAAACCTGGACATTCTGGAAACTTTAGCATGAGCTGAAGGACAAGGGCCAAGGCTCACGGCAATGACATGGAACAACCTTGCAGCTTATCACCTACTTGAAAGGTTAATGGGGGCTTGTTTGGTGGTATGTCTTTTTCTGCACTGTATTTTGTCTTCTGTACATTTTGTCAGCTATATTGACTCTCCAGAGTGAAAGCAGGAAAAATGTGGAATAAATGACAGATCCTTCATATTCTTTCTATGTTGTGTTTTATAGGTTGTATTGTGTTTACTGTGTATTGTATAAAAGAATAAAAATAAATTTTAAAAAATGAAATGAAGACTATTCTCTGATTCTTTAAAGTTGTGGTCCTAAATGTATTTATTCATTGTTTCCCAGTAATTTGTTTTATTTAAGGACCAGTTCTAGCACTAAACCAGCGGTCCCCATCATGGTGCCCAGGGTAGATGCCCATGATGTCTTTTGGCTGGTTTCTTAACTTGGAAGTTGGGGGTGGGGGATAAAATCTGAACAGTCTTGAAAGAGCTTTGGTTGGCACTCTATCAGCTGAGTGACTAGTAAAGTGTTGAGCTCATCCCAGATAGACACGTCACAACCATACAGCCTTGGCTTGGCTGTAGAAACAGATTTCTTGTTTCTGGGCTTTGAAATTACTCTCGCTGACTATTCTGGAATAAATTATTTCCTTTTCTCTGGAAGATAAAGCCAAACAGCTTCTCTTCCCCAAAACCAAGAGCCTATCCCAGCTTTCCCTGTCTTAGTGTAGAAGGTACTTCAGAAGAACCCAAGACATATCAACTCTGCATCTGCAGATAATAGAAAGTCCACCGAAATCAACCATAGGGATGGGCACAGACCAGCTCACAAACTAAAGTTTGTTATTCGTTTTGGTTAGTTCATGGTTGGCAAACAAAAGTTCATGTCAGGTCAACCGGCATGAACTTTCCACAAATAGTCAAGCAGTTTATGGCGGTTCATGCTTATTTATAAATGGATATATTTCCAGATAGACTGTCTCAGTTCAATCTAAATGTTTACCAAACTTCAAAGCAACAAGGGGGCAGAACTTGGAGGCCATGTAGAGGAGCATCCAGGGGAAGTCTCCTGTGACTTTGATGTCTCTAGCTTGCACAGGATCTGTTCTATACATTTCTGAACCTCCTAAACCTGCAACTCTCAAAATGACTGCCTGTCATTTCCCCAGAAAACACTTTCCTGGGGGCACCTTCTTTGGAGGACCATAACTCAAACCCATAAATCCAATCCTCACCAAATTTGGATGGCAGGTAGAGGAGAGTCAGATGGAGATCTCCTGTGAGTTTGGTGTCTCTAGCATGCCACGGGGGGCATTCTGTCACATAAAGAACCTCACAAATCAAACCAGTTCATTTGGAGGCTAAAAGTCTGTGATGGTTTGTGGTTCATGAACTGGGCACACTAGGAACCACAAACTGAGCTGCATTTTCCCAGTTTGTGCCCATCCCTAGTCAATAGGCTTAAAAGAGTGGAGCTGTGTTTAGGATTGCTAACTGGGTTTGGGATTGCTTGGGATGCAACTAGTGGGAGTCTGGGGCAGGGAATGAAGGGCACTATTGGCAGTGGCAAGACATCACTTCCAAGGATAATCTGAGGAAACCTAGAAGTGAAGCTATGCCTCTCGAGGAATTGGCAGAAACTCTAGACTAGATCTGACATCTGGAAGTGATATGCTGCCACCACTTTAAAAAAAACCATTATTTTCTAACATTATTTTTGTGCTGGCATTGGGAAACAGGTGATTAACTGGCAGTACTAAATGTAGCTGGAAGAGGGAAGAATATGTATGGAGTGATTTGTGCAGGAAAATGGAATGAAAAATCACAGTAAAAATAAAATAAATTAGATTAGATTAAAAACCTGTTAACTTCCATTTCAGGAACTGTGCATGCACATGAGGAACTGAGGAACTGTGCATGCACATGAAAGCTCATACCTTGAATAAACTTTTGATGGTCTTAAAAAAAAAATGAAGAAATAAATTTACACCTAACAAGTGGTGTGGTATGGGCAGACTGTAAATAAAGGAGGGAGCAACAAATATATTGGCAGTTCCAATATATTTCATCACTTGGTTAACATTTTGGGGGGTCTCTTTCATCAGTATCTGAACAGAGAGCTAGTTTTTACCCTAAACTCATTGGAGAAAGGGTAGGATATGAAAGAAAGAGCAAGACAAGAAGTTGTGTGAAGGCTAGGATTGCCAGCTCTAGGATGGGAATACCTGGAGGTTTGGGGGAATAAAGTCTGAGGAGGGCGGGGTTTGGGGAGGGGAGGGACTCCAAAGTGGTCATTTTCTCCAAGTGAACTGATTTCTATCATCTGGAGATCAGTTGTAATCCCAGGAGATCTCCATCCACTACCTGGAGGCTGACAACCCTAGTGTGGCCCCAATTCAGATCAGGAGTGTGGGACAAAGCAGAGGAGGTTTAATTTTGCTCCTGTGGTTTTGCTGACCAAAACTGCCCTGGAGCTATTTTTAACCCTGAAAAGGAGAGGAATTGTAGGCAAAGATATTCAGCTACTGTTTGCCTTTAAGAAACACTGGGCAAGTGTGATTGATTGCCCATTTCCTAGTGTCTTATTAAACAGTTGGACCCTCAGTTTATCCTAATGATCTAACAACAGATCTTTTGGGTTACTTTTCCACATCCCTGCAATCATTTTTCTCCCTGTTTTCATTCATTAATTTTCAAGAAGCTGATTCCGTGTATTTAGTGTTCTCTTTGCATTTAGCATTGTCTTTTATTTTTGTTGTTGCTGTAAGTAGTTAAAACATTTATTAATAAATCAAACCATACTGGTAGAAGATTACCCAGATTTTTTTAAGTCTGATGCAAATGCTAATTTATTGAGCAAAAACTGTAATTGAACAAAACTGAGCACTTCTTTGATAAAGCAGGACATAAAAGAGTAGCTAAATATGTAATGCTATGAAAAGAACAGCCATGGGTCTTGTTTCTTTCCCTGTGTTACTGTGCAAAGGGTTATTATTCAGAATTTGACAGGCTTATTTTTAAAAAGGCACACATGCAAGAAGCAAAAATTCTTTCCACAAAGCCAATAACATGTTCTGTCATTTCTACCAACATCTGCATAATCTTTTTTCCGAGGATTATGCAAAAATGTTATTCAATATCAAGAGTGGAATGCGAAAATGAGTGCTCTTTTGTTTGGTCTGGAGATATGCTTTTGGTTAGAGGCAGTAACTGGATCCACATTATACAAAGATTATTACAATTGCCATTGAGTGCTTGCAGTGATGAAGACAAATGCTTCTGAAAAGATACTTTGCATGCTAGATTAGAGCATGGTCTTTTATTTACAATGAATTCCTTTGCTGATCTTCTTTCAGTCAAAGAGAAAATTCCCATGGAAGTATTCTAAAGAGATGGAATTGACGCTGCACAGTGGATCCTGATGAGTATGTGCAAAAAGTGAACAGCTGGAGTTTTATAATATACATTGGAATATGTATTACAGCTGAGTGGATAGCTCCTGCAGACATCAGTGTTATTATATCTAAAAACAAACAAGGCCCCCTCCTTAACTGAGGCTTAAACACATTGTCAATGTAATTGATTGAGTTTAATTAAGCATGGTGGCACAGAATAACTAACAAGCTAGGAAGAATTCCAACAGGCAAGATAAGATGTTCATCTACTTTGCTTATGTGTCTAGTGCCAGAATTGGGAGAGAAGCCAATTTCTTCCTAATAATGGGAAGCCCTGTGTATTTATCTAAACAGCATCCTGATGTTAAAAGAGCAAAGGTGTTATACAAAAACAGAAAACAAAGCCAAGAGAAATAGTTCTGACAAAAAGCTGAAAATGAGTGGATTAACCCACAATCACAAAGGAAGGCTCAGGGTGGGTCACAGAAGTGTGTACAATGTCAAACACATAAAGCTCTAGGATAACCTAATATATCTTCCTTTAAGGAAATATAGACTGAAAGCTAAGCTATTATAAACAATTTACAGGACTGGAATGAAATGCAGCTGCTGTCTCTTGTTTAGGGGCGCAATTCATGCTTGTTACTCAATTGTCCTGGTGTTATGTCCCGGTGTTATTTTGCAATTTCAAACATTAATGTAGTTGTCCATGGAACACAATGGAACTGGGTAATATTTCACGCTAATCCTGAAATGATTAATATTGCTGCCTGTTAATTATTTATATTTATGGCTCAAGTCTCTGGTGTTTAGGGAATGTAACAGTTCCTTATCTTTTTAAGAAATGCTTTGTCTTTTATATTTTTCTGTTATCTAAATTATGTTGTAACAAGATCACTAAAAGACTGGGGAGAGGTAGGATGGCAATGTTTTTTTAAAAAATAAAATAAATGATAGTGAATACAAGATCATTAAGCACATATCTTCCGATGATCTTTTTTATCAGAGTGATCTGTCATATTATTGAGACAAAACAATTTGGTAAAAAAGATCTTTGTAAGCATGATTTATAACAATAATTTTCAATTACATTTTTACCCCACTCTTTGTTCAAGGAGCTCTGAGTTGTATACATCATTCTGTACTCCATTTTATCCACACAAGAACCCTGTGAGGAAAATTAAGACAAGAGAGTGGCCAGCTCACCTGGTGACCTTCCTGGTTGAGTGGGGATTTGTAGTTGGGTCTCCCCTGTACCCAGTAAGCCTCTCATGTTTGTTTTTTTCCCCCTCCTCTTGCTGTTCTTACTTTTTTCTTGCTCTTGATTTTGTTAATTCAAGTGATTTTTGGTTGATCTTGGTTTTGTTTTTCATTGTTCTATGAATTGGTTTTATCATGTTGTGAACCATATCAGACATGAATATAAAGTGATGGTAGATAATTTCAACTAAATAAATGAATAAATAAATGTGGCTCTTAAATCTAATAGGAGACTGTCTTAAATTAAATCCAACGTCAAAACACAAAGCAATGGGATTTTCTGATACTAACATCACAGATACATCTATATTTGTGTGTGCGCGTGTAAGTATATGTTAAACTGAAGATCCAGGACAGAAGTTTTTGCAAACTATTGAAAATTCAGAATAAGGGCTGAAATTTACTTTTGGAATTCATTTTATATAATCCACAATGTCTGAGAAAGACAATGAGATGTTGTCCTATAAATAAATAATCAATATAGCTAATTCTCAACATGGCCCCATCTGTGGATATGTACATCTAGAGATTGGAGCCATGAACAAATAAAACAGTTCTTTCTATGAACCTGTGAAAAGCCCCAGGTTGCATTAAAACCTGAGTTAAACACACACACACACACACACATTGTGGGGTTAACACCCCTCCCCCCAAGAATAATGCAAACAGAGCCTTTACCTTGATGCAAGTAGATCTCAGTGGACATTGTGGGAGTTGCTAGGCAACCACAACTATATTGGCAGCTGGGAGGGGGAGAGCCCTTTCCAGGACTGTTTTGGCCTCCCAGTCCACCTCTGCTCCCCACCCTTCTGCCCTGGAGGGAGGACTCACTGGGGCTAGGCCTAACAGCAACCACCAGACAACTTGATATCATATTATCTGTGCAACTCACAAAGGTTCATTGGTGGTTAATGGATGATTTGATGCCATATAACTTACCTGGGTCCAGAAGCAGCCTCTGAACAACTTGTGTGACTTGGCCAGGCCAGGCAGTGGCTACCATATAACTCACCTGAGCAACTTGCTACTATATAAGTTTTGCCACTTGGCCAGACTTTTCCTGGGGAGAGCCTGCTAGGCAGAAGTAAGCTCAGAGTTTTCTACTGATTAGTATCAAAGAAGGATACTAATACTCTGCCATGGAAGCTTGCTGTGTCCAAGCCTAAACTACCTCACAGGGTGTTGTGAGGAAAAAGTGGAAAATAAGGGAACAATGGAATCTACTTTGGGTCCCCAGTGGGGAGAAAGGTTGGGTATATGTGAAACAAATAAATAATGAATAAAGCTTAAGATGTGAGGAGGCAGGTAAAAGAAAGGTTGGCTGGTGAGAGGGAAGGAGAGAAGAAAGCAAAGAAAGAGGTGAGAGTACTGGGTTACCAGGTAGAGAGAATCAAGGCATAGTTTGGGGAAAGGGATCCAGGAGGGAAATGAAGTGACCCCTGCAAAGGTTCCCTGCTTGTACATTTCTAATTTCATGCAGCTCACAGTCTTTCCTAATTATCTTAACTATGAAGGATGGGACACAATGTAAGGTATAATATAATTCCCAATAGTTCCCCACGTAATCTATTTTTGTAATTCTTTTTCTATAGGTAGTAAAAGAAACTGATACCAACTGCAAAAGATTTGATGAACAGTTCTTTAGAAAAGCCATCCATGATGCTATACATGCTGGTGAATTTCAGATCAAAATAAATGTGATTCTACCTTACTACAACCTAGTGGGCATTCACATGGTCAAAGAGTCAATGGAAATACGTTCAGGAGGAGGTTGTTTCCAGGCAGTACACAATCATAAGTAGAATGAATCCTACGCAACTCTGTTCAATGGGACTTAATCCCAGGAAAGTGTCTTTATGATGGTTCTGTTAATGGCTTCCATGAATCATTTGCACATTCCCAGAGATGGCAACCTTTAGAAAGAACATTTTTAAAAAGTGTTCTTGATGCTGCTGGCAGTAGCTTGGAAGAACTTCCAGAGCTTCTCCTTACTACTGACAACATTCTGTTATAATAATATATGAGGAAATAGATCTCTGCCTGAACAAAGACTTCAAGACTCATCCCAACCCTGTTAATCTCTTTCTGAGTTGCCAGAGACTGCTGTTGCATAGTTTTGATTTACAAGTTAGTTAGGTTGCCAAAATGAAAGTATGATGCTTAAAAACAAAGAAGCAAATGCAAATTTCAGAGTTCAAGCAAGTTCTCCTAAACAGATTGGTAGAGTTTCAGCTCCCTATTACCATTGAAAATACACACCTAAAGAATACAGGAATAAGATGTATAATTAAAATTGTAATTACCATTACTTGGTGAGGCAGCTGGCTTTTCACTTCTAGGCATCCTGACTGTATTTCACAGGGCTGTTAGAGCTACTGGCTGCGTGGGCAATTACCAGGATAAGTAGTTCAAGATAAAGTATCTAGCACATCACCATACTTTTGTCTGTCGGCGAAAGGGTGCTGGTGCAGTTTCATGCTCTGAAACATAAGAAGGTACTAATTTCCCAAGTCATTCATTTTTCATGAATGTTTAGTTTGCCATTTAGGGGTAGCATAGGAGGGTCAATAGGACTGAAAGGGGTTTTTTTGCCTTGCCTTTTTTCTTTTGCCTGCTCAAACAGAAGGGGAACAGTATTCATTTTGGCATCTGAAATCTTACTGGAAGTTGGCACAGCAAGGCACACCATATTGTATTGCTAAGGAGGATTTTTACATAAGTCTCTGCCACAGACACTTTGGAAGAGACAGTGGCTGAGTTCAGACTGGCAGTTTGCTCCGGTAGCCAGTCGTGGCAAAAAAGCCCCGGAATAAACTGTTCCGGGTTTTCCCGTTCACACAGCCCGGGCCGCTGCCGGAAGATACGGGGCGGAGCTGGGCAGGAGCGTTCACACTGCCATGTCGGGGGGCGCACTGTATTCGGCGTTTCCCCATTAATTCGGCTGTGGGTGTATGGGTGTATGTGCGCTGCACTGGGCAGTAGAGCGGAGCACGGCCAATCATATCGCTGCTGCCTTCTGCCCAACGCAGGTTGCTCCCAGCTTTTCAGCTGCGCGTTCAGACTTCCTGAAAGTGGAGAAACGCGCAACACACGCGGGCTTTCAGATTTGCTACCAGTTTTATGAGGTATCTTTTTAATCCGGCGGTGAAGCGCAACAGCATGGGTTGGCTACGGGTGGGGGTCACCAGGCAGATGTGCCTGGGTAAATGCCCAATTTACTCCGGAATTGAATCGTCGCTGGCCCGGGTCCCTACCGGGGCAGATTGCCAGTCTGAACTCAGCCAGTGTAAAATTCTTAGGCAATTTGTGAGATTCATAAGTTTTATGGGCTATCATTAGGGCCTGCCTACACCTAGCAACCAGATAGTTGCATAAGCCAATGCTTAGGACAAGGGTCCTGACCAGAAAAAAAAAATGAATGAAGGCAGTGAATGAGTGTCAAAACATTAGTTCTACAGTAGATCTGCAGTGTATCTGTGTCACTAGTGGATCTTTTATGAGAAGGTCTCAGACCTGTGAAAGGCTGTCTGTTTGTCTGTCCAGTTTCTTTGGTCATAGTATGGAGAGAACAACCATCTGAAAGAAGGAGGTGAAGGCGATCAATAGTTTGAAGAACTAAATTTACAGTGCAACCCTAATGATTTCCTGGGAGTAAGTCCCCTTAAGACTTGAGTAGGATTATGAACAGACCTGCTTAGAATTGTTCTTTCCATGTAGGTCTAGCCTCCCAACAGGCCTCCCAGTTACCACCCATGGTAAGGAATTACCAGTAACCTCAGATATGCAGACGATACCACTCTGATGGCAGAAAGTGAAGAGGACCTAAAGAGCCTCTTGCTCAGGGTCAAAGAGGAGAGCGCAAAAGTGGGCTTGAAGCTCAACATCAAAAAAACTAAGATCATGGCATCTGGCCCCATCACTCCTTGGCAAATAGAAGGGGAAGTCGTAGAAGTAGTGACAGACTTCACGTTCCTAGGATCCCAGATCACTGCAGATGGTGACTGCAGCCATGAAATTAAAAGACGCCTGCTCCTTGGGAGGAAAGCGATGGCAAACCTAAACTGTATGATAAAAAGCAGAGACATCACCTTGCCAACAAAAGTCCGCATGGTCAAAGCAATGGTATTCCCCGTAGTAATGTATGGCTGCGAGAGTTGGACTATAAGGAAGGCCGAGCGCCGAAGAATAGATTCTTTTGAACTATGGTGCTGGAGAAGACTCTTGAGAGTCCCTTGGACTGCCAGGAGATCAAATCAGTCAATCCTAAAAGAAATCAACCCTGATTGTTCCTTGGAAGGCCAGATCCTGAAGCTGAAGCTCAAATACTTTGGCCACCAAATGAGAAGGGAGCATTCACTGGAGAAGACCCTGATGCTGGGAAAGATTGAAGGTCAAAGAAGAAGGGGACGGCAAAGGATGAGATGGTTAGACAGTGTCATCGATGCAACGAACATGAAATTGAGCAAACTTCAGCGGACAGCGGAAGACAGGAGGGCCTGGCGTAATCTGGTCCATGGGGTCGCGAAGAGTCGGACTCGACTGTGCGACTGAACAACAACAACAACAACAACAACAAACCCCAATTCCCCACCCCTGAGGAACTGAAGAGTATAATAGTAGTGATGTTATGGGGATTTCCCATAGTTTCTGTGGTTAAGACCATAGAGACTAGGGGAAGTAGCCTAGAGTGACATCCTTTTCAAACTCTGCCCTCCCAAATCTCCCAGCATTTGCTGATGCATTGTTGGGAACCCTACCTCCCAAATGCCTCTTGCTGTGGGACCACATAGGGGAACTGTTGCCCTGCTTTAGGGCCCTGTCATTGTCTTTGTAACCACTGCAGTCATTATTTCAACCCACATTCTGTTCTCAGACCTAGTGGTATCTAGCAAACAACAAGCCTCTGTATGGTTTCTGTGACAAAATATGTACAAGTGTACATTCCCATGAAGGCATGGTTTTAGCTCCATTTTGTGATGAGGAACACAATGACATTTCCAATTAAATTCCATTAGTTCCTTCTAATGGTTGTGCAGAGCATGATATTTTAGTTTTCTCAGCCAGTTTGAAAAGATGCACCACTGAAATTCTCTCTGTTATACAGATATCAAAGATAAAAGATCCCTGTCCTCCTTTGCATTTGGTTAGTCTCACAGGCCTCCAACACAGGGATGAGAGCCCTTCTGTTCAGTGAAGTGGCTAAATTTGAGGATGACACGAAGTTGTTCAGGGTGGTGAGAACCAGGGAGGATTGTGAGGCACTCCAAATGGATCTGTCGAGGATGGACGAGTGGGCATCAACGTGGCAAATGGGGTTCAATGTGGCCAAGTGAAAGGTGATGCACATTGGAGCCAAAAATCCTAACTATAAATACACGTGTTGATGGGGTCCGAACTGGCAGAGACTGACCAAGAGAAAGATCTTGGAGTCGTAGTAGATAACTCACTGAAAATGTCAAGACAGTGTATGACTGCAATAAAAGAGTCCAGCGCTATGCTGAGGATTATTAGGAAGGAGACTGAAAACAGATCAGCCAATATCATAATGCCCTTATATAAATCAATGGTGCAACCTCATTTGGAATGCTGTGTACAGTTCTGGTCACCACACCTTAAAAAGGATATTATAGCTTTGGAAAAAGTGCAGAAAAGGGCAACTAGAATGATAAAAGGGTTGGAACACTTTCCCTATGAAGAAAGGTTAAAGCGCTTGGGGCTCTTTAGCTTGGAGAAACGACGGCTGAGGGGTGACATGATAGAGGTTTATACGATTATGTATGGGATAGAGCAGGTAGAGAAAGAGGTACTTATCTTCCTTTCTCTTAATACAAGAACTCGTGGACACTCAATGAAGTTGCTGAGCGGTCAGGTTGGAAATGATAAAAGGAAGTACTTCTTCACACAAAGAGTGATCAACACATGGAATTCACTGCCACAGGAGGTGGTCGTGGCTACAAGCATGGATGGCTTCAAGAGGGAATTAGATAAGCATATGGAGCAGAGGTCCATCAGTGGTTATTAGCCACAAGATATAGATAGAGACTCTGGGGTAAGTGATGCTCTGTATTCTTGGTGCTTGGGGGGGGGTCAACAGTGGGAGGGCTTCTAGTGTTGTGGCCCCACTGCTGGACCTCCTGATGACACCTGGTATTTTTGGCCACTGTGTGACACAGAGTGTTGGACTGGATGGGCCATTGGCCTGATCCAACATTGGCTCCTCTTATGTTCTTATGAGTTGTAGCCAAGTCATGTACAATCTATGTACACTGCAAACTTGATATTTCTTTATACATGTGTTGAATAATCCTCATATTAAAAATGCAGCACATGTATGCTGAACATGTGGTTGAGATCACACATTTATCTAGGTACCAGTACCCGGTCTCCTCTGTAAAGTGAACATGATTGGCTCTTTCCTAAAACAGATGTAAACACCTACATGCAGGATGCACATGCATTCATTGTAACATGTAAACAGGGCTCATTGTGCATTCATTTCTGCTATGGCAAATGCTGCTTGCATTCCATGGAGCTTCACCACTGTTCACATGGGCCATTGCCTAATCTAATATTTGCTGATGAATTGGGGCAATAATCAATATGATTATGATATATGGTATATAGGAACTCAGACCAACCTTAGGAATGATAGAACAAAGTTAGAGTCCAGTGGAACCTTTAAGACCAATAAAGTTTTATTCAAGGTTATGAGCTTTCATGTGCATGCACACTTCCTCAGAAGTGTGTCTGTATCTAAGGAAGTGTACATGCACACAAAAGCTCATACCCAAAATTAAACTGTGTTGGTCTTAAGGGTGCCACTGGACTCAAACTTTGTTCTATTACTTCAGACCAACACGGCTGCCCACCTGGATCTATCTTAGGAATGATTGATTACTCTATAATATGACATTTTAGAAATCTCTTTTAAAGAACATTCAGTGCTTTGAAGTACACTAAATAGCATATTTTAGTATTGCAGTTTCCCCAAAGTATGGGAGCACAGCATAATTTCCAAGGCATATATGTAACATTAAGCACTAGACCTGGTAGGACCAAATAAATTATCATGCACTATACCTCATCTCTCCTTATATATAAAGCAATTTCGTCTGACAACTTTCTAAGCAATTTCGTCTGGCAACATTCTATGCGCACCAAAATCAGTTGACCGCATGAACTGCCACTCCAAAATTCTGCCAATTCTCTGGCTGCGTGGCCTGAGTCCCGCCCACACAGCCAGCAGCCTGCCTCTCGCCCTTAGTCTGGATGGAGCTGCTGAAGGGCACGCATGCCCGGAACTGGAGCAGGTCGGTGACACACAGAAGGCGCTTGCCCACCTCTGGACTGAGCAGCAGTGCCAAGCACTCAGCCTCCACCCCATGCAGCTGGACCCACTCCACCCTAGCATCCCACAGAGCCCCGCCAAACATGGCTCGAAATTCACCCCACGCTGCCGCCAGCAAGCCCCAGTGGGCCCCAAACTCCCATCTTCTGCCAGCCACCACATCTCACAGGCACCGCTCTGCCTCCAAGCCAGCCAAGCCCACTTGAATGCAGCGGCAGCAGGGGCTCCACATGCCTGCTGGGGGGGAACTTCCTGCAGCCCATTGCCTTGCTTAGTGGTGGACACAGCTATTTTTGTGGCCCTCCCACCTGTTGTTCCACCCGCCCCTCCCACTGAGGACTCCCACCTTGCCATGGGGCTAGCTCCCATGGCCACTGCCATCCTTCTCGCCTGCTCACTCTCTGGCCCTGCCTCCCCGCTCCCGCCGCCGCCGGCTCCGATCACACCCCCATCACTCTGGCTGCGGTCTGGCTCAGGCACATCCCCAGCCACTGCCTGAATGCTGCCGGGAGGCTCCACCCTGCCTGCCCAGGACGGGGCCTCTGTTTCTGCCTGTCAAAGATCTTTCCAGGTGGTTGTTTGTCATACCTCCTTCGCAGCTCTCCCTGTTCTTGGTAACTGCTGCTGCTGACGGGTGCCGGTGCTGGGGCCTTGATTGAAGGGGGGGCAACAGGGGGGCAAGCCTTGAGCAGGGACTCGGAGAGCCTCCACCCATCTCTTTGCCTTCCCTCTTTTCTTCCCTCCTTATCTTTCTCTTTTCCAGTCCTTCTTCCTTATTTCCATCCCTCTGTCCTTCTCTTTCCTTCTCTCTCTCTCTCTTTCTCCTTCCTTCCTTCTTTCCTCTCTCTCTCTCTCCTGCTCTCCTTCTCTCCTTCTTTCTTCACAGATCTCTGCCCCCCCCCCATAGCTACCAATCCAAGACAGTCCACTGGCACCTTTAAGACCACAGTTTTTTCAGGTACATGCTCTCCCTCCTCTGTAATGGCAGATCTGCATGTGTCCCCTCCCCCCCATAGCTACCAATCCAAAACAGTCCAGCGGCACCTTTAGGATCAAGTTCTATTCAGGTACAACCTCTCCCTCCCCTGTGAGGGCAGATCTGCACCTTACCCTCCCCCATAGCTAGCAACCCCAAAAAGTGCCCTGGTAGTGGAGCACAGGAAAATGAAAGACAGAAAGCAGGACCTGACCTATGAGATTCACTTCAATAACAACTCCTTTCCTGAACTATCAGGCTTCACGCCTATTCTCCATTGCCCCCTTCTCCAATGAGAATCTGCAGCTGTCTTAACAGTGTTGGATCACTGGATCATCATACCTTCCTTCACACAGGATACTGAACTCACTACTTTTAACTCTTTAACAAACCTTCACCAGTTTTTCTTCCTACTGAAGGGAATCCTTTTTCATACACTTTTCCAGGGGGTGGTGTTCAATCCAGTCGAGAAACACAATCACTTAATCTCATGCCCTGCCTTTCTGTGCCTCTTCAGGATGCCACCCTTATGAATTGTTGCTGGCTGAGATCTGGTAGCAGCACTGTCCAGTTAGCTGCTTCTGAGACCCAACAGGAGAAGTCACAATAATTGCACTCACTTGGATCAGCAGAACTATTATTTGCTTCTTTCATTCATGTGATTTTTTAAAAAAATGGACAGTTAAATGTGACTTCAAGATTTATATGCATAGCATGCTGTCAAAACAAGTATATTTGTAACAGCTGAATGGACCAGGATCTCCTCACACGCAACGTTTCATTGACACTACTTGCAGAATGTATCTGACAGAGCAAGGAAGCAGGAAATACCACCCCCCCCTTTATTGACAGCTGACCACCAGAAATAATAGCCTGGCCTGCGTTTGTTCTTCGAGTGGTAGCTCGGTGTTCAGAAATCATTAGCAACCCTTCTCTGTTAGGATCCATGTAACTCGCAGGTTCAAACTAGACAAGTTGCTAAAAGATCCAAAAATGGATTACCAGCCGTGTTTATTGCTAATTAACAGCAGTGCAGGAAGCCTGGTTTTGAATCATGACCTTGGGCTGAACGGAGGTTTCACGCTTTCCTTTAGGTTTTGTTTTTTGTTTTGCTGAGCAAAAAAAGGTTCAAGCAGATTTCAGAAAGATGAACTGTGTAACATCCCACTTCCTCCTAGCGGCTCTTGGTCATGCCACCTAAGGTTGCCAGCTCTAGGATGGGAAATATCTGGAGATTTTGGGGGGTGGAGCTTGGAGGGATTTGTGGTGGGGCAGGACCTCAATGGGGTATCCAAAGCAATCATTTTCTCCTGGGGAACTGATCTTTTTCACCTGGAGATCAGTTCTAATTCCTGACAATCTCCAGGTCCAACATGGAGGCTGGCAATCCTAACACTGCCCCTTAGAGATCTACTTGGGCCTGTCAGGAGACCTTTTTGGCAGTAGCCTCTTGTCTTTGAATAAGACAATCAGTCACCTTCCTGTCAGAGGTCAGATGGCTTTCAGGAAGTTCTGCTAGAACTTGTTTACAAGGCCCCTTGATTGAGTTTAATATTCAATATACAATGTCTTAGATAAATTGTGGATTTTTTATTTGTATGCTTGGGATATGGTTTCTGTATGGGAAGACAGGGTGTAAATATTTAAACAAAAACCCAACATGCATTTACTATCCTGGGAACTAACTGGGTGTATGGCTGTGAGAGTTGGACCATAAGGAAGGTCGAGCGCTGAAGAATAGATGCTTTTGAATTATGGTGCTGGAGAAGACTCTTGAAGAGCCCCTTGGACTGCAAGGAGATCAGTCAATCCTAAAAGAAATCAATCCTGACTGTTCCCTGGAAGGCCAGATACTGAAGCTGAAGCTCATTGGCCACCAAATGAGAAGGGAACACTCACTAGAGAAGACCCTGATGCTGGGAAAGATTGAAGGTCAAAGAAGAAGGGGATGGCAAAGGATGAGATAGATAGACAGAGTTATCAATGCAATGAACATGAAATTAAGCAAACTCCAGAGGACAATGGAAGACAGGAGGGCCTGGTGTGATGTGGTCCATGGGGTTGTGAAGAGTTGGACTCGACTGTGTGACTGAACAACAAAATGCAGCTAGGGCTTAATTGTTGCTAGGATTTAGCAGAGCTCAATCCTAGGATCTGTTCCCAACACTTCGGGTTGATGCCTAGACTATGTAAAATTGTAATAAACACACAGCTGAGCATGTACAGCGTGCCTCTTCCTCACTATCATAAAAGCTTCTCA
This sequence comes from Gekko gecko, assembly GCA_029375565.1. Lineage (NCBI taxonomy): Eukaryota > Metazoa > Chordata > Lepidosauria > Squamata > Gekkonidae > Gekko > Gekko gecko. The sequence continues at coordinate 118,230,304 of JAPDNY010000007.1, forward strand.
CACTTGAGAATCACAAGTGGTGACTGCAAGCCAATGCTGTGACTTTCTGGAAAGCATGGGCCCTAGCTAGGGTTGCCCCATTCACTAGGAGGCAGGGCCCCGTGCCTTTGGTACTGAAGAATGATCTACAGCAGGTGCAGCTTTTCCTGCTTCTGTAATATTATAGCATTAAATAAAACTCTCCTCTCTCACCCCCCCCCCCCATCTTTTGAAGCTGTTAAAGGATATATGTGTTGGCAGAGTTCAGAAATAATCCAATCCATGCTTTGGAGTTTGCTTTCACTGAATTTACTGCAACAGGATTTTGCAAAGACAGTAACTGACTGCAGGCCATTAATGTTACAGAGAGGCCTTCAGAGCACAAGCACTAACACAGAGAAAACAACAAGGGGTAGCTTGAACTGCAAGAGAAAAACATTAAATAAACCCTAAACACTAGAGAATGCACCACAGCTCCCCCTAGGGTACAAGTGGATTAAACTACTCTATCAGGAGTATAGCAATTAGACTCTTAGCAGGCTGTCACTTCTCCAACAATGTGACCACCTACCTGAGGCTAGTAACCTTTTTAGAAATGAATCACTGAATGCAAGTTCTTAATTACATTCCTAAAAGAGCTGATCCTACACAGGGCGAATTACCAAGTTCCTTCTCTCCTTCTAGCTCTTCCTCTGACTGCCAGGCTCCTTTCCCCAACTTCACCTGTCTTCTTTCCTGCCTCTAGGCCTCTGTGTAGTTTATCCAATAGCCACAAAGGAAGGACAGGAAAAGTGACCAGAGTTGCTAAGCAAATATACGATGGGATTATTGAGTAAAGATTATGAACAGCAGCCATCTTTGGAAAGAAACAGCCCAGCTGCGATAACACCAAGATCATCTCAGCCTTGGAGCTAGCAAATTAAAGTCCTTTCATCCAGATCCAAGCACTTGGAACTTTAAAAATTGCCCTATGCGCGAGAATGTTCTAGTAATTTCTAAGAACTACTGCATAACCCAATGAAACATTCATTGCGTTGTCTGATTACGAAGCTCATATTTTGTTAGAGAAGTATGCTTCACCTCCCATGATCTGTGCTGATATCAGCAGTTGGTACTATCTGTAGAGGGCGTGTGTGTAATGTGACACTTCAAGAGAAAGATGACATTTAACTATTTCCAGCAGATGGCGATATTTAGCATGATTCATCACAGTTCTGGATTCGCAGCCATCTAAAGAATATTTTCTAATGCAAATAGCATTCACCACAACATCATGTTTCATGTGAAAGAAATAAAAGCAGCTGATCTGGAGAAATAGCTGGGAGGGAAATGTTAAGAATTGGAGCCATTTTTTGCTATATTATTTTCCCATTTTACATATATTATCTAGCCTTTAAGTGTATTTTTCATTGTTGTAAAATGCCTTGAAGGTCCAGGTTGTGGAAAGATGAATTAAAAAATTGGGGAAATAAGTAATATAAATCCAGTCATACTCATTTCCTATTATTTTTGCATTTCCTCCCATTTGTTGGAAGGTGGCCAAATTTTGATGGCTGTCTATAACAACAAAACAAACAAAACAAAGGTGAATCTTGCAGTGCCTTAAAAGTTTAACACATGGTGCTGGTGAACCAGAATCCTGGTGTACAGGGCTGCCAGGTATAAAGTACTGAGACTGAAGCATGGCATAGTGATTTCAGCTCATACTCTACTTCAGAATTGGGAAAGACTTGAGATCAGTAGTCAGCCAGAGGCCGCTTTAAATACAAGTACAAACCACACACAACATACACACACACACCCATGACAGGATTATGTGCAAAGTTACTCCAACCATAGGTTCCCTTGAGGATCCAGGCGAGCCGATAGGCTGGTTCTAGGATCCTCTCCTTCTGTTGTCTAGGGATGCGAAGCTATTCTAGTTTGCCTGGCCACATGGAAAGGCGACCACACATGTGGTCGCCATTAGTACAGAACACCATGTCTGGGTTGGAAAATACCTGAAGACTTTGGAGGTGGATCCAGGAGAGGGCAAGGTTTGGGGAGGGGGCCTCAGTATGGTACAATGCCATAGAGTCCACCCTTCAAAGCAGCCATTTTCTCCAGAGGAGCTGATCTTTATCAGCTGGAAATCAGTTGTAAAAGCAGATCCCCAGGCCCCACCTGGAGGCTGGCAAACCTACCGGTGTATTCAAGGTCTCACTCAAGTATAGCTCTTCCACATTACGTACTACCTGATACTTTTACCTGGAGTTGCTGGAGATGAAATTTATGCCATAATTAACCTGTGAATTTTTGTGTATTATTAGAGATTCCTCTCACCCCTCTTTAAATTGGCTGCCTCCTCCTTAGGACTCGCCTTTGGGAAAAAACATGCTGTTTGTTAGAGAAAAGGGTTCCTTCCACACAAGAGTACTTCTGCAGTACTGGGGGATTTCTCTTACACAGTTTCTCTGTGCTTGGCTGGGTGTTTCTTGGGCTGTAGCTCAAGGAGGCACACATTTAGAATGCAGATGGTCTCGGGTTACTTATTATTTACAGGAGCCCAGCAAATACCTTAAGGACTAACAAAATTTGTTCCAGGATAAGCTTTCATGAGTCAGAGCTCATGTCATCTGATAATTTATATTTACATCTACAAACAACAGAAGGAGGAGGGGGAAAGAGAGAGGCCATTTTAAAATGAGATCCAGTCATAGAGTAATCAGTTTGTTCAGAGCAGGCAAAAACTATTTCCAACTCTTGATAGACAGGTAAAGTAGCATTAACATAAAATCAGATCCAGAAAAGCACAAGGTAAAACATAATATGTTGATCCAATTAGGAAAGTACAGAGACCATACAAAGATTTAGCTGAACTAATTAACATTTGCACAAGGTGGGTTACAATAAGACAGAAGTCCCTATAGTAGTGAATAAGAAATTCCAAATCCCTGTTCAAAAGTGGACAGGGGACGGTACTGAACATGTTGATGAATCCTAATTCAACACTTTCACATTGGATTTTTCCTTTGAAGCTATTTTGTAGGAGATCAGTGACCTTTATATCATAAATAGAGTGCCCTGGATGTTGAAACAGTTTACTCATTGATTGCTGAATAGTGTGATTGTTTGTGTCAGATTTACATCCATTTATTCTTTTGTATAGGCACTGACCTACTTGTCCAATATAGAGAGCAAAATTTCACTGTTGACATATGATGGCAGATATTACATTGGAGAAGGAGCAACTGGATGAACCCAGGATGGTACAGTTGTTGTTAATTTAACTTGTAGTAGTATACATGGGGACAAAGTTGGCACTTGGATCTGTTACCAGGTCTGGTTCCCGACTTTTGTGTCTCTCTTAGATGGCCCAGCCTGGATAACATTTCTGTCTCACAAGCCTTGTGTGGTAAGCTTTTTCTCACTTCCAGACAGCACTTAAACTAAAACAGTTCTTCACCCACAATGATGGACCATCTAAAAGACAGACATGCTAAGAACCAGACCCTGCAACAAACCAAGATGACAGTTTGGGGCTTTTACTCTCTTATCTTCCCTTCAGGTCATGCGGGCCTTTCAGGGGCTTCAGAGGAGTTGGAAGCTGCTCAGTCCCTGGCATCTCCTGTTGAAGGAGTTCAGGTGGCATGTACTGGGAAAGATTTTTCTTTCCTGAGAACCTGGAATGTTCCTCCCAGGTAGGACAAGCAACACTGAGCTTGGTCTGCTTGTATAGAGCGATTTCATATATCATGAAAAGCAGCAGTTGTTGGAAACAGAGAAAGCAAAAGCCCTGACTTGGATAGCCCAGGCAAGCCCGATCTTGTCAGACCTCGGAAGCTAAGCAGGGCCAACCCTGGCAAGAACTTGATGGGAGACCGCCAAGGAATACCAGAGCAGAGACAGGCAATAGCATGACACCTCGCTGAAACATCCAAGCCCCACTAGGGGTCGCCAGAAGTCAACCATGACTTCCAGGCACACACACATACACACGCACACAAAATACTCACCAAAAGAAAAAAGAAATAGAGGAAGCAAATGAATCTGTAAAATTAAAACTGCTGCACATCAGAATTCAGAGAATGAACATTAAAAAGATAACATATATAAAATTCTTCTAGAAAGACTTGAGCATATCTGGCTTTGAAATTCCACATGAACTGAGCAAGCAACGATGTCGACAAGCAGCAGCTTACCTGTCCTCTTCCTCAAGGCATCAGGATTGGGCCCAGTAGGCCCAGAGCCATACAGCAGGAGCAGCAGTTCCTTAGAGCCATGCCTGGGACCCTAGAAGTACAAGCAAGTGACAAGTACAGTAAGGAATGGCCTTGGGGAGGAAGCAGTGGACCTTTTAGGGTTCCCAGGGGCTAGGCAGTTGCCTAAGAATGCCTCTTCTGATCCTCACCCTAGGAGGAAGGATGGCACCGTGTTTCTATGAAGCAGGGCCTACTGGCAGTTCCCTCTCTGTCTAAGGCATGCTCTGTAATAGTTTGGGCTTGGGCCTTTTCAGTATCTGTTCCATGCCTGTTGAGCAGCTTCCTGGTCCCAGGTCAGGGGGCTTCTACCATCCTGTCTTTCCTCCTGTGAGGCTGTGAAATGGAACTATTCTGAGAACATTTGGGGCAGTCTGATTCTGTGCCTCTGGAAATATGTGCACAAGTATTTTGAAAGTGTTTTTTACTGTTGTTTTAATCTATTTTTATTTTAAATTAAATTTAAGAACATAAGAGAAGCCAATGTTGGATCAGGCCAATGGCCCATCCAGTCCAACACTCTGTCACATAGTAGCCAAAAATACCAGGTGCCATCAGGAGGTACATCAGTGGGGCCAGGACACTAGAAGCCCTCCAACTGTTGACGCCCCCCCAAGCACCAAGAATATAGAGCATCACCTGCCCCAGTGTCCCTATCCATACCTTGTGGCTAATAGCCACTGATGGACCTCTGCTCCATATATTTATCTAATATAATTTATATAATTATCTAATTCCCTCTTGAAGCCGTCCATACTTGTAGCCACCACCATTTTAAATAGTTTTTCATTATGTGATTTTTATATGGCTATTATATTTTATTTAATTGTTGCCCACCTTGGGTCCTGACTTGGTCAGCAGACACATAAGTATTCTAAATAAAATTAAATCTGGAAGGATAAATTTGGTGAATTTATCTCTCATAATCTCTAAGGCATTGTGCAATACAGAGCCTGATATTTCTCTTGGCAACTACCAAGGGTATTCGTGGCTGCACGTTACAGAACAATTAGGTTTTCCCAGTAGAATTTTAACCTAAAGAACAAACACCCTTTTGACTGTTTAAGCAGGACAAGACAGGCTATTGCATAGTCACCACAGTCCCATATTTGTGTTTGTGTGTGTGTGTGTTAAGTGCTGTCAAGTCACTTCTGACTTATGGCAACCTTATGAATTAATGTCCTTCAAAATGTCCTCTCATTAATGGCCTTGCTCAGGTCTTGCAAACTGAGTGCTGTGGCTTCCTCGATGGAGTCAATCCATCTCATATATTTGTATATACTTGACCCAGATAATCCACCCACTAACAAAGGACAGGAGGAGTGGATAGATCACTTCCCAAGCAGAATGGTTAACTGTATACATATATAAATATTCTCCCCACACACACACACTTTTTCCATTCCTTCTTTTTATCCTCACACATAAGGTATCTTAATCTAAGAGAGAGTGACTGGTCCAAAATCACCCAGTGAGCCTCCACGGGAGATAGACTTGCTAATTCCAGCCTGGGAAGTTCCTGGAGGTTTAGGGATAGAGCTTGGGGCAAGTGTGATTTGGGAAGGAGAGGGACCTCAGCAAGCTATAATGCCATAGAGCGCACCCTCCAAAGCAGCCATTTTCTCCAGGGAAACTGATCTGGGTGGTCTGGAGTTCAGTTGTAATCCCAGGAGATCTCCAGACCTCATCTGGAAGTTAGCAACCCTAATGGAAGAATACAGATTTGACCCTGAGTCTCCCTGGTCCAACACTCTGAATATTACAACACACTGGGTATCCCTTTTTCATCTACTGACATGATTTGATAGTGCTGTGCTATCATAACTGAAAAATCAGACACATAGGAGCTGAGCCCCCCCTCGCTTTACTGTTGGACTGCTCCTGCATGTACATGTTAAGCAACTGAACCTGAAATAGAAATTTTATTAAAAACCCAGGTTTCCATTATTTCCGTAAGCATTTCTAGTATTGCCAAATATTTTCATACTTTGTTGAGTCATGCCACCTTCCTCTTCAAGACTTTCATAGCTAATGCTACTGGCGTTGTTGAGGTAAACCTGGCAGGTTAGTTGGCAGCAGTTCCCAAACAGAGTTGTGGTGCTAACTGCTGCCGTGGCAATGAAACGAAACTCCAGTTCATAGCAACGATGCCTTCCGGGCACAGCCAAGTGTTCCATTTCAAACACATTTGATTCCTTTTGGAGTGTTCAGCAGAACAGGCACTCAAGGTCAGCTCTCGTCCTGTTTGTTTTCTTTCCCCTGTCCTGTGCATTCAGTTCTGCTGAAATGGTTAAATAAGCACCGTGATGGAGAAGGAGTGATTTATAGACCACTAAGCTGTGAAACTTGAGAAGTGCAGGTTCTCGGAATTGCAGCACACATAAGGTCTCAGTGCAAACCATCTTACTGTGGCAAGCCAGGTAAACCCTTAGGAACTTTAAGAGCTTCCAAACAGCCTTTACCTTTCATTGAGAACTGTCACACAAATTTCTTCATAGCAGCTCAGTTTAAACAGCTGGAGTTTAAATTCTCTCCAAGTAGATCTGATTTCAGCCACTGTTTCTCCAGTGTGCTGGATACCTTATCTAAAAAGCAAAACAAATAAAATCTTCATTGCAGATCTGCTGAGTTATATGTTTGTTTCCTATAACAGATAGATAGATAGATAGATAGATAGATAGATAGATAGATAGATAGATAGATAGATAGATAGATAGATAGATAGATAGATAGATAGATAGACAGACAGACAGACAGACAGACAGACAGACAGACAGACAGACAGACAGACAGACAGACAGACAGACAGACAGACAGACAGTGTCTCCATTTAGGCCATAAGGTAGTTAAGGTGGAGATTCTGATCAGCATTCTTAAAACAGGTTGCTGTTCTGTTGCTCTCTGGATGGCTTTCAATAAGTAAGAAGGTCTAATGTCTCGAGTTACTCCCTTCTGATATGTCAGAGGAATGGATGATACTGAAAGGTATCTGAAAGCCACATCAGTCAATCATAACATTAAGTTGAACCATGCAAAATGAGAGCATCAGGTCTATCAAAAATAGCCACAACCATTAAAAATAGGGGTGGAAACACTCTATATGAAAGAGAAATAGAGTCATTCAGGGATCATGATAAGGGTTTATAAAAGCAGGAGACAGAAAAATATCTCCCCTCCTAACACTACGGCTCAAGATCATGAGCAGTAGGTTCTGACCAAAGGGAAACACTTATGTGCATAGCACATAACAGAGCATTGTAATATGCTGTGTTAGCAACTGCTCTAGAACACGACCTACAAACTTAAGGGTGCTGGCGCCGACCTTTTGACATGGATAAGTCAATGAGAACATATTGAATGTAGGCTGTCACAGTTTCATTCATTACTCTTTTCTTTCTGGGCCCAGTTTAAACAGTCTGGGCCTGAAGTACATCTCAGGATACTTGATCATCTGCTGTTCTCCATTTGCAATCATCAGCGTCAAACATTCAGCACACTGCCTGTTTCCTAACAGCACAAGCTGATTTGATTGTTTTAAAAGAAGACTGTATGTGCATGCCTACAAATTATTTGCAACAGCTGCCTCTCCCCCCGCCCCAGCACCACCCTCTCTGTTGCCTCTGTTAAAAGGCACATTGTTAAAAGGGTGTTTTTAAAAAAGATGATTTTACTAGTTAGATGTTGTCTTTGTATTGTATCCCTTATGGCACTGTCACTCAGTGTTCATTAACGGTTGCTGAGCTTTCCAGATTCAGATAAGTTATACATGTATGTTCTCACATAGCCTCATGGGAATTATAGTTTTCTCCCTTCACATGTGTCTGCAAAAGTCTTGTTTATCAAAATGTTCGACTATGTAGCTGCTGGCTCTTTTGTGGAATTATTTTTTACATATGATGCCCACACTGAGAACTAAACAAAAGGGCAGCCAAGCTATTCTGATCAGGAAAAATTCATGCATTCCTATTCTTGCAAGCAATTATCCACACATGGTCACCTACTCTGGTTTGGGAAGTTCCTAGAGATTTGGGGGTGGAGTCTTGTGAGTGTGGGGTGCATGGAGGAGAGGGACTTCAGCAGAGTATAATAGAGTCCATCTTCCAAAGCAGCCATTTTCTCCAGGGTAACTGATTCCTGTAGTCTGAGCATCAGTTGTAATTCCAGGAGATTTCCAGGCCCCACTTGGAGGCTGGCAACTCTAATCCCCTACCAGAATTTATTTATAATAAATAAATAATAAATAAATAAATAAATAAATAGTCATTCCTATGTTAGAGAATATAGGAAATGCATCTAGCCCTATAGCTTTACTTCTTTTGGAATCGGACCAAAACATGCTTGTTCCACCTATTGGAAATGTATGAGCTGCAAAGTCTAATCCAGTCATTAAAGGGGTAATCTGTTTACCTTCTATGCTATTGTTTAGACTGACCTGGAAGGGAAACTTGTCTCCGAGTCAATAGGAAGATAGCGGGGGGAGAGGGGATCTTAGTCTGTTTATTAAACCATTGGTTACTGGTTTCAGATGACTTCCTTCTTGGGGTCAAGAAGAAGGAGAATTCTCCACTTTGCAGTTGTTGTGTGACCATGTTTTTATAGAAGTAAGATGTGACAATGTAGCTCTAGATATGTTTGTTATTTTGTAGGTTTCCTGTGTACCTTTTACCCTTAGAAATAAAGCTTTTTACAAAGAAAGAAATGTCTCCTCTCCAGTGAAGCAAAGATCCATTGCAAACTTTGAGTATTTATGTATTTTTTACTATTTTCCCCAACACCACCAGGACTTTGAGACAAACCTCTTTGTTAAATTAGGGTTTTCTAGATTTCAGTGACTGACTTTGCTGCTTTGCTTTATCCTGGTTTTTCCCTGTGACCCATTCTTGTCAGATCTCAGAAGCTAAGCAGGGTCAGTGCTGGCTAGGATTTGGATGGGTAACATCCAAGGAATATCAGGGTCATGAGACAGAGACAGGCAACGGCAAACCACCTCTGAACATCTCTTGTCTTGAAAACCCTGCGGGGTCACCAGAAGTCAGCTGTGACTTGATGGCATTTCCCACCACCAGTTCTATTCTTAGCTCTGATTACTTTTGCTACTGATTTTTGTTCTACATTATCTTCTGTGAAATATTTTGTGGATCATTGTTGGAAAGCAGGATGCAAATGTTTTATATAAAATAACTGTAAAATTCCCTATAACATTAAGATAGTTTTAAAAAAAAACTTAGATTCCCAAAGGATAGGCATATGAACAACAGATTAATGTTCAATGTATTACTTTAAAATCTATGCATAGTGATAATTTTAGATTAAAGTAAACATCATTTATAAAAGTACAAAACAAAAAAAAACCCTTAGAAAAACAAGCATTAAAATATAAGCAATCGGCACTCTAGATTACACAAAATTGGTACATTGAGTCATTAATAGTTACCCTATTAAATCAGTGAAAGAACCTTTCAGCTGATGTTTTCCTTAGGCAGAGTCCTATTCCAGTACAAAATGAAGGGAAGCCGTTGCTTCAATAAATTGTTCAATGGCATCCAATTTCCCTTCCCAAACATGTTGATAAGCTGTTAGCATCATATGCCATATTTTACATATCCAAATGTTTGAAATCAGGAAGTTATTTGCTTCCAGAATTATGTGTGCAAAATGTTAGCTGAGATCAGCAAACTTACTAAAAGGCAGTATCCTTTTTAATGTAACAAAGCAAAACCAAGGAAGAGGCTGATCAAATATCCAGTAATTATGCTAATAATTTGAAGTGTATCTTTCCCATTGCTAAGCAGTACTTCTAAGGATCTGTGCATAGGCTTTTTAAGCATACCATGAATATGAATTTCTGGAGCATAGAACTATAGATCATGGTTTTGAAAGTTGTCTTCTTGCAATAGTTAGATTTCAGTACCTTTGTTGCTGAAACCCTGCTTTACTCAAGATTTATAGAGCCCACAGGTCATCCAACTGCATTCCAAGGCACGCTGGAACACCACAAGGGAGGGTGAGACCATGCCTTGAAAACTTATTTGAGCTGCCACATTGAATGCACCCACCATTTTGTGCTCTTCACAGTGATGAGATCCTGAGCAGTGTTTCCCTCCTTTCTACCCGTAGGGTCGCCACCCACCAGGTGGGGCCTGAGGATCTCCTGCTTTTACAACTGATCTCCAGCTGAAAGAGATCAGCTCCCCTGGAGAAAATGGCTGCTGTGAAGGGTGGACGCCCCCTCGCCCCCCCCCGTGAAAAGCCCCACCACCACCACCACTGCTGCCGCCTTCCCACCACCGCCACCAGCGAAGAGCGCCCAGCGGGGCTCAGGAGGCAGCGACAGAGCTTGTCCGCCCTCCCCCTCCCCCCTGGGGGGGGAGAGAAGGCGGGGCGGCGGCTGGCAGAGAAGACCGGTCCAGTGGGCGCTCAAAGGCAGCCGGCGCTCGGCTCAAAGCTTTGAGCCGAGCACTGGCTTGCCTTTGAGCGCCCACTGGGGCTCAAAGGGAAGGGCTGAGAGGGAAAGCCGGCGCCGGGAGGGAAGGGGTGGGGACTAGAACCCCTGCCCCTTCTCTGGCTTTCCTAGAGGCCCTGCAGCTGCGGAGCCTCCAGGAATGTTGGCGCTGGGAGGGAAGGGGCGGGGGTTAGAACCCCTGCCCCTTCTCTGGCTTTCCTAGAGGCCCTGCAGCTGCAGAGCCTCCGGGAATGCTGGCGCTGGGAGGGAAGGGGCGGGGGTTAGAACCCCCACCCCTTCCCCGGCTTTCCTGGGGGCCCCGCAGCTGTGGAGCACCCAGGAAAGACGGCGCTCTGCCGCTCCCCCGGTCTCCAGGCCCCACCGGGAGGTTGGCATCCCCGGTGGGGTGGGCGCCCCAAGCTGTCCAGCCTAGGGTGCCTGGACATCTGGGGCTGGCCCTGGTTGGGAAATACCTGGAGGTTTTAGGAGTGGAGCCTGAGGAAGGTGGGGACTGGGCAGAGGAGGGACTTCAGTGGGGTATAATGCCATAGTCCACCTTCCAGAGTGGTCATTTTCTCCAGGTGAACTGATCTCTGTTGCCTGGAGATCAGTTGTAATGCCAAGATATCTCCAGCTACCATCTGGAGGTTGGCAACCCTATGGCTGCAGCTGACAAACAGTGAGGAGCCCAGAAGCATCACAGTTACCAAGAAAGCATATTCTATAATTAACAAACTGAGCAAAGGAGGATGAGCTATCAGAGCTGTTCTTGAAAGGGCAGTTTCTCTCAGAGCTCTCTCAGCCCCAGCTACCTCACAGAGTGTCTGTTGTGGGGAGGGGAAGGGAAAGGAGTTTGTAAGCCGCTCTGAGACTCCGAGTGAAGGGCGAGGTATAAATCCAATCTTTTCTCTCTTCCCCTGGAGTAAATGGCAGCTTTGGAGAGCAGGTTATATGGCATCATATCTCCACTGAGACTCCTTCCCTCCCCAGACTCTGCCTTCCCCAGGCACTGCCTCCAAATCTCCAGGAATTTCCCAAGCCAGAGTTGCAACCCTGAACACACATGAACACACAGGGTTGGGATAACACTGGTAGTGCATTCAAATAGATAGTAATGTTTTGATGACCTTCTTAATCACCATTTGATGCTTTTTTAGTGTAAGAGAACTAACTGGAAACTCCTATATTCACTGGAATAGAGTTTTTGATATTTATTGGCCCCGGTCATACAGGCCAGAAAACGCGGGGGGGAGGCGTAGCAGTTTGCCCCAGAGCAAAATAAGGTGCGGTAGCCCAATCACATGGGCCATCGGGTTGCCACACTCCAGCTCCAAGTGCCGATCACACCACGCTGCTGCAGCACGGCAAAAAAGCGGCGCAGCAGACCACGCAAGCCGCGCTGTTGCAAAGTGCGCATGTGCCGTTGGGGGGGGCGGGCCGCTGCCGGTGTCTTGCATATGTGCATGCCTCATTCAGCGTTGATGCGCATCCCATGGAAACTTACAACATCTGGAAACCCCGGGACATGGGCCAGCGTCAGAAGCCGCGGGATACTGGCGCTCCTGCAATCAGATGCCGGCCTTTGCCCCAGGGTTTCCGGAAACGAGTACTTCGACCCTAGTAGTTTTTTACTCCGCGTTTTTGGAGGGAAGCCGCAGTGCTGGGAGTGCTACGCCTCCCAGATGTGCTAGTATGATCATGCACGGAAAGTCTGCGGGGCTCCCGTTCCTTCAGCGGGGCAAATGCTCTGTGTGAACGGGGCCCTTGATTATTAACCAATGTTCTTCATAGTGTTTTTTTATTGTTATTGTTCATTTAAATATATGGAGTTATATTCAAGGTGATGTCAGGTCTGCTCTAAGAAAAACACAAAATATCATATCTGTGAAGCTGTATTAATCTGAAATTGGGGCAATCCTTTTAACTAAAATATACCACTTTCAGGAACAGGAAAGCTGCCAATGCCAAGATATTCAGGCCTATAAGATAAATTACATCGCTAGTAACATGGTGTATTGCTCACATACTGAGCTCACTTCTTGTTCTTTCTGCTTTCATCATTTGAGATTTTGTTGTGGAATTAAGATACTGCTGTATGTGATTGTTGCTCAAAAGTTCTGGTGCTTTTTAAAAAAATCAGGTAGACTATAGTGAGGATGTTTCCCAGCATAAAAACAGATTGATTTTTTTGTCAGACAGGGACACAAATTGCAATTTTGAGAATGTGAGACAGAGTGTTGTTAAAGCTTGTTCAATAATAAAATTGATAGGGGATTTTTAGATGTACTGTTTCTGGAAGTGATCTTACAATGTGCTTCATAATGCACAAAATAAAGTGGTAGAATCAACTAAGCAGCAGGCTCACCACAGTGAGGAATTTAAACTGAGTCACACTGACACCCTTCAAAAATAATTCTCACATTTACATAATGAGGTCCTGATTGTTTTTTGGATTGTAATCCTGACTTTTTATCCAAATTTCACAAAATACCAGTCAAAAAGGTAGTAAGCCACAATGCATAAGAAACCTCACTCACCCACTTCTTTAATTATTAAAATATTTATATCATGCTTTTTACCCCGAATCACTCTCTGCGGCAGGCAGGCCAGTTTAAGGAAATGGTTGGGGGAAGGCCACAGCCCTCTCCAGCTGACAGTCCTGACTGCTGGCTAAGACCCAGGAAGCAGCCACCAAATGCAAACAGGTGTAGGACCTTAGGGGCGGGGCAACCCCTCCTACAGCTGATTGCCAGTCACTGCTTCCATAGTTACAATGGTGGCACAGAGGGCAGCTTGCCAGTCAGGTACCCCACAGTGCAGGGCCCAGGGCAGATGCCCTAGCTGCCCCATAGCTAAGACCACCTATGGAAACAAAAACTGCACGTAGGCTGCAATCACACACACAATTAGCCCTGCCATAGGTGCGAATGCCAGGTGGATTTAAAGGGTGCGATCAGATACAAACATCTGGGAAGCACCCCGCACCTGTCGGCAACCCGTTTTGCTCCACCGCAGAAGCAGAGTAAAAAGACACTGAGGAAAATCCAGTAGTAAACAGGTTGCAACGAGCCACGGATGGAGTTTTCCATGTCTGATTGCTCCAGCGCGCTGTCATGGCGTTGGGATGGTCTGATCAGGCCATCCCGACTCCATGCCATTGGGTTTTTCCCCTTTGTCAGTATGCTCATCATCGCAAACTCCATAGGGAGCCCTCAATGCGGAGATGCTATTCATTGATTCCTCGTTTAAGCACATCGGGAACAAACAGCAAAAAAACAAAAAACCCAATTCACCCACGGTTGCGTCCAATCACACAGTGGCGGGCTGTGTATGAAGCTTCCAAGGACTGTGTGACTGCACAACTGCGGGTCAAATTCCTCTGGAGGAAATAGCCTCACTTCCCCCACACACTTTATCTCGCACATGTGACCGTACCCCTATGCAAACAAAACCCCCTATAACCTTACAACTGGAAAATGTCACCTTCCATTAAAGGCCTTCCTACAAACACTGCCTTGCCTTGTGGTACTCCCTAACCCTAAAGCCTTCCTAGGTGGGTGTCCTTGTGACTCATAATACCCTTGCTATTAGGCTGCTTTATGATCTGATCACGTTTTTACAGTGAGCTGCCTCAAGTTGTTCTCTGGGCAGGCAGCATATACCTTTACTAATTAAATAAAATAATGATTATGAAAACAGCAGAACTACCAACAAACAAGGCCAGGCTTTCTTTTTCAGGGGATTCCACAGATATTATTTTTATAAATTATCCCAAAGTGGGCGGGGGGGAAACCTGGTGAGAACTGATTGTGCTCCAGAAGGCCTGGAGCGTGTACTGCACTTGAGACAGGATTGTTCTGATGGCAGCTGCCCCTGCCTGCAGCACAGCAGCATCGGAGTTTCCAGATGGAGAGTCTCTCTGCATTTTTCCTGTGTCAGTCCCCATAGTGGAGGAGGAGGAGGAGGAGGAGGAGGAGATTGGATTTATACCCCGCCCTTCACTTGGAGTCTCAAAGCAGCTTACAATCTCCTTTCCCTTCCTCTCCCCACAACAGACACCCTGTAGGGATGCCAGCCTCCAGGAGGAGCCTGGGGATCTCCCACTTTTACCACTGATCTCCAGCTGACAGAGATCAGCTCCCCTGGAGAAAATGGCTGCTTTGAAGGGTGGATTCTATGGCATTGTACCATGCTGAGGCCCCTCCCCAAACCTCACCCTCTCCTGGATCCATCCCCAAAGTCTCCAGGTATTTTCCAAACCAGACCTGGCAACCCTAACACCCTGTGAGGTAGGTGTTGTGTTCTGGGTTATTCTCTGCTGTTTGTTATGAGTTGCACAGAGGTATCCAAGTTCCCTTAGTTATGATTGGCTGCCTAATAAAGACCGTCTATTGGTCCTGAAGCCATCCACACTATCCAACCAGAAGGTTCTCTTAGGTCCAATCAGACCTCATGTAAATCGTTACAGTGTATATAGTTCAGTTATGGAATCGTATAAGTTTGAGTGCTGCTCTTTGCAGAGCAGTCCTGAGCTGAGCAATGTTTGAAAAAAGCTTTCTTTGTTGGACAATTGTCTCCTGCCTCAATACCCAAAACTGGCAACGAGGATGGGATCCCAGACCTAACTGAATGGGGAAATCACTCTCTGCCTGCCCAGACTGAAATCACTAGGGCGCCCAGAGCTAAATCACTATGGCTATGGCATCCAAGGGCCATATCGAACCATTCGACCACAAGGTTGGGAACTGGGAATCATACCTCGACCGTTTTGAATGCTTCCTTGTAGAAAACGGTATTGAAGAAGACAATTTTCACCGCACCATTTTTTTTGAGTACCTGCGGCCACGCAGTGTTCAACATTGCTCAGGACTTAGTAGCTCTGGCCAAACTACTGGTGACACCTCTCGACACAATCAAAACAAAGCTCAACAATTATTTTAAATCTAAAACGTCTGCTGCAGTACATCGATGTGTTTTCCACCAACAAAGCCAAAAGGAAGGCGAGTCTGTCACCGACTACGTCACTGCGCTGAGAAGGATCGCTCATGACTGCAATTTTCCAAACCTTGAATCCGTCCTGATGGATTGTCTGCTGTGCATTCCCAGAGATGATAGCATCCGGCAAGCGCTTCTTTTGAAAACAGAACTCATGTACAAAACTGCACTCAAAGAAGCACTAGAATGGGAGTCGCCAACATTTCTGTCCGTGAGTTGAAATTGGGCACTCAGAGTCACACGTCATGCCACACCGACACCGTCTACCATGACACCACCGCTGACTCGTCTGATGACCAATTGGAATCATCGGATAATGGGGTCTACAGAACAGGAGCCAACCAGAAGCCGTGCCGGTTTCAAAAAGGCCCACAAAAGGGGGCATGTGCCGGCTGTGGGGCCACGCATGCTCATAGAGACTATCAGTTCCAAGATGCTACGTGTCGTTCTTGCAGAAAAAAGGGCCATATCACTAAAGACTGTCACTTGCCGCAAGGTCATGCTGCAACTTGCAAGGTCACAAGGTGACACTGCAACTAAATTGCTCTCAACGGTACGCCCAACCATGTGCAGCCTTGATCCATGCCCTTCATGGCTTATAAAAGCTGGCCGTGAGGGGCTACGAGGTGCCCTCAGGGATATTATCAACCAGTCCTTCATTGAGGGCCTGTTCCCGGGGGCACTCGAGGAAGCGATGGTCCATCCCCTCTTGAAAAAACCATCCTTGGACCTGGCTGAATTGGCCAACTACCGGCCGGTCTCTAATTTGCCCTATTTGGGCAAATTACTTGAGAGAGTGGTGGCAATTCAGTTGCAGAGCTTTATGGATGACACTTCCACGCGTGACCCGTTCCAGTCTGGCTTCCAACCAGGTCATGGGACTGAGACGGCACTGGTTGCCCTCACGGATGACCTCCAGAGGCATCTGGATCGAGACAGCTAGACAGTACTGTTATTGTTAGACCTGTCAGCGGCGTTTGATACGGTCGACCATCAGATACTGATCCACCATCTCGCCGACACTGGGATTCAGGGGCTTGCCTTGCAATGGCTTGTCTCCTTTCTTCAAGGTCGGGGACAGAGGGTGGTGCTAGGGGAGCAGCCCAGAGGCACCCACTGGTTTGCAGGGTTCCTCAACGGGAGGTACTGTCCCCGATGTTATTTAACATCTACATGCGCCCCCTCGCCCAGATTGCCTGGAGGCACAGGCTAGGGTGTCATCAATATGCAGATGACACCCAGTTATATCTGTTGCTGGGCAGCTGGTCTGATTCTACCCCAGATGACCTGGAGCGGGCGCTTTGTGACATGGCAGGTTGGCTTAGGTTGAGTCGATTGAAATTGAATCCCACAAAGACGGAGGTCCTGTGCCTGAGTCAGAGCAGATCAGCGGTAGGGATCCCACTCCTGACCTTCGATGGGGCGCCATTGGTGCCAGTGCTGAGGGTTAGGAGCTTGGGAGTGCTCCTGGACACCACCTTAACAATGGAGGCCCAGGTAGCAGCCACTGCCAAGGCAGTCTTTTTCCATCTGCGGCTGATTAGGCAGTTGGTTCCCTTCCTCAAACACAATGACCTGGCAACAGTGATTCATGTTATGGTCACCTTGAGATTAGACTACTGCAATGCTCTCTACATGGGGCTGCCCTTGTCTCAGATCCAGAAGCTGCAGCTAGTGCAGAATGCAGCGGCCAGGCTGTTGATGGGTCTCTCTATATGAGACTACATCCAGCCTGTACTGAAGGCACTGCACTGGCTGCCAATAGCTTACCGGATTCATTTCAAGGTGCTGGTTTTGACCTTAAAAGCCCTATATGGTCAGGGGCCTGCCTACTTGAGGGACTGCCTTTCCCCATATGTGCCCCAGAGAGCACTGAGGTCAGGGACTCAGGGTCGTCTGGCTCTTCCCGGCCCGAGAGATGCCAGGTTGGCTGCTACCAGAGCCAGGGGCTTTTCAGTGGCGGCTCCATACTGGCGGAATGAGCTCCCGGATAACATCAGGGCCCTGTGGGACCTTTTACAGTTCTGCAGGGCCTGTAAAATGGAGCTCTTCCACCAGGCTTTCAACTAGGAGCCGCCACTGACTAATGTGCCACCGAAGCATGCTATGACCTACATGAATATCACATGGATACCGCCACTGGTGAGGGGATTGTATACTGATGCCGCCATCAGTTTGCTTTGTACTGTTAGATTTTATGATGTTAGGGATCTGTTTATGTATATTTTATTGTATTTTATCGCATTGATTGTTTTACTGTTTTAATGTTGTTTGCCACCTTGAGCCGACTCCCAGCAAGGCGGGATATAAATTGAAAATAATAAATAAATAAATAAATAAACTCACACCCCTTAGCTCGTTTTCCGTTCTCTCAGCCATTGCATCGGAAGCGGAATTTTAGTAATGAAGCAAGCGCATCAGAAGACTACACCAACCGATTGTATATCCACCAAGGTCTTCATGCATGTCCCAAGATCAAGGTTACCGTTTCCCTTGTCAAATGGAGGTCGATTCAGGTTCCGCGCTGTCAACTGTCTCGTGGAACACCTTCCAACAAGTCTGTCCCAGGTTTCCTGCACACCATCTTCAAAAATACAGTCTGCAACTTTTTTACTTCCAACGAAACCGAGTTCCTATCATTGGTATTGCCTCTGTCCAAATTAAATACAAGAAATTCAGTGGTCACCTTAATTTGCTCATCGTAGAAGGTCACCGCACAAGTCTTATTGGTCTGGACTGTTTTGCCGCTCTCAGCATTGACATTGTTGGCGTCAACCACACCAGTCAGTCAAGCAGTGCCGAGTTTGTAGAAGAATTCCCAGATGTCTTCAGCTCAGAGCTTGGCTGTTACAAAGGTCCACCTGTCTCTTCACCTTGAATCCTGTCATCCAACCCATATGCCTTAAGCCACGGCGATGCCCCATTGCTCTCAAGCCACGTATCGACGAGCAAATCGATAAGCTGCTAGCTCAAGGCATCCTAGAGTCTGTTCCCAATGCCAAATGGGAGACTCCAATCATCAATCCCATGAAACCAGATGGTTCGATCCGCTTGTGCGAAAATTGCAAGTGCACCCTCAACAAGGCCCTGCAGCTGCATGCATACCTGGTTCCTGTGGTGAACCATCTCCTAGCATCCATCTCTGGAGGCCAGGTGTTCACCAAAATTGACTTAGCCCAGGCATACCAGCAACTGCCTGTCACCTTCAAAGTGAACCATTTACAGTTTGGGGTAAGCGTCACCCCCAGATTTTTCCCGGAATTGATGGAGCATCTTTTAAGAGACTTGCCAGGTGTTGTCCCCTATTTTGATGACGTGCTGATAGCAGGGGCCTCAGAACTAGAACTGACTGCTCACGTGTGAGAAGTGCTTTGCCATCTGCAAGAGGTCAGCCTGCATCCCCATCGTCCAATTTTTGGGTTTTCTCCTGGACAAAGATGGCATCCATCCCGCACCAGAGAAGGCTGCTGTGATCCGTACGGCACCCCCACCACAATCGAAGAAAGAGCTGCAGTCCTTTTTAGGACTCCTTAACTTCTATCACTCATTCCTGCCAAACAAAGCAGCTATCGCTGAGCCTCTACATCTTGAACAAAACAGCACTGCGGGTTTGGGGTCGCAAGGAGCAGGCAGCATTCCAAGCCGTCAAAGCTCTCCTAGTCTCTGATAGAGTCTTTGTCCACTATGATGAGAAGAAACCCCTCATACTGGCCTGCGACGCATCACCCTATGGGATCGGGGCAGTCCTCAGACACAGGTTGCCATCAGGCTGAGAGGCCCCTGGAATTCTATTCCAGGACTTTGTCTGCTGCAGAAAGAAATTATTCTCAGATAGACCAGGAGGCACTGACAATCATTGCAGCAGTGAAGAAGTTTCATGATTTCATCTACAGTCCTGAGTTCAAGATCGTCACCGACCACAAACCGCTGCTCGGCATCTTCACAAAGGATCGCCAAACACCCCAGATTTTATCTCTGTGGATGATGTGTAGGGCCATCCTCCTCTCCACCTATAATTCTGACCTTGTTCACAGGCCCAGAAAAGCCATCGGGCATGCTGATGCCCTCAGCCGCCTGCCGCTGCCTGAACAACCCAGACCTCAGATCCAGGAGACACTCTTCATGGAGGAACTTCCTCAGCCTCAGCCCGCACTCAGACAATGAGTGTTAGATGCCCTACATGTGGTGCACCCCAGCATCATAAAGATGAAGGCAATCACGAGGAGCTACATTTGGTGGCTGGGGCTTGACCGACAGATCGAGAGATGGGTCTGAATGTGCCAGCCCTGCCAGGTGTCAAGGCCAGAAGCCCCCTTAATCCCTGTTCACCTGTGGGAGAAGCCGCAGGGTCCTTGGTCCCGCATCCCCGTTGATTTCGCTGGCCCTTTTCAAGGCAGAACACTCCTGATAGTCGTGGATGCGTGGATAGTCACCTCAGCTCCCTTACAACTCCCCCTCCTTTAAAAGAAAATGCATTTCTTTTATGAGGCATTCCATTTTTTATAAATAAAATGATTTACAATTTTTTTTAAAGCTGGCTGGGGAAGCAAAGGAGAGGTATTTAACAATGTCTCCCCATCTTTTTAAAAATAAAACACTACTCTTTAAAAATGCAGCCTTTTGGGTTTTGCATGGAGCTCTTTATATTTTTTGTCTGGTGTATGCTATTTTAAAGTGCTGACTTTGAGGGGGACTCAACTTTGAGGGGAACCTACCTGGATAATAGTCAATCTTTTTAAAAAGATTAGGGCAGTCAGAGCTTATTTAATGATGCATAACAAAGAAAGACTTTCATTGTACTGCATTTTAGTGAAATGTGTGAGGGGATATGGCATATGCAAATAAGGGTGTGGCATGTACAAATAAGTTATGCTAATGAGCTCCTGCACCTCTTTTTCTATGAAATTACCCCTGCCTAGCATTAGTGTCTTTTCCAGCAAATCTTGTCTTCTCATAGTCTGACCAAAGTCAGATAGCCTCAGTTTAGTCATTTTAGCTTCTAGAGAGAGATCAGGCTTGATTTGATCTAGAACCCCCTTATTTGCCTTTTTGGTGGTCCAGAGTATCCATAAAAATCTCCTCCAACATCACAGTTCAAATGAATCAACTTTCTTTCTGTCACCTTTCTTAACTGTCCAGCTTTCTCTCTCTCTCTCTCTCTCTCTCTCACACACACACACACACACACACACACACACACACACAGAGAGAGAGAGAGAGAGAGAGAGAGAGAGAGAGAGAGAACTGCAGCACTGGAGCATGGCTTTCTCACACTCCTTTTATTGCAAGTTTGGTTAAGGGAAGCCTGAAAGTCCTTTTGGATCACATCAGGAAATGGGAGATCACTCCACCAGTTCCTGTGATGTCACAGAGACCTCTGGAAAAGTCTGAGAGGAGGTGGACTATGATTCCCTCATGTACCAAGCAGCCAGCAGTTCTAAAAGGAGCATGACAGTGTTGCTGTTCTACTCCCTCCAGCACTCCTCCCACCAGGAAATGGGAGAGTCTGAAGTTCCAGGGATGTCGCTCTGGGCCAGTTGCAAAGGATAACTGGAAGCACATGCTTCTCCTGCTGTTTACTTTCTCCATTGCCATTTAGGTTGCCAGGTCCCCCCAGGCCACCAGCAGGGGATGGGGGTAGGATTGCCAGATCCAGTTTGGGAAACTCCTGAACATTTGGGGATGGGGCCTGGAAAAGACAGGGACCTCAGTGGGGCACAGTGCCCTAGAGCCCACCCTCCAAAGCATCCATTTTCTCTAGAGGAACTGATGTCTGTAGTTTGGAGATGTGCTGTAATTCTAGGGGATCCCCAGGTCCCACCTGGAGGCTATAAATAGAACAAAAGTTACTAATGCTATTCCCTGTCTTACATAATATAATACTTACAATCATATTAATTATACAACAATCATATACAAATAGTCAAACATACATAAGATTCAATACCAAAATCAAACCAAGTAAGTCCTTCAAATAATGCTCCAAGGCAGGGACACCACATAAATCCTTGAAAAAATTCTCGTGGCTATAGGATTTATAGCTGTGTGCACTCTACTGCAGAGACTCCCAAAGTGGGACTTCATCACATTTCCAGTGTTTGTAATAACCCACTCATGTACTCCAATTGGCAGTCCAAAGAGAATCCCATGTATATGTACTACTAGTGACAAGCACTCGGCACTCTGTTAGCAAAGGTCCAATGAAATGAATGGGAGCAGATGCAGATTAGTGAGAGAACATCTTGGAAATTTTATTCCTGAATAAGAGATATTGGATATTGAACGCAGAAAGTTATGCTTGCTTTAATGTACCGACTGTGAAGAAACTGGGGATGAACCAAGCGTTTTAAGTTGACTGCTTGTTGATGGGACCTTTGCCAACAGAGTGCTGAGCGTTTGTTGCTAAGAGTACATACAGGCTCTCAGGACAGCCTACATAGGTCTCCCCTCCTCCATTTTATCCTTATAACAATCCAGGGAGGTCAGTAAGACTGAAAGAAAATGACCATTCAATCAGTGAGGTTCATGACTGATAGGGGTTTGAACCTAGATATCCTGGCTCATAGTCAAACATTCTCATAATTATAGAGTCCATGTTGGTCTGAAGCAGCAGAACAAAGTTTAAGTCCAGTGGCGCCTTTAAGTCCAACAAAATTTTATTCACAGTATAAGCTTTTGTCAGATACAGTGCAAAGAACCTCCTCAGGTGGGTGGGATGGGGGTTCTTGTCAGGTAGGACCATGTAGAGTCAAGATGCATAAGTACTGGGTGATTATAGCTGAGACTGGACGTAAGAAAGATCTGTGAATGGCAGTAAATTAGCATACAAATACAAGAGTTAACAAACAGATGTGGGAATGGCACCTACAAGACAAATAAAGTTCAATTCTGGGTACAAGCAAGAACTGGGAGACTTAATATGCACACTCCTTAGTATGTACACTCCTAATCATTATACTAGCGTCTGATGAAATACCTTACTGTTTTTTCCTTTTAACATCACCTGAGGAATGTGACTCTGAATCAGTTCACATATTAGAAAACTTGACCCAGTTTTACTGGCTTTACTTTTGACATGCTGCAACTGGGAAATCTTGGCTGTCTTTGGTTTTTCAAAAGTTGCCAGGTAAGCTCTTCAGTGAGATGATTTACATGTGAATCAAATCTCTGGAAGCAAAGCATGCCTGTTTCTACTGGCAGCTCCTACAATGTCACAGGCACAGTTTGGATGCCAGCCTTACATGAAAAATTAAGTAACAATGGATTCTTCATTAAAAGCAAGCTTTCTCCTTGTAAATCTAGTGATGTCGGACATTAAGTAGGGAAAAACTAAAAGGGCATTGATTGAAACAACAATGTTCTTTTCTTTTATAAGTGGTGAGGGGGAGTTTGGTCTTTTATGAGTGGTGAACAGGAGTTTGGCATTTTACAAATGAAAAAAAATTATTAACCCAGTCTGTTGCAAATCATGGTAGAAGCATGTGTTCATCAATTTTTTTAAAAAATGGAATTATAGGGCCTAAAAAAGGAGGGGCTTGTAACAGAATGGCTGTCTATTTCTTGAGATGTTTGTTTCTAGGCCTTCGTGATTAGTCTTAATAATTAATATGCTTCATTTGGAACCAATGAGGACAGAAGTTAAACATATGTTTATGAGCTATTTCAGACAGAAATGGATTCTCAAGCATTTCACAGTAGCTCTGCCAATGGGATGGACTGTTTTAATTCACCCATTTAAGATGCTTTCATATTGATGTCCTGATTTATCAGTTACTTAGAGCCAATCTGCACAGAAACCACCTGTTATATATTGTGATTTTCTTTTCCCTGAAAGATTTGACATTGGCCCTGGGTTATTATGACCCAAAGTGAAGGTATTTGGGAAAGAATTCATTGAGATGACTTAAGGCACCCCATTTCCGCATCTTAAGACTCACTTTTGGCCTTGTTGCAGTCATGGTTGGCTGTCATGTACTTTGTCCTATCAACATGATATCAAAGCAATCAGGAAAGATATAGAACATTTTCTAGAAAGATACCCCTGGCCCAACAGACTGACATACTTTTAGCTATTTTACATAAAAACAAATGTGTAGCTATTTTCATGTCACAAAATCCACACAAATGCATAATTTAGTTTCTCCGTGGATTCCACAGTTGCCAGCACCAGGTCAGGAAATTCCTGGAGGGAGCTCAGCTTGGATATAATGCCAGAATGCCATTTTCTCCAGGGAACTTGATCTCCATAACCTGCGAGAACTCCAGACTGCACCTACAGGTTGGTATCCCTAGTGTATGTAACAAAATTTTGCTGCATGTAATTCCAGCATGTTTTTTGCAGCAAATGTTAGGCAGATGAGAGGAATGCAATTAAACAGGGTATTTCTTTTGTAGAATCCAAAAAGATGTGTGACCCTTGCCTTCCTGCAGCACTTATTAGAGAGCTGAGTAACTGGTTCATGGGTGCCTGAGAAAATAAATTAGAGCAATATTTGTGGGACATGAAACCATCTGAGAAACAACCCCATGAGCTGAAGTCACTGCTGCAATGTTTATATACACTTGGCACACAAATTCTCCTCAAGAGTTTCTTCAGCCTGTGATGAATATAGCCCAGAGCAGAGGATCACATGATTCACAGCATGAGGTGTATACTATTTTTTTTCTACTATAGCCATGAATCAAGGGGGGATTTCCTGATGAAAATAAGAATTAGAGAATATCAACTGGCTACATGATGAAGGAAGCAACCTTGGTGATTAACAGTCCCGTTTCCTAGCAAACCTGCTCAGTCAGAATCTGAGGGCTTCTGAAATGCTGAAATACTGCCCTTTAAAAAGGACAATTTTAGCTGACCTGCATAGCCATACCTTCTGAGTCCAGGGTGGTACTATTATGCTTATTATGCTGATTCTACTCAGTCAAAGTAGCCAAATAGGCTACTGTATATTTTGTCTACTAGCACCTGCATCCAAAACACAATGCCTGCAAACATGTTTGTCTTGCTGTTGTTTTTTAAAGTACTGTTGTCATCATTTTGGGCTAGAAACACCAAGTTTATCTGGCCCTCAGCACTCCACTCCAGAGAGGCTTCCAACCAAGCCCTGGCCACCTTAGGCACATCACTCTATCATTTCTGGGTAGGGTTGCCAGGTCTGGGTTGGAAGATACCTGGAGACTTTGGAGATGGATCCAGGAGAGGGTGGGGTTTGGAGAGGGGAGGGGCCTCAGCATGGGACGATACCATAGAGTCCACAATTCAAAGCAGCCATTTTCTCCAGGGGAGCTGATCTTTGTCAGCTAGAGATCTTTGTCAGCTAGAGATCAGCTATAAAAGCGGAAGATCTCCAGGACCCACCTATTTCTGGGCCACATGGCAAATCTGGCTGAAGTAAAGCTATGGTGGTGAGTCAGAAAGAGCCTTCTACTCTAGCCTCTAAAAAGTCACCTCTATGTTATCAGGGCATGAGTGGAAGGAAAGAGAAAGGAGCCTCATTGGGCCCCATTAGTCAGATTTGGGTTTCTTCCAGTCTATAAGATCACCAAGTGAAGCTTGGTAGAAGTTGTAGAAACACTCCCAATTCATGAGGTGTCTCCTCCCCCTCCTCCCCTCCTACGAACTAGTCAGCATGCAAAGACATACCTAAGCTCTCAGACCCTGTGTGAGTAGGCTAATTTGGTTATAGCTGATAACCACACAGTTATGCCTTGAGTGTATTGTACTATTTCTACCCCATACCCCAGTTTAAGGAAATAATTTAATGCATAGAATGACCAGAGATCTACAGTGTAATCCCCCCCATACATGGGCTTCGACCCTATGACATCATTCCCTTTGAACTTCTCCCCAGCTGCTGGTGGAGACTCTCCTCTCACGCTTCCTCTTCCTGCAGCTCATGTTTCCTCTTCCACTGCGATCCAAGCCCAGAAGTTTTAAAGAGCAATATAAGCAAAATAGCATTTTTTAGGATTGTAGAACATGTTTCATGAGATCCTGTCAAATAATAGGGGAAAAGGTTGCATTTTTTTTTCAAATACCTTGAGACCACATAACACAAGGCAACAAAGAGATTAGAACTATTGTGTTATATTTTTGTTGTCGGGTTGTCAATAGGCCTGGAGAAAAATGTAATGTCCCCTTAATAAAGGCTTAATCTGTGGAAATGGGCAGCCAAAATTTTTCATGGCATGGAGGTAAATAACATCATTTAGTAAATAGTATTCCATTAAGCCTCTCAGAAAGGAATAGGGTTTTTTTCCCTCCAGGCAGCTGGCAACCTTATTTCCTTGTCATTAAAAAAAGGAGCCAGTAGTTTTATACCAAGACTGTGGAACCTGCAGTCAAATTCCCACCTGTCTATGAAACATAATTGGGCAGTGTCAATGAGTGCACAGTTCTATGTAGGAACTGTTTTGAAATCAGGCTTTTAAATTATGACTTAGCAATTGACCTATAACAATTGGAACTTCTTTTTTACACAGCAAAAAATTGTTTAAAAAAACTTTAGCAATATTGTAGCTAAGGTTGTCTGTTTTTTAAACAAGGAATGTCTGCAAGCAGGGGGTCTAAATAGTGCTAAAGGATAAAAGCAGATTTCCAACTCTGTCAATCCAAGGGCCAGGGCCTCCTGCCCAGGACATCTCTCCTTCAGGCTGGAGAGAATCTGCCGCACCCCCGCTGGGAAATACTACAACCCCGCCCCCCACAAGAAAGGCTTACTATGGCTCTGTTAACCTACTTCACAGAGTAGGAGCAAACCATGTATGCTGCCCAGAGTTGATCTAGGATTTTAAAATAAACTATGTGTTCAAGTACTGTTTGTTGATATCATGGCTAATTTATTCTGCATTATGCAACTAAGGCACTGGAGAACTATACACACACACACAAGTGTATGCACTTCCAGAAGCAACTTTGTGAAAGACATAAGTGTTGTTGATAAATATCCTTCCTTCTGACTCATCTAAACCAATGTATCATCAGAGACACACCTTTGGCACACTGTGGCAAGCTACCTGTGTTCAAAGCAGGAACTTCCTTTTCCTGCTGTAGAATTCACTGACAACACAAAATCATCATCATGCTTGCAATATTGAGGCATAAAACATGCAAAACTGATTCAGTACAAGTTACCAGAGGAGAGATCCATGGCTGGCCATTCAGTCCAGTCAGCTCCTGAAAAGGGTTATAACATTAACACAGGTAAATTGTAGCAAACAGGCTAACAAGCAATTGCTTACCGAAATATTTCTATGTTAAAAGAAAAGTAGCTGAAATGGAAGGTGGGCAATATTGGGGGGGCTTTCCTGATGACAGCAAAACGAAGGAGCAGTTGTTGCTCATTAATTTATATATCTTTATATTTTTTTCAACACTGCCTTTCAACATGCATGGAGTGTCCAAGGCAGCTAACTTGATTTACAGCAATTTTTTTTAAAAAAAAACACACCCAAATCCCTGTATATAGCCATTTTTGGGGCTGCAAAATACCTGTACACAAAATACACTTACATACCTTTACAAAAATGAATGGAAAAACCTCCTCCATCCACATTGTTACCTCTCCTTTGGCCCCCCTCCTGCATGGGATCCCAACCCATGGTCCTGCTCTTTCTTCCTCCATTTTACCCCACTGGAGCCTCGTTGGTCCTCATCTTCGGGATGAGGCTTGGATGTTTTCTCTCTCCCCTTTATTCTCCCAAAGCACCACTGACTTGCTTAATTGCTATTCAGCTCCCCTTTCCAGGTTTTTCAATAGACAATAGCTCATAGGGAAGTAGACTTATGCAAAGGTTTTGTATTTGTTTATTGTACCATTTTGT
The DNA here is from genome assembly GCA_029375565.1 of Gekko gecko. Lineage (NCBI taxonomy): Eukaryota > Metazoa > Chordata > Lepidosauria > Squamata > Gekkonidae > Gekko > Gekko gecko. The sequence goes on from JAPDNY010000007.1 coordinate 118,257,781, forward strand.
ATTGCTATTTTTACCATTTCATTTTCTGATGCTGTATCTTGTTAGAGGAGTAAAGATATTTCTTATCTGAAGAGCTATTTTCTCCTCATTCTTTTGGAGTGCTGACCTGAACTGGGGCCCTGGTATACACTGGCAGAAGTTCCCGAAGTTAATTGCCCAGGTGATGCGTGTTGGGCCTTGGACATATAGAGAATGCTTTGCACGTTATAGGCCCTGCACAGGTACCTATTTGAGTAATGGAGCATGACCCAAACTGCATCTTGAAAAAGACTGCAGAGCTGGAAGCAGTAAAGAGGAGGGATGGGAGTGGAATTCATAAATGCCCTATTTCCTCACCCCCTTTCTGGATCCTAAAGAGAGGGATCTTGGTTTATGTACCTAATCAGTGCTATATGCCCCTGAGTGTCCTCCTGACTGAATTAAGAATTGAAAAGTGAAATTAGCAAGGTAAAAGGAGTCAGTATACTGTTGACTGTTTTGCCCTCACTATACCAACTCCCTGCTCAAAAAAACAATGCTGATTTTCTCTACACTGGCTCACAAATTGCATCTCATGGGCTGCGTTCACACATGGAATTTGATCCATTCCCCTTGCTGTTCCCTTATGGATTTAAAGTGCACGGTCAGACAGCAACATCTGTCCGTCCTGCCTGAGTCATCTGAGTTCCATTCCCCCCTCCCCTTGCACCGTGTTTTTTTGATACCTGATAAAGTCCGGTCCTGTTGGTCTGAGCCACTTCAAAACTGGATTTTCTGTCACTCTGTTGCGCAGCCAAGCAGTCAGGCAGGTCTCACTGAGCTCTTGCTTTCTGGCCGCCATTCCCCACCCCACCCCAGTTAGAGAGGATCGCATGACTGTATATATGCACCCCCCTGGGGGGGGCTGTTCAAAACTTCATTTTCTTTTGAAAAACTCTTAAAGAAAGACACCCCTTTTCTGCAGCTTTTTAATATTGTTTGGGGAAGAGGTAAACGGAAAATATTAGAGGGAAGACGGCAATGGATTCCATTTCCCAGCAGTCTCTTCACCATTTGTGCAATTGCTCTGTGGACTTAATTTTTTTAAAAAAATGGCCGACAGTCCCATGAACTCCATATCCCAGCATGCTGAGTGCTTCTGGGCACGCTCCTAAGGGCAAACTTCTAAAAAAAATGGTTGACAGGCTGACTCCCTGGTTTCTGCCGTCTGGTTATGCAAGGAGGAGTAAAACGGCATTGAAGCGTGCTAAGGGTGAGTCTGGTCAGGATTCTCTGCCATAAATAACCTGGCTTAATTTGAGGTGGGGCAACAGTGGATTAAACTGCCTGTGTGAATGCGGCCATGGTTTTAACATGGTTATAGCAGGATTCAGTAATTGTAGTCATGCCTTCTGGAAAATGTCTTTCATGAGTGGTTCTGTACTTACAGTAAGGTGGTAGAAAGATATGTTTGGCAGGCACTACTAGGTAGGCATTCTGGGGTACTTGCAGTAGGGTCAGTAAATTCAGCCAGGCAAAGTCTCCCTTGCCCAGATCTACACCCTTCCTTCCCTGCAGAATGCAGCTGATCATGGAATTATTTGTCTGTTATGGGTTCTGTTGGGGGCCCTGCCTCATTGAACTGCCCTTTTCACTCCATAAATGTCACAAGATATGCAGTGGTGGACCTACATTTTTGGGACCCTGAAGCTTGAACTGTTATGGGGGACCCTTCTCAACCAGCAACAAAAGGGCAACATCCAACAAGGTCCAAAGAGCCTGAATTGAGAATTCAGATGTCTTTTTATGGTTCTGATTGGCTAAGGGCTGAACTGTAGAACTATTAAGCCGTGCACCAACAAAAGATTTGAGGATCCAGCTGCCAAAATGTAGTTTATGAATAGTTTCTGGTGAGCTCGTACAGCTGGGGGGTTGGGTACTGCAAGACCCCAAGAAAATTTTGAAATTTGACCACTTACATGGACATTTTGAGGCCATATGAAATGGGTATGAGAGCATAAGCAGGGGTGTCAAACATAATGGCCCATGGGCAAGATCAGGCCCCTAGAGGGCTTCTATCAGGCCCACAAGGAACTGGCTGTTTCCTGCTTATTCCTCCAGTTCTGCTGCTGCATAGTAGCTTACTTTGTCAGATTCTCTCTATCACTCAGGAGAGATATAGGCAAGCTTCTGTTCCGTGCACTGCCTGAGGCTTCTTCCCCTCCCCCTCCCAGGGGGAGAGAGGGAATGAGCCAGAGCATGCTTCCTGGTCAGGCTGCCTCAATCGCACAGGAAAGAAAAGCAGGCCTTTCCTCTCCTCCATTGGCTGAGGCTCCTCCCTGAAGGGAAGGAGGGAGAGCTAGCTTTGCTGGGCTGTCTCAATCAGATGGGAGAAATACAAAGCACCTTTAAGACCAACAAAGTTTTATCCAAGGTATGAACTTTTGTGTGCCTTCCTACAGAGTGTGTGTTTTGTTGGGCTTGTTATGCTGTGGCTCTCCTGGGTGCAACTGGATTCCCTCCCCCTTTTCACTGTATTCATGCCCTCCTGATCCAGTAGAAAAGCCATGTGAATGATATAGATGAGGAATAACAACAAGCCAGTGAGGTGGATTAGTCTGAGAGTGTATATCTAGACCAAGTTCACCCCAAAATCCTTCCCAGATAGTAGGCTGACATTGACCATGGAGCAAGACTATAGTTTTGTAGACAAACACATAGCTCTCAGTTTGTGTCATGGCGCCTTCTCATGTTCTTGACCAGCACACAAAGCAATTTATGTACAAAAGCTCACAATGCCCAGCCATTTCATGTTTTCCCCGGGTCCTAGGCTCAGAACTCTGAGCATGAAATTTCTGTAATGAATGTCAATAAATCAAAAGTAGGTTTGCAGGTAACAGATACACACTTGAACAACATGCTCAAGATGGCACAGCTGGATATCCCTAATCCTCCCTGTTTAGGTGGCAAGCAAATTTATGCTTGTTCACAGAGCCAAATGGACTTTAATAAGTTCCAGGAAGCTCTGCGGGATCCAATTCCCTCTGGCAGCCCATTGGATGTGCTGGTGGAAGACTGGCAATCCCATCTTTCCGAAGCCATTGACAGGTGGTGCTTCGGGGAGAGTTATCCCAATGACACCCACTGGAATGTGGCATGGCACAGGAAGCAATTCTCTCCCCTATGCTCTTTAATATCTATATGCGCTACAGCGGATTAAATGAGAGCTAAGATGACTAGAGAGAGGTTGGTGGTAAGCCCATGACAAAGCTACAAGAGTATCTTACAGGTCATTTAGGAGAACCTATGAGATGGTAGTGAGGGCCATGAAGAGACACTTCTACACACTCTCCATTGCATCTGGAAGCTCTCGCCTGGCCCAATTATTTAGAATTATTTGGTCATTGAGTACTTTGCCTCAGGACATGCCAAATGCTAGGGAATTGACAATTGGCTATGAGGCATTTGAGAGCTACCTTGTACATAAAGTCTTGTTGCTCCGCTGCGACCTTAAGAGCACACTTGATATAATAAAAGAACTGGAAGCTCATTGGCCATCTTTGGGTCCAGTTTTAGACCACTTCAGTCTGCTCTCCCAGGATGAAATTGACAAGACCCTGGCAGCTGTGAAGCCTACCACATGCCTCCTAGACCCCTGCCCATTGTGGCTGAACGAAGCCTGTGGCGTTGAGGTGCGGACCCCCCTGAAGAAGATCATCAATCTGTCCCTTTCCATGGGGACCTTTCCAGGGGGGTTGAAGGAGGCAGTGGTCTGCTCTCTCCTCAAAAAACCTTCTTTGACCCCTACAGTCCTTAATAACTACAGCCCAGTGTCTAACTTACCATTCCTGGGTAAGGTAGTAGAGAGGGCAGTGGCAGCACAGCTTCAGGCTTTGTTGGATAAGGCTAAAGTCCTGAACCCCTTCCAGTCTGGTTTTCACACCTTCCATGGGACAGAGGCTGTGCTGGTTGTCCTGATAGATGATCTCCGGAGACATTTGGATCAAGGCAGATTGACACTGCTGATACTTCTTGATCTGTCAGCAGCATTCAACATGGTTGACCATTATGTGTTAACCCACTGCCTCACTGATGCGGGGATTCAGGGGCTTGCCTTGCAGTGGCTGGCTGCCTTTCTCCAAGGTCGGAGACAGAGGGTGGCACATGGGGGAGAGTTATCCCAATAACATCCACTGGAATGTGGCATGCCACAGGAAGAAATTCTCTCCCCTATGCTCTTTAATATCTATATGTGCCCCCTTGCCCAGATTATCTGGAGATATGGCTGGGATGTCACCAGTATGCAGATGACATCCAGCTCTATCTACTGATGGACAGCTGCCCAGACACAGCCCCAGGAGATCAGGACAGGGCATTACAGGCTGTGGCTGGATGGTTACAACAGAGCTGACTGAAGTTAAATCCATCCAAGACGGAGGTCCTGCACCTGAGTCACAGGGGATTGAATCAGGGGATCAGACTCCAAAACCTCAATGGGGCTCCATTGGTGCCAACATTGAGGGTGAAGAGTCAGTGGGTGTTCCTGGATGCCTCCCTTTCTATGGAGGCCCAGATCACCACCACTGCCAAGTCTGCCTTTTTCCATCTGGGGCAGATCAGGCAGCTGGCCCCTTATCTCACCCAGCACCACCTGGCTACACTGACCCATTCAATGGTCACTTCCAGACTGGATTATTGTTAACTCTCTCTACATGGGGCTAACCTTGACTCAGCTCCGGAAGTTGCAACTAGTGCAGAATGCAGCAGCACAGGTATTTACCAGTGTTTATTTATTTAATTTATATCCCTCTAAGCTGAGTTAATGTGAGCTAGCTCACAGTTTTTTTAGCCTCCGGCTCACACATTTTTGTCTTAGCTCAGAAAGGATGGCTCCAGAGCAAACTAATTTATGCAGTAGCCAAATCGCTCACTCACAACTTTAATGCCAGTAGCTCACAAAGTACAATTTTTGCTCACAAGACTCCACAGCTTAGAGAGACTATTGGTGTTGACAGTTTTGCCTGTGCAAGCTCACATCCACCCAGTGCTGCATAAGCCACACTGATTGCCTATTGAATAATAGATCCATTTCAAGGTATTGGTGCTTACCTTTAAAGCCCTATACAGTAAGGGGTCAGCATACTTTCGGGATCGCCTCTCCCCGTATGAGTCCTGTAGAGCACTGAGGTCTACCAACCAACATCTGGTAGTCCCTGGCACCAAGGACGTCTGACTTGCCTCAACTAGGGCCAGGGCCCTTCCAGCCCTGGCCCCTACTTGATGGAATGAGCTCCTGTATGAGATAAGGGCCCTGCAGGGTTTGTTACAATTCTGCAAGAACTGTAAGACGGAGTTCTTCCATCGGGCTTTTGACTGAGGCAGCAGACATCCCGTCTCCCCCCACCCCCGGCTGATCTTCTATTGGTGGCCTGGATCTGAATAGCTATACAAGAACCATCTACTGCTGAAACATCTGGCTAAATTATACACAGCACTTTATGAGTTAAGTTGTTTTAGACTGTTGTTTTAAACTGTTTTTAAATTGTATTGTGTACTGTATTGAGTCTGATGGAACCCGCCCTGAGCCTGCTTGCAGGGAGAGCAGGATACAAGACCAATAAAATAAGATAAGTAAAATAAAAATAGGATAAAGATTGCAACAGCACAGACATTTTGATGCAATAATTCAGAGCAAGAAGCATCAGTTATCAAACACTGTTAAATAAACAAAATATTACAAGGGTGCTAATGCTTTAAACATGTTTTTATTTTAAATTTAAAAAAATATGTTTGTGTCCTTTATGAAGTTTAAATCTCTGCTACCTGGCATTACATTTTCTGAATGTAAATGGCCTTGCTCAATAAGGTCTCATTTATGTCAGATATGGCCCTCATGACAAATGAGTTCGACACCTCTGTTCTAAGGTCAGTATTAAGTACTTCAACTCATTGGCTTATGATTCTGTCACTAAAATAGCCTCATTTTAATAACAAACACTTTTAAAAAGCCATCAATTTTGTTGAAAATTCACTCATTTTTTAAAAAAGTTGCTCCAGGGCCCCTCTAGTACTAGGGGCCCTAAAGCTTAAGCTTCATTAGTTTTATAGTAGATCAGCCCCTGAAGATATACCACCATGCTTACTTTAAATAAGCCATATTACTGAAGTCTCCACCCACCACCCACTGATTATTTAATTATATGTCTTGCAGCCACAACAATCCAGTTCATTGGGAGATCTTGCGATGTGAACCCCCCCACACACAGTCCACATTTAGTCTGTTGTTTCCTTCACAAACTATGAATTCTGAAGTCTTCATTTGCAGAAAATTGCCCCCCCCCCATTCTGTCCAGCTCTGCAGTCTTTGAAAATTGTTTGAATTTTCCCCTAGAAAAAGATCACATATGTGTAATTGACTGCATGTGACACACAATCATCCATTTGCAATCCTGGTCATCCACTGGATGGGTACCTTAATTAGCCTTACTAATTAACAGTACTCTATGAGGAAGTTCCTTGTGGGTGGAGTCATGTGGACCAAAGTGCCTGGCAGTAGCAGCAGCAGCAGCAGCAGCAGAGAGCACACCGTCCTTGGCAGTAGCAGAGGAAGAGGAGAAGGCAGCAGCAGGGTGTGTGGTGGTGCTGGTGATGCCAGCAGGGATGGCTTCAGTACATCTGCCACTATTGTGTTTTGTGCAGCATTTCGCCCTAGTGCACACTCCTCCAGGTGAAGAGGGGGCGGAAGATACAACGGGGGCTGGGGTGAGGGACTCCCACTCCTCCGTGGCTTGGAGCATTTCTTCTCTTCCCTGGGCAGGGAATAAACATTCCAAGCTGTGAGAGGCTCCTTGTACTCCTTCATCACGTGAGGCCAGGAGTAAGGTTGCCAACCTCCAGGGGGGGGACTAGAGAGCTCCCAGTCACAACTGATCTCCAGAGGTTGGTTCCCCAGGAGAAAATGGCTTCTTTGGAAGATCGACTCTATGGCACTATACTCTGCTGAGGTCCCTCCCCTCCTCAGACCCTGCCTTTCCCAGGTTCTACTGCTAAATTGCCAGGAATTTCCCAACATGGAGTTGGCAACCCTATTGCAGGCCGAAGCCACATAAATGAAGCATCCAGCACAGCAGAAGGAGGGTGAGCCTGTGAAAAGCACAGAGGGAAGAGGAAACCCTGCAGTGCCTCAAAATGTTTTGGACATTCTCTTTTCTTTTCATTACTGGTTACCATTTCTTAGGCTTTGCCTTTGATCCAAGTGCTCTTTCTGAAGGGTACAGGAAATAGGTTGTCAGCCTCCAGCTGGGGCCTGGAGATCTCCCAGAATTACAAATAACCCCCACACTACAGGGATCAGTTCCTCCTGGAGAAAATAGCCTTGAAGGATCAACATTGTAGCAGCACATCCACACTGAGCTTTCTCCCCACCAAAAAACAAACCTCCAGACTCCAGGAATTTCCTGACCCAGAGTTGGCAATGGCAACCCACTCTCTACTAATGTTGCTATGTTCATAGCAATTATGATTCAGTTATACCATTGTTGGGTTTATGATGAAGGTATGTTACCTTGAAAACTATAATAGCTCAAATGTTTTCCATCTGAAGCAAATTTCATAATTACTTGAAAAGCCACAAGGGTGCTGCATTTATTGACTTGAACTCCCACCCCCAATTCTCCAACTGGAAAAGATAATTTAGGAGAGGGATCTAGGTAGCCCTCTGTTGAGTTACACTTGTTTAATTTTGTTTCCCAACTCTCCAGATCAAGCAAAGGTGGTGGTAGTGGGGAATATAAAAGTCTATTGTGTTTTGCCAAATGAATCCTCATTCCCCACGACATCCTCTTACTCCCACCAGACATGGTGGGTCTGCCCCAAGCCCCTCAACAGGGGGTGGGGCTCCTGCAGTATCCCCAGCTGCCAGTCAGCAAGAGTGCCCTACAACCTCTGGAGTCCATGGCCTGGAATTACTTCTGGAAAACACAGGATTGACGCTATGCCCAGTGCCAGCTGTGCAGAACACAAATCAGCTGTGGGAGAGATCAGGCTCATTTCTCCACTTCTGGGCTGAGGAGCCATTTGAAGAAGCAGCATCAGAGCCCACTCGCGGGATGGGCAGGATACAAATATAAAAAATAAATAAATAAACATCAGGCAGTACTCTTTCAGTGTGCTGTTGTTGTTTTTTGCCCCCTGTAGGGGATTTTTATTGCATTTTCTATAAACTATAACGGAAAAAGGAAGGGGAACTACAAACTAGTGATGAAAGTAAAGAAAACCCACTAAAACCCCAAGAGATGGTGGTCATACATAATGCTTATAAAATCAGCTTGTTAGCTCAAAATTCCAGTTAAAGTTCATTGAATATGTTCATCTAAAAGTCTATTTAAACTAGAAAGTACAAAAATTAGAAACTCCCCCATATCTGCCTTCATAAAGAGCAAGATAAGAAATAGTTATAAGAAATAGAAAAACTTTAAAAAGTTCCAGAGTGTAGCAACTACTCATTTTTTATCCTTTTTCTTTCTCAAACAGTAACTTGCTTTGGGGCTGCCACCCCTAATGCTGAATCTGAGTTCTCATCAGAAGATGCCATTGTTCCCTCCTCGTCACTTTCTTTATCACTGTTGTCTTCCTTCTCTTCTTCTCCTTCTGCTGGATGACTATGGAGATGCAGAAACTCATACGCCTTTTCAATAGAGTTGATTTTTCTTTTTTGTCCATAAATTTAAAAATTATGCCTTCAGGAGTCAGCCATCTGTAAGCGATGTTGTTTTTCTGTAAAAATGAAGCCAAGTCCCTATATTTCCTTCTCTTTCTTCTTATTTCAAATGGAATATCCTTCAACACTTTTATTTCTTTGTCCTTGATACTGACCAACCTCAAAAACAAATTAAAAAGGTGCACAACCCTTATTTATGGACAACACTTCAAACCTGGTACAAGAACAAACCTCAGCTAATGACCTCTCCATCTAAACTAAGTACACTTACTGGCCAAAGATGGTTCCCACCAGCCGAAAACCCTAATTCATTCCAAGTCTGGAGAACGGCTAGTATAACAAGACCAATTGACATAATTGCCTGAGGCAAACTGCTGATGAAGCTAGAACTTGAAGAAAAGACAAACCTTAAAATAGCATGGCATGAGTATCTTCAGATACAACATCTAATGAATGACCAACAGTTTCAACCCATCCTAAAAAAACCACTCACCAGCTTTGAGAAATTACTATGGAAACAGGAGCGAAAGAAAGGCCTAATTTCAATGGTCTACAAACAACTTCTTGAGACTAAGACAAACAAACCATCCAGCTATCAAGCCGCATGGCAACGCAACATTAATCAATACTTAACTGAAGACCAGTGGAACGAGATCTGGAAAACTCATGCAAGGATCTCAAACTCATTAATCATACAAGAATCAGCTTTTAAAGTACTGCATAGGTTGTACCTTACACCTGCAAGACTATCACATATATATGCCCGAGCATCACTGTTATGCTGGAAACGATGTGGACAAAAGGCCTCTTATTTTCACACATGGTGGGGCTGCCCATCGGTAGCACATTACTGGAAACAAGTTATTCAACACATCCAATCTCTAACTGGATACAACTTACCGTATGATCCTGCGACAATCCTTCTCCATCTCCAGCCCGCAGGACATCCACCTGAAAATAGAAAAAAACTAATTAACATTTTATTGATAACAGGAAAAGTATCTCTGGCAAGTAAATGGAAATCAGACACCCTTCCAACCATGCAACAATGGCTACACAAAGTTTGGGACTTTTTCCTACAAGAGAAGATATCCCTATGGATAAACAATGATGCTGCTGAAAGTCAATTCCTTAATCCTATAGATAAATGGTACCCTATAGTAGAGAAAATGAACATAGATAAGCTTGACTGGGAATCCATTAAAACTCCTAAGTATGAGTTTACTATATGGTTGAGGGCTACATACACAATTATTAGTACTAATCTTTGTTTTAAGACACACAAACGCAGGGGTAAGCACAATCATAAAGTGGTTCCTTATTTGAATAACAAGTATTATAAATTCATGCTGAATTGTTGTACTGCATTTATTTACCCTTTCTACCGAATGTAGGAAATTGTTCTGTACTGTTTGTTATAACTCAAAAAAACTAATAAAAAGTTATTTAAAAAAAATTCTTTGTCTTTGATTTTCAAGGTAGCTCCATTTGTAGATTTGTATTTGGTCCCTCACTTGTCTTCTAGAGAATCTCACCATCACTTCCCCGGGCAGATTGTTCTTGTAAATTCTGAATACGACCTAAAGTTCGTATCAATTTCGCTTTGTAGTATTTCCGTTTTAACATCTGCAATCGGGCCTAAAGTATCACACATAATCTGCTTCAGATTCTCTCCCTTCTCTTGTGGGACACCCTGAAATCTTAGAACATAGCTTGCCCTTTCCAGTTGCAGCTGTAACAAATGGGATTCATTGGTTTGCCTCTTTTTCTCCGTCATCTGTAGTTGTTTTTGAAGCTTCTTAGAGTTGGCATTCAGCTCTTTAAGCTCTTGTTCCATTGTTCCTGCTTTTTTCACAGCCTCATTTAATTGCGTTTGCTGAACATCAAACTTTTGGTGTAGTGCCGTTACTTGTTCCAGCAGGGGTCGCAGCGCTTCATTCAGCATCCTTTGAAGCTCAGTTGTTGGGTCCTGTCTAGGGACAGAACTCCAGGAGGGAGCTTAAGTTTCGTTTTTTTGTCTTTCTCATCCCTCCGTGGAGGTGCCATGTTGAGAAATTGTTTACTTTTTCTAAAAGTTGTCACAGTCTTTAGAACTCTTTAAACAGCCTGGTAAGTTCTTACAAGTTCTTTATTTTAGTCCATCATGCTTCTTTAGCTTGGCCCCCCTTAGATCTGTAGTTAAAAGTGCATTTGTTTTCTTCTTATCGGGGGAGAGTCCCCTCACCCCCTCACTTTTTAAGGGGAGGTTTTCAGCTCAGTCTTTGGTGTTTCTCACTTTCACTTAGACTCACATTTCAGTGAAATAGCCACTTACACATTTCAATTCGCTTAAACACCCACTGCTTGCTCCGGTGCACGATTCTGGTTCCCATTCGGGACGCTCCACAGTGGGACCTTCGGGGCAATTGGAGTAGCCCCCTTTCGCCAGCAGGGTTGCCGGGGGTGGGGCTCTCTAGCACCCCATGCCAGGGAGCCCAACACAAAGGCTCTGGGGGTGGCGGAGACAATTGCACCCCCTCCCAATCACGGGCTCTGGGACGCTTTTCCCTGAGCCTTGGGAGAAAGCAAACGCCATGGCGAATGCCAAAACCGGAAGCTTTTCAGTGTGCTGTTGAGGGGGCTTCCTGGCCAAACCACACAGGGAGTGAGTTGCTCTGTGACCACCATCTCTAGTGCTCTTCCCTCCAGGACTCCATTAATCATGAAGACAGGATGACAGACATCCCTAACAGAGATGTTTGGTGCTGGCATCAGAATGGCAGGCAACTAAGAGGGTCACTCAGTTAATTGGTGAGATTACTGTTCTGGACAGTAGGCCTTCAGTATAGCTCAGAACCTTGGCTTCTGCCAGCTGCTTCAGGATGCATAACCTCAGTATACGATTCCTGGCCACACCTACAGAGCCGGACCATAGTGCCCTCTCATTATGGGGTGATGAAGCATGTGAAGGCCAGTTATCCTAAGCTTCAGCATGCACATTTTGTTGTTGTTGTTGTCAAGTCACAGCTGACTTATAGTGACTCCGTAGGGTTCTCAAGGCAAGAGATGTTTCAGAGATGGTTTGCCATTGACGTCTCTGCATTGCAACCCTGGACTTCCTTGGTGGTCTCCTATCCAAATACTAACCAGGGCCAACCCTGCTTAATATCTGAGATCCGACTAGCCTAAGCTATCCAGGTCAGGGACAACATATGTACTTCTCACTTTACTGTGCACTAGTGGCAACCAGAGGATGTTCCTGTAGGGGGGAGAGTGAGAAGCACTGCCAGCCTGGTTACCTCCCAGGAGATGGCAGCCGGGCAATGGCAGGGAGGCAGAGATGGGACATGCAGACTCCTGCAGGGAGGGCTGCCAACGGCCCCACCAGATGCCCCGCCCAGAGAGGAAAGCACGGGCAGCAATGGCCGCGGCGGTCTGGCCAAAACGCCGGCCAAGGAGGCTCCGGCGGCCGCACCGCCCAACGACCACCCATCCATGCAGGCCCCACCCCCCAGGGCTCGAGGTTGGGCACGAGCTGGGGTGGAGGAGCCTCAGGGGGAGGCGTCTGGGGCAGCAACAGGGGGCAGGAGACTGCAACCTCCCAGGAAGGTTCCAGAGGGGAAAAACCCCGGTGTTACTTCATGGGGACGCGCAAGGAGGCAACCCCAAAGCCTCCATTACTCCCCCCCCCAAGTGCTTGGTCCCTTGGAGAAATCCCTACCTCAGATTCATCAACTCCAGGACCCACCAGAAGAGAAAGCACGAGTGCAGCCGACACCCGGCCCTGAGAGCTGGAAGGGGCGGAGTCTCCAGCCAGCCTTAAAAGGAGGAACATCCCAGCCAATGGGAGTGAGGAGACAGGAAGATGAGCACGGCATGGAGCCACTGGAGCAACAGTCAAGGCGGGAGGGAGGGGTCAGGTGTTGGTGGAAAGGAATAAAAGAGTGGTGGAAGCCAGAGCCGGGGAGGAGAGAAGGAGCTTGAAGCCAGAGCCGAGAGAGACGAGGGGACTTCCCTCTGTAGTGGCTCCAGGAGAGTTGGCTGCTGGTGGTGAAGTAACCCCAGGCCCTTTCCACTATCTGAGGCTCTTGGCGCAACCCCTCAGCGTTGCCCTTCGGCTGGCCTGACCCACGTCGCTCCCACACCCTCCCAGGCTGGACCACGGGCGCAACAAGATGGATGAGGTGTACACGGGGGGCTCAACCTCTCTATCCCCATACATAAACAGGAGTGGGTAGGCAGGAATGTTAGCTGGGCCTTCATGGTGACAGATGGCGGTGCAAAGAGCAAAGCAGCAGTTGAGGATTTGGGCCTCACTTGTCTTTGTTGTATGGCCCGCATCCAACACTTCATGATGAAGGATGCCCTGGGGGCTGTGATTCCAGGAGATCCCCAGGCCCCAGCTGGAGGTTGGCAACCCTACCTTACACCATGGTCATTCCACAGTAAGACTAGGACTCAAACCAAGGGCCTCACTTACTTCTCTTGCAACACCCTGGATATGAAAATAGAATGAAGAGACTAAACAGACCTTCACAGTCTTCTGTATATTATTTTTTATATTTTGTTGCCTAATTTGTAGATTTTTATTTTCAAACTCTTGGTTTCTGAATCATTTATAAACAAATTTTATCAATAGTCCCAGTCTAGGGTATTTTTTTTTAATCCCCAAATTTATAAAACTTGTGATAGTTCCTAATTACAATCTATCTCAAATGAGCAGAGAAAATTCAAATGAGTGCAAATTGAGTCCATCATATAATATTCATGCATTTAGCAATTAAACAAATCTGGTGGTGCCGTAGGTGGAATGCTGAGTGATCTCATAGCTCAGTCAGAAAATACTTATTAATCATGTAATGTAGGAACTTCTAGCAGGATTTCAATGAGGCTTGAAAGGTTATTACTGCTAGGAAATAGGTCTATTTAGACTTTTAGTATACTGCAGTTAAAAAGAAATCAAACCAAGGACAGAGAATAAATATATTTATCAGTGGTGCTGCAGGGGCAGCCGAATCTTGGCCCTATGAACATCATTTGTTCCCTTTTCATCCTACCTCATCCATCCCTCAGCACAGGTAAGCAAGCACATCCAGTTCTTCAGTCTATTGCAAGATGTAGGTAGCAGTCTTAAACAGTGCAAGGGTCATTTTAGTCAATAGGATATACATCCAGGAGAATGTTCTGAGGACTGCAGCTTAAGTTTCAATTCAGACACTGCACCAAATGATGTTTTTTTTTCTAACCATAGTTTAGAATCTCAATATATAATAATTCTTTGTTGGTGGTGGCATGCTCCTGAACATTCCACACGATGCCCATAGCCTTTGCCTCCGTGATCTGTCACTCAGAAGCTGTCCCTATCCACTGGCTGCATTGCCTGAGTCTTGCCTCCAACATTCTAAACAGTTTGCTGTTCCTCTTCCCCCCATAGCCAGTAAGAACACAGAGGTCGTTTGCATATGCAGCCTGATTGGCCTTTGCCTCTAACATTCTAAACAGTTTGCTGTTGCTGTTGGGAGTCAATGTGTCCTGAGATAAAATATATTTCCCCTTAGTGCCTGTTGGGGAAACCATTGTTGCCAATTTCCAGGTGAGGGCTGGAGATCTCTCAGAATTACAACTGCTCTCGGGATGGCAGAGATCAGTTCCCCTGGAGAAAATGGTGGACTCCGTGTCCTTATATCCTGCTGAGATGGCCCCTGTATGTCAGCCAATGTGACAGAGCAGTCAGGGCTTCAGAGCACTGTAGAGGCTGCAGGTGAGAGGGGTGGAAAGCTGAAAAGTGAGGGGGAAATAAAGGTAGGTTGATGATTGGCTGGGAAGGATATAGGGTTGCCAACTCCAGGTGGGATATTCCTGGAGATTTGAAAGATGGAGCCTGGAGAGGGTGAGGTTTCAGGAGGGGTGGGACCTCAGACAGGTACAATGCCTTAGACGCCACCCTCCAAACCAGCCATTACCTCATGGGGAATCATTGCTGCCAATCTCCAGGTGGGGGCTGGAGGTCACTCAGAATTACAACTGCTCTCCAGGAGAGAGGGGGGAAGAGATGGAAAGCTGAAGTCAGAGGAGCAGGTAAAGGTATGTTGATGGTTGGCTGGGAAGGAGATAGGGTTGCCAACTCCAGGTTGTGAAATTCCTGGAGATTTGAGGGGTGGAGGCTGGAGAAGGTGTGGTTTGAGGAGGGGTGGGACCTCAGACAGGTACAATGCCATAGACTCCACCCTCCAAACTAGCCATTCCCTCATGGGGAACCATTGTTGCCAATCTCCAGATGGGGGCTGGGGATCACTCAGAATTACAACTGTTCTTCAGGTAGCAGAGATCAGTTCCTCTGGAGAAAATGGTGGGTTCGGTGTCATTATACCCTGCTGAGGTCGCCACAGCAACTTGACACTGAGTGCCCAAGGCTGGGGCACTTTTCCAGAGCCTGTTTCTAGAGCTCGTTGTATTTATTTTCACAACAGGCCTTATTCCTAGTCCAGCCATAAAAGCAAACCTTGGTGAAGACTTGCTTGTCTGCCTTTGCTTTCTGTCTATTGAGCTGTATATATGATTTGCCAGCTCAAACATCTCTCGAAACTAGCAATGGTTGGCAAACGTTCTTCGAATCATGCCTTTAGAATCACAGGCTAGGAACATCATGCCAAACCATAATTAGGTTTCTTTGTGTTCTAATGTCTAAATAGATCCTCTGGTTTTATGGCATCTTCAACCTTAAAACTACTACTTTGCCAAGAGGAGAAGACACAGAGCATTGTTAATTTTGAAAATAACTTGTAAATCAATGTGCTCCTCAGCATACAATCTAAATGGTTCCTGAACATGTTTTGATTTGGATCTATAAGGCATTTTATTGTTCCCCGTGAGACATTGCAAGATTTAGAAGAGCTGGAATTGATTACTATTTGAATGGGGGGGAACTGCCTAACATGATTCAGTAGGTGATGTACCTTGAGTCATAGCTAATCCAGTCATGCCAGGGACAGGTGGGTGAGCTAGGATACCTGCTTTGTCACTGGTGGTGACTAAAAACAAGATTCAAAATACCCATGAAGCACTTAGGAAGTAGACATGTGTTTGGGGCTGATTGCAACATCACTTATTTGTACCTTTCATTGAGTGACACATCTATCTCCCAGTTTCATTTCCAAAACTGTTACTTAGATTGCTACATGAGCACAGAATTTGGAACTGGACAGCCTAGTAATCTTGGAAGTTTTGAAAAGCACATTGGGAGCCCCTAGAGCTATTAAGAGAAGCTTGAAAACATGTTGTGTGTTATGAAACTGTAGAAGCCAATGGAAAGCTGAAGAGTATTCCAGTGTTCAAGGGATGAGATTTTATTTTTGGCACAACTTGTGCCTCTCCCCATCCACAATCACCTGATAGACACCTCTTACTGTCCCCATGCTATATACTTACTTTTCTTTGCACTCTTTCCACTCCTTGAACATTCATAACTTCCTTGAAAGCACTATAATATGTTCAAATAAATATATGCCAGCTTGTATGATTTCTACTCTCTTTTGAGCCCAGAAGTTATTAAAATGCTACTCAGGCTCCTGCATGAAACAGAACAGTGTTCTTCCTTTCATTTCTCTATTCAAGAATCTCTTGCTTTACTTTAATACACCTGTTTTCTGTATCTCATAGCTCGGGCTCCCTTAGAAAATTTACCACTTTCCACCACTCTCTCCAAATCACTTCCTTGAAGTCCACCTCTTCCAACACATTCTGAATTTTGCTTCCCTCTTACCCATGTACACAAATGTTGCATGGAGCTGCCTGTACCTGTGTTCCCCTGAGGGAAGTGAGCTTTTTGAGGGTTACCACATCATTGATGTATGAATTCAATCAAACAGCAAGAGCAGTAGTGTTCCTAAAGGGTACATGAGATTTTTGTGTATATGAAACCATACTTTAACCTTATTTGGATTAAGACCAGATTAATTTGGATTAATTAAATACCTGCTTTGTTTTGATGTTGTTTTGTGACAAATATATCCTATTTATTTATTTAAAGCATTTTAGACTGCCTAATAATCAAAGCCACTAAAACAGATTTTTAAAGTACATATTATAAACCAATTAAAAGCAACAATTAAATAAAAACACAAATATTAAAAACACACAAACAGAAAACATGGTCAGTGAGGGAAAGCCAAACAAAACAGTTAAGTTTTTATCCACTGGTATAAGACAGTGATCAAGGGGGACAAGTACATCTCCCTGGGAGTCGAATACCATAATTTTGGTGCCACGACTGAGAAGGCCCTTTCTTAGGTTGCCACCAATCTAGCCTCATATGGTAAGGGTGCTCAAACAAGTGTCCTTTGTGAGGGCTGAATTATCAAAGTAGGCTGTGGATTAATTAAAATCACTTCTAAAATGCTTGCTTATAGAAACACCACCATAGGAATCCAATATACAAATGTTCTTTGGTGCTATATGATGGAGATTTGGGATGGGATCAGGATGAAGACAACAAAAATGCGTAGTGAGGCAAAGCAGCGAATAAAGCAGGAGAAACCCAAGCTAATATTAGCAATAAGCTGTCAGGGAACCCATTGCTTAGAGCATTTGGCAATATTGTGGGAGGGTGATATGATGGTGACAGTTACCAGACAAATGTTGTTGCTATAATAAGCCCTATTTGCTAATATGATGACTCATCGCTAGCACCAACATCATTACATTTCCCCTGTATGTAGGGTGCTGGTCCTGTTTATGGTTCATAGAATTGGTTCAACAATGCTAATGGTAATGGTCAGGGCTCTTTTTGTAGCAGGAACTCCTTTGAATATTAGGTGACACGCTCCTAATATAGCTAATCCTCCAAGAGCTTACAGAGCTCTTCTTACAGGGGCTACTGTAAGCTCTTGGAGGATTGGCTACATTAGGGGCGTGTCGCCTAATATGCAAAGGAGTTCCTGCTACAAAAAGAGCCCTGGTAATGGTACAGATTGTTATTGGATACAGTTTATAAATGTCTATCATATTTCCTACTGAGCATGGACCCACTGAGCTGAATGCACATGACAGGAAATCACATGACATCAGAGTTATGTGACTAGAAGTAGGGAAGCCAGAGTGAGGACCTCACCAATGTCAGCATCAGAATCATGGGCAACAAATCAAGAGAAATAGAAACAGGAAATCCTAGATGAGCACCAAGAGGTGTACCATAACAAGGAACAAGCCAAGGATCAGAAATCCTCTCCATCACTGAGTGACCTCACCTCACCCTCCTGTTATGTGCAAAGAGAAGCAGGACTTATGGTGCCCTTGTTCTCTATACATGTATATAGGAGCAGTTCCTTCTAAAAGGCAGCAGAAAAGAAAAATGGGGAAAAGCAGCTCTGTAGGGGCTTGGAAGAAGGGCAAAGCCAAGGAATGTTCAAACTATCGCACAATTGCATTCATTTCACATGCTAGCAAGGTCATGCTCAAGATCCTACGAGCTAGGCTTCAGCAGTACATGGATAGAGAACTGCCAGAAGTACAAGCTTGGTTTCAAAGAGATAGAGGAACTAGAGATCAAATTGCCAACATTTGCTGGATCATGGAGAAAGCAAGAGAGTACCAGAAAAACATCTACTTCTGCTTCATTGACTATGCTAAAGCCTTTGATTGTGTGGATCACAACAAACTGTGGAAAGTCCTTAAAGAGATGGGAGTACCAAACAACCTCACATGTCTCCTGAGAAATCTGTATAAGGGTCAAGAAGTGACAGTTAGAACTGGATATGGGATAACTGATTGGTTTAACATAGGAAAAGGAGTACAACAAGGATGTATATTGTCACCCTGCTTATTTAATTTATATGCAGAGTACATCATACAAAATGCTGGCCTGGATGAATCACAAGCCAGAATCAAGATTGACGGGGAAACATCAACAACCTCAGATATGCAGATGATACCACTCTAATGACAGAAAGTGAAGAGGACCTCAAGAGCCTATTGTTCATGGTGAAAGAGGAGAGTGCAAAAGTTGGCTTGAAACTCAACACCAAAAAAACTAAGATCATGGCATCCAGCCCCATCACTCCTTGGCAAATAGAAGGGGAAGTCATGGAAGCAGTGACAGAATTCACATTCCCGGGATCCAAGATCACTGCAGATGGTGACTGCAGCCATGAAATTAAAAGATGCCTGCTCCTTGGGAGGAAAGCTATGGCAAACCTAGACAGCATAATAAAAAGTAGAGACATCACCCTGCCAACAAAAGTCCATATTGTCAAAGCAATGGTATTCCCAGTAGTGATGTATGGCTGCAAGAGTTGAACCATAAGGAAGGCCAAGCACTGAAGAATAGATGCTTTTGAATTATGGTGCTGGAGAAAACTCTTGAGAGTCCCTTGGACTGCAAGGAGATCAAATCAGCCAATCCTAAAGGAAATCAACCCTGACTGTTCCCTGGAAGGCCAGATACTGAAGCTGAAGCTCAAATACTTTGGCCACCAAATGAGAAGGGAGCACTCACTGGAGAAGACCCTGATGCTGGGAAAGACTGAAGGTCAAAGAAGAAGGGGACAGCAAAGGATGAAATGGTTAGACAGTGTGACCGATGCAACAAACATGAAATTAAGCAAACTCCAGAGGGTGGTGGAAGATAGGAGGGCCTGGCGTGATGTGGTCCATGGGGTCACGAAGAATTGGACTTGAATGTGTGACTGAACAACAACAACAGGGGCTTAGAACCTGACAGGTTCAGAACCACAACCCATGTGAAGGTCCCAACTCCCAACCCATAAATTGAAGACAACTGGTTTATAGTGTTGCCAAGAAGCCATTCTAGATTGCATTGTTAAGGGATTCTCTTACTATCAATGCCTTGCTGGACTGTGAATTGAGTACCAGGGCAATGGACAAAGCAGTGGTCCTAAGCTGAGTGCCTCATACTGAACTATGGACTGTATACTGTGGCCAGGGCTGCCTTGTACCACAGGCACATGCCAAGCCAGATCTGGACCCAAGACTACAGAAGACTTCTGCCCATGCTCCACTCTGTATCTGTACAAGCACCATGATGCAGACTAGCAGCCATGGTCTTCATGAACACAGAAACAGTAGCAGACCAAAGAGGAGCCGTGTTCTGGAAAAGGCTAGAAGTTCCTGCAAAGGGATCACTTCTCCATCACGCAGCACATTCTTTTCCCCCGAGTCACTCTCAAACAAAGACTGTTGCCCAGCCAGAAACAAAAGATGCAATTGAGCCCTTCTGTCTGTGTTCCAGAAGACACCCATGATAAGCATCGAATTGTCAAAGTGATTACACCTTTTCCCCCTTTCCTTGTCACACCCCTTCCCCAAGAGGTGTCACTCCCTTCAGCACATCAACCCTAAACTGTCCAACCATTGTTTTGTTCTATCCGTCCTAAGGTATTGGGTTTTTCCTTCTACATTTCCTGGGAACCAGTGACCACCTGGTTCTTACCTCAGGTCACAAAATTGGCTACCTAAGGGAAACTCTCTGCACATGTAGTGGAGCTCTCACCCCCACCCCACCTTTCAGGTTCCATCCCTGATCAGTTTGGGACCATTCCACATGTGTTGCTGGATGACTCACAATCCACTTCCCCTCTCTCTGTCATCTTCCCTTTTTGCTGCATGGTCTACTCATCTCACCGGACAGGTAACGTATCACCCACCATGATATTTCTGCTAATTCAAAAGTCACTGTCTTCTCCTGCCTAATTTTTTCTACATCTGTATTGCATGTGTATGTGTGGTAGTCATTGTTGTATGATTGATGATTATTAAGTAAAAGACCAATTATCACATCAACCTGGTTTCGTCATCTAATCAAGGGCTCTGGGAGTTCTGACTCTGGTATACACAGGTTATGTTCCTATGCTATATGACAACTGCCCTTTTAATATCCAAATTCCCCAAGCTTGATAAGAAATAAGGCAATTTGGCTAATAATAGGCAGCAAGAAAGAAATAAGGCAATTTGGCTAATAATAGGCAGCAAGAAAAGTTCCATCTCAGGCACTCAGTCGTGGATAGCGCTGATTATAAATAAAATCTGAATGGAGCACAGCAGCGCTTTACTTGGGCATTATTTGCTAACAGCAGCTCACACATGCGTTTGGGATTAAAGGATGGTACTTCCCAACAACAGCTACAGATTCCAAGCAGTCTTGTGTCCCAATCCCTCCTTTTTTAGATGTTACCTGGGAGAAGAGTGGTAAGCAGACAGAGGAGCTTTCAAGTTTGGCTTTTGGATTCTTCCAGCCTAGCTATGGATTGTGTTGCTTCTTAGTAGTTGGTCCCAATTTATTCCCACAATTATCCCAAGTGCTCCATCAAACAATACCAGAAAACAAGAAGTGTATGTACAGTGTGGCAGCTAACTCTAACTGGCTCAACTTTTGTAAATGTCTTCTGGATGTGTTTTGATTCTTTTCATTCTGCATGACCCCTGATTCCAGATGTTGGTGTGAACAAGCAACTTCTTTCTCTATGACCATGCCTCCTTAGGCCTTGAATGAAATGTAAGTGCTGGAATACAGTTTTCAGAGGAATTTCTGTAGGCTCAAACCACTTTCATTAAATACAGTTAGGGTATGTCATTAAACACAGGTTGGGAGATTCCTGGATTTGAGGGAGACAGAGCCTAGAGAGGGCAGGGGTTGAAGAGGTGAGGGACCTCAATGGAGTATATTGCCACAAAGTCCATCCTCCAAAGCAGCCATTTTTTCCAGGGGAACTAAGCTCTGTAGCCTAGAGATTAGTTGTAATTCTGGGCGATCTCCAGGTCCCACCTGGAAGCTGGCATCTTTAAATGCAGTTCACTGGTAGACTGGAACATTATATGGAGATTAATACTTAATGATAATTATTTTTCATGTAGATGTTAGAATGTTTTATCTGGATATCTGAAAGTAAAGCCACATGTTACTCCAGATATTTTCCCCTCTATTCTTTTAGAAGGCTTCTGAGGGGAGTATTTATCTGTTGCAGAACATCATCATCATCATCATCATCATCATCCTTTATAATACCATATATCAGGTGTTCAGGGGATTTCATATACATTGCCTCTGAATGATAATCTTGTGCTGATAACCATGTTCCCTGAAGCATATAAGAAAATCTTGTCCAGCTTTGATAATATGGTAAATGGGCTCTGAAGAAGTGTGCAGATGGACACACAAAAGCTTATACCCAGAATTAAACTTTGTTGGTCTTAAAGGTGCCACTGGATTCAAACTTTGACCTATTTTTTGTGAGATCCTCGAACCCTTTCAGAAAGGTATAATGGCAGAGCTTCCATAACTGGTTGACATGCCTGGCTAGAAAGGAGGTAACTTCGGAGGAGCAGGTAGACCTTATGGAAGCAGCACAACCCACAAAGAAAAGATTTGCTACAAGAAAGATTTGCTACTAGATTGAATGGGCTGTTTTGTAAATCAGGTCTGTTTGCAAAGTAACACTTTGTTCATAGGAGATTTATACATACAGTTATATGTATTCTGGCAATACAAAGTTTGGGTCCAGTGGCACCTTTAAGACCGACAAAGTTTTATTCTGGGTATAAGCTTTTATTTGCATGCACACTTCTTCAGATATAGCTATACACGAAAGCTTATACTGTGAATAAAACTTTGTTGGTCTTAAGGGTACCACTGGGCTCAAACTTTGTTCTGCTGCTTCAGACCAACACAGCTATCCAACTGGATCTATATTCTAGTAATATTATATTACCAGAAAACACTGTAGTAAAAAAATAAAATAAAACCCTTTTGTGCATAAAATAACCTTAATTCTGATCTAAATTAATTAATATTTTGAAGAGAATTCTGCAGCATTAATGCTACTTGTGTTTAGGCACCCTCTAAGGCTCTGTATTGCTAGCCATAACCTAGCAAAACCTAGCTGAAGAAATCTATTTGGTCCAGACAGCCGTGCACAAGCTATAAGGATATATGGCTTAGTGATGCATTATAGTCTGGGAATTGTATTAAATATTTTCAGACCAGCATAAGGTACTTATGAAGGCTTTGGGTGAAGTATGCTATTGCATTTTAATTCTAACAACTTGATTATTTCTCCCCAAAGAATGATTCAGAGCTTAATGTTATAGTTACCAGCAGCAGGGAAGACAAAAAATTAAATACATGAGGTAAATCGTAAATGTTGCCAGCTAAAAATGACATCCCCCCCCTCCCCAAACCTTTATGTGGGCTCCCAGTACAATATGTTCAGCACTAAGGGTAGACAGAAAAGCTAATTTCAATCGATGGTGTTACTATGAAGTCAGTTTATGCTGATGGCTACAGTTTCTTAGCAGAGAGTCAAAGAGAGTAAATTAGGCAGAGAAGATCTGAGAGGAAGCAAGATTCCCAGCAAACTAAAGGCCCACTCCTAAAATTATTCTGGATTAAATTGCAAGGGGAAAGCAATATATTTTTTGAAGGATTAGTTGTGCTTGTTCCTTTGCACCTCACAATGGCTATAGCAATGTTATCTATGCAGTTCGTTCATATTTTAAAAACAGAAAAATGTTTGGCATACATACCTTTGGCATACATACCTAATACAGCCCCATTAAACTCTTTATAGGAGGAGCAATTTATGACCACACTAGACAAGACACTGAAGTTTTGAGGTTAAGAAATCCTCACAGGATTACCGACCCTGGATTGGAAGCGGAGCCTGAGGAGGGCAGGGTTTCAGGAAGGGAGGGACCTCTGCAGGGTATAATGCCATACCCTTCAAAGCAGCCATGCCCTCCAGGGAAACTAATCTCTGTACTGTAGAGATCAGCTGTAATTCTGGGAGATCTCCATCTGGAAGTTGGCAACACTAGATCCTAAGGATTCATTCCACATAATTAGCAGCAGCACAGGCCCCTGGTTGAAACTGAGTCTGCAGTGTGGAGTGGGAACAGGTTTAAACTGCCATCCTAATAAATTCCCCTACCTGTTGATGTTTGCCTTACTGGACACGATCCTTGTTGACTAGTGGCAAAGATCTACTGGTTTCATGTGGACTTTGATGGGTAACACTGAACAACAAGGTTGATGCTCCTAATACCCTTTGGGTAGTTTTGCTTTTGTTTTTTCAGTCTTGAAGTTATGACCTTTAACACTTTGGAAATGTTTCAAAATTGTGAGATTTTGTTTACTGCTTTGAAATTTTGATGAAAAGTAGAATAAAAAGTTAGTGACTATCTAAACCTGAAGTACAAGGACTTCCATCTTTCTCCATGTTGTAGTTTATATGTATTGGCCTGATAGATTATATATTCCACTGTGTCTGAAGTGAGCTCTGACTTACGTGCAATTTTGTTGGTTTCTAAAGTGCCACTGGGCTACTGTTTCATTCCTTTACTTTTGGTTTGTCATTGTCCTTCACTTACAAATTATTATCTTAGAGATAAAATTAATGTGTTGATAAATTAAAAGGCATTATCAAGACCGGGGCAAAGTTCTGCTTTTTGTTCTGCAAATAAAGTGGGGGGGAAATAGAAGGCTCCCATTCTGACACTAATTCTGCATTGCCCAAAAAGATCTGAATTGCTGATGATGCCCTTCCTTCTATGCTGCCAGAGACGATATCTCAACACTATCAACTCTTGTTGTCTTGGCCTTCTTCAGCCTTTCAAATAGTGACAACAGCATTTAAAAACAAATACTTGGGCATCACTGGCATGCACTGCTAATTAAAGTCAACTGAACAGACAGTGTGCTGAGGCACTGGTCTCACCCTGTCCTTTTTTCTTATGGATTCTTCTGAGATCTTCTTGCCTAGTTATATAAAAAGACAGGAGACGCTGTACTTGCGTGGCTTTGCCTGTGCGCTTCTGTTTACTTCTTTGCATTTGAACAGGCTGTTTGTAATCCAAATTTAGCCATCCTCAACAATAGCAGTGCCAGAGGAAACACCATATGTCAAGGCAATAGCCACCAAAGAAGTTTCAGCCAGTGCCTGTATTGTTATCAGCTAGTTGGTGGGTGGCCTGCTTTAAAAACTGATAAGCAGCAATCAAGGTCAGTTCCGAATACCTGCAACACCTCCATCCCAGTTTGGAGGCAGACAGAAACAAGTATTCCATGCCTCCATTTTGTGATCTTTTTTCCTATGATTTGTAACACGGAAAGCATCCACTGAGGTTGCACTTTAAAGAGAAAACCAGTGTGGGAGGGCAGAGGAGCTTTTAAACTTTTTCTGTTTGCCCACTGAACATCTCTATCCCACACTGGGGGGGGATATGAATGCTTGTAAATTTTCCCCAGGGATGGAGCAGGTTATGGATGGTGATTTTCAGTAGGAATGGCACAAAGAATAAGATAACTCCTCTTTCTCTACTAATTTTCCCTTCTAAATTGCAACCTCAATTTCTACTTTAAAAATAGTTGCAAAAAAGGAATAACAGAGGTACATGGAACTTGAAATTCTCTTCTACATGGGGGGGGGGCAAAGTATCAAAGGGCACAATTCAAAAAAGCTTAAGTGCAATTGTTCTCATTGCGATAGTCATTACTTATACATACCACAAGTAGCTGAATGGGATAGTGCAGTGATACCAGACTCTGCAAGTTTTTGTAACTGAGTCAGCAAATTGCTGGCAGTCCAGCCTGGAAGCTGGTATATGCAGAAAAGAAGCATGAGTCAGGCATCTGATGACAGGTTAGTCTTCCACAGTACTGTTTCTATGGATTCCCCCTTGGAGATAAAAGGCCCTCTCAGAATAATGTTATTTGAATATTTTCATTTTAACATACTGCCTTTTAATACAGAACACCACAGTCTAAAAACATAGCAAGTGTCCCTTATACCATACCATTCCACATCCAATAGTATTTTTACAGGGTGTCTTTTCCTTTCATTGGAAGGACACTGAAGAATTATGTCACTGGAATATCAGTTTTACTTGCCAATATACCAATAGAACCTCTGGAGGTAAATGGACACTCCTGCAGAAAGCAGCTGATGCTTTCCATCAGATTCCCAAATCTGCACTTCCAGTTAGCTAAACTCTCTCTTCTCTTCATCTAAATTCATTGAAAAGTACTGAGGCCGGAGACTCAGCATAATGAATCAGCTCTTGTTTATTGGATTACATCAGGAATGAAAGATAAACTGGCTGGGCAGTGACTGGCTTATATGCGTGCCCCACACCACACCCACACACACCCATCACCCGTGATTGGCCTTATTTACAAGTCAACACTTCAATAGGTCTGTTTTCAGATCCGGGTGAGCCAATAGGTGCGCCCTTGGATCCGAAGTGGCTATTGTCTTAGGAACAAAGGTCTGAGGTTTTTCAGACCGCATGGTCAGGCCACCTCTGTGGCAGCCATCTTAGAGAGCTAATACATAACACCCCTCCCCCATAGTTCAGGCATTCCCACAAACATAGTCGGGGTGCCACTCCTGAGTCGACCTGCGCGGTTCCGGAAAAGGACGGTCGGGGGTGTGCTGGGCCGGCTCTGGTGGGACTGGTGGCTCTGGGGCCACTGCAGGCGAAGCATTGTCTGTGTTTCTGGACATGGGAAGCGCTCCAGTGGGAGGGACGTCTGTCAGTTCGCTGCTTGGCACGTTGACTTCCAGCTTGGTCTCCACGTCCCCGGGTTCTTCTAAAGGCATGAGCCAGCAGAGGAGCCGGTCCACGTGTCTCTGCAGTAGCTGGCCATCTTCCATTGGGACCTCATATGAAAGAGGTCCCATCACTCGGACCACTCGGGCTGGGATCCAGGGTGGCCCATGTGCATAATTGCGAGCATACACGGGGTCCTCAGGGAAGAACCCCCATGGGGCAGTCTATAGTTCTACTCCCAGGGTGTGGTCAGGCACCCGGTCTGGGTGTAGGTGGTCCAACTGGGTTGTCAAGTGCCTGCGTATGAGCATCTCTGCAGGACAGTGACTGGTGGCAGTGGGGGGGAAGGTTGTCCTTTGGCCAAACAGAAAAGCAGCTAACCTGTGGTCCCAGTCCCCGTGGATGATCCGCCACAGTGCCTCTTTCATAGTTCTAACCATCCACTCTGCCTGGCCATTGGTGGCTGGGTGAAAGGGCACAGAGTGGATGTGCTGAATCCCATAGTACCTTATGAAGTCCCCAAACTTGGCCAATGTGAAGGCAGCTCCATTGTCAGATATCAGCGTGTCTGGGATGCCGTGGGTACTAAACACCTCCCACAGGGACTTGATCGTGGCCCGGGATGATGTGGAGGAGACTGGGATGACTTCAAGCCATTTGGAGAAGGCATCTACTAGGGTAAAGAAAATTTGCCCCTGGAACGGGCCAGCGAAGTCCAGATGCAGGCGAGCCCATGGTTTTCTGGAGGACTGCCATGGGCATACCAGGTCACCAGGGGGGCTGGCCGTGTCTCCTGGCAAGTCTGGCAGCGTTTGACTAGGTCCTCTATCTCCCTGTCCAAACCCGGCCACCAGACATAGCTACATGCAAGTGCCTTCATTCGCATGATTCCCAGGTGGGTCTTGTGTAGCGCAGCAAGTGTGCATTTGTGTAGGGGAGTGGTGATCACTACCGGACTACCCCACAAGAGATACCCTTTGTGGGCGGACAACTCATCCCAGCAGAACAAGAAGGCTACGAATTCTGGGCCTACTTTCCCTTTGGGCCAGTCCCTCCCCACCCAGTCCAGCACCTGGGAGAGGAGAAGGTCCCTACCAGTGTACTTGGCCATGTCATGCACCTGGATCAGCTAATCAGGCAGGTCCTCCAGTAGCAGGATCTGGTGTGCAGGTGCAGGGTCCAGGTCACAGCTGGGAAGGGGAAGGCAGCTCAGGGCGTCTATGTGGCCCATGGACTTGTCCAGCTGGTGCAAAAGGCTGTATTGGTAGCTGGCCAGGAAGATTGACCAGCGCAGCACCTGCGGTGACATCATCTGGGACGTTTGACAATCTGGGTCCAGGAGACCCAAGAGTGGCTTGTGGTCAGTGAGTATAGAGAAGGGCCAACCATAGAGGTAGTGATGGAATTTTTTTTACGCTCGCCACGATGGCCAGCACCTCCTTATCTATCTGCACGTAGTTGCACTCGGCCGATAACAAAGTACAGGAATAGTAAGCACCGGTACTTCGTGGCCATCTGGGAGCTGGTGGCCCAACACAGCCCTCACCTCATAGGGCAAGGCATCACAGGCAAGGGCCACAGGAAGGGACTCATCGAAGTGAGATAAGACAGAGTTCGAGACAAGGAGGTCCTTGACCACTTGGAAAGCAGCAGCGTGATGCAGGCCCCAAACCCAGGGAGCATTTTTATCCAAGAGGTGGTGGAGGGGCTCGGCCACGGTCACTTTGTGAAGGAGGAAGGAATGATAGAAATTGAGGAGGCCTAAGAAGGCCTGCAGTCCTGACAGAGGTCAGGGTCAGGGCATCCATGATCACTTTTATTTTGTCCTGTGTTAGGTGGATACCATTTGCATCGACCTGGAATCCAAGGAAGTCTACGTGAGGCACCCCAAGGGTGCATTTCTCTCACTTCACTTTAAGTCCTGCTTCGCTGAAATGGTGAAGCACTGCCCACAAGCAGTCCGCGAAGACATCTGCCAATGGCACCGAGATCAGAACATCATTGAAGAAGGGCTGTACTCTGGGAATTCCTTTGAGCAAAGAGTCCATTAAGTTTTTGAATATTTCCAGAGCCACACTCACCCCAAATTGTAACTGTTGCACCTTAAAAGCCCCCCTGTGCATGACAATGGTCTGGGCTTCAGCCGTGGCATCATCCACCGGCAACTGCTGATAGGCTTGTGCCAAATCCAGCTTCCCAAAAATTTTGGCCCCAGCTAGGGATGCGAGTACGTGGCTGACCACCAGCATGGGATAAGCATGGTCTTGCAATGCCTTGTTTATTGTGCATTTATAGTCCGCACAAATCCTGATGTCCCTGTTTGGTTTGACCAGCGTGACTATTGGCGTTTCCCACCCCATGTGTGGGACCGGTTCCAGGACCCCTTGGCTGACCAGGCGATCCAGCTCCGCCTCGATTTTCGGTCGGAGAGCTAATGGGGTGTGTCAATTTTTTAGGCGAATGGGGTGCACAGCTGGGTCGAGCTCCAGAGTTACTGGCGGACTGGTGTAATACTCGAGTGTGCCATCGAATATGGTGGGGAATTCCTGGTTTTGATGAATCGTGGTGAAGCTGTGGTCCACGGTCCCTTGGTGCATGGAGGCGCCCCTGGTGTTCCGTGAACAGCAGGTGTGGGTGATGTACCCCTGTTTTCCACACTCACGGCAAACGACCTCTCGGAACCAAGCAAAGGAAGAAAGCTCACTTAAACCTTGATAGAAAATAACAATGTTAAACGATTTACCTAGTATGGTGTCAGGAAAGCAGAAGCTACATAAATTGTTTCTTGTTGGTGTTCTGTCTCTTTAAGCAGATCGTCTTCAGGCTGCCGTGAATGACGAAGCTCTTTCAAGCAGAGAGATGACACAGATGATGCGACGGAGCAGATAGCACAGATGCCAGAAGGGGAAAGGAGGCGTGATTTATCTGACGTAATTAGCACAACAAAATACGGAAGGGGAGAGGAGCGAGCGTCCTGCTGAATGCAGTAATTGACTACAGAGCCACTATAATACGCAGGGAGACGGGAGAGGACAACTCTTTTGAATTTTTTTAAAGGGACAGAACAAATACTGTTTAAAAGCCAAAGAAATACTGAAGGGAAATAACGACATGTGTTTACTAGATACTGGGAATAATATCAATACCTTGTGGGGCTATCAGTATAGCAATTACTATTCTATTCTCAGTTAATCCAAAGAAATATTTAAGCAAATACCTATTAAAAGAAAGGATTCACCTAGAGATTAGTAGAGCATACTGGTAATAAGGAAAGGCTGAAAAAACCCTATACTAGATTGAGAAAGGAAATCTAAGGAGACATATATATAACTTAATAATAACAATTTAGCACTAATACCTGGTGGAATGAACTCCCGGAGGAGATCAGGGCCCTGTGGGACTTTATGCAGTTCCACAGAGCCTGTAAGACGGAGCTCTTCCATCAGGCTTTCGAGTAGGGGCTGCCACTGCTACTGTACCACCACCGTATGAACACCACGAGGCGTATTGGCCCTGGTATGGGATTACGGTTATAGTGGGACACCATTAGAGCAGTAACAAATGTGTTTACTGGAGCGTTTAGTGTTATGGGTTTATATTATTGATTTATACACTTTCTTGACCACTGTTTTAATTGTTTTATAGGCAATTGGTTATATATTGTTTTAGTGTTTATGTATGGCATTTGCCTCCACGTTCGCTGCCCAGAGCCCATGTTGGAAGGGTGGGATATAAATCCAATAAATAAATAAATGAATAAATAAATACTAAAAGATACCTGATGGCATCTGGATAAGGTGCAAGTAGGAAGAATTCTACAGCGTCGCCAAGTCAAGTAGGGGGAGTAAGTCAGCTAAAAATGAATTTACCTCAAATAACCATGACAGAACTTAAAAGCTTAATACAAGAATGTGTTGCTCAATCAACACAACAAACTGCAGAGACCTTACTGCCAAATTCGATTAAAGAGAAATAGAACCTATTTAAACAAAGATGAAGGAAATTTCAAAACAAATTAAATCTGATACAGAGGAAATTAAAATAGAAATAGCAAAAGTGGTAAAAGTTACAAACAAACTGGAAGGGAAAGTTGAAGACCTGAATCAAGAGGTTCAAGAGATAAAGACAAGAACAGATAAAATTGAAGAATCTCTGATCCTACTGGAAGTAGAAAAAGCAGGACTTATTTTAAGATGCCAAAATATAACTGAACAATTAGATAAAAACTTAAAAGAGGAACTGGCACAAAATATTACAGAACAACTTAATATAGGAACTAAGGACGAAGTGCTTGAAGATATAGAGGCTGTCTATAGGAGGAATTCTGCATATGCCAAGAGACATAAAACACCATGTGAGGTTCATATAAAATTTTATAAACGAACAATGAGAGACAAAATTCTCAAAGCCACCAATGAAAAAAATCTGACGACAGATGGGAAAGAGATTAGAATTCTTAAAGACATACCATGGCGAGTTAGAGAAAAGTGACGCAAATATGATATCTTGGCTAATCTTCTAAGGAAGAATGAGATAATTTATAGATGGTTACTCCTGGAAGGACTATTATTTACATACAAAAGCAAAAGACAAAGAATATACTCAGTCTTTAAAACAGAAAACTTTCTGGAAAGAGAAGGGGAAGATCTAGGCTGGCAGAAAGGAGAAGAAGAGGAGGAGGAGGAGGAGGAAGAGGGGGGAGAAGAGGTAGAACAGGAAGAATTAAGTACACAAGAAGATCTTAAAGATCAATATAAAATGGATGAAAAAGAGAAAAAGAAACACAGACTAAAACTTAAGACGGAATCACAAATTCTCACCAGACTTAAACTTAAGAACATAGTTATAGCAAAAAAAGGATAAAAACAATGGGAACTAAAAACCTTCAATTACTCTCCCTAAACGTAAATGGTCTAAATGGACCACAAAAAACACGAGAAATTTTCCATCAAACTGCCAAAATGCGTGCTGCTATTATTTGTTTTCAGGAAACTCACATAAAGGAAGATTCCCCTCTTTATAGCAGCAGATAAAGTGAAGAAGAGAGGAGTAGTAATCTATGCGAAGGACTATCTACATCCAGAACTATACTACAAATCTTCCGATGATAGAATAATAGCAATCACAATTATGAGAAAAGGGAAAGAAGCTCTAATAATAAATATTTATGCACCCAATCAGAATCAAGAAAAAAAAATTAAGGAACTCAAAAAAATATTAGAAACAAAAAGTACAGAAGATATATGTGTACTGGGTGACTTTAACACAGTTTTTAACCCTAATATAGATTGGGGGAAAATGAAAAAAGTATAAAATCTGGCTGTACACTACCTATATATAATATGATAGCCACATGGAGAACGAGAAACTTAACTAAAAAGGATTACACCTACTAGTCGAGACAAAAATTGTGGTCAAGAATTGATACGGCTTGGATAAAAACCATGATGGCCAAAGACCTTATAGATTCAGAAATATTACCAAACACCTACACTGATCATAATCCTCTTGTTATCTTTTCATCAACCACAAAAAAAGACAAGATGGAGATTGAATATTGGATTGCTAAGAGACAAAGAGTTTGTAGCAAGAACCATCACAGAAACTCGAGAATTTTTTAACAGGAATAGTTTACCAGAAACACCAGTTAATATCATATGGGATGCATTTAAATCATTTTTAAGAGGCTAGTTCATTAACCAAGACGCCTGGAAAAGGAAACAAAAGAGAGAGAAATTCAAAAATTTGGAAGTGCAACTAAAAGCTGAAGAAGATAAAATGAAGAAAAACACAGAAGTAGATGAGATAAAATTAAAAATTAAACACCAAATAAATATTCTCCTAATGCAGGAAATAGCCAGTAAGATAGAATATACTAAGATGTATTGCTTCGAAAATGCTAACAAGCCTACTCGATGGTTATCCTACAAACTCCGAAGGGAAAAAGAGAAATGGACAATCTTGACTTTAAAAGATGAAAAACAAGAGATAAAATATAGCATACAAAAAATGAAAGTTACTGTAGAAAACTTTTATAAAAACCTATATAAGCAAGTATCTTTAGACTGCCAACAAATAAAAGAATATCTGTCCAAGTATAACAATAAGAAATTTAGTGAAGGCCAGAAAAAACTTCTAAATGAACCAATCTCACCATGCGAAATTATAGAAGCACTCAAAAAGAAAAAGAAATCTCCAGGACCTGATGGCATCCTGGCAGAAGTTTACCATAAAATTGAAGAAGAAATCTTGTTTCCTTTTAAAGAAGTACTCCAGAATATTATAAAAACAGAAACTTTGCCGACTTCGTGGAATGAAGCGTTGATCACCCTAGTACATAAATCTAATACAGAAGAAAAGGAAATCCAAAACTATAGACTTATCTCGTTATTAAATGTGGACTATAAGATTTTTGCAAGGATTATAGCCACTCGTCTAAAGAAGGTATTAATCCAAGTCATTCACCAAGATCAAGCAGGCTTTCTCCCAAAGAGGCAGATCAAAAATAATATAAGGATTATCCTTAATACTTTAGACTATTATGAATTACATTCAGAAAGACAGTTGCC
This sequence comes from Gekko gecko, assembly GCA_029375565.1. Lineage (NCBI taxonomy): Eukaryota > Metazoa > Chordata > Lepidosauria > Squamata > Gekkonidae > Gekko > Gekko gecko. The sequence continues at coordinate 118,290,565 of JAPDNY010000007.1, forward strand.
GTTACTTTTTCTAGATGCGGAGAAGGCCTTCGACAATGTAGCTTGGGAATTCCTAAGACAGAAATTGGAGATTTGGGAATGTGGTAACAACTTCAGGGCAATGATCCTGGCTATTTATAAGGAACAATTTGCTTAGATAATAGTTAATGGAGATTTAACACAAAATATTGCCATCCAGAAAGGCACGAGACAAGGTTGCCCTCTATCACTGCTGTTATTTATTTTTGTATTGGAAATGCAAAATTATATAGTAAGAGAGAATGTGGAGATGAGGGCTTAAAATAAGAAGGGAAGAGTTCAAATTGCAAGTCTTTGCCGATGATCTAGTATTTATAATGGAAGAACCATTAATATCCATTTCACAATTGTTAAACGTAATACAAGATTGTGGATTAGTAGTAGGATTAAAAGTAAACTTTAAAAAGACTAAGATACTGACAAAAAATTGTACCCATGAAATAATAACTAAGATTCAAGTACAGACTAAAATAGAAGTGATACATAAAATTAAATATTTAAGTATAACTTTGACAAACAGAAACAGCATGTTGCTTGAAAACAATTATAAAAAATTATTAGAAGAGGTCAAAAAAGATCTACTTAAATGGCAAGACTTGCAACTATCGCTAACGGGCAGAATTTCTACAATAAAAATGAACATTCTACCTTGTTTTCTATTTCTTGCACAGAATATACCAATATTAAAAAATAATAAATATTTTTTGGAACTGGAAAATATGATAAGAAAAATTTTATGGTACCCCAAAAAAGCGCGCATTAAATGGAAGTTACTTCAAGATAAAAAGGAGAGAGGTGGTTTTGGTTTTCCAAAGTGGTCCTTATATTATCAAGCTTCACTGTTGGGTTGGATTAGAGACTGGATATTGCTAGAAGATATCAGAATATTACAACTGGAGGGTCATGATCTATATATGGGCTGGCATGCCTATATTTGGTATGACAAGGATCTAATACACTCAAATTTTCACAACCATATAATCTGAAGGGCATTAATAAAGCTTTGGTGAAAAATAAAAGAAAGACTTTATGATAAAATTCCTAAGTGGGTTTCACCACTAGAGGCATTTATAAAACCCACATTGATGTCAGAAAAGAAAAGAGAAATCTATGAAACCTTACTAGATTAGAATGTTGGACGGAAAACAATTGAGGTATTATGAACAAATAACATTGATCTCACATGGTGGGAGAATCTACAATTAAAATCAAGATATGTTAAAAATAAAGCAATAAACTTTTATAATGCAAAAACTGATTTAGACAAAATATGGTTGTGGCCGTCTGATAAGCTGATACAAAAAACATAACTTTTTGCTTTATGACTTTATGCAAGATGAAATAGTAAAAACACCAATGATAGTTTGGACACAGGACATAGGTTATAATCTGAATATAGATGAATGGTCAGATATGGAAAGCTGTAAAATTATTAAGATCAACCTCCTTCAAAGAAAACATTCTTAAAATGTTTTATAGGTGGCACTGGTCACCAGACAGAGTAGCCGAATGTTAGAAAGATGCGTCAAAAAACTGCTGGAGATGTAAAACCAATATAGGTACATTCTTTCACATGTGGTGGAGGTATGAGAAGATATATAAATTTTGACAATGTATCAAACAGCTAATAATAGAGATAATGGATATAAATTTACAATTGTTACCAGAAATATACCTTTTGAATATTATACCAGATTGTTACGGGCATTATGATGTATATTTGTTGACATATATACTCACTGCAACTAGAATTCTTGTAGCTAAATGTTGGAAATCTGAGAAGCTACCATCTAGAGATGATTTGGTAGGAAAACTATATGAAATTGCAGAAATGGACAAGCTCAATATTATACTTCAAGGAAAAGATGATCAGATTTTCCAAAAAAGATGGGCCAGAGTCTATAAATGGTATGAAAATAATGCTTAATATTAACTCCAAGGATTGGAATACAACATGTATTATTGTTATAATTGATTTTAATATGTTATTAAATCTATAAATAAATACTTTTTAAAAAAGGAACTAGGTCATCAGGGTGTCCTCGTGGGAGGGGAACTCACATTCGCTGGTGAGGCAGCAGAGCTCAGCGAGGAATTCCGAGGTCGACTCTCCAGGCTTTTGTAGTCAGGTGACGAAATCCATCTGGATGGCCCACTTCAAGGGTTTCAGGACATAATAATCGGTCAGGGTGGTGATCAACTCATCCTAGGTTGCGGTTTCCAGCGTCTTTGGCACAATGAGGTTCTGTGCCAACCAGATGGTGGCGACGCCGCACATGCTCAGCAGCCACGACTTCTTGAGTTCAGCATCAGTTTCTCCCTGGATGTTGAAAAAGTGTTCCAACTGGGCAACCGAGGCCCCCCAGTACTCGAGATGGGTAGGGTCAAATGCCAAGAGGTGTTGTCCCAGAGCAGAACCCATGACTCATTACAGTAGCGGTTGTGCAGGGGCCGGTTGCAATGATGTGGTGGCTGTGGTCTGTGGTTCGCTGGTGGGAGTTCTCGGCCTCCATGGTGGTCACCAGTGCAGTGCTCGTGGTTGCAATGGAGTCAGGCTTGCTCACGGGATCCCACCTTCGTCGCCAGTGAAAAGTACTGAGGCCGGAGACTCAGCATAGTGAATCAGCTCTTGTTTATTAGATTACATCAGGAACGAAAGATAAACTGGCCGGGCAGTGACTGGCTTATATGCGTGCCCCATACCACACACACACACACACACACACCCATCACCCGTGATTGGCCTTATTTACAAGTCAACACTTCAATAGGTCTATTTTCAGTTTGTTGGACCACATGGTCAGGCCACCTCTGTGGTGGCCATCTTATACAGCTCATACATAACTTTCATGTCCCTCTTCTTTTCTCACACATTCACCCTGCAGAGCAGTAGTTTCAGATTCCACCCCTGCAAGTGAATTGCCCTTTCAGGAAAACTATCTACCACTGTCAGAGCACCATTAAGGTTCAGTTGACAAATCCCTGACTCACATTAGGTGATGTTACAGACAAAACTAGAGAACAAAGTTTGAGTCCAGTGGCACCTTTAAGACCAACAAAGTTTTATTCAAAATATAAGCTTTTGTGTGCATGCATGCGTCTTCAGATGCAAAAGCTTATACCTTAAATAAAAATTTGTTGGTCTTTAAGGTGCCGCTGGTCTCAAACTTGGGCTGTTCATACACACTAAATAATCCACTTTCAGTGCACTTTCCAACTCGATTTTACTGTATGAACTGGAAAAATCCAATTCAAAAGTGGATTGAAAGTAGATTGAAAGTGGATTATTTAGTGTGTGTGATCGCAGCCTTCGTTCTGCTTCTTCAGACCAACACAGCTACCCACCAGAATCTATCTTCATGGAAGACAAAACCATAGTTAGTGATCCATTCAGAGTAACCAGATAGCCCAAACACACAGTAAGACTTAGTATTTACATAGTCCTTTTGGAATGTTCAAAGTACCTCATACATATTATCTCTGTAAACAATGCATAACAGCCCTGTAAGGCAGATCAGTATTATCCGCATGTTGCAGAAGGGAAACTAAGCTGAGGTCAGACTGGCAGTTTGAAGCTCAAGGGAGTTTGTGGCAAAAAGATCTGGCACAACCTGTTCTGAGGTTTTCCCGGTCACACTGCACTGAGTGATGCGGGAGCATACCAGGGAGGAGGCACAAGGGAGCATTCACACTGTTGGCCCGCCCCTGGCGGAGGCACGGCTGTAAGCAGCTGTAAATTTACCTGGCCCCATAAGGAGCAGGTAAGCAGCTGCAGAGGCAAGCAAGCTGGCTGCTTAGGCCTTCTGTGGAGTAGGCAAGCAGCTGCTGTTGTGAGAGGGCCAGCCCTTGTTCCTTCCCCCCTCCTTCTGCTGGGGAGTAGGTCCCTTTCTAGGGCTGTTTTTGCTTCCGAGTCCACCCCACTTAGATTTGAATTCAAGTTGGTAGATACAAAACTGGTAGGAATCAATTTGTTCAGAGCTTGGTTAGAGCAGCAGTCTGGGCAGGATGGCACTCTTCTCTTTGGCCTTGTGTTTATAGCTTAACACAGTAAAGTGCATTCAGTGATAAATGAGAAAAACAGAATACATGTGAATATCACTGGATTTTTTCATTCACTCCCAAAATTTCTGAGGGAAGTTATGGCATTGCCTAAACCTACCTACTGATGTTGGTGTGTGTGTGTGTGTGTATGTGTGTGTGTGATGTGCCACCAAGTCGCTTCCAACTTATGGTGACTCTTATGAATTAATGACCTCCAAACCATCCTATCATTAACAGCCTTGCGCAGATCTTGCAAACTGAAGGCCATGGCTTCCTTTGTTGAGTCAATCCATCTCATGTTGGGACTTCTGCTTCCTGAGGTCAGACCACATGTAAAAATTTGAATGCAATTCTCATGTAAAGCGGCCAGAAGCAACTTTGAGTGAATTCCTGCCATACAATGGACCGGCCTTGCTGACCAAACTTGAAGGCAAAGAGCTGCGAAAGTGAGAGGACTAGGGCAACAAACTTCAGTAAGCTTGGTCATTGTGGAAGCCTATGAAGCTGGTCATTTGTGTTTATATTTAGGTTGGGTTTGGTAATATGAGGAGGGCCCCACAGGAAATGTATCTGGGGATCTGTGGTGCCTGTTGGCAACCCTGCCTGAAAGCAAAGTGGCCCATCCAATTACGAGTCCTTATCCCATTAATCAGATTTGCATCCAACAACATTGCCAAGAGTTCATCAGAAAGTCAATGGTGAACTGAATAGAGATTTTTATTCTTAATTACATTTGTTAGTGTAATTTGGAATGTGTTTGGAGGAAGAAAACATAATACAGGGTACAGAATCTCACAAATATATTCCCAGTTTGGTGCAGTGGTTTGTTTGGTGTAGTGGTTTGGTATAGTGGTTAAGTGCGCAGACTCTAATCTGGGAGAGCTGGGTTTGATTCCCCACTCCTCCACTTGCACCTGCTGGATGATCTTTGGCAAGCCACAGTTCTGACACAGCTGTTCTTGAAAAAGAACAGTTTCTGTCAGAGCTCACTCAGCTCCACCTACCTCACAGGGTGTCTGTTGTGGGGAGGGGAAGGGAAAGGAGTTTGTAAACCACTCTGAGACTCCCTTGGGTAGTGCAGGGTGGGGTATAAATCCAATCTCCCCTTCTTCTTCTCTTCTACATCCAGTTTAAGACACAGGGTGACTCTGTTTCAAGATTGATAAGCACACTCATTTGAACAGATGTTTTTTAAAAAAGTATAAAGTGCTATACAAGATTGGTTTTCTGAACAAAATGTTCCAATGTAGAGTCCTAAATGCTTCATCATTTCCATTTAGCTTTAGGGCTGCCACCCTCCAGGTGGGGCCCAGAGTTTTCCAGAATTATAACTGTCTGCAGAAATCAGTTCCTCTGGATGAAGTGGTAGCTTCCGAGGATAAACTCTATGGAAGGAGCTCCCCGTCCCTGCTGAGCTCCCTCCTCTCCTAAAACATCACCCTCTGCAAACTCCCCCCTCCCCAAAATTTCAGAGAATTTCCCCAGCCAGAGTTGGCAACACTATGTAGCTGAGTCTTTCACAGTGTGATATGTATTAGCATAACAGCCTTGGTGACAAATTATGGAAACATTTTTAGAGCTGTTGGGGGGTGGCAATCAGGATGTCAGATGCAAGGGAGTTCTATGCACAGATACAGGGTTCCATACATGCAGAAATGCATCTGCATCACAATGCTTGTCTATTGAACTGACTGGATGATGCTCTTGTTGTGGCCATCCCATTTGTTGCACTAGATCAGGGCAAAGTGTTTTAAAACACATATTTCATACACATACTAGCACATGTACACACACCACAGAATCTTTCATGGTGCAAAGAAGATAGACAAAAAATATGGAAAAATACTGACACTTCAAGATATAAGCAAGGGATTTGTTATGACATTTGACAAATGGTAATCACAAGCAAAAAATACCTAAAGGAAAGAGAATCCTACATATTTTACAAAATAGTTAAAGAAACCTGTTCCTTCACTGCCAGCCATTAATACAGCTGTAAATTTATGCTGGCTAGTGTGTGAAATGAGCTCCTGAGTGAGATCAGGGCCTTGTGGGATTTACTACAATTCTGCAGGGCCTGTAAGATGGAGCTCTTCCGCCAGGCTTTCGGTTGAGGCAGCGGGCACCTCATCTTTGTGGCCAACCCCCACCAGCAGCCTGGGCCCTAACATCTTAAAATCTTCCACCACTGTTGATACAATTCTATCAGAGCTGACATGATACTTAGGAGTATGGCATTTTATACTGTTGTTTTAATTTGGTTGTAACTGTGCTGTATTTTATGTTGTTGTTACTCACCCTGAGCCCTCCAATGGGGAGGGCGGGATATAAACCCAAATAAATAAATAAATAAAATGATGCAGTGTATTTTCTGGAGTACAAACTTTTAGTCAGTAACTGTCATGATCTCCCTGCTCATTCCTAATGAAGTATACTCCTGAAGTCTAAACTAAATATGATGCCAATGGTCATATTTCTTTGTTCATGAGTACCCCATTCATATTTAAACTGAAGCATGGGAAGTACTGGTTCACAAATTACAGAGTATGTAGGATCCAAGTCTCTACCTTATGTCCCATGCAACAGTAAAAAATGAGTTGCAGGTTTTCTTCAATTCCTAAGCAAGGGGTGCTTGATTTGGATCATAACAGTAGTGTGCACAGAGAAAGGACTTTAACCATCCCCCCGCCTGTGCACAATTTCCCCAACCTGCAACAGTTACGCTGTGGAGTCTTGTAAGCAAAAATTCTACTTTGTGAGCTACTTGCATTAAAGTTGTGAGCAAGTGATTTGGTTACTGCATATTAGGGTGTGATCACACAGCAAGCTTACTGTGATTTGTTCCCGCTGTAGATTTGATAGTGAATATTTTTTTCAGGTTGGGATGGCCATACATCCCTCCCTGAACCACTTGTATCACATAACGAGGCTCCGGGCACCGTTCAGATAGCCGCACCACCACTTGGGTGGCATGGCTTGTTTTTTAAAAAAAATTGGCTTTGCACATGCGCATATACATATGGCCGAATCACTGCTCCCACTGGGAGTTGCCATACTCCCTTGTTCTTGCAGGTCCCCCCCCCCCATAGCAAACAAAATTAACCGGCGACTTACAACTGATCCCTGGAGTCTGTACGTGCGCTTGAATGTTTATTCATTGATTTTGTTCAGTGCAGGATTGCTCATGCACACAACAAAAGAAGCTTGTAAAAAAAAAAAAAACATTGCAAGAACATTCAGGTGACCTAATTGCGATCATTGCAAGAGATGGCTGTCCAGATCGGCGGAATCGTGGATCCAAAGCACAAGTATCCAGAAAATACTTGATTTTCTGGTGTAGGAAAACTCACGGGGGAACTGGGAGGATTGTGCGAGTGAGCCCACTTCAGTGTGGGAGACAGATGTGGTCGTCTGATCAGCAATTTTAAATGCAAGAGGGAACAGCGGTGAAACTCAATCAAAATGCCCGTGTGACCACAGCCACAGTTTGCTCTGGAGCCATCATTCCTGAGCTAAGACAAAAATCTGTGAGCTGGAGGCTAAAAAACTGTGAGCTAGCTCACACTAACTGAGCTTAGAGGGAACACTGGTTCAGGGGTACACTATTTAGCTCACAGATTTCTCTAAATGACCGTGCAAAGCCCCCTGGGCCATTTCAGGTCAGGAAAATAGTGTGGAGGAGAAGCTGAACCCCCTTCTCCATCCAGCCCCCAGTTGCAATCCAAGTCCAGAACCATGTGCACAGGAACCATGGAAAACCTGCAACTCAGTTCTGACTGTTACACAGGGTGGGGAACCCAGATGCAACCTGTATACTCCATAAAATGTGGTAAGATGTAGCTGAATCTCCCCCTTTGCCTCTGTGCACTTCATCATACCAACCTTGCTCATATCCATTATGGCAAAAAAGGGGTTTGGGTGACTGACAGGTTCTCTGAGCCATGAATATTAAAAGTTAAAATTAGATACACACACTTCATATGTGAACAAATATGGACGCCCCTGCTGTGTCTAGTTTGGCTCCTTGTAAAAGAGCAGGCTCAAAAATCTTCAAATGAGAATATTAAAACAACAAAACCCTACAGCCCCTAAAGTTCTTTCAGGAAAACCAGGATGTGTTCAGTCAGTTTAAAATGAGTGTAAACTTCTAGTCTACATATACCACATTCCTTTGAAAATCTTTATGCTTTCTTCAACTGGTATATTTTAAAAGGATGTGATCATTGCTCTTGTTGATATTTCCTGCTCCTGTTAGAGAGTCTACTATAACAGATCATTCAACTTTCAGGAGAGTGTGAACAGTGACTGATACACTTTATTAGCTTTTGTTTGTGGTCTTCAAAGACACTGAGCTAAACTGAATATAAAAGCACCCACTAACACATAAATAACTGGCAAAATGCAATAAGGTTGAAACTGGTACTTGAAAAGATTTGCAGTACCAATAAAAAGCATTATGAATCAAGGAACTATGAACAGTGGGCTTGTGTTATAACAATGAAGCCTTTTTTTGTTTAGTGATCTTCTCAACATATTCTTCAGAGCTAGGAAGAGTAATTTACTGCCCGCAGCTCTATTTCCTGTGGTTTGTTGTCATCTTTCTGTGGCTCAAAGCCTGTCCTGGAATGCAGTACATAATGAAATGGCTGAACTGCCTGAAAAGTACACAACAGTCACCCATCATTCCATCACTTCTCTCCTCTCTCCTCTTCCATGCTGTTATGTTTCTGAATCAGTCCTATGTTTTACCATGTTAAGTCAGTAAAAGGGATTGTAAGAGTCAACATTCCCATTGGTTAGTTTCTGTGAAACCTTGTAAATAGCCAATCAGAACTATGTATATGTTTATGTTTATCCCTGTGTTATCATTGGTTGTTAACATAACTATGGGCGTGGCTTTGACAGCCTGGATTATTTAAAAAGGGAACTGTGCTCCACTGTTGTGTGTGTGTTGTCTGATCGACTTGTTTGCTGTTTAATAAAGCTGAAATCACTTGTTGAAATCACTACCTTCTTAGGCTCATACTTAAAACCTGCAGTGATATCAGCATTTTGTTGCAACACTATAACCCTCTTCAGAACTTATATCCATGAACTCGGATCCTGCTGACCCTGGTTTCTAGTTTGTGTGTAATAAAGCTGTAAATGCAGGGAGTATTCACAGGCTGCCCATTTCACATGAAATGGCCGCAGTACATATTGGGTGCTCCATGGGGACAGCATACTTCTGATATGCATGGTCTGTGGACTGACATTTTGCACGGAGTAGTTAGAGTGTTGAACTAGGATCTGGGAGACTTAGAGTTGAATCTCTGCTCTGCCATGGAAACTTTCTGGGTAACCTTGGGCCAATCACACACTCTCAGTATAACCTACCTCATAGAGTTGTTGTGAGTATAACTGGAGAAGAAGCTCCCATTGGGGGAAAAGGTGGGGTATAAATGAAGTAAATTTAAAAATAAATAATAAATATATCACTAGCTGATTGTAACACAAAGCACAGCTCAAGATTTAGGGCTAGTTCATATGTCACCTGAATGTCTGGGAACTGATTTCCTCTGGGCTTATCCCACACAACTTCAGAAGCATTTGAAAACTGCAGTTGTGTGCAACAAGGAAGTTACATTGGCTGTTACTCAAGAAGTACTGACCTCGGGGCAAAAGAATCATGATGGAGCACAACAACATTCATACAGCAACATTACTCATATATGAGAAATCAAAACAAAGAGATCTAGAGGAGGGCAAAGTAGTTAGTTCTAAGCAGCTTCCTTCTTGTATATCCAGTGATTTATGACATCCATTGCAGATGCAATCTTACCTGCACGATACAGGAAATCCCCACTTGTAAGAATATTGTGCATGCAATTCCAAAATTTTTGGAAGCATACATAATAAATAAATTGACTGTGATAGGATAATTGATTGTCATCCTAACCTCCTCTTGGCCTCATGCACATGTATGGTGGATTATGATCCTTTCTGATCCTTTTTGGTGCACGTATAGAAGTCAGATCTTTGTGGAAGCTCCCCACCCATCTAGTTCCCTTTCGATCAGGTAATTCTGAGCTTCTGTTCAGAGTCCATTGCAATGAAAGCAGTTCAACAGGAATTGAAAACAAAGCCACCTCTCACTTAGCAAGATATGTGCCACACAACATGATGCAACATGACCTCTCTCTGATTCCTCCGTAAACACAAAAGGCAGGTCAGAGTGGTATTTGTATTACAAGTGTCTCCCTCTGCTTTATATACAGTTACTGGAGAAACACCCAGTCATTTCCTGCTCATTTCAATGTCTGTGTGCCAAGTGCTGGTTTATGAAACAAACTCAAGGGGTAATAGAAAAGGTAGCCATCTATGAGAGAGGTAAACATATTACGGACATCTATGAGAGAAGTAAAAATAGTTCAAAAGGAATGAACAAAAAAAGAACTGCTTTAGTTCCCTTCACATATGCAGTCTTCTCTTCCCCCTTTCACATATACCAGTCCTGCAATGTCTCACACATTTATAAACTTTGATTCCATGTGGACCTATCTCAGCATTCCCATTCACTTTTTTATTTTTTTTTTTTGCTCTGAATACAAAAGTTTTTAGCCTACCCTCTGATAAAGTAAATGAGGAAGCCCTTACATGCCGGAACTTTGAGGCTTGTGTAGCACTGAATGGGCAATGCAAGCAAGGGATAATTCACATCACTGTTATATGTTGGTAGTACAGAATGCTGGAAGCATGTGATGTTTTTACAAGACTGGAGTCAGGAGTCAACATCACTGGGCAGCTACCAAGAGCCCAAAGCCCTGGGAGAGCCCACTGCCAATGTCTCACCCATCATGATTCAGTGGCAATCATTGCTACTTGAAGTCTTTCACTATGTGTAAGGGCAGATTGCAACAGAATTCTGCATCCTCTGAGACTGACAGCATTGGCTTGAAACCAGCAGAAAAATCTCTGATGATAGAAGGGATTTCTATTAGTGCAGTGGGATTTCCTCCCCTCCCCTCTCCTCTACCACTGAAGACTGAAATGCTCCCTGAAATACTAAGAACATAAGAACATAAGAGAAGCCAATGTTGAATCAGGCCAATGGCCCATCTAGTCCAACACTCTGTCACACAGCGGCCAAAATATACCAGGTGCCACCAGGAGGTCCAGCAGTGGGGCCAGGACACTAGAAGCTCTCCCACTGCTGCCCCCTCCAGCACCAAGAATAGAGTGCATCACCTGCCCCAGACTGAGAGTTCCCATCTATACCCTGTGGCTAATAGCCACTGATGGACTTCTGCTCCATATGTTTATCTAATTCCCTCTTGAAACTGTCCATGCTTGTAGCTGCCACCACCTCCTGTGGCAGTGAATTCCATATGTTAATCACTCTTTGGGTGAAGAAGTATTTCCTTTTATCTGTTCTAACCCGACTGCTCAGCAATTTCATGGAGTGCCCACAAGTTCTTGTATTGTGAGAAAGGGAGAAAAGTACTTCTTTCTCTACCTGCTCAATCCCATTCATAATCTTATAAACCTCGATCATGTCACCCCTCAGCCGTCATTTCTCCAAGCTAAAGAGCCCCAAGCATTTTAACCTTTCTTCATAGGGAAGGTGTTCCAACCCTTTTATCATTCTAGTTGCCCTTCTCTGCACTTTTTCCAATGCTATAATATCCTTTTTGAGATGTGGTGACCAGAACTGTACACAGTATTCCAAATGAGGTCGCACCAATGATTTATACAGGGGCATGATGATACTGGCTGATTTGTTTTCAATTCCCTTCCTAATAATCCCCAGCATAGCATTGGCCTTCTTTATTGCAGCTACACACTGTCTAGACATTTTCATTGAGTTATCTACTACGACTCCAAGATCTCTCTCTTGGTCCGTCTCTGCCAGTTCAGACCCCATCAACGTGTATTTATATTTAGGATTTTTGGCTCCAATGTGCATCACTTTGCACTTGGTCACATTGAACTCCATTTGCCACGTTGACGCCCACTCACCCTAGGGGGACAGGGGACTCGCACGAACAGCGTGAGAGGAGACACAACAGTCTGCAGCAAGAGAAGAAAAATCACTTCCTTCCATTTAGCAGAAAATTTACAGGGGATCCAACATATCACCAATAGGTGGTATTTATAAAGGTAGAAATGCCACTCATTGCCTCCCTCAAAGCAAAATCATACAGGCCTCAGTTGCCGAAGAGCAGTGAGTAGGCAGCAGCAGTGGCTACTCCTTGCCACAACTGAGATTTGGTTTAGTACACTATTACCACCTATAGCAGTAGCAACAGCACTTCTCTATCCCCAACTATGCTAAGAAAACATATTTCATACTTCGAGTAGACAGGTGGGAAGTGTAATGGTGCCTAAGTCCTCCCCCTCCATACGGAAGCAAGCAGCCCTTTGTTATTATACAGCTAAAGCTAAACAGATCACAGATTTATCTGTACATATGTATAAGGCAACCCTGAAACTCCACAGAAGTTGCTCTGATCTGTATGAGTGCAATAAATAAATGCTTGGTTTTCATTAGATGTGAATATACTGAACTCATCTAATGAATGTTTCAACATGTATCCCACATTTATGACCAATTTTCTATTTAGAAATATTTTTAAATGACTTACTATATCAGAGTTATCTAACATGCAGCCTGAGGGCCGGATCAGGCACTTGGAAGGGCTTCTATCGGGTCTGCAAGGAATTGGCTGTCTTCTGCTTCTTCCTCCAGTTCTGCTGCTGCTGCTGCTGCTGCTGCTGCACTGTATGTTGCTTTGCCAGACTCTCAGTCACTCAGGAAATCTCATAAAAGGTAGACATTTTTCTCACTATGTCTCCAGACCTTTTAAACTTTGATTTATGGCCAGATTATTCAATGGAAAAGAGTCAATGTTCTTTGGTCTCGATATTGATTGCAGCTGCACGACAGGTCATTACAGCCAACTGGAAAAACCCAAAGAGGCCTTCCATAGATGCCTGGTTTGACAAACTTTGGGAAGTTTATATCATGGGGAAAACAGTAAACAATTCTTTCTTGGTTGGTTCCCAATTCTTTTTCACTCTGTGATTATGATGAAATCTGGAAGCCAGTTATTGGGTTTCTGAGACACAACAAAGTTCTTCCATATAGAATCTGGTTAAAATTGTAAGGCTACTGCAAATATGTGTCAATATGAGTTGTTTTGAGGGTGTACGAAAATTTAGTTTTAACCTAGCTTTTCTGGGCGTATCTACCAGTCGATAATGTTATAATAGTTTTACTTTTGGATTGCTCTTTTTTGAGTACTTAACAATTAATAAGTTACATTTTAAAAAAATTGCTCAGGAGAGATAGGCAAGCTTCTGTTCCCTGCACTGGCTGAGGCTCCTCCCCTCCCAGGGGGAGAGAGGGAATGAGCTAGAGCTTGCTTCCTGGCCAGGCTGCCTCAATCACACAGAAAACAAAGGCAAGCCTTTCTTCCCCTCCATTGGCTGAGGCTCCTCTACAAAGAGAGGGAGAGGAGGAGGGACAGCTTGCTTTATTGGGCTGCCTCAATCACATGGGAGAAATACAAAGCATCTTTAAGACCAACAAAGCTTTATCCAAGGTATGCACTTTTGTGTGCTTTGCTACAATGTGCATGTTTTGTTGGGCTTGTTATGCTGTGGCTCTCCTAGGTACAACTGGGTTCCCTCCCCCTTTTCACTGCATTCATACCCTCATGGTCCAGTCTCTCTCCATAGGAAAGAAATAACAACAAGCCAGTGAGGTGGATTAGGCTGAGAGTGTGTGTCCAGACCAAGTTCATCCAGCACATTTCCTTTGGGAATTCTGAACTTAGACTTCCCAGATAGTAGGCTGATACTGACCGCTGAGGAAGACTATAGTTTTGTAGACAAGCACATAGCCTTCAGGCTGTGTCATGGTGCCTTCTTCATGTTCTTGACCAGCACACAAATCAATTTATGTACAAAAGCTCATAATGCCCAGCCATTTCATGTTTCCCTCTGAGTCCTAGGCTTGAAACTCTAAGCATGAGATTTCTATAATGAATGTCAATAAATCAAAAGTAGGTTTGCAGCTTACAGACACACACCTGAACAGCATACTCAAGATTGCTACAGCACAGACATTTTGATGCAATAATTCACAGCAAGAGGTGTCACTTATCAGACACTGTTAAATAAACAAAATATTGCATGAGCGCTAATGTTTTAATCATGCTTTTATTTTAAGTTTTAAAAAAACCCTTTGTGTTTGTGTCTTTTATAAAGTTTATTTCTCCGCTACCTGGCATTACATTTTATGACACACGTGGCCCAGCCCAAAAAGGTCTCATTTATGTGAGATCCAGCCCATATAACAAATGAGTTCAACACCCCTGTACTATATGGTCACATCTAGGTAAATACATGCAAATCTACTTAAAAATATTTTATTAACAGGAAGAAATTATTGTTGAATCAATACTACAAAATATTCAAGATTTTTTAAAAATATAAAATATACTTTTGTCATATATTATATATCTGTATGTGTCAGCATATGAATTCCTTGTAAAATCTAATTTAAAAAACAGTCAACAGAAAGTCACCAATTCAGTATATATTTAAATGGCCTCATCACTCTTAGATATTTCATATAGTTTACAAGAACATGTATGGTAGGTTTTAAACATCATCATTTATCAAATGATTTTTTCTATTACATTTCTTAACAAGGGAGAAAATAAATGGACATAGATTTAAGGAACATATTGCTAAATACATTGACAAGCAATCAAAATGTCTTCAAATATATCAAAAATAGGAAACCAGCAAGGGAGGTGGTTGGGTTGTTAAATAACAAACAAGTAAATGGATTGCTAAAGGAAGATACGATAAATATGTTAGGCTAGCAACACTACATGCAGTGCAACCGAAAATCTCTGGGAACACAGCCCTAGTGAGCTGTGGCTATCCCAGGCATTAAAACCCATTGAGATCCCTCCCCTCCCCAAAACTGGCCTTCCTCAGGCTACAACAATCCCAAATCTCCAGGAATTTCCTAACCTAGAATAGGCAACTAACCCTGTCTCTGGGATTCTGTAGTGAAGGTACACATCCGAAAGCTGGGAAATAAGGTAAGATATCTAGGTTATGTAGGGAACATGCTTTGTCTCCTGACATACTTTCAAAATTACATTCCAATGTAACTTTTCTAGCAGATAGAAGTCTGTATCTCAAGAGTGTTGTGTAAGCCCACACCCCATTTATTTTCTGTGCTGTTCCTTTTAGAACAATCATTTATTTATTTATTTATTTATTTATTTTGAGATTTATACCCCGCCCTATCTGGTAGCTCAGGGCGGCTAACAAGCGGCCAAGCCAAGTTTCAGAACTAAAACAATAAACAGTATTACATACAGTAAAAAATTCAATACAACAGTAAAATTCAGTACAACAGTAAAATTCATATAAAACCAAGATGCACGATGCACGATATCCCACATTGGCGGCAAATTTCTTAATTGCATGGGCTTTCATTTGCTTTCATTTCCACGAAACCAGTTCCAAAACTAGTACAGTTCTTAGTGGTTCTTGTTGGCAGTGAAATGAGCTCCACTGAAGCAAAAAAATACTCCCCCTCCCCTCTCTCACTACTGCCCTGAGCTTTTATGTAAGCCGCCCTGAGCCGGCTTCAGCCAGGAGGGCAGGACAGAAATCAAATAAATCAAATCAAATCTCTCTCTCTCCCTCCGTCCCTCTCTCTCTCTCTCTCTCTCTCTCTCTCTCTCTCTCTCTCTCTCTCTCTCTCTCTCTCTCTCTCTCTCTCTCTCTCTCTCTCTCTCTCTCACACACACACACACACACACACACAAATGTATCCACCCATCTCTCAGAATTATACTCTTCTAAGCCATGAAATCAATGGGCTTAAGTCTCTCTAGGATTGCATTGTAAAAGTCTTAGCAGGAAAAATTACTATAAACACTAGGAATTGTGGAAATAAATACAACAAGCTCGAGAAAGAGGCTCTGGGCGGGTACCCTGGCCTTGGACACTTAGCGTCAATTTGCTGTGGCAACCTCAGTAAGGTATAATGACACAAAGTCCACCATTTTCTCCGGGGGAACTGATCTCTGCCATTTGAAGAGCAGTTACAGTTCTGAGTGATCTCCAACCCTCACCTGGAGATTGGAACAATAGTTCCCCAGGAGGAAATGGATGGTTTGGATAGTGGAGTCTATGGCATTGTACCTGTCTGAAGTCCCACCCCTCCTCAAACCCCACCCCTTCCAGGCTCCACTCCTCAAATCTCCAGAAATTTCCCAACCTGGAGTTGGCAACCCTATCTCCTTCCCAGCCAACCATCAACATACCATTATCTGCCCCTCTGACTTCAGCTTTCCATCTCCTCCCCCTCCCTGCAGTCTCTACCTAGAAAAATTACAGTCTTTCTCCACAGTGATGACCAAAGTAGCTCACATCATTCTCCTCTCCCCCTTTTGATCTGAACAACAACCCTGTGAGGTATGTTAGGCTGAAAGTCTGTGAGTGGTCTGAAATCACCCAATCAGCTTGCAGAGCAAGAACTTGGGTCCGGCAGACACTGCTCTGAAACACTAACTGCTACATCACACTGGCTGTCATGGGATGGGGCACCTCAGCAGGGTATAATGACATAGACTCCACCATTTTCTCCAGGGGAACTGATCTCCGCGATCTGGAGAGCAGTTGTAATTCTGAGTAATCTCCAGCCCTCACTTGGAGATTAGCAACAATGGTTCCCCAGGAGGAAAAGTACAGTCTTTCTCTGCAGTGGGGACCAAAGCAGTTTACATCATTCTCCTCTCCCCCTTTTGATCTGCACAACAACCCTGTGAAATAGGTTAGGCTGAAAGTCTGTGACTGGTCTGAAATCACCCACTTAGCTTTCACAGCAAGAATCTAGGTCTCCCCTAGGAGAAAATAACTGCTTTGGAGGGTGGACTCTATGGCATTCTATTCAGCTGAGGCCTCTCTCCTCTCCAAACTCTGGCTTCAGTAGACTCCACCACAAAATCTCCAGGAATTTCCCAACCTGGAGTTGGCAACCCTCGTCAGGACTGGCCCCTACAAGTTCCCCACAAAGGCCAAAAGCCCAGAAAGGGCCTCCTGCCCTTGCCTTTTTACTGACAGAACCAAGCTTGGTTCCCTAGCAGCAGCCACTGAGGGGAAAGTGAGCCATACAACAGTTTTGGCAGTTTATTCAGACAGGGAATGGCCAAGCTGGGAGTGGGTAGGGGAGAGAAGCAGACCCAGCACCCAGCCAATGGCATGCAAGTACTCTTGAGTGGCAGTTGACTGGCCAATGGCTGATGGCACACACAGCACAGCCATTGGGAATGCCAGAAAGTGCCAATACACTGGGCTTTTATATATATAGGATATGTGTGGGGGGACAACATTCTTGTATTAATTCATGGGTTATATTGGGCAGGTCTTTTTACTGGTGGTGATGGAAAGTGCTGTCAAGTTGCAGCTGACTTTTGGTGATCCCATAGGATTTTCAAGGCATTTTCTTCTGTGTAGTGACCCTGGGCTTCTTTTGGTGGTCTCCCATCCAAATACTAGTCAGAGCTGACCCTGCTTAGCTTCCAAGATCTGACAAGATCAGGCTAGCCTGGGCAATCCAGGTCAGGGCTCTTTTTACTATAAATTCACAAATGTGTGTATGACAGCTCTGGAGTATTGTGTATTTTCAGGCAAAGATGAGTCATCGTTATCCCATCCATGAGGCAATCTAAATACTGGCACAGTGTGGAAAAAAAGCCACAGTTGTCGCAAGGGCAGAAAGTCACATGTCATGTTTGGCCTAGATAGCTATTGAGCAAAACAAACTGTTTATTATTTGTGGATTCACCTTACTATACATTCAAATTAATTGATATTTATTATTAATTAATTTGATATTTATTTTCAATTATTAATTGATATATATTATCCTTTGATACCTTGCAGTATCTATTTAATGTCTGGGATTCTGCTTTTGAACATGTCAACTCATACTTCACATCATTTCTGTAAATTAAATCCATTATTATATTAACATGAAAGTTAAATGAATGTCCATGTATTTAAAAATATTGGGCTGGATTCCGTAACCTATGAATGGAAGAAGGTGTTAAAGGAATGGATCTCTTCCTCTTCTTCCCTTCCCTACCATTCCCACTGTAGGCACTCTTGAAAGTCAGGCAGCCGATAAGAGAGGAGTATATATTGCAAGGAGCTGTAATTTGTAGACAAGTTGTCAGAACCACCACCACCACCACCACCACCCCGGGGTTTCTGCCAGTAGAGGAAAAGGCATGTGTGTGGGGATTTCTACCAACTGCCTCTTATTGCTACTCTTCCCATGCATGCCACATCACACCATGTTCAAACCCCCGCTGGTTCAATTCATGGTCTGCTCACCAGTTGTGAACAAGGAGCAGATCAGTGAGTTTTGGCTGTTCACAAACAGTTTGAGCCTGTGCATTCAGTCACTTTTTGTGTATTCAACAATAAAATACAGTGCAGTTGACAGTGTTTCATGCAAGCTCTTTTTCGCACAGTCTGATGAGAATCCTGCATTCTTGCTCCCCCCTCCCCCAATCATCTGTTGCTACAAACTACTCAGGAATCTTCAATAAACAGAGGGCAAATTAATCAGTTAGCCAGTATTCATAAGCAAACACTACAATTTTAAAGTTTTAGCATTTTGTGTTTAAGTGCGTTTTATCAACAATATTTTGTGCATGCACATTTTTGCATAGCCTTATAGAATGTGTGATTTCCTCTTCACATCATTTAAATACCAGACCCAAACATCCATGTCTCTGGGTAGAATCATCTGGCCAAAGCCCCTGCAATGAAACAAGTACAAGGAAAACAAAAGTCTACCATCACAGCTCCTACACAGCTGCAAAGCTGTTCAAGAGCCATTCAAGGTGGACAGATGACAAGACTGGAGGTTCATCTTGGAGGTGATATTCATGGCCATTGAACATGATATGTTTGTCTACTAGACACATTTTCAGCACCTCTAGTTCCTGAGGGTCTCAATATTCAGAATTAGTTTGAGGAGTTGGTCAGGAGGCTGCTGAGGGGGGAGAGGGCCCACACCAGAAACTCTTTTCTTTCACGGTTCATAGTCCATTGCATATATTTCACTATAATTTGGGGGGCAAGCTTTGTAGCTGAAAAGAGGAGTTAATAAATGGGTAGCTTATCAACTAGTGTGTTCTTAAACATTTGGGAATTGCTGCTTTATAATTTTGGTAATGTTATCTGGTGTAATGAACCAGGAATTCATAAACAATAACAATTCACAAAAATAAGTTTATTCACTGGACAGGATCAAAGGTTAATCCATGATACAGATATGTATGAATGTACCAATGGGGACAATTGTAGTGGGAAAACAGTGCAGAATGACCTTTAACACCCTTCCCACCCCTTGGACCAATCAAAATGAGGTCTTCACAAGTGGGGACTACAAGAAACTTGCAGGAATGGCTATCCCATCACCCCCAAACCTTTGCTTCCTTCCTTCTCCCCCTGCTTCTCAGTCTCTCACTTTCTCCTTCCTGCCACCCCTATCTTACTCGCCCCCATGCCTGTAACTTTCTCTTTCTGCCCCCACCCCATTACATCTCTTGCTTTTCCCACCTCCCCTCCCCATCACTCTTTCTTTCTTTCTTTTTCTGCCTCCCACCCCATCAGTCTCTCTTTTTATCCCCCCCATCACTCTCCCAACCTCTTGACTTCTTCCTTCCCCCTAGCAGCAGCAATAGCAGTGATGCTTCCAGTTGCTCACCTGCTTCCTTCCCCCCCCCCATTAGCAGTGGTGGCGGTGGCTCTCCAGGAATCTCAACAGATCTCTCAGCTACAGAGATCAGTTCCCTTTAAGGTTGCCAGTTCCAGGTTGGGAAATTCCTGGAGATTTGAGGGTGGAGCCTTGAGAGGGCGAGGTTTGGGGAGGAAAGGGAGCTCAGCAGGATATAATACCATAGACTCCACCCTCCAAAGTAGCCATTTTCACCAAGGAAACTTATCTCTATTAACTGGAGATCAATTATAATTCCAGGTGATTGCCAGCCCTCAACTGGAGGTTGGCAACACTGTTTCCTCTGGAAGAAATGACTGTTTTGGAGGGTGGGCTCTATGCCATTATACCTTTCTGAGGTCTTTCCCTCCTCAAACCCCACCCTCCCCAGGCTCCACCCCTCAAAACTCCAGGACTTTCCCAACCTGGAGTTGGCAACACTATGGCCCTCCCACCCAACACCCTACCTACTTTTATCTGCCCCCCTGTCTGCAGCTTTCCTTCTCCTCTCCCCCTATAGCCTGAACCTAGGAAAACGACAGTCTTTCTCCATAGTGGAGACCAGAGCAGATTCTCCTCTCCTCCTTCCTAACCACACAATGCTGTGAGGTAGTTTACGCTGAAAGTTTGTGACTAGTCCAAAATCACCCAGTGAGCTTCCACAGCAAGATAAGGATCTGAATCAAGGTCTTGCAGATCTTACTCTGAAGCTCTAACTACCAAATTACACTAGCTTTCATAGGGTGGCTGCTGTTGAACAGTAGCAAGCAGCCAGGCCTAGTTGAGTCATGCAAGTTGGGTGGTATCACCATGCAGAAGTTATTGTCATGTCAGACCTGGTCCCAATGAATTCTCCCTCAAAGGCCAAAATAGACCTGGAATGGGCCCAGCCCCTTCCCCCTTTCTTTTACTCACTGAAACCCAAGCTTGGAGCACTTTGGTTGCCTAGGAACGGCCCTGAGGGGATCTGTTTTTTAAAAACTACAAGACACTCTTTTTATAATTTTCAGATTTTTTAAAACTCCCCAATGTTTTGGGTTTTTTTTAGATTTCACATTTTTTTGCAAACATGGGGCTCTTTTCAAGTGTTATGTCCACTGACCGCCACTAGGCATCAGCGATACACTGCCAAGCTTAACTCCCTACGAACAATAGGGACTAGGCTCCTGGATTTTCCTTGGGGAACCAATAGGGACTTTGGCAGGAGGTTTAAACCCACCAATAGGATCTATGGGTGTTCCCAGTCACTGTATATAGTTGACCACCCGGCCTGTGTTCGAGGCTCTAGTTGTGTACCAGTAAACAATGTTGATCACGACAACCGTCTCTGTGGTTTCTACATGTGTCTAACCCACTACACAATACAAGTTTGTAGAAAGATCCCTCTTGCCCATTCACAGTTCCAGTCACTGGATTAAGTATCCAAAGAAATGCCAACTTATTAGAATATAAGATGTACCTGTTTTGTTTTTTTAAAGAAAAAGAACACTGGGAGCTCCATTCATGGAATTCTCAGTATTCGATGTACTTGTTCCATTGGTTTCACTAGGATAATTTGCACATGTTTAAATCTCTGTCAATGAAAACAATCAAATGAAAAGCAAACGTGAGGGGGGGTTGGTGGCCAAGGCCATTTCTGATGAATAAATTGTGCATTCTGGATGAAATTGTTTTCCCAAAATGTTTATTTTATTTATTTATTTAAGACATTGTTAGCCTGCCTTTCACTTAAAAATTGTGTGTCATCATGAAGAAGAAGGTTCGTGATTATCGAGCTGAAAATTTTGATGTGAGGCAAATCCAAGTTGTGGAGACAGCTTCAAAATTCTTGGTGTGGTCACTGTACTTATCTTCCCCCAAAGAATGCAGGACAACATATATGGCTTAGCATCTAAGGGAAAGAGCCTCTAAGGCCTCCACAAGGCTATCTGCTGAACCTCATGGCTGAACTGTAATTAGAAATTAGGTTTTCTACCTCCAAGCCGCAGATTTTAGCCACTGGCAGTAAAGTGACCAAAGTATATACACATAATTGCTCAGGACATGCAGACAACAATTAAGTGCTAGGTTTTGCCCCTACTTTTTGTTGTCACTTTCGATTATGGGAGGCATTATTTTGGCTTTGCAATCTGAGGAGTGCTTGTATCCTTACAGGTTAACAGCTCTACTGAATAGGTAGCTATGAAATAATTGCTGACACCAATCTAAAATTTTAAAATGACACTAATTTGGGTAGCACTGATTTTTTTGTCTTGATACCAGTATTGACTGATGAAACATGAGCCATAGAAATTAAAGGCAACCAAGGCCTGTTAGCTTATCCACTTCACCTCTCCGCCTGAAGATGATGCCTACTGCTTGTCTAGATCAATTTTAAAGGACTCCATGAAGAGGACTCAGCATCATCTTGGCAGCCTTCTTTGCAGTGCTAAAAGATGTCACTATGCCAATTCTTTTTTTCTGATCGCAGCAGCTGGAGCACCTTGGAGCATCCTTCAGGATTCCCCTATATTCAGTCCTGATCTTGCCATCCTGTCCTGTTGCTATTGCTATTGCAGCTGACTTCTGCATCTTATTGAAACATTTACAAAAGCACAGAAGGGTGTAAGAGATAATTGGGAAAAACATGCAATAATCCACCTTGAGCCCACTAATTGAGACTGATAAATGTATTCAAATAATAGATATGATAGAAAATAACAATGTCAATTTTCACTATTATCAACCACATAAAAGGAACATACAAAAATGAATAACTAACAATTGAAAGGTGATCATCCTCTTATGCAATGACTCAGCAAAGAAAGCCTACATACAGTAACAAATGATAACATTTGATAGCATTCCTAGGAACAGCACCTTGTAATAATAATAATAATAATAATAATAATAAAAAAGAAATGGATTATGTATTGTGTTACTTTTGCCTGCGCATGAATGAAATTAATATCTATGCTGGATAAAGCACATTCTTGAAAAAGCAGTACAAATTATGCTACAAAGTACGCAGGATTGATTTTCATTGCATATTGGCAAAGCATGCAACTGTATTAAGATTTGAAGTGCTCCAATAAGAATACTTTTTAATATTCATAGTTCCATGGGACCTTTTCATACTGTTAATCCTTAAAACACAAGCAAGGTTACTCAGGGCATTTTGGCAACTAAAATCCTTCAGAAAGAAACTTAATGGTTACTCTTAACAAAAGGTCAATTTTAATATGAATTCGCACAGTGGTCTCCAGTAAAAATAGCCCAAGAAAATTCTATGCATATAAATACAGTTTGTTCTGTTATCAGAGGAAGAAGAAAATTGAATCTTCTGGACTTCTGACCTTCCAAAGAAGTGCAAAATTATTAGTGATAATCAACAACATCATCACCGTTCCTCAATTTTCCCTCCAGCATAAACAATTTCAGCAGCTATATGTAAGAAGCTGTAAAACACTCTAACCAAATTTTAAATTTATTTTGCTTAGCACAACAAGGGATAGAAACATGACATCTAGATTACGTGTAAATTTCTACATATAGCAACTGTGGCCTTTGAGAAACATCTACTGCTAGAAATCTGGTAATAAAAGCTAGCGACCCTGTAAAAATACAGTCTAATCTGGAATATTCAGGTCCCTAAATGAGGGGCTTTTCATGCTGATATTGACAGATGGAATGCCTTTCCACTTCAATTATGCTGTCAAGTGAGCTGGGTTATAAGACACAAGTGTATGGTGAGAAGGAAACCATACAAGGGGAATTCAGAAGCCAGAAGTCTGAATTGGTATTATGTAAGGGACATGAAATCTGATTTAAACAAAAATGGAGCATATGGGAAGGTGCTAAAGCCTACCCATCCTAGACAATTTTTGGCATCAGAGCTTGTACATTAGAAATATGCTTAAATCAGTGGAACTCTTTGAGGTAAGACATGGGAACGGCTTGATTAAGCTCTTCTTATTTTGTTTATAAAAGGACCTACCATTCTCTCCTTTAAACAAGAACATGTGGATTTATGACATGAGGATCCCCCTATTATATATGATTTTTGCCACCCCTACATACTTTATCTCCTGCCAACCTAGCAGTTCGAAAGCAAGAAATTGCAAGTAGATAAATAGGTACCACTTCGGTGGGAAGGTAACAGCGTTCCGTGTGCCTTGGTGTTTAGTCATGCTGGCCACATGACCACGGAAACGTCTTCGGACAGCGCTGGCTCTTCGGCTTTGAAACGGAGATGAGCACCGCAACCCTAGAGTCGGATTCGACTGGCTTTCGAGCAAGGGAACCTTTACCTTTACCTTTTACATACTTTATTGGGTGACTGAATGTCTTCCTTTGCCCACTGTGCAAATGGAAATTTTAACTGTCTGTAACGTGAGAATCCTTTCTCCTATTTGCCTGAAATTTAGTGGGTTGGATCACTTGTATATGCAGTATAGCCCTTGTGAATTCCATCCCAATTGGATAAGATGAAAATTACAAGCACAAATATGCTTCCCATTAAAACAAATGGAAACTAGTAAATGGGGGAAATAAACAGGTAATAAGTACATAAGGAAAAATAATTAAAACATTTAAAAAGAAACAAAAACATGTGCATGTCCCTGGCACGCACCCCATAAACATTAAATCTAGATGATAATATTTTAAATCAAGGATTTCAGCTACAGTTTTTGATTTTAAATCTATGCTCAGTTACCAATATTTGAATGCCATTGATTTCAGTGGATCTTGAGTATGCAGAACTGTGTGAAGGACAGCCGAAAACACTTATCTAAAAAAAAAGTTCAGTTGAAATCTATGGATGTACTTGTCAGTAAATGTGATTAGGATCAAGCTATTGGATGCCCAGAACATGATCAGAAGGCACATGACTTATTTATTCAGGGAAGATGCCACTTCTCAGTGAAGGCAGGAATAATGTAGCAATCAGTTGAGCAAGTCTAGACCCAAAACCAAAGCCAGATCCTTGAAGTGAACTTGCATAAGGACCATCACACTGTTGCTGTGTCTCACTCCCCCCCACACACACCAAGGGGTTCTTTCCTCACTGGTTGAGGCTCATCAACTTCATACCCAATGTGAAGAATTGGTGGGGTTGTCAACAAGCTTGGAGAACAAATATCCTGTTCCTCTAAAAGAGGCTTAATGTGTGGAAATAGGAAGCTGAAGTATTTCATGATATGAAAATAAATAACATCACCTGTAAATAACATTTCTTTAACCCTCTATTAAAAGTTCAGTAGAATTTTTCTCCAGGTAGCTGGCAATTCTAGGAAATGTTCAGGCATCATGAGGTAATTTATTTTATGCTCAGTCAGCTATTTGAAAAAACACTAAGGAGTGTTGCCTTTTGTACTTCAAAACATGCTCATTGTAGGGTGGTTACATAATTTCTTGAGAAATTTTGGAATAAAATAAACATGCATTGGCAGTACTCACAATCATCAAATACAGCACAGCAATGGTGAACAAATTTATAGCACAGCATAGAAACTAGGCATGTTCACTAGGCAGTCAAATGTTTACTAACCTGAACCACCACCCCTGATAACCTGGGATGTGATGTCAATTAGCCAATTCCCAACTGATGATTCCGTTTGTTTGGACAACTCAATGGAGGATGCCCTACTGAGATCTTTTGATAGCCTTCCAGAGGTGACCCAGCGGAAGATTTTTGATAGATTAGAAAAGCTTCGAAATAGCCTGCAAAAAATATCATCTAACAATTAAATTATCTGGCTTTGATGTATATGAGGTAAATGCTCATACTACTCCTTTATGGGTCAGCCAAAATCTGGTTTAGTGTGCTTAATCTCTTCAGCACTAAAATCTCTTAAAGTTTCCTTTATTGCATCTTGCATTAGCACTTCTTTTACATTTTTCAACACTCCCACTTATAATTATCTCATTCTACTTACCTCCATTGACAATACAGAGGGACATTATAGCACTCTGGAATGATCTGGGAACCTTTCTGGATACAATTAAGCATCAATGTCCCAGAGCTTCATTAATACTTGTAGATAATTTTAATGCCCATATTGGTCAAAATGATGATGTGCTCTCTATGTAGGGCAGTATCAGCCATCTTGAAGAGCTTTCGTACCCATATTGATTTGAAAGAACGTCTAGGGACCATAGCATCAACTTTTCTGGGAAAGAGTTAGTTAAATGTGTACTGGATCATGGACTAGTGATCCTAAATGGGTACAGCAAAGTGGATACGGTTGGTGATTATACATGTCTGACACACAAGGGAGCCAGTGTAGACAACTACATGATAGCGTCACTAAATTTGCTTCCCCCGATCTGTGAGTTTAAGATAGGGGACTATTATGGAGGCGATAATCTTCCATTGCAACTCACTATGGCTTTCCCCCAGGATAGTTTCTCATCGTCTGGGCCCCCCATCTGTTTTCAGCAGGGAAATAGATGGAGTCCAATTAGATGGACACCACAACTAATTCCTGTGGTGTTGAACAACATGTCCTCATCTGACTGTAATTTAATTCTTAGTGAATACATAAATCAGACAGACCCTCACAACATGATAGAATACCTATCTACTATTTTAAATCTGTTCAAACCAGTTTGTTTAAAACCTTCAAGACCTTGCAGAACTGAACAGAAAAATATTTGCTTTGATGGGGACCGTAGAAGATATATTATAAGAATAAGATCTAAACTTTGATTATTTAAATGCACCAACTTGCTAAGTCATTTGACAGAGTTTATGGACCTGAAAAAAGGTTCAAGGCTCTGGTAAAATATAAACAATGTCTTGCCCTTACTGAAGAGTGGAAGACCCTTATTTGGGCTATAGAGAATAATGAGTCGCAACTTTTCTAGCATATGATTAAAAGAGGTACCCGGGGGACATTAAGTGTACCCTTAAGTATTTCTCCACTAGTGTGGGAACATGTTACTAATTTTTTTGCATTACCCTCTAGTTCTGATCCTATGAGAGATCAGGTACAACCGCCCCAAACTGACCCCTGGCCTCCAGTACTTCCAGATACAGTCAGTTGCCTAACTGAACAAATGCACTCTGGAAAAGCTCCAAGCCCCGATTTAATATTGGTAGATCTATTAAAAACCAATGTACCCTGGTGGAGTAATCTTTTGGGGGCCCTTTTCACTCAGTTTGTCCAGCAAGTTGGGATATAAATTGAAAGTAATAAATAAATATTAGGAGAATATCAGGAGAAACTTCCTAACTGTAAGAGCCAGTATTGTGTAGTGGCTAAGTGTGCAGACTCTAATCTGGGAGAACCGGCTTTGATTCCCCACTCCTCCAATTGCACCTGCTGATGTGACCTTGGGTCAGTCACAAGCTCTGGCATAGCTGTTCTTAAAAGAGCAGTTTGTGTTAGAGTTCTCTCAGCCCCACCTACCTCACAGGGTGTCTGTTGTGGAGAGGGGAAGGGAAAGGAGTTTGTAAGCTGCTCTGAGACTCCAAGTAAAGGGTGGGGTATAAATCCAATCTCTTCTCTTCTTCTTCTTCTTCTAAGAGTGGTTGATCAGTGGAACAGACTTCCTCGGGAGGTGGTGGATGCTCCTTTGCTGGAAATTTTCAAGAGGAGGCTGGACGACCATCTTTCGGGTATGTTGTAGGGTTATCTTTTGGCTATGTTCCTGCAGAGTGCAGGAAGTTGGACTAGATGACCTACAAGATCCCTTCCAACTCTAACATTCTATGATTCTATGAAATAATAAATTAATATCACAGGTTTTATTCCTAAATCCTGGAGGCATGCCATAATAGTCTCAATATACAAAAAAGGTTCTACAAATGATCCCGCAAACTATTGTCGTATCAGTTTGCTTTCATCAATAGGTAAACTCTATGCTGGTTTTCTACTTCAAAAATTATCAGAGAGGATAGAAGCAGAAGGTATTCTATATCCCGAGCACACTGGATTTAGAAAGGGTGTCTTAACCATCGACCACTGTCTTGTATTGAGTCATTTGGCTGGCAAATACACATCTTCGCAGGAGGCTGCCTATATGTTGCCTTCTTGGATTTGAAAGCTGCCTTTGACTCAGTTCCTAGGTCTCAGCTCTGGCTCAAACTTGCAAAAACCTCAATTGATAAAAGGTTGCTTTGGTTGATCTCCAAAAGAGTCCTATAGCTCAAATCCATTACGGATTGGAGGGCCAGTTTACCAACACTATTTCTCTATTAAAGGGTGTTAAGCAAGGATGTCTATTAGTGCGTACACTTTTTAATATTTATATTAATGATATGATCCCATATATTAAGGAAACAGCACATCATGCTCCAATACTGGCTTGCCAGGAAATCCCCATTTTGCTTTATGCAGACGATATGGTCCCTTTGTCAATATCCAAAATAGGACTCCAGAAAATTTTAAGATCATTTATAGAATATTGTACTCAAGAGGGTTTAACAATAAACTATAATAAATAAAAAATAATGGTTTTCTCAAACCATTCCTATTCTAGAAAGAAATCCTGGTGTGTCATGGGTGAGGAACTAGAACAGGTGACCCAGTTTAAATACTTGGGAATGATATTTAGTCACAATCTGTCTTGGAAGCCTCATTAAGCTTGCATCCCAGGCTGCTAAAAGAAATTGCAGATGTTATTTCAGAGCCTCTGGCTCTAATCTTTGAGATGTCCTGGAGTACTGGTGTTGTGCTGGAAGACTGGAGAAGAGCGAATGTTGTCCCGATCTTCAAGAAGGGGGAAAAGACGGACCCAGGAAATTACAGGCCTGTCAGTTTGACATCAATACCTGGAAAAATTCTAGAGCAGATTATTAAACGCTCTGTCTGTGAGCACCTTGAACGGAATGAATTAATTGGTAATAGCCAGCACGGGTTTATCAAGAATAAGTCATGCCAGACCAACCTTATCTCCTTTTTTGACCGAGTTACTAAAATAGTTGACTCTGGCAATGCTGTGGATATACTGTATATAATTTCAGTAAAGCATTTGACAAAGTTTTTCATGATATCCTTGAGGATAAGCTGGTTAAGTGCGGGCTGGATGGTGCAATAATTGGATGGATCCATGGTAGGCTGAAAAATCGTACCCAACAAGCGCTCATAAATGGCTTTGCATCTACATGGAGGGAAGTCTTGAGTGGAGTGCCACAGGGCTCGGTCCTGGGCCCAGTGTTCAAAGTTTTTATAAATGACCTGGAGAAAGACATAGAGGGGATACTTATCAAATTTGCAGATGACACAAAGCTGGATGGGATTGCTAATTCTGAAGAAGACAGAGTCAGGGTTCAAAATGATCTAGATAGGCTGGAACAGTGGGCTGAGGCAAATAAAATGAATTTCAATAGAGGTAAATGCAAAGTCCTACACTTAGGTACAAAAAAAATCAAAGACACAGATATAGAATTCATTAACAGAAGCATTGTGTCCAGATCATGGGAGGTGGTAGTTCCACTCTATTCTGCTATGGTCAGGCCTCACCTGGAGTACTGTGTCCAGTTTTGGGCACCACATTTTAGGAAGGATGTTGACAAGCTCGAGTGTGTCCAGAAGAGGGCAACCAGGCTGGTGAGAGGGTTGGAATCCAAGTCTTCCGAGAGGCTCTGAAATAACATCTGCAATTTCTTTTAGCACCCTGGGATGCAAGCCATCTGGCCCTGTAGATTTGAAAGTATTTAAGGCAGCTAGATGCTCTCTAACCATTTCCTTACTTACTCTGGACTGGCAGTTCCTACTTCCTTCATATGCCCTGCATTCTTCAGTTTGTATACAGCTCACCTTATGGTTAAAGACTGATGCAAAGTGAGAGCTGAATAATTCTGCTTTGTCTTCATCCCTTGTTAAGACTTGACCGTCTTCCCCTAGCAATGAGCTTACTCCATCCCTGTTCTTCTTTTTGCTCTGAACATAGGCATAGAAATTTTTCTTGTTATTTTTAGCATCCCTCGCAAGCCTCAGCTTCATCTATGCTTTAGCCTTTCTGACACCATCCCTCTTTGACTTTACTGCTTCTGCAGACCTCTTCAAGATCCGTAACTATCACCCATCCCTACAATGCTTTCCCTTTTCCTCCCTGATCCTCCTAGTTAGCTCTTGTAACTGAGCTGGCTGAAACTAAACCCGGCAAAGGCGGAGGTCCTGGGCCTGAGTCGGATTGGTTCAGGGCTGGGGCTCCCTCTCCCAACCTTCAACGGGGTACCTTTGGTGCTGGCATCACACATTAGGAGTTTGGGAGTGCTCCTGGACTCCTCTCTAACAATGGAGGCCCAGGTAGCAGCCACTGCCAGGTCGGCCTTCTTCCATCTTTGGCGGGCTTGGCAGTTGGCCCCCTTCCTTGGCCACGATGACCTGGCCACGGTGATCCATGCAACGGTCACCTCAAGGTTAGACTACTGTAACGCTCTCTACTTAGGGCTGCCTTTGTCGCAAATCCAGAAGCTGCAGCTAGTGCAGAATGCTGCAGCCAGGCTGCTGATGGGTCTCTCTAAGAGGGATCATATTCAGCCTGTGCTGAAAGCGCTGCACTGGCTGCCAATAGTGTACTGGATTCACTTCAAAGTGCTGGTGATTACCTTTAAAGCCCTGTATGACTGGGGTCCAGCTTACCTGAGGGACCGCTTTTCCCCATATGTTCCCCCAAGGGCACTTCGGTCTAGGGGCCGACATCTCCTGGAAATTCCAGGCCCCAGAGACGTGAGACTGGCTGCCACAAGAGCCAGGGCTTTTTCGGTGGTGGCTCCCACCTGGTGGAAGGAGCTCCCAGAAGAGATCTGGGCCCTGCAGGACCTTGTTCAGTTCTGCAGGGCTTGCAAGACGGAGCTCTTCCACCAGGCCTTCGAGTAGGAGCTGCCGCCGTCACTATTCCACCATCGATAACCCTGTGCCACTGCACCATTGCCATTGTTAGGTGCTGGGTGACCCTGGTGGAGAGGGGACAGACTATTAGTATGCGGCCAGGATTAAGATCTGCCCCATCTTGGTTTTACATGCTGATGTCATACTGTATGATGTTATGATTTTATTTGTTTTATACTGTTTAAACTGGCATTTATGCCCTATTGTTAGCCGCCCTGAGCCTTCGGGGAGGGCGGGATATAAATCGAAATAAATAAATAAATAAATAAATGTAAGTTTTTGTTGTGTGGATCTTAGTCTGTTTTTCTTTTTGTTTCAATAAAAATTCTTCTTGTAAATAACAGCCTGGTTATTTCCAAGAGTTCTCATAGGGACAAATCCCCATATACATAGGTGGAGGTCTCAGTTACCCGCCTCTCACTCTGTCTCCAAGCTAATTCCCCCCAAACTAAGTGGAGACTGCCTATTTTGAGTAACAATATTATGCATAATCCTAACAGAAATGGCCACAGAAATGAGCAGACAAGAGGGCACAGTGAGATGTGGCAGAGTGGATGGTTCATCTGGCCAGCACTATTGAATTCTAACCTATGTAACTGGCATTGTGTGGCAAATGCTTATAACTGCAGTGAAAACAGCAGGCAGCATAAGGGGATAAATATATCCCCAGGACCAAATCGTAAACCCAAATAGCTCTAGCTTTGTTGATATAAGCCATTCTCAGTTCATCTTCACACTAGGCATGTATATAAAGATTGTGTTGCATGGCTGCCACAGGAGTCAACAAGTGAGCGTACTTAATCAAGATTTTGCTAACAGAGAAAAGGGGGAGGAAATAATTATATATGTGACAATTATAGTATTAAATTTAATGGGATTTTGATATACAAAGAAACTATCACCCTCTATAATATACTCCAAAGCTAGTTTCCTTTAAAAAAAAGATTTTTATTTCATATACAAGACAAAGACAAACATACATAGATACAAATCAAAGGGAATTCTTTTGTATCATTATCTGAGCTGATTATTGACCTCATTATATTCACAAAGCTAGTTTCCTAATATGCATGTTGCAGAGAAAATACCAAGCCTACATTATCAAAATGTAGGAATGCAATCAGGGATTTCTAAGCAGGAGAGAGAGAGAGATACAACCACACAGGAACCACTCAGCAGTTCCATTATCATTCTGGCAGGGGCTGAGAAAGCTCTGTTTCAAGGTTAAAGAAATTAGTACAATTGCACCTAATTGATTGCATGTGTTCAGAGAAACATTAGTCACACTTTTAACAAAGGTAATACACTGGCCCTACATGAAAGAGTCAATAAGTGATCAATATTGGTTCAAATATGTGCTTCAGTAATCTCTAGAGTCCTTCACTTCTAAGCAGAACTCCTTGCTATAAGGTTTTAGAGGGATATGCTTGTAATTATCTGACACTTAACATTTATGGTGGTAATATAGTCATTTCTATGAAGCTCTTAACATTCATTACCTGCTGTAAACTCTAAAGACATAACATTAAGGGAAATCCCACAAGCCAATTTTATCCAATTGCAGAAGAACATCTGTGTCATGACATCTGTGGGCCTGCACAGCAGAAGCACATGGTGCTGGAAAGCAAAAGGGCCATTTTTGACACCCGCCTAGAATTAGCAGTAAAACCATTCCTGTGTACTGCAGCAGGATGGGCAAAATGTAGATTGTGATCCATTGTTTCATCCTTTACCGGCTGATCAGAGTCCAACCAGTTCAAATGTGTGAAAGCTGTGCACAAATGGAAAATCCAAGCATTGCCCAATTCACACAAAATGACAAACACAAGTATTAGGTGCATCATGGGGAACACATGAATGCAATCAGGGATTTCCATGTAGGTAAGACAGACACCTTCACAGAGAGTGAGAGAGACACTCAACAGTTCCATTATCATTCTGGCAGGGGAAGAGAAAACACCGGATACATACTGTTGGCAGATGTTCAGTTCACATGGATGTAATATTCAAAGGGGGCTGTCCTGATTGTTTCTGCCTTTTCTCACATTCCTCTACTGGAGACTCTGGACAGCCACGACCAGTCTTAGTAGACAATACTGACTTCAATGGACCAGTGGTCTGATTCAGTATAAGGCGGTGTCATGTGTCCAAGTGCTTTCTGCACCTGGCTCCAGCTAGTAGACTCTGAATCTCTGGTATACTAAAAAGAACTTGAAGGTTGCTCAGCTCTGTGCTGGAGCAGGGTGGGCTCTGGCTGTCTGTAGTCATGTTATGCAATCTTTTCAACTAGCAAGTGTAATAAGGAGATGGAAGGAGGCATTCTGTTCTTCACAGCTTGGGAGGCAAAGAAAGAAGCTGAGCCACATCCCATCTATATTTCTTTCCCATCCTCTTGTAGGTCTTCCTTCTCAGATACATGTGTTATGTATGTACAGTTCAGCTCTTGAGACGTGTGTGTGTGTGTGTGTTACTCACACTACCTCCTTCCTTGAGAGCCAGTTTGGTGTAGTGGTTAAGTGCGCGGACTCTAATCTGGGAGAACCAGGTTTGATTCCCCACTCCTCCACTTGCACCTGGCTGGATGACCTTGGGCAAGCCATAGTTCTGATAAGAGCTGTTCTTGAAAAAGAGCAGTTTCTGTCAAGAGCTCTCTCAGCCCTACCTACCTCACAGGGTGTCTGTTGTGGGGAGGGGAAGGGAAAGGAGTTTGTAAGCCACTCTGAGACACCTTTGGGTAGTGAAGAGCGGGGTATAAGTCCAATCTCTTCTCTTCTTCTTCTTGGCTTGCCAAGCCACCTCCCTGTGCATGTCCTGCAAGCAAGAATTTTAATTGCTTAGAAATGTGGGTGCTGTCTCCTATCTGCCTGAAAAGATATCAGTTGGGGAGGAATTGAATCCCTTAGAATTTCAGCCTCATTGAATGTGAGAAAAGTTACAACTGGAAATGTATTTCCATCACATTTTGATCCCACCCTTCCTCCAAGAAGCTCAGGGCAGCATATGTGGTTATCCTCCATCCATTCTGTCCTCATAGCCACACTTTGGAATTAGGGGCAAATTTCACAATCCTTTTTTTAACAAGTTGGATCCAGGTTCCACAGGCTCAACTTGCTTTCCCTGAAGTCATAAAGCAGTTGTGGGGAAAGTCATTTTTAAAACCTGCAGGAGCCCCATCCAGCTCAGGACTTCAGCCTGGGGGGAGGAGGGACTCATGCCTCCTGTCCAGGTGGCTTTCCTGAGCTGAAGCAGCCCCACAGGGAAGTTATTTGCATTACCTTGCACTATGTTGGAGCAACATATGCAAGACTGGACTCATTTAAAAATGTTATCGTGTAGTTTGGCCATGAGTGAGTGGCCCAAGGTCACTCTCCTAGTCAGGTAGTATGTTGAAATTGTGGCACCTTCCAGACTGCATCCGCCTTTCGTGTTTTCGTCAGTGTTGTGGCAGTTCTTATGATCAGGCTATTGGTGCAATGAGTTCACATTGACATTTTTCTTCTGTCTTTCCCCATCATTCTTCCATCTGTTCAAATTCATACTTGAGGATTGTTTTTCTGTTTGTTTTTTTCAGGGGGGGAGTTGCACATGCGCTGAAGTGCTGCTGCAGCCTCATGGAGACCCCTACATATCCTTGCTTCCAAGTCATTATATAGAGGAGCCATTTAACAAATGGAAGAGAGAAAAAGAGAGCAAAGGAAACAGGCAAATGCATACGTCTGCAGATGAGCCACCACAGTTCTGTGGGGGTGGGGGCTGATGATGATGGGGAGGGAAGTGGTGGATGTGGGAGAGATGGGGGGGGGGTCAATGTTCATTCATGAACACTGCTTTGCTGAACTGCTCCTGAAATAAAGTTCCAACTAAAACCCCATGTTCATGTCTTTTGTCAGTATACACCTCCCTTTTCTATGGGTGCTCTGGAACCTTCAAGAGACCAGGCAAACCTTCCAACAGCTACAGCTCTGTCAGATTTAGTTGATCTTGCCAAGAAAGACTTGAGTGCTTGACACAAAAATGTTTTGAAAATGGCTCCCAGGGACATGCTATAATTTGCTCTGCAGTTTGAACGAAATAATAGTAAAGAGGGCACTGATGGGCTGCTGGTGTTGGGCCTCCTAATGGGAATGTCTGTTTGTTTCAGTGCAGGCACCCTCCAGAGCTGAAACATTTCCACACTGGCATGCAAATTTTAAAAAGGCCACCCAGACCAATCTGGGCAGGTTTGGGTGGCAATCCTTTAGGCAGGGGGAAATGTTCAGATTCCAAGGAAGAGGCTGTCTTGCAAATTCATTTCACAATGAAAAAAAAGTATGGGAAAACTAGTTTCTAAAAGAACAGCAGAAAAATCAGGAAAAACTGGGACAGCACTGGGATGTTAATTAAGTTGTCTGGAGACACACACACAGACATACAAAACCCTGGTAACATTGCAGAATGAAAATGGAACTTTAAGGCAGTCTGGAAAATGTCTCTGTCATCCAGGTCCCAGTGCAACATTCCATTCTTTTCATCTTTCTCGAAGTATTGGTTGGTCATCACAGGTTGTAATTGCCTATCTGCTGACTACTAAATGTAAAGGTATATCTTATCAGGTTGCATTATGCTGTTTTATTTTAATGTGAACGATGCCTCTGATTAGTCTATGTACATGATTAAGAAGGAGAGAAGAAGAGATTGGATTTATACTCTGCCCTTCACTACCCAAGGGAGTCTCAGAGCAGCTTACAAACTCCTTTCCCTTCCCCTCCCCACAACAGACACCCTGTGAGGTAGGTGGGGCTGAGAGAGCTCTTGACAGAAACTGCTCTTTCAAGAACAGCTGAGCTAGAGCTTGTAACTGAGCCAACTGACTCACATCAGCAGGTGCAAGTGGAGGAGTGAGGAATCAAACCCAGTTCTCCCAGATTAGAGTCCGCACACTTAACCACTACACCAAAATAATATTAATGAGTTTAACTTACCTTATGTAAAGTTCTTGATTTTTATCAACCCTTCTAACCTGTTCTGCAATAGCCTCTGGCTACAGCAATAGAGTTTTATTAAGTCATTGAACTAAAATGAATAACGAAATAATGGATTCAACAAATCTCAATCAAGTTTTTAAAAATCCACATTAAATGAAAACCAAGAAAAAATGCACACATCCCTATCAGATCAGAACAGGATTGCTTCAGGTAGTGAGACTATAGCTAGTGGTTGGGTGCTTTTTCTCAGACTCAATTTGTTCCTGGATCATTTCACAGTGTCATCTCTATCCAGCAGTTTGGAGAAGGTATGGGGCTCCATAACTGTGTAAATACTTAAATAAATTATTTAATTTGAACTAATAATCTGTGTTATGCACTGACCACATAGTCTCCCCTGCTCTGCACAATAACAAAGGGGGTAGCCCATGGAAGCAAGGAAAGGCCAGACGCTTAGGTTGCCAACTTTCGAGGGATCTCCCAAAGATTGGGGATTCCATCTCCAAATAGGGAGATTCAGCCAGAGGGGCCTCACTGTCCCTCTAAAAAGGCAGTGCCGATTCAGTGAGTCGTGGCAGAGAATTTAAGGAGTGAGATAAACGCACGGGACGAGGGTGGGAGGCAAACAGCTGAGTGGTAAACTGGAATCTGTTTCACCATGGTAGGCAACCAAACTTCAGACAAAGGAAGGAAACCCTTTGCAGGCCTTTGTGAGGAACTCATTGGGGCCAGTCCTGACTAGTGTTGCCAGCTCCAGGTAGGGAGATTCCTGGAGATTGTCTGGACAAGTCTATGGAAGCCAGGGTTTGGGGCAGGGAGAAGCCTCAGCTGAACAGAATGCCATACAGCCCACCTTCCAAAGCAGTTATTTTCTCCGGGGGGGGGAGATCTGTTGTCTGGAGTTCAGTTGTGATATCTGGTGATCTTCAGGCTCCACCTGGAGGTTGGCTGCCCTAGGCGTAGCAGTCAGTGCTTCAGAGCAGGGTCTGCTAGATCCAGGTTCTTGCTGTAGAAGCTGAGTAGGTGATTTTGGACCACTCACAGACTTTCAGCCTAACCTACCTCACAGGGTTGTTGTGCAAGTCAAAAGAGGAAGAGGAGAATGATGTAAGCTGCTTTGGTCCCCATTGCAGAGAAATACTACTTTTTCGCCTGGGAAACCATTGTTGCCAATTTCCAGGTGAGGGCTGGAGATCACTCAGAATTACAACTGCTCTCCAGATGGCAGAAATCAGTTCCCCTGGAGAAAATGGTGGACTCTGTGGCAGTCAGGGCTTCAGAGCATGGAAAATGGTGGACTCTGGCAGTCAGGGCTTCAGAGCATGGGAGAGGCTGCAGGTATGTGGGGGTGGGAAATGGAAAGCTGAAGAGAGAGGGGGAAATAAAGGTAGGTTGATGATTGGCTGTGAAGGAGATAAGGTTGCCAACTCCAAGTGGGAAATTCCTGGAGATTTGAGGGATGGAACCTGGATAGAGTGAGGTTTGAAGAGGGGTGGGACCTCAGACAGGTACAATGCCATAGACTTCACCCTCCCAACCAGCCATTCCCTTCTGAGGAACCACTGTTGTAAATCTCAGGAGAGGGGTGGAAATCACTCAGAATTACAACTGATCTTCAGGAGGGAGGGGGGAGGAGATGTAAAGCTGAAATCAGAGGGGCAGATAATGGCAGGTTGATGCTTGGCTGGGAAAGAGATAGGGTTGCCAACACCAGGTTGGGAAATTCATGGAGATTTGAGAGGTGGAGCCTGGAGAGGGTGAGGTTTGAGGAACAGTGGGACCTCAGACAGGTACGATGCCATAGACTCCACCATCCAAACCAGCCATTTCCTCCTGGGTAATAATTGTTGCCAATCTCCAGGTGAGGGCTGAAGATCACTGAAAATTACAACTGGTCTTCAAGTAGCAGAGATCAGTTCCTCTGGGGGAAATGGTGGACTCTGTGTCATTATACCCTGCTGAGGTTTCCACAGCACATTGATGCTGAGTGCCCAAGGCGTTGGCACTCTCCCAGAGCCTCTTTTTAGAGCTCATTGTATTTATTTCCACAACGGGCCTTATTCTTAGTCAATTATAATACTGGGAGATCTCCTGACCCCACCTGGAGACTGGCAATCCTGCACAGCAAACTTCCATGGCAAAGTGGGGCTCTGACCTCCCCAAATCCTCTTCTGACATTCTAACTACCACAAAAGTATTTCCTTTTGTGTGTCCTGAATCTATTGCCTAACAACTTCATTGGATGCTCTGAGTTCTAGTTATTATAGGAGAGGGAGAAAAAGCTCTCTCTTTATTGACTTTTTCATCATGGGCCTATTACTTCAAAGCCTGTTATTAAAATTTATCTTGTCGTTTACACAGTACCACGAATCTATAGATAGGAATATGAATGACTGGAAAATACTGTGTTCTTCCCATTTTATCCCCTCAGGTGAGCTAAGTTTGGGGAGAGGGTTGGCCATTTCTATTGGGTAAACCTAATCACAGCTGATGAGCAATCATTGCCCTTTGGGGCTTTACAAAGTCTGCTTGAACAGTCTAATATCTGATTCATTCAAAAGCACAAACAGTACTCAAAGGCATCAGAAATAAATGAGCATCATTAGAACAGTGGAACACAACAGCAGATTTCCAGCACTAACAGATTCCTTATCTGCCCAGTTCTTGACCTGTTGATCCCCCACACACATACACCACCATCCTGTTCGATGCACATCCTCCTTTTGGGGAGGACTGCTTTGATTCAGTTGCTTTGCTCTTTTTTCTCCATACAATAAACTGCGGAGGCAGAACAATGTGTTCTTTGATTAAAAGGAAAGCAAATAAATAAATAAATCTGCTCTTGTTGGAAGGCTTCCTCCACTCCTACTCTGCTCCCTCTGGGGCTTTTTTTCCTGTATTCTTGACAGCTGCTTTACTCGGCACAAGGGTTTCTTCTTGCCATTCCCTTCACACTCCAATATCTATATGCTGAGACTGAGACCCTAGACTTATTGGCTGCAAACCTTACACGCATAAAGCATCATTGAACTATGTGAGCCTTTCTTCTGAGCAGGCTTGCATAAGGTCATGTTGCTTCATTACTGTAACTCACCCGCTATTTTGACTGCCCTGCCATTTGACCACTGACTGCTGCTAGACCATTGAGGATGCTGTCCTGTCATCTACTCCACTGAATACTGTCAGTTGGGAACATATACCATAGTACTATGTGCAGCAGCCTCTCTGCATAACAGCAGATAGATTCATGTGGGAAGCCATGATGGTCTGAAGCAGCAGAACAACCTTTGAGTCCAGTGGCACCTGAAAGACCAATGGAGTTTTATGCACATTATGAGCTTTCATGTGAAAGCTTATACCTTGAATAAAACTCTGTTGGTCTTTAAGGTGCCACTAGACTCAAAGTTTGTTCTGCTGCATAATAGCAGGATTATGTGGGTTCTTAAAGGGCTAAATATCCAAGAGAGCAAAAAGAACTGAATCACAGAGGACAGCTTTGGTACAGCCAGGGCTGCCATTCTCCTGCTGGGATTACAATTGATCTCCAAAAGACAGAGATCAGGTTCCCTGGAAAAAATGGCCACTTTGGAAGGTGGACTCTATATCATTATAACCAATCTCAAACAACTCCTTACCCACACAATAATACAACATCTAATCTGAACATGGACACTGGTTACCAGACCTTGCCGACTCTTCTGCCTCATACACCCAGACAACTCAGTCACTGGACCTAACAACATCAACTACACCATCTCAGGATTATTCACTTGCTCATCTTCCAGCACTGTGTATGCCATTAAATGCCAGCAATGCCCCTCAGTTCTCTACATAGGACAAACAGGCCAAACCCTATGCCAAAGGATAAATGAACACAAATCTGACATCAAGATCACAAGACTGAGAAACCTGTAGGAGAATACTTCAACCTTCCAGGACACTCAGTGGGGGACCTCAGAGTAGCTGTTTTATTGCAAAGAAGCTTCAGAAACAGACGGGAATGGGATATTGTTGAATTACAAATTAATACACCACTCAGAACAATGGAACCCCCAAGACTTAGCAGAGATATTGGCTTCTTATCTCACTACACATGCTAAGTTGCCCAGTTCTCATTTATACCCAGAAATCAAACCTTGTTGGTCTTAAAGGTGCCACTGGATTCAAACTTAGTTCCCACATCTGTTGTTAACTCCTTTATTATCTATATACCAACTTACTGCTATTTATATGTCTTACCTAATATGTTATTCCAATCTTAGCTGTATTTATTGTTCAGTTACTTAGGCATCTTAACTCTAATTAACTCTTCCTGGCAATTAACCCCCCCCCATCTGTATGTAATATTTGAGGAAATCTGTTTCAATAAATCTGAAGGAGTGTACATATGAACTCTCTCAGTTCTCGCTTATACCTAGAATTGAACTCTGTCTTGTAGGTGCCACTGGACTCAAACCTCATTCCCAAATCTGTTTGTTAACTCTTGTATTTGTATGCTCATTTACTGCCATTCACAGATCTTTCTTACATTCAATCTCCAATTATGCATCTTTACTCTAAATGGCCCTTCCTGACAACAACCCCTACCCTACCCCCTCTAAGTAATCATTGAGGAGATTCTGTTCCATTGTATCTGAGGAAGTGTGCTTGCACACAAAAGCTTGTACTGTGAATAAAACTTTGTTGGTGTTAAAGGTACCACTGGAATCAAACTTTCTTCTGCTGCTTTAGACCAACACGGCTGCACACTTGAATCTATTTTTATAATACTATAATTGATATTTGTATTGGCTTTATTACTGTCAGCCCCCTTGGGAGTCATGTTTTGGCTGAAAAAAATGGGATAACAATGTAATCAATCAAGTATAGATATCATGCAGTTTCACATATTGTGTGTGGTTACAACTAAATCTTTACATGCCCTAAATTTCTCTTAGCCTTTCAAACCACAAAACTACCTGCAGTGGAGAATGGCCAAGGTACTGATTAATAATGAGAACTATATTATCAGCAAAACCCCTGTATTGACATACAGTTCCAAAGCAAAATGTAACAGAAGCTATTGAGGTGTTCATGTTTATGAATTTCAATAGTGATTAAACTAAAGGTAAAACAAACAACTGGGGAAAAACAGTCTCCTACAGGAAAACTGTTTTTGCCATATATCAAATGAATCACTGATCAGATGGGAAAACTTATAAAAAAACACAACCTACAAACAGTATTCAGACCCACCAGAAAAATACAACAGATGCTACGATCAGCAAAAGACAGAAGAAACCCCCTCACTTCTACAGGAGTATACCACATACTGTACAGTTGTGGACAGGTTTACATCG
The DNA here is from genome assembly GCA_029375565.1 of Gekko gecko. Classification (NCBI taxonomy): domain Eukaryota; kingdom Metazoa; phylum Chordata; class Lepidosauria; order Squamata; family Gekkonidae; genus Gekko; species Gekko gecko. The sequence continues at coordinate 118,331,555 of JAPDNY010000007.1, forward strand.
GGACCACACAGCATAGCATCCAGACAAGAATAAAAGAACATGAAAGACACTGCAAACTTGGCCAACCTGAAAAATCAGCAGTGGCTGAACATAGCCTAACTCAAACAAGATACAGTATCTTATTCCAAGACACTGAAAGGCTGGACAACACATCCAATTACCATGTCAGATTACACAGGGAAGCCATTGAAATTCATAAACATAAACACAATTACAACAGCAAGGAAGAGGGTTAAAAAATAAAGAGGGAATGGTTTCCTGTCCTGAAAACCACAAAATGCTCTACATGTTACAACAGCACTACAGATAAGATTAGAATTTCAACAGCCAATCCATATGCAAAAGAACCTCCACAGGAGACCTCCTCCATTAGCATGTCACAGCCTGGAAAACTCCTACAAGTTAATGACTCAGACCTACCCCACCTTCCTGAGTAGATTTAAATTACCTGCCTACCATTTTTCTTCTCACCTTGACAAAGAGAGTGGTCCAACTTTCAGTGTCATACCTCTGAGGATGCCACTCACAGCTGCTGGCAAGGTGTTAGGTCCTACAATGCCAAGACCATGGCCAAAGAGCTTGGAAAATCTACAAGAACCAATAAATAAATAATAAACAAATATAACCATAGCTTTTTAAATTACCAGAGTACCTCTGAGCCTGTAGGGTTGCCTCTCCCCACAGTGATTGAACCATATGCCCTTATGTATCTGGAACAAAGGGAAGGCCTACTCACTGTCTCATGACCATAAAGCATTCACCAGCTTCAATTGGTGAGCCAGCTGCTGCCCTTCCTGTACACAAAAGATCTTGTCAGTGTGGTGCATGCTGTGGTGACATCTAGATTAGATTATTGCAGCCCACTCTACATGGGGCTGCCCTTGAATACTGTCAGGGAGCTGCAGTTGGTACAGAATGCTGGGGCCAAAGTGTTGACTGCAGTGGGTCGTAGGGACCAAAGCACTCCAGTTTTGTTTCATCTGTTCTGGCTTCCTCCTGGATAGTCCAGGCTAGCCTGATCTCATCAGATCTCAAAAGTTAATCAGGGTCAGCTCTGGCTAGTGGTTGGATGGGAGACCTCCAAGGAACACCAGGGTCATGATGCTAGGGTTGCCAGCCTCCTGGTAGGAGTGAGGGAACTCCCACTTTCGCAGGCTCTTGCCCTCCACCGGCCAGCTGGCCAACAAGGGGAAATCCAGCCCCCAACTGACCTTTTTGGGCCTTCTTCCAATTTCAGGCCTACTTCTGATTTCAGGCCTACTTCTGATTTCAGGCCTACTTCCAGCTTCAGACCTACTTCCAGTTGGGGGTGATGCTCTGGTTTTTGGGCAAAAATCTATGGTTTGAAGCTGAATTTACCACAGTTTTCTCCAAAAACCATAGCATCACCCTCAACCAGAAGAAGGCCCAAAACCAGAAGTAGGCCTGCAAATGCCCAACATCACTTCTGGTCTTCCTAAGGTTGTCAGCCTCCAGGTTGTGGCTGGAGATCTCCTGCTATTACAACTGATCTCCAGGTGACAGAGATATGTTCACCTGGAGAAAATGGCCACTTTGGAATGTGGAATCTATGGCATTACACCCCATTGAAGTCCCTCCCCTCCCCAAACTCCACTGTCCTTAGGCTCCACCCCCAAAATCTCCAGGTATTGCCCAATCTGGAGCTAGCAACCCTAGGTCTTCTGGAAGGATGTTGGGAGACCCCTTGCTGGCCAGGTAAGTCAACCTGGCAACCCTACATGACATGGAGGCAGTAAATGGCAAACCACCTCTGAACATCTCTTGCCTTGAAAACCACAGCACTTCCCGTTTGCTTCCAGGCTCAAATCAAGGCTCTGCTATTTACCTTTAAAGGCCTTTATGGCCTGGCATCAGCTTATGTTGAGGACTGCCTTCTCCCCTATGAACCTACCCACTCACTCCAGTCATCTTTAGAGGCCCTGCTTCAGTTGCTCTGGCTATTTGAGGCTAGATGAGTGATAATCCAAGAAAGAGCTTTCTCACTTGTGGTACCAAAACTTTGGAACCCCCTCCCCAGGGAAATTTGTTTGTCTCCCTCTGTCAATTTCTTCTGCTAGTGGGTGAAGACTCTTGTTTCATTGGGCACACCAACAATAACAGTTATAGGCCTGTCACCCTGGTCTTGGTGTTATTTGCTTATGTTTCTAATTGAATTATTTTATAATTTTGATGTTGTTTGTGACCTCACAACAGGTTAACCTTTGGCTATAAGGTAGCTTCCAGATGAAAAGGAATAGGAAGCAACTTTTAGGAACTTACAGCAAAGATTCACATGCAACAAATGTTATCATCCCAACTGATTTATATAGTTCCCAGTTATATGTAGATTTAAACCTATTTATTTGCATGAAGTCTTACATCACCCATTATTAAATGATCTTCCTTCTAATGAGCAGCACTAACATTCTACTGCTAAATGGTCCATTTTCACAAGTACTGCAAGGTTTGAAAAAAAGTAGACCTCTAGTATCATCTGACGGATAGCACTTAGGGTAGATATTGAAGGATAGGGTTGCCAGGTCTGGATTGGAAAATACCTGGAGACTTTGGGGGTGGAGCCAGGTGAGGGCACAGTTTGGGGAGGGGAGGGGCCTCAGCATAGCACAATGCCATAGAGTCCACCTTTCAAAGCAGCCATTTTCTCCAGGGGAGCTGATCTCTGTCAGCTGGAGATGAGTTGTAAAAGCAGGAGATCCCCAGGCCCCACCTGGAGGCTGGCAACCCTATTGAAGGAGGTTCCATGAGGGTCTGTAAAGTGCAAGGTCAAGTAAAGTAAGTGGAGTACTGTAAAGTGTTGTTGGAGGATGTTCATCACTAAGAAGTTCCTAAAAACTTATAATCATCTCTGTTTATGAATATTTTAAGGAAACTGGTGTATATGTACACATGTATACATCTGCCTACTGAGGACAGCCCTCCATGCATCTGACAAAGTGGACTGACTGAGTAAAGCTCAGATCGCAATGAATGTGTTAATCTTGGGGTTTTTGTTGTTTTAATCTTTAAAAGGAAATCTATAGGCATTTTGCATTAATTAGGAGCATGTTTACTGCAGTTGTATTCAGTACTTTATATTCAGGTCTTGGTACAATCCACTTTGAGCATGGCACATCCATGACCACAAATAAGACCCCAGCTAAGAGAAAGCCATATGGTGCTTTGCCTTCTAAATGCTACCCCTCCCCACTCCTTCGTTTCCATGTCTTTGGGGCTGCCTCTCCTGGAAGATGGGCAGCACAGGGCACATTGCATGCGCAATGCACATTTGAAACAAAGAAAGACAACCACCCCCTCCAAATGAGAGCACCTTCCTCACAAAAGAGCTGTGGACCACAGGAATTAAAGAAAGCCTCTTCGATGAGATGACATGAGCAAGAATAATTTATGGTTTTGACTTCTAACTGTAAATGAGTGTCCAAAAGAATGTTCTAAGTGAATGAGCTTTGGCTCACCCATTCGTTTCTCCAGCAAACTGGTGGCAGTGCAGCAGGAGGCAATTGGTGAACTGACCCTGGTCATCATTGTGGCCCCCCAAATGCTGTTAGACTTCCTGGGGCTTGGCTGTGTTCCTTGCCACTGGTGGCCTTCTAAGGTAACAGCCTACCAGTGAGATTTCCCTGTAAATCAAATTATCAATCCATCCCTGGTTTTGCTAATCCCAGAGGTACAAAGACTGGTTGTGCTTATTCTGCAATGAGCAGATGCTCAAAAGCATTCAACTGCATTTGTTTTATATTCTGGAACTACTCCCTATTGAATTCTGGCTACAGTTAGACATCACTTCTAACCAACATTAAACTAGGATGCACATAAGCCTAACTTGTTGCCGGGCTCACACACCGAACTTGCTCCTGTCTCCTTTCTTGCGTTTTTTAAAACCATACACACTGAGGTCAAGATCAGAATTAGATATATGATGGCAAACAACATGCATGGAATTCTGAGGTGAGGCTCAATGTACAGATATTGGTTTTTCCTACAGTGTCGCCCCCTCCCCTTATATTTCCCCTAAGAATGCAAATCTCCACTGGTATATGAAAAAAATGTTAACTCCTAGCGATCAACTGCTTAACAGCTTGATGACAACAATATGGACTCTTTATATTTAATAGCCAAGGGTGGCCCCCATGTGTATAGGCAAATCCACGGAGAGCCAACACTATGGCATAGTGTTCTGCAAATCAAGAACAGCCACAGAGTTTCAGAGGGGGAGGAGAAAACCTATTCCTTAAAAAAAATTAATTTGGGGAAAACAGTCCCTCCTAAAAGTCAATAATAATGTCAATCCGTCTGCAGACATCACATTAAAAAAAATACTGCCAGAATTTGAGTGGCATTTTGGTTTGTGATAGCTGTACAAAAATGTGGTGGCAAATGACACATGGATCACGCAAAGATGATAAGCTGCTCCAGCTTGCTTCTCCATTCAAAGGAAGGTGTAGGGGGGAAACAGAATTTTGCCTTCCTGACACTTCCTCTCAAGCCTCCTCAACTACAGACTCATCAACACTAGGATGAAGCATCTGGAGGTTTTGAAACTGCTTGCTCTGCCTGAGTTTCATGATGAATAAAAATAATGCATTAATGTTGTCCCCTTCATAACTCAGATGTTTAAGTAACATACTATGAGATCAGGGCTGAGGGCTTGATTTTAGACTGGTTCATTTAAGCAGTAAAAATTACCCATTTTTCAGAATATGACAGCCATTTTAGGTTTTGCTATTTTTATACTTGCTAAAATTTTATGGTAGACAAGGATGCTATTTTAAGTCATGCTATTTGGCTGAGGCAAATGCTAGGCTAGTAGCAAGTGTCAAAAATACACCTTTTCCTAAATGAAGAAGACATGATAGCTGTTGTTGTCCTCCCCGCCACAACAGACTAAAGAAGCCTTCACAAAGCCAGAATATGCTGTCATGTGCATTAATCAGTTTATGTGTTCATATTAACATCTCTCAGCGCACACAATTAAAAATATATTTTCAGCCCCATATGACAAAATCTGAACGTCTATACATCTCATTATCACAATCCAGAGATGGCCCTAGATAGCTTGTCACTCTCATACCCATTCTGGGGTGACCTTTTCATTGCTAACAAGTCACAAGATGCTAATCAGATTTCACATTGGAGTCCATCATGTTCAGCAGCTACCAATTCATTCCCTTTTTAAAATATCCAGTCTGGTCAAAATTCTTGGAGGTTCATGACCAATCTGATGTTTAGGCAACGAAGGTCTAGTCACATCTTTCATTTTTTTAACCTGGATTATTTCCCACCCGCTCTGTTATATTTTAGAGCCTGTTATATTTTATCCAGTTTTATCCAGTGTAATGAGGCTCAAACATTTGGGTAAGGATTATGGAGACTCACTGAAGCTCTGAACAATCCAGGTCAATCAAACAAGACTATTAGATTAAAGAAATAGATTTATATAACCCCCTCCCTCATAATTTCAGGCCTATCAAACAAAAGGATGGCAGTAAGTCAAAGCAAAAATTGAGGTGGGAGTTGCAGGGTAAGTGTCTGTGCGATTTAAATGCATTGAGAGCCAACTCTTTCCTCATGAAGCAGGAGGTGGGATAGATATGGCAGCAGAAAAGTGGACCGTAAGTTTTTGTGCACCCCCCTTCTCCAAGCACAGAGAAGTAGGAGAAGGCAATACTTGGATAGGTTCTCTTAGAAGCAGAGAAAGAGAACATGGGGATGAATGATTTGGGAGTGTGGATGCTACCTGACTTGCTGAAGGGTTGATGGCACCACATTTTGGTAAAATGAAATAGCTAGTTAAAAACTTGCTTAAATTTTTAACATCCGTAATCCAATTAGTAAAGTTTAAAACAATACAGTGAATATATAAATGGTGACAAGATGACATGGTTAAAAGGAGAACAATTTTTTAACAGTGGTCTGCAAAATCCTGAATGTGATATTTTTTAAAAAAGAAGGAAAGTAAAAAAAAAAGAATCAAAAGTTCTTTGGAAAATAGCTGGCTCAATGTAGCGAGGAAAAAGGACCCAAACCATAAGTGACTTGCAACTGAACAGCAGCTGCTTGTTTCCAAGAGATGTTTCACTTAGAAGAAAATGAGTTTGCTCTGCTTGTCAAAACTAAGAAAATGAAATGAGAGTCCACTAAACCTAACATGGAATTGTCTCACAAAGCTGAAATCGTTTTTGTAACACTGAAAAACACAGGCCTAACTTTCAAAGTATAGACTCTCTCTGAACTACAGACGGTCCTATGTAGCTCTTGACCCTTGAATTATAAAGCAATTAAACTTACCCGATGAAACAGTAAGTAAGCTGCCAGATGACTACGGATCAGGGAAATATAAATAGCAAGCCAACGTCATGAAAAGACATGTTGTGAAAGGCAAACTTGCTTCTCGAGATTTGTGTCTGGGAAGAGGCTAACCCCTGCTGTGCTGATGGGCTCATATATATGTAGGGGTTTAAAGGGATGTCGTGCTTCATTTCCGGAAGGGGAAGAGCTGGGATTCAAACATGCTCCAGAAGATTTTCCTCCAGAATTCAAATAAGTGTGTACTGTTGTTACTTGGTGATGAGGGGAAGGAACTCTGCACATGTCAAAAGTATACTCTGTCCTCAGCCTGTGATCTTTCCCATCAGTTTCAAAGCATGACTTAGGCCCTTTCCATAGTCTCCTTTTAATCCAACTTTACCGCAGTGTCGAACAGACACACCTTTGTTCTGTATTTTTTCTCCATTTTTACATATATACTGCTAAACTGTTTTGAAACTTTCCCCTCAGTTCTAGATTATCATTTTGAATCCATTTTGATGTTCTTTCTTTCCCCCCTAGTGTCATTTCTATGATTTCACAGCAGGTGGCATCCTGACCCATGCTTAACTCAGACAGCGCTGTTCGTTTCATTTCCTTTCCCGCCCTTCTCCCTCACTTTGCAGAGGAGCGATTTGCCGATAACATGTCTTTCTCCAGTCACCCAGCCAAGCTTCCATGGCACAGCAGAAATTATAGCCCTGGTGTCTTGGAAAACAGTGGAAGACTCTAATCTGGAGAACCGGGTTTGATTTCCAACTCCTCCTCAACATGAAGCCAGATGGGTGGCCTTGGGCCAGTCACGGTTCTCTAAGGACTGTTGCAGCTCCTCCTGCATTACAAGGCGCCTGTGGTTGGGGGAAGAAGAAGAAGAAGAGTTGGTATTGTACCCTGCTCTTCACTACCAGAAAAGGTCTCAGAGTGGTTTACAAGATCCTTCCCTTCCTCTCCCCACAACAGACACACTGTGAGTTATGTACCTGAGAGAACAGCTCTGAAAGAGTTTGTAAGTAACCAAAGGTCACACCAGAAGCTGCGTGTGGAAGAGTTTCTTCCTCTATAGTGGTCAAACATTATTAGTTACTGTTTCTTCCTCTACGGTGGTCAAACATATTTTATCCTTGCAACAAGCTTGTGATGTAAGTTATGGTGCGGATCATCAAGTTTCATGAGCATACGGATCTGGATATGCACACATAATTTAATTATAATTACATGTGGCTTACAAGATCCTTCCCTTCCTCTCCCCATAAGAGACACACTGTGAGTTTGGTGGGGCAGAGAGAGCTCTGAGAGAACAACTCATGATAGAACAGCTCTGAAAGAGCTTGTGACTAACCCAAGGTCACTCCAGCAGCTGCATGTGGAAGAGTTTCTTCCTCTACCTGGGAGTACATCTGCTACTCTCAGGGGCTCTCATTACACTGTGGGGCCTGTCATTCCAGCCCCAGAACACTCCTGTTACCCCCAGGGCCTGTCATTCCATTATGGGCCCTGTCATTCCACTCACAGAACACTTCTGCTACCTCCAGGGGCTTTCCACTCTGGGGCCTGTCATTCCACTCCCAGAACACTACTGCTACCCCCAGAGGCTGTCATTCCACTCTGGGGCCTGTCATTCCAATCCCAGAACACTCCTGCTACTTCCAGGGGCTGTCATTCCACTCATGGACCTGCCATTCCAGTCCCAGAATATATCTACTAACCCCAGGGGCTGTCATTCCACTCTGGGTCCTGTCATTCCAGTCCCAGAACACTCCTGCCACTTCCAGGGGCTGTCATTCCACTCATGGTCCTGTCATTCCATTCCCAGAACACTCCCACTACCCCTAGGGGCTGTCATTTCCACTCTGGGGCCTGTCATTCCACTCCCAGAACACTCCTGCTCCCCCCAGGGGCCGTCATTCCACTCTGGGCCTGTCATTCCATTCCCAGAGTAGTGTATATGGGACCAGAGACCTAAATGGAGAAATCATTCCGCATTTTCCTTGCCACTCATCTTGAGCTGTAATGTATTTCAAAGGAGCCCACCATGCAGGTCAGCTGGCATTCCTGGCTCCCATTATTTCAAATGGGCCTTCAAGTCTTTCCTGTTGTTTCCAATGGGCAATCCTATCCTTCCTTTTAGTACATCCCCCAGAGAGGGCAAAGCCCTACAACTAGTAGTTAAGCAGGATACCTGTCCAGTTGTTTTGGCGGGAGGGTGGGGTGGGGTTATTCGCCTGAATTTTGTCTCAGTTGGAAATGTGGTTGCCAGCCTCTAGGTAAGGGCTGGATATATCACCAAACTGAAATTCATCTCTAGGCTATAGAGATCAGTTCCCAGGAAGACAATGGCAGCTTCCAAGGGTGAAGTGTATGGTATACCCCTAGATTCTAGGTAGAATCCCTCTGCAAATTCCTCGCCCCACTATCCCTGCCCCCTCTTGGAAACACAAGAAGGTATGGCACTCAATAGGGTCAAGATGCAGAGCCCCACCTACCTCCCAGGGTGTCTGTTGTGGGGAGGGAAGGAAAAGGAGTTTGTAAGCCATTGGATATAAATTGAATCTCTTCTGCTTCTTCTTAGCGACAGTGCATCTGCACAGCACAGATCCAGAGGAGTTAACCATGTTAAGAGTCTATTAAACAGACAAGCCTTTTCTCCTTGGATCTTTTGGTAACCCTGCACCCTGAATAGGAAATTGAGGCCTAGAATTGTCAATGGCTAAAGTCTATATCAGAAGAGAGCGTCTCTGATACAGTTCCAGATCCACTGGATTGTCAGTCTGTGGAAACAATACCAATAGGAAAGCTGGATCATTCTCTACGTGCCTTGGGGCTCCTTAATTAACTTTCCACCATTTACAGGCAGATCTGAACAGGGAGCATCCATTGTTTTAAAAGTCAAGAGACTGCCCCATAAGGCATTTTGAAATCCTTCTTGACATTTAATTTTCTCTAGTTCATTAATAATCACTAATACCCATCATAGTAAAAGGTTAATTTGTCTTTCAAGACATGATATTGCCAATCCACAATGTAGTGTCACTTTAAAAGCGTGTATGTGTATGATAAAAACCACCTTGCCCTTTTTTTAAAAAAAATATTTTTATTGGTTTTCAAACAAAAAAGGAAAAGACAACAAAATTATTCACAACATAATAAACTAACTTAACATAACCAAAATATTATTAGTTTCCATTTAGCACACATAACAAGACTATTAAAGTGTTTTAAGCTCCGAATATATACTTCATCAAAGTTACAAAGCTGATAATGATTTCAACTTAATGTTTATTTTCTGTTATTTCATATTGATCTAGTTACTAGTCATTACAATTTCACATTTCCCTCTCTTGAACAAAGTAATGCTAAAGTAATAATTGGTTTCTCTTTAAACAGTTATCCAGTCCCAGCTGTATCTCATTACACCATTTGAGTCATTTTGCACCTTTACTTTTCAATTTCCCTAAACCTTACTTACTAACCCAAAAATCTTTTAATTGCCAGCCCCTATATAGTTATTATCTTTACCTGTTTAATATTTGTTTCAATAACCTCTATATTATGTCATATACTAAATACTTCTAAATTACACACCATACATAGCATTCCCTCCCTCATGGATCACTGCCTTGTCATGGCGAGGGGGCTTGCGTGGTTCGATGAGGCTGTGGGCTATGCCGTGGAGGGCCACCCAGGACGGACAGGCCACAGCAGAGAACTCAGGCCAAGCGTGATCCCCTGGAGAAGGAAATGGCAATCCACTCCAGTATCTTTGCCAAGAAAACCCCATGGACAGTAACAAAAGGCTAAAAGATATGACGCCAGAAGATGAACTCCTCAGGTCGGAAGGTGTCCAATATGCTACTGGGGAAGAGCAGAGAGCAAGTATGAGTAACCCCAGAAAGAGTGAAATGGCTGGGCCAAAGCTGAAAGGATGCTCAGTTGTGGATGTGTTTGACGGTGAAAGGAAAGTCCGATGCTGCAAAGAACAATACTGCATAGGAACCTGGAATGTAAGATCTATGAATCAAGGTAAGCTTGACGTGGTCAAAAATGAGATGGCAAGAATGAACATCAACATCTTGGGAATCAGTGAACTAAAGTGGACAGGAATGGGCGAATTTAACTCAGACGACCATTATATCTACTACTGTGGCCAGGAATCCCGTAGAAAAAATGATGTGGCCTTTATAGTCAACAAGAGAGTGAGAAAGGCAGTATTGGGATACAATCTCAAAAATGACAGGATGATCTCGATCCAAATCCAAGGCAAACCATTCAACATCACAGTAATCCAAGTCTATGTCCCAACCACTGCTGCAGAAGAGGTTGAAGTGGACCAATTCTATGAAGACCTACAACAGCTCATAGAACTAACACCAAAAAATGATGTCCTCATCATCATAGGGGACTGGAATGCTAAAGTAGGAAATCAAAAGGTAACCGGAATAACAGACAAGTTTGGCCTTGGAGAACAAAATGAAGCAGGGCAAAGGCTAACAGAGTTTTGTCAAGAGAATATGCTGGTCATAGCGAACACCCTTTTCCAACAACCTAAGAGGCGTCTCTACACATGGACATCACTAGATGGGCAACACCGAAATCAGATTGATTATATAATTTGCAGTCAAAGATGGAGAGCTCTATCCAGTCAGTAAAAACAAGACCTGGAGCTGACTGTGGCTCAGATCATGAACTACTCATTGCAAAATTCAGACTTAAATTGAAGAAAGTTGGGAAAACCACTAGGCCATTCAGATTTGACCTAGATCGCATCCCTGATGAATATACAGTAGAGGTGAAGAATAGGTTTAAGGGACTAGATTTGATAGACAGAGTGCCTGAAGAACTATGGACAGAGGTCCATGACATTGTAAAGGAGGCAGCAATCACTGCCATCCCAAAGAAAAAGAAATGCAAGAAAGCAAAGTGGCTATCTGATGAGGCTTTACACATAGCAGAGGAAAGAAGGAAAGCTAAAGGCAATGGTGAAAAGGAAAGATTTGCCCAACTGAATGCAGATTTCCAGAGAACAGCAAGGAGAGATAAGGAGGCTTTCCTGAATGAACAATGCAAAGTAATAGAGGAAAACAATAGATTGGGAAGGACTAGAGATCTGTTCAAGAAAATTGGAGAAATCAAGGGAACGTTCCATGCAAAGCTGGCCATGATAAAGGACAAAAACGGTAGGGACCTAACAGAAGCAGAAGAGATTAGGAAAAGATGGCAAGAATACACAGAAGAACTATACAAGAAGGACCTCAATGTCCTTGACAACCATGACGGTATAATCACTGACCTCGAGCCAGACATCCTGGAATGCGAAGTTAAATGGGCCTTGGAAAGCATTACTAACAACAAAGCTATTGGAAGTGATGGTATCCCAGCTGAGTTATTCAAAGTCTTAAAAGAAGATGCTGTTAAGGTGCTGCACTCAATTTACCAACAAATTTGGAAAACACAACAGTGGCCACAGGATTGGAAAAGGTCAGTTTACATTCCAATCCCAAAGAAGGGCAATGTCAAGGAATGTTCAAACTACTGCACAATTGCACTCATTTCACACGCTAGCAAGGTCATGCTCAAGATCCTACAAGCTAGGCTCCAACAGTACGTGTATAGAGAACTGCCAGAAGTACAAGCTGGGTTTCGAAGAGGTAGAGGAACTAGAGATCAAATTGCGAACATTCGCTGGATTATGGAGAAAGCAAGAGAATACCAGAAAAACATCTACTTCTGCTTCATTGACTACGCTAAAGCCTTTGATTGTGTGGATCACAATAAACTATGGCAGGTTCTTAAAGAGATGGGAGTACCAGACCACCTCACATGTCTCCTGAGAAACTTGTATAAGGGTCAAGAAGCAACAGTTAGAACCGGATATGGAACAACTGATTGGTTTAGCATAGGAAAAGGAGTACGACAAGGATGTGTATTGTCACCTTGCTTATTTAATTTATATGCCGAGTACATCATGAGAAATGCTGGCCTGGATGAATCACAAGCTGGAGTTAAGATTGCTGGGGAAAAGATCAATAACTTCAGATATGCAGACGATACCACTCTGATGGCAGAAAGTGAAGAGGACCTCAAGAGCCTCTTGCTCAGAGTGAAAGAGGACAGCGCAGAAGTGGGCTTGAAGCTCAACATCAAAAAAACTAAGATCATGGCATCTGGCCCCATCATTCCTTGGCAAATAGAAGGGGAAGTCGTAGAAGTAGTGACAGACTTCATGTTCCCGGGATCTCAGATCACTGCAGATGGTGACTGCAGCCATGAAATTAAAAGACGCCTGCTCCTTGGGAGGAAAGCGATGGCAAACCTAAACAGCATGATAAAAAGCAGAGACATCACCCTGCCAACAAAAGTCTGCATGGTCAAAGCAATGGTATTCCCCGTAGTAATGTATGGCTGCGAGAGTTTGACTATAAGGAAGGCCGAGCGCCGAAGAATAGATTCTTTTGAACTGTGGTGCTGGAGAAGACTCTTGAGAGTCCCTTGGACTGCAAGGAGATCAAATCATTCAATCCTAAAAGAAATCAACCCTGACTGTTCCTTGGAAGGCCAGATCCTGAAGTTGAAGCTCAAATACTTTGGCCACCAAATGAGAAGGGAGCATTCACTGGAGAAGACCCTGATGCTGGGAAAGATTGAAGGTCAAAGAAGAAGGGGAAGGCAAAGCATGAGATGGTTAGACAGTGTCATCGATGCAACGAACATGAAATTGAGCAAACTTCAGCGGACAGAGGAATACAGGAGAGCCTGGCGCTGGCCTGTAGCCTGCGTGGGGCCCTGGGGGCCTGCCCCCCCGTGGGTTTTGCGGGCCCCCTCCCCCCAGCCTCTGCTCCCCCTACTCCCTCCGGCCCCCTCCCCCCGGCCCTCGCCCCTCTCCCTACGGTCACCAAGGCCGGCCGGGGCGCTCGGAGAGGGAAAGGGAAGGGGAAAGGAGATGGGCCGGGCCGGCTCCCCCTGCGGCTCTGGAGGCGGCAGTGGCACCTTCTCCCCCAATATGGCACGGAGGGTGTGGCAGCTGCGGGGGAGGGGGAGGGGGAGGAGGGTGAGTGCAGCGGGAGGGCAGGAGGGGAAGGTCCCTGTCCGGCGGGAGGGTTGTGCGGCACGGAGTGGAGGCTTCTTCACCCCCCCCTTTTCCTAACAGAAAAGTTGTCCTGGAGCTGCATTTCCAGTTCCTTCCGATCAGGGGTCTTTTTGGGGGGAGCCCGCTCCGGAGCTCAGGAGCCAAGCCCCGCCCCCAGCCGGCGTCCCAGGGAGTCTTTCAGGCAGCCACATGTCAATTTCAGCTCCATTATATCCTATAGGCCATTGAAGTCAATGGTGAAAACATAGGGTATATTCTGGGGGCTGAAGGGGAGGGGGTTTGAGGGAGTGGCTCCAAACTCACAGGGTAGCTGATGGAGCCTCTCCCCAAGATACCCACCAAGTTTCAAGAACATTGAACCAGGGGGTCCAATTCTATGGGCCCCCAAACAGGTTGCCCCTATTCCCGCCATTGTTCTCTATGGTGGGAAAAGAGTAACTTTTTTCCCACCATAGAGAACAATGGAGGGAATAGGGGCAACCTGTTTGGGGGCCCATAAAATTGGATCCCCTGGTCCAATGTTCTTGAAATGTCGTGGGTATCTTGGAGAGAGGCTCTCCCAGCTACCCTGTGAGTTTGGAGTGTCTCCCTCAAACCCTCCCCTCCAGCCCCCAGAATATACCCTATGTTTTCACCATTGACTTCAATGGCCCATAGGATATAATGGGGCCGAAGTGCCGCTGAATTTCTTTCATTCCCTCCTTTCCTTCTCTCTTTTTCCTCTTTCCCTCCTTCTTCTCTTCTCTCTTTCTTTCTTTCCCACCTTTTTCTCTTCTCTTTTTTCCTCCTTTCCCTGTTTCCCTCCATCTTCCCTCTCTTTCTTTCCCTCCCTTTCCATCTCTTTATTTCCCTCTTTCCTTCTTTCTACTCTCTCTCTTTCCTTCCCTCTTTCCTCCTTCTGTGGCCCAACTCTAGTGAGAAGGAGTTTAAACTTTAAACCCCTTCTCTCTTAGCTCCCCCACCCAGGCCAGCTAGGGAAGGGGAGGCTTTTGAAGATGCCTCCCCCCCTTTTGCTTCCCCTTCTGACATCACTTCTGGTGATGTCAGGGGGTGTGGCATATGCTAATAGCCTAATAGCTCATTAGCATACCATATTCTAATGAGCTCCTGTAGCTGTTTTTCTACGAAAATACCCCTGCTTCCGATAAGGTCTTAATTGTGGTTCCCATTGTTAAATGGGAAGGCTTTCAATCAACATTTCTCTTCTTTTTAAGAATGTTCCTATATTTTAAGGGTAGAAATATATAGTGACTAGAGTGGTAAACTCCAATGTGGTGCCCAACAATGTGTTTGCTGGTGGCTACTTGCTTCTTACCCAGCACTTTTTCACCAAAGCAAACAGCCAGTTCTGACTATCTTTCACCTCAGTAAAGCAGGAGGTGTTTTTGAAGACCCCAAGGGAAATCACTTTTGGTCTTACAGAGCGTGCACATTTGGAGACAGTTGTCCTGATCACAGGTGGATGCTCTGCTTGAAACCTCCCAATATTTTAGCAGCCATTTTGTGATTGGTCCTGCTTCCCAAGGTATCAGTTTTGTGATTGTGACCACTGCCCTTTCTTAAAATTCCAAAAAATGCTCACAAGTTCAAATCAAAGTAGCAGCCCCTTGCAGGAAGAAGTTCAGTATTTTTTAATTGTAAAATGAAACTGAAGGGGGGGGAAGCTATTTCTGGTTTTGGCTTAATAGTCTTCTCTGCTCTCTAATAAAACATTTTTCCTTTTTTCTGTTGCTGCTTTGCATGCCTTTCAGTATCAGGTCTCAATGAAAACTTTTTGAAAACTTAGTTCTCTTACACAAAGATTAATACTGCTGTGATTGTGCTGTCCGGTTTTAAAAACATAAAATCAAATCTCTCTTTCAAGTACTGAATTTGTCTGATGAGATTGAATTTGGTCTATATTTTTCCCTTGCAATCATGGTTCCCCAATGGAGGCGGGGGGGGGGACAGTGTTCCCTCTAAGCTGAGTTAGTGTGAGCTAGCTTACACTTTTTAACTTCCAGCTCGCAGATTTTTGTCTTAGCTCAGGAAGGATGGCTCCAGAGCAAACTAATTTATGCGGCAGCCAAATTGCTCTCTCACAACTTTAATGGCAGTAGCTCACAAAGTAGAAGTTTTGCTCACAAAACTCCACAGCTTAGAGGGAACATTGAGAAAAACATGGGCCCCCTGAGCAAAAAGTTGTTAGCTACGGCCCTGCCCCAGCCCCCGGTGAGTTTTGGGGTCCTCCTCCCCCTCTTGGCACGGGGGGGGAATGCAGAAGGGACCGGGACCGCCTCCAGCTCCTCTTTCTAAGACGCGCCGGATCCTCCTCCGCCCAGGGAGCGCAGCAGCTGCCCCCCCCCACGCCTGCCGCGCTCCTCCTCCTCCCGAGTAGCCCCACTGACGGAGAGCCGCATTCTGGGCCGGGGCGGAGGGCAGCCAGTGCTAACCAGTTCCTCCTGATGGGGTGGAGGGCCCTTCCCCCTCCCTCCCGCCGCAGTGCCGAAGGGGTTAAGCCTGCTGAGCCAAGGAGGGGGAAGGGGAGGGGCTCCCCCGAGGGGGGGACGCGGAGGAGCCACGTGGAGCCACCCAGCAGCAGCAGCCGGAGGGTGGCGGGGGGAGTGGGTAGGGGTCCTGGCGAGTGAGTTGCGGGGGGGGGTCCGGCTTGGAGGTCCCAGGAGGAAGCAAGGGACGGAGGGAAGAGGGCCAGGGTCAGGCTCAGCCACCGTTGCCAACTCCTGGGTGGCGAATCCCTGGACATTTGGGGGGGGTGCATCCGGGAAAGGCCCGGATTGGGGACGGGGGAGAAGGCACACATGGGAGGCCATGCCAGCAAGCCCCCCCTTCCCTGCCATGGTTTTTCCGGGGGGGGGGACACTGAGCTCTGCCAGCTGGACGGGGAGGCTTGGAGTCCTGGGGGGACTGAGAAAGCTTTTGAAGTCTCAAAAGCTGGCATATACTAAGCCAGAATAGTCAGTCAAGAATATATCAATCAATGATAGTTGTCCAAGTGAAACCTAATATGTTATTCTAAATGATGGCAGTTGTATTACACTTGTTGCTTTCTTGATTAGTTTGTATGGTACTATGACCTGTTAGAAGCTCCGCCTGTGTTGATGCAGCCTGAAACTGGGTATAAATTAAGGTGTAACACATGGCAGGATAAGGACCTTTAATCCGCCTTGACTGACTATTCTGGTTTAGTATATGCCAGCTTTTGAGACTGGGGTGAGTCTTCCTTGCAGCTCCAGATTTTGTAAATTTTTATATCCTGTATGCATTCTCACTTGTATTTGTTTTGAATGTGTATTCAGTCCCATTACAGCCATGCTTGAATAAGAATTATTCGAAATGCGGCATCAGGCATCCGGATTACGTGTCGGCTTTTCATGGCTCAGAGAATCTGATGACTTGCACTTCAATTTGGACTCTGATTATTGCTTCTATATTGAAGTAGATACATGGAAAGACTATAGACTGTGCTTTATGTATGCTTATCTTTGCACTTTGGCCTATTCATTTGAATTGTATTACATTTGCTGTTATGCTTATATGATTATTATATACTTGCTAATTTGCTTATTTCAGTCAGTGGTGTTTCCTTTGTGCTCCTAGCTTCCAGGTGGGGCCTGGAGATCTCCCAGAATTGCAGCTGAACTCTGGACAACACAGATCCGTTCCCCTGGAGAAGATGGCTGCCTTGGAGAGTGGATTCTCTGGCATCATTAATCTCAAATCACTGTTGGGCGAGGGTGTGGGAGACTGGCTGAGAGCGAAGAAACTGCAGCTAATCCCTGAAAAGACAGGGGCAATGTTGGTTGGCAAGGTGGAGATCTTGAATGACATTATGCCCCCCCTACTTCTGGTGGAGCTTGGCTGACCCCTTCCTGACTTAGCTAAGAGCCTGGGGGTCATGTCAGATCCAACAGGATTGCTGTAGAAGCACGTTAAGACCTCTCCACATCATGCTTCCTCCCAACTCAGCCTTGCCCTTAAGATGCCCCCTTTACCTTGGTACAGCTGATCTGCCCACCTGGATCCAGACTAGGCTACTGTAATGCCTGTCCATGGGTCTTCCCTCAGAATCGATTCAGAAACGCCAGTCGGTGTGGACTGCCGCGGCTCAGCTATTATCCTTAGCTGCATTTGATCGCCCAGGCTGGCCTGACCTCCTCAGATCTCGGGTGCTAAGCAGGGCTGGCCCTGGCTAGTGTTTGAATGGGAGACCTCCAAGGAATACCAGGGCTGTTGTGACCTGGAGGCAGGCAATGGCCGACCAGCCCTGAATTTCTCTTGCCTTGGAAAACCCTGCAGGGTCACCAGGAATCAGCTCTGACTGGTTATATAACAGGAAGCAAAGAGTGGGAATCAATGGACAGTTTTCCCAGTGGAGGGGAGTAAGCAGTGGGGTTCCACAAGGATGGGTACTGGGGTCAGTTCTGTTTAATTTATCAATTATTTGGAACTTTAGGTGAGCAATGCAGTGGCCGAGTCTGCAGACAGAGGAAGATGGGCAGAGCCGTGTCAGTCTCTCTGTGGCAGCAGGAAAGAGGCAGAGGGCAGGAGTACCTTCAAGGCTAATAGAACTTGTGGGGCAGGGGAGGGGCTTCCGTGGGTCACGGCTGGCTTCTTCAGCTGACACCAAAGTATTCAGACCTGTCCATGGGCACGCCTGGCATCACAAAAATCAGGGATCACCCCTGACTTGGGTAACCCAGGCAAGCCTCGTCTCATCAGATCTCGAAAGCTGAGCAGGGCCAACCCGGGCTAGTGTTTACATGGGAGACCTCCAAAGAATATCAGGGTCGGGAGGCAGAGGCAGGCTCTCAGGTAACACCTCTGAATGTCCTCCATGCCCCAGTAAAAGTTGCTAGAGGTCGCCCTGACTTCCAGGCAGGGGCACACACTCACACACAAATGCAAAAATACCCCCTCCCCATCACGGATTCATGGCGACACCGTGACGCAAAACCATCCAAAGTATGGCTCCTCATGAATCCTCGCGGGTTTTGTGTTGGGTCATCCCAAACTCACCCTCAAATCACATATCAAGCCCATGGCCTCAGCTTGCACCACCAAAATCACGCATCCACAGGTTTCTTGGTCGCCCCATATTCATTATCGATCCACAGATATTGTCCATATCGCATGTCGAGTGCCAGGCTGTAAAAACAAGCTTCCGAAGGACATGTCTTCATGGATCCTGAGGCTTTTTATGTTTGGTCATTTTGAACTCACCATCAAATCACACATCATGTCCACCAGCACAGAATAAACAACAAAAACCACAGCGCATTGCCAAGGTACAAACGGGTACAAGCACTGTATTAAATACTTGGATCGTCATGATTGTTAAATGGGCTTCACCAAAATATACTGTAAGATCATCATCAAACCAACGTCCATGACATGACCCACCAAAAAATGTATCTGAAACAGTTCTACATTCGTGTGGACACTGTATTGACATGAGAAACTACATTCATGTCCACAGCTTCCACTGTGAAGAATTGCGTCTGGCTCTTCAGATTGCAATAATGGGTTTAAATTAAGGGTGGGAAAATACCAGCTGGATATTAGAAAAAACTTTTTGACATTCAGAGTTGTGCAAGAGTGGAATCAGCTGCCTGGGGAAGAGGTGAGCTCCCCCTCCCTGGCAAGCAGCGGCTGGGCAAACACTGGTCAGGGATACCCTCTGTGCTGATCCTGCATTGAGCAGGGGGTGGGACTAGATAGCCTCTGTAGGACCCCTTCCAACTCTGGGTGATTCTAGGATTCCTGATGCTGCCACCAAGCGGCAAAAATATCCAAGGCTTATTTGTGAATGAAGAATATCAAATCTGCTAGAGGGAAACCACCAAATTAATCACCAAATCATCTGTCCCACATTAATTCAGCTACAGATGGTTTTTTGGGGGGAGGGGTTGGTTTTTTGGTATTTTTTTGTAATTATGAATGGAGGTTTAAATGCCAGGCTTTTGGACAACAGATTCTGTCACTACAAAGTTCTAAACCAGGGGGTCTCCAACGTGGTGCCCAGAGCGCCAGGGTGCCCGCTGGTCCCTTTCCTGGTGCTCTGGCCAAGGGTTCTTAGGAAGCGGGCAGGATGGGGGGGGGGAATTGTGCCCAGCGTGGCTTCCGACTGGTCCTTGTAGTACACTTGACGGGCTGTTCAGGTTTGGTAAGATGTTGCTCTGGCGGCAGCTGCCAGTCAACAGCACAGGGTGCCCGGCAGGGGCATGGGCTGGGGGTGCGTCAGGCAAAGGGTCCACCACCCCAAGGGCCAAACTCTCCTCGGCCTCCCACACGAGGCCCACACATTCGGTGCCGGCCACCTTTGCCTCGGGGAGGGGCCCAAAGGAGAAAGCCCCCCCCATGAGTAACGCCACTCCCCCCCCCGCCCATCCGGGGATTGGCGAAGGACTGAAAAATCCGGGGGGGGGCGAGGTGACTTAGGGCGACCGTTTCGCCCTCCCTTGCCCAGGCCTCAGCCAGCCGGGTCTCCTCCCTCCCTGCCCTGCCGGATCACGCTGGGGAAGAAGAGAGGTCTAGTGGCGCAGAGACCCAGCCTTGCACCACCCCCGTGGGTCAGAGAGAGAAGGGTGCCCCCTCCTGTCCCTGCAGCCAGCCCCCCCCTCGAGGTGGGGCGAAGGTCGGGGGGAGATCTGTGAAGCGTGTCCGTCTCACCTTCCCCTTCCTTAAACTATCCCCCTCCTCCCTCCGCCAGACCTCCCCCGCCAGCGCATCCAGCTTTTGCCTCCAGACCGGGCGGGGAGGGAGGGGGAGGGGCTCCTGACAGAGGCAAGGCCGGCGGGCCCTGTGCGCGCCAGCAGAGTCCCGCCAAAAACCTTCCCCCGCCTCCTGCCCCCCGCCATTATTCTCTATGGTGGGAAAAGAGTAACTTTTTTTTCCCACCGTAGAGAACAATGGAGGGAATAGGGGCAACCTGTTTGAGGGCCCATAGAATTGGACCCCCTGGTCCAATGTTCTTGAAACTTCGTGGGTATCTTGGAGAGAGGCTCTCCCAGCTACCCTGTGAGTTTGGAGTGTCTCCCTCAAACCACCTCCCCTCCAGCCCCCAGAAGGCTAGGAGTGGTGGGCCCCCTGAGAAAAACATTGGTGGTGGGCCCCCTGAGAAAAACATGGGCCCCCTGAGCAAAAAGTTGTTAGCTACGGCCCTGGCCTGGCGTAATCTGGTCCATGGGGTCACGAAGAGTCGGACTCGACTGTGCGACTGAACAACAACAACGACAACAACATAGCATTCCATCGTCTTCTTCTAGAAGGTAAAATATATTAAATCTCATTTCCTTGTCCACAAACAGGACAAATTACTAAACTGCACCTAAGGTGTAGCATCCCATCATCCCTTTATAGCGATTGCAGTCACAAATCATATTGTGTATGCATTTTTCCCATATTGCCAGACCCTATATATTTATTATCTTGGCTTGTTTAATGTTTGTTTCACTAACCTCTACATTATGCAATATGCTAAATCATTCCCCCCATTTACAAATATAGCAAGAAGAAACTCTTTAAGTTTACACAGGGGGAAAATTATCAAGTTACAAAATAATATATAATTTCCCACCATCTAATGGCCAATAAAATATTCTTTACAAAAACCAAAAGTAATAGTTGTTCCCTAGACATTTTCTTTTAGCAATTGTGGGTCAATACTCACAGGACATTATTTTTCCCTCTTCAGTTTTGCTGCATCAAACTATCTTACTTACTATCCTATAAATTTCTATATTAAAGATCATTGTGCATTTGTTGTTGCTGCCTACTAGAAAGCAAGTTTCACCATACTTAGTAATATCCATAAAATTAAAAAGAAAATACAGAAATAGAAAATATTCATTTGGGTAGCAAGCAAGAAAAATCTTTCTAAATTACAGACCATACGTAGCATTCCATCATCTTTTTCTAAGAGGTAAAATATATTAAATCTCGTTTCCTTGTCAACAAACAGGGCAAATTGCTAAGTTGCACCTAAGGTGTAGCATCCCGTCAGCTCTTTATTACGATTGCAGTCACAAATCATATTGCCCTGAAGTGTGCATAGTACACATAATTTCTTATAGAAACTGTGTTCCTATCCTAAAGACCAAGGACAAGCGCACAGTCAAAGTGCACTGGCTCCTTCTTACACACAGGTGAATACACGTACATGCAGGCTGTATGTTCATTCATCATAATGTGAACATGGCTACAGTGGAACCTTTTCAGATATACATGAGTAAGGCTGGCCTGCCAGGTCTGGAAGTCTGGCTCCCTGGCCTCCAAAGCCCTGCCAGTCCTCAGCTGGGTCTCGCTGAATCCTCCACCCCATCCCCACCCCTGTGCTTTGCTTCAAAGTATTTCAAAAAATGCATTCTTTCTGGTGTTTGGTGGGGAACAAATGAGTAAAGACTTCTGCAATTTTTAAATAACAAAGCTTTTAAATTACATGGCTTGAGTGGTGACCAGGACAATCACAGAGAGATGCTTTTCCTGCAGTGAGTAGGTCTTGCAAAATTATCATTTCTAAGCTAACTTTTGAATTGTATTGGTAAAATATGCAGGAAACAGGCCCTCGGGTGTCACTGCATCAGAATGGGGGGGGGGCTTCTTTCCTCAAGTTAGTTTTTGCTTGCCAAGTAACACCGGGTGTTGAACTGATTAATTAAAAATTGTCTCTATTTAAAACATTATCATAGTGTTCTTGGAAGCACATTTACCTACTATGAATCTAAATACTCAGAGTACGGCTGTGTCAATAAGAAGAATTACTCATGATCAAATTTCTTTCTTATTCCAGTGCAGACAATACTCAAAAGAATAGATTACCTTAGAAAAAAACTTGGGCAAGTGGGGGGAGGGGGGACAATGACCTCAGCATTGAAATAATAATGAAGACTGATATGTCCTGAGCTTGGATTTCATCCCCATTAACATGCTGGTATCCTAAATGGCAATACCTGATTGGCTACTCTGTGTAGCAGGCCAATCAGGAGACAAGGATTGTGCTGGAGGGAAGCAAACTGATTGGATGTTATCTCTGTAATACTATTGGTTAGTAACCTGATTGTGGGTGTGGCTATGCTAGCCCGCACTGTTTAAATAAGAGCCTGTTGTTCTATGTTAGTTGTCTGTTCTGAGCTGTTCTGAATTGTTTGCATCACTTATTAAAGCTGAATCACTTTTGTTGAGAACTGCCTACCTGTCATACATATCAGAGACCTGTTGATGGAAGGGCAGGGCTAGAAGGCTGTCACCACATTTTGAAACTGCATTGGTGATTCCCTCTTAAAACTATATGTTCTGTTTTGTTTTTACATTTCTAAGTCTTGAGAAAAATTAGGATAATCTTTCCCCTATACTCTGCTTCATAAAAAAGGTTTTATTCACAAGAAATGGAGGCTCCCAGCTCTTGCAGGCTTCATGTTGACTCCTTGCAGTGTGTAATTTGTTTTGTATAAGTCTTGTTTTGTGTATATTATTCAAGCTTGCAAATATACCTTTACAGCAACACAATGCAAATGTTGTCTGTATAACTTTTATCTTTATTTCAACCTCAATGTACAGTTCATTGCAAATGGTGGTTTATTAGTAAAATATTTTTGAAGGACAAGCAGGTTTGCGGTCCTCCCCCACCCCAGCTCAATGCATATGAACTGTGGGGGCAGGCAGTTTTCCATGGGCCTCAGGTTGGTTGGGGGACAAGGATGTGAACTCCAGGTTGGGAAATTCCTGCATATTTGAGGGATGGTGCCTGGAGATGGTGGGAGTTGAGGCAAGAAGGGACTTCAGACATATATAATACAATACATTCCACCCTCCAAAGCAGTTATTTCCTCCAGGAGAACTAATGTTGCCAACCACTAGATGAAGGCTGGAGGGGAGAGAGAGAGACAGATAGAGAAAGAACAGTAGTGTCAGGAAGGAGAATAATGTAAACTGCTCATCCTCAGTCTCTCACTAGCAGAATGAGGGCCTTGGGTGCCAGCTCGCTGGTTCTTCCCCCAGTCCAACAGCCACGTCCATTGCTGCTGTGTGGGGGGGAAGGGGGTGATACCTGGCAGGCCTGGCAGCTATGAGGGAGAAGCCACCCCACCCTCAAAAGCATCCCATGCCCAGAACAGCTCCTACAGAGCTTGCAAGGAAAACGAGGGGGGAGGGAAGATTTAGCGGGGGGGGCAGACAGAGAGAAAGAGAGAATAATGCGGTGGGGTGGTAGAAAGCGGACAGAAAGAGAGTGATAGGGGTAGAAGGCAGTCATGGAAAGAGAATAGGAAAAGGGGTGGCAGGGTGCCAGAACTACCACATGCATGTCCATGTTGACAGTTACTTGTCCAGGAGCAATGCTTGGATCACCTGTAAAGATGTGATATAGGTGTTGGAAGCAGGCACACTGTGCTGGAGAATTCCCTGCTGTTTAGTTTACCAGACGACATGCAGGAGGAAAGAAAGAGAAGAAACCAAGGAATACAGGAGAGTCCACCTTATGCCCCACCCGGCAAAAGTTGATTGGCTGAAATACGATGCTGCTGGGCAGATTATCTGAAACATGATGCTGGTAATGGGCAGAGAATAGTACAGGTGAGCACCACCTCCTGGCTTGAAAAATTACCATGGGAGATAGGGGAAGGAAAATGGGCGATGATTCTACATGTGCGTTCTCAAACTGGATTTTACTAAAAAAATACATTGCAAAACAAGTCTCAGAAAACTCACATAAATTGTGTAGTGACACTGGTTTGGTGACGGAATCACCAAAAACACATGTAGAATAAAAATTAAAATGGAGGGCAATAGTGGAGTGAAGCCGAAGACAGAGGTGGAACGCAAATCCTCTAAGAGCTCCAAATGCAGAGCAAAATGCCAATGCAAAAAAAGGCCTTACTCTAGACTGAAATCTACCTGATCTTTACTATGATCGAACATGCTCCAGACACAGCAGGGTCACCCCCCCATCCCCTGCTGGTAGCCAGGGAGGACCTGGCAACCCTAGTTGGGGGCAAAGCCTTGCTCAAGGTAAGCTCCAAGTGGTTTCGGTTTCGGCGTCGCGAATGGCGGCCGCTTCTCGGGGCGCTCCCGGAGGCGGTTAGCCCACGTGCAGTTAGGGGGGGTCTTCACATGTGCGAAAGACCCTAGTGAGCCTTAGGCAAAGGCTCCGAACCGGGGGCGCTTGGGAAGTAGCCTCTTTGCCGGCAGACAGCCGGGAAATTGAGGCTTTCTCTCCGCCCCAATCGGCCCCGCTGCGGCGTGCCTGTAATGGGACTTAGCAGCGCCACCGATTTCCAGGAGTGAAGACAGCGCTATGTTTTAACATAAAAAGAAGAAGTAGCATTGAATCGTGAGTTGAAGATCTATTTTGAAGCGTAAATCGGAGCCCCCCTGTATGCGTATAAGCGTTGGGAGGAGGGAGGAGTCCCCACCCCTCTTGAGAAGCAAGATCTACAAAGGGAGCGTGAAGGGGGGCAGAGAGAAAAAAAAAGTGTTGGTGAAAGTACCGTTGGGGTTGCATGGAAGATTACGATCCTTTTAGCTTCCTGGGGGATGCGGCACGAACTTTTTAAAAGTAAACAAAAAAACAAAATGTCGATAATGGAAAAAGTCCTGCAGACACCGGAAGAGAAGAGAGGAGGGACTTCCGGTCCAGGCAGCCCCCCCCAAGAGCTTGCTGTCAATCAACAGGAAAAGGAGATACTGTGCCCCCTGCTGGAACAACTGCAGAAAATCAACGAAACTTTGTTTAAAGTGGAAAGTGTTCTCATCAGTCGACAGAAACAGATATTGGAAACAACTAGAAAGATGATGGAGTTTGAACAGAAAGCGAATCTGATTATAGGTTTCCAGGGCGTTAAAGAAGATGAGAAAGAAGATCTCGGATTTACCTTGACGAATGTCTTGGCACCCCTAACTGGCAGTGAAGCGAAAAAGTTAAAAGAAGAGGTGGATAAGGCTTCCAAAGCCTACTCCGCTTTTATAAAAGAAAATACTATGCCAGTAAAAGGGGAGGTCGAGCATAGCAGGCAATATACTGGAGATCTAATTTCATCTGCAGAGTTCATGGAGCCCTGGAAATTTGAAGGCCAGAAGTTCAAGAAAAAAGAGAAAAGAAAGAAGATTGATTTCATCTTTAAAATACAGAAACTTCTGAAGAGACACGCCAGCAGGGAGGAAGATGCAGCACTCAAAATTGGGACAAGTGAAGAAGACAGCAGCCCAGGGGAAGGTGGTGATGGAACGGAAGACTTCAAAGTTAAAATGGACTCAATCCATAATTGGAAGAGATTTAAAAAGAAGATATTTTGAGGACTGTTCGTGTAACATCTGGAAGGAGCTGTTTAATTACTAACCCCAATGGACTTTACTAACTGTATTAATAGAGGGACTTTGGACTTTGCAATAGTTAAAAAGAAGATCTTCTAACCATGATGGATGCCAAAATGGTATTGGTTATTAACCTAAACTAACCCTCACTAACAGAAAAAATTTCACTCCATCTTTTTCTTTCTCCATCTGCCTACCCTTCCTTTTTCTTATAAAAAGAATAAAATTCTCTCTTTTTAAGAGAGTTTAAAAAAAAAAAAAAAGGTAAGCTCCAAGTGAATATGATACCGATAGGAGTGTCCTTTGTTTTCCAAGTCACATATTGGATGCCTTAGAACAGGGGTGTTAAACATATGGCCTGCAGGCTGGAACCAGCCCATCCAGGGCTCTTATCTGGTCCACGAGCAACTGGTTACCTTTATTGCCAGATGACAGAGGCTGTGCATTAGGTCCCTGTATACTGTCCCAATGCTAATGCGTAATGGGCAGTGAAAGTGGGAAGGTGGGCATCAGGAAGATACTGTAAGGAAACAGAGTAAGAGCATTAATGTTTTAAGCATGTTTGTATTTTGAGTAAAAAACAATATTGTTAATTGAGTTTGCCTGTGTCCTTTATAAAGTTTAGATCTCTGGTACCTGGCATTACATTTTATGACACATATGGCTCAGCCTGACAAAGTAACATTTATGTCAGATCCAGCCATCATAACAAATGAGTTTGACACATCTGCCTTAGAAGAAATTATTACAAACTAACTCAAATGTTAAAGAGCTGTTTTTCTAGGAGATCGAGATTCTAGGAGATCTCCAAACCCCACCTGGAGGTTGGTAACCTTAACAACTATGCATACAATAAGCAAGAAACAAGTCACAAGAAAGGAATAGTCAGATAGCTATTAGAGATGTTCTAGATATAAGGCATTGCATCTTGAGTCAAGAGCCTAGACTAAAGAGCTTACCTGAGGCATGCCCAGCTGCTAGAGTCCACCTGGCATGACTTCAGGCTTTCAGAACTCTTCCCAGCCCAGTTTCAAAAGCCATTAAGAGCAGGCAGAGTTATTTTTGCTACTCTCTGGACTGTGGCCTATGCACAGACTTCCTAAATAAAGGTAGTCTCATTTTAGAGGTGCTAGTCCTAATCGCTATTTCTCACATGGTGTTACTAGTAGGTTAATGGTATCTGAAGAAGTGAGCAGTGACTCATGAAAGCTCATACCCTGCCACAAATTTAGTTAAATCTTTAAGGTGCTCCTGGACTGTTGCTCTTTTCTGCTGCTACAGACAGACTAACATGGTTACCCATCTTGATCTATCTAGTAGGCTTAAGAGAAGAAGAAGAGAAGAGACTGTATTTATACCCTGCCCTTCACTCGGCTTACAAACTCCTTTCCCTTCCCCTCCCCACAACAGACACCCTGTGAGGTAGGTGGGGATGAAAGAGTTCTTTTCAGAACTGTCCTTGAGAGAACAGCTCTGACCAGAACTATGGCTTGCCCAAGGTCATCCAGCACCTGCAAGTGGAGGAGTGGGTTCTCGCAGATTAGAGTCCATGCACTTAACCACTACAACCAGGCAAACCCGGTTCTCCCAGATTAGAGTCCATGCACTTAACCACTACAACAAACTGGATATTGTCACTGTGAAAAGGTAAATTAGTAACTATTAAGGTGTGATGTGCAGCTGCTGCTTGCTAGTATTTTAGGATGCTCTTCCCAACAGGGTGAAAGACAGCAGCTCCACCCCCCTCCTTTGCACACACCTTTTCAGTTAGAAATACCCCAGAACAATTGTTTTGAAAAGTGGATTTAAGGTTCTCTTAGATCACTATGTGCCAGCAGCATATTGGGTTTTTTGTCTCAGACTACTGTCAGGTCACTGTGTTCTTGCAATGAATGCAGGTGTCAGGTTGCCAGGTCTCCCCTGGCCACCAGTGGGGGATAGGGGATAGGTTTGCCAGATCCAGGTTGGGAAACTCCTGGAAATTTAGGGATGGAGCCTGGGGAGGACAGGGACCTCAGTGGGATATAGTGCAACTAAGTCCACCCTCCAAAGCATCTGTTTTCTCCAAGGGAACTGATCTCTCTAGTCTGGAGATGAGCTGTTAATTCCAGGGGATCCCCAGGTCCTACCTGGAGGCTGGCATCTCTTACAGAGATAATGAATGTGCCACATTGTGAACAATCTTGCAACGTTTGGCCAATCTAATGCTAAAAATTATTATCATAACGTTGGACTAGTATCTGGGAGATCACCATTCTGCCATGGAAGCTCGCTGGGTAAATTTAGGCCAACCACATAGTCTCAGCCTAACCTCCCTCACAGAGCTGTTATTGTGAGGATAAAATGGAGGAGAGAGGGACAATGTACACTGCTTTGGGTTCCCATGGGGGAGAAAGGTGGGGTATAAGTGAAGTAAAATAACGATTAAAAAAACTACTTTACAGGGTTGCTGTTGTGAGAATAAATGGAGGAGGGGTAAACGATATTGTAAGCCACTTTGCATCCCCATGGAGAAGAAAAGTGCAATATAAATATATCTAAATAAGTAAATGATCACTACTATCTGCAAATTCATGGCAATGACCATGCTGTTAAGTTTGTAATTACGTATTGGCTGAAAGATAACTAACACCTAACTGACCAAGAATATTTTCCCTTCTTTTCAACTTCTTTCAGCCATCTTTGATTTGTTTATTAATGCAAGACTTCAGCCTATTAATAGGGAGTTATATGTAAAAAAGCACATATAAAAGTATTAGCTGAACTTTTTCATTATGATCTATATCATTTATATACTTCAGAACCTTTGGGGGGGGAGTGTGAGGCCCTAAAGCTTGAACTATTAAAATTTGTCAGCGTCTCTTTTCCATTTCCCTTTTTGCACAGCGGGCTTTTCAAGCCACAAGACAGAGTGATAACATTTCTAAAACAATGAATAAAAATGACACACAACTATATTTGAGCAAGAAGTCAATAGTACTGCTTCAGCTTAAAATACATTTCAAATTAAATAGCTCAGCTATGGAACTTAAAGCATCAAAGGAGACTGGCATTATATTCCCACATTAACATCATCTTATATTGGAGTCAAGCTATTGCTTCTCATCCTTTTTATAAGAGGCAGTTGGGGTTATTATTCTTGTACAGAGGACAAAAGTCAAAAATATGCCAAAGCCATGAAATGACACAGTGAAGCTTCCAAGTCAGTGCAAAATATGGGAACAAAGAACTCTCAAGCACAGTAAATGGTGGAGAGGGAGATAAAGTGAGGCATCTCTGGGTTCACGGTCCCTTTTGAGCATGAGAAGAGAATTGCCTGCTCTGGTTCAATAGTTTAATGTTCTCACCCTCTGTCATGCTGAGCTCTGGACTGCTATGTGCAGACACAATAATTTGACCAGTTATATGTGAGTTTAAATGCTATAAACTATGCAAGAGTTTTTCATGGTTCTAAAGACATTTGGCTTATCACAGCAGTATAAAGCAGTGTCCAAATATTTGGTAATTGCAGGTGGAGTTCAGACCAGCAGTTTAGCCCGATATAGGCACGTTTCAGAAACGTTTCTCGAACAGATTAAAGGGGCGGTTCACACAGGCACAACTGTTAGGCGTTCCCCAGCCATACTCAACCCATCATGTAATGCTTCCCTCCCAAGTTTAAAAAGTACCAGGCGAAAGTGGTAGCGAACCCTGGAGAGTGCGTTCAGCCACTTACCATACCTCTGCTAGGAGCAGGCCAACAATGGGAATGCTCCCTTGCACCTCCTCCCCGGTATGTTCCCACATCAGTCGGTGCAGTGTGACCAGGGAATACCCGGAACAGGTTGTGCCGGGTCTTTTTGCCACGATTCCCTCGCGCTTCAAACTGCCAGTCTGAACTCAGCCCCAGATTCCATTGTCTGGTTAGAAGCCTTTGGTGTCTTCGTAACATGGATTTTTAGGTTCCAAGAGTAATGCGACAATCAACGGACTAACATTAGGGACAGATTTTCCAATAAAACCAACACGCCAGTTATGTTCAATAAATGTATTGCAAACCATTTGAATTTTTAATTAAATAAACTTCAGAATATCTTTGAAATAACAAAATAAGGAATTCTTCCTCTTTGACCAGATCACAGCCTGGACCCAAAGAAGAGGGCTGCTCAGATGGCAGGGGACACCTGAGCTCACAGCTGGAGGTGTTTTTCCTTGTGGCTTTCACTAATTTTCAGTACTGAAGAGAAAAGCTGGAAATAGGCACTTAGAAGCTAAAGGGAAAGCAGCAAGTGCACAAATGTGCCCTCGATTGATTCCTAGCTCATAAGAGGGACTGAGCTCCCTAGTTAGGTCTCAGTATGCCTTTGATATGTTTGCAAAGGAAACATATCAAAAACATAGAAAACCAAAATAAAAATACCCCCTAAAGATCCAGGGTCATAAAAACATCTGGGAATTTCATCTCTCAGTCACCAAGTGATAAGTTTTCCAAATATTGCCAGTTAAAATAAAGCTCTTGCCTTGAGCCTGTTGTCTGAATACTACTGTTCTTTCATTTTGAAAAATAAAACACACCCAATAAAAATATTTTATGCGTGTCAAAATATCTGGTTAGAAGAATACAAATGGCCCACGTACACAGAGCCAGAACAGTGGTAAATCAAGTTGTGGTGTGTCAGAGATAGGAGTCTCTTTAATCCTGATATTTGTTCAAAAAATGTTGCTGTGACACAGATTGCCACTACGGATGTACAAAACCAAAATGTTCTGTCCATTTTGGCACAGTTTGTTTTAGAAGGACTACAGCCTATTTTTTTTAAAAATGAGAGAACTCTTAAGATACTGTGCATATTTATTCCAAGAAGAACCTCAAATGACCTCTATGGATTTTGAGCAACTGCTGATCATCAGGGAACTCTATAAAAGGTGCATGTGTGTGACAAACATATAGACAATTACACATATGATTGCAAGAAGATAGGCATTTTTGGTAGTCCCCTCTCGGTTATGGGAGTCCTTCCCACATCAGAATCACCAAAATACCTTTCAGAGGCATTGTGAGACCTCCTTTTAGTGGGCTGACCTTTGGGACTCAAATCAGGAAAGGGTGGAGAAATGTAACTGAAGATATCTTATTTGATGGCTTTCTCAACAACATTTAATTACTGGTGCTTTTAGCATAAAGAAAAAGAATGCCTGGTCCTAGTCTCAAAGAGCTTAAGATGTAAATATTGGCTTAGAGAAGGAAAAACAGAAGCAAGAGTAAAAAGGGAGAGATTAAGCAGAAGGCTAGTAGCACAAAGACTCACAACATTTATTTCAGCATAAGGTTTTGTGAGTCAGAGCTAATTCTATCAGATGTATGAAGGGGGGGGATCTGTCAAAAAGCAGATAGATTTAAAATTTCAAGCAACACAAAGGAAAATATTACAAGAAGAGACCAGTCTGAAATAACAACCAGAGTGGATGAGGACCACTCCCAGGTAATGATAAAATGGGCAGAATTAAGATTAGATCCAATCTAGGAAGGTAACCTGTGAATGTTTAACTGCCCCAAGTCTTCAGGATGAGTTGGGCTGGTAGGAAGAAACACTCTCATGTAACTAGAAATAAAAGCAAATAACTAATACAACGAGCATTTTCTTGAAAAGTTCTCTCCAAACATGACATTCTTTTATTTCATACACACTATCAATATGCTACACATTCTTGTAGATATCTCTATTAATATACTGTTATTGTTTCAGAGCTTCTTCATGTGATAGAATAAGAAATCCACTATTGGGTGCATGCACATAGAGAGACTGGAGTAGCTTTTTACATCATTATCAAATCCCCAGATCATAATCTCTTGGTTGCTTTAATTGAGCCTTCTACATCTTCAATAACCTTACTGGATTTAGAAAACAAAGACATCAACATCATATTTTATATTCTACCAGTGAAATCAGCCAAATCTGGGGATTCTTAGGCTGCAGTCAGATAACAGGTTTGGCACAGTCTGACCGCACCTCTGTTTTATCCGGTGTTATTTGTTTCAGAGAGGTTTATCCAAACATACCACCCTTAACCTGCCTCACCATGTGTTCACTCCATGATTGACCATTCAGATTATTGCTATAACCATGGAGGGGCAGGCAACATCCTTTTTAAAAAATGATCTTTCACGTATGTGCAGAAGCACTCCTTCAAAGCGCCACTCCATTTTGACAGCTCTGCAATCCCTCCACCAAGTGCTGCAGCCTCTCTCAGCTTCCTCTGCTTTGCCTCTCATCCTTGGAATGCATGGGAACATCTTTATATGCAGATTTATATGAAAGTAGCCCCATTGGCTTCAGTATGTTTACTCTTGTGTCAATCAAGGGATACTCACAAACACCAGCTCTGAAGGCTTTCCAACCCCAAGAAACAGGAGAGAGGGTTTTTTTGGGAAGTGGATTTGTCATTAAAAAACTACTCCTGCGGGGATCCCAACCCAGAAAGACTACTTAGCTGCTTGGACTCACAAGCAGTGATTGATGACATTAAGAGTGATTATGCACTTATGTGCACATTGCTAACAAATGGGAGGGGGGCGAAAAGAGAATGGAAGGTTCACACTTCCCAACTGGCTTGAGTTCACAACAGGGGAGTTCAGACATCCAGAAATGCAAGGTGAAAGCGCTGACATCTATAAAGACCAGACTTTCCCTGGTGTCAAATAACTGATTCAAAGATGGGTCAGAACGGGGTGGCAATGACTGGGGAATGGGAGAGAGATGTTGCTGTCTGATCATGCATTTTAAATTTGGAAAGGAACAGCAACAACATTGGATCAAACTGCTTGTCTGACCACAGGCTTAAATCCAGAGGCTAGAGCTGTGAATGGGTGAGACCAGGGGTCATTTGGGGCTGGAGCGAGCCGGAGCAGTGCTCTGGGAGCCCAAGAGTGGGGGAAATGGCAACGGCAGCAAGCCCCACCCCCAGCCTTCCCTTCACTTCCCCAACCAGCGCACCTTGTCGAGCTGGCTGGGGGATTTTGTCTGAGGGAGCGGTGGGGGAGACGGGGACAGCGGGTTCTTTCTCAGCCACCTCCCTTGCTTCCTCACTCCAAACGGGGGCAAGAAAGATCCAAGCCACCACCACCGGTCATGATGGCAGCACCCAAGTCTGAGTGCTCTGCATCGCCACCCATCCTCCCTCCAGGGAAAAGAGCAGAGAGAGGCAAGGGATCATGCTCTCTAACAAAAACAAGGAGCCTGAGAGAAATAGAACACTGGAGCACTCGGGAGCATCGAGAGAAACAGCAGCGCATGCAAGCCATCTGGGAGTAAGAGGAATGGGAGAGGCTCAAGATTGCCTGGGAGAGGCTGGAAATTGAAGGGACTCAGAGCACATGCACACTGAGCACAAGTGGTGATGGGAGCAGGAGGGAGGAGCTGTGGCAGCAGCACAAGCAGCTTCACTATAAATGAGAGGTGCGAGGCGCTAAGACGTCCACACTACATAGATGAGCGCCATGGGAGACCCGATGGACACTCGCAGGACAGCTGGGGCAGCTATGGCTCTGACTGGCATTTAAGCAAGGGGCGGAGCATACCCCCACAGTCTTGAGATGGATGCAGCTGGGGAAACCACAGTAGAAAATTTGATGGCAGCCAAGATTGCTCCTGGTAGAGCAACACACAAGGAAGAGCGATGGGGCGGGATCATGAGCAATGGCAAGGTGGGGGCAGAGGGAGACATGGTCATGTGATGTGAGGTGGAATGTCTGGACAGGGTTGCTTTGTGCCAAGCAGCACACAGGGCCAAGCCTCACATTGTGGAGAGGCACAAGATGATGTCTTCTCAGGGCCGGCCCAACAATCCTCAGTTCAGTTGCTGCTATTGAATGTTTTACCAGCTTCTCCCCCCCAACTGTACAATGGCAACATGTGACTCTTAAATTAACCTTCATTGTTTTACTTCATAGCTCAAAATGTGAACCCATTCAGGTTTGGGGTTTTTTCCCTTTGTTTTGTTTTTTGGTAACATGTTCCTGTATGTGCTATCCTTACAACTCCCCCCACTTTAAAAAGCTGGCTGGGGAAGCAAAGGAGAGGTATTTAAAGATGTCTCCCCATCATTTTAAAAATAAAACACTAGTCTTTAAAAATGCAGTCTTTTGTGTTTTGCATGGAGCTTTTATTTTTTGTCTGGTGTATGCTATTTTAAAGTGATGACTTTGAGGGGGACTCAACTTTGAAGGGAACCTACCTGGATAATAGTCAATCTTTTTAAAAAGATTATGGCAGTCAGAGCTTATTTAATGATGCATAATAAAGAAAGACTTTCATTGGACTGCATTTTAGTGAAATGTGGGTGTGGGTGTGGCATATGCAAATAAGGGTGTGGCATATGCAAATAAGTTATGCTAATGAGTTATGCTAATGAGCTCCTGCACCTCTTTTTCTCAAAATGACCCCTGGGAGAGACAGATCTTTCTACAAATCTGAACGATGACCTAGGTTTGTAGAAAAATCTGAATGCTTACAAAAATACATTGTGGAGTTTTACAAAACCAAAATGATAGATGGAGTAGCTTTAAGCAATAGATTCCCTCAGTGGCTGTTGCTAGGTATCCACAGATTCCAAGCTTGGTTCTGTCAGTAAAAGGCAAGGGGAGGGGAGGAGAGCAGGGTCATTTACAGGCCTATTTTAGTCTTAGAGGGAGGACAAATTGGAGCCAGTCCTGGTTAGGGAATGCCAGGTCTAGGTTCCTGGAGATTTCATGGTAGAGTCTGAGGAAGGCAGAGTTTGTGGGGGGAGGCCTCAGCTGGATATAATGCCATAGAGTCCATCCTTCAGAGAAGCCATTTTCTCCAAGGAGACAGATCTCTGTCATTTAGAGTTCAGTTGGAAATCTAGGTCATCTCCAGGTCCCATCTGGAGACTGACCAATGAAAAAGGAAGGTCACAGCAATAGAGGCAAAACAAATATACACAAGAAGCTGTGATAACAAGTGCTATATAATATAACAAAGTGCAAAATCAAAAATATATTACAATATGGAAAGTTCTTAATACAATTTCAGCAAAGTCAACAAGTGACAGAAAGGATCACATAATTTCAAGGTGTAAGAGGTAAGTAGACAATAGTATAGTAATTGACGAAAGTCCCCAGAGTCAAGTTCTGTTTCGAAGAGACTTCCTCTGAACCTCATCAATTCTTATAATTAGCAACAAACCTCCATAAAATACACCATTAAAAATATACAAAATTCTCATATTTCATACGCAATGATAAAGAACAATGTACCAATGATTATAATAAAATCCTTTCATACAGCAAGATGTTTGTCTTGATTTCATTGATTGTAATCATTCCAACCAGAAAATATATCTATAGATGAAAATATACAGAGTCAAAAATCTACAAAAATGTATAATATCTATAATACCTATAAAGCCAAACAAGAGTGGAACTTCTATGGAGGAACCCCCACAAAGTATAGAGAAAATCTTACCCAGATCCATGATCTATAGAAAATTTCTTCAAACAGGCATGTTCACTAGGAAATCCTTAGCAGGTATCCCGACTACCATACCTTATAAGCAGATTTGGAACTGTTCTTAAAGAAATATGCCAGTTCTCTTCATCTAGGTGTAGGTCCTTCCTGCTTTTTAACAGCCTGTGGATCCTGATCCTGTAGACTCTGCTCCAGGAATTAACATTGACCACTACTGCTCTCTACAGCTGTCAAGCCCTCCTTCCTTCTTCTAGGCTCTGCAGGCTCAGGTTCTGGGAACCCCCAGCAGACTGAGGCCCTGGCCTCTGTGTCTTCTTTCTCCTGCCAGAATAAGCAGCCTGGCCATGACTGGGAAGCATTCTTGCTTCCCGATGCTTCCCCCTTGGGTCTGCTTCTTAATCCAGCTGCTCAGGTGGGTATTCCATTGGTGCGGAGCCCACCTCCTCTGATTCCTCTGAAGAGGAAAAGGTGGCAGCTGGCTGGCCCATGACACTGGGAGACCTTGGGCCAGTTACACAGTCTCAGCCTAATTTACCTCATAAGCAGGAACAGACTGGCCATTAAGAGCACCAGGATGCCCATGAGTCGACTGATGACCTACCCTCCCACCTGGATGGGGCTAGCCCTGTGACAGAAGGGCTGAGCCTGGCTCACCCTTACTGAGATGAGATAGAGGAGGTGGCCCTGAACCCAGCCCACTCAAGGCAAGACAGAGGAAGCAACCCCAGGCCTGGCCCAGCCAAGGTGAGACGGGGGAGGTGCCCTAGGTCAGCCATCATGAGGCAAGGGGGGAACTAGCACTTGCTTCTGCTTGCCCAAGGTGAGGTCAAGGTGCACTACCTGAGCCCTGTATGAAACCAAGGAAGAAGAATCCAGCCCACTTGAGATTTGGCATCTGGTCTGCCCAGGCCCTTTGCAAGGTGAGGAAGGCAGCACTCAGCCAATTGGTTAGGCAGGCTGCCTCTTCCTTCGTTCCTTTCCCCCAACCCTTTGGGAGAGCTGGACAACATCTTCTTTTCTTCCTTCCTTTGGAGGCAGGATGGGCTAGGGAAGGGGCCCCGTTCCCAAGATTTTTCACTTCTAGTCCACACCTGGTCAAGGCCACCACACAACTCACCTGAGTGACTTACATGACTTTTGCAACTTGGCCTGACTGTTCACAGGGAGAAGCTGCCATGGGTAGGGAAGGAGGGAAAGCTGATAGCCAGTGTGTGGATAGCAGTTACAATATCATACAATACAATTCAAATCCCCACTCTGCCATGGAAGCTTGCTAGGTGACCTTGGATCAATCAATCTAATCTACCTTAGAGGGTTGTTATGAGGATAAAGTAGAGGAAAGGAGAATGATGTAAGCTGCTTTTGGCCCCCTTTGGGGAGAAAAGTGGAGCACAAATGAAGTACATAAATAAAGCTGAAGAAGAGTGTGTGTGTATAGATACACAAAAGGTTGGTGGGTGAATGGGAAGGAGAAATGCTAGCAAGGGAAAGGATATGAGGACTGCCAGGAGGAGAAAAAGAAGAAATAGTGCAGGAAAGGGGGGAAAGAAGTGTTTGTGGTGCCTGATTTCCTTGGATCCACTGCTCCAATGTAAATCTACCATCATCTGGTGTGTTTCCTTGTTTTAGTATGTGTGTGTGTTTAAATGTTTGGTGCCGTGCTGAAAGAAGAGTGATAGAGGGAGACAAGTGTGCTGTGATTTGTGGATGACTGAGAGTGTGGAAGGAGTTGTTCTGAGTGAATCTGTGTGTGTGTGTGTTGAGGGAATTCAGTGAGTGATATGACAGATTTCTGTGTGGAAACTTAAAGAGTTCTGAATATGTGTCTTTGAAAAAGTGAAGTGTGGAAGAGCTATGAGGAGGGTCTGTATGACTCTAAAGTTTTGAGAGAGTCCATAAGACAAAGAGCTTAGCCAATGTGGCTGCCCATATGAAAGAGAGATTCCTGTCAGTGTGGAATTTTAGTGTCAGAAAGACTGTGTGTGATACCTTACCAATTATATTTACAAGTTCCTTATTTCCAAAACAGTTAAAGATAACCAGCAACTTATTTTGTTCTTTGATTAATAAATCAATTTTTGTTTAAGTATATCCCAGAATTCTGTACAATCCTTCCTCGGTGTTATGTATTAGCTGCAATAAGATGGCCGTCACAGCGGTGGCTTGACCATGCGGTCTGACAAGCATCCGACCTTCGTTCCTAAGACAATAGCCACTTCAGATCCAAAGGCGCACCTATGGGCTCGCCCGAATCCAAAAGGAGACCTATTGAATTGTTGACTTGTAAATAAGGCCAATCATGGGTGATGGGTGTGTGTGGGTGTGGGGCATACATCTAAGCCGGTCACTGATGTAATCCAATAAACAAGAGCTGATTCACTATGCTGAGTCTCTGGTCTCAGTACTTTTCACTGGTGACGAATGTGGGATCCCATGAGCAAGCCTGACTCCACTGCAACCACGAGCACCGCACCAGTGACCACCACAGACGCTGAGAACTCCCCGCCTCAGACCACTCCCACTGGCGAACAGCAGACCACTGCTACCATGTCATCGCAACTGGCCCCTGCACACCTACTACCGCAACAAGTCATGGCTTCTGCTCCGGGACAACACCTCTCAGCATTCGACCCTACCCATCCTGAATACTGGGAGGCCTGGGTCACCCAGTTGAGACACTTCTTGAATATCCAGGGAGAAACCGATGTGGAACTCAAGAAGCTGTGGCTGCTGAGCACGTGTGGTGTCGCCACCATCTGGCTGGCACAGAACCTCGTCGTGCCAAAGATGCTGGAAACCGCAACCTACAATGAGTTGACAGCAATAAGGCATCTTCCAATGAGGACTTAGATTCAGAAAGGGGGGCAGCTGCTCCCTTAATAAGAGACAGACTGAGGAGTTAAATGAGTTGTGATTCTCTCTAGATCTTGTTTAAATGAATTTAAATTATTTTTCTCTAAGGCTTTTTACATAGTGACACTTGTTGGCAATCTCAGTTTAAATAGTAACAACTGTATACTCACTTGACGTAGCAAATTTTAACAGCACTTAATTATGAGCTAATTTTATAAGCATTATGTATGACCACCATCTCTTGGGTTTTTAGTGGTTTTCTTTTCTTTCTCCTGTAGTATGTAGTTACCCTGCCCTTTATTCTTTGTAGTTTATAGAAAAAGCAATAAAAAAAATCCCCTACAGGGGCCTAAAAAAACCCCCAGTGGAGCTGCCTTCATGTCGGCTGAGTTCGGGGACTTTGTGAGGTACTATGGGATTCGGCACATCCGCTCGGCGCCTTTCCACCCAGCCACCAATGGCCAGGCAGAGCAGATGATGCGAACTACAAAAGAGGTGCTGCGGCAGATCATCCACAGGGATTGGGACCACAGGTTAGCCGCCTTTCTGTTCAGCCAAAGGACAACCCCCCCCCACACTGCCACCGGCCACTGTCCCACAGAGATGTTCATAGGCAGGCGCTTGACAACCCGGTTCGACCGCCTACACCCGGACCAGGCACCTGACCACACCCCAGGAGTAGAACAACAGACTGCACCATGGGGGTTCTTCCCTGAGGACCCCACGTATGCTCACAATTGTGCATGCAGGCCACCCTGGATCCCTGCATGTGTGGTCTGAGTGAAGGGACCTCTTTCATACGATGGCCAGCTACTGCATAGACACATGGACCAGCTCCGCTGCTGGCTACTGCCCTTAGAAGAACCAGGGGACAAAGAGACTGAGCTGGAAGTCAACGTGCCAAGCAGCAAACTGACGGATGTTCCTCCACTGGGGCACCTCCCACGCCAGACCACTCCAACAACAGCTGTACATCGGAGGTGTCAAAGTGTGTGTGTGTAGGAGTGTCTCTCGGATAATCATTAATTATGGATCCCCACCCCCATTTTTTCCATCCCCTAAATAGTCATCAGAGTGTTTCACAGTTTTCCTTAGATGAAAAATCTTTGGTCCTATGTAACCAGCCTTACAAAGAGAAAAGGAGTTTATAGCCCGGGAGGACAGAGACTCACAAAATGGCCCTTTCAATAAAAACTGCTACATACCACTATGTTACTATTTAATTTTTTAAAAATAATATTGGTATTGAAAAATGAAAAAAATAATCAATAGTTATCTAGATTGAAAGAATTTCCAAAGGGGTGTTCTGCTGAAGCCAAAATAAAGCCACAAATAGCAGAAGGGTGTGAGAAGCGGGGGGATGGATATTACGAAGAGAGGCCAGAAGGCCAAGTTTCTAAGAACATTGGTATGTTGCATCATATTACAAAACATAGATGAAAACAAGATTCAGACAAAAGAGTAAATAATCCACTCAGAGTGGGTGTGGACCACTCCTAACAGCTGATGAATTAGTACTTAAAATGTCATCAATCAGTGTCAAGTAAAGTAAAGGTACTTGGGGACAGTGAGGAAACATTGTTGTAAATTTATATTTTGTAAGTATTTTAATTATCTGTAATTGTTTTACTGATGTGTGTTTAGGATTTTAAATGATTTTAAAATGTCATTTTATTATATCTGTTTTAAATTGTTAGCCACCTTGGTGGCCCTTGTAAGGGCAGAAGGGCAGCATACACATCTTGAAAAAAATAAAAAAAACAAATTAGGGTTGCCAACTTCCAGGTGGTGGCTGGACGTCTCCAGGTGATAGAGATCAGTTCACCTGGAGAAAATGGCTGCTTTGGAAGGTGGACTCACTGAAGTCCCTTCTCTTCCCAAACCCTACCCTCCTTAGTTTCCACCTTCAAAACATCCAGGTACTTCCCAACCTGGAGCTGGCAACCCTAATACATAATACATATATGTCATAAATATTATGGCAGAAGGGGAGACCCGCAAGAAACTTGTGGGGAGGGGGCATTTCCCCCACCTTTGCTTCCCTCTCCCCCTTCTCTGTCAAAGTTCCTTCCTATCTTTCTGCACCCACCCCTTGTCTATCAATCTTCCCTCACCTCCTCCCTCACCCCTTCTATGTTAGCTTTCCTCCCTACCCCCTTCTCTAGGAATTCTTTCTCACCCCCTTTCTCCACTCACCTCTTGTATGTCTCACCCCTCTCTTATCCCAGCCCTTCTCAGACAATGTCCTCTTTCCCCCACCCCTTCTCAGTCTGCCCCTCTCCCCACCCCTCACACACACACATCCCCCTCTTCGGCTTCCTTTTCTGCAGCTTCCTCGTTTTTCTGGCAGTGAGGAGGCCGCTCACCTGGGAAGGATCTGGCGGTGATGTCCTCTGCCCTGGGACTCCAGGGCTGCCTTGCTGGCAGTGGGGAGGCCAGCTACCTGGGAAGGACCCGGCGACGTTGGCATCCCCTGCCCCATTACTCCAAGGCTGTCTTGCTGGCCGCGGGGAGGCCGGCCACTGAGCGAAGCTCCAAGTCTGGCATGAGGAACCATGAGTTCGGACTGCGCAAGTGCAGACAACTCAAGTTTTTTATTTGGAGGGGTTAACACCCCTGTGTATTTTTAAACAAACTTTTTGCATTTTTCTGCAACCCTGGAGAGTACTCCAAGTGTGCAGAAAAACCTTTTTAGCCTCCAGGTGCCCTTGTTCTGCAGAAATAAGTATCCACACACAGAGGGACCCTTCGCTATTAGATATATAGATACTGTGGGACCATATGGGAAGTACCAATTCTGGGGGGAGGACTGGGCAGACAGTGCCTAGTGCCCCCTTCTGACCACTCATTTCCCTTTCCACACACCCGTCTGCATGTCCCTACACCAGACTATGCATCCTTCCTCTGCTCACAAGCCTTTTTGCTGTCTGCACACATAGCTGCCTGCACCACATTCATGCCCTTTCCCCTACAGCACTGGCTGGTGTGCACAGCTTTTAGTACACTTTTTAGATCTCAAGCAGTTATGGGTGATAAAGTCCCAAAGCACAATAGTTAGTTGCACCATAGCATTATCAAAGATGAGATTCCTGATGGCTATAGACCATCTTTGAATAGAATGTTGATGTAGAGTGGCCAGAATGGTGTTTTGAAGAAGATCAAAAGTGGGCTGTAGTTTTCCTCAGAAAGTCTGTCTCCTGAAAACGCTGGTATCACAGGAGCATGAGTGTCCTGGATTCCCTATTTTGTGGATGTTAGATAACAAAACCAGTAGCTCTCAAGTCAAGGCTCCTGGAGTGTTTCTGTGAAGCTTTGGTCCTGTATTCTTCAAGGAAGTTTTTTTTCCTGCAGGCTGCAAACTTTCTTATGGTATTCTCAGAGGAATCTGAAGTGAGTAAATGTGGTGTAGTAAAATGAGCCGCTTTTCAGTCTCCTGCTTGTAATCATATTTGTTCACTACCACCACATTACCATCCTTCATCATTTGCTTTGACAATAAATACTGTGTTGTTTCTGAGACTGTAGATGGTCTTGCCTTCTGCAAGGCTGAGATTATGGGGTAACTGTCCACAATTTCAGCCAAAGCATGAGGACAGAAACAATGAATACTCCTGAGGGTGAGCTCTGATTCATAAAGCTTATGCTGAAATAAATTCTCTTCTCTAAAATGTTACTGTACTTTGTTTTACTGAATGTAAAAGGCCAGTCTGGAATTTAGACCATCTGGGGAGTCTATAGGAAGCCTTTTTCCCCCAGAAGAGCTGAGGACAATTGATGTATGTTAGTGTACTGATCAGCACTAAAATAGAAGCATTCCTTCAGTGGAGATAATGGAAATAAGCCTCCTGATCACTGCAGTAGCGTACGTGAATCAGGAACAGCAAGAGACTTTCTAAAACAGGATAGATTCTTCTACTTAGCTCTGTTAATGCTTGCTCAGTTAGACAGACAATAATACTACTGGGTGAGATAATGGCAGTTTATTAAGATATTAATAGTTACTTGGCTATGTGATAAAAGTGATACAGTAAATTGGATTTTTGAATATAGCAAACATCAGCAGGGATCAATGTTTTTCAATGTACCCAAAGAAGTGTGTATGCACACAAAAGCTAATACCCAGAATAAAACTTTGTTGGTCTTAAAGGTGTCAATGGACTCAAACTTTGTTTTGCTGCTTCAGACCAACATGGCTACCCACCTGAATCTATCAGCAAGGATCATGATACACTCAGCTATTGGCCTCAATCAACAACTAAATTTACTGGGATGAAATACTTGTCAATTGACAACTTTTTTAAAGAAAATGAAAAACATATTATATGCATCACTAAACGCTACCATGGCACAATCATTTGTTTCTATGGGTCAAATATGACATCAGGGTTTAGTGCAGTGACCATGTCCAAATGAACATGAAAAAATAAACTGAACAGTCAGATACTAGGAGAAATGGTGTTTATTATATATTTAAAAGTTATGATTGATTTTTCTAGTTGGAGCAGAGTTGTCTCCGCTCCCAGAGAAATGGGAAATTGGCACAGATCATGCAAACAAAATTATTTTTAACAGACACAGAGTTAAAATGCCTTTTACCTAGAACACAAGGGTGGTGATTAAAAAACACCAGTCCTAAGTAAAGTCAACATATGGTTTCTGATTCCATTTAGATCAGTCATAATTCCAAATTTGCAAAGGGGAATAACAATACTACAAGGGAATAATGAGAGGAAATAAAACACTTTAAAATGAGAGATGAATCCCTTTGTGGCTTTGTGACATTCAGTTTCTTATAACTAGAATGTAGGGGTACAGTTTGAGGCCAACACCAAAGCTGGCACATAGGTATGTGTGTGCAGAACAAAATTTAAATGAAAAATGTGCTTAAAAAGGCAACCATTCTCTCCCTATCATGGATAACACAAATTAACAGCACCAACACGGGATTTTGCATATTTCCAAATCAATGTCCACAGTCTCCAAAGGTTCTGGGAAATATGCAGAACATCCACGTATCAACAGGGTACTCCACCACACTGTGCATACTGATAAGGTATTCTCCATTTGGTGACTATGCACATTCACTGCTTAACGAGTGCGCAATACTTGAATTGTCCCACAACACTTGGTAGTTGGTTATACATATTAACAGTTCCCAAAATGTGCCCATTCTCGACAACGTTAAAAAAAATTACACAGTAGCTGCTTTCTATGAACATACAGCTCACATGAAAGCCGGAATACACCGCGTCAGAACTTCTGTCACGGTAGCTGAAAGAATCCCAGAGTAGTAGCCCATGTTACTGTGTTACAGCAAAAATAAGCCGGAGACTCGTGATACCTTAAGGACCAGCAAGTTTATTTGGAATACATTCGAGAAGGGAGCGGAGGAGACCCTACAAGGTAGCGTTGTTAAGCCAGGCTTCTCGAAAGCCGAGCCGTCTACAGGCGCATCTGAATAAACACAGAAGGGTAAGTCTTTCCAATCTTCCCACTTAACTCTTGCCTAGAAAAGAAGTGAGACATAAACAACCAGAAGGGGCAACGCACTCGCCGTGGTCCGGCTGCTCCTCCTTCCCCCCCAGCCAGCTCTCCCCTCCTTCCGTCCCATTTCCTTTTAACGCTCCCTGTCAGCACTTGCTCCCCTCCCCCGACCTCTCTGCTTGTGCTCAGCTGGGGCGGGGAAGAGAGGGAGAAAGTGACGTCGACGATCACTTTGACTATGAGGCGTGCGCTTGCGCGGTCGCTCTTGCACACGTCTCCCTGCCTCGACCGAGTTCTCTTTCCCACCGAGAAGGGAGGGGGGATCGAAACGATGACGTATGGGCCGCCCTTCCTTCTTCCTGCCTCTCCCCCTTCCCGCCAGCAGTGAGTAACTCTTATCAGGGTTGAGCGGGTAACTGTGCTCGTGCCCGCCCACCCAGCTGGGCCGCCCAGCCACTCTCGGTCCCTCAGAGCGTCTCGGCTGCTGACGCGCGCGCTCGCAGTCTGCCCAGGCGGCGGTTTGTGCGCGTGAGGCCGTCTAATTCCACCAGGCCCCGAAGACTCGTGGCGGCAGCAGCAGCAGTGACGCCGCCATTATCACCCGCGCGCGGCAAGGAACCATCTTCCTCTTCGCTTCACCCCTTTCCTCCCCCTCCCGCGGCGTTGTCTGGCCCCGCGCACTAGCAGCTCCTCCTCCTCTTCTTGCTGCTGTTGGAACAAAGGAAGGAAGCGGCGGCGGCTGCTGCAGCAGCAGCTCCGGGACTCCCTCC
The DNA here is from genome assembly GCA_029375565.1 of Gekko gecko. Taxonomy (NCBI): domain Eukaryota; kingdom Metazoa; phylum Chordata; class Lepidosauria; order Squamata; family Gekkonidae; genus Gekko; species Gekko gecko. The sequence continues at coordinate 118,375,843 of JAPDNY010000007.1, forward strand.
CCGCCAGAGCCGGGAGTGCGGCGCCTTCCTCTTTCCTTCTTCGTTATTCAGCTTCGCCCCCCCCCCCTTTCCCTTGCAAGTAGAAGCCGAACGAGCAGGTGAGTTTTCGGTTCTCTGAACTGGTCGCCACCCTTTGTCGTTTCTGAGGCGGGGGTAGGGAGAATGTGTCCTTTGTGGAGGCTTCCCCGCCTCGCGCACGAAATGGCGGGGAGAGGCACGCGTAGGCGAGGCTTGGTCGAGGCGAGGAAGCTTCGGCGTCCCGGCTTTTGTGTGGGCCGGGAAAGCTCTCGGTGCGGGTGGGCGGCGGGAGAACGCGCCCGTTTCCTCCGACCTTTCTTCTCTACAGAAAGGAGAAAGACAAAAGGGCCGCTGGGCCGACCTGCCTTTGTGTCGACAATTTATTTTGTGGGGGTGGGGGAAGTTAATTACACCGTATTCCGCAGGTGTTGGGTTATGTATGTTGGGGCGGAGGTGAGGTTTGATGGCGGTTAAATGGGCGGGGGGCACACTGTAATAAAATAAAATGAGGAAAAACGGGGAACAAAGAACTGGGTGAGACAATGAGATTTCTTCCCCTGCTCTGCTTCGCGTGGGATTCCCCCCCCTTTCTTGTCACCCATCTCACATGTGCCGGGGGGGGGGCTTTTGTGCGCGCCTACACGCTTCGTTGTGTTGACCCGAGGGCAGGGGGCATTGTACGGCTTTCCCGAAGCCGAATTGGCCTTGCCATGACTCAGTAGTTTCTTTTATGAGGCCCCCTAGGCCTTGGTGTGTTTGTCAAGCTGGCTGGATGTGGTTGGGGAGGGAGGGAACCAGTTCCAGCAGGGCCCCCACCCCCTCTTCCTCTTATTTGGCCGTCTCTCTCTCTCTCTTTCCCTTCTCCTCCCCACCAGTATTTCAACTAGAGCCCGCCCCGATCATCACCGTCTGCCATTTTCTAAATCTATTTCCTTAGTGCCTTTTATGTCCCCTAGTCCTTGGCGCTGTAGTGAGGATAGGTTTTCTCTTCCTCCTTCTCGTCCCCCTCCCGCTTCCCCCATGCTCTGAGCTGTTGGCAGCGCCTTCGCCTTTGTTTCTCTCTCTTGGCTGGTCTCTCAATTGTGCCACTGTGAAATGTCCCATTTTTTTGCTGCTTTATTGACATGCCACCACCCAAGCTTTCGACTTTGCCGTTGAAAGCAGCTGTAGCGCTTATCTTTCCTTCTCCTTAACACAAATATTAATTTATTTCAGTTGTCCTACTTTTTGCCTCCTAAAGTACAATGCTTAAACGAATGTGTAGGTTAGACTTTCGTTTTAATACCATTATTGAGGCAGTTTCCACACATTTAGTAGTCCCTTGTGATTTTTGTCTTTTCTTCTTTGTCTCGTTCTTATATTTTTATATTTATGTGTGTATAAACATATATATTTTGAATGTGTGTGTATATGAGGAAGAGTGTGTGTTATGCATGTATAGCAGCTTGTGAAATGTGCTTTATGTAAACTAGTGAGGAAAGGTAAGTTATTTTGGTCTTCTTTATAGCTTTTTGTGCACTTGAGTGCATTTCATAACAGCTATTATGAACTGATATTCGTGTTATGCCATCATTACTTTTGTACTATGCTGGGGAAGTTTGAGCAGTTCTGTAAGGGCAGGGTATGAAGTTAAAGCATTATTTTAGGATATGTAGGAGAGCAGAGACCAAAATAGATATTTTCGGAAGAAACCATCTGGTATATATGATCTGTGGTGTCTTTTTAGGAGTGGCAGAGCAGCAGTCATCCAGGCCTTAAGTTAATCTTTGCTGTTTCTACTTAACTTGCTAAGGGCTAGAATTAAATTTGGCTGCAATAGTTAGATTTTGACGTAGATATCAGTCTAAGCTTTGTATTTTAATAGTGTTAATCAGCATTTATATTGTTTTGTCAAAGTGGGTTTGTATTCTGCTGCTTCAGTTCTGTGTACGGTGCAGGAGTTGGGCAGCCTATTGAGATATAAATAGAAGCTGATTTCAGAGGCCCCTGTTGACGAGGTTTTGTGTCTGAGCCTCTAGCTCAGCCTGTCACATTGCAGCCTTGTGACAAGCGGAAGCTAATGCACGCAGCCATGTGACCTTAGCTTCTGAGAAATAATAAAACAAGCAAGCACACATGTAATGGTATTATAAGTGAATGCTGTACTGGAAATGTGAAGGTGTAAAGGAAGGTAAGTTCCTTGAAATTAAAGTTCCATTACAACCAGTACATGAAAAACACTTGAGATCAGAATCTGTTATTTTCTTTGCTACAGTCCTTTGCAGATTCAGTGGTACAGTTCAGTGGTAGAACATATCCTTGGCATGCAGAAGGTCTCAGGCAATGGTATAAGGCAGCTTTTGTGTTTTCATGGGAACTAATATTTCTCCATAATGATAGTGGTGATATCTTAAGAACTTCAAATTGGATGTTGTGAATTGTACATAATAGTAAACAACTGAAAATGACAGTATATGTCAACTTTTTAGTTGGCTGGATACTGTTCCTGTTTCTAATTACCTCAAAATAATCTTTTGTCATGAATTGTATATATTAGAAACATATATTTAAGATTTGTGTATTTTTATGAACATAGATTTACTCATGTGGTTTTTAAGAAGTAAAAAGTGACTTGGGGAGAGGTAGGTTTTTTATTAAGGTTGGGCTAGTAGTAATGTGATATTATTGGACAAGCCTGTCTACTCTTTTGGAAAATGGAAATAGATCCTCCATTATGTCCCCTTTGAAAAGATCTTCTGTAAACTTTCTAGCCATTTATACATATGGTATCCAGTGCAAACTCCTTGTGGCCATTTAGAACAAGGGTAGTTTTTGGAGCTGTTCTCGGTTGATATTCTTGTGAGTGGGGAGAAGCTCTTTGGCTATCCCATTCAAAATGTTTTATGTCTCAGGCTTTTAAATATTGCCTACAGTATGTATGTTGTCCTAAAGTTCTTAGCAGATGTGGCCTTTTTTTTTTTTTTTGTAAGGGACCATATTATACTGTGATCCAGTTGAACCAGGGCCCTGTGGATCCTGTACCAAGTTTTTTAAAATCAGTCTTCATTTAATTGCTTAATGAAGGTAAAATGTTTAGCATTATATAAACTTTGGCTCTTGGGGTATGCACAGATGATGAGGCCTTCGCTAGCAGCCAAATATGTGCGGCCTGCTTTGATAGTTAAAATTCTTGCTGAGTTACTGTAAAAAAGGAGCTTCTGTTAATGAACATATTAAGCAGACATCTTTTAGAAGGCCTGTTCCTGCTAACATTACTGAGCTGAATGGTTTTGGTTATGTAGACGTAGCAGCTGATTTCTTTATACTTGAAGAATTTAATTGCCTGGTGTTTTTAATTAGTACAGTATCTGATTTTCTGTGCAAGTTGTCTTAAGTCTGTCTGTTTTGGGAAAGTATTGCAGTGGTAACTCTCAGCTCATCTGAGAACATTGACCAAACTCATTCTATCTGTATGTGTTTTGAAAAGCTAATTTATCTCTGGAACATAGATGTAGCCCCTAAACTGTAGAGCCTGGTGATAATTCTGGGTAATTATATTTTATAGATGTTCAAAGCCTGTTCTGTAATTTAGAGCTTATTTAAAATAGATAACTATGGGCAGTTCCGGTAATGTTTTATTCTAATTGTTTTAAGGCAAACTTTGTGCAAGAAGCAGTCTTCGGCCTTTATATTACTCACTGGCTCAGAAACTAGTGGCCTGATAGAAGTTGCTTGTGTGTGCTCTGTAGTGCTGTTAATAGAAGTATACTTGGTTGAGCATCTGAATGAACATTCTTGTCTGGTTGGGCATGTACATTGAGAAGTATTTGACTGCACATACAGCTGAAAGCAATGCAGCTTGTGTAGACCTCATCTTCACCCAAATATGCATCCCATTTACACCCCTCCATAACTATATCAGAGCAGGCATACTCATTCAGTCTTAAAAGCATGGGGAGGGAGGTTTAGCTTTGAGAAAGTGCTCCAGTTTTCCACTCTCACTTTAGGCCAGTTTCCCACTCCAGACCTGCTATCTGCTGCTGTTATGGACTGGCTGGATGAGGAGCACAGTTCTTGGCCCCTCTAGTAATTTTGGGCAGACAGCCATAACTTAAAAGCAGGATAATGTCTCAAGGGTTTCTATCCATAGGGATTTCCTTCTAGCCTGTCCACATGCAGGAACCCTAAGGTAGAGTGATACTATGCTGTAACACAACTAATAAATTATTATGCCATCATGTGCTAGGCCCTAATCAATTTTTAATTTATTTTTCAGCACAGAAATGGCTCAGGAGACCAACCAGACCCCAGGACCCATGCTGTGTAGCACAGGATGTGGATTTTATGGGAATCCTAGAACTAATGGAATGTGTTCAGTCTGCTATAAAGAACATCTTCAACGACAACAAAACAGTGGACGAATCAGCCCAATGGGTATGTCTTAAAGTAAAGTATGAAACATAACTGTTGTAGTGGGTAGAGTGTCCAGCTAGGATCTGGGAGAACCAGGTTCAGATCGCCACTCTGGCATGGTAGTTTGCTGGGTGATCTTGGGCTAGTTGGATTCTGTCAGCCTAACCTACCTCTCAGGGTGGTGGTTGTGAGGATAAAGTGGAGAAGGGCATAACCTCTTTGGGTGCCCTTTGGGAAGAAAAGCAGGTTATAAATCGCTGGTTCCCAAAGTAGGCAGTACCGCTCCCCCCCAGGGGCACTGGAACAATCCAGGTGCAGATCCACAAACTGCATCTTTTTGTCCACTTCTTGAAGGTAGATTTCCAGGGGTGCGCTGAGTAATTTTTTTTTTCTGAAAAGGGGGTAGAAGGCCAAATAAATTTGGGAACCTCTGTTATAAATAAATAAATGCTATTCAGAAATGCTATCATATTTGAGAAATAAACATCTTTGTGGATACAGGCATTCTCACCTTTTCCAAGTTTGAACCATTTTTGGTTCTTAATCATTCTCATTGTACTGCCAACTAATAAGACTTACAGTAACAACTTGTAATTTTTTGATATTATAAATTTACATTTCTTTGTGTGTACTTATTCTCTGTGTTATGCAGGGTCATCAAGTGGTTCCAACAGCCCTACCTCAGACTCTGCATCTGTACAAAGAGCAGAAACTAGTTTAAACACCTGTGAAGGTGCTGCTGGCAGCACATCTGACAAATCAAGGTAAAAACGAAATGGGGGGGTGACAGTATTGTGGTAAAGAATTGAGGCTGGAAGATAGGTCTAGGAAAGCATCTGAACAGGAGTTCATGTTAAAGCTAGTTAAAGAGGAAGTAAGTGCCAGAGTTGGATTTTCTAAGTATTAAAATTTGGGGGGGGGTTCTTTTGTGAAGGCAGGATAAATCTAATATCTTAAGCGTACCACATTTTCCACATAGGTGTTATGGTTTGTTTAATCAAACTTTAGCATCAGTGAGCTCAGTAGCAACTATCAAAAGAAGCTCAGGGTTTTAAATCTTAATTTTATAAGTTGTTAGACTTCCTAACAGCACTAACACATTGCTCTCATTTCACTGAATACAAGCAGAAATGTGCCTGTTGCCGCCTTGCCTGTAACACAGCAAATGACAGAAATGAGCATTTCAAGAGAGGAGAAAGTAACTCCGAAAACAGAGACAACTGAGCCAGGTATGCTTTTCGAAAATAATTTAGGTGCAGTTAGTTCAGTGGGACCTGGCAGCTCTAAACCTTTAGCAACCAAGGAGGAAAAAAGTAACACTCCTTTGGATTTTAAAGTTAAATCATGCATTAAAAGATCATAAATATATTTTTAACAACCACTGAAGTTTAAAGTTCTTCTGAACTATTTGTATGCTATTCACTTTCACTTCAGTTAGTACCCTAGTGTATTTAGTGGTTGGAATGCACACTGAATTCTAATGACCTGCTTGTTAAAAAAAAATCCATGAAAAATGTTTCAGCCTGGTGATGTTCAGTGGCTAGTAATATAAGAAACTTGTAGAGCTTAATCAAAATTCATTTTTCACAATTTGAATATTTGGTGTTTTTCGAAGTACTTTTGAAGATTGTGAAGGCCTCAGAGTTGAAATGCACTCAACATTTCACTTTTTCTATAATGTGTATTCTTGTTCAGTAAATTTAGAGTACTGAAAGTATTTGAAATAACTACAAATAAGGATAACATTGGTATGCACAGTTATCACTTGTTAAGCGTGGTTTAGTTGTTTTTAGTATTGCTTTGGCATTTGAAAAGTTAAACCTTTATCCTGTGTTATGAAGACTAATTCTGCATAGTGAATAGACTTAGGTATGTGATGTGGGCAAATCAGTATAAAGGAAAAACCTGTTTCAGGCATGTACATAAAGGAAAAACCTGTTTCAGGCATGTACAGCAGAGCACTTCTGATAAATAGTTTCATACATGGGCTAGCTTTTTCTGACAACTACAGGTAGAAGGAAGCTTGACAAATCTTTAACTGAATAGCACAACTGAATAATAGTGGTGGGGAGGGTCTGAGGCTTGGTGGAAGAGCCTTGGGTTTGCATGCAGAAGGTCCTGGGTTCAATCCCCAGCATCTCCAGTTAAAAAGGACCAGGCAGTAGATGATGTGATGTCTACCTGACACCCTGGAGAGCTGCTGCTAGTCTGAATAGACAGTACTGGCCCAGGTGGACCAATGGTCTGTTTCAGTATAAGGCAGCTTCATCTATTACAATGACGGGCAATATTTTGATGCCTTAGAATTACATGCAGTTGTCATCTGGCCTTGAATAATGAAAACTGATTATTGTTTCAATGTGTTTAGTTTTAGTTTTATTTACAGCTGAAGCCAACAATTGACAATTAAGACACAACAAAATTGATAGTAAGAACACCTGAGAATAAAAGTAAATCTGTATAACTATTCTAAGTAAATGGGCAATATTGTAAAGGAAAGGAACACTTTAGAGTACATAAGATTTCTTTGTAACTTAGTTCATGGGCTTACTAGTAAAATGGCTTTGAAATGCCTTTATAACTAAACTAGGAATAAGGCCCGTTGTGGAAATAAATACAACAGGCTCTAGAAAGAGGCTCTGGGAGAGTGCCCCGGCTTTGGGCACTCAGTGACAATTTGCTGTGGCAATCTCAGCAGGGTATAATGACAGAGTCCACCATTTTCTCCAGAGGAACTGATCTTTTGCTACTTGAAGAGCAGTAGTAATTTTGAGTGATCTCCATCCCACCCCCAAGATTGGTAACAGTGGTTCCCCAGGAGGGAGTGGCTGGTTTGGAGGGTGGAGTCTATGGCATTGTACCGGTCTGAGGTCCCACCCCTCCTCAACACTCACCTTCTCCAGGTTCGACCCCTCAAATCTCCAAGAATTTCCCAACCTGGAGTTGACAAACCTATCTCCCTCCCAGCCAACCATCAACCTACCTTTAGTTTTCCATCTCCCCCATCCCTCCTACAGAGCAGTTGTAATTTTGAGTGATCTCCAGCCACCACTTGGAGATTGGCAACAATGGTTCCCCATCAGGGAATGGCTGGATTGGAGGGTGGAGTCTATGGCATCGTACCTGTCTGAGGTGCCACCCCTCCTCAAACCTCACCCTCTCCAGGCTCCATCCCTCAAATCTTCAGGAATTGCCCACCTGGAGTTGGCAACCTGATCAGGACTGGGCCCAATGAGTTTTCTCCCTAAGGCCAACATAGGTGTGGAAAGGGCCTTTTACTGACAGAAGAGAAAGTACAGGTGCCAACTCTGTTTAGGGAAGTACCTGGAGATTTGGGGGGTGGATCCTGTGGAGGGCAGCATTTGGGGTGTGTGTGGAAGGACTCAGCAAGGTATAATGCCATAGAGTCTACTCTCCAAAGCAACCATTTTCTCCCGAGGAACTGATCTCTGTCATCTGGAGGTCAATTGTAACAGTGGGAGATCTCCAGGTCCCACCTGGAGATTGGCAGCCCTAGGGGAAAGTCAGCCACACAGCAGGGAGTTGAAGAAAATGGTCTGATGGTCGCTGGTCCACCTCGTTAGCCAGCCAGCCATGCTGAAGCTAAGCAGGAGAAAGAGCCTTTTTCCATTTATTCTGACAGGAAAGTGGCCATTGGGGAGGGGGTTAAGCTGAAAGTCCTTTGTTTTTTTACTCACAGAACCAAGCTTGGCTGCCTACCAACAGCCACTGAGGGGACAGTCCCTCATAGGAGTCAAGAGAACTGTCTTCCTCAGGAGACAGAGTTGTCTGAAGGGGGAGTGGGTGGGGAAGAGGAGCAGACCCAGTACCCGGCCAATGGCACGCGAGTACTCTTGAGTGGTGGCTGATGGGCCAATGGCTGAGAGAGGGCATTTTACAGCCAATGGGAGCGCATGGAATCTTGTGAAACCAAAAGATAAATATTTATAAGGAGAGATTTGAAATCGTACTAGTTTCTCATGTGGGTCTGTGGCAGTGTATCTGAAAAGTGTGCACAAGTAGGTAAAAACCAAGATAGGATGATGCAATTAAGAAGTTCCTACTTCTGGTTCTTTTAAGCACCTTAGAATTGCAGCAGCTGTTGGGAGGGAGCAGAAAATTTACATCCAAGGTAGCTGAAGTAATTTTTTTTTCTGTGGCAACAGGGGTAGAGTTTGCTGCATGAAGCAATGAAATGCCAGGCCACTGTCCTTCACTTTCCATTTTCTCAAAAACTTATTTCTAGCCATGAAACAAGCAGATCTCAGCCAGTATTTGGGAACTGATGTAATATTTTTGTGTCCCTATAAAGCTTTGATATCACGAGTGGTCTTAGTTCCTTTTAACTCTATTAGTCATGGAGTATAACACTACTCTCATATGCTTGAATCCAGCATAATGATCATGCAAAGTTCGCAGAAGCATCCCTAATCTTCCCAACTTTTCCTTTGCACCAGTAGCCATTTATATCCCTGGAAGAGCTTATTCATAGGGTTGCAGGACCTGTTTGGAGTAATAGCCATGCTGGTTGGGAAGCTGCAGTGGGGAGCGGGTGAAATTGCCACCTCCTTTCATGTCATTGGAATGGTGTCATGCAACAGGCAGGATTAAATTATTTTGCCCCCTCCTCAGTGCAACCTCCTGACATGCATGGCTATTATTCCCACAGCCCTGCACATAAAATTTCCTGGAGTTCTGGTATCCCAGATGTAGTAATAGCATGGTACTGGACATAAATGCTGGAGGAAGAGGAAAGCCTGGAAAGTTAGTGATTGCAGGATGCAATCAGAAAACCATGGAACGAATAATTCTCATTTTAGAATTGATAAAAGATGCAAGAGACTGCAGGGATATCCTTTAATGTTTAAAGCTATAAAGTGATTGCAATTTGATGTTTTCTTTCAGAAATGTTATTCTAAGAAATTTAGCTAGTCTTTCATAAATTATCATTGCTTTCAGAGTTCATGTGGATTATACTTTAGAAGTGCCTTGTGCTGTTTGATTAATCAACTCTGGCTTTTTGTTGTTGTTGTTTCTAAACAGTTGTAACTCAACCCAGCCCTACAGTTACTCAACCTAGTACATCTCAGAATGAAGAAAAAACGCCTGAAATGCCCAAACCAAAGAAGAACAGATGTTTTATGTGTAGAAAGAAGGTTGGCCTTACAGGTATGTTCATTGGACACTGTTATCCATGCATACCCAGTTTGTGGTGGTTAATATTTTCCATGTACGATAAACTTTTCAGTACTGGAAATCAGAGATACTGATTTTTCATGGAGTTTTTAATTGCTTGCCTAGAATAATGGTCTTAATTAACCCTTTGCTTCAGTATCTCAAGGTGACACTACTCTGTTGTTTGCACAGGGTTTGACTGCCGATGTGGAAATCTGTTTTGTGGACTTCACCGTTACTCTGACAAGCACAACTGCCCGTATGATTACAAAGCAGAAGCTGCAGCAAAAATCAGGAAAGAGAATCCAGTTGTTGTGGCTGAAAAAATCCAGAGAATATAAACTAACCTACTTGGTGAAAAGACTGATTTCCTTTTTATTTTAAATATCCTAGGAAAACATTAAAGAGCAGATGCATGGCCATTTTCCTTTGATGTTCTCCCGAGTTTTACTTTAGTCTGTCTTATTGATTGATATTTTAGGATGTTGTGGGTGTTTCAGGCAGAATTGGATAGATACAGCCCTTTAAGATGTATACATGCCCTCCCCAAAAATGATTTGAAAGAGTACAACCTGCACTGGAAAACTGACATACACAAAGGACAGAGTTGTCTAGTTCACATGTGCCAAACAGATGCATAAAATCTGCATGTTTGCAGCAGATTTGCCTTTTGGGAATGTAATTGAGGTATATCATCCTTGGATAGAGCTACGTGCCTGTTTGATTAAATGTACACCAGGAAAAATGAGTCTACTTTTACCATAGTTAAAACTTCGTCCTGTTTAATTTCCACAACTTGTAGTTTTGAAGCTGAGCTGCAGAAGATCCACTTTCTAAACGAGAATGCTTTTTCAGGTGCCATAAGCTTGCAGTTTAAGGTCACCTACTAAATAAAAGCAAGAAATCTGAGCTGGAAGGGTGAAATCCTTGGAACTGATGAAAATCACTCAACTTGTTAAAGTGGTTTCCAAAGGAGAGAATTTATTTTCAGAACTTTATGAACTAGCCTACAACAAAAACTTTGTCTGCTTTTTCTTGTGTGTAGCAAAGTTGTGTAGCACAACACCAGAAGACTTTGTTTTACAGTTTACAAACAAAAGGCTACATTTTTTTTTTTAATAAACTTAACTACAGCAGCTCTGTCAAGTAACATGCATCTGATGAACCTAGGTTGCAAATGTATTCAAGCATTTAATTTTTCATATACATTTTATGTTGAATGTGTTCTGGGTTCAAGAGAATCTTAGCTCTTAATTTTTATAGTTTTCAGATGTAGTGAGATTGCACCATTTGCATGGAAAAATCATACCCAATATGGCTGCTGTAGACTAAGTGGTACCTGGAACCACTCTGAGGGCTGCTTTATCATTTTAATAGTATTTGGGTGTAGGACTGTAGTGTTCTTGGGTGTATTGCATGGGCTGCATTATCTACAGCATTGTACAATAACAACTCTAGAAAAGGCAGTATACTTCACTGATGCTTGTCTGGTAATATCACTTCTGTGTTATAATGGAAGGTTTTTTGTGATGTATGAAACTTGTGTTTTTTATATAAACAAATACAGTTTAGACTAGTGTAGTGGTAATGCCTGTTCTCATCTGTAAATAGTTGTGTATACACAAGGCACTACTTCTGACATTGATTGCAGTGTTCAGTCTTAGTTTCTTCATTAAAAGCATCAGGTTTTTGCTTTAAACTTTGTCCTTGGTTGAGTTATTAGATATACAAATGTGTACAGATAGTTCATATTTATGTACTGCACATAATCATGCTACCCAGCATCTATGCGATATTGTATTATGTAAATAATAAAATCATGTACAGAGGGATCTAGTTCCTTTTGTGATGGCTTATTGGATAACCAGGGTCCTGTTCTGTTCTGTGAGAGTAAGAAATGGTTGAAACTAATCTGGACTTTTATTTGATTTCTAATTCTTGGGTTTATCTGCATTAGCCTACGGATGGGGGAGGGATGCCAAGCATCACCTAATGAAGATTTATTCAGGTGAGCAGTGCCTAAAAACAGGAATACAAACAACTCCATGATTAGATGGAAGTTTTGCAAACAACGTTCTTAATAAGAGAAACCCTATAACTGTTACTGTAGCCACTTTTGTACAGATGAGGATAACTCGATGCTGCAAATTAAGTCATCTTAGACCTGCTTTCTAAAGCAGAGTCTACTTAAAAGTTATCAGTACCAGGTGGTCAGCCATGTTGGTCTGAAGCAGTAGAACAAATTTAGAGTCCAGGGGCACCTTTAAGACCAAAATAGGTTTATGCAAGGCACACTTTTTCAGATACATTGGAATTTGCTACTTTAATAAAGAGAATGTTCTTTTGAGTTGCTGGATGTTTGAGGTGAATGGCATTGTCAGGTGCCGCAAGAATTACTAACTGCAGAAAGCCTGTGTTCTAAATTGAGTGATGACAGATTCAAGAATACACGTATCAGCTCTTCAAGTGTGTTTAATGCTGTGCATGTGGTTACCTCTTTTAGTGCTTCTGAAATTATCAAATGAACTATGACAGATGCTTGCTCCATACTGTTATCAAACAAAACTGATTTTTCTCTGCTTAAAATTATACTGTGTAGTAGCTAAGCTGTAATAAGCTGTAATATGGCTCATAACTAGAAGTGACAGTGCTTAATAATTAAAACATCAACATTTTATCATCTATATAGTAATAGCCAAGAGGCCCCCTCTGTGCGGATATCTATATCCGCACATTGGGGGCACTTGAGGGGCAGAGAGATTTTCCTGCACACTTGGGGCAATCCCCAGGTGTGCAGAAAAATCTGAATAGTTTAAACAACTATACAGGAGATACTTAAATCCCCCCAAAAGTAAGAGCATTCCTTGCGCATGCGCAGAGAATGCCCTGGAACTGTCCCACCGCCGCCAGTACTGGGGGAGGAGGGAGAAGGCTTGGAGGCTCAGGCCTTGCTGTTGTTGTTGCGGGGGGGAGAAGGTTTGGCGGGGAGCCATGCAGGCCTTGCCGTCAGGGCCAGGCAGGGGTGGAGGAGAACAGGAACAGGCTCACCTACAGTGGCTTCCTCCTCTACGTGGATGACCCCCCCCCCGCAAGTACTGCGGGTCCCCACTTCTGGTATGCTATAATGTTGGCATTCCTACAATGAAGAGAATTGTGATTTGAATGACAACAACTTGAATTATTCCATTTCAAACTACTACTGCAAAGCTATTTTCTAATGTGATCAGGCACCTAACTTATGCAAGCCAAAAATGCAGTTGTGATAAGTATCTTCCTGAACAAGAAGGCTAACTAGCAATTAACAGTATGCAGACCTGAAGCCTTTTTTACAGTAGCTGCTAGAAGGTCTAATTCTTCTTCGTAGAAATGGAAAATAGCTAGACACAGCAAATCCACCTGCCAAAAAAAAGATATTTTCATTTGTTGCTATTATCTTGCTTAACTTCTTGCAGTAAATGCCAGTGTGTTCAGACACCAAGAGAAAAGTATACACTTCTGTAAGTATGGTTTGTAGGTGTGCACTGTGACAGTCTTGGGTCCTTATTCCCAAATACATCCAGTCATTGGCCTTCTGCCTGTTTGCCTGTATCATATTACTGTAGAATGGAAAGCATCTGTTCTGCTTAGGCACAGACCCATCAAGAAGGTCTGTACTTAAATGACTTTGAGTTGTGCTCCAAGGATATGGGTAAACTGAGTAACGTAGCTTGCCAGCTGTATGCTGAACACTTGCCCTCACTAGGTCTTTAAAAAATTGATCTAGGAAGGACTTCTTAACTATAGATACAGGAAGTAGTGGATGTTTCATTAAGAGAGGGGGAAATTGCAAGCTACTTTGAATTAGGAAGTTATGTAATCCCCTCAAAGACTTCCCTAGACCCTGAAGATCTCAAGAACTATTCACTGGTGACAAATATTCCTTTGGGGGCATGAGGCTCATATGGGTACCAGTAGTTCAATTACAGCAATGTTGGATAACAGTAGCTTCAGTCTGGCTTTAGGCCATCCTGCTTACATGAGCTTTGCCAGGGGAGGGGAGTCCTTTTCATTCTCCTGAATGTTAACTGCTTATGATACCATCTATCTGAAATTGTTGGCTGGAATGGATAACAGTTGGCATGACACTCTGGAGACACATTTCAGGAGGTGGTGTGGGGAGCTACTATTCTTCAGTAGCATTTATGATACATGGAGTTCAATGCTTGTGAAAAGCTACAGGAAATGAGTGGATGAGATCATCCAGAGACTGTGTTGAATGCTATTAATATGCAGATGATATATAACCTTTTTCCCAAGGAGTAGGTGACACAGTTGACGTCCCGAAAGGATGCCTAGAGGCAGTGATGGGCTGGATATTGTCCAATGAACTCAAGAGCACAGGTCTGGCAGGGGTCAACCCCTCTTAAACAGGTCCAGATTTTAGCGTGTTAATAGATCCTGTGCTTCAAGTATATGCTCAGCTGTTCTTTGTACCTTATAATCCCTTTGACTAGCTTCTGGATGGTTTATCAGCTGTAGTCCTTGAAATGCAAGCTCGGGCTACAGTTCACCCCTGCCTGTGTTACTTCCATATTAGGCTACCAAAATGTGCTGGGGGGAAGGGCCTGCTGAACTGCAATTGGTCCACAATGCAGAACTTTTTTTATGCATATATTTGATGAAGTTGGTGTGTTTTTGCTGCTCTTTATAGATCTGCAGTTTCCTTGCTGCTATTTTGTTTTTAATTTTTACTGGATTTCTGAATTGCCCAATCCCTGTGAGCACAAAGCTCTGGGCGATGTACAGCGATTGAAAACAATGTTAAAATAAAATCCATACATCAATTACCAAATCTCAGATGATGTCAATATTACTTCTTGACCCACACCAAACTATGTTGCCATTTTGCAGGTAGGGCAAGGAGGGGGCCAAAGTGAAAAGATGGAGGAAAGGAGAAGGGCGCCAGCCATGATGGAACTGTTGTCCTCAACCAAAAGCCTTGGGGAATATATCTACCTTGCAGATCCTGCGGCATTGCACTGTCCCACAGGGCCCCAGTGGTATTTGGCAGAGTTCCATCAGGGCTGAAAAAGCCCTGGCTCTGATCGAGGACAGCTGAAAATCTTTGGGGCCAGGGATCACCTGTAGATGGTTTTCCACAGACGCTCTCCCAGGGATATATCAGAGGAGCAACTTGGTCTTTAAATTTTATTTCTGCTCATTCTCTTTAATGCTGTTTTTAGTTTATAGTTGACAGGGCTTGAAGTTTTTAATTGTTTTTGTAAACTTCCTTAATATTTTTGGTGGAAGATGGGGTATATAAATGTTAAGTAATCTCTGGAACTGTATTTAATGTTCTAGACCACAGTGATAGAATTACAAACTAAAGAAGCAGAATAGACAACCCTAAATCATAGTAATTTCAGGAGTATTGCTACAACAACATAATTGTAGGGGGCAGGATCATGATGTTCTGTTAGTGTATCTGCTTATGTTGAGATGTGATTAATTTTT
This sequence comes from Gekko gecko, assembly GCA_029375565.1. Lineage (NCBI taxonomy): Eukaryota > Metazoa > Chordata > Lepidosauria > Squamata > Gekkonidae > Gekko > Gekko gecko. The sequence continues at coordinate 118,390,921 of JAPDNY010000007.1, forward strand.
TGGAGAATAAAGTCCTTCAGACTCTGGCACAGAAGTATCTACTTACAAGCAGAATTCATACATGTACTATACTACCTCCATGTTAATTTTCCCTTTGACATGAGAATGCAAGCCTTTTGTTTGCCAGTTCTAGAAAAAAACAAAGCACAGAGAATATTACAGATGGTGGAAGAGGTTCAGACTGTAGATCCTCCCCGCCACATGCCCTGAACAGTGAGATGTCTTCATTGCATGCCTGTTGCAAGGCTGCCTTTAATGCAATGGTGATCTTTTTTCTCCAGAAGGGTCATAATTTGATTCTTAGTAGACGCCAAGTAGAAATCCAAGCAGAAGACTTTGTTGACACTTTTCAAGTTACTGCATTGTACTGTCCTCAGTATGTGAGGTAAATAATGGTATGCTTGAAGGTAGCCAGAACAGAATATTCCAGCCTCTGAATCACTTGTGACTGTCTGTCCAGGGGTCCCTCACAGCAAAAGCACACATGCACTTTGGCACATTGAACAAATTGTAATATTTTACTGTCTTGCAGTTTTAAAAACCAATTATCCTCTGTGGTGTTCACATTCCTTAGGAAAACATTTCAAAGAGATGTGGAGCATGCATTTTTATGTTTCTAAGCAGATTTTACTTATAGGAAGTGTTGCAAACAGCACATTTTTCCAATTCACTTCCCAAATCCATGATTTAAATACCTTTGTCTAATCCCTTGTGTGGTCTTTCACTGCCAGTTGGAAGACTGTTGGCAGGTCACACTAAAGGAAGTTGATGTCTCTGACATTTGCTAGTCTCTTCTTTTTTCACATTGAGAAGTAGGAGGATATGGAATAAATGCATGCCTAGGACTGATTCATTCTGTGCAGTTTTAACCTGGCATGGTAGTTGCTATAGTTCAATAGTATGTAAAGAAGTTTGGAGCTATTTTCTCATCAATCGAAACCTGAATTTCTTAGTGTAGGAGCAGATTCACCTACAAGAGCAGGAATTTTTAAAAAAGAAAACTAGACTGGAAATAATCTAGTAGCTATCTCACCATCAAAGAAGCAACAGCATTTTTGTTGTCTCCCTCCACCCCCAAATCATGCCAGTAGTTAACAAACTTCACAGGGGGTGGACTGTTAGTGACACCCTAATCAAAGCTTAGCTATGCAGCTGTCTTCCTAGTGGCAGTAAAGTTTGAAAGCTTGCACTTTCTTTAACCAAGGCCTAAAATTATCATCAAACAGATGTGCTATAAACAGTGTTTACAGTCTATTACCTCTATTATTTGTCTCAAATGCCACATGGTTGCAAAGGTGATGATTAGTTTCTGATTCTTCCCTGTATGGAATTATTTGCTGTTTTCTGATGTGAAGTAATGTTTTTCCCCACATGTCACCTTTCCTAGGGCACGTAACAGAGTATGGCTAGTCTAACTTCTGTTGGGCGTGTCGATGTAGATATTACCTGGCTAAACGATAGCCACTGTGAAATGGCTGGGAACGGAAATGTTTTTCCATTACTACTAATGTATTCTGTAATTATGAAAGCAATACTCTTTTCGAAATGCTTTCCAAATGGTCATCTGCATCAGTGTTTTCCATGGTAGTAATTCCAGAGAGGTACTGGTGTTAGTTTGTTGCAGCAAAACTAAGCAGGAGCTCAGAGGCATTTCAAAATAACAATTTTATTCTCACATGTGCTTTCTTAATTAAACTTATTTTTAATGTAATTATATTTCACCTATTGCTTCCTGCATTTCATGGTCTCTTGACTCCATTATATATTTTCTCTCACACCTCCTATGCAAAAAGGCTGCATAGTGGTGAGTAAATTCATTGCATTTGAAGAAGTGGGCTCTAGTTCACAAAAACTTGAGCTTGAATAAAATGTGCTTAGTCTTAAGTCATCACTCCTATTTTCTTTCGCAGAAGTGTTGAAAGACTCCATATGTAATTGAAAATATCCTGTCTAAAAAGTCCAAGGAGCAATATCAAATCAAAATACAGCCAGCACAAGTTTTGACATATTTAAATAACCTCCTTAGTTGCTGAACTGGAGGAATTAAAAATCAACCCAAGTGAACTTTTGGGAGGTGCCTGCCCTCAAGTCCCAAACTGCCTTGAGCTTGAAGAGACAAGGTGAGGTGGAAATGTTTTTAATAAAAAGGTATTGTACCTAGTTATTGAGCTGCTGTTGAAACTGCTTTTCTCCTTTTGCTTGAACTTGGTGCACAAATGAGATAGGGAAGAAGGTGCTCTTGACTGACCTTAAAGTTGATATGAAGCATTAAGAAGATGTTCTTTATGGTATGTTGAGGCCAAGCTGCTAGGCCATCTGAGATGTGCAAGCAATTTTCTTTTTGTAGTCTTAAAATTCATGGTTGTAATTTGTAGGATTGGAATGTATGATAGGAATGTAGACCAGTCAGTTTGGAAAATGTTTAATTCTTGAAGGAATGAAGTTTGAAAACCGTTTGCTTAGTGCACTGGAGCCTTTGGTTGGTGGTCTTATTCAAAAGACATGAATAACATGTTATCATTGCCCTTTGGCGTAGGTGCAGCACATGTATATAATCCTTAGTCATCATTCATTATACTATGACTAAGACAGTTTTCTCTTTCAAAATGCTTTGTCAGATTCTGCCTGTATAGAAGGATGTTATATCCAGATAAGGTAAGGGACATGCAACCTAGCTCTGATAGGGATGTTTGGGGCTTTGAATGTGTGCATGGCTTGTGTTTGTTTTAAGTTCGCTGGAGGAAGTATAAAGTCATAGTGTTGTGACAGCTGTTAATGGTACACGTTTATGCAGAAGTAAATCCTAGTGATTAGAATCATAGAGTTGGAAGGGACCTCCAGGGTCATCTAGTCCAATCCCAGTGGGATTTATTTCCAACAACATATTTCAGAATTGAGTTCTAAGGCTCTGAACAGCCCTGGATTGGTTATGGAACTGCCCTGTGATCATGGGTTGATTTTCTGTGACATCAGACATTTTTGTTTTAAATGTTTACAACAATATGAAGAAATTCTGCCTATGAACATAGTTGCCCAGTGTACCAAAGAAAACTGGGGTTGGTGTGCAGAGGAAGGCACTGGTAACCCACTGCTGATCTCTTGACTGGAGCTCTATGTGGTTGGGGTTGCCATGGGTCCATTGTGACTCAACAGCATGTCGTTCCCTACAGACACAAAAGTGATCCCACCTGGATTCTTGTGAAGCACCTCCTAGTTCAATGAGGTAGAGGAAAGCCAGAAGTTGAGGCTTTGTTGAATAAATGGGTGCCAGGAAATCATCTGTTTAAACCCTGCCTGATGGTATCAAATCAGCAAATGAATTTTAACTCCCCCAGAGTGTCCCCTTGAAACTTTTCTGCTGAAGTAATACAACCAAGTATCACCTCAATTCTTAAATGTGACAAGAAGCAAAGAAATGGGAACTGTATATTCTGGAACCTGTCATCATATAGCCTCTGAATTCGATTTGATGGGAAAGAGATGTAAACATGGTGTTTCTTTCTAGTTTCTATCCAAAGCTGGCACATAATTTACCATTTAGGCTGCAGAATAAGAGCCAGGAAACTGAACTCAGCTCAGCTAAAATCAATCTATGTCTGCCTCTGGATTCTGCCACAAGGAGATTGAATCTTTTAAAGCCATGTTGTTCTTCTACCACTTCATTTCATTTATTTTTTTACCCTGTCTTTCTGCCACAGATATATCACCTTCAAGGCAGCTGTTCCAAGCAATCAGAATGCAACACATAAACCATACAATCGGGCAAAACCAGAATCCAGAGTGCAGATGTTCCAATTTTCTCTCCCTCAAGATTTCTCTGCTGCTGCCTATTGTTCTCCCAGTCATGGTGCCTGCAGAGAAGCACTCTCTTTCCACTCTCCACACACACACACCCAATGTTGGGCCTGCCTTCAGCAACTGGATGTTGCCAATTTCTGTGAGGGTGGGTGATCTTCCCCTGTTCTGCTGGCATTCTGCCAGGGAACTCTTCTTGGCAGCTGCAGTAAACAAAAAAACACTAGGGAGCAGATGTTTGTGTCCTCCCCCATTCTTCAAGGACTTCCTGCCCCTGCTGCTAGATGTAAGTAAGAACCTGGATCCAGGCACAGTGAAGGGGAGCTTAGCTGCAGTATCCCTGCCCTTCCCTGCTCCCAGCAATGGCAGCTACTCTAAAATCTGCTTTGGTGGTCCTTATGCGTACATAAAGACAAGATAGGAGAGAAACATTCCCAGCCCACAAAGACAATATCCAAGGTGGACTTCAAAGAGAAAAATACTATTACATCTGATCACTTCTTTTTAAGCATTCCCTTTCAGGATTTTTAAAGACAATCTGCTGATGTTTGCAGTATGTAACTGCAATTGATTAATTTGTTTTAAAAGTAACACTGGGGGGCAGCTGAACTGGTAACCTAAGATTGCATATGTGCAGTGCCAAACATTTCTGTTTGGGGGTGCAGAAATGTTTGGCACTGGGGGGGGTTCCTGTCCCTCAGAAGCAGCATTTGGGGGAGAGGAGTGGGCAGAGACAAGAAAGTTGCATTCTGCTAATGTAAGTGCCTTTCATCAGCAGAAATAGTTGGCAGGATCCCACTCACTGACAAATTTTGAGAGGGCAGGAGCCACTTGCCTTTGACCTGAAGCCAGGCTCTGTGGCCAAGGAAACGTTTGTTTCTGAACAGGTAAGACTTTATGTCACCTGCACTCCTTTGCTCATCCTTTGAGATTTGCTGAAGTAAGCACATGTTTTGAAATTAGGGAAAGATTCTGAAGATGAAGGATATGAGATCTAGTCAAAAACCTTGAGGAAAATCAAGAGAAAGGATTGTTGAAAGAGTGTGCCTGTATTATTAACGGTCTTATTCATGAGACAATGAATCACTGCAATAATCACTTTGCATAAATTGGATTGAGAAAGTGCTAAGAAATGTACTACTTGCATAAATTACCATTTTTATGCTTTTGCCTTTCCCTTGTGCTCTGCAATGCCTCGATCTCCCAGTATGCCCAGAGGGAGATCTTGCTTTCTGTATTCTGGGAAGACAGCTGGAGAACAGCTATCTAGAGTATTTCCACACCAGAGCTCTGAATCTCCTGTTTGGTTATTTGGTTTAGATTTGTGGACAGTTATTTTGCAATGAATGTTATGAATTTTCAGGTTGCAAATGCAAGAAGAAAAAATGTACATGTTGGATAGGCTGATTTGCAAAGCACCATGTCCTTCACTCTTCTTCTGTGCTTCAGCCGTTCCTGCGGATCACACAAGGCATTCAGTTCATTGTTGGCTTTTTAACGGACTTTGTGCCTTCTGCTGTTTTATATGGTGTTGTACGCTACACATCTTTGAGGCAGGAGTCTCATAGACTAGATGGCTCTATGCCACAACACTCTTACTAAGGTGTGGGGAAATGCCTTGTCTCCTGGGAGGCTGGCAACAAGCAAGGCTCCCTTGTGTATGTTTGAGGGGGTGTTTACTATTTTTTTCTCTGAGCTAAGAACAAGCAGGAGGGGGAGGAAATTAGCCCATGGTCTTCAGGACCTCTTAAGAAATGCTAATGGATCAACAAGGAGAGGCAATGGGATGGGCCAGTTCATCTCCAATCAGGGAATAGAGGTAGAGATGTTATTTGCTAGACAGGCTACAGGAAGGGACTTCTTGGAGACAACAGGAAAATATGCCTTGACCTCGGCTAACTGGGGTCAAGGGGGAGGGAAAAGAGAGGTGATAAAATCTTCGGACAACAGGAAATAGCTCTATTTCTTGGGGATGCTGCTTTCCCGAGAGGACACACAGGGACTCTCCTCTGAGCAGGTGGCCATTGACCATGTGGCCAGCCTGAAGGGCTGAAGGATGCTTTGAGGTACCGTGAACTTTGTAGGGACCTGTAACTATCTAAGCTTAAGAGCATGTTCTAGATTTTATCATCAGCTAGGGCATGTATATGAAGAGGGACAGAGGTGTTTTCACCAGTTTCTTTTGCCTTTCTTGTTCACATCTAGTGCTGGGCTAAAAGTATGCTTGTAAACATTTTATTTTTAATAAACATCTTAAGCAGTGTTCCCTCTAAGCTGAGTTAGTGTGAGCTAGCTCACAGTTTTTTAGCCTCCAGCTCACATATTTTTGTCTTAGCTCATGAAGGATGGATCCAGAGCAGACTAATTTATACAGTAGCCAAATTGCTTGTTCACAACTTTAATGCCAGTAGCTCACAAAGTAGAATTTCTGCTCAGAAGACTCCACAGCTTAGAGGGAACATTGATCTTAAGCTTTTGACGTTGGGAGCGGTTCTCTGTACCACATAGACCTTCACTACTTTGGGTGTGCTATTTTTAAAAGGTGCTCCAGGGGGGTTGGCAAGCAGCTATTCCCCCAAGGGCACCCAAGGCATTAATCTAATCCCACAGTGGCCAGGTGCTGGGCTGTGGGAGACAGAGAGACAAGGCCTCAGAGCTGAGAAGGGGAGTTGGGGGTTCTCCCTCTGAGGTGGAGGACATCTCCATGGGTTATTCCCATCATTCCTTTAGGGAGTCAGGAAACACTATTTTCCCCTTCCTCTTGGCGCCTTGGGAATAGCCCAGCCCTTCAGTTCTATTCCTGCCTCTTAGGGAGTAGCAGCTAGGGTCAAGGCTCTGCCTTTCTGACTTGTCTTTTACTAGTTTCTATTTCTGTTTCTTTCTTTTTCTCCTTCCTACTTTTCTACTCTTCTGAGTTTTCCCTCTCTTTCTGTACTTTTCGTCAAGAGTCAACAGATTGTGAGGGAACTTAATTGCTACTGGGCGCTGCTGGATGCTTCAGATGGCAGAGGCAGCGGCAAACCCCGACATTTTCTCCTCCAGCGAGGACAAAACAGACGCCGCAGCAGTGGTCAACAGTGGAGCCTACTTGCCTTCGAGGCTTGATTGTGCCACCCCAACGGACCCAAAAGAGGTGGCAGCGCAGCATGCTCAGAAGCACCATCGGACGCCAGAAGACGAGGAACCCACCAAAATTGGGTGGGTAAAAACTAGCAGCGGCCATCTTGGAGCAGCGGCGCAAGGTTCCAGCACTAACCCGATGCCTTTCCTGGGCGATCTCCAAGCCGAAGGAGTCCGTAAGATCCCTGATGCATGGCCCCTCAGGCCGAACCTTAAATGGGGGGGGGATCTTCCTGATATTCCCAGGGCCCTAGCTGAATCCTTAAACCTAATGCAGGTATTCAGGCAGACTATGCAGCAAGAGATGTCCTCTTTCTGTTCCAAAATGGGGCTTATTGGTCGAGGTGGTGCTCAGCCCTCCCCATCCCAATACCCAACTCCCTGGCCCACTAAGGCAGCACAGAAAGCACCTCCTGATTCACACAGGGGCCACATGGGTGATTGTTGGGAGGCGGAAGATGGTTCATTGGTTTCCCTGAGAGAGAACAGGGAGGAGGGCGAATTCCTCTCAGAGGAAGAAGAGGAAGAATTGAAAATGCCTGAGCAATCTAGTAGATTCTTTAAGGCAGAAGACTATCAATACTTCCTCAATAAGGCAATAAAAGCTTTACAGATTCAAGACATTCCAGCTACTGATGAGCACGGTCCAGTCAGATCCAGATTTAAGTCTCACTCCAAGGGACTTTCTGAGTTTTTTCCTCCAGAGGAACTGGTGGAAAATGGTGTTTTTCCATTTCCAGAGTATTTTGAGAGACAACTTAAAATGGTATGGGATAGGCCCACTGCCAACAGGCAGTTTCTGGCTTTTGACAAGAAGCTCTATGCTTTACCTTCTTATGCAAATGCACTTTTATAGGTTCCACCGGTGAATGGGCCCACAGCAGCTATTCAATCTACAGGCCTTGTGTCTGAGGATGGCCATGGTTCCATATGGGATCCTATTGATAAAAAGGTAGACGCTACTCTCAAGAAGATCTACGAAGCAATCACCATAATGGTGAGAGCGGCTGCCACTACATCTATAGCATCCAGAGCAGCAATTGTTTGGATCCACAAACGAATCCAACTCTTGCCCGAGAACAGCAGGGGTCTTCTTGAGGGAGCGTCTCATGTCCTAAAGGCTGCCTCCTTCTCTGCGGATGGCACTCTGGATATTTTGACCTTTGCATCCAGGGCCATGGCATCCATGGCAGTATCCAAATGTCTCCTGTGGCTGCATGCCTGGCAAGCTGATTTCCAATCCAAATTGATGGTGTTGGCGTATCCCTTCCAAGGAGATCGACTTTTTGGAGATGCTTGGGATAGGATTTTGGTGGAGACAAGAGATAAAAAGAAGGCCATGCCCAGAAATTTTTGTCAAGCAGACAGAATTCACATTCCTTTTGTTCACAACACATGCTGCCCAGATTTTAACAAGACCAAAGGAAAAACAACTGGAGTTCCTTTCGACCCTCCAATAGAGGATCGTTCAACAGTAACAACAACAGGTTCCAGAAGGCAATGTTCACCAAGTCCAACCAAGGGGACCGAGATCCCAAACCCAAGCAGGCGTGACTATGCCTTCATTCCAGTGGGAGCTCATCGTCTTTTCTCTGCAGCCTGGCAAAAATCAAAGGCGGACCTCTGGGTGCAGGAAGCGGTGTCCCACAGTTACACAATAGAGTTCCGTTGTCCTCTTCTAGAAAGGTTTCTGGTCTCTCCGATCAGCAAGTCCCTCACAAAAAGATCTCTGGTCAACAGGGCGATTCAGCACCTACTCGACATCAGGGCCATAGAGCCAGTTCCCGCAGCAGAACAGGGACTCGGAGTCTACTCAATTCTGTTTCTAGTCCCCAAAAGGAACGGCGACTGGCAAGCCATACTGGATTTGAAATTTTTCAACATGTTCATCAGGCTTTCAGAATGGACTCTCAGATCCATTACAGAGACCTTGGCACCAGACAACTTCCTAACATTCATAGACCCAACGGAGGCCTATCTCCACATCCCTATCCATCAGACACACAAAAAGTTTCTCCAGTTCTGCCTGGGAAAATGTCATTTCCAGTACTGGGCTCTACCATTTGGTCTTTCAACAGCGCCCAGGCTGTTTTCCAAGCTTCTCATCCATCCAGTTGTCCACCTCTGGACACAGGGGGTTCACGTGCATCCCTGCTTGGACGACCTGATGGTGAGAGGCAAGGATCTGGATTCTGCCATTCAGAACACCAGAAAGATCCTGCAGTGCCTGCAGGAACATGGGTTTGTCATCAACTTTTCCAAAAGCTGTCTCAGGCCGACATGTCAAATCGAACACCTGGGAGCTATTATAGATACAACGTGCAGTTCTCTCTTTCTGCTGACGGACAAAGCCACCAAGATTCTGGACATGGCCAGCTTGGTGATACAGGGTTTGTCGACCTCTCTGATGTCCCTGGCCAAACTCCTCAGTCTGATGATTTCTTGTATAGACTTGGCCCAATGGGCTCGTTTCCACTCCAGGGAACTACAGCATTTTCTCAGACCCTGTCAGTGCCGGATCATGAAACACAGGGCAATCAATCTTCGTGTCCCGACACAGGTCAAATCCAGTCTTCTATGGTGGATGAGTTTACAGAACCTGAGACAGGGCAAGGTTTATTACATCCAAGGGGATCTACAAAGATGCCAGCCTCATGGGCTGGGGGGCTGTTCTGGAGGGCATCCCTACCCAGGGATGGTGGTCCACCAAGGAACAGCGTCTTCCTATCAATTAATTGGAGGTGAGGGCGATTTGGCACGCCTTGAATCATTTCAGCCAGGTGATTTGCAGGCAGCACATCTTGGTCTGAACGGACAACATCTCAGACAAGACGTATCTCAACAACCAGGGTGGTTCCAGGTCCGCCTGCTTGCATCGGGAGGCAGTCCAGATTCTTTCGTGGACCGAGAAGAATGTGGCATCTCTCTGGGTAGAACATGTGAGGGGGATTTCCAGTGTTTAAGCAGACTGGCTGAGCCGGAAAATGATCCTCAAGGGGGAATGGACGCTTCACCCAAGACTGTTCCGGTTCATCTCAAATCATTTCGGACAACCGGTGGTGGATCTCTTTGCATCAGCGGAGAATCATCAGGTACCACGGTTCTTCACAAGATATCACTGTCCGAAGGTGGTGGTGACAGATGCTCTTTTTGCTCCATGGTCTCATGGCCTGCTTTATGCATTTCCTCCGTTGAATTCGGGAGGAGAGAGTGCAGGTTATCCTGGTGGCTCCGCTATGGGTGAGATGTCCGTAGTATTCAGCTCTTTTGGAGTTAGCCATCCTTCCTCCTCTTCTTCTGCCAAGTTCTCCGGACATGCTGATGCAGGGACCAATCTGGAACCCCGATCTGGATTGGGTCTATCTAACCACCTGGAGGTTGAATGGCAACAGCTCGCTCAGTTAGGATACTCTCCACAGGCACTCGACACTATCCTAACGTCAAGACGTCAATCCACCATTTGCATTTATAATATATATTTATAATATGACATGGAAAGCTTTCGTCTGGTGGTGCAGGAGGAAAAAAGTTAACGCACTTATCACTCACGGTGGCATTGGTTTTGGCCTTTTTACAAGATGGTCTGGATTCCAGCTTAAAGGCTTCCACTCTTCACAGGCAGGCAGCGGCGTTATCCACCGTTCTCCCTTTGGTATAGTGGTTAAGTGCATGGACTCTTATTGGGGAGAACTGGGTTTGATTCCCCACTCCTCCACTTGCACCTGCTGATGTGACCTTGGGTCAGTCACAAGCTCTGGCACAGCTGTTCTCTCAAGGACAGTTTCTGTCAGAAGTTCTCTCAGCCCCACCTACCTCACAGGGTGTCTGTTGTGGGGAGGGGAAGGGAAAGGAGTTTGTAAGCCGCTCTGAGACGCCTTTGGGCAGTGAAGGGCGGGGTATAAATCCAATCTCTTCTTCTTCTTCTACTGGGAGGTTACAAGTTGACAAGTTGACAAAACATCCGCACATCCAGCTATTCCTGCAGGGGGTCTCTGTCAAGTCTCCTCCACAGGTTCATCGCTTCCCGACGTGGAAATTGAACATAGTCCTTTCAACTTTCACTAAACCTCCTTTAGAACGCTTAGAGAGGTTGCCTTTAGATTGCTCAGAATGAAGACTATTCCTGGTGGCCATAACATCTGCTCGACGGGTCTCAGAAATTAACGCCTTCTCAGTGAAGTCCACCCTATGCGTTTTTCACAAGGATAAAATTGTTCTTCAGACTGATCCTACCTTTCAGCCCAAGGTGTCATCTTCCTTTCACCGGTCCCAGGAGGTTTATCTTCCTATCTTTTGTCCCAATCCCAGACATCCTAAGGAGGTTCTCTGGCATACCCTGGATGTCAGGCATGCCTTGAAGATTTATATCATCAGAACTGAGCAGATCAGGAAGACGGACTTTATGTTCATTAACATCACTCCACCCAGAACGGGAGACAGGATGTCCAAGGCATCCATCAGCACTGTACTCAGAGCCTGTATTTCAGAAGCTTATAAGGCGACGGGACTGGACATTCCACAGGGCATCACAGCACACTCACTGTGAAGTGCATCAACTAATGCAGCCCTTGCCAACCAGGCAACAGTTGACAAAGTATGTAGAGCAGCAGCTTGGACATCTATATCCACGTTTGTCAGGCACTACTAGTTGAATACGTTTGCCTCAGCCGACGCAGCTTTTGGAAGAAGAGTCCTCCAACACATCCTGAATTTGACTGACGATGATGACCCACCCAAATAGGGACATTGCTCTGGGAGGTCCCATGGAGATGTCCTTCACCTCAGAGGGAGAATGACCATTGGCACTTACCATGAAGGGTCCTTCTCCTCTGAGGTCAGGAGGACATCTCGGCCCTCCCGTTCCTCATCATCGTCTTTTCTACCTTTTTGGTGCTGGCTTCTTCTTCCTTTCTATTCTACCCTTACTGTCTGGCCACCTACCTTTCAAAAGGGTGTATTGGTGGCAATTGTATTATAGTTCTCGTTTCTTATTCTTGTTGGCAGGGTTGCCTGAGTTCCCTTTTCACAGGAGAATTAGTTCAGTTAGCATCTTACTGCTTGCAGAGTCCCAGTACTGAGGGGCTGGGCTATTCCTAAGGTACCAAGAGGAAGGGGGGGAAAGTGTTTCCTGCCTCCCTAAAGGAATGATGGAAATAACCCATAGAGATGTCCTCCTGACCTCAGAGGAGAAGGACTCTTCATGGTAAGTGCCAATGGCCGTTCTGATCCACCCAGTGGGAAATCCATAAATGGATCAGGTGGTAGTAGCAGCTACTCGGGAACCCCTAGGAGGGCAGGGTGGAATGGGACTGGCAGGCCAGAGTAGGCATGTTCTGTCACCTAAGGCTACTTAAATGTGTGGTTTGGATCCTATATCTTGCTTTCACTTGAGCAGCTTCCCATCAATTCCAAAGGCAGCCTTCTCCTAGGAAGCACATTTCTCAATCCTTTCTTGATTGAGTGGACAAACCAGGCTGTGGAATAATGTGTTCCACTTTGACGGCCCTCTCTGCAGCAGCGCTGTGGATGTGAGGTATAAGGTCCAAACTGTGGTCACATCGGCTTTCCATGTGCCCATGCTATCATAGGCAGCTTCTATCCATGGTGTTCCCACACATAAGGGAGAGAATCTAGATGACATTGTGCCTAATCTGAACAAGACCCCCCCCCTTTTTTTGAGTAACTAAAATGTCCTTCTATCTGAACTCAAGGGGAAACTGCAGGAAGAATGTCCCTCTGGATGCTCACCCATAGGTGTCTTGGAGTGAAGAAGGGGGCAGAGCTAATCTCTGCCTTCAAAATGGTGGAACTGAGCTGTATATAGACAGAGAGCACTTTAAAGGATTATTTAAACTGGCCCACCTTTAAAAGGGAGCACTGGGCTGGGGAGGGGGCTCTGCAATACCCAGGCATGACAGAGATGAGTGGAGGGGGTATGAAGTGACAGCAGAGCAAGCTGTAGGGGAATGGGGTATGTTACCCGAAGTGCCTGGAAAACTCTGTTCTCATATGCACTCATGGACCTTACAGTTGTCACCTCTGGCTTGGAAGATTCCTGGAGATCTGGGAACTGTAACTAAGGGTGGAATTTGGGAGGGGAAGGCGCTCAGCAATAATGTGATGCCACAGAGTACACCTTTTAAGGGTGTCATTTTCTCCAGGGGAGCTGATCCCTGTAGTCTGGAGATCAATTGCAATTCCAGGAGAACTCCAGGCAGCTCTAGGCTCAGTCAAGCTGAGAAATTAGGAGTGGACCTCTCAGTCAAGAAGTCTTTTGTCTGTGCTTCAAACAAGCTATCCCTTTGGGAGGACTTAGTGTAGTAGACACTGAGGAAAAGGGCTTGAGTTTTAATCTGTGTTGGAATATAAAATTAACATGACTAAAAGAAGAAAAATATAGGCAGATCTGAGAAGAGCAATAAAATACTAAGGGAAATTGATGAACTACTAGTAACTAGATGGCGCATGATTCATGAAATAAGCAACAACAAGCAAATCAGGTTATTTCTGCTGGAAGCCATCCCAGGCATACTAGATGTTCCTCCCTTGTTGGTCTAGAAAATCAGAATGCACCATTGTTGGTATGAGGAGCACAAAGCATCTCCAGAGACAGGGGGAATGAGTAGGGCAGGAGGACAAAGGATGTAGGTTCTCTCTGAACAGCACCTTGAGTGAAGTGATGGGACATGAGAATGAGGGAGAGAAAGAGGCTTGACACAGAACTAGATGTTTGATATGTCACCTGATTCTGCAGTCAAACACAGTTGGCAAAGTTCTGAAGTAGCAAGGGGAAGGTTCTGGGTGCAAAGGGGGTCTCCTTCCAGTGATTTAAGTGGTGGAGATCAGATTGAACCTTATACCACTAAGCCTTGTCCTGTAGTGGTGGAGGAACAGGCTGGAATAAAACTGAACCAGATAGCTCATGCCGGGATTCCACCTTTATCCTATTTTTTTCTAGGAGCCATATTTTATTGGTGGTGTTCTGGGGTCCTTTGTAAAAATTACAAGAAGAGGGGCATAGGACTGGTCATAAGGGAGTGGAGACTGAAGATGATGTGTACCAAGTAAGGCTAGTGGGGAGGCAGAAAATGACCCAAAACGGTCGTAAGGAAAAACAGAGGAAGGAAGATCTGTATTGGAGGGGGGAGGGGGGATGATCTAGATGGAACGGTTGACTTACCTGAATGGTAGACCTGATTAGCATCTGTTAACAAAGGTCAGAAGTTGGCTCCTGGCTTCACTTGTGATTAGATTTCCAGAGAAGTCTGCATTGTATGGCAGGTCGATTATTATCCTGTAAAATGCAGTCCTTAATTTTGATGAGCCCTCAGGAACCCAAAGAATAGAGCTATTATCAAGGGACTATCCAGGCCCTTGGGAGCTTGGCTATTCCCTGTGAGTCAGCCTTTCAATTGCTTGTAACCCAGTCCTAATTTCTCAGCTTTAACATAAAACATGGAGTCTCTCCCACAACCCCAGGCATCATATTGCCTGAGAACTCGTGGAGGTGGCTCAAAAACTTGGCTCCCAACCCAGGGTTGTTTTGGGGTTTACAATGTGGATGCAATTCCTCCTTTGTTTGCTGCTGCTGGGGCACAGGTGTGTTTTTTGCATCCTTGACTGGAAGCAGCCATAATCTGAGTGTCTGGAATTTATTCCTGGGTTGATTTTCTATCTCCTGTAAATTCATATAATCCTCCATTTCTTATTCAGTGCTTTCCTGTTAGTTCCAGCAGCATTACTGTATCATTTGTATGTTCATTAAACCATGGGTTGGATCCAGTGACTCTTCATGTTATGTGAGGACTGTTCCTCCATAGGAAGGAACTTTCTCACTAATTGGATCGAACCTCCCATGCCTTCACTGTGATAAGATGTAAGTGTCTTATCCTCTTTGTAATCTTCAGTTTAGTTCATTTTACTTGCTTATTTACCAGGCCCATAGCCAGGATTTCTTAAATCCAGGGGCCTTGTAAAAAGTCAGGGGCACTGAAATAAAAATAAAATTAAAAAACTCATGTTGCCTGGCCCTTGCCTATGTGGTGGCTGGAGGGGAAGGGTGTGCCAGGCTCCAGGCTTCCCCAGGGCACACAGCTCCTCCGTTGCCAGCGCTCAGCACTCCACTGAAGTGCCCCAACCTTGTCCCAGTCACACGCGAAGGGCGAGAGCGCCGGTTGGGGAAGGGGTCTCCCACCTCCCTGGCCAGGCGGGCAGCCATCTGTCGGCAGCCACTTCAGCTTGGGGGGGCAGTGGGGGGGGGAGAAGTTGGCTTCACGAGGCTTCCGCTGATCGGCTTTCTTGGTCCAGCTGCCTTCGGGGCAGGTAATCCAGTCCCGCCCACCCCTCTGGCAAGCCATGTGCAACCCGCCAGCCTGCTCGAGGTGCCAGGGGAGGAATTGGAGGTGGCTGGCTTGCGGTGCTGCATGGCCCTGAGGCAGGGGGTGGTCTCTTCGCAGGAAAGCGTGCAGGTGAGCCGGCACAGCTCCCTCCTGCCCTCCCAGTGGGCTAAGCACAGCAACAAATTACCAGCATGGTGGGACTAGAGGCGGGGTTTGCTGCTTTGCCTGCATGCGTGAGAGACAGAGTAGCAGTGTGGAAGTGTAGGATGGGGCTTTCTTTGTCGAGGAGCGATTCAGAGAGCTGGGGGGAGAGGAGGACAGCATGAGGCTTGTTTTGCCGCCCCTGATAGCAGCAGCAAGTGTCAGAAATAAGCTGGGGGACCTTGCCAGGTGTTAAGTCAGGCCCCCCCCCATGAAAAGTCGGGGGGCTGGGCCCCAGAATGCCCCCACTGTAGCTACGGGCCTGTTATTTACTCACAAACAAGATTCATTATAAGGACATAATGAAATTAGCCAAACACAGATTCCATATGACCATAGATGGATTTAAAAGGGGATTAGACAAATTCATGGGTTATAGGTCCATCAGTGGTTTCCATGATGATTGAAGGGTGCCTCCATATTTAGAGACAGTAAGTGTCTGAAATCCAGGTCTAGGAGGCAGCAGCGGGGAAGGGCTTCCAGGGCAACTGGCTTATCCAGTGGGTCTCTTCACTGCTTCCTCTTCTCTTATGATTAGGCATTATTTATTTACTTACTTTATATCCCACTGTATCCCACAAGTAAGCTCAGGGCAGCTTACAATATAAAACCCATAACAATAACAACAAAACAATAGATGGAACAATAGACAGTAACCAAAAAAAAAGCCTTATGTCAGGCAGAAATAGGTACCCCAGGAAACTCCAGTGCCCAAATAGTGTCCTGAACAGCAGGGCACTAGGAAAGGGCCAAAGGGCCATGAATAGGCGAGGCCAGAATGGTTGAACATTCGCCGCCTCAGCTGAAAGCCTGGTGAAACAGCTCCATTTTACAGGCCCTGCAAAACTTTAGTATGTCCCGTAGGGTCCTGATCTCGAGTGGGAGCATGTCCTACCAGGTTGAGGCTAAGTGGACATCCCTTGCTAGTTGGAAGAGTGTAAAGCTCTTCGGGGCTCATATAGGGAGAGGCGGTCCCCCAGGTATGATGGTCCCAGGTCCCATGCATAGGGCTTTAAAGGTCAAGACCATAACCTTGAATTATTCCATCCAGTCTTCCCATCTGCCCAGCAGGAATGGTCTTGGGAGGTCACATCTATGAGGGTTATTCGCCTACAACTGTTCATACCTTTTCTGCATCCATTTTTATAAACAGAGGTTGTTTGACTCTCAGCTTTCTGATAATCTGCCAGTGTTATTAATATAGGTAAATACTCTGGAGAACCCAGGGCCTGCCACTACATATTAGCTTTAAACAGATTGTCCATTAGATATGCAATTAAAATCTGGACTTTTTTCTCTGTAATGAGTATGATGAATCCCCATTATGGTAATCTTAATAATAGGTGTTGTGGCCTGTTAATACCTTCATCATTGAGTATTTCTGCAGAGTACCTTTTCCACTGAATGGCTAGTATTGGAGCACGAAGTGGATATTTCACTTTCTGCAGTTTATGTGCTATCAATCCCTGAAATTCCTGATCTTTCTTATTATTATGGAAAGGCCCAAATCTACCCATTATTGATTTTTTTGCAGAGAAGTTTCTTATATGCGCTTTACTCTAGATAATTAATGTCTTCAACAGCCCTGGCTAGAGTTCACAGCCTTTACCAATTTAGTAAGTGTATATTTGGCATAATTGCACATGGAGTCTAACTATCCAAGCTGTAGGCTAGTTTTGGAGGGCTTTGTTTAGATGAAATGAGATTTAATCCCCTGAATGATCATGTTTTAATATCAAAGGAATATCTGGCAGTATTTCTAAATTCTTCCTAAGAGTCTTCATCCATTAATATATTTCCTTTCAATCCATTTCTGTTCCTGATTCTGCCTTCTCTATGATAGATTTTACCTATTTAAGTGTATACACTTCCCACAGAGACTAACTTCCTATCTACTTTATAGATCATACCTTCTGACTCCCTGCCAATTTTTAGTTTATTCAGTTTTAATAATCTCTGCCACTAGATCCTGCATCCCCCTTGATATTCACTGCATTGTATATAGTTATCTGCAAGTAACACATTATCTGGTGCATTTCTGTGAATCCCTGCAGTTCACATAGCTGTTCTTTTGATTAATGCACTCTTGATGCACTCCTATTTTAATTGGGAGGTTCCCAGTTCTACCATTCTAGACTTTTATCTCTATTGCTGTTGTTACTGAAAAGCATTATAATACAATTTCAATTATTCAAAGGTAGGGATGAGATTCAAACCACACAGCAGATCAGAAAAATATAAAACTACTGAATCATTTGTATAAGCATAAGCCCTTTTCCCCCCACACAATAAAACACAACATAGGTAGATAAAGGGATTCATTTCCACATCCTAAAACATAGTTTTCTGTGAGGCTCCAGATTGTGGTTAATGACTACATGACTTACCATTTGAAAATGACAGAGGAAAGGCACTTTGTGGTGACATTATAGTACCAAAAACTGACAAGGCAAATTGTCCTTAAGATCAACATAACCAAGATGGGATGGGGGTAGTCTGTTCCATCCAATATCACAAGAGGGTCCCAACTAGGGTTGCCAAGTCTCATTGACATGCCGGTAGCAGGTGGGAAGGAGCCTTCCAGGAGTGGGGCAGGGCTCCACAATGCTCTGGTTTGAGGGCAAAATTCTAAGGTAAATTGCCCTCAAACCATAGAGTTTTGCCCAAAAACCAGAGTGTTGCTGCACGGTGTCCTCAATGAGCTGATGTCACAGGTGATGTCATTGCATCAGGGACATCACCTAGCAACATCGCTGTTTGGAGGTGGGGTTTCCACCACTGGCCAGCTAGCCGGTAGTGGGCAGAAACGCCCCAAAATGGGGGATTCTCCACCTGGACTTGGGGAATGGCAACCCTAGTCCCAGCCTCCCTATGCCTCATGTAGACAGAGAAGCAAAACATGCTTGCATGGCCTTCCAGATCTTCTGCCCACTGACTCAGCAGTGCATGCTGAACATGGGAACATATTTCAAATTGTCTCTGAATTATGGTCCTGTGCATCTTTCAGTTTAATTTGCTGTGAAATTTAATGTGTTAAGATGTTCTTATGTTTTGGCTCTGAGCGCTCTTTTTTCCCCTTCTGAAAAGGATGTACAGTTCTCCCCAAGCTGCAGTCAGTCACCTTCAGTAAAATCTAAGGGATTTTTCCAGGTACAAATGAAAGGTGGGCTATACAATTCTAACTAGTCTAGGGACTGGTGGACCATTTCACTTGACAAACTATGTTTATTGATACAAAATTAGAGTCCAGTGGCCCCTTTAAGACCAAGAAAGGTTTATTCAAAGCACAAGCTTTCGTGTGCAAGGCACACTTTTTCAAGCTGCCCACTAGGATCTATGTTTATTGATTTCAGCAGATTAAATGCCAAACTTATCAGCATTTGAGCTAAAAGGTGGTGTAAAGGAAGCAATGAGCAAGAGGGAAGTAGTGAAAATGTAGAACAATAGGAAGACATTTGTCCTTTAGTAATCTGTTCCGTTAGCAAGGGAATCTGTTGGTCTTTCGGAGACCTAATTATATAAGGCTGAAATCCTGGATGAGGTTGTCTCAGGATCTTTTGTACCTGAGAATAGCCCTTCTTTTGTTGAAGTGCAAATCAAATGCTTGGCATTTTTCTGGAACTTCCATCATAATCTCCTATTACTTTGAGCACATGCTGCATTCATCACAGCAATGACACCGAAAATGGCAAATGGTCCCCATCCTTGTGCAAATTTTGGTTTTTAATCCGATGTTTTGTGCTATCATAGCAGTCTTCATGCTTCTGAACACAATGACTGAAGTACATAAAGTGATAGCTACAACCAGGGATGTCAAACATAAGGCCTGGGGGCCAGAACCAGCCCATTTAGCACTCTTATCTGACCCGCGAGCAACTGTTATGATGGAGAAATCAGGAGGCTGCTTGGGGGGCGAGTGGGCGGTGCCACTCCTATTGTGCAGGGCAGAACAACCTTGTCTGCAGCAGTCAAGCAGAACCTCTTCACTTTAGTGGCAGCCTCACCAGTAAGCTGAAAGCCGCCCCAGCCTCATTCATGCTGGCTCAGGGTTCTCCCACTCTTACAGCTGATCTCCAGACAACAGAGATCAGTTCACCTGGAGAAAATGGCTGCTTTGGAAAGTGGACTCTGTAGAATTATACCCTATTGAAGTATCTCCCTTCCCAAAACCCCACTATCCTCAGACTCCACCTTCAAAGTCTCCAGGTATTTCCCCTCCCAGACCTGGCAACCCTAGTTCCAAGGCAATGTTGCAGGCCTCCCTGCTCAGCTTGCAGCTCCAGGGATGCTGTCCTGTATGACTGCAGATATTGGCATTTGCACGTGGTGGTGGGGGAAACAGATGATTCCCTGCCGGAACCTTGTTGGCAGCCAGTGCCACCACTGTATTCATGCCCCACCATGCGTCAGCTGTGCTTTGGCCCATGGGAGGGCATTCTTCGGCAGTTCCTTCCACATATCATGGGGATAGTCCTGCCACCAAGCACACAACTCAGCAGCTGGGGAGGGGTTAGTTCAATGTCTTCCCAGTCACCTTCCATGGTGCATTGGGGGCAGGCAGGAAGCTTGCAACACCCAGCTGCCTCATGATTTTACCCTGGGACCCAGGCTCACAGCATGACAGTGGGAATGGGCTGGGGAAGATGGGAATGGGCTCTCCAGTCCACCAATGCAGGTTTTCTTCTGCACCCCCCTCTCAGCCCACAAGGCCTTGCAGTGAGAACATACTAACTCAGAGATTACCAGCTGCTGTCCTTTAAAAAGTTTGTATCTCTGGTACCTGGTATTACATTTTAGGGCACACATGACTGAGCCCAACAAAGTGACGTTTATGTCAGATTCGGCTCTCGTAACAAATGAGTTGGACACCTCTGATTCTACGTCGTAAGTAATTCTATACATTACAGCCAGATTAGGTATCACTGCCAGCTGCTACCCATTTTTGGTGTTATCCTTGTGTCAAATATATGTCTCAGCTCTGAACTGCCACATGCTTTTGAACGGTTTTGCCAGTAATTCATACTTATCTTTCACTCTTAATGTCAGAATCCTTTAAACTGTTGCATAAAAGACCCTTTGACTTGAGCAACAACCTGTCAGGCTAAGTATAAGTAGGATTACAGTTAGATTAGCATGAAGATTTTTTTTTTTTGCATTTTTATGTTAAGTACAATTTAGAGGGGTTTATGAGGGGAAAACAAGTTTATGGCCTTAAATAAACCTTGATCCTTCTCAGGTCTGGATGCAGAACGTGATGATTCCATTGCCTGATTTCCAGAGTGTGACTAGAAGAGGGGAGAACATCTAGATGCCAATAATCTCCTGTAAACAGCCCTTCCTACCATTTACTGGAATGCTGCTATGGTTGACTAAAACATTGTTGTGTTTAAGGAAAGAAGAAACAGCTGTAGGCAAGAAAGAGCCACTGAGAAATAGGCAGCCCAATCCTATCCGAGCTTCCTTAGAAGTTAAATCCCAGTGTTTTCAAGGGACTTCCTCTCAAATAAGTATGGATAGAATTGCAGACTAAGTGTTCAGAAGAGGCTTTATCTATGTATGGAATTACAGAGGAGCCTACTGTTGGTTTTGAATATGTTCTTTTTGTAAAATGTGCTTAATTGTTATGAGCAATCTGTTGGATAAGTGTCTATACACCCTATTGGGTTACGACCATTAACCCTTCTTTGTATTTCAGTGAATGCAATATACAGTTTTGGGCACATATGTGTCCCTTGGTGGGTGTTGTTTGTGGCTATACTTGTATGCTAAGGGTTCCCCATTGTCTTTGGCACATTTACAAAACCAGCTCAGGCCAGTCTGCGGTATTTTGTGGTTTCCCTCCTTGTCCTTCATTTGACTAGGAATGGAAATTCCATTGATGTAGATTGAACACTGCCTCCTGTATTGTTTATAGCTAGAAAAGAGATTTTAGGGAAAAGAACTAATGAATGGCAAGAGTTGAAAAAAGTGAGAGGGAAGCCAGCCAAGAATGTATCTCAGGAATGCAACAAGAATATGTAAGCAGACCATGGTGCTTCTTTCCAGTGATGCATATTAATATGAATTAATGCAGATTAGTTCCTCGTTTGCAATCCTTCCTTGCCCAATAATACTCATGAGGCTGGTTTAAGAAAAGGCTGCACGGCCTTCAACTTCTCATTGTGTACTTATGGTTGACTTATTGAGCATTTACCAGGTGGTGATACTTGATGGATCATGTATCGAAACAACTGGTGGCACTCCAGATGGCCACCCCCATCTGGGGAAGGACAAGAAGCAAAGCCTTGAGGAATGTGAATTGCCTTGGCTAACTAGCTGGTTAGTTTCAAAGGCATTTGTCAGAGCAATGTGGTACCAAATTTGACTCCTCAGAATGAAGCTCCACCAGCACGTGTATGAGAATTCTAGGTACTTCAGAGAAGCATCGGCCACTTTTACCAGCATGCCCCGCCCTATCTTTCCACTTTATTTCCTGCTACATCCCACCTCAGAATCTTTGCTCCTCCACCTTCAGCACTCTCCCCCTTCCTTTCACCAGGATTCTAGTCCAGCTCCCAAAAGATGATATTTTTTGCAAAGATAGTTGCAATAAAGAGGACTTGTAGATTCCTGATGGTGAAAAATGCACCATGCTTTGGTTAGCCATAACGAGATCTACAGAAGCAGTGAATGCAATCTCAGATTATTCAAAGGGTCTCCTGATGATTAGAAGCAATACCCTACATAGAATAACATGCCGCAAATTCAGTGTGGATGATCTCCTAAACATCAAAACTGCAAAAGGCAAAGAGACTGCCTTTTAACTACTTCCTTGTCACTTCTAGCTGTCAGGTGCCCTGGGGACAAACACAGAACCTGGGACCAAATCTCCAGAGCCTTGGTCTGTATCCTAGTTATCGGCCTTCAAGAGCAAGCTGCTGGGCCAGTCTCCCCTACACCATAGTTCCTTCCTAAAGGTGGCCAGCTGAGGAAGCACACCCCACCTGGAGGGATCTGGTGAGGGTTTCTGGGATCAGCAGAATGAAGGATCTGATAAGGCTTAGCCTGGTGGTATAAAACTGCTGCCTTCAGCTGAAGCAACATGCCTGTGATGTGAAGACTCTGCTTACTCTGGCGATCCTGGTTCCTGATATGTGACCTCCTACCGTGCCTTTGGTCTGGACTATCTTGTAGATTCTGGCTCTTTGCCTGACCTCAGCTACCCTTTTGCCTAGCCTAGGACTGCCACTGAATAATGACTTCTGGTCTGACCCTGACTTTCATTCTGCTGGGCCCCACAGACCTTTTGCCTTTCTTAGACCCCCTGGCTACTTGAACCCTGGGCTATGGACTTTTCTCTCCTGCCTATTCAGGCACATGACTTGCATTAGCAGGAACATATTTAGTCTCTGCTGACCTGACCGATATTCATGCACCACAAGGAACATTCCCATATGTTCCTGCCCAGGATTTAAGACCACAGGGAGAGGCCCTCTCCCGTCAATCTAAGAAGCTCATTTGATGGATATATAAGAGATGGCTTTTTTGGTGGCATCCCCATGATAATGGAACAACCTCCCCAGGAAGGTGCACCTGGTTTATTTAGGACCACAATTGATTAACTTACAAGTGGTCCTAAATTGTGGTTTTAAATTGTGTTTTTTCATGTATTCTATTTTATGTATTCTATCTATATTGTAAGCTGCCTTGAGTTCCATAAGGTAGAAGGGAAGCTATTTTAAAAAACAAATAACTAAGGTAGGAATTTAGAATGAATGGGACATTAAAACCTAGTGATGAATATCCTCCACTATACCCACATGATACATTCTGGACATTCTGGTATCAATTTGTATAAGGCAGCAAGTTGTCTGTTGAAGTGGAAAGAGAGAGAGAGAGAGCCCTCCTTATTTGGAACACGACAATATTAGTAGTAGTAGCCATGATTGTTTATTAAGTAGTACCATGGGGTGCTGATTTCAAGTTAGCTAATAAGCTAATCATGTTGGAAGAGCATCTCTGAATCTGTTTTATAAGCCTACGTTTGCCATTGTGGATTCAAACTGAGAACAAATGTTTATCCAGACCTTTGAAGAGAACTCTTGGCTCAAATTAGGTTTCTGATAGTCTGGTCTGTCAGATGGATTTGTAGTTCTTTAAGTCAAATTTTATGGAGTCTTTTCTTTGGCATGGTCTGTAGTTCCAGCTAAACATTACTCAAGTAAAATCTCAATCTAAACCTTAGAAGAACAGAGGGCGTGCCTCTAGGCACTCCCAATATTGTTCTTAGAACTTGGTTCCAGAATGCTTTCAGATCATATGAAGCAGGATGCCTTCATATTTTGGCATCACAGAGGCTTAGAATCCACCTGAGGAAACCATTTGAGTTAGACTCCTAAGAATAGGCAGGATTTGTTTGCCACCAAAAACATTCAGCTTCAGTTCTCCATGTTCTGGCTGCTCAGCTTTCTATTTCCAAGAATATGCCATTTTTTTCTCTGGGTTCCAGAGGCAGAAAGAAATTAAAAGAGCTACAAGGTCCAGTTGCATGTATTCATTCACTTGGATGCTCTTCTGTCAGTACGGTTAGCTATTTGGATGTTAACCAATCAAATCTTGTCCATTAATATAGGTATGAAAAACATAGTTGACACATTCAGCTCTGGCCATTCTATTAATACCTGTCTGTCTGGTTTAGAATTTAGTAAATGGGGAGGAGAACAAGGAGCAAGTAACTTCACTACTCTGTAACTCCCCTGGGTGTTGACCAGTAAACATAATTACACACAGCTTTTTGCTGCTGGTGACAGATTTGGCTTGGGGAGGGCACAGTGATTTGCTTGACATGAGAGGGGAGGGAACTGTCCTGCATTTTCACAAGTCTGCCTCATCATGCATATAGAAAGCACAGAGTGCTGAGTCAGTTTAGAAACCACAAAAGCAGTGTGGAGGGTGGGAGAACTTAGCCTTTGCTTCCTCCCCCATCTTGCCTTGCTGCAGTCCACTTCTTTCTTTCAGCACTTTACTCCCAGCTTGTCTCAGTTCTGGTATCAAAGTGTGACTGGGAGAAAAATGTGGATAGAAATGGACTGTAGTGAGGGAAAGGATGGGAGGAAGCAGGATGTAGCCTTTCTTGTGCAGGTATTCCATTTTTGTTTTAAATAAACACTGCTTGGATGGATTCAGGGCCAATTCCCATAATAGAAAGTCCTCACGGCTGCCACAGGGAATTTGTATCACACATGTGCCAGGAGTTCTGTGCCTCCCAGGCAAATGGGTCAGACCTGGCATGTGACAAAGGGACTTTATCCTCCCAGATGATTATCACAAACAGAAAAGGCCCGGGCGAATTGCTAGCTGCTGCACTGGTAAACTTAGGCTCTGGTCACACTGCAACTGACATGCGCTTTGTTCCCGGTTTATTTAAATTGGGAACATTTTTATTCGCATTGGGCTGTCTACATGCAGCCAGCCCCTCTTGCCCAGCACCCGCTTGCCTGCTGCTGCGCCGTCCCTCCAGGCGATCCTGCCGGCCACGGGGAGGCTTGGACGGCTGCTGCTCCTGCCGACACTTTGGGGGGGGAGGTGCTGCCGCCGCCGCTGCCGCCATTGACCCACGAAAATAGGCTCCGCCGTCTCCGCCATCCTCCTTGCCAGCCCCATCCAGGCTGCCGTAGCCCCCGCCTCTCGTTCCCGCCTCCAGGGCCGTCTTTATGCGTTTTTTTTTTTTATAAAGTTTCTGGTTTGAGCGCTTGACTAAACATGCGCTTAATAAATCCATTATTAAACTTTAAATGGATTTATTAAGCGCATGTTTGCTCAAGCGCTCAAATCAGAAGCTTTTTTTAAAAAAAAAAAAAAACACAACCCCAAGAATGTTCAGACGGCCCTAATTGCAATCCTTGCGAGCGAGGGGCTGTCCACATAGGCGAAATCGCGCAATCAAAGCGGAAGTGCCAGGAAAACACTAGTTTTTCCAGGGGTCAGGAAAACCCGGAAGCATTGCGCGAGTAAGCCCGCTTCGCGGCAGGAGGTGGATTGGCGCATGTGAACATGAAACTGACATGCGCAAGTAAACAGCAGCGAATCCCGATCAAAACGGCAGTGTGACCGCACCCTTATATGGAATGATGGCTACATGTAAGTTTCCCAGAGGAGCAAAGAGCAGCTTCCAGGGGCCAGTTCAGTTTACTCACAGTTTGGACGGAAGGCTGAAGTTCCTTTTCAAGGTGTGCCATGACTGTGATTCGAGCAGAAGCTCCATCATGAGCCTGGGAATTCCCTGGTGCCTGCGTGAAACCAAGTCCTCTTGGCAGCTACAAGGACTTTCTCTTAGGTGAACTGGCCCTTCTGCATATTTATATGTATGTACTCTTTATGACCAGCCACTCCCTGCTTTCTTGGGTTGCAAAACACCTCGTGCCTGCTCTGCAAGTGAGAGTTTTCATTGCCTATGGGAGGGGGACGGAATGCCTGAGAAGGGGGGGAAGAGTCAGAGATGCAAATATGTTTCCACTGAAACCAATGGGAATTTGAAAAAAAATGTTTCAGGGTTTCTTTTTTAAAACCAAGCTACCCAAATTGAACACACTTTTGGAGCACATCTCCACCAGCCAGTGGTCTTGACCTGAGGCATGGATAGGACACTGCTCCCCCTCCGGCCAGGGCTTGCCAGAAGAGATGGTTGGGCAGCAATCCCTACAGTAGCGTTGCCAGCTCTGGATTGGGGAATGCCTGGAGATTCTGGGGGTGGAGCTCGAGGAGGGAAGGGCTTGGGGAGGGGATGGACCTCAGCAGGACACAATGCCATAGAGTCCACACCCTCCAAAGCAGCCATTTTCTCCAGGGGAATTGAGCTTGGTCATCTGGAGATCAATAGTAATAGTGGGGGATCTCCAGGTACCACCTGGAGGTTGGCAACCTTGCCCTTCAGCCATGCACCTGCATCAAGCCTCTCCACATCTTCTCTCAGAGCACTATGTCATGCCCCCAAGATTCACTTCTTCAGCTGATGTGCATGGCTGCATCACGATTAGGATCCCTCACTTTCTGACAGTCCTTCTGACTATTCAGGCTATATATGGTATTCAGGAAAGCTCTCAGTTACACAAGACTGTTGCCTTTGAGGCGAGCATGTGCAGGGCATGCCAGTAAACAGGCTTCTTTCCAAGGACCCTTACAGTGGTTGTATAAACTAGAAGGATTGTGAACAGGGAGGTCGTATGCTTTACTAAAGTTCAAAGACAAAGCATCTTTTGCTTGGCACGGGATTAAATGATTTTGCTTTTGAATGGAGAGAAGAGTGCCACCTTCTGGACCAAGGAGTAATAGCAAATACTCTTGAATTTCTTGAGTCACGCTGCTTTGTTGCCACTTCATTACTTTGCACCCACAAGGGAGCTATCTAGAACAAAGTCTGAGTCCAGTGGCACCTTTAATGCCAACAAAGTTTAAAGTTTATACCCAGAATTAAACTGTGTTGGTCTTAAAGGTGCCACTGGACTCAAAATTTGTTCTATTGTTTCAGACCAACACGGTTATCCACCTGAAGGGATCTTTCTGTAACATCAAGGCTTTTAGATGAAACCAACAGCTCCTGCTTTTCTCATTGGAGAGCTGCAAAAAAGGCTGCTTACTAAATGGCAAACAACAACCAAAGCTAATAGTTTTCAAAGTGAAACGATTATGAATTTTAAAAGCTAAGTGACTCAGAGTCTAACTCTGCCAAACAGAATACTAATTAACATTTCTGAAACTGGGCTAAATTTGAAAATAATCCCAGAAATAATTAGAGATTTGCAACCAATGTTTTCCAAGACTGAAAGTACAGACCTGAATTATGCAAAGAGTGGAGGCATGGGGGGGGGGGGGCGCTTACAAAACTCTCATTTTTTCCTCCAGCAGTGATCACTCTGGTGTGTTCATCAGGCCCCTTAACATCAAGGTTGCCATCTGGTGCAGAGTCATCTGAATTGGTACAGGCAGAGGGTTGCCCCTGGAGATCTCCTGCAATTACAGTTGTTCACCAGACAACAGAGATCAGTCCTCCTGGAGAAAATGACTGCTTTGGAGGGTGGACTCTGTGGCATTACACTATGTTGAGGTCCCTCCCCAAACACCGTGCACTCCAGGCTTCATTCCCAATCTGGAGTTGGCAACACTACACAAGGAACAAGAGTTTCTTTCTATACTGGACACAAAGGCTCATGGGGCTGGTTGTGGCCTAGCATCAGGCCTCTTTTGCTTTTCTTTCCAGCGTTGCCTTGCTATCTGCTTCCAGCTCAGTAGAGGGGAACATACTACAGGTTATGGGTTAGGAGGCATCAGTACCCCCACTGCATTCTACATACCAGTGGCACAGTTCCATATTTTGAACTTGCAAAAAAAACCAAAACAGACTGGCCACCAGCACCTGCACAGTTTCTTTTCATTTGCTACCATTTTTATCGTCCTAGAATAGTTCTCTGTCCCTTTTGAATTCTTGTCCTTGCCTCTTATCTTTATTTAAAACATTTATAAACTGACTCCCAGATAACTAGGAGCCTAGGTAGGTAATAGCAATCAAACCAATATTAAAACATTTTTTTTGTTATCAATAGAATTAACAACAATCATCAGGGGGAGAAAGCTTTAAAATACTGGGTGCCAAAGGCTCTTCTGGAGAGTTCTGTTTGAGAAACTCCCCAAAACTGCAAGACAGGCATCAATCTTCTTGTTTCTACCCTTTCCACCTTTATTATTCTAGAACTGGAGGAGAACAGAAGGTCCAGGCCCCTGTCACAAGGTGGACTCTCAAACAACATTTTGGTGCTTGAGGAAGAAAATCTAAATTATACTCCTTCAAGTAGTGAAAAAACTGCACCCAGATCTCTTCCTTCAGGCGGCACAGCTAAACCAGATTTTGCCACAAAAATACGCACATTGTAACTAGGAGCCAAATGCTTCTGATAGCAATTGTACAAAGGATGCAGGCAAAATTATAAGGCAATCAGGAAGGTTTCTAAGAGACAGGACTGAGTTTGAACAGTTGTTTACAAAACAAAAAGATCATTTACTACGATGGATATACAAGATGTTATTCCAACTAGAAACAAAAGAACAAGTGAAAAAATGTATGATCAAATGGATGCAGAATTTTAGAGATCAATGGATCAATAGAACGCTTCTGGGGAAAAAAATAAAGTTTACAGCCAGCCTGGCATTAAGAGAAAATTGGAACAAATTTTTTTAGATGGCATATAACCCCAAAGGACATTGAGAAAGCAGATTAAAAACTACAAAGGAAAATGTTGGAAATGGAACTTTTTTCATATGTGATAGATACAAATGGAACTTTTTTCATATGTGGTAGATTTGTAAAAAAGCAAAAAAAAAAAAAGAAGAAGGAAGGAAGGAAGGAAATACATGGAAAAATGCAGAACATATTAAAATTTAAATTTCCTATGGAAGCTAAAATTATGTTATTAGGTATAGTGCCTAATAAATTACCAAAAAATTCTGGAAGAGATATTCAAATACATGGTGACAGCGTCTAGAATTATCTACACAGCAAAGTGAAAAGTCTGCCCCTGCCTAGAAAAATGGGTAAATAAACTTGTCAAATATGCAGTAATGGCAACATTAACAACTTATTTGAGAAACAGATTAATCGTGAAATTTGAGGAGAGATGGAGTTTGTATTACGCAAGCAGAAGGCAAATTTAGAATGAGAAGTAGTTCAAAAATGTACACAAATGTATTGAAATGTAGTAGCAGAACAAGTGTTAAATGTAACATCTTGAATATAAATGTATAAAGAAGTGAATTCTGAGCAGAAATATCCTCTACCTTCTTATTATGAGATATATAACAGATTTTCTTTCTATACTCTGATATATTACTTATTGTTAAAAGTTACACTGAGTATGTACAGGTGGCAAAAATATATAATACTGAATATGTAGTAATGATTAAATCAGTAATGTTGATATAAAACATATTAGTTATGGAATTTGAAATCCAAAATATTGAATATAAATGTACCCTAACAGAAGTAAGTATTATTATATTATAAAGATAGTGTTTTTAAAATTATAATGAAGGGGGTGTTGGGGAGAAATGATTTTTGTTTCATATACCCTGTGCTATATAATTATTTTTATATACACAATTGTGATATGCAACCCCTTTTTCATTTCTGTATCCTTTCACATCTTTACTGAGTTTTCTAAAAAATAAAAATATATCTTAAAAAAACTATGAGGCAATCTAACAAGGCACATTTAGTCCTGATCCCAATCCCACCCTCTAAATCCCTCCAAGAACCATTAGTCTTTAGTTGAGTCTTCTTCAACCCATCCCCCACTTCTGTTTTTGTTTCCTTTTTCCCTCCTAACCTCAATCTAGACACCTTTTGCCCACAGTTGCTTCCCTTCTGGATCTGCTAGGCATCTTTCCTTTTGCAGTTCTTCTTTGGAATACTTTTTTTCATGCTGTCTTACTCGATGTCAAACATGCATTTCTTCCTTGGCCACCTTCCCCCTTTCCACTTTTGTGTTGTCATCTTGTTGTCAGTCCTCTTGGGAATCTCTACAAACAGCTCCTAGTAAATTGTGGGTTTTCAACAGCACTCAAGAAGAAACAGTAAACAGGTTAGTATGCAACCTTGCATTAGTGTAATATGTTCCATCCTGACAGGGGTGCTGCTTATCCATTATGTCACATTTCAATGGCACTTTCCTTCACGGAGTTCAGTGCCATGGAGTTCTGCTTAGTTTTATAACCATAATGGTAGGTATTGGTTGAGAAACAACCATTTGCTTTTTCCCACATCCAAACTCTATGCTCAGTCCATTACACCACACTGCTTCTATAAAGTGGTCTCTTAAGCGGTCTCCCTTGTGGAGGTTATTTACAGGCCAACATCATGTTATCAATCAGGATGTCCTCCTACAACATTTATCCCACAAGGATGCAATTGAGGATACAGCTCTGTTTGTATAATGCTTGCAGAACTAAGCCTTGATATCAGCACAGAAAGCCAACCTGCGAAATGCTGCCCTTGTTTAGTTCTGCATAAAGCTTTTCACTCATGTGTCTGAAGCTTTAGTTCCAGTGTATTCATCTCCATGGTATCTGAATGCCTGGCAAACGGGGCTTTATTTTTCCTTCCAAGGCAATTTACGAGATGGAACAATAGTTGCAAATGTTCAGTTGACTCATTAAAGTGGAAAGGAAGAATGATCTGAGAGAGCAGTCTATATTTTGTATTCTGCATTTTGCCCAGGGCTGGGGAAAATCCCAGGTGCCCGGTTGCTCCACTGCCTGAAAATGTATAACAGATCTTAACGTTACTCCTTCTGTATGATGACTAAGGCCCTTGTGACACAAGACATGCAATGCAACATGGGTTACACATCTGACTGGGGTTCACACTAAAAATAGGGGAAGGCTCTAGTACATGATATGGCAGTAGGAGGGGTTTCAACCTTCCCTTTCTTCCATTCTGTGTCATTTTCAGCAGCAAAAAACAGTAATAGATTCCAGCTGTTTGTCCTGCTACTAGTTCCACCTGGAACCAGCAGTGGGGCAAACAGCACCCCCATGGCCAAAAGCAGCATAGAATGGAAGCCCCTCCTCCAGCCACACCAGGCTCCAAAGCCAACTTGGGTCCCACACCAGTTTTAATGTAAGTCCCCAGTCAGTTGTGTAATGCAAGTCAGGTCGGGAGCGAACCCCAATCTGACCTGCATTGAATGTAGCAAAGCCCAGAAGACAGGCCTGTAGCCAGGATTTTTTTAATTCAAAGGGCCTTTAAATAAGTCAGGGGGCACCCATACAGACACCCACACACACGCACCCCAAGGGAGCGCCACAAATAAAATAAAAAAATTGGAAATGGGGGGGGGCTGGGCTGGATGGGAAGTCGGGGGGGGCCTTGGCAGTAAGTCAGGGAGCCAGGCCCTGAGATGCCCCACTGTAGCTACAGGCCTGCCAGAAGCTGGAAAATTAAAGATTATGGTCACTGGATTTCTCATATCACATTAGGCCTCTGCTTAGGGTTGCCAACCTTCAGATGGTAGAATCAACAAGATGAAACTCCGAAGAAGGGCTGCCTGCCCAAGACTCCCACTAAATGCAAGTATACATTCAAAATAACACCAGTAATCATATAACCGTTCTAACATAGTGATCAATTATAATATAGTGTGATACAAGACAGATAAAATACAAGTAGTCAAAAGCCCAAGAAGTACATACAAACAGAGTAATCATAATAAGGAACAATAATAATGTGGAAACAACAGTTCATAGTAGCCAGTAACAGCAATAATTGCCCATTACAGCAAAACAAGGTCCCGGTATAGCTCCCTTGTTTCTTAAGTTCTCTTCCTCAGTTGCTGTAAACCTTACTCTGGAGCAGAGTAAGGTTGCAGTCAGACAAGCAGTTTGATCCTATATTGTTGCGGTTCCCTTTCAGATTTAAAGTGCATGATTAGACAGCAACATCTGCTTTCCGTTCCCTAGTTGCTGGCACCCCATTCTGACCCATCTTTGAATCAGAGTTATTTGACAGCAGTGAAAGTCCAGTCTTTACAGATGTCAGCGTTTTCACCACGCATTTCCTGATGTCTGAACTCTGTCTTGCAAGCTCAAGCTGTTTGGGAAGTCTGATCGCACACTTCCATCTTCACGCCTTTTAAAAAATGCAGTTAGCGATGTGAGCATAAGTGGATCTTCACCCCAGGGTTGCGAATCACTGCTTGTGTGTTTCTGCATCCAAATGTTTTGTCAGGATTGGGAACCCCCAGTGGAGTTGTTTTTGAGTTACAAATCCCTCCCCCAAACCCCTGTCTCCTGTTTCATGTGGTGGGAAAGCAATGTAAATAGTCCCTAGTTAGGCTCCATATCAGCATGGAGCCTGGGGAGGCTGGCATCCCTAACACAGGGTGACTTGGGGAATGCTGGAAAAATTTAAAAATCCAGGCAGCATTGCTTCTGTGCAAACTTGAGCTGAATATCTGCCCCCAAAAGCATGTGTAGGGCTTTCTAAAGTGGGGTGTGTATGTGTGTTCACCAGACTACAGAGATCAGTTCCCCTGGAGAAAATGAACACTTTGGAAGGTGGACTCTGTGGCATTGTACCCCACTGAGGTTCCCATCCTCCCCAGGCTGCATCCTCAAATCTCCAGGAGTTTCCCTGCCTAGAGCTGGCAACCCTAACCCCATCCCACTTTCCCCTATGCAAACTATGTTAGTACAAAAAAAGAGTTGCTGATTGAGAGCATCCCATGATTGGCACAAGAATAAATGTACTGAAGTCAATGGGGCTCCTCTCATGTAAATCTGTCTACCAAGTAAGAGAGGCAAAGTGCAGGAAGTTGAAAGAGGCTGCAGTACTTGGTGGAGGAAGAGTGGAGCTGTCAAAATGGAGTGGTGCTTTGGTTAAGCACTTCTGCACATGCTTGAAAGACTATTTTTTAAAAAGATGCAGCCCAACAGTGCACTCCATGGTTGACTCGCTGCAGTAATCTGAATGATCGACCATGGAGCGAATGCACAGTGAAATCAGCTCATGGTGGGATGTCTGATCAAAACTTTTCATTACAATATAATATAGGGTAATTAGAGGCATGCCCAGACCATGCCAAGCCTGTTGTCTGACCACAGCCTAAGTGTCATCTGTGGGGCTAGTGATGCTGCAAGGTGCATGCTTATGTCTGCAAAACAGTTAGGTGGGCCTGCCCCTGCTGGGATGCCAAGTGTTCTTTCTTGTTGCCAGCCTTGTATGCCTTCCCCTAGTAAACTGGCTCAGGAGGGCAGGTTGGCTGCTATATAGTCCTTAAAAAAAACCACCACAACCTCTCATCAGAGTGCAAATCTTTTTTAAAAAGCACAAGTAAAAACCAATTAGGAGCTGCAGTGGCTCAAGTGGTTAAGACACTGAACTGCAGGCTGTGGAAGGTCAGTAGTTCAGCAGTTCGAGACCCGAGTGGCCTCATGACGAAGTGAGTTCCCGTCTCTAGTGCCTAGCAGTTCAAAAACAAGACATTACAAGTAGATAAATAGGTACCACTTCGGTGGGAAGGTAACAGCGTTCTGTGCACCTTGGTGTTTAGTCATGCCAGCCACATGACCACAGAAACATCTTTGGACAGCACTGGCTCTTCGGCTTTGAAACGGAGATGAGCACCACAACCCTAGAATCGGATTCGACTGGCTTTCAAGCAAGGGAACCTTTACCTTTTACTAAAAACCAATTAAAATCCCCATTCTGATCTAGCTTCAGAGAAAAATAAGGCACCAGTGGAGAAAAACTGTGAAACAGTTGCATTGTGAAAGGGGCCCAGTTGACTGTAATCACTTGGTTTAGAGTTGCCAACTCTGGGCTGGAAAAATCCTGGAGATTTGGGGGCAGAAGCCTGGGAAGGGCAGGTTTTTGGGAAAGGAGAAACTTCAGCAATGTGTAATGCCACACAGTCCACCCTCCAAAGCAGCCATTTTCTCCAGGGAAACTGATATCTTTAGTCCAGAGATCAGTCATAATTCTAGATCTCCAGGCCCCACCTGGAGGTTGGCAATCATAACATGGTTTAAAAGAATGACTGCTATGCATGTTATAACAATCTCTTGGTTTCTATAACAATGTGCTCTGTATGGAAGCTACCACAAGTCACAAGCATGGATGACTTTAAAAAGGGATTAGACAGACGAATAGATTCACCAATGGCCACAGAGATCAACAGGAACTTCCATATCCAGAAGCACTAAGTATCTGAATACCAGTGCTGGGAGGCAGCAACAGGAGAATGCCTTGGCCCCTATGCCCTCGAATGTAGGCCCTCTCGGGGCAACTGGTTGGCTGCTCTGTGAAACAGGATGAGGCCCGTAGCCAGGATTTTTTAAGTCAGGGGGCATTTAAATTTCTTAGGGGGCACTGGCTAATTGAATTAAAAGAATACCTGACTCCTTCCCCACACCTGCCATCGCTCAGGGTCCCTGGGCTGGATGGGAAGTCAGGGGGCCTTGCCAGTAACTCAGGGGGCCGAGCCCCAAGATGCCTCACTGTAGCTACGGGCCTGAACAGGATGCTGGACTAGATGGACCACTGGTCTGATCCAGTGGAGCTCTTTGTATGTTGTTAGGTGCCGATGTAGCTAGAGGACAGGAGAGGGGAAGTGGTAACTGGGAAGGAAACATCACCAACATACTCTGGAGTCTTCAACAAACCCTGGTCACAATTCAGTACTGAATTCTGTGTGCTGTAACCTCATTATTTCAATAAGCTTTCAATGTGCCTAATTCCGCATTGGGTTCTGGCTATATACCTCCATATTCATGAGGGCTGTAATTCTCTTTAATATTTTAGGAATCCATATGTTTTGAACACAGAATCCATGAACATGGAACTGGAGAAGATTAATAGACCTGATTAGAACCTGTAATGTCTAGATCTGGATTATAATTAAACTTGGTTTAATCTAATGCCTATTGAGAAAAGAGGAGGCTCATCCCTCTGTTATAGACACCAATTATGCATGAAGAATAAACTATTTTTAAAACAGAAATTGGCTCTTTCTCAGTTTTAGCACAAGCAGCCTTCAGACCTGAATTCCAAAGTCAATCTATACCAATGTCTTGGCTCTGAATTCATCAAAAGGCAGTATCACTGCTTTTTCTTTGCAACTGTTAAAGACCCTGACAACAAAGAACATGGTTGTAGCATTTCCTTCCCAGGGGGAATGGTATGATGCTAATGCTGTTTGATTCCATTTTTATATCATGTGGAGAACCTTAATCCAAAGGAGGCGTAAACAAGCTATTTGCAAGGCCAGCAGCCAGCTGTCCCTTTGTACCCATGCACCGCAGTGGTAGCAGCCGTTGGTTCTAAGGTATCATTTTATTGGTTTTACTGTTCTGTCGTTTTAGTTGATCCTAATCAAAGTTGTGTGATATTGTTCCTGTTGGGTTTTCTTGACTGGCTTCATTGCCTCTTTAAGCCTGCACATTCTACCTTGATCCAGTGGGAAATAACATACAAACAGCTACGTGCACCTTCACATCATAGGGTTGACTCCTATGCCGACTTCCACCGATGTAAGGAGCCTTTCACTGGTGATAGAGGCTCCACTGACTGAAGCAGGAGGTGCAGAGGGTGTGTGTGTCAATCTGAGCTGTTTCCTCCTCACTGTAGCTGCCTGTTTTACAAGGCTTTTTGTCCATGTGGCTGTCCTCACTCCTGGCACCATTTTTTCAGTGCTCAGAGGTAATGCAGGGTTAAAGGGGGAAGAAGGTAAGAGATTCACATCCATGAGTGCCTTCTGTGGGCAGTGCATGGAATTCAACTAGGGTTGCCAGCCTGGCTTTCACAAATAGCCAGAGCTTTGGGGCGAGAAAAACCACTGAAAAACAGCATTGCACATGTCATGATGTCACCTCCAGCCAGAAGTGATGCCACAATACACTCAGTGCTGTCCCTCCCCCCAGTCTCCTGCTGCTCACTGGAAAGCAGTGGGAGAGAAGCAGTGGAAAGGGGAGAATGGGTA
Organism: Gekko gecko; assembly: GCA_029375565.1. Lineage (NCBI taxonomy): Eukaryota > Metazoa > Chordata > Lepidosauria > Squamata > Gekkonidae > Gekko > Gekko gecko. The sequence goes on from JAPDNY010000007.1 coordinate 118,426,880, forward strand.
ACTGGCAACCCTAAATCCTATCCATTCTCTTCCGCCATTTCAATTGTAAGTAATCATTGTTTAACTGTTACAATGAGTGACATGTTTTCTAGACTCCACAACAAACGATCTTGTGACATCTTAAGATCTAAACAAGTTTATTGTGGCATAATCTTCACGAGCCAGAGCCTTCTTTGTCAGTTACAGGAATTACAACATTCACTTGGCAGGGAGATTTAGAGCCAGATCCACAAAATGCACAAAGGCAAAGGATAAGTGACTACAGTTTTAAAATGGAAAGAGCTGAAATACTTCAGCAGATGAGTTTCAAAGGGAGTTTCCAGAAAGAAGCTGCTGAGTTGGAATTCATGTGCAGATTTGATTATTGGAGTCAGCTAAGACTTGGGATGACTAATGCTTCATAAAATAATTTTTCCTCTTTAGAGATTTGTGAACACTAGTCAGATGCATCCTAGTATTTTGCCAGTTCATGAACAGTTGAGAGTGGTCCACATCCAGTCAAAATAAATTGTTTATTCTTTTGAGTGGAAATGGTTTTTATTGGCACTGTAATTATGGGTGCTGTGGTTCAGTACACATGCTGTTATCTGGTTTCAAACAGGGAGCCAATTTATTGCTGACTGCCTGTTCATTATTTTTCACATCTTCAAATAGTACAGTAAGTACACTGCCACCAGCACATTTCACCCATATATGTTCTCACATGGACAGATAAGAATTCTATATTTCTCCTCCCTCACAGACCTGTTGTTGCTGCAGGCTGCTTGGCAACCAATTGTTTGTTTTTTTACCAATTGTAAATAAATAGTGAGCAAATCAATCAGTTAGCTAAGGATGATAAATACTGTTTTTAAAATGAAAGTTTGATGTTCAAGACTGAGTATCAAGGCTGTTTTACACAAACACATATTCTCACAGCCTTATGAGAAGCATAAATTACCCTCCCATGTCATTTAATTACCTGACCCAACTTGGGGAAACTGTTTAGATGCAAAAGTGCCTGCAAGGCAAGGAAACGAAACTTTCCTACCACAGCTACTGCATAGCTGTGAAACTGCTGGATAGCTGTTCAACCTGGATGACAGCAAACCAAATAGATCCGAGGCTCAGCTCATGAGTGGTCATGTCATGTCTGTCAAACATCATATGCTTACCTGGTCACTGCAAAGTTTGTAGCATTCCTAAATGTGATGTAACATACCTTGTCTTGGGAAACTGGGCCTTCTGGCCTCTCTTTCAAATGCCCTCCCCCTCCCTGGGCCTTCTGCTTTGTGGCTCCAGATATAAATCGCTCTGCCAACTGAATGTAACATTTGTTATTATGTATGTTAAGGGCCATCAAGTCACTTCTAACTCCATGAATTAATGACCTCCAAAATGTCCTATCACTGACAGCTTTGCCCAGGCCTTGCAAACTGAGGGCTGTGGCTTCCTTTAGTGAGTCAATCCATCTCATATTTGTTATTATACATTAAAGAAATAAAAATATTTTTGTTGCAGCTGAATAACAAGGATATTTCTCTAGAATATGTCTTGTCTAGACAGACATTAAAAATGAAGTCCGTTTTTTTGCATGATTTCTAAATGCAATTATCTCAGATTACTCAATCAGCTATCTTCGGTTTGTGCGGCTGTAATGTTTTTAGTACAGTATGTTAAAACTCAGTTGAGGATTCCAAGTAGAAGCTCAGCAATTAACATTTAAGGAGCCACAGGGTCATGAAAAATGAACTTGTCCTTTGGGTTACATGTAGAATCTGAATCAGAATACTACAGGAAATTGGATTGCCCTTTCCTTTTTTGACAAGGAAAGGACAGGGGGTTGCGATGTTTATTTATTTGTTGTGAATAGAATCATCTGGAAAAGAATAAGGCAATTACCTTGGCAGAGTAGCACATCATTAGATTTTATGACCTGTAGAACTGTTGCTGTCCTTGCTACATAAAAACTGTCTTGCCTTCAAGGAGTCAGAATAGCAATTTATCTACACAACACTCCTGTAATACAATTTAGACTGAGTGTTATCCACACAGGGAAGGGCTTGTGCGGTTTTGCCATTACTACTACAACTACCAGTAGAGCACAGCTGCAGCAGGGCATTCAGGTGATGGGTTTCCCCACATTTCCCCTCCCCACAGCTATTTTCCTCCTCCTGCACCACCCTGCTAGCTTTTGCCATCAGTTTCTCAATATGTCAATTACTGGTTTCAAAAAACTTCCAGAAAGCTCCCTGGAGTATGGGGCAGGAGATGGTCAGAATGGCATTAGGGTGGCAGAAATTGTGCCTGTGTGGACAAGACTGGGAGTTTCCTGCCCACATAGCAGCCATCTTGGCTTTGCTGAGACTTCTCCCAAAACATTGCAGCAAAGGAGAATTGGGAAAGTCCACATAAAAGGCAGGGGTACTTGAAAGCACCAAGATGCTGTGGAAAAGTGGGAAGAAAAAAACCCTGCTACTTTTGTAGCTAATGGGAATTTCGGCCTAGGTTCTCCACATCTAGATCCAGCAGTAATCACTGCACCACACAGTTTAAAAATTAAACGTACCGCGCCCCCCCCCCAAAAAAAAAAAAAAAATTGGCAGAGGGATCCCAGATCAGACTCAACCAGGAATGGCAGTGACAAAAACACAAGAATTCATTTGAGTGTTGTTGGAGAACAGCAGCCAACCAGGTCGAGCATTTCCCTTCCTCCCACTGCTTCCTCACAGCAAATCGCACCTTTCTCTCTCTTCCCTCCCAATGCTGCTTTGCAGCTATTTGGCCAAGGGCCAGAGCCATGCTCCACCAAATATTGAGCTTCACTCTTAGATGTAACAGAATTAAGGTTAGTTAGTACCATCCAACTTTGGAAAGCAAGAATGGCACAGCCAGAGAAGGCCCTGCACCAATATTACCCTAGTCATCTTGGGAGTGGAGCTGACAAATCTGCAAAAAGTATCCATGATCAGCTAACTAACAATGGAAGGAGAGATATAGGGGTATATGAACAAATTCAGAAGGCGGCTGTACACAGCTATGACATTTGTAGAACTATATTGAAGTAATTACCTTTTGTTTTTTGGATTGTTTTGCTCTCATTTATTTTGATGTTCTTGGTGTTTTGCAGCGGCTATAACAAAATGGATTTGGCGGCAGTGTGCCATAACAAAATTGCTGCATTTTTTGCTTTCTAAAAAAAATCTCAATATTTGGGGCTTATTATTCTCTGGCTGCAGCCACTAAATGCTTTATCCTTGGCTCATACTGATGAAAATATGTTACTCCCAAGTTCCATTAAGGGTTATTTTCTTTCTCTGTCAGCTGATGGAATAAATTAGCAGTATTATCCTAAGAGGTAACCTCTAATCTGATCTTCATAAATAACAAGTATTTGCTGTGATAGGGCCTTTCCTGTCCAGCTAGGCATGCTGAAGTGCCAGCTGCGATGTGAAAGTAAAGCATGTGCTTGAGTTTCTGCTGTTACAAAGAACAAGACTTCAAAGTGCTTAATGTGAGATGGATCATGCCCTCTACTAAGATCCTGGCAATGCCAAAGAGTCATAAGTATTAATCCAATTTTTTAAAAAAATCTCTTAAAGACAAACTATTATGGAAAGAGCACTAAAGATAAATAAATAGAATGATGTGATGCAAAAAAAGAAGAAAGAAATTACAGTTTAAACTGTCAGTTTTTATTACTGCACTTAGAGGTAAACTTTCATTTTTTGCGACATTTGACAAAAATCCATATGAAGTATCTTGGCTGATGTGTTGCTTTGGTGGTGGGCTATGTACATTATCAGATTTCAGGAGTCGTTCCCTTAAATATTGATTCCTATCGTGGCAGGCTAGCCCAATCTTATCAGATCTTGGATGCTAAGCAGGTAGCCGAGGAATACCAGGGCTGTGATGTGGAGGCAAGAAATAGCAAACCGCCTCTGAACGTCTCTTGCCTTGAAAATGCTATGGGGTCACTATAAATCATCTGTGACTTGACAGCACTTTTCACCACCACCATAGTGGAATGCTGATAAGTGCAAGGAGTATTTAAAATTGGTGTTTGAAATTTATGGATGCATAAATTTATCTTATTTTGAGTCTTCAGTTGTAGGTTTGACTATAGTAAAAGTAGCCTAGCAATGCCCCCCCTTCCCAATCTTCATCTAATCTGAAAAATCTGGATGGGCTTCAATTCCTTTGGCAGCTGAGATACCCTAGGAGGGTAACAGGTTTATGCTTGCAGCACAAGGGGGAGGCTAATAGTCAGGAGTATGTATTCACCATATAAAAAGCCACCTCTGGTCATTAATCCTGGTGTACATCAGGATTAAAGTTCAGGAATGAGGCCTCTCTCACCATTGTTCAAGTAACCATATGTGTGCAAGACACTGCTCCATTTGATTTGCCAGTTTTAATTTGTTTCTTTCAGGCCTTCTCAGGGCAGCATTTGATCCATTCCTTCTAAAGCTTCTAGAAGACTAAAGCTTCTGGACAGCCCCCCAAAACCATGGATTCAAATCTCTCCCATTCCCCAAATGCTCAGCCATTCTCGCCCTCAAAATAACAGGCATTCAAAGTGCTAATGTGTCCACCTAATGTCTGTTTTTAGCCAAAGGCATGAGGACAAGCTGGCCTCTCCTCATGGTGTATACCATAAAGGAGCACTTATCACACATGGCACACAGTTCCTGTGACATAGGCAAGTTCACCAATTCAAAGAGGCCCAAGCCCAAAACTCAGTCCAAACTGAAGTCATCTGCAACAGAAGGCTTCCCACTTGCAAGGTTCAGCTGTGTTTCTGCTGAGCCATTCCTGAGGTATTATTTCTCCCCCCACCCCACAGCAAACAGTCAGATGGTAGCTAAAGTAAACACAATCTCTTTATTTTGTTACACCTGCACAAAGGTGCTTATTTGGCACAACTGACAACAAAGCAGCCAGAACACAGAGCAACAATCACTGTTCCAAATGCATTTTCTTACCTAGAAAAAGTGGACCAGAAGAAGATAAGGCCTGCCAAGGGTAGTTCTTCAAAAAGCAGTTTAACATTTCTGCAAAATGGGATCACTCCAGCCAGCACTGTTTACTTATTACATGCTGAAGGGAGGGGATGAGTACTCCCCTCGCTACATTCTGCACATCCTAAATTTAGTCAGCAATATAAACATCTCAGTACCTTCCTTTCCCTTGTGCGTATGCTAATTACTTTAATCAAATGCAAAGCTAAAATGATTGTGTGTGTCCCCCCCCCATTTTGCTGGCTTTGGTGCTGTGCAAAATTTTCTGGTGACAGAAAAAACTAGACCAGCTGGCTTAATACTAACTGGCAGACCTTCATCCATAGCAGAAACTATTTTGCTCCTATTGCTGCTATGAATACAAAGTCAACTGCAGCAGCAAGAGAGCCTCTACACATAGATTTTTTCCCCCTTGTAACCACCATTTCCCCTATATGTATCTCCTCATCTCCAGTGGTAGTAGTTAAGACAGTATAATGAAAATATACATAAAACAGATATATATATTTTTTTTTAAAAAAAAACCAATGGGGGGGAGGGGATGGTCAGTGCAAAAGGAAACACGCAAGGGCAGGGAGGTGTGGAAATCCTTACCTTCCTGCACAGACTTTCCCCAAACCACCTTTGAGTATGATCTACCTACAGAAGTAGTACCAAAGCAGGTATGGGGAAACCCTCAACAGAGCCAGTAAAAACACAGAAGGTGGCTGAATATGCAATGATGTCAGGCAGAAGCCTAAATGAAAACCACTGCTGTTTGTGGTGCAGCACAGAGCAAGCACTCCACATGGAAGCAATACAATACCATTAGCTCTTCCCAGAACAGAAAACAGAATGTTGCACTTTTATTCCAAGCAAATCAATGCTAGCCTAAAGATATCCCATGCTCTCTAAAATCTGCGAGTTCCACATAACAATTAACCCTTTGGTGAGTAGTCAAATTGTTGTGGTTATTATGTGGTTATGATGAACTGTCATATGAAACCTCTTATATTTCTACTCATTGTTTAGATTTAGATTTTTTAAATAAACAGGAGCCCTAAATTTTTGGTGTAAGCATCAGGGTGAAGCCCTTTATTTATTTATTGGCCCTCTTGTCTTTTAAAGAAAAGTTTACACACTCAGTGCATTGGGAGAAAGTATTTGCTATAACTAAAGTGTGGTCCCTCTTCTTCACTAAACCATCTCACTGCTTGCAAATACTGCAGAACACAGAACACTCAGGCAAGGCAACATTTTAAAGTGCAGACCTACTTGCCACATAGAAATCATTCAAATAACTGCATAAAGCACAAGCTATATTCAGCAGCAGGCATCATTAACATCTTCAAACAGAGGTTAGCAAGTGGCACAGTAAGATAAAGACAGATCAAAACATTTAAATAAACTCCATTTGTAAGTTTTTAAAAAGGTGCTTGTGTCCACAAGTGCACATTGAAGCAATTGTTCCCAATGAGCTAGATTTCCATAATCTACCCTGTCTTTATATTGTGTTTTGACGTAGGACATAAGAAAAAAAACAACACATCCAGTATCAAACTTTCTGAGAATTAAAGGGATGGAGAACAGATGCTTTTCTTAAGGGTTTGTCCTCTGTTTACGGTATACGAGAATGGATTCTTGATGGCCCACACAACTCCCTCAGATGACACCAGGCTTTTTTCCCTTTGCCTATTTAACTTACTTTCCCTTTGCAACTGACCGATATTTGCCGAGGGTTTCTGTTTTGTCTATGCAACAATGAACAGGCACGAAGGTATCATCACCTTTTCCTGTTAAGAAACCTTGGGGACAACACTGTATGACAGTAGATAACCTAAAAGTATCCCACAACAATATGAAAAGGATTAAAAGAAGACCCTTTCCTTCTGAAAGTGCTCTCTTTCAGGCCAGGTGCTCTCTTTCGAGCCATTTGCACCTGCCTGGCTGTCAGTGCAGATCGGTGTTTTGTAATATATTGATATTTATATGACTCTTTTCCTTAGTGCTTCATATACATTGTCATAGTAATCCTTAAACCTTAACTATAATCACTGTTCTCATATTACGGAACAGGGTGCTGAGACTCACATACATTGGTTTGCTTAAGGCCTCCCAGTGAGGTGAAGTGATATTTTAACTGGGGACAACTTCACAGTGCATGTTCTCAATATAATACCCCAGCAATTGACAGTGCTTTTATTTATCAGCCAGCTGCACTCTACATTAACATTCAGGTTGCTACTAAAAAGTAATAGTAGCAAGGGATCCTTTCTCCCTCCAAACCTTTGAAAGGGAAAGTATTCCCTCTAGAATGAGCCATTTTCACTCCTGATTTATATCCCCTGCTTCTACTGCATTTCATTAAGAACTTTAGAAATCCAGTACCTCTGCAAGCTCTGAAGGATGTCACTGATTTTGATTCTGCGTCAGGTTTCCTGCTTAAGTGGCACCAGGCTTCTCTCACACAATTTGCTAGATCTGAAGCAAACCAGATTGTTGGCCACACAGCTGCTGTCTGACTGAAAGGCTTGTTAAGCTCAGAATATGAGACTCTGGCAACAGGTGCTTCCATACATTTTGCTTTGCCTGTGCCAGCAGGTTCTAATATTTGAGGATACTAAAGAATTTAAACTTTTGTAGGTATTACAGCTTTTAAAACTTTTTTATAGATAAACATTGCAAACCTATCATAAAAATTCACATCTAAATGTTCTAACTAAACATATGATTAGTTCCCAACATCTGCTGCTATAAAAGGAGCATACTATATGCAGAGTTTACACTGGGATTCATCTTTTTAATATTAAAATTCATACAGGGCTGCCCCAACTATTTGTTCAATTTTAAATGCAGCATTTCTCTCATTTGCCATCCTATGAAGTTTGCTCTTCTTCTTACAGGCAAAGTACTTTGGGAGGGCCTGAAGACCTCCTCTAAATTAAATGGCAAGGATCACTTCAGTGCAAAATGTAATTATTTCATAAGGCTTTGTTCATAAGGCCAAATTAGATTCTGCATAAATATTGGTATAAATTCACACCAAAGCACTTTTGAAACCAGAAAAGCCACTTCTATAGGAGTAACTGGAGAAGCAGTTCCCATGAGGAGTGCTTCTCTGCCAACACTTTCCATGCTCCAGATCTCCCATCTAAACAGCTTCTCCTCTTGCAAAGGTTTAAATATAAAGAAATGGGTATTTAAACTGTCATGGACAGAGAAAACGAGTGCAATGGGATGGGATGGGAAATGTGAGAACTGGGAAAATGCGGTTCAGTTTGTGGTTCGTCGCATACCCAGTTCACAAACCACAAACCATTATGAACTTTTAGTTGCCAAACAAACCAGTTCATTAGTTGCTGTTGATTTTCCGGGTTGTGTGGCCGTGGTCTTGGCATTGTAGGACCTGATGGAGGTATATATGACTGGTATCCTCAGAGGTATAACACAGAAAAATGTCACCTTGACTCAGAGAGTACTCTATCTTTCTGTGTTATACTTCTGAGGATGCCAGTCACAGTTACTGGCGAAACGTCCTACAATGCCAAGACCACAGCCACACAACCCGGAAAATCTATAGCAACTAATGAACTCCAGCCGTGAAAGCCTTCGACAAACCAGTTCAGTTTGTGAGGTTTGTGACGCAGTAGAAAGCCCCACCATGTGCTCAAAACACCAAACTCACAGGAGATCTCTGGCTGACTCTCCTGTACCTGCCTTCAAAGTTTGATGAGTATTGGATGTACAGGGTCCAAATTACGGCCCCCCAAAGAAGGTGCCTCCAGGAAAGTACTTTCTGAGGAAATGACAGGTACAGGTTCAGGAAGTTCAGGAGTGTATAGAACAGACCCTGTGCAAGCTAGAGACATCAAATTCACAGGGGAATTCACCCTGATCCTCCTCTACCTTCCCTCCATGCTATGTACAGATTGGATTTACAGGGTCCATGTTATGGACCTCCAAAGAAGATGCTCCTAGGAAACTGCTTTTGAGGAAAATGTCAGGCACAGGTTCAAAAGCGCAAATTACACACATCTAACACAGAGACAACACACATCTAACACAAAGACTGGAGAATTCCCCTCCCCCCGGTTACCTTGAAGTTGCTTTGAAGTTTGGTAAACATTTTGATTGAGTAGAGACAGTCTATCTGGAAATGTATCCACTCATGAACTGGCACAAACCACCACAAATGGCATGAAAATTCATGGAAAATTCATGCTGGTTGACCTGCCATGAACTTTGAAAACCACCAGTCAGCCAAAATTCATAACGAATTTTAATTTGTGAGTCAGTTCATGCCCATCTCTAGGAGTGGATGAGTTAGAACAGGGAAATGACAGGTGGAGAATTGTTTCTTTATTTTAAGAGACCACAAAATGGCTCCCAGCTTATCCAGTGTGCATTTTCATCATCTACTGAACCTCTGAAGCTGCCTTAAACCATGGGCCATTTAGCAGCAGCTCTCTTGTATCTCGAGCAAAAAAAAAATCTTTTTCTACACTAGTTACCTGAGATTCTTTAACTAAAAACACTTTGGCTGATCCTGAGACCTATTTTATATGTAAAATGTATTCTTGAGCCTACTGCCCTAGATCAAGGCAGGTACTTAGATCTGAAGCAGCTTGGGAACTGAGATTGGAGGTGTGTGAATGTTCTTCTGCAATTGTTTGACCAAATGAGATCTATGACAAAGCTAAAAATGCACAAATATTTAGTAGTACTTTATGAAAGAAGGAGACCAGCGGATTGTAGGATTGCCAGCCTCCAGGTGGGGCCTGGAGATCCTCCAGTATTCCAAATTATCTCCAGGTAACAGAGATTAGTTCCTCCAGAGAAAATGGCTGCTTTGGAGGGTGGTCTCTATGGCATTATTCCCCACTGAGGTCCCTCTCCCAAAACCCCACCCTTAAAATCTTTAGGAATTTCCCAACCTTGAATTGGCAACCCTAGCAGATTCTGATCTTACTTATCTTTCAACCTCAAGTGAAAGTGCTTTTCAAGGGAAGAATGAAATAGGATGTTAACAAAATACATAAAATGCTTACAAAGTAGGATTGCACAGAAATAGGACAAATCTGGGTCTGTGCTCAGTTTTTCCTGGCCTGCCCCTTCTTAACCCTCCCTGTGAATAATTCCTGAGTAGTTTCTCTTGTCATCAGGGATGGAAAAATGGCTTTAGGTTTTGCAAGTTTATTATTATATTTTGCTGTACTCGACCAGTATAAATAGAGCCAGGCTGCAAAAAGCATGGGACACCAGGACTGTTCAGGTGCCCTTCCCTGTGCACCCCCTGAAAAGCCATTCTAAAAGAACAGGGCATCCTCTGGAGCAGCATGCACAAGTCAATGCAGCTGGGTGAGGGGAATCAGCATCCCTGCCCCATTCTGTGCACATGCAGAAGTGCCTTCTGCTCACCCAGAACTTGCAAACCTCCATTTATGAGAGAAGTCCCAATAATCTGATGGGACATAAGTATTATGGCTATTATAAAAATCTTTCAAAGATTGGTGATAGGGGTGTGCAAGTTTTTTTAACCTTTATCTTTTGATTCAGGATTTCCAAAAAATCCTAGATCCCAATACTGGTATTATATTCGGATCTGGGTTTTTCTGGAAATCCTGAATTTTGGGGGGTGCAATAGACCTGAGAAGAAAAAAACTGAGGGAGGGACGTAGTGGTAAAGCCACAAAAAACTATTAAAAGTGGAGCAGATTGCTCCCCCGTCAGCTGTTTTCCGGGCTTTCTACTGCATTCCCTTTAAACAGGGGGCACTTAAAGGGATTGAAGAAGACAGCCTCACAAACAGCTGACCTGTAGGGATCAGTCTACCCGCAAGCTCAGCTGATCTTCTGGCTGGCTTCCCATGCAGTCTCATTTAAACAAGGCTGCATGAGAAACCAGCCCAAAGCTGAACTGGTGCTCTGCTTCCCACCAGCTCAGCTGATCTTAGAGCTGGCTTCCCATGCAGCCCTGTAGGAAAGAGCCTGCACGAGAGGCCAGCCCAAAGCTGACCCAATGGGGACCTCTCTGCTTCCTGCCGGTTCAGCTGATCTCAGGGCTGGCTTCCCATGCACCCCTATTTAAATGAGGCTTCACAAGAAGCCTGCCCAAAATTGAGCCAGCCAGGAGCACTCTGCTTCCTATCAGGTCAGCTGATCCTCAGGCTGGCTTTAAAGGGACTGCAGTAGGAAGCCTGACAAACAGCTGAGAGGCAGGAGCAATGTGCTTCAGCCTCTCAGCTGTTTTTCAGATCTACCCCAAGTATATCCAGGATTTTGGGTGGGGATTTTTTTTTGTTTTGTTTTCCTGAGAAATCCTGGATATATTTGGGATGCTGAAAGGTATACGGTATTTTGGGGGTATATTTTCTGCTGCGGTAGATCCAAATGCACACCCCTAGTTGGGGGGATGCATATATGGAAGGGGCTCTTCATATATGTGGGATACCTTTTTGACACAATATTTATTTTTTATCTGATGAAGTTCACAATATTTGTGCAAATCAGAAACATACTAAACAAAGTGAGAACAGCATCACAAGGCACCACATTTTCAACCAATCCTTCCAGGTTACAGAGTTACCACCAAAACATTTTGCAGAAATTTTATACTGAACTTGAAAATGGGACCACCAGTTTGCCAGCCACATAGACTTCCTCAATATTCCGGTCATCACCTGAAATCACACATACAAGCACATACAAAAAGTTAGGATGATGTATGCATTCCTGTACCATTATTAATCATGGGCATAAAAGTAGGAAGGAATTAATTCCAGCAAGGTATTTCACTAGTTCTGAACTCTAAAGCCTGAACTATCTATCTATCTATATCTATAGATATAGATACAGATATATATGTTGTCACATATGAGTCTGCCCTAATTATGTCTAAGGTGAAGAAAGGGGTGCAATTTAAAACATGAAAGGCCCTTTCCTCATCACAGACTTCATACATAATTCTGCTCTTGCCCAGCTTGCTGCTTAACAGTTATAAGGCCCTATATGTACATACAGCCCATTCACTTTCTATTCTTCTGAATGCATGTTAAAAACAGCACAAGCAGTAAAGATAACTGCTCCTTGGGGACAAGGAAGTGTTTTTAGGGGGGAAAATGAAATATTTCAGAAAACATTCTGGCCCAGAGATAATAGACTAAAAAGGTTTTCCATACAACTTGAAAAAAGGTGAGCCTAACCTGTATGCAGTAGCTCCGGACAACATAGCCTTCCTTTTTATATCAAACAATAGATGGGAATGTGCATTTTCCAAAACAATGTGCCAGGGCACCAGAAAATGCCTTTATAACACATATGAACATCTACAACTGCAACCTGTGCCTGAGGATGCACCCATACATGTAGACCATTTTGCCCATGTATAGTGCTTCCAATGCCAATCTATACACAGGTGTGTAGATCATTGGATTAACTGTTATTGTTTCCCACAGGTAACAACGAAACTTTGTACAGAGCAGCAATTCTACACATGCAATCACCTTATTAGACAAAGAAAGTAATTGCTAGACTGGAGTAATTGATGGGTGTATTTCAATTCAATCATTAAGAAACACTGTTTTAATTCTCAACAAAAATACATTATTAAGTATTATAAAATAGATTTAGTAGGTTAAAACTCTGTGGCTTACTTAGTGAATTAAAGACATTTTAATTGTATTAGATTTTAAAGAAGATTTAGTTTAAACACAGCAAGAGGATATCTGGTTTGGAATTAGGTGAGAAAAAAATATTTGCATAACTATACATTACCCAGATACAGGAATTTCTGGATAATATCCTAAAAAGAGGAAAGAAAAAACAAGTATTGTTCTTCCTTGCTGGTAAAAGCAAGCAGGCAACAACAACAACAACCCACTAATAGTTGTCTATGATACAGCATTTGATTACCTCAAATGTATCAGAGGCAAACAAGTCGAACGGACTATCTGAAGCTTTGGTGTTGATAAGCAGTGCATCAAATTCTTTTCCAACCTCGAAGTTTCCAATGATTGCATCTAGATCTAGGGCTGTGAAACAAAATCAGTTAATACATTAATGTTTTCTCTTTCACACAGGCAAGTTCTGCACACAGATTCCTGATTCAATAGGAGATGTAATATCTTTCAGTGGAAAGAAAATGTCCAGCTGGATAATTACTGCTGACCTGTCCTTCTTGGGTTGTCTCTGCTGCCATTCTCTGTTGGAAAAGGCTCCACTCTGACCAAAAATTGACAAGCTACACATAAGAATGTTTTCAGAGTTTAGAAGTACCCTTTCCTCCAGAGATGAGAGTATTCCCTCCAAAGCATGCAATGAGAAATCAAATTAACTACCAACCATATTTCTTGACACCATCAGACAAACTATTCCCCCATGTAAAATTCAGTCTTACACAGGTGAAATCCGATTGAGGCTATAATCCCTGCTCTACTAAGAAACATTTTTAACAATAAGTAAATAAATAATCCTGTCCATTCAAACTGGGAAAGGCATCAAGAAGAACTCAAGGAAAACCCACAGATGGCTGTTATCAAAGTTGTCTGTCATTCTCAGTGAGAAAGGCGGACTATAAATGATGTAAATAAATTCTATAAGTTGGTCATACAAAGCACTACACACTGAGTTGGATGGGGTAAATACGTATCATCAGTCAGACTAATTCTTTGAATCAGAGCGGAATCAGGGGGTCAGTCAGACACCCTAAGTATAGCCTGTTCCTGAACTACCTTGGTAAAAGACTGCAGTACTGAACTTATGAAAGGCAAAGGCATGGCTGAAAGGCAGGGTTGTTTCTTTACACAAAGCCATAGCCATTGGATCTACCTTGGGAATGCTGAACCGCTCATCCCTTAGGGAAAAGATATAAGCAGGGGTCTTTTGGGGGGTGAGTGCACTGGAGCGCAGCTCTGGCAGCTCAGGAGCCACAACAAATGGTGATGGCAGCAAGCCCCGCCCCCAGCCGGCGTCCCCAGTAGGGGTGTGCAAAAAAAAAAAAAAAAATTTGGCTCAATTTGGTTCGGCCAAATCAGGCACAAGCAGTTTCGGAGGGCAGAAAGACTCCCGCATGTCAGTTTCGGCAATAGGAGCCCATTGGAGAGTCTTTCCCCAGCCGAATGTCAATTTCAACCCATTATATCCTATGGGCCATTGAAGTCAATGGCGAAAACATAGGGTATATTCTGGGGGCTGGAGGGGAGGGGGTTTGAGGGAGAGGCTCCAAACTCACAGGGTAGCTGATGGAGCCTCTCCCCAAGATACCCACCAGGTTTCAAGAACATTGGACCAGGGGGTCCAATTCTATGAGCTCCCAAACAGGTTGCCCCCATCCCCTCCATTGTTCCCTACAGTGGGGGAAAAAGTTACTTTTTTCCCATGGTGCTATTAGTAGCTCTGGGGGGAGGGAGTTTGAGGGAGAGGCTCCAAACTTTCAGGGTAGCTTTAGGAGTCTCTCCCCACATACACCCCACGTCTCAAAGCAACTGGACCAATGGGCCTGATTCTATGGGCACCCAAACAGGTTACCCCCATTACCTCCATTGTTTCCAGTGGGGAAACCCAGCCAGTGGCCACTTGTTCTGGAGTGTGCCACTTGTTCTCATGGCAAACAAGCATCTCCCAAGACAGTTCACTTTCCCTGAGATTCTCTGGGAGAGTCTGACTGCTGGTGCTGCCTGCTTGCCTGCCTTAAGTGCTACTGGCTGGCTTTCCCCATTGGGAAAGGAGAGAGAGCAAGGAAGCCTTTTGAACTGGCCTCTCTGGCCCTACCAACTACCTCCTGACCTGTCTGATTCCATCCATGATGAGCCTCTCTGTAAGGGAAGGAGCAAAAGACAGTCCTCTTTTCCATTGGTCTGTTTTCACACACTGTATATCATATTTCTTCAGCCAGCCATTTTGAGTTTTCTTTTGAAAAAGAAAGGTAGCATATCAATGCAATAAGTAAATAACATTTATTGACTGATTCTGATTTATCAGAGCTATTCTCTCTGTTACTAGATGGTTCCCCCCCGCCCAATCATCTCTAACAAATGTAGCAGTGAATTCCTCTGAAAAATTCACAGATAGCTGCTGGATAAGAAATTTCACAAAAGGAGGCCTTTGGGATTTCAAGCTGTGACATGTCAGTAGAAGCGTTCCTTGCATTTGGGAAGAAAACATGGTATCTAGTTAGTTTGTATGAGGAGGTTTCCTTTATATTTACGTATACTGTAAAAATGATAGCCTTAGTAGCTTGACTTCAGGAAGCATAATACCATTCAATGCAAGGCTAGGCTGTATAGTATAATGAGGTTTATAAAAAGCCAGATTTTTGGAGACATTTGGACTTATTTTCTTTTGTTTTTTCTACTTCTGACTGAAATAAGTTCCAAGCATTATACCTTAGCATCAGATGGAAGAAGAAAATACATTTCATTCTTCTATTTTTATTATTTTAAATGTTGCATTTCTGGCACAGAAAATGAAAAAGAACAATAGGGAAAATGATAACAATTATATTTTTGTAAGATTCATGGAAAATAATTAATGATTGAATCAGCAGGGCTCAAATGGGTATGATTTGTCATCTCTCTGATGCAGTTTCCAAATTAAACACAAGAGGGAGGTAAGAGATCAATATGTTAGACCTATTCTGAGAAGACTGACGGTGATGTAATAGTGCCACAATTCTAAAATGGAGAAGCTGGTTCTGGATAGATGGAATCTGAAAACGTGCAGGGACAGAAATGCTTAATCCTTTCCCTAATCTGCGTTCCCTTCACTCAAGTAGATCTGGCAGGATTCCTCCACAAAGTCAGGGTATAACTCTGTGTAGGACTGCTCTGATTGCCCAGAGACTTATTTATTAGTATTATTATTTATTTTTTACCCCGCCCTCCCGACCGAGAGATGTTAATACTGTCAAACAATCACATATTTTACAAATGCACATATTGAAACCACTTTCAGTGCTATGTTTTTTGTTTCAGAATATAAAAATGTTATGAGTTTTCCCCTCAAAACATTTTGCCTAAAATGTAGTACTCTTATCTAGTGATGTTAATACGGGGGGGGTGGGGATCAGGAAAAATTTCCAGGTTCTTCCCAAGATTTTCCCCATAATTTTAAAATAGAAAACCTGGAAATTTGGGAGGGACTGTGGGAAAAAATGTTCTCTGAAGTATTTTCTTTCTCTTTTTATAACTTTATTTTTATTTCCAATTAGGTTTAGGTCTTCCCAATTTGAAGTATTACTATGAAGCCTAACACCTTAAATACATACTGTATTTTGCCTCTCCAGAAGTATTTTCTGTTTTGAAATGAGTGAACAGATTTTAAAGAGAAGGTATTACTCAAAATACATATGTCCGGGGCTGACAAAGCCCTTCCCACAGTTACCCATGCCTCTGGGGGCCAGCCAGCAGACCACAATGATATCAGGACCAGCACAGCCCTCCCCCAAGCCCTCATCAGCACCAGGACCAGGGCAGATGACTGAAGCAACTTTGGCAGGCCATGTGGCCCAACAGAACAGTGTTGGAAGGCCACATCCACAAGGAAGCAGTCAGGGAAAGCAGGCAGGGTGAGCTGAAACAGACCCACCTGCCAGGAGCAGCCTGGTGGGGAGCAGGGAGGAGGCCTTGCCCCACACTCCCAGAGAGAGCTACCCAAGTTGACACACCACCACAGGCCACAGGAGGGGCCTGGAGACAGGTGGAGGCTGACGATAGTGACTTCCTGGGAGAAACACCAGCCAGCAGAAGGTTGTTTTGAAGGCTCAGGTTGGTGGGGCCAATGACAGAGGGGAGCACAGAGGGAGGCCTGTTGGCCCAGGGACTGGTTGGAGAAAGAGGGCTAAGAGTGTTGTAAACCCCTCTCCTCCTCTTTGCTGAGATGTGTGTAGGGTATGCTAAAGAAAGGAGGATGCTGGAGGCGGTACGCCTACCCCAGGTTCCAATCCCCAGGAGGCAGAATCTGGCAGTGTAATATGAAGATTTCTCTGTAAAACAGTCTACTGCATATATATACAATATTTTCAAGGATATATTCATAATTCAAATCTTACAAATTTTGTCCACAATTAATGTGTATGATGACAGTACACTACTGAAAAGTTCAATTGTGTGTGTATGGGGGGAACTTCCATACATCATCTTGTTCATTCGCGGCATGACTCATGGGGCCCCAGGGCTTCCCTGGTCAAACTGGATCACAGGAAAACCTCTTTGAACAAATTCAAGCAAGGAGGGAAATTCAGGGTGGCTGTGGGCAGGGTTTCTGTGTAGAAGGTCTACACAGCCAGTCTAAGGAAGAGGTGGAGCTAAGCTCTGTCCTCAAAACAGCAGAGCTAAGCTCCATTTCTGTTACCCTTTCAGCCCTTTAACACTGTTTTCTTTCTATTTTTCCAGAGCTGTGCTACAGTCCACTGAGCACCAAGTAAAAGTGGAATCTGTAAGGCAGCAGGGTGGCCCAGCAGACTGGGCTCACTTCAGTGCTCATGCACCAGTGCAACAACTGGAAAAGGGGAGGTGGGGATGGCATCAGTCTGAGCAATGCAGAGACAGGGTGTACAGGCAGCATCCCCACCTGCTTCACTCCACTGATTCCTGCTTCCACAGCTGGGACACCTTTTCATCCCTTTGTTGTGACTATATGAGATGGTTTCTATTCAAATAAAACACTTTATTTTGTTTACAACAACATTTGTATTTTATTTTCATTATTTCATTGTCTCCTGCCTTTCAGATGGAAAAAACTAAAATGCACATACTGAGGTAGCATAGGGTCCCACATTTTGCAGCTATCTCTTGCACTGGGAATATTCACAATTTTAGTTGTAGACATCTAGACATTTATACTTCTAAATTTCATTTAAAAATACAAAGTAGAAAAAATTTATAGGGGAAGTTATAAATAAAGCATTTTTGTACTATTAAAGTAGTAAAATAGGTTTAGTTTTGATTAGATACTATTTACTTCATCCATATAGTAAATATATTGGATAAGATATCCCATGCACCATTGTATGCCTTCAAAACTACCAGAAATTTTACATCTCTCATCTTATTGATGAGCAAGGTAGCAATGCTTATAATAAGGCAGCAAAGCTAATCCAAAGTAACAAAGCTTATATTAAGGTAGCAAAGCTAATGCCATTTTAGAAACTAACATATATCATATTAGATATTATACTGTGTGGCTTCAGCAGAAAAGGATATCAGCAAAACAAATCACTGCCAATATAAGAAAGAGGAAGTATTACCAGTAGGCCAAAAAGTCCCAGACCAAACAGACATCTGGCAGTAAGGATAAGGTTGTTTATGAAGAAGATATATTTGGGGACTGGAAAGTCCCAAATTGAGGAGCTAAAGGATAAAAAGTGCTTATAAAGAGAAACGATATGTCTTTCTGTATGTCTACTTGGCAAAGATATCCCTTAATAGTGTTGGAATATGCAAGTGTCATTCCCTTATGTCATGAAAGAGTTAATCTGTTTGCTTGTGTATGCTAATACTAGTTCGTTAGCTTAGATCCAATTAGATGTTAGGCATGTATTTTCCACCAGAGAAAGGAAGGGTGGCTAAGAGGTTAAGACGCTGAGCTGCAGACCGGAAGGTCTGTAGATCAGAGTTCGAGACCCTAGTGCCATGTGATGGAGTGAGCTCCCGTCTCTGGCCCCAGCTCCTGCCAACCTAGCAGTTCGAAAGCAAGAAATTGCAAGTGGATAAATAGGTACTGCTTTGGTGGGAAGGTAACAGCATTCTGTACACGTCAGCATTTAGTCATGCTGGCCACATGACCACAGCAACATCTTTGGACAGCGCTAGCTCTTTGGTTTGGAAACGGAGACGAGCACCACCCCCTAGAGTTGGATGCAACTAGCTTTCAAGCAAGGGAAGCCTTTACCTTTATGCATGGGATTGAGCAGCTATTGGCTAATTGATATATTGGATAAGAGTACATGCTGTTTGTCATGTACACTGGGGGGGCTTTGGGGAAAACTTTCCTTTGTTCTCATCTCTCTCCCTCTCACTTTTCTGTCTTTCACACACTCACATATACTCTTGAGAAAGAACTAACAATTAAACAAGATGGAGCTTAGATAGTTAGGATGTTATTATTTTCACTCCATGTAACCCTTCCCTAATTCTAGTAAACATTCCTTAAAGCGAATTACACTTGTGTGCTGCATTGCGTTTTACTCTGCTAAGTATGCAACAAATAGGCATAAAGGAAACCAAAGACTTATGTCACATAAGAACATAAGAGAAGCCAATGTTGAATCAGGCCAATGGCCCATCTAGTCCAACACTCTGTCACACAGTGGCCAAAAATACCAGATGCCATCAGGAGGTCCAGCAGTGGGGCCAGGACACCAGAAGCCCTCCCACTGCGGCCCCCCCCAGCACCAAGAATAGAGTGCATCACCTGCCCCAGACTGAGAGTTCCTATCTATACCTTGTGGCTAATAGCCACTGATGAACTTCTGCTCCATATGTTTATCTAATTCCCTCTTTTATCTGTTCTAACCCGACTGCTCAGCAATTTCATGGAGTGCCCACGAGTTCTTGTATTGTGAGAAAGGGAGAAAAGTACTTCTTTCTCAACCTGCTCAGTCCCATTCATAATCTTATAAACCTCGATCATGTCACCCCTCAGCCATCGTTTCTCCAAGCTAAAGAGCCCCAAGCGTTTTAACCTTTCTTCAAAGAGAAAGTGTTCCAATCCTTTTATCATTCCAGTTGCCCTTCTCTGCACTTTTTCCGATGCTATAATATCCTTTTTGAGGTGTGGCAACCAGAACTGTACACAGTATTCCAAATGAGGTCACATCAATGATTTATGCACGGGCATTATGATACTGCCTGATTTGTTTTCAATTCCCTTCCTAATAATCCCCAGCATAGCGTTGGCCTTCTTTATTGCAGTTACACACTGTCTAGACATTTTCATTGAGTTATCTACTACAACAGGCATCTGTTACTGAGTTATCTACTATTACAACAGGCACCTGTGCATGTCTAGAAGTTGTTTACTTCAATGTATAAAATGTGAATGCAGGAGCAAGTATATGGCACTTCTTGGCTCATTCTTTGCCAGGACCCACTTTATTGCAACAAAGTTCTGTCTGCTTCTGGAATCTCCCTCTGTGTTCTTCATTGGGTGTTGGCAGTCCAGGCAATTGGCCCATTTGGGCAACATTATCACCAAAATGTGAGCATTGAACTACTGCTCACAGTCACCTGATGGAAAATTCATTTAGAGATAAACTCAAATAACAAATACAACATTCAGAATTTGAAATCTATAGATTACCAGATAACCTGTAAGAAATATCATTTGAGAATATGACAATGAACATTTCATGTATTTATTTTCATGTCAGCTGTAGCTTTATAATCAGAGTCTATGACTACTTGACAAAACTTTCCTAAAATGTGTCTGCTGAACTGATATTTCCTAGTGGTAGACAAGTATGTTTCATTACCTTGGCTTCCCCCAAGAGTTGCTAGTCGAAAAACTTCCTTCAGAGTTAAGCCTTCTTCGTTCTCTTTGTTAATTTTCAAGGTATTTGATACAATAAGTGCCTTTCTGATAGCATCAAACATGGAAGCTGAATAGCCACCAGCAACATCTGTAACAAAACAGAAGAATCAGCCTGTGGGAATATGCACAGTATAAAACCATACATTTATTAACTGTGTGGTTTAGGAGTCAGAGGCTCATTTTTTTGTTGTTGCTATTTTTGCATTTGTGTGCTTGGAAGTCATGGCGACCTCTGGCAACTCCTACTGGGGCACGGAGAACATTCAGAGAAGTGGCTTGATAACCTGCCTCTGGCCTCCTGGCCTTGGTATCCCTTGGAGGTCTCCCATCCAAATACTTGCCAGGGTCAGCCCTGCTTATCTTCCAGGATGAGATTGGGCTTGTGTGGGCTATCCAGGTCAAGGGAGAGGCTCATTATTATGACACAAATGTGTCCATAGGGAAGTTTCCACTGGGGGGAACCTCTTCTGCAACTGCCATGCATCGTGTTGGGGTTTCCCCAGTGAATGCTGTAAAATAGTTCTGCTTTATAGACCGTGAATCCTCCTAAATATCAGCTATACTCTTAAGACCAGCACACACATCTGAAAATGCTCAGAACAAATCAGAAACACATGCCTATCTTCTAGCTCTGCATTGGCCAGTCTTTGGAAAAGGTGGGCAATCACTTATTCTAAATGCCTGTACAACATGGCAGGCATACAACATGGAAAGTCATACTTGCCATTGAGGATCTATCGCAGCCTAGCAGGCCATGAGAGGCCATTCCATTATTCCAGCTAATTAGGGTAGTAAGCAGGCACTATGGCAAGCTTTTCTTTCCCACTCTAGTAATAAGCAACCTTAAGCTGCACTGAACTTCATTCCATTCCTGCGTGGTTATTTATTAAAAATATTTATACCAGGGCTCTTTTTGTAGCAGGAACTCCTTTGCATATCAGGCAACACACCCCTAATGTAGCCAATCCTCCAAGAGTTTACAGAGCTCTTCTTACAGGGGCTACTGTAAACTCTTGGAGGATTGGCTACATTAGGGGTGTGTTGCCTAATATGCAAAGGAGTTCCTGCTCCAAAAAGAGCCCTGTTTATAACTCACTTTTCTCCTAATATTCAAGGCACCCCAGATTAATGGATTTCATCCACTGCAACATTTCTGCTTGTCTCAGAGCTCTTGCACAAGCAGAAGCACAAGAAAATGGTTGTCCAACTAATTGTTTCCCTACTTGTACTTCTGCTTTTGCAACTAGGACCGGCCCGCTCACTAGGCGAGCTAGACTCTTGCCTAGGGCAGGCTGATCATCATAGCGCAGAACTGTGCCCAGCCCCACCGACAAAAGCCCCCCACCCCCGACAAAAGCCCTGCATTGGCGATGCAGCTTCGCCCTGACCCCAGCCGCTGCTGCCACCTGTTTCTCCCCCCGCTGTCTTCATCCAAAAACTGCCCTGCAGGCTGCCGCCACCCCTCCACCAAAAGCCCCCGCACCACCAAAAACAGTCACAAAAAACCCTCTTGTGTGGCGCCAGCGTGCTGCTCTGCACTGTGCGCCCCGTCACAGCCATCCAGTGAAAGGGGCACTCTGTCCCAAGTCCCACCCACCCCATCTTGTGTGCAGCACATCCATTGCTCCCTGCATGTGCCCATCCCATCCCAATACACTGCCCTTTGAGCCAGGGGAGGAGGTACAGCGACCCAATCCCTTGAGGGTCACTGGGGGAGGGGAGGAGAGACCCTCACTTGCTGGCCCCTGAGAGTTCCCTGCTCCGCTGCCTCATCACCAGCCTCTGGGCAGAAGCAGCAGCAGCAACCACTCCCCTTCGGGGAAGCTAATTGGGAGCAACTAGAGAGGGGGCAGCAGCCGGGATCCAGGTGGGGTAGCCAGGCAGATCCAAAGCAGCAGCAGGGCAAAGCTGGAGTCCCTGGGGGAGCACCTCAGAGACCAACCCCCATTTGATTCCAGGGAGAAGCTTTCAGGTGCACCACTAACCATGAGCTCAAGCACAAAGCTTGAGCCCAGGGGCACCTTTAAGGCCAACAAAGTTTTATTCAGAGTGCCAAGCTTTCCTGTGCAAGGCACACCTCTTCAGACAAATTGGAAGGAAATTTACACAAGAACTACTGGGGGGGGAAGGGTGGAGGACAGCCATTAGGAGGGGCCACTCAGATCACTCTGCACAGGAGGCAGCCGTGCAAGTTCTGCTGCAGGTGGAATCATCAGGCCAGAAGGCCCGTCTGGTGACATGGGGCCAGCGGGTGGGGGACAGCTGGATCATCTTCATCCCAGTCAGTCTGCCAGGGCTTGTGGGGATTGACTGCTATGTCAACATGCCTGGGGTTGCAATCTGAGAAGAGCTCCCTCCTCCCTCTGAAGTCCCGAGAGCCAAGCCAGGGCCAAGGGTCCTGCAGGCGGGCCACTCGGATCTCTGCTGGTGGCTGTTTCCTTCTGCTCCCGGTGGGAGCTGCTGCGGGTATCTCCACGCCGCTTCTCTCTACTGAGCCTGACCTTGGAGGCCACCTGCCAGCATCCACAGGCGGAGAGAGAAGGACGGCAGAGCCCTGGCAAAGCCGGGCCGCCTCGCACCAGAGGCCCCCGACAGACCTGCAGCTCAGACCAGCGGGCCCTTTGCCAGTGAAGTGTCCTCCTCCTTCACCTTAGGGACTGGCCCCTCAGAGGCTCTGTGGTGGGGGGGGCACCATAAGGCAGCCTCGCCTAGTGAACAAAAATACCTGGGGCCAGCCCTGTATGCAACATGTTATGCAACCAACTTCTGGTCTCTATAATACATAGAGAACTGAAGTGCTAGGTGTGTTGCACAAGCTTTTGCACCAGCAGAACTGCAATAAGTTTCTGCTTGCACATTGCTGGATCCAGGCTAATACACTGAAGGAAAAGCCATTACAAAATGCATGTAATACAAAACAGAAGACCTCTTCAATTGTTTGGGCAAGGTGGTCCATAAACCTGGGTTAATAACTGAAAGCTTGAGCAGGAGTGGAGAAAGAATTTCTATGGGAAGGGAGCAGGGAAACTATTAGTTAGATGAGGCTAACTGGTGCATTGATTCACATCAGGAAGATCCTTCCAATATGTGGGTCACAAGCCATGAAAAGTAACTGCCAGCATCTTGAATGTAATGCAGATATGTTAAAATCAGCAAGTACATTGTAAATTACTAACCTGTGCCAAGGCCAAGCTTCACATTGTACTTCAGAACTTTGTTTACATTCAAAAAGCCACTACACAATCTAGATACGGGGAAGAGAAAAAGAGAAAGAAGCCATCATTAAAATTAAGAATTAAAGAAGACTATCTTGAGATTGATGCATGGCTATGAAATTTCCAACATTAAAAGACTTTCAAGAGTCAAAGCCTATAAACTGAGAAGAAAGGGCTTGTGTACATTAATTTCCATTATAAATATTGGGCATTAAAAGGACTTTTAAAATAAAATTGCTAAGTTTTTTACATTTCTCACATTCCTTGTTCTATTTCACTTTTGGGAAGAGGGAGTAAGTTCAGAACAATGTAATTACACTTCACAAAGATGCAGCCAAAAACAAATTTAGAATCCAGTGGCACCTTTAAGATAAAGTGTGCATGCACATGAAAGCTCATACCTTGAATAAACCTTTGTTGGTCTTAAAGGTGCCACTGGATTCTAAATTTGTTCTACTGCTTCAGACTAACACGGCTGACCATCTGTAGCAAAAAACAGTTATTCCATTTAGAGTCTTCCCATGACTCTCATTGTAGTATCTAAGAACATTTATAATTTGTTTCCCTGACCCTGCTGCACATCATTGACCATTGCTGGTAAGGAAACTCATATCATGATCATGCCACATCACAGGATAAATGTTTATGCATGCTTTAGCTTAGAGAAGAAGAACTCAACATAGGCATGTCAATTTTGGCAGCATTTCCACAGTCTGAACCTGCCACATGGTCTCACAATCAGAGAGGACTGAAACAGCATGCATGCCTCCAAGGTTATGAGGAATTTCTTCCATTTTAAAAAAAGAAATTCCAGCTTGGCATAATAATGCTGTCTTGAAAACCTTGGACTGGATCCAACACAAAATGTCCATGAACGGAGTCCTGTTAGCAGAGTGAGATTGTCTGCCTTTCCCCATCCTTCTGCAGCTCAGGACCACCATGGGGGTGCATTCAGAGGTGTGCTGTGGGAGGGGGTTGGCAAAAATTGCCCCCTTTTGTCAAAAGAAATTTCAATGGGATCCAACCCTTAGCTTCATCTTCATACCCAGCAATGTCCCCAGTGCAATGTTTTCAGAAACCGGGCAGACTAACATGCTAGAGTCAGTCAGTCAGTCAGTTCATTTTTACAGTCATCAACCAATACATATCAGTTTGAAACATGCTGGAGTCCAGTTGGCATCATAAGAAGCTGCACTTATCCTATAACTGCAACTTTCCCCATCACTTTGTTTTCAAGCTAGAAGAAGTTTCACCTGCTTAATCTGTAGGGCAAGCCTATGCAAAGTTAATCTGATTTAAACCCACTGAAATCAACAGTTTTAGATGAAATTAATTGAATAATACTTCCAGTGTGTTAGATTGTTTGTTAAAAGTACAGGAGCAGGTGTCAGGTTCTTCTGTCAGTCACACAACACAGGGCTTCTCCAGAAGACAGTGTTTAATAATGGAACAGCACTAAAGACACGTGTACATTTTCTGTGTCAGTAATGACGAGATACAGCAGTGCTTACTAGGTTATACTACATTCAAACAACCTCACCCCCCCTTCAGCAGAAGCCAATTGATACATTTCACGTACACGGGAAGCTAAAGCGGGCTAAGAAGCAAAACATTCTAGGAACCGTTTTAATTCCCAGCGAGGCTCCTGCAGCTGGAGCAACAAGGTCAGGGACCTGATAAGAGGCTGTGTGGAGAACTTCAGAGGAAAGGAAAGGAAAGAGGCAGCAGCACTCCTCCCACATACCATTGACATGACAGGGCTACCTGACAGCAGGGCTGGTTAAAAATAAAATAAAAAAAGAACATACAGAAATCATAGCCATGCATATCACGGTTGGAGAAATTAGAGATAGATAACTCTCTTCTTCCACAAATAGGTCATAGTAAACATCCATCCCCCCCCCCCCCCCGTGAGGCTAGTCCTACACTTATTCTTTAAAATTATGTAAATCTTCAGGTTGTCTCTATTGAGACTTCAAATACGAGAAACACAGTCTTTTCAGGGGGGGGATCACCCTGTTTAAATTATTTCATTTATAATAAATAATACTATTTTACTTACGCTGTGTTTGAATTGGGACAATGTGCAATGGCAGCTCCTCTAAGATTAAAAAGTTTCAGCTCTTCATCCGAAAGATAGCAGCCATGAGCCAATATCGTCTAAAGACAAAACAACATAATTTGCTTTTGCTGGTGCCTGTGAATTGCTACAGCTTTGTTTGTCTTTGTACTTAGGAAGGATATGTAACACTGAATAATTATCTGACAGGGCCTGGTTGTCATGATAAGTTTTAATGATTCTGCTGCTACCAGTTCCATACCCCAGCATAAGGATGCTGTCAATTCCTTTGTCTGTATGCAGAACCAGAATTCTACCGACTTCAAAGTAAGGAGGAAAGATTAAAATGAACAGACCACAGCTGGAGAATGAAGAAGCTTCAATGCCACAAACTCCAAGGAGAAATGTAGCAATCCTTCAAAGGGTATTTTCACAGGAGAAACAAAAAAATGGAATGTGTCACTTTTGAATGTTGTGAAGGCCAGGATGGAAAGTCTGTTTTAAATCAAAATGTCTGTAAAAATGGAAACATTGAGAAACCAGTGGGGAACACTGTTGTTTCTCTGTGTTGTTTTAACTTTAAACCACTGTTTAGGATGCTCTGACACAGTAACCTGAAAATTTGCTTTTAGGTTCTTGTGTAATAGCTTCTCTATAAACTGCCCATACCTTGTTACCTCTGAATCTCTCAGATCTGGAATTCAGTGAAATCTGCTTTCCCCCCACTTTTCAGCAAACCTCAGGGTAAGAAGCTTTGAATCATAACCTTTTTCCCTAAAAGTCAGCTTAGGTAGAATAAGAATGACATGTATGCTTATGTATGATTGATTCCTACAGGGTATGTCAGTATGTGTAGAGATTCTAGCCACCAGGTGGGTGAACTACAGAGATTAGTTCACTTGGAGAAAATGGATACTTTGAAGGGTGGACACTGTGACATTGTACCTCACTGTCTTCCCCAGTCTCCATCCTCAAATCTTCAGGAGTCTTCCAACCTAGATCTGGCAACCCTACCGTGCATCCCCTGCTGGTGGCGAGGGGGACCTGGCAACCATACTTCTGTGCATCTATTAAATGTTTTGTATAATCACATCTAGAATTATCAGATAATTTTAAAATAAAAGTTTTAACTAATACTTTGACTGTTTTGTGACTGGGAAATACAGGGCTTCATTTTGAACATGGAACAAAGAAAGAAAAACCTCAATATCTTCCTTAGTGATTGATGGCTGTGCCCAACAAAGATTGAATGTTGTAAGGGAACATTCAGTCATCAAGCAGCATTGCCATTTAGTGGTAATGTGTTGCTTCCATTCAGTCGTCAAATATCTATGTGGCTTTGAAAAGTAATGCCCTCTCAGGGGGTGGCCCCACAACAACTATATTCGAACATTCAACAGATTTAAAGGTTATAGTCCTTCAGCAGAAGAGTTTCACAGGGAGAGTCCAGCAAGAAACTGTTCAGCTGGGATCATTTGCAAACTTGATACTATCAGACTTTGACTCAATAAGGACTTGGAATAGTTAGCAAAATGCAAAAAGTAATTAATCCTCCTTATGGCCTTATGTATATTATTCAGATTCATCCTAATTTGCCATTTCATCAACAGTTGGGAGTGGTCCACACCCACTCTGAAGGTCTTGTTTACTCTTTTGACTGGATCTTGGTTTTCACATTTTAGAGAGTCATCCCATATCAAAAAGGTCACCTGCGCATGTGCTATGTTTTAGTTCTTACCTGATCATGTTTTCTTATGCTAACTTCTTGAGAGTTTATGGTGGGCTGCAACATATCCCACATTTTATCTGAGCAACTAAATTCAATGCAAGTGGTGAACAGAAGTTTATTATATTTGTATCATGTATGCTTAAAAATGGAATGCTTTCTTAAACAAACACATGGTATTTCTTGAAACTGAAAATAATGTTTGTTTCCCAGAAATACATCTTGATAGCTGCTGTTTACCCAGAATACATACAAATTTCTAAACTGTTGGTAAAACCTGCGTATTATTGACTTTATTAAGCATAACCTTTATTGACATGACTAACATTGTATATACAAACCGGTAATCAACACTAATTCTGCTGTAAAATGCTATGTGAATCTGAAAATCCAAAGAGAGATTTTCAAAGAACACCAGTCATATCCCATGAGATTTTTTAAAGCAACTGGATATCATGAATGTCCTTGAAGAGTCTACCTTACACCCTTCCAAATTCACTGAAGTCAATGGAATTAGAAGGGTGTAAGTGCATGGGATGACACTGAATGTTAGGTTTACACTAACAGCAGCATCAAATTGTATTTACAATTTACCACTGAGGTCACAATTTTAAAAAATGTTAAAGCACTTCTTTGCAAAACAATCACAAAGAACGGGTCTGGAAAACTCTATGCATTTATAACTAGTGTTATGGAGCTTCTGTCACCAGTTATGTGAAAACTGTTAAGAATTTCAGGCAGACGATATCATCTGGAAGAGGAATGGTTCCCAAATTGTTTCTGGTCTGTCATTTCAGACAGAATCATTTTAGAACTGGTTCCCTACCGGAATACCCTATACCGGTTTACTCCACAACGGATCAAAAATGGCTTCAAACCGGCTTCAAAAGGGTAATGTGAAATTCCTCATTATCTTCACAAGATGTTGTAAATGGATTTAGAAACATTACTGTTTCTTCCAGTCTTCAAAAGATCCTTCTAAATTGGATCAAGCTAAATGCAGATTAGTGACCATTATACTTTTATGTTTCCCCCCCTTCTTAGGGGCAAAGGACCATGACCTTTTAATTAATTACTCTGATAAGCAACAGTTATTTCAACAGTATTTTCTTGCCTCTTGGGCAAAGAACAAGATTTATTCATACGTTTCCAGTGATACATTTGTGTTACTTAATATACCTTGTTTGTAAGAAGTTTATTTTTATCATATAACTCTGTATAATTTTGATAGGTAGGAAATATTTTTTCTACAAGCTTGATTTCTTCTTCTGTTTCACTTATGTGACTCTGTGAAGACAAAAGAGGAAACAGTCAGTATTTCACTTAATGGTTAATTTTAGCAACAAAACACTACATATTATACTGTTCAAAGCAGTACCTAATGGCTTCATTGACCACACAGAGTGGACTACTCTGGACCATGCACACAGGGTCAACCCAAGGATTTGAGGTGCCCTATGCTAGGGCAAAGAAGCCACTCCTCCCCCACATGGTGCAGAGGAAGGAAGATGCCTCCAGCTCTCATCAACTACTGCACTGTGGAAGAGAAGCTCACTCCTGGGACTGCTGCTTGTCATAGCAGATCCCAGTACTGCTGGCAGGTGGGACAAGAAAACTGGTTGGTACCAGTGTTCCCTCTAAGCTGAGTTAGTGTGAACTAGCTAACTGTTTCTTAGCCTCCGGCTCACACATTTTTGTCTTAGCTCAGGAAGGATGGCTCCAGGGCAAAGTAATTTATGCAGTAGCCAAATTGCTCATTCACAACTTTCATGCCAGTCGCTCACAAAGGAGAATTTTTGCTCACAAGACACTTCAGCTTGGAGAGAACATTGGTTGGCACCCCTTCACCTCTGCCACTCCAGGTGATTGCCTGTGTGCACCTACTAGATGGGCTGGCTCCGTATGCACACAAAGATAGGGCATTGTTTTGAAATGGAAGGATCAAAGGAAGGCAAGGACCTATAAATATCCATGAGTTAAAATTTTATGTAATTATAGCAACTCATATTGTGTTGAATGACCAGTTCCAAGCAATCCTACGTGAGATTCTTCTTGAAGATAGGGGGAGAAGGACAGCAAGACAATCCCTCCATTACTGAGACTGTAAGCACTTTGTTATAAGGAACTATCTTCTTCTACCTAGTAAAGCACCAGGCAAATGAATAGCATCATAGAAAGAAAGAAACAAAGCCTTGCTTTGGGGAAACGTCATATTTTCTGCTTTAAAAATAATACTGGCAGATTTGTAAAGCCTTGACAAGTACAAGAATTGTTTTAAAATCTACAAGTTTTTAAAAAGAAACTTCTAAAATATTAATTGAGGCCTGCCCACAACCAGTCGGTACCTCTTCTACTTATATAATCGCATTTCACACCACATTCCAAATTGCAATGGCTTAGTGAGTTGGGGAAAGAATCACATTTTCCCAACAACAAAACATTTTAGAGGTTGCCAAATTTCCTGACAAAAAGAAACACTGTCTTGGGGAATGACATCTCCCCACTCCCAACAACAACCAAGACACCATTTCACATTTATTATGAAGTACAATAATAATTCTCTTTTAACAGAATTGGCACAATCACATGGAATGTGTGGTAAAGTAAGAAATGTTGAATACAAAGGTTCTTTTTGTCACCTGCATTAAGATTTGCACTAAGCAGGAAAATTAGGGCATGCTCAAAGAACCATTTATAATTTTTAAATCCCCATGAATGATCTATATATGCAGTGCACAGGCAAGGTGATCCTTTCTGACAAGGGTCCTATGAACCTGAAAGAAACTGCTTCCATATGACCTTCTTTCCCATGCATATCACGACTGAAGGACCTGACAGGAAAGGTTCCCCCCTTCAATGTGGTGCTGTTGGTTATCCCAAAACCTCTGGGTGTTCCACTGACAGCGCAATCATCCGCAGAGTTACTGCAAAGCCCATTAATTTCAATAGCTTTAGACCATAGTAACTATGCTTAGGGCTGCACTGTAAATAAAATAAGAGAAAAATCTTACCTGCACATGAATGTCATGAGCCTTTGCCAGGTCACCCAGGCTACCAAGCATTTCCTCTGTACATGATGGTCCAAAGCGGGGTGTTACTATGGGGTGCACCCTTGCATACTGGGAATATTAAAATAGTTTCAGAAGTATAGGAATTTGTATACTGTTGAACTATACCTATCGGTTTGTTTCTTTAGCAATTACAAGATTCTTCTTTATTAAAAAGGAAGCAGCAAAGTAAAAACAGAAAAGATTATTTATTTTTCCAAAGCACACTGTTTTGGCTTTGCTTTGGCCAAAGCACGATACATATATAGGTCGATTTTCAATTTATCACTCCAATATTCAAAACGAAAGTGACTTCTCTAACCCTCTAAGTATCTGGTACCCTATCCTAGAGAAAATAGACATTGACACCTTTGATTGGGAAACTATTTCTAAGGCCAAATACAAGTTACTGTTATTTAGTTAGTCTATATTTGATATGCGAGGTTTTATAATTTTTTAATGCTTTTACATATTATGTAATAAATAAAAAAAATTAAAAAACCATATAGGTCGATTTTACAATACCTTTTAAAACCGCATGGTTTCCATTATTAACCTGTTATGGAGGAAACTGGTACAGGGTACCGGTTTCACACAGCATTTCCCTTCCGGTAAGGAGCCGTCTCTGAAGTGCTGTGGGCATTTCAAACTGTGCCACTTCCTTTTCCTGCCATTTTCCTCCATATGCACAATCTCCCTGAGAGGGCTGTTTTTTAAAAACATTTAACTGGGAGTGCTATGACACCGATTTGACATCCTATTATAGCGTTATAGTGCTCCCAATAGCATTTTTTTAAAAAAGAGGAGCAATTGCAGCCAGGGGGGAAAGGGCATGAAAAAACCATCACTGGAGGAAGCATTATGGGGCATTTTACACAGCTCACATTAGCAATTCAGATCCAAAAGAAGGGACTGAAGACCTGAGGAATGCAGTTTTTGTCAACAACACCTCAGACACTCTTCCCAAACGAGAGACAACTGGCAATGTATGAACAGGTAAATATATTCTGTTAACAGCCAGTTACTAAAATGGGTCTAAAATGACAGGAAAAAAAGTTAGTAAATAGTTCCTGAAATGGAATAGATAGGCTGTTTGAAATCCTTCATAGTAAAACAGTAACATCAATCAGCTAGCCCAAAGTGCTCAGTGTGTACAGGTTCAGGATTTGATTCATCATTATTAACAAGGAGTTTGTTACTTAATTATTAGAAGATCTGTCTTCTTTGATTTGTATCTAGCACAAAACTATTGTCATTTAAAATGACTTGCTATCTTTGTATATGTATAAAAATAACCACACAAACAGGAAAGAACAATCAGGAGAGAATTCGCTACTTATTTGGAAGGAACTGTATAAATACCAATAATTTATTATTTATAATTTATAAAGTATTATACTGTCCTCCTCTTATTCACCTGCATGGCATCCTTGGGAAATAGCACTCTCTCATCCACACTTTACAGTCAGTATCAGAGAATTCAGGGACTTGCCAAAGGATAACAGTTTAAAGCCCATGATTAATAATGAACTAAATACAATAGTGACCCCATCTCTTTAAATGAGAGTCCACCTCTATCACATATCAAATGGGTGCTGGGGGTCCAGTGTTAAGAGCAAAAGGGCTGTATGATGAGAACTGTCAAATCCTTCTCCCATTTGCAGTTTTCTTACCCCGATAATGTTCATCATCATCACCCTTTCTTCAGCTGTGCTGTAATATTGGAACTGAAACCAGCTGGGGTAAAGACAGCTGTGGGGAAGGCAGGTGTTGGCAAGGTGATGGTTTAAACCAGTGGTTCCCAAACTTATTTGGCCTACCGCCCCCTTGTCAGAAAAAAAATTACTCAGCACTCCCTTGGAAATCTACCTTCAAGAAGTGGACAAAAAGATTTGGTGACAAATTTGCACATAGTAAAGAAAGATGTTGTTGTAAATAAAACACCTTGAAGCTCAAAATCATAAAAGTATTTTATAAAATCAACCATAGTAACATTTGCATACACACAGAAAATATAGCAAAAGATAATATTAAAATAAAAATCACAAATGACATTAAAATAATCCTATTGAGAAGGATGAACCTGGTGCACTGCTATCAATTTATTAATGTTTGGCTCTATTTTTGTATGCAGCAATCTTAAATCACCGCAATTAGCTATTTGCAGTCGGTTTTTTTTTTTAGTTAACAGATTTGTGACCGCACTGAACCCACATTCCACTAAATATGTTGAAGGAAATGCAATTAGAAACTTTTGTACTATAGCCCAGAGTCCAGGATAAAGTGTAGGTATCTGCTTTTGCAGCCAGAACTGTTGGTAGCCATCTTTGAATTTAAATTTCAATTCCTCATTTGTTGTTACTTCTATAAGTTCTTCTTGTAATTCTGGAGATTCTTCTGTGTCTGTCCTTGAAAAAGGGTCCAAAACCCAGTCGGTTACATTCATTTTAAGAATATCTTCAAATCGTTGATTAAAGTCAGAATAGAGAGCCTCCAAGTGCTGACAATAGGTAAGCAAGTCTTCATCATGTTTTTCTACTGTTGATAAATTTGGAAACTGGCTGAATTCCCCTCGTCCTAAATCTCATTTGTACAGAAGAAGTTTTGCCACAAATGCAGAAATGACAGTTTTTGTTTTGATTAAATTCAGCTCATCACCTTGGAGCTGTAGATTTGTTTCATTAAATTTATTAAACAAATCTATCAAATAAGCTATGTCTTTTTGGAATCAATCAAGGTGGCTCGTAAAGCATCATCTTTGTTTTCTAGGAACTCTAGCACTGAGTCAAAGAGTTTATAGCCAACAAACTTCTGTAAGAAGCAGCAAGCGATTGAATTCTTCATCGTTTGCAATACAAAGTTGTCCAAACAATCTGTCATTCAGTGAATTGCTTCTGATTTTGTTGACATGATATAATGACTTATGTAGGCGTTCACTCAGATTTTTGGCAACTAGATGTTGATGATGAATAACACAGTGTATAGTGAATACATTTGGAACCACTTTTTTAAATATGCAAGAAACCCCCTGTAGCGCCCCATCATCACTGGAACACCATCAGTAGCAACTGACAATATATTACTCAGGGGGATTTCTTTTTCTTTAAAAAACTCTTCCAATGCATGAAATATTGATTCTCCTTTGGTATCGGTTTGCAAATTTTTAGCAAATAATAATTCTTGGCAAATTTTTGATTCTTTTATGAATCGCAGGTATGCTAAAAGCAAAGCTTCATTTCCTGGCAAAGTTGACTCATCAAGCTGTATAGAGAACTGAGATGTTTTTAAATATTCACATAATGAGTCTTCAACATCTTGAGCCATTTCATCAATTCTTCATTGCATTGTATTATTGCTTAAAGAAATTTTCTTGGTAATATCAGATGCCGGCTTGTGTAGCATGGTGCGTATTACCTCACTTATAGCTGGTAGAATTAGTTCTTCACCAACAGAATGCAGTTTTCCCAATTTAGCAATCAGTAAGAAAATGCTGTAAGAAGCACGCAGCTCATCGTCATCTTGTTTGGATGCTATTGAAAAGAGTTTTGCCAATGTCGGCTGTCTCAAAAAATTTTCTTTAAGTGCTTGAAAATAAGATAAATCCTTATCTTTCTTATCAGCATGAACTTTTATCAAATGTTCTTGTAGTCTTGAAGCCTCATAGCTTCATTTGATAAAAGTTTTTGGCAAATCAGGCACATCAGTAATGTGCTGTTTGTAGGCGACTGAATGAAGCCATAGTTCAAATATTGAATATTATATTGTCTACATTTTTTCTTAGGTTCAGCCATGATATTATCTGTAAAAAAGTAAAATTTCTGTGGTTATTTATAAAACAATTAATTAATATTACCGGCAGCAGGCATGAATTATAGCTCTTCCCACCACTGGGGAATAACACTCCCCTCCCCCCCCCCACACACACAGACATGAATTGTTGGGGGAAAGCCAGCTTTGGAATATATGGAAATCATTACTCCCTTGCACCCCTACACTAGGTGCAAGGCAGTTTACATAGTGCAATACAAACAGCAATCCAATACCCCCATTTCTTTAATCTTGAAATCATTACTTATCAGTGGCAGAGCAGGAATTCAAACCCAGATCTCCCAGGCACTTGTCTGACACTTAAACACTGTACCACACCGACCAGATGGCTGTCCCAAATAGAAAGAGAAGCTTCTCAAGAACTTCCACTTTAACTTCTGCCTTCCCAGCTGCAAAGTCCTGCTTCAAAGCATGCAACCAAGTCTCAGTGACTCTCACAAGCCCAAATGCAAGGGACTCAGAATTTACAATCTTTGCTAAATGTGCTCTATTTGCATAACTTCTGCAGACTACGAAGAATTTGGCATTCTTTGAGGCTCAAGAAATATATTTTAAAACCAACCCAAAAATTACAATATTTAAACAACAACCAATAACAAAAGTTGGATCACAAAACTAAAAACCTTGAGCAACCCCCCACCACACCAACAAGCAATTACCACAGTTACTTTCAGAAAACAATCCAACAGAAATACTTTTAAATGCAAACCAAACTTTTAAAACTTTCCCTCAAAATTATTAACTGTAAAAGAGCAAGGCTTAACCAACCCCCACCCCACACCCAACAGAACTGTAACTCAAAGCCACTCCAAGCAGGCCACATAACCTAAAGTAAAGGGACACTAATTTAAAAGGTCCTTTTACTAATATCCCCCTTTAAAAATAATATGTATTTTCCCCAAGTCTTACCTTTTAGATGTCTTCTTCAGTCCAGGTAGAGTCCACCACGACCCATACAGGCAGGCCAAGGCAGGGACAGAGCAGCAGCAGCTGAAGGCCTGAAGCCAGAGGCCAGCAGCAGCTACCACAGCCTTACAAGGGTACACATACATTTGCAATTTGCAAATGCATGGCTGTGATTGGCTGTGGAGACCCCTCTCCTCCTCCCCCTCCCTCCCTGATCCCAGGGAAGACCAGGAGAAGGCAGGAAAAGGCTGCTTTAGATAGGTTCTGGACTTTTTTTTCTTTATGCTTCCACCACCCCCTTATTTTTATTCAACACCCCTCAATTGCACCCAAGGCTCCTACCGCCCCCTGGATCATTTCAGCACCCCCCAATTTCAACCAAGGTTCCTACCACCCTCCTGGATCATTCCAGCACCCCCCAGGGAGCAGTATGGACCACTTTGGGAAAAACAGGTTGCTTACCTGTAACTGATGATCTTCGAGTGGTCATCTGTGCATTCACACCCATGGGATTCAGTGCACCTGCGCTGAACTGGTCGGTGTCTGTACAAAGCTCACAACGGGATTTTCGTGCCCTTCGCCCCCGGGCATGCGCAGGAACCCCACCGCGCATGCCCAAGGGGCGGGGGCACGGACATCCCGCCAGTTCCTTCTGACCGCTATCAAGCCTAGCCATGTATGAGAACAGCTGAGGATGACAGCAGTGGGGAAGGACGGGCGGGCGGTGTGACTGCACAGATGACCACTTGAAGATCATCAGTTACAGGTAAGCAACCTGTTTATCTTCTTTGTGGTCTCTGTGCATCACACCCATGGGAGATTAAAAAGCAGTGGCTCACCTGGAGGTGGGTGCTGTCAGACTCAGGGAGCCATAGAGGAGAGGACCAGACGACCCAAGTCACCCTTCTGCTGGGCACGGACGTCCAGAGCGTAGTGTTTGATGAACGTGGTTGGCGTGGACCACGTAGCCGCTCTACAGATGGACGAGAGAGATGCGCCCTTCAGAAAGGCCGATGAGGTCGCCATGGACCTGGTAGAGTGTGCTCTCAGACGAGAGGGAGGTAACCGCTTTGCCAGAGAGTAGCACAGTCGAATCGTCTCGACAATCCATTTAGAGAGTCGTTGAGATGTGATGCGGAGCCCTAGGGAGGGCGAGTTGTACGACAGGAACAGTGAGTTGTCACGTCTGGTTGACTGAGTCCGATTTAGGTAAAAGAGGAGTGCCCTCTTAACATCCAGGGTATGGAGCAAGCGTTGCCCGTCATCTTCCGGATGTGGGAAAAAATCTGGTAAGAATATTTCAGTATTGAGATGGAACTCTGAAATAATCTTTGGAACGAAAGTCAAGTCCGGTACGAGGCGCACACCGTTTGGAAGGAAGACCAGGTAGGGTGGATCATGTCGGAGTGCCATGAGTTCGCTAACCCTTCTGGCTGAGGTGATAGCCACTAGGAAAGCCGTTTTCCACGTCGCATACTTGAGGTCACAAGTAGCCATCGGTTCAAACGGTCGTCTGGTAAGTTGTCGTAGTACCAGTGGTAAGTCCCACAGTTCTGTAGGGGCAGCTACAGGAGGGTATAGTCGAACGAGGCCCTTCATGAATCGCTTTGAGGTCGGATGGGAGAAAATTGTGTGTCCATCCAAGCCCTGGTGGTAAGCGGAGATGGCCGCCAAGTAAACTTTTACTGATAAGTGGGATAGACCCTGATCTCTAAGGAACAGGAGAAAGTCCAGAATTTTGTCCAGGCTCACGGAATTCGGAGCGTCCGTAGACGTGTCTAGGTACGAGAGGAACTTTTGCCACTTCCTGTGGTAGGATGAGCGGGTAGATTCCTTCCTTGCATTACACCGGGCGGAGAAGCTCACGGTTGGAGCCTCCAGGCAGTCAGTTTTAGGTTGTTCACCTGTGGGTGGAGCACCATGCCCCCTTCGGTGGTGAGGAGGTCTTGCACATTGGGGAAGTGGTGGAACCTGCCCTCTGCCAAACGGAGTAGGATGGGGAACCAGGGTTGCCTGGGCCACCACGGAGTTACGAGGATGCAGTCCGGTCGAAATTTGGCCACCTTGTGCACCACTCTCAAGAGTAGAGGCAGTGGGGGAAACATGTACAGGGATGAGCTGGTCCAGGGTAGGAGAAGGCTGTCCCCTAAGGAGAGAGGATCCCTGCCTCCTTGGGAGCAGAACTCTTTGCATTTCGTGTTCACCCATGAGGTGAACACGTCGACTGATGGGGTCCCCCAGCGGTCGAAGAGCGGTTGGAGGTAGACCTGGTTCAGTTCCCACTCGTGGTGGTGAGTGTGGCCTCTGCTGATCAGATCCGCTTCCACGTTCTGGACTCCGGGGATGTGGGTGGCCATGGGGACGATTTTGTTGGAGACGCACCAGTCCCAGAGGTCGAGAGCGAGCCCACAGAGGCTCCTGGAGACAGTTCCTCCCTGACGGTTCAGGTAGCTGAGTGCCATGGTGTTGTCGGTGAGGATGGCAGCACAGTGGCCTCGTAAAAGGCGCTGAAACGCTCTGAGAGCTAGCGAGATAGCCAGTAGTTCCAGGTAGTTGATGTGCCTGCTTGCAGTGGCAGCATCCCACCGGTATCCCACACTGATGCCATTGAGGTGGGCCCCCCAGCCCCATAAGGACGCATCTGTCGTCAAGGTGTAATGAGGAGAGGGAGGGGTAAACGGAGCACCCTGGGTAATATTTGGAACAGCAGTCCACCAGTTGAGGGAGTCCCGTACGGGTTGTGTAGGGGTTAGGGCCTTCGACTGAGGCATTCGGTTTGGACGGAAACTCTTCAGAAACCAAAGTTGAAGTGGCCTCATGTGGAGTTTCGCCAGGGGGAGGACCGAGGTCATGGCGGACATGTGTCCAAGGAGGCGCTGAACATCGTACGCCGTTGAGGATGGAGAGTCGCGATGCGAGGTTGCTAGGTTGGACAAGGTTTGGGCTCTGTCCAACGGTAGGAAAGCTCTGCTGGCCACGGCGTCGAGTAAGGCCCCGATGAACTGAACCCTCTGAGATGGTTGAAGACAGGACTTTTGTAGGTTCACCTGAAGACCGAGTGATGAAAGAAGGTGTAGTGTGAAGGCAATGTCCTTGCGCAGAGAGGTCGGGGAATCGGCCACCAGAAGCCAGTTGTCGATATAGGGGAAGATGGTGATCCCCTGGAGGCAGAGGTGGGCTGCGACAACTACCATGGTCTTGGTGAAGACCCTCGGTGCCGTAGAGATTCCGAAGGGGAGACATCGATACTGATAATGACATTCTCCAACGCGAAACGGAGGTACCTCCTGTGAGACGGGTGGATGTTTAGGTGGAAGTAGGCATCCTGGAGGTCGACGGTAGCCATCCAGGTGCCTTGTGGAATCAATGGGAGGATAGCCTGTAGAGTCGTCATCTTGAATTTTCGATATCGTATGTAGATATTGAGATCTCGAAGATCCAAGATGGGGCGGAGCCCTCCGTCGCGTTTCGGTACGGTGAAGTACCGAGAATAGAATCCCATCCGTTCTGAAGTTTTCGGGACAGGTTCTATCGCCCCCTTCTTCAGTAAGGAGTCGGCTTCCTGAAGGAGGACGGAGGAGGGAGGGGTGGAACAAAAGGTCGGTAAAGGTGGGAGGTGGAGGAACTCGATGATATAACCATCGGTCACGATGGATAAAACCCAGGCATCCGTGGTGATGGTTTTCCACATGGGCAGGAAGGGACGGAGGCGGGTCCTTTCTGTCGATATCGGGAGGATGGAGTCAAAGACCCTGCTTTGGTCCACGGTTGGACTTGGGTCTCGACTGTGGGTGTTGCGTGCCCGACCTCGGTTTCGACTGGTACGATGGCTTGCCATGGTTCGGAGATTGACGGGGTCTCCAGGCCATGTCTGGGGACGGTTTCGTAGGGTACGGGCGACGGGGGGTGTACCTGGACCAGGACCTCTGTCGGTAAGACCTTTGTGGTGCCGAAACTCTGAGCGATTTCGAAGCCTTGATATTTTTATCCAGCTCCTGCAAGGCGGCGTTGGTGGAGGAGTGGAATAAGCCATCCCCATCGAAGGGGAGATCTTCGATATAGGACCTAGTGTCCTGGGGGAGAGAGGTGGTGCGTAGCCACGCATGACAACAAATCGACACTGCAGAAGCCATCGATGTTGAGAAGGCATCCAACGAATGCTTCGTTGTGTTCAGAAGTTGTTTGGCCACTAGCAGGCCTTCCTTCTGGATTGCTCTAGCCTCAGCCAACTTGTCATCCGGCATGGATGGGAGGAGCGCCGACATTCTTTGCCATAAGGCATATTGATACCTCCCGAAACAGGCCAAATAATTGGAGGATTTTATCCCCAGGGCTGCAGAAGAGTACACCCTACGACCGTAGGCGTCAATTTTTTTGCTCTCCTTGTCGGACGGAGTAGAGTTAGAGCTTTTATTCTTTGAAGATGTAGAAACGACCAACGAATTCGGGCGGGGATGGAGGTAGAGGAAGGAAGCTCCTTTTTCTTTTTCTTTTTCTTTTTTTTTTTGTAAATCAAGTTATTATTGGATATATCACAAGTTCATACAATTTAAACATACCAATACATACCCATTTTTCTTTTTTCCTTTCTCCCCCACATCAGGCTTCCAGCACTGCTCCAACCCCATTAATATCTCTCTTATTCCATTACAATTACTTCTAAACTTATTTTCTCTTACTAACGGTAACAATACAAAAGTCTAATTCTCTTTCCGTTTCTTCTTAATAACTGTCAAAGCAAATCAAACCACTTTTAATGTCCCAATTTTTCAACAAATATTTTTGAAAGTCTTTCCAATCTTTAAAAAAAGTTTCATCTTCTTCGTTGTTGGAAGCTCCTTTTTCTTGAACTCGGTACATGTGGTCTAACTGCTTGGTAGAGACCGGTGCCGATGATGGTTTGGCCCAAGGGGACTGGACCGCTTTCAAGAGGTGCTTGGACATCGGTAAAGCTATTGGCGTAGAGGCGTCGATCTCGATGATGTCGTACACCTCATCAACTGCAGATGGTTGGGGTTGGATGATCGGTAGGGCAAGAGAGTGTGCCATACATCTTACTAAGTCTCCGTATGAGGACATGTCCCCCGAGGGAGAGATCGGGCTGCTCCCGGAGATGGGTTGTTTGGGGGGGGGGTTCGACATTGGAAAGTGCGTCCTCCGGATCATCGACATCGGAGTCACCCTTAGAAGAGGCGGAGTCGGAACTTAACTCTTGAGGCCTCAGTAGTGGTGGCTCGGCCATCAGCATTGGTGGAGCAGCGGCATGGTCGGAATGGGCGGAAGGACGAGGAGACGGTGGAGGTTTCGACACTGTCGCCGAAGGCTGGCGGTGAGGTGAGCGGGAGCGGTATCGATGAGGTTCCCAAGGATCTGGATATCCAGGGACGTTCCACGGAAGCGAAGAGAACCAGTATGGCATCTCATGCTTGTGTTCGATGGAAAATTTCGGAGGTCGATACAGATATGGTGCGTGGTACCTGTCGTAGCGTGGACCATAGGACTCCTGCTCACGATGGTCGGAACGGTATGGAGACCTAGAGTGGTCTCGAGGTTGATGCCGGGAACGATCGGAATGACCACTAGCCCAGGAAACCGGAGAAGGGGATCGAGACTCCAGTACTTGGACGTTGGAGGCCAGGTCGAGGTCGGCAGGAGGAGGCGACATCGACTGGGGAGGATTACGACGGTGGGGAACTTCCGACATGGGGGGTTCAGACTGACGTGGTGGAGAGTCCAAGATCTGTATCGGAGGCTCCACCAGGATTTTCGTCAGCTCCGGTGTCGGATGGGATGGTCATGGGGGTTGCTGAGGTGCGTCCGCACGGAAAGCAGAGCCCCTAGGAGATTTAACGCCGCTCACACCATGAGACTTATGTGTGTCTCCCGTCTTGCTTGAGCCCAGGGTCTTCGTCTTATCCTTCTTGGGCTTTTTTACCGGTGTCGACACAGATGAAGTCGTCTTCGATTTAGACTTCTTCGTAGGGGCCCCTCCGGTATCTGAGGAAGATTTCCCTACCTTGGGAGGTTTCGGTGTTGGGGGATCCCTCTGTGTCGACACGGATGACTTCGATGTCGAGACGGCCGGTCTTGACGTAGGCTGATCGGATTCCATCTCGGGCGCTGGAGGAGCGAGTGCCGACTCCCACAACGCGACCTTCAGCCTAGCGGCCCTGTTTTTTCTCGTTTGGTTGGAGAAACGGGCACAGATGGAACAGGCGTCAGGCCGGTGAGTCTCTCCCAAACAAAAAACACAGAGTGAGTGCTCGTCCCTCAAGGCTAGTTTGCTCCCGCAGGAAGAGCACCTTTTGAAGCACCCCCACTTTCGACTTTCCATAAACAATGGAAATGGGCCCTTCCACCCGGTAGGATGAAGGGTGGTGAAGTGAGGGGGGGGGGAGCGGTCCGGAGACCGAAGGAAATCCACAAAAAAGTTGTGGATTGAAGAAAAAAATGGTTGACGGAAACGGTCCAGAGATCGAAGAAAACAACCAAAAAGAAAAAAATTTTGAAGAAAAGTTGTGATCCTTGCTGAGGTAAAGTGTTCTCGGAGACACCAACGCAGGCTGCTAATAGCGAGGCGGTCAGAAGAGAACTGGCGGGATGTCCATGCCCCCGCCCCTTGGGCATGTGCGGTGGGGTTCCTGCGCATGCCCGGGGACGAAGGGCGCGAAAATCCCGTTGTGAACTTTGTACAGACACCGACCAGGTCAGCGCAGGCGCACTGAATCCCATGGGTGTGATGCACAGAGACCACGAAGAAGATCCAGTGGTTTAAACACCACTCATATACATGGCATATTTTGCTTCAGACCCTGTTTTACAAATGTTTGAGTGGATCAGATCTACATTTAAAGAGATGGGTCTGCCATATCTAGTTTGGCCCTGAGTTCAAACCTGAGCTCAAACTCCCCGCATTCAGCATTTATTCCACTCATTCATACTTCAATGATTCAAAACACAACTGCTGAGCTATTCACAACTGTTCATAAAATCTTGTTTTCTTTTGTACGCCACCATGAGTCCCCATGTGACAAGAAAGGTGTGATATGTTTTAATCAATTGTATAAATAAATAAGCTCTTACACAGCAAAGCATTCTAAGTTTTTTAATGCAGGCTGAATTCAGACAACATGACTAGCCTTTGTTTGTCTGTGGTACATTTAAACTAGGCTGGAGATCTCTTGGGATTACAACTGATCTCTGGGTGACAGAGAGCAGTTCACCTGGAGAAAATGGCCACTTTGGTAGGTGGACTCTATGGCATTGTACCCCACTGAAGTCCCTCCCCTCCCCAAACTCTGCCATTCTCAGATTTCACCCCCAAAATCTCCAGGTATTT
Organism: Gekko gecko; assembly: GCA_029375565.1. Taxonomy (NCBI): domain Eukaryota; kingdom Metazoa; phylum Chordata; class Lepidosauria; order Squamata; family Gekkonidae; genus Gekko; species Gekko gecko. Next base: position 118,469,506 of record JAPDNY010000007.1, read on the forward strand.
CCCAACCCAGAGCTGACAACCCTAGTGCAAACCTAGTTGTCACACTTGCATGCATTTCTCCCTCCTGTCTTTGCAGATGGAATGTGACTGGTTTCAATCAGCTTCAGCATGCTCTGACATCCAAATGCAGACACCTGGGAAAAACAAGTTTGCTTCCTCCCTACCAACCATGGTTTAATTAATTTTTATTTAGAATCCTAGTTTGTGGGGAAGAAATAAACTTCTGTTAGCTCAGGTGGCTTCATTTGGGCATTAGTGCTAGGGTTGCCAGGTCTCACCTGGCTGCTGGTGGCAGGGGTAGTTCCCATTCTTGGTCTGGGAGTCCATGCTGGGTCACTATCAGGTTTTTGCCTAAATGCTAGAGCATTCTCCATGTGATGTGTCCAGCACAATGATGTCACCTCCGGGTGATGTCATTGCACTGGGCACATCTAGCAGATTGGAGCTCTTTGGGGGTGGGGTTCCTCCATTGGCCAGCTGGCCGGCAGTGGACTGAGGGCACTGAAAACAGGGGTAAACCCACCCCCTTTGGGGGAATGGCAACCCTAATTAGTGCTAACTGGAATTTAGTGGAAATGGAAGTATTCACTCTTCCTCATGTCGTGCAAGGAGAAGGTGTTATGTACTAGGTCGGCCGCATGCGAGGTCGGGTCTGCATGTGGCCGTGTGAGAAGCTTCGCTCTAAGAGACAATAGTCTGAACGGATCCTAGCCCACACCTATCTGAGGGCTAGGATCTGAGAAGGACCTATGGAACTCTGGTCCACTGAAAATAATCCTATCACTGGTGTGGGGTGTGTGTTTGGGCATTGTTTGACCAGGAATATAAGCCGGCCTGCGAGCCGGTACTCTCTCTCTTGTTCTTCATTTCCTAAGTATGAGCTGTTTTCACTGCGCAACGCATCAGTCTCAGTACTTTACACTGGCGACGAAGGTGGGATCGACCTGAACAAACAAGACGTAGCACCGAGCATCACATCATGCTCCAACTCAACAAGCACCACACCCCGCACCGCTGATTCCAGTTCCAGCACCACATCGCGCCGCACTTCTCCGGTTAACGCGCCTCACACCACTCTGCCACCGAGCACTGAGCCTGCATCGCTGACCCCAGTTCCAGTACCGCATCACCGAGCAATACACCTCACCACCACAGCCTGGAATTCCAATGTCTTGGATAGGGGGAGGTCTTGCTGGTCTGCCACCCATCGTGACGGCCACAATGACCACAGGCATTGGCAGCAGCTCTATCAAAGAAGGCCTCAACACCCTGCGCCAGTTGCGGAGAGGTGCGTGAACGTTGGACCTGCTGCCTTCAAGATGTCGTCTGCTGGACCTGCGGCAAACATGGACACATCGCCCATGTCTGCCGGTCTCGAGGAATGCACCAGAGGATGTCTGTCCACCAGGAGTCAATGGATCTGCACACCCTCATGGTCCACCACTAGCAGCACCAGGTAATGAACTTGTCCCCAGACAGCCCCAACAAAATGGACGCCACTGTATTAATAAAGGGGTCTCCGTATAGTATGGAGCTAGACACAGGGTCATCCTTCTCTATAATTTCTGCGGACACCCTACATACGCTATACCCCGGGGGGGGGACCCATCATGCAAAAGCCACAGGGTTTGTCGCTGAGGGACTTCCAAAAAAACCTGGTGGCCATTAAAGGCTGGGGCAAGTTCTGGGTGCAGTACAAAGATTTTGGTGGACTGTTGGACTTGCTGGTGGTGGAGGGATGGCTCACAAGCCTGTTGGGACTTTTGTGGTTCAAGCCGTTGGGGTTTAAGGTTATGGAAATTAATCAAGTTGCGCCACAAAATTTCATCTCAGTCTGTGATGAGTTCCTGGGGGTGTTCAATGGCACGCTGGGCCACTACTCCGGACCCCTGGTTATGCTGGACCTTGACCCAGCAGTGCAGCCCATCTGCATGAAGGCCCGGCAACCCCCTTTGGTACTGAAACCAAAAATCGAGGCTGAGCTGGATCACCTCGTGGAATAGGGGGTGTTGGAAGCTGTCACACATGCTAGGTGGAAGACAGCGATAGTCACCTTGGTGAAGCCTAACGGGGATGTGAGAATATGTGCTGATTATAAATGTACCTTGAACAAGGCACTCCAGGACCACACTTACCCAATACCAGTGGTAAGCCAGGACTTAGCCTCGCTGGCGAGGGTGTGGGTTTTTGGTAAATTGGATTTGGCTCAGGCATACCAACAGCTACCGGTAGACGCTGCCACTGCCAAGGCACAAACCATAGTGACTCAAAAGGGAGCATTCAAAGTGAAGCGGTTACAGTTTGGGGTGAGCATGGCTCCGGGGATTTTTCAAAATGTTATGGATTGTCTTCTTAAAGGGATCCCTGGAGTCCAGCCATTTCTAGATGATGTGTTGATCGCGATGCTAGACTCTGAGACGTTTGCGGTACGGTTCTGGATAGTGCTACAGCGATTTGACTCCACAGGACTCAAGGTCAAGTGGGAGAAGTGCCTCCTGGGCAATGTTCCCTCTATGCTGTGGAGTCTTGTGAGCAGAAATTCTACTTTTTGAGCTACTGGCATTAAAGTTGTGGGTGAGCACATTGGCTACTACATAAATTAGTTTGCTCTGGAGCTGTCCTTCCTGAACTAAGACAAAAATGTGTGAGTCGGAGGCTAAAAAACTGTGAGCTAGCTCACACTAACTCAGCTTCTGGGGGTGCCATGGGTGGCGTTGCTGGGATTCGCAGTGGATGCCCAGGTCATCCACCCCATGGACGACAAAATCCGGGCCATCGCTGGGGAAAGCGATGGGGCATGCTAACGCACTGAGCTGCCTCCCAGTGCCCTCCTCCGACCCCAATCCTGCCCCAACCCATCACATCACCCTCCTGGAGGCCCTTTCAGATTGGCCAGTCCAGGTGGCAGAAGTAGCCCAGCACACAGCCCGGGACCACATCCTCTCCAGGGTTTTGGACTGGGTGGGGAGGGGGTGGCCTACAGGCCTGGGGGGGGCTGACTTCACTGTGTTCGCTTCCTGCAAGGATGAACTGTCTTCCCATAAGGGATGTCTGCTGTGGGGTGGGTGGGTGGTGATTCCTGCTGCTTTACAGGAATGGGTGCTTGCCGCCGTCCGTGAGATTCTTCCCAGGATTGTCTGGATGAAAGCATTCACCAGAAGCTACGTATGGTGGCCAGGGCTTGACCGGGACATTGAGGAGAAAGTCAGACTATGTCAGAAGTGCCAAGAATCATGACCGGAGCCCCCCAAGGCACCGGTGCGCCCATGGGAGTCATCGCACAAACCCTGGGCCCAGTTACACTTGGACCTTGCGGGGCCATTTCAAGGACAACTTTTCTTTATTCTGGTGGATGCCTACAGAAAATGGCTAAAGGTAGTCCAGGTACCCTCCACCTCCTCCCGATCCACCATCCGAGCTATGTGGAGGATTTTTAGCGTCCAGGGCATCCCTGACTCCCTAGTCACCGACAATGGGTCGGCTTTTACATCCACAGAATTCCAGGAGTTCATGAGCTATTACGGTATAAGGCACATCCGGTCGGCCCCGTTCCATCTGGCAACCAATGGCCAGGCTGAACATATGGTGAGGACCACCAAAGAGGCACTCCACCGGATGGACAAGGGGGACTGGGACTACAAACTGGCCACTTTCCTGTTTGGCCAGCGCACGACCCCCCACACAATGACCAGGAGCAGTCCTGCCAAGCTCCTCCTGGGTAGGCGTTTGACGACAAGGCTAGATCACCTCCACCCTGACAGGGCCCCCAAACACAAGCCATGACCCGGGGAGCAGGAGGCTCTGTGGGGAGTTTTTTCCAGAGGATCCAGTCTATGCCCAGAACTACGCCCGGGGACCAGTGTGGATTCCAGCAAGGATCATGAGGGTAACAGGGCCCCGGTCTTATGAGGTCTCAGCCAAAGATGGACAACTCTTGAAGCGGCACACCGATCAGCTGCACCGCAGGGTCCTTCCGGCAGACCCAGATGACTGCAACTTCGAGTACCCCAACACCCAGAAAGCAGAGGCACCATCACAAACCGGGGTCCCCCCAGGGCCGACAGAAGTGGCCTCTGAGGCAGCCGCCAGAAGCCCAGAACCAGACAGCACGTCCGTCCCAATTGAATGCACAGGGGAAGCAGTGCCACCGAAAACACCACCCGGAGCACCTCCTAGTCCCCGGGGCCCAGCTCCGGAAGCCCTGGAACTTTGCCACTCCTCCTGAGAACGGAAAGCAACCGCATACCTAAAAGATTACATCTGCCAGTGTGCTCTGGACTAAGGGGGGAGGGGTGTTATGGACTAGGTCGACCGCATGTGAGGTCGGGTCTGCACGCAGCTATGCGAGAAGCCTTAGCTTCGCTCTAAGAGACAATAGTCCAAACAGATCCTAGCCCACAGCTATCCGAGGACTACGATCCGAGAAGGACCTATGGAACTCTGGTCCACTGTAAATAATCCTATCACTGGTGTGGGACGTGTGTTTGGGTGTGGTTTGAGTAGGAATATAAGCCGGTCTATGAGCCGGTACTCTCTCTCTTGTTCTTCACTTCCTAATAAAGTATGAGCTGCTTTCACTACACAATGCATCAGTCTCAGTACTTTACAGAAGGGTAAAGAATATGCAAACCCCTAATGTGCCTAGGTTGTGATCTTTAGGAAAAAAGTTGTTCATGATGTCTGAATCGGGCCATAGGAAAAACACATGCATTTATAATGCAGTATGATTAGTTCTGCAAGTGTGAGAAATGCAGTTCTACTTACTTTCTTCTCCAGGACTCCTCTAACAAACCTGAAAAAATTGGGGAGAGAAATCAAAATACATAAATATTATTGGTTTCTGTATTCTGGTGTTTTATATATGGATTACATATGCATGTGAATGCACAATAAATAAGCACTTTAATGGAGGTTAATAAGACTACAAATAAATAAACTAGCTAAGGATTTTTGACCTCAAAATACGCAAGCTGATAGTAATTAGCAGACAAGTAGCCATTACTCTGCTTCCTCTGACAACTAAATAGATAACATACACAATCAAGGGAAGGCATAATTATATATTACAGTGGCAGCTTTTTTTAAAGTAAAAAAGTCAGTTTTGCTTGTGTATCACAAAACTCAGTGTGTGCTATTTTTGGTAGTCCTATTTTTAGATTGCATTAATTTATGCTTCATTTACTGTACTTATGCAAAAGGATGATTGTAGTGAAGTTTTAGATCTAATTTTACATTTGCTTAAAAACTCCTCTTTTGATATTGTTAACCTCCCTTATATTTAGAATGGAACACTTGGCCACTAAAGTTTGTAGAGAAATGAGCATTTCCTAGAAGCCCTTTAAGGACACCTCTGACTGTACAGCCTAGATAAGCAGCACTTGTTCTTTGATACTATGGGCATATCACATACATACCAGATGTGTAAACACTTCTGATATAGCTAAACATACCAGTTCTCTACCAGTGGTGAACCGGTTAAGTGCAGGCATGTCAACACTCAAGCCTCACATTTTGCAAACCTGAAACCACCCTAAATGAGACCACCCTAAAATATGATCCTTTGTATGCCAGTGCCTGCATATACATGCAGAAATTTCAAGAAGCCACTACCTACAAGCCTAGTTGCAGAACTAGTCCAATATCTTTCAAATTTGCACAAGTCTACCAAATTATAGGACATCCTCAGTGCTAATCATGGATGGGGGGGGGTGTTCCCGAAGGCCTCACTGACTACAGGGTCCAGTTCACTGCCACTGCTAGGTCTGCCTTTTTTCATCTGAGGCAGGTCAGGCAGCTGACGTCATACCTCGCCCCCCGCAATCTGGCTTCAGTGACCCATGCAATGGTCACTTCCAGATTAGATTATTGTAATTTTCTCTATGTGGGGCTTCCCTCAGCTCTGCTCTGGAAATTACAGCTAGTGCAGAACACAGTGGCATGGGTGTTGATGTCATTGCCTGTGAGGGCACATATCCGCCCAGTGCTGCATGACCTGCACTGCCTGCCTATTGAATTCTGGATCCATTTCAAGGTGTTGGTGCTTACCTTTGAAGCCCTATACGGCCAGAGGCCTGCACATCTTTGAGACTGCCTCTCCCCATATGAGCCCTGTAGAACATTACGTTCTGCCAATCAACATCTCCTGGCAGTCCCTGGCCCAAGGGATGTCCAACTTGCCTCAACTAGGCAATTCCACCCTCCTTGTGGAATAAGCTATCATATAAGATCAGGGTCCTGTGGGACCTATTACATGTCTGTAGGGCATGCAAAACGGAGCTCTTCCCCTGGGGCTTTGGTTGAGGCAATGGGCATCCATTTGATTAAGCCTCTCCACCCATCCCAGTGACTGCAGATCCTGGAAACCAGACTGGGACTACATTATCTGCCATTGAGGCGTGTTGTTGTTTTAATGTGGATGTTTTAGAGGAATAAGGTTGATAATTTTGTGGATTTTAAATTGATTACTGTAATATGTTTTTACAGCTGTAAAACTACATTAATTGCAGATACATATATGTTGTTACCTGCTCTGAGTCTACAATGTTGGGAGGGAGGAATATAAGTTTTTTTTTAAAAAAAACAACACTTTATTAATGGATATATTTAACATGTTCCATATTATATAAAAAACAAAGTAAAATACATATCCTTTTCATTATACCCCTCCCTCCCCAATACAAGGCTTCCCGCAATGCTCTTACCCCCCTTATAGTCTCTGTTAAACATTTACTTTACTGATCCTTTTTAACCTTCATTATCAAATAACGGTAACACTCTAACAATAAAATCATTTTAAAATTTCTTCTTAATAACTGTCAAAACAAATCAAGTTATTCTTAACATCCCAGTTGGGAGGGAGGAATATAAGTTGAATAAAATAAATAAATAAATGAGTTGAGTGCTAAGACTTACAGAGCTGAGTCATTGCCCATGGATTTTAGAAAGCTGAAACTCTGTTTATGATGGCACTGTCACTGATTGAACAGTAATGTAACCTAGTATTTTTAGATGGCCCCACAGCTCTTAGTATGTTTAACTTGTTAAAAGGGAAGTAGGAACAGAGAGCTACACGGCTATTCTCCATGCCCCATATTGCTTATCCTTGAACTTTTATCACACCCACTCCCACAAGGTAGGGATGCCAGCCTCCAGATGGAACCTGGGGATCCCCCAGAGTGACAACTCATTGCCAGACTACAGAGATCAGTTCCCCTGGAGGAAATGGATGCTTTAGAGGGTAGACTTTATGGCATTTTACACCACTGAGGTCCCAGTCCTCCCTAGGCCCCACCCCCAAATCTCCTGCAATTTCCCAACCTGGATCTGGCAACCCTAAACCCCCTTCCCTGCTAGCCAGGGAGGACCTGGCAACCCTACCACAAGGACAGCAGCAATTTATATCCCCTCAAGAATTATTAATATGTCTTAATTGTTTTCATTCAATAGACTGCACTATCTTGTACTGAGGTGTATTGCGTGATGTAACCATCAGCAGTTGTACTTCTATGAAAACTTTTAAAAGAATGGCAGAGAAATGGCAATGAAGGTGAAGGCTCCTGAACTGCAAGTGACATGGAAATGGAGGGGTAGCCTAAATCTGGGCATAGGTTCCAGGAAAACTGGGATGTAGTGGTTATGGGAAACTTATATGTTATATTATAGGAGGGGTAAACCTAAATACCTCTTTGAGCACCATTTTGGTGGGAAAGGTGATTAATAAAATAAAAATTTTAAAGTTGTATATAATCTCATTCCTCCTTTTACCTCTTTCTTCCTGTTCCAATATTCTTGTCCTTAAACAAATTGTATGGTTGCAGGTCAAAACATAGAGTTGCCAGGGGGAGTTTGGGTGGTTGGGGATGTAGGAGACGTAGGGGAAGCCATCAGTGTGCTGGGATTACATCTCTTCCAGGAAAAACTGAGAAGTGATATAATGCCTGTCTAGGAATCACAGGAAACTCCAGCAATTCCTGAAGATGCATAATGTGACATAATGCCATCATGCCAATGGTGATTGTTTTCTTTTTTCTCCTGCTAGGCAACAAAGAGATGATTGGCAGCAAGGGTTGCCAGTAAATAGGATTGCCCTAAATGGACATTGTATGGCTCTTACTGCACAACATCCACAATATTTTACATACTATATAATTAAATATGTTTGTTCAGGCCAACATGGTTTCTAAGTTTCTGTGGCCTGATCCCATTCATTTAAAAAAGGTTTATTTTGGCAGAGTTCTTTGAAAACTGGACTAGAAGTCTGAAATAAGTCCTAAACAGTGAAAACTAGTTTTACCTACTGATCTAAAACAGTCACTTAGAAATAAAGAAAACAGAAACAGACACCGCTGTTTTTTAATTTGAAAATATATTCAAGAAGAAACATGTCCTCATTAATTTACTGCAGTGGTAATTGTTGAGATGGATCTTACATGGGTATAAAAATAGTCGGAATGGTACAATCAGATTAAGACTTTTCCTGACAAATAAAGACTTTTTCTGACAAAACCTTCAATCTTTCCATTTTGATCAAGGTTATGTTCTAAGTTCCAGATGCTACACTTCCTGTTTCAGCACATTTAAGAAAAATATACTGCCAAGTTAAGGATGACAGGCTCCAGGTGGGCCCTGGGGATCCCCAGAATTACAGCTCATCTCCAGACTACAGAGCTGAGTTCTCCTGGAGAAAATGGACACTTTGGAGGATACTTTATGGCATTGTATCCCACTGAGGTTCCTGTCCTCCCCAGGCTCCATTCCCAAATCTCCAGGATCTGGCATCCCAACACCCCCATCCCCTGGCAGTGGCAACCCTATGCCATGTGTGTACAGAAAGGATAGTCACATTAGATCTTTACCTTTCAGTTTCCTTGATAGATTCTGAGGTGGTTTCTTTATAATCTGGACAACTCTCATTAATATCCATGCAAACTTTACCCACAAATGCCCTTTGTCCAAATTTATCTGTGAGGAATGAAAGAGAACAAAACTCAGAACAATGTTTTCCACCTGCACTGCTGGCAAGCCCTTCTTTTAACACCACGCCAACAAATTTTGCCTTTGTAGGCCTGCTTCATATCTGCAGCCACCCACACAAGTAGGGTTGTCAGCACTGGCAACGAGCAGGAAACGGTGGGGGACAGGGATGTGTAAACTGTTATTGCTCCAACAGTGCAACCTGTGTTGTGTCAGGGTGACGAGAGTTTCAGTGGAATCCCAGAGTGTCAGCCTAATGTGATGATGTTGCTTCTGGCATAAACCCAGAAGTGACATCGTTGCTTAGTGATGGCAATTTTGCCTCCATTTTTCCCTGCCACCTACAGAGTGGAGGGGGGATTGGGGCTGCTGGACTTGAGGTCTCCAGCTAGATCAGGAAACCTAGCAGCCCTATATGCAAGTATCCCCCTAAAAAACACTGCTCGGGTGGAACTCAGTCCTAACTAGATCTTACACTGGTCTGCCACAAGGATTTCCATGTAGATGTGTGCTGCAAGTTCCCTGCTCAGAACTCAGTTCCCAGGCACATAGGGCCTGATATATATATTGGGTCCATGGGGACAGGGAGCTTAAGTCCCATGTTGTTCTCCTGACCTTAACTGGTCCCAAGCATGTGCTATTATGGCCTTCCTCTTTTTGTTTCATGTCTGCTCTATTAAGCTGAATTGCTACACTGGTTAACTTTGATACCCACTTTTATTTGACTGGCAAGACAAGCTTCTATTTTAAAAGGACTTGCGAGGAGAAATTTTATGATTTAATTTCAGGACCAGCTTAAAGTTGTAAATGCCCACCTCCAAACAGGGAAACTTTTCAGGGGTCTCTTTTTAGGCCATTAGTATGCCACCAGATGGTAATCTCTCTCTCTCTCTCTCTCTCTCTCTCTCTCTCTCTCTCTCTCTCTCTCTCTCTCTCTCTCGTGTGTGTGTGTGTGTGTGTGTGTGTGTGTGTGTTTAGTAAGCTCTGTAGACATATTGTGAGATAGTGACATTTGGAGTGAAAGTTCGTAGCATTTTGTGGTAGTGTGATTATCCAAGAGATTCAGTGTTCATTAAAACCTATCCAATGGATTATCATTCTGATTTGAGACTGCCCTGCCTAATGTTCATTACTGCCTTGTCCTAATGCATACTAAACTGGTCAAGTGGCAGGTCCCTTCTGAAAGTCTGTGAGGGTAGTTCAATTCCTGATAGGCAGGAGAAATGTTCTTGCAAGCAATATTGGGGGGGGGGCTGCACCAGATTGGATTCACTGTAAGAGTTTACAAAAAGCTAGAGTTGACACTGGGGAAAACAGATCCGAATTTTCAGAGTGTAGTGCTGGGGGACTACTGCTTGGCCTCTTGACTTCTGGCCTTAGGTGTCCTGTTAAGTTCCATCTTGTCAGAGTGTAGTGCTGGGGGACTACTGCTTGGCCTCTTGACTTCTGGCCTTAGGTGTCCTGTTAAGTTCCATCTTGTCCCCCAAGCCTTTTTAAATATTCACATGAAGCCAGTGGGAGAGGTGACCTGGAGATTTGGGCTGAGTTATCACCAATGCGCAGATGACACTCAGCTGTGTTCGGTGCTTCCAGTAAAACCCAGGGAGGCTGTGGATTTGATTTGATTTATACTCCGCCCTCCCTGCTGAGGCAGGCTCAGGGCAGCTACCATGAGCAGGTGCCTGGCATGGACTGAAGCTTAATTCCAACAAACTAGAGGTGCTACTGATCTGGGAATAGGGATATCTCCTGTTCTGGATAGGCATGCGCTCCTCCTAAAGGTGCACGTTCATAGCTTTGGGCTGCTGCTGGGCCCAAGCCTCTTGTTGGATAAACACATGGCAAGGGTGACCAGGAGCCCCTTTCACCAGCTTTGGGTGACGAATCAGTCACATACGCACATAAGGAAAGATCTTGCCACTGTGGTGTATGCCCTGGTAACATTCAGATTAGATTACTACAGTACAATCTAAGTGTAGCTGACCCTTGAAGACTGGCTGAAAGGTACATTTGATACAGAATACTGTAGTTGGTAGTGCCATGGGTCAGAGGGACCATATTACTCCAGTCTTGTTCCATCTATACTGGTTCTCAATTTTACATGCACCTTTCTCCAGTGGGGCTAACAGCATCATTTTAAGTTGGGAAAACAGCATACAAAGAAGGTTTAATCAGCTTTCCCTGAGTAACATGGTCTCACTGTGCCCCCGGACACCTAGGAACAAAGGTGTTCCCAGCTGTCATGGGTCAGCCAGGACTCAGCAACAGCAAGGACTCCTCAGGAGAAGAAGAGCCTCAGTAAATCAATTCTGAACTAGCAAAAACTGGCAAGCAAGATGAGCTGCAGGCTTGTCAGAGTTCACAGCCAACAGCTGATGCAGAGCCACCAGCACCTTTCAACAGAGGAAACCCAGGTGGTCATTACCAGCCCTCCAGTTTCACCTACACCCTTTAAGTGCAGGAGACAAAGGCTTAGAATGGAGCTCCACGAGAGAAGACAAAGCGTAAGTCTCCTGGCCCAATGCCAGCTGCTTGCTGATGATGAGTAACTGCAGGGTTACTTCCAAGCAGCTAGCTCTAAGACCTTCCAGTAGAGGCCTATAAAAGCCAGTCAAGGGAGACTTCTTGATGTGGAAGCAACAAGTCATGAACCCCTTGACTCAATGACCACAGCTCTCAACTCTGCTCCTGTGACCCTTGGACCAGCTCTTGACTCTGACTTTGGTGTCCTAGATGAACTGTGATTTTGGCACCTCCACCATCATTCAATGGGGGGAAATTGACAATTGTAGAACGAGCACTAACTTTAATTTCCTAGGCATTCACAATTAATGATGTGAAAATAAAAACAGACTCCTCAACCATCATAGCCTTTCTGGTGTTGGGCTGCAGAGGTTTCTTGGACTTTGTAAAAGTGTAGTTGGATCCCATGTGGTCAGCCATTTGAGCAAACAATTTCTCAGGTAGTTCTCATGGATTTTAATGATGGCAATACAAGTGTAACTAACTCTGCTTCAGCTACAGAGTAGGACTGTTTCATGACCAGAAATGAAGATCTATCTTCCTCCAGAGCTACAGAGACACTACTGTGCCTGGGACTGAGTTCTATTCCCTTTCTAGTACATCTTCAACACACAGCCATTTAGCATGCAATTACAGAAGATGAGGGTTGCCAAGCTCCTGGTGGGACCTGGAGATTTCCCAGAATTATGACTGATCTCCAGATGACAGAATTTAGTTCCCCTGGACAAAAGGGCTGTTTTGGAAGGTGGACTCCATAGTATTATACCCTGCTGAGGTCCCTTTCCTCACCAACCCCCTCCCCTCCAGGCTCCATTCCCCAAAATCTCCAGGAATCTCCCAGCTCAGGGTTGACAACCTTACAGAAAACACTCCCCTTTTCACAGTTGTCTGGACTGGTTATTTATGGCATGGTATACATTTGGGCTTTTAAAAAAAACAGTTTTGTACTGGCTTCTATTTTTAAAAAAGATTTCATATCTGTAAATTTTTATTTATATTTCATTTCTCTTTTTTGATGCATAGACAATTTAATTTCTTATGATTGTGAACCCCTTGGGGGCAAAATGATCTGAACATGCAAGACACAGTGTGATAGAAACCTAATAAAATAGTTAAATAAAATCAAGTTTTCAGTTCAGTTCAAATCTCATCTAAGTTGTGAACTCACTAGAGGGTTGTGGGCAAGTCACTATCTTTTGGCCTCTGCACTCCATCTGCAATATGAAGACAATGATAGTTACCTGTCATACCGCTGGCTGGTTGCAGAATTTATTATGTTAATACTCTTTATGACCTGAGATTTGAATATTTGAAAGGCTGCTTCTTCCTGTACAAACTTGTGCAATGGCTACACTTATCATCTCTGGATTTCTTTTCTATCTTCTCCATACAGAAGTAGGGATAGTGGTGGTTCATTTTGTGGCTTTTTCACTGAAAGCCCTGATTCTTTGGAACAGCTTATTTCCTCTCTACTAGGTTTTAGTAGAGCTGGTGAAGTAGTTTTGCTTCAAAGAACTGTATGTTGATTTTCTTTCTGAGGAGTTTGGTGATTGATATTTTAATGATATATATGGCTTTAATCATTTTTACCTCCTGGAAGTCTTCTGGCTTATATATCACTGGGTGTGATCATACTTACCAGAAGCCGCGGCAGCCATGCGATTCCCCCGCGGATTAAAGGGACGCGATCAGACAGACACATCTGTCTGGCGTCCTTGAGTCATCAGCGGGGTGTCGGTGCGCGCTGCAAGAGCGTGGAGAAAAGCTACTGGCTAAAACCCAGTACTATCAGGAACTGTGGGGCATGCAGCCGGAAGTTTGATCGCGCAAACGCGCGTCATAGCAACCGGGGCAAACAGCCTCGCTTCCCTCCCGCCTCTTCCCCCTTCAGTATGATCACAGCCACTGTTGTGTTTTATGTTGTAAACTGTCTTGAGCTCATGTTTAAAAAGAAAGGTGCACTAGAAATATTTCAAATAAGTAAATGAATGAGTGAATGAATGAATGAACATCCCAAAGGAACTATATGAATGCTAAGTATTACCAGTGGGTTGAATCCTTCTGCTAACAGGGTTCTTCCCCCAGAAAAACAGAGCATTTTTTTTGCAAATTCCCTCCTCCCTCTTACAGACCCTCCTGTTGCAGTTCACTCTGTTCTTGAGGTCCACTAACCCCAGAAGCACTATTTTAGGGGAAATAGGGGATTTCTGCAGGAAAGGGGAAGATGGAAAGATCAAACCCATTATAATTCAATGAGAAGAGATATATCAATACATATCAATAGATGCAGGGCTTTTTTGTAGCAGAAACTCCTTTGCATATTAGGCGACACACCCCTAATGCAGCCAATCCTCCAAGAGCTTACAGTAGCCCCTGTAAGAAGAGCTCTGTAAGCTCTTGGAGGATTGGCTACATTAGGGGTGTGTCGCCTAATATGCAAAGGAGTTCCTGCTACAAAAAGAGCCCTGAATAGATGTATCAATAACTATTAGTTACAACAGATTTGTGAACAAAAAACATGGTTATTAGCATCGTATCTTGTTTGTGAACTTCCCAGAGAACCTTTACTGACTATTGTGACATACTGTGAATTCTTTTTTAAAAAAATATTTTATTTATAAAATTTATCATATTGTACAGTCATATATTTAAGATTCTCCTTATATTTCCGGAGTCTTTTACATATAGTCATTTTCCCACCATTTATACACTCTTAACCATCTTTTTTGGAATAAGGATTCATCTTTTCCATGAATTAGCATGGTTAATTTGTCCATTTCTGCAGTATTCAGCAGTTCCAAAGCCATTTTTTGCCTAGAGGGTAATCTCTCGTTTTTCCAATACCAGGCTAGTAATAATCTTGGTGAAGTTAAAATATAAGTTAACAAGGTTCTATCTTCTGGCTCATAGCAATCTGGAATTATATTTAGTAAATATATTTCTGGTAGTAAACCAAGATTGACATTTAGGATCTCTAGTATTATCTTTTTCACAAATCTCCAAAATTTTTGTATTTTTTCACATTTCCATCACATATGGAAAAAGGATCCTATATTATTTTTACATTTACAACAGTTTTTAGAAATCTTATCTGAACATTTGGCAATTTTATCAGGTGACCAGTACCAACTGTGAAACATTTTATATATGTTTTCTTTAAATGATGTTGATCTAAGGAATCTCATTATTTTCCATATTTTAGCCCACTCATCAGTGTCAGTACTATAGCCCATATCTTGCACCCACCTTACCATAGAGGGTTTAACAATCTCATCCTGCATATAATTCTCCAACAAAAATCTACATATTTGTTGAATTAACTTATCACTGGATGAGAGCCAAATTTTATCTAATCCGTTGTTTGATACATAGAAGCCTAAGCTTTTATCTTTACTATATACAGATTTTAATTGCATGGTTTCCCACCAGGTCAAATTTATATTTAATTATTGTAACTTTTCTAATTTTTTTAATTTGTTATTTTTATCTAGTAGATTTTCATAGGTCTCTTAATTTCAGATAATAAAGTGCGTTTAATAAATGCTTCCAATGGGGATACCCATCTAGGAGTTTTCAAGTAATATTTTTCCTTTAGATTTTGCCAGCATTTTATCAATGCGCTTTCTCATTATGTACTGATAAAAATTGGAGTGAATTTTTTTCTTTATTATACCAGAGGTAAGCATGCCAACCCATGCTGAGATCATGACCTTCCAAATTTAATGTTCTTATATCTTCTAGCGTTATCCAATCTTTTATCCACACTGCTGTTGCAGCTTGATAATAGAACTCCCAATTAGGTAAACCAAATCCACCTCTTTCTTTTTTATCTTGTAATGATTTCCATTTGATTTGTGTTTTTTTGGGATACCAGATAAACTGTCTAGTGATTTTATCCAGCTCCACGAATTGTTATTTTTTCTTCAGAATTGGTATATTTGGGGCTAGGAATAAAAAATGGGGCAATATATTCATTTTTATGGTAGCTATTCTGCCCAAAAATGAGAGTTTGATATCTTTCCACTTCAATAAATCTCTTTTAATTTCTTCCATGTTTTTTATAATTGTTTTCCATTAATGCACTGTTCCTGTTTGTCATTGTTATACCTAAATAAGCTATTTTATTTGTAATCTCTATTTTTGAAATATTATAAATCTCCTATTTTACTTCCTGGGGACAATTTTTGTTAATATTCTTTTTTTTAATGTTTATTTTAAGTCCAGCTGTGTCCCCATATTTTTGAATTGTGTCCAGCAGCACTGTGATAGATGATAAAGGGTCTTCTAGTATAAAAACTAGATTGTTGGTAAATGCTTGCAGCTTAAACTCCTCCCTTTTTATTTTCAGTTCTCTTATCTGCTCATTAGTCCTCACCATATCATTTAGTGATTCTAACATGAAGATAAATAGTAGTTGGGATAAAGGGCATCCTTGTCTTGTTCCCTTCTGTATCTCTATATTCTCTGTCATGTCCCCATTAATCATAATTTTTGCATGTTGTTTCTTACATAATGCTGTTATCATAGAGAGAAAGCTCAGTCCACAGTCCCAGATTTTCAGTTTTTGAATCATAAATTCCCAGGAAACATTGCTGAATGCCTTTTCAGCATCCAAAAAAACTAAAGCTAGTTGTTTCTCCAGGTGGTTTTCATAATATTCTAAGACATTAATGATCGTTCTTACATTATTTTTAATATGCCTTTTCGGGAGGAAGCCTGCTTGATCTTGATGAGTTATTTGTGATTGTACTTTTTTTAGTTTTGATGCAAGTATATTTGCAAAAATTTTATTGTCAGCATTCAACAACGAAATGGGGCAATAATTTTTTATCTCTTTATCATCTGTTTTTGGTTTATGAATTAATGTAATGAGGGCATTTCTTGAGCCTGGAATCTTTTCTTCTTTAATTATATTTTGTAATAAGTCTTTAAAGGGTATAAAAATCTGTTCCTCAAATTCTTGATACATTTTTGCAGGAAAGCCATTCGGGCCTGGAGATTTCTTCTTTTTCTGTTTTTTAATTGCTTCTGTAATTTCACATGGGGATATGGGATCATTTAAAATTTTCTTTTGTGCATCATTGGATTTCTTATAGTTATTTTGCAATAAGAATTTTTCTATTTGTTGGTTATCCTGTATTTTCTGTTGGTATAGATTTTTATAAAAAATTTCCACAATCTTTTTTAAGTCATGAGGGCAGGGCTTTGTTTTATTTCTATCATTCTTCAGAAATGTAATTAGTCTTCTCTCTCTCTCTCTCTCTTTCCTAAGTTTGTAGGCCAACCATCTAGTAGGTTTGTTAGCATTCTCAAAATAATATTGCTTAGTATTTTCTATATTTTTGACTATTTCCTGTGTGAGTAAAATATTCATCTGGTGCTGTAACATTTTTAGCCTAGTTTTTATTGTTTCCAGTTCCGATGAGATCTTCATTTTATCATCTTCAATTTTGATTTTCCTTTTCAAATTTTCAATTTTTTCCTCTGTTTCATCTTCCATGCATTTTGATTAATGAACTATCCTCTCAGGAAGGCTTTAAAAGCATCCTAGACTATATTTATTGACATTTCCAGTTGCAAGTTTCTTTTGAAAAATTCTTGTATTTCCGCTTTTGTTTTTACTACCAAATCTCGGTCTCTCAACAGTTCAGTATACATCTTCAACCTGGGGTTTACAAAAGGGGGTTATGATCAGCAAATGTACATAGTAATATTTCTACTTCTCTTAGTTCTCTTATCATTGAAGCTGTTATCCAGGCCATGTCTATCCTGGACCAAGATTTATGTCTAGATGAGTAAAAGGTATAGTTTTTTCTGTATATATTTCTTGTCCTCCAGGCATCTATCAGGGAGTATTCCTCTGCTATTTGCAAAAAGATTTTAGGTAGAATCTTGCCTGTTTAAATATTCTTTCTCCAACTTCTTCTATCAGTGTTGGGGTCAAAAACTGCATTGAAGTCACCCAATAAACATATATCTTCAAAGTTCTTCTTAGCCAATATATTACATATTTCTATATAAAAAAATCTTGGTTTTGGTTAGGAGCATATATGTGTATTATTATCATTTTTCCCCTTCTCTCATTATTGAAACAGCTACTACTCTTCCATCTTTCGATCTATAAAATAATTCCGGGTACAGAAAATCTTTTACATAGATTACTACCCCTCTTTTTTTGTCATCTGCTGCAATAAATGGTTCTCCTATTTTTCTATTCATCAGGTATTTTGTGTATCGTTTTTCTTAACATGGGTTTCTTGAAGGCATGTATTTGTTGGAAGATTCTTCTTCTTTTTTGGGGGATTATTGAGTCCATTAACATTTATCAACAATATTTTCAAGTGTCTACTTGCCATTGTTTGTATTTGTGTTGTCTGTGCTTTTATTCCTATATTGGAATCTGGTAACTATTTGCAATGGGATTGTTCTTTTAAATCCCACTCCCTTTTTACACGGTGGTTTCTTGGGCTTCCCTTTTTCTTGCATCAGTCCATTACCTTCTGTCTCTACCTCCTCTTCTCCTTCCTCTTCTCCCTCTTTCTCTTCTTTTTGTTGCCAACCTAGTTCTTCTCCATACTTCTCCAGAAAGTTTTCCACTTTAAAGACAAAGTCTATTCTTTGTCTTCTATCTTTGTAATTAAATAATAGTCCTTCTGGTATTAACCACCTATATGGTATGTCATTTTCTCTCAAAAGATTTGTCAGGATAATATAGTTCTGTCTTTTCTCACAGACTCTCCATGGCACTTCCTTTAAAAATTTAATCTCTGTTTCTATAATTATCATTTTGTTTTAATTAGAAGCTTTTAGTATTTTGTCTCGAACTTCTTTCTTGTGAAATTTTATGTGGACCTCCCTCAGCGTCTTATTCCTATTTGCATATGCTGAATTTCTTCTGTACACACTATCTATCTCTGCTAATAGTTCCTCTTTTGTTCCTATTTTTAGTTGGACCGCTATGTTATGGGCTAAATCTTCCTTTAGGCTTTTATCTATTTCTTCAGTTATATTTTGACATCTTATTATTAAACCTGCTTTATCCATTTCTAGATTATAATTTTATCATTTTTAGCTTTTAATTCTTGTAGTTCTTGGTTTATGTCTTGGACTGTTCCTTCTAATTTAATCGTAGTTGTGGTAATATTTGTTATTTCTTTCTTATTTTCTGAGATTTGTTTTTTTAATTTCCTCTGTTTCAGTTTTTATTTGATTAGGTATTTCATCCATTTTTTCCTGAATGGGCTCTATTTCTTTCTTAATTAATACTGACAAAGTAGTTTCTGTTATCTGTTGCATTGTTTGGGCTACACATTCTTTAATGAGGGCTTTTAGGTCTTTGACCATCATTTGTGCTATACTCATCTTTAACTGACTAGTTGTGCCTAATTGCCCAGGTGATGGTATAGAGTGTCTCCTAGCACCGCCAAATCCTGATGCCATAGGCTCTTTTTGTCTACTTATTTTTACTTGTCTGTTTGCACTTTCTATTATATACGTTTATTTCTCCATTATAAATCACCATCAATATTTTAAAGTCCCAGTATAACTCTAATTTTATGTTATTTTATTTGGGTAGTGTCTCTTTAAAGATCTTTTTCTGTTTTCCGCCACTATTCTGTCATGTTGTCTCGCCGTAGTTTTGTAGCTGATCTGCATCCATGTCTCTTCTGTTGCTCAATGTCACTCTCAAGTGCCTTTCCTTTCTTCCTTCTCTTTCTCGCTATCTTGCCTCCCTCGTCTCTTTCGTTCTCTGTCTTCCATTTTCCATATTCCGTCCTCTCCCCGCTCACAAATAGCTTCATCACTGTACATCACTCTCCAGCGTCTTTCCCTTTGCCTCCTCACCTCTGTACCATTGCTTGCGTATAAGTCTCTTAAAGGGGCAGTTGGGAGGAAAGAAGACAAAAGAAAATTATGCAGTAACCAGTATCTCAAATTTATCCATCCTGGACTATTTTCCATAAAAGTAAGAATTATTTGAGCTTTGTTATTTATATAGCCGCTATTTGTTACACCCGCTCTGTCGCCTCCCAGAATGTCCCACAGTTATTCTGAGCTCTAGGTTTTTTTTGTCTTCCATTTGCCCCAATTTGTTTCTCAACCTCATAAATGTAATTAAATGGTACTTAGCTTCATTTTCTGCTACAGTTGTAGTTGTTTCGAGTTCATTCGTTGTAGACTCCTTTTCGGTTCTAACAGGCTTGGCTGGTATGCACACAATCAGTCTCGTTGTGTTGGGCGTTCAAAAGGCTTCCTGCTTGGAACAAACCTGACAGGCTGGAAGAGTCACCATCCTTTCTAGTCCTGGTTAAAGTCCCTTGCTAAGTCTCTCCCTCTGGGAGAGAACTTTCAGCTGGTGGAATGCCTAAAAAACCACTTTGGAATAGCAGAGTATGCAGAGCTCCCCTGCACACATCTGCTCTCATCAAGCTGGAACCAGTTGGGGACTGATATACTGTGAACTCTGAGTGACATACAACACAAGCCTGATCTGGTCCATTCAGAATCCTACCAAAGTCTATTTAAGGGGCCTTATTGCCAGGACAGTTTTGCACTGGTAGTCTTACCCAGCAAGGCAGATCTACTATTAACTACATGGAGAAACACATGAAGAATCTGAGAGGGTTGTAAGGAAAAGAGGGTTAAAAAAAAAAACCCCTTCTCATTGCACAAACTTCTGCAGAAGCAGGCTTCCCACTCCTTTCAATGACTGGGATTATTTGCCTTTGATTTCAAACCATGGTACTTCTCCAAAATCTGTTCAAAGACCTTTTTTCACATTTCCATTTGCACAGCATTAGTCAGGGTTGCAGACACAAAAGCCATCTGTATGAATCATTCCATTGACGAAATATCTGATAACTAAGTTGGCTTCAGCTTAGGACAGTGCCTTCTGAAATACCCTCTAGAAACAGCTTATTATTTTACCTATAATAT
Organism: Gekko gecko; assembly: GCA_029375565.1. Classification (NCBI taxonomy): domain Eukaryota; kingdom Metazoa; phylum Chordata; class Lepidosauria; order Squamata; family Gekkonidae; genus Gekko; species Gekko gecko. The sequence continues at coordinate 118,489,939 of JAPDNY010000007.1, forward strand.
CAGCAAGAAGCAAAGAGGCATCTGTGTGAATTGTTGCAAAATAGCAGGCTGTAGTTGTGCCATTCTTGAGAGTTCGTCTCTGTAAAAAGAATTCAAAGTTCAATTATTTGCAGAACCAGTTATGCAGTGAACTGAGTTATCACTTTGCTCATCAACTATTATAGGAGTCATTATGGAGGTTTCTATTAAATTAGTAATCAACTCACTTAAAGACTGTAATCATTGACCAAGGGTTCACCATAGTGTATTTATCAGCACTATAACCTTTAGTAAACAAGTGTGGCAGATTTCTGTAGAGTATAAAAAAAATCTTCAAGTCATTTTTGACCAAAGACCACAGTTGAATCAACAGAAATCAGTGTGTACAAAGTGGGGAATGATGCCTTGGTTATATCATCTGCAACTCTAAAAAATTACTGTCTGTTTATATCTCCTTCATGTCCTTTTACTCTTTTACAGCTACTCTGTTTTAAAACAAACTAACATAATACACAACATTTCTTGATTTTGTTAATGCTGCTTCCTTTATTCTTTAAAAGGAATTTGCTTCTTCAGTTTCACCAGAAAAAGTTACTTGTTCTTAACAACCTGTTCCATTGAAGATTATGCAAACGCTCAAGAAAGTGGAGTAAGCCAAACTCTACCAGAGGGCAAAATCCAGTTTATCTAAGTCCCCATCCCCACCTCAGCAAATCTTACCTAACAAAAAATTCATTCCCAACCTCCAAGCATGAATCAGAATCCATCTTGAATCACTCCAAAAACAACTCCCCAATCCTTTCTTCTTGTTTTTAGATATGATAGTCTTTGATTTCCCAGAGTAAGGAGACAGAAAAATAAAAAGTTCTTAAATAACCCATTGTTGAAGTGGGGGAGGACATGGTCAGATTTGGGTTTGTGAATCAGCCCTGAATCTTTTACACACAGTGGACACAACCCAGCCAAAGTTGAGTGGTTTTAAGTATCAAAGATTTCAAAAGGAAAGAAACAAATGGAAAGAAACAAATAAGTCTAACATTGGATGAACCATGGCTAAAAAGGTCAGTGTTTCTGCCAGAAACAGCAAGCATTTCTTAATTAGCATCTCACTGGTAAGCAGAAGGTCTGACCCAAGACTTAAAGTGTTACCCATTCTGGGTAACTTCCCTTGAAGGATCAAGTCTGTAACTTGGTGGTCCTCTTACACTCAGACATACTGCTGGATAGGCTTGCAAGGTTCCTGATTGGGGTGAGGAATCACCCATATTTGCAGGCTCCAGCTCACCGCTGGCCAGCTAGCTGGTTGGGGGAAAACCGGTCCCCAAACAGATGTCCCCATGTGATGTAGGTGATGCTCTGATGTCACTTTCCAAAGTGACATCACCACATTGGCACCGTTGGGGGCGATGCTCTACTTTTTGGGTAAAACCCTATGGTTTATAGCCTTTTTTACCATAGAGTTTTCCCAAAAAGTACAGTGTTGCCAACACAATGTTGTCCCTTCTGGAAGTGACATCAGCACATCACTGATATCCCTGCCCACCCCCGGAATGCCTCCCAAATCCTCCTGCTGGCAGGAGGAAGGCATCTGTCAACCCTACTGTTGGATAAGCAGCTGGTAGCTGTGGCCAGAAGTCTTTTTTGCCAGCTTCAACTGGTTAGCCAGTTGTGGCCTTTCCTGGACAGAAAAGACCTGGACACTGTGGTGTGTGTCCTGGTTATATCTATATTAGATTATTGCAATGTGTTTGGAAACTTCAGTTGGTACAGAATGCTGCAGCCAGGATGTTTACTGGAGTGGGTCATAGGGACCACAGCAGTCCAGTCTTGGTCCATCTAGATTGGCTCCCAACTTGTTTGGGGGCACAATTCAAGGTGCTGGTCTTGACCTTAAAAGCCCTATAGGGTTTGGGACCAAATACCTGAAGGACCGCCTGCTTCCTTATGAACCTTCCCAACCACTGTGGTCATCTTATGAGGCCCTGCTTCAGGTGTCCCCTGCTGTCTGAGATCATCTGGATAGCAATTAAGGAGATGGCCTTCTCAGTCATGGCACCAAAACTCTGAAAATCTCTCCCCAGGGAGACTTGTCTGTCCCCTTGTGTTGTCATCTTCTGCCAGCATGTGAAGACATTTTTGTTTCATCTGACCTCCCTCCCTGATCCCTCCCTTCTGCCCTATGTTGTTTTTATGTTTCTGTATATGTATTTTAGCTTTGGTTTTTATTGTTTTTGTTCTGTTTAAATGGTTTTTAAGATGTGTTTTAGTTTTTATTATGTATATTTGTTAGCTACCTTAGTGGCCCTAATGAGGACAGAAAGGTGAGATATAAATCTTGCATATAAATAAAATAATGAAGGTATTTTTTCCAAAACAACATCATCTGTCACTTTATTTTCCTTAGCTCTCTTTTCTACCCTATCTCAAGGAATTAGTGCAGAATGCATTATATGACAATTTTCCTTTTTAGCAAGTTTGGTGTAGTGGTTAAGAGCACAGGCTCTAATCTAGGAGAACCGGGTTTGATTCCCCACTTCTCCACGTGCAGCTTCTGTTGTGACCTTGGGTCAGTCATAAATTCTTTCAGAGCTGTTCTCTCAAGGGCAGTTCTCTCAGCTCCACCTACCTCACAGGGTGTATGTTGTGGGGAGGGGAAGGGAAAGGAATCGTAAGCCACCCTGAGACTCCTTTGGGTAGTGAAGGGCGGGGTATAAATCCAGTCTGTTCTCTCTTCTCTCTCTCTAGCTTAAAAGTATGAAAAATATAGTAAAAATAGCTCTTAAAATATTGTTGACTAACAGCTTGATGGCCCAGATTATCCCAATCCCATCAGATCTTGCTAAGCAGGGTTGGCCCTGGTTACTACTTGGATGAGAGACCACCAAGGAAGTCAAGGGTCACTATGCAGAAGCAGTCAAGAGGAAACCACCTCTGAATATCTCTTGCCTTAAAAACCCTATGGGGTCACCATAAATCGGCTGCATCTTGATGGCACTTTCCACCAACCATGTGATAACATGCGTGTTTCCTCAAAACTACTATCCACTCATTTCAATGGGACATGCTTCTAGGTAAGTGTGTATAGGATTTTTGCCTTAGCCTCCTGTTTCTTATTACTCTGAACACTGATATTAATACAGAGGTCCATAACATTAGCAATGACTTTAGAGTATATTAGATATCTTGGTTGCTTGTTCAATTATGATTTCCAGTTCAGGTTCGCAGGAAACCTTGTATGAATGTATGACAAACTGCAGTCTGTTGAAAACCAGAAAGGGAAAGATGGATCTGAAGCATGCAAGGGGAGGTGAGAGGGAGCGTGACAACCCATAGTTCAAATAACACCAAAAGATATTTTGGTGTTACATCTGTTCTTAAACTTACGAACATAATATGAGCTGTAATGATACAGTAGGGGAGTGCTCAGAATAATGCATACCAATATTAAGGTAGGCAGACAATTTACTTACCACAGCTCTAGTGTACACCTCTTCTGCAAAATCACTGTCTTTGTATTTGGTTTCTGTTGGGTAGGTGTATGCTTTCAACCACTGCAAAAGAGGCAGATCTACTCGGGTCCCTGAAAAAGAGTACTGTGGAGCATGGATGTGTGTGTCAACCAAACCAGGCATGAAGAATTCACTGAGAAAGAAAACAATAGGGAAACTGTCTCAGTTTGTAAAACATTACTTGTATAAGAATCTTATGCCCTTGATCTCTGTGTCTTGCTATGATAGTATAGTAATAATAAAAAGCTCTCAAATAGTCAGCATCTAAAGATCAAGCTTTAATAAAGGAATGATGGAATAATTCCTTTTTCACCAGAAGTACCTGCTGAGCTCATTTGGGCAATGACAGGCACTTAAGGCTCAAACCAGTCTAGAAGTAATCTAGAAGTCCCATACTACAGTCTTAACAGCATTGAGGCTTGATGAAGTGACTGAGTGATGGCACAAAACTCTCTATAGTCATTTGTCCAAGAAGGCATAGAAGACAGATGTAAAGGAATACCAAGACTGTTTGTGCAAATATATATGGTAGAAAAAATAAAGTTTAATAGCACACCATCACTATGTTTGCTTCCTAGGGTTGGTAAATTCCTGGAGATTTGGGTATAGAACCTGGGGAGGGTGGACTTTGGGAAGGGGAGGGAACTCAGTAGGAATGTTATTCCATAGAGTCCACCCTCCAAAGGTGTCATGTTCTCCAAGGGAATGGGTCTTTGTAGTCTGGAGATCACTTGTAATTCCAGGAAAATTTGAGGCCCCACCTGGAGGTTGGCAACCCTAGATGTTTCTTCTCCCCTTCTGTCTTGGTTCTGTCTCGCTCCTCCCATTCTTTTCAGGATTTCCTGCTTATGTGGTTATCTATTTGTGTATGTAGAAACAGTGTTGGATATATAAAAGGCTATACTGAAGGACAAGGGGAAGTTGGGAAATTAAATGTAGGCAAATATGCACTCAATAATAATTAGCTTGTTTAAAGTTAATTATATTGATTGATACACATTAATAAAATATAATTGCAATTAACAAAAAAAGCAATAAAGATAATATATTACATCTCCAAATATTCTAAGATTCAACTGTTCAGCTGCTTTACATAACAACATGACTGTTATCCAGAACACTTTTTCAGTTCAGAGTCGGCTGTACCTAAAGTTGTCTAAATTCAGGTCACATATCACTCAGAAATTGGTCCAGTGCCCTATATCCCACTGTGCTTGCCTTACCAAGCATACTTTTGGCTAAATAATCAGCACAGAGGTAACAGCAATGGCTCTGAATGTGCAAATTCACGTTGTTTGAAAAAAAAATTACAACAAAATGTAGATGTTAGCTCTACAAAACTGACTTTGTGTCCTTCATGATTTCTGCAGAGTGAGAGACATTTGGAATACCGTGTACAGTTCACATTATCTCAAAAAGGACATTGCAGAGCTAGAAAAAGTACAGAAGAAGGCAACCAAGATGACTGGGGGTTGGAGCACCCTCCCTATGAGGAAAGGCTGAAAAGTCTGGGACATTTCCGTTAAGAAAAAAGACAGCTGGGGGGGGACATAGAGGTTTATAAAACTGTGCATGGGATGGAGAGAGTTGACAAAGAGAAATTTCCCCCGCTTCCAAAATACTAGAACTTGAGGGCATCCAGTGAAGCTGATGGGCAGTAGATTCAGGTTGGACAAAAGGAAATACTTTACACAGAAAGTGATTAAAATGTGAACTTCACTGCTAGAATATGTAGTGATGGCCACAGGAATAGACAGCTTTAAAAGGGCATTAGATAGATTCATGGACAATAGGTCTATCAGTGGCTAGTAGCCATGGTGACTGAAGGTAACTGATACAGGAGGCAACATCTGGGGAATGTCTCGGCCTCTATGCCCTGTTGTTAGCCCTCCAGAGGAATTGGTTGGCCACTATGTGAGGCAGGTTGCTCGACTAGATAGACCACTGTTCTGAGCCAGCAGGGCTCTTCTTATGTTCTTAAAATGCTTTGCTGTACTTACAGAGCCCAACTTGTCCCAATTTTCCAGCTAAGAACAGAGAAGCACAAGTGGTGTTACCAACCCCTCTTTACCAAGCCTTATCAATAAGAGTTTTTCCCCATGAGTACTGGTAATAGTAGATCTTGACAATCTCAACAGAGAAAACAACCATGAACAGATTGGAACAAGAATGTGTATCCAAATTTATTATTTAATTTTAATGACAGTTGACTGAATACTGTATGAATGTGTTAATCAACCGGATGTCAGGCAGCATGATATGCACACATGTGTCTCACATGCACTGAAATGTGCCTTTCTTTCTTTCTATTGCATAACAAGGTAAAACAAAGAGATAACATGCTGCTCTGCCAATTTTCTGCTATTTATTAACTTAGCAGGAGTTTGCAGGCAACCTGTTCTGGCAAAGCTTTATAAATATAAAACCAATGAGAACATTTCTGCTATGGTAAAAGAATATTCCATCTTCAGTACAGACAAACATTCCTATTGCAAATGCATTCACTTGGAAGAAAGGTCCATTGATTAAAGCTGGACCAAGTAAATGAGCTCAGTATTGCAACCTACAGCTGTAATCTCCCACTTTTGAAAAGTGCATAATTTTTCAAAGACAGTGAAAAACAGAAATGTTTGCAAGCAGAGGGACAGAGGAGAAAATAACTGTGTGGACAGGCAGAGAAAAGGAAATGTAAGAGGGATTACCAAGAAAAAAGTCTGAGCCTCAACAAGAACATTCAGGGATTTGGGAAGAAACAAAATCCTTTCCCAAACATGAGCTCAGCAAAGGAGGGGGGAACCTCTCCAACACAAATGTAGGGGAAAGTTGATCAGCTGTGTTTCAGTTGTGCCTGGAATGGGGACCAGCCCATGGGGGGGAGAGAAAAGGACAACACAGACACACCATGCTGGAAAGAATCAGCTACCTCCCCCCACTCCCTGCACACACACATCATCTTCCATCCCCTCTTGGATTACTTAGCCTTGTGGGTGCCTCATGCTCCAGGTCTCCTCTCTGTCTGGGGGGGGGGATGCCATCAGTTGGGAACAGCAAACAGAAAGGGTGCTGGCAGACTACGTCTTTTTTCCTCTGTTTAGCAAAGGATCCAAATGAGACCCTCTCTTTGCCAAGAGAGGCTTGTTGAATGACTGGTGCATCTTCAGCTTACTCCTTTCAGTCTGTGGACCAGAAAGAGGCCTGCAGCCCACAGGTCTGTGCACCCATCCTGCAATAGGCTAACCTCTGGGGTCAGGCTGCAGTCAGCTGTTTGACAGCCGACTAGGAGCCAAACTATTAGTGACACTGGATAAGAGTTTGTTCAAGTGCTTGGGATTCCACGTGTCTCTTAACCCCTCAGCTGTGCATTCACTGCTGCAGTCACATGTGCTACTGTTCCGTATTCCCTGCCCATGGGTTTTGCGTTTGTGCCCTCAAGTGGTTGAAGAAACAACAGCAAGTAAATGGAATCATGGCCGCCTGAGCATGAAGACATGCTGTCAGATGTTCAGGTGATCAAGCAGACAACACAGACACACAGAACACTGCCAGGAAGATGAACAAGTGGAGCCATGGCTACATGTTAAAGTAGAGATGTTGAACTCATTTGTTATGAGGGCTGGATCTGACATAAATGTCGCTTTTTGGGGCTGGACCTTGTGTGCCATAAAATGTAATGCCAGGGGGGGGTGGAGCTTCAGCATTTCAGAAATGGCCGTGGCTTCTCGCAGTAGCGAGAGACGTGTGCCATGAATCGGGGACAGGAGAAGGCATGATGGTGCGTGCCTTCCAAGGCACCCTTGTTAATAGGTGCCAAGCCAGGGAGCTTCTAGGAGAGCCCTTTCCCCAGCTTGTAGCCAGCGCAGGAGGGCTTCTCCCTGCTCCGATGGTCCGTCTCTGATTCCCAGCAATGGCATAGAAATGACCGCTCCAGCAAGTGATTTGGAAGTTCAGCGGATTTATCTCTACTCTGCGAGATCTGTTGGATCTACATCAAGCGAGATCCCAGGGAGTCCTGTTGGATCAACTGACTAATGAGTGAGTTATGTCGAAGCGAGACATCAATCAGCGTGCTGCAAAGTCCCCACAGTAGAAGAGGGAGGGGGGAGGGGACACCCTACCCCCCCAAAAAAATGATTTATCGAAGCATTAAGGGGGAGACTAAGCAGATCAACGAATGGATTACAACAGGGGAATTTCCAAGGGATTTTAAGCACTTAAACAGACCTGTGAGACTTTGACTTCATAGCGGTTAAAGTAAACATCCTTCCAACATGGAGATTGTGGCGCAAGAAGAAAATGAAATCATGCCTTCTTCAGGAAGAGCTCGAATGAAGAAGCTTATCATATGACCTAGCTAGCCTGGGTCAGGTGGTTTAGCTAGCCTTAGAGACTCTTCCTGTTTTATCGGAGTGAACATTTTTCGCCCTCTCCTGGCCCTCAGAAGCACTGGATTTAAAGAGACAGTGTTACTATCAGAAAGCCTTTACTTATGGAATGTCTCTAAAGAAGATGGGTTATAATTGGACAGGCAGGTTGGTTAAAAAGTGATTTATCTTTAAGCGAAGGATTGGACTTGGGCTAATCCAAAACATAACCACCCTGCAAAAATGAGTGATGGGCTCTTTAGACTACAGACAAGCTTGTAACAGCTGTAACAAGGACGTAAAAAGTGCTGAGAGCCAGAAGACCAGAGGAAAGACACTACAAGAAACAAAATGGACTGTCTTTAATTGTAGAAGAAATGGAATTTGAACTTTGAGAGTTTGGAGGGGGGGGGGAGATAAACATATTATGTGAAGCCATAGTCAGCAGGTGTCTGTTGAGGGGAAATAAGGATGGAAATGTTCATTGTGTACCAGCTAAGCGGATCTTGATGATTAGAGAATTAATATTGAATACTCCTCATGTCAAAAATTTTCTCAGAGTAAATAGCTTTGGTTAAAAATATTGTATAACTTCCAGACCTTGGGTTCTTAGTTAGATTTTCTTTGCTTTATCCTATAGTTTGTAGTGTCCCCTTCCTATTTTTCTGTTGTACTTTATAGAAAATAAATTTTAAAAAATCCCCAATGGGGGGCCAAAAAAAAAAATGTAATGCCAAATACCAGAGATATAAACTTTATAAAGGTAAACCCAGTTAACAATATTATTTTTTACTCAAAATACAAACAAAAGCAATTGATTTACTGGGGAACCCACAAAAGCCCCAATAAATTTATTTAATCATATGCAAGACTAAGTTTTTTCCAAGGGATACCATAAAAGGCAGGGCATCTTACATTTCCATACAAATTAGTAACTTTTTATATATAGTACTTTTAGCAGATGAGTCATCTTCCTTGCAAGTAAAGTAGTTTTTCAGCACTCCCCCATATGCCCAGCCTCAGCAGCTAAGCACAACTACAATGCATCTCTCCCTCTTTGTTTCTTCGTGTCCCCCATCCTACCTCTGAGGATCTCAAGGAGACACACTGGACTCCCGCCTCCACCATCCCATCCCTAACAACAACCACAGCCCTGTGAGGTGGACCAGACTGAGTGACTTGTCTCGGGTGACCCAGGTGACAGGTGATAAGAACGTAAGTACCCAACTATTTACCACCCTCCACTGAGAAAATTGCCCATTTATACTCACTCTCTGTTTCCTATTAATTAGCCAGTTTTTGATCTGCGAAAAGACTTGTCCTTTTATCCCGTGACTATTGAGCTTACTTAGGAGCCTTTGATCCTGGCTCAGGAAGGGGGAGTTTGAACCTGGCTTTCCATTATCCCCCCACCTACAGTTCTCATTCCTCCAGCATTTTCCACAGGAGCAATGGGGCTGAGCAGAAGGCCTGGTGGAGAGGCTGTTTCTGAAACCTTTGGGGGAAACTTTTTGTCCTCCTGTGACACCTTTTCCCTTATGGGTGAGAACAGGCGGGGGGAGAAGGGAGGTCACCATCCCCCATCCACCACGATATTCTGCCTCCCAGCTCTGCAGCGGTTCAGACATGTGGTGGCCACAGAGGCATCCCCTTTTCCCTTCGCTTCCCCACTGGCTTCTGAGGCTGCAATGTCTTTCCCTTCAAAGCAGCACACACAAAACAGTTCAGTTGCCTCCCAATCCATGCATCAGCCCTCCTCCTCCTCTCTCCTTTGCTGGCCCCATCCCTTTATCAGCAAACTGCTGCTCTCCATGCCTGTTCTCATTTGAAAATGCTGGCAACTCAGCTCTGCTCCCCCACCCCCAATGTAGTGGCTTTGTCAATCCTCACTGAGCCGAGGTCAGAGGAGGTGGCAGGGGATGCCTCCTCTTTCTTGGCTGTTGCTGCCATTCCCTGTATTTTACCTCAGCTTCTTAGCTCCACCCCCTACCTGTTTCCTTTCTATTTCTTGACATCTTCAACTACACACACCTCACCGTGTGTGCCCCCCCCAGCAGCCTCCTGCCTTTCCTCCCTCGTACCAGTTGCTCTTGGGCCAGATAAGAGTCCTGGATGGGCTGGTTCTGGTCCACGGGCCGTATGTTTGATGCCCCTGTGTTAAAGGACAGTCAGGCAACACTTGATGGAACATGTGTACAGTGTCACTTACATTTAGTCTCGGGCTGACAGTCAGTGCTAAGCTCAATTGCCCAAAGTCATCCTTGTCCCCCTCCAGGCACAAATGATGCCCCAGCTCAAGGATTTGTTCTCTAAACATTTCTGGAGATTCAGACTTCCCACTACTACCAGGACATACACATTACATGTGTGAAGTGTCATATTTGGGAGGAGCTCTGCCTCAGTGGTAGAACATCTGCTTGGCATGAAGAAAGTCCCAGGTTCAATCCCTGGCATCTTGAGATAAAAGGATCAGGTAATAGGTGAAATGAAAGGAAAGCTGAGTAAACAATAATGAGCTTGATGGTTTGATTCAGTACAAAGCAGCTTCATGTGTGTTCATATTAATCTGGAAAATTCTAAGCAGCTGCCCTATGATGCTTACAGTATATACCACCTATTGCACTATATAAATATTTATATGCAGTTTGGATTTTCAATGAGTTACTGTTTTGAACTTGCAAGTCAAGACATCAGAAACCAGAAATATCAGATGAAGCTAAGCCTCTAGGTATTTGTATGGGTCAATGACGCTATGAGGTAGCTCCTAGTCAATGCTTTGTAATGGGAAGGAGGCTTATCAGGACCTGGCAACAACAATAGCAGCACCACTTGGCAGAATCCATGACTGAGTCAGTTGCACCAGCCAGGCATCTCGTTATGTTCAAATATTATGCAATGTATCTTGCGTACTGTAGGACTGTAATACACAAGATGCACTTGCAACACACACAGGATCAAAAGCATCCTAGGGCTAATACTCACCAAGGTTCCCATTGTGCCTAGATTGCCTCATGTCAGACTGCAGATGGGTAACTTGCATGCTTGAATAATCTTTCATCACACAGACACACACACACATTCTTCAGGCAGAAGGTCAGGGGTCCTGGAAAATGCTTGTAGCCCTCTACCTTTAAATTTTAAATTGCTTTATCTCCCTCACCTTTCATCTGATATCTATGAAGTTTGGTACACCTTTCCTAGTGATCATCCACATGCAATTTCATCATGATGGGGCAAGTAATCACCATATTATAAGATCTGTAATTAAGACATGTCACATTCCCTGTTCAAGGCTGCTGAAAGACATGGGGCTACCCAGACAAAGACCCCTCCCCCAATTCTCCCACCACTATGGTTGCCAACCTCCAGGTAGCACCTGGCGATCTCCCATTATTACAGTGATCTCCAGATGACCAAGATCAGTTCCCTGGAGAGTACGGATGCTTTCAAGGGTGGACTGTATGGCATTATATCCTGCTGAGGTCTCTCCCCTTCCCAAACCCTGCCATCCCTAGGTTCTACCCCCCAACTCTCCAGGTATTTCCTAACCCAGAACTGGCAACCCTACATACCACCAAGGCCTAATTTAAACACCATATGAAAATAGATGATGACGCTGTCTCCATGGGCCCCCAAAATTATCAAAGCCTCAAATTTTCTCCCACTAGTTCATCTTTCTTGTCAGCATGTTTTAATTGTGTGGTTTTAATTATGTGCATCTTGTAATAACCTGTGCTTTTAATCTGTAATTTGTACATTTTTGAACAGTCTTTTTTAATCTGGGTATTTTTAACCTGTTATATTTTGTGTTCTTGACATTTAGTGTTATTAGCTGCCTTGCATCTGAGAAGATAGGATGGAATAGAAATGTTTTAAATAAATCAAAATAAACAAAAAGTTGTATATGTGCACATGTGGCAGAAGTTGCTTGATTTATTTCAAAACATCATTCAGTGTTATAGGACCAAGGAAAAATAGAATGAACATCCCACACACACTTCTGTTGCAACGGTGAAGCTTCACCTCTATTGTGTCTATAATAGTTAACAAACTACTGATGGTGGCTTATGGCTAGTGCTAGAGTCATGATAAGGGGCCATTGCAAAATAGAGATAATCATCTATATACAGCATGAGTGACATCCCTCACAAGTAAATGATTCTAACATCCAGATAGGTATACAAGGAGTGGCATCCATCATGCCATCCTTGCACTAGCAGTCTAAACTTTGTATCTCCTGCCAAGGAAATCTCTGATCTGGCTTTTTACTCCTGGCTATGGGGGTGGTAGTATTTGGGGTTTTATTTTATTCTGTATGTAATTACGATTTGTAAACTGTCTTGAGCCATGAAGAAAGGTAGGATATAAATATGTAAATAAATAAATGCATATCCTCAGTCCTAGTCCAGCTTCTCTAGAACTGTTTGTTAAAATACTGCTCCCAAATTTCTTCCTCCTCCTTTCCCCCCAGTAACATTTAGTAATACAAATTGTTTCACATGACATAACCTTGTTACAAGTTTCCTGGGCCTTGCTTCATTGGATTAGCTCCTATTTGTATGGGTAGGGCATCTGGAAACTCTCAACAATCTTACTTAATTCGTTTTGGGTTAATAAACTTTACCAGATGAGAAAGACACAAGAGATGGAAGGGATGCCATCAGCCACCTATCTGCCAGAAAGTACACTTCTGAACAAACAGATTAGTGGCCCCCATCTCTTTGCCTGTCCCCTTTGCTACCCATCAGTCACCCCCCCCACACACACACACCATTAGTGCCTCACCACAGCAAATATACCTTTTTATTATTTTAAAAGCTACTTCAGAAGGCATTAAACAGACACTGCATGATGTGGGGGGGACTCTGATCAACTCTGAGCAGTGAAATGGTATGCTGGGAAATGTAAGCACCTTCTCTGCTACACAATTTCTACACTATCAATTATGCCACCCTGAAGCAGCTTCTAAAACCAAAACCATTAATCAAATATCGCCTTCTGTTTGTTGATCATTAGATGCAGATTTCAAGCCAGGTTGCCATGTCATGGAGCTCTTCAAGAGCTACCTGTTCCCCACTCCAGCTATTTTGCAAGAACAAACAGCAACTACATCCCCTGCTTCTGGACTCAGGCCACATCTATGACAGTGGGATCTCAATATTGCATACAATAGGTAGATTAATACCCTCACCATTACTAAAGGTAGTAAGAATTGTGTCATTAATCTACACTTAACCTAAGGGGGGGGATTCACCTGGCAAATCAGCAGTCTCCTTAAGCATGAAAAGCCTAGCTGCATTTCAGAAAATTAAACTAATGGGGCGAGCCCCAAGTCTTTGCTGTAGATCTTTCCCTTCTGTCAGGTCTCTTGCATGTGTGTGTGTGTGTAAATAAATAAGAACATGGGGATCCAGGGACTTGCCTTGCAACGACTTGCTTCCTTTCTCCAGGGACGGGGACAAAGGATGGCGCTAGGGGAACAGCAGCCCAGGAGACACCCACTGGAGTGTGCTGTGCCTCAAGGGGCAGTGCTGTCCCCAATGTTATTTAACATCTATATGCGCTCCCTTGCCCAGATTGCCCAGAGGCATGGGCTGGGCTGTCATCAGTATGCTGATGACACCCAGCTCTATCTGATGTTGGGTGGCCAGTCAAACTCCAGACCGGAAGATCTGGACCGGGCTCTGCAAGCTGTGGCTGGTTGGCTCAGACTGAGTTAGCTGAAGCTGAACCTGGTGAAGACAGAGGTCCTGTGCCTGAGTCAGGGCGGTTTGGGGGTGAGGTTCCCACTCCTGACCTTCGGTGGGGCACCATTGGTGCCAGCGCTGGAGGTTACGAGCTTGGGAGTGCTCCTGGATGCCTCCTGAACAACGGAGGCGCAGGTAGCAGCCACTGCTAAGTCGGCAGTTGAGTCCCTTCCTCGACCATGATTACCTGGCTCACCTTGATGGTCACCTCGAGACCAGACAACTGTAACACTCTCTACATGGGGCTGCCCTTGTCACAAATCTGGAAGCTGCAACTAGCGCAGAATGTCACAGCCAGGCTTGTGATGAGTCTCCCTAAATGGGAGCACATCCAGTCTGTGCTGAAGGCACTGCACTGGCTGCCAATAACATACCGAATTCGCTTAAAGGTGCTGCTATTGACCTTTAAAGCCCTATATGGTCAGGGTCTGACATACCTGTGGGATGGCCTTTCCCCATATATACACCAGAGAGCACTACGGTCAGGAACACAACATTGACTGACAGTTCCAGGCCCTAAGGATGCCAGGCTTGCTGCCGCCAGGGCCTTTTCAGTGGCGGCTCCATACTGGTGGAATGAGCTCCCAGAAGAGATCAGGGCCCTGCGGGACCTTTTGCAGTTCCACAGGGCCTGTAAGAAGGAGCTCCTCCACCAGGCTTTCAATTAGGGGCCGCCACACCACCAACAACAGCATCTGTGGTTATGGGCCAGATCTGGTCAGGAGAGCATATTATATCATCACTCTATGCTGAAGATCATTAAGTTCAAAATAATTAATAGTATGCCATCTCATTTAGTCAAAGATGATACCATCACTAGTACTTTAATTATTGGAGTGTTTTCATGTTTTAATGCTTAATGTTAATGTTTATGTTTAAAAGTTTTAATCTTTGTATATGGTTTTACAGTACTGGGTATCAACTAATGTAAGCCATTCTGAGCCTGCGTGCGGGAAAGGCAGGGTATAAATTGAAATGAATGAATGAATGAATGAATGAATAGAAAGAAAGAAAGAAAGAAAGAAAGAAAGAAAGAAAGAAAGAAAGAAAGAAAGAAAGAAAGAAAGAACAGCTACTGCTGAAACTAGCATATCCCTCAGCACAAGCCCTGATTGTAACTCTTTTACCTCCTTTTCAGAAAGGGTACAGAATTAGGGAAGAACAGCTTTAGATTGGCAGTTTGGGTTCAGCTTAGGCTCTGTGCTCCATCTCTAAGCTGCCCTCCACCACTACAACCCCTAAATACTATTTGCATTTCAATATTAGGCAGCACATGAGCTCTTGTTCCCCTCCCTGATTTCTGTCCTCCTTTCTCCAGCTCACTCACTCCATCCCTCTGTAGCTCCCTTTTGTTCCCCCAGTGGTCTCTGCCAAACCTGCTCCCCACATCACCCTCCTGCTCTTTCCCCAGTTCTCCATTTCTACCCCTGTCCTCCAGTGCCCCAGCCCCTCCCTTTTTCTGGAGCCTGCCACACATCCCATCAAATCCATTCTTCTCCAGGTCATCTCACCTAGCCATGGTCCCTCTCCTACCATCTCTCACCTTGTTTTATTCCTCCTTCCATCATCCTTGCTCTGTCTGAGAATACTTTGCTTCCATGCCCAGTTGTGCATGGGACACATCTGCATGCTGCTACTGCTTAAGTACAGTGACTGAGTGCATTTTAAATTTATCTCTCTTTTTGTACCTCTTCTACCTGTCTTGTATTCAATAAAATTGACCTTATTACTTAGAAATGTCTCCACTTCATTCTCTAAGTAACAGTCCAAAATGTACCCACATATGCAAAGTTTTAAAGATCTTAATACAAAGATAGAAGGGAAAGCCCCTTTGAATGGCAGAGCTTCATATAGTTTGGAAGGGAGACTTTTCTCCCTACAATCAGGTCCATGAAGTGATGCTGCATTATATCTGTCATAGCAAAATGCAAGATAACTGGCATAGTGAAATGGTTAAGAATGCCAACTGGCACTTTCCTTAATATCTGGCAGCAGTGTCCTAACATCCAGATGTTTTAGCACAACATTTTCAAAAATATAGAGGAGATAATAAACAGCAAGATCATATGTCATCCTGACACTGTTCTATTGGAGTACATCAGGAAGGAAATAAATTTTAGAAGTCTTCTTAAGAGGTTAGTTATAGCTGCAAGGATATTAATAGCACAACACTGGAAACAGGACAAACTACCTGTTAAAGATATCTGGTTGCATAACGTATGGTTTACTGTGTACATGAAAAAAATCACAGAAAAAGGACATGGGGAAGGGAGCCAATCTGCTCAGGAGAATATTATTAAAAATGGCAATTGCATATCATATATTGGAACAGACTAGGTACAAACCAGGACAATTTTTTTTTCAGTGTATATAATACAGTATATGAAGTATACACAACTAGAAGATGTATACAAATATATTTAGATATTCTTAATTGTTACATAATTTTAGTAAAAACGAATTTAATATTATTTTGTATATCTCCACAATGTTTTGGTAAATAATTTTTGTAAAAACACAAACTGGAACTCTCAGTTCAAATCCCAGCTCATCCATAAATTCACTATGTGGTCTTAATTTAACTGCTATCTCTGGTTGCGGTCACACACGCAAGATAAAGCAGGGGGGGGGGAGGCTATTTCTTCCAGAGGAATTTGACCCACAGTTGTGCAGTCACACAGTCCTTGGAAGCTGCGGGCACAGCCCGCCACTGCGTGATCACATGCAACCGCGGGTGAGTCAGGGTTTTTTTTGCCGTTTGTTACCGACAGACTTCAAAGAGGGATTGATGAATCGCATTGCTGCGCTGAGGGCTCCCTATGGAGTTTGTGATGATGCACATCAATCCAGTGTGATGCAGTGACTAGAATTGTCCTGAGATACCACTTGGACCATGAAGCTCTTTGGCGGACTTTTTTTTTAACCTAACCTACATCACAGGGTTGCTACAATGAAAAAATAGGATAATTCCATCCATGTACTCTCCTTGAAGGAAGAGTGGAATGTGAATATGAGGAATTAATAGTATCAATATATCTTTACAGGATTTTTGTAATAGGTCATGGAGAATGGATAAAGCACTTTGAGCATTCAGGGAGAAATTTTAATAAATGTTAAAATTATTATTAAAATCATACAGGTGAAAATACATGATGACAAAAGGAAATTAAAATAAATGCCTACTTGTTACTGAGCTCCCGTATTTCAGATGCTTTGAACCCCCACTTCTTTGCCAAATTCTCCTGTTCTTCAACTGGTTCCAAAAAAGCAATCTAAAGAAGGGAGAAAGAATAAGGCACTGGACTGTGTACATATTATACAAATCTGCATGTGTGCTTCATATTATCTTAAAACATTTAATTAGCTCAGTTAGAGTAGATTTAGTAAACTCACTTGATGGCTGTGCTAAGCCATCTACAGCCTTTATATCCCAACCTTCAATATGGAGGTATAAATTGTTACCTACCTTCCAAAGTGATGTAGAATTAAGTGAAGTAATGGATGCAATGTGCTTCATACACCCCAAAAGTGGGATAAAAATGCTAAGAATTATATTGTCTTGAATCTAACCAACTATCAGTGGAAGGAACTAACAGATGTGGATTTTACTACACTTCCCTCCCTCCCCGATGTATCAGGAGTTGCAGAGCCCATACAAAAGCCAGGAGGAGGGGAGTTATGCGGGGAAAGAGGTAAAATAATTCCTCCTCCATCATCTATCAATGGAACCACACTTGCAGATGGAGGGTGATTTTGCACCTTCTTTAGCCCCTTGCCTTTGCCCCCACAGACAGAAGAAAGAGTCAGACAACCATAGGTGGGGAAACTAAGGGCCACTTTATTTAACATACATCATAACAGCAAGGGCAAACAGTAAACAGCAGCATGGTCAAGGCCTGGGGTCCCAAAGCCCCATCCTTACCATATAACAGGCAAGGCACCCTGCCCCTGGGTGGAGCCAACTGTAAGAGGCTTGCACCCAGCCAGCCCAGCAATGTGATATGCCATGAAGACCCATCCTACACAGCCACAAGGCCTGTGTGGGAGATCCTTCCAGGCAATCCCAAAGGCAGTCTGCCATCCTCATCCCTGGCCGTGCGGCCGCAAGGATAATCCTGACCGAGCCCTGTACCCCTACAGGGTTGATGATTGGTGCTTACTAAGCTGCAAAAACTTCACTTTAAAACATAACTCAGCCACTGCAAGGGTCAAGCCTCTGCTTAGGCCTCTGCGCCCACTCAAATACTTAAAGCTGCCCAAAGCCCTTGCCATAAATCCTGCAGAAAAAAATTGTTCCCTTTTCTGAAAGGTGAATGCCATCACCCCTGTATAAGTCTGGGCAATCCACCCGAAGTTGAGGGCGAGGCAGATAGTGACCCAACCCAACTTCCAAAATGTTCCTGATCTCCCCATTCGCCTTGCACCAGGCTCTTTTGATCCCTCTTGGATCCAAGGCACCATGCCACACCAGGCGCGGAATCATGGCAGCCCAAACAAGTATTGTATCTGGCCATTAGTGCTGAATAATTCTCAAATCATCCTGGGTCTGCAATATTAGAGCCTTTCATTTGTAAGACCTAAATCATTGCTGCCCAAGTGAATCACAAGCACATCGGGTGGAGGGCCAGTGCCACTCCCAAACAGAAGGTGGAGGAGCCCCCACCAACGCAGGCCACGGCATCCCCTCCATTCAACCATAGCCCATTGACTTCTTGTGAGCTGTCCAGGCTTGCACATTATGATCCATATTCCAATGGTGGCAACTTACTTCTGCTGTTGCAGAGACAGAGTGGATTTTCCATGTTTGTTTATTTTTGGAATCATTTTGACTGTGGTGTGTTATTGTAATAGAAAATGCTATATATTCTAAATATGATGAAAACACCAAATATTTCATTCTGACACATGTTAGCTTTTGTTAGAGGGGCTGTGCCTGGCTCAGCATATGCTTTGCATGCAGAAGGCCCTAGGTTCAATTCCTTGCATCTCCATTAGAGAATCACAGAAAATGGGTATTGCAAAAGATCTTCCGATTGAGACCCTGGAGAGCTGCTAGCAATCAGAATGGACTGAGCTAGACAGACCAGCGGTCTAACTAAATATAGGACAACTTCATACATTCATATGTTTGGTAAGGTATTCAGGATTTCCCCTTCATGACCTGCAAACAAGTACTTTCACTGACATTTTGCAATATATAGCTACTAGGAATAAGGCCCGTTGTGGAAATAAATACAACGGGCTCTAGAAAGAGGCTCCGGGAGAGTGCCCCGGCTTTGGGCACTCAGTGACAATTTGCTGTGGCAATTTCAGCAGGGTATAATGACAGAGTCCACCATTTTCTCCAGAGGAGCTGATCTTTGCTACCTGAAGAGCAGTAGTAATTTTGAGTGATCTCCAGCCCACCCCCAACATTGGTAACAGTGGTTCCCCAGGAGGGAGTGGTTGGTTTGGAGGGTGGAGTCTATGGCATTGTACCTGTCTGAGGTCCCACCCCTCCTCAACACTCACCCTCTCCAGGTTCAACCCCTCAAATCTCCAGGAATTTCCCAACCTGGAGTTGACAACCCTATCTCCCTCCCAGCCAACCATCAACCTACCTTTAGTTTTCCATCTCCTCCCCCCTCCCTCCTAGAGAGCAGTTGTAATTTTGACTGATCTCCAGCCCCCACCTGGAGATTAGCAACAATGGTTCCCCATCAGGGAATGGCTGGATTGGAGGGTGGAGTCTATGGCATCGTACCTGTCTGAGGTGCCACCCCTCCTCAAACCTCACCCTCTCCAGGCTCCATCCCTCAAATCTCCAGGAATTTCCATACCTACAGTTGGCAACCTGATCAGGACTGGGCCCAATGAGTTTTCTCCCAAAGGCCAACATAGGTGTGGGAAGGGCCTTTTACTGACAGAAGAGAAAGTACAGGTGCCAACTTTGATTAGTGAAATACCTGGAAATTTGGGGGGGGGTGGATCCTGTGGAGGGCAGCATTTGGGGTGTGTGTGGATGGACTCAGCAGGGTATAATGCCATAGAGTCTACCCTCCAAAGCAACCATTTTCTCCCGGGGAACTGATCTCTGTCACCTGGAGGTCAATTGTAACAGTGGGAGATCTCCAGGTCCCACCTGGAGATTGGCAACCCTGGGGGAAAGTCAGCTGCACAGCGGGGGGTTGAAGAAAATGGTCTGATGGTCACTGGCCCACCTCGTTAGCCAGCCAGCCATGCTGAAGCTAAGCAAGAGAAAGAGCCTTTTCCCATTTATTCTGACAGGAAAGTAGCCACTGGGGAGGGGGTGATGCTGAAAATCCTTTCTTTTTTTACTCACAGAACCAAGCTTGGCTGCCCACCAACAGCCACTGAGGGGACAGTCCCTCACAGGAGTCAACTGTCTTCCTCAGGAGAGAGAGCTGTCTGCCAGGGGGAGTGGGTGGGGAAGAGGAACAGACCCAGCACCTGGCCAATGGCACGCGAGTACTCTTGAGTGGTGGCTGATGGGCCAGTGGCTGAGGGAGGGCATTTTACAGCCAATGGAAGCACATGGAATCTTGCAAAACCAAAAGATAATTATTTATAAGGAGAGATATTTAAATTCATCAGTTAATCTTCAGACCTACTGCAGATTTAAAAACTCGTCAACAGCTTACATTAATGTTTACTAGGGATGCCAGCCTCCAAGTGGGACCTGGGGATCCCCCAGAATTACAGTTCATCTCTAGACTACAGAGATAAATTCTTCTGGAGAAAATGGATGCTTTGGAGGGTGGACTGTATGGCATTGTATCCCACTGAGATCCTTGTACTCCCCAGGCTCCATCCCCAAATCTCCAGGAGTTTCGCAGCCTAGACGTGACAACCCTACCCCCATCACCTGCTGGTGGCCAGAGGCAACCTGGTAATCTTAGTATTTACTTTCCCCAAAAATCATTTGATTTTTCTCTTAACACTGCATGACTGTTAGGAGATGCGTCTTTCATAATTCACCAGATCTTGTTTTTAATTAATCCATCCTTTCCTCAGGCATTGGGTTGGACTCAAATATAAATATTTGCTGCTGATCATACTAAATAGAAACTCTGAATTATTCACTAAGAGTTCATACAAGGCAACAGCTCTGTTTTTTTGAAAAAATATTATTCCAAGTGGCATGTTTTGGCATATGCATCCACATTACCTAATTACTTAACAGATGCATATGCTTTATAACGCAGATTTTCTGATGAGCAATAAAAGAAGCGCCACAGAGTTAATGAAGTCAAACTGGAAGCAGAATGACTAATGTCACTTACTGAACACAAACTAGCTAACAAGAATAAGAGAAAGGCAAGTAATACCAGATGGCAAGTCCTGGAAGCAGGCTTGTTGTCATGGAAGAGGAGCTGCCTATACAGTATTCCTACTGAGGTTGTTGCAGTGGTTCATCTCTACTATTGCAGAATTGCTATACCATAATAATGAAAACACCACTTTGGGAAGAAAGATAATGAAGAAAAGGTCAGTTCAATCATGCATGTTAAACATTGTTTGGTTTCTTGACACTAGTTCACTCGATGCCTCATGGCAGAACCTGTCAACTAACTCTATGGTTGCCAGCCTCCAGGTGGGGCCTGGGGATCTCCCGCTTTTACAACTGATCTCCAGCCAGTGCTCCCTCTAACCTGTGGAGTCTTGTGAGCTACTGGCATTAAAGTTGTGAGTGAGTGATTTGGTTGCTGCATAAATTAGTTTGCTCTGGAGCCATCCTTCCTGAGCTAGGGCAAAAATGTATGAGCCGGAGGCTAAAAAACCGCGAGCGAGCTCACACTAACGCATTTTAGAGGGAACACTGTCTCCAGCTGACAGAGATCAGCTCCCCTAGAGAAAATGGTGGCTGTGAAGGACAGACTCTGTGGCATTGTACCATGCTGAGGCACCTCCCCTCTCCAAACTCCACCCTCTCCTGGCTCCATCCCCAAAGTCTCCAGGTATTTTCCAACCCAGACCTGGCAGCCCTAACTCCACAGCAAAATTGTGGTTACATGGTCATATGAATATTCTGAATCTGTTGCTGGACAAGCAATCAATTCAGGTCTACCCAGAATCATAGTCAGATCTGTTCAATGGAGCTTACTCTCTGGAAAGTATCCTTAGGATTCCACTGTTGAGCAGGGTTATCAACTTTTAATCTGGTCCCTCTAGCTGTCCATTTAATATCTGTTTGAACTGCGACAAATACAAAGTGATATTATTTACCTCCATCACCATGGAAACCTTCATCTGCCAATTTCCATACATCAAATCTCTATTAAAGGGACAGGACACTTTTCTGCTGGCCACTCAGTAACCTTACTGTTAGAGTCTCATTCACATCCAAGCCACCATTTGATGCTGTAGTCATACATGCTCATGAGAACCAGTCCATGGATTGTCAGATACCGACTTATCAATCATATGCAGCATGCAAATTAATCTTCATAGTTTCAGTAACTGGAAGATGTATTTAGTGATCTATATCCAACTATGGTGTTCCTCCAATGGAACAGTATTTTGTTCATAGAAGGGCATGCAGCAATTTCTACCAATTCCCTCTTTCACTGTAGACCCCACCACACACACACACTTTGGTCCCTAAACTGAGGGTCTCCTGACTCCCAGAACCAAATTTCAAGGGTCTCAGGGGACTGCAACAGGAGGAAGAAATGGAAAGTCCCACTTTCTGAAGTTCACTGTTATTATTTTATGACCATTTTATAATTATTTTTTATTGTTGTACAGCTCTTTGATTACTATCTTATGAAATGATTGAGTTGTTAAATGTCTAGCATACATAAACTTGTGGGACGCAAGAAAGAAGACTTTGGAACGGAAAGAGCCTGAAGTCCCATAGCAGAGATCTCACGACAGATATCATTCCAATGGAATAGATGTGTTAGTCTGTTGCCACAAAAAGGGGGTCTTGTGACCAGTGTTCCCTCTAAGCTGAGTTAGTGTGAGCTAGCTCACAGTTTTTTTTAGCCTCCAGCTCACACATTTTTATCTTAGCTGAGGAAGGATGGCTCCAGAGCAAACTAATTTATGCAGTAGCCACATTGCTTGCTCACAACTTTAATGCCAGTAGCTCACAAAGTAGAATTTTTGCTCACAAGACTCCACAGCTTAGAGGGAACATTGCTTGTGACACCTTAAAAACTAATGTTTACTGATGCATAAGCTTTTGCAGGCTAGAGCTCACTTCAACGAATTAATAAAATGGATTCAAAATATATACAGCAGATGGAAAGGGGAAAAATTGAAATGCAGATTGTGACTTCTCTATGCAAAATTCAAACCTGTATAAGTAAGGTGACAATTCACACTGGTTGTAGTTGGTGATAACAAGTAACCTGCTTATATGAAGCAATTTAGCACCTGCAGAGGCTAAGGAAAATGTGAGCTCTGTTTAACTCTTTGTTGTTAGAAGAATTTTAATTCAGGAAATTGCTCTTGAAAGTTCCTTTGCAGAAAAAATGTTTATTTTCAAGTCAGACAAAAAAAAAATCTGGACTTGTTGCAGGGTCTGGTCCCTGCGCTAATATCTCTGTTAGGCAACTGGGAAAGTTTCTGTTAGGAAAAGAGCAGTAGGGAGTAGGGTTCCCAAGTACTTACCATATTTCAGTGGGGGACGCATAGTCCCCGGCTGGAACATCCCCCCAGGCAACACCCACGCCACATGATGCCATCGCCAGGAAGTGACGCCGGGTGACACTCTGGCAATGGGGCTGGAAATTCGATGGTACCAATGAGTTTCCATCCCCATTGCCAGAGCGCCGCCCGGCATCACTTCCTGGTGATGGCATCGTGCACATGTCTTTCCTTCCCCCGGGGATGGTCCTGCCAGGACGTATCCGTCCTCCACTGGTGTACGGTAAGTTCTTGGCAAGCCTGGTAGGAAGTATGGCTAAACTGTGAGAGGCTGGCTAGGGTGAAGAAGTTCACTCTTTAAAAAAGTGGATCAGAAGGAAGAAATGGTGGGGGATATAGACCCAGAATACACTGTGGCTTTCATTCATATAAAACATTACAATTTGGTATATTTTTTCTTTGCATCTTGAGATTTCATCAGTATTCCCCAATGGAGAATAAAGACATGATTTAAACTGCAGAGATGAATTTCTTATAAGATGTCACACCCAATATATACAGAAATGTTTACACCTCTTCATCATTGAACATTTTGAATTTTTAAAAAATCCTACTGGCTTAATTCCAGCCATCAGTAATGATGTCAAATGAAAAGGTAACAAGCCTTAGGTATAAATCATGGTTTCATCAAGATTTTCTTTTTTTTGCTGTCAAGTCAGAGCTGACTTATGGTGATCCTGTAGGGTTTCCAAAGCAAGAGACATTCAGTGGTGGTTTGCCATTGCCTGCCTCCACATTAGGACCCTGGCTTTCCTTGGTGGTCTCCCTTCCAAATACTGACTACGGCTGACCCTACTTAGCTTTCAAGTTCTGACGAGTTCGGTCTAGCCTGGGCTATCCAGGTCAGGGCCAGGACATTTTAAAGCCATCATTTTAAAGTTAGACAAAATGCAAATATATAGTCTGACAGGAAAATATATGTTCTTAATAGATATAAATTTTAGCTTGCAAGCATTCTAACATCAAACAAATTATGACAGAACTTGCTGAAGAACATACAAGATGGTGGGATAGAAGCAAAGGTAAGCACCAGAAAGAAAGAAATGCAATTTGTTTCTCTCTTAAAATATGATTACAGCCAGGGGACTTTTGGGGGGGAGCACACCGGAGTGCAGCTCCAGCAACTTAGGAGGGCAGAAAGGCTCCCGCATGTCAGTTTCGGCCTTACAAGCAAGAGTCTTTCAGCCAACCGAATGTCAATTTCAGCCCCATTATATCCTATGGGCCACTGAAGTCAATGGAGAAAACATAGGGTATATTCTGGGGGCTGGAGGGAAGGGGGTTTGAGGAAGAGGCTCCAAACTCACAGGGTAGCTGTTTGAGCCTCTCCCCGAGATATCCACCATGTTTCAAGAACATTGGATCAGGGGATCCAATTCTATGGGCCCCCAAACAGGCTGCCCCCATCCCCTCCATTGTTCTCTATGGTGGGGGAAAAGTTACTTTTCCCCCACAGTGCTGTTAGTAGCTCTGGGGGGGAGGGGGTTTGAGGGAGAGGTTCCAAATTTTCCAGGTAGCTTCAGGAGCCTCTCCCCACATACACCCCCACAACTCAAAGCAATTGAACCAATGGACCTAATTCTATGGGCACCCAAACAGGTTACCCCCATTACCTCCATTTTTTCCAGTGGGGAAACCCAGGCAGCTGCACTTAAGGCAGGCAAGCAGGCAGCCACCCAGCAGTCAGACTCTCCCAGAGAATCTCAGGGAAAGTCAACTGTCTTGGGAGGTGCTTGTTTGCCTTGAGAACAAGTGGAACACTCCAGAAAAAGTGGTACTGTGGCAGTGCAAGCATGCCACAGTGCCACACAGAAACCCCAAAAGACCAAAAGGAACATCATTTATACATGTATAAATTGATGGTGCAACCTCATTGGACCACTCACACCACACACACCTCAAAAAGAATATTTATAGCATTAGAAAAAATGCAGAAAAGGGCTACTGCAATAATAAAAGGAGGACACTTTTTCTATGAAGAAAGGTTATCACGTTTGCGGATCTTAGCTTTGAGAAACAATGACTGAGGGGTGACATGATAAGAGGTTTACAAGACTATGCATGGATTAAAGCAGGTAGGGAAAGAAGTACTTTTCACGCTTTCTCACAAGACAAGAACTTGTGGGCACTCAGTGAAATTGCTGAGCAGTCAGGCTAGAAGTTAGAACAGATGAAAGGTTTTTTGGTTGTTACCAGTTTACAACTTTAAAAAGTTCTGCTGGTTGCTGTTGCTTGGTGGGGGGGGGGTAGTTTTTTTTCCTGTCTGCTTCAGCCGCCATACGTTTGTCAAATTTCACCTGGAAGCTGTTCATGCCAGTCACCACCACCACCTCCTGTAGCAGTGAATTCCATGTGTTAATCACTGTTTGGGTGAAGAAGTACTTCCTTTCATCTGCATTTGCCCTTTTCTGCATTTTTTCCAGTGGAGGTAATGGGGGTAACCTGTTTGGGTGACCATAGAATTAGGCCTATTGGTCCAATTGCTTTGAGACATGGAGTTGTATGTGGGGAGAGGCTCCCGAAGCTACCCTGAAAATTTGGAGCCTCTCCCTCAAATCCATAGGATATAATGGGGCCGAATTGCCACCGAATTTCTTTCATTCCCTCCTTTCCTCCTCTCCTTTTCCTCTTTCCCACCTTCTTCTCTTCTCTTTTTTCCTCCTTTCCCTTTTTCCCTCCTTCTTCCCTTCTCTCTCTTTCTTTCCCTCCTTGTTTCCTTCTCTTTCCTTCCCTCTTGCCTCCTTCTGTGGCCCAACTCCAGTGAGAAGGGGCTTAAACTTTAAACCCCTTCTCTCTTCACTCCCCCACCCACGCCAGCTGGGGAAGGGAAGGGGAAGCTTTCGAAGATGCCTCCCCCGCCTTTTGCTTCCCCTTCTGGTGATGTCAGGGGGTGTGGCATATGCTAATAGTCTAGTCACTCATTAGCATACCATATGCTAATGAGCTCCTGCAGCTCTTTTTCTATGAAAAGAACCCTGATTACAGCCATACTGACTATATGTATCTGGAAGCCCCACTGGTGTTAATACCACTTCCCAGTAACTGTATCTTAGATTTTGAGTTCTTGTATCTGTTTTCTATTCAGTAACTCAAACTCAGACATCCTTGAGGGCCTTCTTTAGTGACATAGGCTCAAGGTGTTTGCCTATCTATCACATGGCTCAGCCAGAACAGCATGATCTCCAACATGATTTACAACAGGCCAAAACACCATTAGAATGTTAGAAACGTGTTACAGTGTTATAAACATGGCTTCAGATGGAATGTGCCTCTTGATTAATTTCTTGGTAGGAAAGTGGATAAGAGAGGCCCTCATAATGTTAAAGACCCTGTCCAGCTCTCTCATGTTCCTACTGTGGTTGTTGCTGTGCTTATGGGGGCCATAATGAGTCTCAGCATGCAAATTATGGTACCAACATGTCTAATTTGTAAGGATACTGCTCTGGGAATAAAAGAAGTCCCAGCTGGGAAACCTTTGAGGGGGAATACAAACTGTACAGCATATACAAGGATGGAGCAGCAAAATGAATTTTCTCCTAGGACTGCAATATAGCTTGAACTGGCCCTTCCTATCACTCCTGTACAGGACAGTTATCCTTACACAGCCATCTTATTTATTTAGGTTATTTCTATGCCATCTCTTCAAGGCAGCCTAACAATTTTAAAAATATATTAATATAAAAGAAGCCATCAGAAGATTAGGGACATACCTTTCCTCATCAAAAAGTTTGACAGGTGCCCCGCTCCTTCTAGCGGCTTAGTCCCTCCTCCCTGAGGGCCATGCTGCAAGGGGTAACAAGATGGCGACCGCTGACAGACCTGGGGAGCATGGTGACCACGTGTTGGCTTTCCCCCAGGGGTGTAGTGCCTGGCCGGGGGTTGGGGGATGGAAGGGGATGGGAAATGGTGTGTTTTGAAGCTTTTTTGGTGCAAAGGGGGCTTTTGTAATTATGTTTGGGGAATGCTTTGAAACCAGCAGGGGGGCTGGAAGCATGTGTGAAAACCGCACTTGTGCTAACATTGCTTGTTTAGTGCAAACTGCCCCAGGGAAATCCTGGGGACCCCCCACCCCAGACAGATCCTGGAGCTCCCCCTCCCTCCTCCTGCAAGCCTCAGAGAGAGCAGAAGCAGCTGGTTTTGCAGCAAAGGACAAAAAGTTCTACTTTTTAAAATGCTGTCTGCAGCCTTGGATCCATGTGGGAGAGACGCTGCTTCTGCCAGGAGTAGATAACCCACCATAGATGAGAGGCAGGGAGACTCTGTGCACACACACACATGTCCTTTTCCCTGACAGAGAGGCAGGGACTCTACATACAGAGGGGAAAACTTTATGGGCACGGAGGCTTTATGGGCACGGTCTTTAGGCAGGTGCCTATATGGCAGGAATAGAGCCAAGCAAGCAGACAGCCTTAGCAGCCCCCGTCAGCAGAGAGTATGCTTCCCCCTCCCTCCACCCACCCACACCCGGCAGTTGTAGCAACAAGAGGAAAAAAGCTGATTCACATCCCCCCCTTTAAAAGCATGAGTTTCAACCCATAAGTAGAGTTCTTACTTACCAGAGGAGGCCCTCTCCCCTTGCCCCCAAACCCTGCCCTATCTTTTTAATTCCTAAAAGCATGCAAAGACATCATTTTGAGCCAAAAAACACAGCTTTACAAGCAAAAACTGTGTGTCGGCAACTTCTGACTCTGTGAACGCCCGGCAGAGAGAACAAACTGCCTGCCAGGAGAAGGGAGGCAGGGCTAAAGATCCCCCCTCCCCAGCCAATGAGAGCTCTCTCTTTCCAGAGGGAAACGTTGTCCCTGCCTCTTAACCAATCGCAAGCCTCATTCACCGGCTGTCATTGCTCACAGGCATATCCACACAGAGAAACATGTGCTCTGTCTGGAATCTCCAGGGCTAATCCTGGAGAAACTCCAGGCCTAGGCTGGAAGATCCGAATTCACCCCTTTCCCTTTGCATTTGCTAGCTACAGTTTTGCCCCTGAAAGCAGGCACGCACAAGACAGTCCCCCAAAGCAGCACACATACATAGAGGGCATGATTCAGGCAGGGGAATCTTAAGGAAATAAATGAGAAGGTGTGGGGCAGTTCCTTTCCCTTTGCATTTGCTAGCCACAGGTTTCCCCCTCAAAGCAGACATACAAACAGTTCCCCCCAAAGCAACACATATAGACAGCACAAGAAATAAAACAGAACGGGGAGCAGTTTTGGACCACCCAGTCTATTTTTGCCTCCCAACGCCAACCTTGTGAGGTAGGACAGGGAGATCATTTCTCAGCACCACAGCCTGTACAGGTAGCTGCCGAATGAAACTGACTAACATGCCAAGCCTGGCAGTGGTCTGGTAGGAGCCAGGGCACCCCACCCTCCCGTTCTCTGGCCATTTTCCTCCTCTCCCCTAAGAAAAAAAGAGCAGGCTCTGATGAAATAAAGTAAAATGATTATAGCTTCTTAG
Source organism: Gekko gecko (assembly GCA_029375565.1). NCBI lineage: Eukaryota > Metazoa > Chordata > Lepidosauria > Squamata > Gekkonidae > Gekko > Gekko gecko. Next base: position 118,518,646 of record JAPDNY010000007.1, read on the forward strand.
GTAGGGGAGGGGGTTTTGTCTTTAAAATGGGAGAGGAAAGCTCTGTTCTGTGGCTGTCCTGCAGCTACAGGGTCTGCTGTGTCATGGAAGGCCCCAATTTATGAAGGAAGGAATGCTGCACACCAAGATGCGTAGTTGGATTCTTTTTCTTTGGACTGGATGGGCCATTGGCCTGATCCAACATTGGCTTCTCTTATGTTCTTATGTTCAATGTATGTGCAGAAAAAAAATTCAAAACTGTGACTAGAAGAAGCACCTTTCACCCTCTGGGTGGGTGGGGTTGGAGTAGAGCAAGACAGTTGGTGTTATAGGTAAGCACACAGACAGAAAGTGAAGCCTGAGTTCTAGGGTTAATAAGGTTTGTGTCTCTAGACAGACCATGCGGGCTCAGGAGCCCTCTGGACAGCATAAATAAGAAGGAAGGGTGGGGGCTAGAGGGTATTCCAGCTGCAACGTTTTTAAAATAGCTAGCTGCCCTGTACAATACATTAAAAAAACACACTCCACTCCTCCCATGTAGTTTCATGGATGGAAAGGTTTTCAGATATACTGCCCCAGGCTGAAGAAGCTCTCCTATGCTTTCTCAGGATTGTGCTTTATGGGTATGACCAGTTGAAATTCAGTATTTTGGAGTCCAACTGAATTAACCAGGGATCCTAGACCACTCAGCATTACAGTCTGAGATCATAGAAATCCACTGTGTTTTTGTGAAATTTAAAATGTTTGCAGAAAGAGGCTTTTGCAGAAAAGTTAAAAGCAGGAAGGAGTATTAAAAACTCATAGCTGACTTTGTTTTGTTCTGGTTTCCTAACTTTTTAAAAACCTGTTAGTTTGCTGTAGCCAAAGAAGCTTTGAGGTGAAACAGAGATCCATTCAAACTTTTTTTATAAATGTTGAACTGTATGTAAAAGCTCACCTCAGTTTGAAACAGCATTTCTTAAAGGCAGTAGCACCTCTGCCCACTGAATAGATAAGCACCCCCCCCCAAGAAAAGAAAAGAAAAGAAAAGAAAAGACAATGCCCGTGCCCATTCTTCAAAGGTGTGAGCCCATTTTCTACACTTCTAAAACTGTGTAAAATGGAATCATAGAATGTTAGAGCTGGAAGGGACCTTGCAGGTCATCTAGTCTAACCCCCTGCACTCTGCAGGAGCATAGTCAAAAGACAGCCTGTTGACAGCAGGGAAGCTAGAATTCCCCAGGCACTGACGACAGTGTGCAAGCAGCCACGGGGGGGGGGGTGTCTCCTCCCAGCAACCCCCCCATGTCTGCATAAACACCACCATTTATTAAGGCCTTCTTCAAGAGCCCCTACCCATGGTGCATGCTGGCACCACTTCCCGGCCCATGCTTGCAAACCCACCCCACCTGCCCCCATACCACACTCTGCACATACTTAAGAGTTGTGTTGACAGGCCAGTGGCCCAGGAGGGAGCCTAGGCATTGACCCCCCCGTCATTCAGGGAGAGCACTCCTACCATGACAGAGATGATCACTAAGAAGGGATTTATAGAAATTCAACCCCTAAGAGGTTCAAAAGGGTAAAATGTGCTCCCTCCCATTGCTTCCTATGTGGCTGCCAGGCTGCTGCCTCCTTGCACCACTCTCTGATTGGTCAGCTGCAGAGCTCAGTGTTCTGAGGTTAAAAAAAACAAACCAGTTACAGTAGCCTACAGAGAGCTGATGACAGTTGAGGAAATCAGGAATGGCCAACCACCTGTGAGGTGCAACAATGCTGCTGGCCCAGCCACCCCAATGGCTTCAATAAATAAAATAAAATAAATCAACATGCTCCCTCCACCTCCGACACCTGACAGATGGCTGTCTGTCAGGTGCAGCTGCTGGTGCAGGGTGCTTAAAGCCATCAGGGAACCTGCCCCAGCAGTAACACCTTAGTAATCCTGCTGGCCCAGCCTCCACAATGGCTTGCAATACCCTCCTCCCTCCCACTCCTACACTAGACAGGCAGCTGCCTACCAGGTGTAGGAAAGGGGATGAGATGCTTATAGCTGTCAGGGAGGCTTGCTCACCAGGATTGCCTTAGCACTGCTGCTTTCCCAGCCTCCCCCCCAACACCAGACAGGCAGGGCCAAGGTACTTTAATCCATCAGGGTGGCCACCTGAGCAGAAAGACCTTAGCAATGCTGCTGGGCCAGCCTCCCCAGTGACTTTAGACACACTCCCATCCACCTCTCCTCCACCTGTCAAATGTAGGAGCAGGAGGAGATGCTTGGGTTCACAGCTGGGGGTCATGGGAGACTGTTACCAAATAAAAAGTTCAATTTGAAATGTCCCTCTTTCTTTCTTTTTCAAAAGAGATTTATAATCCTTTTTGGTGGGATATATTCTCTATTGAGATTATTTATTCATCTTTCTTTAAAGAGTCTGAATATAGTTCCATTGGGTCATTTAAATCCAACCCCCCAAAAAAAGATTAACAATTGCAATCCAAGAAAAAGGCAACAACAACAACAGAAGCCCAAGGTTTGTTCAGATTTATATTCCAGAAGAAGATATTCAAAGCTCAAACAACAGTCTTCATATCCTCTTTGCCCCAAAGAGAGTTTAAAACAGCTTTTCTTTACTGTCTCATTCTAGCCGCTTAGGGGGGGGAGAATTGCCACCCCTCCTTTCCTTACCCTTTTAAAAATTTAAAGGGGCTTAACCAAAAGATTGTTAGAGTCTTCAGTGTTGCTTTTAGAGGTACACACAGTGAAAATCTTTATCAATGTTATGGATGAGGCTGTGCAGTCATGGCTGCCATGACTGCGCTGCTCCGTTCCTCACTGGGGATGATCCAGGGCTTCTACCCACTTGCTGCTGCTAGCAGGGGGCTCAAATTGAGTCCCTTGCACTGGACCTCTCTCCAGGGGGTCCAGTGGAGTTCAGGATCCCCTAAAACTCCTCTAAAGTGAACAGAGAGCTATTGGTGCCCGGGAACAAGCCCCAGTGCCAACCGTGCAACTGTACTGCAACCTGGAAGTCGCATGCATAATAATCCATTGCATTAAGCTTTTAAGTGTTTACTTAAAAATTAACATGGAACATAAAATTGCACAACTCATTAAATGAGCATCTAATTGGACAAGAGTTTGCTGGCTCTAAGAAAACATAAGGCCAGATGGCCGTAGCAGCAAAGTCTGCAAGCTTTAAGCAATATTATGTGACTCATGGCCTTGCAAAAATTCTATTTGTGGGTTTAGGAAGTGGTAGCAGAAACCAGAAGTACCTTCAGAGGAACTGAAATGCACAAAATAGCATGCTGCAGCATGCTATGGGCATTAGAACATAACGTGAAATGTATTATAAATGTACTACTTGGGATCTGAACAACACAGATAAGCTAACTACATGTGTTCAATTTACAAGGGGTGGGTTATTCACAAGGCTGATTGAAATTATGTATTCTGTGATGTAAATGTACAGCTTTTTTTAAGGTAGTCTTAGTGACATATGTTCTGTAAGCCACTTATTAAAAAAAGATCTGCAGATGAAGCATATCAATTTATTCTTAATTTGGGAAGCAGACTCAGGGAAGAATATGATTATTCACAGCTACAGATAAGATCAAAACTGTTATACAGCAGGAAATTGTGAAGACAGCCATAGCTTTAGATTTCAAATCAAATGAAAAGCAGATCTGCCAAAAATATTGAACATAATTTCTGCTTTTAAAAAGCAATTAAGAATGTTTCATCTAAAGATTATTAACACACAGGCTTTTCTAGCACTACTATATAAAACCCCCTCAGATATAGTAAAGGCATTAGGTTTATATGAATTTATACCCATCCCAAACAGATATGGTCAGTATTTGTGACAAACAATGCCAAGAAATCCACTGCATTTTATATCCCAGAATGAACCATGTACACTTTCAGCAGTAATTTCTCATTCACAATCCTTATGCTAGTATCCAATGCTCCCTTTGCAAAATGTCCACTTCTTCAGACTCTCTGAGTTCCCATAAACGCTTACTTTGGAGGAGGTAAATTTAATGTGGAATTGTAGATTCATTTCAATTTCCTAACTCATATACATATATGTGTGCGTGTGTGTGAAATCAGGATTGTAAAGAACTGTAAAACAAGTCAAGGTTTCATTATTTCAATGCATATTTATCCAGTTACATTTGTCATCTATAGATTCAGGTTGGTATTGGAAGAAGTATGAATGCACACGAAAGGCTATACCTTGAATTAAACTTTCTTGAACTTAAGGGTGCCATTGGACTTGAACTTTAGTTGTCGATTTTTCCTGTTATACTTCTGAGGATGCCAGTCACAGCTGCTGGCGAAACATCAGGTCCTACAATGCCAAGACCATGGCCATACAGCCCGAAAAATCGAACAACTAATGAACTCCGGCCCTGAAAGCCTTTGACAACATATTGACTCAAACTTTATTCATTTGTAACCTACATGCAAGCAACGCAGGCTCACACAGCAGCAACATCATTTCTACTTTTAAGAAACCACCCAAAGGTTGCTAATATAGAGGCTTTTCTAGCATTGCAATACCCAGACATGTAACACCAGATGTATGAAGTATATATGAATTAGCAATGCATATTCCAAAGCCTGTGGTCCATATTTAAGACAAACAAGGTCCAGAAATTGTTTTATCAATTCTATCACTTTTTTGTGGCTTCCCCCAGCCTAAAACAACTACTCATATGCCTGCCTTCCAGGACTATCCCAACACGCCTCGGCACAACCTGTCATCTTTTGCATTTGGCAAAATCTCATTTAGACAACCTGCCAAGGTCTCTCTGGATTGCCATTTTAAGATTGTACCACATTCCAGGATGGGTTTCCACCAGTGTCTTCCTCTAAGCTGTGGAGTCTTCTGAGCAAAAATTATGCTTTGTGAGGTACTGGCATTAAACTTGTGAGTGAGCAATATGGGTACAGCATAAATTAGTTAACTCTGGAGCCATCCTTCTTGAGCTAAGACAAAAATGTGTGAGTCAGAGTCTAAAAAACTGAGCTAGCTCACATTAACTCAGCTTAGAAGGAACACTGGTTTCCACCATGCCCTCGGCTCTCTGTCTGCTTAACCCTAACCTCGAAGTACTGTAACATAGCCAAACTAGTCTACGGGTTTGTGTGATTGTGCGACACCGGTTCGCGGAGCCTGTCTCGATTTTCTTGCTAACGGAAGCGTGACTTCTTCCCTGTCTCCCAGGTCTACGGATGATCCAGCTAAGCCCCGCCTTCCCTCATCCCGCCTCGGTCACAACTCCACCTCAGCGGCGTCTTTTTTCGCCCTCACAGCCCAATTTTATATAACCCTCGTGGCGCTCTGACACGCCGCGACACCTCCTCGTTTGCTCCGCTCGTGGCTCGGGGGTTCCACGCGAGACTCTCATCGCGAGGAACTAGCCTTCCCCCTGCTGCGGCCCCCCTCCCTCACCGCATCCATGGGTTATATAACCGCCTCCTCTTCTCCCCACGGCTTCCTGCAGTCCCCCGTAGCTCCACCTCTCCCCCACCCACGCCCTCGTGTTTGGCGAGGCTCCTCCGACGGCAGTCCACGTGCCGGAGTGGCAGCCGCCCGCCCGCCCCCCGGCTCCCCTCGCGTCAGGCTCACCTTCCCGCTGTCCTCAACTCCCAACAGGTGGCCTTGCAGAATGTCCATCGGCGACGAGCTGCTGGAGTGCACAAAGCTCCCTTTGAAGATGTGCGCCAGCGCCGACACCTGAGGAGAGCCCATTGCGCGCACCTCAGGGCCTGGCCGGGGCAGGGCGGGAGAGGGTTACCGTGGGCGCCCGATGTCGCTGCCGGCCTCCCTGCAGCTGTTCCCTGGAGCTGGCGTCCCTCCTCGTTCGGTGCCAAGAGCCGCTCTCACGGCACCTGTCACCATCTCTCCACCCCCGCTCGTCTCGAAGACTTCCCCCCTTTGGGGTGTGGTCACAAGCGCTGGCACAGGCTCCTCACCCTCCGCTTCATCCCGCCCAGTGGAGCCTGTAACTCCGCCAAGTTGTCCGATTTCAGCCTTGAGAAGGGAAAGGCTCCTCTCCTTCACCTCCGCCTGTCCGGAGTGCGGGGAGCGCAACGTGGCTCTGACTCACCCGCTCTTTCTGTAAGAAAAAGCCTCCCCTCACGCTGGCAAGGAAGCAGCGCCACAAATAGCTGTTTTCCAAGGCAGACGGTAAAAACCAAGCCTATCAAGGAGCAGCAGTCGTCAGTGATGAAACTAATGGGTCCCGATTTGCACCCTTCTGCCCCAACGTTTAATAATAACGTCTACTAAGAAGGAGATAGGGTCCCCACTGGCTAGGAATCTGGGAAGAGGTGACACCTCTGTCTTTTTTACTTGTGAGTTTCTCTCTACTCCTATCCATAACATGAGAAGATCATAAATTAACTGTTCTCTGTAATGACATCTCAAGGTCCTGGTTGCCTGGTGATGTTGGGGGGTGAGGGTGTGGTGGAGACAGAGTAGTCATCCAAGACATCCAAGGTAACCCAGGTATAGAATCCATGCCTGGAAGCTACCTGCCCTGGGAACTATGAATGAGCTTTTCTGTGCTCCTTGGGGAAAAAATCCTGTGATATATTGGGGGGGAGGGGATTATTTCCAGCATCCAGGAGTATGTGGAAGCCTTTTAGTCTGCTGCTGCTTCTGGAATCTAGCTGTCTGGTTCCAGTTTTCCACACAGCAGTAATAACAGGAGCAGCAAGGAAGAGAGTAACTCTCCAGTGGCAGTGTGTTCTCTATGGGGACATCAGAAACAGGATCACCCTGGTATTATAACATGCTACTTCAGGCATTTTCAATTTGATGATTCTGAAACTGAAATACCTGAAGTAGCATGTCATTCAGCTTGCAGTTCCAAGATCTGGCAGTTTGCTTCAAGCCCTATAAACCTTTTTGAAGCTTAGGCATAAGTCTTTCTTTTGCAAAAGGAAACCAGCTGCTCTGTGTACCACAACTAGTTAAGTTGAGCACCACAACTAGTTAAGGCTGGGCCCATAACCTGTTGGGAGTAACTGGTTAGTTAGTCCAATATCCCTTCTCAGCTCAGCAGAGTGCACCTTGGCTACACACAGCAGAAGCCCTTTCATCTCAGAGTGCAAGCAGAGTTACAAAGTTACACAGAACCGCTTTTCAGTTTTAAGACTAATAGTAGTCCTTTTATTTAGGAATGACATTCCAGATAGTGAAGCTTAAGAGATCGAGACAGAACTAATCTAAACTACCTTAAATGGGTCCAGATGCAGAGGCATCCAGCCTTCATTGTGGATGTGTAGGAGAGAAGAGACAGAGCAAGAGGGCAGAATGGAAGGAAGAAAGGCAATTTCCCTGTAATCTACCAGTCTACTTCAAAGAACAGTGACAGGAGAGTACCCAGGAAGAAAACCCATAGTGCGTGTCTAACTGACTTGTTTGGCTTCCAAGTCTTCTCTTCCAGCAGTATTTTTATGATCAGCATTTCCACTGTATTGTCAATCATTCTACCTTCTCAATGGCCTGGAAAGGGTATTCTGATTGTATATAGCTATGAGTCTTGGTTGTGTAAGCTATTCCCTTATCTGGTGGTGCTCATGTGATAGGCAGATACAGGGATGGTTTGATTATATGTGCTAACATACATTTAGGGCAAAATAAGTTGAACAGCATGCTTTGAGTGGCAACTGTAATTCAAGGCTATGGCTGCCACCACAGGTCAGCAGTATCAACAAACTGCATAACTTAAGGGGGACAGAGGAAAACTCTTAGTTTATATTAGCTGGGAAGCTATGACAGACCTGTTACTCTCTCCACTCTGAGGCAGATTTTTCCCCCAGTAGCATGAGAATATTTGAGGTTTTATAAATCTGAATGTCCCACCCTGTGACAGAATCTAATTTGGCTTTTGCCTAGCCCAGGGACTTTTCAGGAGAAAACACGAGCCCTCTTTTTTGATCCCTTGAAATAGCACAGGAGACTGTGTACAGTGAACAATAATAACGATTTTATTTAATAGGCAGGGATGGTATGGGGTAGTCAGGAATTGGAAAGGCTGAGGTAAAACGTTGTTGGTAAGACCATATATTTTTTCAGTTGACAGACACGATGGTGTTGTAAGCAGCTTATTTTCACAAATTACTGGTTTTTATCAGTGAGATGGTTGACTAAGTACTTTGGTTTCAGTTACAATATTTATGTATATCTATATATTTAATTCTCAGCAGTCCCCTCTGCCTATGGCTATTTATTTCTGCAAACAGAGGGCACACTTTCCCCCAACAGGTTTTTCTACAGACTCAGGAGACTCCGTGGTCTGCAGAAAAATCCAAGAAGTTAAAAAAACACCTTGGGAAGAGTTGAATTCCCTCCCAATACCTTTTGAAATGACCACTGCAGGGATCTACTCCAGGCACTGCCACATTGACAGTGAGAGGCAGATTGGCTGATAGACAGAGACAGAGAGAGATAAGGACTGGGGGAAGAGGGGAAGAAAAAAAAGCAGAAGTGGAGCTGAGATTGGGGAGGATTCCTCCTGCAGTATGAATTACTAAATAGGGGAACATTTTAAAAGAACATCTGAGGTTCTCACCCCTACCTCTTTTGCTGTGGGCTCTACTGTCCTCTTAAAATTTTCTCAGGGCAGTGGCTTCTAACTGCTTCTCTGCCTCTACCAGCTCAAGAAAGACTGACTGGCTGAGAGTGAGAGAGAAACAGAGAAAGAGACAGAGAGAGATAATGGATGGGGGAAGAGGGGAGGAAGCAACAACAGAACTGGAGCTGGGATTGGGGAAGATATCTCACTGCCACATGCTCATCTTCAATGCTGTGTTTCCTGCACTATGAATGGTGAAATAGCAGAGGGAAGTTTTAAAAGGACATCTGAGCCTGCAACTGCAAAGCCTTGCAATCAGGAGAGAAAGATCATTCTCATCCCAATCTCTGTAGCTGTGGGCTCTGCTGTCCTTTAAAAATATTCTCTCCAGATAAAAGTTTTATAGATGGTATAGCACTCCAGATAAATTATCAAAGTTTTACCCTAACTTACCAAATGATTGTTGGAAATGTCAAAAAATGTTGGTTCTTTCTTTCACATGTGGTGGACATGTGATAGAGTAAAAAAATACTGGTCTTGGACTCACAAAATATTTTTAAAAATGTTAAAGAGTACTATACCTTATGTACCAGAATTGTTTTTATTGAATATATTACCAGAAAATTGTAAAAAACAAGATTCCTATCTTATTATACATATAGTGACAACAGCAAGAATATTGTATGCTAAATATTGGAGAAGAGATGAGTTACCATCTAGAGAAGAAATTGCAAACAAACTGCTTGAGACTGCAAAAATGGATAAATTAACTTTATTGTTGAGAGGATAAACTGAAGCAAGCTTTGAAAATACACGGTCAAGATTTTAGAAATGGATTGAAGACTACAATAAATAAAATATATTGACATACAACCAACCTAGAAGAAACAATAACTTTTACTTTACTTTTATGCAAAAGACCATTTAATGGTGACCTCCCTGCGACAGTTGAGACAGTGAGTGAATATCTGGATATTGAACCATTGTTTGTAAAAGTGCTTAGTTAGACTTTTAGCTTTGTTGTTTTATACTCACTGTTTACTGTTCTGATTATTTCTGCACCATTTTAAATCACTGATATTCTTGTAGAGTTCTTGAATTCAGGAGGCTTCAATCTGAATCTTAACTCTCTTTGGCTACAGCTACCAGAGTATTTATTTTGTGAAACTCACCTTGTAAGAGCCCTGTGTTGTGAGGGTGATTTTCTAGACTTTAGTCCAGAAGGGCCTGAAACTCTGGCTGCCTGGAGAGTGGAAATGGGCTGGGGGCAGCTGTACTCTGGGGGGTGGAGACTCACACTTCAGCCTTTTTGTCTTTTGTCTTTCTTGACCTGCCTCCTCCATAAAGACCCCTGCCCTGGATTGGTGATGTGGATAGCAGGTTCTTTTGACACTGTGTGAAACAGGATGCTGAATCAGTTTCTGGTCAGTTTCAGCAGGGCTATTCTTAAATTCTTATGTTCACAGAAAAGGCACTCTATATATAGACAGCCCAGCTTCAAGCTCAGCAAAGACCTTGCATGTTCTCAGGGTGCTCAAATGGGAGTGGCACCACTGAATATAAACTGGTACGCCAACAGTAGTATATAAATATACATCTAAATCTTTCCAGGTTGCATTTTGAGATATCAGCATGACTTAAATTCCTGCATGGTGACTGCAAATTGACAGTCAAATAATAGAAAGGAAAGTGGTTCCAAAACAATCTTTCTACTGTATAGTACAGAGGTCACTTAATTTTATATTATGTACCTGAGCTGAGTGGAAACTACTATCAAATTACAAAGTGCTTTGACTTATGCATTAGCTGTAAGTTCTTATACAATAATCACTAGACTCAGTCATAAGAGCATCATATGAATAGAACTTATTTTGTTATGAGGAGATAGAATCAATGAAAAAATGAGCCCTATATAACCCATTGATTCATGAACCAAATGAGAAACATGTATGCAAGTTAAAGATTCTAAAGTAGTATTTTACAACAAAGGGAACATAAACACAACATATAAACAAGATAATTCTCCCTATGAGCTTCTATGGGTTAGCTTTAACCCGTAGGTCTGCCACTTAGTTCCAACCCACCAATGAACCAAGATACTAACCACCAACTACCACCAAACAACAGTACAAAAAAGAGATTGCACATGGACACCTCCTGATGGTTGCAATGCCACACTGGATCTCAACATCGAATGCTTTCGCCACAGAGTCCAAACTAATGTGATCATCAAACACCACCACATACAACAGAATCTCAACCATGCTGAAAGGAAGGCCACAGGCAGTCTCAGGAACAGTCCAGATATTATAATTAAAGAAGCAGACAAAGGTGGAGCCATTGTAATCATGGATAGATCAAACTATAACCAGGAGGCTCAAAGACAACTTATAAATAGTGCTTTTTACAAGCAATTTTCCTCCATCCCAAATAGGAATACAAAAAAGAACTAAACAAGATCATGAAGTAATTACCCCTATGCATATGGGGGGGGGAATCCTTTCAGACACATCACAGAAACCTTGACCAGGTACCTTTTACCTTCTACCAAAAATACACAATCCTGGCAACCCAGTACACCCCATTGTCTCAAGCATGGGCATTCTCACTGGGGGGGTATCTGGATACATGGACTCTATTCTGAGACCCTATGCCATTAATGCTCCAAGTTATGTGCTCGACACCACAGATTTTCTGAGGAAAATACACCCTTTGAATAGCCTTCCAGAGATTACTATTTTGGCCACAATGGATATGGAATCTCTGTACACCAACAACCCACACAAAAATGGATTATAAACCATAAGAAACCCTGGAGGTCCCTTCCAACTCTGTGATTCTATGAAACATGGTTTCTGACATCACCACAACTAATCTTGCCACCAAACTCTGCCATTTTGTTCCCACACATAATTACTTCAAATTTGGTAACAACTTGTATCTTCAGATTAATGGTACAGCCACGGGCACCTGCATGGCACCACAGTATGCTAACGTTGTCAAGGCTGACTAGGAGCAATGCTTCCTAAACTCCAGCCAGTCACACCTCTCCTGTGCCAGCATTACCTTGATAACATTGTTATTGTCTGGACATATGGTAAAGAAGCCCTGGACATATTCCATCAGAGATTCAACAGCTTTCACCCCACTCTTTCCTCTTCTCATAACACAGGCACAGAAAAAAGTAAGTGAATACTTCAACCACTATGAAGGTGGATTCAGGTGGGTAGCCATGTTGGTCTGAAGCAGCAGAACAAAGTTTTGCGTCCAGTGGCACCTTTAAGATCAATAAAGTTTTATTCAGTTATTTAATTCAGAGGCAGATCCAGTTTGGTGTAGTGGTTAAGTGTGCAGACTCTAATCTGGGGGAACCAGGTATGATTCTCCACTCCTCCACTTGCAGCTGCTGGATGACATTGGGCAAGCCTTAGTTCTGTTAGAGCTGTTCTTGAAAAAGCAGTTGTTGAAAGAGCTCTCTCAGCCCCACCCACTTCACAGGTTGTCTGTTGGGGGGGAGGGGAAGGAGTTTGTAAGCCGCTCTGAGACTCTGAGTGAAGGGTGAGGTATAATTCATCCCCTTGAATCTCAGGATCAGCAGCAGATAAAATTGAACTAAAAGACAGGGCCAGTGGGAAGTGATCACTCTCGGGCTGGCCAATCACTGAGAATGCGCTCACCTCGTCCCAAAGCAACGATGAGATCATTACATAGTCAATTACACTTCTTCCTCGGACCATAGCAAACATATAATCCCCAGGAGAGGCAAAGGGAGGTAGGCCATTTAAAATGACTAAATTAAATCTCAAGGTGAGGCGGGCAAGCTGAATGCCCGCCTCATTAATATATGGTTCCTTGGAGCTTCTCAGGTCAAGAAAGCAACCAGGTAGTAGATCATCAGAATTAATACCTATTTTGTCAGCCAATTCTGCACCGCTCTGCCCAATTCTTGTGTTAAAATCTCCAACCAAGATGATTTCCCTGGTTGGCTCTTCCAGTTCTAAGCGTTCCAGGAACTCATTTAAACACTCCCACTGCTGTAGCTTCTTGCTACCTTCCTTGATCTGAAGGGTGCTTTTGACTCTGTGCCCAGAGAGTTGTTGTGGGAGAAATTACTGAAGTTGGGAATGGATCCAAGATTGCTACTCTTGATCAGGAAACTTTATACTGGTACAACCTGTCAAATTAGGGGTTCCAAAGAAGGTACCCTAACCCCCAAAATTATAAGTAACATTGGGGTTAAACAGGGTTGTATCTTAGCTCCGCTTCTTTTTAATTTGTTCCTTAATGATTTGTCTGTCTTTTTGGAAGAGTCAGCGGGCTATAGTCATTGTCCTTTTTTGGGTGGTCGAGCTGTCCCCTTGCTTTTATATGCTGACAATGCCGTCATTCTTTCCCGCTCCAAAGTAGGGATGGAAAAATTGTTAGCGTGTTTCCTGGACTATTGTGATCATAATGGACTCTCAGTGAATTTTGAGAAATCTAAAGTTACGGTCTTTGGGGGACCTTGGAAACCCAGGAATTGGAATATAAGGGGTAAAACAATTGCACAGGTTAAGAGCTTTAAATACCTGGGAGTGAACTTTCACCACAATTTTAGTTGGGCAACACAGAGAACAGAGGCAATTAAATCTGCGAACTGCTGGCTTCCGGTCAGAGTAAAATGGCAAACTGACGCACCCCTGCAAATGAGTGGGGTGGACGGCAGCTTCTTCTGAGAGTTTGGGCACTTTTACTGTCCAATGCAGCATCCCCCAGGCAGGGGGGTGACAGGCAAGCAACAAGGTCCAAGTGAGAGTCGAGATCGGTGTGCACAAGTCCCAAAGGGGGCTTGTTTATGCCTTGAACTCCTCTCAGAAGCGCGATTGCAAGACAGCACTAAAGAAGCTAGCCGAGCTGAAGAATCAGCTTAAATTCGCCATTTCCCGATCTCTTAAGAAACGATCTACAGTTGGAAATAAAGAGAAGTGATGTGAAGTCCCAAGATAAACATTTAAGGTAACCGAAACGATTTGTTTACCGGAGAGAAGATATAACGAAATTTGAACAAGGCGGTTAAGTGCATAAGGTTTTAAGCTGTATAATCGATCCATCGTTAAAATCAGAAGAGTTCGTTAAAGCGCTAAAAACGGATTAAATTGACATTGTTTAACATTCCTGCGGTTAGAGACTGAGTGATAAGCGTATGAGCGAAGGCGACAGGAAAGATCGCGAGACGAAGGTTTAACATCTGTGTCCAGCTGAAACCTGAATTTGGCTAGAGAGGGTGTTGGAGGACTGAAAGAAAGGTGGACCGGATGTGTTTCCGGTAAGACATTGTTAACATGGGACTGGAAACAGGAAGTTTAGAGAGAGCCTACTCTAGCCAAGAAAATCATAGCGAAATTGCGCCCGCCATTTTGTGGAGGACTGAATTTTAAAACGTATTTTTAAGACAAAATATACTGCAAGTAAGAGTGAAAAAAAAGTGGAATTTGAAGGGAAGTGAGAAGACAGTCGAAGTGTATTGACAAATTTTCAAAACAGAATCAAAACTTAGGCAGAGAGCGGCGTCAGCTGCAAGTCCAGGTATGTCGTCTAAAGACAAGAAAGAATGGCAGACAGCAATAGAAGCAATGGAGAAGCGCATGCTCGAAGCGATCCAAGGTATGATGAAACAAATGGACAAGCAGTTTGAGGAGAAGATGGAAAAACAGCTGGAACAACTGGAAGAAGTTCAGAAAAAAAATGTGGCAGCCTTGAGAGAGTTAGTACTTGCAGAAGTGGCAGAGTTTAAAAAAGAAGTGGAAAATACAAGTAACCAAGTTAAAGCTTTGGCGACAAAATCAACTGAAATGGTGGAAAAGACACAAGATTTGGAAAAGAAAGTTGAAGCGAATTTACAAAACAACCGGAATCTTGAAGCAGTTGTGGAATATAAAGCAATGTCAAACCATCTGAGACTGAGAGGAATAGAAGAAAAATTGGGAGAAGATATACATACTGCAGTGATGGCAACTTTGACTGAATACATGGGAGAAGATCAGGTGGAGTTAGATCAGAATTTTGATCTTGTATACAGAGTGAACTCCGCTTATGCACAAAGAAAAAATCTACCAAGAGATGTAATCATTCAATTTGTGACAAGGAAAATGAAAGAGGATGTATACAAGAAGCAGTTTACACAACCACTTGAAATTTATGGCAAAAAGGTAATAATAATGAAGTTTGTTCATTTCAGCTGCTTCTAGAACTTTATTTAAATATTCTTGCTTCGTGGGTGTCTCAGGCATCTTCCAGTATTTGGCATATAAAATTCTTGCTGCGGTAGTTAAATATACAATAAGATAGCGATCGTCTTTATTAAAATCTTTCAGTAAAATGTTCAAAAGCAATACTTCTGGTGTAAATAGTATGGCTGTACCTAACACCTTTTGGATCATTGCATGAATCCATATCCAGTATTTTTTACTTATTTCACAATGCCACCACATATAATAGAACGAGCCCACCTTCTTTTTACATTTCCAACACTTATTTGAGCATTTATTATTATATTTCACTAATCTCTCTGGCATTACATACCATCTATAACACATTTTATATACATTTTCCTTATAGGCTGTAGCTTTTGTAATTTATATGTTTTTCTTCCACCCTTGATCCCATTGCTCTAAATCTATATTATGACCTATATTTTGAGCCCATTGAATCATATTTACTTTTACTGTTTCCTCTAAGATCATATCATTGAGTAAGAGGGTATAAATTCTTTTTATAAATTTTTGATCAGTAGTTATCATTATCTTTTCAATCTCCATCAAATTTTCATGAAAGCTTATGAAATACACCTTTAGTGTATCTGGATTCTATTTGGGCTTTTTGCCACCATGATAAATCCTCTCATGGTTTCAACTCATTCTTAGAGTACAAGATATCCTGATATCTTTTGGGTTTCTCTTCCTCGTAGATATTTGGTACTGTAAAAGCTTCCAGAGGAGCAGCTAATTTTGAGTTGCTTATGTATGATTTCCCAAACTTTCAGCAAAGAAGCTCGAAGCTAATGTTGTTCAAAATACTTTTGTGCAGACACCTTCCCATACCATAAAAACGCATGCCATCCCATCATAAGGTCGTGACCTTCTAATTTTAATGTTCTTTTATCCTCTAGAATAATCCAATCCTTAATCCAAGCTAATGCTGCCGCTCTATAATATAGAGTCCAATTTGATAGTCCAAAACCTCCTTTTTCTTTAAAATCTTGTAATGCCTTCAGTCTTATTCTGGGACGTTTACCTTGCCAAATAAATTTCAAAACTAGCTGATCCAGATCTTTAAAAAAATTGATTTTGCAGGATAAGAACTGTCTGAAATAGAAATATCCATCTAGGAAGAATATTCATTTTAATCAGTGCAATTTGTCCCATTAGAGATATCTGTAAGTTTTTCCATTTTTCTAAATCTTGTTTGCTTGTCTTCAAAAGTTCTTTATAGTTGTTTTCTTGTAAGGCACTACATTTGTTTGTCATCATAATTCCCAGATATTTTACTTTTTCTTGTATCTGGAAGCTTGAAATTTCTTGTAATTTTTCCTTCTGTTTTATATCCATATTCTTGGTCAAAATCTTTATTTTATTAATGTTTACTCTCAGCCCTGCTGCTTGTCCATAATCTTGAAGTTCCTCCTTCAGTTTAAGTACCAAGTGTATCGGATTCTCTAAAATGAATACTAGATCATCCACAAATGCCAATAGTTCTCCTCTCATCTTAAATCCAGTAATCTGATTTCCATTTCTAATTGAATCATTGAGAATTTCCAGAGCGAAAATAAATAAAAATGGTGAAAGAGGGCAACCTTGTCTCGTCCCTTTTTGAATTTCAAAGTTTTGGGTCCCATCCCCATTAATCATAACAGTCGTATTTTGTCTAGTATAAATGGCTTGGATCATTTCGACAAACTCCGTTCCCACCTCTGCCATTTTTAAAGCTTCCAGCACAAAATCCCAGTTAACATTGTCAAAAGCCTTGTCTGCATCTAAGAAGATTAAAGCCAATTGCTTTTCTGGATGTACTTCATACTATTCTATAATGTCTATGATACATCTTAAATTGTTCTTTATTTGTCTTTTAGGTAAAAATCCTGCTTGATCTTTATGTATTGTTTTTGACAATATTTTTAAAAATCTTTCAGCTATTATTGAAGCAAAAATTTTATAATCCACATTTAATAGTGAAATTGGTCTATAGTTTTTAATTTATTTTTCATCAGAGTTTTGTTTATGTATTAGAGAAATTATTGCTTCCTTCCATGAATCTGGTATTTCTTCATTCTCCATAACATTATTGCAGATATGTTTTAAATGGGGCAATAGTTATTCCTCAAATATAAGGTAAAATTCTATTGAGAGACCATCCAGCCCTGGTGCTTTACCTTTATTTTGCCATCTCAATGCCTCAACCGATTCCATCATCGCAATTGGCTGATTAAGTATTTTTCTTTGCTCTTCTGTAAATTTCTTTGGCTGGTGTGTTTCTAAGTAGCCCTTTATTTGTTCTATATTTGTATCTGCTTTCCTATAAAGATTTTTGTAAAAAATTTCTAGTATAATTTTCATCTCTTGAAGTTTATTTGTTTCTGTTCCATCTTGCTTATTTAAAACTTTTATATGTGATTTTTCTTTTTGTTGTCGAATTTTATAGCAAGCCATCTTGTTGGTTTATTAGCATTCTCAAAGAAATTTTGCTTAGCAAATGCCAGTTTCTTGGCTAATTCATGTGAAAGTACACACTTCATCTTGTGTTGTAAGAGTTTAAGTTTGGATTTCGTATCTGGAGAGTTTGAATTTGCCATCATTTTGCTTTCTTGAATCTGAATTTCTTTTTTAAGATTGATGTATTCCTGTTTCCTTTGTTTGTTTATTCGAGCAGATTCTTTTATCAATTGTCCTCTGGCAAATGCCTTAAAGGCATCCCATACCACTTTTATGAGCATATTAGGTTGAATGTTTTCTTTAAAAAGGAATTTCTTTCATTTTTTTAACAAATTTATCATTTTTCAAAAGAGATATATTCAGTGTCCATCTACTTTTAGGTCTCATTTCTTGTAATTCTAAGGTAATAGGTTTGTGATCTACATATGTTCCAGCTTCAATCTCTGCTTCCAATAGGTCTTTGATAACCATACTTGAAATCCAGCACATAACCAACCTAGACTATGAGTCATGTCTAGCTGAAAAGTATGTATATTGTTGTGTATTGGGATTTATTATCCTCCAAGTGTCCACTAATTTCAGTTCTTCCATAAATTGACACAAAATAGGTGGGAATTCATTACTTCCTCTCTTCTTCCTCTGCGTATTTGTTTTCCTGTCTTCCTTTTTTATCAAAAACTGTATTGTAATCCCCGTAATACAAATCTCTTGAAAGTCCTGTTGGGTAATTAGGTTTTGTAGTCTTCTATAATTTTTTTCTTGATGTTGATTTGGGGCATAGATATTAACAATAAGCATTCTTTTCATTTGTCTTTGTATTGCAACCATTACAGGGGCTACTGTAAGCTCTTGGAGGACTGCCTACATTAGGGATGTGTCACCTAATATGCAAAGGAGTTCCTGCTACAAAAAGAGCCCTGGATACCATCTGTGACTGCCAGTAGATGTACTGCTGAAACTATATGAATGTGTTTCTAGATAATATTTATTGAAAACACTAGTTTTCCAAAACTTAAAGCAGCTTACAAGATCAAAACATAAAAAGGAATCACCATATGCTCCATTCTGAATTTTCCAAATGTTGAGTAGGAATTCCAGTCATCAAGTCAGAAGAAGCCTTTATAGGCCACTTAGTCAATTCCCCTCCTCAGTGCATGAAATCCAAAATGAGAACACCCCTTGCAGATGGCTGTCCAATTCTACTTGAAGACTTCCAACAAGAGAGTGCTCATTAAATCCATAGCTTTCAAGAATGTAGCCAAATATCTGAGCACTTTCATTTATGGTGTTGTGTGTTTAGACAGCTGCAAACAGGACAACATTTTTTAATGTTCAGGACTCTCCTTTGTGGATCCCCCCCCCTTTGTACACTACATTATTACCTGTTGTCAGGAACATTGTCCCAGCATATTACTATGGGGCTTTTAAAGTGTTTTATTTTTCCAGTGTTTTCACTTCCAGTGGAAACTAGCAGCCTCCTTTCATGTTCTATTTCAGGTCTATGTTTGCAGGGCTTCTATTTACATTTCAGCATTTTTACTGCTTGCAAAAGTCAGATTCTGAACACTCATATTTGCTTCCAGAGTAGTTTGGCATTTCTGATAAGTGGATGAGAGCTTTTAGAAACCCGATGTCATGGCTTCTGTGATGTTGCTTGTTGGTTATGTTTATGAAGGGTGATAAACTGTAGAAAAACCGTCTTGCAGATCACAGAATCATAGAATCACAGAGCTGGAAGGGACCTCCGGGGTCATCTAGTCCAACCCCCTGCACAATGCAGGAAATTCACAAATACCTCCTCTCCACACCTGCAGTGACCGCTGTTCCATGCCCAGAAGATGACAAAATAACCTCCAGGATCCCTGGCCAAACTGGCCTGAAGAAAAATTGCTTTTGGACCCCAAAGTGGCAATCAGCATTTCCCTGGGTGTGTAAGAAAGGGCCACAAGAACTAAGCACTGAGACAACCCTTCCTGTCCTTCCTCTCATGATCTGCCTAAGTTCACCTTGTCTAGTGATTAGGGAAATGATGCTCCATATACTCTATTTTTTTTCTGGAAATAAATCCTAATCTGAAGAGACAGCAGACAAAACAGAGTTCCTATCTATACCTTGTGGCTAATAGCCACTGCTGGACCTCTGCTTCATATGTTTATCCAGTTCCCTCTACAAGCATGGATGGCTTCAAGAGAGAATTGGATAAATATATGGAACAGAAGTCCAGCAGTGGCTATTAGCCACAAGGTATAGATAGGAACTCTTGGTCTGAGACAAGTTATGTTCTGTATTCTTGGTGCTTGGGGTGGGGAGCAACAGTGGAAGGACTTCTAGTGTCCTGACTCCACTAGTGGACCTCCTGATGGCACCTGGTATTTTTGGCCACTATGTGACAGAGTGTTGGACTGGATGGGCCATTGGCCAGATCCAACATTGGCTTCTTTTATGTTCTTATATTCTCTTAGGGTGCCAATGATCACAGTTCTTCATTGCTACCCTCTGCCCTGCCCCAGCAGCCATTTCTGACTGCAGAACAAACTGGTTGGTGGGCTTCAGCAAGTAGGGGAAAGAGGATGAAGTCACACTTCCTTCAGTGGAGCTTTGTTGATGGAAGAGGTAAAAAGGAGCACTAATTCCCTTCCTGACTGCAGCCCACTGATCTGTGAGGCTATTTTTATTATTTATTTATTTTTCAACTTATACCCCGCCCTCCCCACATTCACAGGTTCAGGGCAGCTTACAGGCATTAAAACATTTTGCAAATATATAAATAACAATTAAAATCCAATAAAATCCTTGTAGAGCAATTCAATATCAGTAAGAGTAATAATAAGTGCTGTCGATGTTTCGCTGATTATACAGGCGGCATACTTGTAAGTTTTCCAGTTTCTCGATGTTTTTTGCACAAGCCAGCCATCAAAGCCGAGAGTTGGTGGTGATACTGGGGGCAGCTCCTAGTTGAAGGTCTGGTAGAAGAGCTCCATCTTGCAGGCCCTGGGGCTGAACCGGGAGCTCATTCCACCAGTATGGAGCCACCACTGAGAAGACCCTGGCCCTGGTGATAGTGAGCCTGGCTTCCTTAGGACCAAGGAGGGTCAAACGATTCTCAGACCCCAACCATAGTGCTCTCTGGGGTATGTATGGGGAAAGGTGGTTCCTTCAGGTATATTAGACCCTGGCCATATAGGGCTTTATAGGTAAGTACCTGCACCTTGAAGTGAATTTGGTATGTTATTGGCAGCCAGTGCAGTGTGCTCAGCACAGGCTGTATGTGCTCCCATCTCGGGAGGCCCATCGAAAGCCTGGCTGCTGCATTCTGCACCAGCTGCAGCTTCCAAATTTGTGACAAGGGCAGCCTCATGTAGAAAGCTTTACTGTAGTCCAGTCTTGAGGTGACCATCGCATGGATCACTGTGGCCAGGTCATTGGGGTCCAGGAAAGGAGCCAACTGCCTGACCAGCCACAGATGATAGAAGGCTGACCTGGCAGTAGCTGCTACCTGGCCCTCCATTGTTAAGAAGGCATCCAGATGCACTCCCAGACTCCCAACCTCTGGCGCTGGCACCAATGGTACCCAGTTGAAGGTCGAGAGTGGGATCTCCACCCCAGAACTACCCCAATTCAAGCACAGGACTTCCATCTTTGCTGGATTCAACTTCAGCTGATTCTGCCTAAGCCAATCAATCACGGCTTGTAATGCCCGGTCCAGATCTTCTGGTTTGGAGTCCGACTGGCTGCCCAACATCAGATAGAGCTGAGTGTACTGGTGACATCCCAGCCAATGCCTCCAGGCAATCTGGGCAAGGGAGTGCATATAGATGTTGAATAGCATCGGGGAGAGCACTGCCCCTTGAGGCAACCCACACATCATTGGGTGCCTCTTGGACTGCTGCTCCCCTAGCACCACCCTTTGTCTGACCATGGAGAAAGGAAGTGAGCCATTGCAAGGCAAGCCCCTGAATTCCCATGTCGGTGAGGTGGTGGGTCAGTAACTGATGGTCGACCATGTTGAATGCAGCCAACAGGTCCAACAGCAACAGCACTGCCGATCTGCCCCGATCAAGATGGCTCCAGAGGTCATCTGTGAGAGCGACCAGTGCCATCTCCATCCTATGTGTTGTATGTTAATCTCCAGTAGACAGATCATTATTATCTAAGCTGACAGCTACCTGTCAGCAGGTGTATAGAGAGAACAAGTTCCAACCAGTTTAGACTGGCACTGAACAGTGTGCAGTCACAGTGACTCAGCATTACACTGATTGGTGGAGCTTTGTATATAAGTCATTGTACAGTTGCCATGTATCCTTCATCTGTATATTGAATGTCTGGTGTAGCACTTTTCTTGTGAATACTGTGAATAAACCCTTATATATAGTGTACCACTGGACTGCTTTATTGTGGTTACTATAAGGGGCTCCAGTGCAGGATCTACAGTGAAAGCTGGTAAGGCTGGAGGCTGGGAAGTCCTAAAGGGGCAGGCTTGGATAGTCCAACACGCTCTCTTTACAACACTGTGTCCTGGGCAAAAGCTGGACTGGAAGGGATCTAACATGGAAATGTCATCCATAAAGCCCTGCAACTGTATCGCCACTGCCCTCACAATTAATTTGCCCAGATAGGGCAAATTGGAGACCAGCCAATAGTTAGCCAATTTGGCCGGATTCAGAGATTTTTTTTTAAAAAAAGAGAGGGCAGAACATCACTTTCTTGAGTGCCGCTGGGAACATCCCCTCAGATAGGGACTTGTTGATTATATCCCTAAGGGCACCTTGAAACCCCTCATGGCCAGCTTTAATAAGCCAGGAAGGGCATGGGTCCAGGACACATGTGGTTGGATGTACAGTTGTAAGCAATCTGTTGACTTCCTCTAGACTGAGTGGGCTGAATTGATCCGGGATTGAAGTCGAAGACATGCATGGAGCTCACTCACTGTTTCAACTATGGTGGGGAGGTCATGGCAGAGTACCAAGACTTTGTCTGAGAAAGAGCTCGCAAATGCCTCACAGCCTATATTCAATTCCCTAATGTTTGGCTTGTCCTCTGGCAATGCAGTTATAGACTGAATTATTCTAAACAACTGGTCTGGGCGTGAGCTCGCGGATGCAATCGTAGCAGCAAAGTACTCTCTCTTCACAGCTTTGATTGCCATTTCATAGGATCTCATAAACATCCTATAAGATGTTCTTGTAGCTTCATCTCGAGTTTGACACCACTGTCTCTCTAGCCATCTTAGCTCTCGCTTTATAAGCCGTAGTTCCTGGGTAAACCAAGGAGGAAGCTTAGTGTGAGGGTGCAGAGGGCGCCAGGGAGTGATCTCATCAATGGCCACAGAAATTTGGCTATGCCAATCCTCTACGAGCTCATCCAATGAGCCGCCAGGGGGCATCGGATCCCTCAGAGCCATCTGGAACCGAACTGGGTCCATCTGGCTCCATGGGCAAGTTAAAATGTGCTCACCACCTAAACAGGGTTTGGGTGGGGCATTCAGGTGGGCCCTCAGGGCATGGTGGTCTGACCATGGGACTGCCAGGGCAGTAACCCAGTCCACTGTTACCCCTGCCATGAAGATCAAATCGAGCATGTGCCCAGTTTGGTGAGTGGGGGTCATTACATATTGGGAGAGTCCCAGTGATGCCATGGATGACACTAGGTCCGCTGCCTGAGTAGAGGTTGTGTCATCAGCATGGACATTGAAATCACCCAGGACTATCAGTCTAGTTCCAATGCCCAGCCCAGTCTAGTTCCAATGCCCCATTAGGGACAGTAGGCTATCAGTCAGTGCGTTAGGTGGTCAGTACACCAGCCAAATCGCCAAACTCTCTCCAGCCTCCCATACGAGGCCAGCACACTCGATGCCTGTGATCTTTGATGGTGGGAGCGCCCTGAAGGAGAAAGCCTCCTGGATGAATAGAGCCACTCCTCCCCCTGCCCCCTAGTCCATGATTGGTGTAGGACTGAGAACCCAAGAGGGCCCAACTGGGAGAGAGCCACTGTCTCCCCCTCCCGCACCCAGGTCTTGGTCATGCACACCAGGTCTACATTCTGTTCTAGCAGGAAGTCCCTAAGTACCGTGGTCTTATTATTTATAGACCTGGCATTGCACAACACCAATGACAGAGGGGAGTTCATCTTCCTAGCCCCACTGCTGACATCCCAAGGGATGGGATGCAGGCTAGAAGGGGGCTGAGCTTTTCCGTTTCTTGGCCCCTGTCCTTGGTACCCTGCCTGCTCCCACTGCTATACTTTCCCCTCCCCAGATACACCAGAATCCCTTGGCCCGACATCATCACCTCTCATGGTCTCTGCAAACCTTCTGACCACTAATGAGGCAGACAATAGATACTCGGTATGTTGGACAGCAGTAATAGCTGCAATGCCCACTGCTGCTAGATTACACAGATTTCATATCCTATCCTACCAAAACTCATACAAAAAGTTGATTGCCAATAGTACATGAATTATCTGGCCAGTAATTTAAATAGAGGCCAGATAAAAATATATCTATATATATCTATATATTTTTTCTAATTTCCTATCCCTTTATCAATAATTAATCAGAAAGGAATTGCAATAATTAAATTCAGATTGGTTATAGGTCCTATGGTTAATTTCAATTAATTGGAGGCCCTATCACTAATAACACAATATTGGTCCCACAACTGTGGGAATTAATTTTCTCAGGGTTGAAAGGGATTGCTGGGAGAAGGCAAAAGCAGGGAGAATCTGCAGCATTTATACTATGGATTATAGGATCCAATCTATGTGTTTCCAGCCCAATGAATTAAGCCCTAGTTAGTTCAGTAGTCTTATTTCCAAGGAAGTGTGCACAGTACTGCAGCCTTATTATAGACTTTTAAGTTCCATCAAATTCAGCATTGCTTTCTTCAGAGTACATACACATAGGACAGAACTATAACAATGTAATCCTAAATAGAGATAGAATTTAGGAATATTCTCTTAGTGAAATCTATTAATGGCAATTTAAAGTGAGGAGATACTATCTGGGCTCAATTTTCAATGAATTTGAATTGTCCTACTTGCTGTTCTGTTCCGTGTTCTAATGTGGTGAAGGGGGAAATTCTCTGGCAAACAACACAACTGGCTACTGGGAGAGTAGAGAGAGTGGCTAGATCCCCCTCCTTGCTATGATAGGCAGCTATGATGGATCCCTTCTACTTCCCACCCTCAGAAGCTAGATTTTCCCTCCATTTTTCTGTCCCCTAACTGACTGAGCAGCCCTGATAACATGTTTTCTTCTCCCATGAAGAAATTTTGGCTGTTCCACCCCGTCAGTAAGATATATTTTGACTATTTGCTAAGCCAGGAGCCTGAGGGAAGGGATAGGATCAGCCTTTATCATAAACCCTTGAAAATGGCACTTGAAACACTTTTTAAATTAAAAATAACAAAAGGCTTAATTTAACATCAAAGGGAAAAGTCAGGTGAAATCAGGGATTGAAATTACTGAGGTAAGGAAGCAAAGCTGAGCTGGATAATGATGGACGCCTGATCTGAGTGCTCTACACCTAGATGCTTGAAAAGCCTCTAAAATGCAAACAATGGCATCAGGCAGAGGAAAATTCAGCTATAATAGAAACCAGATTCCTGAAGAGTTTAAACATCTAAACTAAACAGATCCTCCTTCAAGAAATTAAAGAGATAACAGAGCAAACAATTCCTCTACAGCTTAACCAAACTGATAACATGGCTGTCAAACTCCCAATATGCAGAATGTTAAATTACTACATCAGTAAAAAGAAAGAGATGCTGTTAGCCATTGTATCTCTTCATGCACAGAAAGCATTTGATCATTTGGAGTGGGATTTCAATTTTGGAATTTTAAGAAAATCAAATATTGGGTAATACTTCATAAATGAAATACAGTTAGTCTATCAAAAATCAAAAGCTAGAGTGTGAGCAAATGGATTCTATTCTGGAAGATTTCTCCTGGCCACAGGAACTAAACAGGGATGTTCCCTATCACCCTGCTTTTTGTCCTCTCACTAGAACCCTTACAACAAACAACAAAGCTAGTGGAGATGATGGTATCCCAGCTGAGTTATTCAAAGCCTTAAAAGAAGATGCTGTTAAAGTGCTGCACTCAATTTGCCAACAAATTTGGAAAACACAACAGTGGCCACAGGATTGGAAAAGGTCAGTGTACATTCCAATCCCAAAGAAGGGCAATGTCACGGAATGTTCAAACTATCGCACAATTGCACTCATTTTACACACTAGCAAGGTCATGCTCAAAATCCTACAAGCTAGGCTCCAACAGTATGTGGATAGAGAACTGCCAGAAGTACAAGCTGGGTTTCGAAGAGGTAGAGGAACTAGAGATCAAATTGCCAACATTCGCTGGATTATGGAGAAAGCAAGAGAGTACCAGAAAAACATCTATGTCTGCTTCATTGACTATGCTAAAGTCTTTGATTGTGTGGATCACAATAAATTATGGCAGGTTCTTAAAGAGATGGGAGTACCAGACCACCTCACATGTCTCCTGAGAAACCTGTATAAGGGTCAAGAAGCAACAGTTAGAACCGGATATGGAACAACTGTTTGGTTTAGCATAGGAAAAGGAGTACGACAAGGATGTATATTGTCACCTTGCTTATTTAATTTATATGCAGAGTACATCATGTGAAATACAGGCCTGAATGAATCACAAGCCAGAATTAAGATTGCTGGGAAAAACATCAACAACCTCAGATATGCAGAGGATACCACTCTAATGGCAGAAAGTGAAGAGGAGCTAAAGAGCCTCTCGCTAAGAGTGAAAGAGGGGAGTGCAAAAGTTGGCTTCAAACTCAACATCAAAAAAACTAAGATCATGGCATCCAGCCCCATCACTCCTTGGCAAATAGCAGGGGAAGTCATGGAAGCAGGGACAAACTTCACGTTCCTGGGATCCAGGATCACTGCAGATGGTGACTGCAGCCATGAAATTAAAAGATGCCAGCTCCTTGGGAGGAAAGCGATGGCAAACCTAGACAGCATAATAAAAAGTAGAGACATCACTCTGCCAACATAAGTCTGCATGGTCAAAGCGATGGTATTCCCAGTAGCAATGTATGGCTGTGAGAGTTGGACCATAAAGAAGGCTGAGCGTCGAAGAATAGATTCTTTTGAATTATGGTGCTGGAGAAAACTCTTGATAGTCCCCTGGACTGCAAGGAGATCAAATCAGTCAATCCTAAAAGAAATCAACCTTGACTGTTCTCTGGAAGGCCAGATACTGAAGCTGAAGCTTAAATACTCTGGCCACGAAATGAGAAAGGAGCACTCACTGGAGAAGACCCTGACGCGGGAAAGACTGAAGATAAAAGAAGAAGGGGACAGCAAAGGATGAGATGGTTAGACAGTGTCATCGAAGCAACGAACATGAAATTGAGCAAACTTCAGCGGACAGTGGAAGACAGGAGGGCCTGGCGTAATCTGGTCCATGGGGTCGCAAAGAGTCGGACTCGACTGTGTGACTGAACAACAACAACAGAACCCTTAGCAATGACTATAAAGACTAACAACCATATTAGAGATCTAGAAATAAATGGTCAAATACATATGATCAATATATTTGCTGGTGATATGGCAATATTAACTGTAAATCCTAAAGAAGCTTTACTAGAATTAATGAAAGAAATTCATGAATATGGAACAAAAGAACGGCTACTATGATGGATTGCAAAGAAAAGCAGGCTTTTTAAAATGTTGCTTGTGTCATAGAGTCAGGGAGTTCATGAATTAATTTTCCCTGGAGAGAAGAGCTTATGTGATTGGCTGCTCTACTCAGTCTCTGATTGGCTAGCATCAGCTGAGAGAGGAAATAAAACAGCTGATCTGGAGAGAAAAGAGGTTTTCTGACTTTTGGTCTTTTGCCTTTTGGTCTGAAATCTAATGACTGGATCAGTAGCCAGAGGGTTTGGCTCCTGAGGGAAGAGACATTTGAGAGTTAGTGTTTTCTGATATGCGATAGTAAGAAAAGTACTTCTACAGAGAGAAGAGAAACCCCATTGTCTTAAATATATTAAAATTGCTCTGAGAGAGAATTTAGATTCTCAGTCAGGAAAACTACAGAACAGCCTTATACAGACAAAGGATACTGGAGAAGGATTGGCAGAAGGTCTGGGTAGAGAGAACTCCCATATAAGCCAAATAGAAAAAGGAGTTATTGCTTCTTGGGGACAAGGAGAATAAATTCCTGCCAGTCAAAGGGTTTGGGAAGAGAACTCTGGTCTGTGATAAAGGGAAGAAACTTAGACACCTCAGGAGTTGGTGAAAAGCTGTAATATCTAAAGGGAAATATAGAACTCTGAAGAAATAAATCTAGAAACTTTAAACAAACGCTGTCCTCCAGAAGAAACATTAATAAGAATTGTGTTAGTGCTGAAATATACTAAACAAAGTACTTCTCAAAGAAAGAACTAGAAAACCTTGAAACAAAACTACAAATACACTCTCTTGAGTGTCTAAGAATTCAGCTCTGTATATATTAGAAAGTTTTTACCTCAGCAATCTCAAGACCTTGACTGCCCCTATTATACATATATTCCCTGCCTTTATTCTGTCTTTCCCTCCAGTTCCTGTACTTGGTCTAAAGCCTAAGCCAATATCTAAACAAAGGGTGGGAATCAATAGAGAAGATATACACACTACTGTAGGGTGACTCAGTGACTGAGGGGAACTGAAGTTTTCGGGGTAAAAATCTGCCAGACAGCTGGGGAGATACAGAGGTCCATGATAACAACGTATTAATTACAAAAAATCTGGAGTGCTATGTGCAAATATTAAACCAAAAATACAATATGAAATTCAAAATAATTTAGGCATCCCAATATTTCATAAATTGTTGAAATATCTGGGTATAACTATTTTGAAGAATTTAAATAAACTTTAGCAGTTAAACTTCCATCCAATAATCTGACAAATAAGAAAAGATGTTAAAAGGTTGTCTCAGATACACTCGACCATTATGGGTAGAACCAGTGCTATAAAAATGGTGGTATTGCCAAAATTAAATTATTCCTTTCAAACACTTCCCATAGCAATTGAACCAAAAACTTGGCAAAGTGGCAAAAGATACTCACCAACTTTACCATGGTAATAGACCATGACTTACAAAGACCTTGAGACAAAAAAGATTGGACCAAGGGGGATGGGGAGAACCCAGTATAAGTAAATACTATGAGGCAAACCAGTTGACAGCACTGATATCATCCTTGGAGAATTCTTCTGATAAACCATGGTTAGGTTGGAAGCAAATGGGAAACATCTGGAATTAATTGAAAAAAGTTGTTTTTGGAAGAAAAAAAGTAAGAGAGATAAAATGGGTTGAGAATCCTTTTCTGTACACCACATTAAAAAACTGGAATAAATGGGAAAACAAATTAATTCCAAAAATATCCCCACTACTTGCATTTACGTTGCACCCCAATTTTTCTTAATTCCAGAAATATCCCCATTGCTTGCATTTATTTTACACCCCAATTTTTCTTACATAAATAAACCAGAATATGTTAAATGGAAAGAAAAGGGGATTTACAGAATGAGAGACTTTTCTGAAAATGGAACTCCCCTTACTGTAGTACAATTAAAAGAAAAGTTGCAAGGAGTTTCAATGAATTGGATTCTTCTCTATCAAGTACATTACTTAATTGTGAATCCTACAGTAAGGCAAACTATGGCCAGAAAGATGATGAAATGTGAACAGATTCTAATGCAACATATGAATAGTGCAAAAGGAATAACTTCTAAAATATATTCTTACTTAGTTGAAATAGATACAAATATGTCAAATGATCTGAAAACAATATGGGAAAAGGATACTGGAATAACAGAACAAAATATATGGAATAAAGTATGGGTGACTCAAACAAGGAAAATGGTATCAATAGCCCTTAGGGAGAATTCTTTGAAACTACAACATTGATAGTATATTGTAAGTAATACAAACAACACAAAATTTTGGAGAAATTGCAACCAGCAAGGTGATTACACCCACATGTGGTGGTCATGCCCTGTAGTGTCACAAGTTGGGGGGGAGAGCATTTATTTATTTATTTATTTATGGAACTGGAAATGGAAAATATTACATATCAAATTATTTATGCCACACCAGTGCTGGCTTTGTTAACAATTTGGGGGGAACAAAATGGAAAAGTGAGATCCAAGGGACTAATAGGGTTTATTTTTTTTTTTAATAACATTTTATTAATAAATGCAAAAAGGAAAATAGCAATTAACAAAACAGGTAAGTTGGAGTATACACGAAAAGAGTGTTAGAGTTACTAAAAAGAGTATTACATTTTCAAAGTTACAGTATCAGTTTACATTTTTCAAATCAAGGAGACATTCACATCTTACCATAAATTTAAGTCATTAACTGTAGTAGGGATTTCACCCTGATCAATTAAATATTCCACAATAGGGAACCAAATCATAGCGTGATCTAAAGAAGATTTGTATACATCCCTTCCATCTACATTTTCCGTTATTTTTGACATTATATAGAACTTCCAAAGTTTAGCATGCCAATGATGTTGTTGAGGACTTTTAGTGTCTTTCCAAAATAAGGCTACTGCATTTTTAGCTGCTGCCAACAAAATGGCTATTCTTTTCATAGTATTACTAGATTGTATATGCATTTGCCATCTATTTAGTAGTATATGTTCCACTGTGCATTGCAATTCATAACCAGTTATATATTTAACCTGAGTTATTATTTCTTTCCAGAACAGCTCTAGGCCGAGGACAGACTGGCAATTTGCCGCGGGATGGGACCCGGGCTGACAACGACTCAATATCGGATTAAATGGAATGTTCACACAGGCACATCTGCCTGGCGTCCCCCACCCGTAGCCTACCGGTGCTCTCGCGCTTCACTGCCGGATTAAAAAAACACCTGATAAAAGCCAACGCAAATCTTGAAAGCCTGCGTTTGTCGCGCGTTTCTCCGCTTCCGGGGAGTCTGAACGCGCAGCCAAAAAGCCGGGAGCAACCCGCGTTGGGCATGAGGCAGCAGTGGTGTGATTGGCTGCGCTCTGCTCCACTGCCCAATGCGATGCCGGCGTTGCAGGGCAAAAAAAAAAATCGCCAAAATGCGCTTATGCGCATGAGCGCATGAGCACTCATGCGCACATACGCCCACAGCCGAAATAATGGGGAAACAGCTAATATAGCACGCCTCCGGCGCGGCAGTCTGAACGCTCCCGCGTGCCTCCGTCCAGTATCTTCCGGCAGAGGCCCCCGCTGTGTGGACAGGAAAACCCGGTATCGTTTACTCCGGGTTTTTTTTGCCGCGACTCGATACCGGGGCAAATTGCCAGTCTGTCCTGGGCCCTAGTTTCGGGCATTCAAGCCAACAATGGACATAATTTCCCACACCTCCACATTTCTTCCAACATGCAGGAGAAACAGCAGAAGTTATATGCGATAATTTCTGAGGTGTTAAATACCAAAAAGTAAGTATTTTAAAAGTTTGTAATTTTATTTCTATAATATTCGTATTAAAGGGAAACGTCCTCCATATGTAGTGCCAGTCGTCATCAGATAAAATAGAATTACAGATAGAATGCCACCTTTTCTGATATGTCAATAAGTTGTGAGACTCTATTTCCATTAATTCTAAATATATTTTAGCCATAAGTTGACTTCTAGAGGTATTCATCCACTTATATATTTTTTCAAAATTTGATAAAGGACGCTTAATGATATTATTTAAATGTATTTGAGAACGAAAGTGGGATATTTGTAGAAATTGCATCCAAGAGATAGTAGAACCCAGTTTTGCTTCTAATTGAGTTTTATTCATTAAAATATTGTTTTCTACAATATCTTCAATTTTTGTTATGTTTGCTTTTTTCCATGTTTCCTGATGTATTGGGAAATTTGGAGGTAATAAACTTTTTTGATTAAAGAGATGTTGGAATTTTGAAAGTCCAGGGATCAATTGTTTTCTTTTATTTTCCCAGGTGGCTAAGAAGGTTTGCAGGATCAGACTATCAGTTATTTTTTTGGAACGTTCTGAAGATGTTTGCCAGATTGTTTCCGGAACATCATATGGGTAGGTATAGTGTGTTTGTATTATAATCCAATCCTTATTTTGGTAATCATGTAGCATTTTGAGAATGTTGGCTAGGTGATTAGCTTGGTAGTATTTATATAGGTCTGGAAAGCCTAGTCCCCCTTTAAGTTTATGCTTGGTTAATGTTTCCACGCTAACCCTATGGCGTTTATAAGCCCAAAAAAAGTTTAATAAGATTTTTTGCCATACCTCAATTTGTTTCTTAGATATTGTTATTGGTAGAATTCTAAAAAGAAATAAGAACTTAGGTAATACATATGTTCAAATGATGTTTAGGCGATCATGCCAAGAAAGAGACATTTTATGCCATTGAGTAAATTTTCTCTTTAGTTCTTCTATTAAGGGATCATAGTTAACTGAATGTATATCTTTAAGTTGCAAAGGAATTTTAAGCCCTAAATAGCTCAAATATTTTGTGGTCCATTTATATAGGACTGATTTTTTAAGCTTTTTCACAGTATCATCCTCTAAGTATATTGGAAAAATAGAGGATTTGGCAATATTGACTTGTAATCCTGATACATTGTCAAACTCTCCCAATATTTTTTGAAGTGATGGTAAAGAAATTGTAGGTTTAGTCAAAAATAATAAAATATCATCTGCAAATAAAGCTAATTTAAAAATTTTATTTGCTATATGTATCCCATGTAGATTTGAATGCATTCTAATCCTTGAGGCTAAAGGCTCCATTACCAAAGCGAATAATTGAGGAGATAATGGGCATCCCTGCCTAGTGCCCCGTTTTAAATTAAACTTATCCGAAATAGAGCTATTTATACAAAGTTGAGCTGTAGGTTGATCATATATTGCATTAATTATGCGTATAAAGCTTTCACCAAAGCCTAAATGTTTTAGCAATTGTTTTAAATATATAAAGTTAACTGAATCAAAGGCTTTTTGTATATCTAAGGCAACACAAATGGATTGTAATTTATTTTGTTTACAAAAAGTAATTAAACTCAGTGTTTTATAAGTACTGTCCGTAATGTCTCTATGGGGCATAAAGCCAACTTGGTCTTGATGGACGTATTGCGTCACAAATGAGCTTAGACGTGATGCTATTATAGTGGAGAAGAACTTAAAATCACTGTTTAAAAGGGAAATTGGCCTGTAAGAGGCAACATCAGTCAAATCTTTACCTGCTTTTGGAATAACTATTATTGAGGCTTGCAGCCACGAAGGGGGTAAATTTCCATATTGCATGACATAGTTGCAGGTTTTAGTAAAGGGTAAAACTATGGTATCCTGATATTTTTTGTATAATTCTGAGCTAAAGCCATCTGGGCCAGGAGCTTTATTACACTTGGATTTTTTAATAGCTGCAATCACTTCCTTTTCAGTAATAGGACTCTCCATTACTGCTTTATGTTCTTCTGACAGTTTAATATTGTTATAGTATTTTTCTAGATATATTTTAATTGAGGTTGCATTTATTTCTTTTGTTTCATATAATTGTTTATAATATTCTAAAAAAGCCTTTGTTATTTGCTGTTTCAAATTGCAGTTTACCTTGTCTGTCCTTTATTGAGGTAATTAATCTGGTTTCCCTTTTCTGTCTGACTCTTCTAGTCAAAACTTTCAGTGCCTTCGATGTGTTTTGCCATGATTTTTGTTGCAAGTAGAGTAAGTTTTGCTGTATTTGATTGATGTCAAGTGTGTCTAGCTCCCGTCTTATGGCTAATAATTTCTTGTATGCTTTTTTATTGCCTGTTTGTTTGTGTTTCATTTCCAGCACAGCTATTTCTGCTAACAGTTTTTCTCTTTTTTGCTTTCTTTGTTTGTTTAGATAAGCTGCCTTGGATATCAACTGACCCCTTACGACAGGCTTCATCGCATCCCAAATAATTGCTGGGGATACATCTTCTGTGTTATTGTCTATGAAATAATTTTTAATGACTGATTCTATCTCAGCTGCTATGATTTGATTTTTTAATAAATTTGTATTCAGCTTCCATGTTGTTTGTCTTACTTCCATACCTAATTCTAAATCACAGGTGACCCAATGATGGTCAGACCATTGCAGATTCCCAATTTGGGCTGATTTAATTTTATTTATTATAGATGGTGAAGCTAATAAGTAATCAATTCTGGTATAGGTTTTATGTCTCTGTGAATAATATGTGTAGTCACGTTCTCCTATATGTAACTGTCTCCAGATATCTATTAAAGAATATTGTTGGATCAACCTCGCAAGGGGGGTTTGTTTCTTCTCAATCTGTATGCGTTTTTTCTGCATCTTATTGAAGGAGGATCTATCCAAGGAATAATCCATAATACAGTTTAGATCTCCCCCGATTATTAAATCACCTTCTTGAAAGTTGGCCAGCTTATTTAGGACTTCAGTCATAAAAGCTATTTGATTTGTATTTGGTGCATACAAAACAGCTAGAGTTACAACAGTTGTATCAACACTTCCTACCACAAATAAAAATCTACCTACAGGGTCTTTGAGTATTTTCTTAAGCGTGAAGTTAGTATTAGCTGAAATTAAGATGGCTACACCTCGAGATTTAGAGGAGCCATACGACTGCCATTGATATTTGAATTTTTGTGATTTAAAAAGACATGGATACTTAGCAGTGTTGTGTGTTTCCTGAAGAAAAACAATATTTGGATGTTCTTTAGTTATTTGCGCAAAAATACGCTTACGTTTCACAGGGTTGCTCATGCCTCTGGTATTATAAGTCATGCATCTAAGTAGTTTTGACATTTTATAGAATCAACAAAATAACAATACTTTTGCACAGATGTAAATGGTATATCTTACATATATTCTACCTGATTATTGTATATAATAAAACAATGTGTGCAACGTAACCAAGGAATTACTATCACTCTTTCCTAGAAATGAAAAGTCAAGGAAAATATTACTTTTGTAACTAGCTTTAACTACTCTCCTGGAGACTAATACTGCCTTACCTGCCTTATCAACTGTGTAACAGTAACTTTACTTAACTTAACCTGTTTGGTAACTATACTCAATACCCCTAACTGAAAACACACACCAAAACAAAAAGACTAAGGGTAAAAGAAAAAGAACTTCCTGTAACCCTTACCCAAATACTTGGGAGAGGTAGTGAGATTAAATCTCTCACTCCTTAGAACAAGGATCGAAGTTATGAATTTGAGACTATATCCAGACTTTAACTATAGAAGGAACTGGTGTGAATATTACTTGCTCCCCCTTCCCCCCAATACCATATATGGTCTTTAGAATATTGTATACATATTTAACATAATAATCTTTAAACCATTAGAATAAATGACCACTTTATGAAACCTTCATACAGCAGATAATTATACATTTACTCTCAGTGAGTTATAAGTCAAGGACGTGCCTTTACTTTGTTTTCCTTATGTGGAGTTAGATTGTACTGCAGTCTTCTTTTAAAAGATTGTCTGTCAGTCTCCATAGATTGCTGGGTGATTTCCAGGAGTTCCAGTAATGTTTGACCAGATTCCAGGTCTGTAGCTGTGTACAATGTTCCTTTGTGCCATACTTGCAAGTTTGCAGCAGCAGACCATCTGTATCTTATGTTTGCTTCCCTGAGTTGCATGGTGATCGGCTTTAGAGTCCTTCTCTGTGCAATAGCATCCGGGGGTAAGTCAGGGAAAACTTCTATTTTAATATCCAAAAAGGGAAGATTTTTGTTTACTCTGGCTTCTGTTAGTATTTTATTTTTGGTTCTTGCATCCAGAAACGTTGCCAGAATATCTCTTGGTCCTCTACGCTTATCTTTGGTTTTCTGTCCCAATCTGTGAGCTTTTAAAATCATAGGGGCCACACCATCTTCAAGCTTAAGAATAGATGCAAGCCATTGTGCCAGAAATATTTGTAATTCACTTTTCTCTTCAGCGTCCTCAGGAAAACCGCGAAATTTCAAATTATATTGCCTGGTCTCCATTTCTAGAGCCAACAGTCTTTTCTGAGTTACTGTCTCTTCAGTTTTAAAAGTTTTAATTGCTTCTGCAGCTTGTAAACCTAAAGAAGTTGCATGATCTGCTTTTTTATCAACTTCCTGCAGAGCTTGTTTTATATCATTTAGCTGGGTCTGTATAGGCTCAAATAATGCCTTCATGGAGTCTAAAATTCTTGTCTCCATTTTGCTCATTTGTTTTAAAACATTTTGAGAGTCAATTTGCAAATCATCTGTACCTTGTTGCTGAGTGCCATCAGCCATCTTGTCTTCAGTAGTTTTAGAAGCAGATCGGCCTGCAGTCGTTGTAGCAAGTTGGAAGTAGTCAGTAAATGGTCGCTCTGTATCTTTTTTCTGGTTCCTGTGTCTCTCACTGGATCTCCCCATATATTTAGAGTCGTTTGCAATCAAAAGTGGTGCGATTTAGGAGGTATTGGGGCGAGAAGGAACAGAGCTCTAGAATTGTGCAGCCATTCTTCTTGGTGTCAGGCCACGCCCCCCGGGACTAATAGGATTTATGTTGATGGCAGCCCATAGGGTAATAGCAAATTGCTGGAAATCTGCAGAATTTTTATTATTTATTTATTTATTTATTTATTATTTTCAATTTATATCCCGCTCATTACATTATTGGTATTCCTAGCTGTGGCAAATCGCTATGGCAGAAAAATTGATATATCAATTTAGAGTAGTCTAAGGTAAAGCTAAAATGTCAGATTATTATGAAATGTGGCATGATTTTATTTCATATATGAATCAGAATGGTATTTCACATCTATTGAAGCCCTTCCTGAAATTATGGGAAAGGAATTAAGTATAAAGTATACAAAGAATTATCTTTAACTTCATCTCTTAGTTATATCTTATAAAACAAATTGAAAACCGTGTTAAATATTAAGCCCTCTGTCAATAATATGATTCAACGTTGTCTTCCCTTTGTATTTTTGTGTTTTTTCCCTTGTAATCTCATTTCTATGTTTCTGTGTTTAGTAATTGAGAAGGTTCTTCCTTCTTTATGTTGTCGAAGGCTTTCATGGCCGGAGTTCATTAGTTGTTGTAGATTTTCCAGGGTATATGGCCGTGGTCATGGCATTGTAGTAACAGACATTTCGCCAGCAGCTGTGACTGGCATCCTCAGAGGTATAACACAGAAAGATGGAGTACTCTCTGTATCAAGGTGAGAAGAAAAATTGTAGACTGGTAATTTATATCTACTCAGTAAGGAGGGGTGAGGCTGCGTCATTATCTTGTAGGAGTTTCCCAGGCTGTGACATGCTAATGGAGGAGCTTTCTTGAGGAGGTTCTTTTGCATATGGATTGGCTGTTGAAATCCTAATCTTATCTGTAGTGCTGTTGTCAGATGTAGAGCATTTTGTGTCTTTCAGGACAGGAAACAATGCCCTATTTATTTTTAAACTCTCTTCTTTCCTGTTGAAATTGTGTTTATGTTTATGAATGTCAATGGCTTCCCTGTGTAATCTAACATGGTAATTGGATGTGTTGTCCAGCATTTCAGTGTCTTGGAATAAGATACTGTGTCCTGTTTGAGTTAGGCTATGTTCAGCCACTGCTGATTTTTCAGGTTGGCCAAACCTGAAGTGTCTTTTATGTTCTTTTATTCTTGTCTGGATGCTACGCTGTGTGGTCCCGATGTAAACCTGTCCACAACTGCACGGTATGTGGTATACTCCTGTAGAAGTGAGGGGGTCTCTTCTGTCTTTTGCTGATCGTAGCATCTGTTGTATTTTTCTGGTGGGTCTGAATACTGTTTGTAGGTTGTGTTTTTTCATAAGTGTTCCTATCTGAGGGGGGGCTTTGGTGCATCAACACGGTCAACACTGGGAATTGCTTCTGGCTACTATTGATTCTTTGTTCCTTTTAGGGGGGGATCCTGAACCCCACTGGACCTCCTGGAGGGAGGTCTGGAGCAAGGGACTTGATTCGGGGGGCCTGCTTGAGGCAACAAGCGGGTGGAAGCCCTGGATTGTCCCAGAAGGAAGAATGGAGAAGACCAGTTATGGCAGCCATAACAGCACCAGATGTGAACACCCCTAAAGCAAGAGAGTCATTTTTAGCCTCATCCATAATACCGATGAAGGCACACACTGTAAGTACTTGTAACAGCAACACTGAAGAATCTGATGTAGCTTTTGAATAAGCCCCTTTAAATCTTCAAAACAATATAGAAAGGAGAGGTGGAATCCCCCCCCTTTTCTGCATGAAGTGGCTGGGATAAGTTACAAGCCATGAAAAGAATGCTGAGATAAACACTTTTGGGGGCAAAGAGGAACTCTTGTTTGAGCTTCTACAAGGGAACTATAAACTTTCTTCTTAAAAAAAGGAAGAAAGAAAGACATAGAATGAAATTTACCATTTTGCAACAACTCCTTGCAACACCATGCCTTACCGCTGAGAACAGAATAGAAGCACACTGTGTTTAGTCTTTACCATAAAGCCGCGGAACTTTTGGCTTGCGTGAGAGTTTGTTGACTGCAGAGGTGTCTAGGGGAGTATTTATCTGGCAGAGGTGGGCAGCTTGAAAGAGACAACTGATAATCAATTTGTAGAGACGCTGGCCTTGCTGGACTGAACTGAGACTCTTGTCATTGTATTGAAATGAACGATCAGTATCCTTAGAAAAACATGCCAGATATGCTTCAAATATCTTGGGAGGAGATTCAGGCTGTGATTACTGAATCAGTGAACCAGGCAGTCAAGGAGGCTTTTGAACTATATTAGACCCCAAACCTTCAGCATTAAATCAAACTACTGGCAAGAAACTTCAGCACCAAACTGTGCAAGAAGCAGAACAAGTCTACAATCAAGCTGATCCAATTTACAGAGAAAAAGAATTATGGCGCCCAACTGTGGAAGATGCAGGACAATACTACAAACAAGATGAACTAATACACAGTGAAAATCAAGCTGACTTCAGCAGTGAGAACAACAGACCTACTAAAGAGCTGCCAGATTTTGGAACCCTTAAAGAGACAAAGAGGAAAATATATCAGAGAGGCAGGCTCAGGGCGGCTGACAATCACATATATAAAAACATTATACAACTTTTTAAAACGATAAAACAGGTAAAACCACAACAGAATACAAAATACAAAGTGCTAGCAGTGCAATAAACAATGGTGGCATATTTATAAATGTTTATTAAAATAAGATTGCTTAAGGTTGATAATAGATAATTACATAAAATGTCAATTTATAGAGGGTTAAGATTCAAATTTGTTATAAAAGATGTAATACATTTAACCTTGGCTTGAGAAATCTAGAAGTCTTGGTAATTTGAACAAAAGCATGAAAAAGGAATTTTACTATGAAGCAGGGGAATGATATTCAAATGTATTTTGTAGAATACTATTGTAGAATGCTTAGACAATAAGATAATTAGTAGAAAATATGCTAACCTATAGAGTTGCAAAAATCAAAGATCAATGTATAGAAAAATAGCAGTGGAATGTCTAGATATTGCTTAAATAGTAAACATATTATGGTAGCAAGAGTGGCACCTAGTTATATATGTATGAGGTAGTTTAAAGGGTATAGTGTTATTAGTATTACTCTCACATTTGTTTGTATGTTTGTCATGTTCTGTCTGAAAATGATAAAAATTATTTCTATAAAAAAATTAACAGGAAAGATCTGGCTGAGAACATAAATATAGGTGGAAGGAAAGGAAGACAAAGACTGTGATTTTAACCCATGGCCTTTTACATGTTTTATGTATTTTTATGTTCTATTTATACTGAATTCCATAAGACAGAAATGTGGCTAATAAATGTTTTAAATTAAAAAAAAAGTTTTCCCATCTGATCAGTGATACCTTTGATATATGTCAAAAACACTTTTTCTGTGGGAGACTGTTTTTCCTCAGTTGTTTGTTTGGTTTAATCACTCTTCTGATTTCATTCTTGGAGTAGCCATTTGCTTGAAGTGTGTGGTTTAGATGATTTAGTTCATCGTTGAGGAAATGTGGTTCACATTTCCATCATACACAGTGTACTAATACCTCTTTTTTGCTGAGAGTGGTGATTGGAGTTTTTGTGTAAATTACGATCTTTTTGAGTTGGTTTTCTGTAGACCTTGTGACCTAATTGAAGGTTAGCTTTGCAGATGACCATGATATCTAGAAATGGGAGTTTACCCTCAATTTCTTTTTCCATGGTGAATTGTACGTTCGGGTGGATGTTGTTGAGGTGGTCTAAAAACTCCATCCATTCTACCTCTCCATGGCTCCAAATGATAAAGGGCTTCCCATGGCAACCCCATCCATCTGTTCATAGAATTCGTTATCCTGTTGGAAGTAACTGGTTGTCAAACAAAGGTGAAATAAGGCTGTTATGTCCTTTGGAAAAATCTGATTAACAACTGTGAGTATGTCTTTTACCATGGAGAAGTAAATTGATTCAGTTACTTAGATCTTTATATTGAGAGGTTTTTGTTGCAGTGTTTTCCCAGACACTCTAGCTCACTTTATTTGAGTAATTACTGACTTTTTTGGTGCCCAGAATGCTGGAACACTCTTCTCAGTACCCAACCCCTTCTTTTGGGACACCAGTACTCTTCTTGAGTTGTTCACTGACTTTTAAGGTCTCTACAGGCGGTTTCTAATCACACCAGACCATGGAATTCTGTATTCATCAGAGATAACTTTCTATGTTTGACTGCATAGAAAATCTTATCTCTCTAGAAGATCTATCCCCTTTCCTTTGGCCT
The DNA here is from genome assembly GCA_029375565.1 of Gekko gecko. Taxonomy (NCBI): domain Eukaryota; kingdom Metazoa; phylum Chordata; class Lepidosauria; order Squamata; family Gekkonidae; genus Gekko; species Gekko gecko. The sequence continues at coordinate 118,558,602 of JAPDNY010000007.1, forward strand.
GAATGGCAGTCTTCTCTACTACCCAAACTTCCTTGCCAAACTCTCCCCCAGTTCTCTGTCTGTGTTCAAACTACTCTCAGCTAATGCAGAATTCAGACTGTGTTCAGTCAAGACTGAAGTCTGACTCTGTCAGCACTAACTCCTCTTCTGTCAGGGCTATTCTCAGATGGTCTCAGTACACATGTCTTCCCAGTTAAGATCGGAATCTGACTGAATCCCCTCAGCATCCAGCTCTCACAAGACTTTTTTTTTTTTTTTTTTGCTCAGCTGATTCTAGCCAATCAGATTGCCTGGAGCAGCCTGTCACTCAAGGCTCTCTGAAGAATTAAGCCTTCACAGTTCTTTAGTTGTTGATAAAGCACTTCTAAGCCTCTTAAAAAGTGCAGTCTGTCACATTTCCAGGGACTGCTGCTGGCTGGGGGGAAGGGAATAGAAGCAATGTTTGCTGCCTGAACAAGACAATTGTGTGTGCATGTGTGTGCATGTGTGTGTGTGAGAGAGAGAGACAGAGAGACAGAGAGAGAGAAACCGAATTAGACAAGTAACAAGAGGTCTGTGTTGAGTAAAGATCTCAGGTCTTTGTCAGTGAATCGCTATGATTTTTTTTAGTTTTATTTAAACTTTAAATGGATCATATTTTCAACCAACAGAACTAATTATTTTAAAAGATTACACAGTGTTTATTTATATATGACTAATCAACTCTTTTTGTTCATTCTCTGTTTAATCAAATGGGGACAAAATACAATAAGGTAGTGGCAAGAAGTGTGCGTGAGGGAGGTGGGTTAATGTACACAGTGGGTGCATGGAAAGTAACCTGGTGAACCACTGGAATTGCTTGCTGAACGTCAGCTTTCTGCTTAAAATAAGTGAGCAAAATGTGAACTGATAGGTGCTTGACCATTCCTAGCTTATACCAGTGGCTGAAACGCAGGTGCACTAGCATCCCCCTAACTGTCCCATCCTAAACCGTTTCTTATGCACAGAGCTGTCCCTGTTCACATCAATCAGTGGTAGTTTAAAGATGCCTGAAATTATTTTTTTCAAAGAGAATAGAAAGAGATTGTCACCAAAGGATATTGCTATGACTCATAATTGATATGACTCACAGAAACTTCTGAAGTGTATGTATGTTCCAAACCTGAAATAGCTCAAGCAGAAAGGATGAGCAATTCATTCTCTTTGAGAACACTATCCTTGGGCATATTGCATTCATTCACAGGCTTCTGGTGTTAAAGAGTTCTGCTAGGTACAAAAGATGCCCCAAAACAAAAATAAAATATCATAGTTTTCATGGACACAAATTATCCTACCAAAGCAAAATAGATACAGCTACCTGTGTAGCTATGGGAAGATACTTTGTCTAATTCATTTAAGTTCCATGATTCAAATATTTTTCTAGAAGACGGGAAAAAAACATTTTAAATGGGAATTCATAAACTGTCATAACAAATAAGGTGGGGGGTGTTTGGGCCTGCTCAATGTGAAATACAAAGAAAGGTTGCTTGCTTGTAAATGCTCTTCCTTGAGTGGTCATCAATATAGTCACACATATGTAGGACTAATGTTCTCTATCTGAAGTTTGGCAGCAAGTACAGAAATATACCTTATGAGCCACAGGGAGAAATCCTAAGCAGGGCTATTCAGACCTAAGTCCCATTTTATTCAATAGGTTTACTCCCAGCAAAGCATTCTTAGGATTGCCTCCTCAGTAACACAAATTAAATGATCATGATCATGTAATGTTGGCACTTGCCCCCTCCAACTTGACATTTCTTGAACAACATCTGCTAAGTATGGGCATAAGAACTGAAGCAAAGGGAAGCTGGATAAAAATGTGGTGTGGACTAAGGAAACGGAAAGGAAAAATAAAATGAGGGATATACACCAGAATCAAATTTGGGATTTGTACTTTGGATTCAGAACTGTGTCCCTTCAGATTTGGAATTTTATTTTCTTCTAAAACAAGGCAAACTGCATTTTCAAATGTTTCCCACAGTCCCTGACCTAAAGCCTGGTGCTCACATTTGGTAATCACATTGTGTCAATTACATGATAATTGTTAATATTCTCTCTTTGCATGACAATAGTTGTTCATATGGTGAAATGATCTTTCAGTTCCTTTTGTGTATTTCCCATGTCAATGACTTATGAAATGTGAGAGTAAATTGTGACCAAGTAGTATTCAATCATACAAATTACCAAATAACAATTCATGTTGCAAGTGAAGATGTGCCAGGCCTCTGAATAGCTTTATTGGTGACTCTTCCTAGTTATATGAGCTTTCTATGGTGATGTAGGTTTTTTTAATACATTTACATATTTTTTTTATTTTTAACCCTGCTTTCCTATGTGGATCAAGGTGGAATCATTATATCTAATTCTGGTTACAGATTGTAGATTTAAAAAATCTACACAATGAGGCAAGGGACAGAAAGCCCCAAGATCATAGAAAAATTGCCAAAGAAAATATATTGGGGTTTAAAAAACATAAGCAGTGGCTGAGTTCAGACTGGCAATTTGCCCCGCTATAGCCACATTAGAGCCATGTTTCCCAAGCGGATTAAAGGGGGCATTCACACAGGCACATCTGCCTGGCATTCCCCACCCTTAGGCAACCCGTGCTGTTCCACTTTATTCCCGGGAATAAAAGATACCTGTTACAAGTGGTAGCAAATCCTGGAGAGTGCCTTTATCCTGCTGCATTCCTCTTCTTGGAAGTGTGAACGCTCAGCCGAAAAGCCGGAAGCAACCCATGTTGCGCATAAGGCAGCAGCAATATGATTGGCTGTGCTCCGCTCTACCACCCAATGCCAGTGCAATAGGATCCTTCCCGAATCAGCCGGATGCCTATGTGTGTATGAGCACATGAGCATATATACGCTCATGTACTCATACACACATAGGCATCCAGCTGATTTACCTGGAAAAAGCCATTTACAGCTGCGCCTCCGCCAGCAGTCTGAATGCTCCCGCGCGCCTCCTCCCAGTATGCTCCTGCATCTGCCGGCCCCGTGTGACCAGGAAAACCCAGAACACTTTGTTCCACGGCTTTTTTGCCACGACTGGCTCCCATTGCAAACTGCTAGTCTGAACTCAGCCAGTGTTTTTTTATCTCATAAGTAATTGCTAGCTTTTTAGAGGAACTTGTAGAAGTCAGTACTTCAAAGAAGAACCATATATACACAGTTGACTACGTAGTCTCAATTTGTTCACCTTTACCTTTCCTTTCTTCTATCTTTTACTATTTTAATCCGTCTCCACCCCCAACTCACACTGATGCTAACTGAGGCTTCAAAGCCTGGCAAATGTTGGTTGAGGATACCTGGTAACATCTCAGGCAACACAGTCTTGTGAGATCTCAGTCACATTGGGTTTTTTAAAAAAAGAAGCAAAAATTAGTAATTTGATGTTTCAAAGCTCTCTGAGACCCAGATGACAACAGTATGGTTTGATTCCAGTTCTCAAGCATCCTGCTTTTTTTGTTTCTTGTGTCACAAAATTTTCGACATTGCCAAACACATCTAACCACTTCGCACTGTCACCACCAGCTCATCCATATATTGATATCCCACAGCTCTGCCTGCTTAGAGCCAGTTTGGTGTAGTGGTTAAGTGAACGGGACTGTAATCTGAGAGAACCAGGTTTGATTCCCCACTCCCTCACTTGCAGCTGCTGGATGACCTTGGGCAAGCCATAGTTCTGTCAGAGCTGTTCTCAAGGACAGTTTTGAAAAGAGCTCTCTCATCCCCACCTACCTCACAGGGTGTCTGCTGTGGGGAGGGGAAGGCAAAGGAGTTTGTAAGCTGTTCTGAGGCTCTGAGTGAAGGGCGGGGTATAAATCCAATCTCTTCTTCTTCTTCTTCTTAGTTGGCCCTGGTTTTGCTGGGGGACAGAAAATATTTTTGAACAATGCTACCTTGGAGACCCTCTTCTACAACAACTTACTTAGCTGACACCACAACCACTACTACTTCCTTACCATTTACCTCTACCATGAAGTCAATACAAGTCACAAACCCATCATGTAATTGAATGAGAGCCCCATACCCTTCTGCAGTGATGTATTTGAAGTAGACATGACACTTAAGAGCTGGGTACCTTCTAAGGATTAGTTTCCCACTTTTCTGGTATGATATTCTTCAGTCAATACAGCAAATAAACCTCAGACGTTTTCATCAGTGGAGTCCCTGAAAAACTTGCCTATGAACATCTTGTCCTCTTTCAGTTACTTCAGATCAGCCACCTAGCCTCAAGAGAATACACATATCTCTTAAGACCTAAAGAGACCATTACATTGAATACACTTTGATAAGTATGACACTTAAAGGTAGTGTTTAAACAAGTGATTCAGCTTTTAATGTAGTGATTCAACAGCTCAGAACAGACAACACAACATAGAGCAACAGGCTCTTATTTAAACAGTGTGGGCTAGCATAGCCACGCCCACATTCCTGATAACAGCCAATAGTATTGCAGAGATAAAGTCCGATCAGTTTGCTTCCCTCCAGCACAATCCTTGTCTCCTGATTGGCCTGCTACACAGAATAGCCAATCAGGCATTGCCATTCAGGATACCAGCATGTCAATGGGATTTACATCAAGCTCAAGACATAACACACTTCTATAACAACTTCTGCCCTGCAGCCAGATAGTGAATGGACTACCTCTGAACAGATGTAGTCCTTCAGATAAGCCGGCCTCTGCCTAGACCGTTGAGACCGACACAGGGTCTCTGTCGGGGGTGTCTGCTCCTCACTAGTAGTCTGCGGACTACTGCTTGCCTGTTCAGGCACCTGGGATTCTGTCCCTTGTCTGGTCAGAGCTACCTCCCTAACTTCGGCGATCTGAGGAGTTTCACCCACCTCTATCTCTACCTCTAGAGGCACTGGTCTGGCAGCTGGGCTCTCTGTTTTTTGGTCAGGGGTGGACCATCGCTGGCGTAGCTGGTCGATGTGGCACATAAGTTGTTGGCCATTGTCTGTCTGCACCACATACAATAGCAACCCAGCTACCTCTGTGATGACACCTGGAAGCCAAAGGTGTCCCTCCCCATAGTTCCAGACAAATACTAAGTCCCCTGGTTTAAAGGACCTGGTGTCAGGTAGCCCTGCCATTGCTGAGGCTGGGGTGGGGTGGGGGGAGACATCTGTCACTGCCTGGAATGCGGGAGTATCACGAAGGCTCCAGGCGCCCTGAGTTACTGTGTCTGTAATGCATCTTATCAGTCTGTTTGACCTTGTGTCCCAGGCTCTCTCTCTGCTTCCGTGGATTTCGGGTGAATGGTTTGTTTTCTTTCTGTTGGCGCACGTGGGGAATGTAACCATTGGCTTGTAGGTGGGGGGGGCAATTCAAACAGGCTATAACTAAGCCTGATCAGTTATCACTGACAAAAAGCTTTGTTCATGTAACTCTATAGCTAGCAGCAATAAACACTATCTTCTTCCCATGAAGCCTGGTGTTTGACTGACTATCTGGAGAACTTGACAGATTGTCAGTGATCCCTGTTTTTGGATCAGTCCGCTGACTCGCACCTCTCTCAGCCGAGATGAGTGATGAAGAAGACAACTCGGTCCCGGTGACCCTGTCACAAGATGGGGTCCCAACTTCCATGGCTCCGACCACCTTGGTGCCAACTTTTGGAGAAAACCCGGTGACTACGGTCCCATCAACATGGGGCCAAAAGTACGACCTCAGTGGGTTCTATGATGATCTGTTCAGGGGTGCGTATGCTGGCGTGAACAACCATCCTCGGAGGGGACAAGAATGGGGAAGACCGCTAGCCGAGACGCAAGAGAAGTGGTTCCCAACTCCTAGTGCTTCAGTCCAGGAGAATCGGTACGAGCGGTCGGTCCACAGACTGAGCACAGCGACGGGAGTTGAAGGAGCCCGTTCGTTCCCACGGGAAACTGAGGGCGCTGCCAAACCCAGGCGATGGGGCAGAGAACACAGCCATGACCGACTTCTCTGGCTGGTGGAGGAGTTGCTGCAGCGGATCCCCATGATGATTGCCGAGGGGATCCAGGACAAGCTGGACCAGAGGCAGCAGCTCCTATCACAGAGTGTGGCGGGGCAACCGCTGCAAGGTGCCCCAGCTGTTCCACCAGGACCGCCACCTGGGGGTGTGCCAGGGCAACCTGGGGCACCTCTGGACCAACCCGCGAGTTCTCCCGCGGGACCGCCAGTGCCTGGACCCATGGAGGCCCACAAGGTTGGGGCCGGATGCTGTCTAACCCAGTCGAACTGTTGGATGTCACTTTTGATGGAACCCCAGAGAAATTCTCCTGCTTTTTGAGAAGAGCGGAAAAGTTTGTGGATAACAGGGGGCATCTCTTTCCAAATGAAGAGTGCATAGTGGATGCGATCGCGTCCTGGCTGTGGGATGCAGCGGCAGACTGGTACGTGACCCTACATCAGGAGGATGGGCAAGAGCTCCGGGAGGTGGATGCCTTCATGTGGGCCTTGCGAGACCACTTTGAGGACTCTAATGCGAGCAAAATGGCCCAGGCGTTCCTCCGCACCTTCCGCCAAGATAAGAAGTCAGTGAGGGAGTATACCGAGGAGTTTCGACGGCACGCCACCAAAATATAGGAGGGGGCTGATGGGGTCCTAGCCCAACAGCACCGGCTAGGGTACACCATCGCCCTTGGAATAATTGCCCGGGCCGCAACTAGCCCACAAGAAGACATCTCGGGATCCTCAGGAGAGGAGTCACCACAGCAGGCGGGAAACAGGAAGGACCTGCTGTGAACAGTGCTGAACAGCAGGTCCCCGATCCCCAGGCGCTACAACTGGTGAGCAATTATCCTTCCCTCTTCTTCGTGACTATGACTTTGGTCTACCCCAAATTGAACACTCTGGTGCGAGTGCGGGGTTTAGTGGACTCGGGGTGCAGGAGAGACCTAATTAACCCCTCCTTAGTGACAGGCCTGGGGGCAAGAGTGGTCAAACTTGCCAACCCCTTAATCTTCATGCAGATGGATGGGTCCACTATGAAAGAGCCCTGTAAACACGATCACTGGGAGGTCCGGCCGTTCGTAGTAACCCCAGCAACGCAGTTCCCTTTGGTCCTTGGTAGTCCTTGGTTTTACGACCACGATCCACACATCCTGTGGTCAGAAGGAATCGTGCATCTCACCTCCCCTCGTTGTAAACTGCATGGGTGGAATGATGCATGGGAGAAACCGATGGTGGGACAACAGGTCTCCGTGGGGCTAGTGAGTGAGGAGTTGAATCGCATTCCCCAGGAGTACAGGGACTTGTCAGCGGTGTTTGAGGAGGGGGAGGCAGATTAGTTACCGCTTCATTGGAACCCTGACTGTGCCATTGAACTGCTCCCCAACCAGAAACTACCCAAAGGGAAGTTGTATGCAATGAGCCCCGACGAAAAAGAAGAATTAAGGCGGTTTATTGACAAGAACTTGACTAGGGGATTCATCCGCCCTGCCTCCTCCCCTTGTGCAGCGCCAGTGCTCTTCCAGAAGAAGGATGGGGGGTTGAGACTCTGTACTGATTATCAGGGGTTAAATGCTGTGTCGGCCACAAATGCATACCCCCTACCCTTGATCAAAGACCTTCTCACTGCGGTGGCTGGGGGAAAATCTTCTCCAAACTAGACTTAAGGGATGCCTACTTTTGTGTGCGCATCCGAGAAGGGGATGAGTACAAAACGGCATTCAATACTCCTCTGTGCCAGTTTGAATACCTCGTTATGCCGTTCGGACTTCAGGGGGCCCCGGGGGTCTTTATGAACCTCATAAATGAGGTGTTACACAAACATTTATTCAAGGGGGTCCTTGTTTACTTGAATGATATCTTGCTGTATTCCCCAGACAAAGAATCTCACATGAAACTGGTGCGAGAGGTCTTACAAACGTTGCACAATCACAAATTGTTTGCCAAGCTATCTAAGTGTGAATTTCACTGTTCTGAAATGTCCTTCTTGGGGTACAAAATATCCCAGAATGGAATCAAGATGGACCCCACTAAGGTGCAGGACGTGGTGGGGTGAGAGGTGCCCAAGACCCGCAGACAATTACAAGCATTCCTCGGGTTCGCCAATTTTTATAGATCATTCTTGGCAAACTTTGCGCAGGTTTCCCTGCCCCTTACCGAACTGCTGAAGACAAAGGAGAAAGGAGTGGACAGTACGCGCCCAGGGGCTAAGCTAGATTGGACCCCGGAATGCCAACATGCCTTTGAGAGGCTAAAAGCGCTATTCACATCCGAGCTGGTGTTAGCACACCCAAACGAACTGAAAAAATTCATTGTCCAAGTTGACGCCTCAGATGTTGCTATGGGTGGCACCATTTTACAAGAGGGGGAGGATGGGAAACTCCACCCGTTGGCTTACGTCTTGAAAAAGTTCAACGAGATGGAGCGGAACTGGTCAGTTTGGGATAAGGAAGCGGGGGCGATCAAATTAGCCCTATCAACATGGAGACATTGGTTGGAGGGGGCGAGGGTCCTGTTTGAAGTTTGGACTGATCACAAAAACCTTGAACTCTTACGGACCCCGCAAAACCTTAATGCCAAACAGCTCCAGTGGGTGGATTTTTTTTCGAAGTTTAATTTCACCCTCCACCATTTCCTGGGTAAAGCGAATTCATTGGCTGATGCCTTGTCTTACCTCCCACAACATGATTGTAAACGGGAGGAGGTCCGGAACTCCATGTTCATGCCCACCCAGCTCAGAGGAGTGGTGATGACCCGTAGTCAATCTAAAGCCTTGCCTCCCCCCCGAGAATCATGGGATGCTCGGTTCACCTCTTCCCTCTCTGAATCTGATCGACTGGAAATAGAGAGAGGGGGGGCTGAAGCAAGGAGAGGACAGTTGCTGGTATAAGGGCAATAAACTGTTTGTGCCAAAAACGCTTAGGGGGAAGATCATAGGTCTGGCGCACGGCTCCAAACTTGCAGGACATTTCGGCTTTGTAAAGTCACTGCAGCTGCTTGAAAGACAATTCTGGTGGTCGGGCATGCGTAAAGATTTATCTTTGTTCATCCAGTCATGCCAGATCTGCCTAATGAGTAAACCCCGCCCGGAGAAACCCCCTGGACTACTTCAACCTCTCCCGACACCCTCTCGGCCTTGGGAAGTCATTTCTATGGATTTTATTATGGACCTTCCCCCAGCAAGGGGAAAACGGTGATTTGGGTGGTGGTCGACTTGTTTTCTAAGCAGGCACATTTTGTGCCTTTTACAACTATTCCTACAGCAAAACAACTCTCCAAAGCATTCTTACACCACGTGGTGAGGTTGCGTACGTTGCCACGGAAGGTAATTTCTGACAGAGGATCTCAATTCGTTTCGCAGTTCTGGGGTGCACTCATGACACTTATGGGGGTGGAATGGAGTTTAAGTAGTGCCTATCACCTTGAGACTGATGGCCAGACTGAACGAGTCAATCAGACATTGGAGCAATATTTGAGATGTTTTACTAATTTCCAACAGGACAATTGGGAAGAACTGTTGCCTCTAGCAGAATTCTGCTACAACAACTCGTGTCATTCGTCAACTGGAGTTTCACCTTTCGTGGCGGTGCATGGTTATGACAATTCCCCTCTCCCATTCCTCACTGCAAAAGACTTGCCTGTGGGGGAGGCGGGAGATTGGTGTAAACAACTGCAATCAGCGTGGCCGCTCCTTTGTAAAACTTTGGATGAGGCTAAAAAGGTCTATAAGGAACAAGCCAATAAGAAAAGGGATGGTGGGTGGGCTCCCAAGAAAGGGGATTTTGTGTGTGTCAACACAGAATATCAGGGGGCTCCAGCCCAGTCGAAAGCTGGGACGGAAATTTGTGGGTCCTTATGAAATCAAACGCATGATCAATGAAGTGACTGCTGAATTACTTTTGCCAAAAAATCTGAGTGCAGTCCATCCTGTATTTCATGTGAGATTACTGAGGCATGACCCTGGAGAGAATGCGTGATGCCCCCACCGACCAACACCCCCTCCCCTCATGGTGGGGGGGGGACCACACTACGAAATTTCTGAAATCCTGGACTCTAAAGTATCATGTAACAAATTGTATTATTTGATTGAGTGGGTGGACTTTGGCCCTGAACATAGGGAGTGGGTGAGAGTTGATAACATCGATGCCCCTTGTCTTCTTCGCAGATTCCATCAGCTCTATCCTAACAAGCCGGGGAGGGACCTATTATTAGGGGGGCAGAATGTCAGGTAGCCCTGCCATTGCTGAGGCTGGGGGGGGGGAGACATCTGTCAATGCCTGGAATGCAGGAGTATCACGAAGGCTCCAGGCGCCCTGAGTTACTGTGTCTGTAATGCATCTTTATCAGTCCGTTTGACCTTATGTCCCAGGCTCTCTCTCTGCCTCCACGGATTTCGGGTGAACGGTTTGTTTTCTTTCTGTTGGCGCGTGTGGGGAATGTAACCATTGGCTTGTAGGGGCGGGGGGCAATTCAAACGGGCTATAACTAAGCCTGATCAGGTAATGCCAGTTATCACTGACAAAAAGCTTTGTTCATGTAGCTCTATAGCTAGTAGCAATAAACGCTATCTTCTTTCCATGAAGCCTGGTGTTTGACTGACTATCTGGAGAACTTGACACCTGGGAGTTTCCCTGTCCTCCCTCTGGGGCGGTCAATCCGTGGTGAGATCAGGGTAGAGTCTGTCAAGGAAGGTGGTGAGGCAGCGACCCATTAACAACTCTGCAGGACTCCTCCCTGTGGCAGAGTATGGTGTTATATGCTGATATGAAAGATGCCACCTTTTGACTCCAGTCCCCCTGAGTCATTCTCCCCAGAGGCTCCTTTGTTGTTCGAACCATTCTCTCTGCCTGCTCATTTGTTGCAGGATGGAATGGCGCAGATATAATATGCCTTATTACATTGTCTTGCATAAATTTTGCAAACTCAGATGACACAAATTGAGGCCCGTTATTAGAAACCAGTGTGTCTGGCAACCCATGTGTTGCAAAAAGCTTTCACAGTCCTTTTACAACTGTCGCAGTTGTCATTTTACTCATGAGTAAGTCCTCAAGCCATTTGGAATACACATCGACCAGAATTAAAAGTACCTGCCTGTGAAATGGGCCAGCAAAGTCCACATGGATTCTGGACCATGGCCTGTGTGGGTTTTCCCAAGGATGCAGAGGGGTGTGGGGGGGATCTGGTCTGGACAGTTGGCACTCATTGCAAACCTTCACCCTCTCCTCAATGCCGTGGTCGATCCTGGGCCACCAGACATAAGTCCGGGCCAGAGCTTTCATTTTTACTACGCCTGGATGACCCTTGTGCAGCACCTCCAAGACCCATTCCCGTTATGGCACAGGCACTACTACCCTGTTCCCCCACAACAGACAGCCTTTATGTACTGACAGCTCTTTTTGGCATGTACAATAAGCTTGAAATTCTGGTGGCGAACGACCCGTTGGCCACCCCCTCCACACCCAGTTAAGCACCCGAGCAATTGTGGAGTCCTTTGCTGATTTGGCGGCAATGTCCGAGGCATGGACTGGCGGCTGCAACAGTTCTTCCAGGGCCATTACCTCATAGGTGGGAGCAGGGTCCAGAGCAGGTCCTGGAATGGGACACTGGCTTAAGGCGTCCGCGTGTCCCATTGCCTTGCCAGGGCGGTGTTCGAGTTCAAAATCATAAGCTGCCAGACAAACCGTCCAGCGCAGCATACAGGGTGAGAGGACTAGAGGAGTTTGGCAACCCGGTGCAAAAAGACCCAGTAAAGGTCTGTGATCATTATGGTCGGTGATCATTATAAACTTTCGTCCGTACAGAAAATGATGAATTTTTTTAACACTGGCAACCAGCGCAAGTCCCTCCTTATCTATTTGGGCATAATTTCTCTCAGTGCCCGTGTCCTTGAATAATAAGCTATTGGTGCTTTCCGCCCATCCACCATTTTGTGGCTGAGGACAGTGCCAATTCCAAATGGGGAAGCATCCGTGGCCAGGATTAGTGGCTTCCCTTCATCATAGTGCGTCAATACTGACTTAGACACCAGCAAGTCTTTTATTTCATTAAACGCCTTCTGCCTTCTTGTGTGGCAAGAAGGCGTGGTAAAAATTTAAGATGCCCAAGAATGACTGCAGCTCTTTTTTTGTTTTGGGCTTTGGGGCTCGTTGGATGGCAGCAACCTTGCTCTTCGTGGGGTGGATGCCCTGTTCATCTATTAAAAACCTAAGAAATTCAACCTGGGAAACCCCGAACTGGCATTTTTGCTTTTTAACTTTTAAACCTGCCACTTGGAATCAGCCCAGCACACCCCTAAGATGCTCTGCCAGTTCTTCCTCAGTGGCACCCGTAACCAGCACATCATCAAAATAAGGCACCACCCCAAGCAGATCTCTCAGCAATCCCTCCATCAAACTCTGAAAGCTACCAGGAGCTACATTTACTCCAAACTGTAAATGATTTACCCTGAATGCTCTTCGATGGGTCACAGTAGTTTGTGCCTTGGCTGCCCTGTGGTCCATGCGTAACTGCTGGTATGCTTGTGTGAGGTGGCATTTTGCGAACAGCCTTCAGTGAAGCCAATACGTGGCTTATGATATGAACGGAGTAAGAGTGCTGTTGTAATGCCTTGTTTAAAGTGCATTTATAGTCAGCACATATCCTCACCGAACCGTCTAGTTTGATGGGCGTTACTATGGGTGTTTCCCACTTCGCATAAGGCACAGGCTCTAAAAGCCCCTGAGCCACCAACTTATTGAGTTCTGCCTCAATTCTGGGTTTGAGGGCAAGCGGCACAGTTCTGTACCACATCCTGATGAGCTACTGAGGAGTCTAGCTCAAACGTGACTGGTGGACCCATATACTTTCCCAGGATTCCATCAAATACCTCGGGGAACTCAGCATACAAAGAATTCAGTTTATTTCCACCAATGTGGTCAATCCCAAACACTGATTCCCAGAGTCTCAAACCTGTCTAACTCAAGCAGATTGGCCCTCTGCCCTTCAGCTACCTGGAGACCTAGGGTCCCCTTAAACCTTTTAAATTGTACCTCGAAAGTGGCTTCCCCAGCCACTGGTATGCACCACCCTTGGAAATCTGAGCGGTGCACCCCACTGGGTGCTAACCGGTAGCGGCTTCTGTGAGGGAACAAACGCTGGAACGTCTCCATGGAGATGATGGTCAGTGCTGATCCTGAGTCAACCTCCATCTCACACGGCACTCCGTCTAACAGCATGATGACATGGATCTTCTTCTTGGTGTGATTTTGGGTGCTCAGGACAGTTGTAGGGCTGGAATGGCTGGTTGTCACGTTGCACTCCGCTTGCCTCTGTGCTCAGATGTCTTCCTCCTTCCTCAACATCATTGGAGATGACTGAGGTGACTTTCTGGGACCTGTTGCCTTGCAGCCTCTGGCCAAATGGCCCCGCTTGTTGCAGTTTTGGCACCATAGGTCACGTGCCCAGCACTGGTCCCGCTCATGATTGCTGCCACAACCTGCGCATAACTGCCGAGGTGTTGCTTTCCTTGTGGTCTGCTGTGGCTTTGCTCTCCGCATCTGATAGACATCACCGCCCTCGGCCTTGGAATCTCTGGTCAACTCATGATGAACCACCTTCTCGACCCATGGTTGTGACAGCCCGGTGGCTTGCCAGACCTCCCAGGTGGACTATTTGGCAGTTTCAGCAGCTATAGCCTCTGCATAGGCTATTGCGTAGGTGAGTTCAGCTTTGGTGAACAGCCACTGCTGTAGATGCTCGTCTCTTAGGCCACACACCAACTGGTCCTGCAAGGCCATCTCTAGGTCAAAGAAACCACACATGCGGGGAGATTTCCTCAGCTCAGTGACAAATTCCAGAATTGATTCTCCGACCTTCTGGTCCCTTTTATAGAATGCGTGGCGGCACATAATTTCTGATGGACTAGGTGCATAGTGATTTTTCAGCTTTGCCTTCTGGTCTGCCAATGACACCATCAGGATGTCAGTTGGCATGACCAGGGACCTTGCCACGTCAAATACAGTTCGGCCACAGGAGCTCAGCAGGACTGCCAATTTCGTGGCCTCATCCTTGATTTGGTGTGCCCTTAGATGGCACACGAACCATGTTATGTACAATTCCCAGTCTTCCAAGCCTGGTTCAAATGCCTCGAACTTGGTGCTGGCTGCCATCCCTCTCGCCAGTTCTGCCAGTGGGTTGGCAGGGTGCTGTTCTGTTGGTGGCAGAGCCGCGATTGGTTCCGCTTCGTCTGCCGTTGTGTCGGTATTCAGCGGGGCTGCCTACCCGCTAGATCCCATCCTCGTCGCCACTGCTAAGTATGACACTTAAGGCAGTGTTCCAACAAGTGATTCAGCTTTAATGGTAGTGATTCAACAGCTCAGAACAGATCAGAACAGACAACACAACATATAGCAACAGGCTCTTATTTAAACAATGCGGGCTTGCATAGCCATGCCCACATTTCTGATAACACCCAATAGTATTGCAGAGATAATTCCAATCAGTTTGATTCCCTCCAGTACAATCCTTGTCTCCTGATTGGCCTGCTACACAGAGTAGCCAATCAGGCATTGCCATTCAGGATACCAGCATGTCAATGGGATTTACATCAAGCTCAAGACATAACACATTTCTATAACAACTTCTGCCCTGCAGCCAGATAGTAAAAAAATCTCAAAAAGGTCATTGAAATGGGGGACTTAGAGTGGGCAAAATGAGGGGACATGTGAGGAAGAAATTGAAAGAAAGAGTGGAGAAGGTCAAAACCATTGGGAAAGCTTGGAGACTATTTAAAAATACAGTCCTAGAAGCTCAGAAAAAATATATACCGCAGGTTAGGAAAGGTACAAATAGGTATAGGAAAAAGCCTGCATGGTTAACAAATAAAGTAATGGAAGCTGTAAAAGGTAAGAAGGATTCCTTTAAGTGGTGGAAAGCTAGTCTTAGTGAGGTTGATAAAAGGGAACACAGACTATGGCAAATAAAATGCAAGTCTGTGATCAGGCAAGCAAAAAGGGAATATGAGGAGCATATCGCAAAAAACATAAAAGCCAACAATAAAACTTTCTTCAAATACATTAGAAGTAGGAAGCCAGCCAGGGAGGCAGTGGGGCCCTTGGATAACCAAGGGGTAAAAGGAGTAGTGAAGGATGATAGGGAAATGGCTGAGAAGCTGAATGCATTTTTTGCCTCTGTCTTCACTGTGGAAGATGAGAAGTGCTTGCCCACTCCAGAAGCACCAATTTTGGGAGGGGGTTTGAAAGACCTGAATCAGATTGCGGTGACAAGAGAGGAAGTCCTCCGACTGATAGACAATTTAAAAACTAATAAATCACCAGGCCCGGATGGCATTCATCCGAGAGTTCTGAAAGAACTCAAATGTGAACTTGTGGATCTCCTGACAAAAATATGTAATCTTTCTTTAAAATCTGCCTCCATTCCTGAGGACTGGAAGGTAGCTAATGTCACTCCCATCTTTAAAAAGGGCTCCAGGGGAGATCCGGGAAATTATAGGCCAGTCAGTCTGACATCGATACCGGGTAAGTTGGTGGAAACTGTTATTAAGGAAAGAATTAGTAGGCACATTGATGAACAAAAACTATTGAGGCAGACTCAGCATGGGTTCTGTAAGGGAAGATCTTGTCTCACTAACCTGCTAGTGTTTTTTGAGGGAGTGAACAAACATGTGGACAAGGGGGACCCAATAGATATTATTTACCTTGACTTCCGGAAAGCTTTTGATACAGTTCCTCATCAAAGGCTCCTAAGTAAGCTCAATAGTCATGGGATAAAAGGACAAGTCCTCTTGTGGATCAAAAACTGGCTTATAAATAGAAAACAGAGAGTGAGTATAAATGGGAAATTTTCTCAGTGGAGGGTGGTAAGCAGTGGGGTACCACAGGGATCAGTACTCGGTCCGATGCTTTTTAACTTGTTTATTAATTATTTGGAATTGGGAGTAAGCAGTGAAGTGGCTAAATTTGCAGATGACACGAAGTTGTTCAGGGTGGTGAAAACCAGGGAGGAGTGTGAGGTACTCCAAAGGGATCTGTCGAGGATGGGTGAGTGGGCGTCAACGTGGCAAATGGGGTTCAATGTGGCCAAGTGCAAAGTGATGCACATTGGAGCCAAAAATCCTAAATATAAATACACGTTGATGGGGTCTGAACTGGCAGAGACTTACCAAGAGCGAGATTTTGGAGTCGTAGTGGATAACTGAATGAAAATGTCTAGACAGTGTGTAGCTGCAATAAAGAAGGCCAACGTTATGCTGGGGATTATTAGGAAGGGAATTGAAAACAAATCAGCCAGTATCATCATGCCCCTGTATAAATCATTGGTGCGACCTCATTTGGAATACTGTGTACAGTTCTGGTCACCACATCTCAAAAAGGATATTATAGCATTGGAAAAAGTGCAGAGAAGGGCAACTAGAATGATAAAAGGGTTGGAACACCTTCCCTATGAAGAAAGGTTAAAATGCTTGGGGCTGTTTAGCTTGGAGAAACGACGGCTGAGGGGTGACATGATTGAGGTTTATAAGATTATGAATGGGATTAAGCAGGTAGAGAAAGAAGTACTTTTCTCCCTTTCTCACAATGCAAGAACTCATGGGCACTCCATGAAATTGCTGAGTAGTCGGGTTAGAACAGATAAAAGGAAATACTTCTTCACCCAAAGAGTGATTAACATATGGAATTCACTGCCACAGGAGGTGGTGGCAGCTACAAGCATGGACAGTTTCAAGAGGGAATTAGATAAACATATGGAGCAGAAGTCCATCAGTGGCTATTAGCCACAGGGTATAGATGGGAACTCTCAGTCTGGGGCAGGTGATGCACTCTATTCTTGGTGCTGGAGAGGGCAGCAGTGGGAGGGCTTCTGGTGTCCTGGCCCCACTGCTGGACCTCCTGATGGCACCTAGTATATTTTGGTCGCTGTGTGACTGAGTGTTGGACTAGATGGGCCATTTGGCCTGATTCAACATTGGCTTCTCTTATGTTCTTATGTTCTTATGAGCTGGGCAAGATGTTCTTTGTTTTCATATGATGTCTGAGCTGAGTGATACAGGGTTGGGGTAAAGGAAAATCTTTTTCTGTGGCAAACTGTGGTTCCTAACAGCCCTGACACTAGAAAGCATGTACATGCCTGATGGCTTCTGTCTTTTAACTGCTTTATAAATTGGGTTCTCAGTTGGTATGGGAAAGTAAGGAGCTTTTTGTCTGCTATTGAAGGTAACATGCGCATGTTTAAATATATTTAAATTATATTCCTGATCTCCTTTCCCTGTAGTTGAACTTTCCCAGTAATCAAACTCTTGCATGACCCTTTTAGAACATACTCTGTGATTCTCATCTGCTTTTACTGGGCTTCTCTGCTTGAAAAGGAGCTTTTGCAGACTAATGAAATCCCAAAAATCACTTCAAAGCTACACTGTAAAAATTGGAACAATACATGAGAGGAGGAAAGCAAATGCAATAATTTGGGAGAAAAGCAATGCAGATTTGTTTTTCAAGAACAGATGCAGGAGTAAATGGTGTCAGTACTGGAGAAATCCCCGAATTAATGCTTTTTCTAATAGAGGGAGGGGGCGGGAGGCAATAAGGGAAACTAAAGCTAATAAAAGGTTCATAGAGCTAGTTACTCATGTTTGTATCATTATTCCTCTTTCAAAAATTATTGAAACGATGATATTGTTAATTATCATCATACCAAAAGCTGTAAGCTTGAAGCCAATTGCACTGATATCAGTAATTGCATGCATCACAATGGTACAGGTTGTAAATTATTTCAGCCTACATCTGTTTAAGCAAAAGAATTCTATATTCACAATTAGAATGAAGTTATAAAGTTGTGTGGAGTTGCTATGCTAAAATAATTGCACCTGCTTAGCTGAAATGCATATTTAATATGGATAATGGAATTTCTACAGTTGGTCTCCACTCATTAGCCATCTCAGGTAGTACACTGGCATAGAGTCTGGGATGTAAATTTTCTAAATCAAACAAACATATAAACAATCTCAGAAGAACAGTTATCTAACACAGAGCCACATAATCAAGGTTCTAGAAGAAAACAGACTGTCAGCAATTCTGACCCTTTGACACAAAGTAGAACCTCCACCTCTGAGACCCTCCAAAGTTAACCCACAAAACTGGTGTGCCACAAATGGAGAACAGGAGTATCCCACCACACTAAAGTTACCACAAAGCTGATAGTTTCAGATGACATTATACCTTTTATCCCACTGTTCCTCCAGTGAGCTCAGGGTAGTGGGCACATAGTTTCCCCCTCCTCCATTTAATCCTTACAACAGCCCTGAAATGTGGGTTGAAAGAGAAAAACTGGTTCAAAGTGACCAATATTTTTGACAAACAAAACAATCAGGGATTTGGATGCAGGTCTTCTCAGTCCCAGCACAGTGCTCTAACCACTATATCTCACTGCTTCTTGAGAGGCATTTTCCTCTAGTGGTTAGAATGGTGGACTAGGGCCTGGAAGATCTGGGTTGAATGACCTGAAGGTGACCTTGGGCCATCACTAGCTTACCTAGCAGAGTTGTTCTGGGGATAACAGAGCTCTGCATTGGGAACAAGGTAGTATTAACAGACATACCTGTGCTAAACCCTTCTAGCACCTGATTTCCAGCTTTGATATACTCCTTAATATTGTTTTGTTGGAATAAAATTTCCTACCTGCCTGAACTAGAAATATCAGAGTGCTTCAGCTACCTCTCCATTATCTCATTGAACATTCACAGGTCACTGTGTTTCTTTACAGAACTGTGCATTCTTCCCACAAGAGATAAGTCTTCTGCTGTTCATAGGACCATTGTTCCCAGGGTGAAAGAGAGATGTCAAGAGACTCTGATCTTGGTAGCAATTGCATACTTTATTTCAACCCATTACAGCCTGATTTGCCTTTTCAGAGGGTAAACAAACGATCAAGGTTCCGCACTGTTGAAGTGCTGTTATCCCTGTGCAAACAAATCTTCAATATTGTGAACATAATACACATCTTTCTCTCTGTGTGAATAAAGGCAGAGTGAAAAGGGTGGGGGTTTTGCATATGTTGAGCCCCAGAACAGGGTTCAGCATAGTGTCTTTTAATACCACCTTGTTCACAATGCAAATCTGGAACTACATTTGTGCACAATAATGAGAATAGATACACTTTAAACATGGAAAGGTTAGATTGATCATAACATCTGTAACATAAAACAAGTGAACCCTGGGCTTTTGTCTTCAAGCCCTTTCTAACCATGGGCTGAGTTGCTGTGATGGCATAGAATGTTCACACATTGTCCAAGGTAGATAATGCAGCTTATTTATTTAAATAATTGTACCTTGCTTTCCCTTCTAAAAGGATCCCAAAGCAGTTGACAACAATGAAAACAACACATATAAAACCATCCAAACAATTCAGCAACAAACCTTGCCTTGTCCATTCCTGTGGCACGGGCTAGGAACCATGGGGAAACAGACCTTGGGCTCTTGGCCTTCAGCTCCCACATCTGGCCACATACAAGCTTTATACATGCAACAGGCAAGGAAATGCAAGTGATTAGCAAAGGTGTTCCTCCCAGTCTTTCCCTTCCTGCCCTCATTTATTTTGTCTGTTGAAACTCCTTTTTAGAACCTGTGTGCCAGTTTCTAGGAAAGCCAGAACCAGAACTGCTGATGGGAAGTCAAGGAAGCTTTAGAAGTTTGGGAGAAGGGCAGTGTTAGCGGTTTCAAGAGGGAAAATTTCAGATACTGGTTTTAATTACTCAGCTAAATCCTCATCTCATGCCTCATTTCCACCTCTTCTCTCTGTATGTTTCTTCTTGAGCAGCACCCTTTTCTTCTGAGCCACGTGATTGCTTAGCTTTTTGTGCCATGGTGGCACTGAACTGCAGAGCAGTGATCCCTTTGAAGCAAGGATGCCTTTCAATTTACCGGTATTACATTCCATACTCTTTGCTTTAAATAAACACAGTAATGTGAAAGGAGGAGGAAAATAATTAGGTAGCAAGGGGTGTGTGTGCTGAAAAGAACTATCTTATCTGCTGAGGGAACACTGACAGTTTTGGAGTGTGTACTGCTACCTTTCTACAGAGAAGTGCAGCTACTGCAATTGCTATGGTTACAAACTCTGTCAGCCAAACATAGTGACTGCCGTGCTTCTGGAATATATTTGGGCAGCCCACACTTGTGATTCACTTTTTTGTTTTTTGCTTCAGATTTCTTTACTGGTTTCAGACTTCATAGACACAGTACCGAAAACACTAGGGGAAATCACTATTAAGTGTGCAAACATATTCAGGGCATGTCCCCTGCTGAAAAGGGGAAGAGGAAAAAAGAGACAGGCCCACATCATGTTGAATCCACACCCTGCCATGGAAGCTCTCTGGGAGACTTTGGGCCAATCACACATACACAGCCTCACTTACCTCACAAGTTTTTTGTGAGAATAAAATGGAGGAGGTGAGAACAATGTAAGCTCCTCTAGGTCCCCAGTGGAGAGAAAAGTGGGGTACAAATGTCTTCAGATGTAACCATTACCTAGTGATTGGCTCTTAACTAAATATGAGATCATCAACACAAGTGCAAATAAGCCAATCAGCAAGTGCATATGCATTACATCTGATATAGCAAGATAAGAAGGCCAATCTCTTAACCTCTATTAAAAAGCAATTAATCTAACTTTTCTGTAACTCCCAGAAATCACCGTATTTCCCAGCCACAGCAGATCATTTCCCCTACAGAAAATTCCCCAGCTATTACAATGGCTGATTTGGGCAGTGGCCTCTATGGCATTATACCCTGCTGAGGTCCCTCCAAACCCTGCCCTCCCCAGGCTCTACCCCTCAAATCTACAGGTCTGGCCCTCCCCTTAGTATTGCCAGCCTCTAGGCAGCACCTGCAGATCTCCAAGATCAGTTCTCCTGGAGATAATGGCTGCTTTGGGCAATGGACTTTATGTAATTATACCCTGCTGGGATCCCTCTGCACCCCAAACCCTGCCCTCCCCAGGCTCTACCCCTCAAATCTACAGGTCTGGCCCTCCCCTTAATATTGCCAGTCTCCAGGCAGCACCTGGAGATCTCCAAGATCAGTTCTCCTGGAGAGAATGGCTGCTTTGGGCAATGGACTCTATGGCATTATACCTTGCTGAGGTCCCTCCCCACCCCAAACCCTGCCCTCCCCAGGCTCTACCCCTCAAATCTACAGGCATTTCCCAACCTGGAGTTGGCAACCCTGTAACTGGCTATGGAACCGCTTTTCAGACCCTTGGAGCCCAGAAGACATGGCATAGGAAGAGGTGCTTTTCTACCTTAGCTGCCACTGCATAACCCCAGATCAGCGTAAGTCAGGGGTGGAGGGAAACATACCTGTTACCATGAGGCTGTCCTCCCATACTACCCACTTGGGGCAGCAAAATGACTCGAGACTACCCTGCCTTATAGCTAAGCAGAAGGAAATAAACATGGCTTGCCTCCCTCTATTTTCCCCTTCCCTCTGCTGCCCCACCAGCCACAGCTGGGACACTTACCTAGAGCTTCTTTCTAGAGCTTGTTGTATTTCTTCCCACAATGGGCTTTACTCCTAGTCTTAAATAAAATTATTTCATCGCACTGCACATCATGGATCTGGGGAATTCATGTCACATGTTTAGATGCTCATTAACATATGTCCAGATTTAAAAAAATAAAGATTGTCTAATAACTATAATCATGGACACTAACAGACAGCAATTGCCATTTATTCATACATAATTTGGGCATTGAGAATATCTCTCAGCTTCTATAAAATACCAGCTTTCATTAATTAAACTCTGTAAGTTTTATAATGTTAGTATTTCATAATATTTTATCTTAAAATATTATTGGCTTAGAATATTTTTCAACAGGCTCACAGCCTTGGTGTTGGGAGCAGGCTGCGGAAAGGTGTTGCTCCCCTCCAGGCAGTGTGAGACCAATGCACTGCTGGCTCTCCAGTCCCCCCCCCCATGTGGGTTTTCCTCTGCACCCCTCTCCCAGCCCATGGGGCCTTTCAATGAAGGCACATCAACTTGGAGCTTACCACCTGCTGCCCATTATACAGTTTATATCTCCAGTACCCAGGGGTCTTTTCATAGAAAAACAGCTGCAGGAGCTCATTAGCATATGGTATGCTAATGAGCTATTAGGCTATTAGCATATGCCATGCCCCCTGACATCACCAGAAGTGATGTCAGAAGGGGAAGCAAAAGGGGGGGAGGCATCTTCAAAAGCCTCCCCTTCCCTAGCTGGCCTGAAGGGGAAGCTAAGAGAGAAGGGCTTTAAAGTTTAAACTCCTTCTCACTAGAGTTGGGCCACAAAAGGAGGAAAGAGGGAAGTAAAGAGAGAGAGTAGAAGGGAGGAAAGAAGGAAGGAAAGAGGGAAAGAAAGAGAAGGAAAGGGGAGGGAAAGAAAGAGATGGAAGATGGAGGGAAACAGGGAAAGGAGGAAAAAAGAGAAGAGAAGAAGGTGGGAAAGAAAGAAAGAGAGAAGAGAAGAAGGAGGGAAAGAGGAAAAAGAGAGAAGGAAAGGAGGGAATGAAAGAAATTCCGCGGCAATTCGGCCCCATTATATCCTATGGGCCATCGAAGTCAGTGGTGAAAACATAGGGTATATTCTGGGGGCTGGAAGGGAGGGAGTTTGAGGGAGAGGCTCCAAACTCACAGGGTAGCTTATGGAGCCTCTCCCCAAGATACCCACCAAGTTTCAAGAACATTGGACCAGGGGTCCCAATTCTATGGGCCCCCAAACAGGTTGCCCCTATTCCTCCATTGTTCTCTATGGTGGGAAAAATGTACCCTATGTTTTCACCATTGACTTCAATGGCCCATAGGATATAATAGAGCCGAAATTGACATGCGGCTGCCTGAGACGCCGGCGGGGCTTGGCTCCTGAGCTCCCGGAGCTGTGCTCCGGTGCGCTCCCCCCCCCCAAAGACCCCTGCCGGTACCTGAATTATGTTTTATAGCACGCATGGCCCAGTCCAACAAAGTGATATATATGTCAAATTCAGCCTCATAACAAATGATTTTGACACCTCTGACCTAGGACATACCTTTACTGAAATAGTTTGTGAAATGTTTTGAATACTTAAACCACTAGATAAATGTAAAGCAGCAAAAATTGTATTTTGCATGGCTTACTTTCCTTTTCTTAAAGAGGCACTGCTAAAGGTCACAGTAGCTCTGTAGACAAAAAACCACTGGGCATGCAGACTTGCAGTGAAAAGAGAGTAATTGTGCTACCTTGCTTTTGTTTATTTGTTAGATTTGTTAGATTTATTTGTTGATTTGTTAGATTTTGTTTTGCCACATGCATCAATGGAAGGGGTAGGGACAATTTTGCCTGATTTCCCCTCCTCACTGCAGCCCCTCTGTACATTACTTACATTTTATTGCTGTTGATCCATTCTGTAGTTTTCTCTCTTTTGCTCTCTACATAGAATCACTAATTGCTTTTTCAAATAACTGATATTTTATCCTTTGGAATCAATAGCATCCCCCCCCACTTTGGTACATCAGTGTACACACACAGACCCAGCATGTGTTAGTATTGAGAAATTTAATGAGGGAAACTAGACAGATTCTGCTGTCTCCTGTTTGCAGAGGGAGCAATTTGAGTGTATAACAACAGCGAAGGCCATAGCGGAACATGCAGCAGGATGTGATTACAAGAACTTTTTGTATACACACATTAAATGGATTTACTCTGGCTGGATAAACTTTAGGTAAAGGTAAAGGTTCCCTTGCTCGAAAGCCAGTCGAATCCGACTCTAGGGTTGCGGTGCTCATCTCCGTTTCAAAGCCGAAGAGCCAGCGCTGTCCGAAGACGTTTCCGTGGTCATGTGGCCGGCATGACTAAACACCAAGGTGCACGGAACGCTGTTACCTTCCCACCAAAGTGGTACCTATTTATCTACTTGCAATTTCTTGCTTTCGAACTGCTAGGTTGGCAGGAGCTGGAACTAGAGACGGGAGCTCACCCCGTCATGCGGCACTCTCGGGTCTCGAACTGCTGAACTACTGACCTTCCACTGCCTGCAGTTCAGTGTCTTAACCACTTGAGCCACCGCAGCTCCCCGATAAACTTTACAAACTCTCAAATTGGGGGGAATGATATAAATTACTGGCTTGGGAAATTCCTGAAGATTTGGTGGTGCAGTTCACAAAGAATGGAGTTTTAAGAGGGGAGGAAGCTCAGCAGGGATATTACAGTTCCCTCTCCTAAACTTTCATCTCCTCCAGGGGAACTGATCTCTGGGGATGGGCATGAACCAGCTCACAAACTCAAGTTTGTGATGAATTTTGGCCAGTTTCTGGTTCACAAGTTTGTGGCAGGTCGACTCGCATGAACTTTCCACAAACTTTCAAGCAGTTCATGGCAGTTCACGGTGGTTTATGGATGAATATATTTCCAGACAAACTGTCTCACAGAATCATAGAATCACAGAGTTGGAAGGGGCCATACAGGCCATCTAGTCCAACCCCCTGCTCAATGCAGGATCAGCCTACAATATCCCTGACAAGTGTTTGTCCAGCTACTGCTTAAAGACTACCAGTGAGGGGGAGCTCACCACCTCCCTATGCAGCTGATTCCACTGTTGCACAACTCTTACTGTAAAAAAAGCTTTTTCTAATATCCAGCTGGTACCTTCCCACCCTTAATTTAAACCCATTAAGTCCTATCTTCTGCTGCCAACAGGAACAGCTCCCTGCCCTCCTCTAAGTGACAGCCCTTCAACCTCCTCTTCTCCAGACTAAACATTCCCAGGTCCCTCAGCCTTTTCTCATAGGGCTTGGTCTCCAGGCCCCCGATCATCCTCATCACTCTTCTCTGCACATGCTCCATTCTGTCCACATCCTTTCTGAAGTGAGGCCTCCAGAACTGCACACAATACTCCAGGTGTGGCCTGACCAATGCAGTGTACAGTGGGACTATGACATCTTGTGATTTGGATGTTATGCCTCTGTTGATACACCCCTAGATTGTATTAACCTTTTTTGTCACCACATCACACTGGCTGCTCATATTTAACTTTTGGTCTACCTTACCACAAGATCTTGTTCACACACACTGCTACACAGAAGTGTATCCCCTCCATCCAGTATGCGTGTTCCTAATTTTTGTTACCCAGATGTAGAACTTGGCACTTATCCTCATTAAATTGCATCTTGTTCACATCCACACACTTTTCAAGCATGTTCAGATCTTGTTGAATTCTGTCTCTATCTTCTGGTGTGTTCGCTGCTGCTCCCAATTTAGTGTCATCTGCAAATTTAATGAATAGCCCCTCCACACCCTTATCCAGATCATTTATAAAAATCTTGAAAAGTACCAGGCCCAGAACTGAGCCCTGTGGCTCCCACTGGACACTTCCTTCCATTCAAATGAAATACAATTGACAGCTACTTTTTGAGTGCAGTTCTCCAACCAGTTCCCTATCCATCTAACTATCATAGCATCCAGTCCACAGTCCTCTAGTTTAACCATCAGAATATCATGGGGAACCTTGTCACAAGCTTTACTGAAATCCAGGTAAACAACATCAACAGCATTCCCTCGATCCAGTAACCTTGTCACTTGATCAAAGAAAGAAATGAGGTTGGTCTGGCAGGATCTGTTGGGGACAAATGTGTGCTGACTTCCCCAGATCACCAAGTTGTCCTTTAGATGCTTGCAGATCGAACCCTTTAAAATCTGCTACAGTATCTTCCCTGGGACAGAGGTCAGACTGACTGGCCTGTAGTTTCCTGGGTCACCCCTCTTCCCTTTTTTGAAAATTGGGATAACATCTGCCCTCCTCCAGTCTTGTGGCATGTCTCCTGTCCTTCATGAGGTCTGGAAGATGACAGACAAAGGCTCTGCAATCTCACTAGAAAGTTCTTTGAGCACTCTTGGGTGCATACCATCTGGCCCTGAGGATTTGTACTCATTCAATGCAGCCAGATGTTTCTCAACTACCTCTCTGTCCATGTCAACCAGCAGCCCAGATGCTGTGACTTGCCTACTACCATCTCTAGATGAGCTTGTTCTCTTCTTCAGGGAAAAAACTGAGGCAAAATAGACATTGATCCTTTCTGCTTTCTCTCTGTCCTCTGTCAGAGTTTCTCCATTTTCACCCAACACTGGGCCCATCACCTCTTTTATCTTGTGTTCGCTCCTCACATATTTGAAGATTTTCTTGTTGTAGCAAGCCTCCCTGGCCAGCTTTAGCTCACTGTGAGCTTTGGCTTTTCTGATGGTTGACCTACAGTGCCTAGCAACCTGCAGATATTTTCCTTCAGAGGTATGTCCTTGCCTACATTTCTTGAACATTTCCTTTTTCTCCCTTAGCGCATCACACAGTTATCTGTCCATCCATATTGGTTTCTTGGATCCCCTACCATGTTTCCCTCTTGTTGAAATAGTGATGGCTTGAACTTGTAAGAGCTCTTGTTTTAGGAGTGCCTACCCTTCACTTGCTCCTTTCCCATCTAAAGGCAGTTTTGCCCATGGAATGATTCTCATCATACCTCTGAGTTTATTAAAGTCTGCCTTACTGAATCTAACATACATGTGCGGTTACAAACTTCCTTGGTCCCCCACAGCAAAAGGAATTCTAGCAGGACATGGTCACTTCCCACTAAGGTCCCCACCACCTTCACTCCATCTACCGTCTCTTGCCTGTTGGCCAATATTAAGTCAAGTATGGCCAAGCCCCTAATAGCTTCCACCACCATTTGATGAAGGAAGTTGTCATCCAAACAGGTCAGGAACATGACTGTCAACACTTTGCAGAATTTGTCTCCCAGCACACATCAGGGAAGTTGAAGTCACCCATAACTACATGATCCTGTTCTTTGGGTACCCTGACAAGCTGTTCAAGGAGGGCAGTACCTACCATCCTGGTCAGGAGATCTGTAGCAGACTCAAAACACAATACTGTTTGTCCTTCCTTCCCTTATCCTCACCCAGATATTTCCACTGGACTGTCACCCTCTCCTGCAGTATTTCCTGACAAACAAACCCTCTCTTCACATACAGCACCACTCCACCTCCTCTTCGACCCTTTCGGTTTTTCTTGAACAACTTATATCCATCCACTACTACTGTCTTGGCTCATGGCCAGGACCCCTCTCCCCACCTGAGTCCAAGGAGCAGCACTCATCCAACACCAGAAATGGGACCACAGGAGAGTCGTGCCACCCAAGCTGCGGTGGCCCCAGGTGTGGTGGAGAGATGGCCTGATTGCATGACTGGCAGACCATGGGGGAGAGGGGCAACACATCTCAGAGGCCCCTGGCTGCAAGCCTGGGAATGGGGACAGGCCCAGTGGTAGGGCCCCCTAAGGTAAACGCCGAGGCCGAGAGTTCCAGCATAGCAGTGATGCCATGCCTGACTACATATGTGAGAGGCATAGCTGGGCTCAGCAGCTGACTGGACCCATGGCACAGGCTTACCCGACCCACAGCAGGCAAATGCAGAGACAGCCAGGAAGGACCAGCAAGCAGTGGGGTGGAGTTCAGGCCTGAGTGCGTCTAGACGTCCTACGAGATCAAATGGGAAAGGGGCAGGACCCACTAAAAGAGAGACTGGGGCACCAACCAATGGGGGAGCAGAGGGAGTGCAGTGACAGGGAAGGGAACCAAAGGTGCATCGGGAGGAGGGGAAGGAGGCTGGAGAAGGGAATAAAAGGGGGGGAAATGCTGAAGCCAGGGAGAAAGGAGGCTTCAGACTGCTGAAAGACCAGAAAGAGCAAGACAGAGAGGGCCCAGGGAGAGCAGAACCAGCCAAGCAGTCTCATGGAGGTGAAGGAACCCCGTGGACCCCAATTCTGAGGCTCCAGGTGAATCTCCCCCCTCCTCCTTCAGTATGGCTGAGGGATCAGGGCAGGCCTCAGCAAACACAGCAACTACATTCCAGTCATGTGAATCATCCCACCAAGTTTCTGTAATGCCTACTAAATCATATCCCTCTGTCTGCATTAGAAGCTCATTCCTTCAACTTCCTGTTGCTGCCCAGCTGCGCCCTGTTGGAATCACTTCTCCTTCCCCTGCTCTTTCTCTGGCAGCCAAGGATGGTTGCTCAAGGCTCCTGCCACCCAGGCGGGGCCAGCCAGTAGCAGAGACTGCAGAAGCCTGGTAGGGATGCCAGCCTCCAGGTGGGACCTGGGGATCCCCCAGAATTACAGGTCATATTCAGACTACAGAGATCAGTTACCCTGGAGAAAATGAATGCTTTGGAGGGTGGACTCTGTGGCATTGTACCCCACTGAGGTCCCTGTGCTTCCTAGGCTCCATCCCCAAATCTCCAAGAGTTTCCCAATCTGGATCTGGCAACCCTAGCCCCCCATCCTCTGCCAATAGCTGGGGGGGGGGGCCTGGCAACCCTAATGGCATGCTTGCTGGGCTCTTCAAGCAGTAACTCGGTGCCCAGACACCCAGACACAGAAACTTCCTACACCATAAAAATAGCCTAAAACATTTATCAGCCTAAAATTATGCTGTAAAAAGAGTGACAGCGAGTGAAGGTGGCGTGCAGATCTCAGAAGCTAAGCAGTATTAGTACTTGGAAGGGAGACCAGCAAGTAAGACTCTGCAGAGGAAGACACAGGCAAAGCCAAAAGTAAGATAGCCAACCTCAAATCTCTTCTCCCCTCCCTCCTTAAAAGATGTCGGCCATTCATACCATCTCAAAAGCCCTGGCAAGCAAGCAGGTCTTGCAGTGCCTCCTGAAGATCTCCGAGGAGGCAGCCTACTTCACATCTTCTGAGAGGCCATTCCACAGGGCTGGAGATACGATGGAAAAGGTCTGGGCTCTGGTTGATGCCAGACAGGCCACCCTAAGTGGAAAGATTACCAACAGATGGCTGCCTGATAACCATAACTGGCACAGAGAAGAGGAAGCTTAAAAATTCTGCCTTGCAGAGGGCATACATGGAGTCACATAAGCATGAAGAAGCAAGCATAGGGATGCTTGCTCCCTTAGCAGCAGATTCCTCAGTTGAAAGTTAAAGTGATCTCAGTCTTCTGGATATGAAAGTCTTATCTTTTAAAAGTGGAGGGATTGTGTAAAAGAGTTCCATTTCCACTTTGGGATCAATATTTTACTGCAGAAGAAAATTTCAAAAAGCCAATTAGAGCTGGACAAGGCTAAAACAGTATGATGTACCTCAAATGAGCAGACTACTTCTTCCTGGTAACAAACTTACCACCATTTGAAAAGGCATTACCTGGGAAATTTCAGAGACAGGTTGATTGTTGGCTCCAGTTGTTGCCTAGGTTACAGATTCAGCAAAATGCATACTATTAGGATTGCTTGCTTGCTGCCTATCTCTTAAAATGGAATGTGTGGCTTCTAAAAATGAAAGCAAGTCATGCCAAGCTAGCCAAACTTCAGTCATAGTGCCTATGAAGAAATGCATTTTTTCTTTGAAGGTTTGAAACGAGCAAAGCCTTCACTCTGAGTTTTAAAGGGTTTTATTCTCTCTCTGGATAGAGAACAGGCAGGAAGGGAGGGAAGTCAGTTCAGTTGCTTTCCAGACTTACCTCAACCCACCTTCATAATATGCTAACAGGTCTAGACAATGGGACGGTCAAACTCTCCCCCCTCCAAGCAGAGATTTGGAGGTATTAAAAACTAGAAGGACTTCAGGAAGAAACTTCTGGAGACTTCAGGAAAAGCTTCTTTGACCTAGCCTGATCTGGTCAGTGCGTGGGGAGATGATAAAACTCCTAAGAGCAAGGAGAGAGATCCCTTTTTGTGCTGATTTAATCGAGGCAGACAGAACTCTTAACTGAGGTCTTGAAGATGTGGTCATTGCCATGGGCTGGCCTGAAAGAGGCTTGAAGGTAATGGTACTCCTGTAAGCATCTGGTAACTTTCTAAGCTAAGGAGCCTGCCTTATATTTAACATCTGATAGGGCATGTATAGAGGGAGGGACAGAGGAATTGTGTCTCAGCCTTTTCTTTTGAATCCCTTGCTCAGTCTGGTGTTGCGCTAAACATATGCTTGTGAACTTTTTCTTTTTCATAAATGCTTTATAACTTTGGATCGTTGTAGTGGTTCTCTGTGCCACATAGACCTCTACCATCTTGGACCCCATATTTTAAAAGGAGCACCTGGAGAAAGGGGAGGGCAGTCAGTTGGCCAGCAGCCAGGCCCGTAGCCATGGTGGGGCATTTGGGGGTGGAGCCCCACCACCCACAAGCCCTGCCCCACCACCTGATGATGCCAAACACCCCCACCCCCAGTGCACCTAGCTCCACAGTGAGGCTAGGGAAAGAAGGGGAAGCCTTCCTGCTGCTTCTGGTCAGTTTCACTCCCCACTGATCAGCTGTTAGGTTTAATAGCTGTAGGGAGGGGAGAGAAACTGACCAGAAGTGGCAGGGCAGCTTTCCTTTCCTTTCCCAGCCTCCCTGCTGCTGGGGGGAGGAGCTGGGGAAGGAAACAGAGAGAAGGCAAGGCATTGCGATGGTTGGGGGAAGCCAATCTCTCTCTCCTGAGTTTGCCAATCTCTAGGTGGTCACCACCATCCCAAAGGAAAAGAAATGCAAGAAAGCAAAGTGGTTGTCTGATGAGGCTTTACAAACAGCAGAGGAAAGAAGGAAAGTGAAAGACGCAGGTGAAAAGGAAAGATTTACCCAACTGAATGCAGATTTCCAGAGATCAGGAAGGAGAGATAAGGAGGCTTTCCTGAATGAACAATGCAAAGTAATAGAGGAAAACAATAGAATGGGAAGGACTAGAGATCTCTTCAAGAAATTGGAGAAATCAAGGGAACGTTCCAAACAAAGCTGGCCATGATAAAGGACTAAAATGGTAGGGACCTAACAGAAGCAGAAGAGATTAGGAAGAGATGGCAAGAATACATAGAAAAACTATACAAGAAGGACCTCAATGTCCTTGACAACCATGACGGTGTAATCACTGACCTCAAGCCAGACATCCTGGAATGCAAAGTCAAATAGGCATTACTAACAACAAAGCAGAGGCGATGGCATCCCAGCTGAGCTACTCAAAGTCTTAAAAAATGATGCTGTTAAAGTGCTGCACTCCATATGCCAGCAAATTTGGAAAACACAACAGTGGCCACAGGATTGGAAAAGGTCAGTTTACATTCCAATCCCAAAGAAGGGCAATGCCAAGGAATGTTCAGACTATCACACAATTGCACTCATTTCACAGACTAGCAAGGTCATGCTCAAGATCCTACAAGCTAGTCTTCAGCAGTACGTGTATAGAGAACTGCCAGAAGTACAAGCTGGGTTCCAAAGAGATAGAGGAACTAGAGATCAAATTGCCAACATTCACTGGATTATGAAGAAAGCAAGAGAGTACCCGAAAAACATCTACTTCTGCTTCATTGACTATGCTAAAGCCTTTGATTGTATGGGCCACAACAAACTATGGCAAGTCCTTAAAGAGATGGGAGTACCAGACCACCTTACATGTCTCTTGAGAAACCTGTATAAGGGTCAGGAAGCAACAGTTAGAACCGGATATGGAACAACTGATTGTCTTAGCATAGAAAAAGGAGAACAACAAGGATGTATATTGTCACCTTGCTTATTTAATTTATATGCAGAGTACATCATGTGAAATACAGGCCTGAATGAATCACAAGCCAGAATTAAGATTGCTGGGAAAAACATCAACAACCTCAGATATGCAGAGGATACCACTCTAATGGCAGAAAGTGAAGAGGACCTAAAGAGCCTCTCGCTAAGAGTGAAAGAGGGGAGTGCAAAAGTTGGCTTCAAACTCAACATCAAAAAAACTAAGATCATGGCATCCAGCCCCATCACTCCTTGGCAAATAGCAGGGGAAGTCATGGAAGCAGGGACAAACTTCACGTTCCTGGGATCCAGGATCACTGCAGATGGTGACTGCAGCCATGAAATTAAAAGATGCCAGCTCCTTGGGAGGAAAGCGATGGCAAACCTAGACAGCATAATAAAAAGTAGAGACATCACTCTGCCAACATAAGTCTGCATGGTCAAAGCGATGGTATTCCCAGTAGCAATGTATGGCTGTGAGAGTTGGACCATAAAGAAGGCTGAGCGTCGAAGAATAGATTCTTTTGAATTATGGTGCTGGAGAAAACTCTTGATAGTCCCCTGGACTGCAAGGAGATCAAATCAGTCAATCCTAAAAGAAATCAACCTTGACTGTTCTCTGGAAGGCCAGATACTGAAGCTGAAGCTTAAATACTCTGGCCACGAAATGAGAAAGGAGCACTCACTGGAGAAGACCCTGACGCGGGAAAGACTGAAGATAAAAGAAGAAGGGGACAGCAAAGGATGCGATGGTTAGACAGTGTTATCGATGCAACAAACATGAAATTGAGCAAACTCTGGAGCACAACGGAAGACAGGAGGGCCTGGCATGATGTGGTCCATGGGGTTGTGAAGAGTCAGACTCGACTGTGCAACTGAACAACAACAACAACAACAAGATGGTTACACAAAAGGAACATACCGTGGAAAATAATAAAAATAAGTAGGCAATATATGTGTGCGTCTCTGTGTGTAAATGAAAATACATTAACAATAATAAAGTCACAACTTTTCAGCATTCAGAGACAATATTGACATTCAAAGTGCATATTGCCTGTAAAAGTCCGAATCCATTTCAGCAAGCCATAACTGTCAACATGAGGTAAAGTTGTTTGTAGAAATGAAGTCCTTGTGTGTGTGATTCTTATCAATAAGATATGAATGTTCCTTCTTCATTTCTTCCCTTAACGATAAGGTTGACTTAGAAATTATTTCTCAATGATAAGGTTAACTTACAAATTATTTCGCAAAATGCTTCTTCAGAAGAGAGTACAGGAACATAATATTCACAAATCCAGAGAGTTCAACAAAGTCAGTTTCACGTCAAGCACTGAAGCTGGATATTGCTCCGGGGCACCTGGAGAAGAGCAGGCAGGAAACCCAGGTATGTTTCCATGCCAGCCCTTTGCTTCCCCAGCCAGCCCACCATGGCAGGTTGGCTGAGTAAGGGAAGGGCAGGCATGGAAACTTGTCTCCTTCCCTCCCTGAGCCTCTCCACTATTGCAGAGAAACTCAGGGAGGGGAGGGAAAGTCAGAGGAAGCACGTTTAATGCCTTTCTTTCCTTCCATGAGCTCATGGAAAGAAAGGAAGGCATTTTAAACATGCCTAGGTTCCCTGGCAGGGAACCCAGGCATGAAAACATGCCTCCTTCCTTCTCTGAGCCTCTCCGCTGCTGCGGAGAAATTTCAGGAGCTGAGGGAAAGTTGGGGGGGCATGTTTAAATGCCTTTCTCCCCCCTCCCCCCAAGATTGGAGAAGGAAAGAATGGCATTTAAACATGTCTCCTCTGACTTTCCCTCCCCTCTCTGAGTTTCTCTGCAGCAGCTGAGAGGCTCACAGAGGGAAGGAGGCCTGTTTTCATGTCTGTTCTTCATTTCTCCAGCTGACCTGCTGCAGCGGGCTGACTGTGGAAGTGAAAGGCAGGCAGGGAAACCTGTCTGGGTTCCCTGCAAGCCCTTCTCCAGCTAACCCCATGTCAGCTAGAGAAGGGAAGGCAGAGAAAGGAGACTTTCCCTTGTCAATTTCACTAACAGCTGACTGGCTGGGAATGAAATTGACAAGGAAATCTGCAGGGGCTACCAGAGTGAAAGAAGGCATTTTAACATGTCTCCTTTCCCTCTGGTGGGGTATAGCAGACCTGAATATATTTGGCAATACTGAATATTTCCCCAGCCCCAATATTTTACTGGTATTGGAATTGGGAATTTCGGCATTTAACAATATCTTTCGTGTCTGATTTACGCGAAACAAAAAAACCCAGATTTTTTTTTTTGCACATCCCTATCATCTCCCTCTTTCAATTTGCACAACAACCCTGTGAGGTAGGTTAGGCTGAAATTGTGAGTGGTCTGAAAACCACCCAATCAGCTTCCACAGCAAGAAACTGGATCTTGCAGACCCTGCTCTGAAGTGCTAACTGCTATGCCACACTGGCTGTCCTAGTTGAGAACCAGTTTGAAGCAGTGGTTAAGAGCATGGCCACTAATCTGGGAGAACTGGGTTTGATTCCCCACTCTTCCACATGCAGCTGCTGGTGGGACCTTGGGTCAGTCATAAGTTCTTTCAGAGCTGTTCTCTCAAGGGCAGTTCTCAAGATAGCTCTCTCAGCCCCACTACCTCACATGGTTTCTATTGTGGGGAGGGGAAGGGGAAGGGAAAGTGACTGCAAGCCACACTGAGATGCCTTTGGGTAGTGAAGGGCGAGGTATAAATCCAGCTTCCTCCTCCTCTTCTTCTAAATATTTAATTTAAATATTTTTAAAAATAGAGGGGCTGCTGGAGATGAACAGGAGCAAGCAGCCAAGCCTAGTTGTCATGCCAGTCAGCTGTCATCAAGTCACCCAGAGTGCACTGCCAGGCTTCAGGTAGCCAACTTCCAGGTGGAGCCTGAAGATTGCCTGGTATCACAACTGAACTCCAGACAACAGATCTCTCTCCCCCTGGAGAAAATAACTGCTTTGGAGGGTGGTCTCTATGGCATTCTATTCAACTGAGGCCTCTCCTCTCCCCAAACTCTGCCTTCCGTAGATTCCACCACAAAATCTCCAGGAATTGCCCGACCTGTAGCTGGCAACCCCAGAGGATAGGCCCCAACGAGTTTTCTCACAAAGGCCGAAATAGGCCTGGAAAGGGCCTCCTTCCCCCACCTTTTAGAACCAAGCTTGGTTGCTTAGCAACAGCCACTGAAGTGAAAGTGAGCCAGCAGGAGGAGGTGAAGCATCTCCATGAGGAGAGACAGCCGTTTTGGCAGTTTATTCTGTCAGGAAATAGTGGCCAGGCTGGCAGTGGGAGGGTGAGTAGAGCAGACCCAGCACCAAGCCAATGGCACGCGAGTACTCTTGAGTGGTAGTTGATGGGCCAATGGTTGATGGAGCGCACAGCACAGCCAATGAGAGAGCTGGAAAGTGCCAGTATGTTAGGCTTTTATCTATATCAGATAGTGGCTACATTTGTATTGATATGCCAGGGAGCAATGTCTTCTTTGCTGAGGAAATACTCAAACACAACACCCACATAATGCCATATGACCTTAGGATAGTCATTTACTGTCAGTCTAACCTACCTCACAGGGTTATTGTGAAGCTAAAATGGAGAAGAGGTGAACAATGTCAGCTGTTTTATGACCCCTCTGGGGAGAAAGGCAGGATATAAATGAAGCAGACAGACAAATATATAATATGTGAATGTATCATATTAAGTGCAATATATGAGCAGAGCCACAATAATTAAACAAAGATGCTGAAAATTTGTTATAAAGAAGTTCTAAAAATAAAGTCCAATAAGGCTTCTCAAGATTACCATCAATGGCCCAGAACATTATTAAATATTTAGAACTTTTTGATATATTGTGAGAAGTACTTGTGTTCTCACATTGCACATGTTTCATCCATGGAGATCAATGGTGAGTGGATGGAATATGGGTCATTAAATGGGAACTTGGCAAGACTGTAAGTGGAACAAACATATTGGGTTGCAGGAGGCTCTAAAGAGAATTCTGGCCTCTGTTAATTCATATACTTAAGAAAAATCTTGGAGAACAAACCTTCCTGCCTTTATTTCAGTGACATCTAGTGTCTAAGTGAATCTTTGTACAACAAACATTATCACAGACGATATTAAATACAAGTGCCCCTTGTGTTTAAATATGAAAAGTACACCCCACCAGGTTTAAAAGTACAACTTTTAAAATGGCTTAATAATAAATTTAGCAAATAAAAATAGCTATTACTGTACATGTGGTTTCTTTCCAGTATTATTGTTTTCATTAGCTACTGTCCTCCTCCATTTTGTATTACATCAAAAGACACCAGCAACAGCTTTCTGGGATCTTGAAATGTTTCATCAGCTACCCTATAGTTTGCTTGTATAATAAATCATTGTTGCTTCCAAAATTTTCAAGCTTCCACTTTCTGCCATTGTTGGTCATCTTAGGCAGACCATTATCCTGCTTCTGGCCACAGCAGGATCCAGATGTTTGTAGTATCTGACAGCAAACCAGTTAGTTAGTCCCAGACAGAGTTCCTTCTGGAATGCCCTGAGCATCTTAAGGGTCAGAATACAGTGTGGGAGGTAACATGGAGGAGTGATGTGGTTGGGGAAAATTGATAGAAATCCCTTTATGGCACACAAACATTTAAGTTGGAGGAAGACCCTTTAGACTGGGCCAGGGCTTCAAACTTTGCTATTTCTTTCTCCTGACTATTCTGCTGATTCTTAAATTTTGTCGTTACTTGTGCCTTGGGTCCTGACTTGGTCAGAATCATGGGCTCCTTTGCATATTAGGCAACACACCCCTAATGTAGCCAATCCTCCAAGAGCTTACAAAGCTCTCTTCTTACAGGGGCTACTGTAAGCTCTTGGAGGATTGGCTACATTAGGGGTGTGTCACCTAATATGCAAAGGAGTTCCTGCTACAAAAAGAGCCCTGGTTATCTCTCCTTATATATAATTGTGAAGTGGGGTGGCAATTTCTGAACATTCCACACAATCCTAAATTAGTTGGCTCCATGATGTGTCACTCAGAAGCTATTCCTATCCACTGGCTGTGTTGCCTGAGTCCCGCCTCCAACATTCCAAACAGTTTGCTGTTCCTCTCCCCCCTCCATAGCCAGTCGGAACACAGAGGTCATTTGCATATGCAGCCTGATTGGCCTTTGCCTCTAACATTCTAAACAGTTTGCTGTTGCGAGTCATTGAATGTGTCCTGAGGTAAAATACATACCCCAATCTTCCCTTAAATGGTTACTGGAGTTGCCAAGCTCCCTGTGGGGCCTGGAGATCTCGCAGAAATCACCGTGTACCCCAGCCACAGCACATCATTTCCCCTACAGAAAATTTCCCAGCTATTACAACTGATCTCCAGATGACAAAGATCAGTTCTCTTAGAGACAATGGCTGCTTTGGGCAGTGGACTCTATGGCATTATACCCTGCTGAAGTCCCTCCCCACCCCAAACCCTGCCCTCCCCAGGCTCTACCCCTCAAATCTACAAGTATTTCCCAACCCAGAGTTGGCAACCGTGTAATTGGCTATGGAACCACTTTCCAGACCCTTGGAACCCAGAAAACAATGCATAGGAGGAGGTGCTTTTCTACCTTAGCTGCCACCATAGGCGTCATCTTCAGGGGGGCTGGGGAGCTCAAGCCTCCCCCGAAAGTACTGAGCCCCCCGGAGGCAACTGGTGTCAGCCAGAGCCTTGCTACCCCCCTCCCATCCTCCACCCCATTTTGAAAGCGGAGGGTTTTTCCCTCCGCTTTCTGAGACTGTTCGGCTGGGCTGGGAGGGAAGTCAAGGGGTGGGGGCTTGCTTCCTCCTGGAAGCTAAGCTCCACCCACAGTTCCCAGCAGCCCCGCTCAGTTCAACGTGGAGAGCTGCACGTGGAGGCTAGCTTCGAGGTAGCACATGCTGCCTCTGCTTGCTGCCGCCACCAGCCTGAAGGGTAAGTAGGTGGGGGTGTAAGGAGTGGGGGCTTGTTTCAGGTGGGGTGGGGTGGGTGGGAGCCCAGGGCTGCAGCCACCCAGCCATCCTGCAAGTCCAAGCAGGGGAGGTGGGAGAGGATTGGAGGATTGGGGAGGGGAGCTGGGCAAGAATGGAGGGAGGGGGAAGGTGGGGGGCCCTTCTGTGGCCTCTGGTTGCCCCTGCCATCGGTGAGTGGCTTGCTTTCTCCTGCAGTCCAGTTTAAACTGGGCTGCAGGAGAAAACAAAACCCAGGAACCCTTGTGCTGCACGGAGCACATTGCTCCAGGATACAGAAAATCCTGGGCTCACTTTCTCCTGTAATCGGGGGGGGGGGGCTGCGCTTTCTGTCCCTCTCTCTCTTTCTGTTTCTCTTTCCCTTTCCCTTGAGATGTGTGAGAGCTGGAAACGCTGGGAAGCTGCCCCACCCCCACTCCAGGCTGCTTCCCTTCCAGTCTGACTTTCTTCCCTTCCCTTCCCTCTGTCTTTCATTTCTCTCTCCCAATCTATATGTTTTTTCCCCCAGCTTCCCCCCTCTCCCTTGCTAAAATAGCCCCAGTTAGGATTGCCAGGTACCCCCTGGCCACCTCTGGGGGATGAGGGGAGGGTGGCCCAATCCAGGTTAGGAAACTCCTGGAGATTTGGGAATGGAGTCTGGGGAGGACGGGGACCTCAGTGGGGCACAATGCCATAGAGTCCACCCTCCAGAACATCATTTCCCCCCCAGGAAAACTGATCTCTTTAGACTGGCAATGAGCTGTAATTCCAGGGGATCCCCAGGTCCCACCTGGAGGCTGGCATCCTTAGCTCCAGTGCTGAAATTGGAAGCTCTGGTTCTGCTGTGTGACTTGGTGCATGCAAACCTCTGGCATTGGCTTACATTTGCCAAACCACCCAGGTGGAGGAGGGGAGGGGTGTCATTCTACCAAAAATGAGAGTGTTTGGGTTTCTCTGTGAGTTTGAGGACTGGAACTGGCACTGAAGTGAGATTGGAAAAGTTTGTGTGGCTTTCTTGTGTTACAGTAATAATTATGCTACAATACAGTTTGTTAGTCCTAAAGGTGCTACTGAGTGTTTTACTATTTTGTATGCTATGGCAGTGATATGAGAGCCAACTGAGCTGTGGGTCCATCTCATGCTACTGACAGTAGTTATACATTACACCTTGCCCAAATGGTTCTGGGCATTAAAGCGCACTTGCCCTGGTGTGATGTAAAATGCTAGCAAGTCATAGCCAACTCATGGTAACCCTGTAGGATTTTCAAGGCAACAGACATTCAAAGATGATTTGCCATTGCCTGACTGTGCATCATGTCCCTGGTATTCCTTGGAGATCTCCCATCCAAATACTAGTCAGAGCTGACTCTGCTTAGCTTCCAAAATCTGATGACATCAGGCTAACCTGAGCCATCTGGGTCCATGGCATGGTGCTGTGTGGGTGCTTCCCAGGCAATAATCTTCAACCTATTCTTGGAAGCCACTATCATTAGGAAAGAGCCATGTGATAGAAGTGTAATAATAATTTACTCATAGTTGCAAGAGCCAATAAGATTTGAGTTTGATGGGGGATTGGGCAAATTGATCTAAGGAACTGAAAGAAGAGAAAGTATTAGCAAGCTCAGTGGTTAAGGATTTGAATAGAGCTCTTTATAGTCCAATCCTGAGGACACTGAGAAAGAATGTCTGAAAATGTCATACAGGTTTCTGTGGACCTTGCAATAGCATTGTAGCTAACCCCAACTAAGAAACTTCCATGCTGTTTCTATAATTTCTCAAATGTACTTCACACCAACTGTGCATCTCCATTCCTTTCTAATTCCTCTCAACTATGTACAGCTTTCTATGTTGTGCTTCATTTGGACTGCTTTGCTTTCTCAGTTCCTAGCCCCCTTCTTTTCTATAACCATGGATCTACATCCCCTTCCTCAAGCCTTGCTGCTTGTCCCAACTCTCTAAAGTCAGACCAGTTTGGCCAGTGGCAACCGAAAATACATCTGTCTGTCCAGGAAGTTCAACTAAATGCCACTAGAGGTTTTGTCACCACTGCTACATCACTTAATGCATTACAATATAGGTTCATGTCCAGGCTATAATTTATGATGTTTTAGTTTGGGAAGATCTGTGTTCTTGATCACATCAGTTGGTGCTATTTTTTTCCTGTAAAATCCTCTTCCATCCCAATGGACTCTGCTGCTCACATGTTGTCTGTCAATCCCCTCTTTATTCCACCCTTCCTCCAGTCTCCCTTCCCTTATATTGACCTCACAACAATGGCAATATCACCCAGCCTGATGAAGGGGGCTTTGACTCTTGGAAGCTTATTCCCTGAAACTCTTGTTGGTCTCTAATCTGCTCCTGGACTCAAATCTAACTGTCCCAGTATCACCGAGTAAGTGTCATGCAAAATGTAGATCTGAACATGGGTCTCCTCAGTCCACACTGGTCTTCATGCCATTGGTCCATCTACTTCAGCATGGTCTGCTCTGATGCAGGTGAGCTCTACAGGCTCAGACAGAGAAAGATCCTTTCCAACAGCTGTTCTCTTAGACCTCCTCGGTTTAAACCTTTATCCTTTGGCACGCAAAGCATGGTCTCTCTACCATCAGTCCATCAGTGTAATCATTGTCTGCTCAGACTGGCAGTGGTTCTCCAGGGTTCTTTGCAGAGGATTTTGCCCATGCCATGCTTTGTTTCTGAGCCATTGGGGCTGGGGGGGAGGATGCAGGCGGGCTGCTTTTATTTGTAATGCAAAAGTATATTACCTCTTTCTAACAACATATGTCCATGCAAGATGGACATATGTTCACTGTAATATGTAAACAGGGCTTTTGTTTCTCCGAGTGGTGAGCAGGAAGAGAGGGAAATGGCAACAGATATGTTCTTGGTATGTACACCATCCAGGGAGAACACTTAACACTTAACTCATGTTTATGCCACACATCATTATCCTTGATTGGCATGCAGATCAGAGGCCTTTTAAAATTTCCTTTTGCCCTGTGTGCAGTCCAGAAGGAACATTGGCAAGGAATGTACACTCTATACGTGTGGTACAGTTTCAAAGGGACAACTAACTGGGATGTATAAAAGAAATGACAGGATTGCCCATTACAACCAATGGGAGAGACTTGAAGGCCCACTGGAGATAATAGGAGCCAGGAATGCCACATGGCTCCGCCTCCATAAATAGTGACAATGGCCTGTGATGTCACTGGCTCCTCCCTATGATGTCACTGGGCCTCGGTTCTTTTAAGGACCTAGCACAGCAATGCCTCTGGCCCAGCCCCAGCCCCCCCTGGGAAATTGGAAAGTCTACGCCCTTGGCTGCCACTGCATAGCCCCAAATTAACATAAGCCAACCTCCAGGCGGCACCTGGAGATCTCCAGCTATTAAAACTGATGTCCAGATGACCAAGATCAGTTCTCCTGGGGACAATAGATGCTTTGACCAGTGGACTCTGGCATTATACCCTGCTGAGGTCCCTCCTGACCCCTGCCCTCCCCAGGCTCCACCCCTCAAATCTACAGGTATTTTCCAACCCAGAGTTGGTAACCCTGTACCTGGCTATGGAACTGCTTTCCAGACCCTTGGAACCCAGAAGACATGGCATAGGAGGTGGTGATTTTCTGCCTTAGCTGCCACTGCATAACCCCAAACCAACATAAATCAGGGGTGAAGGGAACCATACCAGTTACCATGAGGTTGTCCTCCCATACTGCCCACTTGGGACAGCAGAATGACTTGAGGCAGCCCTGCCTTACAGCGAAGCAGAAGGAAACAAACATGCTTCTCTAGGTTGTCATTACCAGTCTGAATCAAACCTGGGAGAGGCCTCCCCTCACGATTCCAGTTATTTCATCTCTCAGAGGAAGACTACAATAAGGCTTATGGGAACATGAGAATGCATTGTTTTGTTTACCTAAACAAATCTCTTGAGCTACCTGGTGTCATAGCATAATTAGACCTGGATTTACTGGGGATAAAAACCTACAAGAGAGTCTTTTGTTTTGTCCCATACTGCTATCCTTGTTAGGGGTCATTTCATAGAAAAAGAGGTGCAGGAGCTCATTAGCATTACTTATTTGCATATGCCACACCCCCTGATATCACTAGAAGTATGTCAGAAGGCAACACCCACCACTCAGGCTCCACCCTAGGTACTGTCTTTCCACTCTGGGAGCTGCCATTCCAGTCCCAGAGTAGCCTATCTGGGCCCAGGAGGAATGCTACATGTGCTGCTTCGTGCTCCTGCTGGGAGCTGGGGGCAGGGCTTGCCACCACCTGTGCTTCTAACTGCTGGAGCTCTCCTGCACGCTCCTGCTCCCAATGACCCCTGCTTGTTAACGGGTAAATAGTTCCTCTACTAGGGAACATAATTAAAAGTTAATACAGTCGACCAGCATACCATGGGATAAGCTTTCCTACCAGCCCATGTGGTTTCTCAACTACTTTTATTATTACAAATGTGAGGGAAATTTTTAATGCAGTGCATTCTTATGTGTAGCAGTGGTCAGGCCTTTATCAAATGTTAAGGCTTTGATACATCCCTCACGTGATTAGATAGTTGGTGGCTAGGAACATTTGGTGGAGAAAGTACCTCCCCCCCACACACATACTTGTAGAGTTTCATGATTATAATTGTCCTTTAAAGAACACCTTGTCCTACCTATGATCCCTCATTATTTGCAGTTTTCGTAGTAACAAACATTATTTGTGAATGTTAAGCAAGGGCAAACTGAGAGGCAAACACAAGCCTGGAAAGACACCCCTCTATTTCTCTGTCACGTGCTCCTGATGGAGGGAGGCCTCGCCAAGTGAGTCACATGTGGCACCTAGTGTGACCACAGGATTGCTTCTGGGCTGGGAGATGGGGCAGGCAAGGTGGCAACTGGTGTCCAGGTTGGCTGCTGTGTGTCCAGGCTGGGTGGTGGTGAGACCTGGCAAGGCAGTGACTATCTGACAGCCTCACTGTACTCAGTGGTTGCTCTTGCTTGGCAGTGCTGGTCTTCTCATCTTCCCCCTAGCCAGTTGGGGAGAATGAGAGAGGCAGCCCTGTAAGCCATTGGTATGGTGAGAATTTTCTAATATACCAGTCTACCACAAAGGTGAAAGTTATACATGCATCAGGCTTTTTCCTGAGGCTTTTTATTTTTATTTATACATTCACACAATTGAAGTTTTATTTTTCTTTACCAAATACTGTATCCTGATATCATACACTGTGTGATGAGGAGATTGTGTGGGATATGTTTATATACCAGAGTTAGCCAGTGTTTTTGCCCTGAGTGCCAAAGGAACATACTGGTTGGCTCACATTGGAAGTGGGAGATCAAGGCAGCTTAACCAGATGGGTGTGTGAGTGTGGCAGCAACAACTTCTATTCTTCAGAGAGGTTGCAGCAAAACACATCCAGCTGGGATCCTCTTGCATTTCCCTCATAGTCCGAGCAGCAGTGCTGTACACCTAAGCACTTCAGATGACATCCCTAATCCTTCCAAAACATTCCCAGAGCTGAGTTCTGACCCAGGCTGGTTAGACTACCCCTGTTTTTGAGGTGGAACAAGGGACCTGCCAGGCCAAGCAAATTGATCTGGTGAGCCATGATTTTGCATACATGCCAGGGAATTGCTTTCTTCTGGTATATATGCTTATTTTTAAAAAAAAAAAAAGTTTAAGGGATTTTTCTTCTTTTTCCCATGTTACAAAGGGGCACTTTGTACACACCTGTTTTTTTTTAAAAAAAGCAAAATCCATTGAATAAAGTACTCACATTAGGAGTGTATATGGGTTACTTAAATTACACACGCTAAAGGCTTATTTTAGCCTACTAACCTGTAAACAAAGAATCAGGAAATAATGACAAAATACTCTAGCAATGCATGTAAGCACATGTAGAATTAAGTTCTTCATTTCATAGCAACAGGGCAAGTCAGTCACTAGAGTATCACAGAGTGGTACAAAGTCAGTCATGGTTGTCTGCATACATATTAAGCACATTTCCCCACAGTTGACTATCAGTGCAATCCTATGCAGTTAGGGGTTTAAACTGGAGTAACTCTGCTTAGGACTTCATTGTTAGCTTTGAGATTTTGAATTCTCCAGCTGAATATAAATGCAAGCCTCTTTCTCTAGATAACTTTTGTTGTCCTGAGGCTGTATTTAACACATCAAAATAACAGTGATGGAGTAATGTGATTGACAACTTTGATAAGATACCAAAGACCAGTCATTATGTCTTATTTGCATGACTGACATCTGTAATTCCTGGCCTTGCTCAAATGCTTTGGGTTAGGTGGTGG
The DNA here is from genome assembly GCA_029375565.1 of Gekko gecko. NCBI lineage: Eukaryota > Metazoa > Chordata > Lepidosauria > Squamata > Gekkonidae > Gekko > Gekko gecko. The sequence goes on from JAPDNY010000007.1 coordinate 118,602,343, forward strand.
ATACACCCCTACCTTTAGACAACTGTTAAATGTGGAAAGCAACACATACCACTCTGAAAGGTCATTTCTGCCCCCCATTTTCCTGAAGAGCTGCCTTCAGCTTAGGAAATCTAGACTTTTTTTTTTTTTTGGCTTCTTAAGCCATCCAGAGTACCCATTACTTTTAATGAGCTCTGGCGCTCAGAACAAAGGGACAATGTGTACCTTTATTTTTAACTGCAAAAGAGCAGCAACATACAGAGGACAGAAAGAGTGCTTACTTAGGCACATTTCTGAACTGTTCCCAATGTTGAAACATCTGCATTTATTGGTGCCCTTGATTTCGCTTGGCTCTTATAAAAGCAATAATGTACAGACAGGCTTCAATTGTTCAGCTTCACACTTTCAGTGTAGCCTCCAGTGTACAAGTATGAAATATGTCAACAGTGGTCACCTGAGGAATCAGAAACAGGTAGGCTTCTAACCTATATGGTTGAGGATAATAATCTAAAAATGTGTATACAGGGCTTAGGCAAAGCTTTCTTTAGTGGATGACCACTACTCATGCTCAGCACAAGAGAAGGCTGGCCCCATAACCTTGTTGCTGCTTTCTCAGTACAGCTATTGCTTTCTACCATTCTATGCATCCTAACACGAACCCTGAATTGATTGGGGAAGTACTAGGTCAAAGTGCCCGATATCCCAGTGAATAATTAAGCAGAACTTGCAAGGCTTTTTATACCATCTCAGTATCTGTTTGGGACCATTTGACAGCTGGATAGAAAACAGGATAGGCTATGCTTTAACCATAGAGTAAGCACATATCAAAATAGCAATGGCTTATTATACACTAGGAGGGTAGCAGATTGATTCTGGAGCAGCAGCTATCTAGAATTCTGTTCTCATTAGAATGGAACAGAGCGAATATAAGCAAATTGCCTCCAGGTATGATTTTTAAACTAGATGCCACCTGGCCATGAAACACTGCTCAAGTCCTCTTGTACCACTCCCCATGTACTAAGCACTATGCTTCCTCCCTGCCTCCAACCCATCCCTGTCCACCTCTGTGCAGACCACACATATCATTGATATTTCATTCAAGAAGATGGGACACCATAGGCAAACATGATTTAAATTACTGCCACACCCACAATATTGTAAATGAAGTGGATTGTAAAGAAAGCCTTCCCTCTCCTCTGACCTCTGTCCATTAACCAGCAGTGAAGAGCTGATGAATCATGTTAGCATAATCAGCAAACAAAATGTAAAAGAGATATATAGTATCAAAAGTAACAATGACAATCTGATATTTTTGCACTTACATTGCCAGCTACAGGTAATTGCCAGCTACAGGTAAAATAAATTACCTCACTGCTCACAGATCAGAAAAGTGCTGCAGTAATAAGACTTTGGGTAGAGTGCAAGTGAATCAGTACATCTTACTCTTGGACTTCTGGTTTCAGTGTGTTGATGGTGGGCATGCTGCACCAAAGCGCCGGAGAGAGTGACCTGTGACCCGACGGTGAGGAGGTGGTCTGGCTGGTTCTGGACTCCCCTGGGGCCCTTGAAGGGGCCCCCCCAGCCTTGGGCACTGGAAGTGCCTCTTCCTAGGCCAAGGCCAAAGGATCGAGACTCTTCCCTGTCCCTACAGGTCCCTGCAGTTGTGGGACCATTGTGGGCATGAAACGAGCTTACCAGACCAGTGAGCAACTGACCCGGCGAAAATAAAGAATTTCTCGTACCTGAAGAAGCAGAGCGTGAGTAAGATACCAGCCTGGATGCCGCCCCCCCAAAAAAAAGCAGAGGGGGAGAAGCTACCCACCCCTTGAAAACGGCAAAGTTTTAAAAGCATTAAGGGGCAGAAAGTGACGGCACCTGAGCGGATAGCTGAATTTAATCAGTACAATGCCAGACTGTTAAAACATTAGAGCGAATAAACTTCCAAAGATTTAAGCGAACTTTTTATAACACATAAACAATGTCTTATCGAGCTGAAAAGATGGTGGCGAAAGCGAAACTACAACAAGGAACTGCCAGCTCAACGCGTCCAGTTTCTAAACCGGAAGTGAACTTTGACTTTGCAGGCATGCTGGATACTGCATTGTGACCTCTGGTGGTTCAGATGACTAGTATCAGCAAGACCTTGGAGTCTGTACAAAAAGAACTAAAAGAATCTAATAAAAGAACAGAGGCAGTTGAAAACAAGACCAAAGCAATTGACCAAAGACTGGTAGTGGTGGAAAAAGAAAGATCTTCAGATAAAACTCAACTTTTGCAGCTACAAATGGAAAAATCTTCATATGTGTTGAGATTTCAAAGAGTACCAGAAGACAAATCCAAGAATCTGAAAGAAATTCTCAGTGATGCACTCGCACCAGTGACAGGTATTAAGGTAGAAGTATTACAAAGCAAAATGGATATGATCTAGAGGACATATTCAGAATTTATCAAGAAAAAACCCTGCCTGGTGAAATCTATGTCATATTCTCAAAGACAGCTATAAGAGATGCAATATTGAAAGCAACATCTGGGACTATATTGAAAATCAAAGAAGAAGACATCAGAATATTAAAGGACATTCCATTTGAGATAAGGAAGGAAAAAAAACAATATAAGGATTTAACCACCTATCTACGGGAAAATGACACTACATACCAATGGATACTACCTGAAGGCTTGATGTTCAACTACAAAGGCAAAAAAGAAAAGATTGACTCTTTCATTAAAGCGAAGCAGTTTTTGGAAAGACACCAGGAACTCAAAAAGGATACAAAGAACACAGAGGAAGAAAGAGAAGGAGAACTTCACAGTTCGCATGCCTTGGAAAGTCATGAAACATCTGGAGATGGCAGCGCTGAAGAAGAATCTGACTCAGAATTGGGAGCGTTAGCACCCAAACCACCCCAAGATGAGAAAAGCAAAAGACAGGAAAGAAAGGCAGAAAATAGCTTAAACTTTAGAAGAAGAAAGGTCCTTACTATATTTTATAAGTTTGCATTGTTAATATCTTTAATTTTCTTTGCATTATGAAATAATAGAATTTTTATTCTTAATCTGAATAAGAGAAAAGCCTTAAGAGTAAATATTAGCATATAAGGTTGTTGTATAGCTGTAATTTTAGTTAGTGTAGTATTGTAGGTTGTATGTAGAAAATCACATAAAAATTATATATATAAGTAAATCTTACTCTTGAGCTACCAGGTTGCTGAAAATGGCATCAGAAGTTCTGAACTCTCTCTGCAGGTTTTGCAAGTATTCACATATTCCACTACTGGGCAGGTGGCCACTTGAAATACAGCCATTTTGAACAGCACAATGTAGAAGTCACTTTCAGTGTGTGGCTCCTTATGGGGTCTCAACCAGTGTTCCCTTTAAGCTGAGTTAGTGTGAGCTAGTGCACAGTTTTTTAGCCTCTGGCTCACACATTTTTGTCTTGGCTCAGGAAGGATGGCTCCAGAGCAAACCAGTTTATGCAGTAGCCAAATCACCTGCTCACAACTTTAATGCCAGCAGCTCGCAAAGGAGAATTTTTGCTCACAGGACTCCATAGCTTAGAGGGAACATTGCCATTTTTAACTAGGCCAGTGCAGGCAGTTGAAAAAGGCTTGCATTGCCATGGTCGAAATGCATCCAAACAGCACTGACATTGTGCGCCAATACAACACAAGCAGCTTGAGATGTGGCTCTGCCTTGATGGGGCTACATTTTAATCAACGTCAGTCTCCCAGAGACAACACTGGCTTTTCAGAAGTATCAATCCAGACTTTGTCAGTATGGTCCCACCCAGATATTGTAGCTGCTATCAAAACGCAGTCCCGTCTCAAGTCATTTTTGTGAGCATCTTCTTCAAATGTTTGGGAAGGTTGTAGGCAAGATACTGTGGGGAGGGGAGAGTAGTGTTGATACAGTTAAAATCAACGGCATACTTCTCTAGCCAGAAAGCTTGCTGTAAGGACTGCCTTCCACACTGTTACATTGGTCCTTTGAAAGTGGTTGCTAGCTAGTTTGCTCTAATCTCTGGACTGCATTTGTGCTAAATGGGGGACGACTACTGCTACCAGTAGTCTTTACTATTAGACTAAGTATCTGTAAGCTGGCCAATGAGTGTAAACAGAAGAGTCACTTACTTCAGGAAGTATTAAATATGATCCCTACTCTACCCCACCCTTCTACTTCCTGTTTTGTCCTCCTCACTGTACCAGCTGCTGGCTATGCCTTGCCAACAAAACTAAAAGAGGTTTGGCTGCCACCACAGCAGCAGAAACTGCCCTTCAGTTTCCACAACTGCTAGTTCTATGACATATTTTCCTACCATGTCAGGATTTCCTCTCACCTTTCAGTGTGACGGACCATATGAACTGGCAATGTTTTCCAGCAGTATCACTGCTTATTGAAAGGATGTTTGCCTCATCTAAATTACTCTCTTGAGTAGTATTGATCAAACAAAACACACTCAGGACTTCCATTCCAAAAAAGTGTGAATGTGTCATCTCTCTTTGCTAGTACCTGTAGTGACGCAGAGATAGCAGGAAGGTAAGCAGCACACACAGCAGCCAACATCAGAGTTCCCCACGATAATAATGAAGCCTGACCTTTAAGCTTAAGAGTCCAAATTTCCGCTGATCCACTTCCTGTTAGGCTAGCCAAGCCATAACCACTTGAGCCACCCCCTTGCTTTGTTGAAATTAATAATCTCCCTGATTGCTTTTTAAATAAGGAAGTCTTGTTCCGAAGTATTGTATAACTGTTAAATGTGCAAGTTTTGTTTACTTTTAATTCATAAGAAATACTGGGCATACTTACATTACGTCAAACACCAGAATTACCAGTTTTATATTCTGCCCATTCTATACCAGGGGAAGGCAACTTGGGCGCTACTTGGCTTCAAGGCTGTTTTTCTCAGCCTACAGGGATTTCTGATATGATGCTCATTGAAGTTGCCCATCTCATTCTACAAAGCTTTTTAGTATGCTGGTATTTAAAAAACAAAACAAAAAACCTACTGTCCAAGAGGGTATAATTTTTAAGCCCTACAATTGTGTAACCTCCAGCCTTTTAAAGGGGGCATTTAGAGAGGTCTCAAGCAAGCATCACTGAAGTAAGTTTACATGAAACAGGCAATTTTTTGCATTTGTGTGTGTGTGTGCGCGCACACGTGTGCCCATGCCTGAAAGTCATGGTGATCTCTGATGACTCCTACTGCAGCAGAGAGGACATTCAAAGAAGTGGCTTGTTAGCCTGCTTCTGGTCTTCCAACCCTGGTACTCTCTGGAGGTCTCCCATCCAAATACTTGCAAGGGCTGGCCCAGCTTAGCTTCCGAGATCTGATGAGATCGAGCTTGCCTGGGCTATCCAGGTTAGGGCGAAGCAGGCAAAATTTTGGCATAACATTTCTGGGCAGATGAGTGAATGGATATATATTGACTAGGGTCTGGATAATTAACTTCTGACATAACATATTTTAGATCTCAGAAGTACTGCAAGACTTATATCCAAATGTGTATTGCTATAATATTGTTAGGAGTGGGTCTGTAACAAAATATAAAAAATATACCATTATCATTTAAGCATGTTCCCATGCAACTGTCAAGATTCCTCACCCACCCTGTTTTAATTTTTTAATAACATTTTGTGGAGCATGGGTAGCACTCTGCATAGGAATAGCCAGTGGGGTTTTTTTGTAATAAAAAGTGCTAGTACTCATATAAGGTTGTGCTGATTTCCACCAATTCCCCTGAAAAAAAAAGTGCCAGTGCCAGTACCATTGGGGGGGGAGGGGAGCCTGGGATTATCCCCCTTCCCCGTTTAAAGGTAACCTGAGATGTGGGTAATTCTATTATGTTATGCTAATTCTTGCAATTGCTGCAAGGAAGGAGTAATTGACAAGATAGCACTTCATTGCAATTGTACTGTTCTAGAATACTTTTCAGATTTCAGAGTTTTGACAGCAGCAAATGGCAGTTGGCATCCTCCGGCAGTGATGAGATACATTAATGATCACTTTATCATGTAATTGTACTGTTCTTTACTATCACACTGTCCCCTTCAAAGAACAGAAGAAGAAGAAAAAGAGATTGGATTTATACCCCAGAGTTCACTACCCAAAGAAGTCTCAGAGTGGCTTACAATCTTCTTTCCCTTCCCCTCCCCATAACAGACACCCTGTGAGGTAGGTGGGGCTGAGAGAGCTCTCTCAAGAACTGCTCTTGAGAGAACTTATGACTGACCCAAGGTCACACCAGCAGCTGCATGTGGAGATTTGGGGAATCAAACCTGGTTCTCTCCAATTAGACAAATCATGAAGCACTGAGGGAAAGGCATAGGTAGATTTCTCAGAAGACTAGAGCAGTGGCAAATGAATGGAGCAAAAGGGCAAGTGGTAATTTGAGACACAAGAAACTGCTCATGTCCAGTGGGGAAACACCATTTCTTTACAGGTTTAAAATAAAGGGGTATTTTTGAGGATGGAATGGGCTGTTCATGATTTGTACACAAATACAGAATAACATGTAAAACCAGGAAAAAACCTGCATGCGTCGGGTAGCTGTAACATGGAAAATCCTAAGTGAAAGCAAGTCTGGAACGTATCCATGTTAATCTAAATCACTTGAGACAAATGAATGCAGTTACAGAAATACGTCACTAGGTGATGCTGTCTCTCTCACTTTGAAATCCAGTATTGAAGCCATTTATGTTCTTGGTACAGAACGCTTTATGATCCAAAGTTCTACAAGTGCTTCATGTGATCCAGAGCTCCCAATGTTCATTATCAACAGTAATTTCTTATGGATAGAAAACAACAGGAGAGCTGTGGTTCATAGAGAACTCTGTGCATGTCTATGTGCCTGCCCCCTCACCAAATGCTGGTTCATGGAATATGTATGGTAAGGACTTGTTCTAATTTAGAAAAAGTGGCAACTTTTAGACTCCGTTTATGAACTTAGTACACAGACAGGTTTCTCAGGGAATTTATATCAAGATGCTTGAGACCTCATCCCAAACAGTGGCCAGTTCACACAAGGGTAAGCTATTGCTCCTAATATTAAAAGGAAAAAAAAACCCACTTAAAAATAGGTGGGGTGGGTTTCTACATAATTTTTCCCCCTTAAGTTTCTCCAGTAAGAGAAGACTGCAGTATTCCATCCAAATTTCCATTTTTAAAAAATCTGGATTAAAAACCTGTGCTTCCCCAGGATTATTCTGGAAAAAAATTACTCTTCTATCCCTGTTTGGGATTTTGCAGTCTCTCTCACAACAGCTATTCTTAGCAGAGAGAGCAGTTATATAGCTGATATTCCTTTCTCCCAATGGATGGGAGTGCTGTTACACCATAAAAGGTTATTTCTAAAACTCACTTCACCATGATCAGTAAAGACTGTTCCCATTATGGTCATCAAAATGTTGATCTCACACTTGGTTCTCTAATGTCACTGCTGTTGCCAAGGTTGCTTAACATATTGTTAGAACCTATTAACTAGGTAGTGTATGAAGAGTTTGTAGTCCTGTCCTCTTGTTTTACTGTTTTACTGCCCATTTCACTGAGACTGCTTTTGGGCTTCTCAATAGCGTCTTGCTGACCAGTGTCAGTACAACACCCTGTTTTGAGACAGACTTCTGTCCTGGCCCATTTGTTCTTATTACAGAGTAACAATGACTTGAAAGTGTACAAGCAATTGAGCTACAATGCATAAGAAAAATAGTCAGCATAGGAGAAAGTGGACAATCACTGACCCAGTAAAGAGGGAGAAGCTGTTCTGGCAGAGGTAGCTACCAGTATGGCAGAGGGTATGGTGGCAGCATCAGGAGGATTATGGGAAGAAGCACACTCAAGTTGTAGGACATTACTTCATATTTTGTAATGAAAGGTTTATTAAGTAATAGAATCCTTTAACAGATTTTGTTAATAAGAACTTTAAGGTAGCATACCTTCACTAGTTTGGTGCAAACTACACTCAAATGTCAGGAAGAAAAAAGGATGGACTTCTTTCACACAACAGGCCATTGACTTGCAGAATTCGCTGCTATGAGATGTGATGGTTAGCACAGGCTTAGATGGCTTTTAAAAGGGGACTGGCCAGATACATGAAGGATAGATTCATCACTGCTGATTGGTCATTATAACTAAATGAGCCCTTCTGGATACAGAACACCATTGATTGTCAGATGCTGGACAGAGGTCAGCAGGTGAAGGCTGTTATCCAAGAGCTTGGGGACTTTCCTGGTGGCATCTGACTGGTCACTGTTGGAAACAGGATGCTGGACTAGATGGACCACTGGTTTGATTCAACACAGTTATTTTAATCTTCAGGAACCTTTCACTACGAAATTCTCTAGCAGTCACACACATGAGAAGTTCAATTCATATCAGAACCTTCTCTTTGAAGAAGTCACTGGACTTCTGTCCTTTCAGGTTTCAAGCCTTTAATCCCTTGAATGAGTAAATCCAGACCATCCTCATCTTCCAAGACACCTAAGTTTAATTCATCAACATCCCCAAGGTCCCTTGTGCTCTTCCTCTGCTGATAATTTTCGGCGGGCTGATTCTCAGTTTTCATTGGGCTCATCTGAATCCTAAAACAAACAAACAAAAAACACACAGCAACATCTCTTGGGCTGTTATCAAAACAGGATGAGACCTTCTGTAAAAAAGAAAACAATCATGTTCCTACTTGATCGCAGTAACCATAGAGAAGCATGCTAGCCCAGAGACAGCAAATTAATGCCTCATGCTAAGTAAGGAGAAACTGCTGGTACAAGCGTAATAAAAACCGTTGCTTTACTCTAGATGCAACCCAGGTTTGGTTTCTCTTCTCTATTTAGTGTTAATGGTGAGCCATTATTTGACAAACCCAAAGCGTGATTTATTACTTGCTTCTTTTATGACATGACATTACTTAATCTTGTTTAAAGTCTGTACTTCCAAAGCAGACAGCAACGTTATTGAGCTGAAATAAAACCATGCATTCAAAATACATTACACATTTTTTCCTGAACAGTAGACTGGAATTAACTTGCAGAGTATTTAACTGAAAAAAGCCCAGCAATTAGTAGCAGAAGAGAGTTTCCACTACTTAGGAATCAAGCATAACTTCACATGCTACTGAGATTTTAGGGCAACAGTACTCTCAGTGAATTTCATGATACTTAAGGAAAAAGCAAGGCATAGCACTATACTTGTGTTAACCACAGCCCACTTGTTCATACTGCCACTGTCAAATCCCACAAAATGAACATGCTAATAGGGTTAGTACATTCTCAAAGGTATAGTTCTATTGATCACTGTTTTCTTTTTCAGGGGAGGGGCGTTCTGAAAACTATGCACACCCCCTCACCAGCACTCAAGAGTACAAGGAAAAAATAGCAAATAAATTAATCATCATCTTCATTGATCTGAAGGGCATTAATGTGGATAACAAGGGGGTACTCTTGCTGGTAATTGCTACTATTTTTTTAAACCCTTCCAGAGGCTGTGATACTGTAGTGGGGAATGGAAAATTTGTCTCCACTTACCGTGAAGCTTCCTTCTCAATGGTCCAGAATGGGGAGTCCTTCAGACTCCTTACTTCTAGGAATAGCTCCTCCTCTCCGAAGGCAGGGCCGGCAGACTCTCTAGTCACTGAGGGCAGGGGCTTGTCCCCTGGAACCCAGTCATTCTCCAAGCTTCCATTCCCCTTCACTGCAAAGGAAACTGACAACATATTGCACCCAATGGGGAGCTAAACATCCAACGAAACTTGAAATAACCCGTCCCTCAACGGAAACAGCTAGGGTCAACCAACCACTAACCCCTGTCTGTACACAGATGGGAAAAACAGCACCCTGTCAACAAAGGAAGCGGTTCCCATGCACAAGGGTGGGCAGGACTGCCCCACTCCGGACCACCGAGAAGGAAGCTTCACGGTAAGTGGAGACAAATCTTCCATTCTCCAGTGGACCAGGAGTGGGGCAGTCCTTCAGACTCCTTACTCCTGGGATGTGAAAAAGCAGTACCCTCCAGGGTGGTCCAACCACTTCCCATCTACAAGGTGTGCTGTAAGACCCTACGGCCTAAGGCAGCCTCTGCCAAGGTCATCTTGTCTATCCTATACTGCCTTGTAAAGGAGTGCACCGATTTCCAGGTTGCCATGTTGCAGAGCACCTCCAGTGATGGGAAAGCCCTACAGGCTGCCAAGGTGGCCGCCCCTCTAAGGGAATGGGCCGTAACCCCCTGGGGAGGCTCCAGACTCCTAGTCCTATATGTCAAACATATGCACCCTCAAATCCATCTACTTAGGGAGGAAGAAGAAACCTTCCTACCTAGGGACAATTTCCTGAAAGAGACAAATAGGGAGTCAGTGCTCCTCACATGCCTAGTCCTATCCAGGTAGAAGCTTAGTACCATTCTCACATCCAGGCAATGCCATTCCTTTTCCCTCTGGCCTTGAGGGTTTGGGCAGAAAGACAGAAGGACAATATCCATGGACCTATGGAAGGCTGAACTGACCTTAGGGACAAAGGCTGGATCAGTACGAAGGGCCACTCTGTCATTATGGAAGACACATAGTTCCTTGTCCATTGAGAGGGCCCTCAATTCCAATACCCTCTGTGCTGAAGTGATGCTCACCAGGAAGAAGAAGAGGAAGAGGAGGAAGAGGAGGAAGAGGAGGAGGCGGAGGAAGAGATTGGATTTATACCCTGCCTTTCACTCGGTGTCTCAGAGCAGCTTACAAACTCCTTTCCCTTCCTCTCTCCACAATAGACACCCTTTGAGGTAGATGGGGCTGAAAGAGCTCTGACAGAAACTGTTCTTTTTCAAGAACACCTCTGACAGAACTATGGCTTGCCCAAGGTCATCCAGCAGCTGCAAATGGAGAACTGGGGAATCAAAACTGGTTCTCCCAGATTAAAGTCAGCGCACTTAACCACTACACCAAACTGGCTCTGTCTTGAAGGTCAGCTCCTTTAAGGCACATGTTGCCATAGGCTCAAAGGGGGCCTTACATAGAGCCTTGAGGACTATGTTGAGGTTCCAAGTTGGAAACCTATGTGCCTGCGGAGGATTCAAGAGGGACATACCCCTTAGGAACCTCTTAACATGAGGGTATCTAGATAACAAATTACCTTTCCTAGTTCCGCTGATGGCAGAGATAGCTGCCACCTGCCTCCTCAGAGTGCTTGTGCTAAGTCTTTTCTCCAACCCCTCTTGAAGGAAAGACAGGACCTCACCCACAGGTGCCCTAAGAGAGTCCTGCCCCCTCCCTATGCACCAAGAATGAAACACCTGCCATGTATTATTATAGACCCTGTTGGTAGAACCCTTCCTGGCCACTAGCATGATCTTAACCACCCCCCATGGGTAGCCTATTTAGTCAGCTGCTGTCACTCAGCCTCCAGGCTGTGAGACTTAATGACCCTGGCTGAGGATGAACCACCACCCCCTCTGTCAGGAGATCTGCCACTGGAGGCAGAAGCCACGGTTCCCCCACTGACAGTCTTTTCAAATCTTGAAACCAGGCCCGATGGGTCCAAAATTGGGCCACTTGAATGATCTCTGCTTTTTGATCTATCACTCTTTGGACCACTCTGTGAATGACTTGAATCAGTGGGAAGGCATACAGCACTGCCTTCGGCCACGAGGTGTAGTGCACCTGTGCCCATTGCCAAAGGATTCTTTAGTCTTGATACGAAGTTTCTTGTTTGACAATCTTGTTCTATGGTGAATAGGTCCACTTCCGGTGTTCCAAATCCGTGACAGAGTTGAACAAACACTGTCCTGTTAAGCATCCACTCCCACTGATCGACCCACTGCTGGCTCAGCCAGTCAGTCACAGTGTTTTCCTGACCTGCCACGTGTATCGCCTTTATGGACAGGATGTGTGTCTCTGCCAACCCGATCAGTTGGCTCGCTTCCTTGTGCAGCTGTCTGAAGCATGCCCCACCTTGTCTGTTGACATAACCTACTATCTCTCCCTGGAATTTCTCCAGGGCCATTCTGATCATCCTTATTTCCAGCAGATTCATGCTGTTGGACTTCTCCAACGGGCTCCAAGTGCCTTGTGCCATTCTCCTCTTCATATATACCCCCCAACCCAACAGGCTTGTGTCTGCCATGATTACCACTTGGACCGGCTCCATGAGTGGCATGCCCCCTGAGAAGCGGTTTGATTCCAGCCACCAAGCTAACTGTTGTCTCACTACCAGTGGAAGGTCCACCTTTCTGGCCCTCTTCTGAGCCATTAAGTCCTGAAAGGGGAGGAGAAAGCATTGTAGAGGGCATGCATGGAACCTGGCCCATTGTAACACCTCCTGACATGATGCCTGCATCCCCAATAGTCATGCTAGCATCATAACTTCCACTCTTTGTAAAAGCATGAGCTCCTGTGTCAATTGCATTAGTTTCTGTTGTTACTCTTGAGATAGAAACACTCTGTCCCTCACCGTGTCAATGTGCACTACCAGATGAAGTAGGGATTGAGATAGTATCAAAGAACTCTTTTCCAAGTGGATTATAAACCCATGACCCCTGAGTACCTTCATCATGATCTCCAGTGACTTTACTGTTAGATCGTATGAGTTGCCCTTGACTAATATGTCATCTAAGTAGGGGGACAGTGATTCCCCCCCTCCCCCCCCGGTTCTGAGGTAGGCAACCAGGGCCACTAGGACCTTGGTAAAGACCCTCGGTGAAGACTTCAGGCCAAAAGGAAGTGCCCAATACTGGTAATGGTCTCTATGGTAGGCAAATTGAAGAAACCTGTGATGAGCTTCCCGAATTGGGATGTATAGATAAGCTTCCAATAAGTCTATAGATGCCATATAGTCCCCTTTCTGTATGGAGGTCAGAATGGATTTCACCATTTCCATCTTGAACTTTCTGGTAACTACCCTCTTGTTTAGCCATTTTAGGTCCAAATTCTTTTTGGGTACAGTGAAGAAGACTGAGTAGAGCCCTTGAGATGTCTCTAGGAATGGGACTGATTCTATTGCCCCCATCTCAAGCAGACAGGCAATGGCCACTTCCAGTTGTCTGTGTTTCACTCTGGATCTGTTTTTTGCTAGCTCCATGAAATGGTTTGAAGGTAGTGACCAAAATTCTAGGGAATATCCTGTTGTGACAGTGTCCCGAACCATCTGTTCATGACTGTCCTCTGCCATACTTGTGCAAACTGCTGAAGATGGCCCCTGATGCCTGTCTGTGTCCTCTTCCCAGCATAGTCATGCCCGGGGTCCTTTCTTTGTGTTCCTATCATTGTGGGATTGCTTCGTGGAGAAAGTGGATGATCTGCCGTCTTTGGACTTGGGTTGCCACTTGCCTTTCTAAGATCTATTATTGCCAGTTTTGGTCTCTCTTCTGGAGTCCCGAAAGGACTGAAGATATCATCTCATCTTTCCTTCCCTCTTCTTTGAGTGAAGAACCTTCTTCTTATCTTTATCTTCAATAAGGTACCTTTCCAGATCTTCTCCATACAGGTTGATACCTTTGAATGGAACCGCTGCCACTTTAGCACCTGCTGAAGAATCCATATCCCAGCTCCTCAGCCAGGTGTTACGTCTTGCCGTGACATGGCAAACCATGCTCCTGGCCAATTGTTACACTGCATCCAGTGTGGCATCCGCCACAAAGGCTGTGACAAGAGCAATCTTCTTTAGCTCATCCTTTAGCTCTTTAGGAATGCCACTATCTGCTTTTGCCAGATCAGAAGACCATGCATATGCTGCTCTGGCAAACAAGAACCCTGTAACAGAAGCTCATAGAGCATTAGCCAATGCTTTGAAATCTCTCCTTGGGGCTTGTTCTATGCACTGTTCTCTTTTGGAAGCCCATCTGCCCCCATAGGAAGAACCGAGGTGGATGCCAGGCTATTAATTGGGTCATCTACTATGGGCAGTTTCAGCTTTTTTGAATCTTCTGGTATCAGAGAATAAAACTTCCCAAATGCCAGGTGAGTGGCTTTAGGTTTAGCTGGGTGCTCCCTCTCTGCCTTCATAACATTTTAGAAGGCTGCTGGCAGTGGTACCCCGACTGTTTTCGCATTGGCTTTGGGCATGGTTTTGTCTGATCCTACAGGAAAGCCGGAACCATCTTCCCCCTTTTCTTTTGGAGTATAAGCTAATTCAAATGTCCTAATGACTTCTGGAAGGAGTCTATTGTAGAGTTCCTGTGGGAAAAGCCTACATTGGGCCACAGGAACCACCACTTCCTCCTCCTCTGACAACTCACCCTCTTCCTTGGGTGAATCAGAGTCTGCGGATACTGAATCAGACTCTAGTTCATCTAACAGAAGATTATATTCCCTTTGGTATTATTGAGCCTTTTTCTCTTTTTTCAGGAAAATCAGGTTCCCACTCAGTAGGGCTGTGCCTTTTGTAATGCTGGGGAGTGTGGGGATGCCTGTGAGACTGCCGCCACATGGCCTTAAACTCCTTCCTCATTTCTAGTTTCAACCATGAAAGGTTAGATTGCACCTCTTCTCCAAAAGGGTGTTCCTGTGCTTGATTTAGAGGGGATTCAGGAGATTCAGCCTGGTCAAAAGTATAAATTTCAGTTTCCAGTTCCACAGAAGTGGAGGATCCTGCTTTAGTAGCCATTTTGTACTCTCCCTGCAAGTGAAAGAAATGACTGCTTCCCGCCTTTATTTCCCATTTCCCAGATTTTCTATGGACCTCAAGGTCGGGGGGGGGAAGCTTTGAACAAACCCCAGGTTGGGAAGTACTTGTTCACTATACCTAATAACCCTAGAACTCCCAGGTGGTCTCCCATCCAAGTTCTGGGTCTTTCTTCTGGGTCACCTCCAAGCTTCAAGGTAAGCTAGCCTGGGGGGGGAGGATTGCTGCACTAGTGAAGGAGCCCTTCCCCATCCCCTTTTCTTCTTCAGTGCCCCAGCCACTGCAGTACCTTCCCTCTACCCCCTGTAATCCATGAAGGGGGGGTTGGGTCAGCCTTGGGAAGGAGCCCTCCCAGTCCTTTTTCCTGCTTACCGCATTGACGTGGACTGGGACTTGGAATCAGCCTCCCATGTCTGTAAGAACAAGGAGCCAATTGTAGTCAGCAGGTGAGGGCTCTTCAGCACAGCTGTGGCAGCCCCGCTGACACTGGAGACTCTACCGCTTCCCTTCTAGGCTCCCCATGGGCAAGGAGTGGAGGCTTATCCAACAGTCCCCTGTCCCCCTCCTGGACTGGAAACACTAACAGGAGTCTTGTCGGTGTTGTGGTTCCCTGGGGTTTTCCCAGGTCCGTCAACACCTTTCCAAAGGAAGCTGCGCTTCTTCAGAATGGCCAGAAGGAAGGTGGGGGGGAGGGGGAACAGAGGAGCTAGTCTCCTTCTGATTTCTTCTTTCTTCCTTCTTCCAATTATTGTGCTCCAACAGAGCACTGTCTGCAACATCCTGCTTGGAAGGCAGGGCTGGAGACTAGGTTCCAGGGGTCAAGCCACTCCCCTCCGTGACTAAAGAGTCTGCTGGCCCTGCCTTCGGAGAGGAGGAGCTTTTCCCAGGAGTAAGAAGTCTGAAGGACTGTCCCATTCCTGGACCACTGGATAAACTATTTTCCTATATGATCAAATTTCAACAGTTTGGAAAATGTCCGAGGTGAAAGTTGATGCATGTATGCACATGAGACAGTTCTATTGCTTACCACAAGTAATGCATGGGCATCCAACAGTTATCTGAGAATATTATACAACTGCATTCCACACATGCTTGTTTGGAGAAAACTGTATTTCTCCAGCAATAAAATGTTGCTGTATGATTGCTGGGGAAATACTGAGCAACAAACTACCTTAAGACAACAGTCATAGCTGTTTTACATATATAGTTGAATACATGGAGAGACCCTCAGTAAGTATTTCCATAAACAGACCAACCAGACCGAGTAGTTCCATCCTAGTTACACGGATCAGCAAAATGTGTACATTACCAAGCACAAATATATTACCAAGCACATATTGTGCTTGACCAAGCTAGCAATTATGTATAAAATTTCCTTGTCTCTGCCTAGCTTGTCATATAATTTTCAATTTGCCTATCCAAGGAATGCAGGCAGATTCTTAATGTATATTAAGACAATCACATAACTTAAATACACAGATGTCAAACTCAGAGCAATTTTCAATCTGTTTATCATAACACAATCAACTACATAAGAACTCTAAGCACAGGAAAAAAATTCCAAATTTTAAGTGTGCTTACGGAATAACTATTTCTTCTTTTTTCCCACACTTAGCACATAGATCCAGTTCACAAGCACATGGTTTGCAGATTATGTGGTAAGAATCCTTGACAGTCTTCTGTAGGCATTTCACACTATTAAAAGAGAAACAAAAGTCAAAACAGTTAACAAGAATATTCGCCACAAAGGATTACTATCTACCTGTCATGCCAATTTGCTAAGTGAAATTATTTTTTAGCCAGAATATCTTTTCAAATATCAGATGCCATAAAGAGAAGCAAGGGTGAAAAATTCCTCCATTATGGGATTATTTTCAAATGTAAACTAACCACACTACTTAGAGAATATAATATATATATATAAAGAATATAACATTACTATATTTATAGTCTGCCATTCTCAATGCAATCAACAGAATGAGACAACTAATAAACAATATAAAAAGGCACTGTGTTCCTTAAGCAAGCCTAATAAAGGACTGCATGGAGGAGGGCTGACCCCAGACTCCCCCAGTGCCCTCTCTTCAGGGGTTGGTCCATGCCAAATGGCATCCCTGGCTGGGCCCTCCCTTCTTCTGCCCTACTTTCTTTTAAGGTTTTAAGAGGCAACTTTGCCTGCCTGCACAGACCCCAGCTACTGTCAACATCCTCCTCTTGCCTGTTCCTGGGTGCAGTCTGCTGCCTGAGCCCCACCTCCCTTCTGAAGCATCCGCTGTATCTGCCAGGTGCTGAGGCTGTTGGTGGTGGTGCATTTCCAGGCACGCATTGCCCTTACTCCTGTCTCTCAGCCTTTGGTAGGGCTGCCTGCCTCAGCAGTGCCTGTGTGAACATCTCCTCTAGAGCAGGTGAGTGCACGGCTGAGGACACCACCCCAGACAGTTCTTTACACAGTAATATCAGTTTGACTGGCAGCAAGCGATCATGTTTACCTTAAGGCCTCACCTGTTGATTCCTGCATCTAAAACTGCCACCCCTGGATCCAAGCTTGGGGTGAGTTTCCTACCCTGCTTGCACTTTTGTTAGCAGAATGGCTGTACAGCTTTATCCTCCTAGGCCCGGGCATTACTTACTACTGTGCAGGTGGCAGTGTCCCCCAAGTACAGCCAGTTACCACTTACAGTTTGCTTTCTGTAAACAGCACCTGGAGTCAAAAACCATTCCAGAAATGTATGCTTTTTGCCATTAGGGTACTTTTTAACCCATTTTAATATTAAAAAATGTCCCAGTTATTTATTAAGAAAACAGTGTTCCAGGGAATCATTTCTAAGCACTCTGGAGAGATATTGCCCTTCATCACATCCTGATGACTCTTTTGGATATTTCCAGCGTATATTTACCTCACTACAGAGAGACAGTCACTAGCTAGATTTGAGTCCAGTAGAACTTTAGAGACCAGCAGGATTTGGGGGTATACGCTTGAGAGTCAAAGCTCCCTTCTTCAGAAACCACCTGGTGTATGATGAAGGGAGATTTGACTCTCAAAAGCTCATACCCCAAAATCTTGCTGGTCTCTAATGTGCTACTGGACTCCAGTGCAGCTCTTCTACTGCAGACCAACATGGCTGCCCTCTAAAACTAGTCTCATTAGGTAAAATATAAAAGACACAACATTTTTAGAAATGATTAATTTTAGATGTTTTTCCTTTACATTCATGAAATGTGTCTAATATCTTATGTTCTGAACACAGCTTTTGGTGTTTCAAATACAGGGTAGTAATAGGGTTAAAGCCATGGAAGACCCAAACTATTTCTGGCAGTTTCTTTGGCTCCTTTACTGTATGTGTGGTTCAAAATATTCATAAATTTATTTTACTTGGTGGCGCTTCCAAGACAAATGAGAAGCAAGCAGTCACCTGCTCCTTCACAACATAGATTGGTGAGTTTTCAGTATGGCTTTTTCAGTTATTATATTGAACTATTTAGCTTGTGGAGGACTATATTCCTTGAAACAAACAGGAACTTGTATGTTCCCAGAAAAGCCTATTTTTTGCATGTATTTGGTCCTCTTTTGAGGTTTACAGTATTCAAGTATTTCAAGTATTCAAGCATTCCCCACAGCTAACTGACATGTCCAAAACTGAGGAAGGGTTGTAAACATGAGCTCTGCTCTTACTTTTTGTATATCACCCTATGAAACTATGTTGGAAACTGGTTTTATTCATAACTGGGTCTTGTTATAACCAACATGTCCTGAGAGCATCCCAGCCTCTATTTGGACAGCAGAAGGAATACCAGAGACCTGGAGAAATGTTTTAAGATCACTTGCCCCCAGTATCTCTCCTCACCACCAAGATACAACCTGGGGGGCCACCTTCCACCTGGATGGGAAGTCCTGCCTCCTGGAGGCAACCACTACCAGTGCAGCTTGGCAGCTTAATTCCTGGACTGGCTATTTTGCCCTGAGTTCCCTGTGGCTTCTGTAAGGACAGCAGCAGCAAGACCCCCAGGAGCACCAGATTGGCATGAGAAGAGTTTTTAAAATCACATACCACATTCACCAGTTTCTCTCTTCACCACTCTACCACCAGAATACAAGACAGTAGCCAGGCTCTGTACATAATCACCTTTCTTGTATTACTGCCATCTCTATACCTATTGTAGATTCCTTATACTAGTAAGCCACCTTGAAGATCAACTGATGAAAAGGAAAAATACAAAATTTCCAGATAAAACTGAGGAACCAAAGTTAAGCAACCAACCTGCCTCTTGACTGCATTTCAAGTAGGGACTCTGGCAGCTGAATGTGACTATCAAACATTCCAACTGCACAGAAACTAACAAATTAGGGAGAAGAATTCTAGCTGAGCCTTCTGTCCAAAATGCTAGTTTTCTATGTGCAGGATTTTACTTTTTTATCATGCAGAAACATTCTATCATAAGCTCCCCTCCATCACAGCCTGAAGTGGTACAGCCCAGACTCAGCTTTGGTAATACTTCAGACACACCTTATTCCTTTCAGTTGAAGTTTTATAGAACAACATCAATATGGCAGTTTTTAAACAACAGTAACTCAAGGGTCATTTACAAGATAACCAGAAAAGTGTTTCCCTGCATGAATCATCTAGTGACGTAAACACAGGTATTGCCATCTTATCAGCAAAGATACACACAAATACATGTAAGCATCAACCTTTCTTTACAATAAAAGCAGCCAGCAATTATGAGTCAGGGCTTAAATCTTCACCCTGCTAGTCAATTTTTGGCTTTCTCTCCCCATGCTGCTTTTCTCCACACAACTGGGGCAGGGGGAGTGGGTGAGGAAGGGGAAAAAAACAGAAGGGAAAGCATGCCCTCCCCTCCTCTTCAGCTCAGAATTAGAATCTTGTTAGACCACCTTTCCTTAAATACAGGATTAGGACTTCCGTAGATGTATTTGCATGTAATGTGCAGCTTGCGCCTCAATGTAGAGTAACAGGACCAGGATTTATTCAGCCACTGTTGGTTTGGGACAGTTCAAAAGTACACTTCAAAAATATCTACCTGAATTTTAAGGAAATGCTTCATGGTTCTTACATAACAATAGTTCTTACAAAGGTTTTAAACATTTCCTCATTGTGCTTCATTATTCACAAATTAATGCTGAGGCTCAAGCTAATGAGAATCTGTATTCTTGTGGCCCAGTTTTACTTCCTAGAAATTTCTAATACGTTAAAAAAAAGAAGACTTGCTCAGCAAGACCCCACCACAAGCAAACCCCTAACTAAATCTGGGACCCTCAGCTTTTCCTTTTAGGGTCTAGTGGGGTACAGATGTAACCCATAAGATGCTGAAGATTTCTTTTGCATGCAAAAGTCATCAGGACTCCTAAAAGCAAGGGGGATGCTAAGGCAGCTGTCATGATAAAGTGGCAAGGAGGGGGAAGCTTCATCATAATGCCCCATCTGCCATAAAGAGTCTACCAGTTCAGCAGAACATCAATGAGCGCTGAATATTTCAACTTTGCAATATTGTCAGACTAGGAATAAGGTCCATTGTGGAAATAAATACAACGGGCTCTAGAAAGAGGCTCTGGGAGAGTGCCCTGGCTTTGGGCACTCAGTGACAATTTGCTGTGGCAATCTCAGCAGGGTATAATGACAGAGTCCACCATTTTCTCCAGAGGAACTGATCTTTGCTACCTGAAGAGCAGTAGTAATTTTGAGTGATCTCCAGCCCACCCCCAAGATTGGTAACAGTGGTTCCCCAGGAGGGAGTGGCTGGTTTGAAGGATGGAGTCTATGGCATTGTACCTGTCTGAGGTCCCACCCCTCCTCAACACTCACCCTCTCCAGGTTCAACCCCTCAAATCTCCAGGAATTTCCCAACCTGGAGTTGACAACCCTATCTCCCTCCCAGCCAAACATCAACCTACCTCTAGTTTTCCATCTCCTCCCCTCTCCCTCCTAGAGAGCAGTTGTAATTTTGAGTGATCTCCAGCCCCCACCTGGAGATTGGCAACAATGGTTCCCCATCAGGGAATGGCTGGATTGGAGGGTGGAATCTATGGCATCATACCTGTCTGAGGTGCCACCCCTCCTCAAACCTCACCCTCTCCAGGCTCCATCTCTCAAATCTCCAGGAATTGCCCACCTGGAGTTGGCAACCTGAGCAGGACTGGGCCCAATGAGTTTTCTCCCAAAGACCAACATAGGTGTGGAAAGGGCCTTTTACTGACAGAGGAGAAAGTACAGGTGCCAACTGTGATTAGGGAAATACCTGGAGATTTGGGGGGTGGATCCTGTGGAGGGCAGCATTTGGGGTGTGTGTGGAAGGACTCAGCAGGGTATAATGCCATAGAGTCTACCCTCCAAAGCAACCATTTTATCCCGGGGAATGGATCTCTGTCATCTGGAGGTCAATTGTAACAGTGGGAGATCTCCAGGTCCCACCTGGAGATTGGCAACCCTAGGGGAAAGTCAGCCACACAGCGGGGAGTTGAAGAAAATGGTCTGATGGTCACTGGCCCACCTCATTAGCCAGCCAGCCAGCCAGCCAGGCTGAAGCTAAGCAGGAGAAAGAGCCTTTTCCGTTTATTCTGACAGGAAAGTGGCTGTTGGGGAGGGGGTTATGGGTGGGGGAGGGGGTTATGCTGAAAGTCCTTCGTTTTTTTACTCACAGAACCAAGCTTGGTTGCCTACCGACAGCCACTGAGGGGACAGTCTCTCACAGGAGTCAAGAGAACTGTCTTCCTCAGGAGAGAGAGCTGTCTGCCAGTAAATCTGGCATGCAAAATCTGTCTGAAGGGGGAGTGGGTGGGGAAGAGGAGCAGACCCAGCCCCCAGCCAATGGCACGCGAATACCCTTGAGTGGCGGCTGATGGGCCAATGGCTGAGGAGGGGCATTTTACAGCCAATGGGAGCGCATGGAATCTTGCGAAACCAAAAGATAATTATTTATAAGGAGAGATTAATCTAACACAAGATAAAAATATTTCACATGTTGCAAATAGTAAAACTGTGAGTATGGAAATATTTTGGCATCGTAATGATACAATCCACCTTCTGACAAAGAAAATTAGTACTTGCAAGGCATCATTTCTAAAAACTAAATGAAAATGCAGCCAAACCAGTATTTTAGAACACTAAGTGCTGTTCTGAAGATGTGTAGCAACCTGAAAATGTGTTAAAAATATAAACCACGAATATTAAGTTTTTGACTGCACAACCTGGTGTTTAAGTCGCTAATATTTCCAGCTTTGAATCTTTCCATCCAGCATTCCAAACACTGAAGCAGTATTGCCAAAATGCATCTCTGACTACATCAGTTTGTGTCCCCACTTCACCAACAATCCTGAAAGAATACAGGAAAAGGAATACTGTCTTTCCTTATCGCCTGAAAGGAAGAATCAGAATCAACTAGTATTTCCATCAACAGCTGATTTAACAATCAGGCATAAAATGGACAGGGTTTCTGGTGTCTCTGTGTGTTTCTAAAATACATTAGAAGAGCTACTGGATTTTTCAGCAATCCTAGTTTTGATGTCAACTGGCAAACTTAATAATAGTTACTTTAATGTAGTACTATTTCACACCTTCTTTACATTTAATTTTCAAATCTATATAACATGCAATTGGAGGCTTCTACATTCTTTTCCATAATTTAACTATTGTAATATAACCCACACCCAGAAAATCATTAAAAAGAGTGTTTCATATCAACCCACAAAGAAAAAATTATGATACATGTCACAGAAAGAAAGAAATCCATTAACTTTTAAGTAAAGCAATGATAAATTACAGACATTCCAAATAGTCTTTTATCAAAAAGAACTGTATTGTATCCTGAAGGCGGCATCTATTATTCTAAGAATTTAAATTCAGAACATTGCACAACTGCATATTCCAGTCAAAACACTTTGAAAAGCACAAACCCACAGCCCAGGCACAAGAAAACATTCTGTGTATCAAGCTCAGAAAAAGTTGCATTTGTCTCCATAAACCTGCATATATTATTTTACTGGATGACAGCTAAGGAACAGTAAAATTCACTCACCATTTTTTAGGCTTAGTTAGTGGTTTATACTTGTTGAATTTCACACGCCATTCTAAGACCTCTTTACAACGTTGACACAGACCTTCATGTAGTTTTGCATTGATTTTCTACAAGAAATGTTTAAAAGTTCACATTTACTTAACTGTGTTTGAAAGACAAATTTCGCAAATAAATAATTCAATTTAATTCAAGGAACTATTTAAGATGTATTAATTACAAATTACTTTATTGTAGCCACAGCCCATAATCCAAAGAGGTCCCTCTGGGACACCAAGAGCCTTACATATCCCCTCCAGGCCTTTTGTCCTCTAATAGCAGTTCCTGCACTGATAATCCCAAAAGCTAATTACAATACAGGGTAAGGCACTACTGCTTGAAGAATTACATTTTTTGGACATACAGTGTTAACTGCATAATTCTCTGGACTGTTTTTGAGTAAGAGAACTTCTACAACTTTATGGCAAGACTGACCAACCAACTGACGTATTGTGCTGGATCTGGAATGGAGCTTTCCCAGCTTGCCCTTCTCACTCTAGTCAACCATACACCAACAAAACGCTGCCCCAGAAATAGCACTGTATGGATTTATATGGGAGTCTGCAGTGAGAATGGGTGACTATGCATACCATCTCTGTCAGCAGAAGCACCCTTCTGTTGCAGAAAATGAGATCTCTTGGAACCAAGGCATCTACCTAATATAAGAAGCACTGAAGTATTAATATTAACTAGGGATGCGTAATCCCCCCCCCCGGTATTTTCCAGTTTGGGTCTGTTCGAAATTCCAAAAAAATCCTGGATCCCAATAATGGTACAGTGTTCAGATCCAGGATTTTTCAGAAATCCTGAATTTTGGGGGGTCCAATAGATCAGAGAAGGAAAAAAGGGGGGTGGGATTGCACACCCAGAGGTGAGCTGGCAAGGAGCAGTCTGCTCTCCACCAGCACAGCTGATCCTCAGGCTGACTTCTCCTGCAACCTCATTCAGAGATGCAAGAGAAGCCAGCCCAAAGCTGAGCTGGCGAAGAGCACTCTGCTTCCCACCGGCACAGCTGGTCCTTGAGCTGTCTTCTGCAGTCCCTTTACAGTTTAAAGGGACAGCAGTAGAAGCCCGACAAACAGCTCAGAGGCAGGAGCAATATGCTCCCGCCTCTCTACTGTTTTTCAAATCTACCTGGGAATTCCCAAATATATTTTGGATTTTTTTGTGTGTGTGAACTTTCCTGCATCCAATAAGGAGGCAATTAAGGAACAACATAGCATCTGGTGAGTCTCTGCTGACTATGGAAATCAATTATGATGTCCCGCTGCCCGGGGTGGGGGTGGGGGGCACAAAAAAAAAAATCTGCACAGCCTAGGCAAAAGTCCCACCAAGCTCTGCCTACTTTCTAAAAAACACTTCATGGGCACCAAAAAAGTTATTAGTGGGCACCATGATGCCCACAGGAACCACACTGGGGACCTTTGCCATAGATGATCCCCTGCTGCAGTTCCTTCTCTCCCACTGTGGCAACACTTCTCCGCTCCAAAGCGAGATTCAAAAGAATAATTTTTCTAACACTCTCTCTAATGCGTTAAAATGAAAACAGCCAATAACTTCTTTTTAAAAGATACTTAGCATGGTAAACCTATTTAACATTGAATTAACATGGTGGCAGCAGCACTGTGCTAAATAGCCTGAACACTCTCCTGGGCAAGAATCACAGCCTAACACTAAACTTCCCCCTTGCAGCTCCTGTGAGGCACACATGACTCAACCATCCCAAGAGAGAACAAATCACTGAAGACCATTCATCCTACTGCCCCTACATCCCTTCAGGAAGTCGCCTACTCTTTGCTAGCTATTTGGACTTCAAGCTTCCCATAACATCTAAAATACGGGGACTTGTATCCTATAACTCTGCTAAGCTAAACACAGAGCCTCTTTCAGTGGAGGAGAGCTTCATACTTAGCTACAAGGAATGGTAGGATATACCCAGCATTTCCTACCCTCCACTTAGAATTTCTTTCACATTTCTTTCTAGCCCTGAAGTCTGAAGAAAGGTAGAATCAACAGGTGTATCAACAGATAAGTTGGTAAAGTGTACCTTGCAGTATTTATAATAGTAAAGAAGAATTGAAGGTAGAAATCACCTTCTCCTCCTATGATATGGATGACTTCTCATTTTTCAAATAAACAGAACACATTACAGAGACAGTTCCTTGTACCCGCACATTTGACTGCCAAACGATTAAGAACACTGAGGCATCATAATAATTAAAACACATCTAAAATGACCAAGTTGTTTTAACAGTCTTGTACTGTGAGCTATTATAGGCCCATTAAGAAACATGTGGAACTGTAGCTCTCTTGGAAATGTTCACTGCTACAGCTCCCAATCTGACAATGGAAGCTGCTGATTCAATTAAAACATTTATACCTCATGCACTCATCTTCCTTTGCACAGATGAGTCTTACAACTGGCTTGGCTTGTCAACTGCAATACCTACACAGCAGTAAAAATTTCTAAGAAAATTCCACTTGCATGAAAAGTTCTCTTATGCTCCTATAAATGGACCCGAGGAATGAATTTTTCTTATTCATTCTCATCCTGGGACCCTTACCATGTTCCCAGTGCAAGACCTGTCATACTGCAATTAAAAGGGTCACTGAGTTCTGCAGTTCATTAGATATGAGGCATGCGGTTTCAATTTCAAGGTTACATAAGAACATAAGAGAAGCCAATGTTGGATCAGGCCAATGGTCTATCCAGTCCAACACTCTGTCACACAGTGGCCAAAAATACTAGGTGCCATCAGGAGGTCCAGCACTGGGGCCAAGACACTAGAAGCCCTCCCACTGTTGTCCCCCCAAGCACCAAGAACACAGTGCATCACTTGCCCCAGACTGAGAGTTCCTACCTTGTGGTTAATATCCACTGATGGACCTCTGCTCCATATGTTTATCTAATTCCCTCTTAAAGGTGTTCATGTTTGTAGCCGCCACCACTTCCTGTGGCAGTGAATTCCATGTGTTAATCACTCTTTGGGTTATTTTCACAGCCATAAGAACTAGAAACAGGCTTTTTAAAAGCCATGAAAGCTGAGCTCTGAGAATGCTAATAAGCACACACAACACATCTACTATATATGAACAACTGTTCAGTACTAAACCAAAGCATCACCAAGATGATACTTTGGGGTGAAACAGGGAAACTACCGGAATGCAAAATCCCTCCCAAACCAAATGCTACAAATGTCTCTAATTGGATTCTTCTGTTTGCAAACTGAAACTACAGAAGAACCAGGGCCACAGCACTGAGAAAGAGATGGGGGGGGGGAGAGGGAGGGAGAGTGTTAGTTGCTCAGGGCATTCAGCAATGCAGACACACTCCCTGCCTTCCAGCACTGTGCTGAGAAATTGCACTGCTGCGTAGGAAGAGAAGAACCACCCCCATATTACCTACAGTAGAAGGACACACTCCTTCCCTCACCCCCAGCATAATGAATGGGAGGCAGCTTTGAAGCTGCAAACAGGACTCAGCATTGTAAGTATCATCTAGCAATTTGCTCAAGGAAAAAAAAATAAGCAAGCCAAGATGATTCAGAGTTCAAGGGATGGCAGGGAAAAGGTGACTTATATTACAGGAGAGACAAAGCAATGAAGAATAATTTGTAGAGGTATGATTAAGAGCAGATAAAAGTTTTCAATTTAAGGTTGAAAACACTTCTTTCTTTAAATTAAACAAAATATTTGAATGGCCCCAGTTCAAAAGCTAAGAGTTCCAGGCTTGTTGAGTGCAGCAGATTACCTGGGAGTTAATTTACTGCACAGCGGCAATCATTTCTAGAACAAAAGAAAGGGATGCTGCTGGCTTTAAAGTCAAGCTGCCAAAATATAATTGCCAGAGTTATAAAATTCTTAAAGAAATACTCCACTAATTTCAAAAGCACAATCTAAGTATACAGTATCGAAAAAAGTCACCCAATTCTCTCCTGTATGAAACCTGCAATACTTAATCACATATTTGTTTTTATTTACACTTCCATGAACAAAACATACTTATCGAAATAATTTATCAAGGTTAGAAACTATCAGCTTTCTGAGAAGCGTCTGACGTTTCAAAATTATACAATAGTTTCTGTCACTGGATTTATTTTTCTGCAACCCTTACACATCCAGATCAATACCCGGCTTTTTATCAACTGGAGAGAAAAAACACCCAACTGAGTCAATGAATGTGGGAAGGCCAGCAGCAGTGACAAAAATTTACAGCTTCATGACATTATCTAAAAGCAAAATGAAAAATGTTATGTTAGCATATTTTGTTGTGTTTCTGTGATCACAGCTGGCAAGAAAAGAGAAAATGGCTATGCTTCCACAAAGCAAAAAAGCACTTCAGTAGTCATGTTACAACCTAAAACTCATGCTGGACAAAAGAGTCAGAAATATTTCTTTATCTGCCTTATTCAATGACATTTTCTTTGTCTAATCTTTCGAGCTCCATTATCTGACAAGAATTCCTGCTGTAACATGATTACCAAAGAGTGATTGTATGGGGGAAGAATGTTTGTGAGCAGTTATCCTGTGACTGACACTGCAGCTGATGGAAGACAAATGGGTGCCAGTGCAGAAGGAGGGTATCTTGAAAGGTGGCTTTCCTACTTCCATAAACAGGCCAGAATTATGAATGGCACAGTTCAGTTGGTGGTATCTAATCACTTTGGATCCTGGAGTTTCAGAAGTAAAGAGACAGCATTACAAACCAAGTGTTTTTAAAAACCAGTTTCTCAAAACTCTTAGTTAGTACTGCTGTCTCTTCACAAACTAAGTGTTTTTAAAAACTGTTTGTGTAAGTGCTTACTTGCACTATTTTATCTTATTTATGAGTGTTTAAGGTACATCAGATCCCTGTAAAAATAAATATTTAAGAAGCCTTGAAAGTGGCCACAAACACATGGCAGCGACAGAAAATGAGCACCATAAAGTGAAACATTTATCTCAAGATTTTTCAACAGAAAAGGAGCAGTGAATGCTAATACATGTGCCCACAGACTTCACAGTCCTGCTGCAGTACACTGAGTGCCCTGAAGTTTAGTTCTAGGTGGGTCAGTGGGTCCTCCGGGACACCCTAGAAGGGAAGAAGAGGATCTGCAAGGGGGATGGGTAGGACTGGCAGAAGTTGCTGCTTCCCTCTTCCAAAGAATTAAGGGCTGTTAGTCTTCAGATGTTGCCATGTAAATACCTATGCAGTTCAGATGTTATCATGTATCTACCCATGCAGTTCAAAACTATCATTTCCAGCTGCCATTGAGGAGGCCATCTGAGGTGGCAGCCCAGCATCATGCCTGAATCCAGCTGATCTGAGCATCCCTCACCACGGAATACTTAACATTACAATTTTGACTGTTGTGAGCTGCTTTGGGAACAGGTTCTTACAGTAAAGCACGATAAAAATAAAATGCATAAATATAAGCCAAGCATAGCTGTGCAAATTCTAGCTTTTAGATATTGAGTTTCTTTCTGGTCTGTGAGAGATTATTAATGGTCTCTTACTTCATCTCTTGGGCCTATCTCTTTTTTTGCTAACATAGTAATTTATCTGGTGCCTTTGCTAAAAAGAGCTTCTCTAAATCTTAGCTGTTAAATTCAGAAGGACATTGGACAAGACTGTTCTAAGTGTTTAGATGGTTGGTGGCTGGTCCCCCTTATTCTTTATGCCCCAGCTATTTGGATCAAAGCTATCTCTGATAATATTGATCAACCTATGTTCCAATTTTTAAGAAAAATACTGAATGTCCCTCAGTGTGTATTAAATGTTGTACTGCAGGCAGAATTTGGACAAATACCCCTGGAAGCAAAAGCATGGCTCTATGGGGAATTTCAGACAGATGATATAATCCGGAAGAGGAACGGTTCCCAAACGGTTTCTGGTCTGGCATTTCAGACAGAACCGTTTTAGAACTGGTTCCCTACCGGAATATATTTGTAATTTCACACAGAATCGCTTCTGTCCCGTTCAGGAAACGGGGCTGAAGCGTTTTACCTGTCAACCGCTTCCAAGTAGTCATCAGTTTCTTCTCCCGGATCCGATACGCTTTTTCCCGCCTTTTTCGCCCGCGCGGGCGATCTCCGGCTTTTTTTTTTTTGAACGTTCGCTTTAGAGTGTTATAGCGCTATAGCGCTATAGCGCAATAGCATCATAGCAACCCCATTGGAATGCCTGCAGTGTTGTTTTTATAGCGCTATAGCGCTCTAAAGCGAACATTTTTTTTAAAAAAAGGCGTGGCGGGAACCGGCGGGAAAACAAAGCGGTGCAATCTGAAATGCCAAACCGCTTCTGATTCGGCTCTTTTCCGGTCAGGGAAAGCCATGTGTGAAATGGCAGCCCTGTACCGGTTTACTTCAAGACGAATCAGAAACGGCTTCAATCCGGCAGAGTCTCGGTAATGTGAAATTCCCTTATGTCTTCAAACTGAGACTAAAATTGTTCTGTGCTGAAAATGGCTTGCTAGCCTTTCTGAAATGGGATACCCACAAATTGATTCGGATGAAAGCTCTGGACATGAAATTGATGTTAGTTGGCATGTCAGCTAATCATATTTCTGAAAAGGGCAAATTCAAAGTGTTTTCTTTGATCAAAAACTGTGTCCTAGATACTGATTACAGTAGTTAGATCAGGGGTGTTAAACATACGGCCTGCAGGCCAAATCTGGCCCCCACAGGGCTCGTTTCTGGCCCGCGAGCAACTGTCTCTCATCTGCTTTCTTCTCCCACTCCCCTGCTTCCTTCTGCGTCACAGCTTGCTTTGCCAGGGTCTCTCAACCACACAGGAGCTACAGAGCAAAGCCTCTCTTCCCTCCATTGGTTGAGGCTCCTCCTCCGGGGGAGGGGAGGAAAAAAAGCAAGAGCTTACATCACCAGACTCTCTCAATCGCCTACTTTGCCCAGTTCCCTCAATCACAGGGGGAGGGGGGGAGAATTCAGTGTATTCATGTCCTCATGATCCATTCTTTCTCAGTAGGAAAGCAATGTGAACTATTTAGATGAGGAATAACAAGCCAGTGAGGTGTGTGTCCAGACCACCCAGCACATTTCCTTTGTAGACTGGGGATTTTGAACTTCGACTTCCCAGATAGTAGGCTGATACTGACCACTATACTTTGCTGCTTCTCTATTCTTGCACTGCCTCATAGGAGTTGTAGTTATCTCTCTGGGGAAGATTGTAGTTTTGTAGACACGTAGCCTTCATGAAGATAGTTATTCCATTCCAATGTATTTGAAAAAGTGTACCTGCACACAAAAGCTCATACTTTGAATAAGCCTTTGTTGGTCTTAAAAGTGCCACTGGACTATGTTTTACATAGCCTTCAGCCTGTGTCATGGTTCCTTCACATGCTTTTAACCAGCACACAAAGCAACTTATGTACAAAAGCTTGCAATGCCCAGCCATTTCATGTTTTCACTTGGGTCTCAGGCTCAGAGCATTGACCATGAGAGTTCTGTAATGAATGCCAATAAATCAAAAGTAGGTTCGCAACTTACGGATACAAACTCGAACAACATCTGAACAGCACACTCAAGATTGCTACAGCACATTGGCTCCAGATTGTGATGCAATAATCCAAAGCAAGAGGTGTCAGTTATCAGAGACTATTGAATAAACAAAATATTGCAAGAGTGCTAATGTTTTAAGCATGTTTTATTTTAAGTTTAAAAAATCCTTAATTGTGTTTGTGTCCTTTATAAAGTTTATATCTTCGTGACCTGGCATTACATTTTATGACAAACATTGCCCAGCTCAACAAGATCTCAGTTATGTCAGATCTGGCCCTCATAACAAATGAGTTTGATACCCCTGAGTAAGATCTTAAGAACCCATCAAGTTTGCTCGCCCCTTTATTTTGGTCTTTCCCCAAAAAAATCTTTAACCACTCCATATGTATTATCTTACTATTCCACAATACTGCAGAACTTTATTTGCAAAGCTGAATATTATACCATCAATGGTTCTACAGGGGAGATTTTTGAATAGGCCTTATTCCAACAGAATTTGCCCCTGTAGCCTTAATAGGATTGACACATCTTTTCACATTTTGCTTGAATGCAGATTTTTTTAGAATACAATAGAATATTAATATTATTAATACAATAGAATATTAGAATATTAAACCTCTAATTCAGAGGTGTCAAACTCAGTTGTTACAATGGCCAGATCTGACATAAATGTCACTTTGTTGGGACAGGCCATGTGTGCCATAAAATGTAACACCAGAGATATAAATTTGGTCCAGAAGGATTCATTACAGGAGGATGCAAAGAATAAATGAAAATAAGTCTGAAGTAGTGAGCAGTGACTCATGAAAGTACATATCCTACCACAAATTTTGTTAAGGTGCTACTGGACTCTTACTCTTTCTTACTGCTATTAGAAACCACAATATTCAAAAACCAGTGGGGGAACCTTTTAACCTCCCAGGACATTCAGTTGCTGACCCAAGAGTAGCAGTCCTCTTACAAAGGAATTTCAAAGGGAAATTAGAAAGACTGCTGAATTGCAACTGATAATGGCACTCAAGAAATGCATCCTCCTGGACTGAATTGAGACCTAGGTTTCTTCTCTCATTACCCATGTCTGCTATTGTCATTTGGCATCTGAAATCACTTCACTCTCCAAGATGGACTCACATTCTAGCTGTATCTGAAGTGAGCAGTGACTCATGAAAACTCATGCCCTGCCACAAATTTTCTTAGTCTTTAAAGTGCTACTGGATTCTTGCTCCCTTCCACTAATAAAGAATGCAAGCTGTGCTCTTAGGCATCTAACCGTTCCCATC
The DNA here is from genome assembly GCA_029375565.1 of Gekko gecko. Lineage (NCBI taxonomy): Eukaryota > Metazoa > Chordata > Lepidosauria > Squamata > Gekkonidae > Gekko > Gekko gecko. The sequence goes on from JAPDNY010000007.1 coordinate 118,633,752, forward strand.
CATTACTATAGGAAAGGGAGATCTCTTCCAGTGCCATGGGACTCCATCTCTCTCACTCTCTCTGGTGTGCTCTCTCTAGTTCTTCCCCACCCCCCAAAGAAGTGTGCTTGCACACAAAAGCTTATATCTAGAATAAAATGTCATTGGTCTTAAAAGTGCCATGGGTTTCCATTTCTCTCTCTCTGGCTCTTTCCTTCCTCCTCCCTCCCCAGAGAAGGGGAAGGAATCCTCAGTCAATAGAGGGAAAGGAGGCTTGGCTTTCTTTCCTCTGTGAAGCAATAGAGGGAAAGGAGGCTTGGCTTTCTTTCCTCTGTGAAGCAAGAAATAGGAGAGACAGGGCAGCTGTGATGCCAGGAACAGAAAGTAGGAAGCAGCCGGTTGCTTGCAGGCCGGATAGAAACCCTGCAAGGGACAAATCTGGCCCACGGGTCTCATATGTGACACTCCTGCTTTAATTGACCAATGTCCCCTTACACCCTGGAAACTCTGTCTCCTTTGCTTAGTGATAAGGATTCTAAGATCACTCTGGCAATGGCAAAATTCGTTTCAGTCCTTTCAGCCCTTGTATCCAAAAAATGAGGAATGAGAATCTTCTGTTGCTCAAGATTTGTTAATCAATGAGCTTCTAAGGGAATGAAAGGAAAGGAAAGGCTGGTGGCTGGATAGACTGGGAAATTCACACAGCATCAGCAGTAGTGCTAGACAGAAGAGTATAATCAGATCCAACTAAGCCATTGTGATTAGAATGATTCAAAGGGATATTAGCTGTGAGAGGCTGAGACTATATCCAAACACACTACATTCTTTAGCATCCCCAGCCAAGCTGGCCTGATATAAAGTACAAAACTAAACAACAGGACACCCAAACACAAGAGAATATATAAAAGACAAAGCCATAAAGATACAGTTCAAGTTTTTTTAAATACAAAAATCCCTCTTTTCAATTACAAGTATCCTCCAATGCATTTAAAAAATCTGTCTCAGGGGAACTTTTAACAGTGGACATGTGCAACTTCTCCCAACACAACATAGGAAGTTGTAGGTAGGATTTGAAAACATTTAAGTGTACACAGTTCTAAACTTCTTGAGGCATGGCTGGAATAAAAAAATGTAAATAAATAAAATAAAGTGTTCTAATAAAACTGTGGAATCTGTCTCAGTCATTAGGCTGGGATAGACATTTGTTGCTTCTGCGGTTCTGCTCCTATTGGGATATTGTTTACAGAAGGTGAGGTTGGTGTTCCTTGCGGTTCAATTCTTTCCACCTCATGCTTTAACTTCTATATGAGATCAATGGGAGAAATCACCCACAGTTTTGGAGCAAAGGTCATCAATATGTAGCTCATGAATCATGAAAATGGATGTTCTGAATTGGTGCTTGGAGGCAGTAATGGGCTGATAGGGGCCAATACACTGATCTCAAATTGAGAGTTCAATCCAGATAAGACTGAAATACTATTTATTGGTGCTATTTATAAACCAGGACACAGTCGACTTCGAATGGGTTTTACTCCTACTGAAGGAACAAGTGTGCAATTGGGGGACAAGCGTTAAAGCCAGATCTATAGCTGGATGTTCAGATTTCATCTGGCAGCAGCTGATTCACCAAGCCGCAGGCTGCCCTCAGGAAGCATGACCTTGTTATTTCAAGGTTCAATGTAATGTACTCTTGAAGATAGTTTGGACCTCCAGTTAGTTCAGAATAAAACATAGAGACAACCACCTCATGTGGATTGTAAATAAAGTATCATAGTAGTGGTTAAAGATCTTCAGGAGCTGTCCACTTCCTGTTCCAACTCAAGATACCGTTTTTTACCTATAAAGATTTACGCATTATACAGCCTTGGACCAAGATTCTGCCTGGAGCAGTGCAGTCCTGTCCAGGCACAATGTTGATCACCTTAGGCTCTACTTTGTGCTCTCTTGCCTTCAGAAGAGAGGTGATTGGTTGCAGAATATAGGATCTTTTCCCCATCCTGCTTTTCCCTTCTCCCTGGAGTAACTATTTTTTTCAAGGTTAAGCCAAGACATTTTTTTAAAAGTCACAGTTAGTGTTTAATTGATGGATTGTTTCTTTTAACCTGTTTCAGCTGAAAAAGCCAGACAAATCAAGAAGCAGGTTTTATGTGGGACAACCCTTTGGACTCATTCTTGAAAATCCTTCAGCTAAATAAAGCAAATAGCCACAATGTATAAAATCTGAAACAGGACAATGAATAGGCCACAATCTTGAAAGTTTTATATTGTTGAAAATATTTGCCAGATTCCAGCCAAAGTAACCTTTATTTATTTTGAAGAATCCACTGCTATTTTAGTATTGTATATATTAAGATATGTGTGAAGGAATACCATCCATTCCTTAGTTTGTTCCAAGAAGGCTGTCATGATAAGAAGAAAAGAGATTGGATTTATACCCCGCCCTTCACTACTGGATGGAGTCTCCTTCCCCTCCCCACAACAGGCACCCTGTGGGGTAGGTGGGGCTCAGAGAGCTCTTTCAAGAACTGCTCTTTCCTGAACAGATCTGAGAGAACTGTAACTGACCTAAGGTCATGCCAGCAGCTGCATATGTGGAGAATCAAATCCGGTTCTCCCAGATTAGAGCTTGCGTTCCTAACCACTACACCAAATATAAGGCAATTTACTAACTTCAGATTGAAATATCCAGCCACATAACATAGCTCTTACTTGCTCTTCCTCACACTTCTGTTTTGTATTAATTAGTATGCGTGCATGCACATGCACACAAAACAGAAGAGATAAAGTCTTTTGTATTCCTGGAAGCACCCTGGTTTCATTAACCATGTTAACAGTTTCAGGAGGTATCAAGTAAACTTCAAGAGAGACCTGAAAGAAAACTCGGTGTTGCTAAGCAATCCACTCTGAAGAAGAAGAAAAAAACGCCAAGATTTCCTTCCAAATACTTTACTATTCCATGGAAGTACTATGACATTCAACTGGAATGGGAAATGTTTCTTCCTATTCAATAACAAAGGCACACTCAATAATGCTTTAATGTACTTGGAATGCAAGAAGGCATGCCCAGGAGTGCTTCATGTGTGTAGCTGTGAATACGCTTTTGAAAAGGATACTTCAAAATCATTCATCATTGGTGCCTTGTCAAACAGGAATTTATCTATGATAAAGATTCATTATTTTAATAGCAACAAAACATGGAATACAGTAATTATGAAACAAAAGCTTGATACTCATTTCCTGTTTCCTTCCCACTCCAGTTTCGTTTCTGCAAAAGCTAACTTTTGAATGACATTTGCACATTACTTTATAGTTGACTAGACTTATTTTATATAAAACACTATGTATACCTTATTAAATTACACAGACTACAAGGCCCCCGGAAAACTGAGAGAGGGGAGAATAAGACAAAAAGAGATTAGCACAATTCACTCTTTACAGGGCACTTTACAGGGCAATCCAAAAGGAAACAAAATCAAAAGGGTCCACAGCCCTGGCAGTGCTGTGCTTCTGTTCCCCCAGCTACAAAAGCTGTGGAACCCCACCTTGGTGGTGGTGGAAAGTGCCATCAAGTCACAGACAACTTATGGTGACCCTGGGCAAGAGACATTCAGAGATGGTTTGCCACTGCCTGCCTCTGCATAGCAACCCTGGACTGCCTTGGTGGTCCCCCATTCAACTACTAACCAGGGCAAACCTTGCTTAGCTTCCAAAATCTGACATCAGGCTAGCCTGGGCCATCCTTAGCCATCTCAAGTCTTCTTGCACTGAAGGGCCCTCCTCTAGCCAGGTTCTTATTTTGCAGGTGACGCTTTAGTAAACTAACATTCCCATATGTACACATTCAGAGGGGCACAAAGGAAAGGAACACAATCAAAATCTAAGTCCTGGCATAAATGCATTCCCTTGAGATCTCCTGCAGAAATCTCAACAGATACTATGAGGTAGTGGCAGAAAAAAAGCAAGTGAAGATTTCTGAAAATACTAATTACTTCCAGCCTACTGATACTGTGTTAAGGATCACATATGGAATGAGAAACCAGGGAAATTATGATTTAGAAATCGCCAGAATAATAAAAAAGCTCTATTCTTTTTCTTAGTCCATCACAGAAAAATAAAGCATTCAATGACACTGAATGCTGGCAAGGAAACAATGACAAAAGCCTGTAGGAAGATATACTCTTCATACAACAGAGAAAGCTGTAGTTAATACTTATATACAACCAGGGCCATTTTTGGGCAGGAATGCACAGGAATGGAGTTCCAGCTGGCTCTGGAGTTGGCCACACCCAGCAGGAACTCATTAGCATAATAGGCCACACCCAACAGCAGAAACTCATTAGGACTGGCTACATTAGGGATGGGTGGCCCAACATGCAAAGGAGTTCCTGCTACAAAAAAAGCCCTGGGTTTTCACAACAAACAAGGTAAACAGAATAAGAAGCAAAAGGTGGGTGTGGCTGGATGACCACACTTCTGGTAACATGGGGGTGTGGCCCAATATGCTAATGAGCTGTGCTGTCAGGGGTGTGGCCTAATAGGCTAACGAGTTCCTGCTGTTGGGTGTGGCCTGCTATGCTAATAAGTTCCTGCTGGGCTTTTTCTACAAAAAAGCCCTGTATACAACAATGTGTAGATTTAGAGTCACTGAATGCTACTGGTCTGGAAAGAGATAAATACTAATACTTACAACTAATGCCTGTTTTTTAAAAATTAGACTGTCCCCTAGACTACTGTAACACTCTCTAAATGGGCCCTTGATGCAAATTCGGAAGCTGCAGCTAGTGCAGAATGAGCATAACATAACATAAGAACATAAGAGAAGCCAATGTTGAATCAGGCCAATGGCCCATCTAGTCCAACACTCTGTCACACAGTGGCCAAAATATACCACGTGCTATCAGGAGGTCCAGCAATGGGGCCAGGACACTAGAAGCCCTCCCACTGCTGCCCCCTCCAGAACCAAGAATAGAGTGCATCACCTGCCCCAGACTGAGAATTCTCATCTCCACCCTGTGGCTAATAGCCACTGATGGACTTCTGCCCCATATGTTTATCTAATTCCCTCTTGAAACTGTCCATGCTTGTAGCTGCCACCACCTCCTGTGGCAGTGAATTCCATATGTTAATCACTCTTTGGGTGAAGAAGTATTTCCTTTTATGTGTTCTAACCCGACTGCTCAGAAATTTCATGGAGTGCCCACAAGTTCTTGTATTGTGAGAAAGGGAGAAAAGTACTTCTTTCTCTACCTGCTCAATCCCATTCATAATCTTATAAACCTCGATCATGTCACCCCTCAGCCGTCATTTCTCCAAGCTAAAGAGCCCCAAGCATTTTAACCTTTCTTCATAGGGAAGGTGTTCCAACCCTTTTATCATTCTAGTTGCCCTTCTCTGCACTTTTTCCAATGCTATAATATCCTTTTTGAGATGTGGCGACCAGAACTGTACACAGTATTCCAAATGAGGTCGCACCAATGATTTATACAGGGGCATTATGATACTGGCTGATTTGTTTTCAATTCCCTTCCTAATAATCCCCAGCATAGCGTTGGCCTTCTTTATTGCAGCTACACACTGTCTAGACATTTTCATTCAGTTATCTACTACGACTCCAAGATCTCTCTCTTGGTCCGTCTCTGCCAGTTCAGACCCCATCAACGTGTATTTATAGTTACGATTTTTGGCTCCAATGTGCATCACTTTGCACTTGGCCACATTGAACCCCATTTGCCACATTGACGCCCACTCACCCATCCTCGACAGATCCCTTTGGAGTGCCTCACACTCCTCCCTGGTTTTCACCACCCGGAACAACTTCGTCTCATCTGCAAATTTAGCCACTTCACTGCTTACTCCCAATTCCAAATCATTAATAAACAAGTTAAAAAGCATCGGACCGAGTACTGATCCCTGTGGTACCCCACTGCTTACCACCCTCCACTGGGAAAGTTTCCCATTTATACTCACTCTCTGTTTTCTATTTATAAGCCAGTTTTTGATCCACAAGAGGACTTGTCCTTTTATCCCATGACTATTGAGCTTACTTAGGAGCCTTTGATGAGGAACTGTATCAAAAGCTTTCCGGAAGTCAAGGTAAATAATATCTATTGGGTCCCCCTTGTCCACATGTTTGTTCACTCCCTCAAAAAACACTAACAGGTTAGTGAGACAAGATCTTCCCTTACAGAACCCATGCTGAGTCTGCCTCAATAGTTTTTGTACATCAATGTGCCTACTAATTCTCTCCTTAATAACAGTTTCCAATAACTTACCCAGTATTGATGTCAGACTGACTGGCCTGTAATTTCCTGGATCTCCCCTGGAGCCCTTTTTAAAGATGGGAGTGACATTAGCTACCTTCCAGTCCTCAGGAATGGAGGCAGATTTTAAAGAAAGATTACATATTTTTGTCAGGAGATCCACAAGTCCACATTTGAGTTCTTTCAGAACTCTCGGATGAATGCCATCCGGGCCTGGTGATTTATTAGTTTTTAAATTGTCCATCAGTCGGAGGACTTCCTCTCTTGTCACCGCAATCTGATTCAGGTCTTTCAAACTCCCTCCCGAAATCGGTGCTTCTGGAGTGGGCAAGTACTTCTCCTCTTCCACAGTGAAGACAGAGGCAAAAAATGCATTCAGCTTCTCAGCCATTTCCCTATCATCCTTCACTACTCCTTTTACCCCTTGGTCATCCAAGGGCCCCACTGCCTCCCTGGCTGGCTTCCTACTTCTAATGTATTTGAAGAAAGTTTTATTGTTGTTCTTTATGTTTTTTGCAATATGCTCCTCATATTCCCTTTTTGCTTGCCTGATCACAGACTTGCATTTTATTTGCCATAGTCTGTGTTCCCTTTTATCAACCTCACTAAGACTAGCTTTCCACCGCTTAAATGAATCCTTCTTACCTTTTAAAGCTTCCATTACTTTATTTGTTAACCATGCAGGCTTTTTCCTATACCTATTTGTACCTTTCCTAACCTGCGGTATATATTTTTTCTGAGCTTCTAGGACTGTATTTTTAAATAGTCTCCAAGCTTTCCCAATGGTTTTGACCTTCTCCACTCTTCCTTTCAATTTCTTCCTCACATGTCCCTCATACCAGAGAAGTTACCCCTTTTAAAGTTAAAAGTGGTTGCATCAGTCTTTTTGGGCAACTCCCTATCTGTATAAATGTTAAACTGAATGACATTATGGTCACTGCTCCCAAGTGGTGCAATCACTTTTACATCTCTCACCAGGTCTTGGGTGTTACTTAGGACCAAATCCAGGATCGCCTCTCCCCTGGTAGGATCTGTGACCATCTGTTCCATGGCACAGTCATTGAGAGTGTCTAAAAACTCAATCTCTTTTTCCCGACTAGAACTCATATTGACCCAATCAATGTGTGGGTAGTTAAAGTCGCCTATTACGACACAGTTATTTCATCTAGCTGCTATCTTTAATTCATTCATCATTTTATAATCCTCCTCTATCTTTTGACCTGGTGGGCGATAACAAACTCCCACTGTTAAGCTTCCTTTTGGACCCACTATTTCAACGCATAGCATTTCCAGAAGCGAATCCAATTCTCTTACCCTCGCAATCTTACTGGACAGTATACCCTCTCTGACATACAGAGCCACCCCACCTCCAACCCTTCCCCCCTATCCTTCCGATATAATTTATAACCAGGAATCACCGTATCCCACTGATTTTCCTCATCCTACCAAGTTTCTGAAATACCCACAATGTCTATTTCCCCCCCCAACACCAAGCATTCCAACTCCCCGATTTTACCTCGGAGACTTCTAGCATTTGTGTATAAACACTTATAGTTTCCCACGTTTGTTAAGCCCACAGCCTTCCTCTTGCTGCCTCGAGACCTTGCCAGACAGTTCCTATCATTAGCCACAGTCTCAGTGGACAATTGTAATCCATTTCCTTGTACAAAAGTAGTAGCTACCCCTTCATCTCTTTGAGATGAGCCATCCCGAACCAGAGACTTTTCATCTCCTGTCGGCTTTCCCCCATTATTCAGTTTAAAAACTGCTCTGCCACCTTTTTGATTTTGAGCGCCAGCAGCCTGGTTCCTTCTCGGGACAAGTGGAGACCGTCCCTTTTGTACAGCTCCCTCTTGTCCCAAAAAGCATCCCAGTGCCTAACAAACTTGAACCCTTCCCCCCTACACCACCGTCTCATCCACGCATTGAGACTCCTGATCTGTGCCTGTCTCTCCGGCCCTGCGCGTGGAACAGGTAGCACTTCTGAGAAGGCTACCTTGGAGGTCCTGGCCTTGAGCTTCCTGCCCAACAGCCTAAATTTCTCCTCCAGGACCTCACGACTGCATTTCCCCACATCGTTGGTGCCGACGTGCACCACGACCACTGGCTCCTCCCCAGCACTATCTACCAGCCTATCTAAAACACGCGTAATGTCCGCTACCTTCGCACCAGGCAGGCAAGTCACCATACGGTCAGTACGTGGGTTCGCCACCCAGCTGTCTACCTGCCTAAGGATCGAATCACCAACTACCAAGAGCCCCCTCCCACCCTTCCCAGGGATGGTTCCTTGGGACGAAAGGATACCCGTTCACCAGCTGTAGAAGAGGCCCCTTCTGAGGGCACATTCCCCTTATCCTCAGCATGGTGCCCCGTTTCCCCTTGACCCTCATGCTCCCTGGCAGCAGCCGGGCTGCCAGATCCAGAATGGGACATATCTAACAAGTCCCCGAGAGTCTTCTCCGTGCACCTAACTGACTGTCTCTGCTTCTCCAGGTCAGCCACCTTGGCCTCAAGGAAGCAAACTCGCTCCCTGAAAACCAGGAGCTCCTTGCACCGAGCACACACCCAAGACTTCTGACCAGTGGGCAGATAGTCATACATGTGACACTCCATGCAAAACACTGGATAGCCCCCAGCCCCCTGCTGGCATTCTGGCTTCATAATTGTTTTTAAACAAATACTTTTCTATAACCCCCCTTTTAAAACCCTTTGTATTTATACGGTTCCTGTTGTAGGAGTCTACTTACCTTACTGGGAACCCAAGAAGCCAAGGTCCCTGACTTTCTGGCTCTTCCTGGGCTTCTTACAGAGCCCCTAGGCTACGAGCCACAGGCCAAGAGCCTCACCCTTTGGCTCTCACCCTTGCCAGAGGCTCGCGCCTCTTGCAAGCTTCCTGCCTTAAATAGAAGTGTCCCCCAGGAGAGGGTGTGGCCAGCAGCTACTCAAATTCACCCAAGGCACTTAATGACAGGCAAACAATGACCCTTTCACACTCCAACTCCAGCAGCCAGGAGTCTGCTATTCAGTTTCACCTAGGCACTTAATTTCAGGCAGACAATGACCCTTTCACACCCCAACTCCAGCAGCCAGGAGTCTGTTACAACTCACCCACACACTCCCAAATACAGTCCCCCACACAGTACCTTCTCAGCTAAAGCACCTCAGCTGAAAGTAAATAAATAAAAATACCACTCACCCCTCTGGCAGCTCAAACACCTTGCTCCCATTCATAATCTTATAAACCTCAATCATGTCACCCCTCAGCCGTCATTTCTCCAAGCTAAAGAGCCCCAAGCGTTTTAATCTTTCTTCATAGGGAAGGTGTTCCAACCCTTTTATCATTCTAGTTGCCCTTCTCTGCACTTTTTCCAAAGCTATAATATCCTTTTTGAGATGCGGTGACCAGAACTGTACACAGTATTCCAAATGAGGTCGCACCAATGATTTATACAGGGCATTATGATACTGGCTGATTTGTTTTCAATTCCCTTCCTAATAATCCCTAGCATAGCGTTGGCCTTCTTTATTGCAGCAACGAGGGCCAGAGTCTTTTCAGTGGCAGCTCTTTACTGGTGGAATGAGCTCCCGGAAGAGATCAGGGTCTGCAAGATGGAGCTCTTCCACCAGGCCTTCAACTAGGAGCCACCCCCACTACTACCATCAATGAGCCCAGCCCTCAACAGTAACATCTGGCTCACTATTCCGAGTGACTCAGGACGGCACTGAGCTGGGACTCAGCAGCTGTAGACATCTTCTGTACGCCACCGTGAGCATTGAACTGTATATTTAATACCACCTTATAAGTTTATGTTTTTATGATTTATATTGTACTCTTTTATAATGTTTTATATGGTTTATCAGCAATCACTGTCAATGTTGTAAGCCACCCTGAGCCCACTTGTGGGGAGGGTGGGGTATAAATTAAATAAATAAATAAATAAATAATATAAAAGTTTGTGGCATGGTGTATGGTTATAGTCACACAGACTACACTGAATAAAACTTAATTTAGGACAAAAGGAAGATTGGGATTTTCAGAACCTATACATAATTTGGAATATACAAGCTACATTTACAAAATGAAATGTAATTTACCTGAGGCTGCTGAATAAGCATCACCACAAAATCTTAAATGAAAATGGGTCACAGCTGAAGAAGAGAAAAAATGGCTTGGGCAGTTTCAGATAGACAAGAGGTATTGACAGCTGCTTGCCTTCAGCACACAGCTGCTTAGGGAAAATACCATTATACTTCAGTAAATATGTGCATTTTAAGGGAAAAGAGCCTAGTTCATACGGATAAAGGTGGGAAAGAAGACTCAACACATTGTGGAAGGGCACATCTGCATAAGGTTTCTAACCATAAATGCGGCAGATATGCCAACCAGCTGAAACCAGTTATTCTGCACAGCACAAAGAAATGAAAAGTAGAGTCATGAGAAGCAACTGTCTCAGTTGTCCAAGATGCACATCAATTATCTGTATTCAGGGCACTGTCACATCTATACTGCTTGCACTAACATACAAACTCAATTCTGTGCATGTTCATCCAAAATCTCTCTTCAGATGCTCTGTTCTGCTTATGCCCTCCATTCTTTTTCATGCAGTGGCCCTAAAAAGTGACAGTAACTCCAATGTGGATTAGGTTCAATAACAGAATAAACACATAGCATTACTAGTTCAAGATGCGCTTCTGATGAGCCACCTTTTATGAAGAATTTAACCATGCACATTTTTTAAAAATCTCTTATTCTGTCCTCTGTCTTCTGGAATTAGAACATGTCAGTTTCTAAGCAACCATGGCAATACTTGGTTCCCCTTTGCTAAACATAATTCAGGGCAAACCTTAACTTCATGTGTAATGTTCTTTTATGTCCAAATATTTGCAAATGCAGTGACTCTAAAAATGTATGGGCAGGACTGTGTGCACTGTACAATTTAAAAACAATTATAATTCTGCACATAAGCAACTGGAATTCTTCTCTAAGCAAAGCTAAACCCATGCATATATTTATGCAAATTTGCATATATTCCTCTGTTGGCTTAATTTAGTCTGCAATTTTCATTATTCTGCATAATTTATTCTGGTTTTGCCAGTCATCTAGAGGAGCAAAAAGCTGCACAAGGCCCTGAAATCTTGCCCTAGGCATTGAAAATCTATTGCAGCCAGTTCTCCTTCCAAGATGTCAGCAGATTTTGCATATATGTTTTGTATTTTATCCTTATAGTCCAAAGAGCTAGAAACTTGCTTTTTTTAAAAAAAAAAAAACTGAGATTCTGAAAAAACAGAATACTAGATTCTGCATTTTTTCTCCACTCCAGCATAAACACAGCTTGTACAGAGCCTTACTTATGATATCACTAACAGCGCAATCCTAAACAGTTATATCTTTCTAAATCCACCAAAGCTAATGGGATTAGCTTGGTTAACTCTGTTTAGGATTGCAGTGTAAATAAACTAGCAGCAACAGCCAGTCCACCACCTATGAGACCTTCCAGCTTTAGTGCCCCATCAAGCCTAATATTACCTCCAAAAGCTTCAGATGCTCCCAACATTTTATGCAGCACATAAAACAAATAGAATACTTTATTCCTGGCCACTGATTTCTAGTATCTGAAACTGTATGTTATGAATTCATGTACAAATGACATTGTGTGTGATTATGGGATACCAGCATATAAAGTCCCACAAACATCAAAATACACTCCATGCACGTTGTAGAACGTGAAAACAGATAGGCTTGGTTCAGTTACTATAGTTTGTTTTCCGTGTCATCAGTCTGTAACACCAAGATTCTGCTCACAGTCATTCAAATGCTGGTTTTATCGCCTTTGCTGTTTCCTTCACAGAGACCCGGTTGGTATCCTGACTTGAACTGTGACAAGACGAACACAGGGGAATAAGGCAAGATTAATCCACAATGTCTGCAGTTGTACTTCAGACAAAAAGGTAATTAAGATTACTGAGGTTGACAGTTCATCTTTACACCATGGTTTCTGATCCTGGTTTGATGTATCTTAACCAACCACAGTTAATAGAGTGGCCAGTGGCCAGATATTTGTAACATTGGTCTCCCTGGTCTCTGTCAGGTTACTCTCCCTCTTGGCTTGTGCAACCTGCCAGCAAGCAGGTGAATGAGGCTCAATCCCACCCAGAGGCTAGGGGGGATTTTTTTTGTCCAAGGGAATCTAACCTTCCCTATGGGGACCCTTCACTGTTCCCCAACTCTTAAGGTTTTGGGGGGGAGGGGCGCTTCCCTTTGGCCACCAGCTCTTGGAAACTCACCCTCTCACAAGTTTGATGCCAAGAAGGCCATCAAACAGGATTGTTTGGTAACATGCACAGGGCAAGATTGGGTATAAGAATGAAGGCAGTCTCTTTAGCTCTTAAAGAATACAAAGCTTTATTTCACTATCAACATCTCTATAAGGTATACAGGCTACAGAAATGAGTGTTCAGATTCTAAGAAAGGAAATATAAACAGAGAAAGATTTCCAACCTAACTTGGAAAACTACAGTTACCTGGCATTTGTCCTCCCAACCCCACACTGGGCTGGAGCAAATGGGTGTACACTCTCTGGCTGTCATGCACAGATGTGTGTGCATGCTCAAAGGGGAGAACACCTACTTTCCCACCCTCCCCCTATATTGAAGGTACTGGCCAATCTGGATTTTGAAACTTGGACTGCTGGAACCCACAAAGAAGTAGCAGCCAATGGTCAGTGGTTACTCACATCAGAATGATTAATTATTTTCCTTGCAATATATAAAAACGTATTGATCCCAGAGTGATGGGATTTTCCTGGCCTGGCTGTCTCTACCAACAGTAGTCCATCTCTAGAAATGTCAGCCCTTCCTAAGATGAAACAGTTTCCTTAACAGCACTAACCAAAGCTAGTTTAAATGATTGTTTAGTGAGATGTCTGAACCAAGCCAACACAGTGCATTGACTTGAGAAAATTCCCACAGTGAGATGATCAATTTTAACCACTAATTTTTGGCTAATTAGTGCAACTTTAAATGAATATCCCATATACTATGACTTCAAAAAGTTAAGAGCTCACCTTCTAGAAGTAAAATATACTACCAATATATAAACATTTATCTACTAAAGAGCTTTCAAAATGAAAAAAATAATCAGTGGTGCAATCTAGACAAAAATTAAGCCTGACACTTATACATGCTTTCTTGAGAATCCCACTGAAACCAAGTGGAACAGCTGTAGTTTTAATATCAAGACATACTAGTCTGTTAATGAAGTCAGTGGAACTCAAGCCAGTAAACTTCTTGCCGATTGTGCAGAGTCTCACAGCAAATACCAAGATGCACGGTAAGCACCAAGTACACTGAAGCCATATTAGTATGTAGATATGAAAAAAAAGACAAGGAACCAGTTCTCTCTCATTTGAGAATCAAGATACCATGAGCGGTTTGTCTGGGTTTTGCGTGTTACAATGCTTTCTTTACGAATATGGAATAATTTAGATATTGGTCTACCTTTACATGCTGATGAATACACATACATTTAATTCTGTAATCATGCTACCCAATTTTTATTCTTGCCATAGGGAATGTGACTCCACCTTCCCTGCTTCCCTCACAATGTCAGAGCTGGCTTTTCCAGTCACAATGCCATTCAGATGTGTGACCAAACTAGATGGTTGCCTCAAGCCTACAAACATCTTCCTCTGAAGTCCTGCCATTAAAATATTTAGCTATAGGTAAACTGAATTACCATACTATTCTAAATGCAATGACAGAGATAGTGCTCAAAGTTTATAAAAATATGGGTGACACACTAAATCTTATGCCGACAAAATGGTTTGCTCATGTAGATGACACTCAGCTCTATCTTGCCCTACCAGCAGATCCCAAGGAGCCTGAGAAAACTGTGAACAGGTGCCTTGAAGCAGTTTTGGAATGGCTGAGAGCTAATAAGCTGAAACTTAATCCCAAAAAAATGGAGGTGCTACTGGTGGAGAGAAGGTCTGACATAGGAAATGGGTTATCACCTGTTCTGGATGATGCTGCATTCCCCCCTAAAGGAACAGGTTTGCCATTTGGGGGTGCTCCTGGACCCATGTATCCTGCTGGATACACAGGTGGCAGTGGTGGCCAGGCTGTCTTCCACCAGGTTCGACTGGCAAAGCAGCTGTGACCCTTCTTGGGCAGATAAGATCTTGCCACTATAGTGCATGCCCTAGTAATATTTAAATTAGATTACTGCATTGCTTTCTGTGTGGGGTGGCCCTGAAGGCTCTTGACAAGCTACAGCTGGTACAGAATTCTGTGGCCAGAGTGCTGACTGGAGTGGATTGTAGGGACATCTTATTCTATCCCCACTGAATTCCAATTTGTTTCTGGACCCAATTCAAGGTGCTGGTATTGCCCTCTAAAGCTCTGTGTTGCCTGGGACCAATATACCTACATCAGCCTACCAATTTACTCCAGTCATCTTCAAAGGCCTTGCTTTGGTTGCCTTCACAATCTGCTAGATGAGTAGTGACTTCAGAAAGGGCTTTTTTGATCATGGCACCACAAATTTGGAACGCGCTCCCAAGGAAGATTTGTCTATCTCCCTTTATTGGTGTCTTCTGCCAGTGAGTAATGGCTTTTTTTGTTTAGTTGACTACCTACAATAACAGTTGATGGCCCTCTTCCCTGGTTCTGGTGTTGTTTGTTTATATGTGTTTACTGAATTGTTTTAAAATTTGAAATGTTTTTAATTGTCCAAAATGTTTAATATTTTTATGTGCGCTACCCTGGGACCCTGCTCAGGTAGAAAGGCAGCACAAAAATGTTTTAAATAAATATTTCACATATAATTTCTTTCCAGAAGTGCACAAGGAATAGTTTAGCATACGTATTGATCATACTCTGGAATTGTTTTCCATTCTGGCATATGGTAATGGCAGTTATTTTTTGAGTAACCACAGCCAGAATGATTTTTAAAAGTCATTTTTGTACATTTTATCAAACATTAATGTAGGAGGTACAACTTCTTAATTAAGAGAATTTATGCTCAGCACTGGAAAAACAGTCTCAGAGAAAAGGAGCATTTAATAAAAATTTGCACCCTGACTTGGATAGCCTATGCAAGTCTGATCTCATCAGATTTCAGAAGCTAAGCAGGGTTGACTCTGGCAAGTACTTGGATGACAGACCTCCTTGAAATCCTGGGGGCAGGCTTCATTCAGCCACCTGTCTGAATATCCTCCAGGCCCCCGGTAGGGGTCAGTTACCAGAGGTCACCACGATTTCCAGGTGCACAGTCAGTCACCAGAAGTTGCCATGACTTCCAGGTGTACACACATAAACCCCTATAAAAATACCCAAAAAAGCAAAAAAACCCACCCTTGTCAAGTGAATGAAATGGAAAAATCACTTCAGATAAAGAGGTTCAAATATAGGAAAGAAACAGATTTATCTGTATTTTCCAGTATCTGGACAAGAAATATGATCACACTGCTAACCATTGGTTTAATATTCTGTTGGGAGGAATGCACAAATTATCAAAATTTGTTACTGGACTAATAAATATTAAATAAGTTTGTTCATATTCCAACTATAATATAATTAATTCCATTATTTTGCATGCTTTGTGGCTAATAGTTTTCAGTTCAGGACCAGACTTCAGCAGACCTCTAAAGAAGTCAATTTCTGAAAGCAGGTCATCTTCTGAGCAGAATAATTCTCTACATGCTTTCACAATTTGTGTCAAACATATTATTATTAGAACTAGACCTTTATTTGATTACCAAAGCTTTATGTCTTACAAAGAAGGTTAGAGTCTGTTCCAAGGTAAGCAACATCTAAATTACTTGAAAATAAAGCCTGAGAACCTCAGTTCTCTCCTAAGAAACATTTCCTATTTAGCAGCTGGCTGACACAGTTTTAAGAAATTTTATTCTAGACAGTGTTACTCTAAACATCTTCAAAGGTAAGTGACCCTAAAACCCACTGAAATTACAGGGATTCAAGCACACAGTTAAGATTCAAAGGCCAGAACTTCTAAACATTCTTAAATCAAAGCAAATACCACTTTAATCAACAGACTTCACTTCAGTCTTAATAAAAGCTAGGCATGCACATCTTTCCCTGAATTGTACTCAAAATCAGAAAGAAGTATTTACTTGATAGTGGATAAATTGTGGATGGCAGTACACAAAATTCATTGTTCTATGAATTATTTCACTTATAACTTCCCACAAACTTCATTAATTAAAAATTACTAATTTAGCTTATAGACAAAATTGCACAAATGTGACTACTAGTACTAGACCTTTTCCTTGTAATAACAACAATCCAATTAGGAGACAAAGACTTTTAGCTGACCTTGCACTGGACATCAAAGACACTTGGAAGCAGCAGCCATCTCAGGTGACTGGAGAAATTAGTGAACACCTTTCCCACAAATCCAGAAATCAGAGAAAGAATAGGGACTTGTTTCTGAAGTGTATTAAGCTTTCAAGTCACTGCAAAATGCACCTTAGCTTGATTCACAAGACTTCACACATGCTCAGAATCTGAGAAAAACCACCCTGCTTAGATAAGCAAGACTCAAAAATTATTGTGTCCATTCCTATTCTCTTCCTGACAGTTGTACATCATTTTTAGAAACTTTGACCTGATACAAGTGCCTGTATCTGCAGTTGATCATCCCCAGTTACCAGTGACCTGCCTTCCTTTTATGTTATCAACTACAGTCCGTCTGTGTAGAGAATGAAATATCTGTACTTAAAAGTAGGTCAGGAAAATTTGCTTCAGCACATAATAGTGGTACCTACAGTTTTAGGGTTGAACCAGATGTATTCATTTGCACAGCTACCAGCTGTTTTTCAGATTCAATTTTCAGACATGCAGAGGCCTGATTTGGGAAGGGTTGAAGGCACACAGGGGCTTAAACCTCACCTGCCCCCATTTTTGCAACCTGAAATGGCCATGGGGAACTGCTATTAGCTCCAGTGAGAAAAACTTACATGTACTGATAGGAATACAGGCGAGTCCCCTCAATGGGGAAAGCAGCTTCCTGGGACTATTTTAAACTGGGGAACTGCTGTGGGGTGACATGCTTATGACATGCCCCTTTCTCCCTGCTATGTTCCTGATTCAAATTGGGTTCCCACACATCTGAGAATTAAATATGAAAAAATGGCTAGGGACTGCAGAAGCAGGTACATCTGGATTAGCCCTTAACTGTACACAAGCAGGACAGTTGTGTGTGTGTTTTTTTTTAAGTTTTATTTACAAAGTTTTCAAATGTACACCTAAAAGAAAAAGTGTAACAAAAACAAAAATTCCACAATACACTCTTGATAGCATACATTTTTTTTTTAAACATACAATTCTACTAACATATCTATATTTAGGAGTGGTTTTGGGTTGTTTTTTCATAGCTTCTTTTCAGTCCATTCATATATTTTTTTTCCATCTACTTGCATATACTAGGTCATCCTTCCCTGAGAGTATAAGATTTAATTTATCTGATTCAGCTATTTCCAATATCTTATCTATTAATTCTTCTGTCTTGGGGACATTCTCTTTTTTATATAGCACTTTGCTACCTTATCTGGTGTCCAGTGCCATCTGTAAAACATCTTATAGATGTTTTCTTTATAATTTGTGGCTCTAAGAAGTGTAAGAGATTTCCACATTCTAGACCATTGCTCCAGCGAAATACTATATCCTATATCTCTCATCCAGTGTATCATATTCGGTTTAACCACTTCCTCTACTAAATCCTCAGATAGGAGGAAATTATACAATTTTTGTATTAGTTTATCAGATGAAGAGAGCCAGATTTTATCCAATTGCGTATATTCATTCATAAAATTCACTTTTTTATCCTTGCTATGCCTAGAATTTAATTGAATTTTTTCCCAGACTGTTAACTTTGCTTTCTGAATTTCTTTTGTATCAAAAGCTTTTAGCTCTTTATTCTCTGTCAATAACGTTTCGTAAGTTAGCTTTTTCTCTTTTGTCCATAATGTCGGCAAAGTGAATGCTTCTACTGGGGACAGCCATTTTGGTATTTTGCCATAATACCTATTTTTAATTTCTCTCCAAATTTTTAACAATGGGCCTCTCATTACATGATTTTCAAAAACTTGCTGGCGTTTATCTATGTCATACCATATATGGGCATGCCAGCCCATGGGCAAGTCATGACCTTCTAATTTTAAAGTTCTTTCTTCTTCTAATTGAAGCCTCTTATCCATCCCATTGCTGCCGCTTGATAATATAATCTCCAGTTTGGAAGGCCGAATCCCCCATTTTCTTTCTTATCCGTTAGTAGCCTTCTATTAATTCTGGATTTTTTAGCTTGCCATATAAAGGTCCTGACCATATGATTTAATTCCTCAAAAACTTTTTTATTTACTAAAATAGGAAGACATTGGGCCATAAATAGAAAACATGGTAAAATATTCATTTTAATAGTGGCTACTCTACCCATGGAAGAAATGTGTAAATCTTGCCATTTATCAATATCCTTTTTATTTCTCCTAAGAGTTTTACATAATTATTTTTATAAAGATACTTATTATTATTTGCCATAATGATTCCTAGATATTTAACTTTATCAATTACCTGTATATTTGAGATATCTTGGATCTTAGTGATTTGTGTAGTTGTGCAATTTTTTGTTATGATTTTTGTTTTCTTTATGTTAATTTTTAAACCCGCTACTTGCCCATATTCCTGTAAATTTTTCCATAGATGTGGTAGTGAGTTGTGTGTTTTTTTTAAAGAAGATGAATGACCAGCTTAGGTAGAATCCTAGGTTTTGACAGAAGGGATGAAGTTATTCATGTGGCAGCAAAATATCCATGCTATTCTGGAGCAAAAGTAATTTAGAACAAAAAGGACATTATGAAAATGTGAAGACTAAGTTATTACAGCATAACTTGTGAACCATAGTCCACTTTTTGAAATCCTGCAAAAGTTTATGCCACAAGCTGTTACTTGTGTTAGCTTTTCTGCTCCAGATTAACAGGGTTACCTCTCAAATTCAAAATTTATTATTTTATATTTAAAGCATTTATCTGCCCACACCTCAAACTAAATGGTTTTTACTGTCACTTACTTAATAAAATCAGATCCAAATTACTATTTAAAAATAAAGCAACCAAAAATGCAAATATATTTTTATAAAGAATGTTATTAGTTTATATAAAGAAAGTAGGGAAGGGGAAAGGAAGGAAAACAGGAATGTAAAAATATTCAAGTTCCAGTTTAACATTCTGCATGCATATTTTCTCATTACAATTTCACAACTATTTCATCTATCACTCTTATTATTTTTCACTTAGTCTTATTTTCTCAATACTTGAGTTTTAACCAGTCATAGAACACCCTCCAGGGTCCCATAAATTCTTCTTCATTTTTCCTTTTAATATATTTGTCAACTTGTCCATTTCAGCACATTCCATAATCTTCGGTATCAACTCATAGTGTTGGCATTTGCAGTGTCCTCCATATCATTGCAAACAAAATTCTAGCAGTTTCTTATCTAACTCATCTGGTACACAGTTTAACAAAAATATCTCTGGTTTAAAAGGTATTGTGACATTCAAGATTGACTGTAAGAAAATATGCACTTCAATCCAAAATTTGTGAACCTTTTTAAATGTTCACCACATATGATAATACGACTCAATACGGTTGTTATATTTCCAACATATATTACTCAAGTTTTTATACATTTTAGCTAATCTGCCTGGGGTTTTCTTTGAATGAAACAGATTTAGTCAACTTAATATGACTTTCCATATTTTATCCCACTGTGAGAGATCAATGTTATACCCCATATTTTGCATCCATCTAAGCATACATTCTTTAACTAATTTGTCCTGTATTTTCTATTCCATCAACATACCATACATTTTCTTAATAAGTTCCTCTCTTGAAGTACATAGTAATTCCTCAAATGTACATTGTTATGAATAGAATCCATCTGTCTGTTTATCCTTACTATAGCTAGATTCCACCTGCATTCTAGTCCACCAGTCTAAGTTTATTTCATTTTTATTTAGTTCTTCCTGGGATTTTAAATTATTTTCATCATCTAACAGTTCTGTGTATCTAATAACTGCTTGTTTTGAAGCCAAAGTTGGTTGTGAGAAACCTTCGATTGGAGTCACTCATCTTGGAATTTTAGTATATATCAACGGCTGAACCTTTTCTCATGTTGTCAATAATGATCTTCTTATCATATGATTTTTAAAATATTTATGTCCAGAGGCTTCTCATACCACAAAAAGGAGTGCCATCCCAGTTTTAAATCATGTCCTTCTAGTGCTAGCAGTCTATGATCTTCAAGTAGAATCCATTCTCTCAGCCAAACCAAACTTGCTGCTCTATAATAATTTTTCCAGTCTGGTACTCCAAATCCAGCATTTTCTTTCACATCCTGCAAGGCTTTCAGTTTGATTCTTGGCTTTTCCCCTTGCCATATAAAAAGTTGTGTCAGTTTATTCAATTCATTGAAAAAAATGTTTAATGTATATTGGCAACGTCTGAAATAAAAACATCATACATGGTAAAACATTCATTTTCAAAATAGCTATTCTGCCCATTAATGATACTTGGAAATTTTCCCATTTCTCTACATCTTTTTTAGTATCTTGCAGTACTTTGTTATAATTATCTTTCATCAAGGAACTACATTTCGCTGTAATAATAACACCCAAATATTTGACTTTCCTCTCCAGTTGAAATCCAGTCAACTCTGCTATTTCAAGCCTTTGTTTCAATGTCATATTTTTCATAATAATTTTCATCTTCTGATACTTTATTTTCATTTCCACCATTTTTCCATATTCATTAATCAGGTTCATCCATTGTTGTACAGAATCTATTGCATCTTCTAAGATAAATACCAAATCATCAGCAAAGGCCTGTAGTTTACATTTATTTCCTCTTATTGATGTCCCTTTAATAAGAGGATCTTTCATAATTGCTCTTGTCAGAGCTTCCAAAGTTAATATGAACAACAACAGATACTGGACAACCTTGCGTTGTCCCTTTTTCAATCCACATATTATCAGTCAGTTCATTGTTTACTACTACTTTCACTTTTTGCTTTGTGTATATAGCTTCAATCGCCCTTATGAAATTAGTCCTGAAATTCATTGTCTTCATCTCTTGAATGATAAATTGCCAGCTGACATTATCAAATGCTTTTTCAGCATCCAAAAATATCAAAGCCATCTGCTTCTCTGGATGGGTTTCATAATATTCTAAGATATTTAAGACTGTTCTCACATTATTCTTTAATTTTCTCTTAGGTAAAAAACCTGCCTGGTCTTCCTGATGTATAAAGTCTATTAAAACTTTTTTCAACCTTGCAGCCAAAATAGTTGCAAATATTTTATAATCACAATTCAGCAAAGAAATAGGTCTGTAGTTTTTTCAGTCTCTTTAGGATTTGTCTCTTCTTTATGAATCAATGATATATTTGCTTCAGTCCACGATTCTGGTACTTCCATCTTTTCTATTACAGATGAAATTAGTTTTATATGGAAGCAATAAAACATCTTCAAATATTTTATAGTATTCAGCTACAAGTCCATCTCGCCCAGGTGCTTTATTTAAATTTTGTTTCTTAATAACCTCTGCGATTTCCATCATTGTTATGGGATCATTTAACAGTTCTGATAGTGTGGGTAAGTCCTGTTCATATAAATACTGTTTCTGGATTTCCTTGGTAATTTCCACTCTTTTATATAGTAGTGTATAAAAATCTTGAATTACTTCCTTTAATCCATTCTTAGAAAATTCTTTTCTATCTTCATCATTTAATTAATGAACCATCCTTTTCTCTTTCTCTTTCCTTATGAGCCAGCCATCTTCCCAGTTTATTGGCCTATTCCAAAAATGCTAATAAAAGAGCATTACCATAATCCAGGAAAATCCAGAAGATAAACCACAAAAGCAGCCAAATCATAAACATTTTCATCAGAATTATATACACAAGAGCAAATACAGACACATCAAATATATTGCCCAGAGGCTGGAACCTGCCCATCCAGGGCTCTCATCTGGCCTGTGAGCACCTGGAGGAAACCAGTCCAAATGTGGACCAAGAGGACATATATTAAGGTATTATACTCTCTGCTGAGGTCCCTCCCTTCCCCAAATGCGGGCCTTACCCAGAGCCTTCCCCAGATCACCAGGGACTGCCCAACCTAGAGCTGGCAACCATAAGGGGCAAGGAGGGATGGTTTGGCCTGAGCTCTGTGCAGCCAGCCCTTTTGGACCTGTCTGCTGCTCTTGGCCGAGACACCAGGTTTTAATGCACTGCTTGCTACCACCTCCTCCAGCCAGAGCATGTGGGGCTCCTGCATCTGCCATCAAGGCTTCTAGAAAGACTTCTTTGGCCTGGGAAAGGTGCTGGATGTGCGTCTGTGCACTTGCATGTGGGGAGTAATATTTTGGGTGGTTGAATAATGCCATGGAACTAGCAGGAAATAAAAGTCTGCAAAAGGCAATTAAAGTGGAACTGGCAACTTTAGAGTGTGGCAGCGCTTGAAGACTGCTTGTGGTGCTGTGGATCATCACAGTTCCCCTTCCGGTTCAAGCTTGCTGCTGAATTTGGGACTTCTATTAAACCAGAAAACAGGGTGACACTAAGCGCTTTAAGATGAAATAAAGTACAATTTCTCTACTATATTTAACAGAGTTAAATATAGTAGAGAAACTGTACTTTATTTCATCTTAAAGTGCTGAATGTCAGCCTGTTTTCTGGTTTAGTAGTTGTCCTGGGCTGTTACCATTTATATTGTTTTGTAACAGAATTTGGGACCTCAACAGAGGAAGGTATGGGATTTTGTGCCTGCTTCAACCCCCTGCTTTGCCCAAAACCTGTTGACCATAGCAGTTCCCCTAGCTGATACCACTTGGCCACCTGTCTTTGGCTGCTGCACCTGTTTCAACAGAATTCATGCTCCTGCTCATCAAAGGCTTCTGAAGTATAGATAGATCAAGATGGGTAGACCTGTTAGTTTGCCTGCAACAGTAGAAAAGAACAGTAGCACCTTAAAGACTAACAAAATTGTAGCAGGGTATGAGCTTTCATTTATTTGCAACAACATCCAGAGCAGGAAACATCTCAGTTCTTGGCTCAATCCTTCCTCTGTTTGGTTGAGATTAAGTTACAATTTATTAATTCTCATGCATCCCAAAACTGCCTCCGGGTATTGGTTCAGTTTCCACAGTATACTTGGGATTGGCTGAAAGTGCAAAATATTGATGACAACCCAGCCCAAATATCTGAATGACCTCTCCTAAAAGCTTCACATACATTTTAAAAAGTACAGGGCACAAGACAACCTTGTGGGAATGCACAGGCCAAGAAGCCAAGCAGCAGTTTCCCAGCATCATCGTCTACCTTCCAAGGAGGCCCCAAACCACCACAGAATGGTGCCTCCCACTGCTTGCCCCAAAAGGCAGTCCAGAAGGGTACCATGCTTGATGGCATCAAAAGCCACTGAGGGATCCAGGAAAATCAACAGGATAACACTCCCCTGTTCCCTGATCCATCTCCCAATGCAGGTCAACCACCAGGGCAACCAAGGCTGTTTCAATGTCATAGCCAAGCCTGAAACTCAATTGGAAAGGATCCAAATGATCTGTTTCACCACGTGTTCAATCACCTTGCTGAAGAATAGTACATCTGAAATTCAACTTGAATTATTCATGAAGAACAAGTCATAACTGGACTGCTCTAGATATGACACAGTGATTGATAGGGTGCCACACTACTGGCTAGGTGCAATAGTATCCAAAGCAAGAACAGCAGTAGCCCAGCTGGCACTAAAAATAATTTTCAAAGTATTTTAGATTTGCAATCAAGGTTTATAACCAGCAAAGCCTTGTTTTGCTTGTAGATTAAAACAGAATTATGCAACACTTTCAAATAACTTCCTAGGTATAGCTGCCAAGAGATTTGGATTTTATTCCTACTTCTGTCATTGATTCACTGTGTAGTCAATGACTCAGTAATGAGTCACTAAAACTGCCAGTTCTCAATCTATAAAAAAGGGTTACATGCCCTTCCCAAGTTAGACTTATGATTTGTTAAGTTCAAATAACATGGGTAAACAGCAACTGCATGTGAAGATTATCACTCCAGGGGAGCTTAAAGTTTAAGAGCCACTTATAGGCCACAGGAACATGTTTATTCCTCCTATGCACAGATACTCCACTCAGCTGCTTAAATTTTTGAGGCTGAATAAGAACATTTTTGTTTGAATGTTCAAGCATTTACCTTTTAAACTTTTTTAAAACCAACCAACCAACTAAAATGAACTACTAAGAATCAACATTCCTCGGATAGCACCAAGAGAACTCTCACCCTAAATCCCGTTATTTCTGCATCCTAAACTACCCTGTCCATAACAATAATAACAAGGTCTAGTTAAAATTGCGCTTGGAAGATGCTGCTTTCTACAACTCGCCCGGAAACCTAAGCCATTGTAATTAACCAACTCCTAGTACGCTCAAAACCACTAATACTATTTCGAACGCATTCCTCCCATTCTCAATTCCCTAACCACAGAAATAACCCTCAACATACAGTCTTCTGACTTCAAGCCAATGATAAACGGCCACCCACTTCCCCGTACGGCCCACAATTCTCCTCTCTAGAGAAGGGAGACATATCTGACACACCTTGCGTTGGGTACTAGTATCATGCTTATCGTTTCTGAAGACCTCCGCGTTCTGGTGCCGCTGGGACCGCGTGCGAACCACGTTCCCCCTCTGAGAGCTCATTCTGCATATACACAAACTCCCACCCGGAAGTAAACCTTCAGAGCTGCTACTCTTCACTCTCCTATCATCGGATTGGCTGAAGCGCCACAAGGAAACCGAGCATTCTCCTGGATTATTGGTAGCTGCAGTGAGCGAAGAGTGTCCCCGGATTGGTGAGTTTCTCAAGAGCGGCCGGTCAGTGAGGCAGAAGCCCCGCCTCTTCGCCTCCCTCGGTTGCTTTCTGTCGCCCAGGCTTTCTCTTCACGAATTCAGTTACTCAGGAGCGGTTGCACGGACCGTCTGGCAGGAGGCAGGCCGGGCGGCCGGTCACAGTCGCACGACCTCGCCCTTCGTCGTTGTCGGGCTCCTTGTTTTGTTCTTGGTCCATTTTCGGAGCTTGCCGCGAGTGGAGCGTTCCACCGTTGCCACAGGCACCAGCCAAGGCGGTTGCCCAGCACAAGCCGACTGCTTCCCAAGCATTCGAACGGCCGTTTGGGAGGGGGTGAGAGGGAAGCCGTGCGCGTTCCGGCTGTGGGCGAGAAAGCGCGCCGCCGCCTGACCAGGCAGTTGGCCGCGGCCGCGCGCTCTTTAAGGAGCGCAGGATAAGAGGTGAGTGAGCGGGACCGTCTCCTCCTTGGCCGGCGATGAAGTGGTGGCTCTTTACGGAGCAGTCCTGGCTTGTAGAGGGCTGGGCCTGAGGCGGAAGGGACGGAACCCGAGCTGGTCTCTCCTCTGTGGAACAGGAACGGAGGGAGCTGGAGTATGATTAGGAGCCCACCGGCTCCTACCTGGGGCCGCCTTGAGCAAGCTCGTCCTTCAGGGATAGGCGGCCTTGGACTTCGGTGCGCGCGCATCCTCCTCTCCTTTCCTCCCCCTTCTTTTTTTAATTGAGACCCTCGAGTTCAGCCCTCTGCAGTATGCGAGCCTCGCCTTGCTGATTCTCGGCGGCCTAGTCTTGGCGATCAGCAAGGTAAGAGAGAGCCCGTTCCCCAAAGGCGGGTAGAGAGGGCTGGCTCATTGGCCGCGGCGGGGGGAGGGGAGTTGGCGGTGTGGTACCACTGCAATAGATGATACCGATTGGGTTTGTGCAGTGGTACTTTCATCAGTGGCAACGACTGCGCTCATCTTGCCCGCTTTGAAAAGCGGCGAAGGAAGGTGGGGGGTGGATTGGGTGATGTACGAGGAGGAAAGGGTGCTACGGTAGAAACGTTCCTCTCGAAGGGAGGAGGACGTTACAGTGCAATCAGTACCTCATTTGTATGTGAGGGAGCTATTTCTCTTGGGTATAAAAGCGTACTGTTCCGAAGGAATAGGCAAAGCCAAGCTGCGCAGCCTTTATTTTTAAACAAAGCTGCTCTCTCTTTCTCCCCACCCCTTTCCCCTTCGCCACCGTATCCGTTTCTAGCCCTGTTGAGTATTGAGCCTCGTAGAAAGTGTAAACAAGATTTTGGCTTAGAATTGTTTTGTAGGGTGGGACACTTGTAAATAATTGCTTCTAGCTTGTCTGACTTGTCAGTTAAATGAGTAGGAAAACATTGTGTTTCTGGTTGAGCTTCCAAAGCTTATCCTAAGCTTCAGTCTTGTGATCATGGGAAGAGGTACCAGTTTGAGATGGTGAAATAACACACAATGCAGGATTTCAGTAGCTATGAATGGGCAGCTTGTTGTGATTTTTTTTCTTTTTCTAAAGAAAATGCTATATTGTGGTGGTTTGGAATGTGTAAATATTGACACAATCTGATTCAGGTTACAGGTTGAGACTCATACCTGCTCCTTTTGCTTGTTAGTAACTTTTCCATTTAAACATAAATTTATTGAAATGGACCAATTGCTGTTGAAAAATTGCTGATATGACTTACGGCCTTCCTAGTATCATAAACATTTTCTGATACTATTTGCAGTTAATTTGTCCAGGGTCATACTGCTCAGTATTTTTTAAAATACAGTATTTAGCTTATGAAGAAACAGAAAAGTGAAATAACTCATTTCCTTCTGTAGATTTGAAGATAGTAGTTTAAACTACATGATCCAGTGATTTTGCATTTGCATCCATGGCTTGTCAATTTAGTAGTTTTTAAAAAATCCCTAACTTGTGTGTATGCTCATATTTGGGTGTACTCCAATGTGAATTCTGTTCACGTGATAGGTGACTTTATGGAGGTTGGAAGCCATTGGTCTGGAAAGGACGTCATGTAGTTTTCGAGTGAATCTGAATGTCCACAGAAGGCACACCTCCCAAGTCTGACAAAATTAGGATATAATCCTATGGACACTTGCAGTGTCTTGATATGCATACTTTAATTAAAGCAAAACTTCTAATTTTTATCTCCAGTTTTAAAACTGCCTTAAGTCTTCACCAGCTCCTGTAGTCAATCTGTGGTCTCTGGGCTCCAGCTGTCCATTTGTTGATTGTTACTGACTTTCAAAAGAAACCTGTTTAAGGAAACAATGTTGTCTGTAATTAAACAATATGGATATTAATATTTATTGAGTAGACAACTTAATGAGAATCTCCACGCGGCAAATTCTGCTGCAAGATTATTTTCTTTGGATGTAATGAAGGATGTATTTTCCATGGGTGTCTTTAATATGTATGAAAAATATAGCATCAGAAAATATTCTCATGTGTATTCTGCAAATGTTATTTAGTAGGGAAATTTTTCATTTTAACTGGTCATAAGTTAAAGATGTCATGAGAACCCCTAGTGTAACTGAGGTAAAACAAAGACTGATGTGTTCATTTATGGAACTTTTTGTAAAATGTGGCTTTCCTTAACACATACTGCCTTGTAATTCTACTGGTATTAAGCAGTACAGGTGTAAAGGACATTACCGCAGTTGAGTGATATCAGTTGGGAAAGAAGTGTCACTTTACTCATTGAGTGATCCTGTTCAGTATCCTGTTGCCATACTGGTTCTGAAATGAATGGAAGAATACAGAGAAGTGTTGGTTCCAAAAGCTGCTTATAGTAGACCTCCCACTTTGAAAAAACTGCTACGTCATTTGCTTCTCACTCGTTTGCCCGTAAGTGGCATGGGGTTGGTGAGGACCACTTTCTCACTGTCATCCTATTTGCCACCTTAGTCTGTGTATACTTACTATGTCTCTGGAACTCTACTTGTAATTTCTAATCCTTCAGTTTGTTATTAGGCCTTAGGAAGAGGGACACAGCAAAATGAAGTGATGCATAAACACAGTTTGCATTCTTCTTACTTAAAAGTAGTACTCACTAGAACAATTTTATGTATACATTGCTATTAGCAGGCATCCTTTATAGTTACTGGAAGTCTGCCTGTGACAAATAGTCTGGAAAAGAGTTTGCATGTTCTCTGAATCTAAATATCCACTGAAGACACATCTCCAACCTCAGTATGAACTTATAAATACTTATTTGCAATAAGCTGCATTGTAAGGTAAAGGTAAAGGTTCCCTTGCTCGAAAGCCAGTCGAATCCGACTCTAGGGTTGCGGTGCTCATCTCCGTTTCAAAGCCGAAGAGCCAGCGTTGTCCGAAGACGTTTCCGTGGTCATGTGGCCGGCATGACTAAACACCAAGGTGCACGGAACGCTGTTACCTTCCCACCGAAGTGGTACCTATTTATCTACTTGCAATTTCTTGCTTTCGAACTTGCTAGGTTGGCAGGAGCTGGAACTAGAGACAGGAGCTCACCCTGTCATGCGGCACCCGGGTCTCGAACTGCTGAACTACTGACCTTCCACAGCCTGCAGTTCAGCGTCTTAACCACTTGAGCCACCGCAGCTGCATTGTACTCATCATTAAAATAAACCTCCGATGCACAAAACTGTGTTGGGAAACTGACCTATGAAATCTTCCCTTACTCATTTCTCCTGCAATAGAAAGTATCATAATTAGTTACTTTAGTTAGTTTATTCAATTTATATCCCGCCCTAACCTGCAAGCGGGCTCAAGGGCAGTTTACAACATTGATAAAACAATAAATAATAATCTGACACTAAATAATTCAGAAAAGTCTCAACAATTCCAGTTAAAAATTTCTGATGGCAACACAGGAATGGCATTTATATCTTAGTCATTAAGTCAGCGTCAGTTGTTGTACCTCACGGGTTACAGGATTGTTCTGGTGATCAAAACTAAGATTGCCATTCATAATACAACCACAATGATAAGAACATAAATTCATCGGACCAGTAGTCCATCGTACTGTTTCACACAGTGGCCACCAGTTGCCCTGGAGGGCCAAACAAAGGACATAGAAGTTGTGGTCCTCTCCTATTGGTGTCTTCCAGTTCTGGTGTTCAGAAGTTTGCTGCATCTGTATATGGAGGCTCCCTTCAGTCATCATGACTGCTACTGATGGTCCTCTCCTCCAAGAATTTGTTCATTTGAGGCCATCACTGTGTCCACTGGCAGTGAATTCCACCCTTGTATATCATGAACCTGTTTCCCAGCAACTTCACGAGGGGGGGGAGTGGACTGCTATGTGAGTTTGGCACATGTCACCACTGTGTGTGTGTGGGGGGATCTTGATTCATACAGTAATCTGTTAGTCTAGGTTTTGTGGTGTCTGAGTACCTGTCAGACTGATAGGAAACAAATTGGACAGGTTATATTTGAATAAAAGTGTTGATTAGGTATATTGTTGCGTATTCCCCCCCCGATTCCTTAGATGAGTATGAAACAGTAAAGCACCACTGATCAGTCAGTGTCTGATTATCTCAAACATTTTAAATGAGGTAATATTAGAGTATTGACATTTCACCAGTTATGAAACTTGTGTTTAAAGATTTAATTAAAATGACTTAACTTTTATATAATGGTTCTGCTAATGTGATCCATTATGCCATTTGCCCTTTTTTGCAACAGGATCATATCCTGGTCTATTTAGGTTATGATATGTTTCAGAGGTGTTTTTGTAGTAATGTGGTTGGATGTAAGCTTTCTAAGTTCCTGAGTCCTTGTGCTGCTAAACTCCTCGTCCCCCACGTTGCACTTATGAGATATTGTTAAGAATTAAAATAACCAGATTGCTCTAATCTCTCTTGAAGCTAAGCAGCAACTCTTCCTGAGCTTTCTACAAATTAGGTTAGGATGAAGGGGTGTGGGGTCTAGTCACCTTCATAGATTGAATATGAATCAGTGAAAGCCCTCTGTTGGGGGCATTTAACAACCCTGGTCTTGGTAAGGGAGATGGTTAAACTTAATTCAAGAAGCCTGCCTAATCTGCCCTTCATCATCCGACTTCATGTGCAGCCCTACATTTGTGCCACTAAACAGCTGTTTATTCAGCAGTCCTCCGTGGTGTCTTTATTTGAGAGATTCACACCCACCTCCTTCACTCAGTGAGTTTGCTAATCTCCCCATAAGGTGATCAGAACATCAGATCGATGTGGCTACCAATGCTCCCTATAAGCTGGGGAGTCTCATGAGCAAAAATTCTACTTTGTGATCTACTGGCATTAAAGTTGTGAGCAAGCGATTTAGCTACTGCATTAATTAGTTTGCTTTGGAGCCATCCTTCCTGAGTTAAGACAAAATGTGTGAGGCAGAGGCTAAAAAACTGTCAGCTAGCTCAAACTAACTCGGCTTAGAGGGAACACTGGCTACATAAGGAGTCCTGAGTATCAGAGACCAAGGGCCAAGTCATCAAAATTAGGAAAAAATCCTGCAACCTTTGGTCCGCAAATGTGCCACTACCACAGTGACACATTTGGTGAAAACAGTGGCTAGGCTGAATGGCAAGGCAGTGTGTTGGAAAATGCGGGAACCTTGCCTAAAGTGAAGGTACTTCCTGTCAGGAGGGTGAATGGAGACATGGAAGTAAGCATCTCTCAGATCTAAATGGTAAACCACATGTCTTCAGAAAGGAATTTCAGAACCGACAATAAAGAGACTATTCTGAACTTCCTAACAACCAAAAACTCATTTAATGAGTTTAGCCACCATCTTTTTTATCCACAAGGAAAAAATGGGAATAGAAACCTTGAATAATGAGACCTCCAGGTACCTCCTCCACCACTCCCTTGCTTAATAATTCAGGCAACTGAGGGGTCAGCTCCGGGAGTGAGTTATCATAAGCCATAGAACCAGGGATAAGAGGTGGAGAAGAATGGAATTCTAAATTATAAATATGTGCAACAATAGATAAAATCCAGTTATCCATACCTATACAACTCCACTGTACAAAACATTCAGTAAAACACAACCCCCCACTGTTGGGTGAAGTCCTCAGAACAGGTGCACTTCAGGCATCTGTGCCTCCCCAGTGAAGACGTGCTGCCTGGTTTGAAAACAGCTTATAGTTTAGTTATTTCATTTTCATGTATAACATATATTTCATCTTTATGGATTTTCAACTTGGCAGGATCACTTTGTTATGAACAATTCTGTTTTAAAAGGTGTGTAGTTCCTTCCAGGTATTGACCATCTTTAGATCTGAAGAACTCTGATCTGCATCTTTTCATTCCAGGAGAGTCTCTGAGGTTCTCTGCCTCTTACCTTATCCCAAGTGGACAGTGAACTATTAATAACGTTCTCTCAGTATTGGGAAGATCAGTTAGTAACTCACCTAATTAGTTTAATCTTGGCAGGTTTTCTTAGGGTGCAAGGAAAAGCAATGTAAAATCTAAAACCACACAACTTGCACAAAGTTCTTTGGTTTAGTACTTCAGCTTTTTCAAAAGCATATTTAGAATTTGAACTGTTTTAACAGTTTTCAGTGAGCTTTTATAGTGGTTAAAATATTGGCTAGGATGGAGTCATGATTATTGTGGGTACAAAATGGGGGGGGAGCATCTGCGTTGCCCTGATGTCTGACCCTTGGAGAAGGATAGAAGTTTAATTTCTTTTAAAGCCAGCAGGAGTTTTATTTTTAAAGTAGTTTACTTATGTGATAAGTTGATGTTAACTTTTATCATCAACAAAGGGGTGATCATTTAAGAAAACTGCATTTTATCAACAGTTTTACTTGCATTATAAAGTGATTAGATGGACTGTCATTTTTCCGAACTTAATCTAATCTTCTGCAAAACATAACTTTGTTCTTGTTCTGGTCACATCATTTTAGAGGATCATTCCTAGATTGTTTTGGGTTAGATCCAAAAGCACTCTTGTGCAAGCAGAATGACTTCTGCTTATACAGTGTATGCAGGGGTGATTCTAGGGTACTTCCCACTCAAGATGGAGTCCTGATCGTGCTGCATCCTCCAGTGTTTCCAAGGTCGCTCAAACCCTTGGGAGAAGCTTTTAGATGGCAGTCCTATTTTAGTTCAATATACCATTGAGAAAAAAAATTACTTCTATTTTTTGCCTAGTGCAATTTTTTTGAATAGAAGCATGTTAGCTACTTGAGTCCTGGTGTTCATGTGCAGTCTTTTTAGTTGCAGTGCAGACATTTCCCTTGTACTTTTATGCAAAAAATTATTTTTGAGCCATCTTGTTTTTAGTGGAGTTGTTTCCCTGTGTCCTGCCATTTGCACACCAGAAGTATCGTTTTCCATCCTTTATTTATGTTTTGACCTTTGGGGTTATGAAACCTGAATAGAATTAAATAAAAAGCTAAAGTTAGTGTATTTCTTTTTCAGAATAGTATATTAGAATACTGAATGTTATACAAGGAGTATTGGATTGTTTGGCTGACATACACTGCTTCCACCTCGAAAGAGAAGGTAAAAATGCTGTTAAGTGACCTCTACACTCTGAGAGTCAATGGAGAGTCTCAGATCTAGCTTGACATATTTATTGCTTTACAACTAGTCTTTAAAGCTAGTCTCAATGATGTTGATAAAAGGGAACACAGGCTGTGGCAAATAAAATGCAAGTCTGTGATCAGGCAGGCAAAAAGGGAATATGAGGAGCATATAGCAAAAAACATAAAAACCAACAATAAAACTTTCTTCAAATACATTAGAAGCAGGAAACCAGCCAGGGAGGCAGTGGGGCCCTTGGATGACCAAGGGGAAAAAGGAGTACTAAAGGATGATAGGGAAATGGCTGAGAAGCTGAATACTTTTTTTTTTGTCTCTCTTCACTGTGGAAGATGAGAAGTGCTTGCCCATTTCAGAACTATTGAGGCAGACTCAGCATGGGTTCTGTAAGGGAAGAGCTTGTCTCACTAACCTGTTAGTGTTTTTTGAGGGAGTGAACAAACATGTGGACAAGGGGGACACAACAGATGTTGTTTACCTTGACTTTCGGAAAGCTTTTGATACAGTTCCTCATCAAAGGCTCCTAAGAAAGCTCAATAGTCATGGGATAAAAGGACAAGTCCTCTTGTGGATCAAAAACTGGCTAATTAATAGGAAACAGAGTGAGTATAAATGGGCAATTTTCTCAATGGAGGGTGGTAAGCAGTGGGGTACCACAGGAATCAGTACTGGGTCTGATGCTTTTTAACTTGTTTATTAATGATTTGGAGTTGGGAGTAAGCAGTGAAGTGGCTAAATTTGCAGATGACACGAAGTTGTTCAGGGTGGTGAGAACCAGGGAGGATTGTGAGGCACTCCAAAGGGATCTGTCGAGGATGGGTGAGTGGGCGTCACCATGGCAAATGAGGTTCAGTG
Organism: Gekko gecko; assembly: GCA_029375565.1. Classification (NCBI taxonomy): domain Eukaryota; kingdom Metazoa; phylum Chordata; class Lepidosauria; order Squamata; family Gekkonidae; genus Gekko; species Gekko gecko. The sequence continues at coordinate 118,667,285 of JAPDNY010000007.1, forward strand.
TGGCCAAGTGCAAAGTGATGCACATTGGAGCCAAAAATCGTAACTATAAATACACGTTGATGGGGTCTGAACTGGCAGAGACTGACCAAGAGAGAGGTCTTGGAATCATGGTAGATAACTCAATGAAAATGTTGAGACAGTGTGGAAGTGCAATAAAAAAGGCCAACACTATGCTGGGGATTATTAGGAAGGGAATTGAAAACCAATCAGCCAGTATCATAATGCTCATGTATAAATCAATGGTGCAACCTCATTTGGAGTACTGTGTACAGTTCTGTTCACCACACCTCAAAAAGGATATTATAGCATTGGAAAAAGTGCAGAAAAGGGCAACTAGACTGTTAAAAGGGTTGGAACACTTTCCCTATGAAGAAAGATTAAAACACTTGAGGCTCTTTAGCTTGGAGAAGCAACGGCTGAGGGGTGACATGATTGAGGTTTATAAGATTATGCATGGGGTAGAGCAGGTAGAGAAAGAAGTGCTTTTCTCCCTTTCTCACAATACAAGAACTTGTGGGCACTCAATGAAATTGCTGAGCAGTAGGGTTACAACAGATAAAAGGAAGTACTTCTTCATCCAAAGAGTGATTAACACATAGAATTCACTGCCACAGGAGGTGGTGGCGGCTACAAGCATGGACAGCTTCAAGAGGGAATTAGATAAACATATGGAGCAGAGGTACATCAGTGGCTGTTAGCCACAAGGTATAGATAGGAACTCTCCGTCTGGGGCAAGTGATGCACTGTGTTCTTGGTGCTTGGGGGGCAACAGTGGGAGAACTTCTAGTGTCCTGGCCCCACTGGTGGACCTCCTGTTGGCACCTGGTATTTTTGGCCACTGTGTGATAGAGTATTGGACTGGATGGGCCATTGGCCTGATCCAACATTGGGTTCTCTTATGTTCTTAACTGTTGACCTTATAACCTTAGCTTGTTATTTAATTCTGTTTTTGCATACCTTAACACATCTTTATCATGTTACATGTTAATTTGCTGTTCAGCAGTCTATAATTTTGAACCTTACCTCCCATTCTGCTGCATTTGAAGAAGTATTCTTTGCAGATGAAAACTCATACCTTGAATAAACCTTTGTCTTAAAGATGCCACTGGACTCTAAATTTGTTCTTCTGCTTCAGGCCAACACGGCTGACTACCTGGATCTATATGGATTTGTTTAAATGTACAAAAGTTAAATAATGCTTTATGGAAATGTGTTTGTGGTAAGTGTTCTTTGACACACTTCATAATCATGACTTTTCTAACAGTAGACCAAATTTTACTGTAGGTGGACACCTGCAGCCAAACAACTGGCTGTCTAGTACAACTTGATATATGAAATTCAGCTCCCTCTTCCTACCCTGTGTTCAGTTTTGTATCTGCTTAGCTGGTGGTGAAGTTACAGCTGTGATAGACACAGGAAGATTCTGCCCTCCTTTCTTCCCCATTCATCTTGAACCAATCAGATTTGAAATGCTGAATGGAATGTTAATGTGTGGGGAAATGTGGGGGTTTAACATCCAATGACCAGCTGAAAAGGGGAGTCGGGTTTTTGGAAGGAGAGGGGATAGGAAGTATCCTGGCATAGGTAGGGAGTCGAATTGGGATTTTAGAATATTATTTAGACAGGCAGGGTTTGGGTCTGTTACTACTAAAACAACGAAGTGTTAATTCTTGTCTGGCTATTGCTTCCAGGTTTGAGTCTCTTAGAAAACATACTTTGCAATGACTAAGCATGGAGCATCTCCCAGTTATCATAACTTGTGCCATGTATCATACTGGAGTGGGAAGACATTAAGTGTTGTGTTTTAAAATTAAATAAGCTTAAATGTGTTTGTTAACTTTGTCCCCCTTATGTTTTCATTAGCCCATATATCGCATATCAGACTCTAAGACTGAAGGGGAAAGGATCCTGATTTGGTATCAGCTATGCTCTGTTTAAAGGATTGAGTGATCCTGTGTGAAGAGAAATAAAAACAATAGAAAAGGATGGTATGGGTTGTGAGGCGACCTGAGGGACTTGTTTTTAGGATGGTTAAATACACAAAAAAGGGGAAAGCCCCGTAGCACCTTTAAGACTAACAAACTTTATTGTAGCATAAGCTTTTGAGAAACACAACTGTTTTCATCAGAATTACAATTAAGTTTGTTAGTCTTAAAGGTGCTACTGGGCTTTTTACTATTTTGCAGCAACGGACTAACATGGCTAACTTCTCTGGATCTGTGACAAAAAAGTGAAACACCTGGATCAGACATTGTGACAACAGGATATTGGGCAAGCTGACAAGACAAAGCCAGACTGGAACTGTGCTTCAGTTCAAAAGTTGGAGCAGAACATTAGGAACCTTACCAGACACAGCAAGGACCTGGAGAACAAGAATCCTTGTAGCAGGGAGCTGTCCAGGGCAAAACACAAGCTGGTTTTGTAAGAGATATTAAACAGATAAAAGATGAACCTCAGTTGAAGGATAATAGGAGATGCTGCTGCTGCTTTAACTCAGTATTCTTAGTTAAGACCCTGATCTTGCCAAGACCTAGAGTTGTGTTTCCCTCCTGCAGGTACCTGGAGCATGAAAAGTCTCAGGTTGCCATGCACGTACTTCTCTGCCTGGCTCAGGCATCAGCTCTGCCTCCTTTGGTCTTGGGGGAGACTGGGCAGAATGAGAGATGGAAGGCTCCTGATCTGCCCTATGTCTATCCCTGGAATGGGAGCTGGCTGTAGAAACCAGGACAAGGGGGTCTTTCCCTGGAAATCCTGGAATACCGTCCTTTGACCACATAGGGCTGTCTTCCTCTTCTGAGCATTCTTCCTCTGCCATTGAGGATGGCCTGAGGAGGGTTCTGATACTACTTTTTGGCCATCATTCTCCCTTAGACTAGCCATATTACAATGCTAAAAGTACAGCAGAAGCAATGACAGGCAGAATTTTCCATTTCATGTTCTCTTAAAAATAAAAATTCATGCCCTGTGTCAGATTAACTACCTAGCCCACAGTTCCCCACCTTCCAAGCCTTTCCTTTGCCATTTTTTCTTGCCTATATATGTATGTGTGTGTGCATGTATATTCGTGTGTTTGTATACAGACCTTTTCTAGCTCTGAATGAGGCTTTACCTCAGTCCTTACCCTTGATTCTTTCTTTTTAAAGCCTGCTCTACATATGGTAAATGAGGTACTGGAGTGCTGAGGTGGTAGAATAGGTTGTACCACTTTCAGATTGCAAGTGAGGGATTACTTTTTTCAGTCTCCACTGTGAGTAGAAAACTAGTGTGGCCTCATTTGGAATAGTGTGTACAGTACTGGTCACCATATCTAAAAAAAGACATTGCAGATTTGGAAAAAGTACAGAGGAGGATAACCAAGATGATGAGGGAATTGGAGCCACCTTCACTATAAGGAAAAGCTGAAGAGTCTGGGGCTCTTTAGTTTAGAAAAGAGATGACTAAGGGGAAGGGTGTTAGCTGGATTGCACATAATTATTGATAATGAGGGGAATATGATTGATTATCAATAAGCAATCGGCTGCGGGAGCGAACACCTGTGTATACAGAGGTCTAGCCCCACCGGGAGGTGTTGGTAACAGACCAGGAGACTTTATATAGTTGAAAAACAAAGTCTTTACTGAAGTTCTTCACAATCAAACAATACACAGTCTCACACACAATTACTCAAGTCTAGGAAATACAGAGAGAGGCAAAGCACATTTGCATTAGCAGGTAAATCGTTGGTGGGCAATACCTAACGGTCGCGCCGTGTAGAGCATTCCTCAGGAAAAATGAAGGGGAAGGAAACTAGAAAAATGGGGAACCACGTGGCCTGGCCAGCAGGTAGCACGCGGAAACTCAGGCTGCAGACCTAGAGTTTAAAGATGGAGGCAAGGGTTGGGGATAGCAAGCTGGACATAAGAGGGTCAAAGGTTCGGTAGGGGTCGAAGAGCAGAGAGAAAGCCGGTGGTCAGGCATCTCCTTATAGGCAGGAGGGAGGGGGCTGGTCACAACCCCTGGTTCCACCTCCTGGTAGGTCCGTCCCTAAAAATACCCTATTGGTTGGAAGGTGTAGGGGAGGTGTACCTGAGGAGTGGTCAGTATTGAGAGCTAGAAGCTTAACTCATGTCTGACACCTGGTAGCAGCTAGGATGAGTCACCGGGCCGATTCCATTGTCTTCTTGATGACTTTAGCCAGGCTGCTGATGGCCATCAATTAGTTGCCAGGCAACAGTGAATGGTCTCTGCCAGGTCTACGTGAGGTCTTGCAGGTGAGGGGGGGAAAGAGGCTGCTTGCCTGATTTAGAAGGAACTCTTAATGGTGGTTTTTGGAGGTCTTAGTCCTTGTATTTCATTAAGGCATGTTGCTGTGTTTAGTGTATACTGGGTCTGTTCCATTCTCCTTCATGGGGAACAGGCTGGTAACCTATGCTGGGCACTGGAGCAGCTGGGGAGGTCAGGAGAACGTCTCTTGCCTGAGTGCAGTCTCTTCTGGCATTGTGGTGGGGTTACCATATGGTTCAGTCCCTTAGGTATACACTGGCACAGTTTATTGTTTATTATAGTTCATAAAGAGGCTCAAAAGCCTTGCAGGGCAACAAGGGGACATGATAGAGGTTTATAAAGCTATGTGTGGGGTAGGGAGAGAGCAGACAAAGAGAAATTTTTCTCCCTCTCCCAAAGTACTAGAACTTGAGGGCATCCTATGAAGCTGATGGGCACTAGATTCAGGACAGACAGAGTGATTAAAATCTGGAGCTCACTGCTAGATGATGTAGTGATGGCCACAGGAATAAACAGCTTTAAAAGAGAATTAGATAGACCTATCCCCCATGAATCTATCAGTGGCACTAAACCCCTGCATCCCAGAACTAGGAGGCAACATCATGGGAAGATCTTGGTCTCTATACCCCTGTTGTTGGCCCTCCAGAGGAACTGGTTGGCTAATGTGTGAGACAGGGTGCTGAACTAGATAGACCAGTGTTGTTGAACTCATTTGTTACAACAGCCAGATCTGACATAAATGTCACTTTGTCGAGCCAGGCCATGTGTGCCATAAAATGTAATGCCAGATATGGGAGATGTGAAAAGGACGCAGGCAATGCTCCTTCTAAGCTGTGGAGTCTTGTGAGCAAAAATTCTACTTTGGGAGCTACTGGCATTAAAGATGTGAGCGAGCATTTTGGCTGCTGCATAAATTAGTTTGCTCTGGAGCCAAGACAAAAATGTGTGAGCCAGAGGCTAAAAAACTATGAGCTAGCTCACACTAACTCAGCTTAGAGGGAACATTGGACACAGGCAAACTCAATTAACAATATTATTTTTACTTAAAATACATACATGCTTTAAACATTAACACTCTTACAGTACTTCTTTAAAGTATCTCCCTGATGCACAAGCTCTGACTTCCACCGCCTATTACTCATTAGCACTGGGACAGGATACAGGGACATAATGCACAGACTCTGTCATCTGGCAGTAAAGGTAATCAGTTGTTTGTGGGCTGGATAAGAGCCCTGGACAGGCCTATTCTAGCCCATGAGCCATATATTTGACATCCCTGTTATTCTGATCCAGCAGGGCTCTTCTTATGTAGTGTAATGTGAAAAACTAGACCGTTCATTGTCAATAGCACAGCAATTTAAATTTCTGCCTGATGTAAACTCTACATCACCAGTGTTTCTTGGGGTCTAGCACTGAATGTGAATGCCTTCAAACAGTCTCTGTATAGACTTGCTGTTTCTAGGTTAACTTGTAGCAGCTTCTTTGTGTAAAGTGAATGATAAATATCACAAATTTCATGAGTATATAAACCTGAGCATTTCATATACTTTTCCAAAGTCAGCGCTAATATATTGTGTACATAGTTTGAAAGATCAATCTGGAGGTAATACATTTTTAAAATATAAAGCTATTTTGTATTCCAGGATTCTGATTTTTTTTCTGAGATGTAAGAAATTAAAAATGGCATTTGCTGACTATTTATAAAGGTACTACATTTCTAGTGACAAAGATGGACATTGTATGATCTGTCCTATGTTTTAATCACTGGGGAGATGTTGTGCTTTTAAGTTGTGGTTTAAATTTTTTTTTAATGTCATCTTGTAATGCTTTTTAAAACTTCCAGCTGCCTTGGTGGCCCTGATGGGGCAGATATTATAAATAAATATAAATATGCCAAATCAACTTTTGATCAAATCAATTTTAATATATATTTGTAGGTGCTGAAATAACACTTTTAGCCTTTTGTTACTGTCCAATGGGGTTTTCTTGGCAAAGATACTGGAATGAGCTGCCATTTCCTTCTCCAGTGGATTACATTTTGTCCGAGTTCTCCACTGTAGCCTGTCCATCCTGGGTGGCCCTCCATGGTATAGCCCCAGCCTCATTGAACCACACAAACCCCCTCACCATGACAAGGCAGTGACCCATGGGGCCCATGGGGTCATGAAGAGTCGGACTCAAATGTGCGACTGAACAACTAATAACACTTTGGGCATTAAAATCCAGAACACTTATAAATTATACAAAAATGTATGTAATCCTTATTCTGAAACTCATGTTAAAGAATGTTTGTGGGAATTCTTCCAATAGCTAATTTTTTTTCCTTCTTGTTTCAGATTAGAAGATGAATAATCTTTCATTTAGTGAACTCTGCTGCCTATTCTGCTGCCCACCATGTCCAGGCAAAATTGCTTCCAAACTGGCATTTTTACCCCCAGACCCCACATATACACTGATGTGTGATGAAAGTGGGAGTCGCTGGACTCTACATCTTTCTGATCGCGCAGACTGGCAATACTCTTCTAGAGAAAAAGATGCCATTGAATGTTTCATGACTAGAACCAGCAAAGGTAACAGGATTGCCTGTATGTTCGTGCGTTGTTCTCCTAACGCCAAGTATACCTTGCTTTTCTCACATGGAAATGCTGTTGACTTGGGTCAGATGAGCAGCTTTTACATAGGACTTGGTTCACGGATTAATTGCAACATATTTTCATATGATTATTCTGGATATGGAGCAAGTTCTGGAAAACCAACAGAAAAGAACCTGTATGCTGACATCGATGCTGCTTGGGTAGCTCTTAGAACAAGGTAAATAAACACAACTTATTGTAGAATATCTACACTACATTTGGAAACATTTTTTTCCTTAGAAATTCTCAGTTTAATTTTGTAAGTGTTCTCTCCTGTACCCCCAAGGCAGAGAAAAGAAATCACTATTGATTCAAATTAGTATGGCAAGCAAAATTAGTAATTTGTTCTTATGCTAATAGTTATCAAAGTGAATAGGTTAATTACTGATTTTATTCTGTAAAATCACTAATTCAGTAGCTAGGAGAGCCAAATTAGTAGTTTAAGACTGCTGTCTTACTTGGAGGCGAATTTAACACACTGGGATTTAACATGCACAGTACTGCACCATAAGACTTTCTGTTGAAATTTTTTCTTTATGTTGAGTGATATGTTCAGGAAAAGATACACTGCAATCCTGGAAGGCTGTTGGTACAAAAATTCAGATTCGGGATTGAATGTTGCCATACATTAGAAAATCCCTTCATATGTAAAGCCATCAAATACATGAGTTCCTACTTTGTCTTGTCTCTGATGTACAGGGACCTTTTTAAAATGGGAGAAACTGTTCTGAACTGTGAAGCAGCCTCTGCATTGCCAAAAGATAGCTAGTGTACTCCATCTGGTTTGAAGCAAGATCAGTTAATAAATATAAGGTTTCTTCCTTCCTTCCTTTTCTTCTATTTTATTAATTTCTCTATACCCAAATATGCCCACTTTCTACTATCTTTTTTCTGTTGTCCTGATTCTTTCTTTCCATTCTAATTGGAAGTGATTGTGGCTGCTTCTCACTTCAAGACTGGAAGAGGCAGTGGTGCCCAAGTAGTTTTTCTTGCCAATGAATGAGCATCACATTGCTGATGGCTGTATTTGCATCTCTCAAAGCTCCATTTAAAATGAATGTTAGCTCAAAGTCTGATAACTCTAAGCAAGGGATGTTTTTCATGAAACAGTTAAGAAAAGCTTTTCTTGAAGTGGCTTTTTGGCCCCTATTTAAAGGAGACACATATTTAGGTTAGCAGAGGCAAGTCTCTGTGCTAACATGTAAAGTTAATTTCTGCATTCATCATCAGCAGTTGAATTACTGAATGCCACAGACATAACCAAAGAGCTGCAGTATTGACAGTAGCTATTTGTATAGCTCAAAAGTTACAAGACTTTGGAAGGGGGGAACCTTGTTACTACCTTGCTTTTTCCAACAGTCCATTTGTTGGTTGTCCTTCAAGGTCTTCCTTCCTACTAAGATAACCTGTCTCTAAGGATAGTTTGTACCAAGAGTGATTCATGTATTACTTGGTCTCTCTGTAAGAATGTAGCTAGTTGACAGAAGAAAATAAAGACTTCATGCTCTAAGATTGCTTTCTAAGCATTCATATTTAATTTAATTTTCTTCTTGCTTGAATTATATCAGATGTGGGAGGAGGTCATGATCAATAATTTGGCTCCTATGATCTTTTTTGCAAACAAGGGTATAGAAATGGCCCAGATACCGGGGGGGGGAGATCGAAGCATTTGTAGTAGAACTGTCCTGTACATCAAAGGTATTGTAGAGGTGTGACATTTCTAGAAATTTTTACAATCTGAGAAGAAGAAAAATAAAAGTTAAAAATAGCACAAATTCTGCAGCAAAAGAAAATGTATTTGAATGGACATAGTCTCATACAATTATGATAGGTATATTTGGATATGGAAATTATGTATATCAATAAAATTCACAGAAGTGACTTTATAATGATGTCTATAAAAAATTTTCATAGAATAAACTTTTGAGGAAGAAACACCTTGTCTTCAATAAGATTTCACTCATTCGAGTAGGGAAAATTTAAAAATCATCCTGTGGGAAATCCCCTCCCTATTTTCCTATGTTTTCTCAGGCTTTCATGGGTGTAAAAAGAAAAAATGGTAACAAGGCCTTCAAATCATATTCATAACAGAAGTCAATTTCTGAAAATTTGCCCTATACTTGATTATTCCAAAATACTGGTCACAGACTCTTTGGGCATTGTGAATGTAGGTAAGGGCACATGTATATTGGCTGTACCAGCTTATCTTTTTAGCTAGCTGATGTTTGGTTTGGTATATAAATGCTTCTTAGATAATGACAGAAGCAAAATTGGAGAGCCATAAGGCTCGTGTATACTCTGAGGCAAATACCCCCATCTTCCATTTGAATTTATTCTGCATACCTGCTCTTTACCCTATTTCTTTGAGATCTTTGGTTCAGTTTTGATCATTGAGTGTCTGTGGGCTTCTGCTTACTAGCTTTAAATTTATTGCCCTGCAGTATGAATCAGTTTTTCCTATTACAGAAAATGTTAAAGGGCAATCTATTGGAATGCCCTGGTTGTTGTTTTTTTAATTGCAAAAGAAGCCATGTTAACTTGCATATCAGGAAGGCAAACTGCAGTGATGCTGTGAATACTAAAATTCTGAGCCTTTGTATTTCAGTGGAGACTTATTTCTAAGTAATGTTTGTATCCTCAGTGGTTATGGTGGCCTGAACTTCTTATATGCAGCAGCTATCTTCATAAGGGGCAGGATGAACTCTTTACTTAACAAATGTTTACCATCAGTCAGCCATAAGCTGTCTTCTAATAAGGTGTCTTATGTTTTATTAACGTTCCAACTGGTTTTGTCTTGTCTTTGTTTTATGGCTTTTGTACATCACCCATGGCCCTGCTATGGCAGGGACATGGTGATTCATTAATACAATAAATAAATAATAAATAAAGTCATATTAAATTAATAGATTCAAAATTAGCTTATTGCCTTTGTCAAAGAAGATTCCTGTGCCATTTGGTCTCTGTCTCACTGTTTTTTCTTATCAGTCATAGGCTAGGATACAAAGGTATATTTAGATGTCCTGGTAGTTGTGCATATGTAGTAGGGTTTTTCTCTCTTTGAACAGTAGAATAGGGGAAAAGAGTTTTTACTCTGTTTCAAAAGTAGCTCCTCTTATGGCATGAAGTGTCTGGGAAAACAAGTATCAATTCCTCTTGGGCATTTGGACAAACTTGTGTGGTTCTTTGGGTACTGACCCACTAGTCTGCTTCTTCTTCCTGCTGCATATAAAGTAACTGAACATGCCCTGTATGTTTTTAAAAAAACACTTTGGTGGGAGTTTAAATAGTTTTGCTGCTAAATTCAAAAAGCAATGTGGACACGGGATGAGTGAGCAATGTATCTGCTAGCTTTATAGTGAACGCTATTTTTGTGAGTTAATTAATGCTTATAATTCATGATTTCTTAATCCTCCTCTGACTCAAAAAGTCAAATTCTTTTTCAGTTTTCTTTGTATGAATTGAACCAATAAATTTTTAGTTACAAGCCATTTCATTTTCTCATACTGAAGTTCCCAGTGTGTAATGCATGTAACTGTAACACTTATTTTTGCATCAGTGTTATGTGGATAGTGTAAAAGAACCAAATTGACAACACAGCAGCTAAAGTGAATGAAGCAAAAAGGTACAAAAAACCCTGAAAAGTGTATACATATATACATCCCTACTTTTAAAAGAGGAGAATGTGCTTAATTTTGTTTAGCACCAAGTACTGTTTTGATTCCAGATCCCTTTTCGCTATAAAAATATTGTCTGCGATAATTATTTCAAAAGCAGGCAAAAGTTGTTTGCAGCCCTGTAGGTTCAACAGTAAAATCCCAAAACAACAAACTTCCCCCACCCCAGTTATCCTCATAATATTTTTTATTTGGACCAGTCACAATGGCATCAAACAGTGTTCAAGCTCTTAAGTTCAGGAGAATTCTTAATCAAGCTGACTGTTACAAAAATAACAGTGAGGTAGATACAAAAAAAGATTTCTTGGGCCATGATTTTATGCAGTAATGTTTGCAAGATGTAAATAAAGTTTCATACTTGATTAACTGAAAATTATTCTTATTTCACATAATCTAGGATATTGTGAATTTTACATGATGTATAAATCCAGGCTTATCTGCCTCATTTTTAAGATATTTGTTTAACAGTAAACTTACTAACTTTTTTAGGTATGGAATTCGCCCTGAAAATGTGATTATATATGGCCAAAGTATAGGAACAGTGCCATCTGTGGATCTTGCTGCTCGTTATGAAAGTGCTGCTGTAATTCTTCATTCTCCTCTAACCTCAGGGATGCGTGTAGCTTTTCCTGATACTAAGAAGACCTACTGCTTTGATGCATTCCCAAAGTAAGCTGTAATATTTTAAAAAGTTTGAGAGTGGGCAAGGAGTTACCTGGCATGCTCCTCATAGGAAAACCAGAAGGAAGTAAAAAATGTTACTGTGTTTTAAAGTACTGATTAACTAGGAATTGGCACTTCCCCCTCTGCCACCAGTTTGCCCCACTGATGGGCCTGCTGATGGCACCTGATATTTTTGGCCACTGTGTGACATTGTTGGACTGGGTGGGCCATTGGCCTGATCCACCATTGGCTTCTCTTATGTTCTTATGTTCAATTGCAAGTCAAATAGACATGATAGCTGTTTCTGATCATGCCTTGGTCCTCATCCAGTTGCTAATCAGTAGAAGGGTTTATACACACACACAAAGTGATGAACACTTCAAAGCACAAATGACTGAAATATTAGATTATTTCTTTCTCAGTGCAGACTCTGTACCTTCTTAGGCTACCATTTAAGACCTGTATAAGCCACATGTATACCAATATATTATTGCCTATAGCTCAGATGAAAAAGGAACAAATTAATCTAACATTGAAGGGTCTCTTAAAGGATTGCTAGCCCAATATGCCACCCAGCCTACCAAGCAGAATTAGCAACAATTAACACTGTGCAAAATATTAGTTGATAAATTTATATGCCTAAAAAGCTGCATTTACCCCTGTATATTAAGAGCAGTACTATGGAGAAAAAAGACAAAGTTCATTAGATATTACTAGTTTATGGCCTGAAACAAATTTGCACTGGAAATTTCATCCCCTTAACCAGGAATGCAGTAAAACAATAGTGAATTATTTGAAAAAATTGTGTACAATTTTGAAGTAAATTACTCAAACCCTACAGACTTGGAAACCTTAGGTTTTCTTCACGGCGTCTCCCTATTGAAGACTTGAGTGGCTGCCCAAGCAGATATGTCTTTGCACTAGCATTGCCAGGCCCCCAGTCTGGATGGGGGAAACTTTGCCTGCAAATGCCCCAAATGCAATATAATGATGTCACCCGGAAGTGATATCATCATATTACCACTGTGGGGGGGGGGTGATGCTCTAGTTTTAGGGCAAAACTCTGTGGTAAAATTGGGCTCAAGCCATACAGTTTTGCCCCAAAATTGTCACCATTGATATCAGCGATGTGATGAAATCACTTCCGGGTGATGTTGTTGCAACGCCAGAAGATTCTGGGACAGACCCTGGAGCCCCGCGCTGGCAGCCAGGTAGGACCTGGCAACACTACTTTGCCCTGTAAGAAAATGTGACAAAATGGATTATAAAAGATATACACAATGTTAAGACTAGAGACCAAATACATTCCAGTAGATTAGTACGAAAGGTACTCTGAGTTAATGCCTCACTTTTACTTGAAAGCACTGGAGAATGGGAAAATTGCCCCATCACTACATGATGTTTATTTATCAGTCTTTCCCAAATTAGGCAAATACCCAGATCAACACAATATTTTAATTACAGGCCTGTATCCCTAATCATCATTGCCAACATAGTTTCTACCATACTGGGCCGGTTATAAATGGGATTGCATACACCCAAATCAAATAGGCCTGTTCAGAAGTTCCAATGCAACAGTGTAGACCTAATTTTGTTAACACAAGCAAAACTGGACCCTGTATTGTTTAAAACATTCATGTTTAATCATCTAAGGCATGGTATGTGCTGGCTTAAAGGTTTCCAGTAAATTATTGACAAGTAATGTACATGTCTTATAACCTCAGATAACACTACATTTACTGAAGCATCAAGTAAATAATATATTTATATTGTGACTAGTTGCTTATTTTTTTTCTGTGTTCTTACAGCATTGACAAAATCTCTAAAATAACATCTCCAGTGTTAATAATTCATGGGACTGAAGATGAAGTGATTGACTTTTCACATGGCCTAGCATTATTTGAACGCTGCCAAAGACCTGTGGAACCACTGTGGGTAGAAGGAGCGGGACACAATGATGTTGAGCTTTATGGACAGTACCTTGAACGATTAAAACAATTTGTTTCACAGGAACTGGTGAATTTGTAAATGGCTTTATACAGTTTTTGCTGTTGAATTTTGTTTGTGAACTGCACAACTTAGTAACCACAACATAAAACCTGATGGTTTTGTTTTCAAATCAGGTGAGTTGCCTTCATAAATGTACAGGTAATGATTTGTAAACATAATTAATGAAGGTTTTAAAACCCAGCGTTAACTGGAACAATGAATGATAGAGACAAGTTTGTGTGGTTTGTATATTTTGTGCAAGTTTTCTTAGACTATACGTAAGTCAATCTGCAAGTCTTTCTTAAGATGTACAAAAATCATAGGGAGGAAAGCGAAATTTTAATTATGTAAAATCATATGCTGTAAAAGTGTTGCCAAATGCTTTAGCATATCAAACAAGTTTATATACAATATTTTTAAAACATCTCAAAGTGTACTGTGACTTACTGTGTTGCACAGGTGTAATTGAAGCAGTTGTAAAGTAAAAATAGCCATTGCATTTGGAAGAATAAGAAAGGATATGAAAACACCCACTGGATTTTACAGGCCCTATTATATAGGGAACAAGTCAAAACAGATGTTTTATTAATTTTTCATGTCTTATTCTCAATGTTGCCTCTCTTTTCCTGGATGATCAATAGCCAAAAATGCCTGTTTGGCCACTCTTGTTGCTCTGCAAAATCAGGCACAAAATGCTGGTTCATCTTAAAATTCCTATTAACAGAGTCCATAGTAAAGCAACTAAATTCTGAAGTCAGTAAGACTTGTGAAGATCTTCATGTTTGACCATTTTGAACTGATCATGTGAAGAATCAGAACTTTACTAATAATTCTGAGATTTGTATTGGCAGACATGCAAAGTTGAAGTCATTTCAGGTTTGATTTGAATATTTATAAGTGTAGGACTAACTGTTTCAGTTATTATGAGAATTCTACTAATGTACTCCTATATAGTGAAAAGAATGTGGACAATTAACTCATAGTAAATAAGTTGCCTTTCCCTTGAATAAATTTTGCTTGAATAAAATATAATAAATCTACAAATGTAGCCTAATTTGTAAACAAAGTAATATTCCAATACACACTGTGCTTCTAATTTTAAAGCCTTATGTACTTGTTCTGCTCAATGTTGTGATTGTCTGTCTGAGAATACTCAATAATGTATTATGTATTGTGAATACTTAGGTTCCAGTGTGTTAAACCTAAATGAGAGAATTCCACACACTTGACACTGAGTTGTTTCTGCAAATTGTAAACTGTCAGTTCCTGTCTAATCCATTCTTCTTGATGAGAGAAAAGGCTAGAATAGCATAATTCCTGATGTGATAAGAATATCTTGCCAAAACCTGCTGGTCTAATAACCTTCACCTTTTTCCTTCCAGAGGTCTTCCCTATTTTCATCACATTTCTGCTTGAGCCAAGGTATTTTTAACAGTCTGTAGTTCACTAAAAATCATGCTCGCTTCTAATTTAAACTCTGAATAGATTTTATATTTTATAAATGAAGGACTGAAGGACTGAACACATTATGTATACAGAGTATGTCATTTTTAGACTGTTGGGAGGTAGCAAATGTCAAAGATTTCAAGCAGTTAGTATCTTTTAGTATAATGCCAAACTCAACTGAAAGATGAGGTAATACATTGTGACATATTTGTACACCACTTGCCTTCTGCCCCCTCCCCCGAGTGTAAAGGGGAACTGCTGCCATGACCAGAATAATGGCTGCAGATAATCTCTCCCTATGTCACACTGAGGCATGTTTGTGTCCGTCCCTACACAAAAGTAAACAGGTTGAGGAAGAAGGAAAACTAGTTAACCAGTATGTTAACAGATCTTGTGTTAGTGAAGAAAGGCTTTCAGTGCCAGTAGAAAGAACATCTCTTGTTCAGTTTGTTCAAGACCACAAACTGGTAACGTGTGCTAGCTTTGCTTCATACTCTGTGAGGTAGTTTAATCAAGATAAAGTTACTTGGCATGTAAATTTAAGTGCCTGAGTAAAATCTGGTGGCTTACAATACTGCAAAATATGCATGCATTCATAACAATGAGACCTTTGTAAGTGTCACAGTTTACTAGAGCAATTTTATAATGTGCAACTTGAATTTTTATAGGCTCTACATTCAAGTATCTTTTGAAGATCTGTTCTGTATTATTAAAATCAATGAGTTCGTTATCCTTCATGAGAGCAGAAACCTGCTCACTCCTGAAGTCCAGTTCTGTGAGTGTATTTATTACATTCAATACTTATCAGAAAAATGAACTGATATCAGATTTATGCTTGGAAAAGATGCATCAATGGAACATGGGTACTACACTGTGTTTAGTTCAGATGTGATATTGTACAAAAGGAGAAATAGCTAGCTATGTTAATTTCTTCGGCAACAGAAATCCTAATAACTGCCTTTCCACCGCAATGATTAGAAGACACATAACAGTAGTGTTAATTCTGCAGACTTTTTTCTTTTTTGTATAATTCAAGATCTTAGTGTTTCACATTTGAAATCTGTATAGATCAATTTAATCCTAATATTACTCCATGTAGGCTCTAAAAAAATGTATTTTGGCAATACTTTCTAAAAAAGCAAATTAAGGCACCATATTTTAAGTAGCTATATATCTGCACTGAGAATTGAGCTGGGGTTGGTAGCTATGCTACCCCACTGTAGTCTGTGCATGTAGTTCCAGTTTGGCAGTGATTTAAGATTCAAATGCCAGCTGTTTTGTTAACTTGCTATAAGATGGCTGCAGCCATGTGGAGAGCTATTATCTATTCATTCTGAGTAGGTAGCTAGGTGAATATTTATCCCATACTCACTGCCTCAGATTTCAGATTGTAATCATGAGGCAAGTAGTTGTCCTCATAGTTGTCTGTAGTGTCTATGTGGTTGAAATTGCCTCTGAATTTACAAGTGGCTGCTGTGGCAAAGCAGGCATCTATATTCACCTTGGAGGATTCATTGGGTAGTATACCAATTCATTTCTGTGGATATAGCAGATCATAACTATTGTCAGAAGGGCTACAGCTATGTGTGTAAAAGGTTATTTAAATGTGTGCTGTTCCTCATACATGGAAAAGTGTGATGAACTTTGTCAGATTGTGGCTATTTCTGAGAATTTTTGACTAACTTGGGTCATGTAAACTTAATCTTGTGGATTGGAAGAAGAAAGATTCCACATCATAACTCAAAGGCAGAAGCTACCAAAATATTAGTATTTTTGGAAATACTAAAAGCAAAGAGTGTTCATATTTGCTCATGGATAATAGAATCAAGTTGCCTGCTCAACATATTTCCCACAAGGCTTTTATGAGGAGGTGAGCTAGAGAGAGCCTTTTTGTGCCAAGAGAGGTAAGTATAGCTTTTGTTGCACCTCCATTTGGTAGAGCCCTGATATTTAAAACAAAATCTTATTAGCCTAGACACTTCCAAGCTTGACCTGATGCTAATTCTTCACTGAGACATTTTATAGAGCTACTGGTGAGCAGTGATTATTGCATTAAGTGAGAAGCCATTGATCAAAAACTCTAGCTAACTTATAATTTGGACTAATGCTTGAAGTATTGGAAGGAAGGAAAAGGCAGCTATAGATTTTCAGATTTGTTTTGTTCCTGTGTTGTATCTAGCTGGTCAAAAGTAATGTGGATGGTTTGGGAGAAAGGCAGGCTGTCAGGCTGGATCCTGCTACCTTAGAGCAAAATTGACATTTCTTTCACAACATTGTCTGGTTTCAGTCTGAGCACTACCTCAAACTGCTCTGTTACTTTGGGATACTTGAGTTCCTGCCTTTGGAAGTGTTTTAGGAGGCAGTAATGGATGTTTTTCTATTAATACAGTGTCTAAAACATGTTTTCCATAAACACTGCTGGTAAATTCTCTGAAATGAAAACTATCTGCATTGAGTCGAAGGTGAAAGATGTTAAGTGTACTTTACAGCTGTTGGCTAACCATTTTATTTTTCTTTTTTGGTAAGAGTTGGATTAATCTTAATTAATGTTGGGTCTAAACGTTATCCACTGTCTTAACTGCTCAAAAATTCTGCTGATCATTGTATTTTAAGATAACTCAAATAAAACTCAGTTTTTTACTATATTCCTGTTTCAGCTTTTGGTATGATTCTGTGTTTGCAATTTATAGTCCTGTATGCTAAAACAGGGAGGGGAAAAGATCTCTTTTAGTAATGTTTCAAAAATGTGCATTCTACAATGAAGTAGAACACCTAGCTTGTTTTCAGTAATATGTGTTCAGGACCTATTCACAAAATATGGAGTCCTTGTTTCCACCATGAAGACTTCGTATCACACATTGGGAGCTCTGTACGTCCCAGGCATTTTGATGGTGATTCTAGCATGTGTAGAGAAGAGACTTCAGCCTTTCCCATTTACTCTTTTTACAAATTAAATCTGCCCCCCCCCCCATTTCAATTTGCAAAAACAATGCAGGAAACTTTTGGTAAAGTTCCTCATCAAAGGCTCTTAAGTAAGCTCAATAGTCATGGGATAAAAGGACAAGTCCTCTTGTGGATCAAAAACTGGCTAATTAATAGGAAACAGAGTGAGTATAAATGGGAAATTTTCTTAGTAGAGGGTGGTAAGAAGTGGGGTACCACAGGGATCAGTACTGGGTCCGATGCTTTTTAACTTGTACATTAATGTTTTGGAGTTGGGAGTAAGCATTGAAGTGGCTAAATTTGCAGATGACATGAAGTTGTTCAGCATGGTGAGAACCAGGGAGGATTGTGAGGCACTCCAAAGTGATCTATCAAGGATGGGTGAGTGGGTGTCAACGTGGCAAATGGGGTTCAATGTAGCCAAGTACAAAGTGATGCACATTGGAGCCAAAAATCCTAACTATAAATACGTGTTGATGGGGTCTGAACTGGCATAGACAGATTAAAAGGGAGGTCTTGGAGTCGTAGTAGATAATGAAAATGTCGAGACAGTGTGCCACTGCAATAAAAAAGGCCAATGCTATTATCATGACCCCAGCGGGTTGCCGCCTTTCGCTGCCACCACCCTGGACTTACGGTCCCTTGAGAAGGCCTAGGGTACCCTCTCAACCCCATCCAAAATGCCCCTTTTCAAGCCAAGAACCTCAGGCGTGATGACCAGGCAGAGGATTTTTAAACAAATGGTTTATTTATACAGTAATGGGGCACTGAAAACAAGACAAAGTGCTTTAAAAAGGTATAACAGTGTTGAAAGGCAAAAAGAACACAAAACTAACGCAGCTACCTATTACTACTTAACTGTTTCTACTTAAGGCCTACCTTCTTACCAGGCCCTCCTGCCTAACACTCACACTGAGCCCAGTGAAGGATCCTTTCCTCTCAGACCAGCCTTTCCCCCTCAATGACTCTGTGAGAGGGAAAACCGCAGAAGAGCCAAAGAACCATTTCCTCACAACCGTCTATAGACCAGGCTTAACTTACTCACTCTCCCAAGTGAGAGAACTTTGTCCCAGACCAGTCTCCTCACAACTGCAGAGAAAAAGAACGTCAGTTAAACTGAAACCAAGTATAAGAACACATCACCTCAGAGACTTCTAGTATCCACATTGTTTGCAGCTGGCTCTAGGCATTGTGGGAATTGTAGGCAGCTTGTTTTCTACTACCACACAGGCCTCTCCTGGGCCCTAGGCCTCAGGCTTTTCTCCCAGTCATGTACAGATCTCCAGAGGCGTACACAGAATCTCTGCATTCTGATTGGCTATAACCCTCTCTAAGCATTATAGGGATTGTAGGCTGTCTGTTTTCCACTGTCAGACAGGCCCCTCCTTGAGCTTAGGCCTCTAGGCCCTGCCTCCATCTTGCACAGATCATGACAGCTATGCTGGGGATTATTAGGAAGGGAATTGAAAACAAATCAGCAAGTATCATAATACTCCTGTATAAATCGATGGTGCAACCTCATTTGGAGTACTGTGTACAGTTCTGTTCACCACACCTCAAAAAGGATATTATAGCATTGGGGAAAGTGCAGAAAAGGGCAACTAGAATGATAAAAGGGTTGGAACACTTTTCCTATGAAGAAAGGTTAAAATGCTTGGGGCTCTTTAGCTTGGAGAAGCGACGGCTGAGGGATGAAATGATCGAGATTTATAAGATTATGCATGGGATAGAGCAGATAGAGAAAGAAGTACTTTTCTCCCTTTCTCACAACACAAGAACTCGTGGGCATTCCATGAAATTCCTGAGCAGTAGGGTTAGAACGGATAAAAGGAAGTATTTCTTCACCCAAAGAGTGATTAACACATGGAATTCACTGCCACAGGAGGTGATGGCGGCTACAAGCATGGACAGCTTCAAGAGGAAATTAGATAAACATATGGAGCAGAGGTACATCGGTGGCTATTAGCCACAAGGTATAGATAGGAACTCTCAGTCTGGGGCAAGTTCTTGGTGCTTGGGGTGGGGGGGCAACAGTGGGAGGGCTTCTAGTGTCCTGGCCCCACTGGTGGACCTCCTGTTGGCACCTGGTATTTTTGGCCACTGTGTGACAAAGTGTTGGACTGGATGGGCTATTGGTCTGATCCAACACTGGCTTCTCTTATGTCCTTAATACAGCCCTTGTGCATGTGGCATACAACATCCTTGTGGCAACAGAGATCTTGTATCATATGAGCTGGCCTACAGGAACCTATTTTAGATTTAGGCACCAGTTCAAATCTGTGAAGAATTACTCCAATCAAAACCCGCTGAAATCAATAGTCTTGGGCTAAAGTAACTCTGCATAGCTTTGGATTGTACATCTGTTACAGCACCACAGCAAATGGTAGTCTGTAAAGTAACTAGTATGGCATCAGCTTTTGTTACTAGTGTCCACTTCATCACTTAATTGGTGGACCCAAGCATTGCTTTATAGTAGAAATTCACTCCTACAAACTTTCAGTTGCCACACAGAGCCTACTACACAATCTGGATCTACAAATAAGCCTCACTATATAACTGCATTTGTTCCAGGAACTCACATTTGAAAGACTTACTCTAGCCATTCTTAACTACAGGACATGCCCATTGAACTACCAGGCTTGTATCCAGAATAATTAGTATAGGAGGACTTGACAAATCCAGGGCACTGGGTAGTCATGATGCCTAGTAATTTAGTAGCAGTGCCAAATATTTTCTTTCTTTTTTAAAAAACATTTTATTATAGGATATGTTTCACATAGTTAAAATTCCATCTTATAGATATCACATACTTTTTTTCTTTTCTCCCCACTCCCCCCAGTACAAGGCTTCCTGCAATGCTCTTACCCCCTTATAAACTCTATTATCTAATTACCATTCACAAAATATATCATTTCCATTATCAAATTAGGTAGCATTTTAGCAATCTTATCGTTCTTTTTCTTATTTTCTCCTTAATAACTGTCAAAGCAAATCAATCTATTTTTAACATCCCAATTTTTCTCAAGATAGTCTTTAAAATCTTTCCATTCTTCAAAAAATGCTTCATCTTCTTCGTTATTAAGCTTTCTTGTCATTTTGTTCATTTCAGCCATAAAAAGCATCTTCTTAATCCATTCCCATGTTTCAGGAATCTTTTCTTGTTTCCAAAATTGTGCATAAGTCATTCTAGCTAGCAGTGCCAAATATTTTCAGCAATGACTTTATGATGATGACAGCCAGGGTTACCCCCTTATTTAGATACCTCAACATTTGTCATACAGCTTGAATAGAATTATGAAAAACTGTGGCTGCACGCATTAGAAAATACAGGCACTCAAATATAAAAGCTGAAGGCTGGAAAATGAGTCTGGGTGCCTCAATGGTTGGGCTGACTTCCAGAGCAAAAGCAAATTTGTACTATAGAAGAGGGCCAAAAGAGAGAGAGAATGCTCTGTTGCATATTGTCTGCATCTCCTATTAGGTAGAATCACTCCCAATGTACCATACAGACCCTCTTTTCTCCCAGATCTTTGGCAGTAGGCCTGTCCTCACTTACATTAACTACTACTCAACAGTAATGGACAAACCCAGGAACTAGGTTTTTGCAAACCAAATGCCAGTTGTTTTTCCATATCCACTCAAACAGCACTATGAAGGAGTGTAATAACATCAGTCAGACCATTCACTTACTATCTGTGCCATCTATCATCCATCAGTAATCCTTGTTTTCTGTGTAGGCTACCTAAGGAACATATGACACATAAGTAATTTGAGCACTCTCACAGGTATAAGATATAGCTGTGCTACTTACTATCTATGCCCTTTGTGGCTTGTGAAATTGCTTGGTGAAATGCTGACAAACTGGAATAGTACGAATTGTGAAACATTCTTTGCAAGAAGTTACAGTGCCCACAGTGTTCAAAGGTATCGGGTCCCTTTTGAAGAAGATGTGTTATCTTCACACATGCTGAATAATGCACTTTCAGTCCACTTGAGTAAAAGCTACTTGCAAAATGCATTATTCAGTATGTATGAAAGCACCAATTGTCTTCAAAAGAGGCATGGATAGAGTGGCAACCAAGCAACTCCAATCTCTGTTGGGGGGGAGGTCTCCACATACTTGTAAATGAAATGAATGTGTTCATACCTGATTATGGTACAGAAACTGTCCTGATCATCCCATTAGATGATCTTAGCTAGTTCAACAACCTGTCCACAATAAAATCCTGCATGGCTTCACAATTTCTGGACATTTTTTTGTGAAAATCAAGAGAGTACTGACCTAAAGGAGACAGCAACTGGAATAAATAGCCATTTGTCTCTTTTCAGCACCATCACCCTCATCTGAACTACCCCATTCCCACATATATATATGTTTGTGTGCACACAAAGCAACCTTTGCATTTTTTTTCCTAAAGAAGATCCTAATCACAGATTTTCCAGGTCATCTCTAGTTTGGCCGTTAGTTATGGTTTATACTACAGCAATTTACCTTCAGTGTTCAAGATGGAGCCTTCAACAAAAGCTAAGCCTTTCCTATCTTGATCTGGGAACCTATCCAGAAGGGCAAAGGACATTTCATATTGTCACACTTTCACCCATAATCATGCTTTCAAAATGCAAAGGTAATTTTTTTAACTCCATTAGTCTCTCTGCATCACCTCTTTTCTCAACAAACGGTGATTCATCCATCAACAATCCCTGTTTTCTGTGTAGGCTACCTAAGGAACATATGACACATAAGTAATTTGAGCACTCTCACAGGTATAAGATGTAACTGAGTACACTTGAATTCAACCCACTTCGAGTTGCTGATGGTGTGAGAAGTGGGGTGAGAAGTTCACTGTGCCTGCAACCAGAATACTGAAGTGCAAGGCTATACTTCTGGTACTCACAGATACCATTAAATTGACATAGAAACTCAAAGGCGTAGTTTAGGATTCTAGATGTAGCACAAGCTGTCTGCCTCTGCAGACTAAGGCTGCAGAAACTGCAAAACCTATATTTTTATCTACAGTAAGTTTATAACAACTGAGATGGGGCTGAACTCATCAGACTCTCCTTATGAGCATGGAATGCTCATAAATTCCTCTAGTACTCTGAATTCTTTTGATATTCACATTTAATATTCATTTTATAATTAAATCCAATATTGGGTGATTGTGCTGACTTTTTTGATACCTGAGTAAAAATTGAGGATTTTTTGCCCAGTTTTAAACAAAGTACACCTAAAGGCAAAATTGCCTCATTTCTCATAGTCTCTGCTTCCAGTATGTTATTAGGCCAAGAATGAGATCCCACACTTACATTCTGAAGTGGTTCATCCCAGCCATAGGCTTAACGCCTCAATGAGAACGAGGCCTTTGTTACACGAAAATTGCCAGTAAGTCTATTAGACTGAATATTTGCCCTCTGCTGACAATCACTTATATTGCAGGGATGACTAAAAATAGTTGACTGTTGCAGAAATGTTGATAGGCAACCACAGAGCTTTTCAAATACTACAAAAATAACTGAATTCAAAAAATCAGACAACAATTTACAGTTAACACGTGAACCAGGGAGGGGCTGTTAACACTTACAAAAAGAAACTTAGTTTAAACCCACTAAAATAATATTTTATATTATTTAAGACCAGCAATGGTTCCAAAATACCATATGCTATCTACTACTTGCTACAGTAGTGTAAGCTGTCACTATTATGAGTCCCACTGCTCCTAAATCTTCAAAGTTTCAGGAGTTTATTAAATATGAGGAGCAATGCTTCAACAGTTGTAGGGAGCTGTGTAAAAGATTTAAAAGTGTCTGTTTTATTCCATTCCAAACTCATAATACCTATAAACAGCTCAGAATGGTGTACCTCATTTCATATTCACAACAGCCCTGTGAGGGAGGCAAGTGACTAGCCCAAAGATCATCTGAGTAGGCTTTGTGGTTCAGTGGGGAGTTGATTTTGGGAGTCCCCAGTCCTAGTTTAACTTATTAACTCTGTCATGCTGACTCTCAATAACAATGGGGTATCATTTTCAGTTCACATGCACCACAGGCCTTTCCACCACAGTACCTTTCCTCTACTGAGATGTTTTAATGTCAGCTTTGTAGAATCCTTGAATTACAGGAGGATGAAAATTGTGCATAGTAGGCACCATACAAGCATATTTAAACTTAGCAAGTTTGTATAATCATACTCCAAGTACACATGTGGTGTATAAATATATGCACAGAAAAAAGGTGCATCTAAAATCCAAGTCACATTCATTCAAGAGGATTTAGGTATTCCTGAATGTCTTGGGTTTGGATCTACTTGCTTAAGGAGGTCAGCTGGCTCAGGTGTTCATGAAACCAATAAGTATACAAACTCCAGTTAAGCCTTTCCTTCTAAACATGTCTGTGTTCTGGGACTGTTTAGACTAAATGTTTGGTGGGGCTAATGGATTACCATACTTATGATTAAGTCTGATCTCTGTGGGAAAATGGCCTAAAGGGAAGGGTGACCTTGAAGCCTGGAGATTGAATCCGACTGGTAGGCCATAATGTAGACTGCTAAGATCTCTTTATAAAGAACAGAATGGTAACTGTGTACACATTCCAAGATAATGTATGAATTTCTCCTTTCAGTCCCACTTTCTCATATAAGCAGCACTGTTTGTACCATCCCATTGTTCTATTATTTCCAAAACGGCTTTCAAAGACCACATAGAGCCCTTAAATAATTTACATCCTTTGCTTTTTGTGTTATTGCTTCTCTGAAACTTGCCTGAGCAAAAAACAACATGTGACCAAATAGAATGTTTATACAGATTTAAAACCACTGGGCTACATCCTGCAAGCATTTCTTTGGGCAAAAGAGGGAAGAAGGAAGAAACTTTCAACTACTGAAGAGGTATGTTGGGGGGAATCACAGGACCTGTGTGGACAAAAGCCACATGGGATGTTGGCTACAGTGTGAGGGGGAAATCAGAAGAGGTGAAAAAGAAAAACCAGTTAAGACACAATATGCACACTCTGGCTAAATTAAACTGAACTGATAATAAAATAAATTTCCTGTCAAATCCTGCCAGTATTGTGGTCCAATATTCCCCTGTTGGATCTTAAAGGGCGTGGGACCTGAGCCTTTATTGGTGGTGTTCAAGTGAAGCACTTAGCTATGGGACCTAGCTTTGGCTGGTCATGACAACCCAGAAAGGTTTGTGTGGCATACAGAAAGCATCTACAGTTCTTGGCCTTCTAGAGCCAACAGTGACTTTGTACATCATTTCCTAGATAGCTCTTAAATTTATGAAATACTGAAGTATGTGTCACAATGCATCTTATGGAGTTTCTGCTCAAATGGATGACAGGCATTCTGAATCAGAGTGCTTAGTCACATGCTACCCACACACGGGGGAGAATGATCCACATTCCTATCACTGCTATTCCAGGCTAGCAGGAACAGTAAGGAGGTAGAGAGCTACTGGTGAGAACTGATAGCTTTAAACCACCACAACAGGAAATACCACATGGAAGAGGCACTGTATTTTGCTTCTTGCTTGATCACTGCTGTTACTAAGTAGACAAGCAATATAAACAAATAGAAATACAAATGGGATGGATCCCAGCAGTCTGATGACCTAAGCCTTCATCCAGAGTAAAGAGTCTTCCTTGTCCACTTTTGCCAGAAGAAAGTCATTTCACCTGAGAAGACAATTGGTTATTATTTGCATGGGAGACCATCAAGAAAGACGAGGGGTGCTGCACAGAGGCTGTAATGGCAGACCACTTCTGAACATCTGAACAGTTGGCTATGAGTTGATGGCACTTTCTTCCTCCACATTTTTGTATAATTTAGACAGCAAGGTATAATAAAGATGGGTATGGCAAGAAATATATATTCCAGCATCCTATAACATGGGGGGGGGGGTATTTATCACATACCATTTTTAAAGAGGAATTTTTCCTGTGTTTATTTTTCCTCTGGCTTTCACGGCTTCTAGAACTAAAAACATGTCACATCATTTATTATTAATAGAATTTGTGTGTTCCAAATATGGATATTATTTTATTTCCTTTTCTTGAACAATAAGTTATTGTTAGGAACTGTGACCCTCTGCTGAAAGAGCTGCACTGGCTGCCCATTTGTTTCCAGGCACAATTCAAAGTGCTGGTTCTTACCTTACCATATTGTCCAGCCCACCAGTTGCAATCTGCCTCACAAGCCTTGCTCGCTGTGCACCTGCTTTCAGAAGTAAGGCCAGAATGGTGTGTTATGATGTCTGAGGGTAGCCGTATGATCTACAAATAAGATTTTTAAATACAAAAATCTACAGTCAGTATTAAAGACAGCTAAATGTCATAGTTACAGCTGACTGCTTGAATTGATTTTACAACCTGTATCTTCGTCAAGCCAGTGATGCAAAACACTACTTTCTTGGTTTTATGCAAACTGAGAAGCTGAATGGTTCAAAGTCGCCTAGCTATTTGAACCACTATGGATGTTCAGATCAGTAACCTGGATGGTGCTAAGCACCTGCAGCTCTCCACTGAGAGATTCAGAACTATTCATGGTTACTAATTCCAGATATGGAGTTAGGTTTAACACTAATGATGGTAGGAAAGCTTATCATTTCAAACTGTTAGGCTTTGAGAGTAATATTTGGCTCATAACAATGTGTCACATGAGACAATTCCTGTTTTTGTAAGTCAGAAAAACAGAGTTTGGTGTGACATCCTGAACACAGTATGTGACAGATAATGCTCTTCCTGTGGCAGCACTAAGCCTTTATATTCATTCTTCCCTGAAAGCAAAGACAATTTAGCAGCCTGTTTGCTAACCTTCCTTACTGTTAACAAGGGGAAAGCAGGTTCTGTTCTTTGCCTTTTCATTAAGATCTTTGAATATTCATAACAAAGCAGGTAGGTAATAAACTATTTTAATTCATATTCTAGTCAGATCAGATCTTCTGGCTGAGAAATATTTTGGTAACTATCACCTCAGAACATTCAGGAATATGATAACTGAAGTAAGATGCTTATTGTACTTTTGCCTTTTAATTAGAAGTCATTTTGTCTTACAGTCTGATTCTAACTTACTTTACTTTGTTACATTACATTTCACCATTGAATGACTCTCTCTCTCTCCAGTACTTCACTTTTGGCTGCAAACACCTGGCTGTTTCAAGATTATTGAAATGTGCTTCATTTTCAATGTAACAAATAACAGTGTTTATGGATGTAGGAAATCCAGATTCTGTCTACCCACCACGTTTGATAACTGACCTGTCAAGAACTGGAATAAATAATGGCATCTTTGCAATCATTTGCTGAAGTCATTTTATTACACTGGATTTATATCTTTAAATATTTATTGTGCAAAAATGTTAAACCAAAACTTTCCTCCACATTTTCATTAACTGTAGCTGTTTTACAAGCAGTGTTCAGTTTGCTATCTTATAACTGGTAGACTCAGTGTAACTTTTTCTATTCGTGTTAGAATGAGCTCAGTGTATGAAGAATCTTTTTTGGGCTGGAGAATGTTGGGGTTTTTTTGGATTCAGGAGATAATTCTCTCTGGTTTCAGTTTTAACCAAAGGTACCCATTTTGCACTTTGCTACTAAGAGATTTCTCTGACCTGAATGGCCCAGACTAGCCTAATCTCATCGGATCACAGAAATGGAGCAGGGTTGGTCCTGTTTAGTACATTAAGGAAGTCCAGGGTTGTTACATAGAGGCACGCAATGGCAAACCACCTCTGCTTGTCTCTTGCCTTGAAAACACTATAGGGCTGCCATAGGTCACCTCTGACTTGATGGCACTTTCCCCACACATGAAGAGACTTAAGATCTTTGGAGATCAGTTATCAGGCAGCTCTTAGTAATGGTCACCATGAGCCTTCTGTTGTTGTGTCTGTTCTCTCTTGTGTATATACCTTTCAGCCTTGCAGGAAATCTTGTTCTCCACAGATGCACACTTCTGCAACTTGGTTATTTGTTGCTGAGCTGGTTGGGTATTGTGATTGGGATGGCACTCCTGACTTTTTGTCTGGCCCTGGCTGTTTGCCTAGCAGGAAGTATAGTTGTTATAATTGAAACCCTGTCAACAAGAATGCTGAACTTTGTGGCCACAAGGACTAATTACTGGTCTCCTTTCCAGTGCTGCCATTGTAGACTGCTTTCAGTGGCTGTTTGATAGTGCAGCTAGTCTCCCACAAAAAGTGATACTGCTCCCAGTCCAATTACTCTTACCTGTCCTTGACTACAACTTGAATAAGTTTGTTGGTCTTAAAGGTACCACTGGACTCTAACTTTGTTCTGTCCTTTTATGCATCTCCTCCCATCCAAGTAGTTCCCTTATAAATATCCCACTTTAACAGAGACTGAGGGGAAATTATAGGTCCTATCCAGATAGCATATCTTTGGCCAGTTATCCCCCCATTTTAACCAATCCATGCCATATGACTTAAACAGCTGCAATGCATGATCCCCTTACATTTCTTATTTTTATAAAGAGCAAGCACCAAATGAATCATGCCCACAATGCTGGGCTAGTGTTCTTTTTAATCCTTGTCTGTGTAACCCTCATTCAAAAGATGTTTCCTCACAAATTTCAGGTAGAGAGGAAAAAGTCTCCATGCCCTGCAGTCTCACATCTTGCAGCTTCACTTGCTCTCCACAATATTCAAAAGCCATACGGAGTGAAGTCAGAGAAGCTGCTGGAGGCACAAATGAACTCTCCATGAACCACCACTCTGTTGTTCCTAATATTGACTTCACACATGACTGAATGTACTCAAACTTCTGGAAATTACCAAAATACCTCATCTCCTTCCAGGAAGCCAGATTTGATTTAGTTTCAGGGTAGTATTTGCACAAATTAAACAAGAAGAAGGCTTTTTGTAGATCCACCAAATGCAGGCTGTAAGCTTTATTTCCTTTTTTATCATAGCAATTAGGGATTCAGTGGACCCCTGAACTGTGATAATTATCTCACTAGTTATGTTCAGAGTGTGTGTGTATACTGGATTGGATAATATCTGGGGTCCATCAGCCATTGGACTATAGGTTGATTGATGCCTTCCATGCATTGCTAATCTAGAATGTCTTGTATGACATTCCATACTATGAATATGTAAAGTACTGGGTTCAGACACGTGATTTCAGCTCATAGTTTATTTCCACTCCAAACTCAAGACAAACTAGCCGGTTTCAAAGCTGGCTTTTATCTGTGTAGCACCCAACACCCAACACCCCCCCCACTCCCCGTGATTGGCTATTTACAGTATAAGAGTTCCCCATAGGTTAACTCTAGGATCCAGGCAACCCTATTGGTCCGCCTTAGGATCTGCAGTGGCAATTGTTTTAACACCCAAAGGTGCGCTAGCCCACATGGTCTCGCTAGCGCTAGCATGACCATTTTAGTTCATATTAATACACAACACCCCTCCCCCCATAGTTCAGAACCCTCTAACACACACAGTCTTTTAGATACACGGGCCTGCGCTGTTCTCAGTTCAAGCGGTGTGGTTCCATTTTGGGGGGTGCTGTATCTGCTATGGTGACCAGGGAGGGACACCCTTCAGGGTCCTGAGTGGCTGCCTGTGCTGGGGTGTCCATGTTGTGGCGGGTGTCTGTGTCTGTGGTGGCTGGTGGCTGGTGCTGGCGCTTTGGTGGAGCTCACTGGCTGCTCCTGCTGGACTCTGTCTGTTGGCTCAGGGCTTGCCTGCTCTGTCTCCTCTGGGCATGGCCGGTCATCATCACTGTCATTCCTGGCCAGCCGACTCCAGTTACACTGGTAGGAGGCAGCTATGGAGCTGGTTGAGGTGCCAGCGAAGCTTCTGGCTGTCCTCTGTGGACATTGGTCTGGTCACCTTGAGGATCTTGGCTGGGACCCACGCCGGTCCCCTGGTGAAGTTGCAGGCGTACACCGGATCCCCTGGGAAGAATCTGCAGTGGGCCCCTTGGCTCTCCTGGCCCGTACTGTGCTCTGGGGCCCTGTCAGGGTGCAGCCTGTCTAGGTGGGTGGTTAGCCATCGACTCACTAGGAGTTCCGCGGGGCTGCGGCCTGTAGTGGTGTGTGGAGTTATTCTGTTGTTGAATAGGAAGGCGGCCAGCCAGTGGGTCCCACTCACCCTGTACTATTCTGCATAGTGACTCCTTGGCCATCCTCAACATTCTCTCTACCTGGCCATTTGTGACTGGGTGGAAAGGGGCCGAGCGGATATGGCAGATGCCATAGTAACTTATGAAATCTTGGAATTCTGCCAACGTGAAGGCCATCCCGCTGTCCGCCACGAGGGAGTTGGGGATTCTGTGTGTACTGAAGATTCTCCACACGGTGCCAATGGCAGCTCAGGATGATGTAGACAGAACTGGTACCACCAGCAGCCACTTTGTGAAAGAATCCACTAAGATGAAGAAGAGCTGGCTCTGGAAGAGTCTGGTGAAGTCTAGGTGTAGCCAGGCTCAGGATTTCCTGGAGGATTCCCATTGCCACGCTGGAGCCCGGGGGGGGGGTCTGGTCTGGACTCCTGGCAAGTCTGGCAACACTTAACCCAGTCTTCTATCTCCCTGTCCATGCTGGGCCACCAGACATAGCTGCGGGCCAGAGACTTCATCCTCACTATCCTGGGGTGCGTTTCATGGAGGGCCATGAGAACTCACTGGCATAGAGGTGCGGGCACGACCACTTGACTGCCCCACAGCAGACAGCCCTTGTGGGCAGACAATTCATATTGGCGGGAAATAAATGCTGAGAGCTCAGGGCCCACTTGCCCGGTGGTCCACCTCCTCCCCACCCAGTTGAGAACCTGGGACAGCACGCAGTCTCGAGCTGTGTGGCGGGACACATCGGTTACCTGGAGGGACGTGTTGGGCAGGTCCTCAAGGAGAAATATTTGGTGCACAGGCATCTGAGGGCATCTGCATGTGCCATCACTTTTCTGAGGCATCTGCATGTCCCATCAGCACTTAACGGTAGCCCGCTAGGAAAATCGTCCAGCAGAGCACCCTGGAAGACAGCATCTGAGGCATCTGGTGGTCCGGTGCGAGGAGGCCCAAGAGGGGGTTGTGGTCGGTGACTATGGTGAAGGCCAGTCATAGAGATACTTCTTGACCCCTGCTACAATCACCAGTGCGTCTTTGTTTATTTGAGCATAGTTGCGCTCAGCTGAAGAGAGAGTCCTGGAGTAGTAGGTCACCAGGACTTCCCGGCCATCAGGAAGCTGGTGTCCCAACAAGGCCCCAACCCCATATGGCAATGCGTCACAGGTGTGGTCAACTGGAAGCGCTTCATCAAAGTTCACCAGGACTGCATTCAAGGTTAGCAGGTCTTTGATGGCCCTGAAGGCAGCTGCATGCTTTGGGCCCCAGGCCCACGGGGTGTGCTTGTCTAGTAGGTGGTGCAAGGGCTCTGCAATGGTGGTCTTGTGGGGCAAGAAGGTGTGATAGAAGTTCAGCAGCCCCAAGAAAGCCTGAAGGTCTGCCTTGGACGTCGGAGGTGGGGCATTGACTATGACTTTGACCTTGTCCGGAGTTGGATGGATGCCCTGGGCGAACCCCAGGAATTTGACCCTCAGGACTCCCAGCAGACACTTCTCTCTCTTTAACTTCAGCCCGGCTATGCAGAAACGTTGCAGGACGACACGCAGTCTGTCAGCGAAGATGTCAGGTGTGGGAGCGGCAATTAGAACATCGTCAAAGAATGGTTAGACCCTGGGGATACCTTTGAGAAGACAGTCTATTAAGTTCTGAAAGATCCCCGGGGCTACGCTCACCCCAAACTGCAAACGCTGTACTCAGAAAGCACCTCTATGAGTGACAATTGCCTGGGCTTCAGCCATGGCGTTGTCCACGGGAAGCTGCTGATAGGATTGTGCCAAGTGTAATTTTCCAAAAATCTTTGTGCCCACCAAGGATGCCAAGACATGACTGATGACTGGGACCGGGTATGCGTGGTCTTGGAGGGCTTTATTAATTGTGCATTTGTAGTCCGTGCAGATGCGGACATCGCCATTTGGTTTGACCAGTGTAACTATGGGAGTATCCCAGAGTGCATGTGGCACTGGCTCCAGCACCCCTTGGGCTACCAGGTGATCCAGTTCACTACCAATTTTTGGCTTGAGGGCAAACAGAACACTCCTGGCCT
This sequence comes from Gekko gecko, assembly GCA_029375565.1. Lineage (NCBI taxonomy): Eukaryota > Metazoa > Chordata > Lepidosauria > Squamata > Gekkonidae > Gekko > Gekko gecko. Next base: position 118,699,015 of record JAPDNY010000007.1, read on the forward strand.
TCAACCAGATGGGCTGCACCCTGGGTCTAGGTCCAGGGACACGGGCGGACCAGTGTACTGACCCAGAGTGCCATCGAAGGAACTCCCAGCACACGTCTTGGAAATCGGATGGTCACACTTGGTGCACCCCATTCACTCCCAGGTCTAGTAAGCTTGTGAGCCTCCCTTCCACCACTAACAACTCTAAAAGGCCTGTAAATTGCTTGTAGGAGACCTGGAACTTACCCCACCCCTTCACATCCACCGGGTTCTTCTGGAAGTCCCTGAGTGTGAACCTGGAGGATGGCTTCCGCAAGCGGCGTCCCCCATGAGGGCAGAGCCTTGCGAGCGCCTTTGACAAAATAATAGAGAAGGAGGACCCTGTGTCCAGTTCCATCTTGCAAGGGGACCCTCTATTAGCACAGTTACATGGATTTTGTTAGGGGCATCCTGGGGCAAGCTCAGTACCTGGTTGTAGCGGGCAGTTGTTGTGTTCAGTTCCATGGACTCCTGGTATGCTGTTGCAGGTCTCTGGTGGCCTCTGGAGTGGCAGGCACAGACTATGTGGCAACAACCTCAGGGAGGCCATATACGGACACCCACTGCCTCAGCCAAAAGCCTCGTGATATAGCCCTGTCTTGCAGGCCCTGTGGAATTGAAGAAGATCCTGCAGGGCCCTAACCTCAACAGGAAGCATGTTGCACTAGGCAGGGGCCATGGCAGAGAAAGCAAGATGAATGAGGCAAGACGAACATCTTTCAGGCCAGGGACAGCCAGGAGATGTTGGTCCAAACAGCGTAACACTCTTTGTGGCATATATAGAAAGAGGTGGTCCCTCAGATATGTGGGTCCCAGGCTGTGTAAGGCTATAAAGATAATTACTAGCACCTTGAAGTGAATCCAGAAGTCAACTGGCAACCAATGCAGTTGGTGGAGCACCTGCCAGATGTGAGCCCACACAGGCGTCGACATCAGCAGGTGCGCCGCCGCATTTTGCACCAGCTGTAATTTCCAGGTCAACCTCAAGAGTAAACCTACATAGAGCAAATTGCAATAATCAAGCCTGGAAGTGACCATTGCCTGGATCACTGTAGCTAAGTCCAGGAAGGGGGAGATATGGTCTCAGCAACATAATCTGTCTTAAGATGGAAGAATGCAGATCTGGCACCTGCAGTAACCTGGGCCTCCACAGAGAGAGAGGCATCCAGAGTTAGTCCCAGGCTCCTCACTTTCTGGGTCAGCGCCAAAGTCACCCCTTCCAGTGTGGGGAGTCTGATACTCCTATCCACCCCCCCCGACCCAGGTACAGGACCTCCGTCTCTGATGGATTAAGCTTCAACTGGCTCTGCCCAACCATCAAGCCACAGCATCCAAAGCCTCTGCCAGAATGTCAGGGGCGGAAGATGGATGGCCATCCATTATCTGGGTGTCATCAGCATATTGATGGCAAAGCAGCCCATAACTCCTGGCTAAATAGGCGATAGGGTGTATATAGATGTTAAATAACATCAAATAACATCAGGACAATGGATCCCCCCAAAGCTGAATAAGGGACATAGGATTTGTATCTCAATACAGATAATTTCCTAAATTTCCAACCTCTATGCATATGTAGCTCTAATCAAGCTGATTATGTTTTGCATTATACCTCTGCATCCTGACTCCAGCTGGCCCCCTCTCATCTTCTAAATATAAGGGCTGGTGGATCTTCATTCTTATTTGTATCTGACAAAATGAGCTTTGACTCACAAAAGTTTATATCCTAGAAAAATTTTATCGGTCTTTAAAGTGCTATGGGACTCAACGGAAGAGGACAACTGTGACGGGCTCTTTCTGCCAACTGAGTGGACTCACACAGCCTCTTATGATCTTAGGGAACCAGGTTTGTTTTAACTATAAATCTTCCCTGCAGTTACCAGGTGTTATTAAGGTAGCAAGTGTATAGGAAAGAATTCACATATGTGAGGTAAATTTTGTGGTGCACAAGTAGAATTTGCAGATCACTCAGACAGAATTAGCATATAAACAACAAAGAAGATTTATTTATTTGGTTTCAAACAACAGATCAGCAGCAGGACAGCCTCCTGTCTGTCACATGATCCCTGTTTGGAAACTCAATGACACAGGTGAGAGTTTTTTTTGGGTCTCTACCTGGTCAATGAGGCACACTTACTCATTATTACATCACAGTAATATTAACAAACAATATAAGCATTGCTTTACAGAAACTGATTAAGATAATAGTTAATGGTGTAATAACATTTTTCATATTTATGTATATTTACAAACTATTCTTTTATTTTAGTACAGAAAATACCTTTGAGCTTACATCCTCCTGGATAAAGTGTCAGCTACTACATTTCTATGCCCATGGACATGAGTGATGTCAAAATCAAAGCAAACTCCACTGGAACAATTTGCCACTACTGACCTTAGTGCTGTGGATCCAGCACAGTGGAGAGTGATCTGTGTGTAGGGCAAACTTTCATCCACACACACATAAGGCTTAGAGCCCACACAATAGCCAAAGGCTCCTTCTCCATGGCTGAAAGGCGTTGTTCCCTGGCCAGGAGCTTCTTGCTCAGGAATAACACTGGATGTGTCTGTCCATCAGGGCCACACTGATTCAATGCTCCCAGACCCATATTAGAAGCATTGGTGGTTACAATGAATGTTTTTGAAAAGTCTGGTGCCAGTACCAAAACATCAGATGTTATTAGCTCATTTAACCTTTTGAATGCCATTTGGCATTCTATCATCCAGTTCACAATGTCTGGTAGAGCTTTTTTAGCCAGGCCAGACAATGGAGTTGCAATGCCACTAAAATTAGGGATGAAACACCTATAGTAGCCACCAGACCCAAAAAGAACCTTACCTGGCATTTGGTCAGGGGCACTGGCCATTTTCTGATGGCTTCTAACTTGTACACCTCTGGTTTGATGACTTCTTCTCCCACAATGTAGGGCAACCTGTCACTTTCTGGCCTTCACAGTCAGACCAGCCCTTATCCGGTGAAGGACAGTGATGTTTTAGGACAGGTGATCCGCCCAGCTCTAGCTAATGATGCCCACTTCATCAATGTAAGCTAGAGCAAACTCCCCTATACCCTCCAACAACTTGTCTATTAATTCTTGGAAACTGACACCAGCATTTCTGAGCCTAAATGGGAGGACCGTGAATTCAAACAAACCAGCCTTGGTGGTAAAGGCAGTTTTGGGTTGGTCCTCTGGCACCATTTCTACCTGCCAGTAACCTTTGATAAGGTCCAGGGTGGTGATGTGATGTGCCACGCCCAAGGTTTCCACCAGTTCATCTTCTTGGGACATGGGGTATGTGTCTGCCCTTGTGACTTTAACTTCCTGTAGTCAATGCAGAATCTGATGGTTTCATCGGGCTTCTGTACTAGGACTACTGGAGCAGACCATGGACATTCTGATTGCACTGTCACTCCTAGATTCAGCACTCAAAGCATGTACCAGATTCAAACCATGTTGTGTTTGCTTCTCTCAATATTTTGGTATTTCCCTCCAAAATTTTTCCATTATATGCATACTAGGAATAAGGCCCGTTGTGGAAATAAATGCAACAAGCTCTAGAAAGAGGCTCTGGGCAGGTGCCCTGGCCTTGGGTACTCAGCGTCAATTTGCTATGGTGACCTCAGCAGGGTATAATGACACAGAGCTTACCGTTTTCTCCAGGGGAACTGATCTCTACCATCTGAAGAATAGTTGTAATTCTGAGTGATCTCCAGCCCTCCCCTGGAGATTGGCAAAAATGGTTTCCCAGGAGGAAATGGCTGGTTTGGAGGGTGGGGTCTATGGCATTGTACCTGTCTGAGGTCCCACCCCTCCTCAAACCCCACCCTCTTCAGGCTCCACCCCTCAAAACTCCAGGAATTTCCCAGACTGGAGTTAGCAAGCCTATCACCTTCCCAGCCAACCATCAACCTACCTTTATGTGCCCATTTGACTTCAGCTTTCCATCTCCTTCCCCGTCCCTCCTGGAGAGCAGTTGTAATACTGAGTGATCTCCAGCCCTCCCCTGAAGATTGGCAACAATGGTTCCCCAGAGAAAATGGCTGGTTTGGAGGGTGGAGTCTATGGCACTGTACCTGTCTGAGGTCCCACCCCCTTCTCAAACCCACCCTCTCCAGGCTCCACCCCTCAAATCTCCAGGAATTTCCATACCTAAAGTTGACAACTTTATCTCCTCCTCTCTCAGCAGCGTCTTCCTAGGCAAAGTTCTGTCTTTCTCATTAGTGGGGAACAAAGCAGCTTACTTCATTCTCCTCTTCCGCTTTGTGATCTGTACAGCAACCCTGCACAGTAGGTTAGGCAGAAAGTCTTGGGCTGATCCAAAATCACCCAGGCAGCTTCCATAGGGAGGCTCCTGTTGAACAGGAGCAAGCAGCCAGGGCTAGTAAAGTAATGCCAGTCAGGAGGTATGAAGTCACCCTGAGAGTGCTGGCAGGCCTAAGATTGCCAACAAAGACAAATTGATACAAAGAAGGATGGAAAAGTCTCCATATTTCTATTTTGGCTTAAATCGGTTTTGATGCCAGCAGAGTGAGAAAATGCCAGAGGCTCTGGATGGGTGCCCCATGGTAAATGGACCAAACAGTTCCAAAGGTTTTCCAAAACACTATTCTCTCAATAATTCATTTTCTATACTCACAGCATCCCCTGCCACAATGCAACACATCCCCAGCACTTTGAATTAGCACCAGAGCTTTAAGAGCTCTCCAGCTGTCACCTGGAGATTGGTAACAATGGTATTCCAGAAAGAAATGGGTAATTTGGAGGGTGGGGACTATGGCATTGTATCTGTCTGAATTCCCCCTCTTCCTTTTCCTCAGACCCCACCCTCAGCAGGCTTCATCCCTAAAATGTCCTGGAAGTTTCCAACCTGGAGCTGGCAACCCTATGTCCTTTCCAGGCAACCATCAGCCTACCTTTATCTGCCTGTCTGTCTTCAGGTTTACATCCCCTCTCCCATAGCCTCTGCCTAGGGAAAGGGCAGTCTTTCCCTGCAGTGGGAACCAAAGCAGCTGACATCATTCTCCTCTTCCCCGTATGATCCGCACAACAACCCTGTGGGGTAAGTTAAGGTTGAAAGTCTGTGAATGGTCCATAATCCCCAAAGCAGCTATTATAACATGAACCTGGGACCTGCACACCATCCTCTGAAGCACTCTCAGGTACATAACTGTGGCAATAATGGGGTGACTGCTGGCACCTTTTCTTATCATTTTTTGCCTTGCTGGTATGCTGCTTGTGGTGTGATCTGTCTTTTTTGTGATGTGGTGTGGTTGTGTTATTGGGTTTGTTTCTTTTGAAGGGGAAGTGACGCGTTGTGAGTGAGGACATATTTTACCTCAGAATATACCATGTTGCATATGTAACTGACAGTTCCAACTGTCTTGTGGGGGGGAGTTTGAGGTGTGGAATGGAGTGAAGTCCAATCAGCTTCCATATGCAAATGACCTTGAAACGCTGGCCCAATCAGAGAAGAGTGGCCTAGGCTGCAGTAGGTGGGAGAGAACTCAGGCAACACAGCCAGTGGATAGAGACACCTTATGATTGACACATCACGGAGCCAACTGATTTTGGCATGCATAGAATGTTGCCAGACTAAATTGCAATTATGTGTAAGGAGAGATTATTTGACCATTCCTTGTTATGCAAATGCCTTTTGTATGGCTAGGTTAAATGCTAATCCTTCCCAGGTTTGCCAGGGTAGATGTATGAATATCTTGTATTCTGATTTACTGTGTCCATTCACTTTAGCTAAGAGTGATTTCTCTTTTCATATTCTTCTTGAGTGTCCATTTTATGAGGATCTCACAGCTCTTTTTATAAACCCTCTTTTAGCTTTGTCATTCTGAACTTTCAACCTCAACTGCTTTGAACTTTTACATTGTGATAAAAAAACCAAATTACTTTGTAGCTAATTTTTGTCAGCCTTTTCATCCTATAAGTTATAGCTATTTCTGCTGCTCAAGAGCATTGTCTCATGGAGCGTCAGTGGGAGAAAGGAAAGGCAAAGAACCTAAATGTATAACAGACCAGTACTATAATATTATCTCAGAAGAAAGCCCCATGCAGTTCAATTAGATTTACTCCCAAGTAAATATGCATAGGCTTGCTGCTTAACTATTGTGGCCAGGAATGATAAGTGAGTGTCTGTTGGCGTTGCTATGTTTGGGCTTGTTTCTAAAATTACTGCCATGCTATAATGCTGTTCCCACCACCACAGCACAGGGCTCCATGCTCTAAGAGAGCACAATATAGGTCAGATAGATTCAGCCCATTTCATTCTGCCTGTTTTCTGAGCTATGAGTGTCCCGGCTGGGGTTTATATAGGGCTTGGGGGACAGTGATTGGTTGCTGTGGAGGCACGTGACTGGCAGTTGTCTTAGTCAGCATCCTAAGCTGTGGTGGGTGAGGGCTAGGTTGCAGATGCGTCTGTCAGTGTGTGGGTTTCCGTCCCTTGTGTAGGGCCCTGTGGAACTGATTTGAGATACAGCAGGTTTGGGTAGCAGGCTTTAGAAAACCACTAAGTCCTTCTCTATACATGGTATGCCTCTAATTCCATTGAGTTCTATGCCAGTATAGCAGGTAAAGTGGTACGCTGCCTGCAGAGCTTGCCACTGGCAAATCTCCACATATACTGGCATATCTTCAGGATACAGTGACAAAAGGGTTAGTTACAACCTAAGCCTCTATGGACAAGGAGCCAGGGCATCCATGTCTTGCTTTTCCAAGTATGTATGGAATTTCATATTGAACTTTGATGTAGATACATTAGATGTGTTACACAAATAAAATTAAACCCTTTGTTTCCTCAGTTAGAGTTCAAATTAAGTTTAGGGATGCAACCCTGCTAATCTGCTTTGGAAAACAGAGAAGTAAGAAAAACTTCGCTGTAACAACTAACTGAATTTCCTCAAAACCAAGGCAGAAGTGTGAAAATATTTAAAATATTAAAACTATTTAAAAGCTTCTCACTTGTACTTCTCTAATTAGTTGATTTTCATGTAATTTGTGCTTGTACAGTAAATACAAGTGCTCACTCATCCCATGATCTATCATGCAAAGTCACTGTGCAGGAATTATATAGTAAAGATCACCTTGTGCTTAATATACCATGTCAAAATACCATGACATTTAAGCCTATGGGAAGTTGGGAACCCTTAATTAATTGTTATTTTTTAAGTCCTAGAACAACAACGATTTTATGAAAACTGGCAATTATGTGTTTCCTCTTTACTACACTGACAAGCATCTAGTCTGCCTTAGTCTACATGCACCTGTAAGAAACTGATGCAACTGGTGAAGAGTTAAGTTTTTTTTCTTTACACTGCATTGTATGATGTGGATTCCAGCAGAATAAATAGGACTAGACACTATGGAATCAGATACAGGGTTAGATCCAAGCAGCTTTATTGCTTAACCTTGCCCAATTCTCCTCTTTGTTGAAGCTCCTGTTCCATATGACTTTTGTCCATGCAGGCCTCATGAACCCCAGCATAGCCTTTTTGGATAATCAAAGGAGACCCTGTCCTGCTTTTGTCACCAGCAGAAAGGATACTTGTAGGTCCCACCCATAGGTCCCAGTTGCTCCCAAGAAATTTCCTCCCATTTTAAAGTCACTGGCACTAGTAAAATGGGAGCTGCTGGTTAAAATAATTGATGCTTCACTGACTGATGCAGCTCTCCCTAGACATTTGAAGGAAGCAAATTGGCTAAGGATGAGGTAGCCAATTATAGGCCAGTCTCCAGTTTACCTTTTCAAGGAAAGCTGATAGAGTGTGTGGTGGTGGAGCAGTTCCAGGGATTCTTGGATGACACATATGCCCTTGACCCTCTTCAGGCTGGCTTCAGGCCTGGGTTCAGAACCAAGACAGATCCTTTGTTTAAAGTTGGACAGGGGACAATCATTTATGTTGACACTTCTAGATCTATTCATGGCCTTTGCACAGTTGAGCACTTCATTCTTATCTGTTGGGTAGAACATGGGGTTCACTGAAGGAGTAGCTCTTCGTTAGTTTTTTTTGTGTCAGACAGTTTCCACGAGGGAGCAGAATCCTGGAGTATCACAGGATTCTATTATCTCACACATATGTTATTCAACATTTATATGAGGTCACTGGATGAGATCACCCATATATTCAAGGTTGAATGCCATCAACATACACATGACCCCCCAGCTCTATATTCATTATCTAAGCCTCCAGATGCATCTATCTTGGTTCTGAACTGGTGCCTTGAGACTGTGGTCAGGTGGCTAAAAACTGAACTCAGACAAGACAGAGATGAGGCTTGATTAGGAAGGCTGATGTTTATAAGGACAAGATGGTGAGGAATTGGCATTTTGTGGAACAGGTTAAGCGCCTGGAGATGCTCATGCACTCAACCTCGATGTTTGAAAAGCACTTTCTGTTATCTGCATCCAGTTCAACAACTCTCACCAGTCTTTGACTCAGCTGTGGCCTCAACTGAGCCATGTTTTTTGTAACCTTGTGATCATACTATTGTAATGCACTCTCTGTTGGGCTTCCCTTGACTACCTGGAAACTTCATTTGGTTCAGAATGCAGCAGCCTGGCTACTCTCAGGAACTAATCAATGAGAATGTATCTCTCCGGTCTTAAAACAGCTATATTGTCTGCCAGTTTGCTTCTGAGCACAGTTCAATGCACCAATGATGACCTTTAAAAGCCACAGCCTAGGGGCCAGATGTCTAAAGGACTGTCTCTCCTGCCATATATCCCTATGTGGCAACTATAGTCCTGAGGCTGCCACCTACTGGCTATTCCCAACTTAAGGAAGCCTCCTTGGCCCCTGCATTCTCCACTGTAGTTCCCACTTTGCAGAAACTCCTTTGGGTCCCTGGGAGGTAACCAGAAAGCTGTCTAGAAATTTTTAGTGGGTGCTGCAAAGCCATTTTATTTGCCAGGGCTTTGAATGGGATATAAACTGCAGGAATCTCTTGCTAAGAGAGGAAGGATTAACTGGGTGCGTATTTGGTTGGTTTTAAATTGGGATGCTTTTAATTATTATTTGTAAACTGGCTTAAGCCTGGAGGAAAGGTGGAATATAAATATTTAAATAAACAAGTTGGTGTGATGATCACATTCACATTACTACAGAGTGATTACACAGGGCACAGAGCTGCCTGGCTCACACATTCATATAAGAAGTATTTGAAGTGATGTAAATGGAGGAATAAATGACCATTTTATAGATTCCTGTGCCCCTATACAATAGGATTCCAGTTACTTCATAGGAAGAGCAGCAAAGAGTGACAGAATATCAGCAAAGCAGCCTCATTTCATCCTTTAGCTGCCAAAGTATAGATAGGGAGAACCAAGAAATGGAGGACTGCCAGACACTTGCTTACATACCCCTCCAGTGCATCTAACTCACAAAAAATTATCCTGGAATAAATCTTCAAAGTGCCCCTTAAGGACAGTTTAGTATAGAATCATAGAATCATAGAATGTTAGAGTTGGAAGGGACCTTGCAGGCCATCTAGTCCAACCCCCTGCACTCTGCAGGAACACAGCTGAGACCATACATAATGGATACATTTTAACTGAGTAAATCTACATAATTTGCATGAATAAGCCAGTAGTTCTTCAGAAACGCACACTTTTAAGATAATGCATGGATCACAACAAGGGAGCATGTCAGTAGGAATTTCCAACTGGGTGACTAGAGGGCCTCATGGCTAAATGTGGAGACCCAGCAGGATCCTGTTCCACAAATGCAGTGTAGCCCAAGAAGTCAGCAAATCACTTCACCAGCAGTTTCGTCGTTTGACCGCCAGAGGACCTTGTGCTGCTTGGGGGCAGCCTAGGCAAGAGTTACAGCAGCCTCCTCCTGCGAAAGACTTGAGAGATGGGAAGGGAGAGCTACCTCCAGTACAGACGGAAGATGACTCAAGCGTTCGGTCGATGCCAGACCAGCCGTTCTGTTGCAGCAAAAACAGAAAAGGAGCATCGTGGCTCAGGCTGCATTCCTATCTTTCCTTAACAGGAAATCCTGTGGAGCACAGAGGGAGTTCTGGTTGTATACACTGAGGTGTGAGCGGTTTCTTCGCTTTGGTAGGTAGGCGCCTCGCATATCAGACGCAAAGGAAGCAGAATGTGTAAGAGACCACAGGACTGAGAGCACCGCCTTTAACTGGGGAAGTGAGGTTTAGAAATTGTGCTGGCAAAGAGCTGAGTAATCAGCTTTTGCAAAGAGCGGGAGTGCTGCGAGAGCTGAAGGACTAGAGCTGCAACTCTCTTCACGGTCAAGGCAGCAAGACCTGCTTCCAAGTAAACATCCTGCTTGTAACCCAGTCCTGTTCTCAGAGGGGACGCATAAATGATCAATCTGCTTCTGGGTTATTGCTGCACTAGTTTTTCGTCAGCAACAGCAGAGACCTACTTCAGCAGCAGATGCTCCCCCCCCCATTTGGAAAGAGGGCTTCACCGCTTGCAACGACTGCGGGTTTTTGCTTTGTGCGCCAACCTTGCAGAACCTGTTTGAACCATGGAATAAAAGAACCGTGTAGATACGCTACCGGGAGTCTTCCTGTAAACTGCTTCCAACCCTGTGTAAAACCACAAAACCCTCGCCTGGCTCTGGCCTAAAGCTTCACTCCTGCCCCCTTGCTGTATGTGCATTGGTAGGTTTGGATTACAAAAGAAAACTAGGCGAGAAGAATCAGCCTCACTGAGCGGATGCGAAATCTGTATTGCACATTCGTGCGAAAAGTTTAAGCCAAGCCCCCCAGTGGCTCCCCTCCAGGCCCTGCCGGGGCAGGGACGGGCGTGAAGCCGCGGCTTCCTTCTGTTCCTCCCCCAGTAGCCGTCCTGCAAGAGCAGCCGCGCGTTGGCGGACTCCGCCTCCCCGCGCGCCGAGGGAAGGCGAGGAGGGGGCTCCAGAGAAAGCCGGCCAAGCGGCGCTGGGGAGAGGAGGGGCCTGCGGCCGACTGGGCGGTGCGGCCTCGCGTCGGGCACGGCTTTTCCCCCACCAGCGAGGCAGGCGGGGGGCGGGCATTAGTTGTGTAAGGGCAACAGTCCGGGGAGCCGGCTGGTGGGGCGCGCGAAGAGGGCAAAGCAGCATGGCTCAGCCCCCTCCGCCCTGACCGCGCCTCCTTCTCCGCTGCCTCTTCCAGCGCCTGTCTTCGAGGCCACGGTGAGTGCCGCCCTCCTGGCTCTTTGGTTCGCTGGGCGCTGGGGCTTCGATTCCGCAGCCTCTGCAGCCTCTGCAGCCTCTGCACCTCCCCCCCCCGTCTCTATAGGAGCCCTTGTGCCGCCCGTGTGTCTAGTCAGCTCTTCCCGGCTTTGCTCCTCTTCCCCAAGCAGGCTTCCTACTCTGCCGCCGCCGCCGCCTCCCTTTTCTAGGCTTCGCCTCAGCCGCTTTATCTTCTGCCTTGCCCCCTTTCCCCCTATCTGTTTCTCTCTCGCCTCAAGCCGTGCGCTCTTCATTGTTGCGTTTCTTCTGGCTGCTCTCCTCTCCATGACTCACGTCTTAGCGAGCTGCCGTACCTCCCGGCCACCTTCTTCGCCCTCACCACGGAAGAAGATTGCAAGCTGTGCAGCCCTCAAAGGGTCGGGTCGGGTCAGCCCCCCCCTTATCTTTTTCTTTAGTTGCCTGGCCGTGCGTATTGGGGGAGGTGGTGGTGGCGGCGGCAATGGATGAAGTCAAGTGCTGCGCTCCTCCGCTGGTGTCAAGTGAGGGTGCGGGCGAGCGCTCTTCTATCGGTGCGGTTTTGGCCAGCTGAAAAATTAAAGGCCATTGTCCTGGTCCTCCTGCGTTTCTTATCCCACATTTAGTACCTTACTTCTCCTAGTCACGATGCTCTTTCTCTTTTTTGGTTACCTTACATTGAATTGCTTTGGGGGTTTTTTTGGTTGTTGTTTTTTTTACTTGTCCTCCTCAGAATTGTTTCGTCATAAAACCCTAAGTGTTTGTACATTATCAGTTCCTCATTCTTGGTTTTTAAGCTGGGGATAGGGAGAGGGGGGGAAAGACCCAAACTATAGCCTGCCCTCCTCCCCCCTCTCACAGCTGGCTCATAACATGCTTTGCTTAAAAAAAGAGGGCCTGAGGGAATGCAGCTGTCCTGTTCTTCAGCAAATTCTCACCTCAGGTACTAATGTCAGCAGCTTTATCTGTTGCCCCTCACCCTAAATCTCATTAAAGATGGGAAGGATTTCTTCCTTAGAAGACTCTCAACCTTTTCTGTTCCAGTCCCCTAGCAGTGCTGCAAAGAAACATCTCACTATTTAAAACTGACAGAAAATTAAGCTCCCATCCCCTTGTTCAGCTTGTGCACCAGTCACTGCAAGAGAATGGGATAGGCAACCAGCCTCCTTCCAACTGGAGGATTACCCCCTCTTCCATGCATTCTCACACCTGTACCTGTTTCAGATTCTCAGACTACTGCTTTCCTTCTCAAAAAGTTGGTACTGCTTAATGGTGGATAGGAACCTGAATTCCTAATATGTTTGCACAGAAGAGTGCAAAAGCTCTCATTATGGTATGGAGGCCTTCCAGATTATCTCACATATATGAGAATTTTTGCTTATCTGGTAACAAAACTTCCTACACTCTTCTTGCTGAACAGTAAACTTTATGGCCATAACTGGCAATAGTCTACCTACAGATTGGATTGGATTGTATAGGGAGAGGGGTCAGAGTTTACATGCTCTGCATTCGAAAGGTCCCAGATTCAATCCTTGGTATCTCCAGCTAAATTTAGGATCTTGTTTGTAACAGCTATTTGATGGTGGAATGGGACTTAGCCCATTTGCATCTGAAACAGAAGCATGTGGTAGAACTGATTCTAAAAAAATTGATCCACTGTATTGGAAGGTTGGCATTCCTTTACATAAAGGGATGTCTAGCAGCTCTTATGTATTTTCTTGCTTCATTAGGTTTCATATATATGAAATAAAACCTAAAGCAGTGAGGTAGTTGAATCAATAGTTTCACTTGGTATAAGGTAGCTTTATCTACCTACCTACCGGCAATGACTGTGTGAATGCTGTGAAACACTTGTTTCTCCTCTCTTTCTTCCTATGATGCTGTAAAGTCTTTTAAACTTAACTGTGCCTTATCTGTAGGGCTATGTGCATATACAGAATTGAATTATATCATGTTAAAAGAAAAGTTTAACAAAGAAATGTCCACTGACTTTCTGTGAATCATGATGATAAATTTAGAATGCTTAATAAATAAGGTTGTTATTTGTACTAGTTATTTATACTAGAATTATTGCCTAAACAAAACAAAATTCACTTTTTGAGTTTGCAAAAAACAAATTCAGTTCTGGTGTTTCTTTGTTTTTAAATCTAATTTGGGAAGACCTTAGGAAAAAATACAAGTTTGTATAGTATTTGAGTTGCTTTTCTTGTCCAAAGTATTAGAACTTTTAAAGCCACACACAAAGATCAGAGGTCTACTAGCTTTGATGTAGTGTTCATATTTTTACTTCTCTAACTGCTACGATGAACAATATAATGGAAGGAATTTAGGAAAGAATTTTACAGTGTTACTGTAGTGCATTGTATGGTTTGCTTACATTAAACTAACCAGTATAAAGCAAAGCAGTGGGAAAGTAGTAGGTGAAACCAGCAGACTTGCTGTTTAAAACTAGCCTTAAAATGTGCTCTTAAGCATTTACTTCTGAGTATACATGCTTTAAATTTTTGGCAAATTCAGAAACTGCATTAGAATCATTAAGGATATTCAGGCTGCGATCTCACACACTAAATAATCCACTTCAATCCACTTTTAATGCACCTCCCAACTGGATTTTGCCAGTTCACACAGTAAAATCCATTTGGAAAGTGCATTGAAAGTAAATTATTTGGTGTGTGTGATTGCAGCCTCAGATGACTTTTTCCCTTCAGGTTGCCAGCATGTGGGCATGAACAGCATGTAGTCCAAGTTGTCTCAGTGGGCTTTAGGTGAAAGGGATGAAACAAGCAAATCCTAGAAATAACACCTTTTTTAGAGGACTTACAAATATTTTTGATATAAGGTTTTTGACAGTCTAGGCCTAACCCTATCAGTCTGTAGCAGTGGTTCCCAACCTTTTTGGTATGGTGACCCACAAATGACCCATTTACCTGGTATGGTAACCTGTCCAGGGTCTTCCCAAGTTTTTTGTGCCCTAGGCAAAATATGACCTTGACTCCCATTTTTTCCAGCATTTTGTTTTCTACAGCAGCCAACCAGATGTTTTTGAGAAACCAAAAAACATTGCACAAAGGGCACAGCTGCTTCCACTATGAAACTGAAGCAAGTGGCATTCCAGAGTGCACAGCCCTTGCATATGGAGATTACATTCCAGTCATTGACTACCCTTTTCTTTTCCATAATCTCCCCTAAGGTTCCAAGAAACTCACTCTATCTGCAGTTGGTTTTTCTCGGAGCAACTTCACATATGATGATTTTTCTACAGAGATATTCTACACAGGAAAATTAAGGATTTGTAGGAAAATGTCATATTTTGCTTCCTAAGACAGCACAACTGGTTACATTCATCACACATGATGGCATGTGTTCTTTTTTCAACAAAACAAATACTGTTCCAGGTAAATCATGGAAAAATGGCATAGTTTTCAAGCTCAGTACAGTGCAAAGGACTTATCGTGGAACAAGTTGTGAAAGTACCTGTAGTTTCCATCTAGACTAAGACATACATGATTTTTATAACACTGCATAAGAAACACCATGCTTGAGAGGATAGATGTACCTCGACAGCTGTTTGCTTAAAACTGCTTAATTCTGAGCATTATGTCACTAACCACTTTCATAGTGGAACAAAGTTTGAGTCCAGTGGCACCTTTAAGACCAACAAATTTTTAATCAAGGTATGAGCTTCCATGTTCTTGCACACTTCTTCAGATACAGTGAAATGGAAATTACTGGTCCATACGTATAGGTAAAGAGTGAGCAGTAAATTAACATACAGTATAACGAAGTGAAGGAAATAAATATGTCAAAATTGGAGATGGATGGGCAGATGTATCCTTAAATTGTGGAATGCTGCTTAATTGAGACTCTGCAATCATGTTCCATCTGTCTCCTCTCAATCATGAGGGCAGCCTTATAGCATCTTCTTCTCTGAAGCAGGACGATTGGCTGTGCAGAGTTATCTCCCCTGTCCCCATGCCAGAGAAATAACATTCCAATGTACCATTTCAAAATACATTTCATTCTATTCTACTATTCATTACATTACATTACAATCTACTATTGTAATCTGTTATTCCAAATAAGAAATAAAATAAAGAGGTCATATGGCCCTTCTGAGGAATTGGTGAGAATACAGATGTAAGGGCTGAAGGAGGTTAGCTTATGTAGTGAGATAAAGCAATATCTCTGTTAAGTTCTGGGGATTCCATTGTTCTGAGTGTCATAATAACTTACAACTCAGCAATATCCTGTTCTGGTGTGTTCCTGAAGTTCCTTTGCAATAAAACAGCTACTTTGAGGTCACCTATTGAATGTCCGGGAAGGTTGAAGTGTTCTACAGATTTCTCAGTCTTTTGATTCTTGATATCAGATTTGTATCCATTTATCCTTTGGTGTTGTGTTTGACCTGTTTGCCCTATGCAGAGAATTGAAGGGCATTGTTGGCAGTGAATGGCATATATGGTGTTAGAAGATGAGTATGTGAATTATTTATTTATTTATTTATTTATTTCATTTGTATCCCACCCTCTCTGCTGAGGCAGGCTTGGGGTGGCTTACATTAAAAGTTAAAATATTAAAACACTGATGCGTTGACACCAATGCATTGTAGCTGATGTTGTTAGGTCCAGTGATTGTGTTGTCTGGGGTGTATGTGTTAGCAAAGCTGGCATCTGGGTTTATTGCAAGTTTTGGTACCTATGCTCATGTTCAAATTAGATGTTGTATTATTGTGGGTGAGGAGTTGTTTGAGATTGTGCGATTGTGTGCAAGAAAAGTTTTGCCCCCCAGTACTTGGGAAAGAGAACGGTCATTATCCAGTAGAGGTTGTAAGTTGCTGATGATGCATTGAACTGTTTTGAGTTGAGAGCTGTACATGACCACTATTGGTGTTCTGTTATTGTTGCTTTTGGGCTTGTCTTGCAACAGATTTTCTCTGGGTACCATTCTGGTTTTGTTGATCTGTTTCCTGAGTTCATCAGGTGGATACTTTTTGGAACTAAGGATTTGTTGTAGATCCCTCAGAAGAGAATCTCTGTCTGTAGGATTGGAACAGGTGCAGCTGTAGTGTAGAGCCTAACAAAAAGAAAAAAAACACAAGGAAAGCTGGAATAACATGCGCTTATATAATGTGTAAATATGTAAAGTATTCAGAGTATGTAATTACAAAAATAGATATATTCATCCAAAGTCAAGTGAAAAAATACAAAAGTTTACAATATTTTGAAATAATCAGAACAATTCATATCATTAGCCGGTGTAACAGGTAAGTATAACAGTTATATAAGTTGTTGACGAAAATATCCGGAGTCCAAATTCCGTTTCAAAGAGACTTCCTCTGAACGTCATCAAACTTTTTGAGTGGCAACTAACAACAGGATGTTTTCTTTGGTTTCCAATAATAGTACTCATTCCAGTCAGATGGTATCTTGATCCATGATCTACAAAAATTTGCTTAGACGGGCATATTCCCTAGTAACACTTTGCTAGTCTTTCAGGTGCCACTGGACTCAAAACTTTGTTTTGCTGCTTCAGACCAACATGGCTACCCACCTGAATCCACCTTTGTAGTGGTTGAAGTATTGACTTACTTTTACAGTGCCTATGTTATGAGAAGAGGAAAGAGTGTATCCACACATTACTGATTATCTGATGACCCAACTGCCCAATACTGTATCCCTGAGTCTGCCACAGGATTGCAACACTATTTTAGAACTTTTGTTTTACTTTTAAAATCGCCACAGAGACCCAAACCTTATGGAGACTGTAGTGTAGTGGGTGGGAGCCTCTGTTTCCACTCCTGCCCATTTTCAAAAGCCAGATAGGTGTCCCCCCTCATTATTGTCACAAAGGGAAGGGGGAGGCAAGGATATGAGAAGTTGGCAAGGAAGAAGCAGAGAGAAAGACAGCAGTGCAAAGGATAGGATAGAAGCGGCCATTAGGGAGAGCTGGCCTGCAACCCACTGTTGTCCTGAACAAGAGGCTGGGAAACGCTTGTCTATAGGAAAGTATTCTTATTTGTATTAATTTTCAAGTATATGTATGTGTGTGAAAATATGGCATTTTATAAGAGTGCTTCAGTGAACTAGTTTACTAAAGGTATTAATGGCAATCCATTTTGATCAATTTCAAATGGGCAAGTGCCTTTGCTATTAATGGGTTTATATCCAGGACTGGCTTCTAATACAAAGCAAAGTCATTGGCCAGCACAGCTGAGAGCGCATTGTTGTGTGGTCAGTGTGCCTAAATCTATTCTCTGTGCATGTGTGCAGGAAAGCATTATAAAAGAGCTTGTCTATGAAATTGTATCATAGTGTAACAAAGGAGTAATTGTGTATGGTTCAAATATATTGTTCAAAGTTTCTGTGCAGCCTTGTTGTATTTCTATTGAATATATATTTATTTGCTACTTTAAAAATGGTTTATGTTCCTTTCAAGAACAATAGCATTTATGGGCTTCTCAGATGATTTCTCATATCAGTACAGGATTTTCAATATATATCTCATCACGTATAATGTAACATGATATACTCCCAACTACAGTAGGAAAAAGAAGCATTATAATAATTCATAAAACGCATAAGAAAAGACTCTTACCTTATTATTCCAGAGGATTATAAAGGATATCTTGTGCTCAGTCTGAACATTGAAAATTACTCTGGGCCATGGTTGCTATTTCTGGTTTGGGAAATTCTTGGAGATTTGGGGGAAATAGCTCAGTGGAGATGTCATGCCATCGAGTCTGCCCTCCAAAGTTGCCACTTCCTGGGAAATGGATCTCTGTAGTCTGGAGATCAGTTGTACTTCTGAGAGAACTCTGGACCCCACCTGGAGGTTGGAAACCCTGCTCTGGGTCCTTTGATAATATGTTAATTTAGGTAATAATGCAGTATTCTACATAGTCACCCTTGGAGGGAGGTTCTAAGTTTTTCAGTGTCACTACTATTGTCAGTTTAGCAGTGCTAAGTAGGCTCATAACCAGTTCTAAATCTGAAAGGGCAACAAGTCCTTTTTCATAAGCCAACAGACTAACTTTTGGATCAGAGTAGATTACAACCCAACATTTCATTAACAAACTTGTCTATTTCCAAAAAGATTCAATTTTTAGCTTCTGAAATGGAGTTCATTGAAGTAGATTAAAATTTTGTTACTGCAGGGGTGTTTGGGGGGACAAGTTTTAGAAAATATGGTGGCCACAAAGTTGAATCTTTAACCAGAAAAGTGATGTCAGTTGGCCCAGAGGTAAATATATATATATATTGATACAATCTTTTATAACTGCATATTCCTAAGTCAATGAGTTCAGTTGCCTTTAACTTTTCATGCTTGCCCCACTGGAACTTTTTGGTAAATTATAAAGTAATAGTGTTGGGGTAATATTTGCCTTTCTCCACTCATTACATTGAATTAAAAAAAACGATAAAACAAAATATATTTCTTACTTTCTCCCTGATGTCTTCACTGTTGTTCTGTTCCTTTACTGTCTGTCTTGGCAGTTGCTGGCATGTTTGGTACAGCACCCCCCCCCCCGAGGGAAGTCTGTTTGACACCCGTACCAGATTTGAGGAGTACACTGTTTATATGGGCAATAGTTAAATGTACTGGATTTTGTTCAGAGATGAGTAGATGAAAGCTAGGTGATGTATCCCATTACTTGTAACCTAGAAAGTACATGCAGATATACATAAAGTTTTTGGCTAGAGTGAGTAACAGTCATAAATCATATGAAATTCAATATTTTAACAAAGTTCAGCAAGACTGTGGAATACAGTAGCTGCTCATGCATGAAAATTTCAGTGTTCACCCACAGAAGTCTCCCTGTAGGTGTGATATCTGTTTTTATGCAGTGCTATGTATTTAATGTAAGATAAGTTGTGTCTAGTAGTATGTTTTAGAAAAGCAAGAAAATGAAACATGACTCTAACATCTTTGCGTTCAAATTACAATTCAGTCAAACTCACTGTTTCCTTGATCTTAACAGGCTTCTCAGTAAACGGGAAGAATAGTAATACTTACTGTAGGGGCTAGCTTCACAGAGAGAGCAACTTTTAAACATCGTTGCTCATTTAAATAACTGCTGATGATTAGGAACAGTTGTGTATGGTATTTAATACCTGTGGATAGATTAGGGGTAACCTGTTGTAATGTCAATTTTGCTGGGATGGATTACTGTTAAAGATTTTTCCTACTTGGATTTTTCAGTATCCTAGAGAAAAACCATGCCTTGTCTTTACTAAAGGGTAAATAAAATTGTTGGTTTTAACAACAGATCCATAGTTCTGCTAACGTCTGCAGGCTAGTAGAAATTTGTAAAATATTCTGACTCTGCCCACCTGATCCTTTTTGGTACAAACAATGTTATGAGTTATAAAAGAAAAACGTTATTTTCCTGAAATAAATCAATAGACTATATTATGGTAACAGGCTTGCAGCCTGATGTGGATGTCCTTGGATCACCAAACC
Organism: Gekko gecko; assembly: GCA_029375565.1. Lineage (NCBI taxonomy): Eukaryota > Metazoa > Chordata > Lepidosauria > Squamata > Gekkonidae > Gekko > Gekko gecko. The sequence goes on from JAPDNY010000007.1 coordinate 118,718,657, forward strand.
CTGGTAAAAGTTATTGGTTTTCATATTCTTTCCCTTCCTCCTTCATGGTTGGATATTGAATAGTAAACCTGATGGACCTGTGCCTATTAGTCAAGCAGCAGAACAAATAATCTTTGTTTCTACATTTAGTCTGCAAAGTAAAGAAAAGAAGAAAGCCTCAAAAAGTCTGAGCATGCTTGTACTCTAAGGGCCCATGGAGTGTTTTGAGAAGTTCAGTGTCAAAGGGCAGTGGTGGTAGAAAAATGGCAAGTATGTGTGGGGGAAGGTTTCCATCACTGTCAAGGATGTCTTAAGTTTTTGAAGAGCTCTGGAACTAAGACCCTCTGGGACATGTGGGGAGAATTTATTAGCATTGGAAGACAGATGCTCCAGTCCTAATTAATATCCCTCTCCCTGAATTTCAGTACCCCAAAGTGAGGGTGAAATTAGGTTTGGTGTGTGTGTATACGCTTTACGACAAGCATCTTCTACACTAATTTCTACATTCCTATAACTGAACTGGATTACATTTGATCTCTTCACTGTGCCAGGCTTGGATGTTCTGTGTCTTTGGGAGAAAATGAAATTAGAATATGTTTACCATTTTGAATGACCTGCAAAATGAATTTTTATTTTAGAAAATATTTGGTGAAATTGAGGTTAATCCTTTAGCAGGAAAATGTTTTGGAGTAAATGTCTCAGGAGTTTCTTAGCCAAAATATAAATATGCTGTCAAAGCAACTTCACAAGGACATTGAGCACTGACGCTGACTTAGGTTTTTGTTGATATATAATAGAATATAATACAGTACTGATTGATGTGGAAACATAATTATAAAGCCTCAAAATTATAGAAGGACAGGGGAAAGGAAAAGAAATTTCTTTAATATGTAACTTACTTAATAATGGCAATATTAGTCAAATACACTTACCAATATTAGCAGCCAGTTTGGTATAGTGGTTAGGAGCACAGACTCTAATCTGGGAGACCAGGTTGAATTCCCCACTCCTCCACATGCAGCTGCTGGGTGACCTTGGGCAAGCCACAGTTCTCTTAGAGTTGTTCTCTCAAGGGCAGTCCTCGAAAGAGCTCTCTTAGCCCCACCTACCTCACAGGGTGTCTGCTGTGGGGAGGGGAAGGCTCTTGAGACTCTTGAGTGAAGGGGCGGGGTATTAAATCCAATCTCCTCCTCCTCCTCCTCTTCCTCCTGTTCTACTAAAGCATGTAAATTTCATGGAATGATAGTACCCCTGTAGGGAATTCTCCCTTACTGAGTAGCGGTGGTCTCAGGAGTTCTTTGTTATGGCTCACAGTTTTTCTTCCTCTAGGGACCTTTGTCTTGCCTAGTGGAATTTGGAAACTTGATCCAATAAGTGGGACCTGACTAACTCCCTCCCCATGGGTTCAATGCATTCTTTCAGAAGTCTAGAAGAACAATGTCTGTCTTTAGGGATAAAGAAGGCAGAACATGAAATCCATGTGCAATTGGAATTATGGGTATGCTGCGGATTGCACCAGACTTCACTTCTTAAGTAGCCACCTGCAGACATTTAGACAAAAAAAGAAGCATTTAGAGATCTGTATGAATCCTAAAATATTGTCCTACATTTGATGTTGGGTATATTTAGCATTTTTGTTTGAAGGTTTTTTTTAATGAAATTTTTTTAGTAACTGTTAAGCAGTTCTTATATAGGTTATAGAAATCATAAGCAATTTTTAAAAAGTACAGTAGATCTTAATAAGTAGTTACCACCAGTATTCTAATTACTTATTTCATATTAGAGGCTTTATGTTTCCTTTAAAGACACTTTGCCTATGTACTGTTAGTTGTCCATTGCCTGGAGTTTGACTTGACACAGGGACAGGTACAAGGATCATAGAGACCCCAGGCATGCTTTTTGCCCTGCATTGTTCTTACTCCTTTTAATGTTTCACTTCTCTCTTTGCTTTCATTGTATGCATGCCTGGCAGAATATTGTGCTCTGAGGCATGATGTTCTTTTGCATCCTGACACAGGCTCCGTAGCAGACTTCACTGGTTTTAAAATAAAACATTTTTGCTGTATTGCTATGTATGATGTTAAACTCTTTTTTTGTTGATTTTCATAGGAAATATTGATTTACTTTAGTTCCACTTGGTGTGCTGCACTAACACACTACACTAGGTTTATTTTAACCTAGTCAAGTATAAATTTGCTACGGAAGTCCATTGTTGCTTATTAGGAACTTGTAAGGCAGAAGACTGGGGGGATATCACCTTAGATTTTGACAAAAGTGCTATGGACTTCGCAACCACTTGTCTGTGGTTGTATGAGGTGCTAGGGCACACTTTGCTGCAAGAGTTTAGCATGGCCATTTTTCTGAAATTGAGATGCAAGTGATGTGAAACCCACAAAGGCCTGTGACACATTTGTCATTTCAGATGCATTCTGTAGTAATGGGTGTGCATTTCTAGAGGTGTAAAGTTTCTGAAACTGGACATTTTGGGAAAATTTGAAATATATGCAACACTTGCTTTCCTATGAAACAGAAAATTACTGATTTAACAACATGAAACGTTATCTATATATCTAATTCCCAACATGCCCCCTCCGTGTGGATATTTAAATCTGCACATCTGGGGCACTTGGAGGGCAGGGAGATTTTCCTGCGCATTTGGGGCAATCCCCAGATGTGCAGAAAAATCTAAAAACTGTAAAAAAATATACGGGGGATATTTAAATCCCCCCAAAAGTAAAAGAGTGTTCCCTGTGATCTGGGAATGGCTTTGCCGCTGCCGCCAGGGGGGGGGCAGGAGAAGGCTTGGCTGGCCAATGACTGTAAGCTGCATAGCCCTCACTGCTGCCTGAGGGGGAGGGAGAAAGTTTGGCGGGCCGAGATCAGGCTTTGCTGCCGCTGCTGCCACTGCTGCTGCTGGGGGGTAGGGGTAGGGAGAAAGCTTGGTGGGCCAGCCAGGCCTCACCACTGCGGGAGGGGGGTGGGAGGGAGAGAGGAAGAAAGTATAATAGGCCGGCCTGGCCTCGCCGCCTCCACTAGGGAGGGGGAGGGAGAAAGCTTGGCAGGCCAAGTTCAGGCCTCGCCGCTGGTGCTGGGGGGAGGGAGAAGGCTTGGAGGGGTGTGGGCCTCGCCATGGGTGCCAGGGATGGGGGGCAGGGGAGAAGGCTCATCTGTGGCTGCTTCCTTCTCCTTCTGTGGAGCTTCTTCTCCCCCCCCCCCGCACAAGTATTGTGAGTCCCCCTTGTTTATAACTAAACATGCTTATAGAATTATGCTTGGTATATTTATGGAATTCAAAAGCCTAACTATCTTCATTTTCTATAAGAAAAAATTGCAAGTATACTTGGGAGAGTTGCAGACTGCTGCACCCTCTGCTACCGTAACACCAATGCTCCCTCTAAGCTGTGGAGTCTTGTGAGCAAACATTCTACTTTGTGAGCTACTGGCATTAAACTTGTGAGTGAGCAATTTGATGACTGCATAAATTAGTTTGCTCTGGAGCCATCCTTCCTGAGCCAAGACAAAAATGTGTGAGCCAGAGGCTAAAAACTAGCTCACACTAACTCAGCTTAGTGTGCTATGCACACTAACACTGCATAGTATATGTCTCTTTAATTTTGCCATTGGAGATGGAGGAAAAAATAAATGTTAAATGTAGAAACAAATACTGTGGTAAACAATAGGCAGAGAGTCACAATAGGTAGAACTACCAGCATATTTGGATATTAAACCTATTTAACTAATCTTTATAACTTTGAGAACACTGAACTCTTTAATAATTTTTATCATGGAATATATATTATACCATATTAATTATTGCCAAAATTTTAAATTTAAACAAAAAACCATTTGAAGTATTGTTTGTCTACAGTGTAAGAGTGTTCTTTGTTCCACTGCTCACGCAAATCTTCCAGTTTTTCTATTGGAAAAATTGAGACAGTTCTCAGACTTTTTTCATTAGTGAAACACTATTTAGGAGAAGGTTTGTCTCACTCCAAAAGAGAAGATATTTCATAGGTTTTTTTCCCCCAGTGCTATCACTGATGTGAGTTTCCCAGGGAAATTTGAATTAGAAATTTTTCCAGCAAATTTTCGTATTCAGATTTAAATAAATAATTTAAATCTTTAAATTATGTTAGCAAAAAGATACAAATATGCCATGTATAAAGCACTGGAGTTTGTCCGTGCTTCACATACCACATTTAGCTCTTCTGACTTGATTGACAGCACAACAGCCCTGGCAACTATAGATAAATGACCCATATCTGTGTGTGTGGGGTGTGTGTGGAAATGTTGCATTTTGAATTTGCACTAAGAAGCATTTTACCCATTCTAAAACAGAAAATATTGCATAGGTGTTTCTTATTAGTGGTCCCCAAACTTTGCAGTTTTTGCATTAGAAAAACTGGGGGGGGGGATTTGGGGGTAAAACAGAGAAATCCCCCCTATTTGTTTATAGTCTTTGTCTGGGCATCTCTATGTATTTCACCCAACAACTACAAAAATTGGTGAGGTTTGGAGAGGCCACATAGATTCCATGCTGTGGCACACCCCCAGCTAATTTGGCATCATATGAATGATCTGATCAGGATGCTGGAGATCTACTTCTGAAATTATCTACTGATTTAAGAGTTGGATTGTCAGATCTCAGCACTTCTGTTCGTGTAATATCTTTAACTACCAGTCAGACCTAGAAACCAATCTGCCGTGCCTTGGCTGGAGGAAGAGGGATGGGAAGATCTCTCCCAATTGCTCTCTGTGTGTTTCTGAGCACAGGACCAGCCTAGCTGGGTGGGGTGCGGAAGGGGGAGGGGCTGTCGTGCCGTAGGCTTCTGTGGAATTCTTTGTTAGGCAGAGCCCCACTTCTGACTATATGTACCTGTTGCAAGGGATTAAAGATGGAATAGGAATTCTCTGCTGCCCATTGGTCTTCCTGCTTGAGCTGACAGAAACTGACTTTGGATTGCTGCTGAGGCACTGTTGGGTTGTCGGCTGTTGGTGTTGCTGGTGAGGTTAGTTTTGTTGAACAGTATTTGTTTGAATTTTCAGTTGCTTTGTCACTTAGGTCTATGAAGTCATGGCATCTACACTTTCTAAGTAAAGTAATATTTTTACCAGTACTGAAAGCTATGAAGAAATTTTGATAATAATCCATTATCTAATGAAGCACTTGACCATAAACTAATTAACATTTTATTCCACAGACTTGTTCATCAGTGATCTATTGCAAAACTGGCTGTGTAAGTGCCGGTGATGCAGTTCAAGTTGGATTTTTTTAATTTTGTAAGGGTTTGAAATGTGTGTATGGTTTTAGTCTCTGAATATCTGCAGTTTCCCACCATTTAAGTCAGAAAACTCCAGCTGGCAGGATACAGACTAATGAAGTGTGTAATTCAAGTGAATTACTTAACAACTTGAATTTTAAATTGTAACTCCTCTGTTGTTGTTCCAGTGACTGTGTGTAACATGCAAGCCATTGATCCCAAGGCGAGTTCTCCTGCCTTCCTTCAGCCTCAGAATGGAAGCAGTCATAAATCTTCAGGATATGTCCCGGGAAGAATTGTTGTCCCTTTTCGTCCTCCACCCCCTCCAAAGAGCCAAGCTTCAGCCAAATTTACTTCTGCGAGACAGGAAGCTCGTGCCACAGTAGCCTCCTCAGATGAGCAGCGATGTCTAGCAGAAGCAAGCAGGAAGAAAAGACACAAAAATACACTTATTTGCTTTGCCATCTCTAGCTTTTCATTTTTTGTTGCACTCGCAGTTATTTTGGGGATAGCATCAAAATATGCTCCTGATGGTGAGTTGTTATTCTGCTTATGTTGCCCTTTATAGATGTGCATCCTTATACATTGCATCCTATGCATATAGTGGAAGTCATGCCAGAGACCTTGACCTCATTGTTTGTTCATTCTATACAATTTGCCTGATATATAGAGAGGGCTTATGTCAAGACAAACTGTATCAAGGTGTACAGTTCTGCATAACTGCCAAGTCTCTGGCAAAGTTTAACAAATAAAGTTGCAAACAGCCATATTGATCCAAGCAAAACCCAAAAATGAGAACAGAATCCATGTAGTACCTTTTACTAGGATGAGCAATATTGACACAAAACACTGAACAAGCTTTGGAAGGCAGATATTTTCAGGCTATGGAGTTAATATATGATCTTGCAAACATCATCTGTGAGATGCATTCAGGCAAATAACTGAACTTTATTGCTAGATGCCACATAACAAGATCAGAGTGTTTGTGTGCCTGTTCCAGATGCTCATTGTTCTTCAAATGAAATTGAGATTAGAAATATATGAAGCTTGTAACATCTAGTGATGTATTTACTAGTCATTTGTTTCCTTTTGACCCTTTGCTGCAGTCTTTGTTACAGAGGCTTATAGATGTACCTTCAGTTGTCCGTGTGACAAGTTGTGCGTGGCTTATTGGCTTCAAGCAGGGCCGGCCCCAGGTGTCTGGGCGCCCTAGGCAGGACTGCCTGGGGCGCCCACCCCACCGGGGATGCCAACCTCCCGGTGGGGTCTGGAGATGGCCCAGTGCCTGGGAGAGCAGAGGAAGGGGCGGGCTTAGAAGCCCCCCCTTCCCTCCCAGCGGCGGCGGCACGGCTCTCCTGGGTGTCTCGCAGCCACGAGGCACCCAGGAAAGCCGGAGCTGCCGGCATTGGGCGGCTCAGGGGGCTGTTTACGGGGGGGGTGAGGGGCATTTTGGCACCCCTGCAGGGCCGGCGCCCTAGGCGAGCGCCTAGCTTGCCTAGTGGGTGAGCCGGCCCTGGCTTCAAGGTTATGTCATTTCTGCTATGGAACCAGTTTTCTCATTGCATGTCCCAAGTTAAAAAAATTAGACTTGAGTTCAAGTAAACATACTGTCACAAAGAGGGCCCACCCCCCAAAGATGCAAGCGTAGAGAAAATTGGAATATGGTGGAAGGCCAATTATACCGGGATGGGGGGGGGGACTCATTTATGCTTAAGACTTCACTGTTACACTGTGCTATTTATAGGGAACTGCCCTTGAAGCTTGTTTGAGAGTTGCAGCCAGAAAAGAATGGGATGGCCAGTATCCTAACTAGAGGATAGGCCACTGGAAGCAATTTACACCAGACAAGCTGATTTTTCACTGGCTACCTCTAGCTCTGAGGACACAATTCAAAGCCAGTATTTTGAACTGTCTATTTCTCACATCCACAGTAGTCCCTTATAATTTCTTATAGTTCCCAGTGGGTGTCTGTGTTACTAAATACAAACAGTGGTATGTGGGGCAGCATTCTTGGCAGCTATTCCCTAGTCTTGGAACTCTTTTCTTCTCCCTTTGAGGTGGAGGACATCTTGAAGTAGCCTTATGTTGAATCAGACCCTTGGTCCGTCAGTGTCAGTGTTGTCTACTCAGACTGACAGGAGCTCTCCAGGGTATCAGACAGGTTTTTCATATCACCTACCACCTGATCCTTTAACTGGAGATGCTGGGGATTAAATCTGGGACCTTCTGCATGCCAGGTAGATGCTCTACCACTGAACTACAGCCCCCCCCCCAAAAAAAAAAAAAGAAAAAGGAAAGGAAAAGGGATGTGACGGAAAGACCTTGAATCATCTTAATGGGTGATTCCCACCATCCAATCAGGGAGTAGGGGGTGTGCATTTTAAAAAATTGGTGTTTTTCAGGTTCGGGTGTATTGAACCTGAAAAAATCTGTATTTCCTGATATTCCTGAATCTCAATATCGGTATGATATTAGTATTTGGGAAATAATTGGGATTGCTGAGTTTTTCTGCTTGGCATGTAAAGGGACCATCCCTTTAAATGTGTTTTGCAAGTAGGGGTGTGCATTCGGGAATCCCAAAACGGGAAAAAACCCAAAAAAAGCATTTTCGGGTTTTTTTCGGCTTTCAGGATCCCGGACAGGCTATTCACTGTAATCTTCGAATTCCAAAAAAAAATATCCCGGAAAATTCGGGATTTTTTTGGCATTTTTCGGCATTGCCGAAAAACGGCGTTGTGGGGGGTTTTAAACTGTTAAAGGGCCCGGGAATTCCTTTTCTCGCCGTTTCCCCCTCTTTCCCGCCTTTTCCTCCTGTTTCCAGGAGGGGGGGGGGGAGGAGGCTCCAGATAGCCAATCACTGCAATGCATTTTGCAAAATGCATTGCAGTTTGCAAGTTTGCAAGGCTTTTGTTGCTGCCTGCAGCCCAACCACCAGTTTGCTCCTTTCCCAGGGAAGGAGCACTGTGGTGGCCAATAGGGTTCTGGCATCTGCTCTCTGGCCAATCACAGGTTTTTCCTTTTTGAAATCCTTCTGTGTATGCTCAGAGAGCATAAAAGAAGCCAGTCTCTGGGCTGACTCTCATTGCTGTGTTCCTGGATCCTGCTGGCTGGTGAGAGAGAGCTGCCTGGCTTGGCTGTTGGAGATTGTGGCTGGCTGGCTTCTGCTGCCCCTGCTCCTGAGTCTGCCCTGCTTTGCTCCCTGCTCTTCGTGGACCTCGGATCAATACCTCAGAAGACTTCAGACTGGTTTGATTTATTAGGGCACTTTTAAATTTAATTTCTTTTCTCTTTATTTTATTCTTCCTTAGGGTTGGTTTGGGAGAGACCTGGGGTTGGTGGGGTGGTGATTGCACATGGTCTGCTGCTGGCTTGGCAAACATGCCCCCTCACACCACCACCACACCTCTCAGGTTTTTTTACAGGGAGAATCTGCTTGCCTGATCCATTCCCATAGGAAACAATGGAGAACTGGGGGCACCCTCTTTGGATGCCCCTAGAATGGGACCCCCTGGTCCAATCTTTTCAAAACTTGGGGGTCTTTTGGGGAGAGGCTCCAGCAGCTACAGTCCAAATTTGGAGTCTCTACCTCAACCCCCCCTGTCCAGCCCCCTGCAAACTTTCCAGAAAATTTTGCCATTGAAGTCAATGGCTCCATTGGATATAATGGACCTGAATTTTTCGGGAATCCCAAAAATTTTCGGATTTCAATGCTTTACCGGTATAGGTATTCGGGTTTTTTCGGGAATACCGAAAAAATTCGGGTCCAATATGCCCAAATCCGAATTTTACCGAATTTTTTTTTTTTTGCACACCCCTATTTGCAAGCCATGGCATGAGTGAACCTAGAAGGTTCACCGTTCTGGGTTCACTTGCACCACAGCTTGCAAAATGCATTTGAAGGGACTGTCCCTCCAAGTTGTGTGCAAATTGGCTTTTGGGGGAAAGATGCTAGAATTAGCCAATGTGAAAAAGGGCAGGGAGTGTGTCGAACGGCCCCCCTGCAAGCTAGAGGTGGACCTCCCTGGGGTGCCTTTCTACTTGCCCTCCAAGCTGTGTGCAGATTGGCTTGGGAGGGGGAGAGAAGATCATAGGGGCGATGTGCAAAAGGGGAGGGAGTGTGTCAAACGACTCCCCTGCAAACTAGAGGCATCAAACTGGCAGCAGACCTTCCCAGGGTGCCCCTCTGTGTGCCCTCCAAGTTGTGTGCAGATTGGCTTTGGGGGGAGGAGATTCTAGGGTCCATGTGCAAAAAGGGAGGGAGTATGTTGAACGGTACCCTTGCAAGCTAGAAGCATCGAACTGGCAGCGGACATGGCAGCAACTTGCAAAATGCATTTAAAGGGACCATCTCTGTAAATGCATTAGGCTTCTCCTGTTCTGTGGTTTAAACCGTGGGCCAGGAAAAGCTGGCCTCAGGATCTGCATGCAGCAGGAGGTCTCTCCCCACCGCATGCAGACTTGTCTGGGAGGCTTCTCCTGCCCCGCAGTTTAAACCAGGGGCCGGGAGAAGCTGAGATTTGGTATTGCTGTGCCAAGTAGAATAAAAGCCAAATAATATCAGTTTTTATTGGGATTCTCTATATCGATAGCTAACTAAAGATTAGAGAATCCAAATTGGCTTAGGAAATACCCAAAAAATATTGATAAGATATTTTCCAAGTATTTATTTGGCTTGAGAAATACTGGATGCACACCCCTGTCAGGGAGGCAGGAACAATTTCCCCCCGATTTCCTATCTCTTTCGTATGGGAGTCATTCTTTTCATTTCTTTTCCAGCCTCACCAGGGAGAGCAGCTAGTCAGTAGGAGTTCCTGCTTCTGCTTTCATTATCTTACTTGTTTATCTGTTCTTCACTCAGATCTTTAAACTCTTAATCTAGGCCACTTATCTTGTTCTTAAACTTATCTTCTTGGCTCCTCCTTCCTCTGACATCTCTTGGCTTAGGAAAGAAGAGAGCAAAGACAGTGATCTGCATCAAAGTGGTGGCCATTTTTTACAAACTGCTTATATAAGCATGCCTTCCCAGTTGCTCAAGCTATGGATACTAGAGGGTACAGCGATGTCTTCCTCTCCGAGACAGAGTTGGAGGCTCCATCAGAGCAGCGGCCATTTTTTCAAACAGCTTGCATAATGTGCCTGCTCAACTGCTCAAGCTGTGGAGCCCAAAGAGGACAAAGATGGCTTTCTCTCTGACACGGAGTTGGGGCTCCCATTGTGGATGGAGTCAGAAGGATCCTGGATCAGGCGGGCATGGATGTAACAGAACTGCCTTAGCCACAATCGTAGAGCTGCCCACTTAGGATTCTCAAATGCATGTGAAGAAATGTTGTACTCAAAAGACGGCTCTGGAGGCTTTAGCCCGATCAAGTCTGCTAATTATGGTTGCCATTTTGAAGGCTCAGCAGGAAGCTGTGGAAAGGAGCCTGTAGCCGCCACAAGTCAGATGGGAACCAGAACTGATGGGAATGATTGGCAGCACCTGATTCAAACTTCAGTGCAGCCAGCAAACTTTTTTCAAGGTCAACAGATCAGTAAAGTAACAGCTTCTGGACCTTTTAATTTCCCTCCAGAGTTCTTTTTTTATTTTAATAAGACAGACGATGAGGAAAGAAATTGACAGTTTTCTGTTCAGCAAGGGAGTCTTAGATCAGACAGACCCACTACTCAGTTGCCCTTGCTCTTATTCCCCACCAAGGCATGCCAGTTCAAGGGGGACCTCATTAATTAAAGAGACTGCTAAATGGCCGGCCAAGGTAGCACAAGAAGAATCTGCCAACAGAAAAAGAGGGAGAGATTGCCAAAACATTGGGCTGAGACCCAGATTCTTCTCCTGGCACTGAGTCTGATAGCAGAGAGGAGGGAGAGTTTCTGGCAGACGATCAAGATGAGGAGGGCATTGAAATACTTGTACAAAATAATAGATGGGTTTTCGGTTTCGGCGTTGCGAATGGCGGCCACCTTTCGGGACGCTCCCGGAGGTGGTTAGCCCATGCGCAATCAGGGGGGGTCTTCGCATGTGCGAAAGACCCTAGTGAGCCTTAGGTAAAGGCTCCGAACCGGGGGCGCTTTGGGGAGTAGCCTCTTTGCCGGCAGACAGCCGGGAAATTGAGGCTTTCTCCCCGCCCCAATCGGCCCCGCTGCATCGTGCCCGTAATGGGACTTAGCAGCGCCCCCGAATTCCACCAGGAGTGAAGAAAGCGGCATGAGTTAAAATAAAAAGAAGAATTGCATCGAATCGTGAGTTGAAGATCTAATTTGAAGCGAGATAAAACCCCCCGCAAACGTAGGGAGGAGGGAGGAGTCCCCACCCCCTTTTGAGAAGCGAGATCTATAAAGGGAGTGCGAGGAGTGGGGCAAAGAGGAAAAAGTGTTGGTGAAGGTACCGTTGGGGTTTGGCAGGCGATTACGACATTGTTAGCCTCTTGGAGGATGCGGCACGAACTTTGAAAAAGTAAACAAAAAAGAAAATGTCGACGCTGAAAACTGTCCTGCACAAACCGGAAGAGAAGAGGGGAGGGACTTCCGGCCCGGGTAACCCCCCCCCCTGAGTTTGCTGTCACTCAACAAGAAAAGGAGCTACTGCGGCCCCTGCTGGAGCAAATGCAGAGAATCAATGAAACTCTGATTAAAGTGGAAAGTGTTCTCATCAGTCGGCAAAAGCAAATCTCGGAAACGACAAGAAAGGCTAATCTGACGTTAATCCTTTTGGGCGAGAAAGAAGAAGAGAAAGAAGATCTCAGTTTTACCTTGACAAATGACTTGGCACCCCTAACTGGCAGTGAAGCGAATGAATTAAAAGAAGAGGTGGACATGGCTCCAAAAGCCTATTCCACTTATATAAAGGAAAATACTCTGCCAGAAGAAGGGGATGCCGAGCGGAGCAAGAAATACATCAGAGATCTAATTTCATCTGTAGTGAATATGGAGCCCGTAAAAATTGATGGTCGGAAATATAAGAAAAGAAAGAAACGAGAGAAGATGGAATCCATCCTTAAAGAAACAAAACTTCTGAAGAGACACGCCAGCAAGGTGGAAGCAGCACTCAAAACTGGGATCAATGCAAGCAGCGAAGAAGACAGCGACCCAGGGGAAAGAGGTGACGGAGCGGGAGCCATCAAGATTAAAAGGACCCAACCTTTAGTTGAAGAGACTTAAGAAGACACCTTGAACAGTGGTTGTTCGTGTAACATCTGGAAGGAGCTGGTTAATAACTAACCCCAATGGACTTTACTAACTGTATTAACAGAGTTATTTTGGACTTTGGACTGTTAAAAAGAAGATCTTCTAACCGTGATGGATGCTAAAAATAGTACTAACTAAAACTAACCCTTATTAACAGAAAGTTTTCACTCCATCCTTTTTTTTCTTTCTCCAGCTGTCTACCCTACCCTTTTCTTATAAAAAGAATAAAATTCTCTCCTCTTTAGGAGAGTTTTACCAAAAAAACACACAAAATAATAGATGATGATGATGATGATGATGATGATGATGATTTCCTTAAGGTTGAGGACTACCAGTACCTCTTGTCAAAATTCTCACTGCATCAGAACACCAAGAGTCCCCAGCAGGCAAGGAGAAAAACCTTGCACACTCTAATCAGAAAACTAGACCTTAGAGCAAAGGTGTCAAACTCATTTGTTACAAAGGCTGGATCTGACATAAATGTCACTTTGCTGAGCCGAACCATGTGTTTCATGAGGTACTGGAGATATAAACTTTAGAAAGATGATTTCAGATTCCAAATGACAATAGGCTTGATTGCATAAGGGGTGATATGCAGAGGGCTAGTAGGCATGGAGATATCATCATTTCTAATGAGACAGGAAACCTAGGTCTCAGTTTGGTCGTGGAGGATTCTGTCCAGGAGGATGAAAAGAATACATGGACATAAGTCTGAAGAAGTGAGCAGTGACTCACAAAAGATAATACCCTGTCACAAATTTTGTTAGTCTTCAAGGTGCTACTGGAATTTTACTCTTTCTACAGCTATAAGAAACCATGACATTCAGAAAACGGTGGGGGAACATTTTAACCTTCCAGGACATTCAGTTGCTGACAAGAGTAGCAGTTCTCTTACAAAGGAATTTCAAAGGGGATTAGAAAGAGAGACTGATGAACTGCAACTGATAATGAAGCTCCATGCATTCTCCTGGGCTGAAGTGAAACCTAGGTTTCTTCTCTCATCACTAATGCCTGCTATTGTCTTTTGGCATCTGAAATCAGTTCACTCTCCAAGATATAATCACAGGTGGTCTCACATTCTAGCTTTATCTGAAGAAGTGAGCAGTGATTCATGAAAGCTCATGCCCTGCTACAAATTTTGTTAGTCTTTAAGGTGTTACTGGACTCTTGCTCCCTTCCACTAATAAGGAATGCAAGCTGTGCTGTTAGGTTTCTATTATGATGATGATGATGATGATGATGTTAGAACTGGAAAGGGGGCTCTCCAAGTGGAATAATATGTTGCTTTCAGACTGGACAAAATTCACTCACTGCTAGTGATGATAATGCAAAGTTTAAAAAGTGGGAGGGTTAATGTGAAGAAAAGCAGCCAGTTAGGTGGGAGGGTAACCATGTGTTGAACTGGAATACGTGGAACTACATTTTAAACACTTAGCCGTCTACTTTGAGTTATTTAAACGTGGAATCCAATCCAAGTGTCATAATTTGTAGTCAGAGTCTTTTCGAAAGAAAATCCCAGATAATCAAAGAGAAATCTAATCTTTAAAAAAACCTTTTCACTTCCTCCCTAATGGAGGAAGAGAGGTTTGACAACACAGCAGCACCAGAGGAGGAAGCGGGAGAGAGCAGAGGGAACTTTTATCTAATGCATGCACATGCACTCTCTTTTTCCTTCCCCCCTTTGCAGCAGCAGTACTGAAAAACAGGGAGAAGAAAGCAGTTGTTCGCAGGCCAGATACCAGCCCTGCAGGGGCTGGATCCAGCCCTTGGGCTGCATGTTTGACACCCCTGCCTTTGGGGGAATAAATAATTTTTCTTTGAAAAGCTGATAAAATATGAGTGGGTCAAACCTTTAGCAAACAGGCAGTACCCAGGGTTTATCAAGAAGTTACATGCATTACCATTGTTTGCTAATCAGGTCTTGCAGGCTGCACTGGTGGATGTCCTGTTACAGCACTCCAGTCCTTCAGCCTGTTATTGGAAGATGATCAAGGCACCATTCATGACAGCTTAGATAAAAAGCAGATTTCGCACAGCAGAAAGCTCATGCCTGTGGCAATCAAGCATCTGCAATTGCATCCATTGTATGCAGGGCAGCTATCATCTGGACAAGGAAAACACTCCAGCTGCCACCAGAGTCCAGTAGGCGCCTCAGGGAAGGGGCCAACAGAATTCTTAAGGCAGCCTCCCTCACAGCAGACGTGATGTTGGTCTCACTAATATTTTTGTCCAGAGCCATGTCTTTGGCTACTGCAGCAACAACAATTTCTGGCTCCAGCATGGCAAGCTGACTTCCATTCAAAGACTATTGTGACGGCATACCCTTACAGGGAGGCAGATTATTTGGGGATTATCTGGACAAAAATCCAGGTCAAAACCAGTGACAAATAGAAGGCACTACTGAAGACACTGAGACGTTCAGATAGACATACATATGAAGGTCCTTCCTTTCATTCCCAACATGCATTACCAAGATCCCAACAGCACACAAAGATATCAAACTGGAACCAATCAAGATCCTCAGAAGAGACGGTTTTAATTCCAGATTTGCTGGATAGCCTGGGAACAGATTAAAGAAGATCAACCAGGATGGAAAGCACCCCGAGGAAGAAGAGTTGGATTTATACCCTGCCCTTCACTCAGAGTCTCAGAGTGGCTTACAATCTCTTTTCCTTCCTTTCCCCACAACAGACACCCTGTAAGGTAGGTGAGGCTGAGAGAACTGCTCTTGAGAGAAGAGCTCTGAGAGAACTGTGACTGACCCAGGGTCACCCAGCTGGCTGCATGTGGAGCAATGAGGAATCAAACCAGATTAGAGTCCGCCGCTCTTAACCACTACACCAAAAGTATGATGTATCCTCTGGTGAGAGGAAGACCATTCCACTTCAAAGAAGTCTGGATCCAGTCTCAAGCAGAGCTCTGGACTGTGAAGTTATATCACCAAGGATTAAGCAATACAAATTTCCAACCTTCCACTGGAATTCTTCATTCTAGGAGACCAGAAAAATGCCTCAGGATTGCCCAGGCAATCCAACATCTTATCGCCATTTAGCCTGTGCCACCTTCGGAGAAGGGATGTAGAGTTTTTTTTATTCTGTCTTCTTCACTGTGCCATGAAGAACGGGTACTCGAGGGTCATCCTGGATTTTAAAATTCCTCAACAAGTCCATCAAATGAAGACATTTTGGGATGAAAACACTCTGATCCACTTCAAAATCTTTACAGCCAGTTGAGTTCCTCACATCTATACATCTTATGGAGGCATACCTGCACAGTCCAATTCTTCCAAGGCACAGGAGATATCTCTGCGTATGCATTGGGAAAGACTTCTGTCAATTCAAGACACTCCTGTTCAATATCTCAACTGCTCCAAGAATTCTCTCCAGGGGTCTGATCAATCCAATTGTCAAATCAAGAGAACAAGATTCACATACATCCTTATTTCGATGACTTACTGATAAGGGTCAGCCCCATAGTCAAATCATTAGTGGATATGAAGGCAACCATTCAAGGTCTACAAAGTCATAGCTTCATCATAAACCCTCAGAAGAACTCACTGAACCCAGTACAACAACTAGAGCTTCCGGGCGTCATCATCAATACAACAATCGCCTATCTCTGGCAATCCAGAAGACATGGAAATCAGACAGATGTCCAAGTTCGTGATCATGAGCAGATCCACTTCCTTGATGACCTTGACCAAACTTTCAAGTCTGCTAATATAGTGCATAGACTCAATCCAGAGGATGACTTCATGCACAACATTTACAGCAACTGGTAAGGCCTTTCCAGTCTCACACCCAGTAAAGATCAGCCTGCTATGGTGTATAAGAGGTCCAAAATATTCCAAGACAAAGACGTACTGGATGTCAGAGAGAAGACAGATCTTTACAGATGCCAGCTCATTAGCGCTGATACCGGACAACAACCAGTTCAAAGTTGTGGTCTGAGCCAAAAACTAAACTGAGCATCAGCATTCTGGAGTTCAGAGCCACAGATCTCACATTAAGACAATTCCAGCATCAGATAGCTCCTTTTCACATCTTAGTGAGGACAGACAACGTATCAGCTAGAGGTTCATAAACAAACAGGGGTGGTTCAAGATCATCTACCCTACACAAGGAGGCAATAAAGGTAATTTGTTGGGCAGAGAAAAGAAAAAAAAATCTGACTTCAGGCAGAACACATAAAACAATTTCAAACAATCAGCAGTCAAGTGATCCAGACAAGAGGTTCAAGAGTTCTGGTCACCACATCTCAAAAAGGATATTATAGCATTGGAAAAAGTGCAGAGAAGGGCAACTAGAATGATAAAAGGGTTGGAACACCTTCCCTATGAAGAAAGGTTAAAATGCTTGGGGCTCTTTAGCTTGGAGAAACGACGGCTGAGAGGTGACATGATCGAGGTTTATAAGATTATGAATGGGATTGAGCAGCTTGAGAAAGAAGTACTTTTCTCCCTTTCTCACAATACAAGAACTTGTGGGCACTCTATGAAATTGCTGAGCAGTCGGGTTAGAACAGATAAAAGGAAATACTTCTTCACCCAAAGAGTGATTAACATATGGAATTCACTGCCACAGGAGGTGGTGGCAGCTGCAAACATGGACAGTTTCAAGAGGGAATTAGATAAACATATGGAACACAAGTCCATCAGTGGCTATTAGCCACAGGGTATAGATGGGAACTCTCAGTCTGGGGCAGGTGATGCACTCTATTCTTGGTGCTGGAGGGGGCAGCAGTGGGAGGGCTTCTGGTGCCCTGGCCCCACTGCTGGACCTCCTGATGGCAACTGGTATATTTTGGCCACTGTGTGACAGAGTGTTGGACTAGATGGGCCATTGGCCTGATTCAACATTGGCTTCTCTTATGTTCTTATGTTAAGAGGGAGAGTGATCCAGCAAGATGGATTTGTTCCTATAGATCACCAGACATTATGACCTACTGAACTTTATATCCCCAACAGATCACCAACTTGACAGATTTTACATAAGATTTTTTCATCCCAGGGCAGAGGCAATGAACACTCTCACCTCTCCATGGCCAAACACCCATTCTGATGGTTCCCAAGGTACTTAGGAAGGTCAAAGAACAACTAGTAGACATCATTCTAGTGGTCCTGTTCTGGTCACACTGACAATGGTTTTCAGCCCACTGAAACCCCCACTTAACTCAGTATTGGCATTCCTGCAAGAAGGAATCACAAGAGGACTGGAAGTTCCCTCTCTCAAATGACATATCACAGCCTTGGCCCTGATGCTACCCCAGGTCAAAGACACAAGCATTTTGCAACATCTTCACGTGCATCGTTTCCTCTCAGGTGTAGGTGTGAGAGACCCTTCACAGGTTACCTACATGGAAGCAACATACGGTTTTCTTGGCACTTACCAAACTACCATTTGAGACACTGAGGGAGGTCTTATTGAAATGGCTGAGATTGAAGACATCTCCTCTTACAGCTATCACATCCACCAGAAGATTCTCTGAGGTAGGCTTGCTTTCAGATAAACCCAAACTATACATATTTCACAAAGACAAGGTGCTATTTAGACCAGTTCCTACCTTCATGCCAAGGTCAATTCTATCCTCCATAGAGCTCAAGATATATGTCTTTCATTCTTCTGCCAACCTGAAGCGTTAAAGGAAGAAGACTCTCAATGTCAGAATGAGTTCTCAAGACTTATATTTGTTAAACCAGTCACATTAGGAAAACCAATATGTTATTCTTGTCCTTATCTCCACCTACCACAGGAGAAAGTTATCCAAGCTGGCCGTAAGTAGCATACTCAGAACATGCATAGTAGAGTCCTATAAGGTCTACAGTTTTCCTATCCCTGCTGGGATTACAGCCCATTTGGTCAGGAGTGTCACCAGCAATGCCACATTCGCAAGGCAGGCAACAGTCAAGGAAGTTTGCAAGCAGCAACCTGATCATCTCTCTCCACATTTATTAGGCACTACAAGGTCAGTACTTATAATTCAGCAGCTGCTGCCTTTGGCAGAAGGGTGCTACAATATATCCTAAGTGAAGATGATGATGACTCATGCCAAAACTGAGAACACTGGTCTGGGAGATCCCATCAAGATGTCCTCTGCCTCAGAGGGAGAATGGACCATTGGACACTTACCATGAAGGATCCTTCTCCTCTGAGGAAAGGAGAACATCTTGTCCCTCCTGAAGTCAAACTAGTTATTCAGCAGGTACACTTCTTATCTCAATCATATTATTTGCCTGTTTTTTCTTATCTGTGATATTGCTCTGTTCTTGTCCATGTGTTCTTTTTCCTAGAGTTGACATTATAGGCTAACTTTTGGAGTTACTAAAACTGAAGAGGGTGACTCCTACAGGCAAGAGACAGGAAGTTGCGGGGGGGGGATGTTCCTGCCTCCCTGAATGGATGATGGGACATCAAGATGTCCTCCTTTCCTCAGAGAAGGATCATTCCATGGTAAGTATCTAGTGAACTATTCCAAGAACTGAAGAGCAACTTCCTGTAGAAGAAACATAACCCCTTTCTAATTTGATTATGCATTTAGTGGTTGGAGGAGTAACTAGCTCTTCTTCCTATAAGTTTTGGGCTGCAATTCTGTCTGGAAAAAAGTGGGATTTATTTGTGAATAAGAATAACTTCTGGTATGATTTATGTTGGGGTGATAGAGCTGAGCCCAAGGATTGAGTAGATTACAAAGCCCCTTTTGTGGGAGAAATATTTTCCTTCTAACACATCCACTTAAACTAAAAAGAATCACAAAAATTATGGAAGTATCTGTTATCATTCATCAAGCTGTTACTACAGAAGTTACTTCACTTGCAGATCTAATTCACTGTGAGTAACTTAGTTTGAATCATTATATCAGCTTCAGTGATTGGCACCTTCCTACTTTGATGCTTGAAGATAAATGCTTGTATGTTAGAGTGAAATACTTCTCTTCGAACAGATGAAAAAGAAGAGAGTAGAATGCAGAAAACATTAAACACTGCTAGGAACCATTATGACAGAAAGATGGGTTGCATGTTACATATTCTAGAGGATCACAACACATGAAAAATGCTAACTTCATAGGACCAAAGTTCTGTCAAGTCAAGTGTAACATGTTGTTTCTGACAGTATAAGCCACGATTTTGAGTGTGTTTATTTCTGAGTGCTTATTTCTTATTTCCAAACTTGTTTTCCCTGAAATTTATGCTTACAGCAACCCCAAAATCAAGATACACATTATATACATGCACATATAACTTTATCCAGATGTGCATTAATATACTAAAGGACTGTACAGTATCTGTAGCTGTGTTAAGAATGTAGCAATGGTAAGAAGTATCTGTAGTAATGATAAGAAAGAAGTAGGTAGGAGAGGCGTTCAATAATAATAATAACTAATACATTCTATTTCAACATCTAATAGAAGGAAGCAATTCCTAAAAGCCTAGTGGATCAGTTTGTAAAATTGGCTCCAGAAAGGAAAAGAAACCACAGTCATTCGCAGTTGGACTGAATCAAAGGAAAGAAAAGAATACTGTTAGGAAATGTGAATCACTGGGGAAGAGGGATGGAGAAAAGGGGAATGGGCAGGATGACCTAATGAGTTGGTAACTTTTTGATAATGTTCATGAATCTTTCCTGTTGATGATGGGAATTTAATAAGCAGCTATCAAGACACATTCTCACAGAGAGGATGAAAAGAATGGCAATCCCTGTTACTCAGTTAAACAATAATAGAGTAGAGGGTGTTTTAAGCATCAAAAATCTAAGATGTGAAACAAGGTTAAACTTAATACTTAAACAGAAATGCTTTTCCTTCTACCAAAAATAATATGCATTATATACTTTTTTAGTACAAATGAGGAAAGGGGAAAATATTAAAGTGCCCACCAGTATTACCTTCCAGAATGTTCAGTGGTTTTAAAAAATGTTATTAATTAGTAGAAATAGCTATAATTAGGGACATCTGTAGAAGTTTTAGAAGGTCTTTTTGTGATGACTTAGCCAGAGATTACATTGCTTTTGCTGAAACGTGCTGCAAGTACTGGTGTCTGCAACTGAAATACGGAAGAAGGGTAGCAGAATGTATTGAGTCATAGTTAAACAGGGCAGTTTCATAGTAAGTCACTTGCTAGTTGGACAATAGGGATCGTGAGCATGGGAAGGTCTTGATTCAAATGCAGAAGCAGGAAGAGAATGAGGTTTCGTGAAGTGTCTCCTTGGAGCACTGAGGGTGCAGTGTTGTTGACTGACCAGTGAGGGGGTAATTTCTGTATTCCTGAGGATCATTTGAGACTCCAGACAGTGGTCAGGAGTATATTCTGTTGCTGTGTACGTGCTTGGACCTACTTGGAATTTTGCATTTAGAAATCCGAGATAGAAAGGGAACTTAGTGTATAATTAATTGTTGTCCTTTCCCCCTCTTTAACTATCTGAAAATCATGTGTAATCCTCCCTAATGAGTAAATCTGTGGGAAGTTTTATCACACATTGGTTAACATGTGATAGGCTGGCATGGGGCCAGAAAAATTGCATCAGTGACTAGTGAACCATCAGTTTGTTACCTCCATTTTGAAGAGTTTCCCAGCTGTTGAGAAAATATGTCTTTTCTGTTATATTGCAGAGAATTGCCCAGATCAGAATCCTCGCCTTAAGAACTGGAATCCTGGACACGATAGAGAAAAGAAAGTCATAATCAAACAAGGAGATATGTTTCGTCTGAATGGGGATGCTACAGTGCACTCTATAGTTATACAGGATGGAGGTACGTCAAGCAGCCTCATGTGTTCAACATGTCTTGGAGGCAAAATAGATGTGATTGGAAATCCATGTTTATATATAAATACAAGAAGCACACAAACAAAGTGAGGATGAAGGTCTGTCTCTTACAACAGAAAGAGTATGTGAGTGAGATAAGATGATCTATGTCTCTACACTTGGTCCCTTGAGGCCCCTTTCATCTCTATTTTAGTTCAGTTTTAATACTAGAGATGAACTAGTGGAGAAGTGCCTGCAGTGATGGAGCACAGCCAAGGGAGGGAAAAGGATTCTCCTTCCTCCACCTATATACATCTTCTGTTTAAGACGTTAGATACACATACACCAGGTACAACCGCATTTTTTTCTTGCATGTGTTGAACTGGTGTATCTTGTTTGTCCCCTAAAAATGTATTATTTGTGCTTGCAGTTGGTAGAAATGCTAGTATTAATGGAAAGGATGACATGAGTAAGGAACATCAGGAAAAACTTAAATAATATTTCAAAACAGCTTCTTCCAAAGCATTTTAAATGGTATGCACTAATGTCCAGCTTTTTTAAACATTTAACGCTATCCTTGCTTTGGAACCCTACAGCATTTTAAAGTTTTGCATGATTGCATTCTGAGGGAGCAAAAGATCTGAGTCTGTTCAACAAAAGTAATGTGGGATTAGTTCAGTGATAACTGCACAATAATGTATTGCCTTTCAGCAATTTCTGAATGTCACTTGGCACTATGGGAAATGTAAGTTGTATCATTACAGTTGTGGATATTAACAGAATTTCAAGAAATGATGGCTCTCACCCTGGGAACTGAGGAAATTCACATTTGGGAGGGTTCTGGTACATCCTGGTGATCTTTAAGAATAGTGTACGCAACTTCAGAACAGCAATTCAAGCAGATTCTTCCTAAAGGAAGTTTCCTCCCAGTTTACTTCCTGTACTGTGGAAGCAGTATATCTTAGATTTCTTTGTATCATGTAACCTAAGATGATACTAGGGGAGAGCAAAAGGACATTATGCAATGGTAATAGATCCAAGTGCCAAAACCTAAGGAGGAATAATCTAGGAACATTGGCAACTTTACCATGTAGAGATAGGATTCCCCCCCAATAGTTGTTTCAGCTTCACTTTTTCCAATAGTCACCTGATAGTATAGCTCGATTCCACAACTAATTGGTAGCACTGTTATGTTCTTGTTGTCTCTGGGTTAGTTACTGGATTAGTCTCTTTGCAGCTTTTTGTATTGTAGGTGTTCTGACATCTGTTGCTCCTTGGAGTTTGGAAAACATCACCCAGGGCATTGTTGTTAAAACAGACAGCAACTCCTTACTTATTCCCTTCTTCCTTAAACTTGTTTATTTAATACACTTTTATCTCACCATTCCAAAGAACTAAAGGTGTTGTATACTGTTTTTACTGTCCTCGATTTTATCCTTGCAACAAATCTGTGCAGAGTGCTTGTGTCTGGTCCAAGGTCAACCAACAAGCTCCACGGAAAAGTGAGGGTTTGAATTTGGCTTTTCCAGATCCTAGTCAGATTCTGTAACTGTTATACCACACTAGCTTTCACCATTAAAAAAAAATCTTGAAAGCTACCATATATATCTGCCTCCCATAGTTTTTATGTATAGGTCTATTTTCAACTTGATTCTCAGGGCTCCTTTTGGTAATTTCTTGTTGCTATGCCAAGTGCATAAAATATAAACAAATAAAAAGTACTTCTCTGTCATCATTGTGTAGGAGGCTTACTCAGCAGGACTTGGTTGATAACTTTGCAAGGACATAATCAGACATGGCAAGCAGTAGAGAATGTTTTGTTCAGCCTTTCAGATAACGTCTTTGTTCTCTGTCTTTTTTCTGATATTTCTTGATATGCTGAACAATACTCATTGTTTCCATTAAACATATTTGTGTACTTTGAGTTAAGTGTTTACTAATGTTTAAATTTCATTGTTAGTACAGTTCTTAGTATATGCATTTTTTAAACACAATGTCGTCGTATTTCTCAAAATAGATACTAATAGATTGCTTACTGTTTCTTGCAGGATTACTAGTCTTCGGTGATGACAAACAAGGATCCAGAAATATTACACTACGAACACATTTTATCCTGATAAAGGATGGTGGAGTGCTTCATATTGGAGCAGAGAAATGCCGCTATAAATCCAAAGCAACTATAATCTTGTATGGTAAACTGGAAGAAGGTGATTATGTGCCGACATTTGGCAAAAAGTTTCTGGGCGTAGGCCCTGGTGGAACACTGGAACTGCATGGAACTCAGAAGTTATCATGGACTTCTCTGTCAAAGACTCTGCATTCCTCAGGACTTGCCTCTGGCTCATATACCTTTGAGAAGGAGTTTTCCAGAGGCCTAAATGTGAGGGTTATTGACCAAGATACTGCACAGGTTTTGTTGACAGATAAATTTGATACTCATGAATCTCAAAATGAAAGCAGAAGACTTCAGGATTTTCTAAAAGGCCTAGATGTTGGTCGCATTGTTGCTGTTGCTGTAGGAGATTCAGCTGCTAAAAGCTTACTAGATGAAACCAGAACAACCATACAGAATCTTCTGGGAAGTAAGCTCATCAAAGGATTAAGTTATAGGTAAAAGAGGGGGAAAACCCACTGCTCTTGCAAAAGCAAAATGTCTTATTTGGAAATTCCTGTCCAAAGTAAATTCTTCTGCCCTCTTGTTGTGCGAAAGTATTGCCATAACACCGTCATCATTTTTCCTTTAGATAGTATCATGCTGGAAGTGTTACAAGGGAAATTTTTAATTTGATGCTTGAAGGGTATAAATCTGGCATAGCTACAAAAGTAAACTTGAAATTATATACATACTTAATATTGATCATTAGGTGTAAAAATATAGGTTCATATGCTGTGAACTGTGAATAAATTGTATCTTCCTTTCTTCTGCATCACCTGAAAGGCTGCTCCTGAGGACTGGAACGTTCCTGGTAACAGAGTGCAAAGTGGCTCACAGGGCTGTGGCAAGAAGGGGAAAGAGGATGCACACACTCTCCTTTTCTCTTATTCCATTCACACTTATGCAAGAGTTGAGAGGGAGAAAGTTTGCTGTTGGTTTCCCTTCAGGCGGAAGCCCCACCCCCATTTCAATACATTTTGTTCCCAAAGTCTTGGAGGGGAAAAGGAGATAGACCCATTCTGTGACAGTCTCAGTTCCTAGTTCATGCATACATATGCATCTACTAAATATATAGCAGTGTAAAGAACCCTCCCCCATTTTTGTCAGAAAATATAAATTCTTCTACAGCTTTAGTTTTAAAATTGTATGCTTTTACAGTAAATATTTTAACAAGTGATGCTTTTAAGGCTATTTTCCCCTCCTGGACTTCAAGCAGCAGCTTCTCAGTGACAGTTGCTACAGTTGTGGTAGGATCCTACCATATACATCTGCAGCAAACAAGACACATTTATTCATGTGTGTACAGTGTCCCTACATTGAAGTACTATCTATGTTGGAAAGCTATCTTCTGAGAAGCAGTCCTATTTTGAATTCTGCCCCTGGATCATGAAGGCATGCCTTTCCTGTTAGGATTCCTTAAAGTGCTTTTACTTACTACTGAATGTCAGTAAGAGTGAGGAAAGAAAAGGCGAGAAAGATTTGGAATCCAAGTACAATGTTGTAACATGTTGTGATTGGTTTACTTCTAGCTTTTATAGTCTTGGAAGTGGTTGAAAGAAAAATCTGGAATGTTTGATTCAAAAACACTGTGTTTCCTTTAGCCAAGTCATTTTAACATTTTTTTTACTGGCTTCCTGTGGTTTTAGAAGATGAGTAAGACTTTTTCATTATTTTTGCTGTTGCTAGCATTATTACTCAAATATCGGGGTATTAAATATTAGCAGCAAAAATAATAAACATATACTTAACACTACTGTATGCAAATGTATGAATGTGCATGATATTCTTATGCCAGCCATAGTTACGTTAGTATTACTTCAGGTGAGAATTATTTTTTAATATACTTGTAGCTCTTAGGTGAAAAGCTGTTAAAAGTGACTTGTTCTAGTTTTTCTTGCCTCAGGATAAGAGATCATTCTGCATCAGGTTAGGTACAGGGACAAGAAGATAGGGCAAAAAGTATTCCCCTAGGAGAGGAAAACTTCCCTGTAGTTCCCAGTCATCTTCCTGCCTTTGTTAAGCAGGCAGACAGGGCCACTTTTGTGAAGTGGTTAGAGTATAGGGACTGGGAACTGTGAGAACCAGATTCAAGTCTGTACTCTACCTTGAAGTTTGCTAGGGGACCTTGGATTGGCCTGCAACTCTTAACCTACCTTACATCATATGATCATTGTGAGGATAAAAAGGAGGAGAGTCTCTAGAGTCAGGTCAGAAGGGATAGGTCAAGAGATATATTGTGCAGCCAATGATTGCTGAGGAAAATGCCTTGATGTAGACTTGGAAGACATTCCTTCTCCAACAACCTGATAAAAGGGGAGAGCAAAGTGTGAGGTGATAATGTCAGGTGAGAGGGTGAAGATTGGAAGTCCCTCAAGTGGCAGGGCCCAGCCTCCTTTGATGCTGGGATAGGAGGCATCCCTTATCCATGTACTTCCTCATCACATGCGTATGCACACACATATGATCACCTCAGAAGTCTTGCCTGGAGGAGTACAGATGAGTCAGGAGAATTCCTGATTCCCTTCTTAACATGTAGGTGAAAACTGTTCACCCTGATTTTTGATGGGCCTTAAAGCCTCATTTAATTACAAGCTAACAAGATTTCTATGTAAGACAAAGCTTGCCAATATAGAGAAGGCTCAACGTTGTTGTAATGGTTGATTTCTGCTTGCAGCCATGCGAGCCCTCCATAGATTCTGTGGCACAGCATTTCCCGAAGGGATCACTTGGAGCAGTTCTTAAGCAAGGATACAGTTCCTTCCTTGTAACAATAGGTAGTGGTAAGGAAATATACAAGAAGAAGAAGAAGATGACGAAGAAGAAGCATTCATCCCCTTTGTCTTAGGTGGTGCTTTTCACCAAAAGCCTTTCAAGCTTTCTCAGTATTCAAGAGAAAGCTGCCCAAGTTTTCAAGTCTATATAAACATTTCTTCAGGAGATGTGAAAAGTGTCCCAGGCTGCTTCCCTTAACATATCTAGAACCACTCCAGGTAGGAAAGGGCATAATCTTGCTCTCCTTTGCCACCCCCTTCTTACAAGGGTTCCAGTAATCATACCAGAGCTTCTAGATCCACCTCTTCCTCAAATTTTTAGAATTCAGATAAGAAAAAGGATACATGGCCTTGAGAGGAAGGAAGATCTAGCCACAGACCCCGGGACAGACTTCTGACCAGAGGTTGTTAGACAAGGTTATAAATATTTTGGAGTGTTTCTCCCTAACAGTGCAATCGTAAGCAGAATTCCACTCCAGTAAACCCATCGATTTCAATGGACCTAGAACAGTGTAATTCTGTTTAGGATTGCCCTGTAAGTCTTCTAGGCTGTTGAGTGTGGATCTTGCCTTCTCACCTTCCCCAGCTTCTGCTTCAGTGATACTTCTGAAGTGACAGATCTAAATCTTTTCCTCTTTATACAATCTTTATTTCCTCCCAGAATGTGTCATGTTAGATTCAGAGGTTCAGAAAGTAGACACACCTGTTGGTGCCTTCACATTAACTACTGATTCCCTTAGATCAAAATGATTGCTGCACAGATGGAGGACTCCATAAAGACTGAGAATTTTATAGCAGCCATGTATGTTTCAGGAAGGATAACTGAAATGAAGTCCTTCCCAGTACTTATGTATTTGCAGGGAAGGTGAACTAAATGGGCGGTTCTTTAATAAGATCGATGGGTACACACCACCAGTATAGCAGGCAAGAGTGTGACTCATCCTTATCTACATGACTCACCTCCCGCTCCCAGAAACCCCACTGGGAAAATTGGCTGTCAGTTTTTGTATACTTGGATTAAGATTACCTCTGACCAGTGGTTGTATAAACAGTACAGTAAGGCTAAGTTCTGGAATCTTTCACAAATTCCATGTAATTATTTCCTGGCATGTTCTTTTTCCAGCAACGAGGAGAAGAATTTACAAATAATTTTGGGTAATTCAGTTCTTATTAGAAATGAGGGCTATTAAGCCAGTGCTGGCCAAGGGCCACTCCATTTTCATGGTTTCAGAAAATTGGGAGTTCCAGGGAAGGTTCTTAAGAGTGACAAGCGGGGCTATTTTCTGGGGGAATGCACTGGAATGGAGTTCTGGAACCTCATCGACAAAATTCTTTTAAAAATGTTTAAATGTTCATGAGTTTTCTGTATACCTATTGAAAACTTCATTTCCCTCTTGAGAGTTCTGGCATCTCTTTTTTCCAAAAGGGAAAAAAAAAGCCCTGATGACAAGTGAAATGCTGAACAGAGGAACACCTGCTCTTAATTTGAGCAGAACATCTAAAGGGCACTCTGACCATACACATGGATTGGCTAAGTTGCCAGGAAGTGGACATGGCCAAAGGGATCAGACGAGCGTTCCTCTAGATAGTCAAGCAGTTCGCATAGTGGAAATACACCCATTTGCCAGTTAGTCAAATGGGCAAGTAACAGACTTCAGAAGTAGGTATGAAGATACAGAAATTTCCCTTGTAGATTCACCTTTGTCTCTGTAGCATTCAGTGTTAAATATATGTTAGTTTTCACCAAGCTAGCTTGTATGCATATCCTTCCATGCTAGTTGCAGCTTGCATGGTTGCCACACTATGCTTTATTCTGTGCATAGCCCATTTGTTATCCTGCTTGTGCGCCCATGGGTCCATGTTTTCCCACAAACTCTCCCCATGCCAGCAAAGAAATGTTCACAGATACATTTCTGAGGAAGTGGATATGATGTGGATGCACAAACAGGATAATAAATGGGTCGTGTTCAGAACAGAGAATGGCAACTATGCAAACGTGTACTTGTAGCTCTGACATGCACAGTGTGGAGTTCATGCACTAGTGTGGTATTCTGCATTAAGGCCCATGGTGGTTATAGTTAAATATCTGACCTATCTCATTTTGGGTGAGAAAAAGACTCACATTGCCTCTGCTGTGTAACTCTTACCACCCATGTTGTAATCCACTGCCAGGAGTATGCAGCAGTACAAGGGCACTTCACTGGCTCCTACTCAGCTTAAACATTCCTTGAGAGTGAGCAAGGTTGATTTGTAAGTCATACAGCCATATATGAGGTAGTCTGAGTTACAATAGGCAATTCATGACTGGACATATTTTTGAGAAAGTACTTTTGGAATAGAATGTATATTAAAAATGCCAGGCATTGGTTTTCAAATAAACTTGTTCTGTCTAAATTTAGCTCTCAGTTTTGAAAGTTTTAAATCAAATAATTGCTGGAAATGTTGATACCAGTTGGCAAGCAACTTGAAGGGAAAGAAGGACGGTAGAGAGACTAATTCCCTTGGCTTCACTGCTCTCAAGTCAGGGCTGGATTAAATTAAAGCTAATTGAAGGAAAATCAGGAGTAACCATAAAGGCATGAATGTTATGTCAGAGTAGTGTAGCTTTTAAGAGTTAGAATTGGGGAGGAGGATACAGAGGAGGATCTTGGCTTGCTTGATAATCTTGGGCAAGTAATTTATAGTTTATCAACAATGAGGGCTTTATACCAGCCTGATGAAGTGTCCTATTATGGCCCTGAGAGTCTGTCATCAATAGGGCTGTGGGAAACTTTGGACTTCAAATGTCTTTTTCCATTATTGATGCTTAGTATTGGCCTGAGTTTGCCTAAAGATGGTTGAGACATACATTTAATTCTCTCCTGGAGGAATATTCTCAGCTTTCTCTGTTTATAAGTACCATACATTTTGCTCTCCTTTCCCACTTGTTGCTGTGTGTGCTAATTAAAATAATTGTCTAAAAAATAAAGTTAGAGTGACATCCAGTGACTAATACTATGAATATATTTTCACCTTCAGTACATTGGTATTGCTTCCTGTTATATGTTGCAATACTTTATGCACAGTCCTTTTCTCCACTTAGTGGAATTTTCTGAAACCGATCCACCTCTAGTAGTGCTTTAAATGCAACAGAAAACATAGCTAAATTAATTCAGCTGTGGATGTAATTTTTTAAACACTGTTCTTCATCATTTTCCTTTATGGTCTTATGACGCTTCATTCTAAGATATAGATTTCCAAACACTTAAAAGGTTTAGTTAAAGTCTAATATTTTCTGCCACCATCTGTCTGAGGTTTAATGCTTTGATTTCACTTGTAACTGTGGAAGAAACTTTAATACCAGTGTCCTGAGGATACTCATTTTGTTTTGCACTTATGAGAACTTTGTTTAGGAGGTCTTTCTATTTAAAATATGTGCTTTGTTCTTTTCAGGCAAGCCTGGGCTATAGTTGGTGTAATTGGGGATGGAGATTGTAATGAATCTCTGAAAGACTATGAAAACCACAACACAGGAGGGAGAGCTCTTGCACAACAGGAGTTCTTCACAATAGATGGTCAAAAGTTTGCTGTGAGAGCTTTCAGTGAATGGGTCGATGGTAAGACTTTTCTTTTAAAAAATAACAGGTAATGAAATGCTTGAATCTTGTGCAGGTGGAGCCAGCTAGTGCTGAAAGCATCTTTCTCTGGTGCACCTGTGCTCTCTTCATGGCATGCTGTGATCTGGCTGGAAGCCAAAAATTGTGTTGTGTCCAAATTGTGTCCTGCCACACTATCTGGACACTGGAGTTCTCTAGGGTAATTATGTTATAATGCATGAGTTTGAATTATTATTCTTTTGTTTTTATTGTCTGCTGATTTTATGTTGTGAGCGACCCTGAACCCATTTTTGGGGATTGGGCCGGGGTATAAATTTAATAAATAAATAAATAATCTATATTGAATGGGATTACATATATTGTTCTGCTCCTGTGCTGTTATTTTTGCCCCTGATGCAAAAGAGGAGCCAGCATACCAGTCTACTACAGGTGAAAGACCTTGCTTTCCTGTGTGTGTTTTATTTTTGTATCATTTGCTGTTTTGGGGTTTTTTTTTTAATATGTGCGTGTGTGTGTGTGTGCTGTTTTTGATTTGTCTACAAAGTAAAATTTCTTTCCTTTAAAAATCCATGTGAAATATGTTTCTGGAAATATTTGGCATATATCCATACTTGGCAACACTGATGTGGGGGACGACGACAAAACATTCTTCCATAAGAGTGTGGCAGTGGCAAAGCATCCTTGGCCACCTTCTTGACTTTAAGTAGGAAAAGAAATTTATGGCCTTGGCAGCTCTTTTCATTAATGTGGTGCAAAGTAATAACTGTACCAGTACATCTTTTTAAAGAAGAGGTGAGTGTGTTTGAGGTCTGTACAATTCGGAAGAGAAAGCAGGCTGTTCTATTTCTGCCCTCTGACTGTAGGCAGACGTTAGAAGTGTGCGTCTGTCATGTCTCATAGCTGGTCACAATCTAGATTTCATTAAATATCTTCCTCAAAACCAGGTGATCCTAGGGAACGGTGTGGCATGTGGCATTCATGGGCTGCTTTGAGATGGGGGAATTAATGATAAGAGTGTGAGTTGAATTTACAGTTCACAAAAGAGTATATTTTTCTGATATCCCCTTTCACACTGCAAACCAGGTACCATAGTCCACATTTTTTCTGACAGTCCCTTAACCGTAACCATTGGCTTTTCAATGAGAGGGTGTAGGGTGCTGGTAAAAGAAGGGAAAGGCAGCTATGATTCTTTCTTTTAGCTCTATTCCACAAATGTCTTTCTAACGTTTTGTGCTTGTTCCTAAAGATAGGAGGTTTAACATAAACTGCATATGGGACTGCCAGTGCCAATTTTAAGCAATCTTACTTCCAAATAGGAACAGTAAGGGGAAAATATGCTACGGAATAGTTGTTGGGTTTTTGGCATTCTTCCAGTATTGGTTTTCATGGTTTAAAAATAGTAAAATGGCATTTTATGAGAGCCTTTTTCTTAGTTATTTCCTTTATTGGTCTAAGGTGTTCAGAAGTCAGGTTTCCAGGTTGAAGTAGTCCATGGAGTCATACTGGATCTTTTGGAAGATGTTAGTACTTGGAAAGCTGAAGACCAGATCGTTGTTGCAAGCACTGATTATTCAATGCATCAGGCAGAAGAATTCACACTCCTTCCCTGTCCAGAATGCAACAGATTTCAAGTCAAAGTTAGAGGTATGAGCTGAAGGTGGGGGGGTTAGAAATATCAAGGTTTGCATTTTCTTTTTATCTGTAGCACTGCTGCCTTAAATTAATGCATTTACATGATTTTCTGGCTTTTAGAATTTGTTCCAGCTGCTTAATATCCACTTTTGTCTAAATCCTCATTTGACCCTGACATGTGCACATTCCCTTTCTATCTACAACACATTTATGGAAAGGAAAGGAAAGGATTTGAGAGGGTGGCACCACTTACAAGCTCCTCCAGCTCCCATACCTTCCCTCTCTCATTCTCAGGATTTCCACATACTGGGATTGACTTATTGAAGTCACTGAGCCAATAGTTACCCATCCATTGTAGGGAGAGGTGCTGTTAGTCTGTTGTATTTGGGCTGCTTCATGGAGCACTGATCCTGCAGGGCAAAAGGGGCCATGGGTGTTTGGCCAGCAGCAGCAATGGTTGAGGTGGTTGGTGTTTGTCAGAAGTATGGTTGTACTCTTTGTTTCCCCATCTTGTCTTGTTCACGTAATGCAACATATGGGAAAAGGCTGACCTCCCTTTCTGCACTCTGAATGTTTTTCCTGTGCCCCTATATGGCAGACACTGCTAGCAACTGCTGAGTAAGGAAGACTGCTTGAATGTCTCTGGAGCAGAAGGAAAGTGTATGTTTGCAGCTGTCTCTGGAGCAGAAGGAAAGAGATGTTTGCAGCTGTCAAAATTTTAGGCAGAGGATTCCAGTTCCTTGTTTACCTGTGTGGTGTATGTTGTTCTTGCATCTCAGTTAGATAAGTGAAGAATCCAGGATGGTCTTTGTGTCCTGAGGGCAAGTACTTGTAAGGGTTCTGAGCAGAGTGGTGTTAGCAGTACACTGTAATAATGTTTGTTGTTCTTGACCGTTAATGCAAAGAGTCCTTCCTCTATTGTTCCTATCACAGAAGTTTCCCTCCCCACTGCCAGGGTGTTCCTAAGTGTGCCTGACATAAGGCCAGAGAGATGTAGCCCTATGCCATGCTTTTTCTCATCTGAGCTATAGGCATCCTGGCTGGCATGTTTGTATGTATAATGTATATTTCTTAGGAGATCTGTGATAAGCTACAGACTCACTCGATATCTTAAGTTGCAGACCTGTTGTGGATGTGTAGCTGTGGTGAGAGATGGAGAACTTTGTCTTTCACTCCCATTGAGATCAGTAGGAGTAGTCATAGTTATGTCATCATTTTCACCAATGTTTAAGTGTCATGGGTTGCTTATTATGCTGAACAAAAACTCTTCTTCCCCAGCACACCTCTAGTGCTGTACATTTCTGGTTCCTGTGCTAGCACAAGGTCAGTGGAGTGTTAGGGCAGCATATTTTTGAGTTACATTGGTATATCTTGAGTTATACCAGAGTGGTGCTTAGTTACTATCTTGAACAGTTTACACACTTGGCTTAGGACTATGCTGCTAATGTCTGAATGCTCATTCCTTATGTCATGTGGTATAATCACAATGTTGCTTTTCAGAGAGATGCATTTGGTGCAAAGAATTACTTGCTGGAAAATTAATGCTTTATGTTCCCTTTGATCTCCTGCCTCTCTCATCAGGCTCTGCCGGATCGTTTGCTGTCAGTCTACGCTTTCGCCTCATTCATCTTCCAAAGTCTTAGAAATAGTCACTGGTTATAAACATTAAAGTTTTTAAAACTAAATGCTTGTTTGCACATTTGTTCTATGGGTGATGGCCTTTCCTCTTAGACATTTGCTCCCTCAGTGGTTTAATAGTAACCCTGTCCCAGTTCTTAAGGGAAAAGTACTTTCTTATAATAATTTTGTGAATTTATTTCCATCCTGTTCAGTCACACTGGCCAGGTAGGGATGGCTGTGGAAATGGGCTGTAGACCAAAAAAATCTTCAGCCACAAAAAGTATGCTAGTCTTTGGTGTTGATTACAGGTATCTCTAAATCTTTTGTGCCTGCTCATCTACATTGTCTTTTGTACTCCACAAGCTATACATTTGAGAGGGGAGAAAAGAGCAGAAGGAAGGAAGGGATTAAAAGACAAGGCTAAGGGAAGAACATGATGCTACACAGGTAGTTGAATAAATGTAGCATTTCCACATGCAAATACACTACAGTGAAGCGGTTTCACTGCTGCCTCCATATCTTGAGACACAAGTGTACCTATATCTACATATGTTAAGTATGTGCTGTTAAGTCGCAACTAATTTGTGGGGACCCCAGCAAGGGGTTTTCAAGGCTAGTGGGAAGCAGAGGTGGTATACCATTGCCTTTCCCTGCAGAGCCTTCCTTGGTGGTTTCCCATCCAAGTTCTGACCCTGCTTAGCTTCCAGATCTGATGAGATGGGAATATACCATACCATTTCACATGCCCCTATATTTACATAGGGATTTATATTATATTTCTTGAAGTCATTGTCTAGCAACTGAAAGAAGTGTGTATACCTCTGGGAGAATAAAAACAATGATTTAATAGCCCATGTCAATATTGTTATTGCCCTTGCATTAAATAACAGTTCATATAAGGTGTTTCCTTTTTAGTCTATGATACTTGGCTGTATGGTACCATTCTACTCAGGTAACAATGGCATATGAACCTCCAGTGCAAGGTTGGATGGTTCATAGATGCATGCTTATTACAATGTTATGCAATATGGCTGTTTCAAGGGATTTTTTTTTTAAAGTCTTGTATTTTTAACTATGGGGGATCTGCATGGAAGTGTAGAAGGCTGTCACTAGCTAGGGATAAGTCAGGCATGTAGCAAACTTTACTGTATTTGCAAATAAACCACAGAAAAATGAAACCACAAGAATAATTACTACTCAGAATAGTTTTCTGATGAAGTTAGTGTCATCTGGAAATTGTCCTGTTAAGCTTTAGCTGTAGTTAACATCACTGCGGAAGCGATGTATAACTACAGTTACAGCTAGTGTAGGGAGAGAGCTGGATTCAAGAGAAGGGTCTGGTGAGAGATTGTGCTGTTGAGGCCCAGTCCAAATCTTTTTAAACCACTGTCAATGGTTGTGCTGGCCCTTGGTGTAAAGCAGTCCTTGGTCTGACATCAACCATTACATAGAATCATGGAATCATAGAATCACAGAGTTGGAAGGGGTCATACAGGCCATCTAGTCCAATCCCCTACTCAATGCAGGATCAGCCTAGAGCATCCCTGACAAGTGTTTGTCTAGCCACTGTTTAAAGACTGCCAGTGAGGGGAGCTCACCACCTCCCTAGCCGGTACCTTCATGCCCTTAATTTAAACCCATTATTGTGAGCCCTATCATCTGCTGCCAAAAGAAACAGCTCTCCTCTGCACCCGCTCCATTCCATCCACATCATTTTTGATGGTTTGCTGTGAGCACACAACTATTCGGTTTGCATTTTGTGAAACAAATATATAAAGTGTGATTGACAGGGAAATGACCTTAAAGTATCTGTGGGAATTTGGTGCCCAGTCTTCTTCCAGACATGTGTTGGTGGGTGTTCAAAGCTGTATGGCTGTCACTCTACACTGGACATAACCAGTATCAACAAAAACACTGTAGTCTCCCAAAGTGGGCCTGGTGTCTGAGTTTAGGTCTGAGATATGTAAGCCCTCAAATGCTAGTCTTTCTTCATAATTGTCAGCAACTATAATTATTTATTTGTTTAAAATATTTATATCTTTTCCACAATGCCTAAGACAACTTACAAATATAAGTGAACACAATGAAAAACACCCAAATCAAAATACATTGTTAAAATTGCAGTAGCTACCTGGGATATTTGTTATTTCCATTAAATTCTACTTTGTATCGTTTGTGGAAGGAAAAGAATGTAGGAACTTTCCTTACTGTGTCTAACATCTATATATATAATAGCCCAGTTGCCCCCTCTGTGCGGATATCTAAATCCACACATCGGGGGCACTTGGGGGGCAGAGTGATTTTCCTGCAAACTTGGAACAGTCTCCAGGTGTGCAGAAAAATCTAAAAAGTTGAAAAAAGTATATGGGGGATATTTAAATCTTCCCAAAAGTAAAAGAGCATTCCCTGCGCATGCCGCTGGAATAGGAGGGGGCAAGAGAAGGCTTGGCGGGCCGGTGGCTGTGAGCTGCTCAGGCCTCGCCACTGCCGTCAAGTGGGGGGAGGGGGGAAGGAGAAGGCTTGGTGGGCCAAGCTCAGGCCTCATTGGGGGTGCTGGGGGGGGAGGAGGGAGAATGCTTGGTGGGCCTGGCGGCTGGGAGCCATGCAGGCCTCACCGTTGGTGCTGGGTGGGCAGGGGAGAAGGCTTACCTGTGGTTGCTTCCTCCTCCTCCACTGGAGCTCCCCCCCCCCGTGAGTATTGCGGGTCCCCCTTCTTGTGTTGTTCTAAAGTGAGTACACTTAAATGATATAAAATATTTCTACCCTGCCCCAAAACAGTATAGATTCTCAAGGAAGCTTATGAGTAAAAACAAAACACAGTAAAGTATAAAAACATTCATAAAATGAAAACTATCAAAGCTGTATAAAACCTGTTTAAAGAGCTATAAATAATATTATAAAACAGCAGATTTTATTCAGTAGTCTGGGTTCATACACGTAGTTCAGCCAATACATCATGGAGGAAAGGGAAACAGATCAACAGAAAATAAACGTGTTTTCAGCCTGCCAACTAGCCGAAGAGAATATTCAACAACTGGGATGACATCTCTGGAACATTTCTCCTTTTTTTCTTGCTTCTCACTTTTAATGACTTATCTCTGTTTTACATTTTAATGGAATATGAGTTCATTGAAAATAATTAAGTAGCACAAAATTTAACAAGATCTTTTATGTGAACAAGTAGCTCTTGGGTTCACGTAAAGCTCAGAAATACTCAAATATGTATCACTTGAATACTTCAAACTCTTGTAAGAGGCCCTAACCTGGATAGGCCAGGCAAGCCCAATTTCATCAGATCTCTTGGCAGCTAAGCAGGGCTAACCCTGGCAAGTATTTGGATAGGAGACCTCCAGACAGTACCAGGGCTGGGATGCAGAGGCAGGTAATAACTAAGCCACCTCTCTGAAACGTCCTCACCTACTAGGGATCACCAGAAGTCACCATGACTTCCAGGCTCACAAGCACATACACTCACAAATAATAATAATAAAAAATCTTGTAAGAGCGGTGTTCTGCCATCCTATTTCTTCTATAACCCTGCTGTGCAACTATGATCACAGAATTTTTTTCACACAAATCATACACAGCTTTTCCCTGTAGTCTCCCAAATGCATTAAGAGAAAGAAATTAAGAGATCTGGATGAGCAGCTTTTTTCAGGTCTGTCTAGGAAAAATCAACTGATTACCGAAATAATGTAAAAATGTGGAAATATGATTAAGGGCTGTGTTGAAGGTGACTGAGAATTCAGATTTCTGGAACTGACTAGGAAAATGGTGGAAGAAACAGCTGAAGTCAATGATATAACAGTAGTGTGAGAACTGATCAGACTTACAATAAGTATGCTCAAAGAATGTTGTTGTGTTCAGTCGTGTGTGCAAAACAGTGCACAGCTTCATTATCCAAGCACTGCTTAGAAATTTTATTTCCTCTTACAGACCTTGCGTTTAGTTTTATTTTAATTGTGAGTATTCTCTTGGGTGATTTTTGCTCTGTAAAGTACTGCCCCTTCCGCTTCAAATACAAATCTCTTCATCTTATGGTAAATTTTTTCCATGATTCTTTTAGTCCTCAGACTTCAGCATCTGCAGAAAACTTGTGCCAACTTTCTCACATGAGCAAGGGAAAGCAAGTAAATTATTCCCATATGGAAGGAGTTCTTCGGCCTTCTATTCATTTAATATCCAATTTCCTTCAATGTTCCAAAAATGTGTCAAGATCCTCATCACTTTCTACTTTCTTCTCTTGGCTATTTACAGTCTTGCTGGGTTTGGGTGCAAGAAAATCAGCTTAGCTTTTAATGTCAGGAGTAGCCTCCTCTTACCTTATATAGTTTGCATACTAACTGAGTATTACTTTATTTTTGAAACTTTTTTAAAAAACTGGAAGGGTTATTTTATTTTAATATCTTCATATACTGACTTTCCAGGAGCTCCATGCTATTTACATTACATTAAACAATAAAAGCCAAAAAGATATTAAAATGTTACCCAGAACTAA
This sequence comes from Gekko gecko, assembly GCA_029375565.1. Lineage (NCBI taxonomy): Eukaryota > Metazoa > Chordata > Lepidosauria > Squamata > Gekkonidae > Gekko > Gekko gecko. The sequence continues at coordinate 118,756,089 of JAPDNY010000007.1, forward strand.
AATATTGTGCAGTTAATTGCCACTACCATTTCATACTCTGCTTAAATATGCAAGTAGCTCTAAAATTATTACTGTGTAACCATGAGACATACAAAGCTCCAGAAGCCAATATTGTCACTTGCACTTCTGACACTATTAATTTAGCTCTCTAGTACCAGCATCCTACCTCAGCATTTGGTGTATAATTTAAACAAACTTATAATTATATGGGGGCTGGACGAGTATCTTTTGAATGCCATGTCAGTACCCTAAGGATGCTAGTCTCCAGGTAAGACCTGGGGATATCCCAGAATCACAGCTCATCTCCTGACTAAAGAGATCTGGAGAAAATGGATGCTTTGGAGGGTCAGCTCTATAGCATTGTACCCCACCGAGGTCCCTGTCTCCCCCTGGCTCCATCCCCAAATCTCTAGGAGGTCCCTAACCTAGAACTGGCAAACCTGCCTCTCTGGGGGTGGGGGTGGGGACTGGCAACCCTACGATACCCCCTTCAGCTGGATCACTCAGTCTTGAGGATTATGGGTTGGCAGTCATGACCATTTCTATTATTAAGATTCTAATTTCTGAGACTGCTCCCACAATTAATTTCTTTGTTATTTGGATTTGTTTTAGTATTATTCAGTATTTATATATTCACATATTTGTAGTTCACAGTATGTAACACTCTTTTAGGCCTTGGTATAAATAACAGCTTTCAGCAAACCTAAGAGAGACATCAAGTTTTCATCTGAAGACTTGCACCAATCCTAATAAGTATCTAGTAAGATCAGGCCATGTTCAAAATCCTTAATGTACTTTGTCCAAATACCATAAGGTACTCAGCAGCAGTGTTCCCTCTAAGCTCCACAGAGCTGTGAGCAAAAATTCTGCCTTGTGAGTATAAAAAAGCTAGTAGCATTAAAGTTGTGAGCAAGTCTACATTTGATTATTGCACAAATTCTTTTAGAAGATTACTGGCCGCAAAGCCCGTTGCATGTCCAGATGCAACGGGCGCTAGGTGGAGTCCCGGCGAAGGCCCCGTCCCTCTGTTTGCCAGTGGCGCCCGTCCCTGCTGCAGCTGCCCAGTGTTGGAGCGGCAATCGTGGGAGGCCGTTTCGGAATTGTGGGTCCAGCGGGGCGGCACCGGCCGCAGTCGGACTGAGTGCTCTACCTTTGTGGTGGACGCATCAGCGAGGGAGGGAGGCCGTCCTTGGGCTGGTGGGTGAGGCAGCGGGCAGTGGTTGGGGGCTGCCGTGGCAGCATCATGGCCCCGTCATCTGTGGGCCCGGTGGCTGGTGGCAGACTGCAGTGGAGAGACTGGCTTGTGGGTGTGTGGGCGGGCCTGAGGCCACACAGCCAATGGCCAGGGCCCGATGGTGAATGTCAGCCCCTGCGGCCAAGCAGCTGGCTGGTTGGCTGTGTGGGCGGGATGAAGCCCATGCAGGCAGGGATGGGACAGCAGCCAATGGCCAGGGCCCGACGTTGAATGGCAGCCCCCGCGGCCAACCAATTTTGGCGTGCATTTTTACCTTATTTGGGCAAGCATATTTGGACAAGCCAGCCGACCACTACTGCTTTATATAATAGGGAAGGATTTCCATTACCTTGTAAAAATCACAGAATGAATCCTTTTAAACTATATTTGTTAAGTATGAGACTTAACGCAGGAGGTAAGTTCAACAAGTGATTCAGCTTTATTTAGCTCCAAGATTAGACCAGCTAAGGGCTAGACCAGCTAGACAATTGAACAGTCAAAAAGCAGCGACTTATATACAATTCTGGCTGTAGTAGCCGCGCCCACACAATGTGAAAGAACCAATAACATTTGTTCATAATCACCAATCACAATCCAGGCATAAGGACCAATCATTTCATGCCTAAATACCCAATCAAAGATGTTCCCACCATAAGCCCTTTGATTGGGCAATACTGTGCAGCTCTTCCGATCCGCATAATGAGCACCTGCTCACTATGCTGTCCATTATGTCTCTGAGGACATAACAACTCCTCCCCGCTTAGATGGAGCACACTCATAATCTGCTAAATGGGGAGGGGCCCTTCTGCTTCGCCCAGACAGCCTTAACTCCGGGGCTTCTGTTGTTGTGGGGTCAGTATCGGACTCAGCGACGGGCATTGCTGGGCTGTCAGGGTCCGCAGGGTCCGTGAGTGCAGGGATCCGCCCTGCCTCAGGTTCTAGACGAGAACCAGCAGCACTCACCTCGTCCGGAGGCAAGTGGGACTGCTCCCTGGGCCCGAAGCCATCTCCGGCCTCAATCTCCTGGTCCGCAGGAGACCATCTCTGCCGGAGTTGGTCAATGTGGCGGCGTATCTTTCGGCCGTCAGATAGCCTCACCACATACATTCTGGACCCCAATCGGTTGGTGACTTCGGCAGCAAGCCACTGGTGCCCCTCTGCGTAGTTCCTAGCAAACACCCAGTCTCCGGGCTGGAATTCCCTGGATGGAGTGGCTGGTTCAGGCCGCACGGTTCTGCTGCCATCCAGGTCTGGGTGCAGGCGGTCGAGGAGGGTCGTAAGCTTCCTCCCCATGAGCAGCTCAGCCGGGCTTTTCCCTGTGGCACAGCTCGGTGTGACATGCTGCCACAGGAGAAAATTGGCCACTCGATGTCCCAGTCCTCGCCAGGCAGTTGGGCGAGGGTCTCTTTTGCCGTCCGAACCATCCGCTCTGCCTGGCCGTTGGAAGCGGGATGGAACGGCGCTGTGGTAAGATGGCGGATCCCGTATCCCTCTAGGAAGCCGGCGAGCTCCCTAGAGGTAAGCCGAGGGCCGTTATCGCTGACGACCACTTCAGGTAGCCCATGAGCGGCAAAAAGTTGGCACGAAGCCTTTATTAAGTTTGCTGCCATTGTTGACCTCATGGGAACTACCTCCAGCCACTTCGAAAAAGAGTCCACGACCACCAGGAACATTTGGCCGTTGATGGGGCCAGCGAAATCGAAGTGTAGCCTTGACCAAGGCTTATCAGCTCTGTTCATGGCTTCTGGTGATGCGTGCGGAGGGTCAGGCCGTGATTGCTGGCAGCTCACACAGCCTCGAACTTGCTCCTCGATGTTAGCATCGAATCCAGGCCACCACAAATATCCTCTTGCCAGGGCCTTCATACGTACAATCCCTGGGTGCCCGGCATGCAGGGACTCAAGTACCCTATCTCTTAGTTTGGGGGGAATCACCACCCTATTTCCCCAAAGGATGCAACCTTTTGAAATAGAGAGCTCAGCCCTTCTCCTCCAATATGCCTTGAACTCAGGCTCAACACACACACTTGGCCACCCCCTCCACACCCAGTTTAAAACACGGGACAATATCAAGTCCTTCTGGGTGGACGCAGCAATGTCCTTGGACCGAAGTGGGAACTGCGGCAGTTCATCCAAGGCACAAATGTCTGCTGTAGGAGCCGGATCGCAACCAGTCTCAGGCAGAGGACAGCGGCTCAGGGCATCAGTGTGCATGATACATTTTCCTGGTCTGTGTTCCAAATCGTATTCGTATGCAGCAAGGAACAGAGCCCACCTCAGCATTCTGGGCGACAGTATGTTAGGCGTGGGGCGGTCAGGGGCGAAAATCCTAAGTAGCGGCTTGTGGTCAGTAACTAAAAGGGAACGGCGGCCGTACAAAAAGTCATGAAATTTTTTCACTGCACTCACAAGCGCTAACCCCTCTTTGTCTATTTGGGCATAGTTCTTTTCGGCCCCACTCAGCGATCTAGAATAATAAGCAATAGGTGCCTCATTCCCGTTAGGCATTACATGACTCAAAACTGCCCCAATACCAAATGGCGATGCATCAGCCGCCAGGACCAACATTTTGTTATCGTCAAAGTGAGTGAGGACACTGTGAGACGTTAATAGTTTCTTTACATTTTGGAAAGCCTCTTCCTGAAGCTTTCCCCAAACCCATTTTGCACCTTTATTTAACAGATGGTGTAACGGCTCGGCTACCGAAGCTTTATGTGGCAAGAATGAATGATAAAAATTTATGAGCCCTAAATAGGCTTGTAGCTCCGTTTTGTTTTTAGGTCTGGGTGCGTTGTGTATGGCAGACACCTTTCCTGGGGTTGGATGAACTCCCTGTTCATCAATTTTGAATCCCAGGAATTCAATGCTGGGAACCCCTATAGTACATTTTTCTTTTTTAACGCGCAACCCAGCCTTATTAAAACACTGCAATACCTGCTTGACCCTTTCAAGCAGTTCTTCCTCATTTTTCCCGCAATAAGCACGTCATCAAAATAAGGGATTACTCCCTTGAGACCCCTGAGCAAACCTTCCATCAATCCCTGGAAGATTCCAGGTGCGACATTTACCCCGAATTGGAGGCGCTTGACTCTAAACGCACCCCTATGCGTCACGATGGTTTGTGCTTCTGCAGCATTGCTATCCACAGGCAATTGTTGATAAGCCTGGGCAAGGTCTAACTTTGCAAAAACCTTGCCCCCCCCCCCCCAGAGATGCAAGTACATGGCTTATCATGGGTACAGGATATGAATGCTGTTGCAACGCCTTATTAATTGTGCATTTATAATCGGCACATATACGTATGGAACCATCGGGTTTGACAGGAGTAACGATGGGCGTTTCCCATTTGCTGTACGGTACTGGCTCCAAGACCCCTTGCTCAATGAGCTTGTCAAGTTCCGTCTCTATTTTTGGGCGCAATGCTAACGGCACCTTCCTATATTTCAGCCTGATAGGCCTAACATTTGGATCCAACTCAAATGAAACCGGGGGACCTGTATAGGTTCCCAACCCTTTTGCAAAAACCTGAGGGAACTCGTCATACAAACAATTCCATTTATCACAACACACTGCATTGATACCAGAAATAGCAATGCCCAACGGTTCAAACTAATCAAGCCCTAAGAGGCTTACCCTGTCCCCTTCAGCAACAATCAGGGACAGAGCCGCCTTTCGCTCTTTGAAACTGACTTCAAATTCAGCCTCACCGGCCAACGGAATTCTGTGCCCTTGGAAATCAGCAAGACAGGCGTCAGTTGGTAGGAGACGGTGGCGACTTCGGTGGGGGAAAAGACGATCTAATGTATACGTCGAAATGATGGTTCTAGCCGACCCCGAATCGACTTCGAAAGGGCAGGCAACGCTGTCGAGGAACAAGGTGACAAAAATCTTCTTCCTCCGGGGCACTCCCGTGGTGAGGACAGTCGATGAGCAGGGGTTGGATGACAGGGCCGGGTATCGGGACGACAGGAATGAAGAGCAGGTTGTGTTGACCTTGCTTCGGAATTGAGAGCGCTGTGGAGGTGACTTAGGCGGCGACCTCCTTGACTTGCAGACCCTGGCGATGTGCCCGCGTTTTCCACAAGCTCGACATACCAGCTCTCTGGCCCAACAGGTGTCGCGCTCGTGCTTCCTGCCACAACTGAGGCACTGACGTGTAGGCGCAGTCTTCACTCGAGTCCGCGGTTGGCTGCTGGAACGCGGTTCTTGTATGTCATCAACAGCAGGCGCTGGTTCCCGGTCCTCGACCTGGAGGTGGATGCTGGAATCAGCTGCCGCAGGCCGCTGCCATACCTCTCTCGTTGACCTTTCAGCAGCTTCAGTGGCGATGGCTTCCTCGAACGCGACCTTGAATGTCAGCGTCTTTAAAGCGAACAGACGTTGCTGCAACTTGGCATCGCGGTGACCGCAGACCAGTCGGTCTCGCAAAGCTGTCTCGAGATCAGCGAAATTGCAAGCCCTTGCCAGCTTCCGTAAGGCCACCACAAACTCAGCTACGGATTCGCCGGAACCTTGCCACCTCTCGTAGAACGTGTGCCGGGAAGCGATCTCAGAAGGCTGCAGCGCGAAATGGGCCTTCAACTTCTCCGTCAGCGTGGCGTACGGCATGGACTTGATGTCATCAGGCGTGACGAGTGAGCGGGCGATGTCAAACACCTCCTTGCCACACGAGCTAAGTAGCGCAGCTCGTTACTTCGCAGCATCCGTCACCCCGCCGCTCTCGAGGTGAAACTCGAACCGGGTAAGGTACACTTCCCAGTCTTCGGTAGTTGGCTTGAACGGCTCGAACCGATGCTTGGAGCTCATCGCGGCGCGTTCTGGAGCTCATCGCGGTCGATTGGAACTTCCTCCGTGGTTTCTCAGCGGGGCTGCCTACCTGCTATATCCCATCCTCGTCGCCACTTGTTAAGTATGAGACTTAACGCAGGAGGTAAGTTCAACAAGTGATTCAGCTTTATTTAGCTCCAAGATTAGACCAGCTAAGGGCTGGACCAGCTAGACAATTGAACAGTCAAAAAGCAGCGACTTATATACAATTCTGGCTGTAGTAGCCACGCCCACACAATGTGAAAGAACCAATAACATTTGTTCATAATCACCAATCACAATCCAGGCATAAGGACCAATCATTTCATACCTAAATACCCAATCAAAGATGTTCCCACCATAAGCCCTTTGATTGGGCAATACTGTGCAGCTCTTCCGATCCGCATAATGAGCACCTGCTCACTATGCTCTGTCCATTATGTCTCTGAGGACATAACAATATTTAAACTATATTTTAAGAATAAGTGAAACATTATAAGAGAAAACAGAATCAAGCCAAATTTCATTATACAAAATGTTGTCCTCTACAGAGGTAGACCAGACCTCTGGAGAACAGATCTCCTTGCTCATTTTCACTATACAGTGGACCTGCCCCAGTCCACTATATTGGTAGACCTGGCCTCCAGAGAGCAGGTCTACTTGCCCCAGTCCAATATATTGGTAGACTTGGCTTCTGGAGAACAGGTCTGCCCACCCCTTTCCACTAGTTTAGTTTAATTTATTTCTATTACAATCCTTAGACCAGATATGTTTACAGATATATGTGTGTGTGTGTGTTACAGATAATACTTTCCAGAAAATTAAAAAATAATATTAAAAAATTAAATATAAAATAGAATGCTTCCAAATACAATGCATTTGAATCTAGTATAAAAGTTACACTTACATCTAGCCACTAAACAATTTCCGTGACCTGAATATCACCTTTCAGAACCTGGCTACTTGATGAGTAATCTTGGAATTTGTCAATTAAAAGAAATTCCAGTTTGTTTTTTTCTAACAGACCCAAGTTTTTTCCTATCAGTGGGGTGATAATCTCTCTACACGTCACCTCATAGTATTGGCATTTAAAGAACATGTGTTCTAAAGTCTCTATCTTCCTGAGTGGGCATGTGCAAAGCCTTTCCACATAAGGAATGTTCTTATATTTCCCATCAAGTACAACGGAAGGGAGGGCAGAGCATCTAGCTAAGGAAAAGGTTCTTCTGAGCCCCTTTACTTCCAATGATGTTAAATAATCTGCTGGTTCAACTGTATATTTTATACTTGCCCTCATAATATTTTTTATACTAGCAGTATCAGCTTGATGTTCGATGTCCTTAATTCTTTGCTCAACTGATTTTTTTGCCTGTTCCATTCCACATATCAGAAGCACCTGAGGGAAAAGGCCAATCCTGCAAAGGTAGCTTTGAACCACTTTGCATCAGTTTGATTGAAAAATTATCAATGTAAATCAGAGGGAGTAGACCTTGTGGGCTCCTTTCCACTATATTGGTAGACTTGGGCTTGGACTGTTGCCTTGTACTGAGCCTTAGAAAACGTACCAGCACTTAGGGGAGAAAAAACTCTTGCAGTCTACTTTGGATTTTTTTGTGAAATATGACAGCCAGCATTACAGGTCAAGTATAACAGAGGTGGAACAATCACTGTCAGAACGCTGCCTAACCTAACAAACAGGAAGTTGCTCAAATGTTATCAATCTGCCCAAATTACTTATTTATTCAAATATTTATATCCCACTTTTCATAATAAAAATCCCATTTATATTTATTCAAATAATTATTCAAATATTTATATCCCACTTATATTATACTAAAAAGCATAATAGGGGTGTGGAGAAAAATCAGTGATTCTGGCTCACTTATAGCCTATGGGGACCATTATAGTCAATAAATCCCATAGGCTATAATGGAGAATTGATCAGGGTATCTGGGGCTCAGGGAGAACTGTTTTTGAGGTAGAGGCACCAAATTTGCAGCATAGCTGTTGGTGCTTCTCCTAAAAACAAAAAACAAAACACCAAGTTTCAAAAAGATTGGACCAGGGGGTCCAATTCTATGGGCCCCAGAAGGAGGTGCTCCCATCCTTCTTGTTTCCTATGGAAGGGAAAAAATGTTGTGAGTTGAAGCTAAAATGCTCCAAGCAGCCCTCTGAAATATTGTGTGCCAGTACCCCCTAGTGCAGCTTAGAGGGAACTGCACTCAGCAGGTACTGTTGGAAGAATTTCAGTTAGAAGAATTTTTCCCTGTTTACATCTTTGGCTTCCAGGGGCTATTGTTTTGGAGTAGGAATGTGCAGTGACCACTAACATTCCCTCTCCTTCCCCTCAACTGTCTGGCCAATACATAATCTCCCATCACGTTTTCAGAAGGGGATTCCTATTAAGTGTTATATTGCAGGTATTATGGTGATTACTTTTCTTCCGGCACTGGACCTTGACAGTAAATTGTCCATTTCTCATCTCTTTCTCATCTTCAGTGCTGCTTTCATTGCCATTGTATAGCTGATGTTCCATTCAGAAAAGAAAGAGAGAAGACTGGGATTTAGGTCTTGGTATTAAGGGATTTTGTGATGTTTAGACAAGACTAGGCATGTCACCTTTGCAGAAACATCGAAGCCATGGTGGGGAAGGATTTCTAGGGTTTTTTCCCCCAGGAAAAAAATTGGGCAAAATGGGGGAAATTAAAATACATGTAACAATTTGTATTTTTATCAGACCTGGTTTTACTTAGTGTATACAATTGTACAATTTGATATATTTATGAAAAATTAAGAACGGGGATGCAATCTTAAGCAAATTTGCTCAGAAATAAATCCCACTTTATTTCCTGGACTTACTCCCAAGAAAATGCCATTTGGAAATATACGTATTAATTACTAGATAAGCAACCAGTATTTTCTTTCTCTCACTTGCTTTCTCCATAAACAACTGCTTTGTGAAACAGAAACTCCTCAGTTCCATCATACAGGAGAAATTATTGATGGAGTAGATATGAGAGCAGAGGTTGGAGTTCTCACCAGGAACATCTTAGTTAAGGGAGAAACAGAAGATTCCTGCTACACTAGCAAGGACTGCCAGTTCTTCAATTATGATACTTTTGGTGGACATATCAAGGTATGGGGTTGGGGGTAATTCATTTGCTTCCTTTCAGTTCAGCATCAGACTGAAATTGTCCCATAAGATTAATGTTTATTTGGGAGAGCCTTGGATTTGCCAGCTAATAGTTTGCTTGCCTACAGTATTTCTCAAAAGCTTAAATTAGCTGTCTAAAAGGCATATTTTAAAAAGTCATGATTAAGGAAGGATCCTGAAAAACATGGGACAGTAAACACAACTATGTAACATTCCTTTAGGCTTCTTTAAGATTATGAAAGAGTGCATATTTAGAGATTTTTATTTTCAGGTTGTTCTTGGCTGATCTGGAGAAGGGTTTTGCAGTTTGTAAAGGTTATATGAAAACAGAGTAGCACTGTGTGACCAGGGGGCAGCCATCTAGCCCTGTGTTAGTTAATTCTGGTTAGTTAATAGGTTCCGAGCATTGTTGACCTTAGAGCAGGAAGTGCTAGTAACTAAACTTGTGGTTTTTTCATGCTAAGAATGTACCCAGCCAATGGCCATTGCTTTTGTAGCTGCAAGCAACTGAATTTCAACTATGGCTATTGTCCATGACTATGGGTATGTTTGCATGATCTTTAATATTATGTTTGCCCCAGGATGAAATGGATGCCACAAGAGTGTGATTGAACAAATTGTTATATATATTTTTTAGAAAAAGTAAATGTTGAATAATAGTTGGATAATTCTCTTTCAGATTGTGAAGAATTTCACATCTGTACATCTTTCCTACGTGGAACTCAGCCAAATGGGTCAACAAGTGCAAGGATCTTACTCTGTTCACTTTCACCTCTGTGGAGATGTGGATGAGAAAGGAGGGTACAGCTATAAGACTTATTTAGACGGTCTCTCAATTCATCACTCATTCTCTAGATGTGTGGCTATTCATGCAACAAATGGCTTGTTGGTAAGAGCGGTAAATAAATGATGTCTTGTAAAGAGAGTTGTGAAGAGCAAAAATATTATTCTTTACTCTTAAATGTAATAACTAATGAAACTGTGCTAAGTAGAACTGTTGGTTCCAACTATAAGGCAATGGGGGCAGCGTCTGGGCTGTGTCCACTCTGAAACAAGCCTGTGAGGCTGCAGTGGGGATCAGGATAAACTATCTCATACTCTGTTTCTCTTCAGATTGCATGAACTATCTGTTCTAAATTTCCAAGGCATAGTTAGGGAATCAAGTGGCATTATACTTTCTTAAGTCTTTAGAGGTGAGTTGGGGGAATGGACCTGGCTTTGGATCTAACCATCTCTTCCATTCTTATCTTATCCATTTGCCCTTCTCACTACAGTTCCTATCCTTGTAGGTCCCCTGATCTGATTTTTGGTGGTCAAAGGGACCCCCTCCTGCTGACTGATCTAATTCTGATCTGTTATGTCACTTTTGATATTGCTGACTGTGAAGAGTTATTGCCATGTTTAACTTTAGGATTTAAGCATTCGCAGGGCTGCTTCTAATGATAATGGTAGTCTGATCTTCATTTTCCCAAAGCTTAGTCTCTTCAAGAACCATGATAAATTTGTGTATTTGAGCTGGCATTTTATGGCTGATGTTAAGAACTCCTTTTGTTACCTTGGTAGTATGATTGCTTCAGAAAACTTCTGTACATGGTTTTCACTGTACATGGTTTTCACTGCATGTATATTATATTTAAAGTATTTCTGTTCTGCCTTTTGAGCCAACTTAGGACCTTCAGGCAGCAAACATTAGAATATGTCAAACTCTAAAAACAGCATTTATAATACAAATTCATATAAAATATTTAGAATAATTAAAACACATAAACACACAACCAGGAAAGAGAGGCAATAAGAGCTAGTGATGGAATACCAAACCAAACAAAAAGGTCTACAGCCACTGGTGGAAGACAACAATGGAGGGAGGCAGAAGAATCTCCCTGTGCAGGGGGTTCCAGAGTTTTGATGCCACAACTGAGAAGGCCTTTTCTTGGGTTGCCACCCTTCTAGCCTCAGAATGTGGGGGCACCTAAAGCAAGGTTTCTGAAGATGACTAGAAAGGTTGGACATATTCATGAAGAAATTTTATAGTGATGCTGGGATGTTTGGGCAATTATTAATTCTGTTAATTAAAAGTTAAATCAACTCAATTAAAAGCATAGTTAAATCAACTCAAATATGGATATTGGTTTAAATGACTGTGCAAAGAGAAACTAACACAGTTTGACTCCCCAGTAGCAGCTTTGCTGCAGGATAACCAAGGACAACATGGTACCCGTAGTGGGTTTCAGGCTTTTCACTGGTATTTACTTATATGTTTTAAGTACCTTGGCATTGTGATTGACATTTGAGGGTCAGGATTCTTTCTGTCTGTTTGTAGACATGCTTGGAGAAATAGCGATGACAAGATATACTCACTATTCTTTTAACATAGATCGCAGGAATTTGAAGTTTCAGCTCATGTTCTGCAGTTGCACAGTGATTATTTGTATGGAGTGGGGGTGTCATTCAGTTTAGCTCCTTCATTGCTGACACTCACAAATAGCAGTTAAATCAAGACAGTAAAAAAGTAATACATTTTTTCAAGTCTATAAAGGCAGCTGGGAATAACATCCCGAATTGTTTTTTCTGCAGATAAAAGACACCATTGGCTATGATACACTAGGCCATTGTTTTTTCATGGAGGACGGCATTGAACAGAGGAATACACTGTTTCATAATCTAGGGCTGGTCACCAAACCAGGCACACTGCTTCCCACAGACAGGAATAGCACAATGTGCCTGGCTATAAGGGATCGAGTGTATGGAAAATACTTGCCAGTGCCGGCCACAGACTGCATGTGAGTAGCTGTCTATACGAGGGACAAAAAGTTACAAGTGCTCTGCATATTGTCTTGCCCACTGTTCAGAGGAATTCCTTTTGAAGGTCAGGCTATGCACTAAGGACTTAAATGTTGAAGGTTTTTAAGGAGGTACTGTGGCACAGTCAGTAGTATTTTTGGTTTGGTCATAGAAAAACCAGATTAAGAACTTTCTCTGCTATTCCAAAAGGTATCTTAATAAGATTAAATTTTGTGCATAACTGGTGCTCCAATATGGCTGTTCAGAAGTAGAACACATACAACAATCCTGTCCTTTGGAACAGAATATTTAGCATTTGAACCTTATTTTTAATGGATACCATTAATGTGACAAGAAGGTTTTTCATCCTCATGGATCAACTTGAACACATCCCATCTTCCAAAGAAAATTCAAACTGTATAATTTAACTTCTTTTCTTTAATCCTCAGTATAGGAAAGCAAATTTCTTTATGAAAAACAGACTGAGAGTATCCCAGTTTATTGCCAGAAACTGAAATGCTGACAGATGCACTGCTTTAAGCACTGAAACTCAAGGCATAGAGAAATTTGAAAAGGCAAAGAATGTTTCATGTAAAAAACATATTGCTTGATACTGGAGCATTCTGTAAGATGGCCCATTCGTAATGTTCTCTGTATTTCTCTAATATGTTGCAGGGCTGTTTCAACCTTTTGGATTGCTCATCCCAACAATCACCTTATAAATAATGTAGCTGCAGGCTCACAGGTGAGATTTCTGGGCATTATGACTGAATAGATATTCTCCAAAACAAAAGCGTATCTTCTATTATGTGAAGATCACTTTTTAAATGGAGAGATCTTAATTTCTCTGTTCCATCTAGCATTGTGGCATCTCTGATGAAAAACTTTCACCCTAGATTTGTGCAATGGGTTTATGCTATATAGAATTGCACTGTGAATGCCATCTTTAGAAGAGAATACAGCTCTATACTGTAGCATTCTGAAGTATATCTTAATGAAACTGTAATTTGGGAGATAATGTAATGGAAAATACAAAGCATGTCACTTTTTCTACAGAATGTTTTTGCCTTAGAACTGAAAGGCCCAATAAATAAAAAAATATGGACATGACTATGAACACACTTTTAAAACAGGAAAGAATAAGCTAGTATAAAAATGAGTTGGCATAAAACTAGAACAACACCAGTGCAGTTATTCTTGCTGTGGAATTTCAGTGAAAAACACTGTATACTTTAATAAATCTGAGGATATGTGTAGACTTAACTACTTTTTCATATCTTCAATGGACTCATGTAATAATATTCTTAATGGACAGGAGTATTAGCTTGTTCAGTTTAATTTTGTTGTTTATAAAGGTGGATGTAAAAATCTATGCAGGAGCCTGGAGAATTTGAAAACCAGGGAGTTTGCAAGCTAGGCAAGAGCAATGTGATGACATTGCGAAAAGCAATATGCCGTTTGGAACTGTTTAAATATGCAGTGTATTCTGGGCAAACATTTTGACACTTGAGATATTTGGAACTGGTTCATTTTTTGACATATAAGAATATATAAACAATCCAGGGAAGATTTGAAACAGAGCAATAAATGTGTTAAAGGTTTTTCAGGACCAGGAAGCTGAAGGAAAACATAAATAACTCTTTGCTCTTTCTTACTTGCCAATGATATGCCCACCCACTGGATGGAAGGACAGATCCTACTTAAAAAAAAAAAAGAAGAAAAAAGTCCAACCCTAGGTTAGACTAGAAAGTTTCTCCTCTGGGTCAGTTTCTTTCTGTCTTGGGCCAGAAAAGAAACCAGTTTTTAAACTTAATATTTTCTTTTAAAAAATGGGGGTACATACTAATAATTCTATAGTAACTGGAAAATTACTAAATGAGGACAGAACAATAGAAAGTTAAGCTTACAAAGAGTCTCAATGATATGTTGATGATAACATCACTGTGTTGGCTTCTAAAATGATCTGTGACTATCCTTATTTGTTCCTTCTTACTTTAAGGATGCTGGAATATGGTATTTATTTCACAAGGTGCCTACAGGAGAATCTCATGGATTGTTTCCTGAAACCAAAGCTGAACTCACACCACTAGGAATTTTCTATAACAACAAGGTTCATTCCAATTTTAAGGTAAGCAATCAATCTGGTGGACTGCAGAGTTATGTATGGTTTATAATTTAAATATAAATCTTGTAGTTAGCTACCTGCCCAGCGTAAGTCCTAATTTAAGCCAGGCACAAGCTGTTACGTGTGAAGTGTTAAACATTTCTGAGGACTGGGCAACTTATTTTTCATGTAGCTAGATGCATGTCATTATCAGTCTCTGTCTTCATATGTGAACATATATGTATGTTGCAGCCAATATGTTTAATTAGTATGGGAAACAGGTTTTTTCTCCTGTATTTGTCTAGCTGACAGTGTAATGTCCAAATGCCTACATTCATATTGCAGTTAATGAACTATCCTGTGAAATAACTACATTCTTTACTCAAGCGCTATGAAAAACACCATGAACAAACCATGAATCTCTTTCTGTACATAGCTGTGTGCAGTTACAAGACACAGTGATAAGCAGGAGTCTTTAAAAAACCCTTTAATGATTCCATAGTCAAATGAAACACTTAATATTGTTATTGCTCTGCAGTAACCTTCATATGGACCAGAAAGTTCCTTTTGTCATCTGTGCATAACTTGGTAATGTGTGTTAGGTCTTCTCACTCCACTCCCCCCAAGAGTTCAGTGTTTGTCATAAGATGTTTCTGAAACTGCACAAATTTTCTGGAAAAAAATTCAGGCAGTATAGAGGGCTGCTTTAATGCTACACAGTTCATCTGACAGTGCTTTATGCAAGGAAATTATCCTGCCAGTTGGAGATCCATCTTCTAATTGAAACACAGAATCCTGTCCTTATATATATTTGAATTCTGGTTCCACCGCATCCTATGCTTGCCATAATTGATTCGGCTCAAGAACTGGCAGTCAGAAGACACAGGCCAGGGCTGACTGGCTGCTTCGCAAAGTCCCGCCCATGTCAGCCCTGATCAGTGTTTTCAGCTCAGTCTGCTCCAGTCCTCCGACAGGAGAGGACCGTCTGGAGTGTTAGCGCAGGGACAGGCCCTCAAGGCTGAGGCAAGTGAGAGAAGCCCTTTTTGGCCTCCCCCCACACCATCCCCTGGGCCTTCTGTGAGGGGACTAGGCCCAGAGAAGGCCTTTGCGTCCCCCACACCCCATCCCCTGGGCCTTCTATGAGGGGACTAGGCCCAGAGAAGCCCTTTCCATCCCCCACACCCCATCCCGTGGGCCTTCTATGGCGCACTAGGCCCAGAGAAGCCCTTTTCCGTCCCCCACACCCCATCCCCTGGGCCTTCTATGGGGCACTAGGCCCAGAGAAGGCCTTTTCCGCCCCCACACACCATCCCCTGGGCCTTCTATGGGGCACTAGGCCCAGAGAAGCCCCTTTCCGCCCCCCACATGCCATCCCCTGAGCCTTCTATGGGACACTAGGCCCAGAGAAGCCCTTTTCTGCCCCCCACACGCCATCCCCTGAGCCTTCTATGGGGCACTTGGCCCACAGAGGGCCTTTTCCACACCCCCACATGCCATCCCCTGGGCCTTCTATGGGGCACTAGGCCCAGAGAGGGCCTTTCCCGCCCCCCCCCACGCCATCCCCCGGGCCTTCTATGGGGCACTAGGCCCAGGGAAGGCCTTTTCCATCCCCCACACCCCATCCCCTGGGCCTTCTATGGGGCACTAGGCCCAGAGAAGCCCTTTTCCGTCCCCCACACCCCATCCCCTGGGCCTTCTATGGGGCACTAGGCCCAGAGAAGCCCTTTTCCATCCCCCACACGCCTTCCCCTGGGCCTTCTATGGGGCACTAGGCCCAGAGAAGGCCTTTTCCGCCCCCACATGCCATCCCCTGGGCCTTCTATGGGGCACTAGGCCCAGAGAGGGCCTTTTCCACCCCCCCACACCATCCCCTGAGCCTTCTATGGGGCACTAGGCCCAGAGAGGGCCTTTTCCGCCCCCCACACGCCATCCCCTGAGCCTTCTATGGGGCACTAGGTCCAGAGAGGGCCTTTTCCGCCCCCCCACACCATTCCCTGAGCCTTCTATGGGGCACTAGGCCCAGAGAGGGCCTTTTCCGCCCCCACATACCATCCCCTGAGCCTTCTATGGGGCACTAGGCCCAGGGAAGGTCTTTTCCGTCCCCCACACACCATCCCCTGGGCCTTCTATGGGGCACTAGGCCCAGGGTAGGCCTTTTCCGTCCCCCACACTCCCTTTGCCCCTTTCCTTTTTCCCTCTCTCTGTTTTTTCACTCTTTCCCCCCTTCCTTCCTTCCTTCCTTCCTTCCTTCCTTCCTTCCTTCCTTCCTTCCTTCCTTCCTTCCTTCCTTCCTTTCTAGGGCCCGTTGTCTTCCACCACAACGGGCTTTGCTCCCTAGTATTATATAAAAAGAAGCATGGAATCTTGATAAGCCTCCTTCCTTATCTGATAGGTAGTAGTTGTAGATACGTCCACACATTAGGAAGAAAATGCAAGGTTCTCAGACCTGTGTTTTTTCCCCTTATGACAAACATGGAGGCAGGGAAATTTTCAGGAAAGAATCAGCTAGAGGGAAGATGATTTAACCCTTTCCCTACCAACAAATCTCTCTCCTCCAGATGCCCCCTCCCCATATTTTCCCTTCAGCTGTGCTCCAAAGCCTGAAACCTGGCTAAGAGAAAATAGCTAGTGGGACATTTGCAGGAAAGAAATCTGTGTGGATCTTTTCTGATGAGTACTCCTCCTTCATGCTTACTAATAGTCTCCTACAATTGCTTCTGCATATAAAGAAATGAAACTCTGCAAACCTGCACTTTAACACCTGGGGTAAAGCCAGATACTTCACAACATCTACCCTCTTATTCTCATTTGCTGCCTTTTCCTTTCAGCCAATTCCCTCGTTACCTACTGAAAATTATGAAAAGTCACTTTGATTTGTTTAACATTTGAGTATATCTTTTCCGCATCGATGAATAAAGGCATGAAACACATCTTTTCTTTCATTCGAATATAGAATTTTCAGAGCTTCTCACCTGTGCCAATTCCTCCTTAACTCTCTTCATCATCATCATCATCATCATCATCATCATCATCATCATCTAATATTAAATTCATTTGGCAGCCCCAAGAACATCAGTATTTTTTGATTGTGTATCAGAACAGAAGTCCTAATGATTTCCTTAAAACACAATCACATTTTGTATGTCTAATGCTTTGATATAATAAACCTCTTAGACGTCCTTGGAAAGAGGAGTTTAAATTTCTGTAATGTGCTTTTAACTGATCCTGGATATTTCTGTGGAATTTACCATGAGACAGACTTAATAATAAATTGAACAATCATAATATTTGTGGCACTTTTTCGTGTTTGTTTCTAAACTAAAAAGTCTCCTGTTAGTTGACTGAATAGAAGATGTCTCATTAATAATGATGACATGTCCCAAAGAGAACTAAGCCCTCAAAAGCTATTTAAAGAGTTGTCAAATAGTCTCTTTGTTTAGTGATGAACCTAATATAGAAATTTGAAAGCTAGTTTTGTATCCCGTTCAAAAAGAGAATATCACTGTATCTGCCTTTGATCTTTTGAAAACAGGGCATTCTGAAATGTTTACTTTTATGTAATGTAGCCACATCCTGGTTTCTTTAAGTCTGGATAAACTCTAAACTCTATTCAAGAATATATTCCTATGCCTGTTTAATATTAGAGGAGAGTACTTAAAAGCTGTAAGGTATTATGTGTAATATTGTATCACAGTGATTGGTCAGATTAGTTCCCTATAGCATAATTGAGAGCCACCATGATGTAATAGTTAGATTGTCAGACTAGGATCTGGGAGATCCAGGTTCAGAACCCCACTTGGCCATGGAAGTTTGCTGGGTGACCTTGAACCAGTCACATACTCTCAGACTAACCTACCTCACAGGGTTGTTGTGATAAAATGGAGGAGTAGAGAAAGATGTAAGCTGCTTTAGGTCTTCGTTGGGGAGAAAAGCAGGGTGTAAAAAGTAAATAAATAATAGCTGGAGGTGAATAGGCCTAATTTATTGTTTCATGTATTGTAGGCTGGTTTATTAATTGATAAAGGTGTCAAAACCACCAACGCGAGTGCTGAGGATCCAAGGGAGTATCTCTGTTTGGACAACAACGCAAGGTAGAATGTAGTCCCTGAATAAAACTTAGTCTATTAAATACAGGACACTGTTATTTATTGATATTTGCGTTCATTATATGATTGATCTCTTAATCCAGTTTTAGGAAGATCTCTCTCCAACCAAGATAAAAAATTAACTGTTTAAGTTTTGTTAATAACCTGGGTCAGTAAACTGTTTGTTTTCCTGTCTGTTGAGTTGCACCTGGGTTCAGTCACAATTGCTTTTAAGTGAAACTATTGTTGTATAGTGATAATTGCTTAATTACAGTCAGTACTGGGGACTCAGGATATACACACTTTACCTGTGTACTCTGTTCAGAAGCACTTAAACCATCAGTGTGCACAGAGATAACTTAATACTTTTATCCATCTCTTCCATTTTCTCTTGCCTTCTTAAGAAATGGAAAAGCTCCAAAAGTGGCAAGTGATCATTACATTCTTTCAAAAAGCAGTACTAGGTTGCCTGCCTTCTGCCCATTGTTGCCTGTAGAGTTTGGAACTTCCAAAGAGCCATTTGTAGAGTGGAGATCAGGTATCATTTCAGGCCAGACTTGAAGTAAACAACCTCTTCTTGATAGAAATATTTTGCCTCGCTCTCAGTGCAAAAACTAATCTTGTCTGTTTGCTGAAGTGTAGTTTTGGATGCCATAAAAATATTTGCAAGTATTTGCAGAGCCATTTCTGATGTCTTTTTCTTCTACCAGGTTCCGGCCCCATCAAGATGCAGATCCTGAGAAGCCCCGTGTTGCTGCTGTGCTAGATGGGCTAATAGCTTACAAAAACAACGACCATGGAGCTTGGGTCAGAGGAGGGGACATCATCATCCAGAACTCTGGGTAAGTGCCCAAGATCAACTATCTGTGTGCTGCTAGAAGTGAATAGTTCACTTGAACAGCACTGCAAGAGCTAACTATGCCAGTAAAACCTCCTACTGTTAATGCCTGAGAATATAAAGCTAACAAATATCAAACTTTATCTATTAAGGATAATTGCCTTTGATTTAAATGAGGCTGTGTGTTTGCAGGCCTAGATGGATATTTCATAACAATTTGGTGCAAAGCCAAGGATGGACATGAAGCAAGTTAATTAAAACTTAAACAATATGTTTTTCCTGATGTTGCATCACAGCAGTTTCTAAGAACTATGCGATAGCAAAACATTTCTAGACTTCTAAAAAGGTTTCATACGGCTTTTAGTTTTCATGCACTGTAGTTTTACATCTTTGCTCAGCGATTTAGGCTGTATTCCTATGCATGCTTCCCTGGAAAATGGTCAAATTGAATGCAGTATGGCTTGCTTCTGCATAAATATGTGTAAGATGAAGCTGCTAATTTCCGTTCCATTTTAAAAGAAAGCATTATTCCATCTCTGCTTTTACAAAACAAATCTTTTAAAGAAATCTTTTAGTATAGTAATTTTCACTGACCATAACCATTTGTACTGTCCTGTCTAATGTCACAGTGTATGTTAGTACAATCACTGGCATGCTCCTTCCAATGAACTTATTTGCTCATATTGTGTTTTGTCTGAGGTTTAGATCAAAGTGCTTGATTTCTGAAACAGTGTTTTTTTTCTTCTAGATTTGCTGACAATGGAATAGGCCTGACCTTTGCCAGGTTAGTGCTATTTTGCTTAATTTCTGCGCTTTCTTACCAGTCTTCCTTATTTTGGAATGTGATTGCACATTTTGTTTGTGCAGTTGTAATGAATTGAAACAAAACAATAAAAGCCATGGAAGGATTTCTTGAGCAGCTGGCTCCAAATACTATCCAAGACCTGAGTTCCAAGCCAGCTCATCCACAGGCTTCGTATGATCCAAGTATTGATTTACCATTAAACATACATTCATATATATATATGAATGATTTGTTGTTGAGGGTTTTCATGGCTGTAGTTCATTAGTTGTTGTAGATTTTCTGGGCTGTATGGCTGTGGTTTTGGCTTTGTAGTATCTGACATTTCACCAGCAGCTATGACTGGCATCCTTAGACGTATAACACAGAAAGATGGAGTACTCTCTGTGTCAGTGTGAGAAGAAAAATGTTAGGCAGGTAATTTATATCTACTCAGGAAGGTGGGGTAAGACTTTATCTTGTAGGTGTTTCCCAGACTGTGATTTTGGAAATTTAGGATTTCCAGAAAGAGGCCCAATTACTTTTGTTTTGGTGCTGAAGAGATAATGCCTCCTCTTGTCATAACAAATATCTTGTTACTGAACGTGATCCCTGACTTTATTTTTGATAGTGATGGAAGCTTCCCAAAAGACGAAGGTTCCAGCCAGGAGATTACAAACTCTCTGTTTGTTGGTGAAAGCAAGAATTATGGCTTTTTAGGTGGCCAGAACAAATACTGGGGGACTGGAGGAATTGACAGTAAAAATCGCACTCTGCCTAGAAATCGGTAAGAGAACAGAGTGGCCCTTCCAGAAATATAATTCTTCCTTTCATATATTAAATGCAGTAAATCTGATGCATAAACATAAGGTTATTCAGCACTTCTGTGATTTGCATAATGTTTCTGTGCAAATCATCGGGCCATTGTTGCAAAGGATGTTGCAGAATAAGTCTTTCACGTTTCCAATTTCCAATTTCTCTGGGACTTAGATTGTAATGTGATGATTATCTTCAAAGTGCTGTTGTGTTTGCGTGTGCTGAGAAGCTAGGAGAAATTGTGAGAACATAATGAGTTGAAGCCCAAACTTGTAGCCTTTGATTACGATGAGATAGCCAAATAGTAAACCAAAGCTTAATTTCTGAAACTCTCGTTCTATCCTGTACAACTGTTTATACCCAGTGAGAGCCATTCACATGTTAGCCCGTTTATGTGGCAGTAAGTCGCATTGCAAGAAATTCAGTGGGCATCACCCTTAGGAATCATAATATGTGCACAGTTTCCTCAAGGCTACTCCAGATGGAGTCATTGTTGGCACAATAATTCAGCACTGTGTCAAGTTGTAGGGCAATTTGTGTTAGTCTTTAGAGTGGAATAAGGACAAGCAGGGCTTTCAAAGGAAAACTGGAATTAAGTATTGAGTTCATTTATAAATTTGTTTGTGGTTCCTTGGCTGACATGTACATTCACTTCAAAAATTAAATTTTGTGCAGCTAGTTTTAATGTGCTGGAACGGGCTCTGGGCCCTTGGGGTAAAAAAGGATTTGAATATGGTCAGAATAAATACTGTTTAAAAGTCTGTCTTTGGCAGTACAGTGTATAAGCACTGTTCTTAAAGCAAAGCTGGCCATAATTTAAAAGATATCTCAGTAACCTTAATTAATGAACATTGAACGTTTATGGCAAATTTTAGGCATGTTTATTCAAAAGTAAGCCTCACTTAGATAACATTGAACTTGTTATTTGGTAACTGCATAGGATTGCCACTTATGTTGCAAAGATCAGTACTTGCTAATGTGTGTGTGTGTGTGGTTAAAAAGGTATCAGTTAAATATATGTATGCTTTAACAGGACATTCCCTATCAGAGGCTTTCAGATTTATGATGGACCTATTCATCTCACTAGATGCACATTTAACAATTTTGTGCCAACTTCAGATAGATTCACCAGTGCCGTTGGATTTCTGTTGAAAAACACCTGGCAAATGACACCCAAAAACAATATTTCCTTAGTGAAGTTTGGTAAAAATGTAAGTTTTATGGTTGAAGTACTAAAATAGGGGTGGGATTACTATTTGGAGGTAATGGTGGGTTAATTTTTTCTCTCAGACTTCATTTGTATATGTATGCTATCCTGTACCATTGTCTGCCTCCAGCTTTCCCAACCCTCAGAGTGGTACTCTCTGGCTTTTTTGGTACTGCTGCCATCACCTGGCCTTTGTAGGAATTATCCACTGAGAGGACCAGCTACCCTTCCATGCATTGCCATGTAAGGCACCACCTCATGCCTTGTTTCCCATAGTTTCCAGGACATTTTTTGCTTTAGATGCTGTTGAAGCTAAATGATTGAATAAGATCTTGTGGCGGAACAGTCTCACAGACCCTGTGGGCACTACTCCATCCAGACCTCTGAGATGCCTAGGCACCAATGGCTTCCCATGTCTCTGCTTGGCAACACACCATTCTCTCAACTTTCCCTCCCATCCCCCCTTTTTGGTACTGCTATCCACCTCTATTGGTATTGCTGTCACCAACAGGCTGTTACCCACTGAGAGACCAGCTGCTCTTCCCTGCATTTGAAAAAGTGTGCCTTACACACAAGAGCTCATACCTTGAATAAACTTTTGTTGGTCTTAAAGGTGCCAACGGACATTCTAAATAGTATGTTTGAATGGTGGAGGTCTGTGTGGTACAGAGAACAACTACCAGCATTCACAATTCTAAAGCATTTATTAAAAATAAAATGTCCACAAATGTCTCAGCACAGCAACAGACAGAGCAAGAAATCCAAAAGAAAGTTGTAAGCATGTAATTCCTCTCTTTCTTACTCTGTGCATGCTCTAGCTGATATTATTCTAATGCAGGTTCTTTAACTTGGAAATTATACTGTTATAAAAGCTCCCTGTTACCATGGTGTTTTTGTTCAGGCAACCAATGTGAGTCTTCCCTGCATTGGAATGGTGGCCTTCAGATGGAGCTTCGGTGTGAGAGCTCCTTCTCCCTAGATGGAATTAGCCAAAGAAACCCTTCCCTCTCTGTGCCAAGGGATTTACTGTCTCTCTTTGCCCAACCCTGTGGGCAAAGAGGCCTTTCCTGAAATCTCCAGGAAGATGCATTCTAGCCTCTTCCATCTCCCAAGTCTCTGTCCCCTTCTCAGTGTCAGCTTCTAGTTGGAGATGTGAGATGACTATTTAATTGTTTTCAGCCAGGGAGGCTATTGACATTTCTAAAGCATTACTAGGTGAGGTTAAAGATCAGTCAACTTCCCCCTTCCTGCCTGTTTTGTGCCAAGAGAGAAAAGAACTTTTAAAAATTAAAAGTGAAGGTTTTATACAGCCCAGACCTCCACATTACAATGTATATCTCCACAGATCTAATAACGGATTTGGTGCATATCATTCCCTGCTTCCCAAACAAATGCATCTCCATTACCAAATTTAGCACAAAAAAAAAAATTACTGCTACTGAATTTGCTTTAGGGGTATGACTCAGTGGTAGAGCATCTGCAGGGCATGCAGAAGGTCCCAGGTTCAGTCCTGGCATTTGCAGTTGAAAGGACCAAGCAGTAGGTGATGTGAAAGAGTTCTGCCTGAGACCCTAGACAACTGGTGCCAGTCTGAGGAAATAATGCTGACCTTGATGGACCAATGGTCTGATTCGGTATAAGGCAGCTTCATGTGTTCATGTCTCTCATGTTCTTCTTGTCTTCTAAGGTTTCTCTGAAAGTCTTTTTTGGAAAACCTGGTCCTTGGTTTGAGGACTGTGATCTGGATGGTGACAAGAATTCTATATTCCATGATGTAGATGGATCAGTAACTGGATACAAGGACACTTACATTGGTAGAATGGATAACTACTTGATTCAACATCCAGACTGTATTAATGAGACCAAGTGGAATGGAGTTATCTGCAGCGGGAGCTATGCTCAGGTTAAAGGAGATGTCATTGTATATTTTTGTGGTTAATAAATTTTTAAAAAGAATATATATTATTTTATTTAGTCCAATCAGTAGGCTCAAAGATAATAGCAGAGAGTTTAGGAGAAAGATGTTTTCCACAAATGTAGGATTGGGTGTGGAATGAACTGTTCTTGTGCTGAAATAATAGCTGTCTATTATATATTATATATATAATATATTATTACATAACAGAAGCGCTTAAATCCTTTTGAACATCACACTAGCCTTCAGAGAATATTTAGATGGGTTGCTTTTTTTGTCTTGGATTTGCCCTTAGTCTGTGCAGGAATTCTTCTACTTGCTAATCTTTTTTTAGTCTTCCCCATTTACCTAAAATCCAGAGCTATCCTAGTTATCCTGGAAAACAATTTTCTGTTCAGATTATTTTCTATTTCTACTAATACTAATCTTATTGTGTTGTTTATTGATATTCTTATGGTGTTTGACTGCATTATATTCTGTAGTCTGCACAGTGAGAAAGGCCAGCTATCTCTCCTTATAAATAATTATCTTTTGGTTTCGCAAGATTCCATGCGCTCCCGTAGGCTGTAAAATGCCCTCCCTCAGCCATTGGGCCATCAGCCACCACTCAAGAGTACTCGCGTGCCATTGGCCGGGTGCTGGGTCTGCTCCTCTTCCTCACCCACTCCCCCTGGCAGACAGCTCTCTCTCCTGAGGAAGACAGTTCTCTTGACTCCTGTGAGGGACTGTTCCCTCAGCGGCTGTTGGTAGGCAGCCAAGCTTGGTTCTGTGAGTAAAAAAACAAAGGACTTTCAGCATAACCCCCTCCCCCGGCCATAACCCCCTCCCCAATGGCCACTTTCCTGTCAGAATAAATGGAAAAAGGCTCTTTCTCCTGCTTAGCTTCAGCATGGCTGGCTGGCTAACGAGGTGGGCCAGCGACCATCAGACCATTTTCTTCAGCTCCCTGCTGTGTGGCTGACTTTCCCCTAGGGCTGCTAATCTCCAGGTGGGTCCTGGAGATCTCCCACTGTTACAATTGACCTCCAGATGACAGAGATCAGTTCCCCGGCAGAAAATGGTTGCTTTGGAGGGTAGACCCTATGGCATTATACCCTGCTGAGTCCTTCCACACATACCCCAAATGCTGCCCTCCACAGGATCCACCCCCCAAATCTCCAGGTATTTCCCTAATCAAAGTTGGCACCTGTACTTTCTCCTCTGTCAGTAAAAGGCTCTTTCCATACCTATGTTGGTCTTTGGGAGAAAACTCATTGGGCCCAGTCCTGATCAGGTTGCCAACTTCAGGTGGGCAATTCCTGGAGATTTGAGGGATGGAGCCTGGAGAGGGTGAGGTTTGAGGAGGGGTGGCACCTCAGACAGGTACGATGCCATAGACTCCACCCTCCAATCCAGCCATTCCCTGATGGGGAACCATTGTTGCCAATCTCCAGGTGGGGGCTGGAGATCACTCAAAATTACAACTGCTCTCTAGGAGGGAGGGGGAGGAGATGGAAAACTAAAGGTAGGTTGATGTTTGGCTGGGAGGGAGATAGGGTTGTCAACTCCAGGTTGGGAAATTCCTGGAGATTTGAAGGGTCGAACCTGGAGAGGGTGAGTGTTGAGGAGGGGTGGGACCTCAGACAGGTACAATGCCATAGACTCCACCCTCTAAACCAGCCACTCCCTCCTGGGGAACCACTGTTACCAATCTTGAGGGTGGGCTGGAGATCACTCAAAATTACTACTGCTCTTCAGGTAGCAAAGATCAGTTCCTCTGGAGAAAATGGTGGACTCTGTCATTATACCGTGCTGAGATTGCCACAGCAAATTGTCACTGAGTGCCCAAAGCCGGGGCACTTTCCCAGAGCCTCTTTCTAGAGCCCGTTGTATTTATTTTCACAACGGGCCTTATTCCTAGTAAATAATAAAGTAAGTGAGGAAGGGATTCCGTTTATATTGCCTTATGGGCTACTGGTTTGTGCACTTACTCTGCTGCTTCTGTGCTGCTTTTCTGCATTGTTTCTTGTTTAGCACTAACCATAGTATGTGTTGGTGTCTGAACTGACAAACTATTGTTAGTATTTAGTCTCTAAACCAGAATCAGAACTCCTTGATTTGGAAGGCAATCAATAACCATAGTTCAGTGATTCAAACATGATTAATTATAAACAGGAAATGGAGAAGGAAATGACGTGGGCAAGAGGGCTGAGTGCTTTCCATAAATTTGCAGTTCCTTTCCATTTATCTGAACTGAGACTTTGCTTATATGCTCTCTATCTCAATTTGTCATCTCAATTCCTCATATAATCCAGTGTAAACAGGATTTTTATCTGAACTTGGATGTGCACCAAACTATTCAAACATGTTAGCGTGTAGACTGTGTCTCCTTCCTTTTCATTGATATTGTTTACAGTTGATGTAATCACTATCTTTTAAAAAAAATTCTTTCTAACTCTTGTTTTCTTTTTAGGTATATGTTCAGACATGGAATCCTCAGAGTCTCAACATGAGTGTGGTGCGTGATGAATACCCTCAGAACCCTATGATACTGCGAGGTATTAATCAGAGAGCTGCTTTCCAGCAATACCAGCCTGTTGTGATGCTTCAAAAGGGCTATACAGTGCATTGGAATGGACAGGCCCCACAAACAACTTTGTTTTACCTCATTAACTTCAACAAGTATGTTTCTTTTGATGCTTCATTTTGGGTTCAGAAGGATAGTGTACTGTAGTCCTCAAAAATGTTTTATTTGTTATAGGTAAGTTTTCATCAGTATAACAAAGCCAAGGGAAGTTCAGTTTTCATTTTCACTTTTTGCAGTGAAATCATACAGTTTACTTCAGACTAAACAGAGCTGCTCTAAGAACAAAGCGCAAAAGGAAGAAGCTACATTTTAATGAAAAATAATTTTTGGTCCTGTAACAACTATCAATGCAAACTTAATTGGTTTAATTTATACATGTTGTCAATGAGGTTTAGTGCATTGGTTTTCTTTAATATGTTTACTTGTCTAAATAGGAAAAGTGGGATTTAAAAAGAAAGTCAAGTTGTTTAATGCCACAATCCATCTGAAGTTCTCCAGCACAAGCCATTGAGTGTACCTTAGCCACTCCAGGTCATTTCAGTAGAGTTTGTACAGGCAAAAATTATAGCCTTTACCTACTTAGTTCCATGCAGGATAAAAATGTATTTTGTCTTGGATGCCAACTATCTTATGGGACCGAAACATTCAGTGTTCAAAGAGGAGTGTGGTCTCACAGAGGATTACAAGGCCTTGGTTTAGGGGAACTTGTTGCGAGACCTCTTCTGTTCAGACATAGCCAGTTCTGTTATTCCCAGTTTATTTTATTATTTATTTTAAAAACATATTTATGCCTTCTTTCCAACCAATCAGGGTCCACAAGATGGCAACCATAAAAACATTAAAGCCTTTAAACAATTAAATACAGTTAAAAACACAAAATTCAGTTAAAAACACATAAACATTAGCAGGACCGAACTTGTTATTGGGGGAATGCCAGATGAAACAAAAAAGTCTTCACCTTCTGGCAAAAGACACTGATGGAGACAGACAAATCTTCCTGGGGAAGGAATTCCAAAGTTTTGGTACCATAACCAAGAAGGCCCTTTTTCCGGTCGCCACCTGTTTGGCCTCAGGTGGCAGGGGTAACTAGAGCAGAGTCTCCAAGGATGACCAGAATGAGTGGGTAGGTTCATATGGGAGAAGGTGGTCATTAAGGTATGTTGGTTCTAGGTCAATACAAGCACCTTGAATTAAACTGGAAACAAATTGGAAGTCAGTGTAGGTGAAACAAGACTGGAGTGATATGGTCCCTACAATCCACTTCAGTCAACACTCCGGCCACAGTGTTCTGCACCAACTATAGCTTCAAGACAGTCTTCAAGGACAGCCCCTTATAGACTGTATTGCAGTAATACAATCTAGATGTTACCATGGCATGCACCATAGTGGCAAGATCATTTCTATCCAGGAAGGGCTGCAACAGACTCACCAGTTGAAGCCACCACTGCCACCTGTTTATCCAACAGGAGGCTTTGGTCCAGGAGCACCCAAGCTGTGACCCCACTCCTTTAAGGGAACAGCAGCTTTATCCAGAACAGGGGATACAAAGAAGCAGCCATCTTGTTGCAAGAATCTGAGGGTGGCTGCAGTCAATTTTGTCACGTTTGGCATATTTACATTGTTACATGATAATGTTGCATAAGCACAAGTAATGATAATGGACAGTAATAGAAATATTGTCTTCTTCTTCTTCTAGGAATGACTGGATTCGGGTAGGCATCTGTTACCCACCAGATACTTCTTTTCAAGTTACCTTTGATGTATTCCAAAGGCAGGCATCCGCTTACTATAGTGTGGAAGACTACGTACCTGTTTCTTCAATGTCAGAATTGCTGAAGAGGCAAACGGAGAAAACTTTCTACTTCGATAACAGCACTGGGTAGATCCTCAGCATTTCCAAAGAATAATATTTAACTTTTAAAATTCATCTTCACTTTTTATACAATTTATTTTATTTTGTGTACTGCCTATGGAGAGTCAGCTTAATTTTTTAAAAATCCAACCTTTGTAGCATAACTGTTTGTCCCAGCTCTTGAAGACAGGAATTGTACCTTGAGTGTAATACAGAAGCTGTATGACTACTCTTTATAAATGGAGTGACTTATCATGTTGTCATTTTCCCAAAGCTTACCTTAATGTAGGCTGTTGTGAGTTCTGTTCATGTAATTTATTACCCATCTTAAAGTATGGTATTCTATGCAGGCCTTTTTCAGAGTTCTGAAGAGGACTGAAATAGGGATTAAGAGTTTTGCTTGCTAAAAAATTGCCTGTATTTTATGGTTAAGATAAATGACAGTGTGGATGGGCATCTGCAAAGTGAATATTTATGGCTGGAGGTCATCTATTTGTTGAAAGAGAGGAGAAGGTGGCTTACCATTTTGGCCCTTACATTTAAAGTTTGAGGTTGACTCCAAAAGGTGCTTCCAGATCAGAGGGTTCTTTTTTATGTTCAGTGCATTGGCATGTCACATTTGCAAGCCATACTGGTTTCTGCTACTCTCTGATGACTTCTACAAACCTTACTGGCACCTAAGGGTAAGGGTTTAAGTCATTGTGATTGGTACAGTCCTAATAGAGAACAATCCAGGGATTATTGGACAAACTGACATGCATACTTTGTATTTTGGGGTAAGGGGGTGGTTACTGAGGTCTGTGTTTCCAACTTAGTATTTAAGTCATTCATCCAGTAATGCCAAAGTGTCTGTGTGATAGTGCTCTTGTTGTTAGCACATCACTTTATTAACAGAGTGCTTATTTATATGTGTTAAATGTGGAATATTTAGAAAGTGAAGCAGGTTTTAAACAGCATTGTAGAAAACAAGGTTTAATGAAGAATTGTGTGAAATAAATTACAGTACTCCCATAGCTGGCTTTGCAATAATTCATACTGGGGGGGGTTTCTCCCCCACATATGTGTTCATCTGCAGGCTGCTGTTTCTGTTTCTTCGTGCCAAATATCAAAGGGATGGCCATAGTTACTGTTCATCTCAGGGATGTGAAAGAGTCAAGATTCAGGCTAACTTCCGGTCAACAGCTGTCAGTAACTGCTTGACAAAAACTTATCCAAAGTATGCCCAGCTGCCAACTGTTGTGAAGAGAATGCCCACAAAAGCTACAGCTTCCTGTCAAAAATGTGGTGCAGCTCAGGTGAAAAAAGAACTCAGAACTGAGAGTGTTATGAATGATTAAGATTTAGCCTCCTGTAGTTATGTCCAAGGTGATGGAATACTTGCAGAAGTAGTTGAATAGGGCAGGATTTAAAAGAAGAGAAATGAGGTTGCCTAATTGTCTAGTGGGCAGAGTGAAGAGTACATGAAGACCCAGTGTGGTACAGTGTTGAGATCATCAGATTAGGACTAGGAAGACCTGGGATCAAATCCCTGTTAAGCAATGAAGGTGACTTTGGGCCCTTTTGTTGTGTCAGCCTTCTCTCACAAGGTGAATGAAAAATTACACAGGAGAACTTGTACACTGCCTGAGGTCCTTGAAGAAGACTGGGATAAAGAACATATTGAAAAGTCCAGAGGGGAAAGAAGTGAGGGGAAAGTCCAGAGGGGAAAGAACTGAAATTCGGCCCAAACTTTCGCAAACCAATGTGCAGGAAAGGCACCTTCCCCAAACATTTACCAGACTTATGGCCATTGTTTGGGGTGAGCCATTTAAACCTGACAGCTGAGTGACACAGGGTCCTCCATCCACAGCTGTTAGGTTTAAATGGCTGCAAGCCATTAAACCCTTTGGCTTCAATCCCCCCCTTCGAAGCGGGGGGAAGCAAAACCAGTGGTTAAAATGGCTACTAGCCATTTAAACCTAACAGCTGACTGGCAGATTCACTCAGCTATTAGGTTTAAATAGCTGTGAGCCATTAAACCCTTTGGTTTTGCACACCCCCTTCTAAAGGGGGGGAACAGAACTGACAGTTTAAATGGCTCACTTGCCCAGCTGTTAGGTTTAAATGGCTGTGAGCCATTAAATTCTTTGGTTTCTCCTCCACCTTGGAAGCAGGGGGAAGCGAAAATGATGAGTTAAATGGGTAGCAGCCATTTAACCCTTTTTGGGCCTTCCCCTCCCCCTTTCTCCTGGCCCTGGTGAGCTGTGGCCAGGAAAAATGTGGAAGGAAAGTCCCTTCCAGGGCAGTCCTTGCCCCCTTTATCTCAACAACAGCTCGTCACGGCTGGGAAGAAGGGGGAACAAAACTTGCTGAAACAGCTTGGTTCAGGGTGGAGCTTTTGGGTCGGTTTGGTTCAGGAACTGCCCTAAACTGCTTTTTTTGGATTCTTCTGTCCATCAAAATCAATATTGTCTACTCAGACTGGCAGCAGCCCTCCAGGATCTCAGGCAGAGGTCTTTCACCTCACCTACTTGCTGGTCCTTTAAATTGGAGATGCTGGGGATTGAACCTAGGACTTTCTGCATACCAAGCAGTTGTTCTACCACTGAGCCACAGTCTCTCCTTACTTACTGGTTTCAGTTCTTAGAAATGAATGCTGAGGTGTAGTATGATTATATTAATTGCTTCCATGTGGATGAAATTCTGGCTACCCAAAATGAGCAATAAAATGCATAAGTATCACTTTCCTAGCAAACATGAAAAAATAGCCGTTATTTGTCCTGTTTTGTATAATGTAAAAAAAATTCCTTTTTTTTTTGGCATAAATCTTACAGTTTTATATCCAGACTATTGTGTAAAACCATTTATAGTTAACCTTAAAATAGTTATTTAACAAGGCATACCAGGGGGTGGCATTTGAAGAACTTACAGGTGGATCAGTGCATTCTGTAATGAGATACAGATATGCACATGCTTAGCAAATAATGAGCATAATACTAGAAAATGATGTTCATAAGGTTTAAGCATGTAATTGTTGGCTTTCCATCTCATGGATATTATTGGAATTATTTTTGCGATTGCAGTTGATGTTCAGTAGAACTGGCCAGAGTTAGATCCTGGGATTCAACCAGTAGATTTTGCTTCATCTGTAACTCAATACTGACCCAGAACATAAGAGCTGCATAAACCTTTTTGAGGAAAAGAGGCAGTTTACTGAACCTCAAAAAGATACTTATATCTGTTTACATTAAAAAATTGTGTGTGTGTGCTTTGATCAGACAGTAATTTTGCTCTTTTTTGTTTTCTTATGTTGGTAATACATGTCTTTTTTCCACTTGAGAATAAAACTTCTTCAGAATAATAGTTTAAATTATCTTCTTGTTTCTGACTAATTCTTCAGATTTCTTACTACTTCTCCTTGTATTTATGTCGTTCAGATGGTATTTACCAGTCATCCTCATAAAACCTACCTCCTTGTGGAAATTCAGACCTTGAGCAAAGAAGAGTTGCAAAGGAACAAAGAATCTTCTATTTCAGTGAGTATTTTTGTAATCTTTCTGTTGGCCTTATTTTCACTTCATGTTGATGCTAGTCCATATGATGTGAGACACCACCCTTTCATGCTGTAGAAATAAAGCATGTTGATGTTCTTCTGTAGAGGTTTAATATAGTTACATAGCATTAGTTCTTGGTCTGCTCTGCCAGTTTTCCTTTATGGCACAAAATGTGAGGCTGGGAAGTGAAGATATGCAGCCATCCATGGGAATCTGAATTTTAATTAGTATTTATGTCCTATAGTTAAATGCATGGGTTGTGATGGACTATTAGAGTCTTGAGCCCTCTGAGTATAAAAACATATACTGTAATTAGTATGCATAGTATGATGGAAATTCATCCAGTGAATTCAAATTGTTTTGTTTTTTGATAACCAGCCTCCTTTATTAACCCTAGTTAAAGAGAGCAGACAGTTCACTGGAGACAGTGGTAGTCTCCTTTTAGTAAGACTAAGAAAAAGAATTATTAGCTTACTATGACATGGCTCAGAAGGTGATTGTTGATTTGGCATGGTACAGTTGATGGTGGTTTCTGTAATGTAACATGAACACAAAAAAGGCTAGGCCAAGGTTCTTTGGAGACCATGCAATTCCCATCAACAGAATTTTTGAAGATCAAGACAGATAGAAAATTGTTGATTGCCAGAAACACACTGCAGCCATCTGTAAGCCAAATGATGATAAATGGGATGGAACTGCTAGTTACAACAGATTATTGTATTCACAGATTACTTTTGTAGAGGGAAAGGGAAGCATGATTTATGAAGACTCTCATTTCAGGTCAATGGCATCAAGTTTCCATTCAAAGATGTTGGTATATTCACCGTAGTTATTGATGCCTGTGCTGGACAAGTAACAAAAAAAACATTTTTCCCTGAACCAGACATCAAGAAATTAGAAGAATATATAAAAAGTGGAATTCCCCAAAGGTACATGATGCAACGAAAATCCTTCACCTTCATAATAGCATTTTCAGTGAGCATTGCATTTAGACTTTTCTGTTTTAGTTGAAGTGTGCAGAGGTGCTTTGTCATAATAGTGTTAAAAACTGTATTTAAGGGACTTGCATTTTTGCTGTGAATTGTTCATTGCAGTTCCCTTAATATTCAAAATTACAAAAGGAAATTTTAATTCTGGTATAAAAGTTGATCAATGCAAGTTTCATTCATGGCTTTGGATCTCAGGGATCTAAATTCAGTGCCAATAAAACAGTTGGATTATACAACATAAATAAATCATTAAAATCAGACATGCATATATTTGCTCGTTTTACCTAATTTTGCTTTATCTAGCCATGTAAGCAGTGTGTGTGAAATTACTAGTGTACCAAAGCCCTATCTTCTGAATTTGGTTGGTGATTTCTGAGAATTCACCAACCTATGTATTTTGAAGATCAGGTTTTCAGCCATAAGAGTTAGAAAATTGATTCTTAGGAATATAAGCAAATTGAGACTCTCACACTTAGTATTAGAGTTTTGCAGAGTGGTTTTCAAAACGTGGCATACATACCACCCTGCTTGTATTCACTGTTATCACCAGAGCATTTTTATAAACCCACAGCATGAATAACTAAGTGAAACACTATATAAATTGAATGCTATTTGTATATTTGTTGTTCCATAAGAAGTTGGTGTTAGTAGCAGATTCCTCCTAACCTCATCTCCATGTTTGTATTTTGAGCCTGCTTTCTACAATACACTAGGAATTATTGGTAAAGAGAATTATAAAATGATTTACTAGGATTAAATCCACCCTAATATGCACTATAATTTTAGCAGTTCTGCTACCACCTGTTGAATAATCTGTATTAATAAATTACAGTTTAGAGACCATCTTGGATTACTGAGGTACAGCTCTACCAGCTTCCAGTGTTAAACCATATAACTTTGTAAACTGTTATTAATCTCCTTTTTAGTAGTTAAAAAGTTATAGTCATTAACATAGGGTAAAGTAACTATCTCAGCCGGTCAGAACACACAAATTTAGCAACAGTGTAATCCTAAACAAAGGTTACACCCTTGTAAATCCATTGGTGTTTAACTCTGCTTAGGATGTCTCTGTAGACAAGTCAGGTTTATTATATAACAACACCAAGGACTTACAGTCATAAATATTTTATTTTTATTTCTTTAAACTGAATACTTGGCTAAGGTGAATTTGGCAAGCTGTTTGACTTGCTTAGTTACAGGAAATCCATAACAAACAGTAGCTGTTTCTGTATTTGGTCTCCACTGCTGCCTTCGGGGGGGAAAAAAGGCTACTAGGGTTCAACGTTTATACTGTGTCATAAAGGATTTAAGTAGCAAGAGGTTTTTCTCTCAATAGAAGTTAATTTCAGTTTATAATGTTTGGCTTGTATATTACTGGCTATAACAAAAGATGCCCTAACCTGGGTGGCCCAGGATAGCCTGATCTTGTCAGTTATCAGAAGCTAAGCAGGGTTGGCCCTGCTTAATACTTGGATGGGAGACCTCCAAGGAAGTCTGGGGTCATGACACAGAGGTAGACAATGGAAAACCACCTCTGAATGTCTCTTGCCTTGAAAACGCAGTGGGGTCCCCATAAGTTGGCTGCAAATTGATGGCATTTTCCTCCACTACTATAACAAAACACAGCTGTGGTATCTACTTCATGGCCTTTTTTCCTTTGGTTTTTGTGAATAAACACATTTTGAAAGTTTTATGGAAAGTCATAATATGAGTGCCTGTCACCTAGATCTTGTTCCATAAAATACATTTTTGCGATTACTTTTCTGAGTGGCACCTTTGCTTTCATAAAGAACTAGACAGTTAAGCTGTAGAAGGACTGA
Source organism: Gekko gecko (assembly GCA_029375565.1). Classification (NCBI taxonomy): domain Eukaryota; kingdom Metazoa; phylum Chordata; class Lepidosauria; order Squamata; family Gekkonidae; genus Gekko; species Gekko gecko. The sequence goes on from JAPDNY010000007.1 coordinate 118,790,569, forward strand.
TGCTGCAGTATGGCTGTATGAACTGCGACATTGCCAATTTAACAGTGGCTTTGCTAGAAAAAGATCATATATAACAAAGATTATTCTCACAATGTCCTGACTCCACTGCATGCAACCTTTTAGAATTCAATAAAGAACATGCTTCTTTGGAAAATATATCTTATTACTGTGTGTGTCCTCAGTCACCAACCTATCATCTTCATTCTTTCTGTCAGGTCAATAGTCATATTAAGCTCCAGAGGGGACATTAAAAATCTTAACATTTCCCAAGCCTTAATGACTCTGGGAGCTGCAAAACCAGCATATCTTCAGGACACAGGTTTGTTCAGTTTTAAAAATAAAATCCCCCAAATGATTTTTTAGCAATCTTTGGTGCAATTTTTGTTGTTGTTGTTGTTGTTGTTGTCCTATGTTTAATGAGTTTTGATCATTTTCAAGGCAAATTTGGTTGACAGTAGAATTTTGAGAATTGAACTTTGTAATATGAATATTGTTTGTCACTAAAGATGTTTTCCTGTTCTGAAGTATTTCTATTCCTGTTACAGGGAGCATCAGCTTTCTGGGCTTCAAAGGAAGCTTTAAACCATCGTGGATAAAGCTCTTTACTAGTCCTGCAGGACAGGGCCTAGGTCAGATAGAGAAGTATATCCCTTTACAAATGGAAGAATATGGTTGCATCGGAGGGAACGCTGGCCGCCGGAAAGATTTGGAACTTTTAAAGCAGGCTATAAGAACACAGTAAAAACTAAGGTGCGGGTGAGCACTGAAGACAATGTGAACTAACTTATTTATTTTATGGGATTTGAAAATGTACTATTATCCCAAGTACATCACTTTTGCTGTTTGGTTGGATGTACGCCTACATTGATGCTTGAATGCCAGTTTGTGCACCTTTGGATTGTAAAAAATATTAAAGAATTAAAGTATTTGTTAAAAAAAAGTGGGTTTGAAGGAAATATTTCTGATGTTTGTATTTTGTGTGTGTTCCTGAGAGAACTGTGGAAGATTCAGCTTTTGTCTTCTGAGTTGATCATAAGTACAGAATTGGGCCTTGAAGTATACAAGCTATCTTCCATTAAAAACACAAGAATATGAAAATATTTCTAAAATATTGTCTCATATTTTCCTTTATTTGCAAGATTTCATGTGTGGTCTGCTTACATTAATAGTGTATGTGTGAGCTAGGGACTGACAGCAGAAACTTCCTGATCAAGGAAATTCATTTTTGAAGCTATCCAAATCATGAAAATTGATGCCGTGGTGTTCTCGCAATTCACATGCTAATACACGAGCTGATTTTCCTTAGCATGAGTATTAAGATGTAAATTGAGAGTTACAGTTGTACATCTCTGCTATATGAACGCAGTGATTTCCCTCAGGATGAATCCTGTTTATGTCCTGTTACCTTAAGGCTTCGTGGCTGAGAATGGGAGGTTGCAGACATTCCTGATACTAACCCATATATCTTCTAGAGGAAATATGTACAAAAAGGCTGTTGTTACCTTATCCCAAAGCAGAACCTTCTCCAGTCTCCATCCAGAAGTATGCAGATATATAGTTAGCAAAAAAAATCCTTCTCTTAGCCGCTGAAAAAAAGTTGCTAGACATCTTCTTGAACCTCCATGAGCTTTGTTAGTTTATAAAACTGTGCAGGAGACAGTTTCTAATTCCCCTCATTGTTTAAGGTAAAGGTGAAGGTTTCCCTTGCTTGAAAGCCAGTTGAATCCAACTCTAGGGTGCAGTGCTCATCTCCATTTCCAAGCCGAAGAGCCAGCACTGTCCAAAGAAGTTTCTGTGGTCATGTGGCTGGCATGACTAGATGCCGAGGCTCATGAAACACTGTTACCTTCCCACCAATGTGGTACCTATTTATCTACTTGCAATTTCTTGCTTTCGAACTGCTAGGTTGGCAGGAGCTGGGACCCACTGTTAAAATACAGAAATGTGTATTCACATCTAATAATCTGTGTATATCTCATGGAGTGATGTGATATATATTTGTGGTAGCACTTCTAATCAAGCAGTTTCTTGGGTTTTAATAGTTGCTTTAGTATAATCAAGAAAGAGTTTATGATACAAATTACAGAAAACCTGTCTGAAGTGAAATCAGTGCTGTTCATAACCCTGTATGCTTCCAGAGATTATGGCTTGGATCCCTGACCCCCAGGAGCACCTTTTCAGGGGTCATTTCAGGCTGCAGCAGGGAGAGGAGAGAGTCTTACTCTGTGAGCAGAAATCCTTCTCCTGGAAGAGAGCTAGTTTGGTGTAGTGGTTAAGAGCATGGACTCTGATCTCGGAGAACTGGGTTTGATTCCCCACTCCTCCACATGCAGCTGCTGGTATGACCTTGGGTCAGTCATAAGTTCTTTCAGAGCTGTTCTCTCAAGGGCAGTTCTCAAGAGAGCTCTCTCAGTCCCACTTACCTCACAGGGTGTCTGTTGTGGGAGGGAAAGGGAAAAGAATTATAAGCTGCTCTGAGACGCCTTCAGGAAGTGAAGGGTGGGGTATAAATCCAATCTCCTCTTCTTCCCACAGAAATGCTGCACTGGATCTGCACTCATGTTCCCCATTGATCCTGGGTTATTAAAATATATTAATTTCTGGGTAAATTCCGTCAGTGAACTGGTTCATTGATCCTGGTAGCAGGACTCTAAAGAGGTGGCATAGAAATATTGTTTGTGTGTGTGTATTCATTCCCCACTCCTTGCGGCACGTGTTGCATGTTTCTTCCATTGGCCAGTAAATTTAGCCATAGTATAGTAATGTTTTCTTGAAGTAAAAAAAAAAAAGAAAGCACACGCTATGAGGAGCTGCTAAGGCACTCTTCAGCAATGCACAACAGTGCTTTTGTTTAATGTATCTTTGGACTTTCCCCTGTTGATGCAGTTACGTTTCCTTTTAGGAACAACAGCATATTAGAGGTTCTTTTGTTGGCTTTGATACAGCTGTCCTCCACTGCTAGAAAGATAATCCCTTGTTCAGTTTAAAAACCTTCAGGGTAGATTGATTTAATCAATGCAATTTATATATTTTATGTTTGGCTCTTTCTGTACACATCCGAGGACACTGAATAGGATCTTTACTTGTTAAGCATGCTGGATTGTGGAATAAATCCCCAGAACTCTCACGTGATTGACTATTAAGGATGGGCACGAACTGAACCACAAAGCAAAATTTGTCATAAATCTTGCAAACAGAAGTTCATGTCAAGTCTATCATCACAAACTTCTATGAACTTTTAAAGCAGTTTGTGGTGGTTCATGGTTTGTGGATGGAGCAGAAAGCACGGGTTTAAAAGGACTCCAAGTCCCTTTAAACCCCTGCTTTCTGTCCCCTGCAAAAGCCACAAAAACAGCTGAGTGACAGGGAGGCACTCCCAACTGGTTAGCTCTTTCAGGCTATCTTCTGCCTGCACAAGACAGCTGCTCAGCTGTTTTTTGGCCTTTCTGCAAACCCCGTTAAAAGGGACTGTGGTCCCTTTCAATGGGGTTTGCAGGGCCACAAACTGGTTTAGTTTGCAAACAAATTTGGTTTGATTCAGTTCATGATTTGGTTCATGGTTTGGCCATGAACTGAACCAAACTGCATTTCCCCAGTTTATGCCCATCCCTTTGTATTATTACTATCTATGAAGTGGACAGTAAATGCAGTCTGCTTGATAGTCATCAATATTGATAATTTGCCACTGTGAAGAAAACAATATACAATCTGTTGAGGCATATTTCTAAATGACCTTGAAATCCTATTCCCCGTAGTGTAATCTTTTATAATACCAAATGGTACTTTATAAAAAGTACTCAACTAAAAATGTAAAATCAATTTAAGATTTTAATTGTTTAGCCACCTTGAAAATCTTGTTTCCGAGTAGAGAGAACTCCACTGAACAAATTCTGGTTGAAAGTGCAACTAGTGCTTTGATAAATATACATACACATATGGAATTGTGTATACCACAGCTTCAGGACTGCAGCCTCTGTCCCTCTGGCTGCAGGGAACAGTGTGAATATTAGATGACAACATGTTCTTATGCAAGATTCCAGAGCCAATTAAGTTGTTAAAGCAATCAAACATTGCAGACTTCAGGCTTCCTGTCATGGCCACAAGACCTTTTTGAGTTTTGATTCTTGAATAGAGAGTTTGTTAAATGTCTGATTAGGGCTGATTTTATGGGGCTTTAGGCAATAAGAATAAACAGTAATGCTGATGTGAGAAAACGTTGATTCCATGGTCTCTTATTTCAGTGGTCTTCTGGTGAGCTACACACACAATATGCCAGAGCAAAGTAATTAATGGCAGCCATTTAAAGAAAAGCACAACAGATTTTGACACTGTTATTAAAAACTGAATGAATGTACTTCAAAAATGAGGTTAGTAAGTTAAACAAACATTAATAAGCATGTGCTAACAGATGCTGTTTATGGGGCACAATAAAACCTCATGCAGAAGAAAGCATTCAAGTGACTGCTCGTGTGAGCCACTTAACCTGTAAGTGCTCACAATGCAGAACTGTTTGGGAGGGGAAATAGTAACCATTAGCTGTAGATGGTAGGGATTAAAGTCCCTGTTGATACCATCTGTTGTTTGTACTTGACAAAAATAAGATTGGTTATGTAAGACTGACATATCAGGCATTTTGTAATAAATAATGGCTGTATTCTTCCTACGCACAAACAATTCTCTTTAAGCTCCCATCAAAGAGTAGCGTCTACCAGGACTTCTCGGAAATCTTAAGGCACTATGAAAAGAGATTTGTAGGTACACAAAGGACGTACTGATTTTCAGACAGTTCCATGCTGTGCCATATACCTTTACTGAAACTGTGGTCCTCCAAGTCCAGTAAAAAATATTTTCCAAGTCTGAAAACATGTAATTGTATGTGTCTATGACTGTAACTCCCAGACGAAGGAGACTGGATGTGCTAGATGGGCCAGTCAGGATTAAGACACTGCTTTTTTTTTTTTTTTAAAGCCCCCCCGAAGGGTTTTTTTTATTGCATTTTCTAGACTACAGAAAAAGGGAAGGGTACTAACAACCAAACTACCGTAGGGGGAAGATAGAAAAGAAAAATCCAAACGTGGTGATTTTAGATATTGCTTACAAATATGGCATTGACAGATATAAAACTTTCAGTTGTTAACCTCGAAGGTGACATTTGAGCACATCGCTTATGAAGCTCTAGCCCTACAGACTGTTTGGAGTATACTTCTGCAATACACTAACATTTCTTTTGTACAAACATCAGACATTCTCATCATCTCATTGCAATAAAATCTGCTTATTTTACCCCTCTTGCTGTTAAAAGAGAAAAGAAACATCCAAGTTAGGCTTAAACATAATCTTCAAAGAAAACCTCTCCATTTACCCTTTACAAGAGAACAGACGAACTGGAACACCCCTTTTCCCTCTTCCTTTTATGAAGCTAACCTAAATTAGTGAAAACCTTTTTAAAACTGATTTAATCATTCATTGTCAATTTCTGTAAGAACCCTTTCCCTCAATTTCCCTCAACATACCCCCTTAGCCAGCAATCTCATCTCTAGAAAAGACACTTCGCTATAGAGTCTTCCTTAATCTTCTTTGACTCAAAGTCCATTATTTATTAAGACATATCCCCCTTTCGCCCAACCTTCTGTTAGCTTTGCCCCCCCATCAAAATATATAATAACTTTATTTTTTAGGAGGAGAGTTTCCCCTCCCCCCCGCTTATCGTAGAGGAGACAGAGCTACATTACAGCCTCATTCGGACTTCCAGCCAGCTTCAGTTCTTAATAAAAGTTTCAGTTTCGGTTTAATTTCAAGTGCGACACACAGACGCCATCTCCAAGGAAGATGTCAAAGGAAGCACTCCAAAATCCAGAGTCTGTTCATCTTCTCCTTCTCATCTCGCCACCAAGGTCCCATAAATCCATCGGGTCTTTATACCGCCTCCAAAAGTTCTCCAAATTAAACAGCCTTGTTTCCAGCTCGTTCCAAATTGCGCTCTTTTTCTCTTTCTTTCTTTCTTTTCCTTTTTCCCCCTTCTTTCTTTAAGGTGGAGGGGAGCTTCCCCCCCCCAACCTTCCGTCTTTCCGGTCACCACTTACAAGGTATTCAGAGTTTCTCCAAAAGGAAAGAGGGCTCCATGTCCGAAAAAATCACCCTCATATATTTGCACAGTCTATCTTTCTAGAGGGGGAATCTCCCCCTCCTTCGCCTGTAAAAGGATGAGTTCTGCCTTGCCTCCAGCCGTCACTCAGAAAACACTCCAAGCTAGTGTAAGTTTCCGTTTCCATTCAATCTTTTTTTTTTATGCCTCCTCTTCTCTCCCCTTCCCTATTTTATATTATATTGTTGTGTGGGGAGAGGGAATTCCCTTTCCCCCGCTTCTTTTCTGGGAGTGGAGGGGAGAACTGCATTCCAGCTCCGTCTCTCACTGTGATATTAACAGCCTTTAAAGGAGATTTTAATTCTTCCTACTAGCCATTTCTAGCTAGCCAGATCCACTGTTTCCAGTTGTTATTTTTAAAGTCCCAAATATTAGCTTGTGTGTTGCTCAGTTCATAACTCTCAGTACTCCTCCATCACAGTCCCTTCATTTTCCATTTCTCCGATGTTAGTTTTCTTTATCTAGTCCTCCATGGGGGGGTCTACACTTGTTTCCCCCACCCATACTTAGGAGGGTATATTTTTCCCTCTGATGCTTCGTTAAAGTTGTACTCACACTTCTTCAGCAAAAAGAATCGTTTCAGCCAGTCACTTAATTACAGCTTAATCACCATCCGCTTGGGTCCCGGTACGCAAAGCCTCGGCCATTACTGGAACACAGCAGTGAGACCATCGGGGCAAAAGGACACCTCCACCCCCCGGCTGGAAGCCGGGGGGGAGTGAACCTCAGCGCCCCCTGACTCAGGGCTCATACTGAACCCTAGGGGAGGGCGTAAGGTCGCCCCCCCTCTCTACCTGCTGGTCTGCAGACCGTTCCCCCTAGAGAGAGGGGAGAATGGCTGCCGTCAGCTTGCCAATCCGGGCGGAAGAGCAGGATTAAGACACTGCTGAATGGTTGTCTGAATTCAACCATTAATTTGTTAGCCCACCCTCCAGATGGAAAACATCAGCATGACTGCAGTGTGGCTAGGAGGTGCAAGATTCAGTCATGAATCGGAGTAGGAACATTGTTTCTGATGTCTGCCATTTCTTTGAGAGAATAGGATGCTCACAGTTAAAACTGGCTAGTCTGCACACAGCTTCTACCTGTGTAAACGTGTGTGACCTTTCTGTTTGTCTTCCTTTTTGTTAATCTTCCAGTGGTTATCAGAGAGGGAGTTGCCCATTTTACACCACACCTGCTTGTAGTTAGTGGGCTGGATATTCAGAATTCTCCAAATATTGCAGAAAGGGACTACCAGTTTAACTGAATTATATGTATTTTCAATTGCTCAAATGTTTTAATATTTTTAATGTTCACCACCTTGTGGACCTTGATGGGGTAGAAAGATGACATAAAAGTGTTTTAAATAGTAAAAGTTGAAGTGTGTAGTGGGATTTGTGCTTCATCTTCTGACCCACAGTCAAAAGTGATGAGACCTGAAGCTTATCTCCACTTGGTGCTCCATAGAGTTAAGTTGTTGGTTGGTTATACACAAATAAATTAGTACCTCAAACATCCCACTTCTACTCCAGAGAAACATGAATAGGGACATGGGGGGTGGATAATAACATTTTAGAAAAAGCGAAGTTATGTGACCTCATTCCTTAGTGGTGAGGTGAATTACTGTTTCTTTTCTTCTACAAATAAGCTGTCTAAAAAGGTTTGTACTGTTTAAACCTAAGTCACAAATGAGTTTTATATCAGTGGTAGGCTAAGACTTCCCTCCACGTAGATGCAGAGCCATTTACGAGCACTCGTTGGGTACAATTTTCCAACCCATCCAACGGTTGAATCCATCCAGCGGTTGCACCATCCAGCCCACATTTAACCAGCTTATCCTCAAGGATATAATGAGAAACTTTGTCAAATGCTTTACTGAAATCTAGGTACACTATGTCCACAGCATTGCCAGAGTCAACCAGTTTAGTAACTCTGTCAAAAAAGGAGATAAGGTTGGTCTGGCATGACTTACTCTTGATAAACCCATACTGGCTACTACCAATTAACTCATTGCGTTCAAGGTGCTCACAGACAGAGCATTTAATAATCTGTTCTAGAATTTTTCCAGATATTGATGTCAAACTGACAGGCCTGTAATTTCCTAGGTCCATCTTTTTTCCCTTCTTGAAGATCAGGACAACAGTCAATCTTCTCCATTCTTCCGGCACAACACCAGTACGCCAAGAAATCTCAAAGATTAGAGCCAGAGGCCCTGGAGATTTGAAAGTATTTAAGGCAGCTAGATGCTCCCTAACCATCTCCTTACTTACTCTGGACTGGCAGTTCCTCCTTCCTTCATGTGTCCTGCATTCTTCAGTTTGTATACAGCTCACCTTACGATTAAAGACCAACGCAAAGTCAGAGTTAAGTAATTCCACTTTGTCTTCATCCTTTGTTAAGGCTTGACCGTCTTCGCCTAGCAATGAGCTTACCCTATCTCTGTTCTTCTTTTTGCTCTGAACATAGGCATAGAAACCTTTCTTGTTATTTTTAGCATCCCTCACAAACCTCAGCTCCATCTGCGCTTTAGTCTTTCTGACACCATCCATACAAATTCGAGCCTGCTTCTTGTACTCACCCTCAGTAATTTGTCTGTCCTTCCATTCCCTGTACATTTCCTTTTTTTAGCCTCAGCTCTTCGGAGAGTTCCTTGTTCAGACACCTTGGTTTCATTACCTGTCTCCCACCTTTCTTTCTCACCAGGACAGTTTGCAATTGTGCCTTAAGCACTTCATTTTTCAGCATTTCCCATCCTTCCTGTACAGATTTCCCCCTCAGCATTTCAAGCCATGGGATCCTACCTAATATTTCTCTGAGTTTTTTGAAATCAGCTTTCCTGAAGTCCAGGATACGAGTCCTACTATGTCCTGGTTTCAGATCCTTCTCTATGTCAAATTCCAAGCAGACATGTTCACTATTCCCCAAGGATCCCAGAACGTTCACTTCATCAACCAGTTCTTCCCTATTAATCAGGATTGTAATGTTCTGACCAGATGAAGGACTTGGCAAGAGGCTAACTCTTGGGACTAAGGTTGTTTTCAGAAAAATCTATTTTAAAGGGATGATCGTTTTTATTGCTTATTGAAGCACTTTTGTCTTTCATATCCTGACTGTATTTTTGTTATCTTTCATATCTTAATCTGGCTATTGCAGATTTTATAACATCAAATGCAAAACAAAGCAAACAAAAAACTACAGGCACAACATTGTCTTTTTCTTGACTTGAACCATTCTCCTTACTCCAGTTAGCTAATTGTGGATGGTCAAATTTGTTCTACTGGTGGTAGTTTTTAATGGAAGGGGTTTTGGTTTGGAATGCAGTCTTAAAACTGTTGCCTAAAACATCTTCCCCCACACCACTTTTTAATTTTTTTTGTTACATCTAGCCTATTAAAGGGTTCTGGTGAACTCAAAAGCTTGCACATTGTTCTGTGTTGGTGTTGGTCCAAATAGAAAGTATTATGTGGACTGTGTTCTTGCTTTTGGATTTTGCTGTTGGCCAACATAGCTGTAAACAAACCTATGAGGGGGAAAGTGGCCCAGGAGAACCAATTTAGAATGGGAAAATTGAGGCAGAGAAAGAGTAAAGCACTCACCCCACTACCAATGCTTCTCTCCTTTCAGGCCCAAAGTCAAACTCAGTGTTACATTTAACGTAAGAACATAAGATACACTAATGTTGGATCAGGCCAATGGCCCATCCAGTCCCCCACACCGTGGCCAAAAATACCAGGTGCCATCAGGAGATCCATTAGTGGGGCTTGGACACTAGAAGCCCTCCCACTGTTGCTCCCCCCAAGCACCAAGAATACAGAGCATCACTTGCCTCAGAGTTCCTATCTATACCTTGTTGCTAATAGCCACTGATGGACCTCTGCTCCATATATTTATCCAATTCCCTCTTGAAGCAGTCCATGCTTGTAGCCACCCCCACCTCCTGTGGCAGTGAATTTCATGTGTTAATTACTCTTTGGGTGAAGAAGTACTTTCTTTTATGTGTTCTAACCTGACTGCTCAGCAATTTAATTGAGTGCCCACGAGTTCTTGTATTGTGAGAAAGGGAGAAAAGTACCTCTTTCTCTACCTGCTCTATCCCATGCATAATCTTATAAACCTCAGTCATGTCACCCCTCAGTCATCATTTCTCCAAGCTAAAGAGCCCCAAGTGCTTTAACCTTTCTTCATAGGTTTCCTTCCGTGACAAAAAAGACACCTTTGCAATGCAGCTGCTGAAGCCATTTTCAAGGAGCAGCAAGTGAAGGTGCTTTATTCACTCACCTTTTTCCCACTGAAAAAAGTTATGGTTACTCATAAATCTCCCCCAGTGAGGAAGTGGCGGGGGAGGAAAGGATTAAAGAAAACCAGTCTTCTCCCTTTTGAAAAATTAGCCACTAAACCTGCAATTGCAAACAAACAAACAAAAAACAACAACCAAAAAACTTCTAAATATGGTTATGGAAGAAAAGTAACGATTGGCCCATAAATTATTCTAGTTTCTATCTTTGATACTTATATTTACAGCATTTGATTTTCAACTGGCAGCACCATTTGAAACCTATCGTCCTGATTGCTGGTACACAGCAGGCAAACTGAGGCTGTTTCTAGGCATCAAAATACAGTTCCAAGGTTCAGGCACAGGGTAGGCAGCACTCACAGCTTCAAGTCCGGAGGGAAATCCAAGAACAAGGATACAAATGTACAGGCCAGGGTCAGAAACAAAAAAGTCAATCCAGAGCACCGGCAGCAAGGTCAGTCATTAACAGACAAGTTGCTGCCACACAGCCACTTCCTTCTGTGCTGCTTTTAAGCACCATGCTGCTCGGCATCCTGTACTGAGTCGTGTACCTGCTGGCCTCCTCAGTGCTGTGCTGCCAGGTGGGCACTGCGCCTTCTGTCTTGCAGGTCTCTCCTCATCTTCCTCCTATGACATTCCCAAGGCTCTGGTGATGGGGGGGTCTGAACTGACTGGCAGCTGACTCTCTGTTGCCAGCTCAGAGCTGGGGGGGGCTGAGGGGCCAGTGCACTGTTTCCTAGCTGAGGATCTATGTCTGGCCCCTCAGAGACCGCCTCCTCCTGTAGCTCCTCTGCCACTGGCTGTGGGTTGGCAGTGGGACAGGTTTGCTGGCTGCCTCCTCCTCAGGGGAGTCTTCAGTGTCTCTGCTTTGCTGAGCTTGGCTGGTCCATGACACCTATATAGCAAAAAGACCAAAAACATATACAGGCACAACTATTTCAGCCCCTGTTGAAAAATGCACAAGCTGCTTCATGGGAGTATCAATAGACAGAAAAAAGGAGATCAGTAGCTGCTTATGGTGTTTTGGCAACTCCATTTCTTGAATCCAGGCCAACGTTTTAGACTACCTTAGTCCATTCCAGAACTTGATATGGGCAGAAACCAGGAAAAAAGGAAGTTGTATTCTAGCGCCAGACAGAGAAAGAAGTGTGCTCCTGTTTGAAACCATGCTGAGTCCTTATTTTTATACCTAACGTTAAGAAAACAACACTGGTTTTATGTTTGTTTGTTTGTCGGTTATAAAATAAAAAACTTTTTTTGGGGAAAAAACAACACTAGTGAGGCAGGAATATCCATGAACCTCAACAAACAGGACTGGTGTGTGTGGGGGATCAGTAGAAACTAAGGGACAACATACAACAAGGTATCTTAGGGTTGCCAAGTCCCATCTTCACTCCCAGTGGGGGACTTGGGGGGGGGGCATTCCTGGAGGGGGTGGGACATCCCTGATGTGATGACATCATGTTGGAGACGTCCCTGTTGGCATCTGAGAACTAAATGCCAGCAAGATGACAGCCAGTCATGAAGATCAGAATGATCTATGTGACAGTTCCACAGTCACATGATGGACTAGTTGCATCAGCCTGGTGAGATTGCATCAGCCATGACTCAGCATCTGTTCAGTGATTGGCTGTATGTGTGTATATATTATGTACAGTTCTTCTCTATGTGTGCCTGTGTGGTTACCTATTGCCTGGTGAGGCATTTTGTTGGAGAGAGAGCTGAATGCTAAACCTTGTTGGATTGTGTAAATTCTGTAAATAAACTGTATATAGCTCTGCAAAATCATCAGTCCCCGCCTGCCTGATCTCCTAGCGGTGCCCACTCCTTGCACTTAAAGGGACCCCTTTAAGTGCAGAGATCTGGTGTCCCCCCACCTCGCGCCCAATCTCTGCGGAGATCAGGCGCATGGCCTGCAGCCACCCCTCTCCGTCCTCTCTCTCAAGAGAGAAGGGAGAGGGGTGGCTGCGGGTGTTGGGGCTTGGGGGCGGGGCTTCCCCTGGCAGCCAGCTGGCCGGCTGTGGGCAGAAGGCCCCAAAAAGCAGGGAACCCCTGCCAAATGGGTTTTTTTGGGCAACCCTAAGGTATGTTTTCCTTTTGCAAAATTCAACAGATTTCCCCAAAGAGCAATTATTTGTTTAAATGTACTCCTTTTGGCAACAGAACATCCATAAAAGCTTTTGAGCTGTAATAATTGTATCCCTGCTTATACAGATTCCATGTTATTGTGCAGAATAATTTCCTGAATTTCAAGTGAATGGGTCTAATGGTGCATTGGGGCCCGGATGAGAACATTGGCTTGAAAGGTTGGAAAATTTAACTCTTGTGATGAAAGAGCAATGTTATTACATGTTGCAGGTACTGAAGTACACCAGAGTTGCAAGGCATTATCTAATATAGGAGACAGTGATGACTATGAAAAAACAAAATTAGCGCTTAACAAATACTTTAAACCACAAAAAAGACTTTGAACAATATGCTTTTTGATAAGCACACCAAAAAGAAGGTGAAAGTACAGATGGGAATCACACCAGCTTGCATGTTCCTGTGAATTTGCAAGCACCGACCATGAGATAAAGGCACAAATTATACAAAGATGTTTCTCAGCCAAATTCTGGAGGCCAGTTTTGCAAGAGCCTCCAATGACTCTCAGCACAATACTGGACACTGCTGGAGCAAATGTCTGAAAGCCATGCTCAGGTAATAGAAAAAGGCAAATGCTCAGCATAACTAGAAACTATAAATACTCCAGAAACATTCCAATAGGAACCAGCTAATATATTACCACGGTGGCAATAAATTTCATAGCATACAACAATTGGTCTCGAAGACAACACTAAAAACCTGCTACAATTGTGGAAGATCCTATCCACATGGGCCCTTGCCCTGCCAAAGGTATTGTTTGTCACAACTGCAGAAAGCAAAACCACTATGCAAGGGTCTGCAGTCTGCCTCCCCACAGTCTGTCTCAAACATGCACTGCCATGACACAAAGCTAGTGAATGCTGTTCAGGCTCACCCTCCAGAAAAAGGCAACTCATATGTGTATTCAGTGTTTTCCACACAGGCCACTGCTTCCACACAAACTGGTCAGTCGTGTTGTCACATTTTAATACAAGGGCACAGAATTCAAGTTCTCATTGACACTGGTACATCAGTCAACGTGATGTTTCACGGTGCCTTTGATGAAATCCCTCAGAAGCCACTTCTGTAAACCACACCTGTAAAGATATATGACTATGGAACTTCACAGCCATTATCAACATCTGGCATGTTCCAAGCAAACTTTGCCTTTAAGGATTTATCTGTTATATGCCTGGCTTTTGTAGGCCAGTGGCACTGATACACTGATTAGTTAGGGTATGACTAATGCCTTAGGACTAAGGCCACACACCCCTAATGTAGCCAATCCTAATGAGTTTCTGCTGTTGGGTGTGGCCTATTATGCTAATCAGTTCCTGCTGGGCGTGGCCAACTCAGGAGCCAGCCGGAACCCCATTCCTGTGCGTTCCTGCCCAAAAATAGCCCTGCTTTTTACCATCTCCTCAATGTTGTATTGTAATTGTCCTTTCACATTCCTCCATATGCTCTCTCCCAGACCTGCTTGTTGACCTGCCATCTGCATGGGAAGTTGTGCATTTTCTAAGGTCCTGCAAGCATCAGTGCTGTCCTGTTGTCAGCTCATTCCCTTACAGCCACCATTTTCCTTGCTGCACAAATAGAGGGCTTTTAAAAATAATTAGTAACTGTTACAGCACTAGGATGCTATAGCAATTACCAATGTTTTAAAAAGCCCTCTGGTGGCCAGTAGAGAAAAAGTGCAAGGAAAATGGTGGCTGATGGAACAAAGTGTGACGAGAACTCCCATGTGGAAGCTCTATTGCCAATGCAAATGCCTCTTCATTTGCAAAGGCAATGAATACAAAACAGAAAATCCTTGGCATATGGCTGCTGGTGGAAAGTGCCATCAAGTTTGTTTGTAAGGTTGCCAGGTCCCCTCATCACTCTGGCAGGGGGATTTGGGGCACATTCCAGGATGCCCCAATGTGATGACATCACCCAGAAGTGACATCATCACACTGAGGGCATTACGCAGGGTTGCTCTGGTTTAAGGGCAAAACTCTATGGTAAAATCGGCTTTTGCCTTTAAACCAGAGTGTCCCTGTGCAACATCCCCAGTTTGATGACATCACTTCTGGGTGATGTCATCAAATCATGGAAGTCACACAGGAATGTGGGTGTTTAGGGATGGGGAGAAGCCCCAAACACCGGGGAAACCCCTGCCTCAACCTGGGGACTGGCAAGTCTATTTTGTTTGTTTTTCGATACATGTGTATTATGGATGTCCTAGATAAATGTAAATATTCTTTATAATCTTTTTTTCTTTTCCTCATCTTCCTTTTTGTGTTTTGTATCCTTAATATTCTTTTAAAATAAAGAAAAAAGAAAGTGTTGTCAAGTTACAGCTGACTTATGGCAACCCCATAGGGTTTTCAAGGCCAGAGACGCTCGGAGGTGCTTTCCCATTGCCTACCTCTACATCACAACCCTGGTGTTCCTTGGTGGTCTCCCCTCCAAATACTAGCCAGTGCCGACTCTGCTTCATTTCCGAGATCTGATGAAATCAGGCTAGCCTGTGCTGTGCAGGTCAGGGTCTGGCATGTGGACACAGAATCAGTTTCCCCCTTCTAATCATGTTTGCTATAACCAACTGTCTTTTTCACAAGTAATCATTTATGGTAGAGAAGCTGATTATAGCATTGCTGGATGACAGCAGGATTTTGCAGTATTTGGCTTCTATATACATACTGCTTTCAGTCAGGACTTGGATGCTGCACTAAAAATTCATGGGAAAAACAAGTGTGGATGAGGATAAGCTGAAACCAGCCAGCCAAACACTGGATTTTATAATGCAGACAGAAGGTTTTGTCCTGGATCCTTACAAAGAGGCTTTGTAGTAGTTAAATACATTGCTTCTCGTTAAACAGAGAAGCATCCTGGAGTATTTTGCTTTTTTTTTAGTACACAGTAATATTATTGCAGTTTTCATAGACTGTTCCAAATTGTTCATGCCACCATGATCAGCAAGCCACAATCACAGGACTATTTTCATTCCTACAGGGATCCTTCTCTTTTTCTCCCTTGCTCTACCCGTGCATTTCTGATTGTTTATGATTTGTACAGCTTTTCTCTTCTTGGGTCTCCTTGAACAAGACAAGCAAACCTATTGATTGGTATCAGCTGACTGGACTGGTCAGTGGAAGGAGTCACTTTTCTCCTTCTGTACTGAACAGCACAGTGCTAGCTGATAACTGTTCCTGCTGCACTCTTCAGAGGAGTCAGATACAGAGAGACTGGTCCTAGAGGCATATCACTGCCTGGTGCCTCCAGCTAGATTCAATTGTCAGTTTTGGCACTTGGCCAGCAATGGCTGCCATCTAAACAGAAAATCCCCAGAAGATACTACCCAACATTTTCACTGATTAAGGTGAAGCCATTCTTATTAAAGGTCATTTTAATCATTAAAGATAATATATGGGCCTAATTTGAAACTCTAATGAAGGAGATTCTCGAAGTAACCTCTGGTTCAATTGAATTAACACTATTTGCCCAGGTTCCGTGTAAAGAAATACAAAGAGCTGTTTCTATGGATACCAGTGTAAAGATGTCTTGGTTGGAGGATGGATTAAAACTGGCACCACAAATGACTTTGCATAAGAAAAGATTTTATATTTCTGCATCATTTACTCTGGAGAATTAATTTCCAGATGTTCATTACTGGAAATCTTCGGCAGATTTACCTCTTTCAAAGAGAACCTGTACACTGGAAATTTAATAAATGCTTAGGATCATCCATTCCTGCATAATGAGTAAGAGATGTCACTTTTTAAAACCAGTTCCCTCATATTTTGGAAATAGAGGGTGGTTAAGATTCCTGAGCTGTGCCACAGATTACAGGCAAAATTTGATATATAGATATGCAGTTTTATGGCTAAAGCTTTGGTAACTTGTGCATTTAACTTAGAAATGCAGAACTGGTGAGCTGATGTTTTACTGACTTAAAAAGTAGTTTGAAGTGGTGCAAGTTTTTAAGTTTAATTGAATACATCATAAAGGAAAATAAGCCACTAGAGAATTAAGAGGGTGCTAAGCAATGCCCTCCCTGAGAAGTTGTGGAGGACTCTTATGCTGTCTCCTTTCTGCAGGAATTGGAAGGCCATTCTTTTGTACTTCAATTGGTGCAGGATGCTGCAGCCAGGATATTGACTGGTGTGCATTCTAGGGACCATATCAACCCGGTCTTGGTTCATCTATACTGGCTCCCAGTTTGTTTCTGGGCACAATTTGAGGTGCTTTGACCTTTAAAGGTTTATATGGCTTGGGGGCAATGTAGCTGAAGGAAGGCCTGCTCCCTTAAGAACCAAACCACTACAGTCATCTTCCAAGGCCCTGCTTTGGGTGCCCCCGCTTTCTGAGATTAGGTGGATGGCTACCTGGGAGAGGGTGTTTTGGATCATACAAGTAAAGTTCTGGAATTCTTTCCCTAGAGAGAGACTCACTTGTCTCCTTCTGTTACCATTTTCTGCCAGTGGGGAAAAACCTTGTGGAGGGCAAGCTGTAGTTTTTGTTTCTTATTTCATGATGGTCAGGGTTTTTTTTGTAAGCCAACATAGTCAGCAGGAAAATCAGTTTATAAATATTTTAGTAATTAAGGAGGGGATCATATATTTTTACATTTCCATTGTAGGTATCAAATCTGGCAATTTTGTCTGAAGATAAAAGGTGTTTTGAGACCCTGAGACCCTGAAGAGTCACTGCCACTGTGAGCCAACAACACTAACCATTGGTCTGATGCAGTATGAGGCAGCTTTGTATGTGTTCAAGGGGTACAAACTGAAGATAATCTACATGAACATCTTCAGCAGTTAAAACAGGCTTGTGGCACCTGTTTGGAGTAGCATTCAGATCAGCAGTGGGAAGGATGGGCCCATTTGGAATGAGGTTGTAGAGGAGGTGCACTGGTGTACCCCCCTGGGGGAGATCTGGAAGCTCTGTAAAGTCATCCTTTCAAAAATAAGCCTTTGGCAACTGAGTCAGGCGTTGCTGTTTTAGGACCTTAACCTGCTGTTTTCCAGTTTGTCATTTTTACGCTGCAGATCTCTGGCAGCTGTTTCTTATCTACCATAGATGGTAATGTTTTTCTAAGTTTTATAATACTTGGTTTTAATGTGTTGGTAAGTGGCCTCAAACTTCAGGAGAGGCAGAATAAAAAGTTTAAAATAGATAATTAGATTTTGTTTAGCCTGATAAAGGAAGCTCCTCTTAGCCCTGAACTGATTCCCTGTATTTATAAAAACGATTTCTTGCCTTTACAATCATATGAGAACTCCAGGTGACTCCCACCAGCTTCACAAAACTAATAATATAAGTAAAGCATTTGAAACTTCAAATGAAAACATTCATATGAATAAAACATTATATAAAACCACCACAAAGAGTCAACACTTTTTTAGCAATAGAAAAGAATGAGAGTCCAGTAGCACCTTAAAGACTAACAAAATATGTGGCAGGATATGAGCTTTCATGAGTCACTGCTCACTTCTCCTACCACAAATTTTGTTAGTCTTTAAGGTGGACTGGACTGTTGCTCTTTTCTACTGCTACAGACAGACTAACATGGCTACCCATCTTGATCTACAACTTTTTTTACTTTGCCTCTTAAGGGAAAGTGGCATGATATAGCCTGATCTCTTCAGATCTTGGAAGCCAAGCAGGGTTGGTACTTGGATGGGAGACTACCAAATAAGGCTCTGCAGAGGAAGGCAATAGCAAACACTTTTTACCTGCCTTGAAAGCCCCTTTCCACAGTCACCGTAAGTCAGTTGCAACTTGACAGCACTTATGTGCCTATGTGCTTTGCCTCTTGAAACCTGGCATGGATGTGCAGGTCGTTTTTAAGGGTGCGGGAATAGTGTTCTGGACCATATCCATGAAGAAGGCCACATTAGCACTGATAAACAGAGCTCTGTTTCATTGTTAGAAATTAAAGTCTTTCTCTGCCAAGATAATTACAGTGGTCAGTAAAAATGTAATCCCAGGAACAGGAATAATTTAAGGACTTTGTGTTCACTGGACTACTATGGCAGGATCTCTCTTATTGCCTGACTTGCATGATGAACATAGCAAATGTTACATCTTGTTCTTGCCAACCAAATCAAAAGGTTGATTGAGAGCCAGGCTGGAGGATAGGCTGATCTATCCATCACTCCAGCCAATCACAGGAGGAAATATTTACTAGGTATGGTCAAGTTCATGAACTCAGCTTCATTTTCTCAGAATCTCTCTAGGTTTAGAAGCTCCTGAACAATGGTGGGGTCCCACTGGTAGAAGGACTGCTGCACTTTGCAAGTGAATCTAATATTTTTTTATTTTCAGTTTCTGAAATACAAAATCTTAACACACTGCTGAAATGAATTCAGATATCGGATATAGAAAGTTTTTCAAAGCTCTCATGTGTATATTTCTTATTCCTGCTAAAAAAAATGACATTGAGAGTGCAGATGAGGGAATGGTGGGCTCAAATGAGCGATCAGCTCCCAGGCCATGCAGAGGTTTAAAAGGGGCCTGTGAATGGACAGTAGCAGAGTTACAGTATATTTCCTGAGGGAATTCCAGCCTTGGTATCCCACCTTGAAGGTTCTGTTCAGTGCCTTCATTGAATTAACTGCACTGGAGGAGGAGTAGAAATTCATTAATTGGTCTTCTTGGGGAAGGGTGAATACTTTCTGTGCCTTGATCCAACCTTATTTGGCTGAAAACCTACTTTTGCCTGGGAATCCTTATCTAGACAGGAGATTGTGCACCCACAAAGGAAGTTCTGCAGCCACATACAGCAGTCAGGGCTATGCTCATTCAGCCTCATCAGATAATCAGCCATAGTGTCATTTGGGAGGGGGTGGATATAGTCCTGCTCCTCCTGTTCCTCTCACTGTCAAATGAAAAGGCTGTACAAAACAAGGAGGGACATGTAATTGTCTAACATAGTGCATAATTGCATGTTGGGCTGGGCACAAATTGGCTCATGACATAAAGTTTGTGATGAATTTTGGCCAGTTCATGGTTTGCAAGCTCAAGTTCACGGCAAGTGAACCAGCACGAACTTTCCACGAACTTTCAAGCTATTCAGGGAGGTTTGTACGGGTTCATGAATGGAGACATTTCCAGACAGACTGTCTCCACTCAATCTAAATGCTTACCAAACTTTAAAGCAGGGGGCCAGAAGGGCATGTAAAGGAGCATCCAGGGGAGGTCATCTATACACTCCAGAAAGCACTTTCCTGGGGGCACCTTCTTTTGGGGGCATAATTTCGATCCTGTAAATCCAATCCTCACCAAACTTGGTAGACAGGTAGAGGAAAGTCAGCCAGAGATCCCCTGTGACTTTGATATCTCTAGCTTGCACAGGATCTGTTCTATACACTCCTGAACCTCTGGAACCATTTCCCCTGAAAGCACTTTCCTGAGGGCACCTTCTTTAGGGAGCTGTAAATTGGACCCCATACATCCAATCCTCACCAAACTTGGAGGGCAGGTAAAGGAGAGTCAGCCAGAGATCTCTGCAAGTTAGCACACTGGAGGGGGGGGGGTGTCCTACTGCCTGAGGAACCTCACAAACCAAACTGGTTTGTTTGGTGGCTAAAAGTTTGTGATGGTTCTTGGTTTTTGAATGGGCATGCCATGAAGCATGAACTGAACTGCATTTTCCAGTTCATGCCCACTCCTAGTTGCATGGCAAAATAAGATTGCTGAGAGAAATGAGGCACATGAACAAAAAGGAAACATCTGTATTTCTGTGGAGGTTATTCAGGAAAGTTATTCTGTGGAGGTTATTCAGCAGAATACTAAATATCCTTCCATTTCAGGTTAACTGCTCTGTTTAGATGAACCAAGAATTCAGTCTTGTTATGATTCGTTAAATAACTGTGGGCAGAAATGACATCAGGATCTTAATTTAAATGGAAATATCAGCTGCATTGCAGAATTCTAAGTTCTATGTGCTGCACATGTTCTACAGTAATACAGAACTATATTCACTTTAGATCTTCTTATTTCAGTAGAGGGCACTATAGCCATAGTACTTACTTGAGCGGAGATATAGTTTTTTACCTGATGAAATGGTCTTTCACATGCAAGAAGATTTTGATAGGAAACAAGAAGCATTTTAGAGTTTTTATTTTATAGAAAGGATAAAGGGCAGATATTTTAGAGGATTTTAAAGTTACAAATGGTGTAAAAAGTATTCACATTATATTTTTGCCTTCTTTTATAACATGGGTTATTGAATGAAAATGTTTTGCTTCTGACAAATAGAAGTACTTCCTCATACAATTAATGCATGTAGTTACAAAATGTGACAATGGCCATATTAAAAAGGCCATCTCTGCATCACTCCCAAGTTCTGCCTTAAGTGACTGGCTACTCCAGTCAAAGCAACCAGTCAGTTTGCATACGGTTCAAATGGAGAAGAGCTGGACAAGGAGTCCTAGTGGAAAAAAGGAGGAGAATGATAGAATGGACTGACCACTTCAGCCTCTGTGGGAGAAAGCAGGATAAGTAAATTTAAATAAATATATGAGATGTGTAATTGTATTCACCATAATTCCAGTTATAAGCTTCTACCAAAATAATTAGCCTCCTCGTGCCCCTCTATGACTTTAAAAATCACATGAAGTTCTTACTTTTCTTTAAAAAAATAAGTTGGATTTAAAAAAAAAAAAAACTTCTCACCTTTGTTTTTTGTATTAAATACTACTGGGTCTTAATTTCCAAAACATTTCCTGCAGTCAGACAAGAAAAGAATACGCTCCTGCCTGCTTCAGAAGTGTTCCTCAGAGTGAAGCACTTTCTCTATTATGTTTTATATTTTAATTAAAGAGGTGGTGTCTGCCTTCCTTTACTTTTCAACTGCAGAGCAAATGGACGTTTACTAATTACAGGAGTCCATCATAAGCAGGAACCATAAGGAGGTGAGCTGTCACGTCATGCAATAATCCCAGCAAACTCTCTGTAATGAACATGCATGATTCTCTCTTACAACATGCAGCTTTGATGTTTCACAACACAAAAGACATTTGAGGGTCTTGAAATTTTATTAAGCTCTTCCTTTGGGTTGTGACAATTTGGGGGACTCGTAAGCACTGTGATCAAATAGGCTATCCGGGATGACCTCTTGAGTCTAAAGCTGCTCTTGGCATCATTTGAGAATGTGGCCGTGGTTTAGGTGTTTCATCAAACTTTGAAGACAGCACTTTTGATTTTAAAAAAGACTGGGGGACAGAAGTAGCTATATTATTTGTTGGGAACTTTGCTCTCAAAGACCCAAACTGGAGTTTTGACATGTTAAAATGTACAACTGGAAAGCTATACAACATAAATCCTAGGTTAACCACTCAATCCTAGTGAGTCTAAAATGTAAGTTATACAACATATATGGTGTCTAATCAGATAGGGATACCTTGGGAGTAGGGAAAGTTTCATCTTAAAGAATTAACAATGGTTACACCACAAGATGGCAGAAGCAGTTTAGCCTTGGTGTGCAATACTAGGTCAAAGTTTATGGATGTTAATAAGCAAAACATAAAAAGCAGACACAATCATACTTCTGTTGGTTGGTAGGAGTTGGTAGGATTTTTTTGAGCCTGGATAACACAAATGGAATCAGAACCATTCATTGTCAATGCTTTTGCTGGAAACATAATAATTCTGTGTCTGTCACAGCACTGCCAGGCTACAGTGTATTAACACAGCTTGCTCGCTGTTGCTAGCCCAGTGTGCAAGATTAATGACTTCTCTAGTGCCCTGGGAACAAAGGCTGTCTTGCTGAATAGATTTAATTACTGTGTCCTTATAATAAAATGCACTAATTATACAGCTGGTGCATATGAAAGGGGAAAAACACCAAATCAGGGGAGAGGTTACCTGTCGCCATGTGAAACTTTTGGGGTTTCAGTCAATATTCCCAGCAGGATAAGCCTTTCATTAAATGAAAATGTGTATTTGTGTGCCTGTGTAGGAGACAGGAAAAACACACAAAATAACAGTATATATTTCACTGACTTTTCTTTACAAATGAGAATGAGTTTTCTCTGAGACAGTTTCAGCTGCTTTCTCTCGGAGGAATCAGATCCGCCCCCAATAAAAAACTATGCATAATGAGACAGGATTGATACAGTGCCAAAATGAACAGATACAAGCTCAAATGGAGTAGAATTTGATTGATAAGCACATACTAGGCACAGTCCTGACCTACATGTGCACTTTTTCTTGAGGAAGTTCTCCATAACAAAACTGTTTATTGTATTGTAGCAAATTGTAAAGGAAAGCATCTAATTGGCTTATCGCTAGAACTCAGTCCTGATTTTCATTTTACATGTCTCAATCTGAATGTATATTTTACTCACATTGTGTATGTTATTTGATTGGTCTCTGACCATATTCTTCTTCTTGTTGTTGTAGTATTGTAGCTTTAGTGTTCTAACACTTGGAAAACAATATACCAATATGTCTTATTTTGGAAAACTATGGCATTTTCCAGACTGCAGCCACCTTCTGGGTTTTTGTTGGTATTGCAGCTGTTCTGATGATCGCACTATTAGTGCGATAATTACACAATTACATATTTTCTTTGTTTCTTTGTTTTTTCCCTGTCTGTGTTCCATCTGTTCATATCCATATTGTAAATTGGTTTTCTGCTTTCCCCCCGGGTTTTTTTGCATGTGCACTGAAGCACTGAAGCATTTCAGCAGCCACAAATGGGCTGAGAAATCCCCTTGCGAGTACATTCCCCACCCACCACACCAAACCTGAGAGTTGTGCCTCATGTAAATGTCTCATACCTTATTGGTTGCATCTTGTCCCAAGTTTGGCTTTCATTGGCTCCCCCCCCAATTTTTAATTTACCTGACTTGCATCAGGTACACAGCTCACAACAGCTTGTTTCCTTTGATTGCGTGTTTTTAGGCTAGCAGTATGTGCCGCAAAATGTATTTGAAAATGGCACTGAGGGACATGCTAGAATTTGCTCTTGAGTGTCAATGAAGAAATGGTAAGGAAGGCAATGACAGGCTGCTGGTGTTGGGTCTTCTAATGGGACTGACTGTTTCAGCACAGGTGTCCTGCAGTGCTGAAATGCTGAAATGCTGGCTATCTTGCTAATTAATTCCGCAATGGGGGTGGGGAGGGAAGCATGGGAAAAACTAGTTTAGGAAAGAACAGGGGGAATGGAAAACTGGGACAGCATGGGGATGTTAATGAAGTTCTCTGGACACAAGAAAAAGGAAATGGTAACACATAGAGAGAATAAAAATGGAACATTAGGGCAAACTAGAAAATGCCTACTATGAGTATCAAGGTTGCAACTCTGCACAATTTTGTAGGGAGCAGTACATGTGGAGTAGCAAGCCCCACCCAGAGCCTAGGGATGACAATTCCTGCTCCTGTTCTCAGCCTAATGTGTGCTGGTGGGAAACAAAGCCTTGATCTAAGAAGTGGCTTGGGGGAGGCAGGTGGTATATGGAACAGTGCCAAATCCAGGAACAGAATACAGACTCAGCACAAAGAGTTTTGTTTCCAGAAGTGCCAGCATAAAGACTGGATTTAAAAATGGATTACTGGATACAGAAGTGGAATACAAAAGTCAGACTATCTCTTTTTTGGCTGGATCAGGGGAATGCTGTGGACATAGTTTATCTTGATTTTAGTAAGGCTTTGATAAGGTTCCCCATAATTTCCTTGTTGACAAATTGGTAAAATGTGGTTTGGATCCTATTACTGTTAGGTGGATATGTAACTGGTTGACAGATCGCACTCAAAGAGTGCTTGTGAATGGTTCCTCATCTTCTTGGAGAGGAGTGACAAGTGGAGTGCCTCAAGGATCTGTTCTGGGACCTTTTTTGTTCAATATCTTTCTAAATGATTTGGATGAAGGCAGGGCTCTTTTTGTAACAGGAACTCCTTTGCATATTATGCGACATACCCCTAATGTAGCCAATCCTCCAAGAGCTTACAGTAGCCCCTGTAAGAAGAGCTCTGTAAGCTCTTGGAGGATTGGCTACATTAAGGGTGTGTCGCCTAATATGCAAAGGAGTTCCTGCTACAAAAAGAGCCCTGGATGAAGGAATAGAGGGAATGCCTATTAAATTTGCTGATGATACTAATTCTGCAATGGGGCCCCCCAGGGATGTCCAACTTGCCCTATCTGGTGGAATGAGCTCCCAAGTGAGATCAGGGCCCTGATTTATCCCAGTTTTCCAGCCTGTCACGATCATCCTGTATCCTGACTCTGTCTTCTATTACAATCCTGCAGTGCCTGTAAGATGGAGCTCTTCCACCAGGATTTTGGTTGAGGTGGTGGGCCAATCCCACTGGCGGCCTGGATCCTAACATGTTAAAATCTTCCACCACTGGTGATATGGTTCTATCAGAGCTGACATGGTACTCAGGAGTATGGTATTTTATATTGTCCTTTTAATCTGGTTTTAACTGCATTGTATTTTACTTTTATAAATAAAATGAATTTCAGTGGAGATAAGTATAAAGTTCTGCATTTAGGTAGGAAAAATCAAACTTATAATTATAGGATGGGGGAAACTTGTCTGGACAGTAGTATGTGCAAAAAGGATCTAGAGGTCTTAGTAGACCATATGCTGAACATGAGTCAGCAGTGTGATGTGGTAGTTAAAAAGGCAAATGCAATTTTGGGTTGTATCAACAGAAGTACAGTGTCCAGATCATATAAAGCGATGGTATCGCTTTACTCTGCTCTGGTTAGACCTCTCCTAGGGTATTGTATTCAGTTTGGGGCACCACAATTTAAGAAGGATACAGACAAGCTGGAACATGTCCAGAGGAGGGTAATGAAGATGGTGAGAGGTCTGGAGACCAAGTCCTGTGAGGAAAGGTTGAAGGAGCTGGATATGTTTAGCCTAGAGAGGAGGTGACTAAGAGTTGATATGATAACTATCTTCAAGAAAGGCTGTCATCAGGGCCGGCCTGCTCACCAGGCAAACTAGATATTTGCCTAGGGCGGTCTGATCATCAGGGTGCCAAACTGCATCCGCCCTCCGCCAAAAGCCCCGCCATCCCCACCAAAAGCCCTGCATCTCCCTGACCCCAGCCGTCGCCACTGCTGCAGCCTCGAAGCGGCCCCTTTCCTTCCGCCTGTTCTGCCCTCCTTCCTTCCGCCCAGGCCTTGACTCATGGTGAGTGGCGTCTTTCAAAGCAGCGGCTGCTCTAGGGGACTTACACATGACCCGCTGCAGGACCCCTGGCTCTGGGATCGCCCCCCTGCACGCCGGGTATTTCCTTGCCTTCCGCAGTGGACCACGAGCCCTTTCCTCGCCACCATCTGCCCTTAACCCGCTGCTTAGATCGCCTGGCTTCCGCAAACAAACGTAGCCGGGGCCGCAGCAAACTCTCCATGGATCTCATCCCTCACCCAACCCACCCACCCTGCATTGCTTCTGCCTGACACGCACACCCCCTGCAAACCAAACTTCACTCCTACCTCTGCTTGGCAGCTCAACACATGCAAGCTGCTTTCTCCTGAGCCAGGCTCTTCTCTGTCCCGGACAGTCAGCACCTTGCATGCCCCCAAGGGGGCATCCCCCCCGGGTGCCACTCTCCCTGCTTGAAGGGTCCCCCGGCCCCCCTTCCCTGCGCTGCCAGTGAGGAGGTCTGTCTGGGCACACCAGCCTCACTCATGTGGTATCCCTCCTCCTCCTCCTCCTTGCTCCCGCGTTCTTGGCTTGTCCCCAGGGAGGGAGGGCAGGTGCAAGAAGAGCTGTCTCACTCCTGGCATCAGTTCCCAGTGCCTCTCCTGCCTTCCTGCTCTACCTGGGGTACAGCCGACTGGAGGCTCCACCAGCCGCTTTGCCGGAGAGAGGCACTTTGCTGGCCAGCCAGAGGGACTCAGGCGCCCATCTCTTCTCTCCCCGTTTGGTGGGTGGCTCCCCGTTCAGCAGCCACCCCTGCCTCTGACAGCCCCCTTTCCTATGGGGGCCTGATGCCGCTGCTCCCCAATGCCGGAGCCTGCTGGAGATTGGTTTGCTGGAGTGAAGAGAAGGAGAGCCTGGATGCAACAGAGGGAACGGGATCGGGGGCAGCAAGGAAGGGGAGCTTAAGTGATGACCATTCCATTTCCAATGCCAGTTTTTTTCACTCTCCTGCATCAATTAGTTTGCTCTGGAGCCATCCTTCCTGAGCTAAGGCAAAAATGTCTGAGCCGGAGGGAACATTATGTGGTGCAGTGTTTAGTGCCTGGGGGAACCTGGCTTGATGTCTCTGCTCAGTCATGACCCCTCAACCTGTCATACTCTCTCAGTCTAAGCTACCTCACAGGGTTGTTGTGAGGATAAAATGGAAGGAGGGGAAACTCATGCACGCTCCTTAGTGGAAAAAGTGGGATAAAATAGGGGTGTGTGTGACAGAGGGGGCCTTTTCACGCTGGGATTTTTCTCCAAACTGCCTCTCTCTGGTTTCATCTCCCTGTCAGGTTCAGAGCGATTCATCGAGAAAAGTCTTCCTCCTCTCCAGGCCCTGCCTGGAGGTTGGCAACCCTGTAATTGGTGGGTGTACCGGGGGGGCACCAGAAGGTAGCCTCGCCTAGTGTACCAAAAAAAACTGGAGCCAGCCCTGGCTGCCATATAGAAGATGGAGGGGAGTTGCTTGTGTGAACTTAGGCAGATCATGAGAGGGAGGGAGGGTAGGAAGGGTTGCCTCAGTGCTTAGTTCTTGTGGCCCTTTCTTACATGCCCAGGGAAATGCTGGTTGCCACTTTGGGGTCAGGATGCAATTTTTCTCCAGGCCAGTTTGGCCAGGGATCCTGGAGGTTTTTTGCCATCTTCTGGGCATGGAACAGCAGTCACTGTGTGGAGGCAGAGGTGTTTGTGAATTTCCTGGATTGTGCAGGGGGTTGGACTTAGATGACCCTGGAGATCCCTTCCAACTCTTTGATTCTATGATTCAGGTCACACCAGCCTGCAGGCCCATAGCTCATGGAGGGCTCTGAGGGTGATGCCACTCCCAAATCTGCCCTGAGGTGGAGGGAACCTGGGGCTGCTGGTCAGGAGGACAGCGGCGAGAGTGGTTGGCTGGCCAGCAGAGCCAATATCTGAATCAAAAGCAGTTCAAGAATACTTCTGGATGAATCCTAGGATACCTAGGAAGAAGTTTTATCTCAAAGTTTCTAATCCTTGACTTCTCTGATCTATATGTCTATATGCCTCCCTGCCAATTCAACAAAACCCTTATTTTAGAAAGAGTGGAAAAACAAGACAGCTCCCGCATTTCCTTCAAGTTCCTCTGCTGGGCCCCTAGGGTCAAGAAATATCTGCACCAGGCTGTTTTAAGTCAAGGAGGAGGAGGAGATTGGTTTCATACCCTGCCCTTCACTCAGTGTCTCAGAGCAGCTTACAAACTCCTTTCCCTTCCCCTCCCCTCCTCAGGTAGGAGGGGCTGAGAGAGCTCTCTTGAGAGCTGCCCTTGAGAGAACAGCTCTGAGAGAACTTGTGACTGACCCAAGATCACACCAGCAGCTGCCTGTGTAGGAGTGGGGAATCAAACCCAGTTCTCCCAGATTAGAGTCTGTGCACTTAACCACTAAACCAAACTGGCTCAAAGAAAAGGAATACACGCTCCTGGAGTGGGGTTGGGGGACTCAGTCACTGAGGGGAACTAAAAGGTTTTGGTGGGAAAATCTGCCTGGGAGTGTATTTATTTTTTTCTTTAGATTTTAGACCAGCTTCTACCAAAACTAAGGACAGCGATTGCCCATGAGTGCCAATAGAGAATGCATGATTACCCAAAGGGAATAATAGAGAATATGCTTGCCCACAGGGGATAATGGAGTACATAATTGCCACTCGAGAATCCATAATGCCACTAGAGAATCCATATTTCCCCTTGGGGAATAATGGAGAGTAGGCTTGCCCATAGGGGATAAGGGAGACTAGACTTGCCCATAGAGAATAAGGGAGACTGCGCTTGCCCATAGGGAATAATGGAGACCAGGTTTGCCCCTAGAGAATAATGGCGAGCACGCTTGCCCATAGAGAACAATGAAGTCTCTCCTTGCCCATGGAGAATAATGGAGACCACTTTAAAGAGCGCCTTCCCAGGCCTTCTGAAGCCAAAAGGACTCCTCGTGTCTGATCTCCAAGCGGAAAGGCTGCTCGAAGATCAGATGCGAGGAGCGTTCTTGGCCATGAGAAGATCAGGAGCGCGTTGCCTGAGGGAGGCGGGGGAGATTTTCGCCTTCCCGGGCCTTCGCTAACCCTTCTTCCAGCTGCGGAAAAGTTCCCCCGCCCCCCACAGGCCCGGCAAGGCGCCCCCGACCCCCGAATAGGCAACGGCGCTGCTCCAGTCTGATCTCTGGGCAGCTTTGCTGCTCTGAGATGCGAAGCGAGAAGACCTTTTGGCTCCAGAAGGCCCGGAAAGGCCTGCTTATTCTCCCTTATTCCTCTATGGGCAAGCAGAGACTCCCTTGTTCTCTATGAGCAAGTCTGCTCTCCATTATCCCCTATAGGCAAGCGTGCTCTCCATTATCCCCGAAGGGGTCCGTTCCCTGGAGATCGGCTCCAATTCCAGCTCTCCAGCCACCACCTGGAGGTGGCCAACCCTCACTCAGACACCTTTGCCTGTGTTAATTCGATCAGCTGGACGCCGTTCCACCCCTTTAAGCTTGCTGGTGATGGAAAACACACCTTCCTGCCTGGTGCGGACCCCAGGGGGAGACCGAACAGACGCGCCAGTGGTGGAAGTCTAACGAGACTACAATTTTAGTCCAGTGGCACTTCTGAGGCCAACAACGTTTTAATCAAGGTTGAAGCTTTCGTGTGCAAAGCACACTTCTCTAGACAACACAGGAATATGATCCTGAATGTGAAGACGCCTGCTCTGCACACGAGCGCTCATACTTTGAATGCAACTTTGCTGGACTGAAAGGCGCCGCTGGACTTTGATCTGCGATGTCTGACTGTTGGATGTAACAAGTTAAAACACTTCAGTGTTTATAGGGTCACATGTTTGTTCATGTTCCCTGTGGTTTTCTCCTGCCATCCTGTATGTGAAGGAGCTGAGAGCTGCTGCAAGAGGGAAAGAGAGAGAGAAATCCATGCTGCTGGAATATCAAAGGACAAAGCATCCTTTTGACTCCGAATTGACCAGATCTGCCAAAGGACGTGGTAACGTATAATGACTTCTTCACAGAATCATGCTCTCTTCAATATTCCACCTTTAAATAAGACAAATTACTCCTGGTGGAAAACATCCATCGACTGTGTTCTACAATCCTAAAGAGCTAGCCATGTTCTCACTGAGGACTGCCCCACAGCCGAAGCTGAAAAAATTAAATTTTTGAGAAAGATGGCTTTGCTAAAGCTTTAATTCTTGGGAATGTGATGGCCTGTGAAAACAAAACCTTATTGACATGCAAATCAGCAAAGGAAATGATCACATGGCTTGATAAGACTTACAAGGCAAAAACAGAGGCCACGAGTCTATTCTTGCTTCAATGTTTAATGCAGAAACGAAAGATGGAAGCTCACTTCTTGAGCATTTGAATTACATTATGAATATTTTTTCTGAGCTAAAGGACATGGGAGATCCACCAGCTGATAAAGTTGTTATAGCTGTGATTTTAAACTCACTGACGAAAGACTTTGCTCCTGAAATAGCTGTTTTAAAAGGGTTTCTGAATGGCAATGGTCAATTAGTGCTCTTTTTATAATCTGAAGAAGCATTTGGCCCTTGAAGTATATACCCTGGCCATCTGTTTGTGCTAATTCAAAGCTGGGGATACCTTGTTCCTTCTTTCTCTTTTCTTGGGGTACAGACCAGCCATGGACTAAGAAATGCTAGACTAGATGGACCTTGGCTTAGTCCTGCAAAGTGCTTCATAAGCAAGTGTATACTTGGGGTTACTGATCATTGAACATCTGTCACTTTAGAGTTAAGGTATCTTGAAGATGTGCTTTTCTTTGTAAATTTAAAACCAATTAATGGTTTAATGGAGTTCTTCTACAGTAAACTAAAACACGTGCAAGACTGAAGTCGGCCCGTATAGGTTGGTCTCCTATTTATAACAAATTCTTGGTGGTTTCTGTGCTCTCTGCCTCTGCTTCTTGAAGTCTTGCTCAACATAAGAAGTGAGGGTCATGAGCTGGAAAGACAACTTCAGAAGAGTACAATCCAGTATCCGCTGGGAGGGCAAACCATATAGCTGTGTCGAAATAGCAATGATCCTCCACACAATTTTTGATTCTTCTTGATTACGTCTCTCATTGCCCTCCTGAACATGAGTCTCTTGTGGCCTCCAGCAACAAATATATTCTGTCTTCACAGATTAACTAGTTTGCTTTAGTTAGCAGGTGGAGAGACACGCTGATAATTATTACCTCAGAGCAGGAGAATGTGAAGCGATAATGTCTTGCCCTGTGGCTTCTACTGTGCCTGGGTCAGTGATCTTACAAGAGGCAGAAAGGATCACACAAAATGTCTGTGGGACAGGGGAGTATCCGAAATGGCACCAAAACGAGAGCCTTCCTCCACACACCCTTGGGTTACTTGTTGTCCACTAGCGAGAGGCACTACTAAGGTTGGTTGGCAGACAGCTGGACAGAATGGAGTTTCTGTTCCCGAGCAGATGGGAGAACTTTGTGGCATCAGGCGTAGAACTGCAGTTTCTTGTTGCTAAGTATAGTTACCCTGAGGTACAGAGTGCAAGGAAGAGCGGGTGGTTATAAGGACTAGAGGGGGGTGTGTGTGTGCATGTGTGTGTGTGTGTGTGTGTGTGTGTGTGTGTGAGAGAGAGAGAGAGAGAGAGAGAGAGAGAGAGAGAGAGAGAGAGAGAGAGAGAGAGAGAGAGAAAGTTACGCTCCAATAAGGAGGAAAAACAGGGAGTATTTTCTTCATTTATTTCTTAAAGACACATCAAAGATGAGCTTCCACAACTAAAATCACTTCAGTAGAGTCCTTCTTTTGCTTTCTCCAGAGTGCCACTTGGATGTGTCTTAGAGCCAAACGATATATTGTGTCGGCCATGGGTTTGACCTGTGGACACCAATGTGGACCCCCACAGCTTTTCAAGTACTGAAACAGGGTGGCTGGCTATTTTGGCACCTGAAAACACATGGGGGGTGGGAACAAGAGTGCACGGCCCTCGTGGCATTTTTTAACTGGTCAAATCCTTCTGTAAAATAGCGTGGGTGGCTGTGGGTCAAACCCATGGCTGCTGTTATGTGTGGTTTGGCCCTTAAAGAGGCAGTAACATATAAACAATCAAACAGGAAGTATGAGTACCTTTCGTGTGTGCATGTCACAGAGAGCAATGCCCCTTACAGCACCCCTCTCGCCTTTCTTAAAAAGAACCCTCAGGTCTATCTCCAGCTAGATAAGGAGATTTCCCCCCCTCCTTATTGCCTCTATCAAGTCTATTTATCTTATAGGGGCCAGGGAAGTAGGGTCACTGATTAGGTAAGAAACCTTTGCCTTGTATTTGTTGTGCAGCGAAATCTCAAAGCTCAAATCAGCTACGTTATTTAGCATCCCTACTCTGAAACACAGACTGCATAATTCACAAGCTGACTTTTTTCAGCTAGTTAATATGTTTTGGGGATTATTAGGAACCAATTATAGGTTCTCTGGACTATCAGTCTTGAGTACTTTGTAATAGTAAAAGAGGAGGGAAACAGAGTTCTGGTGACCTAAAGGCTATATCTCCCAAATCTGTTCTTTGTTTGCTTGTTTGGAAATCCTGCTATAACAGTCACACACCATATGTGCTGCTTCTGTGTTTCCTAGGATTGATCCAGAAGTATTCCTGAGAGCTGCTTTTGATTCAGATATTGGATGTCTTTCATTTATGTACGAGTAGAAGGATCATCAATATGGCCAAGTCCAGTTAACATGTTCTTAGGCTACATTTAAGTTAGAGGTGAGAGGTTAAGCCATGAGATTTATGAAAAAGTTGGTTTTAAGTATATGAGAGGCAGCAGGACGGGTGGTGTAAGGTAGGGAACTGAACAAAGCACTTTGCATAACCGAAGGACAATATAGTCCAGTTATCGATTGATCTTAAAACTTCCAATCTAGCAACCTTTCTCTCCTATACAACTTCTTTGTGTGAGCAGTGAGGTGCGAGGAATTCCATACACAATAATTTCCACTGACTAGCATTCTTTTCTTCTAGAGAAATCAACCTGTCTCTGATTGGTCAGTATGTGGACTATCTGGTAAATGAGCAAGGTGTGAAGAATGTATTTGGTAAGTTATAGTCTTTTGTGACTTGTGCCCGGCTTTCTAACTCTGCGCTGAAAAGCGGTATGGTTCCAAATATGAACAGCCATATTTATACAGACCAATCATATCAAGCAGTTAAAAGGCAGGATTTCTGTGTAAAATTGCTGTTCACTCTGTGTCTGGACTGTTGGCAAGAAATTTCCCCCTAGGCTCCAGGTACGGAGGACAATTTAAAATATAACCGGGAAGACCCTCTCCTGAGCTTCTGCAGAGAGATATACGTTGATCCCAAGGCCTTTTTTTGATGACGTCCCACAAGCATCTCAGTGGGCATTGTCTACAAGTGTAAAGATGAGAATGCCACTCCGAGATTGTAGGCTGGAATTTCAATTAGACAAAATGCTCTAATGTGATTTTTTTAATTAAAAAAAATGATTTTTGCATCATGTGGCAAACCTTGGAGACCGTTTCTGTCCCTCTCTTGGTTGAAACACTGCCATCTCCAGGCCTTTGTAGGAATTGCCCACCCAAATGGCTAGGGATTCCAGCTGTGTGTCCTTGTACTGCCACTCTAAGCCCTTGCCTTGGGCCCGTGTCTTCCGCCACCCTAAGGACAGCTCGCTGCACTTGGGTACCACTGGGGCATTAGCCGCTTGCCAACTGACCACCTCCCTCCCCCCAGGTTCATCTTAAAATGGTGTGTTTGAAGGGTGAAGGCTTAGGTGGCTCAGAGAACAGCTACCATCATTAAAAGTTACAGAACATTTATTGAGAAGATGCCCACACTCATCTTTCCCAGAACTGCAAGAATCTGAGTGTCAGATAACATATATAAGATCCTTTATAGATGGTATATTACTCCAAACAAATTAGCAAAGGTCTATCCTAATGTATCCAATGTATGTTGGAAATGTCAAAACAATGCTGGATCCTTTTATCGTATGTGGCGGCTATGTGATAGGGTGAAAAAATATTGGTTTTGGATACATGAGACATTAAAACCAATGTTAAAAACTCCTATGCCCTTTGTACCAGAACTATTTCTTTTGAATATTTTACCAGAAAATTGTAAAAAACAAGACTCTTATCTTATAATACATGTCAGAACAACAGCAAGAATACTCAATGCTAAATACTGGAGAAGAAAAGAGACTCCTTCAAGAGAAGAAATTATAAACAAAATGCTGGTTGTCCTTTCAAAGTTAAAGTTAACTTGTCCAGTTCAGCAATCTTTGAAAACACATGGTTGAGATTCTACAAATGGATCAAAGAATACAATAAATAAAGTATACAGACACACAATTTAAGGACACAAAAACTTTATCCTTACATATTTGCAAGAGATCTGAATAACGATCTATGGTGACACATATAGAATTAATGATCAGTTAAGGTTTGAGATTTGTAATAAGAGATTTAGGGAGGTAATGGATACCCTCATTTTATGTTTCATAATGTTTCTGTTTGTCTGTTAAAAAGCTTTGATTAAAAAAAAAACAAGTCTAGCTCACCACTTAGTGCTGCATAATGCTTAAAGAAGTAGGACTTGCAGCTGCCACGCAATCTTAGGACCTCCCGGCTATTCTACACACAATGCCATAGGATGATTATTAATCCCTGATAAGATGCCCAACTCTCAAGTATTCCTTTATCTTCTGTCATAATATTTTGTTTCTTGAAAAGAACCTCTTTTATGCTTATGAGCCAAAAACAGTAGAATTGCCCCAGCGTTAGAGCCAGTGACTGGAGTCTGATCCTGGCTACCAATGGAACGGCAATAGACTCCGGGAACACACAGACACACACTGGATCCCTCCTCCTCCACTCTGATTTCTTTGCAGAATACGACAGATAAACTCTATTCTCCCTCTTGATCTATTCCCCCCTCACATTTTCCAAACCACATGTACCCCTTTAGCTCAAAGAGTAAGTCCTGCTCTAGTTTGGAGTGGCTCTGGTGAATGTCTTGCAATCTGGAGCAAGAGAGAATAGATCTGCTCCATCTTCTACATGGCAGCCCTTCAAGTACTTGAAGACTGTCATCATGTCCCTTCTAAGCCTTCTCTTTCCCAGGCTAAACAGACCCAACTCTTTCAGCCATTCCTCATAAGACTTGGATTCCAACCCTCTCACCATCCTGGTTGCCCTCTTCTGGACACGCTTGATCTTGTCAACATCTGTTGGATGTAACAAGTTTAAAACACTTCAGTATTTTCAGGGTTAATGTTGTTAGTGCTGGTAAACAGGAAGTCACATGTTTGTTTGTAACCAATGTATTTACTCTCTAGAATGCCAGGGAACGTTGTAAGAACCCTAGCTATCTGATTGGAAATCAATATATCAGGTATTTAGCATATTGGGATTCTCCTTCCTGTTTTTGTTCTTGTTGAAGAAGGAGAAGCCACCTTTCTTGTCTTGTCTATCTAGCTATAAGGATGTAGCAATGTACCTCTTTGTTATTTTATTTCCCAAGTGTGGATCACAATAAATTATGGCAGGTTCTTAAAGAGATGGGAGTACCGGACCACCTCACGTCTCCTGAGAAACCTGTATAAGGGTCAAGAAGCAACAGTTAGAATCAGATATGGAACAACTGATGCTGGCCTGGATGAATCACAAACTGGAGTTAAGATTGCTGGGGAAAAGATCAATAACCTCAGATATGCAGACGATACCACTCTGATGGCAGAAAGTGAAGAGGACCTAAAGAGCCTCTTGCTCAGGGTGAAAGAGGAGAGCGCAAAAGTGGGCTTGAAGCTCAACATCAAAAAAACTAAGATCATGGCATTTGGCCCCATCACTCCTTGGCAAACAGAAGGGGAAGTCGTAGAAGTAGTGACAGACTTCACGTTCCTAGGATCCCAGATCACTGCAGATGGTGACTGCAGCCATGAAATTAAAAGATGCCTGCTCCTTGGGAGGAAAGTGATGGGAAACCTAAACAGCATGATAAAAAGTAGAGACATCACCTTGCCACCAAAAGTCCGCATGGTCAAAGCAATGGTATTCCGTGTAGTAATGTATGGCTGGGAGAGTTGGACTATAAGGAAGGCCGAGCGCCGAAGAATAGATTCTTTTGAACTATGGTGCTGGAGAAGACTCTTGAGAGTCCCTTGGACTGCAAGGAGATCAAATCAGTCAATCCTAAAAGAAATCAACCCTGATTGTTCCCTGGAAGGCCAGATCCTGAAGCTGAAGCTCAAATACTTTGGCCACCAAATGAGAAGGGAGCATTCACTGGAGAAGACCCTGATGCTGGGAAAGATTAAAGGTCAAAGAAGAAAGGGACGGCAAAGGATGAGATGGTTAGACAGTGTCATCAATGCAACGAACATGAAATTGAGCAAACTTCAGCGGACAGCGGAATAGGAGGGCCTGGCGTAATCTGGTCCATGGGGTCATGAAGAGTTGGACTCAACTGTGCGATTGAATAACAACACCGTTTTCCCATGCTAGTGTTAAAGTAAACTTTTATACTTTTTATATTCACATGGACTCAGTCTCTCAATACTTACTCTACTGACTGAAATGATTTTTACTCTGCTTAATAAAAACTTTCTTTCAAGATTCAAACCCAACAACATCCTTCCGGAAATGTGGTGCCCAAAACTGGACACAGGACTCCAGGTGAGGCCTAACCATAGCAGAATAGAGCAGAACTACCACCACCTCCCGTGATCTGGACACAACGCATCCTAAGATTGCATTAGCTCTCTTTGCAGTCACATGGCACTGCAGGCTCATGTTTAGCTTGTGATCAACCAGAACATCTAGATCCCTTTCACACGTGCTGCTATCAAGCCAAGTCCCAGCCATTCCATATCTGTGCCTTTGATTTTTTTTGTACCCAAGTGTAGGACTTTGCACTTATCTCTACTGAAATTCATTTTGTCTCAGCCCACTGTTCCAGTCTATCTCGATCATTTTGAATCCTGACTGTCTTCTTCAGAATTAGTATTCTCACCCAGCTTGTGTCATCTGCAGATCTGATAAGCATCTCCTCTATGTCTTCCTCTAGGTCATTTATAAAAACATTGAACAACACCGGGCCTAGGACTGAGCCCTGTGGTGCTCCACTCAAGACTTCCCTCCACATAGAGGCAGAGCCATTGACAAGCACTCGTTGGGTACGATTTTTCAACCAACCATGAATCCATCCAACAGTTGCACCATCCAGCCCATACTTAAGCAGCTTATTCTCGAGGATATCATGAGAAACTTTGTCAAATGCTTTACTGAAATCTAGATACACTACATCCACAGCATTGCCAGAGTCAACCATTGTAGTAACTCTGTCAAAAAAGGAGATAAGGGCGGTCTGGCATGACTTATTCTTGATCAACCCATGGTGGCTACTAGCAATTAAATCATTCCGTTCAAGGTGCTCACAGACAGAATGAGAGGGTTACAGCAACAACTACCTGGAAGATAATCTTTATTTCTAATAACGCACTTAATAAGAATTTAGGCTTTTCGAAAGATGAGCCTTCATGCTTTGATTTAATCTTTAATTTAAGGCAGCCTTCTCTATGCATTACATGCTGGGTTATTTTTTGCATTGTTTTCTAATTTCGTAATCTACTTTTTTATTGGACACGATCTAACAGTTCCCTGCACTGCTTCCGAATCTTTTAACTGCCATAGGGTATTTTGGGTGCAATATTGGTTGCGTGTCTTATGCTGATCTTCCTGCCTCCCTTTTATTCCTAAACCTTCATTGGGCATCAGGTCAGGCAGGCTAAAAGCAAACAATGATGGAAGGGATCTGAGAGCACCTGGAGTGGCACATTTCCCCTTCCATAGTCCCACCCCCCACTCCTGCGCTGAGAGTATCCTACACCTGAGCTGTGAATCACCTTGTACTCAATGAAAGGAAACTGGTAGATCAATGCATCCCTCAAAATAAGCAAGGTGCTTCAGAGTTCAGTTCGAAGCCATCCACTCAAGGAAGAAGGCAGGCGCTAGAAGGGGCTAGAAGGGCCAATATTTTCGATGCCTCTTGCTTTTAACAAAGGGGGGGGAGGCTGCAAGATGAAGCTATGGTTGAGAAGAAGTGCTTTGAGCTCTGTCTTGCAGTGGGATCTTCCCTCTTTCTCGGATTTTGTCCCGCTTGCTCTTACCCCTTGAAGGGAGACCCAATCTTGTAGCCATGAGACCCTATTGCCCTACAGCACCCAAAGGCAGTTCATCACATCTGGGAAGCAATGTTCCCTCTAAGCTGTGGAGTACTGTGAGCAAAAATTCTACTTTGTGAGCTTCTGGCATTGAAGTTGTGAGCCAGGAATTTGGCTACTGCATAAATTATTTGGCTTTGGAGCCTTCCTTCCTGAGCAAAGGCAAAAATGTGTGAGCCAGAGGCTAAAATACTGAGAGCTAGCTGTGAGCTTAGAAGGAACACTGCTGGGGAGTGGGGATGCCATAAGGAAGCCCTCTGACAGGAGTCAAGTCTCTCACGTCCCTCTATTGGTGTGGTATGAAGACGAGCTGTGCCCGGGCGAGGTGCCGGCAGTCCCAAGGGGGGACACCCACCCCCTGTCTCCCAGCTGCCAGAAAGCAGGCGGCCACCCTCTGCCCCACCTCGCCACAGCCACGGCCTCGGTCCAGAACACGCAGCAATGCGACGCAAGGACAGGCAGCCCGACCAAAGGCCCTGCAGGAGACGGCTCGCTGGGCAGGCCTGGCCAATTCCAGCGCGGTGAAGCGGAGCCCGGGCCCTCCCGGAGACGCCAGGCGCGCACCCGCAACCAGGCTCAGCCCAGTCCGCCCCCCTTCCGATGCCGGGACCGAGGCCAGAAGAGCAACATGGAGGAGGAGGAAGAGAAGAGGGAGGGAGGGAAACAAGCAGAATGAGGAGGAGGAAACAGGGCGAGGGAGGGCGCGCTCCACGGAGTCGCACAACTGCGAAAGGGCTTTGCCTGGGCGAAGGTTTGCTGCCGGGTCCGCCTTTGTCCCAGCCGGGGGCCACTGGGAGGCGTTCTGGGGGAGGGCGGGGCACCCCCCAAGAAGAAGTCGAGGAGGGGAACTTCCCCGCGCCCAGCCCCGCCCCGCCCGCAAGGACCACCTCCAGCAGCATCGTCTCCACCCTTCCCTCCTGCAGACTCTGAAGGGACCGCCAAGGCCATTGGCCGCAAGAAGTCACAGGGCGCCATCCCGTGGCTCCGAGCGGCACATCAGCCGTGAGAGGTGGAGTTTCCCGCGAGAAGTCACAGGGCGCCATCCCGGGGCTCAGGGGGCCCGGGAAACCTCCCCCCCCCTCTCCCGGCGCTTGCAGCGCTAACGGCCGTTATTCTTTCAGAGACACCTTCTGAGGACTGGGGTGGCAGAAGGACCTCTTGCGGCTGATGTTTGGACATCAGCCGCGAGAGGTGGAATTTCCCGCGAGAAGTCACAGGGCGCCATCCCGGGGCTCAGGGGGGCCGGGAAACCTCCCCCCCCCCGCGAGAGGTTCTTCTGCCGCCCCAGTCCTCAAAAATGGCTCTGAGCGTCGCCGGGGTCCCTGGCCAGACTCTGCGGTTTCTTCCCCGATCCTTTCTCCCCCCCTCCACCACCAGCCGCATCTGGGACAGGGCCAGGGGTCTTTTCGTAGAAGAACAGCTGCAGGAGCTCATTAGCATATGGTATGCTAATGAGCTATTAGGCTATTAGCATATACCACGCCCCCTGACATCACCGGAAGTGATGTCAGAAGGGGAAGCAAAAGGGGGGGAAGCATCTTCAAAAGTCTCCCCTTCCCTTCCCCAGCTGGTCTGGGTGGGGGAGCTAAGAGAGAAGGGGTTTAAGGTTTAAACTCCTTCTCATGAGAGTTGGGCCACAGAAGGAGGAAAGAGGGAAGGAAAGAGAGAGAGTAGAGAGAAGGAAAGAAGGAAGAGGGAAAGAAAGAGAGGGAGGAAGGAGGGAAACAGGGAAAGGAGGAAAAAAGAGAAGAGAAGAAGGTGGGAAAGAAAGAAAGAAAGAGAGAAGAGAAGAGAAGAATGAGGGAAAGAGGAAAAAGAAAGAAGGAAAGGAGGGAATGAAAAAAATTCAGTGGCAATTCAGCCCCATTATACCTTATGGGCCATTGAAGTCAATGGTGAAAACATAGGGTATATTCTGGGGGCTGGAGGGGAGGGTTTGAGGGAGAGGCTCCAAGATCACAGGATAGCTGACGGAGCCTCTCCCCAAGATACCCACCAAGTTTCAAGAACATTGGACCAGGGGGTCCAATTCTATGGGCCCTCAAACAGGTTGCCCCATTTCCTCCATTGTTCTCTATGGTGGGAAAAAAGTTATGTTTTTCCCACCATAGAGAACAATGGAGGGAATAGGGGCAACCTGTTTAGGGGCCCATAGAATTGGACCCCCTGGTCTAATGTTCTTGAAACTTGGTGGGTATCTTGGGGAGAGGCTCCGTCAGCTATCCTGTGAGTTTGGAGCCTCTCCCTCAAACCCCCTGGCCTCCAGCCCCTAGAATATACCCTATGTTTTCACCATTGACTTCAATGGCCCATAGGATATAATGGAGCTGAAATTGACATTCGGCTGCCTGAAAGACTCTCTGGAACGCTGGCTGGGGGTGGGGCTTGGCTCCTGAGCTCCCGGAGCTGCGCTCAGCTGCACTCCCCCCCCGAAAAGACCCCTGGACAGGGCGAAAAGTCAGGTCTAGGTTGTAAAGGGATCCTCCTGGATTCATAGGATTCTGACACTGAAATGAAATAAGACCACCGTCACCCTGTCTTAAGTCCATATAGGCAGGGTGGGTCTGATGCTGGGACTCAGATCATGGGAGAGGAAGGGGAAGGGTCGACGCCTCCCACCAAGAACTCCCTGGGATGCAACTCCCCCCCCCATACTTTCCTCCTTCCCCACACAACGGGGAAGTCGGACAGAAAAAACAGAAGCAAGCACGGCCCCCTTTGGAACTGCCAGGGACAGAAGCTGTGTGGATAGCAAGAGCCGTCTTCGTTTTGCAGCTGAGAAATGGCTTGAAGAGTATCGGGGACAATCTGTCTGTCCACTGATGGCTTCTCCCCCCTTTCACCCTCCCCCCCCCTCCACTTTCCTATGTTGACAAAAGGGGGGAGGGGCGAGAGAGCAGGCTTCCCCGGGAAGCTTCTTCCTGACCTGTTGTCTTTATCACTATTCTTGTCTCCCACTGCTGCCTGGATTCCATTTTAATTTCCTGCGATTCTATGAAGTCTGCAGGAACTGCAGATCGCAAAATCGTCCTGTTATGTCCTAAGATCAGGAGTAGGAGCTGGCGAAATGCAGCCGAGCTCCGCTCTCTGAGAACAATAGGGACTAGGCTCCTGAGCTCGCCAGGAAAGAACCAATGGCAGCATTGGCGGGCGATTCAAACCCGCCAATAGGAGTGGGGGGTGTCCCCCCCCCTTACTGTATATAGTTGGCCACCGGCCGTTACTGTTTGTCTTTGTCTTGTGTGAAGTACGAATA
The DNA here is from genome assembly GCA_029375565.1 of Gekko gecko. NCBI lineage: Eukaryota > Metazoa > Chordata > Lepidosauria > Squamata > Gekkonidae > Gekko > Gekko gecko. The sequence continues at coordinate 118,831,716 of JAPDNY010000007.1, forward strand.
AACGCGTCTTCTCTTATGTCGTCGTACGAGTCATGAGGCCCGAAACCCAGTACTTTACAGTGGTGACGAGGGTGGGATGTCAACGCCTACCCTGACTCCATGAGCGAGGATGAGGACAACAAGGCCACCCCCGAGCACCGCATCGCTGACCCAGAGAGCAGCACCGCACCGCTCGCACCGACGGCCGCCTCCCCAGACGCAGCTATGGCTGCCAACCACGGATTACTCGAGCGTTTCGATCCGGCACAGCCAGAAACCTGGGAGGCATGGTTCGACCAGCTCATGTGCTACATGGATCTCAACGAGATTCGCGACCCCGAGAAAAAACGGTCGCTCCTGCTGAGCTCGTGTGGCACCAAAACAGTCCGCGTCGCAAAGAGTCTCTTGGTGCCATGCACAGCCCTGGAGAGCTCATTTGCGGAGATCCTGAACGTCCTCAATGCTTACTTCAGCCCCCGGCCTACATTCCTGGCTAAGAGGATGGAGTTCCAGAGGCGCGTCCAGGCCCAGGGGGAATCTGCCGCCGCCTTCCTGGCTGCGCTGAGGGCGCTCGCGGTGGACTGCGGGTTCCCGAAGGTGGAAGACAACCTGCTAACACAGCTCGTGTGGGGCCTGGCAGACTCCAAGCTGCGGCGCAAGTTGATTGGAAACCGGCGACTCACCCTGGACGAGGCCATCGACACCGCAACCGCACACGAGGCCACCGAAGGGGAACACCCGGCTGCGACTGCCCATGCGGTCGGGAGGGGTCCCAGCCCCAGGAACTCAGACACCGAAGAGGTCTACTCCCTCAGACCCCAACAACGCCGGCCAGCGCAGGCCCAGCAGGCCGACAGGGAGCCAGCCAAGCCTCCCAGCAACTGGACCGTGTGCGCCAGCTGCGGGGAAGGCCATGGAAGGAAGACCTGTAAGTTCCGGGACGCTGTCTGTCACGGGTGTGGAAAGCAGGGACACCTCGCACGGGTCTGCCGGTCCAAGGGCCCCCGGAACTCGAGATCGTCGGCCCCACCGCACCACGCACCGTCCACCGCCCACGAGACGACGGAAGAGGTCGCCGAGCTGTACCATCTCACAGATCAACCGTTACAGGTACTACGCCTCCCCAACCCCAATCTCTCCTCCACCCCGAAGATCCAAGTAAACGTTCGGATCGAGGGGTCCCCCTGCTGCATGGAGGTGGACTCGGGATCGACTGCGTCCATCATTTCCATGGACACCTGAAAAAAAACTTTGCCCATCCGGGGGACCCCCTCTACATCCATCACTGCTTAGCTTGGTGGACTTTCAAAAGAACCCTGTCCCCATCCGGTGAGTCGGCACCTTCCGAGTGCAATACCGAGACTTTGAGGGGAACTTGGACTTGGTGGTGGTAGAGGGAAACCTCGTGAGTCTCCTGGGGCGAGCGTGGTTCGAGGCCCTAGGCATTACAATTGGGGGAGTGAATAAGTGCGGGACGCAGGACTGGGGGGCGGTATGCAAGGAGTTTCCCACGGTTTTTGATGGAGAGCTGGGGTGTTATAAAGGGGCCCCAGTGTCGCTTCACTTAGACCCGACGGTTACGCCCATCCGGCGGCGCTTCCGCACCGTGCCCCTGGCCCTCCGCCCTAAAATAGAGGCAGAACTGGACCGGTTGGTGGCCCAGGGAGTCCTAGAGCCCGTCCCTAATGCATGCTGGGAGACCCCGATTGTGACACCAGTGAAACCGAACGGGGAAATCCGCATCTGCGCGGATTACAAGTGCACTATTAACCAGGCACTTCAGGCGCACGCATACCCTGTACCCATAGTCAGCCACGTCTTGGCCACACTGGCGGGGGCACGCATATTTGGAAAGCTGGATCTCGCGCAGGCGTACCAGCAACTCCCTGTGGACGAGGCCACCGCCGAGGCACAAACGATAGTAACACACCGGGGGGCCTTCAGGGTGAAGCGGCTGCAGTTCGGTGTCAGTGTGGCCCCAGGAATCTTCCAGAATCTAATGGACGATTTGTTAAAAGGGATCCCTGGCGTGACGCTGTTCTTTGACGACGTCCTCATCGCCGCGGCCACCCCGGAGAGCTTCGCCGCCCACCTCCGAACTGTCCTGGGATGCTTCCAATCCACGGGGCTTAAGGTGAAATGGGAGAAGTGCCTCCTCGGAGTGCTGGAGATGGAGTTCTTGGGGTACCGGGTTGACGCAACGGGCCTGCATCCGGCGAGGGACAAGGTGAAGGCCATCGTGGAGGCCCCTTCCCTGAAGTCCAAGGCGGAGCTCCAGGCGTTCTTAGGCCTCCTGAACTTTTATCACGCCTTTCTCCCACACAAGGCCGCCGTGGCGGAACCCCTACACAGACTACTGGATAAGGCAACGCCTTGGGCATGGGGAGCAAGGGAGGAGGTGGCGTTCAGGGGGGTGAAGATACTATTGATCTCAAACGCTGTACTCGCCCACTTTGACGAAAAGCTCCTGGTAATACTCGCATGCAATGCATCGCCGTATGGGGTTGGGGCGGTCTTGGGCCACAAACTACCGGACGGGAGGGAAGTTCCGGTGGCTTACTACTCCCGCACGCTGTCCCCTGCGGAGCGTAATTATGCACAAATAGACCGGGAGGGCTTGGCCCTGGTGGTGGGGGTGAAAAAATTCCATAACTTTGTGTATGGGTGGCCCTTCACGCTCCTAACCAATCACAAGCCGCTCCTGGGGCTGTTCGCGGCAGACAAACAAACGCCGCAGGTACTGTTGCCCCGGGTGTTGCGCTGGTCCTTGTTTTTGGCGGGCTATCAGTACCGGTTGGAGCATCGGCCGGGCAAGGCGCTGGGTCATGCCGACGCCCTTAGCCACCTGCCGCTGCCGCAAACGGGGGAGGACCCGGCCCCAGCTCCCGCGATATTGTTGATGGAGGAGCTTCCCAACCCCCCCCTTCAGGCTGCAGACGTGGCCGGCCGCTCGTCTCGAGATCCTATTCTCTTCCGGGTCCTAAACTGGGTGGTGAGGGGATGGCCAGTGGAACCGGCAGGGCCAGAGTTCACGGCATACAAAGCCAGGAGGGAAGAGTTATCCGCCCTGAAAGGGTGCTTACTATGCAGGACAGGGTGGTCATCCCGGGGCCCATGAGACAAGGGGTTCTAGAAATGCTTCATGAGGCCCACCATGGCATTGTACAGATGAAAGCTCTGGCAAGGAGCTACGTGTGGTGGCCCGGGATAGACTCGGAAATTGAAACCTGGGTCCGGGGGTGCACACGGTGCCAGGAGATCCGCCCCAATCCCCCGAGTGCGCCTACACAAAGCTGGGAGTCCACCCACAAGCCGTGGTCACGCTTACACATCAACTTTGCCGGGCCATTCCAGGGGCTCCAGTTCATGGTAACGGTAGACTCCTACTCTAAGTGGGTAGAAATAAGTCCAGTGTCTACCACTTCGGCTAAAGCGGCTATAAGGGCCCTGCGCAAAATAGTCGCTACGCACGGCTTGCCAGACACGATTGTGTCGGACAACGGGGCCACGTTCACATCTGCTGAGTTCCAAGCGTTCCTCGCCAGGAACTTAATCAAGCACATACGCTCTGTGCCTTTCCACCCGGCAATAAACGGTCAGGCGGAGAGGACGGTCCGCACCGCTAAAGAAGCTCTGAGCCGCATAACTGAGTGGGAGTGGGAGTTCCGGCTGGCCCACTTCCTCCTCACACAGTGCACCACCCCGAACCCCATCTCCGGGCATTGCCCAGCAGAACTATTGATGGGCCGCCGCCCCACGACCTTGTTAGACAGGCTCCACCCGGACCGAGCCCCAGAGAGAAAGCTGGTCGAAACCCGGGGGGGACCCAGGAGCTTCCTCCCAGGGGAACCTGTCTACTTTAGAAACTACAGGGCAGGTCCGCAGTGGCTGGCCGGTCGCATTCTCAAACCCACTGGGCCAGTTTCATATGAGGTCCTGGCAGACAGGAACCGGGTCCTCCGTAAGCACGTGGACCAACTCCGGAGGCGACAAGACCCCGACACAGGTATCCAGGCCCCGCTACCGGAATGCACCGGGGCCGCCCCAGCACCCGATCAGCCACAGGCACCACTAGCGGAACCAGCGCCAGGAAGACCACAGAGCACTGAGGGGGTTCCAGAGCAAGCCGAGCCGCCTCCGCCATCGCCGCCGCTGCCGCCGCCGGAAATCCCAGCTCCTAGTACGGGAGGACCACCAGAAGGGGGCCACGCCAGTGCGGTGCCGGCCCCCCGAAGATCGTTAAGAGAACGGAGGCCACCAGCCTACCTAAAAGACTACGTCACCTGATAGGAGACAAACTATGGGGTGAGGGATGTTATGTCTTAAGATCAGGAGTAGGAGCTGGCGAAATGCAGCCGAGCTCCGCTCTCTGAGAACAATAGGGACTAGGCTCCTGAGCTCGCCAGGAAAGAACCAATGGCAGCATTGGCGGGCGATTCAAACCGCCAATAGGAGTGGGGGGCGTCCCCCCCCTTACTGTATATAGTTGGCCACCAGCCGTTACTGTTTGTCTTTGTCTTGTGTGAAGTACGAATAAACGCGTCTTCTCTTATGTCGTCGTACGAGTCTTGAGGCCCGAAACCCAGTACTTTATACGTCCTTCCTTCCTCGAAGTGAGCAGGGGATTGTGCCTTGGCCCCAAAGCGAATGCAGAAAGTCATAACTGGCGCCAGCCCCGAGCTCCCCAGAAGTCTTCCTCGCCTTGAGCAGGGCCCTGTGGTGTGCGCCCCCAATGACAGTCATTCCGCAGATCTCCTCCTGGTGCTTTGGAGGTCGCGCTGACCGTCGTCGGCTAGTGACAAAGGTTGCAACCTGGGCCCCGAACCATATCGAGGGAGATCTGTCAGGGTCCTTACCACACTGGTACTCCGTCTTTGGACTGGATTCTTGTACTGTGCATTTTGTTAACTAGCCAGAAGACATCTAAATCCAAGCAGCATCATGATCTCCCCAGGGGCTTGGAAACACTTTCTCCAAATGCTATTTTAACACTGAGGTTATGCGGACTGTGCGTGCACCAGCGTCCCAGCCGGGGCTGGGCCTCCGCAGCGCCCTCGGCCAGGGGGATTTAAAGAGTGCCTCCCGGCCCTTCTAGGGGCAAAACCACTTCTCGCGCCTCTTCTGGGAGAGGAGGCGTGAGAAGCGCAGTTGGCCCTTAGGAACTCAGGGGAGCAGGGCTGAGCGGGGAGGAGGCAGGGGAACTTCTGGCGGGCGACCGGGCGGGGCTGGTGCGGCGCCACCGGCCAGGGGGATTTAAAGAGCGCCTCCTGGGCCCTCCTAGCGGCGAAACCACTCCTCGCGCCTCACCGCCCGGCTCCCCTGGGTTCCCCTGGGAGCACAGCCGGATCGCCCATAGGGCGAACACTCGCCGGCCCCCCGAAAAGTGCCTCCGGCCACCATACCCCTGCCCGGCTTTCCTGGGGGCCCCACAGCCGTGGAGCCCCCAGAAAAGCGGGCGCTGGGAGGGAGGGGGCAGCGGCTAGACCCCCGCCCCCTTCCCGGCTTTCCTGGGGACCCTGCAGCTGCAGAGCCCCCAGAAAAGCTGGTGCTAGGAGGGAGGGGGCGGTGGCTAGACCCCCGCCTCCTTCCCGGCTTTCCTGGGGGTCCCGCAGCCACGGAGCCCCCAGAAAAGCCGGCGCTGGGAGGGGGGGCGGCTAGACCCCCGCCGCCTTCCCTGGCTTTTTTGGGGCCCCCGCAGCTGCGGAGCCTCCAGGAAAGCCAGTGCTCCACCTGTCCCCGGTCTCCAGGTCCCACCGGGAGGTTGGCATCCCCAGTGGGGGGCGCCCCAGGCTTTCCTGCCCAGGGTGCCCAGACACCTGGAGCCAGCCCTGTTGCCATAGAGGCCATTGGCCCAAATTCCTTTCAGTTACTAAGGGCCTGCCCCCGAAGAAAGGGGATTGGAGGTCAGTCCACCCCCAGACAGTCCTTTATTAGGCCAGCCCAGGCAGAGCCAGTGAGGAAGAGGCAGATTCCTCCCATGTGTGGGGGGGTTGTGAGGTGAGTCCAGTGTTTCCAGATTCCCCCTGGCCACTGGCAGGGGATGGGATTAGGGTTGCCAGATACAGGTTGGGAAACTCCTGAACATTTGGGGACGGAGCCTGGGGACCTCAGTGGGGTATGATGCCATAGAGTCCACCCTCCCAAGCGTCCATTTTCTCCAAAGAAACTGATCTCTATAGTCTTTCTCTCCGCCGTGTCTGAGGTAAAGCCAAGCCAAGAAAAAGGAGACACTGAAGGGTGCTGTAGCTCCAGACAAGTACATCTTGTAAGCTGAGAGGAAGTTCATATCTCAAAATAAACACAAAATCATAAGAGATTGGGTAGGTCCTCTCAGTGGGTACAAAGGACTGGTCATAGGTAGCCATTCAATTGTATAGGAGGAAGTAAAGTGGTGTATTAATACAAACTATTAAGATGACAGCTAGAGTTTCCCGTGTTGCCTAAATGGTTTTACTTTGATCCATACTACTTGATGGGAGCTAGCCCTGAGTTCCATTACCTGACAATAGAGTGTGACTTATTTCTTAGAACTAGCATTTATGTATACACTAGGAATAAGGCCCATTGTGGAAATAAATACAACAAGCTCTAGAAGGAGGCTTGGGGGGAGTGCCAAGGCCTTGGGCACTCGACGTCAATGTGCTGCAGCAATCTCAGCAAGGCATAATGACACAGAGTCCACCATTTTCTCCAGAGGAACTGATCTCTGCTACCTGAAGAGCAGTTGTAATTTTGAGTGATCTTCAGCCCTCACCTGGAGATTGGCAATAATAGTTACCCAGGAGGAAATGGCTGGTTTGGAGGGTGGAGTCTATGGCATTGTACCTATCTGAGGTCCCACCCCTCCTCAAACCTCACCCTCTCCAGGCTCCATCCCCCAAATCTCCATAAATTTCCCAACCTGTAGTTGGCAACTCTATCTCCTTCCCAGCCAAGCATCAACCTGCCATTATCTGCCCCTCTGATTTCAGCTTTGCATCTCCTCCCCCCTCCCTCCTGGAGATCAGTTGTAATTCTGAGTGATTTCTACCCCTCTCCTGAGATTGGGAACAGTGGTTCCCCAGAAGGGAATGGCTGGTTGGGAGGGTGGAGTCTATGGCATTGTACCTGTCTGAGGTCCCACCCCTCCTCAAATCTCACCATCTCCAGGTTCCATCCCTCAAATCTCCAAGAATTTCCCACCTGGAGTTGGCAACCCTATCTCCTCCCCAGCCAATCATCAACCTACCATTATTTCCCCCCTCTCTCTTCAGCTTTCCATTTCCCCACACACACATACCTGCAGCCTCTCTTGTGCTCTGAAGCCCTGACTGCCAGAGTCCATCATTTTCCGTGCTCTGAAGCCCTGACTGCCACAGAGTCCACCATTTTCTCCAGGGGAACTGATCTCTACCATCTGGAGAGCAGTTATAATTCTGAGTGATCTCCAGCCCTCACCTGGAGATTGGCAACAATGGTTTCCCAGGAGGAAAAGTAGTCTTTCTCTGTAATGGGGACCAAAGCAGCTTACATCATTCTCCTGTCCCCCTTTTGACTTGCACAACCTAGGTTAGGCTGAAGCTTCTACAGCAAGAACCTGGATCTAGCAGAACCTGCTCTGAAGCACTGACTGCTACGCCTAGGGCAGCCAACCTCCAGGTGGAGCCTGAAGATCACCAGGTATCAGAACTGAACTCCAGACAACAGATCTCCCCCCACCTGAAGAAAATAACTGCTTTAGAAGGTGGGCTGTATGGCATTCTGTTCAGCTGAGGCCTCTCCCCTCTCCATACCCTGGCTTCCATAGACTCTTCCAGAAAATCTCAGGGAATCTCCCTACCTGGAGCTGGCAACCCTAGTCAGGAATGGCCCCAATGAGTTCCTCACAAAGGCCTGCAAAGGGTTTCTTTCCTTTGTCTGAACCAAGTTTGGTTGCCTACCGTGGTGAAAAGGGCTCCAGTTTACCACTCAGCTGTTTGCCTCCCACCCTTGTATCGTGCGTGTATCTCACTCCTTAAATTCACTGTCATGACTCACTGAATCACCACTGCCTTTTTAGAGGGACAGTGAGACCCCTCTGGCTGAATCTCCATATTTGGAGATGGAATCCCCAATCTTTGGGGGATCCCTGGAAAGTTGGTAACCCAAGGGTCTGGCCTTTCCTTGCGTCCTTGGGCTACCCCCTCCCTTTGTTATTGTGCAGAGTGGGGGAGACTATGTGGTCAGAGCACAACACAGATTATTAGCCCAAATAAAAGAATTTAACTATTTACACAGTTATGGGGCCCACACACACTGTAGGAGTAAGAACACACTATGAACCAACAGGCCATAAATCCACAGGGGTTAAAAGCCATCCTCTTTCCCTACACACCAGCCTCTGGCTCTCTGCTCTAGCTTCTCTCTCTCTGGCCCAAGAGAGCAGGGAAACTTCCATTCATTCCCCAGTCCAGCCGACTGTGGAGTGGCTGAATTTCTGCTGCCTCCCAGGATTTGTCCATGTCTCTGGCTTGTGGCCTGGACAGCCTGGTCAGCACAGGCAGCAGGAGCCTTTCCTAACCTCCTGTAGGATGAAGACGGCCTCCTCCCTGGATGGACTGCAGTCTATATTGATGCTGCCCCACGCGTTGGGACAGTCCCTGTTTTCCCACCCTTTTCTGCCTTGGGGCAGCTGAGAGCTGTAGTCCAGCAGATGAGGAAGCCCCATTCAACCCAGTGAGTGATACCCCTACAGGCCCCTCTCTGGAACAACAGCTCAATTAAACCTTATGGTGGAACATTTTAAACAGCCACAGACATTAGCCATCTTACAAACACAGGTAGCTGCTATTTTGTTACACCTACCAACAGCCACTGAGGGAAAAGTTACTCCCACACAGAACGCAAGCAGTAGAAGTGTCTGCATCAAGAGACAAAGCCATTTGCCAGGAATTCTGAGAGGGAAGAGTGGCTGAAGGGGAGTGGGCAGGAAAGAGGAGCAGACCCAGCACCTGGCCAATGGCATGCAAGTACTCTTGAGTGGCGGCTGATGGGCCAATGGCTGAGGGAGGGCATTGCACAGCCAATGGGAGCGCATGGAATGTTGCCACTTTAAAACAGCATTTATATAGAGAGATATACAGAGAGATTAGCCCACTGCTGATAGCCTAAGGACTCCCTGACATTTCCATTTCTTTTTCCTTTCTTCCGTTGTGGAGGACAGTGACATGCTGAGAACATGGGGTTTTGGTGACAGCTAGAGCCTAATGACAGGCTCTTTCTGTTCCTTTCCTGAGCTGCAGAAACATCACAGCTTCTACTTCTTCCCAGTGATTTGTGGTTTAATAGAGCCCAGCTCCATTTCCCTGCTTCTGTTCTCAGAGCAAGACTTCTGTCAGCAGACACCTCTGAAGCAGAAGACACAGAGAGAGATTCGTGCCAGGGTAATATAAAAGTACAAAAGGTGCCCTGATCATAGTCACACTAAGGTGAATGTTGTATGGGGGTCATATTGCTCTCAATAGGTGTGAACCTGTTAGTGAGGGACTGCTGTGCCTACCTGAGGTTTACCAGGGCCCTTTGAATTTACTGGGCTTATAAAATGGTGGACTTGGTCAGGCCTGCCCCTGCCTTCTGAAACACAAAAGAAGGAAATGAGAGAAGGCATTTTCAGTGAAATTCTCAACAGGATTCTTGTGTGATAGACAACTGTCTATCAGACTGTTGTTTTATATAGTGTTAAACGTGAAGATGCTGCTTAGAAAGTTAAATAGCACTATAATAAAAAATATAAAAACTAGAAAATTCATCAGGCATTCAGAAAAGCACCTCTTGGGTCAAATCTGAAAGGTCTGATGTAAAAGGAAAACTCAATTGTCTTTCCTTAAAGGCAAGCACAAAAGGATTACACAACCACAGAGCCGGAGTCGTAACAGCCCTGCTTCTAGATCTCATATGGTACAAATAGGAGATAACTGAAACAGGGATGATAAAAGGAGAGACAATCTGCAAGGAATATGAAATATACTGGGTTCAGATGTGTCGAGTGATTAGCTCATGTTTATTTAATGGTTTTAGCTCCAAAACTAAGTGTAATGTATCCACAGGAGAACATGGGCTCAGGACAGCCATGTGCTTGGACTGGTTCTAACCGGTCCACCATGTGGCCAGGCGAAGGGCCTGAGCTTCGCCCCGAAGGACAATGGACTAGTGGATCCTGACTCCTCTCCAATGGAGGAGCAGGAGTTAATCCAATCAATGTAAATAGCGAATCACCGGGTGTGTGTGTGTTTGGGGTGTGGGACACTGGGGAATAAAAGCCGGCCTGCGAGCCGGCTCAGTTGTCTTGTTCTTCATCTAATAAAATGGTGGACTTGGTCAGGCCTGCCCCTGCCTTCTGAAACACAAAAGAAGGAAATGAGAGAAGGCATTTTCAGTGAAATTCTCAACAGGATTCTTGTGTGATAGACAACTGTCTATCAGACTGTTGTTTTATATAGTGTTAAATGTGAAGATGCTGCTTAGAAAGTTAAATAGCACTATAATAAAAAATATAAAAACTAGAAAATTCATCAGGCATTCAGAAAAGCACCTCTTGGGTCAAATCTGAAAGGTCTGATGTAAAAGGAAAACTCAATTGTCTTTCCTTAAAGGCAAGCACAAAAGGATTACACAACCACAGAGCCGGAGTCGTAACAGCCCTGCTTCTAGATCTCATATGGTACAAATAGGAGATAACTGAAACAGGGATGATAAAAGGAGAGACAATCTGCAAGGAATATGAAATATACTGGGTTCAGATGTGTCGAGTGATTAGCTCATGTTTATTTAATGGTTTTAGCTCCAAAACTAAGACAAACTTGCAAGGTCGGAGCCTTGCTTATATTCCTGAAACACACCACATCCAACACCCCCCCAAACACAGCACATGATAGGCTATTTACAGGATCTTGTTTACCATTTGGCTATTACTAGGATCTGGATCTATCTATTGGTTCATTCTAGGATCCAAGCCATCCATTGTTATGAGCTCTAAGCTCTGCTATTTCACATGTTCGCTTGTGAGCCCTTTCACAAGTATGGTTCCTTCACGATACACAACACCCTCCTCCCAAGGTTCAGACACCCTCAGCATATGAACTCTCTTAAATAAGCAGGGTGGCACCATTCCCAGGTTGAGCAGTGTGGCTCTGCTGGTGGTGTCAAGGGTTCCGGGCTTGCGTCGGTGGTTGATCCCCCCAAGGAACTGGGGACTGGAGGTGGTGTGGGCATGGAGTTGGGGCCCTCAGCAACAGCTGGCTCTGGAGTTCTACTGGCTGTCTCCAATGGTTGTTCCCTGGCGGCCGACTGCTCACTTACAGTTTTTGGGTTCTCCCCGGTCTCCGGTGTCCCGGGACTTGGCAGGTCATCTTCACTGTCCCCTGGCTGGGGTGCGGGTTACCTGAGTTCAGCAGGGAGAAGGCAGTTGCGGAGCTGGTCTATATGCCAACAGAGCAGCTGGTCTTCTTCCATGGTAACTTCATAGGACAGGGGCCTGGTTACTCTGACGACCTTGGCTGGGACCTATGCGGGGCCCCTGGAGAAGTTTCTAGCATAAACGAGGTTGTCTGGGGAGAATCCACAGGGTGCTGCTTGGGTTTCTGGGGCTGCACTGTGCTCTGGAACCTGGTCAGGGTGCTGACGGTCAAGGCAAGTTGTGAGTCGCCTGCCCATGAGCAGTTCCACAGTGGCAGTGCTCGGGATTACCCATTGCCCGAAGAGGAAGGCCACCAGTCAGTGGTCACAGTCCCCATGGACAATCTGGTGGAGGTACTCTTTCGTCGTTCTCACCATCCCCTCGGCCTGGCTGTCGGTTGCCGGGTGGAAGGGAGCAGAGCAGACATGCCGGATGATGTAGTATTCCATGAACTCCTGGAATTCTGCTGAGGTGAAAGCCATCCCATTGTCCGTGACCATCGTGTCAGGTATGCCGTGTGTGCTAAAGACCTGCCATAGGGCGCAGATCACTGCTCAGGACAACGTAGAGGGAACCGGAATCATTTCAAGCCATTTGGTGTATGAGTCCCTCAAGTTGAAGAAGACCAGTCCCTGGAAGGGGCCTGCAAAAATGAGGTGCAGCCAGGCCCATGGTTTGTGGAAGGATTCCCACTGCCACACTGGGGACTGAGGTGGTTCCGGGCGGGACTCCTGACACATCTGGCAGCGTTTAACACAGTCCTCTATCTCGCTGTCCATGCCTGGCCACCAAACATAGCTGTGGGCCAGCACTTTCATTTGCACGATCCAAGGATGCGTGTTGTGTAAAGCCATTAGGGCTTGCTGGTATAGCGGGCTTGGCACGACCACCTGGCTTCCCCACAGCAGACAATCCTTGTGGGCTGACAGTTCATCCCAGTAGAAGGAGAATGCGGTGAATTCTGGGCCTGCCCAGCTGGTGGGTCAGCCCCTCTCCACCCAATCCAAAACACAAGAGAGGATGCAGTCCCGTGCGATGTGGCAGGACACATCAGAATCCTGGATGGGACAGTCAGGCAGGTCTTCGAAGAGCATGATCAGGTGGGCCAGAGCCAGATCTGGGTCGCAGGAGGGCAGCAGGAGGCAGCTGAGAGCATTGGCATGACCCTTCGCTTTAGCAGGTTGGTGAAGAAGCACATATTGGTAGCTGGGCGACAGCATCTGCAGCATCTGGCAATCCAGGGCCAAGAGGCCCAGCAAGGGTTTGTGGTTGATGACGACAGTGAAGGGCCAGCCATAGAGGTAGTCATGAAACTTCTTCACCCCTGCCACAATTGCCAGAGCCTCCTTGTCAATCTGTGTGTAGTTGCGCTTGGCCAAGGACAGAGTCTGGGAGTAGTAGGCCACAGGGACCTCCCGGCTGTCAGGCAGCTGATGATCCAGGATGGTCCCAACCCCATATGGAGAATCATCACAGGTGAGGACGACGGGGAGGGACTTGTTGAAGTGCGTGAGGACAGCATTGGAAGTAAGCAGTTGTTTGATGGCCCTAAAAGCGGAGGCTTGCTTCTGACCCCAGACCCAGGGAGTCTTTTTGTCCAGCAGGCGGTGCAGGAGCTTTGTGACAGCAGCCTTGTGGGGCAAGAATGGGGTAGAAATTCAGCAGCCTCCAAAAAGCCTGGAGTTCCAACTTAGACTTAGGGGTCAGGGCATAGACAATGGCTCGGACCTTGTTAGGTGTTGGGTGGATGCCTTGTGCATTGACCCCAAATCCCAGGAACTCAACCCATGGGACCCCCAGGAGACATTTTTCATATTTCACCTTAAGGCTGGCAGTGTGGAAGCATTGCAAGATGGCGCACAGTCTCTCGACGAAGATCTCAGCAGAGGGGGCTGCAATCAGAACATCATCGAAGAATGGCTGCACCCCGGGGATACCTTTAAGAAGACAGTCCATGAGATTCTGGAAGATCCCCAGTGCCACACTGACCCCAAACTGCAGCCGCATCCAGAAAGTACCCCTGTGTGTAACAGTCTGAGCCTCTGAGGTGGCATCATCTACAGGAAGCTGCTGGTATGCTGGGGCCAAATCCAGTTTTCTGAAAACCTTTGCGCTGGCTAAGAACGCCAGGACATGGCCGACCACTGGAACGGGATATATGTGGTCCTGCAAGGCCTTGTTAATAGTGCATTTGTAGCCTGCACAAATACGGACATCCCCACTGGGCTTCACAGGAGTGACTATGGGAGTCTCCCAGAGAGCATGCAGCACAGGTTCCAACACCCCCTGAGCCACCAGACGATCCAGTTCCACATCTATCTTTGGGTTAAGTGCAAACGGGACACATCTGGCCTTCATGCGGATGGGGCAGACGGCTGAGTCAAGCGTTAGGGAAATGACTGGATCGGTGTAGCAGCCAAGCATACCATTGAAGACCCCCAGGAACTCATTGCATATATTGTGGAAGTCTACAGGCTGCACGTGATGCACCCCCGTCACCCTGAGTCCCAGGGAAGGAAACCACGAAAGTCCCAGCAAACTAGTGAGCCGTCCCTCAACCACCAGCAAGTCCTAAAGTCCATCAAAGTCCTTGTATTGCACGTGGAACTTGCACCACCCCTTAATGGCCACCAGGTTCTTTTGGAAGTCTCTGAGGGTGAACCTAGTGGGCAGAGCCCTGGAGAGTTTCTTCTGAGATAATGGAGAAAGAGGACCCCGTGTCCAACTCCATCTTGCAGGGCGCCCTCTCAATACACACTTTCACCTTAATTTTGTTGGGGGTGTCCCGGGGCAAGTTAGATACCTGGTGTTGGTGGATGGCTGTTGTGTAGATCTTCTGTTTCCTGGTGAACCGTGGAGCAATGTCTATCTCCCCTGGGAGTGGCAGGCATGTGCGATGTGGCCAGTTTTGCCACAGGTCCTGCAGGTCACATTGCAGAATCGGCAGGAGCATTGTTCGTGGTCCTTGCCACAGCTGGTGCAGGGCGCTTGGGCACTGGAATGCATGGACACATGAGTGGTGGTCCACTCGGGCTGCGCTCTGTGGGCAGCGAAGGGTGGCCGTGAGACTGGGTGATGAACCTGGTACACGTCGTCCTTGTCAGAGATATTGGAGACCAGGGTGGCTGCGGCCTGATGTGCGGTGTGGCTCCAATGGTCACGTTGGGATTTTTTGAAGGCTATGGCCTCTTGCATCACTGTTTCTTGATTCAGCTCCACGTGGCTGATGAGCTTATGGCTCAGCTTCAGTTCGCTGATGCCCACAACAAATTGGTTAAGGAGGGCATCTCCTAGGTCAGGGAATCTACAGTGTCTGCAGTGTCTGCAGTGTTCGGCCATGAAGTCAGTGGCTGCTTTATTGGACTTCTGCTGACATGCAAAGAAGTCCATGCACCTCACCATCTTGGTCGATTGAGGTGCGAAATGGCCGGTGAGTGTCTTGATCAATTCATTGTAGGTAGCCTCATCCAAGGTCTTGGGCACAATGAGGCTCTGGGCAAGGCGTAAGGCAGCGAAGCCACAGGTGCTGAGCAGGAGTGATTTCTTTTTGTTGGTGGCGTCGATGCCCTGGAACCAGACAAAGAATTTTAAGCACTCCACCCAGGTTTCCCATAACTCAGGCTGAGCAGATTCGAACCCAGGGAGATGTCCCGGAGTGGCAGCCATGACCCAGGAAGCAATGAGAGGTGTGGAGGACTGTGGCTCGTTGCGCGGTGCGGTGCTGGTGCCAGAGTCGGTGCTGGAAGTCAGGTCAGGCTCGCTCATCAGGATCCTGCCTTTGTCGCCAGTGAACTATACTGGATTCAAATACATCGAGTGATTAGCTCATGTTTATTTAATGGTTTCAGCTCCAAAACTAAGACAAACTTGCAAGGTTGGAGCTCTGCTTATACTCCTGAAACACTCCACACCCAACACACATCCCACATCTCACAATAGACTATTTACAGAGTCTTGTTTACCAATTGGCTATTACTAGGATCTGGATCTATCTATTGGTTCATTCTAGGATCCAAGCCTTCTATTGTTATGAGCTCTAAGTTCTGCTATTTTGCATGTTCGCTTGTGAGCCCTTTCGCAAGTATACTTCCCTCATGATACACAACAGAATATGAGTCCCTGGTTGTGCAGGGCTTCATTCCTTAAAGAAGCAGTAGCAACACTCAGCCAATACAGTAGATGGAGCAAAGGCAGCACCAACTTCTGGCTCTTGCTATTTAGTGGGAGTTGCATTTTGTACTAACGTGAAGGTTCTGGATCACCTTCAAGGTTAGTGCCAAACAACATGTGTCAGAAGGAATGGCAGATACAAAGCAGCTAGGAAAACCTGGTTTCTTGGTGCTAAAATAATGTGTGTTTTATGTAAAAAAAATCCTGTCTCCCTGCTCTCTCTGTGTCATTTTGGCTTTGTCTATGGAAAAGTTCAGCAGACTGCTTTTATTAGGTTTTCCCCAAAGCCAGTACATAAATTATGACTTTCCTATGTTGGTCATTGTAAGGGGTTTTTTTTAGTCTCTGTCTCTCTCTCTTGTTAAAAAAGGGGGAAAGTGGCAGTATAATAATTTCCTGCATTACTCAATCACTGGTCAAAGAAATAGAAAGCAGAACAAAAGCCTTCCTGTGAACTGCATCAATTTTTTAAAAATGAACAGTTCAGTTGATTTTAATGCAAGACAAGTTCCCTAGTGAGAGCCAGGTCTTCCCTTTGCAGCAGGAAAGTTTCAAGCTGTTCTTGAAGTCTTCTTTCAGCTGGCAGAATCAAGAAAATGATAATTCTCTGCTTCTTCAAAATACGAGCTGACAAAGCTCAATTTTTTTTAAATATCAGAAACTGTGACCAAAGCTATTTTAGTACTAAACCAGGATGATATCCAGACTGAAGTGGATCTAGATGTGGTTGGACATCTTGCCCAAGAGTACTATACTACAGACTGACAAAGATTAGATAGTTGATATCAATGGCATGAAATAAGGATTTCATTAGGAATGGGAACCAGCCCAAGTCTAGAACACACTTTAACTTTTATTAACTTTACATTCAAAATAAATAATATAAAATTAAATTTTAAAAAGTTAAAGTGCATTCTAGACTTGGGATATAAACAAGGATCAGGGCTTTTAATAAGGATCAGGACTTAAGAAACCCCCCAAGAGGTTCTGATACTCAAAACCTGGTTTTACCTTATTTTATTTTTCTATGTCTTGTCTTTTGTGCTTAATTAATACTGGAATCTTGCTTACACATATGTTTTATTATACATGCATACATTTAATATTTTGTAGCTGGCAAATGCCACAAATAATGGAAAAATGAAGCCCCAACCCTCTCCCCCAAGAATAATGTATTGGTGAAAGTAACTCATTCTATATAAGAAGCACAAAATGCTCGCTAACAAAGGTTTCTACTAATGAGAATGCAGGAAATAATTCATTAATAGCAGAACATTCCGAATTTGTTTTGTGCCCTGGAGCTAAATGGCATTTGGTTCCCTTCCTGATTGTTATAAGATGCTTGACATGTTCAGTCAGTTCATGAGGAAAATTTTCTCACTTCAGTTAAATCAAGAGATTCAGTCCATTTACATTCCTGATATTTCAAAATACCAACCCCACTGCCCATTATTTTCAGTGACTACTTTTTAAAATGAACCAGTTCTAGTGACAAACTTGTCAGCTGAGCAGAAATTGCTGTCCTCGGAGGTCACATGGATACAATGTGGTGCTGCAGACATGTTTCAGGAGAGTTCCTGAGACCACCAGCTTCTTTGATCTATCATAGAGGTCTTCGGGCTTCTGAGACCCTACCCACCCCTCAGGAAGAGGGGAGACTGCAAGAGGCTTGATTTGGGCCTGCTGCAGCCACAGCTGGGAGTGAGCCCTGGATCGCCTCCAACGTCGGGATCACGAAGAGAGCCCATGGCTATGGGCTCCTAGCTGTCACTTCCCAACAGGGGGAGGTTTAGAAACCCTGCCTGCATGAGCATACCAGTACCATAACTCTATAAATGCAACAACAGAGAAAAAAGTCTATTCCTTTTACAAAAGTGAAGCTCACTTCTTAAGCTTTAAAAACTACATGGAGATTGGGGTGGGAGGTTCCCCCCCCCAACTCTCTAAAGTAGCAGCAAGCAAAAGAGACTTTAACGATAGACTCATGGGTAAAATGGTGGGTACTTGAGGAATGTCTTGATTTGTGTTATGGAAAGTCAGCACCCTGACTATTTCAGCACATGCAATTTTTGGGTGACATAAGAAAGAGATTTCTGTGTTCTCAATTTTTGGACCCCCATATCTGGTGGAGTGTGGATCTGTTTCAGTTTTTTTTTTTCCTTTGGCTGCAGGCTGTTTAGATGTCTGGAAAGAAGCTTGGGTTTGTTTAATGTTCTAGTAGATTGAAATAACTCCTTAATTGCTGTGAGCAGAGGTTGTAATCTTGGTGACTAGTAAGGCACTAACTATTATGCAATAAGCATCAAAAATAATTAAATAAACAGAGGAACTGGCTGCTTAAAGAGACTGAGAGTGCCTCTCTCTCATTTGCTTCCCACTGACTCTGTGGCACTAACCATGTAAGGAAAGAAGAAACATCTTGCTGATAGCTTGTGTATTACATTGCTGTGGTTTTGTGCTAGAAGTGAGAAAGTATTTGTTTATGTTATGAAGCACACTGTGTTCCAAAACAAAACTGGGAAAAGAGTAAGCTTGGTGAGGTGAGTGAGGGCATTTATTGTGATAATCCCCCCCTTCTGTGCTGTTTGGGTGTGTTAACACCCTCCTTTAGGTGAAGTTTCCTTTGCGGTGGAACAGAGGAATCAGAAGAAAGATGGCTGGAACCAACAGGCCAACCAAAATAACAGCAAGTTCACCAGGGATGTCCAGATCTGTTGCTGCTGCTATCACAACTACACAATCAAAGAAATTACAAGCCCTAATTCAAGAAACTATTAAAGGCTCTATTTTTGAGGCTATTGATCCAATAAAAGAAGCAATGAAAGAGATGACACAACAATTTACTACCCAGATGCAGGGCTTGCAGAAACAAATACCAGACAACACACAAAAATTAACAGAAATAACTAAAACAATGGAGAAGGTTGATACTAGAATGAAAGAAATGGAGAGCAAACTTCAAGCAACAGATTCTAAAAAAGCACAGCTGGAACAATATCTGATCAGACTCCAAGTTGATAAAGCATCTTATATTTTGAGATTCCAAAACATTCCGGAAGAACGAGATGAAGATATCAGGAAAAAAATGGCCATATGCTTGGCAGAATATATGGGAGCAGAGGAACCCGAGAAAGTATTAGAAGAACTGGATGCAGTTTACAGAATGAACTCGGCTTTTGCCAGAAACAATCAACTGCCTAGAGAAGTACATGTATGATTCCATAAAAGAATATTTAGAGATGAAATTTTAAAGGCTTCAACAAAAAAAAATTGATGTTTGACAACACTGAAATAAAGGTTCTGAAAGAGATGCCATGGAGAGTTAGAGATAGAAGAAGAGAATACTCCAAACTAACAGCTGTTCTAAGGGAAAATGATATTCAGTATAGATGGCTTCTACCTGAAGGTTTAATTTTTTTCTTACAGAGGTAAGAGACAAAGAATTACTTCTATATTCAAGGCAGAGGACTTCTTGAAAAAGTATGAAGCGGATCTCCAAACTGAAGAAACGGGCTCTGAGAGGGAAGAGGAGGAAGAAGAAAGGGATCTTCTCCAAGGAACCACAGGGACATCAGCAGCACCTAAAGAAGCCCCAAAGAAAGCCAAACACCTCAAGACTTCACCACGAGTTACAAGGAAACAACTAAGAGAAAACCTGGAAACAAAAACAAAAAAACAAGATGGATAAAAGTAAAGGTAAAATAAGATTGATCTCGATAAATATCAATGGATTGAACTCACCTCAGAAAAGAATTAAACAATTTAAAAAAAGCAATTCCTATATTATTTTTCTACAAGAGACTCACATTAAAGAAGCTGATCAGAAATATCTTCAAAATCCAAAGGTAGGTAGAATGTTCATAGCATCAGATAAAAAGAAAAAGAAAAGAGGTGTGGTGACATATGTAAAAGAACATCTGCAACCAGAAATGGTGTATGCATCTCAAGATGGATGTATCTTAATGGTCCAGGTACAAAGGCAAACAAAAAACCCTCTCCTGGTAAATATCTATGCACCAAACCACCACCAAGAAAAATTCTATAAAACTTTGCCAGAATTGATGGCGAAACAGGAATACCAAGAATCCTGTATAATTGGTGATTTTAATGCAGTTTTTGAGGGAAGCCAAGA
Source organism: Gekko gecko (assembly GCA_029375565.1). Lineage (NCBI taxonomy): Eukaryota > Metazoa > Chordata > Lepidosauria > Squamata > Gekkonidae > Gekko > Gekko gecko. The sequence continues at coordinate 118,851,410 of JAPDNY010000007.1, forward strand.
CAGAAAGAGCCTGAAGAAAAGGAAGTGGAAAAGAAAACACGAACTTCCATCAACATTTTATCAACTAATGGAAGAGAATAAATGTATTGATGCCTGGAAAGCTAGAAACCCATACAAGCGAGATTATACTTTCTATTCAGCAAGACACAAATCCTGGTCAAGAATTGATATGTGTTGGATCTCGGCTACTATGACAAATGAAGTATTGAAAGCAGAAATACAGCCTCAGATGTTCACAGATCACAATCCTATCACTTTAGAGCTTCAAGATACTTTTAAAAGAAGCAGATGGAGGCTTTTAAGGCTTTTGTGAGGGGATGGATGAAAAAAGAAACTTCATATAGGAAAAGAGATCTGAAAAATACTTCCAACTACAAAAACAAATAAAAGAACAGGAAGAGAACTTAAAACACAATTCAAAGAATGAAAAAGGGAGAATTAATGTCATAGATTTACAACATCAAATTAACTGTCTTCTCACACAAGAAATAGCAAGGAAAATAATGTATGCTAAACAAAACTATTTTGAAAATGCAAATAAACTGACTTAGTGGCTAGCATACAAAATATGTAAGCAGCAGGAAGAAAGGTTTATAAGTGCACTAAGAAATGGGAAAGGGGAAGACAAAAATAAATTAGAAGATTTAAAAATAATTGTGGAACAGTTCTATCAACATTTATATAAAAGAACAGAAATATCTCAAGAGCAAGTTGGAGAATATTTAAAGAAATACAATCCCAAAATATTCACGGAAGAGCAAAGAATAATATTAAATCAACAAATCTCCATGGTGGAAATTGTAGAAGCCCTGAAAAACAAAAAAAACCCCACAAGTCACCTGGTCCCGATGGGCTCCCTGCAGAATTTTACCACGTTTTTGAAGATCGGCTGATTGTGCCTTTGAAGGAAGTATGTCAGAATGTAGCGTGTGAACAAAAAATACCAGACTCCTGGAATGAGGCAATAATATCACTTAGATGGAAAAGAGACCAAAAACTACAGACCTATTTCATTGCTAAATGTGGACTATAAAATATTTGCTTCCATTTTAGCAGCAAGAATGAAAAAAGTACTAGCACAAACTATACACAAAGATCAAGTGGGTTTTCTTCCCAAAAGGCAACTCAGAAATAATGTTAGGATAATTCTGGACACTTTGGAATATTATGAAGCTCATCCAGAAAAGCAAAGGACCTTAATCTTCTTAGATGCAGAAAAGGCCTTTGATAAAGTTAATTGGAATTTTTTGAAGAAATTATTAAAATACTCGCAGGCAGGCAGGAGTATTTAGCAAAATGATTGAAGCAATATATACGAAACAACAGGCTAAGATTTCAATTAACGGAGATTTCACTCAAAACATTGAAATTCAAAAAGGAACAAGACAAGGATGCCCACTTTCACCGTTGTTATTTATTTTTGTACTTGAAACTATAAATGAAGTAACCAGAGCAGAAAAACAAATTAGAGGACTTAAAATAAGAGGAGAAGAATTCAAACTCTTAGCCTTTGCGGATGACTTGGCTTTTATCTTGGAAGAACCTACAGACTCGATAGAGCTTTTGTTACTGAGACTACAGGAATATGGAGCAGTAGCCAGACGTAAGATCAATAAAAACGAGACAAAGATTCTGATTAAAAAACATGACAGAGCCTTAATCTCGACATTTACAGGAAATATCAGGACTAGAGATTCAAAAGAAAATTAAATATCTTGGAATAAATTTAACAAACAAATGTAGCTCCTTGACTGAAAACAATTATATGGAATTTGAAATACTTATGGGAATCTGTTTTCCCATACCATAAAAAGCATGCCATCCTAATAGCATACCATGTCCTTCTAATTTCAGCAGTCTTTGGTTATCTAATGTAATCCAGTCTTTAATTCAAGCCAATGCTGCTGCTTTATAATATAAAGCACAATCTGAAAGGCCAAAACCAGCCCTTTATTTTGAATCCTGTAACATCTTGAGCTTTATTCTTGGTCTCTTTCCTTGCCAAATAAACTATGTCAACAGTTTATCAACCTCTTTAAAATAATTCTGGTTTTGCAGCACTGGAATAGTTTGAAATAGGAACATCAATCTTGGTAGAATATTCATTTTAATGGTGGCTATTCTACCCATAAAGGAAAGTTGCAGGTTCTTCCATTTGTTTAAGTCTTGTTGTATTGTCTTCAATAACAATATTGACTAAGGGCCTCTCTGATAAAAGTTTGGGAACCAATTAAAAAAATTATTCTAAAATATTGAAATTGGTGGCCTCTTTAGAAGCATTCACGAACCCAAAGATGTCATCAGAAGAACTGCCTAGAAGATATTATGACCTACTGGACTCTAAATTTAATTTAAAACTTCCCAGGAACTGCATTGGTGGCAAAAGGTACAGATAGAATCAAGGTATACCAAAGACAAAGTGATTGGTTTCTATGAGAATTAGTTGGAAATAGGTAACTTAATGCTTTCAGCTGAACAGAATTTTATAAAGAAAATGTATACCCTACTGTTAGATTATAAACTGCATGATGAAACTGTCAAAAATGTTATGATACAATGAGCCCAAAATTTGGGTCATACTATCCAGCTAGACCAATGGTCTGAACTATGGGAAAAAACACTAAGAATACAAAATCCATTGCATATAAAGAAAATATTTATAAGATGTTTTACAGATGGTATTTAACACCTGAAAAATTAGCTAAATTTGATTCAAAATGTTCAGATAAATGCTGGAAATGCAAAAGCAAAACGGGAACTTTTTACCATATATGGTGGCTTTGTGAGAGAACTAAGAAGTATTGGGTATGGATACATGAAATATTACAGAATATATTGAAATGCTGTATACCTTTTACTCCGGAAACATTACTGTTGAATATTTTACCATATTATTTTAAAAGAGAAAATTCTTATCTCATGTTGTACATAACTACTTCTGCTAGAATACTGTATGCTAAATATTGGAGGAGTCAGGACATGCCAAGTAAAGAAGAATTTATCAATAAAATATTTGAAGCAGCAGAGATGGACAAACTCACTTTGTTTTTGAAGGATCACACTGAAGAGACTTTTGAAAACATATGGGCAAGATTATACAGTTGGTATGAGAACTATGTCTTTAACAAGACAAGACAAGATATATAAGCAAGTGAAAAAGAGCATAAAGACGATAACAGGACTAATGTTTGCAGAAATGGTTGCAAAAGTGTTTATAAAAATTACTTTCTACTGTTAGGTATAAGCTTAAAGTGATATTTAATTGGCTTCAAAATTGGTTTACTCATATTGTACCCCCAGTTTTATGTTATCATTGGTGTTTGTCTATGTTTATGTTTGCATGTGTTATAGAATTTTTTTTAAAAAATTGGGGAAAAAAAGAAATTGCTGTCCTCAGTTTAGAACCCATCCAAATACCACGTCTCTTCATTTGCAGTCTTTTCAAATGTGCCAGCATCTCAGGTCCTTTGATGGCAAAAAGAATTTTGAGCACAGCTGGTGTAACAATCTCTGACTGTAGCCTTGGGTATCTTTTAATCAAGAGTGAATAGTCACCACAAGTTCTTTATAGGGACAGACCATCAGAACTTAGCCTGTGGAATATAGAAAAACCTATTTGCCTAGAGGCTATAAAGGTATATGTGGGTGACTCAGCCATTAGTTTTCTGAATCTCAGAGTCTTCACAAACAATGACATCTCATTGCTTACAACTCTGTAGTCTTAAAATGCATACAGTGTCAAGGCTTTGTCAAGGAAGTAGATCAACTTATTTTCCTAAAATAAAATAAATGTGTTATTGCAAAAAGCCGACCCAAAGGATACACCAAATAATTTAAATGCAAGAATTTAATTCTGAGAAAAGAGTTCACTATTATACCTAAGGGAAAATGGAATTTAAAAAAATCGACTTCAAGTTCAGTTTGTTTACCAAGTGAAAAGACTAACATACTGTAAGAAAAAGTAGCATTTGATGTTTCTCACTGAATTCATTGTTGTATGTTTCCTACCCCGCTATGCGCTTGCGTAGGTATGCAGGCAGAAACGTGGGAGCTTCTTCCCTGCCGCTTCTCCTTATCACGGTGGCCTTGAATGTAGGCTTTGGGCTATTCTTGTGTAGATGAGAATTTTCCAGTCCTGGGAAGGCAAGGGGAGGGGGGGAGTAATCTCCCGCTCATAAAGTATTTCTCCCGCCGGGAGTTCCCGCGCGAGTGCTCAAGTTCTATTTGCTAGGCGCTTCATTGCATCACACTATAAGTTAGCTTGCTTTGCTTTGCCCCCTATTCCTGACAATGACCTCCTACTGTGGGTTTATAGCAAGATAATCCAATAAACCTTTCTTTGTGCAAGAATGACTGGATCTACTTGATTTTCAAAACCTGACAGAAATTGTCAGGAATCATCATCATTCCCACTACCGTCAGTTTCCGCCGTCTACCAAGATGAGCGGAGCGGGTACGGGAGCCACGGGAGCAGCTGCGGCGGCTACCAGTCCGGGAGCCACAGGCGCAGCGACAGTATCAACTACTCCAGGGGCCACGGGAACTGCAACGGCGGCAGCCACTACGGGAGCCACAGGCGCAGCGGCGGCGGCCGCTACCTTAGGGGGCACGGTTCCTGTCACCACTGTGGCGGCCGCAGTGGTCACCCTCCCGACCACCACTACTGTGCCGGTGACTACCACCACAGTTTTGATCGCACCAGCATCACAATCGGGAGCCGGAGTGTTGACCCCGCCAGTTCTAAGCACACTGGGGATTCAGTACGCTCTCCCAGTCTACAGCCCGGCCGGGCACCTGCCGTCTCAAGGAGGAGCGCTTCCCCGAACCTATGTTCCTGGAGTCCCAACGCCATGGGACAAAGGGGTGACCTATCGTAGGTCACGCGATTGGTCAAAGAACCTGTTGGATACTACCCAGTCGACATGGACTTTGCCGGGGAGCCAAAGCCGAGACAATTTGATTGATCCCAGAGGCAGTTTTGGACTTCCCCAGGGGAGAGTACCTCGAGGTTCTCCCAGAACTGGGTCGGGGCCAGATACCGACGCTCGCATGGACTCTATCCAAGAGGACACCCGACGTCTGGTGAAGGACATGAGCAAGCTAATGCAATCCCTACCACAGATGATGGACCAAGCTATTCGGGCGCATCCGCTGACACAGCCTAGGCCAGCACCAGCCCCGGCGCCACCGTTGATGCCGGGACGACCACCTCCTCCTCCTCCGGGCCCGAGGCCAGGTCAACCAGCACCTCCGGGTCCAGGACCGGCTCAACCAGCACCTCCGGGTCCGGGACCGGGCCAGCCGGCACCAGCTCCGCCTCCACCAGCCGGGCCAGCACCAGGTCCAGGGCCAGGCCAACCAGGGCCACTCCAGCCGCCTGCAGCACCGCCGCCCCAACCACCGGCTCCGGTCCCTCTTGTGCAGCCGATCCCGGTTATGGCTCAGGCCCCCCCAGTAATCCGACCTAAGGATATGCTTGAAATCACATTTGATGGAGATCCAGAGACTGTGTCTTTTTTCATATTGCAAGTCGGAAAATTTGTCCAAAGATGGGGCCATATTTTCCCAGATGAAGAACAGCAGGTGGAGTTTATCGCATCCAGATTCCGAGGGAGTGCGACAAGCTGGTATGTTGCTCTCCATGATCTGGAGGCTGCGGAGCTGGGGAATGTAGATGACTTCATGTGGGCTTTGAGAAACCGCTTCGAGGATTCGGGGGCGGCGGAAAAGGCAGAAGCTTTCCTTCGTACCTTCAGACAAGGTAAACTCTCAGTGCGAGAGTATTCCAGGGAGTTTCAAAGGCATGCTGTGAAAATTCGGGATTGGACTGATGCGGTTCTGGCCCAACAATATCGAATGGGTCTAGCAGTAGACATCCGCAATAACATCCTCAGCTCTCAGCAGCCTCGTACCCTCCAGGGTTGGATGGAGGAAGCCGAAAAAGCCGAGAGTCGTCTACGCATGATGAAACTGGACTCATCGTTCGGTTACCACCGTCAGAGTCCGACGGCGGGCCAAGCCAAGTCCAAACCGACAACCACCCCAAGTGGAATGAGGGATCAGCGTATGCGGCAGGGACTCTGCCTGCGATGTGGGGAAAAAGGACACTTCGCAGCTGCTTGCCCGAAAGGAGACCCCAATCGGGCCCCACAACAAGAAGAACCCAGAAGATGGATGAACCCCACCCCGAAGAAAGGCACAGCAAAACCACGCAACCCACGGGCCCTTTTCGCGGGGCCGGACCAACTGGATAACTTCTTGCTGGAGGAAGAGAATGAGGTGCAGGGAAATGAAATGGTCCTGTTTGTGAATGGCGCTACACAACAGGACCCAACAACTGAGGCGCCTAAACTGGTGAGCAATTACCCCTCTCTCTTCTTTGTGACTGTCCTAGTAATGAACCCAGCAATGATGACCCACATTCGGGTTCGAGCCCTCATTGACTCGGGGTGTGGGAGGGACCTCATAAACCCGTCTATGGTGGTAGGGCTAGAGGCAGCCGTGGTCAATTTGAAAGACCCAATAACTTTTACACAGATGGATGGGTCTCCAATGAAAGAGCCATGCCGTTTTGAGACTGTCCCGCTAAGAATAGGCATTGGTGCCCACTGGGAGCTACGTTCATTTGTGATAGCTCCTCAAGCCCAATTTCCCTTAGTATTGGGTAGCCCTTGGTTGCATGGACACAACCCTTACATTCTATGGGAAGAGGGGGATGTTCAATTTATCTCACCGAAATGTGCTGAACACAAATGGGACCCAGGGTGGGGAAACATTCCCTGCAATGAACCTCCACGCGCTTGCTTAGCAACGGAGGACATGAACCGCATCCCTAGGGATTACCGGTATTTGACGAGGGTTTTTGAGGAGGAGGAGGCGGATGAACTACCCCCCACCGCAACTCTGACTGTGCTATTGAAATTCTTCCGGGGCAGAAATTGCCAAAAGGGAAAATTTATGCCATGAGTCCTGGTGAGAAGCAAGAACTGCGCCGCTTTATTGATAAAAATCTGGCTCGTGGATTTATCAGACCAGCGTCGTCCCCGTTTGCAGCACCTGTATTGTTCTGTAAAAAGAAAGATGGGGGGCTCAGACTCTGCACGGATTACCGGGGTCTTAATGCAGTGTCTGCAACCAATGCCTACCCAATGCCCCTCATCAAAGACTTATTGGCAGAGGTGGCAAAAGGGAAAGTGTTCTCTAAACTGGATTTGAGAGATGCCTATTTTCGAGTTCGCATCAGAGAAGGGGATGAGTACAAAACTGCATTTAATACCCCGCTGGGGCAATTTGAATATCGGGTGATGCCATTCGGTTTACAAGGGGCACCAGGGGTCTTCATGAACTTAATCAATGAGGTCCTACACCCCTACTTATTCAAGGGGGTGGTCGTTTACTTGGATGATATCTTGGTCTATACCCCAGATCTAAAATCCCACACCATACTCATGCGAAAAGTACTGGAAAGGCTTTTAGACAACAAACTATTTGTGAAACTGTCAAAGTGTGAATTTCATCAGGAATGTATTGACTTTCTGGGGTACCGCATATCCTCTGAGGGGTTGGAAATGGACCCAAAGAAGGTCCAGGATGTTGTAATGTGGGAGCCCCCAAAAACCAGACGACAGCTCCAAAGTTTTCTCGGTTTCGCCAACTTTTACCGTCAATTCTTACCCCATTTTGCCCAAGTTGCCCTTCCCCTTACCGAACTTCTAAAAACAAAGGGGAAGGGATCCAAGGCTTCAATGCCGGGGGCCCCTTTGAACTGGACGCCTCAGTGTCAATATGCATTTGATCAATTAAAACGGCTGTTCACGTCTGAGCCAATACTAGCACACCCCGATGAGACAAAGAAATTTGTGGTCCAAGTTGACGCATCAGATACTGCTATGGGTGGGGTGATTTTACAAGAGAACGCGCAGGGACAGCTACAACCCCTAGCTTATGTTTCAAGAAAATTCAATGATACCGAAAGGTTCTGGCCCATTTGGGATAAGGAAGCTGCTTCTATACGCTTAGCATTAATCACATGGAGGCATTGGTTAGAGGGTTCCCAAGTACCGTTTGAAATATGGACTGATCATAAAAATCTTGAGGTACTACGGAAACCCCGAAATTTAAATGCTAAACAATTCAGGTGGGCTGAGTTCTTCTCCAAGTTTCAATTTACTCTTCACCACTTTCCAGGGAAGGCTAATCACCTGGCGGATGCTCTTTCCCGTCTTCCCCAACATTTCAGTAAGAGGGTGGAGGTACAAGAGTCTATGTTTACCCCAGAACAACTGGTTGGTGCAGTTGTAACCCGCAAAGCCAAACGAGCCTCAGAGAATCTTATCCAAACCTTACCCTGGGAGAAACAATTCCTCACTGACATCACCCCGCAAGAAACGAGTGAGTTGCGAGGCAGGGATGATGTGAGATGTGAACCAAACGGTTGCTGGTTTAAGGGGAATAAGATGTTTGTTCCTGCCGCCACTCGATCCCAAATGTTGCAAACAGTTCATGACTCAAAATCTGCAGGGCACTTCGGATATGTGAAATCCTTAAAACTTCTGCAGCGTGGGTTCTGGTGGCCCCGAATGAAACAGGAGCTATCACTCTATATACAGTCATGCCCAACATGCAACCGTTGTAAAAACCGACCGGGGAAACCTCCAGGTCTCCTACAGCCTCTCCCCACCCCGACCCGACCCTGGGAAGTAATTTCGATGGACTTTATCACTGATCTTCCCCCTTCTAGACAGATGACGGTCATTTGGGTGGTAGTAGACTTGTTCTCAAAGCAAGCACATTTTATACCGTTCCCCGGCTTGCCTACTGCCAGGGCGTTGGCTAAGGCATTCCTTCAACACATTGCCAGACTACATACATTACCACTGAAAATAATATCCGATAGGGGAAGTCAGTTTGTTTCTAAATTGTGGTCGGAATTAATGACCCTCATGGGTATTGAACGTGCTCTCAGTACTGCCTATCACCCTGAAACGGATGGGCAAACGGAGAGAGTAAACCAGACATTGGAGCAATACCTGAGATGTTTTTCTAATTATCAACAAGACAATTGGGTTGATTTACTGCCATTAGCGGAGTTTGCATACAACAATTCATGGCACGCTTCAACGAAGATGTCACCATTCAAAGCGGCCATGGGTTATGACAGCCCCCCTCTTCCCTTCTTGCAGCCGGGGGAAGGGGTGGGGAAAGCTTCAGTATGGTGTAAAACGTTTCGCGAGTCTTGGCCCCTAATTATTGAGACTTTGAATGAAGCCAAGGCACAGTACAAGAAACAAGCAGATAAAAAAAGGGCAGGGGGATGGAATCTTAAACCAGGGGACTCTGTCTATCTATCTACAAAAAACTTAAAGTTGCAGCAACAGTCCAGAAAACTGGCTTGGAAATTTATTGGTCCTTTCAAGGTGTTAAGATGTATAAATCCAGTGACTGTTCAGCTAGATCTGCCTAAGTCTCTTAAAGCTATACATCCGATTTTCCATTACAGCCTCCTCAAACCTGCGTTACCCCCGACTAAATGGCAAACTACGATGCCGGAGCCTCCCCCCCCTCTGATGATTGATGATGAGGAACACTACGAGATTGCGGATATCCTTGACTCTAAGATTTTACGTGGACAACTTATGTACCTGATCCAATGGGTACATTTCGGGCCCCAACATAAAGAATGGGTGAAAGTTTCCGATATCAATGCACCTGAACACTTGCGAAACTTTCACAATCGATACCCTCACAAACCCGGGGGGCCCACGTTCTCTCCTTCCTAAGTGGCGGGTGGGTGGTGTTTTGGGAAGGGCAGAATGTAAGAAAAAGTAGCATTTGATGTTTCTCACTGAATTCATTGTTGTATGTTTCCTACCCCGCTATGCGCTTGCGTAGGTATGCAGGCAGAAACGTGGGAGCTTCTTCCCTGCCGCTTCTCCTTATCACGGTGGCCTTGAATGTAGGCTTTGGGCTATTCTTGTGTAGATGAGAATTTTCCAGTCCTGGGAAGGCAAGGGGAGGGGGGGAGTAATCTCCCGCTCATAAAGTATTTCTCCCGCCGGGAGTTCCCGCGCGAGTGCTCAAGTTCTATTTGCTAGGCGCTTCATTGCATCACACTATAAGTTAGCTTGCTTTGCTTTGCCCCCTATTCCTGACAATGACCTCCTACTGTGGGTTTATAGCAAGATAATCCAATAAACCTTTCTTTGTGCAAGAATGACTGGATCTACTTGATTTTCAAAACCTGACACATACTAGCACTTTATTATGTTTTGTAGGATTAATTGCTTTTAGGATTATTAAATGTTTTAACTAATGTCGTCTAACTTACATTTTATGTATTTTGTAAATGTTATGCCATTTTTGTAAGCTGCTCTGAGCCGCCCTTGGCTGGAAAGGCGGGGTAGAAATTTAATAAATCAAATCAACACGAATACTACTTTAAAGACAATAAAAAACAGATCTTCAGCAGGGAGTCATAATTGCCCCTAAACTAGGGCTGTCAATCTCTATGTGGGGCCTGGAGATCTCCCACTATTACAACTGACCTAGCGAGTAGCAGCAAGCAGGGGAAGCACTCACCTTCACTGCCCCTCGTGGCCCCTCTGCCTCAGCCACAAGGCCTGCACTTCATAAGGGTGGTAGCCATAGATCTCCACCTGGAGTTTGGGGGGGGTGGATCCTGTGGAGTAAAGCATGGGGTGGGGAATGGAAGTGTCATGGATTTCTCCTCTCTCTCCCCAGTCTAGGAATGAGAGTTAAAAACCCATGTGCTCAGTAACAATTAAACAACCCCAGGAAAGGGTCTGTACACGCTCTAGGGTATCAGTAGTCACTGCCACCAGGATCTCTTACACAAAGGTCCCCATCTCAGACAGGAGCAGAGATCCCCAATTCCTGCCTTGTTCTGTGGGACGTAGCAACTTATCAGCTCTGTCTCAGGGCTGCAAACAATTAATTAACACACAGTGGTAGCCTTCTTAGGCAAATGGCTTAGGCACAAGATTAGTCTTAGAGGTCAAGTTGCAACAGAGGAAACAAATCCAGATAATATTGATTATATATTATATTTATTCAGTGCAAAAGCATGCATATAAAGAGACTAGCAAAAGATAAATAAAAACAAATAATGCCTATAGTATAGTCAGCTCTAACTACACATAGTTACCAGTCTTTCAGAGTATCAGATGATTCAATGTCCAAATAGTCCAAAGTGTAACCAGGGAATCTTGAGGATGAACCACATGGTTGATGATGGCAGCTAAGACCAGCTTGGCTGCCTATTAGCCAAAATCCATGGCAAGCAAGTAACCAGTCCCCAAAAAAGGAGCTCTTTGTTTCCAGAGAGGAACAAGAACACAAAATCAGAACTCAAAAGAGGTAACTTTTCCCTTAGGGCTCTTACAATTAACCCCCCTCCTCTGTCACTATCGGATATGGCCATTATCCAATCGTGAGGGAATGGAGGGGTGTGTCCAAATCTCCAGTTACTACGCATTGCCTACATGCTCCGTAGCATGTCAGAGAACGCTTTGATGTGCTAATGTCCTGGGCCTAGCTCTTCCCATGCGTGAGAAGGCGCCTGTATATCTCCTTGCTCTAGTAAAATGTGTCAAAGTGTCTTGTATATGGATATGAGGCTTGGCCATTTGTGCAGGCCATCTGAGCAGGTGACAAAGTCACACAGAAGTGTTAGCAGCTAAGGCCATTTGGCCCTGGTAGGGCCATTTGGCACTTTCCCCCTTCAAAAGATGAAATTTCGGGGAACATACCTCAAATTTCATCTAACCTACTCCTTAGGGTCATGCATACATGTGAGGATATGGGTGGTCACAGGTCACTATCTAAAGAAACCAAACAGAATAACATACAGCATACAATGGGTAACTAATACACAGCAAAACACAGTTCATTTTCATACACAGCAAGAACACATTTCACTTTCATGAAGTTGCCAACTCCAAACTTCAGGCACAAGCTTACAAAAACATTTCAAACATTTGGTTCCATTTTACAGAAAGGAAAAACAAGTCAAGGCACAGTTCAGGTTACAGAAAACAAACAATCAGGTTAGACAATTCAAGTAACAGTGTATGCATGGTCTTCATTACAGTAAATTCTAGATAAGGCATCCGCAATCAGATTCTGTGAACCTTTGATATGAGAAATAAAAAAATCATAATCCTGCAAGGCTAGACTCCACCTCAGCAACTTTTGGTTGGAATTCTTCACTCTGTCTAGCCAGCACAAAGGAGAATGGTCTGTTTGCAAGTGGAACTTAACACCCTATAGGTACGGTCTTAACTTGGTCAAGGCCCACACAATTGCAAAACACTCTTTCTCAATAACAGATCAGTTTCTCTCTCTGGGTGAGAACTTTTTGCTCAAAAATACCACAGGGTGTAACTCACCATCAGGACCATGTTGGCAGAGAACCGCCCCAACACCATATTGGCTGGCATCGGTTTGGACAGTGTATTCTTGTCCAGGTCATGTGACTGCACAAGACCCTGTTTCAAAGCTTCAAAGGCTTGCTGACACTGCTCGGTCCATACAACTTTAACAGGTTGTTTTTTTCCTACACAAGTCAGTCAGGGGACTGGCGAGAGCACGGAAGTGTGGGCAAAATCTTCTGTAATACCCGGCCAATCCTAGGAAACTCTGGACTTCCTTTTTAGTAGTTGGCACAGGCCAGTCTTTAATGCTCTGCACCTTAGCATCAAGTGGCTTAATAGCTCCATGCCCCACTCTGTGTCCCAAGTACTCAAATTCAGCTAGGCCAAACTGGCACTTTTGCACCGTGATAGTAAGGCCAGGATCCTTAATTCTGGACAGCACGTGGCGCCCATGAGACATGTGATCAGTCCAGGACTCACTAAAAATTGCCAGATCATCAATATATGCCATAGAGAAGTCAGACAGGCCTGACAGCAGGGTATTAACTAGTCTCTGGAAGGTCATGGGACTGTTACGCATTCCAAAAGGAATGGTTACAAACTGATACAGACCAAGATGGATCACAAAAGCAGACTTCACAGAGGCATCTTCATCCATGCCAACTTACCAGTATCCTTCGTTGAGATCTAGCACAGTTATGTATTTAGCCCTGCCTAGCCTCTCAATCATGTCATCTATTTGAGGCATGGGGAAGGAGTCAGGAATGGTTACAGCATTAAGACGGCAATAATCAACACAGAATCTCACCCCCCCATCCTTCTTTGGCACCAGGACCACAGGCAAGGCCCATGGAGATTTTGAAGGGATTATTACACCCAGGTCCAGCATGTCCTGAATCTCTTTAGCAATCTCCTGCCCATGTTTCCTGCTAACCCTGTAGGGATGAGAACTGATTGGTGCAACATTCTCTGTCTGAAAGGAGTGGGTGATCAAATGTGTCTTGCCAAGCACACTAGTAAACAATTCTTTAAATTCCTGCAGCATATCATGGCGACTGGCGAAGGCAAGGAGGCGAATGGAGGAGGCCGGACCGACAAGGCGCGGAGGCAGAGTGATGCAGCAGGCCAGAGCCTGACGTGGACGGAGGCCACTGCGAGCATGCGCAGAAGCGCGGAGTGGTTCTGGCCTAGAGATGGAGTCACGATGGCCAGGAAGGTGGAACTTCAAAGGACCAGCGCCGGGAAAAGGACACCACTGGACTGTCCCCCTTGCAAGAAAAAGATCTGCTACAACAAGAAAAAAGGGTGCCTGGTAGGATATTCATCTCCCCTACACATATGTGGCCCTAGGTTAAGAATGTTTACTTGAATATATGTAAGCCACTCAGAGCCCTTAGGGGGTGAGCAGGATAGAAATCGAATGAAATAAAAATAAAATGTAGCTGCTCTGCCTGATCAGGGGTAACAACAGGATTTAGTACCACTTGATTAAGACCTCCCTCCTGTTGACACTCAGCTAACATATCGAGGGGCTGTTCTGGCACATCACCCTTTAGTTGGTAAGCAAACATGTTAGGCAACCTCTCATAAAATTTCTTTAGACTGTTTATGTGGTACACCTTGGGTCTAGCATGTTCTGTTTCACACGCTACCAAATAGTGAACAGCACTCTGTTTTTCCACAATCACTCCAGGACCTAACCACTTTGCACACATCTTATGCAGTCTGACAGGTCTCAGCATCAAAACTTTCTCACCAGAGGACAATTCATGGGGCACTGCTGTTCTATCGTAGAAGCTTTTCTGCGTCTCTTGGGCAGTTGCTAAGTGCTTGGTAGCTGTCTGCCATACCCCTTGCAAACAGTCTTTCAGCTTCTGGAAGTAATCAACCACTGACAAAGGTTTAAGGTCTGAGACACCTTCCCATTGCTGTTTAAGCATGCTTAAGGGGGTGTTCAGGGTTCTGCCAAAAATCATTTCATTCGGACTGAAGCCCAGTCCTTCTTGCCAGGTGTCATTATAGGCTGCAACAAGGTAGGCAAGATGATCCTCCCAATTGCCCTGGAAATCATTTATATACTTTCTGAACATCTTTCCCACCATCTTATTCATTCTCTCAGTCCTGCCATTCTCCCAGTGGCAGAAGGGAATTGAGATGTTGTGTTCAATCTGGGCAATCTCACACACTTTTTGCATCAGCCCACTAACGAATGAGGTGCCAAAGTCCGTGACTATGGCCTTTGGTAGTCCCCAGAATGTGGACTGAATCAAAAGGGCATTAGCAACAGTTTTAGCTGAGATTTTGGACAGTGGGATGACAGCACGATAATGTGACAGATGATCAATGATTGTCAACAGGTATTTTTTCCCTGTCCTCCTTGGATAATGGACTGGACCAATAATATCCAACCCCCAAGTAGCAAAGACTTCATTGGGGATTGCTGGGATTTGCAAAGGTGCCCTCGGGGTCTCTGTCATGCCCCTCAAGTTGGCATACTGCACAGGATTGGACAAGCTGTTTTACTGCATTATGTATGTCTGGCCAGTAAAAAGCTCTAGATAACTTTTCTAATGTCTTTTTCCTGCCAAAATGGCCAGCAAACATATTCTCATGCGATAGTTTTAGCACCATTTCTCTATAGGGCTTTGGAACCACAATCTGCTCCACCTCTCCCCGCTCCTTAGTTTGGCAGATGTGATACAAAACTCCTTGTTTCGTTACAAATTTCACTCTGCGATCAGCCACAGCCCTTGGGTCAACATTCACACTCTGCCAGCAATGTTCAAGAGTTACATCAGCTTTTTGCGCAGCCAGAAATTGCACATCACCAGCAAATTCTGATACAGTATCGTTAAAATCATTAACCCCTCTCTTTGCTTCATTAGGAGCATCAGAAACTGTTACTGAAACAATCGAAGGGTGTTTAGTGGGTGTCTCGGTGGATTCAGTACCTTGGTCAGCTACATGTGCAGGGCTGACCGGCTTAGGCTTTCCATCACACGCACCCCCACATGCATTAATAGATGGTGCTTTCACATTCGCAAGAAAAGATTTATATGCTAAACCTGTCCCTATTAGGACTTGGGCGGCACATGATTCATGGATCATCACAACAGTTTTGCCCTCAAAGCCTCTATAACACACATCAACCTCAGCTAGCTTCCTAGGAAGCACAGCACTCTCATAAGGAGTGACCAGAATCTCTCTAGACAAGATCTGTTCAGGTTTAACTAGGGAACAATGCACAGAGGTCATATCAGCTCCTGAATCAAAATAACCCATAAGCTTAACATGGTTTACCTGAATCTCATGAGAAAATTCTTTACTAACCCAGTCCAATTGCTTACTGTCCACAACAGCTGCAACACTGACAGTTGTAGGCGAAGTCTGGGTGACTGTCATCTCCTCTGCTGGTTCAGCAGCCGCATTCACAGGGGTCAGAGGGACAGTGTCTTTAGGTCCAATCTGTTGGATCACACGGACTTGCGACTTGGCAGGGGTGGGTGTCTGCCCTCTTTTTGCTTTCCACACAGGACAGTCCATACGTTTATGTTTTGGAGATTTACACTCAAAACATACTTCGCTTTTCGGATCCACACGGCTTTTGACAGGTGAAGCAGGGGGAGTTTTCAACTTCTCCGTGGTTGTTGGTAGATTGGGTGCGCTGGTCTTTGGCTTTGGGAAAGGCTTCTCTGCAGCTGGTCGAGTAGATCTCCCAGAGCTCCTCTCCCAATGCTCATGCATGCTTTGAGCAAGTTCAGCTGCCTCCTCTAGAGCAGACAGCTTCTTGTCCCTCACCAAGGCAGCAATATCGTCAGACACCAGTCTGTTTGGGGGGTGGATCCTGTGGAGTAAAGCATTGGGGGGGATGAAAGGACTCAGCAGGGGATAATGCCATAGGGTCTACCCTCCAAAGTAGCCATTTTCTCCAGGAGAACAGATCTCTGTCATCTGGATATCAATTGGAACAGTGGGAGATCTCCAGGTCCCATCTGGAGATTGGCAACAATGGTTCCCCATGAGGAAATGGCTGGCTTGGAGGGTGGAGTCTATGGCATTATACCTGTCTGAGGTCCCACCCCTCCTCAAACCTCACCCTCTACAGGCTCCATCCCTCAAATCTCCAGGAATTTCCCACCTGGAGTTGGCAACCCTATCTCCTTCCCAATGGCCAAAATAGGTGTGGAAAGGGCCTTTTACTGATAGAACCTGGTTGCCTAGCAACAGGCACTAAGGAGAAAGCACAGTTGCCAGCTCTGAGTAGGGAAATACCTGGAGATTTGGGGGGTGGATCCTGTGAGGGCAGCATGGGGGGGATGGAAGGACTCAGCAGGGGATAATGCCATAGGGTCTACCCTCCAAAGCAGCTACTTTATCCAGGGGAACTGATCTCTGTCATCTGGCAATCGATTGTAACAGTGGGAGATCTCCAGGTCTCACCTGGAGACTGGCAACCCTAGGGGAAAGTCAGCCACATAGCAGGGTGTCAAAGAGAATGGTTTTGTGGTCGCTGGGCCACCTCATTAGCCAGCCAGCCATGGTGGAGCCAAAAAAGAGTGAGAGGCATGTTAAGTTTATTCTGACAGGAAAGTGGCCAAGTGGGGGAGGGAGTTATGCTGAAAGTCCTTTATTTTTTTACTCACAGAAGCAAGCTTGGTTGTTTGGTTGCCTACCAACAGTCAGGGAGGAGACAGTTAGTCACAGTTAGTTCCACACAGGAGCCAAGAGAAGTGTCTTCCTCAGGAGAGAATCTGGCTTTCCAGGAGCCACAGCTCGTTTCATCTAGGCCAGACCCTCCCTGGCGCTGCCACTGCTGCTGAAGGAAGGTGGGGGAGCCTTTGAAAGGTGTTGGGCAGCCTTCTCTGTGGTGCAGCCTGCTGGGCTATCACCCTGACGAAGTGCAGGCCTTGTGGCCGAAGGAGGAGGTCATGAGGGGCAGCGAAGGTGAGTGCTTCCCCTGCTTGCTGCTGCTCACTAGGTCTGCCTCCTTCTCCCCCATGGAGGGGTTGCCAGTCTCTCGGCGAAGCGTCCATCCCCTTCACCAGCTCCCTCCAGACTGAGGATGAAATGCTCCTCGCCAACTTAGTGGGCGGGGCCAAGCCAACACAGCGAGCCAAGGCAGCCATGGGATTGGGAGACTGTGAGAGTGGCAGCTGAGTGGGCCAAAGGCTGTGGAAGCATGTACAGGAGAGACACCAAAACTCTTTATATATAAGGAGAGACAAAAAAAAAGCTCCAGCAAATATTCAGGAGGCAGGTGACACAGGGGAGTGAAAACTTAGCCCAAGACCTACATATGCTTTCATACTGTAACATTAACCTCCAAGATTCACAATCATTCAAAGAGAAAACAAAGAAAGTACCAGTTAGCATCTTTCATTCAGGGGCTATTCAGCTTTCATTCATCACCTCAGGGCTGCTTGTCACATTGCTTCTTGCTTGTAAAGGTAAAAGGTAAAGTTTTCCTTTGCTCGAAAGCCAGTCAAATCTGACTCTAGGGGATGGTGCTTATCTCAATTTCCAAGCTGAAGAGCCAGTGCTGTCCGAAGACATTTCTATGGTCATGTGGCCAGCATGACTAAATGCCAAGGTGCATGGAATGCTATTACCTTCCCACCAAAGCAATACCTATTTATCTACTTGCAGTTTCTTGCTTTCAAACTCCTAGGTTGGCAGGAGCTGGGGCCACGCAGTACTAGGTTCTTGAACTGCTGAACTACAGACCTTCCAGTCTGCATCTCATCATCTTAACCTCTGAGCCATCGTGGCTCCTTGCTTGACTCCCCCCTGACTGCTTGGAAGCCGTCTTCCATATGTAGGAAGGGGGAGATTCCAGGCAGTTGGAGATAAAGAGGGGAAGAGAAAACCACCAAATAAAACAGAGCACTTCAGAAGTATCTTGCTTCATTAGGGGTACCTTCAAAGTGGTTTTGAAGTGGGATGATTAATTTTGGAGCGTAATCTGTTCTGAAAGAAATATACACCCCTAAATTTCTTTTCTGCAATAAAGCATATGAAACTATGAACCAAATTGTCTAATTCAATCTGTTAAATGGATGACGAAGCCAATGAAACGATGAGCCCAGAGGAAAGTGTCCCCCCCAAGTACTTTGTGTACTAATATGGATGTTAATTTGCTATGTGTGTTAAGGGCTGTCAAGTCGCTTCAGACTTATGGTGACCCTCTGAATTAATGACCAAAGCATCCTGTCGTTAACAGCCTTGCTCAGGTCTTGCAAACTGAGGGCCATGGCTTCCTTGATTAAGTCAATTTGTTATATGGGGGGAGCATTCTCAGCCCTCACAGATCCATGAGGGGATTGTCCTTAATCTTCTTGCTGATCCCTGCTAGTACAAATAGCTGAAAGAGATTTGCGGTATCAGCACTGTGGGCCCAGAGCAAATGAGGGATTTGTTAAGGATTGGTTGTGCAAACCCTGTACTAATGTAAGATCTTTTCCTTGTGGCCACTGTCTCTTGCACTTCTGTATTAGCGTGACATCTTGCAAATGGCAACATGGGAAGCTGCCATTTGGATTCAACCACATAGAATATGAATAGCTATTTAGCAGCCATTTTTAATTTTAATTTATGATTTTATGTAGCGTTCAGGTTGTCTCCCTACACCTTGCACCTTTAAAGGGAAAGGGAGGGTGATCTTTATTTCCTTTAGCACTGCTAATATTCTGGTTCTAAAAATGCCCTTGTCTGTCTTCTTTCAATCTATCATACTAATTAATCTACTTCAACAAGAAAAAAAAATGTTCCCAAGTACTTTCCAACTAATTTAAGGCCTTTCCTTGGCACAGGACTTCATTATTTTCCTTTGAAAAGGGCTCTAGGCCAATCACATGTCAGTAAACCAGCCTTGGCAGAAACAATCTCCTGGTGCCCTGCAAAATGTTCAGGGATGGTATATGCCAGCTGCTTTCAAGAAAAGGAAATGTTTGATGCCAAATGCAAAGCTGTCAGTAGAAATACAGCTCTCCAGTGCAAAAGTCTTCAGCCTGTGATGATAACTTGGGAAAAACCTGAAAAGCTTTTGAGGCTGTACACAAATTCACTCTGCAGCAATGAAACTGAGTGTGTTATCTTAGGCTGTAGTAATTATTATCTTTATTGTGGCTGCATAGGATTGCTTGTGTGTTTTCTTTTTGGTCTGCCTATACCAAATATATTGAGACTTTTGTCTCATATCAAAGATATTCATGGAGTCTGGAGAAAATGTACTAAATGAAACAGCTCAACTTAAATATTTGCTGATTAGTCTAGGGGGAAGAATGATGTTGAATTTAGTAGCAATAATCACAGGCCTGGAAAGCCCAAGTAGTTCATCCAGTGAAACTGTCAGACAATAAATTCAGGCAAGACCAAGAAAGAAAGAAAAAAAGAATAGTTCCTCATGAAGAGTTAACTGACAGAATTCAGTGTGACAGCCCACGATTGGCTACATCACACACTGGTAAAAAAAAGAGGTCCAAGTAATGTTTTTCAAAGGGGATTAGATAAATTAATGGACGATAGGTCTACATTAGTCATGAAAGTCAGGAATGGACCTTTCATCTTTACAGTAGGGTTTTGAAGTCTTGAAATAAATCTTGTAGCATAGCAGGGCCCGGGTGGGGCTTGGGGTGGGACAACTGCAGAACACAGAAAAAACACTCTGTTCATGTGAGATGTTTGCATCACTGTTGTATACATTTCCCACCAAGCAATGCCATCTGCACATGACACTGAACCAGCACAGATTGATCAAACACATTTTGAAAATAAAACAGTATCACAAGCACAAAACAGCAACTAAAAGTTCAAGTAGAGCAGATTGTTCAAGAAAAAGAGCCAGACCACTGACTACAAGCCAAGTCACACATGAAAAAACATGACAGACAGACAGACAGATATGGAATGTCATACACACACCCACACCCATACACATACACATCGCATTAAGGATGTTCAGAAACGAGATGGACCTAGCAGTTGTACTCTTTCTCGAGATCATATACAAGGGGAAGTACAACTGCTAGGTCCATCCCGTTCCATGTTCTTTCAGAATTACTTGAGATGAGAGTTGATGTGTGTGTAATATTTATGTGAAGTTTAGGGTCAACCTGCAGGTGGGGCCTGAAGATCTCCCAGGATTACAACTGATCTCCAGACTGTAGAGATCAGTTTCATTGAAAAAAATGGCTGCTCTGGGGGGTGGACTGTCTGGTATTATACACGACTTAGGTCCCACACTCCTCAAACCCCACTGTCCCCAGGCTCCACCCACAAATCACCGGGAAGTTCCAAATGCAGAGTTGGCAACCAGAGTGTAGACTCTGTACCAACCGGAGCCTCATATTCAGAGACAGTCCATGTGTGTTGGAATATAGTTATCCTGACCAACAGAGGGAGCTACAACAAAAACTATATCTAGTCAGTAAGGAACTGGAAATGCAGCTTCTTGTCAGAGGTGAGGGGACTTGTCAGTTTGTTGCATGGTTGCTTGTAATAAACCCTGAGTTAATAAAGCAGCTTGTTGTCTTTGAATCAAACAATTTATGCACATTTTTAATAATGAATGCTCATGAAACAATGTATGCACATTTTTAAAGATATTTATAGGCTCCTGTGACAGACTGTACTTTTAAAAGCTTAGAAGTGCTGTACAAACAGGTAAAGGACTGTAAAGGATTAATTCTTCACAGAAACAGAGAGCCTTGAGTTACAGTCTGCTCCAAGGAATCTGTTTGGTTAGCTTCAGCTGAGCAGAGAAAGGCTTCAGAGCTGAATGCTGAGGACTCTGAATTCAGCCACGACTGAGAACAGTTTAATGTCAGACTTGTGTTCACCTGTTCCTTTGTACTCTGTACCTGTGGCATTACCAACCTGCTTATTGTAATCCGCACCCCCATTCCCTTCCCCCTCGCTTTCGCCAGCTATAGCAGCTTTCCGCTTATCGCTCACCCTCACTGACATTCCTGGTGGGAGGGAGAGACACTGTGGGAAGGGGAGCAACTGTGTGAATGCTTGTAGACTAGGGAGGCAATGCTAGTAACCATTTTCCCAAGCAGCACCTCAGGAACTTTCACATGAGAGTGTCCTTGAAGCTGATAAGACTTTTGAATGGCTAGTGGAACCATTGGATTCATCTGGGTTCTTAGGATTGCTTATACTTATGAATGTGTGATGTAGGTGTGGAATGTGGGGTTTAGTTATACACCGAGTCCCCACCTTTGCTCCCCAGTCCTGACAAAGAAGTCACCTTTGCAGCATCTCAAAACTCTTCAATAAACTTTCATAAAAGAAAGGCCGTGTAGAGTGTGAGTTGACTGGGATCTTCCAGAGAACTGGAAGAAAGTTGGCAAGGAAGAGAGGGTAGTTAGGTGAAGACTCCCATTCAGGCCTAGAATGGGGGACTGATCTTCTAGTAAGAGAAGAAATTTCCCTACCCAGTCAAAACAGGGAGATAGCTCTGAAGAGTGGAGAGATCCCTGGTCTGGTGTAGTTAGAAACTGCCTTGTGAAACCTTAAGAGAAAGATAAAACTCAAGAAGAGTACTGGTGTGTTTAGAGAAGTGGTTTGGGTACTAGATAGAGTGTACCAGACTTCTGGAAACCAAAATAGTCAGTGAATACTCAAAGAAACTGTACTGGAGTGTTTGGGAAAAACTGGAACAAAAGCTTCTCATCTTAAAGATCCTAAATCACTGGGAACAGCTAATGAAACTCTCACTAGCCTGAAACATATGAACTACAGTCTATACATATACTTATTTACTTCAGCGTTCTATATTGAGTTACCTCAGAAATTTTACCCCTGATTTCACCTGATCTTTCCCTTCTATGTTGAATAAAATATTTTGTTAATTCTGGAATTTCAAAATGCCTTGAGTGCCATGTAAGTTTAAGGGGGCTCTCAATCCTTCCCTCAGGTTCCTGGGCTGAGCCATCAGCCAAAATATCATACTGTGACAGGGTGGGACTGTCCAAGTTCAGGGCAGGCTCAGGCAGTGGGAACCTAGGCAACAAGGAAGAGCACCAACCAGGATTGTGCAGCTGATAGTTCAGTCCAAAAGTTATGCATGGAGTAGGCCAGATGAGAGTCCAAACACCAACCAAGATATAAGCAAGGAATGGTTGAGTGGGTCCAAAACCAGGAGTTCAAGAGTTGCAGCAGGTAGCAGGATCTGGTGCTGTGGTCTTGGTATCTACAGAATTGTAACATGTTACTTCCATGCCTGAGTTGTCTGGGGTTCCTTTAAGCTGGGTCTTGTTGAGCTCATGTGTGAGCCATTCGCTTGGCTCCTCTTGACCTGGTAATCACCAGGTGGCAAGGCATACACTCTGCCTCCTCTCAAGGAGTTCCAGGTGTGCCCGCCACCTCCTGCATTCCCCTGGCTCTGGGGAAGGAGGAGACGAGGCAGCCTGTGGAGTCTCTTCAGGATCCCAGGTTGTTGGGGCACCACCTTTCAAGGTTGCCTCCTCGGTGGTCTCAGTGCTTGTGGGGCTAGAGCTCATGCTGTCATCAGCAACTGGTGCACTAGGACCTGCTTCTGCTGCCTTGACATCAGTTGGTTGAACATCAGCTAATTCAGGCTGACCCATGACAGGGACGGTTAGAGTTCTTCAGGAAAGAAGAATACAGATAACTAGGGTGGCTCAGTCACAAAAAGGAAAGAAAAACGGAGGGGAAATCTTGCCTCTGAGGGAGGGAAATGGACAGGGGTGTCTTAGCTCCATCCACAAATTATGCCAAGTATGCATAGGACTGGGAAATGTTACCTTGACTCCCCCCCACATTTGTTCTCTTTTGTATACTGTAACTTTTTCCACATTCCCTTGCACTTGACAGCAGTAGAGGACCATCGTGTACAACAGCCATTGTAAAAGTCATAGCTTTTGTAAACATAAAACCACTTCTACTGCTGGGCCAGCTCTCTCTACAGGACCTGCACACATTATACAGGAAGAAATTGGCTTCTCCTCTGCCTACAAACTAGGCCAGCCAAGAAATTGGTCAGATGACAACAAGGGTTGCTGGGTGTCTGGTTTTGAACTGGACAGTTCAGTATTTGCTGTTTCTGTACAGTAAGTACATTGAAAAAATACGAGACATATAAATATCTAACCATGAAAACTTTATGGGGTCACCATAAGTCAGTTGTGACTTGACGCCACTTTCCACCACCAACCCCATGTATGCTCTCTTTTTTTCTCCACATTCAATGTGTGTCTTTTTTCCTGCTTACATTTTCCTAAATATAGTCTGTACATGAGAAATATCTCTGGGGGAAAAAAAAACATGTGAAGTGTAAGGTTAAGTAAGAGAGAGCAGGTATCAGTTGATCCCAAAGGACAGAAGAAGCAAGGCAGATAAAGTTGTTTTGTAGAGTGTTGAGACACTTGGTAAGAGGATGAAGCAGCCTCTGTGGTGATAGATTCAACTCTGGCTGTCATAAGTGCACTGTTCTTTGATCTGAAGGTTGCTGACTGTGGAAACCCTTTCCTGACTCCTTCTGGAATCCTTGGTAGAACTGCTTTGACAGAGACAAGTAAGAGCCAAGGAAAGGAAAATTGGAAGAAGCTGTGATCTTGCTGGATGAGATAAAGAAGGTCAAAAAGTAGAGGTTTGGAGATAAGAAAAGAAACTGGAAAAGAAGAGTAAAGAGTAAAGACTCCTGAGAAAGCAGTCATTGGATAAAAGGATAGTATCTTTTATGGATTAAAACTGGTTTTTAAAATCACAAAGCAGAAATTAGGGACAAATGGATAGTTTAAGCAATGGGGGGAAATCAGCAATGGGGTCCCACAAGGACCAGTATTTAATTTATTCATAAATGATTTGGACCTGGGAATGAGCACTGTACTAGCCAGATTTGCAGTTGATATCTTCAGAATGGTGAAAATTGAAGAGAATTGTGAAGAGCTACAGGAGGATCTATCAAAGTGGGCTGAGTAAGCAACAATGTGGCAAATGACATTCATTGTTGGCAAGTGTAAGGGGATGCACATTGAAACAAACCAAAAATCCTAATTTTAGATATACGCTGATGGGTTTTGAACTGGCTGAGGCCAAGATTGAAAGAGATCCTGAGGTTATAGTGGATAGTTCAATTAAACTGGTGAGAAAGGCAAACTCCATGCTGGCAATTATTAGGAAAGAGGCTAGGAATAAAATGGCAATTATTTTAATGCCTGTGTATAGGGCTATGGTGCAGACTCATTTGTAATACTGTGTATACTGTGTATAGTTCTGGTTGCTATATTTCAAAATCGATATTGCAGAGCTGGGAAAGGTACAGAAAAGAGCAACTGAGAGGACTTCTGGTTTTTGGCACGATGAAGGCAGACGGCACCGGGAGAGCTCCCATGAAGCCGAGCTGGATCACCAGGTTTGGAGGGGGTTTAAACTCCTGTGGAGCCCCCATGGACTTCCCTGCAGAGGGATCCAAGCAAGAGGCTTGATCCTGGGCTGTCTATGAGTGGCAGCAAATGGATTGAGCCCAGGATCACCCTGAAGCACAAGCCTGAATGAGAGCAACTGTGGCTTCCCTCACAGCAGCGGAGCCATGACTACCAGACCAGGGATAAACAGCAGCTTTTAAGACTTCACAAGACTTTACAAGATTCCAATATAAAGTCTACCACTGTGAGTACCTTTTAAAATCACTGACATTTGAAAGATCTGGATAGCCCTTTTAAAGAGTCTTAAACAATTAAGACTGGAAGGGTGGGACTCCCCCCCCATTTGAAGTGGCTTGGCTAAGAAGGAGCCGATTACTTGCTACAATCTCAAAAGGCTCAGAAAGAAATGGTAGATCTCCAGGACTTATATCTTTTGGCACATCATTTTTAAGCTTTATGATCTTGTGGATTACAATTATTGCTTGATCTCAATTTGGATTACAATATAAAATTTATGGATTAATTTTGAGTTTAATTTTGGATCTATAATTTGGCTAAGTGGGGCTAATAAGAAGATACCTAAGTAGATTACAATTTGTTTAACCCTTATTTGGATTATAAATTAAAGATAAGGAAGAAGAAAAAGAAAGGAAAATATTAAAGGTTTACAACTTGATTGGAATATACTTTCACTTTCCAAACATCATTTCCATAAAAGAGAGGCACCATTTTTAGAGCTATTATGTTTTAGTAACCCATTTGTTGTTGTTATCAAAGTACAGTTTGGACAGATTGTAAATTAAATATTGACAATTGTTGTTCTTTCCTGCTTGGGTTTGGACTGGGTTGTGGGATCTAGTCAATAACCAAGAGATTTTCTTAATTTAACACAGGAATTCACTATACCAAAGTAGAGATTTTTTATTCTAAAATATGAGTCAGAATATGTATAAGAAAGTCAGACCCACTAACAATCCACCTCCTGGCCAGAGTAGATCTGTGACTACCACCTTGGCACAGATTTCTGCAAAAGATCTCCAAGCCTTAATACAAGAGGCTGACTACAGCAGTCAACCCAACAAGACAAATTAGACACATCATCACAACAGATGTCACAGCAGATGATAGAAGTACAAAATCAATTTAAAGCAAACAGGCAAGAGATGTCCACTTTGAATAAAGCAGTCACCCAGACAGAAGAAAATCTGAAAAGACTCAAATCAAAGTGGAGTTAGTGGAATCTAAACAAAACTCTATGGAAGAAACACTCATTAAATTAGAGCTGGACAGAGCAGTATGCATTTTAAGATTTCAGAACATACCAGAAAAGCAAGATGAAAACTTGAAAACAAAAATGGCACAAACACTGGCAGAATATATGGGAGCAGAAAGTTCAGATGAATTATATAATGAAATTGATGTGACCTATAGAATGAACTCAGCATATGCTAAAAGACACGGATTACCAAGAGAAGTACATGTGAGGTTACATAAGAGATCAACAAGAGATGCTATACTCAAGGCAACAAATGAAACATCTCTCCAAATAAATGAGACAAAAATTAAACTATTAAAGGAGATTCCATGGAGAATAAGACAGAAAAGAAAAGAATACATGGAACTTACAACCATCCTAAGAAAGAATGGGATTCAATATAGATAGAAAAGAGCAACTGAAATGACTGAGGTGCTGGAACACCTTCCTATGAAGAAAGGCTGGAGAGTCTGGTATTTTAAGATGACTAAGGGGGGCATGGTAGAGGTTTATAAAATTATGCATGAGGTAGAGAAAGTGGAGGGAGGGAGCTTTGTTTCCTTCTTCCATAATATTAAAATTCAGGTGCACTCAGTGAATTTGATGGGCAATTGGCACAGGGTAGACAAAAGGAAATATTTATTCAATGAGTAACTGATTTGTGGAATTCACTGTCAGTGTAGATAGTCAGGGAGGGAAGGCAGCATGGTACAGCCTAATCTTATCAGATCTTGGAAGCTTATCAGGCTTGGTACTTGGGTGGGATCATGTGGAAGACTCTGCAGAGGAAGGCAGTGGCAAACCATCTCTGCTTCTCACTTTCCTTAAAAGCCCCTTGCTGGGGTCATTGTAAGTTGGTTGTGACTCATTGGCACTTACATATGTACATAGGTAGTGATGGCCATAAGCACAGGTGACTTTAAAAGGGGATTAGATATATTCATGGAGGAGAGGTCCATGAGTAAAGGGAACATCCATATTCAGAGACAATCTCTAAAATCCAGTGTTAGGAGGCAACATCAGGGGAAGGCCTTCACCTCTGTGCCCTGCTTGTTTGGCTCTCAAGGGCAACTGGTTGGCTGCTGTGTAAAACAGGATGCTGGACTAGATGGTCTGATCCTTGAGTGCTCTTCTTGTATAGAGAAAGACAGAAGAGGTGGGGAATGTTGAAGTTCAAATAAATACTCCTACAAGTCAAGTCACAACCAAATTATATATTTTTAACAATCCACCTTAGCTTGGCATAGGCATGTATAAACTTTCTAAATCTCCTCACTTCAGGCAGTCTTGATTCTGGTTGATTCTCAAATCTTGCATAAACCTATGAAAGTCTAATAGATCAAATATTGTCAAAAAAATTAATACCACCTCTCTACAATATGAAAATTTACTTTCCGTTCCTGCTGTCAGCTAACAATAAGTGTTTGCCACTGCTTTAATAAGGAAAAAATAAGGAGAGCAAGCTTTCTGTTTTTCTTGTTGATTAAATGATACCATAGGAAACTGACTGAGTTCAGATGTTATTGTACTGCCCCCTAATGGCTGCCATTAAATATAAACAATGGTTAAATATATGCCTTACACACAGATGTGAATCAGACCATTGTTCCATCAAGGTCAGTATGGTCCACTCAGACTAGCAGCAGCCCTCTAGGGTTTCAGGTAGAGGTATTTCACAGCACCTACTTCCTGGTCCTTTTAACTGTAGATATTGGGATTGAACCTGGACCTTCTGAATGCAAAGCAGGGGCTTTTCCGCTGAGCCTCAGCCCCTCCTCTTTAAAAAGAATGCCCATCTTTCCCCATCTGTTCATTGCCCCTCTGCCATCCAGTTCCTTTTCAAACCACCACTACTCACCTGTCCTCCTGAGCTCCACAGGTGTTCAAGAGCAACCAGGCCAAAGGGCCATCTAGTTGAGCATTTGATTTCCCATGGTAGTTTTCAACTGGAAATCTCTAAATTGCAGGAAGTAAACATTGACAGCACAAAAAACCAGATTCAGTACCTTATTTTCATTCATAAACACCATTCTTAAGAGTAACATCCCAAAGACCATTCTTTAGTTACAGGCAAAGCTTCATGTTGTTAGACTTTGTTTCTCTAAACAAAGCTTTTATGACTTAGGTTTTAATTTTGCAAGTTGTTTCAAGCTAACAGGTAGCAGCAGGGCTATTTTTGGACAGGAATGCAGAGGAAGGGAGTTCTGGCTGGCTCCTGAGGTGGCCACGCCCAGCAGGAACTCATTACCATAATAGGCCACACCCAACAGCAGCAACTCATTAGGATTGGCTACATTAGGGGTGCCTAACATGCAAAGGAGTTCCTGCTACAAAAAAAGCCCTGGGTTTTGACAACAAAGTAAACAGAATAAGAAGCAAAAGGTGGGTGTGGCTGGATGGCCACAGGTCTCATAACATGGGGGTGTGGCCTAATATGCTAATGAGTTTCTGCTGTTGGGTGTGACCTATTATGCTAATAAGTTCCTGCTGGGCTTTTTCTACAAAAAAAGCCCTGGGTAGCAAAGTATAATTTTTTTAAGCCTGCAGACCCACAGGCCCATTTCATAAAAATGGTAGTCAACATGTCCATGTCTGAGGTAAAATTCCAGGTGGTTACTGGTTTTATTCTGATAGAGGTTCGTCAATCATACTTTGTTCCTTGCTGTTCCTAACAAGGTGCCCTCTCTGCCCTTAATCCAGTCTCAGTTCCAACAGTCTTCACGTATAGGCATGAGTACAAAACTAAGTAAAAAAGGCTGCAGATGTAAATCTTCATTGATTGAGAAAATCTGATGGATATTTTGGTGCTCCCAAAACAGGCCTATCAAATCTGTATGTCAGATGCCCAGCTGACTCTTCTAATGTGTGGAAGACTTTCTAAAATGCTAGAACTGATCTGCAGCAATATACTTTACCAGGGAGTACCTTTAAAACAATAGTTTATCCAACTACATAGAAGAGCAAGATTGTTTCTCTAGCCAAACACATCAGGTGGAGATGTAGTTAATCTCTTGTATGTAAGGATTTGTGTGTACATTGGGCAGTTATTGAAAATGGTAAGTAACTGGATTTGCTACTCCCAGCTGTTTGCCTCCCTGAGCCCCGTACAAATAATCATCTAGTGTACAGCTGGGTGGATAGAGAAGGGATCAAGAATGTGCCTGCAGGCCCTGTTCTGACAGCCCTATATCCAAAATCCTATCCAAAGAAGAGCCTGTGTGTTTGTACTCTTACACTTTGCAGGGCAAAACTATGTGCATTTAGGTCCTGTGTGAACAAGAAAATGTGGAAGCAACTATTGGGACCAGCAAGCACCGTCATGCCTCCTCTCAGTGTACTCGCTTGTGTACCATCATGATGGCAGGGTAAAATTGAGGAGCTGAAGGTAGAATTTGGTGGTTCAACAATAGCAGTGGATGGATTGTGATGGGTTGGATGGAGCCAAGATAGAATTTGGCTGGACAGGATTGAGCCAGAACAGAACATGGCAATGTATGAGCAGAATGTGACAGAACCTGGCTAGTGATAATAAAAGCTGGCAGGATCTAGACATCTGCCAGAAGACATTTTGTATCAGTCAGACTGCTAAAAACTGGCTGGGTGACAACTCCAATGACAGGCAAGCAAAAAAAAAAAAAGATGTGTGTGACCATCATAACTAAGGCTGGTTGTGGATGATATGCTGAATTTTGTTACTACTGGCAGACTGTTATTAAAATGCTTTAACACTTCTGTTGTCCTGGAAATTTCAGTAGGCCATCATCCTGGAGGTGCAGTTTCAAGATGCTTTCCATTAGAAACCAGTTAAGAAGATTGATGGCAACCAAACATGAATATGGCCTGAGGCATCAGTGTTTCCATAGTGCATATCTGCAAACTTATGCTACGATATGAGAGCGACAAACATTCCTTTTTAGAGCTGGCACAAGAGATGGTATAAAAGCAAGTAGCCTTATCCTAGGTTAGTCCAGCTCTGATAGTACTAATATGGTTCTTTTTAGAACAGATATGTACAACTTTTGAAAGATCCAGTGGCGTCCATCAGTCATGTCCTTTGGCATAGCAATATGCTAGACAACACCCTGTTGTTGCAGTGAAATCAGGGATCCCCACCTGGAATGGTTGTCTGGAGGTTTTGACAGGTTTAAAAATAACACATATAAACTTTAATCTAAAACTAGCAGATGCAGAATCTAGGTACCTGAGAGTAAATCTGTGTATGGGTAAATAGATTTGTTTGTTTATATTGCTTTCCCCAAAGATTCATGCAGTCATGCTGACAGCCATTACCATTTAACAGTCTGAAGTGGAAAGGTGCCATGTTCTGTCGTGTCTTAAAGAAGAGCAGGCATTACTTGGTTAGCGGCTCTCTTAAATCCACTAAAGGTTTCAAATGCAAATACACCAGGCTTTTCTGTGTGGCTTTCTGCAGGCATATTTCTGTGTAAATCCCAAATACAGGATAAACTTGCAAATGTGCAGTTGGCTGTACATTTCTGTAGAAACTGATATTTGCATAAAGGGCTACCTCTGAATAAATGTAATCTGCTCCCCCCAGTTCTATGTAAAGGTCACATTTTTGTCCCTGCATTGTTACTCCTTCTATTATATTCTCCCTCCCAGTTATTATTCATACTGCCTGGCTAACGATATCCTGTATATTTGCAGTATTTATTACTCTCTGCTAAGCATTACACTTAGCAGCTTTCCTGAATTAATACACCACTTCCACTGGTCTTTCTGAACAGCTCTCCCACCAGTTGAGAAGAAAGTGGGAGTTTAGTTTTTATTGCAGAAATAAATTCAATGAACCATTTCCTTGGGAGATGGGGTGGCAGGAAGGAGACATGCGAACTAAGGAGGTGTTTTGGTTCAGGCTCCCGGGGGTTATTCTCCAATTTGCATTTTTATCTCCTAGGTTCCACTGATTCCATCCTCATACAATCTCTTGGATAGAGTGAAAAAGGGGAAAGATAAATAATGCATGATGTTATTGGCCAAGAAATATTGCGAGAATTCACTTCAAACAGCATACTCTATTACATTGTTAGATTCTCTGAGCTGTTCCATTAGAGCTCATTTAAACATGTAATATTTCCCAATTAGATGTGTTGGTAGGAATTATTCATTTTAATAATTAAATAGTTTCCAAAGCACCCTGAAGAGCGTTACCATGGAGGATTTGACCCACTGCTGGGAATATTCACAGCATGTTAATGTACCTTGTAGGGTGACTGCTTAATGTCAGAGTCGCATTTGCATGACTCCCAGGCTTTACAATTTGGAACTCCACTTACATCAGTATCTTTGCTGCTGCTTCCTCTTTTTTAACTAAACAGGCTGGTTTCAGGCTAGGCAAACCTGTTACAGTGCAATCTTAAGCATGTATATTTGGAAGTAAATCCCATTGTGATCAATGAGATTCACAGCTTAGCAGGGAGCATGTATAGCCACAGTGTAGTAATTTTCTGATCAATTCTGAGCTCTTTATCAATAACAATGAGGGTTTGCTGCTATGTACACAGAATTTGTGCATTCACATATCTATGTATCTCACTTGGTTTCTGATCATGTAGGGATTTGTAGGTGGATGCGAGAAAAAGATCTTTGGCGAAGCATTGCACTGGAGGTGATGTGAAATGATCAGAAACTATTTGTGGTATTTGATCTGGGGAAGCTGATTCACTTCATGCTGTAGTCAAGTTTGATGAATGTGAATATATGAACGTATGAATTTGCCCTCCCAGCAGGCCTGTAACCACAATGGGGCATTTTGGGGCCCAGCCCCCTTAATTAAAAGCCCTGCCCCACAAATAGCCATGCCAGAAATCTTATTTTTGCATGTTTCCCAATGGCTCATGGGGATGCTTTGAAAGACTCACCATGACCTAGGTGGTATATAGCAGGACTGGGCTAGCAAAAAGGGGGATCGTTGGAGATGTATTGTGAAAAGAACAGGGGGTGAACAAACATGTGGACAAGGGGGACCCATAGATGTTGTTTACCTTGACTTCCAGAATGCTTTTGATAAAGTTCCTCATCAAAGGTTCCTAAGTAAGCTCAATACTCATGGGATAAAAGGACAACTCCTTTTACGGAAAACTGGCTAATTAATAGGAAACAGAGAGTGAGTATAAATGGGCAATTTTCTCAGTGGAGGGTGGTAAGCAGTGGGGTACCACAGGGATCAGTACTTGGTTCGATGCTTTTTAACTTGTTCATTAATGATTTGGAGTTGGGAGTAAGCAGTGAAATGGCTACATTTGAGGATAACATGAAATTGTTCAGGGTGGTGAAAACCAGGGAGAATTGTGAGGCACTCCAAAGGGACCTGTTGAGGATGGGCGAGTGGGCAACAACATGGCAAATGGGGTTCAATGTGGCCAAGTGCATATTGGGGCCCAAAATCCTAACTATAAATATACATTGATGGGGTCTGAACTGACAGACACTAGACAAGAGAGAAATCTTGGAGTTGTAGTAGTGTGCAACTGCAATAAAAAAGGCCAACACTATGCTGGGGATTATTAGGAAGGGAACTGAAAACAAATCAGCCAGTATCATAATGCCCTTGTATGAATCAATGGTGCGACTGCATTTGGAATACTGTGTACAGTTCTGGTCACCACACCTCAAAAAGGATATTATAGCATTAGAAAAAGTGCAGAAAAGGGCAACTAGAATGATAAAAGAGTTGGAACACTTTCCCTATGAAGAAAGGTTAAAGTGCTTGGGGCTCTTTAGCTTGGAGAAACAATGACTGAGGGTGACATGATAGAGACTTCCAAGAATATGCATGGGATAGAGCAGGTAGAGAAAGAAATACTTTTCTCCCTTTCTCACAATACAAGAACTCATGGGCACTCAATGAAATTGCTGAGCAGTCAGGTTAGAATGGATAAAAGGAAGTACTTCTTCACCCAAAGAGTGATTAACACATGGAAGTCACTGCCACAGGAGGTGGTGGCAGCTACAAGCATGGACAGCTTCAAGAGGGGATTAGATAAACATATGGAGCAGAGGTCCATCAGTGGCTATTAGCAACAAAGTATAGATAGGAACTCTCAGTCTGGGGCAAGTGATGCACTCTATTCTTGGTGCTTGAGGGGACACCTGGTATTTTTGGCCACTGTGTGACAAGAGTGTTGGACTGGATGGGCCGTTGACCTGATCCAACATTGGCTTCTCTTATGTTCTTA
The DNA here is from genome assembly GCA_029375565.1 of Gekko gecko. Lineage (NCBI taxonomy): Eukaryota > Metazoa > Chordata > Lepidosauria > Squamata > Gekkonidae > Gekko > Gekko gecko. The sequence goes on from JAPDNY010000007.1 coordinate 118,884,648, forward strand.
TGATTTCCAAAATAACATAGGCACAGGTCAATAGTTTCAGTGGAATCCTAGGGTTCTCTCAATGATCCTCAACAGCAGATGGCAAAGCAGAACCTCATTTCCAAAATAACATAGGCACAGGCCAATAGCTTCAGTGGAATCCTAGGGTTCTCTCAATGATCCTCAACAGCAGATGGCAAAGCAGATTTCCAAAATAACATAGGCACATAGGATAAAAGGAACTATTTCTTCACCCGAGTGATTAACACATGGAATTCATTGCCACAGGAGGTGGCAGCGGCTACAAGCATGGACAGCTTCAAGAAGGAATTGGATAAACATATGGAGCAGAGGTCCATCAGTGGATATTAACTACAAGGTATAGATAGGAATTCTCAGTCTTGGGCAAGTGATGCATTGTATTCTTGGTGCTTGAGGGGGCAACAATGGGAGGGCTTCTAGTGTCCTGGCGCCACTGGTGGACCTCCTGATGGCACCCAGCATTGGCTTCTCTTATGTTCTTTTTTTTTTTTTGGCCCCCTGAAGGGGATTTTTTATTGATTTTTGTATATACTACTAAAACTAGTATATACTACTAAAACTACTAAACTACTTTAGTAGTATAAACTACTAAAACTACTACTAAAAATGGAAAGGGAACTACATCTAAGAATAAAGAAAAGTAAACCCACACTATACTAAAACCCCAAGAGAAGGAGATCATATCCATGTTAAGCTAAATGTTAGTATTTTAGTGTTAATAAACAATGCGTGTTGTGAGTTCCTGTCTATCTTGGCTAAATTGTTAATTTGTTACTTGTTATGAGGAGAATCCAGAGCACCCCCTCCAGCTCGCTTCATAAAGGCAATTTCCAGAGTCTTTCTGCCTTTATCTAGGTTTTCTATCTCTAAAGTCATAAGATGATTTGATGATGGCAGCTCCCCCTTCTGTGGCCAGGTCTTCATCGATCTCCGAGGGGGTGGAGCCACTTGACCCGGTTTCTCCTTCTTTCGATCCCAGATGGCATTTTAGGAATTCTTTGGCTTTAAAAATGGAGTCAATCTTCTCTCTCTTGTCATTGATTTTAAAGATGACACCTTCAGGCACTGCCCACCTGTATGGAATTTGATTGGTTTGGAGAAAAAGAATTAAGTCCTTATAGTTCTTTCTTTTTTGACGAATTTCAAATGGAATGTCTTTTAAGGTCTTGATAGCTATATTTCCCAGTTTCAGTGGAGTTGCTGATGTTGCTTTTAAAATTGCATCTCTGGTCCGTCTTCTTGAAAATCTGACCATTATTTCCCCAGGCAGGCTAATTTTTTTTTGGTGTAATTAGAATACACCCTTTATGCTGTTTCCATATCATGTGTAATTTCTTCCACTTTCAAGCCTGTTGCTGGTGCGATAATTTCACCGAGTATTTTCTTCAAGTCCTCTTTAGCTGATTCAGGAACTCCCTGGAATCTAAGGACCATGTTAGCTTTTTCCATTTGTAATTGCAGCAAACGAGTTTCCTGGTAGTTCTGCTTATTCATTAACTCTCCCATCTTTTTCTTCATATTCTTATTTGTGGTGTACATCTCCTTCACAACTTCCACTGTTTGCTCCATCTTTTTGGCTGTTTCCACCAACTGGAGTTGCTGTGATGCAAAGTTTTGATTTAGTGTGACCAACTGCTGGTTAATACCAGCGAGTTGTTCCATCACAGGCTTGATGGTATCTGCTAGGAGTTTCATGACATCCACTCCCCCTTCCGGCCTTGGACTCTGGCCGCCCATTGGTTTCACTTTTGTTCCTTTTTCCCCTGTGCCCGCCAACATGGCGTATTGTTTACTTAAGCCACTAGCTATTTCACTGCCTCTGAAAATCGCTTCTGGACTAAATCCGCTCTGGTAAGTCTCTCAAAACAAACCAATCACTTATTTTTCCCCATCCCCCCTCTTTTCCACTTATCTGTTCGCACAAGTCAGAGGCGTCCCTCCTCTCTCTCGCCTTGAAGATAGGAGGGGGTAGGGGGTTTTCCCACTTATTTCAAAGTTTGTTTACATCTGACTCACATTCATTGTTGGTCCCGTTCAACCGCGTTTACATCCTCCCAATTCCACTTGATCTCCAGCACTTGTTCCTGTCAGCCCAGATTGTGCCCGAAGGCCACACAGTGGCAGGACCATCAGGGTGGAGGGGTGCCTCAATTCTCTGGCATTACACTGTCGAAGAGGCTACTCCTCAAAAGCCCTATGGCTTGGAGCCTATCCCTAGGGCTCTGTGAGGAAACTGCATCGGCAGCTTCCCTCCGTGCCGCTGGTGTGCAAATTGTTCCCCTGAGAGTGACCGCCATCACAGCGCCGAAAACAGGAAGTCTGGCTTCTCTTTTGTCCTTAAAGAAATTCAAAAGGCATTTAAATGTCTTCTGAAGGCAAGTTAATGAGCTATTTTTTCCTAGGAACTGATGTACTCGCTGCCCTGTCCCTTGAAAGCAAGGGCTAGAAATAGGCTAGAAGCCTCCCGCTTTGAAGACAGGCATTCAGATTAATTTAATTAATCTGTAATTTAACTGCCCCCTTAAAAATTTAAATGCCTCTCAAACAACAACAAAAATCCTGTCTACAGGTCTGCCTTCCATCATTTCCCAAGGTCTGAGAGAACAATAAATAGTTAGCATAGAATGTGTTAGGTCTCCATTCCTTGGAAGCCAGTGGTTTTGCTTTCAGAAGAACATGCAGTCCTATCAAGAAAATGGAATAGGTTCTCTTGGCTTCTCTACTATTATTCTGAGTTGACCAGAACAGGGGTCTCATACTAATGAAAATGATCCAGTTTCTTTTCTTTGCGACAACATATAATCAAACATGCTTCTTCTTTTTTAAGCTCTACATGTATTGAAGTCCTGCTAAGTTGACACTGAACATCTGCTTGTGTGTTTAACCACACTATTATCACATGGGTGAAGAGTAGTGAAGAGATGGGTAGCACACGGCCACTATCTAGATTTTGACAAGTTGTATGACCAACATGGTATCTTTAGTTTAACTGTATGGCTGAGGTCTATAGGTGGATACTTCCCTTTAATTCTGATTTGTCTGTCATGTGGTTAATGGGCATCTGTTTCTAATACATTCATCACCTAATAGAAGAATCTATGATAAGTGAGTCACAAGAAGTAAAGCAGAGCAGGACATTTGTGAAGCAGCAGTAGAACTGGATGTAATGCTCTGGCATTGAATAAGGGACAGTGGATTTATAAATAAGAAAATGTGGCTAATGATAGCAACAGTGGGTAGCAACAACATCTCCAAAGAACTTCATTAAACTATCTAGTACTATTCACAGTCTTTCTTATTTTTCATAATCTCCGAATAGCCGTGAAGTGGGTTGCATAGACTTACTGTTCCTATGTTTTTCTGTTTTCTCTTGTCCTATCTACTCTCTTTCCACCACCTCTTTCTCCACCACCCACTTCCAACTGCTTACCAATCTGTGAGATTCTTGCTCATTTGAGACAGTTGTGTGAGTTGGCCCCGCTGTCCATGGAAAAACAACTCTAACTAATTTCCTTCCTACACTGCAGTCCCATATGTGCTCTATCAAAACACAGTCCTCTAGAACCACATTACTATAGCAACTATGCTTCTTCTGTAAATCTTAATTTTCTTGGTAACAGCATAGAATAGATGGTATTTGAGATTTCTTACAAACAGAACCTTTACTGGCATATCGTATTTGAGATTTCATTAAAATTTGTTTGGTAGATCTTTGTGTAATTGTTAAGGACCCCCCCCCCTCAAAACTCCATGGGTAAATAAACCAATCTGATGCCAGATGGAAAATATCCAAATATATATCCTTGAAATATTAGAACTTGCTTTATTTTTGGAAATGATTATTTTGTTCATTTTGCTTTTTAAAAATGTCATAGCAAGCATGTTTCGATGTTTTTATTCATAGGGAATTACAAGACCCTCAGTGCAATAGTAGTGTTGTATCACTCAAATGGTACACAGCGACATTGTGAGAAATTATGGTTTCTCACCTCTGGTTTGATGTAGCACCATTTAGTTAGGACATCTGAATGCAGATTGTCTAATCTAGACTTCTTAATCATGGTTTATATAGCTTGTGGTTTGTTGAGACATCTGAATTCACAAACCACTTTGTCAAAAAGACCATCATAAGAATAGGGAGAATGTCAGCCCTGGGAAGCAGGAATGAAGCAGGAACAGACAAACAACGGGTTATACATAAATTCAGGACTTGTTACTTTCATCCATGAGATTAACCAGAGTTATTAAACCAAACACTTTACTGTGATGTCTGGATTCAGCCAGTGATTTTGGAACTTAATCTCCTCTATTCCCTGACTGTTCTCATTTTACAGATGGAATTAGAATTTCTACCACAGGCAGAGGTTTAAATTTATTTTAAAAAATTTAATGCTGATTGTGTTAATGGTTTTTTGGCTGAAATAGCAGCTTGGATCCTATGCCTGTGTTCCATATGTGCTTTGCTCCAGCCATGGCACAGTGTAGAAGAAGAAGAAGAAGAATTTGGATTTATACCCCGCCCTTCACTGCCCAAAGGTGTCTCAGAGCGGCTTACAAACTCCTTTCCCTTCCCCTCCCCACAACAGACACCCTGTGAGGTAGGCGGGGCTGAGAGAACTCTAACACAAACTGTCCTTGAGAGAACAGCTGTGCCAGAGCTTGTGACTGACCCAAGGTCACATCAGCAGGTGCAAGTGGAGGAGTGGGGAATCAAACCTGGTTCTTCCAGATAAAGAGTCCGCACACTTAACCACTACACCAAACTTCCTCTGTCACTAGTATTTCTGTTTGTACCAGATGAATGGTTTTCAATGAGCCTTGCACAAACAGAGGTACTAGAGGCAGAGAAAGTGAGCTGTGTTGTAGATGGATGCACTCTATTCTTGGTGCTGGGGGAGGCAGCAGTGGGAGGGCTTCTAGTGTCCTGGCCCCACTGCTGGACCTCCTGATGGCACCTGGTATTTTTGGCCACTGTGTGACAGAGTGTTGGACTAGATGGGCCATTGGCTTGATTCGACATTGGCTTCTCTTATGTTCTTACGGAGTGAAGGGTTATATAGAAAAAGGTCATAGGATTCAAGCCAGTAAATCTGAACCTGGATCTAGGTGATGAAAAGAAATGTTATTCTTAGCAGAATGGATGGTGCAACAATAGTTCATTGGTACAACTACAGACCAATTCCTCTGCATTTTCTGCCAAGGTTTTACGTACCAGGTACACTAGCATCCCAAGCTCTGTTCTTCTTCATACCTCTATCACACTAGCTTTATGCAAGTGACCCATCAGCATGTCCACTCACCATGCAGAGAGTTACAGCAAATGTGCTCACTGGCCACATACCCACCTCCATGCAATCGGCCAGTGGTCTGCATAGTGTGAACAAGGGTGGAAATGCCTGTGTGTATACCCTCTTCCTCTGATCAGCAATGATCCCAAAGCAGTGTTGATGATCACAGTAAAGGGGCCTTTTTGTGGGCTCTTCCTCCATGTGTTTGTCCCATGCAGACCACTCAGTGATTGTGTGGAAGTGGAGGTGAGACTACAGAGTTCATGCCCACTTTACCTGCCCATGTGGTGAGTGAACACAGAGATGAAACAGCTTTGTACTGAAACAGACAGTTGGTCCATCAAGATCAGTATTGTCTGCTCAGACTGACAGGGGCTCTCTGAGGTGTTAGATACATGCCTTTCACATCACCTTCTACCTGATCCTTAATTGGAGATGCCAGAGATTGAACCTGGCACCTTCTGCAAGCCAAGCAGGTGCTCTACCACTGAGCCACAGCCCTTCCCTAAGACTATGTGCAGCTGTCCTATGTTTGAGATAATGTTTTATGTCAGAAACACTCCATGCCAAGAGAGGTGTAGTGTTTGTAGAGGTCATCTGGAAGAATTAGTTGTAACCTTTGGCATGGCAATCTCTGCCATGAATAGTGTTGGTCTCAATCCAGTTGTTCTCTGTCAGCTTCAGTTCAGCAGTTCTCCCATGAGAATAGTATTGTCTTGCCTGCAAACCAAAGGGCACTACATTTTTGAAGCACAGTTTGAGGGTTTGGCATGAGAGGAAAGATACTGGTGGTGCATATTACATTTTAATTTGTATTTCCCTATAAACAGGGAACATACCGATTACACACTCAAACATGATCTGCCAGTGCAGATGCAGTGGTGATTGTCAGAGCTGTAGCACTCGTTTTTAAACAAGATAAGTATTTGTAACACATGTTCCAAACTGAAAAGGATAATTATTAAGGATAGTGATGACAATAAAAAGTCCAAATGATTTGGGAACCAAGAGGACATGCTTACTCTGATCCTTCATTTCAACCAAAAGTACCAAAATCTGTGCTTGTTTTATTTATTTTCAATTAACATTGTAGGCTACCGTATCATTTCAGTTTTGAAACACAAAATGGTTTATCTATATACATATTTTATTATTATCCCTTCCCTGATGAATGATGTGAACAGAAATCACCAAAATTAGAATATTTATGTAAACCAATTGCTTCCTTAGCTAATATTTTTCTTGCATTTTCTATTGCCTCCTCTCTGATTGCAACCTAATCAATTGGAGCCAATGATCAATTACAATAAAAAGAAAGAAGATGGCTTGTGCAAGCAAACCAACACATGTTTAATTTAGATCTAAAAGCAGAGAGAAAAAAATGCAACAGCCAAGTTCCACTTGGGCTAAAGCAGAGACATCTGCCTGTGCTTTCTGACCATGCTCATTAATGTGCACAAGCAATTGAATGAGAGTAGAAAGGTAATTTTAGATACACCTGGTCATGGTTCACCCACAGTTTTCATCTAGAAATCCATGTTCAAATGCAAATGTTTTGATTGCCTACCCTAGTTAACTCACATCAAGCATGATTTTATCAAGAACTCTTGTTCTTGACCGGGGTCTCTAAAGTTGTGCCCATGAGTGCCATGGTTCCTGCCAACACCTTTCTTGATGCTCACCAAGTATTTTTAGAAAGTGGGTGGGGCTCTTGCCAAGCATGGCTTCTGTTTTGTCTCTGAACATCTGATTGGCAATGGAGATTAAAATAACATTGTATCAGTGGCAGCTGCCACCACAGTGTATTTTTAATTACCCCTCTTCTCCCTCTGTGTGTGGTGCTCTGCCTCTTGTGGCAGTCAATTTGTGGTTGGCTGCACATCCTATGGCAACCATTTTGTAGTTGTTCCTACTATCCTGTGTTAGAATTCCAAGGGGGCCTGCAGGCTCAGAAAGGCAGAGGACCCCTGATGTAGACTCTTCTGAAGACCCCTGATGATATGGTATGGGCAAAATCTCTCATGTGCTGCACTTGGGGATTTCTCCACCTCAGCTATTGAAAATTTTGACAGAGCCCAGACTGCTCTCTGGAACAGGAAAATGGCCTGGGCTCTTGACAAAAGCAGTGTTTATGAGGGAACTGATGGCAGTGAAATGAGGTATGATGGCTAGAGCATCACTGGCAGAAAACTCGAAGTGAGTCTGACTGAACATAGAGTAGAGCCCATATTAGAGCCTATTCTGTGGCAGAGATGGCAGTGAAAATGCAATATTTCTCCACCATAATTGCATCTGCATGTATTTATCCATTATTCCATGTGGTTTAGGGGCTCTTATATCAGGGAATTGGACTCTGATGACATGATAGCCCACTGTGATCAATTTGCTATTTACCTTGTAGATGAAATTGCCCAGATCCACTCTGAGTTAAATGTTGGCATGGACCTTCATCATTTGTCTAATTTGTATGCATACATTTCAGCTTGTGGCACCTGAGGATATGGGCAGAATCCTTGGAGAGGTGAGGCCTACCACCTGTGCCCTTGACCCTTTACCTTCTTGGCTAATAAAAGCTACAAGAGATGGACTGGCCAAGTGGGTAAGGGAAGTGGTAAATAATTCCTTGAGAGCAGTAGTTGTGCTACCTATGCTCAAGGAGGCAATAATGAGACCTGTTCCGACAAAACCCTCTCTGAGCCCTAGCATGTTGGAGAACTTCCAGCCAGGCTTTAGGCTTCCATTCTTGTGCAAGGTGCTTGAGCAGGTGGTTGCTTCTCAGGTCAAGGAGCTCTTGGAAGAGTCTGATTTTTCTGGACTGATTTCAATTTAGGTTTAGGTCAGCATTTGGAACAGAGACTTTTTGATTGCCTTGGTTGATGACATCTACTGAGAATTACACAGGGTGTGTGTGACCCTGGTAGTTCTGCTGCATATCTCAGTAGCCTTTGATACTATCAACCATCTGCCTCTTGGCACTGGGAGCAGCGAGTACTGTGTTATAGTGATTCAAGTCCTATATGGGAGGTCAGTCCTAGAAGATGGTGCTAGGGAATTCCTGTTCTGCCCCATGGACTTTGCCCTCTGGTATATAATAGGCATGTGAAGCCACTGGGAGAGGTCATCAGGAGGCTTGGGCTGTGGTGTTACCTATATGCAGATGATACCCTGCCCTTTCTTTTCTATCTCATTTCAAGGAAGCTCTTTTGTTTTATTGTCACCTATGTTGTAAGCCACCCTGAATTCTTCTCAGGTAGAAAGATGGCTAATTAATATTTTGAATAAATAAAGTAAAATTAATAGGAGTTGAGGACAAGAAAATGGATGAAGACTGGGAGATGTTTGTGAATAAAAGAACAACTTCACTTGAAAGACAGTCTTTCCTCATTTATTCATAGTTTAGCCTTACTCTACATGAACAAGCCTTCAAGAGCTTCTGGTTAATGAACTTTCCTCACCTTGTGCAGGACAAGTTAATTAGTTATATCTGCTGCTTTTGCAGCAAAAATTGTTGTTTTCCATGACAACCAGCTGTGCTGTTGTCCTGTTCTTGTAATTCAGGATTCTAAATCTGGACTAAATCACTATTTCTGAAATCCCGGATTGAGGGAAAAGTACAAACTACAGCCTGGCAGTTTGGATGAAACAGAAAATTTTGCTTGCCACAGAAGTGGAAGTAAATACTTATGTCATTGAGCTTAGGAGAAAGGAAATGGGCAGGCAGGAATTCAGAAGGCTCTGTTCAGATAGTCAGGTTGTTTTAGGGTTGCCAACCTCCAGGTGGTAACAAGCAGGTAGAAAGTTGCCAGTAATGAGATAAACCATTCACTTTAACAGCCAAAGATAAGTCCCTCATATCATGAAGATTTCAGGGTTGGTACACACGACAGGAAGGAGCTGTGGTGGCTCAAGTGGTTAAGACACTGAACTGCAGGCTGTGGAAGGTCAGTAGTTCAGCAGTTCAAGACCCGAGAGTGCCGCATGACGGGGTGAGCTCCCATCTCTAGTTCCAGCTCCTGCCAACCTAGCAGTTCGAAAGCAAGAAATTGCAAGTAGATAAATAGGTACCACTTCAGTGGGAAGGTAACAGCGTTCTGTGCACCTTGGTGTTTAGTCATGCTGGCCACATGACCACGGAAACGTCTTCGGACAGCGCTGGCTCTTCGGCTTTGAAATGGAGATGAGCACTGCAACCCTAGAGTCGGATTCGACTGGCTTTCAAGCAAGGGAACCTTTACCTTTACCTTTTTACACACGACAGGTCCGTTTCAAATCGATATCTTTACCAAGTTATTAAGTCTTCATAAGGCTTGTGGGTCTTCCACTAGTTTCCAAGAATTCACAAACCCACGGTGGCCATCTCAAGCTTGTCATTAGGGACACTGGCCACCATGCACTTGTGAATGGTTTTCTCTGTCCTTACAGCATAAAGAAGATGGCTTAGTCCTTTTAAGATTGTATTTCATTATGTTCCACTTGTAATTGTATGTCTCTTAATGTAATTATACATTTTGTACTTTATTTTCACTTTACTTAATAACGTATCTTATAATACTATGAATATTTTTGCAAAAAACATTTTGTTTACAATTTTCAAGGTTGCTTTTGTATGTTTGGGTTAACCTCCAGGTGGTAGCTGGAGATCTCAAGCTATTACAACTGATCTCCAGGTGAGAGATCAGTTCACTTGGAGAAAATGGCTGTTATGGATGGTGAATTCTAAATCATTATACCCAATTGAAGTGCCTCCTCTCCCCAAACCCCACCTTCCTCAGGCTCCCCCCTTCCAAATTTCCAGGTATTTCCCAACCTGGACCTAGCAACCCTAAGTCGCTTACAACTATGTCAACCCAAAAGTAAAAGCCAAAACACCAAGGATACAATTGACATAATACATTTTTAGGACCAATCCTATGACACATAACAGTGTTCAAGGATCTGAGTTGCTCTGAACTCTTCAGCATGCCAGCTGTTGCAGAATAAAAGAGAGAAAGTAGATTTTCCCCATGTCATTGTTTCAAGACCTTGTCATGCCAGTGTATGGTGGATCTTCTGGCAGGCAAAGAAGAATCTGGATTCAAGTTGCTGCAGGCATTGAGCCTTAAAAGCAAGAGAGATAACTGATCAATTAAACTGCATGGCAGCACTTCCCCCCAATGTCCTTCCTAAACAGTGAGAATCCAAGTCCCTTTTTGATGTTTTGTTATTGTGCTTGAACAATGTACTCTTTTCCTGGGCTGTAGTATACTCTGATATCTATCACTGTTCGATCTGCAAAGGGTTTGGTTATAAAGGACTATTACTGCAATCCTAGGAACACTTTCCTTGAAGTAAGCTCCATTGATTCGACCTGAGTAGGATTGTGAATACTTGGTACTGTATACCTCTGAAATAAATAAACACGTTGCTATTTTTTTTTCTTTTAGTCTACAGCTTGACTCGTTATCTGTACATGCAAGATTTTGGAGAAAAATAGCAAAAGACACCCACACGGCAAGCGAAGTTGTACTCAAATGCAGGTAATATGAATCTGTTGACTAGGTGAGAAGCTCAGTTAAAGCAGCAGCAGATGGTATGTTAACATTTATTAATTTCTAGATACATTTATTTAGGGGAAAAACTCAACCTGCCTTTTCAATGAAACATTCCCAAGGCAGTTCATAATACTGATAGAAGATGGTGATGAATATAATACATTATATTTAATCTATTGAATCACTATTGCTGATACTATAATCAAATGCAGGAAAACATGTGCATGCTGCTGCCAAACCCAGCACTATCACACTTCTGCATTATTATTAAACCTTGAGGAACCTTAAGTAGATACACAGGTATCAAACTGTATACAGATCTTCTGAAACATGAAGGCACCCAAAGTTTCCTACAGTAAGTCTGACATTTCTCATAAGTGTTCTCTCTCCCAGCACCCTCCAGCTGGCTATTGTCACACTGGCCACATGCCCATTGATCCCCAGTGGCTTTCAGGGCTTATGCTATACTTTAACAGTTCAACCCTAAACAGAGTTACACCCTTCTAAGCTCATTGGCTTCATTAGGATTGATGCCCTTTCCATTAATTTACACATTTATGCATGGGACTTAATAGCCATGTAGCCTCATTTCATTATTGTATGAAAATTATGGAGGCTGTACATTATCAGACAGAGTGATGTAGTGGTTGGAGTGTCAGACCTGAGTTGTTTCCACATAGAGCTCTTACTCCATACTCCCTGCAAATGGCAGTGTTTTTCATTTGGGCTTCTGCATGACTCTGTTGCAAATTATTTGCCCAACTTCCAGAATCTTCCCAGCCTGGCTACAAGTTTCCCCAAACATCATTTGGTAGGAATCTTCTGGGGACATCATATCCAAAACAGGTTTGGTGAAAATATGGACAGACAAGTGCGGATTTCAGCATCTCCCTGCCCATATCTGGTACCACCTCCAGAAGCCAGTTGTAGGTATATCATAATAGTGATACTGATATTGCAATACATATACCACCTTTTTAAAAAAATGGCAAGAGCCCCATTGGAGGTGGGGTGATGAACTGGTGAGCATTAGGAAAAAGCATGGAAAAGATCACCATCTGGAGGCTCAATTCCTGTTGTGACTTCCTTTGCATTCACAGTGGCAATGAGAGCAAAACAAGGTATTTCCCTATTTGGATACAATTCAGAACTAGGAAAAACCAAGTTCAAATCTTCACTCTGCCATGAAGTTCACTACCTAGATTAGTGTCACCATAAAACTACTTCATAGGACTACAGTGAAGATAACAGTAGTGGAGTATTATCTACACCTCTCTTGCAGGGAGGATGCACTGATGCTTTGAACACAAAAGAAACATCTAAGGTTCTTCTTGCTGAGCTGGCTAAAAGCATTGGGTGGCAATAGACACTTGATCTCCCATGGGCAAATTATCTTGGTTTAATTTCATGCCATCTCTTATGGGATAAAATAAAACAAGTTGTGTTCCCCCATGCACGCACATTGAGTTTAGGTTGGTAAGCCCATCTTTCCCCCCTGCTGCCCAATACAATGAGCAAGTAGAGGAAGAAAGGAGACGCTGATCCATATTCATCTCAGAAATGGGGATTCTATCCCTCCTCACAGACTAAGGCAGGAAAAAGCCTCAAAGTTTTACAGAGAGTAGCGAAAATGAATTAAAAATGAATTGAATTTTTCTTTTTGTACATCTGTCTGTAGCATTTTCAGGAGGAGCTTGTGCATCTCCCTGTCAAACAAAGAAAACAGAAACAGGCTGTGTATCTCTCTTCTTTGGGTGTTATTTTGGAAGAAGAATAAAACAACAAACCTTTTACTCATACTTTCATTGCTCCTGTATAGCGTGAGAGCATACCATTCTCTGCGCTATGCAGAAAATCATTAATTCCACTGTGATATGCCCTTTATGGGTAGTGAACATGCACCTTTGTCCAGGGCCAAAGTGCCCTTTCATTTGGTCATTTTAAGTGACACAGGTAACACTCGATGGCAGTAAAAGTCCATCAGACTATCTCTTCAGTTTCCTCGCCCCTCCATTTAGATATTTGATACACTAATCAGATGGAAATTTTGTTTCTTCCTTCAGAGTAAGAAGTTGTTATTTCATACTGATTCATGAAGAAAGGGTTTAATCTAACCTGTTGCTTTTGTTGGTTTACTCAGAGGTATCCCAAAAGTTTAGCTTTGACATCAACAAGCATAGCTGCAATGAACTTGTCTGAAGCTAACACAGCTGGACTTCACCTCTTCGTTAACCAATTCTAACAGAAATAGAGGTGAAACAGTCTCTTGTCAGTCTTCCTACTGTTCTATTATATGTTGTCACTCCCCCCCCAAGTGTCAAAATGTTTCACATTAATTTCAAGTAATGACTTGTTCTGTTGAAGAAGAAAAAAACCTGCATGGCAATACACTGGGGGAATTGCCTGATAAATCCAACAAAGTTCAATCAACAGAGCTGCTCTGTCTATAAATAGACTCAGACCCAATGAATTCTTGTGTCAGAAAGCATTTCACGCCATTATTAATAATTGGTGTAGTTCACAGAACACTTAAAAAAACAGCTAGGATAATTATCACCTAGGCTGAAAAACAATATAAGCACCCAAATAGAGGAAATTGATCTTTTTACCTCAGGTGACAGATGGTACTATTTTTTCTCCTCCCTATGAACTGATTATCTCCACAGTTGACAAAACACTGGGGTTTTACTGTCGGAGTCAGCTTAAGGCACAGGGTGATTAGTCTTCATTTCCACACCTGCAGCTCCATAGGCAGCAATGTCACAAGAGAGAGGATCAGCCAAAGCCAATCACTCCAACCTGTGGCAGAAGCAACACACCAGAAGTCTGCAAGCATTCCCTGCTCCCATCACCTGCACTACTGCAGCAAGGTCTGCTGGCTTAGCCTCTATGTTTCCCGTCTTCACAGAATGAAGAACTGACAAGTGGATTCATATTGGTTGAACTGCTGAACAAAACCTGGTAGTCCCAATGAAGAACAAACCAGCCAATTTGGTGAGTCTTTAATTTCTTTTTTTTTTCTAAAAAGAGACAGAATTGTCAGATCCAGTACTTTTGGGCCCTTAATAATCAGTTTCAAATATAGTATTTTAACACTTGTAGCATTTTCCACAGCAGCTGCTCATTGGGTAGAGAAGCTACATTTGATGGAGAAAATGCGAACATCTGTACATTGCTGCACATTAAGTGTGCATTAAAATAATGTTTGCAGAGCTGACATAACTTTTTTGTAAGTTTTCAAAAATGTTGCTGCCATGATATGTCACTAGGACATAATAATGAAGTGCAGTGGAAATGTGAGAGCTTCCTTATGTAACACAGATTCTTTCGGTTTTGATGCAATGGAAATGCAATGGCTGTAAAACTATCATGGGATATGATGTGCTAAAAAAAGGCCCTGCAATTAAAATGCATAAAACCATTAAAATTATTCTTTTCAACTAATAGGCAGAGAATATATTTTATAGTGCCATGCTAAATGTATCTTCCAATTGTATACTGATAACACATTTATAAATATTCTAACAAAAACTCAATCACTTTTATATACTATCAAAACTTTAGCAATTTTGGAACAGTCTCTTAGCAAATGAATAGAATCATGAAGTATAAATTCAGCTGCTGAGAGACTAACAGTATAATCATTTCCAGGTTCCTCCAGTCAACATCAGGTGAAATGAATGGGGACTAAGTCTGCAAAAGATTGCACTGTGCATATGTTATCACTGTGCAACTGCATTTCACTTATGTGGTGTATTATTTTTGAAACAACATAGTCCAATTCCTCTTGAACTTCCTTGAAACAAAATATCATTTGCTGGACAATAAGAACCAAAGTCTTGGTTTTTATTTAAAAAGAATCTTTATTTTTCCTCAGAATTATTTAAGCGTTTGATGAATGCCTATAAATTTTTTATTACAGAGCTATGGGAAGACAATGTCATGACCAAGTCATTTTTAGCATCTAATGATTTTAAGAGAAAGTTATTTAAATTCCTGCACTTGCAATCAATTGGATTTTTTAAAAATGCTTAGCTTTGGCTAGATTGTACCACAACAGTACCATCCTAAGCAGAGTTATACTTTTCTAAGTCCACTGAAGATAATGGGTTTAGACAGGTACAACTCAGTCTAGGATTGCATTATTATTTTGAAATATTCAGGTAACATAACTAATTTTGTTTCTGGGAATGTTGTTAGCTAACATGGAGATTTTTAGTAGGGAAAAAGACATTGATGGTTTACTATAAGCAGACAAATGCTGAAAAGTTATGCTTGTACCTAGCTTGACCTGCTGCTTTATTTCATTTTACTACTATATTAACAATATTTGGAAAAGTTAGGTTTTCTGAACATTACAGGATACAGGTAAGTTTAAAACTTGACATACCAATAGGGTTCTCATGTTAGATTGTTGCAGGTAGTATATTCTAAAAATATTCTTACTTGTTAGCCATTATTCCAGTGTTTCAAATTCACCAACCATTGTGAAGATGAGTTGTGAATCAATAAGAAACTAGATTATTGGTGGGAGTTGTGAATCAATAAGAGACTTGATTATTGGTCAGAGTTGTCTCATAGAATGATTACAAAAGAATATTAGAATTAATCTTTTGAAACTATTAAATGGCTATAAAGGAAATCACATTCATTTGATTGTTCACTTTTTATGGTTGCATTTAGTGCTATTGGAATCTTGTTAGCCGCCTTGAGCCAGCATGTCCGGCAAGGCAGTATACAAATAGAAACAATAAATATATTGTGTGTCCTTTTTGATACTTCTTTTAATTCTGTTGGAAATCTAGGAGTGCTACATATTCAGGGCTATTAAGTGCTTTGGACTTTGGACTTGGATGCTCTTTTCTGTAAATTTTCCAGATGAGCCTTATATAATGGAAACTGCCTGTCCCTGGATTGTGGTTGTTGGAAAAGTTTGTGATGGGCTTACTTTTTCAGCACAAATGTGTTTTCTATCATGATTTCATGTAGAAAGTGAAAAATGCTGTTGGCTTTAACATAACAGTTTTTTTGGGAAAAGTGTTAACATTTCTTCATGTGAACTCTAGAAACTGTATGTGCTGATTTCGTCCTTTTTGATAGTTCTTTTAATTCTGTTGGAAATCTAGGAGTGCTACATATTCAGGGCTATTAAGTGCTTTGGACTTTGGACTTGGATGCTCTTTTCTGTAAATTTTCCAGATGAGCCTTATATAATGGAAACTGCCTGTCCCTGGATTGTAGTTGTTGGAAAAGTTTGTGATGGGCTTACTTTTTCAGCACAAATGTGTTTTCTATCATGATTTCATGTAGAAAGTGAAAAATGCTGTTGGCTTTAACATAACAGTTTTTTTGGGAAAAGTGTTAACATTTCTTCATGTGAACTCTAGAAACTGTATGTGCTGATTTCGTCACCCATTTACATTGTTTTCTAATTTACTTTTGTTTACACCAAAAACCTTATATTGCAATCCACCCCAAATCAGTACTGCTTGGAGAAGTTAAAGTAAAACTTTATATGGCATCAGAAAAATTCACTTTCCCTTTTATGATAGTCTCGAATTGGGACTGGGAAGGGCACATACTGATCACTAAAATAATGAGGACTTTTTCATGGATATCAGTGGTTTCAACAGCTGAGCAATGTGAGTTAATCAAAGTTATTTATTTGAGAACAGGAAAAGTTTTTGTTTCTTGCCCTCTTCCACTCCATCATACGTACGTTAGCAGGTAGAGAAATCTTGACTGAAATATTTAAACAGCCATATTTGATCAAGCAGATGAATGTATACTTGCAAGTGCGTAATAAAATATATTGCCAGTCTCTGACAGGGTTTGGGGCTGAGATATGGAAGGAAAGACATGCTCAGTGCATATAAACAGGCCTTGGAAAGAAAAACTTGCAGATCATTATTTGGGGCTCAAAGTCCCAGAGAATGATCCATCCTGATTACTCTTATCTATCCTTACAAACACAGTCTTGAGCTTTGATGCTGTATAAGACACTCTGCATACTTCCACATAGATTCATGTCTTCCCCAAAGAACAATGAAGATGGGGTTTTTTTTCCTCCTGAGAGATTTTATTGTGTACCTTTGTGGGACTATTAAATATAAGCAAGGCAGCATAATGCTTAATACATTTTCCAGGGTTGGGCCTCCACCAGTATTTTTAAAAGTGATCATTTTGTTTTTTTTAAAAAAAATGCTTAATCTCCTTTCAACTATAGGAGAAGCTAAACATGATGTGGGGACCCCAAGGAGAAAATAGAGTACCTGGGTATGGAGAGAGAAAGCCTGTCCCCTCTCTGGCCTCCCCATCTGTGTTGCTTTAGATGTTTTTCTTCCAGCCTGGTTAATTTCTGATTAGAGCTGAGTGGGGACAAAAATATTTCAAGGTAGGGCAAAAGAACCCCATTTCCCTTGTACATTTTGCACATGAATGGTAAACACTTGAGTACATGGACCCTCGCCCTTCCCTTCAAGTCTAGTTTGGTCCTAATGCCTTGTCTCTTAAAAATGGAATGAGCCTGAAGGAGATTTTTAAATCCATCTGTAGCACCATCACTCTTGCAGCAGTGTGATTTGGAGGTAATTAACAGTAAATACTTGATGTCCGTTTGCTGAATTCTAGGATTAGGTGACCACAGAGTGGCATTACAACCTAGGGAGATGATATCTTTCCAGATCTAAAGCTTAACACCCATGGTAGCTTCAATGCAACCCTTATTTTCTTAAAAGAAGTAGCATGTTTCTTTTTCTATATTCAAAATAGGATATTCAGAACAGCATGCCAGCAGAAATAGTTCTGACTTACTAGGGTAGTTCTGAAATCAGGTCTGTAAAGGAAAACAAAATTTCTGTAACTCTGACTAGGGAAAATGGGATATTATCATCATGTCAGGCAAGATAAGAAATCTTTCACCAGCTGAAATTCCCTCTTTTATGCACTTTTTGTACCATCTGGTCTATACTGTATCAGGTCACCTCATAGTTCAGTGATCAACAGTGACTGTTAAAAGCACCTTTCTAGCTCAAATTCATAAACAACTTTCAAACCATTTCTTTTTTATGGAGAAATATATGCAGAGATAAATTATTTTCAATTTGATACATGGAAGAGGCGATTTAGATGTGTTACTTTCTAAAAAGTTACCAATGCAGTTGGTGATGTCTCACCTTTTCTGCTTGCAGAAAAAAATATACACAGCACTTTGCAAATCAGAAAATATTAGCTTTGTGTTTCTGTGATAGATGTTTTGATTTTTTTTGTTACACTGAGAAATTATTGACAGTCTTCAATGTTTAGCTAGCGGCATACCTACTCTCTCCTCACCAGCATTGCACCTGTTAGAAATGATTCCCCCTCTTCAAACCTACCTTTTGTACAACATATCTAGGTGACAGACAAGAAGAACGGCATAGTAACAGAATTAATAGCAAAAACCTATTCCTTCATAGTTCAACTGTGGTTAATTTTCTGGTTTGCATTTAACTATTTTCTGTGGTTACCCATACTTCAGATTTATCAACTATAAAATACTACTGATGACAGGAGTTAAGAATTGTTTTTGCAATTGTAACACCACTACGGTTCTATTAAAATTATTAATGCCACAATACTACACATTTTTAGCCTATTTATCCATTTAGAACTTTCCACTAAATGTACCTAGGATTGCAGCAATACTAGATTTTTTAGATGTCACATAATCATTTGCATCAGAGTTGAAATATTTCTGTTTTAATTGGCAAACAAACAATAAATTGAGAATAAGCACAAAAGTTTAAAGATGAAATACTGGCAAACTTTAATATCTGTGGGAAGTAGGCTGATAAAAGGTATGGCTTTCTGGGGTCCTTATTGTACTTGGCACTTTGGGGTAAATGTGAATAGACTACGGAGGTGATAGAGATATGGCAAACCGTGAACTCAGTGCTTCTCTCTTGGATATCTTACCTCTGGCCAGCTTTAGTTAAGATTTCTGCAGACTTCACTCAGTTCTGATCATGATTCAACAAATCTATAGCTAAGCAGAGTTGCAGGTTTCTTTAAAGGCTTCGTGTACTGCTGTGGAGGCAAGTCATCCTTTGCTTTAAAATGTGCCTTGCTCCTTCAGAAGCATGTGATTGCAGTAAAAACTTAAAAACTTCCAACTATGTGTACAGTTCTCTCAAACTATCCATCTATTGTTGGATTATGTCATAAATAAAGAATGGAAATCTACCCCTACTACTACTATGAGGCATGCTGTGCCCAGTTAGGATTCATTTCATAGGAATAATTTTTTTCCCCGGCCGCATTGCATTGCTGTTTTATCTACATATGTGTTGCTAAAGAGTATTTGTTACAGAGAGCCTGAGTAATTGTAATATTTGCAGTTCTTTCAACAGGCAGAAAATGCAATTTGTCAGGGAAGGCCTGGGGAACAGCTGCCAGAGGAATGTTATGAACGAGTCTAAAGTGAAGAGGTAGCCAGAATCTCTATGTATTTTGTATCATAGGAATGAAAAATAAATAAATAAATAAATGAGATAATTTGTTGTTGTTCAGTCGCACAGTCGAGTCCGACTCTTCGTGACCCCATGGACAACATCATGCCAGGCCCTCCTGTCTTCAGCCATCCTCCAGAGTTTGCTTAATTTCATGTTCATTGTATTGATAACTCTGTCTAACCATCTCATCCTTTGCCATCCCCTTCTTCTTTTACCTTCAGTCTTTCCCAGCATCAGGGTCTTCTCCAGTGAGTGCTCCTTTCTCATTTGGTGGCCAAAGTATTTGAGCTTCAGCTTCAGTATCTGGCCTTTCAAGGAACAGTCAGGGTTGATTTCTTTTAGGATTGACCGATTTGATCTCCTTGCAGGCCAATGGACTCTCAAGAGTCTTCTCCAGCATCATAATTCAAAAGCATCAATTCATCGGCACTCGGCCTTCCTTATGGTTCAACTTTCGCAGCCATACATTACTACTGGGAATACCATTGCTTTGACCATGTGGACTTTTGTTGGCAGGGTGATGTCTCTACTTTTTAATATGCTGTCTAGGTTTGCCATAGCTTTCCTCCCAAGGAGCAGGCGTCTTTTAATTTCATGGCTGCAGTCACCGTCTGCAGTGATCTTGGATCCCAGGAATGTGAATTCTGTCACTGCTTCCATGACTTCCCCTTCTATTTGCCAAGGTGGGATGGGGCCAGATGCCATGATCTTAGTTTTTTTTTATGTTGAGTTTCAAGCCAACTTTTGCACTCTCCATTTTCACCCTGAACAAGAGGCTCTTGAGGTCCTCTTCACTTTCTGCCATTAGAGTGGTATCATCTGCATATCAGAGGTTGTTGATGTTTTCCCATCAATCTTAATTCTGGCTTGTGATTCATCCAGGCTGGCGTTTTGTATGATGTACTCTGCATATAAATTAAATAAACAGGGTGACAATATACATCCTTGTCGTACTCCTTTTCCTATGCTAAACCAATCAGTTGTTCCATATCTGATTCTAACTATCAATTCTTGACACTAATACTGGTTTCTCGGGAGACATGTGAGGTGGTCTGGTATTCCCACTCTTTAAGGACTTGCCACCGTTTGTTGTGATCCACACCATCAAAGGCTTTAGCATAGTCGATGAAGCAGAAGTAGATGTTTTTCTGGTACTCCTTTGCTTTCTCCATAATCCAGCTAATGTTGGCAATTTGATCTCTCATTCCTCTACCTCTTTGAAACCCAGCTTGTACTTCTGGCAGTTCTCTATCCATGTACGGCTGAAGCCTAGTTTGTAGGATCTTGAGCATGACCTTGCTAGCATGTGAAATGATTGCAATTGTGTGATAGCCTGAACATTCTTTGGCATTGCCCTTCTTTGGGATTGGAATGTAAACTGACCTTTTCTAATCCTGTGGCCACTGTGGTGTTTTTCAAATTTGCTGGCATATTGAGTGCAGAACTTTAACTGCATCATCTTGTAAGACTTTTGGGTATGTTGTAGGTATGTAGGGCTATCTTTCGGCTATGCTCCTGCAGAGTACAGGGGGTTGGACTAGATGACCTGCAAGGTCCCTTCCAATTCTAACATTCTATGATTCTATAATTCTATGACTTTGGATAGCTCAGCTGGGATACCATCACCTTCACTTGCTTTGTTGTTAATAATGCTTTCTAAGGCCCATTTGACTTCACACTCCAGGATGTCTGGCTCGAGGTCAGTGATCACACCATCATGGTTGTCAAGGACATTGAGGTCCTTCTTGTATAGTTCTTCTGTGTATTCTTGCCACCTCTTCCTAATCTCTTCTGTTTTTGTTAGGTCCCTACCATTTTTGTTCTTTATCATGGCCAGCTTTGCATGGAATGTCCCCTTGATTTCTCCAGTTTTCTTGAAGAGATCTTCACTCCTTCCCAATCTGTTGTTTTCTTCTGTTACTTTGCATTGTTTATTCAGGAAGGCCTCCTTATTTCTCCTTGCTGTTGTCTGGAAATCTGCATTAAGTTGGGTAAATCTTTCCTTTTCACCTTTGCCTTCTGCTTTCCTTCTTTCCTCTGCTATTTGTAAAGCCTCATCAGACAGCCACTTTGCTTTCTTGCATTTCTGTTTCTTTGGGATGGTGCTGATTGCTGCCTCCTGTACAATATCACGAACCCCCGTCCCTAGTTCTTCAGGCACTCTGTCTATCAAATCTAGTCCCTTAAACCTATTCTTCACCTCCACTGTATATTCATAAGGGATGTGAAACCTGAACGGCCTAGTGGTTTTCCCAACTTCCTTCAGTTTAAGCCTGAATTTTGCAATGAGTAGCTCATGATCTGAGCCACAGTCAACTCCAGGTCTTATTTTTACTGACTATACAGAGCTTCTCCATCTTTGACTGCAAATGATATAATCAGTCTGATTTCGGTGTTGTTCATTTGGTGATGTCCATGTGTAGAGTCGCTTCTTAGGCTGTTGAAAGAGGGTGTTCGCTATGACTAGAGTGTTTTCTTGGCAAAACTCTGTTAGCCTTTGCCCGGCTTCATTTTGTTCTCCAAGGCCAAACTTGTCTGTTATTCTGGTTACCTTTTGACTTCCTACTTTAGCATTCCAGTATCCTATGATGATAAGGATATCTTTTTTTGGTGTTAGTTCTAGGAGATGTTGTAGATCTTCATAGAACCTGTCCTCTTCTGCATTAGTGGTTGGGGCATAGACTTGGATTACTGTGATGTTGAATGGTTTGCTTTGGATTCAGACTGAGATCATAGTGTCATTTTTGAGACTGTATCCCATTACTACCTTTCTTACTCTCTTGTTGACTATAAAGGCCACACCATTTTTTCTATGGGATTCTTGGCTGCAGTAGTAGATATAATGGTCTTCTGAGTTAAATTTGCCCATTCCCATCCACTTTAGTTCACTGATTCCCAAGATATCAATGTTCAGTCTTGCCATCTCATTTTTGACCACATCCAAAGTACCTTGATTCATAGATCTTACATTCCAGGTTCCTATAGGAACTCAGAAAACTGAGATTGTTAACAAGATAAACGTTTAATATTAAAGATTTGAAAACATACACTTGCACAGGAGAAAGCAGAAGATTTGAGCTGATATACCCTTCTTGTGCCTGCTTGCATGGTTGTACTCCTTTTTCACAGCTGTTACCCTTGCTATTACAGCTGCTTCTAGTTGTTAAAGGCACCAGTTAAGGGGGGGGTCTACTTTAGTTTTCTGAGTTGTCACATATTACTTATATACCTCCGTGTTCCATTGGTATATCAGACTAACTGCATAGCTGGCCCTCTAGCACAAGCAGCTACCATACAGGTGCAGAACCACTCAGCATCGTGTTCAAGATGAATTTTGATAGAATAATCAAAGTGATCCTATCAAGATCTCTAGTCATATATAAATGAAGAAGGTAAATTCACCTGGCAATCAGGGTCATGTCAAAGTCCTCAGTATGCATGTTTAGAATACGGTGTAGAACTGCTGGATTTATCACAGATCGTACTGACAGCCTCCTTTGGAATAGGACTAGAAAATTCTAAAAGTTTCTGGAACACAAACAGGGTTCAGACAGAATATTCCTGGCTATATTCTTTTGCGGGCTCCAGATATAACAGACTCCAGACTTAATTATCAAAACCTATATATTTCAGTTGCCTTGACCTGGATAGCTCAGGCAAGCCTGTTCTTGTCAGATCTTGGAAGCTAAGCAGGGCTGACCCTGGCAAGCACTTGGAAGGGAGACTTCCAAGGAATACCAGGGCCAGGACGCAGAGGCTGGCAATATCAAAGCCATCTCCCTGAAATAGCCAAGCCCCACCGGGGGTCGCCAGAAGTCAACTATGACTTCCAGACACACACACACACATATATGAAATATATATATTTCAGTTGATTAGTTTTAAAATGTTTGAAAATGTTGTCCTATCTAGTAAGCATATGAAAAACCTCTACCTGAGACCCTGGAGAGCTACTGCCACTCTGAGTAGATAATACTGACGTCGATGGACTGGTTAAAAAAGGTCACCTTTCTGTTAATATTGTAAGGAACAATGTGAAGTCAGATAGGGAGCTTACAGATAAAAGCCAAAGGAATTCTGTTTTGTCTGTCACTTGTGAGGAAACGGAACAGATCACCACTTTTTTCCAATGAGGGGGTCTGTGAAGACTGCAAATTGCTGTATAGATATCTGAGGCCCAACCATCTCATATGTACTAGTTACTGCTGAGAAAAAATATGGACAGGATGAATCAGCCCATATTCATCTGGGTTGCCAACCTCCAGGTGGAGTCTGGAGTTCTCCCAGTATTACAACTGAGTTCTAGACTACAGAGACCTCTTCCCCTGGAGGAAATGAGGGTAAAGCTTTCTCCTTTTTCCAAACTTCACCCTGCCCCAAATCTCCAGAAATTTTCCAATCTGGAGTTGGCACCCCTATGTAGTATGGCATAGATCCATATCCTGAAACCTCTCTTTACTTAGCCGATAGGATAGGAGAATCTTTCTGGGATCTTCTTAGCAGTGATTTTAGAAAAGGGATTCAGTACTGATAGTTTTTTGTTCCTGTAGTCTAATCATGTGTTGCAAGCAAGACTGGCTGGCCAGTGCTGACATGGATGTTTGTAGATTCCTGGCACATTGCTGAACTGAATGCACTGGAAAATTAAGTCTTTGCTTTTCACAGGGTTCTCAGTAATCTTTCAAATGTCTTGGCCACCGAATACCTTTCAGGATGTATTTCTTCCTTGCATTTCTGTTTGCTCTCTTTTTAGCTAACATACTTATTTAAATGATCCTCTCTTTTGTATAGCAAGTGGGCTGGAAACAATGTGCAAATTAACAGTACATTTTCTGCTTTGCTCTTCCTGCAGTCTCATCATTAACATTTATGGAGGAAATAATAGGTCAGAAATTGCTCAGTGTTCTTACCCTCCAAGAAAATTTCACAGACAGATGTTAACATGGTATATAGAATCATAAATGAGCTAAAGTAGTTAAATGAAAACTGAGCTGTATATATTTACATACAAATAAGTCAATAGTGCTTTCATTGTGGGGGCAGGAACTCTGAGTCCTATCAGACGGCTCTTTAGATATGCACAAGGCACGATTGCCTCATGGATCTAAAGGTAATGTCCATACACAAACATCTGGGATACATCCCTCTTCCACGAGCATCCCGTTTTGCCGCGCTTCGGAACCGTACTTAAAAGATACCACTTTAAATCTGGGGTTTTCGGTTACCTGCAGGACAACTGTGAACTTTCATCTGTTTGATCGTGCCACCAGTGCGCAATCATCCCGTCGGGGTGGTCTGATGTCAGACCATCCCGAGCAGGTGCCATTTTAAAATCTCTACACATGCGTGGATCAACAAGGACATGCTGTCACATCTATACGTATGTGCAAAATGTTTTTTTAAAAAACCACCACGTGCCTCCTTCAACAAGGACGCACTGTGACGCCTATGTGCAAAAAGTTTTTTAAAAACCCACCATGCATGCCTACTTCAGTGGACACCATCTAGACAATCCACAACGAAGGCAGCGCATGGTAAGACGATTCCCCGGGGAATGTCTGGTCATGCGACGATGGATTAAAAAGATCGGGATCAAATTCAAGCTGGCATAATGGCAGGATTAGCTGCCCGTCTGAACACACCCTAAATGTAGTGAATAGTAGAATTTTGCATTCCCTCCCTTCCATGTCCTTATTTTTTTCCTTTTCCTTTTCATTGGTTTTTGTGTGCCTATTTTTCTTTGCTTCTTATCTGTTTTTCTCAATAAAAATTTCATTTTTTCAATTATTCACTCCCCTTCCCCCTTGTTTTAACTATATATTTGCTACTTTTTCTAAGAGCAAAAAACCCAGTTCTACTTTAGATGTGTAAAAGAATGGTAATATCTCAGAAAAGGAGGAGGTTGTATGAAAAATAGTGAGTTGTATTACGAAGACTCTGCATGAAAATTAGGAGGCAGCAGTTTTAAATAAATGCAAAGTTTATTAATAGGATTATTATTATTATTACAAGAAAAACCAACTCGACTAACTTCCAGAACTTCCTTTTTGACTTTCTAATGCAGTATAAACTCTGGAGTGGATTAAAATGAGCTCAGTTCAAAAAAGTCTAAAATACACTTCAAAAGAGTCTAAAATACAATCAAGGAATGGGTTTGGATCCAACCAGCTTTTCCATTGGTGACCAGCAAAATGGTTGGGCTCAGGTCTTGGGACAAAAGACATGTAGGATGGAGGCTGTAGTAAGAAGCGGAATGAGGTGAAAATGCCAGCTGGATCCAACTCATGGAGTTGTTATTGAACACTGTGTGATATACAAGGAAGAGGTAGCAGCAAGATCATAAAATGTGGGAGTGGTAGAATTCTGCCTCCTGTTCTCTTCTGTAATCCTAATTCCAGTTATGAGGTCCAATTTTAATATCAAGAGAGGTGATTAGGCACCTGAAATCTTGCACTACTGCCTATATAATGGCTGAGTTCAGACTGTCAATTTGCCCCGGGAAGGGACCCGAGCCGACAACAATTCAATACCGGAGTAAATGGGACGTTCACACAGGCACATCTGCCTGGCGTCCCCCACCCGTAGCCTACCAGTGCTGTTGCGCTTCACTGCTGGATTAAAAAAACACCTGATAAAAGCCGTTGCAAATCCGAAAGCCCGTGTTCGTCGCGCATTTCTCCACTTCCGGGAAGTCTGAACGCGCAGGCAAAAAGCTGGGCAGAAGCCACATTGGGCACAAGGCAGCAGCAGTGTGATTGGCTGTGCTCCGCTCCACTGCCCAATGCGGTGCTGGCATTGCAGGGCAAAAAAAAAAAATTGGCAAAATGCGCTTATGCGCATGAGCGCTCATGCACACATACACCCATACACCCACAGCCGAATTAATGGGGAAACGGCCAATATAGCACGCCTCCAGCGCGGCAGTCTGAACTCTCCCACGTGCCTCCGTCCCGTATCTTCCAGCAGCGGCCCCCACTGTGTGGACGGGAAAACCCGGTATAGTTTAATCCGGGTTTTTTTTGCTACGACTGGCTACCGGGGCAAACTGCCAGTCTGTACTCAGCCAATATTTTAGCGACCAGGAAACCTTGTTGAGTCTGGAGACTGGTAATTTCCCATCAGGTAGAATGGAAAAGACCTGATGAGAGATCTATCCTTGCTGGAGGGCAGATGGACTTAGGGAGAAGAGAACAACTTTGAGTAGGTATGAGAAGGAGACTTGGCTTTGGGATGGCAAAATTCCAGGAACAGAAGAGACTTAAAATAAAAGGCCCAGGAATGGCTGGGAAAGGGAGAGAAATCAAAAATTACCTGGAACAGAATTACCATAATTTTATTCTCCATGCTTCTTAAACTTGCTATCATAGAAGGTAAGTTCTAGGGAAGAAAGCATTGTTGTTTATTGCTCATTTCATTTACCTTTTGCTCAGAAGGTGTTAATACAATTATTTTTTGCTTTGCTATATGCTTATCTTCTCTGTAATCAATCACAGCAAATATAAGTAAAGTTAATTACTTTCCTTTTATGACATTGGTGTTATGTGGTCTGTCTGTACTGTTGCCCTGCAAGGCTTTTGAGCCTCTTCTTGGACTGTAATAAAATAATAAACTGTGCCAGTGCGTGTATGGGGAACTGAACCACATGGTAACCCTCCCAGATGCCAGCAGAGACTGCACCCAGGCAAGAGACGCTTCTCCTGACCTTTCCAGCAGCTCCAGTGCCCAGCAGAGGTTACCAGTCTGCTCCCCATGAAGGGAATATGGAACAGAACCAGTATACACTAAAGCACAGTACCATGCCCTGATAAAATACAAGAACTAGGAACTCCAAAAACGCCATTGAGAGTTCCTTCTACAGCAGGCAGCCTCTTTCCCTCCCCCACCTTCACCTGCAAGACCTCACGTAGCCCTGGCAGAGTCTATTCATCGTTGTCTAGTAACTGATTGATGGCCATCAGCAGCCTGGCTAATGCCATCAAGAAGACAATAGAAGTGGCCGGGTGACTCATCCTAGCTGCTACCAGGTGTCAGACATGAGCAAGTTTCTAGCTCTCAGTATTGACCACCCCTCAGGCACACCTCCACACACCTCCCCTACATCTTCCAACCAATAGGGTGCTTTCAGGGACGGACTTACCAAGAGGCAGGATCAGAGGCTGGAACCAGCCCCCACCCTCCTGTTTATAAGGAGATGCCTGACCACCGGCGCTCTCTCTGCTCTACGACCCCTATCGAACCTTTGACCCTCTTATGTCCAGCTTGCTATCCCCAACCCCTGCCTCCATCTTTAAACTCTGGTCTGCAGCCAGAGTTCCCATGTGATTACCTGCTGGTCAGGCCGCATGGTCCCTCATTTTCTTAGTTTCCTTCCCCTCCATTTTTCCTGAGGAACACTCTGCACAACGGATTAGTAAGTATTGCCCACCAACAATTTACCTGCTAATGCAAATGTGCTTTGCCTCTCTCTGTATTTCTTAGGCCTTGAATAATTGTGTGTGAGCTTGTGTAATTGTTTGCGTGTGTAGAACTTCAGTAAAAGGATTTATTTTTCAACTACAAAAGTCTCCTGGTCTGTTACCAACACCTCCCGGCGGGGCTGACCTCTGTATACACAGGTGTTCACTCTCGCAGCCGATTGATTATTAATAAGCAATCATATTCCCCTCGTTATTATTCATAATAACGCGCAATCAGGCTAACAGTACCCATATAATGCCTAACTTGGCCCATGCTTACCAAAGTACAAAAAGAGGGTGGAGAGATTCTGGCCTAGATTTGAATTACTCTGAGGGCAAAAGTAGACATGAAGGCATCCTCATGAGGGACTTGTTCTATGAGCCTGGTTCGGCGTGGAGGGCGGAGTATATATTGAATGAATAAAATAAAATAAATAAAATTATTCAGCCTGCAACACAGTGGGGTAAGCCACCATTGCAAGGCAGTGCAGCCTCCTTGTACCACCAGTCTTTAGCCTTGAGCCTGTTCCAGGACTAAGCCTCAAAGTTTAGATGCCTTGTTTATGAAGCCTCTGTTGTTTTGATTTAATGCTTGATTCATGATAGTGCTTTCCTGTTTGCTAGAGAAAAACTGGACAATCCACATTGCAGGAGAGCATGATTATTGGAAGTCTTCATACATTAGGGAGTGATCTTGACATTGCACTATATCCTTCCATAGTTGCATTGTTTTTGATATTACACACACACACACACAAATATATACACACACACACACACACAGACATAAGAAAGAGGGAAATCACTGTCCTGAAAGCTTATAGGCTACATTTTGATGCATAATGAGGAACAAAAGTCCACATATTGGAAATTACGGGGCGACAGGACAAGAATATGCACCAAAGCAGTTAACAGTCTCTCAATACCTTCTAGCAGAGATTATTTAATTAGACATGCCAGGGGATGAACCTGGAATGTCCACAGCACAAACAGAGGTGGCACATAGTTGTTCTTATGATGCTTCAGAGAGGCTTGGCTTTAAACAAATGACTCAATCAGTTCCTGAAACTATGATACAAATTAAGAAACAAATTCCTGTGAATAAATATTGAGAAACAGGTAAAATGACACTAAGTCTTCACAGCTATAGATATTGAGGTCTTATTTGTAAAAGATAAAGCACTTCATCATAAGAGAGTCCCAGAGTCTGTATGTTATTCTCACTGATTCATTCCCATTGGAGCATCTCTTGAAGCTGTATCTGAAGCAAAATAACTGCTGAGATTTTTTTTTTAAACCCAGCTTTTAATTAGATCGCAGTACTTATAATGTCCTTGACAGGGACAAGAAAGGCTACAAGAGATGAAAATTACAAGTGCTTAATATAGTAAATTATTCACAAGATTAAACAGTGATCTATCTCATAGCTATACCAACTAGGTGCTGCCTTCATACCCTTGGCATATATTTACATTACTAAGCCTTCAAAGGAATCAGACTGTAGCTTTTTATAAACTGTTGAAATAGTATGTTGTAAAATGTGAACATGGGCAAGTCTGCAATAAAGCTCAAGTTTAAAATGAATACATAATGCATGTAATTACCTAAAAGTATACACAGAAGAACTGGGTAGTACTAAGAATATACACAGAAGCATTGTAATTACCGAGAAGGAACGTTGCATAATAACAGTAGCTGTTATTTTGCTGTCAAGGTTTAAAATTATTTACTAAAGGAACAAATGTGCTTTTCTTTATGAAACAAAGGATGAAAACACTATAGGTATGGAAGCTTTCAGGGTGATTCAGGGCAAAAATGAAATAAAAATAAACAATAACTCAAGAAAATATTTGACAGGTTCCCCCCCAATGTATCCAAGCTGAGAAAGAGTGGAGTTAAGCTGTTTTTAATCATAAAATGGTATAAAATTCCTCTTCTTGTTGTTGCTGTTGTTGTTGTTGTTAGCCATTCAGTTGTGTCTGACTCCTGGCGATTGTATGGGCCAGCTCTCTCCTTGTTTTCCGATCTTGTACTGTTTCTTTGAATCGTTCTATGCTCAGGCTGGTGTCGACTTTTATGGTGTCTAGCCACTGTGTTCTTTGGCGGCCCAGTTTCCTTTTGCTGCTTGCCAATCCAAGCATAATTGCTTTTTCTAGTGAGTTCTTCTGCATGACATGGCCAAAATAAGACAGTTGCAGTTTTATGATTTTTGCTTCCAAAGACATGTCTGGATTTATACACTCCAATACTTGCTTGTTTGTCTCCTTTGCTGTCCAAGGAATGCACAACAGCCTTCTCCAGCACCACAGCTCAAATGAATCAATTTTCCTCCTGTCTTGCTTCTTTATGGTCCAACTTTCACAGCCATAGGTTGCTATGGGGAACACAATAGCACAGACTAATCTGAATTTGTTTGTTAGGCTGATGTTCTTCCATATTCGATTCATGGTCATCATTGCTGTGCAACGCAGTGTGATTTGACGTTTTATTTCTGGACTGCATTCACTGTTTTGGTTGATTTGTGATCCTAAGAAAGTGAATTCTTCCACACATTCGATCTCTTTATTGTCAGTTGTTATTTTGACGTTTCTGTTCTTCTTGGTGGTCATGAACTTGGACTTTTTGATGTTTAGGAAGAGGCCAAACTTCTCACTTTCCTCTTTGATTTTTTTTTTTACCTGGTATTACAGGCCTTCTTTAGTTTCTGAGAGGAGGGTTGTGTCAGTGGCATATCAAAGATTGTTGATATTCCTTCCTATGATCTTTACCCCGATCTTTTACTCTTCCAGCTCTAACTTCCTGATTATTGTTTTGACATACAGGTTGAATAGGAAAGGTGAAAGAATGCAACCTTGTTGTACTCCTTTCTCTATCTTGAACCAGTCAGTATCTCCATATGGTGTCTGCACAGTGGCTTCCTCCAGTCCTTTATAAATAAGGATGGCCTAAATTAATGTATAGTAGGAAAGAAAAAGACATTCTACATTTATTATTTATGTATCGATTACAAATAAGACTCACACAAGATGGGAAACTATCAAAGAATTCCAGTGCAAAAAGGAGTCAGACAAAGTTGCCTTCTGGCTCCCTTCTTATTTAACATCTATGTTAACTCTTGAATCACATGCCTTCATTCAGTTGATACTCATGCTCCCTCATTCTCAGATAGCAGAAAGGTTCCAATCTTAATGTATGCTGATGATGCTGTTCAGGTCCTGCAGCAAGCCCTGATAAAATTTAAAGAGCAATGTGACACCGAATTATTAACTACTAATTTTGCTAAAACTAAAATTGTCCATTTTGGTAACTCATTCAGGAAGTTCAACTGGAATATTAAAGGAAATGCCATAGATCAAGTTAAGAAGTTTCAATACTTAGGCATTACCTTGTCTTATAATTCCAAATTCTCAGCACATCTGTCCTCATCAGCTAACTTGGCAGACAGAAGTGCAAATGCCATCCTTAGATTATTTAGAAGGAAAGATGCAGGTTTTCTCCGCATAGCCTTAAAAACCTCCAGGCAAAATCATTGGCTCAACTCCTATATGGTTCACAAATTGGACTTTCTGCCAATCTAAAGACCCTTGAAAGGGTTCAGTCTAAATTTCTTAGATCTCTATTTGACATTCCTAGAAGCACTTCTAATGTAATACGTAAGCAAGGGGCTGGGCTATTCAGATTTGAAGCAAAGGTCTGGGAGCAGGCTATAACACTCTAGCTAAAAATTCATTACAACCCAAAGGGTTTAATACCTTACCTTTTAGCCTTGGACCCTTACCCTGCCTGGTCCACACAAATTTTTAATAAACTAAATCAGATTGGCCTATTCCCAGAAGATCTCTTCTATGAAAGCCTATACAAGGCAGGAACAGCTGTCTCACAGAGGCTTTGTGATATTGAATTACAAAATGAAGAAGCTTCGCTACCCAAGAATTTCAGAAATATAAAATTTTGGCCTAATTTTACTGCTGCCCCTTATTTAGTTAACATTACCTATGAGCCATATAGATGGGCCTTTTCCAGAGCCCGTTTTGAGGCACTCCCTTCCACTGTACTGCAAGGTAAATTCACTCGAATTCCAATGCATGAACGTATATGCCCATGCATGACTAATATGGTGGAATCAGTTACTCATGTCCTCCTGTTCTGCAGATTCTATCAGGAGAAACAAGACCATCTTATACTACCCCTTCTGTCTAGATTTAGGTCTCTGCAGTCTTATCTTGACTTTAGGCCAGAAGTCCTTTGTAAATTCCTCCTAGAAGACGTTCAGAGGTCAGTGCCTTACGCTGTGGCAAAATTTTGTTGTTTAGCTATTAGGAAATGTAAATTTATTTTAGCTGAAAAAATTGTATAATTCTCTTATTAATATCTTATTTTACTAATTTTATTAATTTTCTCGTTAATGTTTTATACTATTCCTATGTTATTACTGTTTTAATCTTTCTTATATCAGAATTGTACTGTTTTACTGGTTCTTGCTGTAATAAATAGATCAGATCAGTAAATATTTATTTTTGAGACTTTTTTGTTACCTGCGGGTAATGGGTATCAGGTTTTTTAACTTTCCTGGAAAATTAATTGTATACGTTTACTTGGGGCATCCAGGTCTTCACAGTTTCTCTTTATTATTAATTCATCACAAACTTAAGTTCATGAGCTGGTTCATGCCCATCCCTAGACATAAAGGTGAGGCCTCCTGTGTTCTTCTGAAGCACTTCCTGCTCCAGTAAGGTGCAGGAAAGCAAGGATTGGCTATTC
Organism: Gekko gecko; assembly: GCA_029375565.1. Classification (NCBI taxonomy): domain Eukaryota; kingdom Metazoa; phylum Chordata; class Lepidosauria; order Squamata; family Gekkonidae; genus Gekko; species Gekko gecko. The sequence continues at coordinate 118,917,197 of JAPDNY010000007.1, forward strand.
TATTTGAGAAAGAGTTGCTTTGGGTAAAAAGCAAATGGACATTACAGGTAGGTGCCACCATGGCCACAAAAGCCACATGGGGGCTATAGGATATCCACATTAAAGTATTTCAGCCATGAAATTATTCTCATAAGAACAATAAGAACATACAAACATAAGAGAAGCCAATGTTGGATCAGGCCAATGGCCCTTTCAGTCCAACACTCTGTCACACATTGGCCAAAAATACTAGGTGCCACCAGGAGATCCACCAGTGGGGCCAGGACACTAAAAGTCCTCCCACTGTTGCCCCCTCCCAACACCAAGAATACAGAGCATCACTCGCCCCAGACCGAGAGTTCCTATCTATACCTTGTGGCTAATAGCCACTGATAGACCTCTGCTCCATATGTTTATCCAATTCCCTCTTGAAGCCTTCCATGCTCATAGCTGCCACCACCTCCTGTAGCAGTGAATTTAAATCACTAGATTGAGATGATATCATTTCATTTAATTTGCAATTTAGTAATCTATTAAATAATATGAAAATTCAATCAGTTGAATCAAATAATACTTAATGCATAAACCTTTTATATGCTTTATCTGAAGACCCAGGCATTAAATATAGTTACGTTTATTTTTAATTACGTGTTGGCATTCATTCATCATACAATAATAATCTACTTGCTTAATCTTGATTACAGAGCGTTAGACCAAAAACTCACCAGGCTGCTTTAATGTTATAACTTCAATTTGAAATATGCTTGTATTTGAAAGGGTTCCCCTTTTTCTTTTATTCTTGTCTCTGTAGATACCTTAAAAACCTCCACTGCAGAAGAAAGGCCCTAAAATAAGATTTTAACTTTGGACATGAAACAGTTTTATAAAGGATTTGTGGTATGTTTGTCTAGATGCAGAGGTTTCTGCCTGCATAACCAACTATATCTCATTGGGTGCGTTCAGACGCGCCGTTTGAGCCGTTTTCGGCATGGCTCAGAAACGGCTTTTACCTGCGCGTTCACACACACAACATCTGCCTACCGTCCCCAGCCGTCGCTTTCTGGAGCAAACCCCCTTTGAAACAGAGTATTTTGACACCACTTACCCAAGTGGTGTTTTCCATGATTCTCCGTTTCAAGCCGCACTTTTCCCTGTCTGATCGCTCCGTCCAGCCACTTCCGGGTGCTTCAACCCCCCCTCCCCTCTGGGAAGCTGCCTCCAGCTTCCAGTTTTAGTCCTCCATATTTTTTTTCCTTACCGGTGTGTGCTTGAGCGGAGCTCCGCACTTAAGTTAAAAAAAGAAAAGGCTCACTGGTGCCTAGTTTAGGCATTTAGAGGAGTCCGGGATCTCGGGGAGGCCATTTTAAAAAGGACTCTTCATTTAAACTTTAAAGGGACCTGTTGAGCTTGCTCTTCTGCGCACCCGCCAAACTTCCTGTTCGGGAGAGGGCTGTCTGTGCGCATGCTCAAAGGAGAGGGGAAACCCCCCCCCCACCTGCAGGAGGACGGCGGGGAGCTCGGAAGGAGGAGGTGAGTCTGAGCGTGATTCTCCAGTTTTTTAAAAAAACCCATTGTGCCGGAGCAGTTTAAACTGCTCCAGCACGCTGTCTAAACGCACCCACTGTCCAGATCTCTTCTCTGAATCTCTTGCCTATTTAGCGTTATATCAGTGAGAATGCCTCATTTAGCTTTGTTCCAATGTAATTATGTACGTAGCACTGTCTACTAGCTGAATGTCTGATTACTTTTCAAGCTACTCATATAAATGAAACTACTGTAGTGAGAAATTTAAATGAGTAATTATGGTTATCATTAGTAGAAATGGAGTCAATATCACTGTGTATGAATTACAATTTGACTGCAGTTTAGGGTTGCCAGGCTGAATGTGAGGGTAGGGAGGGATGAGGAATGGTGTAGGGGTTGCATCACTTGCACAATGGCATCACTTCCAGAAGCAGCATTGGTAGCTCTAGGAATCACTAGAAACTCTATGGTTTTGCTATAAGAATTCCTGATGATTCCTAGAACTACCGTTATCACTTCCAGGTAGTCCTCATAAGTGACATCATCACATAGTTGACACTGGTGAGTTCAATTTTAATTCCCCCCCCATAATTTTTAATTCACCCCCTACCTTGGGGGGTTGGGAACCCTGATGCAGTTTGAAAAAATGTTCATTTTTCTGAGAGTTTGAAATATTTCCTAATTGTATCACAAACATACATGTATTTTCACAAGTAGCTGTTCATATTCCCTCTGTGATATCTGCTCCACTCACCTAATAGAAAAAAAATAGCAATACTTACAAAAGAGGCTTTTCTTGGCCATTTCAAGTCTGCTGGGACATGGGTGTGTGTGATAGAGTGGTGTGTGTGTGTGCATGCATGCACAGGAACTGCATAGTTTCTCTCTCTAATATTCTAGCTTGGCCAGTTGCTTGTCTGACTCCTCAAACTGAGCAGGTGCTTATTAATCCAGTATTCCAAACTGCATCAAAATACTTTGTACATTTTCATTGAGCTGCCTGGGAATAGCTTGATCCAGTAAATTCAGTGCATGCAGCAATATGAAGAATTCCACTGGCTAATAAATGCTGCAGGCTTCACAGGTATAAAAGCAAGGCACACACTCAAAATGTAGCTGGCTTTGAATTATGCATGAGCTGACCATAATGAGACTGGAGCATATGATATCCAGGCAGACTGGCAAACTGAGCATGCATCAACAGCCAGCTGCCATATTGAATGCTGCCATATGCAAATGCAAAACTACTCAAAATAGAGTTCACTTTGAATAGCAAACACATTATCAACAAGATCATGTAAGGTGCTCAGCTGTAGAGGAAATGGACATTGTGAACTCTGTAAATTTGGTTTTTAAATACCATATTAGTGAAAATAGGCTAACCTCTAATAATGAGAGGGAAGAGAAATATACAGTAATCTCCTACAATTCTGTCTACTGTGCACATGGTGGGACCCATTTCAGCTTAGCTTCAAGCTATGAGACTTGCAGAAATTGTGTTTTTATAAATTTCTGTATATACATATTTATCCTGTCTTTTCTCCAGGGCGTTTGGGGTGGAGTACATAGCTCTTCTGCCCAGTTTGTCCTTACAGAAACCGTGTGAGATAGGTTAGGGAGTAAGAGAATCACTGGCTTAAGGTCACTCAGTAAGATTCATGGCTCAGGGCACATTTAAAACCACATCTCCTAGGTCCTAGCATTTAAATCCTCAAGAGTCCCTTTCCAATGTTTGCTTAGTGGTGTAGGCCTTTCACTCAGTCTCAAACATTAACAGTTATGGCAGCGTAGCTCCTTTCCACAAAGGGCAGACTATCAATTTTAACTTCCATGGAAAGTGCCCACTGGGCCACTGCCTTGGTGGGCTGCTGGCAGACAGGAGTGAACAGGGCCAAGCCCAAGTCATCTGCCAGCACTGTAGAGACCACTCAACTCAGACCTGGTCAGCAGCACCAGCGATGGATGTTGACACATCTGTTGCTGCCTCCTGTTGGCCATGTTGCAGGAGGAAGCAATAACTCAGCTGACACCCATCATCACTGGGATTGCTTCTTCCACAACTGCACTACTATCATCAGTGCTGTTGATCAGTTCTGGGATGAATGCCCCCTGCTCAATGACTTGCCACACTGCACATGCCAATTAGCCTGGCTTGCTCCAGAACCATTTTAATTTCTAGTCCATCTCTGCTTGCCCGCACCAGTGTTGCCTTTCTTGAGAAATGGAAGAATGCTTGCAAGGAAAGAAGACATTGCTTGGTTTTCTGTCATGTTGCTATGGAGGTTTGCAGTTACTAAAGCAGCACAAAAAAAGTATATTGCTAAAATAATAAATGACAGGAAGCATGCTGAGACAAGTAAACACATACACAAGATACAAAATCCATTCCATAATATGCTTCACCTGACACAACAGTAGAAATCTCTGCATGAACACAGGTTTTACATGTGCTATATTTTCTGGGGTGCAACAGACTGTCACAGGAAGAAGACCTCTTCCAGAAACAGGATTGCAGCATGAAGAACTATCAGAATTGCCCAGATCAAGTTCTTAGGTTCCAGTTATACACTACATATATGGATACATATTATCTAATAAAAATGACTCCATAAATATGTTTTTGACAAGAATGTTGTCCAATGAGAAGCAATTGCTGATGTTTTTGCTGAACTTGGTTGTCCTAACTGGCATTTGTGGACCCATGGCCTATTGAGGATCCAGGATCTCTCATCATCTTTAATCTTCACCAGTACAAATCTCTTCCCCATTAGCTGCTATTCAATAAAGATGCGACAATGTGATGCAACCAAGGCTTTAACACAGAGTATATAAAACTGCACAGGGAGAGAGTGTGTCGGTTACCTGAAGCTGGTGGAAGTGAGGCTGCATAGGGTTGCCATGTGTGGATTGGGAAATCCCTGGAGATTTGGAGGTGGAGCCTGAGGGAGGCAGGATTTGGGTAGGGGAGGGACTTAAGCAGGATATAATGCTTCCAAAGCGGCCATTTTCTCCAGGGGAACTAGGGCATCTAGATATCAATTGTAACAGCAGGAGAACTCTTGGTACCACCTGGAAGTTTGCAGCCTTAGATGCAATATCTTTATCAACATAAACTTCACTGGCTTGCACAAATTAAAATGCAGAGCAGCAGAAATTTACAAAGGTTACAGTGAAATGTCCAGCAAATGTGACTTGCTTCATTAGGGTCAAAACATATGAAGAAGAAGGTGCCGTTGAGTTGCAGCCAAGTCATGGTGACCTCATTCACAGGGCATTCTGGGCAACAGATGAGCAGAAGCGGTTTGCCATTGCTGTCCTCCGTGTAGCAACCCAGTTGTTCTTAGTGGTCTCCCATCCAAGTGCTGACCATGGCCATCCGTGTTGGTAAATCCATGACTGGATCTTCCCAGCATGTTGAGGGTGACAATAGAAACTTTGCCTGACTTGGATGGAAGACAAGAGTTCCACTCTTTTGCCTTGTGTGATTAAGCTAATTAAAACTTTTAGTATTATTAGCCTTCAAAGTTAAAAAAAAATGGCCATCCAGTCTTTGCACAGACACAACAATAATGTTGAGGGGTAAGTTTCAGAACTTCATGGGGGGGGGGTTAATCCCCAATTTTCTCCATCTCACATGGTTTCTTTTTATACTTTTAAAAATGTTGGGAGGGCTCTCCAAGAGTATCATCTGTTTTGACTCTTAGTATCCCATCCTAGCTGTAATGGCAGATACCACCCTATACACAATCCTAGTACCCATATCTATAGGTTTGGCATACTCATCAAATCTTAGTCGCAGAGTTTAATTCAGGCTTCTAAACCTGGAACCAATAACTTATATATTTTACAAACAAACTTTCTGTAACTGGTTTGTTACACAATCTGCATCTGCTTCCTCCATAAAGTTCAAGCCTGTATTAGCTGGAGTACTTTATGTGTGTATGTAGTGATGCCAAGTATGAAGCACCTTTTCCAACACATTATTAGTTTCTAATAATCAGCAGTATATACAGCCTCTGAACTGTTTACTGAATCCTTCATAGAGTTCATGGACAGGTCTTCCAAATGGAAAAAAGAAAAGATATCATGAGAACACAATCTTTTGCAGATTATTAGTGTTCTGTATGCTCTAATTAGTATTAAATATTCCAACAGAAAGACTCTGAGGCATAATGAAGCTACATAGTAATAATAACTCCCTTGATTTTAGAATCACCATGACAACAGGTTTTACAGTTTAAAATTATAGATTTCTATAACTGTTGGATAGATGAGACCCAGCTGAATACAATAAAACACTGCATGCATTTGAAAACTTTAATTTTTTGTGTTGATAGGCACAAACCCTTCACTTCAAAGTTGAAATTTTTATAATGATACTCTAAAACAGAAATGTCTTTTGCTATTTTAATCAGAAACTTTAAAAGGGGGAAAACAAAGTCCTTCAAAGGATTTGATTGAAGATGTCTTTAAAGATATATTTAATTCTAACTGTAGTAGTTCAGACTATGTTTACTGCCTTTCCATTGACAATCTCTCTTTGCTATTTAAAAGACTGCTGCCTGCCTTGATTTTCCTGCAAATTGTTTTGCTCTCATCCCTCCACTAACCTTTAACATACTGGCTTCTTTCTCTTAAAGAAACTTTTCTATAAAACATGATGGCATTTTTCTTGCTCTGCATACTGTTTCATCCCATCTATCTCTGATGCCCAATTATATCTCTCTTCTTCTGATACTCACAGTTTGCCCTGTTCACATGACCAATGTGGGTTCACTAAACATGTGGAGGAAGAAACAGGGCAAACAGGCTCTGCATATGAGCTCTGTGCAGAAGAACTGATTAACCTCTAGAGTCTTGGGGCAGGGTTTGCCACTGCAATCCTCCACCTTCACTAGGGTTGCCAACCTCTAGGTGGGGCCTGGAGAACTTTTGGAATTTCAACTGCTCTCCACACTACAGACATCAGTTTCTCTGGAGGAAATGGCCACTCTGGAGGGTGGACTCTGTGGCATCATACCCTGCTGATGTCCCTCCCCTCCCCAAACACTACTGTTTCCAGGCTCCGCCCCCAAATCCTCAGGATTTTCCCCACTCAAAGTTGGCGATCCTAACCTTCATGTATTCAGCATAGGGATGCCAGCTTCCAGATGGGGCCTGGTGATCTCTTGGATTTACAGCTCATCTCCAGACTACAGAGATCCGTTCCCCTGGAGAACACGGATGCTTTGGAGGGTGGACTCGATGGCATTGTATCCTACTGAGGTCGCTGTCCTTCCTGGGTCCACCCCTAAAACTTCAGGAATTTCCCAAACAGGAGCTGGCTACTCTACCTCCCCCCCAGGCCCTGCCAGTTGCCCTGGGGGAAGTAATGCTAATTCAGCGTGTGAACATAAACTGCATGAATATGACTCCAAACTTTAAAAACCTAGAGTCAGTCCTTCTGTCTCTGTTTCTGACTCCCCCCCCCTCTTGTGCCATTTAAAAAGCTCCCAATGTTTATTTATATTGGAAGACTCTAAATATTCATTTACCTGGGCTTTTGAGATCTGAGTACAGTTGTCAGCCATTGTCCGGCAGTTGGTGGGAGAGGGCTGGGGCAGTGACAGGGGATAATGGCATGCCATTGACAAGATGTGACTACTAGTGAAAATCCTGAAGTGAGATTTTACCATAGAATTGGGCAGGGGTGTGTGTCCTAGAGCATCATAACAACCCAGCAATGTCACTTCCAGGTTTTCAACAGAAATGGCATCACATAATCGATACAATGATCCTTTTCTCTCTCATCTTCCTCATGCCATCCTGATGAGAGGCAGGGGATAGGGGAAGCAGGTAGCTGGCAGTAGGTTTCCTATCACAGTAGGAGACCTGGTAAACTAAATCTGATCTTCCTCCTCCTTTTCCTCTTGTATCTAGATGTCTCAATTTCTCTTACAGTTTTTACAGGCAGTTTCTACTCTGTTTTTGGGTTTTTTTTTTGAATTTATGTATTTAGGAGGACAGTGGAGATACAGAAAAGAAAAGGGAAAAAGAAAAAAGAGAGGTTAGTTATACAACATCATTGTGTTTGTCAGGGACAGATAAAATATAAAATGTGTAAGACAGAAAATATTTTCCCTTGTATCTTCTTCATTATAATTTTTTTATAATTATAATATGCAATAGTTCTTCTGTTGGGATATGATTGTATTCAACATTTTAACTTTAAGTTTCAAACTTCATAATTAATCTATGTTGACTTCATCATTAGTTTCATCACTACCACACATTCAATATTATATATTTTTGCCACTTCTACATATTCATTAGAACCTTTAACAGATAAAAAATATATATTAATGTGCAAAAGAAGGTCTATTTTTTATCTCATTTCAAGAACACATTTGCACTCAAGATGTTACATTTAAAACAGATTTTAATTTAACTTCTATTTCATTACCATATATTTGTATGTAATATTTTAGACTGCTTCTCATTCTAAGTTTGTCTCCTGCTAAGATAGTATACATAATACATACTCCATCTCTCCTCAAATTTTGTAATAGACCTGTTTCTCAAGTAAATTGTTAATTTTGCCATTACTGCATTTTCAGCAAGTTTATTTTCCCATTCCCCTAAATGTGGACAGATGTCTAATTTCCATGTTGCTGCATAAATAGTTCTAGCCACTATCACCATGCATTTGAATATATCTTCTAAAATTTTTGAAAATTTGTTAGGCAGAACACCTAATTTGCTTGGCTTGTTCCTCTGTTGCAATTACTTTTCTTCCTTTTGGTAAGTCTATCTCTATTGCAAATGGCATCTTCCAACAATATTTTATTTATTTATTTTGTAACATCTGTCTCAAAAAATTGAAGTCTTTCTTTTTCTTTAATACACTTGTTGGCAAATCCTGAAAGATCTGCACTTCTTTTCCCACTACCTTGAGTGGAGATTCCCTTTTGTTCTTTGGTATTGCATCTCGTATTTTCTTGTAGATGAATCAAACCAGTACTCTAAAAATCTGGTCAGTGTCAGGAAAGTCTTCTTCAGATAATTCTCATGAAAGCTTTTTTCCAAATTCAGTTTCCCGAAGTCCTCTGGGGATTCCTCTAAAATGCAAGTTATTACTATTACTTCCAGGATTCTATGTTCTCAATCCAATAATCTTACTTTTCTAAATGTGTGTTATCTTTTTACTTTTCTTTTCTTTTTATAATTTCTTGTGTTTGTTCTTGTAGTTTTAAATTAATTTCTGATAATCCAGCCAATATTTCTTGACACACTTCTTGAATATTTTTCTGGGTTCTTTCCTCAGATTCTTGAATTTTCTCTGAATACTCTGAATATTCTTTAGCATTCTTTTCTCTGAATCTTGAATGGTCTTTTGAGTTCTTTCTTCAGATTGTTGCATTTGATGCACCATCTCTCAGTAATCTCCTTTGCAGGTTAAACATACCCAGCTCCTTCAACCTTTCTTCATAGGACTTGAACTCCAGACCCCTCACCAGCTTCGTTGTCCTCCTCTGGACATGTTCCAGCTTGTCTATATCCTTCTTAAACTGTGGTGCCCAAAACTGAACACAGTACTGTAAGTGAGGTCAAACCAGAGCAGAGTAAAGCAATACCATCATTTTGTATGATCTGGACACTATACTTCTCTTCATATAGCCCAAAATTGCATTTGCCTTTTTAGGTACCACATCACACTGCTGACTCATGTTCAGTTTATGGTTTACTAAGACCCCTAGATCCTTTTTGCACATACTACTGCCAAGACAAGGCTCCCACATCCTATAATTATGTATTTGATTTTTCCTACCTAAATGCAGAACTTTACATTTATCCCCGTTGAAATTCATTTTATTTGTCTTAGCCCTGTTTTCCAGCCTGTCAAGATCATCCTGTATCCTGACTCTGTCTTCTATCATATTTGCTACCCCTCCCAATTTAGTATCATCTGCAAATTTAATAAGCATTCCCTCTATTCCTTCATCCAAATCATTTATAACGATGTTGAACAAAACAGGTCCCAGGACAGATCCTTGTCACTCCTCTCCAGGAGGATGAGGAACCATTAACAAACACTCATTGGGTGTGATCTGTCAACCAGTTACAAATCCACCTGTCATAGGATCCAAACCACATTTTTCCAATTTGTCAACAAGAATTTTATGTGGAACCTTATCAGAAGCCTTACTGAAATCAAGAAAGTATGTCCATAGCATTCCCCTGACCCAGCAAGGTAGTAACTTTCTCAAAAAAAGAGATAAGGTTAGTATGACATGGCTTGTTCTTGAGAAACCCATGCTGGCTCTTAGTAATCATAGCTGTCTTTTCTAAATGCTCAAGGACTGTCCATTTGATGATTTGTTCTAAAACTTTCTCAGGTATAGACGTCAAGCTGATGGGTCGGTAGTTACCTGGATCCTCATTTTCCCCCTTCTTGAAGATCAGGGCAATATTTGCCTGCCTCCAATCTTCTGGCACCTACCTGTTCTCTAAGAATTCTCAAAAAATAATGGACAGAAGCTCAGAAATTATATCTGTGAGTTCTTTTACTACGCTTGGATGCAGTTCATCTGGCTCCGAGGACTTAGTTTCATTTAAAGAAATTAGGTGTTTATGTACTACCTCTATGCAATCCTAGGCTGCAACTCCCTTCCCTCATCATGTGTTCTGTTTTTGTCATGTTGAGCACCATTTCCATCACAAGAGAAGACTGAGGAAAGGTAGGAACTGAGCAGTTCTGCATTGTTCACCCCACAGCGAGATAGGACTGAGTTTTTAGTAGTGCGCCTTTTCAGGTTGCCATGTTCCCCGGAAGTCTCTACTTTAGGTTTTTTTCCTATTTGTATCAGTGTAGGAATGTTATCTTATTACTATTATGGATCTGTACAGATTGGCCAAAAGTGACAAATTTGTCAGTGTGACTCAGGGCCTATAATAAAAGAATCCCTTCACTGGCTCTTGGGGCATTGTCTCTCACAGAGTTCAGAGAAGATATTCCTCATCTTGACAGCTGAGGACAGCAGCAGAAGTGTATGTGTGTGCCCCTATATGCACATGTACGGAGAGAAGGAACAGGGTATGGACTTCAGAAGAGACAGAAGAACAGTGAGAAGAAGTCTGAAAGTGATGCAGCTTGGAATCAGAATATTTTTTCTCTGGGGATCTGCCAGGGGGAAAGTGGATTGCCTCTTCCCCTCCACAGTGCTGTCTAGCTTCAGGTAGCCAATACCTGAATAGCCTTTGTGTTCTGTTAAAACTCTGCCTCTTCATTATCATCAGTGATTGGCTCTTGCTAGTCTTTCCATTTTCCTAAGTCCAGTTCTGAGTCTTGGAGAGTGCCTGGGAAATGTAGGCCTGCAGGAAAATCAAGCCTTGTTGCCTGTATGTGAGGGAAAGTCAACTCCACTGTTCAGCCTCAGGCCTAAGATCATGACAGCACTGTGGAGGGGAAGAGGCAATCCACTTTCCCCCTGGCAGATCCCCAGAGAAAAAATATTCTGATTCCAAGCTGCATCACTTTCAGACTTCTTCTCACTGTTCTTCTGTCTCTTCTGAAGTCCATACCCTGTTCCTTCTCTCCTGTACATGTGCATATAGGGGCACACACATACACTTCTGCTGCTGTCCTCAGCTGTCAAGATGAGGAATATCTTCTCTGTACAGATTGGCCAAAAGTGACAAATTTGTCAGTGTGACTCAGGGCCTATAATAGGCTGAGGCGGGTGAGTTCAGGGCATGCAACACCAAGGGAAGAGAGTGGGCAGGTGCAGAGGGAAGCACCTTGTGCTGTATCTGGGATAGAGGGGGGTGAGAGAAATGCCTGTGGTATATGTTGGGGGGATCCCTTCCCTTCTCTGCTGCTTCAAGCAGGTGAGAGGCATTCCCTGGGCTCCATGGCACAGGCCTGGTGTACCAGAGTGTGTGAATGAGCCTTTTCTGCTTTCTGACTGAACGGGGTGGGGGAGAAATGCCTGCAGTGTGTGTTGAGGGGTTCCTTTCCCTTCCCTTCCCTTCCCTTCCCTTCCCTTCCCTTCCCTTCCCTTCCTTCCTTCCCTTCCCTTCCCTTCCCTTCCCTTCCCTTCAGTGTGTGAAAGAGAGAGTGGGGAGGGGGAATCCAGTCCAATTTCAGAGTGAGTGGGGGGGGGGTAAGAGAAATGCCTGCAGTGTGTATTGGAAGGGGAATTCCTTTCCTTTCCCTGCCCTGCTGCTTCGGACAGTGATTATCAGCTCAGTTTACTTGCACACAACACACATAATAACCGGCCAAAATAGCCAACTATATACAATCCCCAGGTGACACCCACAGGTCCCATTGAAGGGTTTAAACATTCCGCCATAGTTCCTATAGGTGCTAACTAGGAGTCTCAGGAACCTAGTCCCTATTGTTCTTTTGGAGCCAAGCTCTGGTTGCATACCACTGACACCTAGTGGCAGCCAGTGGACATAACAGGCAGGCAAGAGGTGTCCATCAGGGCTGGGCTTTGTGGTGTAGATCTGGTACTTCAGTGAGTGTGAGAGTGTGTGTGGGGATCCAGTTCGATTTCAGAGCTGGGGGGGCACACTTCTTTCAGTAGGGTTGGTGAAGACACTGCAGGAAGGAGAGCAGCTTTTAAAATCAGCCTCCCCTTGGGAAAATGCTCAGAGAGGATTGAGTTGTTGTTGGGGCTGCCTCTGTAGGAACTGGGGGGGGGGGCAACCCTTTGGTCATTTCTGTGTTGCTCTCCCCAACTTTTATGTTCCCCAACCATGCCTTTTGATCTTCTTTTTCTCTGTCACTTCTAAGCCTTTTCTATTCTCTTTTGTTCTCCTCCCATCATGCATTTTAATATCCCCCTTTTCAGATTGTTTTTTATGTCCAGCCCTTCCTTTAATCTCCTCCCATAACTCCCACCATGTATTTCATTTCAGAGTATCAAGGCAGCGATCCCAATGCTTCCCTTGCAATCAATGTTTGTAGTGTGAATCCTTTTCTTGGTCACTTGCCCCTACCCAAAGGGTTTTGCTCTTTTAATGTTGTGGTATACTTATTGTGGTATACTTATTGCATACACATAATGGACCCCTAATATTTGTGTAATTTACTTTGGTCATATTGGGTGGAGCTCTTGTTTCAAGTTCATTTTGTATGTTAACTAAAGTCGTTAGTAGTTGGAGTTGTTCCCTTGCAAATAAATGGCTGATGTTTTGAATCAGCTTGTCTCTGTTGAATGGACCTGAGAATGGGTGCCTGAGGGAACTCACAGGCAAAGGGAGACATTACAAATGTAAGCCTGCAAGCTCCTTTTTAATTGCTGGTGGTGGGGATTTTGACCTGGGGGGAGTGCAAACATGCACAGAGGCTTTCATTTTCTTTTCCTTTCTTTCCATTTCTCTCTTTCCCTTTCTTTCCCTTTCTTTTCTTCATTCCCTCTTTCCCTTTCTTCCCTTCCCTTCCCTCTCTCCCTCTTTCCTTCCTCCCTCCCTCCCTTCCTTTCCATATTTCTATGTTTTGTACATTTGTAAACTGAAGTTTTAAGAAATTAAAAAAAATTAGGCTTGCTCACAACTTTAACTCTTGTAATTTTTTTGGCTCACCAAGCAGAATTTTTGTTCACAACAGTTGGCAACTTAGAACAAACACTGGTTGCCACCTCTGTGTTGGGAAATTCCTGGAGATTTAGAGGTGGAACCTGGGGAGAGAGGGGTTTGGGAAAGAGGGGGACCTCATCAGTGTATATTGCCATAGAGTCCACACTCCAAAGCAGCCATTTTGTCCAGGGGAACTGATCTCTATCATCCGGAGATCAATTCTAATTTTGGGAGATCTCCAGGCCACAGCTGGAGTTTGGCAACCCTAGAGGGGAGCCCCTAACCCAAAGTGGAGGTGAGCCTAGGGTTGCCAACCTCCAGGTGGTATAAATATGCAATGATAATGCAGTGAAAGCAAGTTTTATACAAAATCTCAGCACTAAGGCTGTGTTGTTGTTCAGTCACACAATCAAGTCTTCACGACCCCATGGACCACATCACTCCAGGCCCTTCTGTCTTCCATCATGCTCCAGAGTTTAATTTCATGTTCGTTGCATCGATAACACTGTCTAGCCATCTCATCCTTTGCCATCCCCTTCTTCTTTAACCTTCAATCTTTCCCAGCATCAGGGTCTTCTCCAGTGTGCTCCCTTCTCATTTGGTGGCCAAAGTATTTGAGCTTCAGCTTCAGTATCTGGCCTTTCAGGGAACAGTCAGGGTTGATTTCTCGTAGGATTGACTGATTTGATCTCCTTGCAGTCCAAGGGACTCTCAGGAGTCTTCTCCAGCACCATGATTCAAAAGCATCTATTCTTCGGTGCTCGACTAAGGCTGTAGCACTGTGTAAAAAATACAGATGGACATGTAAAGTCCTAAAGATAATTTAATACAGAGTTTGTAATATAAACAACTAACATCTAATACATTCATACATATTCAATATGGTCCACACAGAACTCCTTAAACAGCTTAAATATATTAGAATACAGCCCAACTCTCTTCCTGTATAGCCAAGATTATCTCTGAAGTGGTCAGCGGCTAATATATTCATACATATGCAATATGGTCCACACAGGTCTCCTTAAATACAAGTCAATATATTAGAGTACAGCCAAGCCCTCTTCCTGTACAACCAAGGTCTTCTCTAAAGTGGTCAGTGATGATGAATGCCCAGGTTCTCTTTGTTTCAGTATTTCCTTTCTTCAGACCACCTTGAAGTCTTCTTTTATAGTTCTTTTGGAAGGTGGCCTGAAGAAAAGAAATATTGAAGCTGGGTTCATGTGGGAAATGGTTGTGTTTCAGCTGGCATGTAGATGCTTTAGGGATAGTGTTTAGTCTGCGGTAGCTGTTTCACACAAGTAAGTCATAACTGGATGTTGCAGTCACTGCATGGTAAACATACATGTGCAAACTTGCCCTAATTAAGTAGATCACTTTACTTGCATAATTGAGGCCCATTATCACAAGCAATTAGGATGCTGTTCTCTGTGTATTGAAGTACGGAACTCACATTCTAAAGTTCAGTGAAAGGTCACCGCTGCAATGTTCCCTCTAATTCCCCCCCCCAGTATAGTTCACATCCTGAGCAGAATATAACTGCTGTAATCTTAAAATGGGCAATGGGCAGTGCAAGACCCTGTGTGGCTCCAGACTGCTGCTGAGTGGGGCTTCCTGTGTTAATGAGTGGCCGCTTATGTGCACAGCTTAGAGGGAACACTGCACTGCTGTACACAGAACACTGTGAGGCCTTTTCAAACATTGATAGTGGCATGAAAAAACCATCCTGCACAAAGTCTTGCACGTGGCATCAGGTTTTACATTTCTGCAACAGATGCTCAAGTAGGGTTGCCAGGTCCCTTTTTGGCCTCAGTGGGGAACTTTGGAGGGAGCATTCCTGGAGGGGGAGGGGTGTCCTCAACATGATGATATCATGTTGGGGACATCCCGCTCCAAGCCCCGCCACCAAGAATGATACCCAGTGGCCACTTCTGTCCTGAACCATCTGCGAAATTTAAAGGGCCCCCAATCAGCTGGAGCACCCTTTAAATGTTGCAAGAGGGGAGGGAAAGGGGCAGCTGCTGTCTGTGTGGCTGAACTCCAAGCAACAATGCTGCTTGGAATTCAGGCATGGGGAGCCAGTCCCTGCTGACCAGAAGCACTTAAAGGGGTCCTTTTAAGTGCTTCTGGCTGGTGGGGCCCCATGTGCCTGATCTCCAAGCAGCAATGACACTTGGAGTTTGAGCGTGCAGGCAGGGCCAGGCCCCACAAGTCAGAAGCACTTAAAGTGGGGACTGGCCACTTGGAGATTGGGCATGGAGCCTGCAGCTGCCCCTTTCCATCCCCTCTACAAAATTTAAAGGTCCCTCCAGCTTTCAGCTGGAAGGCCCTTTATATCTCTCAAGAGAGAAGGGAGAGGGGTGGCCATGGGTGTTCAAGCTTGGAGGCAGGGCTTGGGGGCAGGGCTTCCCCCACCGGCCAGTTGACTGGCAGTGGGTTGAAGACCAAGAAATCCAGTAGACCCCCACCAGGCTGGGGGTCTGGCAACCCTATGCTCAAGCATTTGAGGAGACTTCTAAGGCTCATTTGAGGTCAAATTCTAACATCTGTGTAGTGTCTGGAATGCTGATACTCAGGAACCACAATTCTGATACAAAAACTGGAAAAAAAACTCTGGCAACCAGTGGGAGGCTCAAGGGTACAATATCCTAAGCACCACTATGTCATTTTCATGTTTTTCCCAGAAGTGACATAGTTGTACAAACAATGCTGGCTTAAAAAAAAAATCTTTCCCACTGCCAGTTCGCATGGCAGTGGGCAAAGATGGCCCTAGGAAAAAAACTGAGTTAGCAGGTGCTATATGAAATCAGGTCTTGCAGGGCAGGAGTGGGACTGACCAGTCAAGAAGCCCCATTCTTGGGTGGCAAACTCCTCTGCCGCCTTTCTACCTGCTCCAGTTAATCCCTAGATAGGTGTAGTTGGGAGTTATTATGCCAGATAATCAGGGAGTTATTACTCTTGAATAGGTTTGCCAATCTCCAGGTGAGGCCTGGAGATGTCCCAGAATTACAACTGATCTCCAGACTACAGAGATCAGTTCCCTGAAGAAAATGGCTGCTTTGGAGGGTGGTGTCAAGTTCCCCAGATAGTCAAACACCAGGCTTCATAAGAAGATAGTATTTATTAAAGACCAGTCTTAGAGATGCATGAACTGCTTTTGTCAGTGATACCAGAGAGTACATGACATGGTCAGTTATAGCCCATTCGAACTAACCCCCCCCAGCTGCAAGCCAATGGTTACATTGGCGGCAAAGAAGAAAAGAAAACACCCAGACCAGTATATCGCATCAGACAGCTGGACATAGCCAGGCTTTGAGACCCAAGGTCAGGTGAAAGATAAAACACACAGCATAGACAGTACTTTACACAGACTGGAGGCGCCCTGGTCCTCCTGCATTCCTGAACAATGAAAGATGTTTTGGCTTCCCCCTCACAGGAATGGCAGGGCTACTTGACATCTGGATATTATGGCATTATACCTCGCTAAGGTCCCTTCACCCCCAAATCTCCAAAAAGTTCCCAACTTGGAGTTGGCAACCCTTTTGTTTCCCCTAGCCACCTGTTTCCTTCTCCAAAGGGACAGAGCAATTAGGATAGTGTGTGAGTCTGATGTGTTCAAAGAAGCCTAGCAGAGTTTTAAATTTTTTTATTAAAAGATTGTATTTCGAGTAGAAAGAGCCAAAAGGAACAAAAGAGGTTAGTAACATTAATGAAAAGAAAGACAGTAGGAAGCTGAAATCCTGCAGCTGTTGGCTTGCAACAAAAGCAGTGGGATTTTGGTAAAAGTTAAACACTGGTATGGGTTCTAGGTTGCCAGGCAAAATAAAGCAATTATAGATCCCCCTAATATAAACTTTCCTGGCCCTCAGTCTTCTTTTGAAAGAGGTTGGTGTGTCCTATGTTCCACAGCACAAGGGCTCCATTTCATTGCTAGTAGCCATCCACCTGAATCACAAACGTTTCATAACAAGTTAGCAGGTCAGTCAGACAATGGCCTTTTCATGCAAATTTTAAACACTTTTAATGCAAATCTTCATATTGTGTGCTTTAATGTGTTATGTTCATTTTTCTCTGTGCATTTACAGTAAATGCCCTAAAAGATCATCCAAAGTTAGTTTTGATTTTGCAAGTTTATATACATTATTATTAATAAAATGCATTGTGGACAATTGACATTTTATAACATACAATTTTTTTCAAAACTTAAGGTAATATAAGGTATAAGACTAACTTGTTTGTGTAAGAAATTACAATTAAGTAAATATTGAGTCAGTTATCCAAGAATATACATTCATATTATATAAAAAGTTTAAGACTCTTATCTGGCATACCTCTGCCTTTTAACTTAAGTCGAAATAAAAAATTATAACCCTCAGGCATAAAAATTAAATTCAGAGTTAACATCACTCAAGTTATTTATATTGGACCACTATCTACTTATATGTCATAACAACTTACAGCAAACCTGAACTATTAAAGTATGATGTGGTTCCATTGATAATATACAAATATGTTTTCCCAGATTTAACTTAATATAAAATATAAAAATATCTTGTTTGTGTCAAAGATTACACAAAAGTGGATATTGAGTCAGTTGTCCAAGAGTTGCTCTTCTTCTTGCTTCGATAATTTCAAACCCAAGGCATTAAGAAGTGCTTTTCCCGTGATGTTGCTAGATGCATTATATTGCAGACCGTTCTTATAAACAATAATGTCAGAAATCGGAGACCAACGAAAATGGATTTTTGCTTCATTGAGTTTAAGGGTGATCAACCTTAGCTTCTTCCTCTTTTCTAAAATTTCTGGGGGTAGGTCAAGCAGTACAATAATCTTTTGATCTTTGAAGGTTAAGTCCTTTCTTGCTCTTGCTTCCCTTAAGATTTTGTCCCTTGTTCTTTGATATACAAACTGAATCAAAATGTCCCGAGGTCTCCCTTTTCTTGCTGAGGCGAAGGGACCTAAACGATGAGCTCTAGAAATTGCTGGAGCCACCCCATCTTCCAATTCCAAAGTTTTAGCAAGCCAGATCGAAATAAACGAAGCTAAATCTTTATTTTCTTCTGCCCCCTTCTCAAAACCACGTAGTTTTAAATTAAATTGTCTCCATCTAGATTCAAGCAAAGCTAGACGATTTTGCATAGAAGTTTCAGTACCTTGCAGAGATCTTACCTCCTCCTGCAGAGTGAGGGTCATTTCTGATGCATTTTCCACCATCTTAGTAGCTTCTTTAACTTCTTTTACTAAATCTGTTAGAGAGGCTTGAACAGGTTTTAGAAGGTCCTTTACCAGTGAAGCCATGTTTTGTAGGAGATCTTCTCTGAGATCACGCAGGTCATTTTTTGTAAGCGCTTGATCAGTACGAGGAGATGCAGGCGTCGTTAGTTCTGCTTCGGGGCGAACCGGCGCCATTTTGGAAGTAGCCGTCGACTCGGGGCCCGATACTGTCGGCGAGCTATTAGGTGGAAAAAAGTCAGCCACCGATCTCGAGCCTTTAGTATTCTCTGCTGTAGATGTTCTTGTTGATTTTCGAGTTCCTTTTTTTGGCATTGAGCCTCAAGTTAGCGATTTTTAGTTGATTTCTGGTGGTAGGGGACGGGAGCTTCCTTTCTAAGCGCCCGACATGCGTCGCAAGCTCCGCCCTCCGACAATTGACATTTTGAATTCATCATAATTACGAGGACATGTCAGTGCTCAAAGTACAGTAGGATAGGATTGGGAACCATCCTACTTCTTTTCACACAGACTTCTTTTCAGTGGGTGACAATCATCCCAGGAGAAAGCACAATCACACCAATACTATGAAAAGTTATGGTGAAAATGTCAAGTTCATGGTTGTCTGGGACAGACTGGCTAGGAATACGCTATGCTGAGCTTGGAGCTCAGAAGCTGGAGAAAAATAAAAGTTTCTCTTGGCAAGGATAGAGGGAGTATCCTGAATCCTATTTCATCTAGGCTGGATCAAGTAAAAGGTATTTATGGAGCTGTATCTAGGAGAGACAAGTCCTACAGATGCAGGCAATTGGAGAGAGGGAAAGAGAGCTTTGATAAAGAAATGTGTCTTTCCAAGTGCCTGTCTCTCCAGTGACAACCTTCTTCTCCCAGCTCTGACCACATCAAGGCTAAAAGCTAGGCATTTCCCAATCATGGCAGAACAATCCCAATGGTTGGGAAAGGTATATTATCATGCCTTGCTCCTTCAGTGAGGAGAGCACAACAAGATTATTTGGGGACATCCTTG
Organism: Gekko gecko; assembly: GCA_029375565.1. NCBI lineage: Eukaryota > Metazoa > Chordata > Lepidosauria > Squamata > Gekkonidae > Gekko > Gekko gecko. The sequence continues at coordinate 118,936,500 of JAPDNY010000007.1, forward strand.
AAGGGAACTTCCTAATCTTAGGCCATCCACAGGAAAAGATTTCCATGTATGGATTACATGTGGGGTAAAGATAAAAGGCAAATGCTCTAGGAAAACTTTCCTGTATCAAGCAGCTGGCTTTTACATATAGTGGAAAATTCCAGAATGAAGCCTCAGACAACACTAACAATCTCTTACATAAAAGAGAGGCAAGAGAAGGGATTGCATGGTTTGTATTTGAACCCATCAACTAAACCCTTGATCATCATTCTTCTCAGACGTATTGGTTTCATACATGTTGCAACTCAAGGTTCCTTGGGCCAGAATCAAAGTTGATTTGAATGAAGTAGGCTGCATTAGGCTTTGCCTCCATGAGTTTCTGGCTCTGGGATACTGGGGATTTGGCAAGACACAAGGTTCATACACATCCAAGAAATATCATGTATCTCATTCATCTATAAAAAGCAGTACAGGCTTGTACAGCCTTGTGACTGTGCAGGCAAGGGGGTGGTGGTGAACACTCCAATCTTCATTTGCTTTCCTGATTTAAAAACTAGGCTCCCTCTTTTGTTTTCAGCATTTTAAAGGAAAAATCTCAGCAGCTTGATTAAGAATAACTACCCCTATCTCTTTTGGTGTTCTTTCATGAACACCCAGCTGCCCTGCTACCACTGAGCTGGCCTTTGCTCAATCAACCAATCAATCAATCTTAAGCTTTATTGCATTAGCTCGCAGCTTTAGCAATAAACATTAAAAATACCAACAGCATCCGAGATATAATGCAACAATCACAATAACAATAAAACATACATTATAATTTTATAAACAATCATTAAGATCACAACAAAAAATTGAGTTAAAATTATCATCAATTCAAGCAATTCAGTCAGATAGTTGACAAAATATGTAGATTTATCCATCAGCTGCATTAAACAATGGATGGCTTTGGTAAGGCCTTTATCACCAATGCAATAAATTTTGCTATTTGCATCATTGTCCATTTACTTTTGTAGGCAAGTAATATAGTTAGTTTATCATCATCCACTCTCCATGGATACTGTAATAAATATTCCCAAGATATCTTTCATATTCTAATCAAACCTTGGGCAGTAAAAGACCACATTGCCTCGATTCTCAATAGAATTCTGATTGCAAGTACAGACACATTCTTTATATGGGATTGTGTTTTAATGGCCTCTTACAGCCTTTGTTCAGAGCTGCAGCCATTTGGGTGCCTGGATTCCAGAAATGCCTACTGAATACAGATACCAAATAGTGAACTGAGTACCAGAGGCGTTTGGTACTCCCTCTTTTGCTCCCCCCCTTTTGCTCTTTCTCCTACGGAGTATGGATGCCGGCTTCAGGTGGGAACTGGGAATCCCCGGGAATTGCAGTTCATCTCCAGACTAGAGAGATCAGTTCCTCTGGAGAAAATGGATGCTTTGGAGGGTGGACTCTGTCGTACCCAGCTGAGGTCCCTGTCCTCCCCAGGCTCAATCCCCAAATCTCCAGGAGTTTCCCAACCTGGATCTGGCAACCCTACCTCCCATCCCCCACCGGTGGCCAGGGAGGGCCTGGAAACCCTTCTACCGAGTGGCCAGGCAATATGTTGTGCAGCTCTGGTATAGAACAACAAAGTTGCATCATGAAAGTTTTAGGAAGTTTGAAGTACTATTAGCTGTTACACAATAGTTTATACCAGTTTTTTTAAAAAAAATAAGACCTTCTTTATTGCTTGATAGACAATGGGATGCACTCCATCTGAAGGGAAAGTTTGTCATTAGGAATTAATGTTACATTGTCTGCAGTATTCATATTGATTTGCCCTGTGCATAGATGCATGTATAGGAAGCAACCATCTGTCTCCGTGATCTTATTTGTATTCAGGTATCACCCCCTAATATTTCATAAGTGTCAAGATTATTTTTGGGTGTCTGAAGCAACATGTAGTTTGATGTATTGTATCATATCAGTTTACCAACCACAACAAGTTAGGGACGTTGCAAATTTTGTGGTGTGTTTGACAGCCAAACCTAATGCAGTTGGCTGTTCTGAGTAGAGGTCAGCCAATCACCAAATCTGTTCAGCTCTCAGTGAACCACTCCAATGGCTCTGAACAGAAACTGCCTCCAACTTCTTGCTGAGTCCCCATCTTGCAGCAACCTAGGGAGAAGTTTGGAGTTGGAGATCAAAAGCAAGCTCAGCTGAAATTAGCTGAGCATCTCCATCTGTTCTTCCTCCTGCTCCCAGGCTTCTCTGGTTAGAAACAGGGAGAAGCTTGGGACAGAGAGAGCGGGAGTGACTGGCTTCTTTTCCCCTCCACCCCAAACTGTCAGCTTGGGTTGCACATCTTACTATCTGCACCACAAGCCAGGTGGAATTGAGAGGGGGAGAAGCAGATTCTCCATCCCCAAGATGACAGCTTGGGCTGCAGAGAATAGAAGCAGGAGATGAAAGGAGTGGGTTTTTCCTCCCCCAAACTGACATCATAACCTGCAGAGAATACAGTGATCTGCTTCTTCCCCCCTCCCCAAACTGAGAACTTGGGCTGCAAAGACTGGGATTCTCTGCAGTCCAGTGTTAATTTTGTATTGACAGTAGCAATAAACAGCTTATTTCATCTCCATACAGAACTGACAGAATAAGCTGCAAAGGATACAGTGATCTGCTCCTATTCCCTGCAGCCCAAGTTGACTGTTTCTCAGGGGGGGAATGTTATGTACTGAATGTGAATTGCTCCTATCTATTCACATGTTAAGCTTGAATCTGAATGTGGCTCTTCAGATGTCGCATTGCTATTGGTCGGTTTTTGCGAAACCTGTGTAATTACCCAATCACTGAGTGATATTGTTGCAAAGAGGGAATGGTCCTGATTGGCCTTTATCCCTGTATTCAGATTGGTCTTTAACTTGTAATGGGTGTGGCTTTGACAGCCCGGGAGAGTTTAAAAGAAGGAGCTGTGCTCCCCTTGTTGTCGTGTGTTCCTGACTTACAGTTGCTGTTTAATAAAGCTGAAATCACTTGAAGCTGAATCCTTTGTTGAGTCTCATACTTAACAGGGAAGGAATCTGCTTCTCTCCCCACAAATGGGAACTTGGACTGCAGATTGTTTCTATTCCCTGCAGCCTATTCTGTCAGTTTTGGGTGATGCGTCTTTCACCTCCATCCAAAATTGATGAATGGCTACAGAGAATAGGAATGATCTGTTTCTATTCTCTGCAGCACAAACTGTCATCTTGGAGGAAGCAACCTACTCTTCCACCCAGAAGAGAGTAGAGATTGGATTTATATCCCGCCCTTCACTCAGAGTCTCAGAACATCTTACAAACTCCTTTCCCTTCCCCTCCCCATAACAAACACCCTGTGAGGTAGGTGGGGCTGAAAGAGCTCTCTCGAGAACTGCCCTTGAGAGAACAGCTCTGAAAGAACTTATGTCTGACCCAAGGTCACACCAGCAGCTGCATATGAAGGAATGGGGAATCAAACCTGGTTCTCCCAGACTAAAGTCCTTGCACTTAACCACTACACCAAACTGACCCACACCAGAATCTTCTTTCAACTCCATTCTAAACTGACAGAATGGGCAGTAGAACTTGCTAACAGAATGGTCTGGCTTGGGTTGCCAGAGAACATGCTTCTATCACCTGCAGGACAAGCTGACAACTTGGGTGAGTGGAAAAGTGATATCTTCTTCCCCACACACCAAAAGCCACTTCTTCCGCCTCTGATTGGGCTCCAGCAGATAGGACCAGACTGCTCCCATCTTCCTTAGTCCAAGTTATCAGTTTCAGTTGTAGAGAACAGAAGTAATTTTCTCCTTTTCTCCTTTTCTTTACAGCTCAAGCTGACAAACCGGGGAGGGGAAAAGAGAAGGGGATGCAGCTGGGCTTCTGATACCCCCACAATTTGCTACATCTCAGCAAGGCTACTGTGCAGCAAATTTTCCAGTCTGAGATCAGAACCCAAATCCCAACAGATCCCTTCAAACAGCTGATAGACATCTCCTGTATGTTATAGGGTACACAGCAACATTTCCTGAGCAGGAGATCAGAAGCTGACTCCCCAGCCGACCCCTCATGAACCAGCAGTTGGGTTCTGGCAGCAGCAAGTGGTCTTGTTCCTGCAAATAGACCAACAACTTGTTGATTAATTGGCTGCCTGTCAAAGATGATGTGAGCTGAATTAGCAGATGTTCAAGCATCCCTAAACCAGATATTTGCTTATGGGTTCAGGTTGCCAATCTCCCCAAATTACAACTGATCTTCGGAATACAGAGATCAGTTCCCTTGAAGAAAATAGCAACTTCAAAGGGACTACCATATCGAATTACATCCTCTCCCCCTCCCCAGGTACTGCCCCCCAAATCTCTAAGACATTCCCAACCTGGCATTGGCAGCTCTAATATGGGAAACCATCTGTTTCACTGGCCCTATTTATATATTGTTCCTCCCAAATATTAAATGGGCCTCATATTATTTTGGAATATCTGAAACAGTAGTACTCTGATTTCTATCTACTGTGCTTACTACATATATACCAAGCCTGCTTTTTTTTTTTTACTATGCCTTCAATATAAACACTTCTTCCTTCTTTTAAAGAAATTGGGAGAAATGGTGGAATAGCACCCGTGTTGCACTTCATGTCAGGAGAGTGTAGATCACCAAATAGCAGTTCTTTTTTTTTAGTCAACAAAGAGCATTCAGTGAATGCATAGAGGTTAGAAAGGATATAGTGTCTGCTTTTACTTTCTTAGACTCTGTGTGTTCAGTTGAAGATCTGAGAGGAAGTCATGCATGTACACCTTGTTGTGTCCTGAGATCAGAGGGCTGAGCTGGCGAAACACTGCCAAGCTTCGCTCTCTGAGAACAATAGGGACTAGGTTCCTGAGCTCGCCAGTAGTGAACCAATGGCAGAATTGGCGGGCGATTCAAACCCGCCAATAGGAATATAGGGCCGTCCCCCCTAACTGTATATAGTTGGCCTCCGGCCGTTACTGTGTGTTCTTTGTCTTATGTGAAGTACGAATAAACGCGTCTTCTCTTATGTCGTCGTCCGAGTCATGAGGCCTGAAACCCAGTACTTTACAGTGGCGACGAAGGTGGGATTCTAACGCCTTCTGTGACTCCATGAACGACGAAACGGACACCGCCGAGCAACGCATCGCTGACCCCGAGAGCAGCACCGCACCGCTCGCCGAGCATCGCATCGCTGACCCCGAGAGCAGCACCGCACCGCTCGCCCCGGCGCGCGCCGTTCCTGACAGAACCATGGCCGCTTCCCACGTAACACTGGAGCACTTCGACCAGTCGCAGCCAGAAACCTGGGACGCATGGGTCGACCAGCTCATCAGCTACTTGGAGCTCAACGAAATCCGCCACCCCGACCAGAAACGAGCGATCCTCCTGAACGCCTGCGGCACCCAAACCGTCCGCCTCGCCAAGAGCCTCTTGGTGCCCCGCACGGCCTTGGAGAGCTCGTTTGGGGAAATCCTGGACGTCCTAAATGGCTACTTCAGCCCCCGGCCGACCTTCCTGGCCAAGAGGATGGATTTCCAGAGGCGAGTCCAGACCCGAGGGGAATCCATCGCCAACTTCCTAGCCGCGCTAAGGGCGCTAGCCGTGGACTGCGGGTTTCCGAAGGTGGAGGACAACCTGCTGACACAGTTCGTGTGGGGCCTGGCGGACTCCAAGCTGCGGCGCAAGTTGGTGGGACACCGGAAGCTCACCTTGGACGAGGCCCTCGACGCCGCCACTGCCCACGAGGCCGCAGAAGGGGATCGGCCGGTCGCGGCCGCGCAGGTGGTTGGAAGGAGCCCAAGCCCCGGAAACGAAGAGACGGACGAGGTCTTCGCCCTCAAACCCCAACAACGCCGGCCGGCGCCGTTCCAGCAGGCCAACAGGGAGCAAGCCAAGTACTCCGGCAACCGAGCCGTCTGTGCCAGCTGCGGGGAGGGCCACGGACGGAAATCCTGCAGGTTCCAGGACGCTGTCTGTCACGGGTGCGGAAAGCAGGGACACCTCGCCCGGGTCTGCCGGTCCAAGGGCTCCCGGAATTCGAGATCGTCGGTCCCCCAGTACCGCGCATCGTCCACCGCACACGAGACAACGGAAGAGGTCGCCGAGTTGTACCACCTCACCGACCAACCACTACAGGTACTTCGCCTCCCCAACCCCAACCTTTCCTCTGCCCCGAAGATCCAAGTAACCGTGCGGATCGAGGGGTCCCCTGTTGCATGGAAGTGGACTCGGGATCGGCGGCGTCCATCATTTCCCTGGACACTTTAAAAAGACTTTGCCCACTAGGGGGACCCCCTCTACGTCCATCGCCACTAAGCTTGGTGGACTTTCAAAAGAACCCTGTCCCCATCCGGGGAGTCGGCACTTTCCGAGTGCAGTACCGAGACTTTGAGGGGAAGTTGGACTTGGTGGTGGTAGAGGGAAATCTCGCGAGTCTCCTGGGGCGGGCGTGGTTCGAGGCCCTAGGCATATCGATTGGGGGAGTAAATAAATGTGGGGTGCGGGACTGGGGGCGGTGTGCAAGGAATTCCCAGAGGTCTTTGACGGGAAACTGGGATGTTACAAAGGGCCCCCGGTGTCGCTCCACTTAGACCCCACCGTGACGCCCATCCGTCGGCGCTTCCGCACCGTGCCCCTGGCCCTCCGCCCTAAAATAGAGACCGAATTAGACCGGCTGGTGGCCCAGGGAGTCTTAGAGCCCGTCCCGAACGCTAGATGGGAGACACCGATAGTGACACCCGTCAAGCCAAACGGGGAGATCCGCATCTGCGCGGATTATAAGTGCACTATTAACCAGGCACTCCAGGCGCACGCATACCCCGTACCAGTGGTCAGCCATGTCCTAGCAACACTGGCAGGGGCGCGCATATTTGGAAAGCTGGATCTCGCACAGGCGTACCAGCAACTCCCGGTAGATGAGGCCACGGCCGAGGCACAGACCATAGTGACCCACCGGGGAGCTTTCCGGGTGAAGAGGCTGCAGTTCGGGGTCAGTGTGGCCCCAGGGATCTTCCAAAATCTAATGGACGATTTGTTAAAAGGGATCCCTGGAGTGACGCCGTTCTTCGACGACGTCCTCATCGCCGCGACCACCCCGGAAAGCTTCGCCGCCCGCCTCCGAACTGTATTGGAACGCTTCCAAGCCGCGGGGCTGAAAGTGAAGCGGGAAAAGTGCCTCCTCGGGGTGCCGGAAGTAGAGTTCTTGGGATACCGGGTAGACGCATCAGGCCTGCATCCGGCGAGGGACAAAGTGAAGGCCATCGTGGAGGCCCCCGCCCCGAAGTCCAAGGCCGAGCTCCAGGCGTTCTTAGGCCTCCTGAACTTTTACCATTCCTTTCTCCCACACAAAGCCGCCGTGGCCGAACCCCTACACAGGCTGCTGGATAAGGCGACACCTTGGGCATGGGGAGCGAGGGAGGAGGCGGCGTTTCGGGGGGTGAAAGTCCTCTTGATTTCAAACGCAGTACTCACGCACTTTGATGAAAAGCTCCCGGTCATCCTGGCGTGCGACGCATCACCGTATGGGGTCGGGGCAGTCTTGGCACACAAGCTACCGGATGGGAGGGAGGTCCCGGTGGCTTACTACTCCCGCACGCTGTCCCCCGCGAAGCGGAACTACGCCCAAATCGACAGGGAGGGCTTGGCACTGGTGGCGGGGGTAAAAAAATTCCACAATTTTGTGTACGGGCGGCCCTTCACGCTCGTAACAGATCATAAGCCGCTCCTGGGACTGTTCGCGGCGGACAAACAAACGCCGCAAGTTTTGTCGCCCCGGGTGTTGCGCTGGTCCTTATTTTTAGCGGGTTACCAATACCGACTGGAGCATCGGCCGGGCAAGGCGCTGGGTCATGCCGACGCCTTGAGCCGCCTACCGCTGCCGCAGACAGGGGAAGATCCGGCCCCAGCCCCGCTGTCTTGCTGATGGAGGAACTGCCAAACCCCCCTTCAGGCTGCAGATGTGGCCGCCCGCACGTCCCGAGATCCCATTCTCTCCCGGGTCCTAAACTGGGTGGTGAGGGGGTGGCCAGCGGAACAGACAGGGCCAGAGTTCACAGCGTACAAGGCCAGGCGGGAAGAGCTGTCCGCATTGAAAGGGTGTTTACTATGGGGAGACAGGGTGATCATTCCGGGGCCCATGAGACAAGGGGTGCTAGAAACGCTGCACGAGGCCCACCCGGGCATCGTACGAATGAAAGCTCTGGCAAGGAGCTACGTGTGGTGGCCCGGGGTGGACGCAGAAATTGAATCTTGGGTCAGAGGGTGCACACGATGTCAGGAGGTCCGCCCCAATCCACCGAGAGCGCCAACCCAAAGCTGGGAGTCTACCCACAAGCCGTGGTCACGCCTGCACATAGACTTTGCGGGGCCGTTCCAGGGGCTCCAGTTCATGGTAACGGTAGACTCTTATTCAAAATGGGTGGAAATAAGCCCAGTGTCTACCACCTCTACCAAGGCGGCAATAAGGGCCCTGCGGAAGATATTTGCAACGCACGGGTTACCCGACACAATCGTGTCGGACAACGGGGCAGCATTCACATCTGCGGAGTTTCAAGCGTTCCTCGAAAGGAACCTCATCCGGCACATACGATCCGCGCCTTTCCACCCGGCAACTAATGGACAGGCGGAGAGGACGGTACGCACCGCCAAAGAGGCCCTGAGCCGCATAACGGGGGGGACTGGGAGTTCCGGCTGGCCCGCTTCCTTCTCACATACCGCACCACCCCAAACCCCATCTCCGGACACTGCCCCGCAGAACTATTAATGGGCCGCCGCCCTACCACTTTATTAGACAGACTCCACCCGGACCGAGCCCCCGAGAGAAAGCTGGTCGAGAACAGGGAGGCGCCCCGGAGCTTCCTACCGGGAGACCCTGTCTACTTCCGGAACTACGGAGCGGGGCCGCAGTGGGTGGCAGGGCGCATCCTAAAACCCACCGGGCCAGTGTCGTACGAGGTCCTAACCGATGGGGACCGGGTCCTCCGCAAACACATCGACCAGCTCCGGAGGCGTCAAGACCCCGATAGAGAGATCGAGTTACCGGGAAATGCCGCCCCTGCCCCATCATCCGATCGACCGCAAGCACCGACAGCGGAGCCAGCGCCAGAGAGTCCACGGAATCCGGAGGGGGCCCCGGTAGCAGCTGAGCCGCCGCCGCCGCTGCCGCCACCGTTGGCCCCGGTAGCAGCCGAGTCGCCGCCGCCGCTGCCGCCACCGTTACAGCCGCCACCGTCACCGCCTCGGCGACTTCCAGAGGCCCAAGCTCCGTGTGCGGGCGGAACAACCGATAGGGGCCCCGCCAGTCCGGTACCGGCCCCCAACGTTCGCTAAGAGAAAGGAGGCCACCAGCATACTTAAAAGACTACGTCACCTGATAGGGGACGAACCATGGGGGAGGGGTGTTGTGTCCTGAGATCAGAGGGCTGAGCTGGCGAAACACTGCCAAGCTTCGCTCTCTGAGAACAATAGGGACTAGGTTCCTGAGCTCGCCAGTAGTGAACCAATGGCAGAATTGGCGGGCGATTCAAACCCGCCAATAGGAATATAGGGCCGTCCCCCCTAACTGTATATAGTTGGCCTCCGGCCGTTACTGTGTGTTCTTTGTCTTATGTGAAGTACGAATAAACGCGTCTTCTCTTATGTCGTCATCCGAGTCATGAGGCCTGAAACCCAGTACTTTACACACCTCATAGGTCTCTCTCTGCACAACTGAAGATCCTAGGTTGTATGTGCCCAGTCTCTCTTCAGACATTCAATTGAATGTGCAAACATTAGGGGCAGGGATCTTTCTCCTACTCATCATGTCTTCAATGAATGCTCTATTGTGCTGTTTTTATTGTATTGGCACCAGGTGAGAGCTGATTTGTATGTGCACACGCGCATTTTCTGTGTGGGGTTTTTTTTTGCTGAGACCTTAGTGTCTGGATTTATTTGTTTTGTTTTTTGCCCAGAGTCAGATAAGAGGTTGGTCAGGACCTTTGTTTACTGTTCATTGTCTGAGAGTGTGTCTTTGTCTGTTCTATTGTTCATTAGTCCTTTTGTGTTTGGGGGGGCAGATTGGGCCGAGAGATGATGCTACACACAATTAATAGTGTGTAAGGTAGTGGGGGGATATGGTGGCAGAAGAAGAGCAGGCTGGGGAAGGGACAACAGACACGTGATTGCTGTTGCCCTTCTGTCTCTCCTTCTAGCCAGAGTGCTGCTAGTGACCATATCAACAACCTACTGGGCTATAATGTCTTGTTGCTAAATGCCAGATTACTAACAGGAAAGACAGCAGCCATTTTTGAAGTATCTTCAATGACAGCTTTGCTGTATTTGTTTGTTAAAACAGTGGAAAGTCCTCTACGATGTATCTCACAGGTAGCCCACTCGATGCGCACTTGAAGTGAGTTTCTAATCCTAGATGAGAAGGCAAATAAAGCATGTATCACTGACACTTGGTTGGCGGCGGAGGAAGGAATTAGCCTCTCTCGACTCTTTCCCTCGGGGTGCTCCAGCTGATGCCCTTGTTTATTATTTATTTATTTATTCAAATTTATACCCGCCCTCCCAGCCAGGGCTGGCTCAAGGTGGCTTACATAAAATCAGTAGAAAACATTTAAAATAATACAAGAAGTCTCCTCCTCTATTTCTCCCTACTGAGGGGGAGCAGGCCTCTTCTTCTTCCTGCTGGCCATCACTTTTTCCTCCAGTGGCAACATGGTCGTGTGCACCCTGTGGAGGATGGAGGAGGACAAATGTTAGGGATTTGTGCCCCTTCAGGAGGCACAGCTGCTTTCTGGCTGGGAGAGGCCATGGAGAGGTGTACTTGAGACAGGAGTAGCAACAGGGAGTTGGGACATGGAAGGGGAGGATGCTTCCCCCCCCTCCGAATCACTGCTGTCAGCATCCTCTTCTCCAAACAGGCTAGCAACTGCTTGTGTCTCTGGGCAGGGATAACAACTCTTTTGCCTCTGTGGAGAACCCAGGAACAGATCAAGAGCAGGAGGCTCTGAGACCCCTGGTGATGCCCTGCTCAAGCTGGGCTCCAGTGGCCTGGTGGGATAAGAAGAAGAGTTGGTTTTGTATCCAGCTCTTCACTACCTGAAGGAGTCTCGAAGTGACTTACAATCACTTTCCCTTCCTCTCCCCACAACAGACACCCTGTGAGGCAGGTGGGGCTGAGAGACTTCTGAGAGAATTGTGCCTGACCCTAGGTCACCCCATATACCCATCTCTGCTTCTTTAATGAATTTGGTGGCTAGGTTTGAGGTAGTGGACTCTTCCTTGAGTGATCATTGCCCACAACAGCTGATACTTAACACCAATCCCAAAAATCCTAATCTGGAAGGGTGTGAAGCAGGGTTGTGTGTTGGCCCCTTTACTGTTTAATCTTTACATCAATAACATAGTTGGGAAACTCTCAAGGCCCCACTTCACTCCCCCCTCACTGGGCCATCAAAAAATTTCAACCTTGTTATATGCAGATGACACAGTCTTAATTTCTCTCATGAAATTGGTCTGAAGAGGCTATTGCATCAGTTAGGGACTTATTGTAAAGAAAAAGCTCTCACTATAAATTTTGATAAGACCAAGGTCATGGTTTTTAGGAACAGGGCAAAATTTTTCTCTTGGAATATTCTTGGAAATCCAATCGAACAATGCAATTCATTTAAGTATCTTGGCATTACCTTTAGAAAGTCTTTAAACTGGACTATTCATGCTGCTTCAGTCAAATAATTAGCACTAAGACTGATTGGGTCTATTTTGAGTTTCTACTACTCCAAGAGAGGTTGCCTGATAGACCCAGTTCTGAAACTATACAAAAGCAAAGACTCTCTTGTACAGAGTCGAAGTATGGGGATGGAACGATGTCGTCTTGGCCAGCCTCAAAGTAGTCCAGAATTATTTTTTAAGGCGCATTTCAGCACTTCCCAAGGGGTCCCCAGCTGCCCTGATGACAGCTGAAACTGGTATTCTTAAGGCTCAGGCACACCTTATAATTATCAGATACTGGAAAAGAATGGAAAATTCAGATTCTAATTCCCTCATTCGCCAAAGACTCACAGCGCCTTGACTTTCTTAACATACGTTCAAGATCCTCTGTTCCTGATGATCTTTTGGGAACATCAGTTGATAAATCCCAACTTAGAAACTGGATTTATGACTTCGATGCTTGGCTAGATCACTCTTTGATATTAAAATTAAAAGTGGCACCAGGGTACAAATTAATTAAATTGGATCACACTAGAACTCCATACCTAGTTAGTATCTCTAAACATAGAGCATCCTTTACCTCTCTATGGTTTCAATCAGGGCTATTTTTGGGCAGGAATGCACAGGAACAGAGTTCCGGCTGGCTCCTGAGTTGGCCACACCCAACAGGAACTCATTAGCATAATGGCCACACCCAACAGCAGAAACTCATTAGAATTGGCTATACTAGGGGCGTGTGGCCTAACATGCAAAGGAGTTCCTGCAACAAAAAAAGCCCTGGGTTTTGACAACAAACAAGGTAAACAGAATAAGAAGTAAAAGGTGGGTGTGGCTGGATGAACACACTTCTGTTAACATGGGGGTGTGGCCTAATATGCTAATGAGTTTCTGCTGTTGGGTGTGGTCTATTATGCTAATGAGCTCCTGCTGGGCTTTTTCTACAAAGAAAGCCCTGGTTTCAATCAATGCCAATAGCAATTTTGGAGGGCCGATTCAATCAAACTCCATTGGCCCATCGTCTATGTATTTGTGGTTTCCACGAACTTGAGAATTTACCTCACTACAGTCTCTCTTGCCCATTGTATTCTAGTCCAAGGGCTAAATGTTTAGCAGGTATTTTATCTGGTTGTAGTGCTTACCCAGTTGAGGGGAAAAAATCATTTTTGTTATCTGACATTGATGCATATGTCTCTTATAAAGTTTCATTATTTGCCCTTGCGGCAAAGAATATACGTTCCAAGGTGGCATCAAGAAGGGGCATTATTTAGTCTACTGTATTAAATTAGTCATATTTTGTTACTGATCTCAGGTATTCTTATATATTCTGACTTTAACCTATAGCTTGTTCACAATTTGTGTTTTGTAATTTTGTAATGGCCAATGGCTAATTACAATAAACTAAACGGGACCCTAGGTCACCCAGTTGGCTCACATGGAGGAGGAGTGGGGAATCAAACTCGGTTCTCCAGATTAGAGTCTGCTGCTCTTAATCACTACACCAAGCTGGCTCTGGGGTGGGTTTGGTGCCTGGGGATGGGGGCCTATGGTATACAGGGGGTGGAGGACTTCTCCCCATGATGAGCACCATTTGCACCCATTTTCACTCTCACAGCATACAGAGGTGTTCACACTCAGGAGAAATAGGAGGTTATAAATGAGGGAAATCTTTTTTGGGGTCTGTAACTGGGACCCCAGAAATGTAACCCACCTGTTGAGGAACCAGTCCTAATATCCAATATGGAAGCAACCCTAGAGACATATCTATTACTTAGGAACATACTTGAAGTAGTTCCCCTTGCATTATTTCAATGTATAAACATATGTCAACACTTCGATCCATAAACTTGGTTGGGCAAGAAACTGTAAATAGGCTTTCTTTATTATGCAAGATAGTTTGTATCTCTTATAACTCTTCATTTGGGAGGCTTACTCCTTTAGGGCACTCCCGGCAGGGAAATCGCAGGCGTAGAGTGTGTCGGCTTGATGTTAGAGGCTGAGGAGAGTTTGGTGATCTGGCTGGTGTACCGACCGCCTAACGCACTGGCCAATAGCCTGCCATCCCTGCTGGAGACCGTATCAGGCTGGGCTTTGGAGCACCCTAGGCTGATTGTCTTGGGTGACTTCAACGTCCATGCCGAGGATGTGATCTCTAGCTGGGCTATGGACCTAGTGTCGTCCATGGCGGCACTGGGACTCTCTCAATTCGTCTCGGCCCCCACATATTGGGCTGGTCACATGCTCGATCTGATCTTCGCAGCTGGGGTGATGGTGGACCGGATCACTGCTGAGGCAGTGGCATGGTTGGACCACCAGGCTCTGAAGACCCATCTGAATGTTCCACCCTGACTTTGTTTTGGCGGCGAGTGGATTTTTGCTCACCCGCAGTGCCAAATGGACCCTATACAGCTCCAGATGGCCCTGCAGGATCCGAGGCCCCCTGGCAGCTCGTTGGATGAGCTGGTAGAGGACTGGAATGTTCGGCTCTCCTTGGCCATCGACGAGATCACTCCCAGTTGCCCTCTCCACACTCATTTTAGGCGAGCGCCCTGGTATACCCAGGAGCTGTGTCAGTTGAAGCGAGAACTGAGACAGCTAGAGAGACGGTGGCACCGTGAGTGCGATGAGGCATCAAGAACATCTTATAGGATGTTTATGAGATCCTATGAGATGGCAGTCGAGGCCGCAAAGAGAGATTTCTACGCGACCATGATTGCATCTGCTAGCTCACGCCTGGGCCAATTATTTAGTACAATTTGGTCTCTGACAGCTCTGCCGCAGTGCAGGCAAAATGGTAGGGAATTGGATATTGGCTGTGAGGCTTTTGCGAGCTATTTTGCAGATAAAGTCCTGGCACTCCGCCGCAACCTCCCTGCCACAATTGAAACAGTGAGCGAACTTGAGGGCCCTTGCACGTCTTTGGTGCTGGGTTTAGAGCGTTTCAACCCACTCAGCCTGAAGAAAGCTGACAGATTGCTCGTATCTGTGTGTCCAACCACATGCAACCTTGATCTGTGCCCCTCCTGGCTCATTAAAGTGAGCCACAAGGAGTTCTGAGGTGCCCTGCAGGAGATTGTCAACAAGTCCCTCTTGGAGGGACGGTTCTCCGGGGCACTCAAGGAAGCGATGGTCCACCCTCTCCTGAAAAAGCCATCTTTGGACCCGAGTGAATTGGCCAACTATCGGGCGGTGTCCAATTTGCCCTATTCGGGTAAACTCATTGAGAGGGCGGTGGCGTTACAGCTACAGGGCTTTCTGGATGATGCTTCTGTCCTTGATCCCTTCCAGTCTGGCTTCCGCCTGGGTCATGGGATGGAGATGGTGCTGGTCACCCTGACTGACAACTTCCTGTAGGCATCTGGATTGAGGTGGTGTGGTGGCACTGTTGTTGTTAGATCCGTTGGTCGTCTTTGACACAGTCAACCACCAGTTGCTGTCCCACCGACTTGCCGACAAGGGGATTCAGGAGCTTGGCCTTCAGTGGTTTGCCTCTTTCCTCCAAGGTCAGGGACAAAGGGTGGCGATAGGGGACCGGTGAACCTGGAGGCACCCTCTTGAGTGTGGGGTGCCTCAGGGGGCGGTGCTTTCCCTAATGTTGTTTGACATCTACATGTGCCCCCTTGCCCAGATTGTCCGGAATTGTGGGCTTGGGTGCCATCAATATGCGGATGACACCCAGTTCTATCTGATGGTGGGTGGCCAGTTGGACTCCGCCCTGGATGACCTTCATTGGGTGCTACAGGCTGTGGCTGGTTGGCTCAGACTGAGCTGGTTGAAACTAAACCTGGCAAAGACGGAGGTCCTGGGTCTGAGTCGGATTGGTTCGGGGTTGGGGCTCCCTCTTCTGATTTTCGATGGGGTACCTTTGGTTCCAGAGTTGGAGGTTAGGAGTTTGGGTGTGCTCCTGGACTCCTCCTTAATGATGGAGGCCCAGGTGGCAGCCGCTGCCAAGTCGGCCTTTTACCATCTTCGGCTGGCTCGGCAGCTGGTCCCCTTCCTTGACTGTGATGACCTGGCAACAGTGATCCACGCAACAGTCACCTCGAGGCTAGACTACTGTAATGCTCTCTACATGGGCTGCCTTTGTCGCAAATCTGGAAGCTGCAGCTAGTGCAGAATGCGGCAGCCAGGCTGTTGATGGGCCTCTCTAGGCGGGGCCACATCCAGCCTGTTCTGAAAGCACTGCACTGGCTGCCAATGGCGTACTGGATCTGCTTCAAAGTGCTGGTTCTTACCTTTAAAGCCCTATATAGCCAGGGTCCAGCTTACCTAAGGGATCGCCTTTCCCTGCATGTTCTCCAAAGGTCACTACGGTCAGGGAGTCAAAATCTCCTGGTAATTCCAGGCCCCAGGAATATCAAACTCACTGCTACCAGGGCTAGGGCATTTTCGGTGGTGGCTCCTACCTGGTGGAATGAGCTCCCGGAGGAGATCTGGGCCCCGCAGGACCTTGTGCAGTTCCGCAGGGCCTGCAAGACAGAGCTCTTCTGCCAGGCTTTTGAGTAGGAGCCCCTGCCACCACTATTCCATCACCAATATTTTCCATCATCACACCACCACCACCAGCGTGTGGGTACCATCGGGGTGCGAGACGTCCTGGGATGAAGATGGGATGGCTGTGTTACTGGGAGGTATGCTGCTGGTCTGGAATTAATAATTTTCCCAGAGCCCCGTCTTGTAACTAACAATTTTGTGACATCTCGAGCACTGACACTTTGTGTACTATATTGTATTATTTTATTCTGTTTTTGTCTGTTTTAACTCTGGCATTTATCCCTTTTTGTTAGCTGACCTGAGCCTTCGGGGAGGGCGGGATATAAATCTAAAAATAAATAAATAAAAATAAAATGGAAAACTGATTTCCCCTGAGAGAAAAATACGTAGTATTTATATTGCTACATGTTAACATATTATTCTTTCCAGATGAACAGAAGCAACTTTTTAAAACCTCCAACTGAACTATTTCTGTTATTCTACAACTAACAAGTACTCAAAATTAACATCAAATTTTAACAAGCACACTACTTCCATTCACTTCAATGAGTCCTGTGCAGAGAATCCCACTGGAATGAATGGTAACAGCACAGCAGCAGTGCTCTTAGGATTGCTCCCAGTACTACAAAATGTGGTTTATGCATTACAAAGCATTAAAAAGCCACTCCTCTGCTTGCTTCAGATTCCATTTTGGACAAACTGAGTTTTATTTTGTATAGTCAAACAGGGCCGGCCCGAGGTTTTTTTGCACCTAGGCGAGGCTAGCTTGTGGCTCCTGCCCCCCCCCCGCGGCGAGGCTGCCTTTTGGCACCCCAATGGATTTACTTTAGACTGGAGTAAACTGCAGAGAGAGGGCGAAAGCTGGGAAGAGTTCCATGACCAGCCCGTGATGGGGCAAGGCAGGGGCTGGAGCAGCTTCCCTCACAGGCCTTAACAGGGACACTACCGAGGATAGGAAGCATGAGAAGCCCCTCCCCCTTTGCCGGAGGGCTCAAGTATGGGCAGGCAAAGCAGGCCGAAGTTGAAGAGGTGCATGTCAGAGACGACCTGCGTGTGTAACAAAGCCTTGGTATTAGTAATGTGGTTGCCACCGCAGCGCCATGCACCTGGTAACCAGGTGTTGCCTCTTTAAGCCACCGGGGGGCGGGGCGGGGGGGACATTTTCTTAAAAGGAAAAAAAACCCTTTTTCCACTGCGCCCTCTTCTCCATTTGGCTGGCTGCCTGCCTCTTTCTGCCAGCCAAGCTGCTCCTGGGTCCTGGAGCCCTCAGTCGCCACCAATGCCTCTCTCTTCTTTTTTCCCTTCCCTCTTCTGCCTCTCCCTTATTTGCAGTGCGGAGGTGCCACAGGGAATTGGGGGGGGGAGGCGCTGATCCTGGGAAGCTGATGCTGCCGTCAGGGCTGCCACTAGACTCACAGGTCATTCATTTGAGGTGAGCTGATTTCTGACTTGGCTGCTTAGGGTGGAGGCGGACAGATCAACATGAGTCGGTGGAACGCCAGTCTGGGGTGGTTCTGATGGGTCTAGTGGTTCCTTCAAAGGAATCATTTGGCAGATCATTAAAGCAGCCAAACAACAACACCACCAAAAAACCCACAAACCCAACCCGCTGGAGTTTCTTGTTCATTTTCTGAGGTTTGGGACTTCTCGGGCAAAGGAAGGGGCCCACAATGCCCTCCCTTTTCCCAGCTTTCTCCTTCGGCCTAGGAGAGAAACTGTTCCGGCTGCTCCTCCCTTCTGATCTGCTCCTTGCAGCTGCTCCGTTGTGGTGGACAGAATCTGGAGCCCAAAGTCCAGCCTTCAAGGGCGGTGGGATTGGCTGGGAGAGATGCCTGACCCTCCTGGGCTCCAGATTCTGGTCAGGGCTTTTGGCGGGGCCGAGGGGGCTGGGTGCAGTTTGGCACCCTAGGGGCTGGCCCACCCTAGGCAAACACCTAGTTCGCCTAGTGATTGAGCTGGCCCTGTAGTCAAAACATTTCATTAGAGATAAAATCCAAGCTCTTGGAGAACTTAGAACTCCTGGTGATGTCATCAGGCTGCAGTGGGGTTGCTGGGGAGTAATAGGATGACAATTAAAGTTGCCAACTCCAGCTTGAGAAGTTTGTGAAGATTTGAGGGTGGTACCTGAGGAGGATGGAGATGGGGGGGTTGGTGGCATTATTTATTCCATAGAACCCAAAGCTGCCATTTCTTACAAAGGAACTAATCTCTGAGCCACCCTCTCTCTCTACTTGTGCCAAGTGGTGGGGCTTATCTACTGGGTGCTTTGCTGAGGACCCACACTTTTGAATCTGCAACTGACATTTCCCCTAAAAGCACTTTCCAGGAGTCATTTTCTTGGGGGGGGGGTTATGACAACCTTGCCCTCTTCCCTCAGACACAGGATTCTCCCTCTGTTTTTCTCTTCATTTCTGACTGAGCAGCCCCCTTTATCTATTTTCTTCTTTCCTAAACATCCATGGCTGTCCTACCCTGTCACATTATTGTATTTTTATGCTGTCTCAGCCCAGGAACTTGAGGGGAAAAACAAGATCACCCTCTTAACTTAAACTTCTAAAATGACGCATGAGAGGCTTTATAATATTAAAAAATAAACAAAGTATTGAATGTAGAGGAGAAAAGGTCAGGTGAAATTAGGGGTAAAATGTCTTAGGTAAATCAATAAGAACTTGGAGGGAACTTAGTATTTTCCTGCATATGTTTCCTGCAATTGAGAGTTTTAAACTTTTCACACAGTCTTAGAATTTTTGAGATGAGAGGCTTTTGTTTCAGTGTTTCCTAAACTTTCCGGTATACTTTCTTGAGTTTAACGGACTCTTCAGGTTTCAGAAGGCAGGTATACACTACCAAGCACCCAAGTTCCTTCTCTGAGCACACCAGGGATGACTCCACTCTGTAGAACTATATCCTTATGAACTTGGTAAGGAACTTCTTCTAATTAGAAGATCTGTCCCTTTTCCTGGCCTGAATGGGGTCTTTACTGATCCATGCATTCCTCCTTACCAACCTCCCCAGTCCTCAATCAGTATGAAACAGTTTTCAGTTTTTCATAGTCAGGGCTAAACTCAAACTGTTCTCTTCAGCAGTCAGTTCCCAAGTCTTTCTGCTCAACTGATGCAGCCTGTCAATCATGTCTCTCTGGTTCTGTGAGGCATTATCCCTTCACAATCCATTACATGCTTATGCAGCACTTGTGAGGTTTTAACGTGCATTCTGTCACAGGGGACCATAACTTGGACCCCCATGTTTGATGGGTTTGCTCTGCACCTGTGTGTTTCAGCCTGCAATGTTCCCTTTAAGCTGAGGAGTCTTGTGAGCAAAAATTCTACTTTGTGAGCGACTGGCACTAAAGTTGTGAGCAAGTGATTTGGCTACTGCATAAATTAGTGTGCTCTGGAGCTGAGACAAAAATGTGTGAGTCAGAGGCTAAAAAACTGTGAGCTAGCTCACACTAACTCAGCTTAGAGGGAACATAGGCTGTGAGAGTTGTGGGCATACTTCCCTTGCTCATTTGGTGCGGCTAGGGTGCCTGCCAGGTGTCATGTTCAATAGCAAGTAGATCCAAGTATTCCTTATGTGAAGAAGAGCTTTATTGGAATACAATGCTGTAACCCACAGGAACACGGTTATTGTCAGGAATGGCGGCACAAGCTGGTCAGGCATTATTATAGTATGATGCAAAAGCGCGACTGGCAAATGAACTTTTAGTGTGCACGCGGGAAACTCCCAGTGGGAGATTACTTGATGATCAGGAGAATGAATTGCCCCCACCCCTCGGTCTCACAGGACTGGAAAATTCCCTTAAACAAAGAATACTCCATAGCCTTTTACTCAAGGCTGCCATGATAAGCCAGAGCCTAGCGCCGGCTTCACGGGGGCGGGGCGGGGGGCGCTTTGGCACCCCTGTGGGCCCCAGCGCCCTAGGCAAGCGCCTAGCTCGCCTAGTGGGCGAGCCAGCAGTGAACACATTCCAAGCTTTCACACTGTTTCCATAATGGTAAACTCAGTTTGCAAATTCAGAGAGCACACTTGAGGCTTATATGATGCTGGGGTAGTTCTTGGACATGTTTGCAGTTCATGTAGGACCCACTTAAGAACAACAAAGGACCCTGAGCTGACCCCTCTCCTTCATCCCTAGGTCAAGGATTTAATTACAGATTATAGACCTTCATCACCATCATCACTTACTACATTTTTATCCCATGATCCCTTCAAAGAACCGAGGGTGGAGCGTGCAGCTTCCTCTATCTCCAATTTGTCCTCAATACAACTCTAGGTGCATTAAGAAAATGATTGGCCCAAGGTCACTCAGTGAGTTTCATGGTAAGCAGGGATCTGAACCTGCATCTCCACAGGCTTAGTCCAGTGCTAGTATACCACCCTAGTTCTCTTTATGATATGACTAATTTTGCTTATGCTCTGAACTAACCAGAGAGGGGTAAAATGAGTCTAAGCCCTAGAAACAATAGACAGCAGTTACTAAGGAGAACTATTTTCCTATAATAATGAAACCTTAGCTGGAGATAATTGTATGGCTGATTATAGGGGGGAAAGGGGGAAAACTCATTTAATTTGTCAGGATGCGTCTCATTCCTTTTTAAACAAAACTCTGTCCATTTATATTTTGTACTATAATAATGATGCCCATTAACTGCATTAGACATTGATTTTATATAAATTAGGCCAGATCAAAATTCTTCTGCCATTCTTGTCTAAATCCTTTGGCAGTGAAGACATAGCACTGAAAAAGAGTTAAATATGTAAAAATGTTAATGCTTTTAACTTCAACATAACATTTGAATATACAGTATATACATGATAAATCTGTGATAGGTAATAAAACAAAAACGAAACCTGACTGACATTTGCCTATTAATTTCAAACTCTGAAAGGATTGCCCATCTCTCTCTTAATTCTGCTGGAAATGTTAATGGCATAAGAAATTTAATCTTGACCTTTGTTTAAATATCATCTGCAAACATGAGTTCTGGCAATCAGCTAGTTAAAGATATCTATAAATAACAGCTTATACTAATGGCTTATTTGTGCAGGCAATTTTCTGTTCATGATCTCAGGTGGGTTGCTCCCACATTACACTACTTGGGTGAATGTTTGTATGAGCAGTTAAATGTAGAATTCTCTGACTGGCTGATGGAAAATGACTCTCTTGCTTTATATCACATCCCCACAAGATTTTCCCCTGCTGTTGGTTTGATACTTCAGCACTAATCTGGAATTGTAGGAACCAGTATTTCTGGAAAGATGGCAGTGTGGGAATTTACTCAGCATCCTTCTTACTGAGTAATGCCATATGTAACGCTACTGTTTCTCTGGAGTATAGTATGCTCTACCAATGATCAACATGATTATAATTGCAATGTGACTGGGCTGACTGATTTATTTGTATGTATGAAATGTCAATAAAGCATGTCATAAGCACTGACCTGGATAGCCCAGGCAAGCCCGATCTTGCCAGATCTCAGAAACTAAGTAGGGCTGACCCTAGCAAGTACTTGGATGGGAGACCTCCAAGGAATACGAGGGCAGGACACAGTAGCAATAACAAGCCACCTGTCTGAAATGTCCAAGCCCCACTAGCGGTCATCAGAAGTCAACCATGGCTTCCAGGTACTACAAAAATACTTACATACATAGTTATGTATTGAGAATTATTATGTCTGTCTGTCTGTCTGTCTGTCTGTCTGTCTGTCTGTCTGTCTGTCTGTCTGTCTGTCTATCTATCTATCTATCTATCTATCTATCTATCTATCTATCTATCTATCTATCTATCTATCTATCTATCTATCTATCTATTCTTCCTCCCAGGATCTTGGAGTGACATACATGGTTCTTCCTGCTTCCCTTCTAGCGTTGCAACAACCCTGTAAGGTAAGATAGACTGAGAGGTTTTGGGAGAGCCCATAGTCACTTCATAACTGAGCAAGGATTTGGATATGGGTCTCTCCAGTGCTAGTTCAGCATACTAGCTCTTACGTGACACTGGATCTCTCACTCAGACCGTTCTGACTACTTTACATCATAAATAAAAGTGTTTACACATATTAAACAATTTAGAAATACTATTTTGTTGAATATGGTTTCAAAAGCAACTCATAGTACTAAATAAAATATCCTTACATTTGTTTCTTTTCACAGACTACTGGTGGTGTCTTGTTTCTTAAACCTACCAGATACACAAATTGGACAGAGAGCTCATTAAATGCCCAAAACCATACCTCTAAAGGGTTAGCAAAGAAACACAGAAAATCTAAGGGAAGGTACAGCATGTACTTATATGCTCTAGCCTTTCTTGCTTTGTTATGGAACCGTGACATTAGTGAGCCCCATTCTTTTGTTCCTCTTTTATAGATAGCTAAAATTTAAGTTAAAACCCAAGTCCAATATAAATAAAAATTGTGCTTGTGATTTAAAGTGTCATTTTTTCTGTGCTATATCTCTACTACTTTGAATGATGGGGATTTTGGAGAGCATGGTCTTGTTTTGTGGCTGTTGTTTCTTTAAAAAAATAATTCACATCTAGCCTCATTGACTTGTTTTGCAGGATCTGCTCCTTACAATTTTTTCTCTGTTCTGATGATGCATTTTTATTATAGAAATTTCGTATAGACCAGACATTCCAAGCTATATACAACAGATCAAACCTAGAAAGGCAGCAGAGCAGACTTGTAACAGTTTCTTTTCAATGAACAGTTCTAGATTGTTTTTGCAATTGACATTTTACCAACTTGCATCCTAAAACCTAACATTATATTACTACAGCAATTAGATATTGTCTTTGGTAGTTACAGCCAGCCAAATCTGGACTGCAGAAGATCCCTGAGGATTTATCCCTATTTTTTAGTGTAATGTGCATTCTCATAAAATAAGTGTTTTATAGCATGACATCCAGATAAGCAGGGCTTTTTTTCTGGGGGAACACACTGGAATCGTGTTCCAGAACCACTTTGACAAAATTCATTTAATAGCCATAAATTCATTGTCCATCTATTTTTTCTGGGCGTATCCTGTAGAGTCAAAAGTAATGGATTGTGGTCTGCATATGTTAAGGGCAGAATTTCTGCTTCCACAATATCATTGACCATATTTGTTGATATCCAGGCCATATCCAGTCTAGACCATGACTTGTGTCTTGACGAAAAAAAAGTATACTATTTTTTGTTTAAATTTCAAAATCTCCATGAGTCCACTAATGTATGTTCTTCCACTAATTGCAAAAAAGCTTCTGGAAGTTCATTACCTTTTTTTTGTTTTGCTGTTTGTCTCTTCCTATCCACTTTTATCAAATACTGCATTATAGTCTCCAATGATACATATTTCTTCATAACTTTGATTTGCAATAATAGCCTGTAGGTCTTGGAAAATTTTTTCCTGGTATTGATTCGGTGCGTAGATATTAATAATAATTGTTTCTTTGGCTTGTCTTCGTGTTTTCACAATTATTACTCTCCCATCTTCTGTTTCATACATCATTTCTGGACGTAGGTGTTTTTTCACATATGTAGCCACTCCTCTTTACTTTTTAGTCTTATCTGCTGGTATGAAGACTTTTCCAAGTTTATTAACTTCTAAATACTTTTTATCCGATTGTTTAATATGAGTTTCTTGTAAACAAACTATATCTGCTTGTATTTTTTTTAATTTGTTGGAATATTTGTTTTCTTTTCTGTGGGGCATTCAGACCATTAACGTTTACAGAGACTTAATCTTGTTTCTATCCATCTTTGTGTGATTTTTTTGTGTTGAGTTCTGGCTCTATTCCTCTCTTGTAATCTTGTTACTATGCTCCATGGTAAAGTCTTGTATTTTTTCCTAAGTTTTTGTGGTTTAGGTCCTTTTGCACCTTTGTCCTACTGATCCTCTTCTTCATCATCCTTTTCTCCATCTTTTGGCTTGTTTTCTTCCTCTTCTTCATCTCCCAAATCTTCTCCATATTTTTTTAGAAAATCTTCCACTTTAAAATCGAGTTTATTCTAAATCTTTTCCCCTCTATTGTAAAGAAGACAACTTCTGGTACTAGCCATCTGTATGTTATTTCATTCTTTCTCAGCAGACTTGTAAGCTGGTTATAGTTTCTCCTTTTTTCTCTGACTCTCCATGGAATCTCCTTCAGAATTGTTACTTCTGTCTCCTGCACCTTAAGTGCCTTTTTGCTTGCAATTTTCAATATCATCTCCCTCATTGTCCTTTTATGAAATCTCACGAGTCTCTCTGGGCACTTTATTTCATCTTGCATACACTGAATTCATTCTATAAGCCACATCTATTTTGTCTGCAATACGCTGGGTATTCTCTTCCTCCAGATATGTTGACAGTATTTGAATTATTTCCTCTTTCATGTCTTCCTCTGACTTTTCCAAGATGTTCTGAGATCTCAAGATAAACGCTGCTCTGTCTAGCTCCAAGCTAATTAGAGAATCTTCTAGAAGATCTTGTTTGACCTCTGGCAATTGACTTCTTTGATCTAGCTCCTCTGATTTCTCCTGCAGTTGAATATTAGATTGCTTCAGTGTGGTGATCTGTTGTGCATTTTCAACCATTTGTTGTTTAAATTCTTGAGTTTGTGACATTACTTGTTGGGCCTAAGTGTCAAACTTTTCTTGTAAAGGTTCCACTTTCTGGGCCAAAACCTCAAGTTTTGCTTGTAATGGTTCCATCGCCATTGGCAATGCATTACATATTGCCTGGAGGACTGCAGACTCCACTGATTTATTAACAGCCTCCTTAATCATATTCTGCATTTCCTGATTTTGCATCTTTAATAAACTGGAGGCTATAGATTTTACTACACCTGGAGAGTGCTTTGCAAAACTTTGCATATCCCATTCACCAGTCACCTTCCCCCCCCCCCTGGAGGCTTCTGCACCTCCCTTTCCCCCTTTTCTTTTACCAATATCCCTAGTAATATTATTACAGCAGTGTTTACTCTACTTAGCACTCAATGTTTCCAAACAATTGACCACAATGTTAGTTCCCAAGCTCAATCCCAACAGGCCTCCTTATATTATTCAGCATTCCAAATACCCAACATACACAGGTTATACTTGAGCCAAGATATTTTCAAGTCACACTTTCAACCCTCTATTATATGCTCATACAAAAATTCCAAGTTCCACAGTACACAGGAAACTGTTCCCCTCTTTAAATGAATCCTTTTTAAAAGTCCCACTTGGCAAAGTCTTATTTTCAATATATTATGCCCAAATTATTATTAGGAAATTCAAAAGTTATTGGAACTCACACCCTTTCCAGGTGTCAGCACCTGAAGAAATATGCTAGCACCCAAAAGCACCTTAGTCCGTTCAGCCAAACCAAATGTAATAATTCTGGCAGCCCAAAGTGTGTACTCTGTCCAGCAAAATATCCAAGATGGGTTTAATCCATAATATCTCAGTCAGTTCAGAGTTGATAAATGAGCCACTAGTCCATTCCAGTACAACAAAACAGGATCCCAATATACTCCAATTGTCCCCTTTATCCAACAAAGCCCAAAAATCAAAAATATGTAGCTTTCCACTTTAAACTGACAGCCTCAGCTTTCCCCTTTAAACTGACAGCCTCAGCTTTCCCCTTTAAACTGACAGCCTCAGAAAGGTAAAAATCCAAGATAATCCACTAGGGTTAATCCATCAGCAAGACAGGTAAAAGTCTAGCATAATTCAATTGTCCCAATAACTCCAAAAATCAAAAATATGTATATTTCCAATTATACCAGAAAGTTCCAAAGAAAAAGAAAAAAAGGCACAGTTCAAGGTAATCCAATAAAATTAATTCCTCAAGGCCCATGGCTTCCCTTTCTTTCCAACATTCCACACTCCATCAGATCCAACAGTACAAGGCAATACAAAGGTTTTAAGATTTAAACAGTCAGTAATTTGTAGCTAGAACTAAAGAAGACTTTCAAGAATTTTTCAAAGTAAATAAACAACCAGAATCCTCACAGGAATGCCTTTAAAGCTTTTGCGAGGGGGTGGTTTATTAGACAAAATGCTTGGGTTAAGAAAAAAAGGAAACAAACATATCCAGATTGAAGAACAAATTAAAAGAGAAGAAGAAAGAATGCATACGGAATCTACAACAGTGCATATAAGAATAAAGATTAAAAACCTGCAACATCAACTAAATTGTATGTTATCACAAGAAATTGCAAAGAAAATAATGTATGCGAAACAAAACTTTTTTGAAAATGCTAATAAACTTACTAGATGGTTGGCATACAAATTAGGTAAACGAGCAGACAAAAAACACTAAAAAATTTTGAGAAATGAACAAGATGGAGAAGAGAATACTCACAGAGAAATAAAAAAGATAGTTGAAAGATTTTATAGTAAATTATACCACGAACATAACTCTAAACAAGAGCAGATTAAAGAATTTCTACAATATAGCCAAGAAGAATTCACTGAAGAACAAAAGAATATGTTAGATGAGCCAATCACATTTGCAGAGATAATAGAAGCCATTAAAAATCAAAAGTGAAAGAAAACTCCAGGACCTGAAGGATTACCAGCTGAATTTTATCAGATATTTGAGGATCAAATTGCATTACCATTGAAGATTACTATTCAAAATATATGGGAACAGAAGAAGATACCCGAGTCGTGGAGTCAAGTATTGATTACGCTAATCTATACAAACCAGATACAGAGGAAAAAGAAATTAAAAATTACCGGCCAATCTCACTACTTAATTTGGATTACAAGATTTATGCATTGATTTTAGCAACCAGATTCAAGAAGGTGTTGAATGCAGTAATTCATCAAAATCAATCAGGCTTTTTACCAAAAAGACAAATGAGAAATAATGTGAGAAATATATTGAATGTGTTAGAATTTTTTGAAGCCCATCCAGAAAAGCAAATGGCACTTCTATTTTTAGATGCAGAAAAGGCGTTTGATAATTTAAACTGGACTTTCATTCTGGAACAGCTGTCGGCATAGAATTGTGGAATTCATTTAAAAATATTTAGAAGTTCGTGACTTTTCAGAATACAGATTGAAAACTTCATTTCCCACTTGAGAGTTTCAGCACCTCTTTTTCCAGAATAAAAACCCTGCAGAAAAGTGTTCAAGCTATTGTATGCACACACTCCCAGTGCTGATAGAATTAAATGTGCTCAAGACGAATGAGATAAATGGATTTCAATCCAATGTTTTAGGCTGTGGCCCAGGTTTTTAGTGTCTTTCTAATTTAGTCATACCAGCACTTACATTAATCTTTTTGACCCATGAGGATATTTCAATGCACTGAAATATCAACTGCTTTTTAAGCAGGGGGAGTTGAAAATGTGACAGTTCAGTTCAGAGTAAGAGTACAGCTGCTAATTCAGAGTACAGAGTAACATCTTTTGTTCAGTGAGCTATGGGTTGTAGCTGTAATTGGAGCACCAAAGCCATAATAATTGAACAGGGCTTGGATCGTTCTCTGGGGAGGTTGTTGTTCTTGTTTGCAGATAGAAGAAAATGATTTTTGTTAAAGACAAATGCCCAATCAATGTTGAACTAGTGGAGAGTTTTAAAGATTATGTGCTCTGTTAGCCATATGTGCATAACCGCATAAACGGCAACATATATTATCAAATGTGTGGGCACTGCTGCACTTTATTTCTTTTTAGGACTGTGAATGTGAGGGTGGGGGGGATCCTGAAACTGTCACAGCACTAGCCAGGCAATTTTGTATTTTTATTGAGGTTTGATTTTTGTGCAAATGGTCCCTGGGCAGGTACCTATGGCGGCCATTTTTTGAAGCAGTGATTCGAGTTGGTTTCTGTGCATTTGCAAAAAAATAAGAATTCAAGTAAGCGCCTATACATGTGCACAAACACAGAACTTTAAAAAAAAACTCTGCTGATCACATGCATGGTGGTTGCCACCCAGTGGAAGTCTGGATGCTCAACCACAGAGCCATCGTGCAGTGAGGTAGGTAAGAGGGGAGCTGTCTGGTCAAACCACAGTGGAACAAAAAGATCTAGATCAAATTAGAGTCACAGCAACATTTACCTACATTTACCTTGCACATGAAAACACATGATGGATTTGGTCTATCAAGGTCACTTGTCTACTCAGGCTGACAGTAGCAGATTGTTCCTATAGCAATGTAAGACCATGATTAAAATGTACAAGAATAAGGAGTATGATGTGTTATAATAAAATAATGGCAAAAATGTCACCTGTTGTTAATACTATTTGTTTTGATATTGTCTGAAAATAACACTGGCTGAAGTTTCCATACTTAAGTTTCTGCTAGCACGGGAAGGTCCATCAACCTTTGCTTCTAAGTGGTTCTTTATAAACAGTTTTATTCATTCTTTATTCTTCTACACTAGCAAGTATATGGGGGAACTAATTATAAAAAACAAAATACTTTCAGCAACCTAACTGCCATCACATGAAAAATATCTTTTTAACTGTTATAATGTACATAACTAAGGTTTCATACATACAGTATATTAAAAGTGAAGCCACAGAACACTAAATTTAAATTGGTAAGACTGGAGCATTAAAAAGGTAAAACTGTCTTGACTTATGCACAGCTAGCATTTTTATACCACCTACACACTCTTTGTGCTTGAAAATGTTTGAACTTTTTTTGCAAGTTTTATACAACAAAACACTTCCTACTCATGCACACATTAAAAAAATTATACAGTGTAACATGGATGTGCTAAAAGGTTTGTTAAAAACATCTGTTAGAACGGGTGTTTTGTGTGTGTGTGTGTGTGTGTGTGTGTGTGTGTGTGTGTGAGAGAGAGAGAGAGAGAGAGAGAGAGAGAGAGAGAGAGAGAGAGAGAGAGAGAAGTCCCTGGTTACTGCAAAATAATTGCTTTTCTGGAGACAGGCACTGTAGGTGGCTAAATAAAATAGTGGCTTAATCTGAGCAAACCCCTAATGGTGTATTTACAGGGAATATGTTTTGGTTCAACTCATAAAAATATAGTAAAAGTTTGGCAACTTGGCTGTCCAAAATATCAGACCTAAAATAATTGTGAGTTAATTTTTTCTTTCTTTTAATTCAGAAGACAATTAAACTTCCTTTTCAGATGTAGTAAAGATTTTGTTTACAGTTTCTAGAATCTCTCTCTTAAGGATAGTCAGTTGAAAACAGCAGAAATAATGTGAGGCACTATTTAATTACACTGACAATGCAATCCTGTACAGAATTACCCCAGTTTAAGACCATTGGAATCAATAGCCTTAGACTGCAATAACTCTGCATAGAATTGTACTGCTAGTCAAGTTAAAACTTACCTCTTTGTCACAAGTTCCTTGTGCCATTTTTACACTTTAAAGATATGTTCTTTTGTATGTTACTCAAACCACTTGTGAACTTTTTGATGTGTGATGCTTGCTTTCTTTGATGCCCTTTCAAATTGGCTTCTTTTGAACAACCCTAAATCATCAAAATATAATTAATGGATACATCCAAGACAAATCTACCACCATTATTTGAATCTCTTAGAATAAAGCTAATTGGACATCTGAACTGAGATTTAGGATTTAACTAAATTGTTTGGCATTCTATGTGTTGCTATTGAGAATGCCTCAAAGGTCGAGCTACAGCAGATAAAATTTATATCAAAATAAATATATTTATTATACACAATAATGTAGTTAAAACATAAGGCCTGAAGCATTTAAAGTCATCTAGAATCAGTTTTACATAAGCTATTATGTAAAGGGACTTGGGAATGTTTAGTCTGGAGAAGAGGAGATTGGGGGTGGGGCTGATTGCTCACTTAAAGTATTTGCAGGGCTGTCACTTGGAGGAGGGCAGAGAGAAGAAGAAGAGAAGAGAGAAGAGATTGGATTTATACCCCGCCCTTCACTACCCAAAGGTGTCTCAGAGCGACTTACAAACTCCTTTCCCTTCCCCTCCCCACAACAGACACCCTGTGAGGTAGGTGGGGCTGAGAGAGCTCTTGACAGGAACTGCTCTTTTTCAAGAACAGCTCTTATCAGAACTATGGCTTGCCCAAGGTCATCCAGCCAGGTGCAAGTGGAGGAGTGGGGAATCAAACCCAGTTCTCCCAGATTAGAATCCTCGCACTTAACCACTACACCAAACTGCTTTTCCTGTTGGCAGCAGAGGATAGGACTCGCAATCTTGGGTTTAAATTAAGGGCAGGAAGGTACTGGCTGGATATTAGGAAAAACTTTTTTACAGTAAGAGTTGTGTAACAATGGAATCAGCTACCTCACTGGCAGTCTTTAAGCAGTGACTGGACAAAGATTTGTTCATCCCTGGGGGTTGGACTAGATGGCCTGTATGACTCCTTCCAGCTCTGTGATTCTGTGATTATAAATTCCTCATATAAAGCTGATGATAAATGCCAAATGACTAACATTCTGTAATTTGGAGAGAAAACTATTTGTCTTGTAGCCATTACAGAAACTCTCAGGCTACATTCTGATGTCATGATTATCATGCTTTGTTGATTGGAACCAAACTGAGATTTCAAATTAGGGTTTGCAGCTGGTTTGAAACTACAGTTTCTAAGGTTATTTACTAACTGTAGTTTGTTATGATTTTGGAAGTCACAAACCACACTTGAACAGCACTGCCCTTCACATGCTCCTGACCAAAGAGATGCCAATACTGGGAAGATGTGCTCCCTGTTGAGAGATGGAACAGACAAGACAGACATTCAGACTTGATAAACAAACCAGGGCTTACACAGAAACTGTAATGTTTTACTTATGCCTGTAAGACATACTAGAGGTTGTTTCACAAACCATGTTTTAAACACACCATAGCTTAACTGAGTGCATTCGCAGGAACAGCCTCTAGAGCAACAGCATAAACAATACTAATATGTAAGGACTGAGGAGGAGACGTTTTATATTCTTCTCCCTAGAGCTTTCATCAGTCACCATTACCTGGAGTGGCTCCCAATGGCCACCACCACTGTGGCCGGGTCTGGAATGGCTCTCGTTGGCTGCCATCACTGCAGCCAGGCCTAGAACGGCTCCTGGCATCCACTACTGCTATATCTGGGCCTGGAGCAGTTCCAGCATCCACTGCTGCAGCTGGAGAAGCTCCCAATGGTCACCGCAGAATCAAGGTAAGTCATTTTGGGGGATTTAAACCCTCCAATATATTTTTTAAGATTTCAGATTTTTCTGTAGACCTGGAGAGTCCTCATGTTCTCAGGAAAATCTGGTTAGCATCAACGTGGCCCTAATATGCAGATTTATCCACAGATGGGGGGGGGGCATATGTTGCTATTAGATATATAGATACCTTGACCACACTCTCTGATGACATTTGGCATGCTAGATGTAAATCTATACAGGGCAGTATAATGTTGGCCATTTTATTTTCAATCTCTTTCCTAATAATCCCCAATACAGAGTTTACCCTTTTCACCGCTCTAGCATACTGGATTGACACTTTCATTGAGTTATCTACTACAACTCCAAGATCATTTTCTCCAGTCTCAGAAAGTTGAGACTTCATTAGCATATACTTGAAGCTGGGATTTTTTATTGCAATGTGCATCACCTTATACTTACCAGCATTGAACTTCATTTGCCACAGTGTTGCCCACTCACCAAATTTGTTGCTATCCTCTTGGAGCTCTTCACAGTCGGCCTGGTTTTCACCATCTTGAATAATTTTGTGTCATCTGTGAATCTGGCCACTACACTGCTCATCCTTAGTTCCAGATAATTTATGAACAAATTAAATAGTACCAGCCCTTGTGGAACCCCACTTCTTACTTCCCTCCATTGTGAGAACTTCCCTCCATTATTCCTACTCTTTGCTTCCTGTCATTTAACCAATTTTTAATCCATAAAAGAACCCATCCTCTTATCCCATGACTGCTAAGTTTACTCAGGAGTCTTTGGTGAGGTACCTTGTCAAAAAACCTTTTGAAAGTCCAAGTATATAATGTATGTCAGGTCACCATTGTCTATGTGCTTGTTTGCATTCCCAAAGAACTGCAAGTTGTTGGTGAGGCAGGACTTCCCTTTGCAGAAGCCATGCTGATTTTTCCTTAGCAGGCTTTGTTCCACCACATGCCTAGTAATTTTATCTTTGATTACAATTTCTACTAATTTGCCCAGTCATTATTCTGACTGGTTTGTAATTTCCTGGTTCCCCTCTGGAGCCCTTTTTTAAAATTGGTGTAACGTTTGCAAATTTCCAGTCTTCAGGAATAGCTGATGAATTTAGTGATAAATTGCATATATGGGTTTGTAGACCAACAATTCCACATTTGTGATTCCTAAGAGCTCTTGGGTGTACTTCATCAGGACCTGGAGACTTAATAGTTTCTGATTTCCCTGGTAGGTCGTGGGTGTCAAACTCATATGTTACAAGGGCTGGATCTGACATAAATGGGACTTTGTGGGGCCAGGCCATGTGTGTCATAAAATGTAATGCCAGGTTATAAAACATACAAACACAAAGATTTTATTTTTCTACTTAAAATACAAATATGCTTAAGACTCTTGTAATATTTTGTTTATTTCAGAGTCTTTGGTAACTGACACCTCCCAACCCCCCCTCCAAAGATGCCTGCCTAAAATGGAAAGGTTTGGGAATAGTGGGGTTTGGCAATGCAATTTTTAAAATAAAACACCAAGAAAAAGCACAAGGATCACAGCAGAAACTAAAAATATATACTAAAAATATAAAATGCTCTGAGCCTAGGAACATAAAATGGCTGGGCATTACAAGCTTCTCCCCTTCCCCCCAGGTCTACTCAGAGTGGCAGTGGCTCTCCAGTGTAATGTCCCCTTTGGCTGTGGGTTCTCAGGTTAGAGTACTCATCAGGCACCCGTGTTCAGGTCCATTCAGCAGAGACAAGCTGGCTCAAAACATCAACCCTGTATTTGCAAGGAGACAACTCCATCAAGCAACAGCTTCAGCTATACAAACACTGGAAAGTGAAACTTCTTGAGCGCCACTCCATTGAAATACATTGTAGCAAAGAAAATGTGGAATGGATTTCCCATTAATGTCTCTGGGCCCGTACAGACTACTCTGGGACTGGAATGACAGCCCCCAGAGTAAAGTGACAATCCCTGGGAGTAGCAGAAGCATTCTGGGATTAAAATGAGGGCCCCCAGAATGGAATTCCATTCCCAGAATGCTGCTGCTATTTCCAGGGGCTGTCTTTCCATTCTGTGCCCTGTCATTCCAGACCCAGAACACAGATTCTATTGCTAGTGACCATCATTCTACTCTGTGGGCTGTCATTCCAGTCCCAGAGCATCGTTTCTATTGCTGGAAATAATCCCAGAGTAGTCTATTAGGGTACAGGGACCTTAATGGAAAAATCCATTCCATAGTTTCTTTGTAACTTTGCAAGCCCAGAAGAGCTTCCTATCAAAGTGGGCAAAGACAAGACAGAGGATGCTGGGAACTTTGGCATCCTCAAGCTTCAAAGGGTGAGAACAGGAAGGGGAGGAGGGGGCTAGAAAAGAGCCGCAGGCTTGATTAAATCCATGGGTGAGCCACCTTTGGCCAGCGGGCCTTAAGTTTGACACCCCTGATCTAGAAATTTATCTCTTGTCATCACCTCAGTTTGATTAAGGTCATCAGACTCCCTTCCTGAAAATAGTGGTAGTGGCATGGGCACATGCCCCACACTTTCCACAGCGCACACAGAATAAAAAAAACCCCATTGAGCTTCTCTGCTATCTCCCCATCTTCTTTTAGCGATTCCTTTATTCCTTTGTTGTACAAAGTCCCAACTGCTTCTCTGACTGGTTTCCCACTCCAGATATACTTAAAGAAATGTGTATTGTATAGGCTGATGCTTTTAGCAACCTGCTCCTTGAATTCTCTTTTTACTTGCTTTATTATTGATTTGCATTTCTTTTGCCAGAGCCTGTGGTCCCTTCTGTTCAATTCTTTGAGGCAGACCTTCTAGTTTTTAAAAGAAGTCTATTTATATGTTTAGATTCCTTGACTTGCATTGTTAACCATGCAGGCATCCTTTTAGATTTGGCTCTGACTTTCCTAACCTGTGGTATGCATTCTATCTGCACTTCATTTAGTGTGTTTTTAAATAGCTTCCAAGCATCCTCTAGAGATCTGATTCTCTTGTGTTTTCCTTTACACTTCCTTTTAAATATTCCCCTCATATTTGCAAAGTTCCCTCTTTTGAAATCAAATGTTGCAGTTTTAGACTTTAGGGGTAACTTGAATGCTAAACTTAATAGCATTGTGGTCACTGTCCCCAATTGGTACAAACTCTACATCTCTCACCAGGTCTTAAGCCCCACTCAGAACCAAATTCAAGATCCCTACCCCTCTTGTTGACTGTGTGACCAGCTGTTACAGCATTACAGTGTGCAGTCATGTATGATTTCTAGGAACCTCGTTTCTACAACATGACTTGAGCATATGTTTACCCAGTCAATGTGAAAGTAGTTGAAGCATCCCAGTATTATAACATTACCTGCTTTAGTCACCTCCCTTATTTCCTTCTCCAGCTGAAGATCAGTCTCAATAGTTTAATCAAGTGGGCAATAGTATGCCCCCACTTTTAAGAAACCTTTATGGCCGACTCCTGTTAGCGAGCTTGTTCCCCTAATGTTTTCTAACTTATTTGATTCTATGCCTTCTTTGATGTAAAATGCAACACCTACCCCAACCTGTCCCTCCCTCCTTCCTGTAGATCTTATACCCAGGGATGACCATGTCCCATAGATTTTCCACATTCAGTCATGTTTCTGAACTACCACTGCCTACATTGTCATTGAGCACCAAGCACTCCATCTACCCCATTTTAGCTTGGAGATTTGTAACATTGGCATATAACCTGTAATTTGTTTTCCTTTCCAGCAATCATCCTCTCCATTGCCCCCTTTGTCTTCACACATGGCCCTTCTTCACCATTCTGTGCTGTCTCTCAAATTCTATTACACTCCTATCAGTATTACTCAGAGTGTTTACACAATCATCCCTTTAGGCTGCCTTGTCCTGAACCGAAGCTCTTGCCAGCTTTTCCCCTGGGATTAGTTTAAAAGCTGTTCTGCCACCTTTTTGATATGAAGTGCCAGCAGCCTGGGTCCCTTTTGGTTCAGATGAGGCTTGTCTCTTTCGTACAGGTTTGGTTTGTCCAAGAAAGTTCTCCAGTGCTGTTGGCACCACTTTCTCATCCACACATTGAGACCCCTCATCTGTGCCTGTCTAGCTGGCCTTGCATGTAGAACCAGCAGCACATCTGAGAATACTACCTTTGAGGTACTGGCCTTTAACTTTCTGCTTAGTAACCTAATTTTTTCCTCCAGAACTGCATTTCCCAATGTCATTGGTGTCAACATGCACCATAACTGCTGACTTCTCCCCAGCACTATCTATTAACCTATCTAGACTGCATGTGGTGGCCGCAACTTTTGCATCAGGCAGGCAAGTCACCATGCAGTCAAAACACCTGTTGCAGAACCCACTCTCTATATGACTGATAATCAAATCACCCACTACCAAAAGCCTACCTCCCTCCAACCCCAGAGGGGTATTCTTGATATGACAGGATATTGGTCCATCACCCAAGGAAGGGTTCCCTTCTAAGGGACTGAATCCTTTTCCTCAGACTGATGCCCTTCAACCTCAGACTCACTCTCCACAACAGCAGAAGAGCTGTCAGCACAGGAATGGGACTGTTCTGGTAGATCCCTGAAGGTCTTGTCCCCAAACCATTCTCTCTGCCTCATCTTCTCCAGGTTAACAATCTTAACCTCAAAGGAATGAACTTGCTCCCTGAGAGCCAAGAAGTCCATTTGTCAAACACACACCCATTATTTCTGGTCAGTGGGTAGATAATCATACATGTAGCATTCCCTGCAAAACACTGGATAGCTCCCCCCTGCACTGGCTTTCTACCTTCATAACTGGTATAGTTGTTTAAAAGTGTTTTAAAGTGAAATAGGGTACTTGCCTGAATTTGTGCAGATTTCAGTAGCAGGAAGGATACATTAGCACACCACTCTCCTAACTGATGTGGAGTTTCTATATCCTTTATCAGCAGACTCTGACTATAGGAATTCTGTCTTGTTCCCCATCAACTTACCTTGCTGAACTCCCAAGCTCAATTCCCTTGTTAGAAACTCTTTTCAAAGCACTGGTCACAAGCCACAGGACCAAGTCCCACAGTATTATTTTGTAGATGAATTGTTGTTTTTCATATTAAAAGAATTATAGACTCTCATGTTCCCTTAGAATTTAGAATGATTGTTTAAATTTACTTTTAATAGAATAAGTATTTTAAGATTACAAAGGCCATACAATTAGGTATGGTATTAAGTATGGATAAAATCTCAAAGGTGAAATAAGGATGAACATTTTGCTTTAGGTACCACAAAGGCTGAGCAAGAACAGTGTTAATAGTGAATTAAACAAAATAAATCAATTTATTTACAGTACATTTATAATATAAATTAAAAACATAGGTTTTCAATTTAGCCTCTAGATAGAAAACCACCCAACTAAATGATCCTCAAGGAACATTAATTAATACAAATCAATATCCACAAGTTGATGGTATACAACTAGGACCACAAACACAATAAACAGGACCAGATGCATATGGGCCCAATGAGGTATCTATAGTGGTCACTAGTATATAGATGCATATACACACCAAGAACTGTTGGTCTAAAAAGCCAAAATAGGTTTTGAATTATTCTTGCACATTTTATTATGGGTGGCCAAGTGGTGCCCTTATTAAAATCTTGTCCCATGATTTGCATGCTCACACATAAAAATATATGGTTGTAAATCATATCTAATTTTGGCAATTCATTCCCTCATGGTGCAGCTATATGTATCAACCAGCAATCTCATTTTTAACATTGTTCTTGCTCAGCCTTTGTGGTACCTAATTCAGTTGTTGGTTGGGTTTGTATTCCCCCGTTTTGTTCTATTGAGAATTCTGTTTTGCTTCCCAAATAATATTGAAAAACACAGTGAAAGTATACAAATAAAATTGATAAATATAATAATCAAATATAGATGGCTACCCCCCCATTTCAACTTTGATACTAGAAACTTCCATGATCTACATGATAAAGCCTGTTTAAGATTCATTCATTTTTTCCAGGGAGCAATAAAACCTCAGGTAATGGGAATACTGTTTATTAGATTTGGTTCACTATAGCTGTTTTCAAACCATAATGAAACTTATCATCATGTTTCAGAAAATCCCAGTTGTCATCTGAGTGCAGATGGTCCAGCAAAGCACAGTTTGTTGGTCAGCATCAAACTATGGTTTATAGGTGGTTTATATTACTTTTAGGTTTATTGTGACACGGTTTGTTGAGTCATGCAGCTACCTGGACATAGAGACAGCAATACATGGAGGATAACTTCCCCACTGTGAGGATGAGAGGAGGCAAGAAGTACACAATCCAGGCTGATGCACTAATTAGGATATTACATCTGGTAGATTAACAATACCATTTTAAGCAAAACTATACCTTCTAAGTCTATTCAAGTTACCAGGCTCTGAAGAACGTAACTCTGCTTAGAATGGTACTGTAAAAGAACAATTCTAAGCAGAACTACTCAGAATCCTACAAAGGTCTATTCAGTGGACCTTAGTCCCAGGAAGATGTTTTTAGGATTGCACTGCAACCAAATAATTACAGAAACTGCTGTTTAAACAATCCACTGTTTATCATCATATGTATGACCTCTTTGTATTCCACTGATTCTTTACTGAATGGGTCAACAGTGTTGACTAATTATGTTTCATCTTTTATAGACAGATCTGTATTTTGGCTCCCCATATTCTATATCTTTTTTTTAAAAAACCTTTCACCTTAAGTTATAAAAAGAAAACCCTGATGAGACTAGATAACAATATGCTAAAAAATCTAAAGCATTATTTTGTAGATGAATTGTTTTTATTTATGTTAAAAGAATTATAGACTCTCACGTCCCCTTAGAATTTAGAATGATTCTTTAGATCATTTTAATCAACCATTATTTAGCTGAAGGAAGGAAGTCTGTATACTACCTTTTCAGGGAAAGAAAATAAATTGTATCAGCAAAGTCGCCTTTGCTACAGCTGTGGGATAGGAGAGGCTTGGTTTGCTGTATTTATTCAGAATGTGATATAAAAATAATTACTTCTCCACATGAATTTTGAGCTAGTTTTGCTTGAGTGGGAGGATTTTCTAACATTATTTGTCTTTAAAAGCTGTCTTGTTTAATATACTGAGATGGATACCATTATTTATTTATTTATTTATTCCAATTTATACCCCATCATACCCCGCCCAAGCAGGCTCAGGATGGCTTTACATAGGATAAAATACATATTAACAATCACAGAGCAGATACATTTTATTTTTCATTCTTTATAAATAGCAGGTCAATAAGATAATAAAAGCAGTTTATCAAAGTAAAGGATAACAGAATTAAAAGAAATGTAACACTAATGTGGTATAAATTCAGAATACTTAAAGTTGCATTTACAAGGCTAAATTGACTCTTTGAAACTGTAATACAGAATACACTCTTGAGGACCCAGCCATCCAGAGAACTCATACCTTTTGGTATTTTGCAACTGTGGACATAACGCTAAGCTGTCAGGGGCCCACTGAATGGTCTGGGACTATTTGTCATATTGCTGCTGAATAAAATCAGATATGGAGCTAGTTATCCCTTTTCATGAATGACTACTGGGACCACCATATAAGAGAAAGATATAACTAAAACAAAATATATGCTGCTGCTCCAGATACTCCAGATTTCTAGACCTGCTAAGTTTCTCACAGCTATCCCCAAATACTTCAGCTATGTCTTGATGAAGTCCTTCATTCTGTCTATTCTACCCATGAGGGATCCCTAGTCTGTAACAAGTTTTGACTCAACAGGCTTCTCATCCACAGTGTCTCTGCTAACTGCTAATTAGAATGATGCATTGAGAAATTCTCAGATATGCATTTTATTAGTTATATTCTCCACTGTAAAAATAGTCAAAAAGATCTACAATGAAAAGATAAAAACATAAAAACAAGATAATGCCAGTAAAACACATCAACAGCAAAATTAGATTATGACAATAAAACAGATAAACAAGAATGCTAAAATAATTAACTGTAGCCAAAGCTATATCTGTAGTGGCAAGTACCCACCTCCCTTTCTATTTAACAATTCTGTTTTATAAATGTTATATTAGTGCAAACAATATTGACAGGAACACACCATTCACAAATAGGTTATCCAATTCCTGGATATCAGGACTATTTAAGCAACATAAAATAGGGTAATAATGAGCTGTGTTTGTATATTCTAATGAAAAAAAATTCAGACTGGACCAGCAAATTGTTGGCGTAATAATGACACAGCCATGGTGAAAAAGGTGACTCAACATGCCTCTGTAGTGAAAAGAGTTTGCTAAATAAAAAGTCTCTATTATTAAATATTGCACTGTAATCATTTTGGACTCTCATATGTTTCTAAAAATGGTTTCAGGGACTCTATCTGGAGTTTGTTCTGGAAATGTACAATGTTGTCCATGTAGAATGTTCTTGAAATGTAGAAGATTGTCTGGAAGCTACAGTTGGTACATAATGTTGTGGCCAGAATGTTTACTGGAGCAGGCTTTAGGGAGCATATCACTTCACTCTTGTTAGATCTACACTGGTTCCCATTTTGCTTCTGGGCCCCATTCAAGGTTCTGGTACTGATTTTAAAGTCCTATACAGCTTGGATCCAGCATATCTGAAGGACTGCCTTCTCCCACATGAACCTATCTGTCCACTCAGACCCTGCTTTGGGTGCTCCCACCAGCTGAATTTAGACATGTGGCAACCTGAGAAAGTATCAGCAAAATTAATCTGTCTCCTTCCATCATTGTCTTCCACCAGTAGGTGAAGACTTTTTTTGGTCTTATTAGCCCTTCTCTCTGTTTGTGTGTTTATATGGGTTTTAAATATCTCACTGGCTTGAGATAAAGGACATGTGAGAACACCACTCTTTTTGCTCAAACACCTTTGCTGTGGGAAATGTCCAGACGGTAATATTTCACAATTCAATTACAATATGTCTATATACTTATAGTTTGTATAAAAACGTGTCATTTTTAATTATATCTAAATATATAGACTGCCACTGTACTGTATTTGTGAAAGAATTTCCTGAGCCCATTAATATTTGCTTTGATGTTTGACTTTGGAAATTCTTGTTTTCTTCATATGCTTGGTTCTTTCTGTCTTTTAAAATTATGCTTTTTGATGTTTTTATTTA
Source organism: Gekko gecko (assembly GCA_029375565.1). NCBI lineage: Eukaryota > Metazoa > Chordata > Lepidosauria > Squamata > Gekkonidae > Gekko > Gekko gecko. The sequence goes on from JAPDNY010000007.1 coordinate 118,976,909, forward strand.
TTTTTGTACGTATTTCAGATAGCTCTGATGAAGTAGATGTGAAATGTGTAGGGGTCTTAGAGTGAATTAAAATCAGCTCTCTCACTCCACTAATTGTCTCTAGGTTAGTGCAGCCCTCCTTTCTACCCTTACTCTAATAATCTTTAGCAATAAATCTACAATCAGGATCAGAGGACTGCATTCAAATTACTTTCTTTTGATCATTCCATCGTGATTTCAAAATGCTGTATACACTTGTTTTTCTTTATTAAACTGCTTAACCTTTTGAACATTGATCTCTAAACCCACATTAAGCCCCATCCAGTTATCATGGCGAAGCAAAGCAGGTTGGGCCATAGCAGATTCCCCAAGGGCAAAAGTGAGAGTCCTAGTTCCTAAAGTGATAGTCCTAGTCCCTGTTGCAAAATTGAGGAAGAGCTTTGAATAAGCAGCAGAGGGGGCCTGGCTTCAGTCTACTCAGGTAGAAATTTCCCCTAGTTCCCCTAGTCTGTGGATGGCAGTGGAAGTATATTTAAAAGTGTTGACAGAGTTTAGATATGCAGTAAAGTGGAGCACAAGCTGTTTAAAGAATAAAGTCGGTTTATTAAGAAGAGAACAAACTTTGTAAGAAAAAGAGTTTACCTATTCTCAGCCAGCTAAACTGGATGATTTAACTGAAGAAAACTGAACCTGAGCAAGGCTACCATAGGAATGAACTACTAGAATAATCTAGAGCAGGGGTGTCAAACATGCAGCCTGGGGGCCAGATTAGACCCCTGGAGGGCTTCTGTCAGGCCAGCAGTGGAACTGTCTGGCTTCTGCTTCTGCTTCTTCCAGTTCTGCTGCTGCTGCATCACTGTAGGTTTGCAGCTTACAGATACACACCTGAACAGCATACTCCAGATTGCAACAGCTCAGACATTTTGATGCAATAATTCAGAGCAAGAGGTGTCAGTTATCAGACACTGTTAAATAAGCAAAATATTGCAAGAGTGCTAATATTTTAAGCATGTTTTTATTTTAAGTTAAAAAACCCTTTGTGTTTGTGTCCTTTATAAAGTTTACATCTCCACTACCTGGCATTACATTTTATGACACACATGGCCCAGCCCAACAAGGTCTCATTTATGTCAGATCTGGCCCCTCATAACAAATGAGTTCGACACCCCTGATCTAGAGGGCAGCTAGATGGCAGCTCCTATGTGCCGGGAGAAAAGTTGGGGACTTAGACAGAGCTTCCAAAGGTCCTGGGGAAATAAAGAAAGGAAAGGCAGTGGATGGGCAGTCCTTTGTGGTAAAGAAACATCCTAAAGTTTAAAAAATGAAGTTGGCAGCCTTTGAGTGGATGAGGCTACCAAAATTTTGGCTGCTGGAGAAGCAATAGTCATAGGAGCCAGTACAAAAAGAATGTCAAAGAAATTATTGGCAAAATAAAGAAATTCAGGGTGAGCCCAGAGTGAGCATCTGTGGAGTTCTGGGCTCTGATTGGATTAAAGGGGGGGGGTATTCTTCCCAGGAGTGCAACAAAAAGTGACTGCACTCCGGTCAGGGAATATTCTGGGTAGACGAAGGTGCCTGGAAGGTTGGAGCCTTCATCCATGTCTGAAGCAGGCTGGTAGGAGACATTCAGCAAGATCAATAAGAATGATCAAGACTGGCTAGCAGCTTGACAGTACTCCAGTTCTGCAGTCAGGGAGCACTTACATTTGCTGACCAGATCACATTGATAGACTAATTTGAGCACCTGGTTTTATGAGCCCTTGCAGTAACAGGTATACCTGCAGATGCTCCATCAGTGGGTCAGTCTCCTGCCCAAGTTGTTGGTCACCCATTAGCAGGCCCATAGCTATCAAGGGGCCCACTGGGCCTGCCCCCCCTGGTTTTTGTGGGCCCCACCCCTGATCCTCAACTCCCCTCCCTCCCCCTCGCCTCCTCACGCCCCGATCGTCTTGTCGGCATTCTGCTGGCTGACTTGGGAGAGGAGCAGCAGGACTTTTTGGGGAAAACAGAAAGAGGAACGGAGCCAGTTCTCACCTCAACTGACCTCAGGCTCAGCATTAACTGCCTTATTTGGAACAGCGGGCAGGCTCTAAGCAAAGAACCCGCCAAATACAAGTTTAAGCCAGCCACCCCACCACTTCCTCCAGCTCCAGGCAAACTGCAGCAGCAGCAGAGCATGAGGATCTGAGCCCTCTACTTGTCCTCCTGCACAGCCCCGGGCCATAGCTCCTCCTCCTTCTCTTCCTCTGTCCGAGGATGGGACCCAGCAGCTCTGCCTTCAGCAGCTCAGCAGTCTCGGAGGAAGTCTCCTCTGCTGAGCCTGGTCATCTTCCGTGGGACCGGGCTGGCTGGCTGGGGTTGTGGTAACCCCTTCATTTTTGTACTGCTGCATTTATTCCTCCACCATTGTGCAGCCTGCAGGACTCTAAGTTCAGATAGAGACCAGAGGGGCTCATGTGGGGGATGTACTAAAAGGAAGGACAGGATTGCCCATTGGAAACAACGGAAGAGACTTGAAGGCCCACTGGAAATAATGGGAGCCAGGAATGCCAATTAACTTGTATGGGCTCCATTGAAATACAGCTCAAGAAAAAGAAAATGTGGAATGGATTTTCCATTAGGGTCTCTGGTCCCAAATACACTGCTCTGGGACTAGAATGACAGGCCCCAGAGTAGAATGATAGGCCCATGAGGGTAGGAGATGTGTCCTGGGACTGGAATGACAGGTCCCAGAGTGGAATGACAGCCCCTGGGGCATAGTTGGAGTGTTTTGGGACTGGATTGACAGGCCCCTGGGGGTTACAGGAGTGTTCTGGGACTGGAATGACAGGCCCCAGAGTGCAATGACAGCCCCTGGGGTAGGAGATGTGTCCTGGGACTGGAATGATAGGCCTGGCATTCCACTCCCAGAACACTCCTGCTACTCCCAGGGGCTGTCATTCCACCCCCAGACCACTCCTGCTACCCCAGGGGCTGTCATTCCACACTGGGGCCTGTCATTCCAGTCCCAGGACACTCCTGTTACCCCCAGGGGCTGTCATTCCACCATAGGGCTTGTCATTCCACCCCTAGAAAACATCTGCTACCCCCAGGGGCTGTCATTCCACTCTGGGGCCTGTCATTCCAGTCCCAAAACACTCCTGCTGTGCCCCAGGGGCTGTCATTACACTCTGGGGCCTGTCATTCCAGTCCCAGGACACATCTCCTACCCTCCTGAGCTCTCATTCCACTCTGGGGTCTACAGCATGGGCCTGTGGGCATCTTTGGAATTATGATGGGGGGGTGGTGCAACAAAATTTCTGCCTTGGGATATGAAACCAACCACAGAATGGCAGCTGTGGGTGGTGGAGGCAGAAAAGTCCAAGTGCTTGGGGGAAGAGAGGTAATTTTTTAAAAGACCCCAGGAAAGAGATGAGTCCTGGTGGCTACCTGCCTGCCCTAAGCTAAGCCTCCATCTCCAGTACTTTGGTTTGTGTGAGGATGGAGGTGGATTGGGGGGGGGCATATTTCCACTGAATCTGCCTCCCTTGCTCTTCCAGCATGGCATGCTTTGGGGCTTGGCTGGGCCTTTGTTCAGGGGCTTCTCTAATTGGAATTGAAAGCTGATTTGGCTTTAAGTATTTTGGTTTGTGTGAGGATGGAGGTGGATTGCAGGGAGGATATTTCCACTAAATCTGCCTCCTTTGCTTTTGTTTTCCTTCTTTATAATTCTGTATTAAATTTAAATGCATTTTTTTAAAAATTGTATCAGTCTGGCCATTTTAAAGACATATATAACTCTTACATATTTTGTTCTTGGTAAACTGGTCATTTTACTAAACTGTTAATGTTTAGAAGTATGAGCATGGCATGGCAGTACCACGCAGACATATAATGGCAGCCCCCCTGAGAAAAACGGCCCCCCAAGTGTAATGGAGGTGAACTGCATAACTTGATTAAGGAGAGCCATGACCTTATCTTCTCCAGAGCAAGGCATTGCTGACTCCTAAAATGGTTGCCAAGATGCAAGTTGAGCCAAAATGGAGTTAGGGCCAACAGCATAATCTAGGAAGGGTATTCTTGCTTAACTGTGTGATGTGAGTTGCAAGAGGGATAGAATTCCAAAGGCATGATACCACCAGTGAAAAAGCACTGTCTCTGGTCACTACTCCCCTCACCTTTACAGGTGAGGCACAGAGAGCAGAGTTTGGTCAGCTGTACAGTATGGGAGAAGACATCCATAGGTTACAATGCCAGGTTGTTTCTCCCTAACAGCCCAACCCTACACATATATTACTTGAATAACTAAGCAACATTGTACACTGTCGTGATCTCATGCATCAGCAGGACTGCAGTGTCTACTTGCTCTTGACTATCACTCCTCAAAAAATATACAGCAACTGTACAGACCTGCTTCATAACAAAAACTTCTTCAGACCTTGCGGAATCACAACTCAAATCAAATCAAACCTTTAATAGCATACAGTATCACAACTCTATATTCATCTAAATATTAGTTACTTTGAACTGATATTCTTTTTTATTACTATAAAAGATGAATCAGGCTTTTCTGGCACTGAAAGATGTTTATTAGGAAACATGAAAAATGAAGCTTTTTAATTATTTGTGGGAAATCCTCATAAAAAATAGTCTGCCCAACTGAACAATATTTGAAAACAAAAAAGCATGTGCAGAGTACACTGTTTTGCATTGCAGGGAACTAAAAATGCTCTGAATTGACAGTCATCTATATTGTGTTCTGAAAGGGCTGTGCTGTGCCAGAACATTTTCACCCTGGCTTCATGACAACCTATAAAATAGGTCACTGTTGTTCCTATTTCACTGACAAAGGACTGAAGCTAGAAGACAATGACTGCCGACATAATCTTAAAAGATTTTCTGGAGGTAAATCTTGGTAATTGAAACTGAAATCTGGTGAGTTTGCGAGATTTCACCATGCACACATCTGCAAACTGTTCAGAAGCTTCAAGTGGTTCAAAATGCTGTATATATGGTACTGTATGATACTATTGGAATGCTGAGAGGGGATAGTGGGTATTATGACAAAATGGCTGTTTTGGGAGGTAGGACTAATCACAAAATGGCTACCATCAGTAAGACAACAGCAGAATGTTAGGCGGTTCTAAGCCAACCATCCTCCAATGATTAGGGCAATTGTTTCCAAATGAGACAAAGGTGATGTTAACTTGGGGGGCTTTGAAATATCTCCTGCTCCAGGGAGGGAGAGGAAAGCCAGTACTGGCTCTTTGCTTTGGGGAAGAAGCAAGTAGAAACCAGGGTACCTGCCCGCCGCACCACACCATACCACACCACACTGAGCATCACCGCCAGGGAACTTAATTGGCTGCTCAAACCTGCCCAACAACTAAAATATTTCAAATGAGGCCTTACTGTGTTTTACCCTGCTGTGTATGGTAGTTTGTTATCAAACATAGGGTGCTTACTACAGTAGCACTGCACTTGTGGAATACTCTTCCCTTAACCTGTATGGCATTTAATTTGTGCTGTTTCCCATACCAGAACAAACCTGGGTATCCTCCTGTATTTTGAGTTAGTTTTGGTTTCTTATGGTTTGTTAGGGTTTTTATTTTATTGTCCTTCTATGTTTATTGTATTTCTTTTTCCACTCCAGATGTTATAGTTCTGTTATTTGTTATTACTTATTATCTTGTTTTGATTTCTGTCTTTTATGTTTTAAGTTTATATGTTTTGTTTTTGACTTATTTTTGGTTTCCCCCCTTTATCTAAGAGAAGGGAAACAAGTCTTTTAAATAAATAAATAAATAGGAAAGCAGAGTATTTGGAGCACCTCTAACAGCATCTCTCATGCAGCTATTGCAGCTGTATTAAGAAAGATGTTTGTACCTCTCATGGCAGTACACATAACATGTCACTCTGCCTCTGTTGGGAAGTACATGCCTTTGTTTGTTTTCCAATATGTCAGTGTGGGCAAAACCCATACTTGCCCCAATGCATGTTAATTTCACCTACCAATATCATAATGTTTTGTTGTTTTTTATGTGCAAGTAAGTCCTATAGCCAAAAAGTGTTTACCTTAAAGAGTGCCTGTTTCACCCACACCTGCAGCTTACACTTTTGACTTGAAAGTTGCACTTTTATTTCATGTTGGCAGTTCTAATATACTTTACCTGTGACTCAGAGGATCCATTCCCTCTTTTTCATTTGACCTACTTGACTCTGACATTTGGAAAGAAGTTTTGAGCCTGCTGCATCCTGGCTCGCCCAACATTCTGTCTTCTGGTATCGACCAGCTCTAAGGGACTAATGGTCAACAACACTTCCCTTAGTTAAGGCTTCGCTGTTGAACAGGAAAGCTTTCAGGAGCCTGAAGGGTCCTGCGGCTCTTGCAGCCCCATCTCACAAGAGCCAGCAGGAAACTGCCTTGAAACGTACACTGGCTTCTCCTTCCCTGCAGCGGTCCATGCCGGTTTTGTCGTGTTGTGTGCAGATCTGTCGCGTTAGTGTTACCTCCTTGCACCTGGAGAAAGAACGGAGAGAGGGGGGAGGTGTCTCTTGTTAAACTGTTCCCCCCCGTCTCTTGGCAACATATATATCTATAAATTTAAAAAGCACACAGTCTTGGGCTGCTGTTGGTACTGGGCGTGTGACAAGGAAGGTGAGGCGAGAAGGACTTTGGGTGGCTCCCGCAGGGCAGCGCCGCGGACCTTGGGCTCCAGGGTCGGCTCTTCACCGCAGCCCATTGGCCAGGCGAGCGCGCGCGCGCCGGGTGTGAGGCGCGAGGCGAGGGTGAGAAGGCTGGCGCGGCTGCCTCCTGGGTGCCACCGGCTCCGGGGAAGATGGGGAAGACGTGGAGGAGTCCCAGCGAGGCGGAGAAAGGCTCCCTGGACAAGGAAGAAGTTGGCCGGCGGAGGAGCAGGAGCGCCAGCCGAGGGAGGTTTGCGGAGTCCTGGAAGCGGCTGAGTTCCCGACGAGGCTCCACCAAGCGCGCGGGGCTCCAGGCGCATCAGCCGGCGGTAAGTGCCTGGGCACGGAGGACGCCGCCCGCCTCCCCGCGGCGCTCTGGCGGGAGCGAACAGGTGGCGCCTGCCTTCCTGCCGGCCTCGGTGTCGGAGTCGCCCGAGGAGAAGGGGGAAGAAGCAGTCCTCTCCTCTGCCAGGGGCCGCGGCTTGCGGGGCTCGCTTCCTGCCCGGAGCTGAGAGGGAGAGGCCGCGGAGCAGCGGGCAGGACCAAAAGGCGCCGCGGGGCAGGCGAGCGGCAGGCGGTGGGTCGGTTCGGTCCGCCCCTGGGTGACGGCGGCACGGTGCTGGCGGCCCCGGGCACCCTTGGCTCTGTGTTGGCAGCACGCTAGAGTCACTCACGGGGGATTCTCGTCCCCTTGGAATCGGTGCCTCCAAAGGGAGCCATGCCCGGAATCCCCGCCGCACGGCTTGCTTCCCAGACAAGAGTCGTCTCAGGTTAGGAGGCGACCCGACCACGTCCTTAGTAGTCAGGAGATAAGAAAGGGTTTTCCTTGACCTACTTTTTACCGGCAAAGGCGCTTCGATATATTAACAGGCGCTCTGCCAGCCATCGCAACGCGTTTCCCCAAGTGTAAACTTCCAGCCTGTTTGTTTTCTCATTGGCTGTAACGTGAGGGTGGTTATTGGCAGGGCATTAAAAAAGTAGTATGCCATTTTAGTAGCTGGATGCGGTCGGTAGTATTTGTATGATCATGGGACGTTCTTAAGTGAGTGACAAAGAAAGCCTGCCCTTGGAGAGGAATGTCTCCGATGACTAGCGCAATGAGCAGTGAAATCCACCTGTTGCTTGGACCTAAACAAAATGTATCCCTTTAGCACTCTCACTACAATTAAGCTGGTCTGTCTTTATTTGGTTTTGATGGCAACGTTTATATGAATAGTAGAGAGGTATGCTGAAGTTGCTTTGGGATATGCGTTTTTATTACCACAACCTGAACTGCAGTTCATTTCCCTGAATCTAACTATGCATAATTATTTTGCATGTGATTTACCTCTTGTTTTCGGAAAACACAGTTTTTTGGCGGTATTAAACTTTTATTTCTCAGCGTGATACTTGTTTCAGGAAAATATTAATTTATTACAAAATCTGCAGAACATTTAATTGCTAATCCATGAGAATATAAAAGCAACTGATTTAAAGTGGCTTATCTATATAATACACCTTTTGGACTGTACTCCTTTGAGAAGTGTGTGAGAAACTTGAAGGGGATTAATACTAATGGGTTAATAGCTTTGTAAAGTTTTTCATTTTATGTGCTTAATTTTGTTAAGATTTTTTTTTTGGGGGGGATGTGTTTTTGTTTGAAAACAGTGTTTATTAGCCTCTGGGGGAGAAAATCATCAACAGGTTGCAACAGTATACAAGTGGGGGGGGAAAATGGGGGAGAACTGATGTAGTGAAGGTGCCATGACAACCAAAATCTGGAGGAGCAACTTGGTTATGATTCTGACAGAACTGGACTAGTCTAAATCATAATTTTTGTTTAAATATTTATTTCCCTCAAGTACATGTATTGTATATGAACAAGTGCAGACACCTGTGCTCCTGATCATTACAGAACATAAAGTCTGCAATATCCAGCACTATTTGCTATACATCATAATATACCATGGATTTAATACTGTGAGTAGTAACTCTATAGGACTGTACTGCCAGTCACACAACTGAGAAACAACAGTTTCTAGGAAAAGAGTGCATAATAGCAAGTGTTATTGAAGCATTAGGAAAGTGACAGAAAAAAGAAAAGAAGTACCGGTAGCCATGTTGTAATTGGACCAATTCAGTCTCAAATTATCATCCTCTACTTTAAATTAAGCATTAAGGTATTAAGAATATTAATCTAGATTAATATATCAGGGCTGCAAAAACTAATCCCAGTTGCTTGGCTGAGAGGGTCTAAAGGTAACCTTTATTTTTTTTAAAAAACAACAAACAAACTAGCATGTTTCTAATCCTCATTGTTGCAACAAAAACATTGACAAGCAATGAGGCATCAAACAGTTATGGAGTGGTACTTAATCTGCCACAAATTATTTCTTGTGGTGTTTGTTTTTTTGGTTCTGATAGTGTCTATTCCATTTTTTCTAAGTAGTCTGCTGCTATCTCAGCTATTTTCTTATTTCCGTACCACTGCGTTTTCTGATTATGAGGTTGCTGTGCCAGTATCCATTGTATCTTGTAAACTGCCCTTTTTAATCTAAGGAGTATAGGCATTCAGGCATGTCTAGAGTACATGTATTAGCTGGTGTACAAGGTTTCCTGTTCTGTTAGATTCATCCTATACTTCAATGCTTTTTAGTGACTGTTGCCAGCTTACCAGTAGACATAATTAGCTTGATGGCTTTTCTTTCCCACTAGATCTACAAGGACTAAGGCTGAAATTTTAGGCACATTTACTAGGGAGTAATCCCCAATGGATTCAGTGGTGTTTGATTCTGAGCAACCTTACTCAGGATTGTGATACTAAGAGTGAAATCAGTGGATCTCATTTCCCACAAAATACAGTCAGGCTCAAAGTGTTGCACGTTCTTAGTCACACCCCTAGTTGTGTAACTAGTGCACATTTGATCCAAAGTGAAGTACTTTGAACTCTCATTGAGTGGCTAACAGCCTTGCAATGAAATAATGGAATTTAAAAGTACTTAATTTCAGATTCTTTGTGCCTCTTATTTCCGTATGATGTTTTGGAAACAGATTTTCTGTCACACAAGTTATATTGTGGAGGGGTTATAGCTACCTGGTAGAGTGCAAAGAATCTCAGAAGGGAGGACTGGAAAATACCTTGTCCTACAGGTCAGAATATATTAGATGCCTGTTTAGTTATGCTCAGTAATTGTATAAAGAAGGAGTCTCCAACTTTGTTGAGGCTGGGGCACTTCTGGAATGTTGAGAGCAATAAGTGCATGCCACCACAAAATTGCTGCCTTGGGGGATAGAGCCAATGCCAAAATACTGGGTGGTTCCAAAAAAGGCATTGGGCTATGCTGGAGACAGCTGTTTCTGAATGGATACTTCCTACAGATAGAAAGGTGATGGGTTGTTCCAAAGCTCAGTGGGTTGTGGGCAATTTAGTCTTAGTCCTTTCCTTTTTGGGAAGAAGGAAGGGAGTATCAGGATACATATTGCCAGGTATCATGGCACCTATAAGCGCAATATTGGGTATTACTGGTATAAAGAATCTTCTTACATTTATGTTCATATATTGCTTCAACCAATCTCTTTAGGTGAGCATATATGGAATTGTATGATAGTATTACCAACCAACTTCTTATGTGAGGTGGTGGTTTTCTCTAAAAGTATTTTCTGTGAAATTTCATTTATTAAAAGTTAAGTAAGCAGCACTTTGTTGTCAGATTTGTAATTTTGTGAAGAATTTTGGAATTCCTTATTTTCAGTAATGCCAATTGTCTTTTGAGTTAGTATAGTTCTGACACATTTCATTTTTGAAACCTGAGTTAACAGCAATTATTTTGTTGTTGTTCAGTTGTACAGTCGAGTCCCTCTTCACAGTCCCATGGACCACATTACACCAGGCCCTCCTGTCTTCCGCCATCCTCCAGAGTTTGCTCAATTTCAGCAGTTATACCATGTTCCAAATTATTTTTTGAAAGCCATCAAAGTGTTTTGCTGGATAACATTAATGTGGTATTTAATTACTTATATCTTTATATGCTGGGAAAGATTGAAGGTCAAAGAAGAAGGGGATGGCAAAGGATGAGATGGTTAGACAGTGTCATCGATGCAACGAACATGAAATTGAGCAAACTTCAGCGGATAGCAGAAGACAGGAGGGCCTGGCATAATCTGGTCCATGGGGTCGCGAAGAGTCGGACTCGACTGTGTGACTGAACAACAACAACAACATCATCTTTATAAAGGATCCCTTCAAATGTTCCTCTAGTTTGGGGTCTGAGAAGAGACAACATGAATCTCAGGTACCAAACTGTGACACTAGTAAATGCCTGCACAGGAGAGCCTGTACTCCATCTGTGAAAATCCTGTTCCTTTGCTAGCTCAGTAAGGAAGCTAGTATCAAATATCCTTCAGTCTGGAAGAAATGTCATTAACAGGGACCACAAAGTACATTCCAGAAGTTATTCTTTTAAGGAATCTCCAGCAGTTTCATACTTTGAAACCTAGTGGAACAAGAGGTTGGAATAAAAACGTATATCTGTTTTTTTAATGTAAGGTCTAACTAATATTTGTTGCTGCATGACTTTACATTGATCCAGTTCTGTGATAGCTAATTCATCCCTTCTACAAACTGCACTGCTGGTGCAACTTGCTGTTTAAGGCACTCTGTGGCTTTTGTCCCATGTCTCAGACAACTCCCTATATAATTCTGAATCACAGCATAGTTGTGAGAGAACTTGTGACCAGATCTCTAAAGTCTGGACAAATTAGTCTGGACATAATCTCCTAGATCATCCTGAAACGCTTTCTCAATAGTTCATTTGTTGATATGTGCATATGGTTAATTTATTTTTCTACTTGTGTTTCAAATAGCCATCAAGGGGATAGTTACATTTCCCCCCTTTAATCAAGCTTAGTCAAGATGGTGTGATTTTTACCCTCTCTATTACTCAGATTTCTCTGTTTTACCTAACTCTCTATTTGAAATGGTAATTCCAATTGGATTGAAGTTCTATGTCTCTAGGCAAGACCTTATTTACCATATTCATGATTTATTCTTTCCTTCCTTTTACAACCTTTTTGAGGACTTGTCATCTATTCATTGATTTCCATTGACTGAGACTTTTTCTTCCCTTTCCCAAGAACGACTATATCTCTGTAAAAAAATCAACATGCTAATATAAGTTATGGGGACCCAGCCTGGTATTCCAGCTTTACTAGACAATGTAGAAAGTGATTTTATTATGGAAAATTGTATTTTTCTACTTTCTCTGTGTTTTTTTCTGTTCAGTTTTGTGAATACTTTATTTTTTGATATCTAAACACTGTGATCTCTGGCCTTTACAAAAACAGTTTTCTTGTAAAATTGCAAATAATGTGCCTGGTATTAATTCTTTGCCTGCTCATTTTATTGCTTTGGCCTTATGCTCAAGTTATAGATAAAATATTCTGGGGGTCTTGCTACGAGGGTGATTAAGCCATCTCATGGCCCAGTGAACAGTAGTGACAGATTTGCCTTTTAATGAGGTCCTGAATAATTTTGTTCAGGAGGGAACCAGCTGTGGTAAAAAGTGAGAACTTTCAGAGACCTTATTTGCCTTCTGACAAAGGGTGCTTTGACTTTCGAAACCTCATACCCTGAAAATCTCGTTGGTCTCTAAGGTTCTGCTGGGCTCAAACCTAAATTACTTGCCCTCTGTTTATGTGATAGCTACCCAACCCATCCACCAACAATTCTGCTACCCAAAAAGGTTAAACGTTTATATTTTCCTCTTTGGTGGTGATGGAAAGTGCTATCAAGTTGCAACCAACTTATGGCAACCCCATAGGGTTTACAAAGCAATACACATTAAAATGAAATATAAATATACCAGGTTTTGAATTACTAGCTAGTCCTTGAAATTGTTTCAGTTTAAATACCATGTGCTGTCCTGTGTAAGATGCTTGTAAAACAGGTTATAATCACTTTAAAGCAGATGGACAACCTGATAGAACTGGTGCTATGTAAATACTGTGCAAGTATTCAGAAGTAAATGCTGCTGGCTTCATAAGATTTAATCCTAAATCAGTGTGCACAGGATTTTAGCTTTAATTTTATGGCAAAATGAGTAGCCACATAGTGTCTACAGGTATCAGCTGAAACACTAATGAGGGTTCACAGTTTGCAATATTTTTAATACCTGCAACCACTGCCTGGGGGAAAACGTGACCCTCTTTTTCATAGGCTTGCTTTCTCCAGCATCTGAGACAATGGGCATCTGAGACAAAATTTGATTGCAGTTGTTTTATTGTTCCAAATGTGTCAAATGAACAAATATATTTCCACTGGCTTTCAAACAATAGGGGAAAAGAGCTTGGTAGCTATTTCAAAAAGTCCTGGTATAGGCTCTGAGAACTCATGGACTAGGTCTTGGATAACAGGTTGTAAGAGTCTCTAGTGCACGTGGATTGAATTAGGAGGACCCTTGGCCTGACTATAGTTTACTTTCCAGTGGTGTCCTTAAATCCTCTTTGCAATTTATATGCTGGATTAGTGGTACACTTACTAAAAAGATTGGATACCACAAAGCAGTGTGCCTCTGAACAATGACTGAGGAAATTATTCCTCACAGGATTTCCAGAAGCTTCAGGTTGGCCTCTGTGAGGATGAGAAACAGGATGCTGAACCAAATGGACCTCTGATTTGATCCAGCATATTTTTATATGCTAATTTTAATTTTGTGACCTGTACTTTTATTTAAGTACCATGACTGGAGGGATTTCGACTCAAGTTGAAACAACAAATTGGCAACTTCAATTCAATCTCATTGTATTGCATAAAAGGGACAGTTTATGTTACCTCACAGTACTGGAAACCAATCACAGTAACTTGGATTGAAAAAGAATCCTGTGAGAAATAAATGTAGAGATGGGGTTTTGGTCCAGGGAAGAACTCACTGGAGGATGTAAATCTGAATTTATTAAATGTTACTGTAGGCTAGACTGGCTAAACTAACAGATGCTGAAAATCTTCATGCACACTGCTGGGAATGAATTTTCTGTTAGGCCTTTGTTATAAAGAAGGCAAACAGGTGTCTGCAGTCCCAGCAAACTCCTTCACTTCTGTTGTGTGGCAGTGCATATGTACTGCCTTGCACAAATCACTCACAGGAGCAGGTGTTACAGCATATTTTCATTGAGTGCACATAAATTGTGAATGATTCCCTCCCCCAGAGCCTGTGAAAGCATATTTGTCTCAACTTTAATTTAATCAAATTAAGCTGTAAACATATTTCCTCATAATCTCTGGCATGTCAGGTGACTGGCAAATTTTAAAATGACATTGTTAAATAAGCAAGAAAATACAACTAGCTGTGAATGACAGTGATGTAAATGTTTTTGTACTCTGTGTAATGAAGAAGAATACTTTATAATAACTGAAGATGGTTATGTGATGATTTATTACACATGCTTGCCACCTATTATTTTCATGAAATGATAATGACATATTTACTGTGGATGTTTTCCCAAAGAGTCATAAATATACAGAAAAGGTATAGAATAGAAGTGTGAATGCCTCAATGCATCTCTTCTTCATTTGCTCCAGGTAAGGCTGCCATATTCCAGTTATCCAAATACAAGCAGCTTCATTTGCATACTATGCAATCATTTGCTAATTATGCAAACAAAGCACATTATTTGTTGTACTGTCTACTAGTTACTTTGTGCCGTTTCCTGGCAACTATCAAACCTGAGAAAAGATCAGAGAGACATTTTTTTGCCTGACCATTTCCTCAGGCCAGGATTTGTTCATCCTTTCTTCTCAGATAACAGCAAAGCTTGGGGAGAAAAGATGTAGAAAGCTGCTGTGTCTTCCTGCTTCCAGTTCATGGCTCTAGCAGTATGTAGCTTTGTATCTGCTCAGTAGAGGTTACAAGCTTCTGTGTCCCTTATGGGAGATCTATGGTTTTCCTCCCAGTGTGGAAGAAAAAAAAGTATATTCCTTTACCTTGCAGAACTTATTCTGGCTTAGAAGGCACTGAAATTCTTATAGCTGAAGTAAGATTTAGGATACTGTTCTGTGCCCATATACCTGGGACATTGTTTTCAGGGAGATGTAATTGATTTCCATAAGAATTAGGCATGATCTGCACAAGCAGTTGTAAGGGGTATTGAAATCCTTAACAATCCCTTCTAATCAAATGTCTGAGATAGTCTAGTCCATTCTAGTACCTCAGCACTCTGTCACCTCATTCTGCTGCATATTTGGATTTACTCTCTGTAAAATGTGAATTGTATTGCAGGAGTCCAATCCTAAATTACAGAGAAGTATGCCATATCCATTGTAATGGTGCTTTCCCCCAAATGATATGTATAGTATTACATCCCCTAAACACCAAGATTTGGATCCTTGCTTAGTGGAAGTGAAGTAGCAGAGAAGCAAACTTTCCAACCTCTTCCTGTGTCCCCTGAAATCATGCTGCTCTGTATGTTTATGCATGCGATGGTGGTGGGTGGATAACTGTGAGCAAAGTGGGAGTTTACAGTAGCAAGGGCAATTGGCAAATATTTCCCTCTTCTACCTGCTGAAGAACTTTCTACTAGCAGAAGGCATAGTTAAGATCTGAGCTTTATAGTGTCACTCCCAATACTGTTGAATATTGTATAAGAAACTTTCTGCACCACCAATGCTAAGCTAAACTATAAAATGCCCACTGAGGGATGGACTGGTCATTTTAACCTACAGTGGGCCGCTGCTCTAGAGAGCCAGTGGTGATGAAGAGTAAAGAAAACCAACTCCCAGCAACACTGCCAGTGTCTCAAAGGGCCACTTAGAGCTGCAGTGATGATCAGTGTCAGCTTACAAATTGTCTCCTCCTACATAGCTGCCAGTTTGTAGGAGGAGGAAATGGAGGATCCACTGCCTGTTTGTTAGTGCAGCTGAGCTGAGTGGCCCCTTCAGTGCTGGCTTCTAGTACAGCTAGGCCACTCGACTTGGCTTACTTCAGAGTAGTATTCAATTCCCAGTTGACCACTGGCCTCACCCCCAGACTTCTATCATTCCTTTTATTTCCTTTTCTCTAGAGTCCTTATGTGTGATCATTGAATATCCTCCTTGGATCCATCATAGTCTTTCTATTATATCTGTGCTCCCATTAATGCAGAATTTAGTTTCCCAAGAATTCATGCAATCAGCTAATCTTTTACTGAACTAAGAGTTAAAGAACATGAAATAAAAAACCAAGGGAGGGAAAGACTGAAATGAACATCCTATAGGGTACTCTACTTTTTCTCTTTACACTCTTATGCTTCTGTAGGATGTTGTCATGCCAATGCTGCCTGAGGAGTGAAGTCCTAAGTGCATCATTAAGCAGTCTGGAGAACTGGGAAATACCTATAGAACATTTAAAAAACAACAACAGATCACACCATTCCAAGCTGGTTCTAAAAATAGCAAAGGGGAGGTGATTGTGAGAATGAATTTGCTAACCAGTCAACCCTCTTATTTCACTTTTTTATTCTTCTGTGTCTTGCATAGTTGGCTTGGTAGTAGTGGGAAGAGTAAGGTGCAGATTCCTCTGCCTCTTGAGTCATCAGGAATCTCCATTGTGCAGACCTCAACAAGAATATGGTTTTCCAAACAGTTTCCAATTACGTGGATAATACATTCATAAAATCCCATTATATGGCAGAAAATTTGTTTAATGATATGTTAACTACTAACAAAATGGAAAGGAACATCTGCATTCGTGATAACCACAAAGGATTTCTCCACAGTGTCCATACAGGAAGCCTCCAATGGAAGGGGGAGAAGGAGACAAAGGAAATGATCAGGAGAGTTTTATCTACTTAGAACACTGCACTTTCTGATTTATTGTGAAGAAAACCAGCCCTGCTTAAATGGCTCTAAGCCATTTAAACCCCTGCTTTCTGCTCCCTGCAGATTTTTGCAGGGAACCCCCCACTTTCTGCTCCCCATGAACACTGGCAGGGAGCAGAAAGCAGGAGTTTAAATGGCTCTGAGCCATTTAATCCCCTGCTTTCTGGTTCCAGTCCCCATCACTTTTTGTGGGGAGCAGAAAGCTGGAGGTTAAATGGCTTGGACTCATTTAACTCTCTGCTTTCTGCTCCCCATGAAAAGCAGTGGGGAGCAGAAAGCAGAGGTAAGGAACCGCTGCAAACCAGTTTGGTTCACAAACCAACCTCCCAGTTCATATCGATTTGTGGTTTGGTCATAAACTGAAATGAACTGCAAAACTGTGGTTTGTGCCTAATTACATATGTCACTACTTCTTGTCTGGATTTTTAATATGCACATCCTTGGCTGACTTTAGTCACTGTGGAACAATCTTGTGTTTAAGTAGGTGAAGGCAGATGTGCATGCTTGCATGCAGTGATTTAAATTTTAATTTCCTAGGACAGCAACTATTGTGTCCTACAGGGTGTACTTTAAAGTAGTTGTTTATTAGCCAGCACTGTTTTGGTTATTGTAACTAGTATTTGTGACTCATTCACCTCATTTCTGTAGCTCCTTAGTAGAAGCATGTACTCTGGCTGACAGCTGTGTGCTACATTCCTGGATAAGTCTGTTGTTTAAAATAACATTAAAAGTCCTGAAGGTTAAAGAAGAAGAGTTGGATTTATATGCCACCCGTGACTCGGAGTCTCAAAGCAGCTTACAATCTCCTTCCCTTCCTCTCCCCACAACAGATACCCTGTGGGGTAGATGGGGCTGAGAGAGCTCTTTCGAGAACTGCTCTTTCCAGAACAGCCGTGAGAAAACTGTGAATGTGGGGTAGGTGGGGCTGAGAGACCTCTGAGAGAACTGCTCTTTGAGAGAACTGCTCTGAGAAAAGAAGAGGAAGAAAAAGAAGAGGAGGAGGAGAAGATTGGATTTATACCCTGCCCTTCACTACCTGAAGGAGTTTTAGAGCATCTTACAATCTCCTTTTCCTTCCCCTCCCTACAACAGACACCCTGTGAGGTAGGTGGGGCTGAGAGAGCTCTTATGAGAACTGATCTTTCCAGAACAGCTGTGAGAGAACTGTGACTGACCCAAGGTCACCCAGCTGGCTGCATGTAGAGGAGTGGGGAATCAAACCTGGTTCTCCAGATTAGAGTCCGCCACTCTTAACCACTACACCAAACTGTGCAATACCTTATATACTCACCAATACTGGCCAAATAAAATTTAGTACATTTATTTGCACAATGTGAAAGAATGCTTTGCACCAATTTCTGAGCATGTGAGAAATCGGTTTCCACTGAAAGCAGAGAGTAATGTATTTTTAATAAATTGGAATACATATTTAAATGTACATTTATGTTACCTGTACTGTGTGTGTGTTTTAGTTGACAACTAAGAAAGGATGAAAGTTTTAAACATGTTCATGTGTTATTTTATGATATTTCTAAATTGATGGCACTAAAGTATATTAGCAAGTTGGTTATTAGCAAATTGAACTGTCAGACAACTCTCATATAATTCCCCATTCCCCATAACCCTTCCCCCAGGGATGTTGGGGAGTTAGGACTTCTCCGCCATCTTATACATTGTATACATACTGTTTTACCTACCGTTATTTATTGGATTGTTTTAATGTTGTTTGTATGAGATTGTATATCCTTTGTCATAAGCTGCCCTGAGCCCTACTCATAGGGAAGGGCAGCCTAGTAAATCTAATAAATAAATAAATGGAGTCTCTCTGCTACAATTATGTTGGTGATGAGAGTTGTACATTGATCACCCTATTTGTAGGTCAGTGTCAAGAGAGTTGTTGTGTTGGTCTGCAGCAGAACAGTTAAATATGAGACCAGTAGCACTGTAGAGACCAACAACATTTTGGGGGGTATGAGGAAGAGAGCTTTGACTGTTGAAAGCTCATAACCCACCAAAATCTTGTTGGTTTCTAAGGTGCTGTTGGACTAGAATCTAGCTGTTCTATTTGTAAGTCAGAATTCAAGTCCAGTATTGCCTTAAAGACCAACAAAACTTTCCAGGGTGTAAGTTTTTGTGAGTCAAAGCTCATTTCATCAGTCTCTGGGTAGAGACTGAGCTTAACATGCTGCTCCAAAGGAATCCTCATAAAATTCACTCCCATTTGTGGCTGTAACCAGATTTTCAGGGTACTAAGGTTAGTTCAAGATTATTTCAAGGGGGATGCTAATATGGAAAGAAATTAGGTTCCACAGCAGATCCACATTGCAAGGAACTTTTTAAACCGGAAAAGAATGTATTTATTATTTATTTATTATTTTCCATTTATATCCCGCCTTGCCGAAAATCGGCTCAAGGCAGCTAACAACATTCAATCAATAAAACAATGCGTTAAAATACACTAAAATATACCTTCTACCTAGCATCCTAAAACTAACAATGCTAGACAACTGAAAAAAATGATGGCAGCCTCAGTTTACCTTCCCCTCACCAGTGGCAATATCCACATGATATTCATCAGATCATAGCATGTTTCGATGGTAAATTTGATCAGTGGTGGCTCCTAATTGAAGGCCTAGTGGAAGAGCTCCATTTTACAGGCCCTGCAGAACTGCAAAAGGTTCCGCAGGGCCCTGATGTTGTCTGGGAGCTCATTCCACCAGTATGGAGCCACCACTGAAAAGGCCCTGGCTCTGGTAGCAGCCAACCTGGCCTCTCTCAGGCCAGGAAGAGCCAGGAGACTCTGGGTCCCTGACCTCAGTGCTCTCTGGGCACATATGGGGAAAGGCAGTCCCTCAAGTAGGCAGGCCCTTGACCATATAGGGCTTTAAAGGTCAAAACCAGCACCTTGAAACGGATCCAGTAAGCTATTGGCAGCCAGTGCAGTGCCTTCAGTACAGGGTGGATATGGTCTTGTACAGAGAGACCCAATAGCAGCCTGGCTGCCGCATTCTGCACTAGCTGCAGCTTCCAGGTCTGAGCCACAGGCAGCCCCATGTAGAGAGCACTGCAGTAGTCTAATCTCGAGGTGACCATAGCATGAATCACTGTAGCCAGGTCATTGCACTGGAGGAAGGGAACCAACTGCCTGATCAGCCGCAGATGGAAAAAGGCTGCCTTGGCAGTGGCTGCTACCTGGGCCTCCATTGTTAAGGAGGCATCCAGGACCACTCCCAAACTCCTAACTCTCGGCGCTGGCACCAATGGTGCCCCATCGAAGGTTGAGTGGGATCCCTATCCCCGATCTGCTCCGACTCAGGCACAGGACCTCCGTCTTCGTTGGATTCAATTTCAATCGACTCAGCCTAAGCCAACCCACCATGTCATTAAGCGCCCGCTCCAGGTCATCTGGGTTGGAGTCGGACTGGCCACCCAACAACAGATATAGCTGGGTGTCATCTGCATATTGATGGCACCCTATCCTGTGCCTCCAGGCAATCTGGGCGAGGGGGTGCATATAGATATTAAATAACATTGGGGACAGTACCGCCCCTTGGGGGACCCCGCATACCAGCGGGTGCCTCTGGAATGTCTGCTCCCCTAGTGCCACCCTCTGTCCCCGGCCCTGAAGAAAGGAGACCAGCCATTGCAAGGCAAGCCCCTGAATTCCAGCATCAGCAAGGCAGTGGGTCAGTAACTGATGGTCGACGGTATTGAACGCTGCCAACAGATCTAACAGCAACAGTACTGCTGATCCGCCTCAATCCAGATGCCTCCGGAGGTCATCCGTGAGGGCGACCAGTGCCGTCTCGGTCCCATGACCTGGTCGGAAGCCTGACTGAAATGGGTCGAGCATGGAAGTGTCATCCATAAAGCTCTGCAACTGAATTGCCACCACCCTCTCTAGTAATTTGCCCAAATAGGAGATCCCATGGAATCCTAAAACAATCTCTTACAGGTGTGCTGATCTCTCATGTAGGCTAGTCTGTCTCATCATAAAGTGGCATTCTCTAGTTTGAGCCAAGATGGAGTCTCCCTGTACCTCATGTTGCATAGCCCCTAGGAGTATAAGCAGGGGTCTTTTTTGGGGGGGAGTGCACCAGAGCACAGCTCCGGGAGCTCAGGAGCCAAGCCCTGCCCCCAGCCAGCGTCCCGGGGAGTCTTTCAGGCAGCCAAATGTCAATTTCAGCTCCATTATATCCTATGGGCCATTGAAGTCAATGGTGAAAACATAGGGTATATTCTGGGAGCTGGAGGAGGGTTTGAGGGAGAGGCTCCAAACTCACAAGGTAGCCACATTTCAAGAACATTGGATGAGGGGTCCAATTCTATGGGCCCCCAAACAGGTTGCCCTATTCCCTCCATTGTTCTCTATGGTGAAAAAAAGTAACTTTTCCCCCACCATAGAGAAAAATGGAGGGAATGGGGGCAACCTGTTTGGGGGCTCATAGAATTGGACCCCCTGGTCCAATGTTCTTGAAACGTGGCTACCCTGTGAGTTTGGAGCCTCTCCCTCAAACCCCTCCCTCCAGCCCCCAGAATATACCCTATGTTTTCACTATTGACTTCAATGGCCCACAGGATACAACGGGGCCAAATTGCCGCCGAATTTCTTTCATTCCTTCCTTTCCTTCTCTCCTTTTCCTCTTTCCCTCCTCCTTCCTTCCTTCCTTCCTTCCTTCCTTCCTTCCTTCCTTCCTTCCTTCCTTCCTTCTTCTCTCTCTCTTTTTCCTCCTTTCCCTGTTTCTCTCCTTCTTCCCTCTTTTTCTTTCCCTCTTCCTTCCTTCTTTCCTTCTCTCTTTCCTTCCCTCTTTTCTCCTTTTGTGGCCCAACTCCAGTGATAAGGAGTTTAAACTTTAAACCCCTTCTCTCTTAGCTCCCCTACCCAGGCCAGCTTTTGAAGATGCCTCCCCCCCTTTGCTTCCCCTTCTGACATCACTTCCGGTGATGTCAGGGGGCGTGGCTTATGCTAATAGCCTAATAGCTCATTAGCATACCATATGCTAATGAGCTCCTGCAGCTGTTTTTCTATGAAAAGACCCATGAGTATAAGGGTCCTTGGAGGTGATAGTTACATGTTTCTGCAATAGGGGGCAGGACGGGAAAAGGGGGCAAAGTCAAAGCCAGGACCATGGACAGCAGACCAAGAGACTGTGGGAATAGGAAACACAAACCAAGCACCAGGAGTCCTGCCATCCTGAGGAACAAGCCAAGGGCCAGACCTACTGAGGAATCCTCTCCATTGCTGAGCGACCTCATCTCACCATCCTGATGCTTCTTTCAGTGTACACACAAAGGCACTTTGCTGTCTGTGCATACATACTAGCAAAAGAACCTTTAAAATCCTCTTTGTAGGAGTTTCCAGCTCTGTAATGTACCTGCAGTCCCAACTCAAGGGTTGAAGGCTACTGCTCTAAAAGCACTGTTTAAATTACTGTTTATGTTTCCTTAGAAAAGTTAAAGTAAGCTATATAAACAGCTTGTCAAATGAAGATGTATTATAAGAATCCTAATCCTTTCTAATTGACACCTTCTCCCTTCAAAATGATCCTAGCAAAAGCTGGCATTGCAACAGAACACTGAGGTCCACTGTAGAGTGTTCAAAATAAATTCTGAAACTTGAGAAGCTTCTTTTAAGAAATTAGGACTTTGACTGAATGAGCAAATACTGAGAAAGATCTTGCAAAAGAGCATAAAATCAATCCTGAATCCCCCCCCCGATAAAGTTGACTGGATTACATATAAAGGTGATGTGTGACTTTATGAAAATAATTTCTTTGTATGGAATGCCATGTTTGGATTCAACCTATAGGCGCTGTAAGCATCTCAAAGCCAGATCCTGAGGACATGGATAATGCAAATTTGGGGTAATATGTCTGATGGAGTGAATATGTTGAAAGCTAGGCTTATATCTAATAGAATTCAATAGAATAAGAATTCTGAATCATGCATACTGCTGTGATGAACTGTGGCCCGTTTTGTAACTGAGATTGACTTGATTTTCACAATTCCAGGTACTGAATTTCTGGAGATGGTAGAGCTAAATCTGTTTTAGAAAACGATTCAGGCATTCAGTGTGGGAAGCCAGATTATATTTTAAAATTGTTCTAAGGCACCATGAAATCTAATCTTACATGGACAGTAGCCAAAAGATCTGGAAACACCAGTCCAACAAAATACAATTCTGATGAAGTAGAGGAGAAAGGTTTTTGTAATGTTTGAATTAATTTGTGCCAGAGTTGGCTTGTTTCTCTCAGCTGTTGCTATTTTGATTCTTAGCTTGAAGATTTACTCTGGCATGCACCCAGTATTTTACAAAATTGTTATTTTTAAAATACCTTCTGGGTTTTGATCTATTAGACCTCAATAGTTGAGAAGTGTCATCTTGAGAAAAAGATTCTCATCTTCTGTGATACCACAAGGTGATGTTTTTATGCTGGGAACTTCCAATAAATTCTTGATGGATATGGAAAGAGGCATGCTTTGTGAAAGGTCAGTAGCTCTGCAACTTCCTTCCTCCTGATTAAATAAATGATAAATTTAGTTACCTTTAATCAGTGCTATAAGTTTGTTGCCCAGAGTCCTTCTGGAAATAACAAAAGGTTAAATTAAAGGCTGTATGGTTATGTGTTGGATATATGTTAGCAGAGTGTAATGAGTGCAGCAGAAATAAAGCTGTCTCAGACATTTGTGTTTAACTTCTAGTAAGAATACTTCACTAAAAAGAAATTAGGAAAGGGTTTACATGGTAGAAAAACAATAACAGACTAACTCTTCTTTCTAACTCCATCTTGTCCTCTTCAACTCTCTTTTCTGTCTGTGTGTGAGAACAAAGGAGAGGAATTCCCCCCCCAAAGCTCCACCCGGGTATACATGCCAACTAGCATGTACCGTCTCCAATGTATTGATCACCCAATAGCCAATCCCAAGGTAGCCTCATTAGGAATAATACCTTCCCTTCTCTGGCAGGAACATTCTACTCAACATCTAATTGGTTCTAAGTTAACTAGCTAATATTAGCATACACAAACAACAGCTTAACTCTTTCATGACTTAAGAAGTGACACTTGCAAAATCCCAACAGTATGGAAACAAGAGACTATTGCACCATTTTATAGATGAACCATTAACATGTTTCATGTTTCCTAAAGAGCAAAGTTTGGTGATTGAGTTGGTCAACAAAGAGCACCGAAATACTGAGGTGGTACATATATTGTACTAGTCAGTTTAAAGACGATGCAAATTCATCAACACAATAAGTAGTCAGAGTGCAGATGATAAAATAAGCTCTATTGATCCCTTCTTATACACTGGTTTTTACATACAAAAGAGACTTGACAGCTAAACAGAATTCTTCTTGTACAATGGTAGATAGTTCCACCTCACTCTTATTTCTCAAATTATAGCGGGATGGAACTAGGGGTGTATTTTCATAAAACAATTGTAAGTATTCCCCTAAACCAGTTTTATGATGACACCTCAGCTTCAAAAAGCGGGTTAAAGAAATGGCTTTGGCTTAAAGTGACATTTACAAAAGTAGTTACATTTACAAGATCACTAGGGATCACTTTAAATTCTGTACGTTATATTACCCATTCCATAATAGTGTTTTCAGAACAATGTTTGTGGTTGGGTTAGGCATGAATAATGGGGTTTCCTTTACTTTCTTCCTCCTCCTGTTGTAAAAACCCTGGTTTTGGAAAAAAGCTAGGCCAAAGTGATTTTCTTTTAGTCCCACAGTGACAGAGGCCTTGAGATCTGATTATTAAAAATGACATTTTCATTAAAGTTATGTCTTGCTAGAGCAGATCTTATTATTGTTGAATTTTATTATTGTCATTGGCATGGCCAATCATTTTAGAATACTATCTGTATGAAAACAATGGAAAGAGGAAATGTGGGGGGGGGATATAGAAGACAAACCTGACATAAAAATACAAATCATGTTTAGTAATGGCCATACATTCTTTCTCTCACTGATAATGCCAAGTAGCCCATGGGAGAATTACATGATCTTGAAATAATTTTTACCAAGTTATTTATATCTCTTGTATTCCTCCCTGAACACTAAATCTATGCTGCAGAGGTGATGTTGCTAGAATAAATATAATTAAATGTATTGTAGGTCTTGCTTCTCAAGGTATGAAATCCCTTCAGAAAGCCCACAGGTATGAAAAAAAAAGTTATTTCATGTTGTGATGGATCATGTAATACCTAACAGAGTCTGAGGACCCTGGAGTGACAGGCTTTTTGAATGGAATTCTAATGAGAATGTCAGTTAAGGAATGAAAGTTTGGCACTGACAGTTGAAGAAGAGACAGTTAAGCACTAACTGGGGAATGGGAAAGAGGCTAAGACAGTGAGTGGATCAAGGAGGATCCTCATATAGAAAAATAACTTTTATTAAAGAGAAGTGATCCCTGCTCAATTAAGAAAGGAAATAGCTTCTAGAAAAGAGGAGTGATCCCTGGTGTATGTATAAAGAAGGATGTAAGGAACTTGGTTGTATGTTCCTGCCTTCTAAACAGTACATGTAAGTAAAACTCAGAAACCTGTGCTTGAGCGTTTAAGAAAAGAAAGCCTCTCTCCTCAAAGTTTTAAAGACCTAACTGAATAGCAGAAACACTTGTTAGTAACAAATTATCTGGTGTTTGTGTGAATACAAAGTTACCTCAGTTTTATCATCTGTTCACCTCATAATCTTACACCTGATTCCACCTGACCTTTTCTCCTTCAAGTTAAATAAAACATTTTGTTGATTTTGAAGTTTCAAAAGCCTCTTGTGTGCCATTTCAAAAGCAGAGTACAAGAAGGAGATTTGTGTTTTTCCTTAGATTCCTTGGCTGGGTCAGCATCTGTCTGTCTCTGTATATATAGAGAGAGAGATGGGCGAAGACCTGAATCTGAGCCAAAGTCTGGGCCAGGGTTTGCCTGGTTTGGAGTTCATGAGCTGAGCTTTGAGGAAGGTACATTCCTCTGAACACTCACTGAGCTTTTCAACTTGGTTTGACTTGTGTATTCAGCTCAACACATGTATGCCACTTTTGGGTGGCGTCAGCTCCACCCCCAGCTGCATCATCTGGAAGTGACACACTTCCAGGTAACACAGATGCACCGGGGCGAGGTCTCAATGCCACCTGAACTGGTTCAGTTCAGTGGCATTTTTGTTTGGGTTTTGAGTATGGGTTTGGTTTGGGGCCATCCGGTTTGCGAGCCCTGGACCAAATCAGGCTTTCCTGGTCTGTGCCCATCTCTCCTTATAATAATTATTTTTTTGGTTTCGTAAGATTCCATGCGCTCCCATTGGCTGTAAAATGCCCGCCCTCGGCCATTGGCCCATCAGCTGCCACTCAAGAGTACTCGCATGCCATTGGCCGGGTGCTGGGTCTGCTCCTCTTCCCCACCCACTCCCCCTTCGGACAGGACAGCTCTCTCTCCTGAGGAAGATAGTTCTCTTGACTCCTGTGAGGGACTATCCCCTCAGTGGCTGTTGGTAAGCAGCCAAGCTTGGTTCTGTGAGTAAAAAAACAAAGGACTT
Organism: Gekko gecko; assembly: GCA_029375565.1. Classification (NCBI taxonomy): domain Eukaryota; kingdom Metazoa; phylum Chordata; class Lepidosauria; order Squamata; family Gekkonidae; genus Gekko; species Gekko gecko. The sequence goes on from JAPDNY010000007.1 coordinate 119,002,918, forward strand.
TCAGCATAACCTCCTCCCCCACCCATAACCCCCTCCCCAACAGCCACTTTCCTGTCAGAATAAATGGAAAAAGGCTCTCTCTCCTGCTTAGCTTCAGCATGGCTGGCTGGCTGGCTAACGAGGTGGGCCAGCGACCATCAAACCATTTTCTTCAACTCCCCGCTGTGCAGCTGACTTTCCCCTAGGGTTGCCAATCTCCAGGTGGGACCTGGAGATCTCCCACTGTTACAATTGACCTCCAGATGACAGAGATCAGTTCCTTGGGAGAAAATGGTTGCTTTGGAGGGTAGACTCTATAGCACTATACCCTGCTGAGTCCTTCCACACACACCCCAAATGCTGCCCTCCACAGGATCCACCCCCCCAAATCTCCAGGTATTTCCCTAATCAGAGTTGGCACCTGTACTTTCTCCTCTGTCAGTAAAAGGCCCTTTCCACACCTATGTTGGCCTTTGGGAGAAAACTCATTGGGCCCAGTCCTGATCAGGTTGCCAACTCCAGGTGGGCAATTCCTGGAGATTTGAGGGATGGAGCCTGGAGAGGGTGAGGTTTGAAGAGGGGTGGCACCTCAGACAGGTATGATGTCATAGACACCACCCTCCAATCCAGCCATTCCCTGATGGGGAACCATTGTTGCCAATCTCCAGGTGGGGGCTGGAGATCACTCAAAATTACAGCTGCTCTCTAGGAGGGAGGGGGAGGAGATGGAAAACTAAAGGTAGGTTGATGGTTGGCTGGGAGGGAGATAGGGTTGTCAACTCCAGGTTGGGAAATTCCTGGAGATTTGAGGGGTCAAACCTGGAGAGGGTGAGTGTTGAGGAGGGGTGGGACCTCAGACAGGTACAATGCCATAGACTCCACCCTCTAAACCATCCACTCCCTCCTGGGGAACCACTGTTACCAATCTTGGGGGTGGGCTGGAGATCACTCAAAATTACTACTGCTCTTCAGGTAGCAAAGATCAGTTCCTCTGGAGAAAATGGTGGACTCTGTCATTATACCCTACTGAGATTGCCACAGCAAATTGTCACTGAGTGCCCAAAGCCGGGGCACTCTCCCAGAGCCTCTTTCTAGAGCCCGTTGTATTTATTTCCACAATGGGCCTTATTCCTAGTTCCTATATATATTGATGCTGACCCAGCCTAGGGAAATTAAGTGAGAGCAGTGACTCATGAAAGTTCATATGCTGCCACAAATTTTGTTAGTCTTTTAAGGTGCTACTGGACTCTTGCTCTTTTCTATAGCTAGAAAATGTAATGCTAAAAACAGAGTATTGCTAGTCAGTGGCACATGAGGTACTATGCTGTCCCTCTGGTGAGGCCTCAGAACAAGGCAAAGAAGCTGGGGGATCTGGGCCTTTCAGTTGACAATTCCTACAAAGGCCAGGTGGTGGCAGTGTTTGAATGGAGGTAGAGAGAAAAGCCCCTCCAGGTGTTGGGAAACTAGTTGGGTGGCACCTGCCAGGCAGAAACTTTGGGCAGTTACTCGGACTCAGCCACTTTGGGCAGCATAGTGAATTTGGCCTGCAGGTCAAAGCAGGACTGTTCGGCTACATTTGGCCAGTGATTAAAAAAAGTATAGCTCTGACATGGATGGCTCAGGCTAGCCGAATCTCATCAGGTAATGGAAAACCACCTCTGAACATCTCTTGTCTTGAAAACCCTATGGGGCTGTATAAGTTGGCTATGACATGAAAGCACGTTCCACTACCAGTAAGAAAAACTCAAATAAGAAACATAGATTAATGTATCACACTAGATGGAATTTTTAGTGTAGCTAATACTGAAATTGTATATCACAGGTCTAACTTGGTCTCATTAAAAAAAAAAAAAAGCAACACAATGTATAATACTTTTAAAAAATCAGCTATATTTTCTCACTATCAATGTGCATGGAAATTATATGATTAGAGATGCAGCTGCTTGTTCCACTCACTGTCTATTTGCAGGTTATGAATGATTTTTCATCAAACAGTTTGAGCCTGTTTGTTTGATTGTTTTTTCATGTATTCAGTGCAATAATCAGTGTTTTGTGCATGCATATTTTCATACTTCCTGATGGGAATCCTGTCTTCCCAGACCTGTTGTTGCTGCATGCCACTTAGCAGCCAATTGTATAAATAAATGGCAGCAAATCAATGTTAACTACTGATTATAAATAAGTAAAGTTTTTTTAAATGTCTGTTTCATTACATTACTAGCCATCCATGAATCCTAGGAAGGATCATCTCACCTATTGCACAAATGAAAAGCCCTTAGAAGCAAGAAAACAAAACTCTGCTGACACAGCTACTGCCCAACTGCAAAGCTGTTCAAAAGCCATTCAAGGCAGAGGGTGAACAGATGAACAGATATCTCATGGATAATCAGCAATGTCAAACACAGAATGTTTACCTATCAAATGTTGTTCACTGAGAATTTTGTGACAACCCTAATCATGATATGATGTAAGAACAGTGAGGAGGGACCCAGTCATGGGTAATGCTAGCAAAGCTTTTTCTTGAAGGGAAAAGCCAGAATGGGCACCTCTTCCCAGTCACTTTTAAAAAATGACCAAGCAATGGACATATTTGTCATAAAAGTTTTTCTCCTTGTGAGAGAGGAATTTTTGGTAGTTTACAGCTTAAATTGTGATGGGGATTAGGTAAAAAAAAGGAATATTAGAAATATTATAAAGGTAATACCTTTATCTGGGTGAGATTATAAAAATATAATAAATATAATTTACACTGTATTTAAAGAAGAAAAGAGAAATTGGAAAATGTGTAGGCCCTATTGGCTGGAAAGATGGACAATTAGGTGAAAGTCTCTTCCTTCCTTCCTTCCTTCCTTCCTTCCTTCCTTCCTTCCTTCCTTCCTTCCTTCCTTCCTTCCTTCCTTCCTTCCTTGCTCAAGGCAGGTTACAATCAATGTTCCCTCTAAGCTGTGGGGTCTTGAGAGCAAAAATTCCACTTTGTGAGCTACTGACATTAAAGTTGTGAGCGAGCAATTTGGCTACTGCAACAATTAGCCATCCTTCCTGGGCTAAGACAAAAATATGTGAGCCAGAGGCTAAAAAACTGTGAGCTAGCTCACACTAACTCAGCTTAGAGGGAACACTGGTTACAATAATAATTAAACACATTTTCAGCTAAAACCAAAATAAAACAGCAAACCCCAAATCTCTTCCCCTTAAAGGACACCTGCCGTTCAACTCCCTCAAAAGTCCTGGCAAACAAGATCTTGTCTTTTGGTGGATTGGTTAGTTTTATGAAGTAAAAGCCTAATTGGAGGGTGGAGTTCTGTGGCTGCTGAGATGGTTACTGACATTTGGACAGTTAGAAAAGGAAGGGGGAGCCCAGGGAAGCCTCAAGAACAGAAGCAGGCAAAAGTGTGTGTGGGGTAAACATGACTCAGTCGTGGATCATCTGCTTTGCATGCAAAAGGTTCCAAGTTTAATCCCTGGCAAATTCATTTAAAAGGGTCAACGTGGATATGCTGTGAAAGAACTGAGACCCTGAATAGCTGCTGCTGGTCTGAACAGACAATACCATCCTTTATAGAAAAGCGTTCTGAACTTGTATCATGTATTCAAAAGGGTACATGTGGTTATTTCTTACAAACTGAGTGACTCCAGGCTGAGTTTGTTAAGCTCAAGTGTACTAATTATTTTTTTAAAAAACTGTTTTATAAATTACTGAGCTTGCTTAGTTGACTTTGAAATAATTAAAAACTAAGATTGTTTCAGTAATAGGGTTCCCAGGTTTGGGTTGGAAAATACCTGGAGAGTTTGGGGGTGGATCCAGGAGAGGGCGGAGTTTGGGGACGAGCCTTAGCCATAGAATCCACCATTCACAGCAGCCATTTTCTCCAGGGGAGCTGATCTCTGTCAGCTGGAGACCAGTTGTAAAAGTGAGAGATCTCCAGGCCCCACCTGGAGGCTGGCAACCCTATTCAGTGACTAGTAAAATGGTTCATTATATTCAGTTCCTGTGCTTGGTGGTCTTCCATGCTATTTGACGTAACATCTAACTAGATAGTACTCTTAAAACACAGTGGATCAACTCTGCCTCCTGGCCATTATGATAGGGGCTGATTTCCCACTACAGCTGCCTCGGTGTTGCGCCACCGTTTGCCCCCACACTATTGGTCAATTTCACACCCGTAGCCACAGGGCTGCATTTTGACCCACGGCTTCACTCGATTCCCCCGCAGTTTCGTGGTCCTGTTTTTTGAGGATCATGAAACTGCGGGGGAAATCGGGCGAAGCTGCGGGTCAAATGCAGCCCCGCGGCTTCGGGTGTGAAATTGACCAATAGTGTTGGGGCAAACGGCGGTGCAACACCGAGGCAGCTGTAGTGGGAAATCAGCCAGGGTGTTCTTCAGGGTTCAGTATTACACCCCCATGCTTTTTACTATCTATGTGGCTGAAGTTGTCAGGCTTCTATTTCTCCTTTTTACCCAAGTCAAATGGAGCAGCTGATGTGCTAAATACAAGCCCAGAGATGGTAAAGGGATGAATTGGAATAAATAAACTGAAACTAACACCAGGCACCCCCTCTTGGTGTACACCTTAGCATGGTGAGGGGGTTTGTGTATGTCAGCAAAGCTCAGAGCAATACCATAAGGAGTTTAGACTCTGTTAAGAGGCTAAACCCCTAGCAGAGCCACTCAAGGTGGAATGGTCACAGCTGAGATATCAGTCTGATGCATCGACCCCCTTCAGGGATCAACAACCACATCAGCAGAAGAGAACAGGCAGTTCCACTGGTGATGGGGGAGATGGAATCCTTGAAAAGTAGCTACTGGGAGCAGCAGTGATGGAAGGTGACCCAGGTGGACAATCTATCATAGACAATGGCAGTGACATTTCAGTTTACCCTAGTTAGTACTGTGCAACAGAAGCCAATGTTAAATCACTTCTGATAATCTCTTACCTGGAAGACCCTATGATGAGACAATCCAGTGAAAAAAGATATAGTGCTTAAAGTCGGACCCCCAGACTGGATAGCATTCAGTCAGCGGATGGAGAAGAGTGAAAGATACAAGTAGCACTATTCTTAATGACACAACTGGATTAAAGCCAAAAGTTGCCTCTTCCTTGGTCGGCCCCTTAACATTGGCCTGTAATTACATTTTAGAATCTGGTGATCTACCCTTATCTTGGCATCAGGCGTCAATGATAGTCCCACCAAAGAAAGATAAAGACCTCCCATCTCCAGCATCTTACTGTCCCATTTCCCTCTTAAATCAAAACCTTAAAATATTCACATCTTCCTTGGCTAGATGTCTTAATATGTTTATTTCAAAATATATACATCCTGACCAGGTGGGCTTCATCCCACAAAGAGGTTTGGCAGATAACACCTTCAAAGCCCTTACACTCATTAACCACTGCAGTAAGAGAAAACAACCGGTCCTCTCTCTTTCTTTAGATGTAGAAAAAGCTTTCGGCTCTGTGGAATTCTCTTATCTTTTTACATTGTTAAACACTATGGGGTCTGGTCTGAAATTCTTGCCAATCATCAAGGCTCTATACTCCTCCCCCCTCACCAGAATAAAGATCAATGGCACCTATTCTAATCCCATCGGTTTACATAGGGGCACCCAACAGGGTTGCCCACTATTCCCACTTCTGTTTGCCCTGGTGTTGGAACCCCTGGCATGTGCAATTTGGTCAATGCCCACAATATCGGGAATACAAATTCATGAGTCCGAGTACAAATTGTCACTTTTTGCAGACAATATGTTGTTATTTTTGTCTAATCCAACCAAATCCCTTCCAGAACTGAAACAGGCACTACATTCTTTTGGGAGCTTCTCTGATCTACATATCAATGATTCAGAATCTCATGTAAGGAACAGATTTGCATTACTAAGTTCAAGTGAAGGGCAACCAGAAGAACTGTGGGTTGAAACCAGAGATATTATCAAGGAAGGAAGAACATACAAAGACTATTCCTGTAGCCAAAAGAAATGAAAAGCCTTGATGGATGACAAATGAAACTCTTAAAATTGCTAAAGATAGATGAGAAACAAAAGGTGACAGAAATAGAACCAGAAGTCTAAATGCAGCATTCCAGATTTGCACATAGAGACAAAGAGAATTCTTATAATAACCAGTATAAAGAAATGAAGAACAAAAAAGGAAGAACGAGAGATCTGTTCCACAAGGCCCAAGAAATCTAAAGGAAATTTAAAAGATTGGTTAGACATGCTGAAAAATTAAGAAGGAAATACATTAACTGAACAGGACAAAATAAAGAAAAGATGGGAACAATACACTGAAGAAAGAAGAATTTTTAAAGAACCTGCAATTTTAGGAAGAGAAGTGAAAGCTGCACTGAAACAAACCATCAGGAGAAGATGGGATATCAATAGAGCAATTCCAGGCCACAGAAACAAGTCCATCAAAATCTTAACAAGAATATGCCAACATACAAGGGGGACAAAACACTGCCCCACAGACTGGAAATGCTCAATTTATTTTCCAGTTCTGAAAAAAGGAGTTGATGAAGACTGTAGCAACTATTGGACCATTGCATTAATTCTCAGGCAAGCAAAGTGATGCTCAAAGTCTTACAATGAAGACTTGTACCATACACAGAAAAGAAAATGCCAGATAATCAAGTTGGATTTGGAAAAGGAAGAAGCACTAGAGATCATATTGCAGATTTATATTGCTTTCTGGAGCATGTAAGAGAATTTCAGAAGAAAATCAGCTGGTGTTTCATAGCTTACTTCAAAGCTTTTGACACTGTGGATCATGAAAAGCTATGAAAGGTTTTAAAAGAAATGTGTGTGTCACAACATCTGATTGTTTTGATGCACAATTTATACTCTGGACAAGAGGACAGAATATGGAGAACAATGATTTCCAATTGGCAAAGGTTTCAGACAAGGATGTATCTTATCTCTTGATATCTTCAATCTATATGCAGAATGTATTATAAGGAAAACTGGATTAGATTTAGATGGAGGTGGAGTAAAGATTGGTGGAAGGAACATTAACAATTTGAGATATGCAGATAACACCACATTATTAGCAGAATATAGTGAAGACTTGAAAGGACTCTTGATGAAGGTTAAAGTAGAAGGTGCTAAAGCAGGCTTACAGCTGAACATCAAAAAAAAAAAGTAATGACTACCGAGGAATTACACAGTTTTAAGTCTGACAGTGGAAGAAATTGAAATTGTTCAGGATTTCCTATTCCTTAGCTCCATCATCAACAAAAGGGAAACTGCAACCAAGAAATCTGAAAGACTGAGAACTGGGAAGGACAGTCATGAAGGAGCTAGGAAAGATTCTTCAGAGTAAGGATGTGTTGCTGGTGACCAAGATCAAGCTAATTCTTGCCTTAGTATTCCCCATGATTATGTATGGGTGTAAAAAGTATGACGATGAAGAAAGCTGACAGGAAGAAAGTTGATTCATTTGAAATGTGGTGTCGGAGGAGAATTTTATGGGTATTCTGGACCAAAAGGCAAAATAGTGGGTTCTAGATCAGCTCAAGCCCGAACTCTCTCTAGAAGCTAAAATGACTAAATTGAGGCTAATCATACTTTGGTCATATTATGAAAAGACAAGAGTCACTGGAAAAGGTTATAATACTAGGAAAAGTTGAAAGCAACAGGAAAAGGAGGAAGACCCAACATGAGATGGATCAATTCAATAAAGGAAGCCACTACCCTCAGTTTGCAAGGCCAGAACAAGGCTGTTAATGATAGAATGTTTTGGAAGTAATTGATTCATAGGTTTGCCATAAATTAGAAGGGAGTTGACAGTACTTAACACATACACACACTCAACACCAGACAAGACACAGATGCTATTAGTTGGGAGTTCTGCTTAAGAATCTTGGTTATTGTCTATTGAATAGGATAATCTTTTTTTTATTCAACATTTTATAAACAATACATATAATACATTCTACAAACTTTACAAATTATCATTACAAGTCAACAAACACCAAATCTTTAGGAACAAAGCAATACCAGACATTACATCATATACATTTTATACAATTATACTAAAATTAAAGTTTTTAAGTTATTTGGAACCACTTCAAGGCGCATCAAATACTCTAACACAATGGACCAAACTTCAACAAAATCCAACAGGATTGATGGGTTTCGTACTGATTTACTTGATAAGTAATCTTGTCTATTATATATATTTCCCATAACTTTTGATGCCTCAAAGCAAGTGTTGGTGCATTTGGACATTTCCAAGTTGTGGCTATTGATGTTTTGGCCGCTATTAAAAGGATATCAATCAATTTTTTCCTAACTTGAGAAACTGAATAATCTAACCAATAATTTAAAAACAATACCTCAGGTGTCAGACACAATATACCCGGTAATTAACTGTATCTCATCCAATATCAATTGCCAGAAATGTTTGATTTTCACATATTGTCACCAGCAATGTGCATATGTCCCTATTTCTTCACGTTTCCCCCAACATTTTGGTGTGTATGATCCAGAGATATGTGATAGCATTTTTGGTGTACAATACCAAAGTTACAATCTTGCTGCCACCATTTTTGATAGGTCAATGGGGTTCTATTCCCCTTGTTTAATGAAAGTATGTAAATTTTTGAGATCAAATGGTGATTACTATTCATGTGATTCTGAAGTATATATTCAAAATCTGTTAAAAGAACAGACAGGATGTTGCTAATACTTAGACTAGCACAAAGATTATGCAATTGCAAATAAAGAAACCATGGTATCTGTGTATTGAGCTTTTCTTCAGTCCTGACTTTATCTAGAATACCCTGTTTGGACACAATGTTCATTAATCTAATTTGATTTAAACATCTCCATGTCTCAAACAGCTTGCAATCTTGTCCCAGTGGAAACAAGTCTTGTTTTAAAAATGAAGTAAAATGTGATACTAATGGTAGTATTTTCTTTTTCCTGAGATCCCAAGCATTCAAAATAGAGGATAGGAACTGATTTTTGTTGACCAAATCATTCTTGAATTGCCACTTATTCCAAATTACCTCTGGTACAGTTCTTGGACTTGTGTATTCATTTTGAATTAGTACCCAGTCTAAAGGATTCTTAGTTCATAACATTTTTATAATATTAGACAGCATAATAAATTCATAATAAGTAGTCAGATTAGGAAAAGAAGTTCCTCCCTGCTTAGAATATCTACACATTGTGGTGAAGCCTATTTGTGGCTTTTTGTTATCCCACATTAAATTGTTCAACATGTTCTGCCACTGTTTCAACATTTCCCCTGGAATTGCCTGGGGGTAAAAAAAAGATATAGTTTGGGCAACATGAAGGATTTAATAAGATTGAATTTATCTGTGCAAGAGAAGGTTAATTTTCCCCACTTCTTGATTTGATGTGTTCCTCAATAAGCACTGTGTGGTTGAACTTCAGTAATTCATCCAAATCCATAGGGATCTTAATGCCTAGATAAGGTAAAGATGTCACCCACTGTGGTTGTGCTCTTAAATAAATCCAATCCTGTCTGTGAATGCTGCAGTAAGCCTTTCCCTTGAGGCTTACAGGTCACTTGAGTTACATTATTTTAGGAGCCAAGCCCAAAATGTTTCTTTTTACTCAAGCTTTTAATTAAAACTTCTTAAGTAGTCTGCTTTTAGCCTAGGAATACAAGGGTAAGCATTTTATGTTCGTTTTGTGCTGTGACTGAGTTTTAATGCTGAATTTTATTAATTTTTTTGATGTTCTTTTTATTGTTTTAATTTTGTATGTTGTCTCAGGCAGGATCACTGCAGAGGTGGCATAGAAATGTTCTATGTAAATAAATAAAATCTGTTGCAGAAAGCACCTTTTTTCCAGGGCCAGTGGTACAGCAGATGAATCCTGTCCTGGACGCACAGAAACTGCAATGATTACTCATTCTCTGCTCATATCAAAGCTTGATGTGATGTCTGTTACATGGGGCTGCTATTGAAACTTCAGTGATCTAAAACACTGCAGCAAGGATGCTGACAGGGATATCACCCCTTTGAGGCAGAATAGCCCTGCAGATGCTTCTTTTCCAAGGTGGGGGTGCAGAATTATCCCAGTTTACACACATTCCAAATTTCTATACCTTAATGAAGACTTCACCTTTTCAGACTTATTCTGCAACCACCAAACAGAAATAAGAAACTAGATACCTTTAGTTTAGACTCACTAGGAAATAAAATATTTTTTTCTTTTGTTTCTTTTTTGTCCTTTTAAAATGTACATCAACCAGAGCAGGTTCAGTACTTAATGACTGATGAACTTAAAATCTTAACATGATTTTCAGTACAACTTATATATAGCACTAAATAAATATACTCCCTTTTTCTTTAAGACAAGAAGCACTTACAAATTTTCCTGTGTTCCCAGAAGCAAGGAAATTGCAAATTAAATCACAGTTTAACTTCTATGCCATGTAAGCAATAAACCTGTTCAAAACCTCACATATTATTATCATCATATTTAAATACTTTGCCTTGATCTTAGAAGTTGGGGTCAGGGGGTATATCATGTCATAAATTCAACAGGTGCAGCTTTCTCAAACACTTGTTAATTATACCTAATGAATTTCTGATTGACAAATCCATTAGGAACCATGAACCAAGACCACTCAGTGAATCAGTGCTAGAAAATTCTTAAATAGTGAATGTAATTTTGGGGCATTATAATGAAAGTTCTTTTTTTCCTAGTTGGCTTACTGATGAAGCTTGCTACCATGGTTAATCTTTAGCATTCAGGTCAGAGAGGTCATACTGAATAATATTCAGAACTTTCCAAACTAATTTAATTCTTTTTATTGCAGGTATTAGTCACTTATTAAAAAATAAGTTTTGCTCCAAGTATCATATCTACCATGTATTAAAAAATTTTTAAAGTTGTGAGCAAATCTTCATTGTTCATGTTCAGACACTGTCGTTTCAAGATAATGAACCATGCAAAGGGGCTTCTAGCATGAAAATCATCACATTGTCATTCACCTGGAACATACTGAGGATTATAGTGCAGTATTTTCCTCCCTTCATTTTGGAGACATAAATGGTGAAAAAGGGGCAGTAAAAGAAGTTAGGTTTCTTATTCTCTGTAGAAACATTATTACATTGTTAGTTAGAGCAAAAAAGAACAGCACCATTTTAAATTCCGGATAAAGATTTAACTATCATACTTCAAAGGACTATATAAAATAGTGTGTTGAGAGGTGTACCCATTGACCAATGGCATGCCCGCAAACTAGAGACTATGAGTTATTAAGATATATATTCTCCTGTTATACATTTTGCCATGTAGATACATAGGTTAATAATGTAATATTATTAACTAGGAGAAAGGCCCGTTGCGGAAAGAAATGCAACAAGCTCTAGGAAGGGGGCCTGGCCGAGTGTGGGTTCCTGCAGCATTGGCTGATGGGCCTCCTCCCTGCCATTCCTGGCTCTGTGGCCTGGGCAGGTGGGGCCAGGCAGGTCACGGGGGGGACCTCTTAGAGACTTCCCCAGCAGGTGGGCCAGGAGAGAGCGGGGGCTGTGGGTGGCTTCTTGTGCTTGTCTCCCCTCCCCGGGCCCTTCCTGGGCCACCTGGCTCAGCAGGCAGGTGAGGGGGGCTGTGGGTGGCTCCTCCTGCCCGTCCACTCTTGTCGGCCCCTTCCTGGCTCACCTGCCTCAGCGGGTGGGCCAGCAGGGGGTGAGGGGCCATGGGTGGCTTCTCCTCACCTGTTTTGGCAGCCAGGCAGCAGAAGCCAGGGGGAGGGTCTGAATTGCCTCCCCAGTTGCTTCCTGGCTTGGCTGCCTCAGCGGTTGGGCCAGGAGGGGGTGGGGGGCCCGTGGGTGGCTTCTCCTGCTCATCCGCTTTGGCGGTTGGGCAGCAGAAGCCATGGGGAGGGCTGTAAGTGCCTCCCTTGTCACTTCCTGGCTTGGTAGTCAGGCCAGAAGGGGGTGGGGGGCCCATGGGTGGCCTCTCCTGCTCGCCCGCTTTGGCGGCTGGGCAGCAGAAGCCACAGGGAGGGCTTGAAGTGCCTCACTGGTCACTTCCTGACTTGGTGGTCAGGGCAGGAGGGGCTGTGGGTGGCTTCTCCCGCTCACCCGCTTTGGCGGCTGAACAGCAGAAGCCACAGGGAGGGCTTGAAGTGCCTCCCCGGTCACCTCCTGGCTCGGAGGTCAGGCCAGGAGGGGCTGTGGGTGGCTTCTCCCGCTTGCCTGCTTTGGTGGCTGGGCAGAAGCCACGGGGAGGGCTGTGCCTCCCTGGTCACTTCCTGGCTCGGCGGTCAGGCCAGGAGGGGAGCAGGGGGGTCCGTGGGTGGCTTCTCCCACTCGCCCACATTGGTGGCCAGACAGTAGAAGCTATGGGGAGGGCTGTAAGTGCCTCCCCGGTCGCTTCCTGGCTCTGTGGTCAGGCCCGTGGGGGCAGGCCAGGAGGGGGCAGGGGGCCCGTGGGTGGCTTCTCCCGTTCGCCCACTTTGGTGGCCGGGAAGCAGAAGCCACAGGGAGGGCTTTAAGTGCCTCCCCCCTTCCTGGCTCAGCTGCCTCGGCAGTTGGGCCAGGAAGGGCTGGGAGGGGGCTTCTCTTGCTTAGCCGGGTGGCTGCGGGCACTGGTCTCCTTCTCTGCCCCCTGTGTGAGTCCCAAGTGGGCCAAGCTGCCTGGCCTCATCCTCCACCCGTTGTACGGGGAGGCCAAATGAGCCAGCTCTGGGAGGGGAGGGGAGGCGGTTTAAACCACCTCTCCTTCCCTTGGCTTGCTCGGCTTCCCCACGGCCGTAGGGAGGGTGAGCAAGCTGGTTCTGAAAAGCCGTCGGTGTGTGAGTACTCTGCACCCCCCCCCGTGGCCGCCACAGATTTGTGAATTTTTCTGGCCCTTTGCCCCGCTCCCAGCCTTCATGGCAGTTGGTGTGGTGACCCTCTGCCTGCCAAAGGGTCTGTCCTGTTGATCTGGTGACAGCAGACTGAGGCCGAGAGACTTGCCACCACTGCTGTGGGTGGGACTCAGCAATGCAGCCAGCCAATGGAGGCAGTGCCTTCTGATGGGCAGGTCAGACAGCATAGAACCTTGCCAGACTGCTACACGTTTATATAATAGGACAGGATATTACTAATATTATTACTAGTTAATATTACTATTTCTGATAATATTAATATCTTAGTAGAAATCTTTTGTCTCAGAACAAAACAATTATAAATCAGATGAATAGGCCAAAGTGCAATAGTAAGCATACAATAAGCATATAGGAAAAAGTACAATCTACAGTCTTTCCATGTATCTGCTTCAATATAGAAGCAATTATCAGAGTCCAAATAGAAGTGCAAGTCATCAGATTTTCTGAGCCGTGAAAAGCCACAAGTCATCAGATTTTCTGAGCCACGAAGAGCCGACGTGTAATCCGGATGCCTGATGCCGCGTTTCAAATAATTCTTATTCAGGCATGGCTATAATGGGACCCAGTCTCAAAAGCTGGCATATGCTGAGCCAGAAGTAGTCAGTCAAAGAGGAATAAAGGTCCTTTCCGCGGAGCCCCCGGAAAGCCGGCGCTAGGAGGGAGGGGGCAGCGGTTTAAACCTCCGCCCCCTTCCCAGCTTTCCTGGGGGTCCCGCAGTCGTGGAGCCCCCAGGAAAGCCAGCGCTGGGAGGGAAGGGGCGGTGGCTAGACCCCCCGCCCCCTTCCCTGGCTTTCCTGGGGCCCTGCAGCCACAGAGTCCCCAGGAAAGCCACGCTCCGTCGCCGCCCCGGTCTCTAGGCCCCACCGGGAGGCTGGCATCCCCGGTGGGGGGCGCCCCAGGCTGTCCTGCCTAGGGCACCCAGACACCTGGAGCCGGCCCTGAGGCGCAATGTAGATAAATGTATCACGGGAATGGGTGTGTGTGTTGGGTGTGGTTGGAACGGGAATATAAGCAGACCTTTGGGTCCCGCAAGTATCTCAAATTCTCCATGTAACTAATAATGTACGAGCTGAAATCACTCCTCCATGCATCAGTCTCAGTACTTTATACTGGCGATGAGAATTGGATTCCAGTGAGCAAGCCGGACTCCAATGCTGACACGAGCACCGCACCACGCTCTGACCACCAGAACACCATGTCCCACACCGCTGACCCTGGGTCCAGAACTGCACCACACACCGATTCTCCAGTCACCATGCCCCTCACCGCTCCGGGCAACACTCAGCTGTGTGCTGCCACCTGAGTCATGGCTGCCGCTCCAGGTAACCTCCCAGAATTCGATGCTGTGCATCCTGAGCAATGGGAAACGTGGATAGACTTAAGTACTATGTCGACTTCCACGACATCACTGATGAAGGTAAGAAGAAATCCCTAATGCTCAGCTCATGTGGGATCAAGATGCTCAGGCTACTGAAAATTCTGCTAGCCCCAAAATCTCTGAAAGCCCACTTATGCAGAGCAAGAGAAAGTGCTCACTGATCACTTCACACCAAAGCTGGCCAAAATGGTGCAGTGCTTAGACTTCCAGGGCTCCAACGAAACTGCAACTGACTTCCTGGCAGGCCTTTGCCATGCGACCACCCAATGTGAATTCCCCAGCCTCAGTGACACGCTGATGAACCAGTTCATCGTGGGCCTCCAGGAGCCCAAGTTATGCCACAAGCTTGCTAGCCACAATGACCTGACCCTGGACAAGGCCTTAAGGGAAGCCACGGCGTACAAGAAGTCACATCAAGAGTACCGCAGCCATACGGTCCACCTCACAAGCACATCTCCGGCCTCCGACGCCTCAGACAAGGAGGAAATCTTGCAAGTACGCCACCCTGCTTGTCGGAATCTATGACCACCGGCATCAGCAACCGCACATCCTGAGAAACCAGTCACCCAGGCATCCTGTGCCAGCTGCGGGAAAGCGCACGAATGGAGAGCCTGCCATTTCCACAATGCTGTTTGCCGGTTCTGTGGCAAACAAGGACAAATCACCCACGCCTGCCAATCCTGGGGGACCCTATGGAAGATGTCCACCCACCATGAGGCCATAGATCTGCATACCCTAACCATCAGCCACCAGCAGCATCAGGTACTGAACTTGCCCCCTGACACCCCCAACAAAATGCATGTTACGGTGTTAATAGAGGCCCTCCCCCCTGTAAAATGGAATTGGACACGGGTTCATCCTTCTCTGTAATTTCTACAGAAACCCTACAGAAACTCTTCCCTCGATGGGGACCCCTCCTTCAGCAGCTACGGGGCCTGACACTGCGGGACTTTCAAAAGAACCCAGTGGCTATCAAGGGGTGGGGCAAGTTCAGGGTGCAGTACAAAGACTTTGATGGACACTTAGAATTGCTGGTGGTGGAAGGGAGGCTCACAAGCCTGTTGGGACTCTTATGGTTCAGTGCACTGGGTTTTGGGGTGACAGGCGTGAATCACGTATGGCCGCAGAACTTTAACTCAGTCTGTGATGAGTTTCCGGGGTGTTCAATGGCATGCTTGGCTGATACTCCAGACCCCCAGTTACTCTTGAACTAGACCCCATGGTGAGGGCCATCTGAATGAAGGCCAGGCAGCCCCCATTCATGTTAAGGCCCAAGATCGAGGCCAAGCTAGACCGCCTCGTGGAACAGGGGGTACTAGAACCCATGCCACATGCCTGGTGGGAGATCCCCATAATCACCCCAGTGAAGCCCAAGGGGGATGTCAGGATTTGTGCTGATTATAAGTGTACAATTAATAAGGCACTTCAGGGTCACGCGTACCCGGTACTGGTGGTCTGCCATGTCTTGGCCTTATTGGCAGGGGCATGGGTTTTCGGTAAACTAGACTTGGCCCAGGCTTACCAGCAACTACCAGTGGACGAAGCCACCGCAGAGGCCCAGACTATAGTTACACAGAGGGGGGCTTTCAGAGTTAGGCAGCAACAGTTTGGGGTGAGCGTGGCATCGGGGATCTTTCAAAATCTCATGGACTGTCAAAGGCATCCCAGGAGTTCAGCCATTTTTTGATGATGTTCTAATCATGGCTCCCAACTCTGAGACCTTTGCGGCCCAGCTCTGGATGGTGCTTCAGCACTTTGACGCCGCCAGCCTGAAGGTGAAGTGGGAAAAGTGCCTCCTGGTGGTGCCACAGGTGGAATTCTTGGGGTTTGCCGTGGATGCCCTGGGGATCCACCCCACGGAAGACAAGATATGAGCCACTGTTCATGCACGTATGCCCTCTTTTCATGGTGGAACTACAAGCCTTCTTAGGACTTTTAAATTTTACCATTTGTTCCTGCCCCACAAGGCTGCCATGGTGGAGCTGCTTCACTGCCTCATCGACAAGTATGCTCCCTGGGTCTGGGGCCCCAAACACACTGCCACCTTCCGGGAGGTAAAGGAACTGTTATCCTCCAATGTGGTCCTTTCCCACTTTGATGAGTCCCTGCCGGTGGTGTTGGCTTACGATGCTTCTCCTTTATGGGGCACATGTTGGTAGATGGCTGTGAGGTTCCCATTGCCTATTACTCTCGCACCTTATCTGCAGCAGAGTGCAACTACACTCAAATAGATAAAGAAGCCCTGGTGATAGTTGCCAGCGTGAAAAAAATTCACGATTACCTGTATGGCCAGCCCTTTACGGTTGTAACGGACCACAAGCCCCTCTTGGGCCTACTCGCCTGGACTGCCAGACCCTGCAAATGCTGTCTCCCAGGGTGCTGCACTGGTTGATCTTCCTGGCAGGGTACCAATACTTGCTCATCCATCATCCCAGTAAAGCAATGGGCCATGCTGACGCTCTGAGCTGCCTCCCGTTGCCGTCCTCTGATCCCAATCTGGCTCTGGCTCACCACATCATCTTGCTGGAGTCCCTGCCCAATCGCCCAGTCCTGGTGGCGGATGTGTTGCACTACACTGCCCAGAATCACATCCTCTCCTGGGTCTTAGACTGGGTGGGGAGGGCCAGGTGGGACCAGAGTTCACTGCATTCTCATCTCGCAGGGATAAGCTGTCCTCCCACAAGGGGTGCCTGCTGTGGGGCAGCTGGGTGGTGATCCCCACACTTCTACAAAAGCGAGTACTCACTACCCTGCATAAGAACCATCCAGGGATCATCAGGATGAAAGCCTTAGCCCGGAGCTATGTGTGGTGGCCGGGGTTGGACAGTGAAATTGAGGACAAGGTAAAGTGATGCCAGAAATGTCAAGAGTAGTGACCTCCGAAAGCCCTGGTGCAACCATGAGAGTCCTCTCACAAGCCTTGGGCACAGCTACATTTGGATTTTGCAGGGCCGTTTCAGAGACAGATCTTCTTTATATCAGTAGATGCTTACACTAAGTGGCTGGAGG
This sequence comes from Gekko gecko, assembly GCA_029375565.1. Classification (NCBI taxonomy): domain Eukaryota; kingdom Metazoa; phylum Chordata; class Lepidosauria; order Squamata; family Gekkonidae; genus Gekko; species Gekko gecko. Next base: position 119,020,136 of record JAPDNY010000007.1, read on the forward strand.
TAGTGCTGGTTTCCTCCACTTCATCCCACTCGGCCATCCATACAATGTGGTGTATTTTCAGCTTCCAGGGTATATCAGACTCCTTGGTAACTGACAATGGCACAGCCTTCATCTCTACTGAGTTTCAGGAGTTTGTGCAATATTATGGCATAAGGCACATATGCTCTGCCCCATTCCACCCTGCAATGAATGGCCAGGCAGAGTGCATGGTCAGAACCATGAAAGAGTCCCTGTGCTGCATGAACCACAGGGACTGGGACTACAAGCTAGCTGCCTTCCTATTCAGCCAGCGCATGACTCCCCACACCATGACCAGCCACAGTCCAGCCAAACTCCTCATGGGACGGCACCTGACGATGCAGCTGGACTACCTCCACCCAGACCAGGAACCAGAACATGGCACAGCCCCTGAAGAGCAGGAGGCCCCACGAGATTTTTTTCCAGGGGATCCTGTGTACACCCAGAACTACACATGGGATCCCACATGGATTCCAGCAAGGGTCGTCTGGGTGACAGGGCCACTCTCTTATGAAGTCTCCAGCAAAGAGAGTCAACTACTGAGATGGCACATCGATCAGCTGTGCCGCTGTCTACTTCCAATGGACCCTGATGACAGCAAATGTGAGGGCCCCGACCCCAGAGAACCCGAGGCATCTGCTCCAACACTGCCAGGGTCAAGCGCTCTGCCTGAAGCTGACAACAAGGACACCGCGGAGCCAACCAGGAGCCAGGAGCCGAGGAACACACTCGCCCCTGTTGAGCACCCAGGTGATGAAGTGTTGTCCCTGGCACTGGCGAGAACAACCCCAGAGAATATGGCTCTAACTCCAGAAGTATGCCACTCCAATAGGGAGTAGAGGAAGCCCATTTATCTCAGCGACTATGTCTGCTAGGGGGATCTGGACCTAGGGGGGAGGGGTGTTGTGTACCAAGAAAGGCTGCACACATGGTCAGGCTCACACGTGGCCATGCGGACAAGCCGAGCTTTACATCCACAACAATAGAAGCAGAGGATCCTAGAACTCGCCAATCAGCCAGTTTGGATCCTAAAGGGAACCAATGAGGGACAGTGGCAATGTAAATAAACGTATCACAGGAATGGGTGTGTGTGTTGGGTGTGGTTGGAATGGGAATATAAGCAGAACTTTGGGTCCCGCAAGTATCTCAAGTTCTCCATGTAACTAATAAAGTATGAGCTGAAATCACTCCTCCGTGCATCAGTCTCAGTACTTTATAGGAACTGGTTGGAGAACTGCACCCAAAGAGTTGTTGTCAATGGCATCTGATGGGAGGGAGATATCCAGTGGGGTGCCACAGGGCTCAGTTCAGGGCCCAGTACTTTTCAATATTTGTATAAATGATCTGGATGAATGGGTGAAGGAACCACCCATTAAATTTGCAAATGACACCAAATTGGGAGGAGTAATAAACATTCCAGAAGATATAGTATTCATGACATCTGAACACACTGGAAAAATGGGTCGATATGAGTAAGATGCAATTCAACAAGGATAAGTACAGAATTCTACATCTGGGTGACAAAATGAGAAGCATACGTATTGGGTGGGGGACACACTGCTACCCAGCTGTGAACAAGATCTTGGGGTATATGGGTAGACTGTAAGCTAAATATGAGCAGTCAACGGAGGCATAACATCCAGATCACAACATGTCATAGTCCTGCTCTACACCACATTGGTCAGGCCACATCTGGAGTACTGTGTGCAGTTCTGGAGGCCTCATTTCAAAAAGAATATCGACAGAATGGAGCAGATGCAGAGGAGGAGAATGAAGATTCTCAGGGGCCTGGAGACCAAACCCTACAAGGAAAAGATGAGGGACTTAGTAATGTTCAGTCTGGAGAAGAGGAGGCTGAGGGGGGACATGATTGCTCTCTTTAAGCATTTGTAAGTTTTTAAAGTAAGGATATCTTTTATTGGGGGTCATAAAGATTCATGCTGTGCTAAACTTTACAGTCATTTCCGATGAAGGGAATAGAGATTCAAGGAACAACACGACAAATGAAAGTTCAGTATAAGAAGTTCATAACTATTTTCTACATAGATACTTGACTCAAACTATGGAATTGGGTAGTGAGGTATATGTTTTCTCTTTGTTTAATAGCAATGACTTGACCAGTGATAATTTCAGGACATAGCTGTGATGAATGACAAGCAAAGTGTGCAGTCTTTTTTCACTGGAAAGGTTTTCTTTGATTAGCCACCTGTAATTTCTCTGCACTGCAGCCCTTTCAACACTGCTTTTAACCTGTCCCTTTATTTTTTTCTAGAATGAGGTATTATTCCCAAAATGTATAAACTTTTGTTGAAATTTGAGACAGAGGAAGGTCAAGTAAAAGAATGTATGTTAAAATGGGCCTGCTGTGGCGGGCTGGCTCGAGACACAGAGGCAGTCGTGCCAGGCTTCCCTGCACAATCTTCTCCAGGTGCCCCGCGAGTGGGGCAGGCAAAGCTTGGACTTTTTTCTGCCAGAGCGCTGCTCCGGGGCGCTCCAGAAGGAAATGACCCTTGTGTTTGGAATTATTGCTTGAAAATAATAGTAAGCCATCAATACTTCTAAACTGCATAAATATACAAAACAACATATTTCTATGTGCTAAAGTATGCATTATGCCTTTTGTGTTCTTATATTACATGCAATCTTGCTTTACTATAAGAAAATTAGTATTGCATGTTACATGTTTTAACGTCTTCATTTTAAAAAATCTTGCAAAAACTTCTTTCACCCTTTCCCACCATTCCAAATTTTTGGAAGCATTGCACCTCCAGTTCAGATGTTCTTCTGAAAAATATTCAGGCTTTGTGAGAGTCTTGCAAAGGAGCAGCCCTGTTGCTATGTGGTAGCAATATATATATATATATTTTAAAAAAACACCTTTTGTTGTCTTTTTCTTACATTTCTCTAATTCTTTTCCACACTTTTCTCCTGCTTCGTTTTGTTCTCTTCCTTTCATGATCTGCCATTTGTCTATCCCCACTTCTAATTTTTCTTCCTCCCAAGTGGCTTACATAATTCTCCTCTCCTCCTTTTTATCATCACAGCAACCTCGTGAGATATGTTAGGCTCACAATGTGTGATGGGCCCAAGTTCACCCAGCAAGCTTCTGTGTCAGAAGTGGGATTTGAATCTGGGTTTCCCAGATCCTAGTCTGACACTTTAACCACTATACAAGTTGAGCTTCCATTCCATGCAAATAGCATGGAGTGTGTGTGTCTGGGTATAACCTGAGCCAAGATATTCCAGTTCCTTTCATTTTTGGCTCTGGAACTACCATGATTATCCTGAATCTGGTACACAAGTTTGAGATTCCTAGTTCTGTTTTCTGATAGTTATGCATGCCACAAATGGACAGACAGATGGACATGCAGATTCTCATTATTATAGATGTGCTGTAACAGCCAGCCAAGTGATTTGTTTTGTTATAATATTTGGTTTGGATCAGGGTCATATGGTGGTGGGTTTTTGTCCAAGGGCTCATGGTGGCTCTCATCAGTATTGGGTGGAACTAAAGAAAAAATAAACCATAGACTGGTAGAGATAATGACCTTGTTAGGTGTCCTGGTTAGTCTTGGCTTGCTCCAATGCTGGCTTGGCTGATGGGTTTAATAGGATCTGATCAGCAAATGGTTTCCCTCAGCCTCCTAGTAAGCTTTGCCAAAAGGCCCAGCCAACAGATTCTGACAGCTTGTTACATATGGGATGTTTTCTTCCTGCACTGCATCTCATGCTGTTTTCAGGTGCCAGTCCCAAGGGTTCTTTGGTGTAACCTGGGGAGAGATTAGCGTGTGTGCGCGGGGGAACTTGTCTGCTCTGTTCATTATTCATGAGATCCAAACTTGTGTCCTAAATTAAAAAAAAAAGACTTTTAGTACAATCCCATGCAAAGTAACTCAGATGTAAATCATGTGCTTAGACAGGACTAACAGCAAAGGATTGCATTCTTAACCATTCTACATTGTAGTGGAACTGCATGTTGGCTAACAACTGAACTGTGATAAGACCCTATTCCCCTGGACTACCATCAGTAGCCTGTGCTTACTGCATAAATAGATTGAGATGAGCTGCTCATCAACACAGACTGGGTCCCATTTGAATATTCCAACATACTCTATGCAGTATTATTATTATTAGTTTTGTTGTTACTAGCACTTTATGATAGTTCAGATTTTTATGACTGTTTTATAATTGTTATTTTGACTTTTATGTAAACTGCCCTGAGCCTGCTCCAGCAGGGAGGGCGGGGTATAAATTTAAAAGCTATCTAAACCTGTGGTCACCACAATATTTTAAAGTTCCCTAGATCTTTTAAAAATATGTTTAGTGTCATAATGGCCTATATTTCATTGAGGAGCCAGAAAAAATGCTGAAAGCCAGACTGCCTCCATCATGGCCCAGTAGCTCAGCATGCAGGTTGCCTGTGACTTGTAGATCTCCACAAGATAATCCTTCACCATTGCAACTGCCGTGTCCTGCCTCATGTGCCTGCTGCTCCCAGAGGGGCCGACGATCCACCCGTTGACTGCCATCTTAACAGTTGTCATGTTGGGAGCCACATGGGAGATGCTGCCTAGCGGGGAAGGTAGGGGATGAATAGCAGTGGAGCTGCTTTCACACACACCCCGTCTCAGTTGATGCCAACGAGCCCCTCTTGACTTGCATGCATTCAATTCACTGGGAGAGCTTGTCTAATCATTGATAAAAACTAGACCATGGTTCGAGCAGGAGTGTGCCGGAGTGCTGCTCCACCTGTAAGGAGCCCAGGGGTGGGCACATAAGCCCTGCCCCCTGCTCCCAGCCCCACCCACTGCTCTCAGTCAGGCCCCGAGGAGAAAGCAGCAGGCAGGTAAGTTCCTACGGAGCCCTCCCGTTGCTGCTGAGGTGTCCCCACCACCTTCTACAGGCCCTGTGCTGGAGCGCAGGGCTTGTAGGAAGGCCATCAGAGTGCAGGGCCTCTAGGAAAGCTATCGGAGCCTCCCCTGTCACCCCCTACAGGCCCTGTGCCGGAGCACAGGGCTTGTAGGAAGGCCATCAGAGCCCCCCTGCCACCTTTCTCTGCCCGTGTGCCGAGGCACACGGGCAGAAAAAGACCTCTGGAGTGCCCCCCTCCGCCTTTCTCTGCCCCTGCATCTCGGCGTGCAGGCAGAGAAAGACCTCCGGAGCGCCTCCCACTGCCTTTCTCTGCTCCTGCATCTCAGCACATGGACGGAGAAAGACCTCAGGAGCGCCTCCCACCTGCCACCTTTCTCTGCCCCTGCACCTCAGTGTGTGGGCAGAGAAAGACCTCTGGAATGTCCCCCCACTGACTGCCTTTCTCTGCCCCTGCGCCTCGTCATGTGGGCAAGACCTCCGGAGCGCCCCATCTCTTTCCCTCTTTCCTCCCTTCCTTCCTTCCTTCCTTCCTTTCTTTTCTTTTCTTTCTTTCTTTCCCAAAGTTCTTTGCCCTCTTTCCCTCCTTCCCTCTTTGTCTTTCTTCCTTCCCTCCTTCCCTCTTTGTCTTCCTTCCTCCCCATCTCTCTCTCTCTCTCTCTCTCTCTCTCTCTCTCTCTCTTTCTTTCTTTCTTTCTTTCTTTCTTTCTTTCTTTCTTTCTTTCTTTCTTTCTTTCTTTCTTTCTTTCTTTCTTTCTTTCTTTCTTTCTTTCTTTCTTTCCCAATGTTCTCTGCTCTCTTTCCCTCCCTCCATCTTTCTCTTTCTTCCTTTCACCCCATATCTCTCTCTGTCTTTCTTTCTCTCTTTTTCTCTCTCTTTCTTTCTCTCTCTCTCATTCTTTGTTTCTTCCTCGCCAGCTCGCCATACTTCCAGTGATGTCAGGGGGTATGGCATATGCAAATGAGTTATGCTAATGGGCTCCTGCACCTCTTTTTCTACGAAATGACCCCTGGTTAAAACCATCTGCCCACTCAACGATATTGCCCTTCATACATGAGTCACACATGGTTGCCAGCATATAGACCTTCTGCTGGATGATAGGCTGAAAGAGTCCCTGAGTCCTTCTTGCAGCCTTCTCACCAGCACTTGTACTGCTGGAAGCATGTCTGCATGTCCTGCAGCTGCCTCCAGAAACAAGGCCAAGTCCTCATGAACTATGTGGATCTTGGGGATGACCAGAGCCAGTCTTGCTGTGTCAGATGAAAGCATCTTTGTGTAGCTCTTAAAGAGCTTAAGAACTTCCACTGTCTGAGGGATGGTCAACCACTTCTGGTTGAACTGGCTCTCTACCTGAATGACCTCAGTCTCAGAGATCAGGGCAGTCAGGGCTCTCTCCTGCTCCACCAAGCATTCAAGCATGACACAGGTGGAGTTCCAGCAAGTGCTCATATCACTGAGCAGGCGGTGTCAGCGTCTACTTCTTGAGTAGCAAATAGGAGTCCTTTGTACTGCAAGAGAGGTGATCAATGATGTGCCGGTATTTCTGGAGGATATGCCAGAACTCACAAGTGTCAGCATCCAATCTGGGATTCTCTACAGAACCCATGCCCAAGGGATCCTTAACCACAAGGTGGAGAAGGTGGGCTGTGCTGTAAATCAGGCTCAACCACAGGTCTGTAATAATTTGTGACTGACCCAAGGTCACACCAGCACCTCCATGTGGAGGAGTGGAGAATCAAACCTGGTTCTCCCAGATTAGAGTCTGCACTCCTAACCACTACACCAAAATGGCTCTCTGCCATGCTGTCCACCATGTGCAACTGGCTAAGTTTCTCAATGTGGAGCATAACCTGGCAATAGCTGGCCCAGTGGCCGTTACCCTGCCTAACACTAGTTCTCCCACCTCCACCCAAACATCACTTGGTTGCCACCAGTATGCTGTCAGCAAGAGATACAAACAGTGTGTCTTACAGGAGGTCCAGATGTTGGACGTGAAGTGCACAGTTCTCCCATGAGCACAGGACACTTATGCCTCCATGTGTCCTTGGCAGCCCTGTACAATGGGGTTGTCATGGCCCTGCTCAGTGTGGTGTGAGCAGGGGTGTATACCAGAGATAGGCATCATGGAGCAGCCTCCAAAAACCAATGTCTTCAATCATGGAGAATGAGTGACCATATAAAGCAAGCATTCAGCAATGAGGCAAGTGACCCTCCAGCTAGCCTGCTGTTCCCCCAAGCCAAGGCATCCTAGTGCTGATGTCACCAAGTATCTCCATCAGAGATGTTTGACATCCCTTTCCTATCCCTATTGCAGAACATTCAGAAACACACTGGATGTGGTCACAAGACGACTCACCTCCTGGCTGGCTGGTGGTGTCCGCCTGGACATCCCAGCAGCAACCTCTCTCTCCTCCTGAAGAAGCACCGCCTAGTGCTGCTTCTTCAGATGGTTCCACATCCCCAAAGTTGAGAGATTATTGAGGTTCTTCCCACGACTGATCCGGCCCTACAGGGCTGGCACTGTGTGATGCAGAGATCCTCTATCAGCTGGAAGTGCTTCCAGATATCAGAGGTGTAGGGGCACCCATGCTGACTAGCAGATGCTGGAGCTGCCTCCTGTGAGAAGCTCAGGTCAGATGCACCATGTCTTGGGCAGGGGGGAGAGATGGCTGAGTGGGGGAAGGGGTTGATATGGCAGCAGCTCAAGGGGCACCTCCATCTCCTCCTCTTGTGCCACCTCCAGCGTCCCCTCCTGTCCTCCTCAGAAGGTCTGCTTGAATCTAGAGGAACTGGAACAGCAGGCTGGTCACGCAGCTGCTCCTCCAGCTCCTCTATAACCTTCTGAGTCTGTGGGGTGATCTCCCAAGCCAGAAAACTGTCCCCAAGGATCACCCCAAAAAACAGCTCAGGCTGCTCCTGCTGCTGAGCCTCAGCAACGACAGCTGGAGGAAGGGCTGCCTGAACAGCAGACCCCTGCCCAGTGCCAACACCTGTGGGCACCTTTGAGGGAGGGGTCACCTCATTAGCAGCCTCAATGAAGAGGCCCACACATGGCTTCTTCATTGCACCACTCTGGCCAGAAGTTGGAGTCATGGACAACAGCTGTGGAGTCCTCCACACAGGTGGGAAGAAATCCGCAGTCCTCCCCTAACATAACATAAGAGAAGCCAATATTGGATTGGGCCAATGCAGGTCCGTAGCTATGGTGGGGCATCCCGGGGTCTGGCCCCCTGACTTCCGGCCCCCTGACTTCCTTCAGAGGCCCCCTGACTTCTGCTCAGCCTGCGCCTAGGGGTGGCAGACAGATGCCCAGAACCCCCCACCAGGCAAGGCCGGCTCCATGGGTGTGGGGGCCCCCCAGGGCTGTGTTGCTGGCCTCTCCTCCTCACGCCCCCTTGCTGGCCTCCAGGGGCTGGCCAGGCACGTCCGGCCCAGCATATGCTTGGGGCATGTCTTCACCTGCAACAGGCAGGCAACCAGGTAGGCCCCAGCTGAGAAGCACTCACTGGCCAGCCCATGAGCAGAGTGCCTGGCAGCCCAGCGCGGCCCTCCTCCCTCACCTCCCCCCTGGTGCTCTGCTCTGCCCTGACTGGACTGCTCCCAGTGGCCGCCTCCACCTCGCTGTCTCTGGCCCTGGCTGGTCCCTCCCACACCAGGCAGAGCAAGTATGTGTGCACCCTTGCCTGCATGCCTAGGTGCCGACAGTCAGTACGGGACGGTGAGTGGGCACAGCGGGGGCTGCAGAACCTCTTTCCAGAATGGAGAGCAGGGCCCTCCTTTTTCTCATTTCCCCCCCTCTCCTTTCACTTCTTCTGTTGAGACTCTCCCCTCCCTTCTGTTAGTGGTGAAATTGTTCTGGTGCAAAGATAGTTACAAAGCAAACACAGCCCCTAATGAAGACAAACTGTGACCAACTCCCAGCCCCAGCTCCCCATTCCCCTTCGAGCATTATCGGCTGCCCGGACTTTGCCAGTAGCAGCTAGAGCTTCACGTTCCCCTGCCCCAGCCAGTCCCATTGCAACCTCGCCCATGCTGGCATGCCTTAGTTTTTGAGAGATGAAGTCCCAGCTAGAGTGCTCCACAGTACCTGGCTTCCAGGCCACATAGGGGGGAGGGGCTGGGGCTCCTGAGGTGGTGGCAGCACGGGACTGTGAGGAAGAGGCACGAGGCAACTAGGCTGGTGGGCTGGCAGATGAGGTGGGGGCAAGAAATTTTGGCAGCGCTCAGAAGCCAGCCAGGCCAGGGCACCTCTTTCTCCTCCTCTTCTGCCTCTCCTTCTTCCTGCACCTCCTCTTCTTCTTTCACCTGGATGCCCAGCTGGAGTGCTGGCAGAGGCCAGCTCCCTGGCGCTGGGCTTCCAGGGCTTTAAAAAACACCCTTTATGTTAATTTCAGTGCTCCCCAATTTATTTAAAGGCTCCTCCGAATTAAGAAATCCTGGCTATGGGCCTGGGCCAATGGTCCATCCAATCCAACATTCTGTCACACAGTGGCCAAAAATACCAGGTGCCATCAGGAGGTCCACCAGTGGGGCCAGGACATGAGAAGCCCTCCCACTGTTGCCCCCCCAAGCACCAAGGATACAGTGCAACACTTCTCCCAGACTGAGAGTTCCTATCTATACCTTGTGCCTAATAGCCACTGTGGTATGTATCTCTTTAAGATGGAATTGTATCGTTTCTACACACCTGAAAAGAGTAAGAGAGGCACTCCTCCCTCTCTCCGTTTTTTAAGCCTTCTTCCCTGCAGGTCAGGGCTTATGTTATTAGTAAGGATACTCCTGAATAAACGGTGATGCGGATCTGAACCGTGCTGTACTTGTGAATGGTGATTGTGGGCCCCTTTGGGGTTAGAACGAAGTACATCGCTCTCTATTAACAGCCACTACAGCCACTGATGGACCTCTGCTCTATATGTTTAACATCCCTCTTGAAGCAGTCCATACTTGTAGCTGCCACCACCTCCTGTGGCAGTGAATTCCATATGTTAATCACTTTTTGGGTGAAGAAGTACTTCCTTTTATCTGTTCTAACATGACTGCTCAGCAATTCCATTGACTGCCCACAAGTTCTTGTATTGTGAGAAAGGGAGAAAAGTACTTCTTTCTCTACCTTTTCTATCCCATGCATAATCTCGTAAACCTCGATCATGTCACCCCTCAGCTGTCGTTTCTCCAAGCTAAAGAGCCCCAAGCGCTTTAACTTTTCTTCATAGGGAAAGTGTTCCAATCCTTTTATCATTCTAGTTGCCCTTTTCTGCACTTTTTCCAATGCTATATCCTTTTTGAGGTGTGGTGACCAGAACTGTACACAGTATTCCAAATGAGGTTGCACCATTGATTTATACAGGGGCATTGTAATACTGGCTGATTTGTTTTCAGTTCCATTCCTAATAATCCCCAGCATAGCATTGGCTTTTTTTATTGCAGTCGCACACTGTCTCAACATTTTCAGTGAGTTATCAATTATAACTCCAAGAGCTCTCTCTTGGAGAGCCAGTTTGGTGTAGTGGTTAAGTGCATGGGCTCTAATCTGGGAGAACTGGGTTTGATTCCCCACTCCTCCACTTGCACCTGCTGGATAACCTTGGGCAAGCCATAGTTCTAATAAGAGCTGTCCTTGAAAAAGAGCAGTTTCTGTCAGAGCTCTCTCAGCCCCACCTACCTCACAGGGTGTCTGTTGTGGGGAGGGGAAGGGAAAGGAGTTTGTAAGCCGCTCTGAGACTCCTTCAGGTAGTGAAGGGCAGGGTATAAATCCAATCTCTTCTTTTTCTTCTTCTTCTTCTGGTCAGTCTCTGCCAGTTCAGATATTTATAGTTAGGATTTTTGGACCCAATGTGCATCACTTTGCACTTGGCCACATTGAACCCCCATTTGCCATGTTGACACCCACTCTCCCATCCTTGACAGATTCCTTTGGAGTGCCTCACAATTCTCCCTGGTTCTCACCATCCTGAACAATTTCGTGTCATTCACAAATTTAGCCACTTCACTGCTTACTACCAACTCCAAATCATTAATAAACAAGTTAAAAAGCATCAGACCAATTACTGATCCCTCCTGTACCCCACTGCTTCTCCACTGAGAAAATTGCCCATTTATACTCACTCTCTGTTTCCTGTTAATTAGCCAGTTTTTGATCCAGAAGAGGACTTGTCCTTTTATTCCATGAGCAGGAGTCATTCAGGGCTGGAGTGCTCCAGAGCACCACTCCAGCAGCCCAGGACCAGGCACAAATGGCAGTGGTGGTAAGCCCCACCCCCAGCTCCCCACCCCCGCGCTCCTTCTTTCTAGAGTTGTGGCGCTGTGCGGTGCGACTCCATAGATGGGGTTTAAAGCAAAAAGGGGGCATCTTCAAAAGCCTCCCCTCCCCTTCCCTTCCCCAGCCAGCCCGCCAAGGCAGGCTGGGGGGGAAACAAAGAGAGAAGGGGTTTAAAGTTTAAACCCCTTCTCTATGGAGTCACGCCACAGCAGCTGCATGATCTTTCCATTGTATTCTATGGCTTTAAGCTTTAAACCCCTTCTCTCTTCGCTTCCCCCCCAGTCCACCTTGGCTGGCTGGCTGGGGAAGGGAAGGGGAGGCTTTTGAAGATGCCCTTTTGGTTTAAACCCTGTCTTTATGGAGTCACACCACAGCAACTGGGGAAGGGTAGGGGAGGCTTTTGAAGATGCCTCCCCCCTCTTTGCTCCCCCTTCTGACATCACTTCCAGGGTGTGTGACATATGTTAATAAGCTATTATGCTAATAGCCTATTAGATATGCTAATGAGCTCCTGCAGCTCTTTGTCTACAAAATGACCCCTGCCCGTGACTACTGAGCTTACTTAGGAACCTTTGATGAGGAACTTTATCAAAAGCTTTCTGTAAGTCAAGGTAAACAACATCCATTGGGTCCCCCTTTGTCCACATGTTTGTTCACTCCCTCAAAGAACAGTAACAGGTTAGTGAGACAAGATCTTCCCTTACAGAACCCATGATGAGTCTGCCTGAATAGGTTTTGTTCATCAATGTGCCTAGTAATTCTTTCCTTAACAGTTTCCACCAACTTACTCAGTATTGATGTCAGACTGACTGGCCTGTAATTTAAAGATGGGGGTGACATTAGCCACCTTCCAGACCTCAGGAATGGAGGCAGATTTTAATGAAAGATTACATATTTTTGTCAGGAGATCCATAAGTTCACATCTGAGTTCCTTTAGCACTCTCAGATTTATGCCATCTGGGCCTGGTGATTTATCAGTTTTTAAGTTGTCTATCCGTAGTAGGACCTCCTCTCTCGTCACCTCAATCTGGCTCAGGTCTTTCAACACTACTCCCAAAATCAGTGGTTCTGGATTGGGCAAGCACTTCTCATCTTCCACAGTGAAGACAGAGGCAAAAAATGCATTCAGTACTCCCTTTACCCCTTGGTCATCCAAGGGCCCCACTGCCTCCCTAGCTGATTTCCCACTTCTAATGTATTTGAAGAAAGTTTTATTGTTGGTCTTTATGTTTTTTGCAATATGCTCCTCATATTCTCTTTTTGTATGCCTGATCACAGAGTTGCATTTTATTTGCCGCAGCCTGTGTTCCCTTTTATCAACCTCCCTTCCATCCCTCTAGTCTTCTCCTTAGCTTTGCTCTCAGGCCCCACTGCATTACCTTCCTGCTGCTCATGGTGCCCTGGGCCAAACTCTGTCTACCTTGTGAGGAGGGAATCTAACTACCTGCACTGCAATCTGAGCCTAACAGAGCCTGGTACCTTTTTATGAACCCTCCCAGCCCAAAACTAGGCCTTTTTGTTTTTCAGTGGAGTCTAACTGTTATGTCCAGTTAGGTACCAGTGGTTTGCAACTGAAGCTTGGCTCCAAAGGACAATAGGGACTAGAATCATGAGACTCCTAGTTAGCACCTATAGGAACTGTGGTGGGAAGTTTAAACCCTCCAATGGGACCTATGGCTGTCACCCTAGGGACTGTGTATAGTTGGCCATCTTGGCCATTTATGTGTTTTGTGTGTTGTGTGCAGTAAACTATGAGCTGATAATCACTGAGCGTCCGTCTTCACTCTGCATCAAACTCAGTACACAACAATGGCGACGAGGATGGGATCCCGCTGAGCTGGCTGGGCTGCTGGGCATCCAAGGAAGACCGGGAACTGCTGCTGCTTCAACCGATGAGCACCAAAGGCAAGCAATCGACTTCCCCGCAACATCCACGCAGCATGATGGCTGTTGCTCCGGGAGCAGGACTTGTTCCTCCATTTGACCCTACCAAGCCACAGCACTGGGAAGCCTGGGTCCATGCTCAAGTCCATTTTAGCATTTTATGAGGTCATCAACGAAGGAAGAAAGAGTGGCCTCCTTGGTCAGCTCCTGTGGGCCCGCCACCATGAAGCTGGTTCGCAACTTGCTCTCCCTCACCAAGTTATTGGAGGCAACATTCAAGGTGCTCCAGGACCACTTCGTCCCCCGGCCATCAGAGATATTGCGCCACGTGGCCTTCCACTCCCGACACCAGCAACCATGGGGATTGGTGGCCAGGTACCTGGCTGAGCTACGCTGGATCACCTCGGAGTGCACGTTTGGGGCCCAACTGGAAATGACCCTATGTGATCGATTTGTCTGTGGGCTCAATGATGAAAAACTCCAGGGACGGATCCTGGAGGATGAGAAGTGCACCCTCGCTTCAGCCTTCTCCACCGCTTCGGCTTGGGAGAGGTCTCATCCTGCTGCATCAACTGCTGCATACTGGACAAGCATGGACCCAGCTGACACAGTGGAGGAGGAGGTCCACCGGACCCAACTGCCTGATCGGAGGCGAGATCCAGTGCCTGCACCCTGCTCCATCCTCGCAAAGGAGTCCAGATGACACGAGTGTGCCAGCTGTAGCAACAAGCATGACCAGGAAATTTGTCACTTTTGGGATGCTGTCTGTAGGAGCTGCAGCCACACAGGACATATCGTCCGGGCCTGCCATTCCCGGGGGGCCCAAGCCCCGCCATCGCAGGGCCACCGGTCCACCGCACATTACAAGGACAATCTGTCCCACAATGAGCTCTACCTCCTGGAGTGTGACTCATTGGAGCAGGTATTGTGGCTTTTGAGCCAAACCTCAGCCCCAAAAATCCAGGTCTGGGTCAAAATAGAGGGGTCCCCTTGTTCCATGGAGCTGGACTGTGGCTCCATGGCCTCCATCATTTTGGCGGAGACCCTTAAGAGACTGTGCCTGGGCAGGGTCCCCACTTACGCCCCTCCCCCATGACCCTGATGGACTTTCAGAGGAACCGTGTTCCTGTCCTGGGTGTGGGAAGTTTCTGCATCCAGTACCAAGGCTTTGATGACTACTTGGACTTGATTGTAGTTGAGGGCAAACTAGTCAGACTCTTGGGTTGCACGTGGTTCGCCCCTTTGGGCATCTCGATTGAGGGTGTCCAGCTTTGTGCCCCACAAGACTTTGGCAAGGTCTGCCGAGAGTTCCCAGCTGTATTTGATGGGACCCTAGGGCGCTACATGGGTACCCTGTGTCACTACAGCTCGACCTGCAAGTGGCCCTCATCCGCATGCATTCCAGGAAGGTCCCGTTCGTGCTTAAGCCTAAAATAGACATGGAACTGGACCACCTCGTAGAGCAAGGGGAGACCCCCATAGTCACCCCCGTGAAGCCAAACGGGGAAGTCTGCATCTGCACGAACTACATGTGTACGTTAAATAAGGTTCTTCAGGACCTAACGCCTATCCGTTCCCGGTCATAAGCCACATGCTAGCCACTTTGGCACGGGCAAAGATTTTTGGCAAACTTGAGCTCGCCCAAGCTTATCAACAACTCCCTGTGGATAAGGCAACTGCTGCCGCACAAACTATAGTGATGCATAGGGGAGCGTTTAAGGTCAAGAGACTGCAGTTTGGGGGGCGTGGCCTGACACCAAGAAGAATGGCTGCACAATTCTAGAGCTCTGCTCCTTCTCGCCCCAATACCTCCTAAATCGCACCACTTTTGATTGCAAACGACTCTAAATATATGGGGAGATCCAGTGAGAGACACAGGAACCAGAAAAAAGATACAGAGCGACCACTTACTGACTACTTCCAACTTGCTACAACGACTGCAGGCCGATCTGCTTCTAAAACTACTGAAGACAAGATGGCTGACGGCACTCAGCAACAAGGCACAGATGATTTGCAAATTGACTCTCAAAATGTTTTAAAACAAATGAGCAAAATGGAGACAAGAATTTTAGACTCCATGAAGGCATTATTTGAGCCTATACAGACCCAGCTAAATGATATAAAACAAGCTCTGCAGGAAGTTGATAAAAAAGCAGATCATGCAACTTCTTTAGGTTTACAAGCTGCAGAAGCAATTAAAACTTTTAAAACTGAAGAGACAGTAACTCAGAAAAGACTGTTGGCTTTAGAAATAGAGACCAGGCAATATAATTTGAAATTTCGCGGTTTTCCTGAGGACGCTGAAGAGAAAAGTGAATTACAAATATTTCTGGCACAATGGCTTGCATCTATTCTTAAGCTTGAAGATGGTGTGGCCCCTATGATTTTAAAAGCTCACAGATTGGGACAGAAAACCAAAGATAAACGTAGAGGACCAAGAGATATTTTGGCAATGTTTCTGGATGCAAGAACCAAAAATAAAATACTAACAGAAGCCAGAGTAAACAAAAATCTTCCCTTTTTGGATATTAAAATAGAAGTTTTCCCTGACTTACCCCTGGATGCTATTGCACAGAGAAGGACTCTAAAGCCGATCACCATGCAACTCAGGGAAGCAAACATAAGATACAGATGGTCTGCTGCTGCAAACTTGCAAGTATGGCACAAAGGAACATTGTACACAGCTACAGACCTGGAACTCCTGGAAATCACCCAGCAATCTATGGAGACTGACAGACAATCTTTTAAAAGAAGACTGCAGTACAATCTAACTCCACATAAGGAAAACAAAGTAATGGCACGTCCTTGACTTATAACTCACTGAGAGTAAATGTATAATTATCTGCTGTATGAAGGTTTCATAAAGTGGTCATTTATTCTAATGGTTTAAAGATTATTATGTTAAATATGTATACAGTATTCTAAAGACCATATATGGTATTGGGGGGAAGGGGGAGCAAGTAATATTCACACCAGTTCCTTCTATAGTTAAAGTCTGGATATAGTCTCAAATTCATAACTTCGATCCTTGTTCTAAGGAGTGAGAGATTTAATCTCACTACCTCTCCCAAGTATTTGGGGAAGGGTTACAGGAAGTTCTTTTTCTTTTACCCTTAGTCTTTTTATTTTGGTGTGTGTTTTCAGTTAGGGGTGGGGGGGGTTGTTATTAGAGTTAGATATTGAGTATAGTTACCAAACAGGTTAAGTAAAGTTACTGTTACACAGTTGATAAGGCAGGTAAGGCAGTATTAGTCTCCAGGAGAGTAGTTAAAGCTAGTTACAAAAGTAATATTTTCCTTGACTTTTCATTTCTAGGAAAGAGTGATAGTAATTCCTTGGTTACGTTGCACACATTGTTTTATTATATACAATAATCAGGTAGAATATATGTAAGATATACCATTTACATCTGTGCAAAAGTATTGTTATTTTGTTGATTCTATAAAATGTAAAAACTACTTAGATGCATGACTTATAATACCAGAGGCATGAGCAACCCTGTGAAACGTAAGCGTATTTTTGCGCAAATAACTAAAGAACATCCAAATATTGTTTTTCTTCAGGAAACACACAACACTGCTAAGTATCCATGTCTTTTTAAATCACAAAAATTCAAATATCAATGGCAGTCGTATGGCTCCTCTAAATCTCGAGGTGTAGCCATCCTAATTTCAGCTAATACTAACTTCACGCTTAAGAAAATACTCAAAGACCCTGTAGGTAGATTTTTATTTGTGGTAGGAAGTGTTGATACAACTGTTGTAACTCTAGCTGTTTTGTATGCACCAAATACAAATCAAATAGCTTTTATGACTGAAGTCCTAAATAAGCTGGCCAACTTTCAAGAAGGTGATTTAATAATCGGGGGAGATCTAAACTGTATTATGGATTATTCCTTGGATAGATCCTCCTTCAATAAGATGCAGAAAAAACGCATACAGATTGAGAAGAAACAAACCCCCTTGCGAGGTTGATCCAACAATATTCTTTAATAGATATCTGGAGACAGTTACATATAGGAGAACGTGACTACACATATTATTCACAGAGACATAAAATCTATACCAGAATTGATTACTTATTAGCTTCACCATCTATAATAAATAAAATTAAATCAGCCCAAATTGGGAATCTGCAATGGTCTGACCATCATTGGGTCACCTGTGATTTAGAATTAGGTATGGAAGTAAGACAAACAACATGGAAGCTGAATACAAATTTATTAAAAAATCAAATCATAGCAGCTGAGATAGAATCAGTCATTAAAAATTATTTCATAGACAATAACACAGAAGATGTATCCCCGGCAATTATTTGGGATGCGATGAAGCCTGTCGTAAGGGGTCAGTTGATATCCAAGGCAGCTTATCTAAACAAAGAAAGAAAGCAAAAAAGAGAAAAACTGTTAGCAGAAATAGCTGTGCTGGAAATGAAACACAAACAAACAGGCAATAAAAAAGCATACAAGAAATTATTAGCCATAAGACGGGAGCTAGACACACTTGACATCAATCAAATACAGCAAAACTTACTCTACTTGCAACAAAAATCATGGCAAAACACATCGAAGGCACTGAAAGTTTTGACTAGAAGAGTCAGACAGAAAAGGGAAGCCAGATTAATTACCTCAATAAAGGACAGACAAGGTAAACTACAATTTGAAACACAGCAAATAACAAATGCTTTTTTAGAATATTATAAACAATTATATGAAACAAAAGAAATAAATGCAACCTCAATTAAAATATATCTAGAAAAATACTATAACAATATTAAACTGTCAGAAGAACATAAAGCAGTAATGGAGAGTCCTATTACTGAAAAGGAAGTGATTGCAGCTATTAAAAAATCCAAGTGTAATAAAGCTCCTGGCCCAGATGGCTTTAGCTCAGAATTATACAAAAAATATCAGGATACCATAGTTTTACCCTTTACTAAAACCTGCAACTACGTCATGCAATATGGAATTTTACCCCCTTCGTGGCTGCAAGCCTCAATAATAGTTATTCCAAAAGCAGGTAAAGATTTGACTGATGTTGCCGCTTACAGGCCAATTTCCCTTTTAAACAGTGATTTTAAGTTCTTCTCCACTATAATAGCATCACGTCTAAGCTCATTTGTGACGCAATACGTCCATCAAGACCAAGTTGGCTTTATGCCCCATAGAGACATTACGGACAGTACTTATAAAACACTGAGTTTAATTAATTTTTGTAAACAAAATAAATTACAATCCATTTGTGTTGCCTTAGATATACAAAAAGCCTTTGATTCAGTTAACTTTATATATTTAAAACAATTGCTAAAACATTTAGGCTTTGGTGAAAGCTTTATACGCATAATTAATGCAATATATGATCAACCTACAGCTCAACTTTGTATAAATAGCTCTATTTCGGATAAGTTTAATTTAAAACGGGGCACTAGGCAGGGATGCCCATTATCTCCTCAATTATTCGCTTTGGTAATGGAGCCTTTAGCCTCAAGGATTAGAATGCATTCAAATCTACATGGGATACATATAGCAAATAAAATTTTTAAATTAGCTTTATTTGCAGATGATATTTTATTATTTTTGACTAAACCTACAATTTCTTTACCATCGCTTCAAAAGATATTGGGAGAGTTTGACAATGTATCAGGATTACAAGTCAATATTGCCAAATCCTCTATTTTTCCAATATACTTAGAGGATGATACTGTGAAAAAGCTTAAAAAATCAGTCCTATATAAATGGACCACAAAATATTTGAGCTATTTAGGGCTTAAAATTCCTTTGCAACTTAAAGATATACATTCAGTTAATTATGATTCCTTAATAGAAGAACTAAAGAGAAAATTTACTCAATGGCATAAAATGTCTCTTTCTTGGCATGATCGTCTAAACATCATTCGAACATATGTATTACCTAAGTTCTTATTTCTTTTTAGAATTCTACCAATAACAATATCTAGGAAACAAATTGAGGTATGGCAAAAAATCTTATTAAACTTTTTTTGGGCTTATAAGCGCCATAGGGTTAGCGTGGAAACATTAACCAAGCATAAACTTAAAGGGGGACTAGGCTTTCCAGACCTATATAAATACTACCAAGCTAATCACCTAGCCAACATTCTCAAAATGCTACATGATTACCAAAATAAGGATTGGATTATAATACAAACACACTATACCTACCCATATGATGTTCCGGAAACAATCTGGCAAACACCTTCAGAACGTTCCAAAAAAATAACTGATAGTCTGATCCTGCAAACCTTCTTAGCCACCTGGGAAAATAAAAGAAAACAATTGATCCCTGGACTTTCAAAATTCCAACATCTCTTTAATCAAAAAAGTTTATTACCTCCAAATTTCCCAATACACCAGGAAACATGGAAAAAAGCAACATTACAAAAATTGAAGATATTGTAGAAAACAATATTTTAATGAATAAAACTCAATTAGAAGCAAAACTGGGTTCTACTATCTCTTGGATGCAATTTCTACAAATATCCCACTTTTGTTCTCAAATACATTTAAATAATATCATTAAGCGTCCTTTATCAAATTTTGAAAAAATATATAAGTGGATGAATACCTCTAGAAGTCAACATGGCTAAAATATATTTAGAATTAATGGAAATAGAGTCTCACAACTTATTGACATATCAGAAAAGGTGGCATTCTATCTGTAATTCTATTTTATCTGATGACGACTGGCACTACATATGGAGGACGTTTCCCTTTAATACGAATATTATAGAAATAAAATTACAAACTTTTAAAATACTTACTTTTTGGTATTTAACACCTCAGAAATTATCGCATATAACATCTGCTGTTTCTCCTGCATGTTGGAAGAAATGTGGAGGTGTGGGAAATTATGTCCATTGTTGGCTTGAATGCCCGAAACCAGAACTGTTCTGGAAAGAAATAATAACTCAGGTTAAAAATATAACTGGTTATGAATTGCAATGCACAGTGGAACATATACTACTAAATAGATGGCAAATGCATATACAATCTAGTAATACAATGAAAAGAATAGCCATTTTGTTGGCAGCAGCTAAAAATGCAGTAGCCTTATTTTGGAAAGACACTAAAAGTCCTCAACAACATCATTGGCATGCTAAACTTTGGAAGTTCTATATAATGTCAAAAATAACGGAAAATGTAGATGGAAGAGATGTATACAAATCTTCTTTAGATCACGCTATGATTTGGTTCCCTATTGTGGAATATTTAATTGATCAGGGTGAAATCCCTACTACAGTTAATGACTTAAATTTATGGTAAGATGTGAATGTCTCCTTGATTTGAAAAATGTAAACTGATACTGTAACTTTGAAAATGTAATACTCTTTTTAGTAATTCTAACACTCTTTTCGTGTATACTCCAACTTACCTGTTTTGTTAATTGCTATTTTCCTTTTTGCATTTATTAATAAAATGTTATTAAAAAAACAAAACAAAAAATAGAGACTGCAGTTTGGGGTGAGCATGGCCCCCGGGGCACTTTCAACATCTGATGGACTCTCTCTTGAGAGGGATCCCAGGTGTCATGCCATTCTTCGATGATGTGATGATTGCCGCAGCAATGCTGGACGTGTTCGCTGACTGACTGCATGCCATCCTCCACTGTTTCCACGAAGCCGGGCTTAAAGTGAAGCTGGAGAAGTGCCTGTTGGGCGTTCTGTCCGTTGATTTCCTGGGCTTCACAGTTGATGTGGATGGCCTGCATCAGACTCGGGACAAGGTGAAGGCCATCGTGGAAGCTCCCCCACCCAATTCAAAGGCTGAACTCCAGGCGTTCTTAGGGCTCTTGAACTTTTACCATGCCTCCCCCCACAAGGTGGCAGTAGCAGAGTCCTTACACCACCTCCTGGACAAGCACCCCCCTGGTCTTGGCCCCCCCACTAGGCTGCTGCTTTCAAAGGAGTCAAAGCACTGTTAATATCAAAGTCTTGGTGCATTTTGACGAATCACTATTGGTGGTTCTAGCCTGTGAGGCTTCCCCTTATGGCATGGGCATGGTGCTGGCCCATCATCTCCCGGGTGGGCGGGAGGTCCCCATCGCATACTACTCCTGGACGCTGTTGGAGGCAGAGCGGAACTACGCCCAGATAGACCGTGAGGGCCTGGCTATTGTGGTGGGCATAAGAAAATTCCACGATTTTGTCAATGGCCAGCCCTTCACCATCGCCATGTACCATTACCTCCTTCTCGGACTCTTTGCTGCGGACCAGCAGACGCCACAAGTTCTCTCCCCGCAGGTCCTTCAATGGTCCATCTTCCTGTCTGCCTACAACTATGCCCTCGAGCACCGCCCTGGGAAGGCTATGGATCACACCAACGCTCTTAGCCACCTGCTCCTGCCATCCATCGATGCCGACCTGCTCCAGCACACCTCGTCCTCCAGGTTGAGGACCTCTCTGACTCTCCCCTCTGGGCCAGGGATGTCACCCACCATTTCGCCAGAGACCCTGTCATCTCCCAGGCTCTGGGCTGGGTGTTGAGGGGGTGGCCCGCGCCTGCAGCGGGCCCAGAATTTTTAGCTTTTGCAGCTTGCTGGGATGAGTTGTCTGCCCACAAGGGATGCCTACTGTGGGGGGACCAGGTGGTAGTCCCCAGTGTCCTGCGGCACCAAGTCCTGACGGCCCTTCAGGAAGCACATCCCGGGATCGTCTGCATGAAGGCCCTGGCCAGGAGCTACGTCTGGTGGCCAGGGATCGACACGGAAGTGGAGGATTGGGTGAAGCACTGTCAAACTTGCCAACCCATCTGGCCCAATCCATCCAGCATAGCCACCCAAGCCTGGGGGTTTACCCAAACACCATGGTCCAGGCTACACATAGACTTCACCAGGCTGTTCCACGGACTGCTGTTCTTGGTCACCATGGACTCCTACTCGAAGTGGCTAGAGATTAGCCTGGTCTCTGCCACCTCTGCCAGGGCCACGATACAGGCGCTCTGCAAGATCTTTGCAACACATGGGCTGCCCGATACCATCGTCTCAGACAGGACAGCATTTATGGCAGAGGAATTCCAGGAGTTCCTGTGCAGCAACCTGATCCACTACATAAGGTCTGCTCCATTCCACCCTGCCACCAATGGTCAGGCAGAGTGGATGGTGCGTACCACTAAGGAAGCCCTCAGCCGCTTAACAGAGGGGGACTGGGAGTTCTGCCTGGCCTGCTTCTTATTAGCAAAATGGACAAACCCAAACCCAGGCACCAGGGAACTCCTGATGGGTCGGAGACCCGTGATCCTCTTGGACAGACTTCACCCAGACAAGTCCCTGGAGTCATGCGACCTATCAGAACAGATGGAGGCACCACAGGGGTTCTTCCCGGAGGACCCCGTGATCATCCGGAACTACGGCAGGAGTTCCACTTGGCTAGCTGGCCATATCATCCGCCCGACGGGTCCTGTGTCTTTCGAGGTCTCCACGGAAGATGGTCAGGTCCTGTGGAGGCTTGTGGTTCAGCTACAATGATGCCTGCTCCTGGCATCAGAGAGCACTCCGGCTCCAGGTACCATGGACATGCACCTGCCAGACATCCCCAACTGCGTCATGGCCGACGGTGAGTTCCCAGAGCAGGCCCCTGCCCCGTGACCCAACTGGAAAACAGAGTGCCTGCCTCCACCTTGGCGCCGGAAGAGGCCCCTCTAGAACCACAGCTGAGTGTTCAGGTGAATCTACCCCCCCAGGGCTCCCAATACCCCAGTTCCTGCTCTGAGGCAGTCCATGCGGGAGTGCTGGCCCCCAGCCTATCTCAAGGACTATGTCACCTAGGAGGGCTTGAACTATGGGGGGGAGGGGTGTTATGTCCACAGACCGCAACATGGTGCCAGCAGTTTGCAACCAGAGCTTGACTCCAAAGGACAATAGGGACTAGGATCATGAGCCTCCTAGTTAGCACCTATAGGAACTGTGGCAGGAAGTTTAAACCCTCCAATGGGACCTATGGGTGTCACCCCAGGGACTGTATATAGTTGGCCATCTTGGCCATTTGTGTGTTATGTGTGTTGTGTGCAGTAAACTATGAGCTGATAATTGCTGAGCATCTGTCTTTGCTCTGCATTGAACCCAGTACACAACACTAACCTACCCTTACTTAAATTTTGGTTTTCTTTGTTTGTTTGTTTGGGTTTTTTTTAGAACTAATGGTTAATTCCTACACTGTCCCGCTGACTAAAGACTATCCTTGGGATGGAATGCGGCAAACCTTTTAAAAAGTTTAAGGGTCTTTAATTAAACTACTCCTGACTAGATTCTACTGGAAACAGCCCAATTTCCTGTATGTAAATGCAAGTGCTCCCTAATTGAAAAGCAAGACAAGCTAAAGGGGAATAAGTTGTCTTTAAAAAGTGCCTTCCTTCACCGAAGTTCAGTCAGAATGCTAAACAGCACACTGTTTTTTAAAAGTAAATCTAAGCTACTTATATCACTGCTATGAAGACAAAATCTGGCCTCTTTTAGTCCTCTTAGCAGTGGCCTATTTAAAGGTAGGAAGGAACAGCTAAAGCCCTATGCTGAAATTTATTTAAAAGTGTTGAAATTAGTTAATTCCAGAAACCCTTCTTAAAAGCCTATTTAGCACCGCAGCATCTAAAACTAGAAACACACACATACAATGAGACAGCCCACTCCCCCCAAAAAACCAAAAAGGCCCCTGAGGCCCTGCTAGCCTAATACCCCCCCACAACCACCACCAGTCCCTCCCAAACAACAAATCAGAAAACTCCTTAGAAATAAAACCAGCTACAAATCACATACCAGAGTTTCTCCAACCACCTAACCTAACTGAACCAGGAAGAGGGCTAAGAGCCTAGGCCCCAGGCAGGAGGCCTAGTCAGTCATTCCACCCCATCCAACCTACAAACCCAGAGGGAATACACACATTAAAATGAGAAAACCTTTTAAACTTGGCTTTACCTGCAAAGTGCAACACAAATCACAAACCAAAACCTAACTGAGGCCTGAGAGCCTAGGACCCAGGCAGGAGGCCTAATCAGTCACTCCCCCCACCCCAACCTACAAGCCCAGAGATGATACACACAGTATGATGAGAAAATTGTTAAAACCTGGTTTTTAACTGCAACATGCAACAAAACCACAAAACAGAACCGAACAGAACCAGGAAGAGGCTTGAGAGGCCCTAGGTCCCAGAGGCCTAGTCACTCACCACCACCACCACCACCCCCCCAGGCCCCAACCCACCAGCCCACAGCATAATGAGAAGTTTTAAAAAACTGGTACTAGTAAGTCAAACCAGTGGACATGTTCAGTCTTCTGTTCTCCAGCAGGCAGGATCTGATCTGAAGTAGTCCAAGTATTCTCTCAGGCAGCAGAAAAGTCAGGCTAAGAGCAGCAGCTGAAGCAGTAGCTAGTCACACAGTCTCCATCCAAAGCTCTCTCAGCAGCAATGGAGTCAGCCAGCCCGGCCCCTTCTGCTTTTATGCTCTCTGCCAATGCACAAAAGAATTTCAAAAAAGAGCAAAGTTCTGTGATTGGCCAAAGAGCAGTGTATGTCCACCGTTACTTCAAATCCTATTGGCCAGTGCTCCTCCCCCTCCTGTCCCTAGGAAAGCAAGGTAGGTAGCTGGGCTTCAAATCTGAAGCCATCAGCAAAATGAAAGCTGCAATGCCATTTGCAAATGCATTGCAGTGAATAGCTATATGTAAGCTCCCTCTTCCCCCTCTCTCCTGGAAAGCAAAGCAAAGGGCTGGAAAGGGCCAGAAATTGTGTGAAACAGAAGATAAGCGCAGCCCTTTAAAGTTTAACACCCCCCCCAAGCTGGTATACGGTACTGCTGAATAAAAGCTGAATATTTCCAGCTTTTCCTCGGCATTCTTTCTTTGGTCGCCAAATCAGATTGGAGAATCTCATTTGGCTTAATAAATGCCTGAATAATGCCCAAAAGGCATAATTTGGGTATTTAATCAGCTCGGTAAATAGTGAATGCGCACCCCTAATAAAAAATAGTGCTTTAATTAATCAGCCACAGGCTTGATGACATGCTGAACATTTTTTGTGCAGAACAGCTTCTGTTCTCTAATTGTGTGTATTTGTGGATCTTTTGCCACAGTTTTCATTTCTACTCCTCTTTCCTTTTAAAACTCCTGTCACATTATCTAATCCTCAAGTGCCAGTGACTATCTGCAGTGCTTATGAGCTTGACTACACAAGCCTGAGGATTTTGAACTTGTCAAATTTATATTTATACTGCAGTCTAATCTATCATAAAAGTCAGCTATTCCTTCAACCAACTGACTTTGTGACCTAAGGTAATGAGACTGAATCATGGTGTGTGTCCTCTTAATAGTGACAACTTG
This sequence comes from Gekko gecko, assembly GCA_029375565.1. Classification (NCBI taxonomy): domain Eukaryota; kingdom Metazoa; phylum Chordata; class Lepidosauria; order Squamata; family Gekkonidae; genus Gekko; species Gekko gecko. The sequence goes on from JAPDNY010000007.1 coordinate 119,045,490, forward strand.
TAGATACATGATGGCCTGTGTAATTTATGCATGTGTGTTTGTGTACTATACAAACACTTCATACCAGTGGTTTTTAACCTTTAATCCACTCATGCCAACCAAAATAACCACACATGTAAAAAATTATGACATAAAAACCATATATCCTTATTCTAATAGCCAAAAAGTGTGGATACCTATTCCCTCCAACAGGGGCCTCACTCTCCCCCAACAGCTTTTCCTGCATAGTCAGTAGACTTCCTGGGTTTGTAGAAAAATCCCAGAAGTGAAGAAATCCCTTCAGGAACTCTTGAATTCCCCAAAAGCCTTTTGAAATGGCCTCTGCAGGGACCTAACTCCAGGCAGCAACGGTGAGAGATTAGAACGTTGGGGGGGGGAGGCTTCTAACTGGCTCTGTCGATGGAAGGGGTGGGGGAAGGGCCCTTTCTTTCCAGGCCTCTTTCAGCCTTGGAGGGAGGGAGGGAGGGAGGGAGCCTTGGGGCCAGGCCTCACAAAAGTTGCCAGGGCCAGGCTGGGGGATTTGTAGAGATTTTGTGGTGGACTCTAAGGAGGAGGGCTGGGTTTGGGAAGGGAGAGGCCTCAGCTGGGTATAATGCCACAGTTTCCACCCTCCAAAGCAGCCATTTTCTGCAGGGAGACAGACCTCTGCTGTCTAGAGTCCAGTTGTAATTCTGGGGGGTCTCCAGGGCACATTTGCAGGTTGGCCACACTAGGCCTGGCAGCATTCTAGGCTTGCCAGGTCCCCCCTGATTTGCATGACTCACCTAGCCTCGGCTGCTTGCTACCATTCATCAGCAGCCACCCTATGAAACCCAGTGAGGTGCAGCAGTTAGAGCTTCAAAGTAGGATCTGCAAGGCCCAGGTTCAGATCCCCATCTTGCAGTGGAAGGTGACTGTGTGATTTTGGACCAGTCACATATTTCAGCCTAACCAACCTCACAGGGTTGTTTTGCAGAAAAAAGGAGGAGGGAATAATGAAAGCTGCTTTGGCCCTCACTGTGGAGAAAGACTGTAATTTTCCTAGGTAGAGGCTGGGGGGTAAAGATGGAAAACAGGAGACAGAGAGGCAGATAAAGGTAGGTTGGCTGTTGGTTGGGAAGGAAATAGGGTTGCCAACTCCAGGTTGGGAAATCCCTGGACATTTGAGGGGTGAAGCCTGGAGAGGGTGGGATTTAAGGAGGGGAGGAACTTTGGACTGGTGTAATGCCATAGACTCCACCCTCCAGCCATTTCCTCCATGAGAACCACCATTGCCAACCTCTGGGTGAGGACTGGAGATCACCCAGAATTACAGCTGTTGTCCAGGAGACAGAAATCAGTTCCCCTGGATAAAATGGCTGTTTTGGAGGGTTGAGTCTATGGCATCATACCCTGCTTGCCTCCCCAAGCCTCACTGTCCTAAGGCTCCATCCCCAAATCTCCAGGAAATTCCCAACCTGGAGCTGGCAACCCTAAGGTGAATTGATCTCTGTAGCTGGGAGATCCATTGTGATTCCCAGAGTGCTGCCACTGCTGCTGTGGGGGGGAGAGAAAGCAGGTGGGTGGCTGAGAGCACTGCCACCACTGCTACTGCTGCTCTGCGGAGTGGGGGAAGAAGCAGGCAGGAGGCTGGGAGAGAGGCTGGGGGCAGAAAGCAGCCAGGAGGCTGGGGGCAGAAAGAAAGAATGATGGGGTGGGGGGCAGAAAGAGAAAGAGTGATGAAGTGGGGAGGCAGAAAAACAAAGAGAAAGATGACAGATCAGAAAGAGAGAGGAAATCACATGCATGGAGCAGAAATAGAGTAAGAAAAGGGGAGCAGAGGAGAGAAATAGTGTGAGAGAGGTAGGGGGTGAGCAGAGGAAGCAAAGGTGTGACGAATGAGATAACCATCCCGCAAGTTTCTTGCGGGTCTCCACTTGTATATATATATATAACATAATATTATGTTATATAACACTATAGCCATCCAATGTATTCAATACACACAATGCTCACCATCAGAAAACGTCTCAATGCTAAATATAATCCCTATTTGCTGGGTGTCACATAAAGGACCTAGGAAAGAGATATTGGATCTGGGAATTTATGAGCAGGATGAACTGTGTAAAAAGACCCCTCCCTCCTACATGAGGCCATTGTAAGCAGGGAGAAGAATCTGTCTTAAATCTTTAAATGCCTCTCATTGGCTTCCAAAAGTTCTGAATGACCCTTCAAATACAGAGCTTGCTCCCGGTGGGCATGTGGCCTCAAGAATAATTGCTTTACACCCAAGTAGATTCCCACATGGTTTGCTGTTGCCTGCTTCTGTGTCATGACCCTTAACTTCTTCGGTGGTCTCCCATCCAAATACTAACCAGGGCCAACCCTGCATAGTTTCTGAGATCGGAAGAGATTGTTAGCCATAACCATCCAGGTCAGGGCTCTTGATACTTAACTCAAAATAATTGTGCACAGGATTGGAATAGGGTTGTCAACTGTGGGTTGGAAAATTCATGGAGATTTGAGGTGGAGCAGGGAGGGTGGGGTTTGTGGGGGAGATCCCAGTGGAGTATAATGTAGTCCACGCTTTGAAGCAGATATTCTCTCCAGTGGAGCTGATTCTGCTGTCTTGAGAACAGTTGTAAATCTAGAAGATCTCCAGTCCTCAACCCTGGAGTGGAACTTTTGCTTATTTAAGTCACAAGAAAAATTATTGCACAGTCTTCCATCTTGTAATTAGATATGGGGTAAAATGACTTTTCATTGCAATCCTAAACAGGAGAATGTAAGACTGTTCTGGATTGTTCTGTAAATATTATACATTCTGAGATTCCTGTATCCTTCCTGAATGGTTTTAGATTGTGAATGTATTCAGAAATGAATAACTTTGATCATCACAATTGTGCAAAAGAGCATAAATTATTCTATTTCTCATCCCAATGAATTAGAATTACATACATAGATCTCAAAAGTTGCTGATATAAGTAACCTGAAGTTAGGTTTTGTAGTAAAAAAAAAAAAAGTCTTTCTCTACTCCTTCACTCAGATTTTGTGTGTGTGATGTGCTTATTGGTTTAACTAAATGTCAGCTATTAGTAGTAAGCTCCCATACAGCCAGAATATGTCTTATTGCTATATGTTTTAGCTTTTACATAAGCTTCTAATCTGGGAATTTACATTCTTATTACCATGTAAATGAATATGATGGCTCGAGTTAATGTTTAGATTGAGCTACTTATTCTTGACATATTTAAAAAATAAATGACGTTCTCAAGTATATGGTGAATGTAGGTTTAAATGTAGGCTGTTAGTGTTTGATTTAAAAACACTCCTTTGATTACAGTATAGAGTTCTACTTGAAATAAATTTTTAAGGCCACCTAGACCAATACCCTTCTCAATGCAAAAAGTCATTCCTGACAGATTTTGGCACACTCTCTGAAGATCTCATGCAAGGGAGGACCCCTCCTGGTAATTGGTTCCATTGTTGAATTACCCTTATCAGGAGAACTGCTCTCCTAATGTGCAACTGAAATCTATCCTGCTGTAATTCAAGACCACTAAATAGACTCTTCTTCTCTGAATTAGCAGAGAACAAGGTTTTTTGCCATATTCCATGTGATAAGTCCTTCATATAGATGAAGAATACAAACATGACTTCCATTAGTCTTATGTTGTCCAGGCTAATCATATCCAGTTCCCTTAATCTTTCCTTCTCTGAGTCACACACTGTCAGCCTAGCCTACCTCACATGGTTGTTATGAGGATAACATGTAGGCGAGGAAAATGATGTAAGCCACTTTGAGTCCCCACTGGGGAGAAATTGCTGAACAGTCGGGTTAGAACAGATAAAAGGTAATACTTCTTCACCCAAAGAGTGATTAACATATGGAATTCACTGCCACAGAAGATGGTGGCAGCTACAAGCATGGACAGTTTCAAGAGGGAATTAGATAAACATATGGAGCAGAAGTCCATCAGTGGCTATTAGCCACTGGGTATAGATGGGAACTCTCAGTCTGGGGCAGGTGATGCACTCTATTCTTGGTGCTGGAGGGGGCAGCAGTGGGAGAGCTTCTAGTGTCCTGGCCCCACTGCTGGCCCTCCTGATGGCACCTGGTATTTTTGGCCGCTGTGTGACAGAGTGTTGGACTAGATGGGCCATTGGCCTGATTCAACATTGGCTTCTCTTATGTTCTTATGTTCTTAAAGGTTGGGTAGAAACTAAGTAAATGAATAAGTACTCAAAAGTAAATACAGGACAGAACAAGGATGTTTACTCAGGGCTGGCCCCAGCTTATTTTGAACCCTAGGTGAGGATCCCTTCTGGTGCCCCCCTCCGGCACCCACCAATTTCCAAAAATAAATGCATTTTAGGAAGAATGAAAAAAACAAATTTTGAAATTGGTAATTTCTTTTTTTTAATTGTGAGAAAAAGACAGAAAAACACAAATCACAAAGCATTTTGAAAAGTCCTTTTAATTGTGATGTTGAAATTTAAAATCTCTTTAGTGTTTCCATTTCAGGCACATCAGAATCTCATTTTGCGTGCCTTTTCTTTGGCAAATGTCACCAATTCCTTCAGGTCAAGCGATGATGCTTCAGCATGTTCAGTTGAGATCGTTGCCAAACCAAGTAGTCTCTTTTGCTGCATTGTTGAGCGTATGTGTGTTTTTATAAGTTTGAGTTTTGAGAAACTGCGTTCACCACTTGCCACTGACACTGGAAGTGTGAGAAGGATCCTTAGAGCAACAGAAACATTAGGCACACTATCCTGGAGGTTTTGTTGAAGTATGAAGAGAAGTACTTGTTGTGGTGGCATAGACTTTGGAAGTCTTTGAGCTACTGATGCAAGTTCACTACACAGAGCTTCAGCATCAATATCTTTATTTCCATTGTGTGTCAATGTTTGTTCCAAATTCTCGCAGGCCTTCTTTACATCTTCTGGGGATTGGACTGTATATATCATACAGGAAGCCAAAGAGTGAATTATAGTGTTGTAGTTGTTGGAATCTCTCTTCAACTGATTGTACGGCCACATCTAAGACAGTAAAATAGAAATCCACTTTGAACTTTTGCTTTGGATCTTCTGGTGCCTCTTCTGGACCCTCATACGTAAACTGTCTTTTCTTTCTCCTTTGGCTTTGTTCTGTCTCAAAATTTGGTAGTATTTCTAGTTCCTTTGCAATCTCAGTAGCAGCTACCAAAACTTGTTCAAAAACCTCATCACACCTACAGTCCACAAGGTACTTCTTGGTTGCTTCTAATTGGCTTGTAGCTAAATTTAAATCAGTTTCCTTATTTTGTAGTACCTTGCTTGTGACATTAATTTCAAAAAGGATGTTGTACCATGTAACAAGTGATACCACAAACTTGAACTTACTAATTGCATCAGCAAGACCCTTAGCTTCAAATTGAGGATCACTTGTGGATGATTCTTGTAGGTTTGGGTCATTAAAGATCTCCATTAAAGCATCATATATACTACCAAGATGATTTCTCAGTGGTTTCAAAGCATCAATGCGACTCTCCATCTGGTTTGACTCAGTGGCTTAACAGTAATGGCTGGTATATGGGTAATTAGAATTTCCAACGATTATTTGATGTAGAGAAATAATTATATATCTGCTGGACCAACATGAAGAAAATTGTTGTTTCCAGGCAACACTTGGCAGCATCATTGACTACCAGGTTTAAAGAGTGTGCGCTGCAGGGCATGAAAAAGGCACGTGGATTTGCATCCAGGACTTTCTTTTGTACTCCATGTTCTTTACCTTTCATGTTACTCCTGTAGGCTTGGGGTTCAAGAATCAGAGTTCAAGAACAATAACAGGAGACAAGATCTGCAGAAATCTGTCTGAGCCACAGCATCAGTCAGGAGCTGTCTGACCCGAATAGACTCAGCCTGTCTTTATTTTGCTTCCCTCCTTTCTCCCTCCTCCTCTCCAGCATAGGAAAAGTTACAAGTTACAAGTATGTCTTGAGCTACTGTGAACTATGAGCTAAAAACAACAGAATGTAAAAGTATAACAGGCTATTGTTCTCCACACATTAGTTTCCCCTTATTTTCCCCCCTCCCTCTGCTGCATATACAGAGATAGTTACAAGCATATAAGCCTATTGTGCTAAATTGCAAGTATGCTGTAAAAAGAACATGATGTGCTTTGCCGGACAGCTCCTTATCTCCACCAAGTTCCCTGCTCCTCCTTTTCTCAGAAAATGTTTACTGCAGCCTTTCTCAATATTTCCCTGTGGGAACATTACTATACATTAATATAGGAACACAATGCAGGTATTTCACTTCCGGGTGTGCCTCACAAAAGTTGCCATACCTACATACTCCCATTATCATAACCTTGACCATGCAGATTCTCAAGTGGTAATCCCATTCCCTCAAGCAGTTCAAGAAGAGTTTCTGTCATAAAGGCACCTGTAGTCTCCCTCAGTGGAACAAATCCCAAGAAATGTTCTCTTACCATAACCTCAGGCTCAGACATCTCAGTATCTGGTGGTTTGATTACACTGACAAAACGTACAATCATTGTCATTTGTTCAGTATGACTAACATCAGATGTGCAGTCCAGAATAATTGAGTAGTATTTGGCTGAGTTTACATGTGCTAAAATGTTCTTCTTTATAGCACTTGCTAGAAGTTCTATAAGCTCATTTTGGATGTTTTTTCCTAAGTAATGAACCATGGTCTCTTCATCTTTAACTTTGTGCACATGTTCAATCATGAGAGGGTCAAAAAGGGCTAAAAATTCAACAAGCTTCAAAAATTTCCATTGTTCTCACTGTACAGCTTTTCAGTTGTACCACGGAATGCCAGGTTTTGCATGCCAAGAAGTCTGACCACGGCAATCAAGCGTTCCAAGACCTGTCGCCAATATTGCTGATTCTCTGCTGGTTGATATCATCAATTGTTTGTCCTTTCCATAAGCACCGTTCAAGTTCTTTCCAGGCCTGGTAGTTGTCTAAATGGAAAGGACTCATCTCATGTGAGGACAGAATTGCTCCCATGTTCTTCCAGTCTTTTGAACCTGGGTCTTGTAGAGTTATTGCACCAGCATCTCTTTTGCTGAAAGCCTACAGCAAAAACAAAAAACCACATTTTTGGTGGTGAAATATATCAGCCATTGACGGCTCACTTCTTCACCATTTGGCAGTCTCCTCTTGTAGTGGACAGGAGAGAATCGTCTTTCTCGGGAGTCTTTTGGGAAATTATATGATACAACTTGCTGTGGTCCTTGTTCAACTATAAGCTGTCGCAAAGTATCACTGCAACAAGTTGGCCAGTTAGCAGGATCAATGTAATTCAAGTTAGGCACTATACCAACACCACTTGTCGTAGGAGCTTCCTCAGTGGTATCATCATGTTCCATTGGAATATCTCCAGATTGTGAGACTGTTTTCTCAGCAGTAACACTTGTCGTAGGAGCTTCCTCAGTGGTATCATCATGTTCTTGTTCTTCACTTGTTTTTTTCGTGGAAAGGTATTTCCGGAGGAACACCTCGTGCCTGGCCTGCTCCTTGGCTCTTTTTAACCTTTGTCTGTGGAAGTGAGGACCAGAATGCTTTTCTTTTATCGGCCATAACTCCCTAGAAAAATGATCAAATTTATAAAATTATAAAGTTCTGAAGTTCTTCTTTTAACCACAGCATATACAAAGAGGAGACTTAAGTCTTCTCCAAGCCATTTGCCTGCCCTGAGAAAGCTCCAGAGAGATTCTCTTTGCTCCATTGGGAAAGTAATGTGTGCTGAGGGGCTGCAAGTGTGCTCCCTTAATGAGATAAATGGCTGGTACTCCAGGTCATTTAAGGTCAGTAAAGGTCAGTAAAATAGTGTGACCATCCTGAATTGCACCCATGCAGAATGCAAGCTATGCTGCCATGGGGGGGGGGGATGAGAGTCAAGGATGCTTCCTTCATGCTCTGCCGGCTCGCCCACTAGGAAAGCCGGCGCTGGGAAGGAAGGGGCGGCCGTTCGAACGGCCGCCCCTTCCCCGGCTTTCCTGGCTGCGCCGCAGGTACCGTGGGCCCAGGAAAGCCAGCGCTCCACACACCCCCACTGGCGCTGGGGCTGGGAGGGAAGGGGTGGCTGTTTGAACGGCTGCCCCTTCCCCGGCTTTTCTGGGCGTGCCACAGGTGCCGCGGGCCCAGGAAAACCAGCACTCCCCCCCCCACTGTTTCCAGGCCCCACCGGGCCGGCCCTGCCTTCATGTCTCTGGAATTTTGGGTTTTGCTTCTCGCTAGCTCTGTTACCTTTTAGCTCAAGCAAGTAACCTTGATGTTTTGCTTTTCCTGCTTAGCTGGGAACCTAGCAGCACACAGACCAAATAATCAAGAAACTCCCAGAGTATGGTGGGGTTTTTTTGAGCAGCAAACTCTGCAACAAAATCTGAAACACTTCTCTTTGACTATTTTAGACCTGCCTGTATAAAATAGTTTTCTTAAAGCTCAGTATCTGTAACAAGCTCTGCAAACTCTGCAACAAAATCTTCTCTTTGACTATTTTATACCTGTCTGTCTTAGCTTCTACAGGCCTTAGCCACAAAGGAAAAAACTGTTCCCTATAAGGAAGCAGTTCACTGAAGTGAGCACACATGCACAGCCACAACTTCATTTGTGCAGGCAGATGCAAAATTCTGTACAATGTAGAGGTAGCCCCTGCCCCCTATTTTTTTAAAGATGCTTTGTTGCCAGTATTATGATGAGTCTTCACTGGGGCTCCTCTTTGCTCACACAGTTCTGACTTCTTCACAAGCTATCCTCTAAATGTATATTGTGGACTAGCACTGCCCAATTTCTGTTGCAGTTAATTAGGGGCTATAATAAAGGGTGAAGTCATGTATGACACAGACAAATGACAACGGCTAAGCCCACACATAAGGAACTGAGCTTCTTCCCCCATACATCCACAATTTTTTGGCTAGGGTCATATAGAGAGCTCTGCGAGTGCCGACAGAGTCAGGAGTTTTACCCAATCCTATCCTGATTTTTCCCTCTCGTTTTCCTTTCCCAAGCAACAAGTCCAAAGGGAAAGGGGCGGGAATTAAACCCAACTTTCAATTATAAAAATTAAAAAGCCACAGTTTCTGGATATATTTCTACACACTGCACTATCATGCTGAATATTAAAGTATGAGAGGTGATTTGCTCTGCTGAAAGTGATTAATTTCTTTAAGACACTAAGGTTATACTAATTGACATGACCTGTGCAATTAAGCAGTCTCTGTTTACACACCTTATACAAGTCAAGAGATCAACAATCCCTCGCCCCCCCTCCGAAAGCACAACTCACCTTCCATCTGGGCATGCTTTCAGCAGCAACAGTCACCTGGTAACCTGGTCAGGGAGATGAACGATATAGCATGTGAATGCAATGCAAGGTTTTCCTGAGCTGGAAGCTCCTGCTCCCCCAGCTGGCATCCAGTCCCCTCCTCTGTCCTGGCTGCTCCTCCTGGTTTCCCTTCTGAGGCGGGGAGAAAGAGGCCGCCTGCCCGCCCCTGCCTCCCCCACACAAGATTGTTCAAGATTGAAGTGTGTGGGAGGGTCACACCTCAGCGCCAGGATTACTAGAAGTTAATGTCCCTACTGGGGCAGAGGACCCGGAGCCCATCATGTGCTGTCTTGTAATAACTTCTCGGCATTAAATCGAGAGGGGGGGTTGCTATGTAATATGAATGGAGAGAGACTAGGGGTTTCCTTTCGCTTCCATTCTTTCAAGGCACTCGTATGGATGACGTGGGGATGTCATTCTTCTTTCGGGAATCAAGTACAGAATTAAGCAGGCGAGGGTAATGATCCCGAATGAATTAATCCAGAGGAAAGAGAGAGAACGAAAGACGCTGCTGTCTCTGTGTGTGTGTGTGTGTGTGTGTGTGTGTGTGTGTGTGTGTGTGTGTGTAGAGGCAGAAATAGCTACAGCAGTGGCAATGGTGCTTTTAAAACTCCAAGTTCCTGAATGGCATCCGCCCCCAAAAGGCAGTACCGACATCTAGACCGGGGGTGGGGTGGGGAGAGGCATCTGCGTGCCAGGCAGCGCTTTCTCTCTCATTCTCTCTGTCTCTCCCCGAGCTCTGTAACCCAACTTCTCTTATCTCAGGTGCCAGACTTCACGCCCCATTTCTCCAGCCATGATCTCACACAAGCCCCTGCAGTCATCTCCAGGAAACCATCGGAAGACATCAAGCCTTCCCTTTCAAGTGCTTTATTATTTGTGCGGGAGCCAAGGGTGACTCAGGGACAAAGAGAAAGAGGCCGCCTGCCCCCCCCACCGACCCGCCCACTCGCCCCACCACTGCTCACCCACTCTCCCTGCCACCTGCTCACCCCCCTGAAAGCAAAACTTACCTTCCTTCTTGCTCCCCGGCCCCAGCTGGCGTCCCATCCCCTCCTCCTCTGTCCTTCCTGGCTGCTCCTCCTGGTTTCCCCTCCTCTCCTTGAATGCACTTGCTGCCCCCCCGGCACCAGCAGACTCGAGGAGAAGGAGAAAGAGGCCGCCCTCCCCCAAAGCAGAACTTTTGGACATGATGCATAGCAGCCAGCATGATGCAGCACAGGGCTTTCCCCGCCCAGAAGCTCTTCCTTCCCCAGCTGGCGTAGCGTCCTGCCCCTTCCTCCTCCATGCACCTCCTCCATGCGCCTGTCTGCTTTGCTCCTCCTCAGCTCCTGGGCATACTTGCTGCTGTGATGCCGCTGGACTAAGGAGAAAGAGGCCACGGGGGGCAGCTTTTGGCAGGGAGGGCAGCAGCAATTTGCCGCCCCTAAGGACCAGCACTCTAGGTGAATGCCTAGTTCACCTAGTGAGCTAGCCGGCTCTGTGTTTACTGGTCTGAATGAACCAAACCCTAAATCATTTCTTCAAAGCTTGTTTAGCTCTCTTTTTAAAAACTGTATGGTAGAAGATTGTAAGATCTTCTACTTTTAAACTTTAATGGAGTTGTGGTATGTAGGGGTGTGTACTACAAAATTTCCCAAGCTGAAGATATACATGGACATGATTTTCAATCATAACAACACAAATCAGCGATTCTTAAGTGCTGTGAAAACCCCCTCCTGGAGCAATCCATGTTTTTTTAATAAAGTTTTTATTTATTTTCAAAAACATACACAAAACAAACATACATAAAAATAAATGTGGGGATAAATTGTATATAAATTGTAATTTTAGTGCCTTCTCATAAGAATTTCAAAGTAAACCATTTAAAGTTAATAGATTCTTTTTTGCAAGAGTTGTAAGGGAAAAAGCACGTTTTTATAGTCTATGACCTTTTCTATAAAACATTGCTTAATTATAGCCTTGTCTTGTTAAAGTTCTCGTACCATGTATAAAATCTTGCCCATGTATTTTCGAATGTATTTTCTGTGTGGCCTTTCAAAAATAAAGTCAGTTTATCCATTTCAGCTGATTCAAGTATGTTGTTAATAAATTCTTCTTTACTTGGCATTTCAGGACTCCTCCAATATTTAGCGTACAAAATTCTAGCAGATGTGCTCAAATACAATATAAGATAGGGGTTATCTCTTTTACAAGATTCAGGCATAATATTCAGAAGAAAAATTTCTGTAGTAAAAGGTATATAACATTTAAATTTTGTTTGCAATACTTCATGGATCCAAGCCAAGTATTTTTTTGCTCTGTCACATACCCACCACATGTGATAAAAAGATCCCACTTTGTTTTGACATTTCCAAAAACTATTTGAACATTTGGGGTCAAATTTACCCAGTTTCTCGGGGGTAATATACCATCTATAACACATCTTATACAAGTTTTCTTTATAAGAAATTGCTTTTGTGATCTTAATATTTTTTTCTATACCTGAGACCAATGGTCTAACTCAATATTATGACCCAAATTTTGAGCCCAATGTATCATAACACCTTTAATGGTTTCATCATGCATCTTATAGTCTAACAACAAAACACATTTTTCTTATAAAATTCTGTTCAACAAACAACATTATCTTATCAATTTCTAAAAAGTGTTCATAAAATCCTATTGTTTTATTGGTTCTTCTTGATATGTCTTTGGATTTGTAAATGCTTCTAAAGGAGCCACCAATTTAGGAATCTTAAAATAAAACTGTTTTCTAATTGGCTCTCAAACTTCCATTAAGGAAGCTCTCACCCAGTGTTGTTTAAAGTATTTATGGGAATTGACTTTCCCATATCATAGAAAAGCATGCCTTCTAGTTTCAATAATCCTTGATTTTCCAGTGTAATCCACTCTTTAATCCAAGCCAGCGCTGCTGCTTTGTAATAAAGGGCCCAATGTGGAGAAGCCAGCCCACTCGTTGGCATCTTGCAAAGCGTTTTATTCTTGGTTTCTTTCCTTGCCAGATAAAATGTGTCATCAATTTATCTAATTTTTTAAAATAAGTTTGGTTCTGAATAATCGGTATTGTTTGGAATAAAAACATCAATCTTGGTAAAATGTTCATTTTAATGGTGGCAATTTTACCCATAAAAGAGGTTTGAAGAGTTTTCCATTTTTCCAGGTCTTTTTAAATTGTTTTCAACAATTCCATATAGTTATTTTCCATCAAGAAGCTACATTTATTTGTTAAATTTATTCCAAAATATTTAATTTTCTTCTATGTTTCAAATTTGAATTTGAGGGATTTTCCAAAATAAAAACTAAGTCATCAGCAAAACCTAACAGTTTAAATTCTTCACCTCTTATTTTAAGACCTCTAATTTTCTCATTTGCTCTGATTACATCGTTTATAACTTCAAGAGCAAAAATAAATAATAAGGGTGACAGTGGACAACCTTGTCGTGTCCCTTTTTGTATTTCAATGTTTTGTAATAAGTCTCCATTAAGTGAGATCTTAGCATAATGTTTAGTGTAAATTGCTTTGATCATTTTGGAGAACTCTGTACCAGCTTGTGAGTATGTTAATAGTTCAAGCATAAATTTCCAGGTAACATTGTCAAAGGCCTTTTCAGCATCTAAGAAGATTAATGCCATTTGTTTTTCTGGGTGAGCTTCATAATATTCTAGAATGTCTAAAATTGTCCTAACATTGTTTCTAAGTTGTCTCTTAGGAAGAAAACCTGTATCATTTGTGCTAAGACTTTTTTCATACTTGTTGCTAAAATGGAGGCATACATTTTATAATCAACATTTAAAAGAGAAATAGGTCTATAGTTTTTAATTTCTTTTTCATCTAAACCTTGTTTATGTATAAGAGATATGATAGCCTCCTTCCAGGAATCTGGTATTTTCTGATCAGTCATTACATTCTGACACACCGCTTTTAAGGGAAATGTCAATTGATCTTCAAAGACGTGATAAAATTCTGCTGGCAGCCCATGAGGGCCTGTGGTTTTGCCTTTTTTTTGTGCTTTTTAAAGGGTTCTGTCAATTCAGCAAGGGACATTAGTTGATTTAGTAGTTCTCTCTGGTCTTCTGTAAAGATTTTAGGTTTATATTTCTCTAGATATCCTCTGATTTGTTCTTGGGATGCTTCTTTTTTTTTTTTATAGAAATTTTGATAAAATTGTCCCACAATTATTTTTAAATCTTCTGATTTATTTTTTTCTTCTCCTTTTCCATTTTTAATATTTTTATATATCTTCTTTCCCTTTCTTTGCATATTGTATATGCTAACCATCTAGTTGGTTTGTTTGCATTTTCAAAGTAGTTTTGTTTGGCATACATTATTTTCTTTGCTATTTCTTGAGTTAAAAGACTGGCAACCCTAGAAGTGAGCAAAACCTGCCACTTTGGGGGGGGGGAGCTTTTATTTCTTTTTTCATATTTTTATCCTTCTGTGGAAAAATTTGTGCTCAGATGCTTGCTGATAATATACTTCCTCTGCCCTCCTTTCAAAAGAAAGTGTGTGTGTGTGTGTGGGGGGGAGTCTTGCTCTCCAGAACAATTTTTTTTTACTAAAATAAATATCTGGCCATTTTAAATCCCTTGCTATTGGTACAGAATTGTGGCTTGAAAGTACTGAGGGTTGTGCTAAAAGGAATGAACAAAACTAGGTGTTGTCTTTCTCCAAAATCTTGTTCTAGAATATATACATATGAATATTTTCCCATTTTACAATTAACCAGTTTGAAAAACCAAATGAAATTGCTTATTATATTGCAAGCCACTTTGAGGGCCATGGTAGAACAGCAAGATTAAGGGAAAAACACTTAATTGAGAGTCAGTAAAAGCAAATCTAGCTGAGATGTTGTTTTATGGAACCAATATGGAGGGCATAGCTAAACTTACACATGAACTTTTGCTCAGGCATAGTGTTCCTGCCTTACCTTTTTCCATGCTACTGGCAGTAGAGTTAGAAATAAGTGGTGTGACCTCATAACTGACAGGAAGAGAGAAGAAAACTAGAGACAAAATGTAAGCAGATCTATCCCCTTTCCTAACATCACACAGTGAATTCACCCAGCCCTCTATTGTTTAGAGGAATAAGAGAACCAATTTGGTGTATTGCTACTAGGGCTGCCATAAATTTTCCATTAAAATAATTGTTTATTTGAAAACAATTTTAATGTAATTTTTGAAAATAAATCTCCCCATGGGAAAATTGTCATATTCAAAGGGCTCTCTGTTTTAAATGTATTTAAAATATTTTGGTGATAATAGCTGAAACTAGAAACAAAATTAGAACAAAGATACTGGGCTAACATCTTTCTTCCCAGGAAATTTTATTCCATTCTGATTTTCTTACAATCAGTAAATTCAGAATTAGTTTCTGGTAACAATTTCAGTCTTGAGAATGGGCCAATATAAAGTTTTTTCAAGGAAAACCATGTTAGACTGCACTTTTGTGATCATTTGTGAGTGAATTTTGCCATTTCTACTCTCTTTGAGGAACTGAGGGATGGCTGCTCCTTCCCTTCCTGCCAAAAATGGCAGGAAAATGGTGTGCAGGGAGGAGGGGGAACGTCTTGCACATTTCTAAGTGCTTCTAGAAGATCTGCAATAGGACTGCACATACAGGCTTTGCCTGCAAATAACCAGCTTGGAGTTGGCAACCCAACTTGAAAATGATCTAGAAAGTTCAATTGGTACAGAATGTTGCTTGTCTATTAATTTAGATCTCAGAGGGTTGAACATAGCTGCACATTCTTTGACATCTGCACTAGTTGCCTATTTGTTTCCAGGTCAAATTTAAAGGTGCTGATCCTTACCTGTAAAACCCCATACACCTTGGGAATCACATTTCCCAGTGTAGCCTGTGTGCCAGCCAGGGCTGGCCCCAGGTGTCTGGGCACCCTAGGCAGGCCAGCCTGTGGCGCCCACCCCACTGGGGAGGCCAACCTCCCAGTGGGGCATAGAGACCGGGGGGGGGCAGTGGCAGGTTCTAACCTCCGCCACTTCCCTCAAGGCTCGGAAAGCTAGGGAAGAGGCGGGGGCTCTAACCCCTGTCCCTTCCCTCGGAGGCTTGGAGTGCCGATTTTCCTGGGCACTCTGCGGGGTACCCAGGAAAGCCAGGGAAGAGGCGGGGGGTTAACCCCTGCCCCTTCCCTCCCATCGCTGGCTTCCTGAGGGGGGAGGGCGGGCAAGTTCCGCCACCACCTCCTGCGCCCCGCTGGGGCGCTCTTCACTGGCGGTGGCGGGGAGGCGGCGGGGAGGGAGGCTTTTCGCAGGGGGGTGCAATTTGGCACCCCTGCGGCCGGCGTGCTCTAGGCAAGCACCTAGCTTGCCTTGTGGGTAAGCCAGCCATGGTGCCAGCTAAGATCCTCTGAGGAACTTTGTCCCTGAATTCCATTCTATCTGCCATGGTTCAAACATGTTCTTTGAAGAGCTTCCCAGAGGAGGTGAGGAAGATTCCCATTTAGGTAGGGGTTCTAGCTCCAGGTTGGGAAATACGTGGAGATTTGGGGAGTGGAGCCTAGGGAAGGTGGGGTTTGGGCAGGGAGGGACCTCAGCAGGGTGTAATGTCATATAGTCCACTCTTTGAAGTAGCCATTTCTCCAAGTGAACTGATCTCTTTCATTTGGAAATCAGTTGTAATTCCAGGGGATCATCAGGCCCCATCTGGAGAATGGCAGTCCTGGAGAATGGCAATTCATGTCCAGTTTTGAAGGCACCATAAGACCTCATATTTAGAAAGGATTTGAGGACATCTATATAACATTTGGGCAGCTGAATGGCAGAGATGTCTTAGGCCTATCTTTTTGTTATTGTACTGGTAATGTTTTAATAAATCTTGTTGGTATGGCTCACACCTACATTTGTAAGCCACCCCTCTTCCCACCATTAGACAGGGGGTAAGGTGGAGTAAAATATTTTAATAAATCAAGATGGGCAGAGAGAATTGTGATATGGCCACGCATTTGAAGCCATGTAAATGTATCTGAATAGACCTCTGTGCAGGCATTAACTGTTATTCTTCTCTGCAGAATTAATGGAGGCAGGGATTGCAATTACACTATTAGGCTTGCTGCTCTGTGAAGCCAATATATATGGAGTGCTATACACAGATGTGATCTGTCTTACCTGTACCTTGCTATGAATCAATTTTATGTTTGTGGGCTGTCTGCAAACATTCTGTTGTATACATTGTTGATAAACACGGGTGGAACTGCATCACAGAGACACTCCATACATTAAGAAGAATAGTGAAAATCTGGGCAGGTCTTTCTCCTCGTTGTTGGAATATGCAGTGTCTGGTGTACAAGAAAAGATTATATTCCTGCAGGGGCAAGATATGGAAAGCTAGTCAGATAGGGATGGGGGGTGTTGTGTACCCAGGGAAGACCACGCACACGGTCGGGTCCACTCATGGTCAGGCGAAGGGCCTGAGCTTCACTTCTAAAGACAATAGCCCAAACGGATCCTAGCACGCACCTAATGGAAGGCTAGAATCCTAGAAGGGACCTATGGGATTAGGGTGCACTGTAAATAACCTATCATGGGTGTGGGTGTGTGTTTGGGTGTGGTGAAATACGGGGATATAAGCTGGCCTGTGGTCTGGCTAAAGCATCTTAAGATCTGACTGTACTTAATAAAGTATGAGCTGTAATCACTCTTCAGCGCATCAGTCTCAGTACTTTATAGGGGACTATCAATATTTTTTCCTTATGGTGAATGTTATGTTCTTGTGTAGCACACAAGAATGCTATTTTCAGGCTTTTCCTTGACAGAACTCCTCTACTGTTTTTACTTGACCAAACTCTTTCCTCCTGTACTGTAGCTAGGATGCTACCTAGCTCTCTTTTTCTCTTCAGCAACAGCTGCTCCTAAATAAACGTCTCTAGTTCCTCAATAAGTTTATGGCACTGACATTGAATGCTCACTCTGCTGACACGTAGGTATGGTGATCTGCAACACACTTTAAAATTATAGTTGTACATAGTCTTTTCCAGGATATTTACAATAAATGCAGCTAGAGACATCTAGTGGCTTGAATATAAAATGTAAGAAATTAGCATGGTTTTTAAAAATAGCGTAGCCTATACATATTTAATAGTCAAATTGTTTTATAATTAAATAGTTGTCAATACAGGTAACATAGTATGTTTGCCCCTCCAGAAAGAGACAAATGTATCTAGCTATTTTCTGTGAAACTAGAGTGTAATAACAAATTCACTATATTAAGTTACATTTATAGAAGTATGACAACATTTTTCATGTTGGGAAAGATGAGACAGCTCAGTTTTTCTCCATCTGCTGTTGCTGGTTTGTTTTCGTAGGATTATTTAAAAAAGCAGATAAGCACTAAAATATCCTATATATTGGTTAATTTTGTTTCTCCTTTAATCTCTCTGTTTATAGTACTTTTTTGCTTTCTTACTGTTAAAATAAGATCCATATTGCACATATCTTCCACCTTCGAATCCTACTGGAAAATTATCTTGAGGCTATCTTCCTATGTTAATGTAATGTATATTTTATTTTTTAATATTATTATAGATTAATTTTAGAACAAACCAGCATAAGCATCACATATGAAAATTTCCATTATCTGCAATTTGAGTGAGCTGCTTTTCTAATCCTACAGTAGTACTCAAAGAATAAAATCGAAGTCCAGTGGCACCTTTAAGACCAACAAAGTTTTATTCTGGCTGTAAAAATACCTTAATTGGAGGCACAAAACAAAACAGCCATGGGCACACAAGGCTTTTACCCAAACCGGACAAACAAAAACTCTCCAGCAACGAAAGGTGAGAAAAAGGCTCTCTTTCTTGCTGGCATAGACCCCAGAACAAAATATCACAGTAGAACTGCCACCAAATTCCTTTAACTTTCGTCTTCACCAGTCAGGAGCAAAAGGAACTAAAAACACTCCTGTTTGTCTCCAAGTCTGCAGAGGGAAACTGCAGGCCACAAAAAGGTATAACAAAACAAAATGTCTTGGTAGAATGGTCACAAGGGTCTAGGCATACAGGATTTAGGCTTTGAGACTTGGTAACACAAGAGCCACACAAAGTAAAATATATTCTAGTTTATTTAGGTGCAAGAAATCACAAGGCAAGATTGTGCAGGGTAAAACAAAAAGAAATCCTAGCTTAACCAGCCTAACTCACATATGAAGCAGCAATACATTACCTCTTCATAAGACAGAGTTCAGTTGGTCAGCATTCAAAGCAGGCATCTCTTAGCCTTGGCAGGCATAAGTGAACTGGAACACCATTGGTGGGGTACTGAAGTACTGGACCCGGCCAGGCTCA
Organism: Gekko gecko; assembly: GCA_029375565.1. NCBI lineage: Eukaryota > Metazoa > Chordata > Lepidosauria > Squamata > Gekkonidae > Gekko > Gekko gecko. Next base: position 119,064,086 of record JAPDNY010000007.1, read on the forward strand.
GCAGTCACAGAACCCAGAACGACATAATGAAACTAATCCTCAACTTATAGGAAAAATGGTCTCTCACCAGGTTGGCATTACCCAATGAGAGGCCAGAAAAATGATGTTAATTGTTCAGGTTGCTAGGCATTCCTACAGCCCATAATAATCAGGTTGGGTGGAGAGAGTCGAAAGTTAACTGCAGCATAACTTTAAGATCTGCCCCCATACAGGTGTTACAAGGTTAATTAATTGGAATGTGGGAATTGGTCATCTCCGGGCCTCTTATCAGCCTGCAGCTGGGAGTACTCTGCAAGGCCACCCAGAGCTCCTTCATGCTATTGTAGCGGGGAGAGGAGAGCCTTCATCCAGTCAGTGAAACCACACCAAGTCAATCAGAGGAGGATATTTATTATAGCGCTAGGCCAGCCAGCTTTAATAAGCAACAGGGCTGACCTCTTTCAGATGCATTCAGCTTTCTAATATACCTTACAATGTGCGTGTCAGAAGCAAGACAATGGAATTTTCCTTTACACCATTTCTCTCTTCCTGTTGAAGAGAACATTTCATTCCGGAAGCACCATCTCTTATTTTGCATTACAAGCTAGCTTTAAGATCTAAGCATCTTTTGCACCTGGGCATCTTTGAAGCTTAACCACAAGCTCCCTTCCAACCACATTCAATAACAGTTTTTTGCTAAACAGAAATGTCATATCTTTTTCTATGAAACTTGTGGGAGGGGGGAAATTCAGGGTGGTAATGGAAAGTTTGAGGCCTGAGATGAATTTAGGCCAATTTGTCCTTTTAATTTCTTTAATTCAATTTTATTGCTATAATTCCCTCCTCTTCGACCACCTCGATTATTTAATGAGAGGCTGGTCGACCAAGGCTACTATATATTGAGGGATCTCTGCCTTTCATGGTCATATAGGGGTTATAGTCACTTTTAGCCGGCCTGTATAAGGTACTACGTGAAAAGGTCCGAGCATGAGACAACCGTCTTTCTCTGTGATTAGCAGCCAGATGCAGAAGCTTGGGAGTGTCACGAATCATTACAGAGTTAACAGTTAGTAAGATTAAACTTTCCACAGACGCCTCCTTTTGATGCTAGGAGAAAATCTAAAGCCAAGCGATTCTGATAGATAGCGGTGCGTATTTGAGTATTTGTTTTGGCAAGCAAGGACAACGCTTGGGAAGTTTCATTAGTTATGATTTCTAGAACCGCTTGCAGCCTGATAAGACGGTTCAGCATATATATAGGGGTCCTATAGCCATACATGCCATCTGCAGCCCATGTAGCAGGCCCATACACTTGAATAATACGCTCTGGGGGCCACTCATTATTTTGCCATGTATGAATTCGCAGAGAGCGCTTTGCACGGCCTAGTTCATCGTACACTGGGACCCCTAGATGTTCACCAGTTTCCAAGGGCAAAAGGAAGAAACTGGGTCTTATAGTCCCCAAAACACAAGCTCCACTCCACCCTGGGGGTAGTGTAGCATAGGCCGCTGTGCCACAGATCCAATATAGTGAATCAGGGGCTACCCACTTCCGTGAGGCATTGCATGGATCATCCCAGAGGACCTGCAAGTGTCCCATGTTCACATATTGTGGAATCTGTGTGTTATCTGAGTTAGTAAAATCAACAAAAGTTTTGGGTTTAGTTCCATTACAGATCCACCCTCCTTCACATTCTAACATCCCCACTGGTTCTGAAAAAAAGGATGGCCTTGTCGTATAAAGCAGGTAAAGCCGACTAGCTCATTTCTCAGGATCCATTTGTCAGGGCGTTCGGCCTCCCTCCAAGATATATTGTAAACCTTAGTGAGGTTGTTATATTAAAAGCCACAAGAAATAGGGCGGGAAGATTCCTGCCTTTTTGTAATTGGCATAAACATTAACATGGGCATGAACAGCATGGGATTGGGGCCGAAAACATGTACTGTGTCCCTTCTCATTACAGACACTATATGTGGTGGACTGATGCTGACACTGAGTGATTGTGGATAATGCACAGTTATAGCTAGTTTGATAAATTAAGGTTTGGGAGGTTTGACCCTGGCGATAGGTGGTAGTAATGCACGGGGTACAAGCAGGGAGAGGGGGTGGGGAAGCCTGACTATGGACCCAATAGAACAGAAAAACACATTGCAACAGAAGGAAACACATCCTTTGGCCCGTATGTTGGTTAGTTAACGTCTGGAATCACTAAATGCAAGACCTGAGGTTCCAACGGAGATCAATTCTTCACCTGTGCGTAGAAAAAGCCGTTCCGGTAGGCTTTTAGCAGAGGTTCACGAGCAGGCTTATTCGGCTGTGTCCCTCAGGGGTACGGACCCAGAGGGAGCAGAGCTAGCCGGCGCTGTCCCAGGAGGCAGACGAGAGATCTTAACACAGGTAGGCATAGGCCCAGGCTGGGGGGTCCACCTAGGGTGAGCTACCTTGAGATGGGACCAGTGGATCCATGGTTTATTGCCTTGACCATGGCTGTGGTTCCTGCATGTGTGTTTTCATGGAGTTGTCGCATTACAGCTAGTCCCGGGCAGCAGGGATAAATATTTTCCCTGTAGGCATTCACCACCACCCCTCCTTATTCTTTTCTGCTCCCTGTAAGTCACACCAGGCTTCTTCTTCTGGTGAATACCTGGGGGTCCAGGCTGCAACAGGGGTTGGAAACACAGGACAGAGTGTTGCGCTGGGGGGGCCTGATGCTTCAAGGGCTATTTCTTTTGCTGCCTTATCAGCCCGAGCATTTCCTCGAGATACAGAGTCTACAATCTTCTGGTGGCCCCTGCAGTGAATGATGGCTACTTTTTCTGGGAGATTTACAGCTTCCATTAATAACCGTAGGTTAGGGCCATACTTAATGTCTTTGCCTGCAGCTGTGATGAAGCCTCTGTTTTGCCAGAGGATACCATAAGCATGAGCAGACTTAAAGGCAAACATTGAGTCAGTCTATATGTTGACACTTCGGCCTCTTGCCAATGTTAGCGCAGCAGTGAGAGCGATGATTTCTGCAAGCTGGGCTGAAGTCCCTGCCCATAAGGGCTCTGCTTGCACCACCTTTTCATCATCAACAACAGCATAGCCAGCCCTGCGTTGCCCTGTATCATCTAGGAAACTGCTGCCATCGCAGTAAAGGGTCATCTCTGGGCTGGGTAAGGGCTGGTTTTGGAGATCCAGTCTCGAAGCAAACACCTGATCCACTGTAACTAGGCAGTCGTGGTCTGGTGCCTCTTCAGGTACTGGAAGCAGGGTGGCAGGGTTAACAGTCACTGCTGGTGCTAGGGCTACTCCAGGATTTTCAAGGAGGATGGCCTGATAACGAGCCATCCGAGAAACAGTGAGATATTTATGGCCCCTTGCCTCTAAAATAGTCCTGACCCCGTGAGATACATACACAGTGAGCGTGGCACCCCAGGTGAATTTGTTGGCTGATTCAATGAGGCGACAACAGGCAGCTACTGCTCGAAGGCAGGGGGCAGACCTTGTTCTACAGTGTCGAGGCCCTGGCTGAGATAAGCAACAGGTCTTTTGTAGGGGCCAAGCTTCTGCATAAGGACGCCCTGAGCCACTCCCTCCTTTTCATCAACGCAGAGAAAGAAAGGCTTTTCTGGGTTGGGCAGTCCTAATGCTGGTGCCTCGATGAGGCGCTGCTTCAAGGTTTGAAATGCTATCTCCTGTTCAGGACCCCACAGGAAGGGATCGTTGGGCCCTCCTCTTGTAGCTTCATATAGGGGTTTGGCTATGAGGGCAAAACCTGGAATCCACAGCCGACAGTAGCCTGCTGCCCCTAAAAATCCGCGAAGTTCCTTGCGGGTGTAAGGCTCAGGGATCTGACACACAGCTTCCTTTCTTTCTGGGCCTAAAGAACGCTGGCCTTGTGATCAAAGCCCAAAAAGCGGACAGTTTGCTGACACAGCTGAGCTTTCTTCCAGGAGGCTTTATACCCACACTCATCTAATAGCATAAGGAGTTCAACTGTCCCCTTCTCACAATAGGGTCTGCTTCGGGAAACCTCTCTCCCACCCAAGTTGCTTTTACTTGGCACGCAGGTACCCTGGCCACAAGGGATTGTTTGGCGGCTGCCAGTACCTACCGTTTTTCTTCTGATGTTAGCAAGGCAGACAGCAGCTGCGAGCAATCCCTCCAGGTTGGTGCATGAGTGGTCATTATGGTGGTAAACAGATCAGTCATAGGCTTTGGGTCTTCACTATAAGGCACGGTCTGAGTCTTCCAATTACAAAGGTCTACTGTGCTGAAGGGACTATAAACATAGACCATATTGCCTGCTGCCCCTGCAGGGGTTTGCCTCAAGGGACACACCATAGGAGTTGGGGATGTCCTGTCAGATGGTTTCAGAGCTGTGGATTGCTCAACCTGTCCAGAACTGCCTTGTGTCCAGAGGCCTGTACAGGTATCATGTTTCAGATGGACTGAGGGGGTTAAGGGTGGGGCTGAAGGTTCCTCACTCTCTCTTCCTAGAAACAATTCCCTTAAGTCGGGGTATATCTGTTCGGGGTCTACTGGAGGGTCGCAGGACTTTTTTCCAGCTCTGTCCTCCTTTTTCCAGGCTCCCCCTGAGCCCTGTTCATTGGAGGGGATGTCTACCAGATTCTCATCAGAACGTAGAAGGTTCACCTCTCTCAACCTATTTTCTTCCCTCCTCTTTCTTCCCTCTTCCTCACGGGCACGGGCCATGGCTCGGGTCTCAGGTGGGCTGGGTGGAGGGGTTCTGTCAGGGGTTCTGGCTGGTCCTGCAGAGTAGGGGGGTGGCCAGTCTATAGTGCAGAAAGTTTGTAAGCGGCCAGGGCTGAGGGGCACATTTCCTCCATAATCTCCAGTAAAAATATCTTTGAAATTTCGCAGCATGTATTCTAAGGGCGTGATGGGCTTTGCCTGACTCCCCCCCATGAAGACAAACAAAGACAGACAGCTGGGTGTACAAAGGGTTAGGAAACGGAGAGTGCAGTGAGGGGTCTGCCACTCTTAAGACACAAAAGGGATTCCTTGACCACAGATGCTTCCTTCTTTAAGTGGCCGATTCGAGCTCGCGCTGATCGGAAACGCACGTATCAGAAGACAACTCTCAGTTTGGTTTTGTCCCGTAGGACTCTGCCTTTCACAAGCACACATCAATCATACACTTCAACATGTATTCCACCCTGATCACAGAGAAGTCACTGCTTCCCTGACCTGCCTGTCAGAAAGCTAACCCAGATTCCACTGATAAGAGAGGTGATCAAGCTCCCTTTTCCCCCTTCTCAACTGGAAGGGGATACCTCAGATACCTCAGACTGACTATACTGACCTGTCCGTCGACTCGAGTCGTCCCTGGGCTCGTCCTCTCAGACCTGGGTTCTTCAAAGCGAGCGGCACCGGCAGAGAGTCACAACAGAACGGAGAGAAGACCGACCTTCCAAAGAGGGAAGTGGCGCCTGTCGGAAATCAGTCACGGGCTGCCCGGCTCTCCGACGGCCCGTGGCTCAAGAGGGCAATAACCCGGTCTCGTTGCCAGAGTCAGCTCTCCATTTTCCCGGCCCAATGCACCAGGAAATGTAGCGGGGAGAGGAGAGCCTTCATCCAGTCAGTGAAACCACACCAAGTCAATCAGAGGAGGATATTTATTATAGCGCTAGGCCAGCCAGCTTTAATAAGCAACAGGGCTGACCTCTTTCAGATGCATTCAGCTTTCTAATATACCTTACAATGTGCGTGTCAGAAGCAAGACAATGGAATTTTCCTTTACACCATTTCTCTCTTCCTGTTGAAGAGAACATTTCATTCCGGAAGCACCATCTCTTATTTTGCATTACAAGCTAGCTTTAAGATCTAAGCATCTTTTGCACCTGGGCACCTTTGAAGCTTAACCACAAGCTCCCTTCCAACCACATTCAATAACAGTTTTTTGCTAAACAGAAATGTCATATCTTTTTCTATGAAACTTGTGGGAGGGGGGAAATTCAGGGTGGTAATGGAAAGTTTGAGGCCTGAGATGAATTTAGGCCAATTTGTCCTTTTAATTTCTTTAATTCAATTTTATTGCTATACTATCTCTGCCTTGAAGGGAGAGTCTCAACCGTTTGTCACTTAAGAAGTTTTTATGGTAGGCTCATACCAGGCCTGACCCTTAAGGTTATGCAAACCATTACAGACCCATGCCAGGCTTAGATCATAGGTTAGACAAACATTCTGCATTTAAGAAAGCATTTTCTTTACACTGGCTATAAGCTTTCCTGTGCATGCATACTTCTTCAGATACAACACAACATCAGAAACAGCCTATTAAAACTGCAATGTTAAAACAAGCCAAAGATGCACAAGATATTGAAAATTCAATAGAACAAGACAAAGTTGAAGACAGACCATGAATGTCAGTGAAAACCTTTAACTGATGAAAGTTTTTATATAGCAAAAAAATGTGTACTTTTTAAATTTTATTTATACCCTGACAATCTCCCCATTGGGGAAACCAAAGCAGCTTCTCCTGTCCTCCGTTTTAACCTCAGAATAAACCTGTGATGTAGGTTATGCTGAGAATGTGTGATTGGCCTAGGAACACCAAATGAGCTTCCATGGCACAAGCGGGATTTGCTGCTTAAGCCAACTGGATCTCCTATAGAAGGGTGTTTCCACAGGTTTCTAAAGAAAAAGTCTTGCTCTTTTCAGTTCTAACTCTGGCAAGAGAAGCTACACAAAGCTTTTCTGATTATTTCTGTGAGTTGTAGAAATGTGCATAGGAGGGTATTCCCTAAGTTAGGGTGAGCCTGGCAACTAGCCAGAGGATTGGGGGGAGGCAGCAATTTTTTTCTTTATTTTTCCTTCACTGCTGCTCAGAGCAGTGGCAGGCAATGGAGGTGATTAGTGAGAGCCCTCTGGCCATAGCTTGGCATAGCCTGGCAACCCTATTATGCAAAGCTGTTAAGAGTTTTAAATATGACTTCATCTATTCAGACAAGGTTGCTTCTAGGGGTGACCAAACTTGCTGACCTTATTAACCACACAAGCAACTCTCCAACAATTTGAGACACACAAGACCACATGGTGGATTATTTTTGCTAACATTCCATTTGATAAAAAATATGATTACATTATCCAGAAAAGTCAACTATTGAAGGGGTCAGAGCAATCCATGACTAATTCATCTAATTTGAAAGAACCATCAAACATATTTGCCTCAACTAATATACAGTTAAACAGTGACACCAACATTTCCCTCCAACCAACTAGTGTGAAACAAGAATCGGGTAATTTCCTGAGCAGGGCACTTTTTGTAGCAGGAACTCCTTTGCATATTAGGCAACACACTCCTAATGTAGCTAATCCTCCAAGAGCTTATAGAGCTCTTACAGGGGCTACTGTAAGCTCTTGGAAGATTGGCTACATTAGGGGTATGTTGCCCAATATGCAAAGGATTTCCTGCTACAAAAAGAGCCCTGTTCCTGAGTCTTTCAGAATCCAGCAGTGGGACATGTATGGAAACTTCAAGTCCAGATGGTACCTTACTTACCTCATGCCCTATCAAATCTACAAACTGGCACGCTGTCACTCACCCTCCAACAGAAGTATCCCAGTTATCTGATGCCAGCTCTTCAAAATCAAACTCAACTATTTTACTTAAAGTCCTTGATTTCAATAAAACAGCATATAGAGAATTGTGGAGCCAGGACATAACATACACAATAGTGGAAAACACAGTCAGAAATCTAAATCAAATGGCAACTACAGCTGTGTAACAAACAACACTACAGAAATATATATAACTAGTGAGCAAAGCCCATTGTGGCAGTAGACAACGGGCCCTAGATAGGAAGGAAGGGCAGGTGGAAGGGAGAAGTGGAGGTACAGAGAGAGAGAGAGTGAGGGGGAGGGAGGAAAGGGGGGAGAGGGAAAGAGGGGGCAGTCAGAGACAGGGATAGTAAGTTTGAAAGACAGACAGGAAGGGAGGTAGGAAGGAAGGGAGAAAGAATGAAAGTCAGGAAGGAAGGAAGAAGGGTAGAAAGAGAGAGATTGAGAGAGAGAGAGAGTGGAAGGAAGGAAAGAAGAGAGGGAAGAACAGGAGAAAAGAAAGAGGGGGGTAACAGAGTGAGAGAGAGAGATAAAGTGGGGAGGGGAGAGAGGGAGAGAAAGGAAGAAATAAGGGGGAGGGGGAGGCACGGGGTGGGAGAAGGGTGGGGGGCACCACCGCTGGCTTTCTCCTGGGCAGGTGAGGGGGAGGTCCTGAGGCCAGTGGGTGGAGGCTCAAGCCGCTGCCGCCAGCTTTCCTGGGCCCTCCCGGGGCTTCCTCGGGAGGTCTGACTCTTTTGGGGGGGCCAACTCCACACTCAGTCTGTTGATGGTCCTCTCTTGTCAGAGGTCCAGAGCAGAGTGAGCGGAAGACACTGGCTGGGGCTGACGTGGGCGGAACTGCACAAAGCAGCCACCCAACCCGGCCAGCGTCTTCTGAGTGACCGTTCATGGCGCCAACCTATTTTGGTGCGCATAGAACGTTCTGGAGTGAAAATTCAATTATATATAAGGACAGATGATAGTATTAGTAATAGACAAAGCAGTGAAGTCCATACATGTGAACAGATCCAATAAAGTACAGGTGTAACAGAGAAGTCTTCAATTTACATTCCATGTAGCATAGGGAAGAAGTCTTAAGTCTTCAAGTCACATGTAGCATATAACAACTAGCACATAGAGACATCAAACAATATAAGTTCAGCAGAGAAGTCTTCAATTGCATGTAGCATATAAACGAATACTCCAGATATTGTAAACTTTGTTTTGTTGAACTTCCTCAGTAATGGCAATGACTAATGTAATTTATACACAAAATTGATTGCATCAGCTTCTGAAGTCATTTGTAAAGACAGTGTTTCCAAAAGGTCCTTGTATTAATGGGCAACCAGTCCTATTCTTTAAGTGGAGCTTACTTCCATGGCTTTTTAGTCTGCTGACTAAAGCTCCACTTAAAGAATAGGACTGGTTGCCCATTAATACAAGGACCTTTTGGAAACACTGTCTTTACAAATGACTTCAGAAGCTGATGCAATCAGTTTCCTGACCCTGATTAGCTTCCATGATCTGGGCTATCTAGGTCATAGTTGATCAGAATTCAATTATCCAAATTAGCAAGGTTGAGCTTCCCGGCCCTTCTGTCTGGCTTGTATGCTTTTCCGGAAGTGACACAAAGAGTGAACTGGCCTAACTAATTAACCCTTAATGATATAATCTCTGAATTTCTAGTGGGATTTAATTGTAAGTAACTATATATACTGTGAAGATAATTGTATTTCTCTGGCAGTTGGGTCTGGGAAAACCTTTTAGTAGAAATCAGTGGCAAATATGACTTCAGTTTTTAAAAAAATGACTTCCAATTTTTTACTTGGTAGATGTAGCACAGAAGCAAGGTCAAAGCAGAATGTTTCTTATAGTGGTGCTGTGTATGTTTTCTAGGTGTGTGAGTCTGGGTGTGGGGGTATGGGGTGGGGGACCATCAGGGAGATTGTGCAATGTCACTTCCAGGGAAATCTGGACATGATGTCATTGCCACTTTAGGAATCACCAGAAACTCTATGGTAAAAAAAAATATGTTTCTGGTGCTCCCTAGAGCAGCAAAACATCACTTCTGATTGTTACCAGAAGAATTGAATTTATACCCCGCCCTTCACTCAGAGTCTCAGAGAATCAAGGGTGTAGACTTTCCAATTTCGGGGCTGGGGGGCTGGGCCTGAGCCAGAGGCATTGCTATGCTAGGTCCTTAAAAGAACCGAGGCCCAGTGACATCATAGGGAGGAGCCAGTAACATCAAAAGCCATTGTCACTATCTATAGAGGTGGAGCCATGTGGGGTTTAGGAAGGGGCTTCCCAGAAATTTAGGGGTGCCTGGGAACCCCCCTAGCCATGCCCTTGGGCTGGGCTAAACCCAGGAAAAGGTGAGAGTTGGCCAGTGGTTAAGGTGGTATCTCAGCAGTCTCCTGCCATGTCCTTTATTTAAATTCACTCTTAGAATAGTCACTTTAAGATCTGCAAATATACATACCATGTGTGTAAGACAAACAAATGGTCACAAATTTGAAAGTAAGGAGGGCAACACAGAAAAGCCTGTGGGGGAACATTTTAAAAGTTTTCCTGGACATTCATTTACAGGAGTCTTGTTTCTGCCTTATTCATATTGGTGACTTTGTACTGAAATTTACCAAATTATGGCATCACAGATGTCTTCATTTGGTAAATGCATGACTGGAGTCTCTGAGCCAGAATACCAAACAGTTGCTGTGCACTCAATTTCTGAGCAATGTACAGAGTTCAGAGTAGCTAGGTCAGTTTTTTAGCCTCTGGTTCACACATTTTTGTCTTAGCTCAGGAAGGATGGCTCTAGGGCAAACTAATTTATGCAGTAGCCAAATCGCTCGGTCACAACTTTAATGCCAGTAGGTCACAAAGTAGAATTTTTGCTCACAAGACTCCACAGTTTAGAGGGAGCATTGAGCCATATATCATCCAATTCCCACTCCCACCTTTTCCCCATTGAAACTAGCCAAAAATTGCAGTCATTATTTCCACCCATGCATCAAACATAATTACCACATGATATACAGTAACAAAAACTATGGCTGAAAACAAAGGGTGTAATTGGCTTCCTGATTTTTGAAAATTAGCAGAAAAAAAATCTAACTGATGCCTTTTAGTCAGCAAACTGCTATATCCATTACATTTTTTTCATGCTTTCTGGGTTGTGGTAGAATCCTATACTGTTGTCACATTTTAAAAAGATCCAAGAAAGTAGTTCCCATGCTGTTCAGATATGACATAAGCATATAGAACCATTAATTAATTGGGCCACCTCTAACTTTGAGACTGAACTTTTCATGGGCTTAGTTCAGATCCAAAACCAGGGTTAGCTTATGGAAACAGGATTTTGTTTACAGATGATCACTCAGTGGTGGTTTCTTCTTTGCTCTGGCCAGGAATCTCTATATTCAGGAATGAGTAAAAGTGGTGCTAAGAAACCGGCCAGGATTAAGTCAACATGGCTTCATCCATATATTGCACAAAACCATAGTTAAAACTAACTTTGGTTATTCAACTTCAACTATGGTTTCAGATCCTGGTTTGAGGGTCCCTAATTAATCAGTAGAGTGGCCTACATTCAGTTAGGCACACTAATCAAAGTTTAATTAAAGCATGGCCTCATGTTATGTTTGAACTGAGCCACAGTAATTTTGAAGGACATTGCAAAATACTCCTGAATGCTCCAATGCCTACCAGAAAACATCTCCTGCATGAGCCCAGTAGGAATGAAGCAGAGGTACAGAGGAATTTTTGTGCATCTCTGGTTTCTTCTGAAGTGATCTGCTCAGCATAATATCCTAGTGGATTGAACCAAGTTTGTACCACAAAACTATGCTAGCTCACTTGGTATCTGTCCTACAGCTTTGGAATTCACTTCCTCTACAGTATAAACAAGGCTCGAGCCTTAACATTTTCCATAAGTGTTTTAAATCCTTGCTTGGGATGGCTTTTAATGACTGACTTCTATACAGTACTGTAATATTCTAAATGCCTATTTTACTTTTTAGATTGATAGAATTATTTTAAACTAGCACAAAGCCCTCTGGAGGGGCTTCATTAAACACTGAATTTAAAAAAAAACTTTAATAAAAATGTCAAAATACTACAGAAATAGAATTATTGTAGTTTACATAAAGGGTCAAGATTCATCTTGGTGCAGGGATTGGTGAAAAATATATGTTCTGGGTCATAAAAAGAAATAAAGAGCTATTATTTATTTATGCATATTTTAAAAGGATTTATATCTTTCAACCTGAAGATTTCTGAATGAGGAATCCTAAATCAGTCTACTCAGAAGTGTCCCATTTTTTTTCAATCTCCAGGAAAGTGGTTTTAGGATTGCAGGCTGAGGTGGTTAGTGTGTTGTTGCCTTCGTTGCTAATGGGAAAATGCAGCATCAATATAGCATAATGGAGGAATCAGTAACTAGCCCAAAGTTCAGTTGTCTGATCTTGACCCAAGGACCTCCCCTTTATTTTGAAGAAATACTTCAATACTTCAGATGTGAGCCACTGACTCACTTCTGCAAATGCAGAGACAGAGGCAAAGGACTCTTTAAGGACTCAAATTCCTGCAGTGTCCAGCTGATTTGGGTAGGATTCTCTCTTACACATGTTCTTTTTCTTTTCAACCCCCTCCCTCCTTCCTCAGGCAGGCTTTTTCTCCTTCACACTCAGACGTGCACACAGGCATTTTCTCTCTCTTTCACACAGATATACACACAGGCACTCTCACACACAAGTTTTTTCTTTCCACCCCTCCCCTTCTCAGGCAGGCTGTTTCTCCTTCATACTCAGACATAAACAGAGGCTCTCTCTCTCTCTCTCTCTCTCTCTCTCTCTCTCTCTCTCTCTCACACACACACACAAGTTCTCAGGTTTTTAAAAAAAATCTCCCTCAGTTTCTACCAGAAACTTTACTTGCACCCTAGACAAGCCCCCTTCTCAGAAACGCGGAAGTTGAAAAGCACATGGTAGCTTACATTTCTAAAGAAAGAGCAGGGGAGAAAGACTGCAAGAAAGTGGCAGCCAAATCATCAGCCATGGAAAAGAGGGGGGGGAGTTTGCTAATATAGGGAATTAAAAGAGACACAAGAAACTGAAAAGGAATTGAGGCTTAGCTTTCCTGGGCAAGCATGCTTCTTTCCCTCTATGTGAGCATGGAAAAGCAGCAAAGCCAGTCTCCACGTGCAGCCGTCCAGCTCCTCCAGGCTGAACTGAAGGCTGCTGGGAGCTGGGGGTGGGACTTAGCTTTTAAGAGGAAACAAGCCCCTGCCCTGACTCCCCTCCCTCCCAGTCCCAAACCAGCTGAACTTAATCTCAGAAAGTGGAGAGAAAAAAACCTCCACTTTCAAAACGGGGTGGGGGCGGGTTGGCAAGGCTCTGTCTGGTGCTGGTTGCCCTTGGGAGAGGCTCAGCACCTCCTGGAAAAGTTCAGAGAGGGCTCCAGCTCCTCAGCCCCCACGAAGTTGACACCTATGCAGAGAGGCTTACAATCCCTTCCTCTCCCCACAACAGACACCATATGAGGTAGGTGGGGCTGAGAGAGCTATGAGAGAACTGCTCTTGAGAGAACAGCTCTGAGAGAACTGTGATTGACCCAAGGTCACCTAGCTGGCTGCATGTGGAGGAGTGGGGAACCAAACCCAGTTCTCCAGATTAGAGTCCACCACTCTTAACCACCACACCAAACTGTCTGATGTACTGTCATACTGACAGAGATTTTAATTTTTTTCTCCAGTCAACCAACAGACAATCAGGGGTTGCCAGCAGGAGGTTTGTGTTCTCTCTGTATCTTTCCACTACTCCTTTTTTTGGCTGAGGAGATATTGGGGGAAGAAATAGGGATGCCAGGTCTCCTGCTACAGGTGACCTCCCAACTTCTGCTACCACTCAGAAGGCTAAAGGGGGGGGGATAAGGCAAAAATTGCAGTCATGTTAATCCTACAGTGGCATGACATCATTTTTGGGTTTGCCCTGGAAATAAATATCAGACTATTGACACAACGGGCCCAACTGTGTCCCTGTCTCCCAGTTAGGGGGGGGGGCAAAAAGACAGCAAAAACAGCTTATTTGAAAGAAAAGCGGCAGCCCAGGGCCAGACTCAGCAGAGTTTGTCTGAATTAAATTTAACATCATGTTACATTACCCTACTCTATGTTAGTCATGCAACCTCTGAATTTGCATTTTGAGTGAATTTAAGTAGGTGTTACCCATTAGCAAGAAAGAACAACTTGTTTTATCACACAAATTGAATTTGGGGCTTTGTGAAAAGACCTTACAACCAGGTATTAACTCTCTATTTTTAGTATGTTTAAGAAAAGGAACACCTCCACACTTCTGAAATTGTACCAGAAATTTTGATTCCCCCCCCCCATAGGGGTTTTGCTTTGTATTTTTTTCTTTATATTTAAGATCATTGCTTGGTAACAAATTGAAGATAATTAGGTAGTTATGTTATTAGTTCTGCATTTCAGACTGCATCTAAGAGGCAGCGCTTCTGCACAGCTTATATCTATTTTTGCACCAGCTGATAAACTACTGTATAAAAATCCAGTCACTGAGCAGTGTGCTGAAATAATTAAAAGGCTCGTCCGGTTTAACTGCAGCCTTCTACTAGCTGAGCACAGAGCTGTTTGGATACAGAAATCTCTCAGTTACCTTCAGTTGGCAACAAAAGTTCATAAAAAGCATTGGGGGCAACTTCTGATACTTGTTTATCTAAAAAGAATGTAGAATCTAGAACTATTGCATGAGTTTCTAAAAGTTTTGAGCCTGCAAGCGCCTTCGGAATTTTGAGAAGAAGTGGTGAGCACCAGCCCAAAATTGCTGGCACAGAACACAGAGCCATGCACAATACCTTCCTGCTCACTTTGTTATTAAAAGGTGTACCAACTGCAGGATAGGAAATTCATGAAGATTTGGGGGAGGAAGGCAGAGTTTGAGGAGGAGAGGGAGCTCAGTAGGGATGTGATGCCACAAAGTCCACTCTCCAAAGCTGCTGTTTTTCCCCCCAGGGGAACTGATCTCTGTGGTCTGGAGATCAGTTATAGTCCAAGGGCAACTCTAGCTTCCACTTGGAGGCCCAGAAGAGGAATGGGGGAAAAAAGAAAAGAAAAGTCTGCATGGGGAAAGAGAAAGAGGTTGGAGATTTAAAAGAAATGAAGGAAAACCTGAGGGTGGAATGGTCCACATGATGACTAAGAAAAGCTCAGGTGCTTTCCGGTTCTCCAGTGGCTGTGGAAAGTTCTTTCATTGGAATGAAAGCAGTCAATAAGTGCTGGGAGAAAGGGAGTGTGGGAAAGATCCATTCAAATAAAGATTGGGGACTGTGGGATTCACCCCCTCATTATTCAAGGGGAGTGTGATCCCATCAGTGGGGAATGGGGGGTAGAGTGGCCAGGTTAAGAACCTCCTGGAGCCTGGGGATGGAGTCTGAGAGATCCAGGAAGACCAGAAGGGTGTATCTATCTGTTGGTTGACTAGTGTCACCATGTCTGAATCCAGATTTAAATAATCTAGATACTTCGTTTCATCTAGGAATTCCTGGAGTTGTCAAGCTTCCCCTCAAAATTCCTGGAGTTGCAAGACTTCCCCTCAAAAGGGGAGGTTAAAGACAGATTCATGTCCTCTAAAGAAGGCTTCTTCAACAGGGGTCTAATTATAGCTTCTTTTAGCACTGAAGGTGCTGTGTGTTGCTATAATGAACAGGTGATGGACTCCATCCATTCCTTCACTCTCCCCAGCAGATTACACATGTCTTTAGCAGCACAGATCCATTGAATCGGTGGCAGATCTCACAAGTATCCTGTATATGTGCTCAGGCTGTGTATATAGGGAGCTGCAGTCAAAACTTCCTAAACTATGGGACTTTCGGTTTCGGCGGACCGAATGGCGGCCACCTCTCGGGACGCTCCCGGAGATGGTTAGCCCACGCACGGTTGGGGGGGTCTTCGCATATGCGAAAGACCCTAGTAAGCCTTAGGCAAAGGCTCCAAACCAGGGGCGCTTGGGGAGTAGCCTCTTTGCCGGCAAACAGCCGGGAAATTGAGGCTTTCTCCCCGCCCCAGTCGGCCCTGCTGCGTTGTGCCCGTATGGGAAGTAGCAACGCCACCAACTTCCAGGAGTGGAGAAGCAGCGGAATGAATTAAAATAAAAAGAAGAATCGGCAGCGAATCGTGAGTTGGGGATCTGTTTGGAAGCGATATAAATGTGCTCCCCCCCGTAAACGTATAAGCGTATGGGAGGAGGGAGGAATCCCCACCCCCTTTGAAAAACGGGACTGTTAAAGAAAGAGTGAAGGGGGGCGAAGCAAAAAAGTGGTTTGGTGAAAGTACCTTTGGGGTTTTACTGAAGATTAAGAAGCTAGCCTGTTTCCTGGGTGACGCGGCATGAACTTTGTTAACGTAAACAAACAAAAAATGTCGGGACAGAAAAAGGTCCCTGAGAAGCCGGTAAAGAAGGGGGGAGGGACTTCCGGTCCTAGCAGCCTCCCCCTAGAGGCAGCTGTCAATCAACAGAAAAGTGAGCCACTGCGCCCTCTGCTGGATCAAATGCAGAAAATCAGCGAAACCCTCTGTAACATGGAAAGTGTTCTCAACAGTCAACAAAAACAACTAACAGAAACAGCAAAGAAGATGGAGGAGATCGCACAGAAATGTCTGGTCTCAACGGAAGACACCAAGAAAATTAAGAAAAGGGTCAACAAATTAGAAAAACATCAAGATATGCAAGAAAAAAGAATTTTAATGCTTCAGATGGAGAAATCAAATCTGACTCTCTGTTTTCAGGGCATAAAGGAAGAAGAGAAAGAGGATCTCAGAGCTATACTGGCGAATGCCTTGGCACCCCTAACTGGCAGAGAAGCACAAGAATTAAAAGATGAGATGGATATGGCCTATAGAGCCTATTCCAGCTTTACAAAGAAAAATAATCTGCCAGCAGAAGTGGTTGTCAAGTTTATCAAGCAGCGTACTAGAGATCAAATTTTGCGTGCGGTTTCAGCGGTGCCCTTGAAGATTGGAGAGCAGACTATCAGAACTTTAAAAGATGTTCCATATGAAATTCGTATGAAAAGGAAAGCATACAAAGGATTGACCACATTCCTACAAAGACATCAAACTATTTATAGATGGATCTTTCCCGAAGGACTAACGTTCAAATTCAAGGACAAAAGAGAGAAGATTGACTCCGTCTCCAAAGCTCAAGAATTTCTGAAGAGACACGCCAGCTCAGAGGAAGATGCAGAACTCGCTAATTGGACAGAGTTAAGCAGTGAAGAGGACAGCGGCCCAGAGGAGGGAGGTGCCGGAGCGGGAGACGAGAAAGCAAAAGAGGGCCCATCATACAATTTGAGAGACTTAAAAAGAAGACATCCCAAGATATAACGACTGTTCGTGAGGCGGCAGAAGGGAGCTGATCAACAACTAACCCCAAAGGACTTTACTAATTTAACTAACAGAGTTATTTTGGACTCTTGGCAGATGAAAAGAAGATCTTCCAACCACGGTGGATGCCAAAAACTGTATCTGTACTAACTAAAACTAATACTTTAACAGAAAATTCACTCTTAGTCCATCTATATACCCTACCCTTTTCTTATTAAAAAAGCAATAAAATTATCTCCTTTTTAGGAGAGGTTTTTACAAAAAAAAAAACACTTCCTAAACTATGCTTCTTTTAGATAGAAAATGTGTCTAACATGAACAACAGTATTTCCAATATTTGAGAGCATTCAAAAACCTGGCAGTTTTTTTAAAAAACATTATTACATGGCTTCATTTACTCAGGCAGTGGAATGGGCAGTGAAGGGAGAGAATGATAAGCAGATATGTATATGGCTTTTATTTGATAAAAAATATCTTGCTAAACAGGATTATCCCCAATTGGTATTTTTATGCAAAAGATTTCTGCACACTGAATTGCCTCACTAGTTTTAGAAGGGCTTTTTTGATTCTGTGTACGTATGGATCCTATCTGCTTGAGATATTTCATTATCTGGAATTGCATGCACTCTAAGTAGGTATGGGAGAAGTTTCATGTGTATCCACTGGAAGGAGGCAGAATGAGAATTAGGGATGGATGTTGTTGTTTGTTCCATGCTGGCAACAGAGAGTTGGATTGGTTTGCAGCCTGTATGAGATAAGCAATGTCTTTCCCCCACATCCACACACATCATAAGTTAGACCTGCTTGTCTTGCAGTTGGACACATGTAAAACCTTTGCTTGCACATGCTAACAGCAATGTTCCCTCTATTTCCCCCCCTACTGAACAGAGCAGTTCACATCCTGAGCAGAATATAACTGCTGTAATCTTAAAATGGGCAATGGGTAGTGCAAGACTTGGGGGCTGTGCCCAGGGAAGGGCAATATGATGTCACCTTTGATGTAACTTCCTGTAATGTCATTTCAGGTCAAAGGTCAAGACATACAACCCCTTTCTGTGACATCACTTCCAGGCCAGAGGTCAAAACAAACCCATCCCCTTCCTGTGAGTTTACAACCAGACTAGAGTTCAGAACACATCTTCCCCTTTCAATGACATCACTACACCCTTAATTTAATTTTGAAATTCAATATTAAAATGCTTTTCTTCTTCCAGAGATATCACACCAATAAACCATATAGTCAATGGACTGAAAAATACCAAATTCAAAGCTGTCTTCTTAAGAATTTTGCTCTGCAGCAGTTTGCTAAAGTTGTATCAAAATGATCTATATGTAGGAAAATTCTGGATAAAGCACCAAAAATTTCTCCATAGAGGAGACAGAAACCTAGAATCTATTTGTAGACATCAATATACACAGTGCATGAAGAACTGAGCACTCTGTAGTGAAAGATCAGCATCAAATGGTCAGACCAAGTGTACATACCAGGACAGTTTTAAAAAAAGGAAAATGAAACGAGAGACCAGAACTGCAGTCTAACTAAATTATTAGCAATGAAATCTTTCAGAAAATCAGTCGATACAACCATTGTTGAATAGTCTGGTTTAACTCAGAGTGCTGAGTACATAACATGATAGCATGGAGAAGCTTCAAAGCAGTATTGGGGAGCGGTGTTAATAGGGTTGCAGAATAATTAAAGTAACCATAATACAACATACAGCAGTTTAGTGAACACATTAGTACACATTTTAGAACTTTCTATTCCCCCCCCCAAAAAAAAACTTGATAGGTTTTACAATATTTCTCTAAGGGAATCCTATTGGAAGGGAATCCTATTCAGAACAAAGCCTTCACTGCAGAAGAGGTGGTGGTGGTGTATACAATCACAAGCTTTGAGAATGACTGAAGCCCATGGCTGGACAGACTCCCTGCAGAGTTGATATAATTACCTTGAAGACAAATTTATAAAGGAATATTAGGGATACAGCCAACAAACTACCCATCTACCACTTTAACAGTTCCATACTTGATAATAGCATATTTTTCAGAAGGAAGGAACAAATAAAAAGCAATTCAGAGATGGTGCAACACAGGAAAAGACTTGTCAGAAAAGACCACCAGAGTGGACTTTCTACATCAAATATGTGGATGTTGAGGAAGCATTGGATAAGTGGAAAGCAAATTCATATGTAGACCTCACATATTATTATTAGATATGCAAGGAACTTTTAGACAAGAAGCAACTTGGATATTGGATTTCCCCATAGAAAGGAGATTAGTGTAAAACATCAACTGACTCCTTTTACAGGGGAACAGTCACCCGATTTCCCATCAGCTGTGTGACTCCTGTTGGGATCTTGATAAAGTTCTCATGATTCAACATGGACAAATAAAACAGAACTGTCCTCTGTGAAATGCAGAGCCATAACTGAACAACTATTTCTCTTGTTATGTGGACAAGATGGCACTTGGTACCCACAAAAACTTTTCTAATGACAGTGTGCTTCTGAAGAAGGTTGAAAGCAATATAAGGGCAAGTATATCTTCAGTTTACTTATTGTGGCCCTCACAAAGTGAAAAGCCTCAAGAGTGGTAGGATTAACTTTTTGCAGCATCTTACTAAATTCAGCCAGTTGATTTATAACTTCGTCAACCACAAAACTGGGTTCATCAATTTCTTCAAGTAGTACCTGTAGACTGGCCCCTTGTGTTTTTCTACCTGATCTTTACAATAGGAGACAAAAACTTCAATGTTTCTAATCACTGCCTGCAACACAAAGTATTGAGATAGCCATCTAATTTTATTCAATGGCTTGAATGCCACTGTTTCTCATTCAAGGACTTCAGCAGCTTTCTGGAACCCTGCCCACCGTACAGAAGACCTGAATATGGTATACATAGTTCTGAGAAATGTTTCTATATCTTCCATTAAGCATACATGCTTGCAGGCATCCTCTATCCCCAAGTCCTTCTTGTGGGCCACACAGTGCTGTTCTAGGAGGTGGAGAATGTCACAGTGAAGTTGTACAGCCACAGCATTATGCTTTCTTAACATAACATAATGGAAGCTCCATGAGATGTAAGCATGACCATTTTTTGCATATCCAGGTCATTATCACTGCAAAACTTTTTAATTACTTCTGTGACTGAAGCATTGCCACATGTAGTCAAGGACATAATCCCAGCAAATATAGTTTTGTAAATCTCACTGTAGGCAAGGCCTATATTTAGCTTACATAATCAACATTTTTGTAAGTGATATATCTGTGCTCTCATCTACTACAAGTGTGTGACACTTGGCACTGCACAGTTCTGCCATCATTTCATTGTGAGCAGTTTCATTGATACATTCAACAAATTCAAATGCATAGTTTTTACCGCACTAGCATTCTCATACTGCCACATACTTTGCAAAAGTATGGAAGTGTTCATTTTTATAGCCAACAAGACATTATCAATCAGATAAACATGAGCACGTTTAATATCCTTGTGTTCTGCTATCTCACTCCTGGTTTGTCAATCTACAGAACTTTCCGTAAGCATCTTCAGTATGCCTCCTGATTTCGGATGCCTCAGTTTTGCCACTACCACACTGTGCATTTTCTGCTTAATATGTCTTTTTAAATAATCAGGTTTCCAATCCTCCCAATATTTTCCTGTGCAGAAATTGTTGGCAGCACCAGCTTTCTGACATATCTCACACACAGTCATGGTAAGTGAAATTAACACCACAGTTATGGTATGTGAAATTATCACCCAACCTCACCCTCTGTTTTTTGGCTAACTTTGTAAGCTCTGTTTCAATTATCTCATTAAGCCACTCACATTTGAAGTGGCCACTGCATTTTTTTTGAGGAAATGCCAGTGGCTGGGTCAGCATTTGGACATTATGCTTGTTCTTGTTGGGGCTTCAGTAGAAAAAAATGCAACTGTTCCCAACTCCCACTGTTAGTAACCTGTAGCAGCACAGTGTCTTTGCCTGCTCTGGGCAACAGGAAAGCCACAGAACTGAATGTATTAGAATGTATTAGAAAACAAGATCTTGAAACTGGAAAATACAGATAGCAAAACAATGCCCATACAGATAGAGCAAAAGAATAATTTCATGATTTTACCTCAAAATACTGAAAAGAAAGCTTAGATGTGCTCTAGACAACAGAAAAAAATCAAAACAAAACATTGGCCTAAAACACAGAGTGTTGGGATGTGAGATCAGAAAAAAGCTTAGTGCATAAAGGTACTGGAAGGAGGTCTAAATAATGTGAAAATACTGAGGAGAAAATTCTATAAACACCAAAGATGTTCAGGGCTAGAATGTGAGTCTGCAAACAAACTGGATTAACACTGAAGGAAAGGCCTGAAAAAAGGTTGGGAAGAGAAAAAAAATCTAAAAATAAGCTTCACAAGAAACAGAATAAAGAGGCAGAAAGCTGACTGAAAGATGGAAGCAAGTTTAAGACTTCAGAGCCATTCAGCAACAGCACTCCAAGTTAGCAACAAGGAATCCAAAGCTGCTCATCCTCCTCCTCTTCTTCCTCATCATATGGCAGTGTGTGTAGTATAGCCAAGGGATCTTAAGATTGTCTGGCAGCCAAAAGTTCTAGCTCTTTAATGTTATGCACCACTAGTTGGCAGGGCCGGCTCACTCACTAGGCGAACTACGTGTTTGCCTAGGGCGGGCCGGCCCTTAGGGTCCCCCAACCCCTGCCAAAAGCCCTTACCAGGTGACTGCCACTGCCGCCTCTTTCTCCCCGAGTCCGGCAAGTGTGCCCAGAAGCTCTGACTGCGAGCGCAGCATCCTCTGCGTCAACCCCTCCTATTTCTCCTCTCCCTGAGATCTGAAATGGCACTCCCTGCGAGAAGGGCCTCCTCAAATGGGAGGGGCAGGGGAGCAGGCCCGCAGACATGAAAGAGGCCTGGGGGGGAGTGGCGAATGAAACCCTGGCTGAACAAGCTGTTTGCAATTTGAGGCTTTCGCCTTCCAGTACGGGTTTCCCCCTTCTGCAAAAGCACCCAGCCAAGGCACCCGTTGGCCATCTCCAGGGAAGTTCGGCACCCTGCTGAGATGTCCCCCTCAGGAAGCGCTCCCCACCCAGACAGAGCCAGCCATAGGGCTGGGAAGAGACGGGTCCAGCATTTCCTGTTGGCCCGGCCTGGCTGGACCGTTTGGGGCTTCCAGGTCCCAGGAAGCCAGAGAGGCCCATCTTCGCCCAGTGTGAGTGGGCGGCGACACTTCGGAGAGTGTCCCTCCTTTGGCCTCCTCCCATCACAAAATCTCCCCTTGCAATGCCGGGTTCGGGGGGGCACCGAAGCATCCATCCAAAGGGATGACACTTGGTGGTGGAGGGGGCATTTGGGGTGTGCACACAAAAGTGTGGGTGCAGGCTGGGTGTCATCTTGCTAGAGAGTGTGTGTCAGGGAACAGCTGGTCTCGCCTGCACTGCACAAAATGCTTTTAACAAACTTGCCTGGATAAATGGTTACTCTCCTGTGCAATGTTCCCTCTAAGTTGCGGAGTCCTGTGAGCAAAAATACTACTTTCTGAGCTACTGGCATTGGGGGGGGGTACATGGGGGGCAGTGCACAGGGGGAGGGGGCAGTGCTTGGGGGGGCACCAGAAGGGATCCTCATCCAGGGTGCAAAATGAGCTGGGGCCAGCCCTGCTAGGTGGCAAGCTAGACTCGTTTTTAAGGCAAGAGACATTTCAGAGGTGGTTTGCCATTGCCTGCCACTGCATCATGCCCCTGCTATTCCTTGGAGGTCGCCCATCCAAATACTAGCCAGTGCAGATCCGGCTTAGCTTCCAGGATCTAATGAGAGAAGGCTAACCTGGGCTATGCAAATCTCAGAGAGCAGAGCAGAAAATGGCACCTTGGAGCTATTCCAAGCCTTTTATAGTCTAGGGAGGTGACCAGATTCTGTTGACTAACTTTGGGAAAGCCAGGGTTGAATCCCTCTCTCTTATGAAAGCTTGTTGGGTGACGCTGAGGAAGTCATCAATAGCATACATAGTCAGCTGGGGTGGATAAGGGGAAGAAACAGAGGCAGCAACAGAGATCTGCTTCATGGAAAAGGGCAAAGGCACTAGCCTCTCTCAAGCAGAAGAGTGCCTTTTACATCTGCACAAAAGGGAGGGTGAGTCTCATTCCAAAACACCAAATCCAGTGCCTGCAGATCCTTATACTTTCATCCTAAAAATGCTTGGTAGAGCTGCTTCAAGGAAAGGCATCTGGGCAGGCAGCAGAACATTGGCAGGCAATCCAACCAATCTCAGTCATTGGCTGCCTGTCCAGACACCTCCCCTTGAAGCAGAGTTTCTACCAAGCATTATAGAATACTAGGAATAAGGCCCATTGTGGAAATAGATAGAACAAGCTCTAGAAATAGTCTGTGGGCGAGTGTGCTGGGCTTGAGGAGTCTTTTTAGCATCAGTTTGCCAGGTGCGCCCCAAGGCTGGGCGCTCCGAGTGAAGAACTGGCACTTTCCAGGATGGGACGGGCTGGGAGGAGATTCACATTGCCTGCAGAAGAGTTTTGGTGGCATCCTGCTTGTGCTCCCCCCCATGGAAGTGGCGCTATGCAAAACGGGAGTGTGGCCGGCCGAGGAAAGGGAAGCAGCAGCTGAGGCGGGGGCAAGAGCTGTCTGCAGCTGCTGCTCTGTGCAGGGTGTGTGTGGCTGTGAGGCTGTGCTCCAGCGGCGGGTGAGGAACAGGCCAGCAGCTTGGGTGACAAAAGGCACCTCCTGGCTTGGCTTCGCTTCCTCTCCCCGCCCCCCCCGTAAGCAGCCCGTTGAAGGCTGGAGTGAGGTTTTGCTTCAAGTGGTGCAGCTTTGCTTCCATCCCAGCTGAAACCTCATTGTCCTCTGTCACAGTGTGAGATAAAAGGAAAGGGTGAGAGTCAGGCAATGCAGCCACCAATGGGTAGAGACCCCTAGTGAGGGACGCATCAGGGAGCCAAAGGCTGTGGGGGTATGTGGAACATTCAGGCAAGAGGGACATGAAAACTCAAATATATATGTATAAAGGGAGAGATAAGTGCAGCAAGTAGTGGAAGACTGGGGAAGCTATCACATTGCCAGTAATATTCTGAGGCAAAGCTTGCCCTGTGTGGCTCCAGACTGCTGCTGAGCAGGACTTCCTGTGTTAATGAGGGAACATTGAGCTTAGAGGGAACACTGGCTGGCAGGCAGACTGGGGCAATAGATGTTTGTCCTCCCCACTGCAAAAGGTAGGCAGCATAAGCAATGCCAGGTGCCCTGCCATTTTGCCTGATTGTAGCTGGCAGCCAGATTGGAGGACAGAGTCTCAGACTCTGCCTCCTTTCTGGTAATAGGCAACCTGCTTGCTCTGCAGGTAAATTGGAAGGTAGAGATTGTGAAAACAGTCCCATCTGCCTGGTAAGGAGGATACTTTGGGTGAGTGCTGCAACTCCCAATAATTTGTAGGAAGAGTTGAAGAAATGTTTCCCAATGAGCCTAGTGGAAACAACTGGAGGATTGATATCCTAATAAGACTAGCTATAATTCTGATATTAAACCCACTGAGTATATGTAAGAATAGTAGTATATAAATATTTGAAAACAACCCTGATCTGAACCAACCAACTAACTTTCTTTCTCTCTTTCTCTCAACCCTGGTTATTAGTGAATTCACAAGAAGGAGATTGATATTTTTTCTGCTTTTGGGGTATGTGGGGTCTCTATTTTCTTCTGTGAGGAAAATCTGGGATTCACTGATCAGGCTTAATGTCATGTGAGAATTTTATGCCAACACCCTTTTGATCCTTATTGGTGGAGAATCCCTCAGCTACTGAGAAATTGATAGGGACCTTGATACATTCACATGCTGACTGGGAGTATATTCTGGTTTTGTGTGTCAGGCAGTACAACTGGTATTGTATCTTCCTGATAGCCATTTCCCCAAGCTAAGGATCTGAGCTGCATGGGTTGCAAAATAGTTCTATACTACATGTAGACAATGTTCCCTCTAAGCTGTGGAGTCTTGAGAGCAAAAATTTTACTTTGTGAGTTATTGGCATTAAAGTTGTGAGCAAGTGATTTGGCTACTGCATAAATTAGTTTGCTCTGGAGTCATCATTCCTGAGCTAAGACAAAAACGTGTGAGCCAGAGGCTAAAAAACTGTGAGCTAGCTCACACTAACTCAGCTTAGAGGGAACACGGCATGTATGTTATATATGTACATGTTATGTACCCAGGGAAACTGCACATGCGGTCGGGTACGCACATGGCCAGGCAAAGGGCCCAGGCTTCATTCCAAAAAACTATAGCTTAAACGGATCCTAGCCTACACCTATAGGAAGGCTAGGATCCAAGAAAGGACTTATGGAATGTAAGAACGCTGTAAATAGCATATCGTGTGTGTGTGTGTGTGTGTGTGTGTGTGTTGGGTGTGATTTACAAAGGGAATATAAATTGGCTGCTGGCCAGCTCGCTCTCGCTCACGATCTGACTGTAAGCAATAAAGTAGGAGCTGAAATCACTCTCCAGTGCATCAGTCTCAGTACTTTATAGTACATGTAAATCCACAGTTTTCATTCTGGAGTTTGTAGGGAAAAAATGCTTTGGACCAAGTACAGTGTTTCTTGTGAATTGTGAAAAAGCTCTGCATCTGATAAACCCAAGTTAATATGTAGTGTGCTCTTTTTGAGAGTAAGTACTTTTATAGCTTGCTAGCTTTTTGGATATAACTGCTAGATGGTAATGCAGTTGAATTTCATCCCTCTCTTTTATTGTGCTGTTTTCAGCCACTTGATGGCAGCCCTCTATTTCTTTCATGGGATTTCCTTTTAAAAGCTTGCAATAGTCTAATGCTTCAATGCTTTTTACACATTTTTAGATCAAGCTCTTCCTGCAACATGAAGGAAAGTTCTTGTGTTTTAGCTGTGTTTAATGGAGTCTTCAAAGATTCTCTGCTTGATAGGGCTCTCATGGAGTCATAGTAGTTACATAATTATAAGGAAATCTGTGTTTCCTTTTCATTATACAATGCACAAAGAGATAAATATGAAAGTACCTTTTTATAATACATACTATATATGTATTATGTATACATATAAAGTTGCTTCAAGTGGTTTATTATACTATCTTTTTTAAAGATGGTAACATTTTAAAATCAATCTATTTACATGTGATGACTGTACTTAGCTAGAATTTTCTAATATTGCAATATACCATTTGGACAATTTATGGTGCCTTGAACAGGTGGTTATCATGCAATGCTCATGACATAATATGGTAATCTCTGACAAGATACCTGTATGTTTGTGTGCCTGTTTCCAGTAACCTCCTGAATAGAAACACATTGCTGATAAACAGAATTTGGAATGTGGTACATTTGCATAAATGGAATGACATTTATGCAATTCAGAATCACAGTTGCTAAAGTTAATGTGAGAAATATGATCCTGAGCTGTAAAAACGTGTACATTTGGTTTTCACACGCCATGGAAGCTTCACTGTGCTTTAGTGTTTCCCTGGGGCTAGCATGGATTCTTTTTATTAGAGAAAATGGGAACTTCACATGCATACTTTAAATCATTTAAGGATAATACTGATATACTCCAAATTTAAAACACCGAGGAAAATGTATTTCTCCTTCATCATATACCATTTGGGGTTAAAGGCTTTTCAATTTTGGCTGTCCTCTGATATTGGCTCCTTTCCTTCTCCTGTTTGTGCTGGATTTGTACTGAATGTTTGTCTGTTTGGCTGGCATTTTAATTTTTGTTAATTATCATCAACAATTGATGATAAACGTGTTGGTGAAACATCCATCTAAGAAGCAAATCATCCTAAATCTATCAACCTAAAATCCTAGGTAACATTAAAATGATTCTGTATCATTGCCATGTCCTAAAGTTTCTTGCACACACATTTCTGTACAGTCATGCCACCTACTAAGTCTTGCTCCAATAAATTACAGCTTACCCATGTAAATCTAGCCCTGGTTCTATTGAATGCCTCTATTGTTTACATGCTGTCAAGTCACTTTTTTCTTCTCCTATAGCCTTAGACCTTACAGCCTTTCTTCATCCTGAGCTCTTTTTGAAAAATAAGATGTAAGAAGACAGGGAATGTTCACTCCAGTGGTACTGTTTATCCTGTTGGACAGATTAAAGACCTCTGAATTCTAATAAAACTGAAGCTTAAATTGATATTGAACTAAGGAAATGTTCCTTTATTGCAGCAAAGCTAAAACCAATAGGATAAGACAATAATGACTGTCATCCTAATTATATCAAGACCATACAAAATCAGATGACTCATTTAGATTAATAGCCATTAAATTTAGAACTGAACACCGGCTTACATGTTCCAAAGATTGTGAAGTATTTCTGTTGTGTATTAAACTGTAAATCAAGCCTATACATTGCCATGTTAAGCTTGACTCTGAATGTGGCTCTTCAGCTGTCACATTACCATTGGCTGGTTTCTGCGAAACCTCTGTAAATATCCAATCACTGTGTGACAATGTATCTAAGAGGGAACGGTCCTGATTGGTCTTTATCCCTGTGTTTTGATTGGTCTTTAACATGTTCTGGGAGTGGCTTTGACAGCCCGGGAGATTTTAAAAGAAGGAGCTGTGCCCCCCTTGTTGTTGTGTGTTCCTGACTTACAGTTGCTGTGAAATAAAGCTGAAATCACTTTTGAAGCTGAATCCTTTGTTGAGTCTCATACTTAACAATTTCATTTTATTACTCAAATCAAATGTTGAATTTAGCTTTGCCTAGAAAGTGATCTTATGTAACATTTTCATAAAGCAGTCTCTTAGGCCTCATGTACATGTAAGTTTCAGTTCAGGATTATTTGTTTGGTTCATATATGAATTACATTTTCTGAGATTCAGTTGTTTAGGTTGTCTGAATTACTAAAGTTGCCCTTATTCTTGAGAATTACATTTACCTTATTTTTTCCTGTCTGTGACTCAGGCTAATTGAAAGCTATCTTCTTTGTAATGTTAGAAACCTCAGTATAAAGCACATCTTGTAAGCGAATGTCCATGACTTTTTAGAGTCCATAGGCTGAACTCAGAAAGATGTAACTCTCCTTAGGATGTCCTTTAAGTTTCTATACGCAGAAATGGATTCCACATGAACAAATAAAAATTCTGTACATCAGCACAAGGATTCATAGTGTGTTCCAAAGACTGGACAGTTAATAGAAAGGGTCGTGGATGGCTGATGTGTGTATGTAATGTGCCATCAAGTCACAGCTGATATGATGACCCCAGCAGGTGACTAAGTAAAGGTGGCTTACCATTGCCTTCCCCTGCAAAGTTTTCCTTGGTGGTTTGCCATCGAAGTATTGACCCTGGTCAGCTTCCAAGATCTGATGAGGTCTGGCTATACTATAGCATTCCACATCCTCACCTATGAAAATAGACACTGAATAGGACTTCCAGTTTTGGCGATTCTCTGGACAGGTGCACTCCATTGTGCTCTGATGTGAGTGACTCAAAATCACAGCAGATGGGAGGGGTCTTGGATGTTTCTGAGCCCCACTAGAGCCCCTGTAGGGGGTTCACAGCCTGGGATGCTGACGGATGTCTCTTCCAAGGTGACTGTTTCTGGACCAGCAAAAATCATTGTCCAAGAGAAAGCAGAGGACAATGCAAAAGCAGAAGAAAAAAGCAATCATGATTCAGAAGCCAGTGGAAGTATTTATGGAAGTTCTGCAGAAGAGTCTGACTCTGAAAAAGGAGCAGCAGCTCCTAAAACTCTTAAAGTCCAACTGAGATTTGGTAAGGCTAAGCACAG
The DNA here is from genome assembly GCA_029375565.1 of Gekko gecko. Classification (NCBI taxonomy): domain Eukaryota; kingdom Metazoa; phylum Chordata; class Lepidosauria; order Squamata; family Gekkonidae; genus Gekko; species Gekko gecko. The sequence goes on from JAPDNY010000007.1 coordinate 119,092,789, forward strand.
GAAATAATGGCTGGAATGAAATTCTGAAAGTCTATGTGTGTTTTAAGTTACTATGATGTACCCAATAAGGCTAAATGAGCTTGATTTAGCTGTAGTGATACAAGATATTCAGTATTATTCTACTATATGCTTCATTTTAATAATAGTAGAAATGTCCAATAAGTAATGGTCCTTAAGGCTTCATCAGGCTGCTTTTCTTTAGTTTTAGAGCTCAGCCCAGCTCTGACAAGATTCAAAATGACACAAAGTCTACAAGTATGTTCCAAGCTAATGATGAAGCCCTAAGAAACAGCAAAAGCAGCCTAGGCATCCTGTTGCCACTCCTTTGGTTCGCACTACAGCTAGTCCTGAAGTCATGCCGTCTATTGCATGTTTTTTTCTGGAAACTCTTCTCTGCACAGCTGAACAGCTGGTGAACACACCAATCTGAAGAGAGACTTGTACTTTCAAGGACTATTAGGTCACTATTCAACTGGTGCAGTTGTCATTTATGCACGGTGGCAAAACTATTTGTGTATTAATTTTGGTTGTTAGTAGAACTGTATAAGAAGACTGTAGTATCTAGTGGGATTTGCACAGTGTGGCAGATTATTCTGTTTGTTTGTTTGTATAAGAACAGATCTGTGGCTGCAGAATAAAAGGCTGTATTTTCTAGCTGTACATAAACAGATACAGTGCATTGACCCTCATGAAATATATCGTTACGAAAAAGACAAAATACATTGGACTAATGTTGATAATTCTGGCAAACTTCTGTTCAAAAGCATATAAAACAAGAAATTTCTGGATGTCATAGTAAGTTGTGGATTCAGCATTTGTATACAAAATTTGCTTAGAAATCACTATTTGTGTTAGCTTTCTTATTACAGTGGAAGGACAGCTGCATATCTTCCCTGTGGTATAGGTTTGTAAAACAAGTAGAAGATAGGACCATGGCCAGTCCAAGGATTTTTGGGGACCTAGGCACCAAACCCACCACCTGCCCTCTTTGTTTCCCCACTCATGACTCAGGTAGGTAGAAGAAGAGTCTGTTACCTGTAGCCCCCTCTCGTCATACCCCCAGATGTAAGAGAGGCTGGAGGAGAACCTGGTGCCCCCTGTTCTCACCTCCCTCCACAACTTGGTAGGAGGTGAAGCTGCCATATCCTCTCTCTCTGTCCTTGCTCCTACGTGTGCCTCAAGGAGGCAGGACAGGAGCCAGCCATGTGTTCTCCTCACCCCCACCTATATCACCAGGAGGTGGGAAGTAAGTCTGCCACATGCATTCTTTGTCCTCCCATGCCTCATCCCCAATGGGAAAGAAGGAGAGTTGGTTTTATACCCTGCTGTTCACTACCCAAAGGGTCTTGGAGTGGCTTACAGTTGCCTTCCTCTCCCCACAACAGACACTCTGTGAGATAGGAGAGGCTGAGAGAGTTCTGAGAGAACTGTGACTGACCTAAAGTCACTGAGCTGGCTTCATGTGGAAGAGTGAGGAATCAAGCCCGGTTCTCCAGATTAGAGTCCTCCACTCTTAGCCACTACACCATCACCCCTCAGTACATGTTAGGGAAGAAGAAAGAGGGCCTGCACAGGGGAGAAATGAGCAGGGTCCCAGTGAGCCAGCCACTGAGTTTAGGGGCACATACTGGGTCTGCTGCTTGCCACAGCAGAAGCTGATGCTGTGGGCTTGCAGGCAGGGCAGTGACAGGTCTGATTGGTACCCTTTCAGCTCTGTTGTCTCAAGAACTCACCTAGCTGTGCCTAATGGATGGACCAGAGATCTCATGGGATTTTGTGTCAACACAATACTGACCTCCTTTCTTTTGCTCTGTATAGTCTTCCCTTCCTGGTGTTTCACATTTGTGTTTTCATCTATACATATACTGAAGTAGGAAACAAACCATAAAAAGTGTCCTACGTGTTATGTGTGTGTGTGTAATTTTAATTTAACGCTGTCAACTCAATAAATACTTTCATATCACTGAGGAGGTTTATTTCACATACACAGTACTGAATAGTAGGTCTCATGAGGCTGAATGAATGTCTGTTTCAATTGAACACTTAGAGGTTTTGCTGTTTTTTAATTTAACTGCATTGCAGTTTTGTGCACTTACAGTGCAGACAAATTGAGGACTGTATTATCTATTCTTGAAATTTTAAAAAAATCTGCATTTAGATAGACGTTGCAGGTACATTTTTTGAGTCAGGAATTGATTAACATGCCGGGAGTGGATACCACAGAAAACTCTGTTTAGCTAAGGTACACAGCAAGAACTTACAAGGCGCATCAGACAATACACCTACTCATTACATCAGGTCCCCAGATATCAACATAGTCCAATGTACAGTTGTGAATGTAACAACCTGCATGAAAAGCAGATCATTCAAAATGAACCAAACTATATACTATATAAATGCACCCATACAGATTTCCTTTTATAGCTAACTAGGAGTAAGGCCCGTTGTGGAAATAAATAAAACGGGTTCTAGAAAGAGGCTCTGGGAGAGTGCCCTGGCTTTGGGCACACAGTGTGAGTTTGCTGTGGCGACCTCAGCAGGGTATAATGACAGAGACCACCATTTTCTCCAGAGGAACTGATCTCTACTACCTGAAGAGCAGTTGTAGTTTTGAGTGATCTCCAGCCCTCACTTGGAGATTGGCAACAATTGTTACCCAGGAGGAAATGGCTGGTTTGGAGGGTGGAGCCTATGGCATTCTATCTGCCTGAGGTCCAACCCCTCCTCAAATCCCACCCTCTCCAGGTTCCACCCCTCAGATCCCCAGGAATTTGCCAACCTGGAGTTGGCAACCCCATCTCCTTCCCAGCTAACCATCAACCTACTGTTATCTTCCCCTCTGACTTCAGCTGACTTCTTCCCTCTCTCCAGCAGAGCAGTTGTAATTCTGAGTGGTCTCCCCCCCTCACCTGGAGATTGGCAACAATGGTTCCCCATGAGGGCCTGGCTGGTTTGGAGGGTGGAGTCTATGGCATTGTACCTGTCTGAGACCCCACCCCTCCTCAAACCTCACCATCTCCAGGCTCTACCCCTCAAATCTCCAGAAATTTCCCAACCTGGAGTTGGCAACCCTATCTCCCTCCCAGCCAATTGTCAACCTACCGTTATCTGCCCCCTGACTTCAGCTTTCCATCTCCTCCCCCCTCCCTCCTGGAGAGCAGCTGTAATTCTGATTGATCTCCAGCCCCCACCTGGAGATTGGCAACAATGGTCCCCAGAATGGAATGGCTAGTTTGATGGGTGGAGTCTATGGCATTGTACCTGTCTGAGGTCCCACCCCTCCTGAAACCTCACCCTCTTCAGGCTCCATCCCTCAAATCTCCAGGAATTTCCCATCTGGAGTTGGCAACCCTATCAGGACTGGCCCCAATGCATTTTCTCTCAAGGGCCAAAACAGGTGACAGGACCAAGCTTGGTTGCCTACCAACAGGCACTGAGGGGAAAGTAGGGTTGCCAGCTCTAAGTAGGGAAATACCTGGAGATTTTGGGGGTGGATCCTGTGGAGGGCAGCATTGAGGGGGGGCAGAAGGATTCAGCAGGGTATAATGCCATAGGGTCTACCCTCCAAAGCAGCCATTTTCTCTAGAGGAACTGATCTTGGTCATCTGGAGATAAATTGTAACAGCAGGAGATCTCCAGGTCCCACCTGGAGATTGGCAACCCTAGGGGAAAAACAGCTGCACAGCAGGGAGTGGAAGAGAATGGTTTGATGGCCACTGGGCCAAGATTGGCAACAATAGTTCCCCAGGGGAGGGTGGAGTCTATGGCACTGTACCTGTGTGAGGTCCCACCCCTCCTCAAACCTCACCCTCTCTGGGCTCCACCCCTCACATCTCCAGGAATTTCCATACCTATAGTTGGCAACTTTATCTCATCCCCTCTCAGCAGCCTCTTCCTAGGCAAAATTCTGTCTTTCTCATTAGCGGGGAGCAAAGCAGTTTACTTCATTCTTTTCGGCTTTGTGATCTGTACAGCAACCCTGTAAGGCAGGTTAGGCAGAAAGTCTCCGGCTGGTCCAAAATCACCCAGGCAGTTTCCATAGGGATGCTCCTGCTGAACAGGAGCAAGCAGCCAGGCCTAGGGTTGCCATTGCCAACAAAGACAAATTGATGCAAAGCAGGATGGAAAAGTCTCCATATCTCTATTTTGCCTTCAATTGGTTTTGATGCCAGCAGAGTGAGAAAATGCCAGAGGCTCTGGGTGGGTGCCCCATGGTAAATGCACCAAACAATTCCTAAAGATTTTCCACTGTGTTGATAAATCATTTTCTACACTCACAGTGTCCCCTGCCAGAATTAGTACCAGAGCTTTTTTTGCCTTGTGGTATTCTGCTTGTGGTGAGACCTGTCTTTTTTGTGGTGTAGCATGGTTGTGTTATTGGGTTTGTTTCTTTTGAAGGGGAAGTGTTGTGAGTGAAGACATATTTCACCTCCGAATACAACAGGTTGTATAAACAACTGACAATTCCAACTGTCTTGCGGGGGGGGGAGTTTGAGGTGCAAAATGGAGTGAAATCCAATCAGCTTCCATATGCAAATGAGCTTGAAATGCTGGCCCAATCAGAGAAGAGTGGCCTAAGGCTGCAGTGGGTGGGAGAGAACTCAGGCAACGCAGCTAGTGGATAGGGACAGATTCTGAGCGACATACCAGGGAGCGAATTGATTTTGCCAAGCATAGAATCTTGCCAGACCACTACCCTCTTATTTAATAGGACAGGATGAACCTGCTTTATACCAAGTCAAACCAATGGTCCATCAGTGCCAGTATGGTCTGTTCTGACAGGCAATGGCTCTCCAGAGTCTTAGGCAGAGACCTTTTATATCACCTGCTTCTGAACCTTTTAACTGGAGGTGTGAGTACTTGAACCGGAAGTCTTTTACATGGAAAGGAGATGCTTTACTAGTTAGCAGTAGTCCCAGCCCCCAAATTTTCCTCATCAGAAACAGAACAAGACCAATTTCCCCTCTTAATTACTGCACTAGGAGTACTAAACTTTGGTAAAGAAGACTTGGGTTTACAAACTTCTTATACTTGCACCCACACATAGGAAGTTGGGTTGCCAGCTCTGGATTGGAAACTTCCTGGAGATTTGGAAGGAGAAGGACCTCAGCAGGGGATAATGCCATAGAATCCACTTTTGCTCCAGATGAACTAATATCTGGGCTGGAGATCAGTTGCAATTCCAGGAGACATCCAGGCCCCACCTGGAAGTTGCTACCCCTAAAGATAAGCCTGTCTGAATCAATCTGTGGCTGCTCTGAGTTTCACTTTCTGGCTTCAGCATGCTTCTCTGGCTAAGATGTGGTCATACTGCCTATTGCACATCTTGTCCAGATAGGCACAGGGGGCTGGGAAAGAATAAGAGTGGGCATGTGGTGTCTTAGCTGTTGTACAGGTGAGGCATGGCCAAATTAGTGGAATGAACAAAGGAATCAGTTCTGCTACCCATAGGACTTCTCCTTTTCCTTGGGGTCATTAGCCCTGATCATATGATCCCTCCACATATTGAGTGGGGTGGGACAGCTATAGGGTTACCAGGCGTGGTAATCCTAGAGTGCTTTCTACCAGCTTCAGCTGGTGGCCCAGTTGCACCCCTATCTGGACAGGGATAGCCCAGTTTGAATAATTTATGCTCTGGTAATCTCCAGATAGATTACTGCAATACACGCTACATGGGGCTGCCCTGGAAGATGGTTCAGAAGCTGAAGCTGATGCAGAATGCGGCAGCTAGATTAGTAACTGGGACCCAGAGGTCAAAACACAGAAGACCAATTCTGGCCCACCTGCATTGGCTCCTGTATGCTTCCAGTCCCAATTCAAGGTGCTGGTCTTGACCTATAAAGCCTTACAAGGCTTAGGACCACAATATCTGTTGGAGTGCCTCTCCCATCCCCAGTCTACCTGGACACTATGCTCAACCTCTGGAGCCTTCCTCCAGGTGCCAACCCTTTGAGAAGCTTGGAGAGTGGCAACTAGGGGGAGGGTCTTTTCAGTGGTGGCCCCTATCTATGTAACAACCTCTCTTCTATGGCCTGCCTGGTACCAAATTTGCTATCTTTTCAACACCAGTTTAAGACAGCCCACTTTGTGGAGTCCTTTAAAGACCTCCTTGGTTATGTAGGGGCCTGATATGATTAGCTAGCTACTTTTCTTTCACTTCGGGTTAGGTCTTTTTGGGTCTGGTCTATTTTTAAAATGTTTTTCATTTTATCTTAAATTAATTTTTAATTCTTAATATCTTATCTATTATATTTTATTGTTTTATATTCATTGTAAACCACTCAGAGAGCTTCAGCTACTGGCTGAATAGAAATGAAATGATGATGATGATGATAGATGGTGGTGTGGGTGTGCTGACTCCAGCCCCTACCTCTGTGTGGTTGTCAAGTTATCTGCACAGTGTGACCACACAGAGAAAATGTCTACACATATGTTTCCTCCCCATGATGGGGACACTGCTTCCAAACATGGATGATCATGGGGAGGGATCATACAAGCAGGCACCTCACACATTTGCATTGTGCATACCAGTGTTCCTTCTAAGCTGAGTTAGTTTTTTAGCCTCTATTTTTGTATTAGCTCAGGACGTATGGCTCCAGAGCAAACTAATTTCATTCATTTATTTCGGGTCTATACAACCGAAGTCTTGACTGGGAAAAGGGGAAAGGAGAGAAAAATACACAAAACAGAGTATAAAATGATTATAATTACAATGAATAAAAACCAGGCTTTGGCCCAGAAGTTAAAACTTCCTAACTAGACTTGGGGAGGAGCAGACTAACTAAAATCGTCCAATGCTTATGAAGATAAAATCAATGGTGATGAAATTTTCCGTGTCTTTTTAAAAGCAGCTACCTTGGCCAGGAACCGAGCCACATTTGCTGTTATCAGTCCATCGGCATTTGAATCACATAGTAATACTGATAGAGCCCAGGAATGCGGCGGGAGATTCATCTTGATAAGGGTAGGAGTAATGTAGGTCCCTCTATTCTGAGTCCAGTGGGGGCAGCGGCACATAAGATGATCTAAAGTTTCAATTTCGCCTGAATTGCAAGGGCAGAGGTGATCTGAATAAGGTACTCCTTCAAATCTGCCCGATGTTACCATTGTTGGAAATGCATTTAGGTGAGCCAATAGAAAGGCGCGTCGGTGGGAAGGAATTGGAAGCGTTGAATGAAAATCGAGGAGTTTCTCTGGTGGGGGCAGCCCCAGGGCCAGAGGTGAGCAGGTACGTCTGGCTCTAGCCACTGTGCTGGCCCAATCCAACTGCTTAAGTTTCTTCAAAGTTTCCACTAGCTGGGAAGGTACAAGCTCTCCATGGGTGAGGAAATTGGAACTCCCAGTGCCCTAAGTTTACACGCCAGGAGGGACAGCCAAGGGTTAGATGCCGAATCTTTTAAGATAGAATGAAGGAAGCCAGCCTGGGGATGGTAACTCGGGTCAGATAACTTAAATCTCAACTTAAATGCCCTTCTCCAGGCACGTGCTTCAAGCGAGGGTTGGGCCAATTCCATACGAAGGGCGGTCCCAGCAACGCACCATGGAGATCCAGTGATTCTCCTAAGAAATGTATTTAAATAGGAGTCCAATTTCTCATCCACACCAGCAATCCATATTTCTACACCATGTAGAATATGGGAGACCACCTTAGCATTATACACCTCAATAGCAGGAGGAATCCACTTAGCCCCCTTTGTGCAAAAAAATCTCTCAACCATTGCCGTGGCAAATCTGGATGTCTTCTTTACATGAGTCAGGTGAGAAGACCAAGATAGGTTATAATTAAAAACGATGCCAAGGTAACGGAAAAGGAAACCCATTCTAGATGACCATCCCTAACTTTGAAATGATGGGGGCCTCTTCTTTTAGTAGCAGAAAAACGAAGAACCTTGGACTTTGCATAATTCATAGTAAGTTTTTCTTGATCACAATAGTCCAAAAAAGCATTTACAGTGGTCCTCAATCCAACTTCGGATGTTGCCAGCAGAACAGCATCGTCCGCATAAAGTAAAAGTGGTGTAGGAAGACCATTAAGATATGGAGAATGTTTAGCTCTTTCTTTAAGAAACGGCACCAGATTGTTAATGTAGATGTTAAACAGAGAGGGAGCAAGCAAACATCCCTGTCTGACTCCCTTCTGAACTGAAAAAGAGTCTGTCCGGATTCCAGTAGGATTCAGCCGGACCGAAGCTGATATGCTGGAATAAAGGGCCATGATCAATCCCAGTAGTCTACGATCAATGTTAGTATTTTTTAGTTTCTCCCAGAGTCTACAGTGGGAAATAGAATTGAAAGCAGCCCTCAGGTCCATAAAGGCTGCATAAAGATAACCTCTTGGACGAGAAGAATACTTGGCAGCCAAATGGAGGAGCGTCAGACAATGATCTGTGGTTGCAACACCTTGTCGAAAACCGCACTGTTCAGGGAAAAGGTACATCTCTTCATCGAGCCAGTTCTGAAGTCTCTCCGGTAAAAGCGCAGAATAAATCTTGCCTGGAATTGCAATGAGGCTAATCAGCCTATAATTCCCCAGGTCATTGGCATCTCCACTTTTGTGTATTGGTACCAGAGTAGCTGTCTTCCAGATTCCAGGGATACTGGCCGATTGGTTAATATCCGTAAACAGATGGGCCAGACAATAAGCCCACCATTCAGGATTAACTAGAAATAATTCTAGGGACAAAAAATCTGGACCCACCGCTTTGCCACACTTCATCTGATTAAGACGTTCCGAAACTGACTCTGGAGAGACCCAATCCCAAACCGGAGCAGTGGCCAAAACCTCCTTGATTTCCTTTTCATCAACAGGGCACTCTGAGGATTGGTATAAAGCTGCAAAATGCTCCGTCCAACTTGCCGGTGAAATTGCCGCCACAGTATCGAATTGGCACCCTGGTCTAACAAGCCTTCATATCTCTGGTCTCCAATATGGTAGCAAGGGATTTCCAGTCCTGGGTGGCCATGGCTTCCTTTTTCTTCCGAATTAGATCCTTGAAAGCTTTTTTGAGAGAAAAAAATTCAATCAGATCCTCTGGTCTTCTAGTAAGCCTAAAGCGTCGCAATTTAACTCGAATAGCCTTCTTGGCCAATTGGCATTCGGCATCAAACCAATGGATTGAATGACTTTTCGGCGTCCTCCAATGGTCCTCGGTAATACTCTTAACTAGAGAACAGCTGTCCACAAAAAAATTAAGTAGATCAAGGTAAAGTGTAGATTGTAGCTGGATGGGATCTATCAAGGAAGGTAGCTTGGGGAGGCTACCAAAATCCAGGCGATCTTGAATTTCAGCAACCTGCATGGCAACCACCGGGGGTTCCTATGTGCACATCTGATCCACTGTATAACATCCCCACTAGGCTGTGTCACAGCTGTCTCAGGTTTGTTACCAGTGGGAATATTTAGAGTAAGAAACAGTGGAAGATGGTCGCCCCCTAGGTAATCTCCAATAGCAAACTCTTGCACCAAGGGGAAAAATTCTTGAGAAATCAAGAAAAAATCTACAACACTAGAACCCCTTGGGGTATAACATGTGTAATCGCCTGATTTATCAGGAGAAACTACACCATTTTAAAAAAACAGGTTCTGGGTAAGCGCCAATGTAGCTAGTTGTTTGCCTGCCAAGTTGACCTTCGAATCCTTGGACACATGATGAAACCAAGGTAGAGGCAATGCTAGATCATCCAAGTCACCCACCAAAGACAACAATTGGGCATCAGAGGCACCAATCCTGGCATTCAGATCTCCTCCCACGAGTATCACAGAAGCAGGATAAATCCGATGGAGTTTCTCAACCGTTCCTTCCAGTTCACTCCAGTAGTCTTCAGTCTCTTCTTCTGATGAGAGCAGGGGGATATAGTTGTTCACCAGGAGCAGGATATGATCAAACAGAGTAATTTTCAATTTAATCACCATCCTATGTGGTGAGGCCACCAGAAGAGAACATGTTGTCACTGGCAGATTATTGGAAATCAAACACGCCACACCAGCCCTAGGACGTCCAGGGCCTGAGCCCTTAATTGCTGAGGAAGAGAAGACCTGAAAACCAGCCACATTTAGGGCCCCAGTGGACCAGGTTTCCTGGAGCATAACAATATGATAGATCAGGAATAACGCAGCAATTGAACGATCATGACTCTTTGCCTTCCACCCATTCACATTCCAAGAGAGAATCCGAAGCTTCTGAGTGCTAGATTGTCAATCTGTCTTAGGTTTAGCACTGGTTCTCTCAACTTTGTCTGGTATATGATTTGGTTGTGAAGGGAGAGTCATTATCTCCTCGGCTCCCGAATCGTGGAGTATGCAACCATTAACAAAAGGTGGAATCGATTTCTGAAACTGACGAATTCTCCGCTCAGCACAATCTGTAGTTGAGAAGGACTGTTGCAAGACGGCTTTTTGGGGAGTATTTTTCCCAGTCCGTTGTTCCCTCATGTTAGGTTGCTCTGCCAATAAAGAGCCACCCTGAGAATGGTGAACCATGGCTGTACACCTCGATTTACGGGAAATAGGAGCTCCAGAGTTAGTCTCATTATCATCATAAAGGGCCTCACATGCTGAAAATGACAAATTGGTAGGACCATGGGTTTGTGACTGAATTTCCTGATTACAAATGCTAGGCCTCTCATCCATTACTTGTGCCGAAGTCAAGACATCATGCATATACTTTATATTCTTGCCTAAATAAGAGTGACTTCTCTGCAGCCTTGCTATCTTCTACGTTCCTGGAGTTAGAGAGAGAACCTCCAGCTTCCCCCATTTCCAGTGTCTCCTTTCCTTTTCCTTAGTCTGTCTCTTTCATCTGGGTTATCAGGGAAGAGTCCTGGAGAGGCCAGAGTGCAATTTGCCGAAATACTCTCTGTGATCTAATCCCAAAACGGGCACTATTATTAAAAAGTAATTGAGGGATGTACTTAGAAGCAAAAGTAAGGGTGATTTTCATATGATCTTCAGACTAGGAGACAAGTTGTGTATACTTTAGATCAACCTTCTTATAGGCAATATCTAAAATTTGACTTAAGAAATGTTCAGCTGAGCGCTTTGGTCTCCAATCCATAAGCTGCCTTCTCCAAGGATGAATGATGAGTGTAGCTTGATGCTTTTGGAGTATAGTAGAAAATTTACAGTTGGATTTCCTTGTAAGGGACTCCTCTGCACTCAGTCCATATACAGATTTTGTTCTTAGTCTCTTTTGACTAGAATTAGTTGCGTCAAGGCCAACAGGTTTGGTCTGCTTCCCTAAATCTGCAATCTTAGACTCCATTCCCCTAACAAAAGAGATCAAAAACTGTAAAGTCTCGCCCACCAGTAGACATTGCTTAGCAAAAAGGGCACCACACACCCCTCCTGTGACACCCTTGTAATCAGCCCCCAAAAGTGTTGTCGAGTCAGTTTGAGTTGACTTGTCTACTCCTGAGGAAGAACGCTGTGTAGAAACAAAAGGAGAGTCAAACGGATCATTCACTACCTGCTGGTAACTCCTTATCCCGAGGGGGGAAGGCTCAACCTGATTATCAGTATCCTGTGCCAATGTCTTGTCCTGTTGTGTGGCAAAAAGCCACCTATCCAGAGACTCTGCCCAATTAATTCCATATTTCTTTTTGTGGGGTGGGGAAGCCTCTGGATCCCCCCCAGTACTAAAAACCTTGGCTGGTTTCCTGATGTGATTCGACTATTTCATGAATAACAAGTTGTTTCTCTCACTATTCAGCCAGACAGCCCGACTAGTGCTGTTAATTAGACACAATGAGTAAGAGAGAAGAACGCGGAGTCATGCCCAGGGAGGCAGATAAAACCGTCATGAACTTCAAACTTCCCAACAAAACAGCAGTACTGTTCTTCTTCCCTTCAGCAAATAAATAATTAGAGTGGCCTTACCAAAACTTGCAGCTGAAAGTTTAAGTCCGTCAGTGATAAGAAGTTATCTGCTACAGCTGCAGGCTGCAGGCAAGTTTATAGTTCCCTCCTTACTCCAGTCCCTCCTATTCTCCAAAGCTAAAGAGACTTGCAAACTCTATCAGAGTTCAGAAACATAGCTACCAACAAAAATATTTATCTTATTGAACCAAATAATAATGAGGAAAAGTCCAAAAGAGAAGAACTTGCCAAGAGCTGAGAAAAGCATGTCCGAGCTGGCTGGTGTCAAGCTCCGCCCCCCCGCAAACTAATTTATGCAGTAGCCAAATCTCTCACTTACAACTTTAATGCCAGTAGCTCACAAAGTAGAATGTTTGCTCACAAGACTCCACAGCTTAGAGGGAGCATACCTGATGATCTTGTGGAAGCAGTGGGTGGGGCCAGCACACTCATATTCACTCTTTCCTTCTGCATGTTCAGTCAGTATATGGAGAAGAGTAGTAGTAGTAGTAGAAGAAGAAGAAGAAGAGTTGGTTTTAACTCCACTTTTCACTACCCTAAGGAGTCTCAAAGCAGCTTACAATCACCTTCTCTTCTTCTCCTCCTCACAACAGGCACCTTGTGGGGTAGGTGGGGCTAAGAGCGTTCTGAGAGAACTATGACTGGCCCAAGGCCACCCAGCAGGCTTCATGTGGAGAAATGTGGAATCAAATCCAGCTCTCCACATTAGAGTCCACCATTCTTAACCACTGTACCATGCTGGTTCTCGGGATCTTGTATAAATGGCTAGTGATTGCCATTATTCTGGAGGTGAGTGTTGCAGCCTTCCAAAGCAACATGGACAACTCGGCTTCTTCTCACATTCACTCACTAGTTCCAATGGGAAGGGACAGGTAATGAAAACCGGGTGTCATGTTCAAATTAAATTCCACATGCAAAAGCCATCACCTGCTGAACACTCTGCTGCTGCTGAGCCTCCTCCACCCAGTATGTATGCACTCACAGGTCATATGTGTCAGAATGCAATAAGGTGAAAGAAAAATATATTAATGAATATAAATGAATTGGATGGGAAGATGAAAACCAGGTTTCACTGACCTTGTGTCTGCCTACTAGTGCCCTAAACTCCACACCAAGTACTCTCTGTGTGCTTGTTTTTGCTTAGAAAAACTAACATAATGAGGAAAAATAGATTTAAGGTGATAGATATTACAAATGCAAATATTCTAACCACACTTACTCTTCAAAAATTGATTTCTGTATAATATAAGCCTGAGTTGGTATCAACTCTTCTTCCTTGCTATACACTCCTGAATGAGCAGTGGCAAAGGCTGGTAGCAGAGGCTAGGAGAAAGGGCAAGGAAGGGAAAGATGACTGCTGCCCACCAACATTGCCAGCCTGCCCAGGGGGTTGGGTGAGGGATTGAAATGGTGAGTAAGGACTGCAACTGACATCCATCCCTGATAGCGCTACTGCTTTTCATTGTTGCCTGGCAACTGTAAATGGCAAGGGAGAGCAATGATTACAGTCCACCCCCAATATACATATGCACAGAGGAAGTAGGAGATTAGCCCTATGGGGTCCCCATGATGTTCCTTCTTGCGCTTCTACCACTGAGAGGGCTTAAAGGAGCATAGAAGAATTTGTGCTGTGCTGCCTTTCCAGGATAGGGTGGTAGCATAGTCTTTGTATGTTCACCAATATGCTTAGCAGGGATGGGAGCAAATGCAGAGCGGTCATCTTGTCCAAAAAAATGTAGCTGGCACTGAAACTGTTTTGCTAAAACTAATTAGCTAATATATATACATACCATTATTAGCATTGTAAAAGTACAGGAAGGGGATCTGAAACTTGAATTCAGCTTGGCATTCTCATAAATTCAAGTCAGAATGTATACATGAAGGAGACTTGGCTGCCAGTTTTTTCTCCTCTCATAACTGTACCACTCTGATAATTTCCAGAGAGCAAGTGAGAGCGAGTGTATGTATGTATGAGGGAAGATGGTAAGAAAGCAATTATCAGATTTTCAGCCAGACTCTCTGATGTAGGCTATAAGCAGAATATAAGCATGTGTGCAGCTGGGGCTTCCTCAAAGTCTTTCCTAGCTCTTGTTGGATGAAGAAAGATACGTTGTAAAAAGGGATGTTGCAAAGGGTCTCCTAGCTGTGGAGTACTAAGGGAGCCCAGCTTTCTTCTAACTTTGATATTGAAATTGAAAATTCTTGCTTTACATGAATATTCAGAAAGGATCAGAGGTCCCAAGGTATTCCTAAAATATCGCCATTATGCTAATGTACAATTACAGTGTCTGGGAAAAACTATATTTTTACACATCCTCATTTCAGAAGTGTATGCTCTGTCTGTGACCTGGGTAGCCCAGGCTAGCTTAATCTCATCTGATCTCAGAAGCGAAGCAGAGTTGACCCTGGTTAGTATTTGGATGAGAGACCATCAAGGAATACTATGGTCTCTATGCAGAGACAGGCAATGGAAAACCACCTCTGAATGTCTCTTGTGTTGAAAACTCTACAAGGTTGCCGTAAGTCTGTTGCAACTAGGGGGGTACAAATTCTTTTTCCTGGGGTTTTTTTTTTTTGGGTGGTTGTTGTTGTTCGGGTATATTGAACTGAAAAAAATTCCAGTTTCCTGAAAAAAGCCCAGATCCCAATACTGGTACTGATTTTTCAGAAATCCTGAATTTTTTGGGGTCCAATACACCTGAGAAGAAGAAGAAAATGGACAAAAATTGTACACCAGAAGCTGTTCCCCACAGGTCCAGCTAATCCTGTGCTGACTTCTCTTGCAGCTGGATTTAAACCAAGCTACAAGAGGGGCAAACCCCAGCCAAGGTGATACAGAGCTCTCAGCTCCAGCCACCCCAGCTAATCCTGGGTTGACTTCTCTTGCAGCTTGGTTTAAACCAAGCTGCAAAAGAAGCCATCCCCAGCCAAGGTGGCAGGTAGCTCTCAGCTCCCACCACCCCAGCCAATCCTCTATTGCAGATGGGTTTAATCCAAACTGCAAGAAGAGGAAGCCCCAGCCAAGGCTGATCCTGGATTGACTTCTCTTGAAGCCCAGTTTAAACCAACCTGCAGAAGAACCAAGCCATTCCCAAGCCAAGCTGCAGCTTTTTTGGCAGGAGGAAAAACAGCTTATTCAGTATTCAGACTACTGTTAAATATTGCAAGTGCAGTGATCAGGGACAGGCCCCTGGTATCAATCTAAGCCTTCATGATTGTGTAAAAAAACAACAACAGGAGCAGCTTTCCTCCCTCTTTCCAGGCAAGTTGTTCCTGCCAAAGATTCCCTCCACATCTACTCTGTTTACATAGCCTATATGTTGGGAGTTGGACTGGGGTGGTGCGAGTGCTCCATCAAAGCATGGAACGAATAAGGCAAGGGTACCAACTCAAGCAGCATAGTCAAAATCCAGTTTAAGGTCAAAGCACATAGACAAGAGCTGTCAATAGTCTGGTTCAAGGGTCAGTCCATACAGCAAGGTCTGGAAGTCGCAGAGTTATCTTTGAGCAGGTTCAATGGCGAGATGAAGGTATAGTCAGGGTACAGTCCAAAGAGTCATAGGAACAAGGCAGGATGCAATGCAGTGGTCACAGTGTCAGAGGGATTTCAACTTGTTGCTTCCATGCCTAACAGCCTCCCTTGGCTGGTTTTTATAGCCATATACTGATGGGTCATGCTTGCAGCCAGCTGCTCAAAAGTAATCTTGCAGCTACTTATCTTTGCTATCAGCAATCAGCTGGTGTTGAGCCAGGAGGTGTGCATTTTGTCATCTCTCCTGTAGCTCTATACTTAGCCTCTGCCTGTGGCACTCTAAGAGTGTGGGTGATAGTGAAGGCCTCGAAATGACCAACTGAGTTTCACCTGTTGTTCATGTGCAGTGAAACACTTCAGTCCAATTGGTAAAAAAATACAAAAAGCCTTGGGTATAAATTTGTTAATTTTACCTGATCTAATGTTGTTAAACAATGCTGCAAGTTTTCCAAAAGAGATTTCAGGATGTTATACTACATGCAGTTACTGTAGCCAGAATCATTTTTTCTAGCTATTGGAAGAATCAAGTCTGAGTACTCAAGAGGGGATAGAAAAAATTAAAGAAACATATATGATTAAATTAAAATATTTACACAGGGGGAAGTGTTTAAGAGAGCTGGGCTCATTATGGTTTCCTTTTATAGAAAAAAATAGTAGTTAACATATAATTATTGTCACTTCTTGTACTAAACTGTGTCTTTTTCTGATATTACATTAACATGTTACACTTTTTTTCTCTTTATGGTTTGTAATTGTTTATTTAATTGATACATTTTTAAAACAAAAGATCTGGTTTGAGATAATCTCAGTAGTTAATACCTCTCTTACTGCTACATTTTCCACCAGTTGCAGTTTCCAAGCTGTCAAAGGCTATAAAGCACACTGCAGTATATAAAACATGTAAATTACATAAAGTATGCAATATTAAAGCACATTCCCTTCCATATAAAGCATTGTCAGGATCCACTGTAGCCAGGTCTGAGTCCAGAGCTGTCTCACCCTCCAGTGTTGCTTTTTGTTGGGCATGTGTCCAGGATAAAGCCTCCAAATAGAACAGGAGGACGGGGTTTCTATTCACCCAGTTTCTCCACAATGCTCTGCCAATTACCCATTCCTGCTTGCCTGGGATTGAGTCTACCTCTTCCTCCCTGGCTGCTCCTGGGCATGCCTTTTAAATGCTTTCTTAAGGGAGGGCAACCCCTGGGCACAGCCAATCCTTTCGCTTGAACCCCGTCCTAGGGAGTGATAGGCTCCTGGGTCAATGGATACTTGCCTTGGATTAGTGAGTTCACTGGCCCTCCCCCCTGAATTTCTTTAAAGAGCTGGCTGCCCTGCCTGACCTCCTCTAAGAAGGTCAGTGCTGCCTGCTGTCCCTGTCTCCCCGTCAGAGCTGCCCTGGGTCTCAATGCTAGGGGCCTGTCTGGTAGAAATTTGGCTGGGTTGCAGGACCATAGCTACAAACGGGCCAGTGGGGCCTGTCCCCCTCGCAATTTTTAAGGGCCCCTGCCCCAATTCTCAGCTCCCCCTCCCTCCCCCAAGCAACTCAGGGCAAGAGTGAGTGCCTTTTGGCTGGATGTGCTACGACCAATCCACACATGCTTTTCTTAGCACTGCAGCCGTGGAACAACCTCACTTCCCTGAAGTGCCATCTGCTTTGGCCGAATCCAGCAGAAGACTCCGCCCCCTCTTTCCCCCTGGTGCATAAATCATGGGTGAACAATGAAAATGGGCTCTTCCCTTCAAATCCTCCCACCCTTCAGGGAGGCGAGCACTCAGTCCAAGGTGTCTACACAGCAGTATGCTCTCCTATGGGGAGAGAGACTGTCTCATTTATAGAAAGTAGTTCCACAGTAGTTTAGTCAAATGATTGGAACTGCCCCCCCCCCCCATTACCCAGATTTACAGCAGTGGTCATGACCTGGACTCACAGAACCAACAGAGGTGAGAGGAAAAGCTGGCTCCTCCTTACAGAGGCAAAGGATCTTCACCAGGATGACCTAAAGGTGTTTGGTTAATGCACTGTTTTCTTTTGGTGGCATCTGGTAATCCAGGAGTCAGGCTCTTAAATTTACCCTGAATCAAGGTAGGACTGCCAAAATGCAGGAATGACAACTGATCTCCAGACTACTGTTGAAAATGGCAGCTTCAGACGGTGTACTTCTATGATATGCCATAGATCCCAGGTTAAATCCCTGCCTAAATTCTTCCATTTACAATGATGATCAAGATATCCAAAGTGACACTAAATTACAATTTAAGGTTATAAGGTCAACAGCTGTAAAGCAATAAATATGTCAAACTAGCAGAGAAATGTCTAAAGGTGTCTTTTCTAATTTAGTTATTATTTAGAAATATGAGCATGGCATGGCACTACCGCACAGACATGTAATGGCAGGCTCCCTGAGAAAAACATTGGCCCTCTGAGCAAACTGTTGTTAGCTACGGGACTGCTGGGTTGGCTTCTGCTGCAGAGCATGCCCCTGAGAGCTGGCTAGGCTCCTTCAAGCTGGCTGACTCCTGAACAGACTCAGTCAAAACTGTGCCTTGCTGCAACCTGGCAGACAACTTCCCCAGCTTGTAGTCCCTTGGGGTGAGTGCAGTGAGGGAGGTACCAACCTCAGACCAACACATCACAGTAGTCCAGTCTGGATCTGGTCAGAGTACACAAAACTTGTCTGTCAAGGATATACTGCATCTAGCACACCAACATAAGTTGAGCAAAGACTCTGTATCCTACAGTGGAGGCTTCAGCTTCCATCTATAAATAACTCTCTCATAACATCAGCAAGCTGCAAATTACTTCTTTTTGGAAATTCCAGCCCCATCTAAAATATGTAGGTTCCTTAGAAGAAGCATTTTTTGGGGGGGCTGTCAAGTTGCTGCTGATTTATGGTGATCCCACAGGGTTGTCAAGGTAAGAGACATACAGAGGTGGTTTGCCCTTGCCTGCCTCAGCACAGCAACCCTGGATTTCCCTGGAGGTCTCCCAGTCAAATACTAACCATGGCCTACCCTGTTTAGCTTCTGACATCTGACAAGATCAGGCTATCCAGATCAAAGATAGAAATGTCATTTAGTTGCCTTACCTGATTCAAGTGAAAAGCATAAATGGAGCTGAGTGTTTTTAGTGTATTGGTTGGCATATCAATCCAACTGTGGTAGGTCATACTATTTGCACATCCTTACACTATCCTGTCTTTAAAAAAAAAATCAAGCAACGGTGAGCATCCTTATCTCAGTCAGCAACCTGCCAATGACCTGCTGTAATAGTAGAGTCAAATTCCTGACATATATGACCTGTCAAATACCTAGCAAGTGACAGCAAATTTTAGAGTTATCTGGGGACAGACAGGGAAACTTCTTTGTCACTCAGAACAGTTCAGCTTGGATGACGTTGTAGATGCAGTAGGAATGAAAGTACTTATTTTAGTATGTTGAAGTAATGGAAAACTAAAATTATAACTGAAAGACAGGAAACTAAAGACAGGAGCAATTCTATAATAATGAAAGACATCTATTTTGCCTGTCTTTTGAAAGTTTTGTGTTTTGTTACATTGCCAATACAATGAAATGGTGTGTAGCATCACTGCAATTACTGGGAGACAGATGACAAAGGCACATTTGGTTGTCTGGGTCCAGCCCGGGTTAAAGCCAGTGGGGCCCCTACCCTCCATGGGTTCCCAAGGGGGGAGAATGAGCTGCCAACTCTGGTCCTCCACAGCACCAACAGGCCCCCACAGCCTCTCTGGGGCCCTGTTATGTGGAAGAGCCACTTGCTGCTCACCCCCAGCCTACCTGGAGCAAGGGGGGAGCCACAAGCTGTGGCGGGGAGTGGGAGCCAGATGGGGAGGCTCAGATGCCCCCTGGGGAAAAGCGCTGAAGGGAGGGGCTGCCACCAGACTGCCTGAGCAGACAAGGGGGCTAGGATGGAGGCTGGGCCGGCTCCTGGCCATGCTTGGCCCCAGCAGCATCAGGCCCAACACTCTGTCAAAGAGGAAGCTGCAGGAGACAGAGGGGCCAAATGGCAAGGCCAGGCCACAGTAGCACATAAGGAGGATGGCCCAGAAGGCACTCCGATTGGAGAGCCAATAGCTGGGCTGGGGCCAGGATGAGAGGGCTGGCTTGGCATCCCCAGGTTCTTGTGGGGGTGGGGCCAGCCCAGGGAGGAGGACCAGGGGGTGGAAGGGGATGGAGCAGGAGGGGGTAGGGGTATAAATGGAAGAAGGAGACAGCTCTGAAGAGGCCTGGAGCTCCAGTCTGTGGACTCAGGGAGAGGGTGAGGAGGACTGATTCCAGGGGGCAGGAGGGTGGTGATGTAACCCCCCTCCTTGCTCACAGCTAAGGTGACTCCTGTTCCCCCCTTCCCCTGGTCAGCAACAAGAAGGCAATGACGAGGCATGGCGGGGGGAACACAGGAGGATGCAGTGGTGACCAGCACAAATTCAGCTGCAGTGAACAAGGGCCATGACAATGGTGGAATCCCCCAAACTCACATCAGAACTGGATTCTAGAGTCAAACTGTTCTTTGCTCACATATTATTTTCAAAAAGTCATTCAAGAGATCATATGATGTCATAAATATGAAAGCAGCATTAAAACAAAAAATGTCTGATTTCAAAGTGAATTTTTAAAAACTTTAATACTTTTATTTTAATATTGTTTCCAGCAATATCTCAGAGGGACATATTATAAAAATTGGATGGAAATTATAGATACATTTCACAAAATAATTTTGTCTCTTGAGATTGAGCAGTTTTGCCACAAATTTGTGCACATGCACTAGAACTCTTCAGTTTCATAGATGTGTCTCTCTAAATCTCAGTAGAGATGACAAGCTATACTTACTGCCAGATCCCAGCAATTAAAGCACCATTATTTATTAATGCACAAAAATTACCGTAATGTCTAGCACAGAAAAAGCCAGGGATACATTTATTACAATATGCTAAATTTTGTCTTATATTTATATCAATGTTGAATAATTCAGTTCTCACTGTCCAAACTTTTGTAGTCCACAGGTTTCTAGAAGTCTTCAATAAGTACACATTTGAGTAATTTAAGATATACAAAATAAGTAATTGCTACCAGTGTTGATGTTGCAATGAAAATAGCTATCTCTATTGAACGTGCACCTTGTAAGAAAACTTAATGTGATAACTTTGGGCTAATGATAAGGGCTGTGACAGGAACAGTCACTTACATTTAAGTCAAGCCCAGAAGATTGTAGGCTGTCAGACATGATTAAGGATGGGGAGTTTGTGGTGGTTTGTGAAGAACATGAAAAACAGCTGAGCAGCAGTTCCCACCACTCAGCTGTTTGGAAAACCCTGCTTTCTGCTCCCTGTGGCTTTTCATGGGAAGTAGAAAGCAGGGTTTAAATGGCTCAGAGTAGATAAGTAGAGGTCCTGCCACTCTGTTTGAAAACCCTACTTTCTGCACCCCATGGAAAGCTGCAGGGAGCAGAAAGCATGGGTTTAAACTTTAAATGGCTCACAAACCAATACAAAACAACTCCCAGTTCATATGGGTTTGTGGTTTGGCCCATGGTTCAGCCACAAACCACAAACCAAATCACGAAAATGCTGTTCATGCCATTCCTAGTGGTGACTGATACTTATGTTCTTTTCAGGTGATCTGCTCTAGTTGTCTGTGGACAATAGATACTCATTGGTTCCCAAGTATAGTTATGTGGCTAAGTGAAACAACTATCATATGCAGAAGCGAATGATTTTGCACAAAGACAGTGACATCATGTTGCTGGTAGCACAGGGATGCTCTGGTATTTGGGTGTAGTAAAATTGCTTCTACCATTGAGTTTTTGCCCAAGTATTAGTGTGTCCTTTGTGTCACTGGTGATGTCACTGTGCTGCTGACGCTGATGCAGAGATGCTGGTGTAGGCCTCTCCTATTGCCGGTAAGTCCCCCTGCCCCTGCCAGTTACCTGGCAACCCCACTTTATCTTAACCCTTAAAATGTATTTTGAGAAGTACACAAAGACTTGATTCTAAGAAGTCAATTAATATTCTAATTTTGCAAGTGAGAGCAACATGACCTAACTCAAGACCAGTCACTGGATCTATGGAAGAAAATTTTTATTTCCAAATTTTTAAGGCTTAAAAAAACCCCTCTCACACAGAATTGTTTTTAAAGGTGCTGAACCTTATTAACGCCCTTATGCTTTCTGCACCATACTTCAGGTAGGGTTCAGCTGAATGGTACCCATCAGCACCAAGAACTCCTGATATTAATAGAGCTGCATGCTTGCCTAGTTTTTTTGCCCAACTCATTTTATATATTTCAGGTTTTTAAAATATACCTGTACATTTTCCTGAAAATACTAATAAAAGCATAAACAAAAACATTAATTCAGTGTTCATCACAAAAAGCTATGCCTATCATTTTATCTAAAAAAAGAATCCTTCCATTTTTCTTCCTGCTGTGAACCCAAAGCAGCTTACAGAGAAACGCAGGCAGAATTGATACAACCAACCAATGACAAGATACACAATACAACTCCAATGCCTGGGCTGGTCCAGGAATCACTGGGCTGGCTTAATCAGGGCCATGGATTGTAAGAAATGGGCTAAAAGCCAGGTGGAGTTGGCAACCTCCAGGTGGAGCCTGGAGTTCTCCTGGAATTATAATTGATCTCCGGATGATACAGATCAGTTCCCATGGTGAAAATTGCAGCTTTAGAAGGCAGAGTCTGTACCACTGCTGAACTCAATCCATCCCCGAACTCTACCCTTCCTGGGATTTGCCCCCAATTCTCCAGGAATTTACCAAACCCAGAGTTGGCAAGTCCATGAGACATACTTTTGGAGAGATCACCCACTAGAGTTACATACTGCCATAAGGAGAGAAGAAGCTTTAAAAGTTTTTTTTAAAAAATGTGAGATACTTTCTAGGCATTCTGTTAAGTAATAGAATTGAAAATTAGGAAGCGTAATCCATATCCAGGCCTTCTCCATGTTCCATGTATTGTGCTCTTCACTGATAGTAAAAAAATCCAAAACCAGTGATGATATCTAAATCATTTGTTAATGACTGGAAATAAATAGTGTAATTTCTGTCTCCGTTAGACAGAAACTGGCTTGTTTTAAGACAGTGTTAGTAACAGCTATTTTGTAACATTCTTTTCCACAGTTTGTGTTTCCTGATACTGAGATAGTGGTCACAATAATTTGGTGATTAATGACCCAGCACAACACAAGAATAATTCTGTTCCCACTGGCCAATTCAAAAGGGCATTTTTTGTATTTGTCACTTCTTAGCCTTTGGGGTAAGATCCAGTATGCAGCGTATTTATCTGGCTTCTTAGATTAAGATGCTTCAGATGTTGGGGGAATTAAAAGATCTCAAGTACATATTTCTTGCAGGAACTGCAATAATGAATTAGCTGAATTTGAGGAGAAAGGGTATTTGACGTTTACTTCCCATTATCACATTCTTTGATTAAAAAGATAATTATTAACAGCAAAATGTTCTAGTACACAAATGCTTTACAAATTAAAATCTATGTTGTTCTCAGATTGCAGGGTTCATCATTAAAACTGATTTTTAAACTGTGATTAAATATTTATTTGTATTTCAGACACTTCCTTCCTATTGATCTTTAATGGATTAGTTCTCATTTTTTGCTCAGACTATAGAAACAAAATGTCTGCTTCTAAACCATGAACAGCCTTGACATGAAATTTTCACTCCTTTCCTGTACATTCCAATCCTTCCACCATACTAAACCAGAACAACACAGAAAATTCACCTAGCCTTCTATTTTATTCTCTCTGTTCCTAATTCCCATTTAACAGCTGGAACATTCAATTTAATTTTTATGCCTTTATTTGGTATTGTTTAGTTTTTTTCCTTAGTCTTTATCAATCTATCCATCTTAAAGGTTTACTTTTATTACATCGTATTGTTTCTGGGTGTAATTCTGCTCTGAGAAGTCCTACATAATTCTTCTGACTTTGCCATCTTTCTACCTCACTGAGCACAATACTTAAATTTCATGACATAGACAGTATGTTTGCTTAAAACCAAGGTCTTCCCATACTTCAGCTTAGAGCACCCAAGAAACCTG
Organism: Gekko gecko; assembly: GCA_029375565.1. Classification (NCBI taxonomy): domain Eukaryota; kingdom Metazoa; phylum Chordata; class Lepidosauria; order Squamata; family Gekkonidae; genus Gekko; species Gekko gecko. The sequence goes on from JAPDNY010000007.1 coordinate 119,116,279, forward strand.
TTCCTTTCTACAGCTGTTTTCAGCAGAAGCAGCAATGCTGGAGGGCTTGATGCAACTGAGCTTCTAGCTGTACTAATGGGAGCCTCAAATGGAAGTAGGCAGGCCTGCCACATTGTTGTTTGCCTAGCACAATGGTAGTGCACAAGAACAGGTGGACAATGTTGGTGGGGAGGGAGGATTGTACTGAAAATTATACTATGAAACATGTCTCTGCATATAGAGGAATTCCATTGTGCATTTTTTAGTTTTTTCATCTATTCTTTACAAGTCCTATTCAGATGTATGTAAATTTAGGCTTTAAAAAATTGTGTTGAATTGTATATCAGCTGTCAGATGATGTCAGAAGAAGTTCTAAGAAGTTACTTTTTCTTTTGGCCCTGGCTTGCCCCCTTCCTACCAAAGTCACTTTCATTCAAGTTGATAAAATGTAGGTTACAGACTGGAGTGGTCAAGTGCTGTTTCCTCTGTCTACCTCATGATAAAATAGAGACCTGTCCCTCAGTGAGACAAAGGTGTATCTAATATCAAATTATTTCCAAAATCACTTGCAGGAAGCTCACAAGTAGGTTTGAAGGCATTAGTCTTCTCCCAAATAAATTTACAGTGCTGTTCTGAGCACATTTGGCCCCTTCTATTGAAGTCAAGCTAAATGCTGTTTACAGGCTTGCTTTATAGAGTGCATAGAGGGCTGAAGTGAGGTATGTATGTATGATCTGAGGAGATCTGTGATGAGATGAAGAAGCCTTATTATTGCAGTCTCTCTAGCCCAGCTGAAACAAAACAAAACTAAATTACCTATTAATCAGACATTAAGTACAGAGTTATTTCAAAATGAGTTCCCAAAGAGACTATCAGGGTCTCTCAATCTAGAATAACCATCTCTCCAGTAACTACATAAGACTTGTCTGCCCTGAAGGTAACCGCCTTCACACAGTCACCACTTCAGAAAGTTATTTGGTGAGTCTCTAGAAATTGGGCTGCTTCTCTTCTTCCTGCACTGGAATTGTGGATCTAGAGTGGGCTATATTTTTACATGAGGACCATGTTATCTCAGAGGTTAAGATGCTGAACTGCAGACTGGAAGGTCTGTAGTTTGGCAGTTCGAGACCCTAGCGCCACGTGATGGAGTGAGCTCCTGTCTCTGGCTCGCATTCCTGCCATCCTAGCAGTTTGAAAGCAAGAAATTGCAAGTAGATAAATAGGTAGCTAATGGAAGGTAGCTAATGTCACTCCCATCTTTAAAAAGGGCCCCAGGGAGATCTGGGAAATTACAGGCCAGTCAGTCTGACATCGATACCGGGTAAGTTGGTGGAAACTGTTATTAAGGAAAGAATTAGTAGGCACATTGATGAACAAAAACTATTGAGGCAGACTCAGCATGGGTTCTGTAAGGGAAGATCTTGTCTCACTAACCTGTTAGTGTTTTTGAGGAGTGAACAAACATGTGGACAAGGGGGACCCAATAGATATTATTTACCTTGACTTCCGGAAAGCTTTTGATACAGTTCCTCATCAAAGGCTCCTAAGTAAGCTCAATAGTCATGGGATAAAAGGACAAGTCCTCTTGTGGATCAAAAACTGGCTTATAAATAGGAAACAGAGAGTGAGTATAAATGGGAAACTTTCTCAGTGGAGGGTGGTAAGCAGTGGGGTACCACAGGGATCAGTACTCGGTCCGATGCTTTTTAACTTGTTTATTAACGATTTGGAATTGGGAGTAAGCAGTGAAGTGGCTAAATTTGCAGATGACACAAAGTTGTTCAGAGTGGTGAAAACCAGGGAGGATTGTGAGGCACTCCAAAGGGATCTGTTGAGGATGGGTGAGTGGGCGTCAACGTGGCAAATGGGGTTCAATGTGGCCAAGTGCAAAGTGATGCACATTGGAGCCAAAAATCCTAAATATAAATACACATTGATGGGGTCTGATCTGGCAGAGACGGACCAAGAGAGAGATCTTGGAGTCGTAGTGGATAACTTGCTGAAAATGTCTACACAATGTGTAGCTGCAATAAAGAAGGCCAACGCTATGCTGGGGATTATTAGGAAGGGAATTGATAACAAATCAGCCAGTATCATCATGCCCCTGTATAAATCATTGGTGCGACCTCATTTGGAATACTGTGTACAGTTCTGGTCACCACATCTCAAAAAGGATATTATAGCATTGGAAAAAGTGCAGAGAAGGGCAACTAGAATGATAAAAGGGTTGGAACACCTTCCCTATGAAGAAAGGTTAAAATGCTTGGGGCTCTTTAGCTTGGAGAAACGACGGCTGAGAGGTGACATGATCGAGGTTTATAAGATTATGAATGGGATTGAGCAGGTTGAGAAAGAAGTACTTTTCTCCCTTTCTCACAATATAAGAACTCGTGGGCACTCTATGAAATTGCTGAGCAGTCGGGTTAGAACAGATAAAAGGAAATACTTCTTCACCCAAAGAGTGATTAACATATGGAATTCACTGCCACAGGAGGTCGTGGCAGCTGCAAGCATGGACAGTTTCAAGAGGAAATTAGATAAACATATGGAGCAGAAGTCCACGAGTGGCTATTAGCCACAGGGTATAGATGAGAACTCTCAGTCTGGGGCAGGTGATGCATTCTATTCTTGGTGCTGGAGGGGGCAGCAGTGGGAGGGCTTCTGGTGCCCTGGCCCCACTGCTGGACCTCCTGATGGCACCTGGTATATTTTGGCCGCTGTGTGACAGAGTGTTGGACTGGATGGGCCATTGGCCTGATCCAACATTGGCTTCTCTTATGTTCTTATCTTCTTAGGTACCACTTTGGTGGGAAGGGAACAGTGTTCCATGCGCTTCTGCATTTAGTCATGCTGGCCATGGAAATGTCTTTGGACAGTGCTGGCTCTTTGGCTTGGAAACAGATGAGCACTGCCCTGTAGAGTTGGATTTGACTAGCTGTTGAGCAAGGAAACCTTTATGTTTTTATATTTTTACATGGCACGCATGTAAAAGCATTAGGATGTGGGGGTAGTAATTGGGGAAGGGAGATCTTCTTGTAGCCCAATGATTATTCTGTAGGCCTTCAGTGATAAAGGAGAAAGCAAAAGACAGAACAGTATAGTTTCTTAAAAGCAAGATGTATACTTCGAACAACAAAAAATAGTCCTTCAGATCCAATAATCTGTTTCTGATACTGGCCAAGTGTAAATGTTTAAGGAAATGTACAGCTGCTCCATGTTGTAGATGTACCGTAGCTATACACATGCAAATATGTACAAAGCTATACACTTGCAAATGAGAACCCCATATTTAACTTGCTCCAAAATTCAACAGCCATCATTGCACAGTTCTACATCTTTTTAAAGAGACTCTACACACAGAGAGAGACATCTGGACTCCTTCTCAGGAATAGCACCTTGTATCAGGCCCAATGTCTCTGATTCAAGTAGCTATTATAGATGTATGTTAGAATAATGAGCAATGATCAGCATGATTTTAAAATGTTTTTGGAGCTTAGGGATCTAGTAGGTTGGTGGCCCTTGTGGTGAAGAACCAATTCTTTAACAAAAGATAGAGACATAAAAGGATTTAGAAATAATTTACAAAAGAGCACCATAACAAAACTCATGTTCTGTAAATAAAAACAGAAAACTGCTGACAACCCTAAAATAGCGGACTTGTTATAACATATTTCTAAGAACCTTTTGCAATGAATTTATTTTAAAGACTTTTCCTAATCATGGCATCACAGTTTGTGGTGGTTAATATTTTTAGTTTTGCTTTTACAAATATCTCCTTGTATAAGAGATTTTTAAAAACAAAATATGGCTTGACATCTCATTTTGAAAAACAAATAACCTCTTATACTGTGGTCCTAATGGCAAGGGAAGGTAGCAGGGAGGAAACAGGAGGGGGCTCAGCAACACTCAGAGACCTGGGCAAGCTCATAGTCACGGTGGTGCAAAAAGGGGCAGCACCCCATCAATAATTTGTGATGCCCCTCCAATCAGCACCAGGGGTTGGTGTGAAATCTTTCACAAGTCTTTCCTCTGCCAATGAAGGAAGGCATCTTCCTCCTGCCTCCTCCCTCCCTCCCCAGCTTTGCCAATGAGGGAAGCAGTCCCCTTTCTTCCTTCCACCTCCCTCCCTGACTTTGCCAATGAGGGAGGCAGTCTTCCTCCTGCTTCCCTCCCAGGCTTAGCCAGTGAGGGAGAGAGTCTCCTTCCCTCTTCCCACCTCCCTCCCAGGCCTTCCCAATGAGGCCATGAGCCTCCCTCCCTCCTCCTGCTTCCCTCCACAGTTTTCCCTTTGCACTTTGCTTCCTGCACAAAGCAGTTGCTCCTGTATGTTCAGAAGCATGAGACCCAGTCATTTTCACACATAGCTTGCTAGTTCATGCCAGCCATGAATTCCCCTCAGCAGCAGCACATAAGGCAAGAGCTTTCCCCCACTTTTTTGCCTTTTTTTTTTTTGGCTCAGGGCAGGGGAGTGTTCAAAGGTGGTTGGGAACAGAGGGGGTGGGCAGCAGCAGCAGTCTCTGTGTTTTGCCTTTTACAAGTGGATGTGACCATTTTACAGTGTGTGCAGGCACCTGCTGTTCTGGCCTTTAAAATGCTTGGAGTGGGGGTGTTCTGTGAATCGGGGCATCACAGCATTTTAAAATCAATGTAAAATGGTGATGATGAATTGGTGCTGGCCACAATCTTGCCTTTTCTTTTAGCTGGGCTCAGCGGTGTGGGGAGATCGCTGTCTTTATAGGGTAAGCCCTCCCAGCTTTTCATTCTATTTGTGTGGAGCAATAAAGCCACCCTTCCCCTGCATGCCAGGCAGGCTGCAGCTGCAAAGGAAGAGTGTGTGTGCATGTGCTTGCTAGGGCTGCCAATTCCATGTTGGGAAATTCCTGGAGATTTGGGTGATGGAGCTTAGGGAAATTGGGGGAGGGACATTAATTGGGTATAATACCATAGAGTCTATACTCTGAAGTAGCCATTTTCTCCAGGGGAGGTTAGCAACCCTATTGCATTCCAGCCTGAGTTCTTGTAGCTATCCTTGAGTCTTTCTATAGCAAGTTACATGGAAACAAACCAGAGCAGGGCTTTGGGCTTTCAATGGGGAGTAAGTTCAATGGAAGATGGTATTGGAATCAAAGGGCCCATCCGTCCAAGAAAATACACACTCTTTTGTGAGCAAAGCTTCATTTCATACTCAGAGGAAGAAATAGACACTTTTATATTGATACATTGGGAGGGATTCCCATTTGACGCACTGCAACCCAGGAAAGTAGAAATGTGTGAGGGGGGGGAAGCTTCATGCATTTACATGACTTTGCTTATCATATGTAAATAAAGGAAGGGGAGATTTGGTTTTAAACAAAATAGGTTATTGTTTTATCTTTGTAGAATGATCCTTTGTAAAGACTTTATTCTACATCCTATTTCATTCACTGAGTCCCGTATTTCCAAAAATGGTTGTGCCATTGAAGGTGTTGCTGACAATTCCTGAAGCTGAAGTTAATTAAGAACTATCTCAGGTCACAAATGTCCCAAGATCAACTGAATGCTTTAGCATTCCCGTTGATTGAATCACATAATGCAGACTATGTAGATTTTGATACCATGATTCACCATTTTGCTACTGAAAAACAAAGCGGAAATCGTTTCGATTACATGCACCTAGAGATGCAGTTTCCTAGAAATTTTCCAGGCCTTCATATTGATACATGCAGCACTGTCTGGACACTCATATGGTATGGCTTTCAGTTAAGTTAGTTTTTGTTTGCAAATACCACATGCAATGCATGTTTAAAGGAATATTGTTAAAAGGAATATTGTTAAAAGGAATATAACCCATGTCATATCAATGTTACATCTAAGTTATACTGTTTTATACAAGGTAATAAAAGGTAATCAAGAAAGCAACATTTTATATTTCTCTTTACTAGTGTAAGCAAATTGAAATGGAAAAGGGAGTTGTTAAAGAAGAAAAAGGAGAACTAAAGGGAGCCAACTGAAAGGAGCATGACTAGAGAAGAAAGGGTATCTACCAAAGGGGAAAGGAGCCAAGTTATAATTTTTTGCCCAGGGCCCACAAAAATCTATAACACACTGTGTCTGATACCTTTTTGCCCTTTTCTAGTTTTATTGTCATAACAACCCTATGAGGTGTGTTCCACTGAGAGTGTGTGAATGGCCCAAGGTCATCAAGCAGGCTTCCATGGTAGAGTGGACACTTCAGTATTTTTTTTTATTGCCCCCCGAAGGGGATTTTATTAATTTTACTTTACTATGGGATATGGGGAAAGGTTACTAATCTCTACCACTAAAAAGTTATGGGACATGGGTAGGGAAAACTAATACAAAAAACTCTATCAGGATGGGGGAAGGAAACTAAACCCTACTTCTAAGGAAAAAAACCTACTGGACATGGGGAAGGAAAGACTAACAAGGTGACACAATCTGGTTACATGTGTATCATTTGTCACCTGGTGTTACAGAGCCTTATTGCTTATAAAAGAGTTAACAAAAAATTATAAAAGTAAAAAGCTGTAAAAACCGATTAATTAATCAAAAACTGCATCTTCCACGATTATCTTGGTCTTAGGATCTCTTCTTGTATTTCTTCTTTCCTCGGGGTTTGGGAGCGGCTGCTCCTTTCTCTGATTCTGATGTGCCTGAAGAACTAAGGAGTATTGGACTACTGCTTTCTGAATCCTGTGAGTAGGATTCCTCTTCTTCCTCTTCTTCCTCCTCATCTTTTCTCGGCTTCTTATCTTTGTTGTGCTGCTTTGGATTCAAGTGTTGCTCCACAGATTTTTTAGCCTTAGGAACAGAGTCAATATTATATTTTCTGTCTCCATATTTAAAACTCAGTCCTTCAGGAAACAGCCATCTGTACGGGACCCCCTTCTTCTGTAGAGAGAGATTAAGCTCCTTGTAGAGTTTCCTCCCCTTTCTAACTTCGAAGGGGATATCCTTCAAGATTCTTATTTCTTCATTCTTAATTTTTAGAGGATTCCCCTGCGTGGCTTTTAGCACCTGATCTCTGGTAGATCTTCTCATGAATTTCAAACATATTTCTCCAGGGAGTTTATTCTTTTTAATGAAATCTGGATAAGCCCTATAGGCCCAGTCTATCTCCTTCAGTAAGTCTTCCTGTTTGTAATCCATTATTGGAGCCAAAGTCTCTGATAAAATGTTCTTCAAATCCTCGTTCTTTTCTTCTGGAACCCCTTGGAATCATAGAATATGCATGGATCTTTCCAGCTGTAGCTGTATTAACTGATTTTTATTGGAGAGTCTCTCCTTTTCTGCTTCATCCGCTCTTTTATTAATACTCTCAGTCTGTTTTTCCATTTTTTAAAAAGTCTTTTCCGTTGTTGAGGTCCTTCTGTCCATTTGAGTCATCTGCTTTTGCAAGTTATCCATTTTCACGTTGAGATTAGTCATCTGCTCCATTAGAGGGCGCAGTGCATTCGCCAGCAATGTAGACATCTCTGCAGCTACTTCCTGGTTGTGGGAGGGAGTTGTTGGTATACCATTTCCGGTTGATGTTTTTTTCTCCAGAGCCGGCTTCCGCCCTCTCCCAGCCATAATATCAACAAGAAGTAAGTTTCCCAAAACAAAGTAAAAGTTAGCAGAAATTAATCTGCTTTTCTTTATTATGCAGCTTTTGTTTTCGCTAATCCTCTTATGCGCATAGCTTGATTCAAAGTTGTTCTTAAAGTTCACTTTAAAACTGCATTGTTTCAAACAGGGGGTGGGGGTGAACTCTTGAGCGTCTCCTTCCCCCTGCCGTTTTCCCTTAGGCGCTTCTAATTTCTACCAAGGCTTTTGTTCGCTTAAATCACCTGAGCAATGCTTGACTCACGCTTTGCAGCCTTGGAGATCTTTTAGAAGCTTTTCAGCAGCTGTTGATCATGTCCGCTGGTCAGGTAGTCGTCTCTCGGCACCATACTGGCTCTTCGGCGATGGAGCCTTTCGGAGATAAAGGTGAGCCTCAATTCCTTGGCCGTTGCCTTGGAAGAGGCTCTCCTCAGCTCTCCAGGCTGGGGGTCTCCTACAGAGACCCCGGGAGGGTCCAGGACCTGCTCGGACCCTTCCCGTCAGCCGAGTCTCAGCGCAACCCCATCGGAACGAGACGGGGATGCGACCGAGCAGTGAAACGCTTAAACCGGAATGACACTTCACTATTAAGCTATCTTCTACTCTTACACGTACTGTAATCTCCTCAATGTTATGTAGTGTTAGTTGTTAGAATGTCAAGAGTGGGTATGGGTGGCCCAGGTTAGAATAATCACTTTGCTATGGGAGCTGGCTGGGAACCTTGGGCCAGTCACACACTCTCGCCCTGATCTACCTGATAGGGTTGTTGTGGGGTTAAAATGGAGGCAAGGAGAAAAATGTAGGGGTCTCCATTGGGGTGGAAGAGCATAAATAAAATAAATAAATAAATATTTCCATTTATAAAGAGAAATATTGTTTTAGGGTTTTGAAACTTTAACACTTTAGTATCTGTTCTCTCCACTGCAGGAACCAAATCACAGTTATGTAACCACAATAAGTTCACAATTTATAGCCAGAAAAATTTTGGTTATGGTAGTGATAAGTATCTGATTAGATATTGTTATTGTTTCTTCATGCAGAGTTTTGTAAAGTCAGGCTTGAAATGAACAGCATAGACGGTAAAAATAGTGCTACTGAAAGAGATTTTTTTTCAATATTTGTGGGAGTCTGAATTTTAACACTAATATTTTACACAGTGCTTTAATTAGCACAAATTCCTACGCCCTGCTGTTCAAATATGATTTTTTGCCTCATCTATATAAAAACAGAACATGGTATTTTAAACCAACTAAAATGAGAAAAAAAACTGTGCGTGAGTACTAAATTATCTTTTCAAACATCCCCAAAGAATTTTGATTTATATCTTGACAAGAATTATTTGATTTAAATTTAGTAGATAATGTTTGCTAATCTACAATCTGAAGAGTCTGAGGAATTTGTAGACTGGATTCAGTAACTATCTCATAAAGCAGAAAAGCATTTTTACTTGAATGAACTGATTCACATTTATATTAAAATATTCCAGTTGGCAGAAATCTTAAATATACCTTGCAATTGTTGACAGTTTACTATGAAAGCAATATATAATAATACTGAATTATTTTCTAGGCTATTCCTAAAATTATTAATACTACTGGATAAATGCATACTGTAGGGCATTTATAGCTGCCCCAGTATAAAAATTTGTTAAATCTCACATTGTATTGCTCTAATACTGGTATTGCTTGCACGTACATTCTTCAAGTTGGGCATGCCAGCATATAAATTTACTTAATTCTTTTGGCAGCTTCAGTAACACATGGTCTTGCATGTAGTGGTTCAGACAAGTCTTGTCCAGCATTCTGTCCATAAGGCATAGCAGTGATACTAATCCCCAGTTGCTTTTCCTTGTATGTATGTGTCAGAGTTGGCTGGAGTCGAGGAGTCAGAGGGGCAGAGAGATGGGTCCAGGTTGAGAGCCTGTGTCTGAAGACGGGGGTCGCCTCAGACTTTGCCAGGGTGGTTCATGCACTGTCCCTCTTGGCAGCCTTCCCTTGCATGGTCTCTTGAGTGGATTGGGGCTTCTGCCCGTGTCTCCCTCATTACACCCACTCACCAGGTGTTTGGCCAATCCTCATCGGCTTCTCCCCACCCAGCCTTTATTGCTCTGCACTGGTGACCTTGTCTCGCCACCCAGGCCTTAAAGGAACATAACCAAGGGATCGTACTTAACACTACTGGACCCTCTAGTGAATTCCCCCATCCCTCAGTTCCTCAGTCAGCCCCCTGTCGCCCAGCCCCACTAGTGCTCAGTTCCCGCCCTCAACCTTTGGATGTCAGGCCCTCATGACTGGGGCAGTAGGGGAGAATCCTGGGCCCTTCAGGGAATCCTCGCAAAGGCTTGCCTGCTGGTTGTTGCTGAAATAGGGGAACTCTGGGTGACAAGCCTCCTTTGAGGAAGGCAGGGGGACCCTCGAGGTGCCCTCCTGACAGTATGTGTTTATGTTATGTGTTGTCAAGTCACTCCTGACTTAGGGCAACCGTATGAAATTAATGACCTCTAGGGGGTTGCATGCATGCGTTAAACCAAGCTGGCTGTGTTTCCTCCGAGCTCCTCCTTCAAACTAAAGAATTTATAGCTCAAAGTTTGTAAAAGCCATGCAAACTCAGATAAGAGGCTGATAACCAGGGAGCAGCTGGTTAGAACATCTTCAGAGTGGTAAGAACCTAATTTATTGCTGTGTTAGGAAAGCCTTGAGATTCTTAAGGCTGCTCCCAAAGTTTTGAATCAGATATGGCGAAGACAATTAAGGACCTATCTGAACAAACTGTAGAACTCCAAAACACAGTCCTCACCTTTCAAGAACAAATTAGTGGTGAGTTAAACTCATTACGGGGAGAAGTTAGCAAAGTAGGCACAGAAATAGCCACTATAAAGGAGACGGCTACGACAGCCAAACAGCTCGCTGAAGCTAATGAGCAAAAAATAACCTCTCTTACCCACCAAATAAATGACTTGTCAGACAGAAATAGGAGAGCTAACCTTATCTTATCAGGGATATCCGAAGAAATTTCCGTAAATAAACTGGAAGAGTCCCTGATACAGTGGATGCAGACAAATGAAGTAGAGGTAAAAGCAGAGGATGTTGAAAGAGTGCATCGACTACAAAGGAATGGGAGGGGTGGGGCCCCTAGAGATGTAATAATTAAATTCGCCAGAGAGAAAATTCAACAGCAAATATATACGGCACTAAAGAAGAGGAAAGACCTTACTTTTAGAGGAAGAAAAGTCTGGGTGAGACAAGATTTTTGTCAAGAGACCTTAAGGGGAAAAAATCTCATGCGCCCCTTTGCTCAAAAGCTTTATGCAAACAATGTTAAATTTTCATGGGCTATCCATCTCTCCTTATAAATATTTATCTTTTGGTTTCTCAAGATTCCATGCGCTCCCATTGGCTGTAAAATGCCCTCCCTCAGCCATTGGCCCATCAGCCGCCACTCAAGAGTACTCGTGTGCCATTGGCCGGGTGCTGGGTCTGCTCCTCTTCCCCACCCACTCCCCCTGGCAGACAGCTCTCTCTCCTGAGGAAGACAGTTCTCTTGACTCCTGTAAGGGACTGTCCCCTCAGTGGCTGTTGGTAGGCAGCCAAGCTTGGTTCTGTGAGTAAAAAAACAAAGGACTTTCAGCATAACCCCCTCCCCCGCCCATAACCCCCTCCCCAACAGCCACTTTCCTGTCAGAATAAATGGAAAAAGGCTCTCTCCTGCTTAGCTTCAGCATGGCTGGCTGGCTAACGAGGTGGGCCAGTGACCATCAGACCATTTTCTTCAACTCCCTGCTGTGCGACTGACTTTCCCCTAGGGTTGCCAATCTCCAGGTGGGACCTGGAGATCTCCCACTGTTACAATTGACCTCCAGATGACAGAGATCAGTTCCCCGGGAGAAAATGGTTGCTTTGGAGTGTAGACTCTATGGCATTATACCCTGCTGAGTCCTTCCACACACACCCCAAATGCTGCCCTCCACAGGATCCACCCCCCCAAATCTCCAGGTATTTCCCTAATCAGAGTTGGCACCTGTACTTTCTCCTCTGTCAGTAAAAGGTCCTTTCCACACCTATGTTGGCCTTTGGGAGAAAACTTATTGGGCCCAGTCCTGATCAGATTGCCAACTCCAGGTGGGCAATTCCTGGAGATTTGAGGGACGAAGCCTGGAGAGGGTGAGTTTTGAGGAGGGGTGGCACCTCAGACAGGTATGATGCCATAGACTCCACCCTTCAATCCAGCCATTCCCTGATGGGGAAACATTGTTGCCAATCTCCAGGTGGGGGCTGGAGATCACTTAAAATTACAACTGCTCTATAGGAGGGAGGGGGGAGGAGATGGAAAACTAAAGGTAGGTTGATGGTTGGCTGGGAGGGAGATAGGGTTGTCAACTCCAGGTTGGGAAATTCCTGGAGATTTGAGGGGTCGAACCTGGAGAGGGTGAGTGTTGAGGAGGGGTGGGACCTCAGACAGGTACAATGCCATAGACTCCACCCTCCAAACCAGCCACTCCCTCCTGGGGAACCACTGTTACCAATCTTGGGGGTGGGCTGGAGATCACTCAAAATTACTACTGCTCTTCAGGTAGCAAAGATCAGTTCCTCTGGAGAAAATGGTGGACTCTGTCATTATACCCTGCTGAGATTGCGACAGCAAATTGTCACTGAGTGCCCAAAGCCGGGGCACTCTCCCGGAGCCTCTTTCTAGAGCCCGTTGTATTTATTTCCACAACGGGCCTTATTCCTAGTCCTCTATAATCATATTTCGGGAAGGAAAGCGACTTATGGCAAGGAACACTACAGAGGCAAAGGAACTACTTAAACAATTAAGAGTCAACACAGATGACATGGGAGAGCAAGAAATGGAAGAGGAATCGGGGGTTCCTGAAGATGGTGACGAAGGAACTTCAGAGAGAGGAGGGAAACGCCTCAGGACCAGCTCCCGATAACCAATTAAGGGAAGTATACCTTTATTGACTGAGCTAATGATTATTATTAGTATTATTATTTTTTATAGTATCAAGAAGGAGGAGGAGGGTGTGTGTGTGCATCCCATGCAGTAGAGAGAGGGGAAGAGATTTTCTTTCCATTTTCACTCTCAACCACAAGGGGGAAAGGGAAGGGGAAGGGTAAACTAATTACCCATTCAAATTTTTCACAGCCACGAGATGTCAAAGCCTTAATTGATGTGGGATATGGATAAAACAATAAAAAATTTATCACTTAATGTCAATGGTCTAACATCAGAAATTAAAAGTTATAGGATAGCCAAGTTGGCAAGAGAGCAAAAATCAGATGTTCTGTGTTTACAGGAAACACATAAGAAAAGAAATGACAACAAGCCTTTGCTAAAAGACTCGACCTGGATGATGTTAGCGGAAGCTATGAACCACACCAAGGCCAGAGGAGTGGCAATAATGACTCATAAGAAACTTAGAGTAGAGGTACCAGAAAGAAAGACAGACAGGGAAGGTAGAAACTCAGATTAGAGGGGAAGAAATTTACATTGGTAAATATATATGCACCCAACAAAGGACAAAAGAAATTTTTAGCCAGGCTATTTAAAAAAACTAAGCCATTCACAGAGAGAGAATTAATTATGACAGGAGATTTGAATATGGATCTGACCAAAAATAAGGCAATTAAAATAGGAGATTGGGGCTTGAGGGAAGCACATGAATTGATAGGACAGCAGCCAAAACCCACCCATGTATCCAGCCGGCACAAAACCCCATCATGCATAGATTTTATAATTGTAGAAGAAAGCAGTAATCTGAGTATAAAAAAAATCACAACGCACCCAATTTGGATATCGGATTATGCACCAATCACTATAGAAATAGAAGGTAATCAAAAGCCAAAAGGTAGAACTTGGAGGTACAATAATTTAATAATGGCTAAAGAGGAAGATAGGAGTTATATGATGGAGCAGATAAGATTATACTTTGAGGAAAATAGAGGGACTGTCCCAACTAATACCCTGTGGGATGCCACAAAGGCGGTGATAAGGGGACACTACATAAATAAGGAAAAGTACATCAAAAGAGAACACTATCTAAAAAGACAATCTAAAATTCAGGAACTGGAGAGGTTGCAAAAGGAACAAATCAACAATCACGATTTAAAAGTACAGAGTCAGATAACAACAATGAAAAACAATTAGATGAGTTGGACTCAGTTACATTATGGAAGAGAGAAGCAATGGTAAGAAATGACTTCCATAGAAATAGTATTAATTTGGCCAGAAGGTTAGCTAACTATTTGAAAAACAGGAAGGTAAGGCAAAAGATAGAAAATATAAAAGTGAATGGCCAAAGAACTGGCAACTCAAAAGATATAGTAAAAGCCTTCGAGACCTTTTACAAAGAGCTGTATAAAAAAAAGGACATAGTCATATATGAGGAAGATATAAGAACAACACTTAAAGAAAATGATAAAATTATGTTAAGGAAGGAAATAACACTACAGGAGATAAAGGATGTAATTAAAGAATTGAAAAAGGGCAAATCCGTAGGCCTAGACAGTTTCACAAGTGAATTCTATAAAGAGACGGCAGATATATTGGCCCCAGAGCTCCAAGAGGCATTTAAAGAAATACTGAAAGGGAAAAAAGCCCCAGATTCGTGGAGGCAATCAGAAATAGTGGTAATCCCTAAACCACATAAAGACCCAGAGGAAGTGGGCTCATATAGACCTATTAGTTTACTAAATCAGGATTATAAAATCTTTGCAAAAATATTGGCAAATAGATTAAAGAAGATCATACCTAACATAATAAAGGAGGATCATACAAATATGGATTTGTAAAAGACAGGAATATAGCCCACCCCATAAGGAATATTATAAATGTATTACAACATGGCCACAAAAAAAAGCTAGGCCTCCTGAAATTAGATGTCTACAAAGCATTTGATACACTCTCCCAGGATTTTCTGTGGCAGGTAATGACTAAATACGAGATGGGGGAGCCATATATAAAAGTGATCCAAAAAATATACAGAGAAGGGACAGCAGTGGTGAGAGTTAATGAAGAACACTCACAACCCCTTAAGATTCAAAGAGGAGTCTGGCAAGGATGCCCTCTCTCGCCCCTCCTATTTATACTAGCAATAGAACAGCTAGCCAAAAGAATAAGAAATTCTGCAAGGGTGGAAGGATACAGGGTAAGGAAGGAAGAAATGAAAATCAATTTATTTGCTGATGACATTATAATCGCTATGACAAACCCCAGAGAGGCAATAAAAGAAATAAAAGTTATATTAGAGGACTTCGAAAAATGTTCAGGACTGAAGGTGAACATGGCTAAATCAGAAATTATGTATCTTAATGTGACTAAAGAGGAAAGGGAACAAATACATGGGATTAATAACACTGGAATTGGTACCAAAAAAATTCAGATATTTAGGTATTGTACTACAGAAGAATATTGATAAAATATTAGAGAACAATTATAACAAGGTCTGGAAGAAAATAGAAAAAGATATGAAAAAGTGGAAAAATAAAATAATGAATATATCTACTAGAATCAAAAGTGTTAAAATGTTTTGGATTAATATATCTCTTCCAGACAATACCGCTAGGAATATATACCAAAAAACTAGACCAATGGAACAGAGTGATTAAGGAATGGATTTTCAGCAGTAAAAAATGCAGAATACAGAGAAAGATAATTTACAGCTATAGATCAGAGTTGGGATGGGGAGTCCCTGACATGATTAGTTATTACGAAGCCTTCCAAATAAAATCGATATTGGAGATAGGCGATGGAGAGGGACTAAAATGGGTGAGTTTTGAGAATGAAATCAATAATAACATAGGGAGTTTGGGGGTATTCTCCAAAATGACAAATAAAGATCTTACACAAGTTAAGGGACCTAGGTATTCAACACTAACAGTGTGGAACAAGTGGCAGCCCTCATGGCTTAAAAGAACCTCAAAGTGGGCACCACTAAAGTCCCTCTATAACGAAAGAGGAGAAAATAAATGGTGCGAACTCCTGAAATCAAAGGGATATTATAGGCTAAGAGACTTATTTAGAGGAGGCACTCTAAAACCAGCACAGGATGAGACAGGCAAGCAATATTGGTTAAAATTACAGGCCTTTATAAAATGATTAAAAAGGAGCTGCGGTGGCTCGAGTGGTTAAGACGCTGAACTGCAGGCTGTGGAAGGTCAGTAGTTCAGCAGTTCAAGACCCGGGTGCCGCAAGACGGAGTGAGCTCCCGTCTCTAGTTCCAGCTCCTGCCAACCTAGCAGTTCGAAAGCAAGAAATATGAATAGGTACCACTTTGGTGGGAAGGTAACAGCGTTCCGTGCACCTTGGTGTTCAGTCATGCCGGCCACATGACCACGGAAACATCTTCGGACAGCGCTGGCTCTTCGGCTTTGAAACGGAGATGAGCACCGCAACCCTAGAGTCGGATTCGACTGGCTTTCAAGCAAGGGAACCTTTACCTTTACCTTTATAAAATGATTAAGGAAGTTAATGAAAAAGGAAATATTTGGACAGAAGAACCAATTGAAGAAATACATAATAGGAAGCAAAAATTTAAACAAGGATTAGCAGGATATATTTACAAGAAAATGTTATCCAATAAAGATAAGGCGATACTATATTTACAGAAAACATGGAGTAAGAAAGGCCAGATATCGGAAAACGATGCAAATAGAATAATGAAGGAAATAGAAGAAACCAAAATAATTAAATTTAATGAACTGGAACATAATTTTTTCACAAAGTGGTATAAAACACCAGCGCAGATAGCAAACATGTTGGCACTGTAAACAGTTTAAGGGTTGGGTCTCCCATATGTGGTGGGGATGTCCAGAAGTGAGAGTTTTTTGGCTAAAAATAATACAAACTATAAAGAAAATATGTAGAATCTCATTGAATGTAGACTTTAAACTAATGTTAATGGGTATATTAGGAAATAAGGTAGTCAATAAGGAAACCCAGGCTATACTCAAAGCTATGGTGTTAGCAGGCAAGGCAGTGATAGCTCTGGGCTGGAAAGATAAGAGCAAATGGACAATAGATACCTGGCACACTTATTTGTTTGAATTTGTGCAGTTGGACATCATCGAGAAATTGCGCCAGAAGACCACATGGGAGGATAAAGCCGAAGAAATTAAAGCAAGATGGAAGACCTATCTAAAGTGGATAACAGTGGAAGGAAGACAGGACATTCGGTGGAAGATTCAGACTTTGTGCCCGTGGCTGTGAATAAAGGATCAACAAACAAGGGGTAGAGGGAGGGAGGAGGGAACCTATCGAGTTATGTAAAGTAAGGAGACGAAAGATATTATGTAATATATAGAAAATCTACAAAAAATAAACCTTTATATAAAAAGAAAAGAAATTAATGATCTCTAAAACATCCTATCATTAACAGCCTTATTCAGATCTTGCAAACTGATGGTCGTGGCTTTCTTGATTGAGTCAATCCACCTCATGTATTCCTCTTCTCTTGCAGCCTTCAACTTTTTCTAACATTATTGTCTTTTCTAGTGTCTCTTGTCTACTCATAATGTGACCAAAGTGTGGGGCTCCTCTGTGTCCCCGGGGCCCGCGGCTGTGCTCCCTGGGTGGTCCCGGGAGCCAGGGGAACTTCAGGAGGGCTCTGGAAAGAGAGGACTCAGAAACAGCAGAGGACGGGGTTGAACGGCACACCGCTTGTCCCTCTGCTTGCTCGGTGTCAGCTTTGTCGCGCGGGGGAAGAGATGAGCTGCACCCCTTTCTCTCTCTGGCTGTGTATGGCTGTTCCCAGCCTTATGCCTCTGCTATTGTGCTTCCTCCCCATCCTCTCTTCCTGGGCCTCTCTTTATTGCTCCCCTGATCCCCAGCACCAATCCCCTGCTGCTCCCCAGCCCTCCTTGGCCCCTCCCTCCCCTCAAAGGTCTGGGCCATCTGCTCAGCATCTTGGGGCGAGGTTGAGTTCTGGGTGTGTCCCACCGAGCCTTGCTGCGGAGACATGCTGAGCCTTCACCACCCCAGCGGCATGTCCCATGTCACCTCTTCCCATCAGCCCCTCCGTGCGACTGTCCTCAGTAGCCACACTCCTGCTGCATGGGCCTCGGATTTGGGGCTGCACCCGGCCAGGCAGCGGCCCAGTGGGTGAGCCCTTCTCGCTGGTGACCTTGGGGTCCCGCTGTCGCTCCTCCTCCTGCCGCTGGCTCCGGACAGCTGAGTAGGGCATCTCTGGGGGCGAGCAGGAGGGCCTCTGGCCCTCTGGGGGGGGTGTCCGAGCTGGCCCAGGACAGAGGGTCCAGGACACAAATTACAATAGCTTCCATTTAGTCACTTTAACTTCTTGGGAGACTTCAGGCTTGATTTGATCTAGAATCCTCTGATTTGTCTTTTTGGCAGTATCCATAAACCTCTCCTTCAGTACCACATTTCAAATGAATCAGCTTTTTTCCTCTCTGCTTTCTTCATTGTGCAACTTTTACACCCATACATAGTAATAGAGAATACTATAGTATGAATTCTCTTGATTCTGGTCACCAGCAACACATCTTTATGCTTAAGAATCTTCTCTAATTCGTTCATGGCTTCCCTTCCCACCCTCAGTGTTCTTCAGATTTCTTGGTTGCAGTCTCCCTTTTGGTTGATAACAGAGCCAGCACATCTTGCTTAGATGTGTGATCAATTTCTTTCTGGACACCTGCAAAAAAGCTTTCAAAGAATAGAAAAGCTTGAACAATTTCAGTTTCTTCAGTTGTGTAATTCTTCAGTAGTTATTACTTTTGTTTTCTTAATATTCAGCTAAAATCCTGCTTTGGCACTTTCTGTTTTAACTTTCATTAGGAGTCATTTCAGGTCTTCACTGTTTTCTGCTAATAATGTCATGTCATCTGTGTATCTTAGATTGTTAATGTTCATTTCACTAATTTTCACTATTTTTTCATCAAAATCTAACGCAGCTTTCCTTGTGATACATTATGTATATATATATATTGAAGATATAGGGAAAGAATAAGAATAAGAAGAGATTGGATTGATACCCCGCCCTTCACTCAGAGTCTCAGAGTGGCTTACAAACTCCTTTCCCTCCCCACAACAGGCACCCTGTGGGGTAGGTGGGGCTGAGAGAGCTCTTTCAAGAACTGCACTTTCAAGAACTATGGCTTGCCCAAGGTCATCCAGCAGCTGCAAGTGGATGAGTGTGGAATCAAACCCGGTTCTCCCAGATTAGAATCTGCACACTTAACCACTACACCAAATTATGCCAAAAATAAGATACATCCTTGCCTGAAAGCTTTGCAAGTTGGAAACCATTCTGTTTCTCCGTATTCTGTCCTAACAGTAGCCTCTTGTTCAGAGTATAAATTGTGCATCAAAACAATCAGATGCTGCGGCACACACACACACATTCCTAGCTGTGGTTTAAATTTCCCTTGCATTTCTGGGACCTTTTGGAACAGATCTCTTGTTCTTCCTTCTTCAACTGGAACATTGCATTTAGACTTCTGATTCTATTTCTGTCACCTTTTGCTTCTCATTTGTCCTTAGCAATTTTGAGTTTTATCTGTCATCCATCAAGTCTTTTCATTTCTTTTGGCTACAGGAATAATCTTTATGCATTCTACCTTGATAATATCTCTGGTTTCAACTCATAGTTCTTCTGGTTCACATATCACGTTCACTTGAATTATGAAATGCAGATCTGTTCCTTACATGGTCTTTAAATTGTTCTGGAATGTTATTTAGGTTATATTTGACACTATGAATGTTTTGGTGTTTTTCTTCTTTATTTTAATTTCTTTTAATTTTTTATATTAACAATTCATTGTCTGTACTACAATCAGCTGTACCACAATCAGTTGATCTTGTTTTAGTGAACAGAATAGAGCTTCTCCATTTTCTGCTTCCAATTATATAATCTGTTTTATTTCTGTACTGAACTTCCATGATGTCCACATATACAGTTGTCTGAAACTTGTTCGTAATGAACAGAATTCTATAAGTCATTCTCCTGCTTCATTTTGTACTCCTAGTCCAACAGTATTTTATTCTATTTTGTTTTGTACTCTTGTGTTCCAGTGGCCTATGATTATCAGCACATCTTGATTGGGTGTGTGATCAATTTGTTTCAGGACACCTGCATAAAAGCTTTCAATTTCTTCCTCTTCACTTTCTGTACTTGGGGTGTAAACTTGGATGATGGTTATTGTTATGTATTCAGTTTATTGTGTTACTAGGAGGCAAAGCCCATTGTGGAGGAAGACAACGGGCCCTAGAAAGGAAGGGAGGGAAGGTGGAAGGGAGGGAGGGTTGGAGGAAGGAAGAAAGGAAGGAAGGGGGGGAGAGTGAAAGAAAGAAGGAGAGAGGAAGAAAGGAAAGGGGGGAAAGGAAGGGAAGACGGGCGGAACAGGCTTCTCTGGGCTTACTGCGCCCATAGAAGGCCCAGAGGATGGGGGGGGCAGAACGGGCTTCTCTGGGCCTACTGCACCCTGAGAAGACCCAGAGGATGGTGTGGGGGGCAGAATGGGCTTCTCTGGACCTACTGCGCCCATAGAAGGCCCAGAGTATGGGGGGGGGGACAGGCTTCTCTGGGCCTACTGGTCCCTGAGAAGGCCCAGAGGATGGTTTGGGGGAGAGGAACGGTGTCAGAGTCCTTAACTTAGTCAGCAAAATACCAGGCCTTGTTCATTGAAGCAAGAATAGTATTTATTTTAAGCTGCAAGATTAGGTTACTGGAACAGAAGCATTGTTAAGAATACCTTGGTTACATGAAGCAGACAGTTATACCATCAGGGGGGGATGAGACCCCCCTCCTCCGCCAATAGAAGCTCAGCGCGCACGCGGGAACTATAGACAGCGCTAATTAAGGCAGTTCCCGCTGCCCCAACTTTCCCAGCCTAGCAGTTGCTTTCGAAAGCGATATGAAGCTAACAGCCTGGCTCTTTCAAGGTCGTTGTCTTTGGGTAAGATATGAATGCCCAGGCAGTCTAGGCAGCTCCCCACATTCCATTCGAACAGTCCAGGTGCATAAATCAGCACCACACAGTCCCATCCACCCTCCCTTCACGAAACAAACCCATCCGCCCTCCCTTCTCCATCCATCATGGCAGGGCTACCTGACAAACGGGCTTCTCTGGGCCTACTGCACCCATAGAAGGCCCAGAGGATGGTGTGGGGGGGGCGGAATGGGCTTCTCTGGGCCTACTGCACCATAGAAGGCCCAGAGGATGGTGTGGGGGCGGAACGGGCTTCTCTGGGCCTACTGCGCCCATAGAAGGCCCAGAGGATGGCATGGGGGGGGGAATGGGCTAACCCAATCTCATCCTGAATGCTCAGAGGTGTGAAGCTTTCGAGCACGTGGAGCAACTGGCAAGGTGGGAGCGGAGCCTTGCCCTTTCAAACGGCTGCCTCCGCCCCCTGCCACGTCAGTACGCATTGCATCCCAAGTCCGTTGCCATCCCCATTCTTCGGGGTGGCAAAATAGCCCCCGCCCACCAGCCATATGCCAGGCAGGTGGGAGCTCCACTGCCTCTATCTCAATACATAATAGTTGTGTTGATAGGCTTTCTATGAAGTCCGATTGATATTATTTGGTCAGACTTTGCAGTCTAACCTATGATTGATTGTTCTACATCTTGCCTTGCTATTAGTGCAACTCCATTTCTTCTGTGTTTGTTTCCCAAGTAAAGCATTTTATCATTTTCTGTCTGAAAATGCCCAAATCCAGTCCACTTTAGTTCACTCACTGCTAGTATTGCAATGATGGTTATGTTGCTAGACTTTTCATGAGGTCTGACTGATATTATTTGGTCAGACTTTGCATTCTAGCCTGTGATTGCTTGGGTTACATCTCACCTCATTTCTTTCTAACATCTAAAGATTGGAAATATAATTTCTGTAAAACTGGAAGTTTTATCTATGACTAATAGACCTTCCAGTGGCCAACCTCCAAGAAGTTTTAATGTGAGATTTCCCACTCTGTATCTTTTGAGAAACTACATTCATATACAAGAAGCAATGATTTCAAAAGATAAAAGCTTATTCAATTTTTTTACTTATGACAAAAATTAAACCAGTCTCTTAAATTAATGATATATTTTTATGGTGCACTCCTTTAATGTGTTTAAGATGTAGTTTTTATGTTCTTGTTATTCTATAAATTTAGTTAGCTATCATGTTTTCCCCTCCAGAATTCTTAGAAATGTATGAATAATGTTATATCTAAATTGGATTTTCATGCTGAAAAAGGAGCTCCTGGTTTACAGTTTGCTTTATTCATCCTCCCATGAACTTGTCAGATAAAAATTGTTTAAATAATGATTATTAGTAATGATAAGCAAAGAAGGATAAGAGTCTGATGCACTGATTTAGAAACAGATTGGAAAATATTGGCTTAACTTACAGGGAACAACTGAGAGAAGATAAATTTAAACCATCTGTAATGTTTTTGTAATGACTTCTCAGGATATAACTGAATTATAGAGATTCCTGTGACTTATGTTGTTTCATGGAAGGAAAGGATGTATTTAATCATTTTAGACAATATGCTTCATGTTATCATGGAGAGACTACAGCTGTGTAGCCAACACCAAGGTTCATTAAATATTGAACAGTTAAAATGTGCGGAATTATGCTTGAAGAAAGTTTATAAATAGTGGGTGCTCTGGAAGATACAGAAATCTGGGGATATTCCTTATTTATGGATCATTCTAGATGGCAGTGGTGTGAAGAGACTGCACAAAAAGTGGTAAACTGGTTGAATTGATTTTTCAAAGGTAAATTTCTATTGTATCATTATAAGATTTTAACTTATAAGATTTTAACCCAGTTCTTCCTCACTGCTTCCTCCCATCTTGCTTGGCCCTGCACACCCCTTGTCTCTGCCACCTTCTCCTTCCTCTTGTCCCCATTTTTAAAATTTGGGGGTTTTCACCTTCCTTTTTGTACCTGACACCACTGTATGGATTTTTTAAATCCACACTCAATACTAAATTCAGAATACGTATGGATGGATGGATGGATGGATGGATGGATAGAGAGGGGTTGTGGCACAGTGGTAGAGTATCCACTTTGCATGCTGAAGGTCCCAGGTTCAATCCTTGGCATCTCCAGTTAAAAGGACTAGGAAGAAGGGGATGTGAAAGACTTCTCCCTGAGACCCTGGAGAGCCATTGCCAGTCTGAGTAGACAATACTGACCTTGATGGACCAATGGTCTGATTCAGTATAAGGCAGCTTTATGTGTGTTTATGGTGCTGAAACTTTGCAATTCCCTACATAGGGAGAAATGCCTGTCTCTCTATTGTTGACTTTTCCATTTTGTCTAGCATTCCCTCACTAACTCTTATTAAAGGCAAAGGTAAAGGTTTCCCTTGCTCGAACACCAGACTCTTATTACCCCATCACTATTTGTGTGCCTATTTTTATGTGTTTATAAGTTCTATTAAACTGTTTTAAATGTTTTATATATATTTTAAACCCTGTTTTAATGTTTGAAATATTTGCTGCTTTTGGGACCCTGAGTTGAGTCAAAAAGATGCATATAAATGTTTTAAATAAATAAACAAATGATAATCTATGAAGCAGGGCCAAACAGTTTTTTGTCGTGGCCAAACTGGCTGGACGTATGTTAACATCATGTCATTTTAAAAAAGAGACAAATGTTTGTAGCTATTCATATTAATTGGTTATATGGGAGAGGTGAGAATACATACTATTTTATTGTAAATTACATGTTATAGTGAGGTGAGACATCTAAATACATTTGGAAGTATTATTAGTTCTATTTCAGCAAGAAGCAACATGTTGAGATAAGAAGGCCCATTCTAAATTGATGCTGATTCTTATCAGCCAGATTCTTTCTCCTTGTGTGTAATCATACAAGCACTCTCGATCAGAAAGATAAAAAGAACACAAAAGATAAAAACAGCACAGCCAAATCTACAAAACAATTTACCCTCCAACCAAATGCCCTATGAAATAAAAGTGTTTTAAATGCCTTATTGAATGTAAAAGGTGAAGGAACCCACTGCACGCATTCTGGTGAACCATTCCAGTGGACTGGTTTTATCACAGAAAAAATGGTTAAAAATTGACTGATGCTGCTGCATAGTACTGAGAGAGATCACCACAATGTGAAAGTGATCTGAAAAGTGCAGCTGGAGCATGGGAGTATACTGGGAGGTTTGCTTGGATAAGTTTGAGGGCCCTAGGCCATGAATGCCTTTAAAGCTAGCAAACAATACTTCTAATTCATCCTGGAAGCAAAGAAATAACCAGTGCAGTTGATGGAGCACTGGAGTTAAGTGTTCCAAGCAACTGACAGCAGACGGAAGTTTTGCTAATGGATTTCATTCCGACTAAAGTTTCTGAAATGTCTTCAAAGGCAGCCCCACACAGAACATATAACACTAGTCCAAACTGGATCAGCATGGTTAGGTTAGCAGAATCTAAATAAGGGGCCATCTTGCAAGTTAGATGTTATTCAAAGAAGGCACTTCTAGTAGTACCAGTGACTAGTTTATTCATTGGCAATCCCAAACTCTTAATTTGACCTACTAAAGAAAGCTTAACCCCATCTAAGACTGGAAAGTCAATCAAGGTATTACATGAGTTTTTGTCATGGGTCTGCCTGCCAGCACCTCCTCAGATAAGGAAGAGATGGAGGCCCTCAGCCCTTGAATACTGCAGGAAGACCTGCCAGACAAGGTAGAGACGCCATCAGATACAGAGGGGAAGTCTCAGGCCGAAGTTAGCATGCCACAACCTCAGTCAGCTTTCTTTGAATTCTAGCTTGGTCCATACTCCTCAACTTATTAAAACATCCTTATTCTCATATGAAAGATGACTCTGCAGGTCCTCTGCTGCCAATATTACCAATTACTAAGGTCTTTTCCACATCTCCCCCCATCTGTTTTGATCACATACTGCTTTGGTTTATCCAGGGGTCATTTTGTAGAAAAAAAGGTGTAGGAGCTCATTAGCATAACATATTAGCATAACATATTTGCATATGCCACATACCCTGACATCACTGGAAATGTGTCAGAAGGCAACACCCACTGCTCAGGCTCCACCCCAAAAATCTCCAGGTATTTCCCAGCTCACAGCTGGCGAGCCTACCTGATGGCACACGTGGGGGAAAACAAACAAATCACCCATGTCAGGTAAAGAGGGGGGATACCAGGATACCAGGTCAATATATTTGTATTCTCCTTGGCATTGATGGTTTAGGTGCTTTTAGTGTTCCTTTTCTGTTTGACTGGCAGCCTTCCTCTCTGTTATAGTTGGCTGTGGGCTTTATATCACTGCCATTTAGTGTTATTTTTGTTGGCTGGTCGCTTGACCGTACTAATAAACTTGAAACTTGAACTTGTTATTTTTGTCAGCTACAACAAGGTCACTTTCATAGAGGAAAAGCAGGTATCCATTTTTAAATAAATAATGTTGACATGTCTGGCTCATGAACAACAATGAAATCACATCCACTAAGTTTTGCCTAAACAAAACCTAATGATCTAGAGTTGTGGTCTTCAACCTAGGGGTTGGGTGGTAGACAGAGCCACTTGTTGGATTATAAGACCCCGCCCCCCCAGCCATTTGGAAGTCCCCGCACATGTATAGACACAGCAAGGGTGCCATAGCTCTTACTTCTCTTTGGATGCACATGAAGAAGAGCAGGATGGCAGGGTGACATCACTCAGCAGTGAAGAGGACTCCTCTGGGGTGCCAACTGTTGGCTCATTTATCACTAAAATGAACACCCACTGCCTCAGCCAAAGTCCTGGCAGAACAGCTCCATTTTACTATACATACTAACACCATTCAGTTCTCGCATCTTTTGTGAACTCCTTTATTATGCTGTATGCTAATTTGCTGCTATTCACAGATCTTACCAATTGCCTTCATTCATTCTTAGCTATATTTACTGTTCAGTTACTTATGCATCTTGACTCTAATTGGCCCTTCCTGGCAACATTCTCCTCACCAGCTACCTATATGTAAAGATTGGTGACTTCTGTGTCAATGTATCTGAAGAAGTGTGCATGCACATGGAAGCTTACAACCAGAATAAAACTTTGTTGTTCTTACAGATGCCAGTGGATTCAAATTTTGTTCTGCTGCTTCAGATGCACCTGAATCTATGCTCAGCTAGTATGACTATTACTCTTGAAACCATGAATCTTAGGTTACAGCAAAACTGTTGAGGGCACAAAAGAACTGACAAGGATGTTGTGTTTATAAAAGAAAATGAATACGAACAAACTTTAGTTTAAGAAACATAGGGAGTTCAAAATATACAATAAACCTAACCTTTCCTAATCATATCCCTAGTATTTTCACTTTCTATCCCAGCTACCTAATCTGTGTATGTAAAGCACCATCAAGTTGCAACGGGGACCCCATGGAGTTTTCACAGCAAAAGTGGTCAGAGGTGGTTTGCCTGCTTCTGTGTAGAGACCTTGGACTTCCTTGGTGGTCTCCCATCTAAGTACTAACTAGATCTAGCCATACTCAGCTTCTGAGATCTGATGAAACTGGGCTAGCTTGGGCCATCCAGGTCAGGGTATCTACCTAACCCAGCTGGATGTAAAAAGAACAACAAAAACCCCTTTCTTAACTTCCCTGTTTCTTGCCTCTCAATCACATTGTCTCATCCAGTCAGAACATTTCACTCCTCTCTCTGGGTGTGTTCAGACGGATCTTTTGATCTGCCATAGGAACGACTCCCTTGCGGATCAAAAATGCACGACCAGACAGAAACATCTGCAAAATATTCCAGTCCCATAGGCATCCCGTTCTGCTGTGCCTCCAATCCTGATTTAAAAAGTAGCAGTTTCAATGTAGGGTTTTCGCTTACCCGCGCAACAACTGCAGACTTTCTTCCGTCTGGTCACTCCATTAGCGCGCGATGCTCCCGTCGGCTCGGTCTGACGTCAGACTGAGCCGACGGGGGCGCGATTTTTAAAAATTGAAACCCCATGTGCGCTTTAACGAGGAAACGCATTCACCGATAAGCGCTACGAGGAATGTAATATTCATGCTTATTTCTTTTAGGGACAAGATGTTACCGTGATGGGAGATGGAGGGGGAAGGACTGTTCTAACTTGCAAAATAGTCCCTCCATTGATCATGATGGCAAGGGGGAGGACCGGGACTTTGCTGAAAACCCTCCGCGATCGCCTCAGTTCTCCAAGGAGGCGCAGCCTTGCCTATGCGAATGTACAAAACTTTTTTTAAAAAAATCCTTGGTGGATGCCATGTAGACAAATCACGGTGGGAACAATGCGCGGTGAGGCTATTTCATGGGGGGCGTCTGGTCGTGCTAGGCTGGATTAAAAAAATCGGGATAAAATTTTAGGAGGGCTCATGGCGCGATTGACTGGCCGTCTGAACGCAGCCTCTGTCATTCTGTTAATCAATCACTCCATTCTGCATACTTTCCCTCCTCCCAGTCCATATTCTTACCTTTTAAACCCCCTATCAAGAACTATGTACACAATTTCAACCTTTATGGCATTTTCTACCAATCTTACATGCATTGCATCTCAGATATACTGCATCTGCACGTGGAGGTTTCATTTAACCACCACTAAATAGTTTCTACTCAAGCGTGTGATTAATTAAAATGAATTAAAAATAACTGTCTGAGGTGCTTGACCGGCAGCAGTGGTCATTTCCACACGCAGGGCATCATGGCTGGAAAAGCAACTAAGGAGTGATTGATATAGATGTGTGAACACAGCCTCATTCAGCTTTGAGAAGGCAGCAAAGATAGTAACAGCCCCTTTTCTGATCAGCATCCAGCCTGCAATGGGCTCCTCTTAAACTGTATGGAACTTCCCTTCCTTCCTTTCCTGCATGCAATTTTGGAAACCTTTGTGTTACCTCTGCAGTTTAAAGAGCCAGGTTTTTAAAAACTGCAAGCTCCTAATCTGAGGCAGCCCACAAACCTTCCAGAGTCAGGCTGGCAAACCAAATCCTGGTCTTGAACCAGGGCAACCAATTCTTTTCTGTTCTTTGTTGCTTTTCCTCAAAGGAGGCTGTGGAAACTGCAGGATGTTGCTTTCACTTTCCCACAGGGCTGTTTATCCGAGTGCTCCTGCTCAGGTCAGCACAGCAATCCTGGCCCAGCCAGTCAAAATACTTGGAAAGTGAGACTGGAGGGGCGCTCTGATTCTAAACATTCCTCCTCTCCCTTCCAGATCGCCCCTGCTCCAAACAACTTTATAGTTTAGCCCAACGAAGGGAGGGGGAAGCTTTAACCTACCCTTCCCATCAGCATTTTCATTAAGCTATCAGCAGGGACCCCAAGATCTCTTTCAGAGCAGCCCTTTCCTCCAGGCGAACTGAGCCCAGGCCTCCCTGTCTAACCACTGTGTCTCCACTGCTTCTTTTGCATGCAATCCTGTCTGTCTGCCCCAGGGCCTCTCTGACACAGTTCTCCACCTCGCTCTGAGGCTCATTTGCCTCCTCCCGACAGTGGATCAAGTTGCAGGGAAGAGTCCAGCCAGCCTGCAACGTGCCCTTGACAAGGTGATAGGACTGCCTGGGGAGGAGACAGGCCCAGCAGGAAGCAGGGGACCACCATGAGAAGTGACTTACCAGCAGCGGGTGAGAAAGGAGAGGGTGGGCAGCTCTGTCCGCCTGGCTGGGCATCCAAGTGAGCGCTCTGCCTCCCTGGTCCCCCAGGCTTCTTCCTCCTCCGGTATTTAAACCATCCAGTGGCCATCAGCCGAGAGCTGCAGTCAAGGAAGAGGAAGAGCCAAGGCCAGGCCAGGCAATGTGCAATGGGCTTCTGCTGGCGAGGCACCCCTGGCCCCCTCCTCTTCCCCCCTGGACCCACCAGAGAAGCGCCCTCCCCTCACTCACCCAACCTGCCCAGGCCCAGCAGGGTGGCAACGACTTCCCCCGGCAGCAGCTTCAAAGTGAAGGGCTTTTGGTGAGGGACTGCTGGGAGCAGGGGACAGGGCTTGGTCATGTGCCCACCCTCAGGTTCCTCACTCCCAGAGCACCGCTCTTTTGTGCTCCAGCTCCAACTGACCCCTGGGTTTATCCTCTGATTTCCGCATGCATTTTTGTGCCTTTAGTTTTCACTTTGTTTTTTGTTTTTCCCCTGGGGTGCTTTGACACCACTGATAACAACACTGATGACAAAAGTACCCTCCCTTGAAAATTTTCATTATTTAAGCTGCACGCAGAAGAAAATAAACTGACTGCACAACTTGAAAAATATACAGGGAAGGCAGATGTCCAGAAGGACCATGCCCAAACCAATTCCAGGGCTTGTGGATCAACTCCCAAGAAAATCAGGAGTATTTTGAAGGTGTGGAAAAGTTGTATTCTCCACTATACTATCATTTATTTACTCTCACAGCTTTGTCTTGTTCAACTGTAAAAAGACAAAAAGGTTATTGGTTCTTTTATACATCCAGATAAATTAGGGAAACTTAATCTTGCAATATATTGTCTACTGAAAATACAACCTTCAAGGAAGCATTTACCACTCCCTTAACCCACTCAGCCTTTTATCAGCCAGGAAGGGCAAGGGTTGAGAACTCAGGTGGTAGGTCTCACCCATCCAAGGATCTTATCTACATCCTTGGGATCCACAAGCCAAAGAGTATCCATATAGAGAAGAAGAGGAAGAGGAGGAGGAGGAGACTGGATTTATACCCCACCCTTCACTACCCAAAGGAGTCTCAGACCGGATTACAATCTCCTTTCCCTTCTCCCCCCCACAACAGACATTTTGTGAAATATGTGGGGCTGAGAGAACTCTTTCAAGAACTGCTTGTGAGAGAACAGCTCTGAAGTAACTTGCAACTGACCCAAGGTCACACCAGCAGCTGCATGTGGAGGAGTGGGGAATCAAAATAAAATGTATCACCCTAATGCAGTTGGGGACTTGCCCCCCATGCCGCTTTTGTGCTCTCCAGGGCACAAGGGCACAACAAGGATAGGCATGTGGCTGGAATTCAGCAGACTGTATGGCCAGGCTGGAGGGGGGATGGGTTCTAAGGTGGGTAGCTGGATGCCCCTTTCCTCATTCTGGTTGCATGGGTCAGGTGGACACACCTGGGAACTTTACCTGCCTGCCCCTCTGGTATTTAAGGCAATGCCGAGCAATCAGGTGGGGTAGTCCTTCCCCCCAGCTTTTGTGGTTTAGGCATGGGATGGATCCTTTTGATTAGGGAGGTAGTGTCTGCATGCCCACATCCCGCAGTTCGGAGGAGTCTTGGTAAGAACCAATTCAGCAGCATGTGCAGCTCAGGGCCTGTCATCAGGGCTCTCAACACCAGGTGGCAAGGGAACCATGCAGCGGATAGTGCCCACGCAACTCCCTGGGGGTTTGCCACTTGTAGGTAGCAGCCCAGTAGGTGGGCTGGGGGTGCATAAGTCATCAGATGGCAGACAGGTTATCCAATTCAGGATCCATCCCTATGCTGTGCCAATACTTCTGTGGTGTAATCAATAAAAACTGTGGCCACTTTATTTGTCCAAATTTATGTGATCGGTTTCATTTCCTCACCTGCACTCCTCAATCCCCCTGTGGCCCACAGTTTGTTTTGCATCTCTTTGATTGTTGTAAAGGCATATCCACTAGGTTCAAAAGAAACACACTTCTTACTTGAGCATCTATAGAATCAAGGATGAGCATATTTGATTTTCTATCCAAAATGAAAGTAGCCATTTTTTTATTCTGTTGGGATTCAGTTTATTTTTACTCCTTTGGATGCTCCTTGCAGCAATTTGCTTCAGATTCTTTGAAATGGCAAATTGATTTGAAATGAAATGGAGATTTCTTATGTGCTGGGAGGTGGTAATTATTGAATTAATAATTCAATAGGACTGCTGCTTACTCCTTTCAGCTGGCAGACATGAAATTCTTCCAGCAATGTATGTTGTAAAGATGTTTTATGAGGCTTTCACAATGCTGACAGTGTCAATTTCTTTCAGATCATTGAAGGGATTTAATACACAGGGAAATCCATTTTTAGAGTTTGTTTTGATAATATGCTAAATAGATCCAGTCCTCTAAGGTATATTAAGACAAAATTAAATCAGGGTTGGCCCTCTCTTGCTATAGTTTTAAGAAATTTAATACATAAGATAATACAAACATTAAAAGGATGTTGATAAAGGACTTTATATCATCCTTGTATATTTCTCCAATTCCTAAAAAAAATCAAATTCACAACACTAGAATTTTTCATCCGTGTACACCAAACTTAAAATTAAGGGTTAGTGTTATATACTGAGATAACCACATCAGCACTGCGAGACCATGCAGTCAAGCGCACTGTGGGGTGCTAGAACTATAGATGATTCGGATCCTAGGGCGGACCAATTGGAGTGCCTGGATCCTAGAGTAGACCTATGATGGACTCCTCCACTGTAAATAGCCTATCACGGGTATTGGGGTGTGTGTTGGGTGTGGGGTACTGCAGGGATATAAGTGGGGCTCAAACCTCACTAGTTTGTCTTTCATTTTGCCTATTGAATAAAGCATGAGCTGTTCACTACTCAACACATCCAAACTCAGTACTTTACACTGGCGACAAGGATGGGATCCCGATGAGCAAAACCTGACTCCGATTCAGGCACCGCACCATGCACTACTCCCCAGGACATCATGCCCCACATCACTCTGAGAGTCATGGCTGCCAGTCCGGGAAATATCATGGCATTTGACCCCGCTCACCCTGAGTTCTAGGAAGCATGGGTAGAACAGCTCACGTACTTCATCCTTTACCAAGGAGTTGCCAAAGCCGGCAAGAAGAAAGCCCTGCTCCTGAGCATGTGTGGCATTTCCACGGTATGGCTGGTCCAGGGCTTCATCGCTCCCAAGAAGCTGGATGCGGTAACATATGATGAGCTCATCAAAGCTCTGACCGATAATTTAACACCAAAACTGACCAAGATGGTGAAGTACATGGAGTTTGTGGCATGCATCCAGAGGTCAGGAGAAGCGGCTGCTGTCTTCATGGTGGAACCCTGACGGCTGGCCATCGACTGCAAATTCCTGGAGGTTGAGGACACCCTCTTAACTCAGGTTGTCTGGGGCATCCAGGACCCTAAGCTCTGCCACAAATTCATTGGGACAGACGAGCTCACGTTGGTGAAGGCCCTCCACCTGGCTGCAGCTTTTGAAAAGTCACATCAGGATCGTCAGTTTTCATCCGTGCACCAGACTTCCACAGCAGCACCCTCAGATGCATCAGACAAGGAGGACGTGCTGCAGGTATGATGCCCGGCCCGCAAAGATTTGTGACTAATCCCCTCGACAACCAGCACACAAGCGGCTTGCGCAAGCTGCCGGGATGCGCATGAACACCAGACCTGCTGTTTCCATGACATGGTGTGATGGACCTGCAGGAAACAGGGCCACATCTCCCATGTCTGCCAATCCTGAGGAAACTGGCATCGCCCAACCGTGAACCAGGAAACAGTGGAGCTTCACAATATCCACCATCACCAGGTACATTACTTGCCCCGGGACACTCCCGACAAAATAAAAGTGACTGTGATGATTGAGGAGACCCCGTGTGAGATGGAGTTGGAAATGGGATCCTCCCTTTCCATCATCTCGGCAGAGACCCTCCGAGGCCTCTGCCCTCAGGGTGGCCTGCCACTTGTAAACACCGGACTCAGACTAAGGGACTTCCAAAAGAACCCAGCGGCCATTAAAGGGGTGGGCAAGTTCCGGGTGCAGTACAAAGACTTTGATGGACTATTAGACCTGGTGGTGGTGGCGGGCCAACTCACCAGCTTCCTGGGACTATCATGGTTCACAGCCCTGGGATTCGCAGTGACCGGGATGCACCACATGTAGGCCACAGACTCTAAAAGGATGTGTGATGAATTTCCAGCTGTAATCAGTGGAACGCTTGGCCGATACACCGGCCCTCTGGTCACACTCACCCTTAACCCTTTGGTGCACCCCATCCGCATGAAGGCCAGGCGAGCTCCATTCGCATTGCAACCTAAGATAAACAGGGAGCTGGACCGCCTCGTGGCCCAGGGGGTACTGGAACCAGTGTCCCAGGCATTGCAGGAAACTCCCGTCGTTACACCCGTGAAGCTCAATGGGGATTTCAGGATATGCACTGACTATAAGTGCACAATAAAC
Source organism: Gekko gecko (assembly GCA_029375565.1). Lineage (NCBI taxonomy): Eukaryota > Metazoa > Chordata > Lepidosauria > Squamata > Gekkonidae > Gekko > Gekko gecko. Next base: position 119,148,919 of record JAPDNY010000007.1, read on the forward strand.
AAGGCCCTGCAGGACCACGTATATCCTGTCCCCGTCATCAGCCACGTCTTGGCCTCCTTGGCGGGTGCCAAGGTTTTTGGGAAGTTGGACCTGGCCCAGGCATACCAACAGCTCCCCGTGGACAATGCCACCACTGAGGTACAGACCATAGTAACACATAGGGGTGCATTCCAGGTGCGGAGGTTGCAGTTTGGAGTCAGCGTGGCCCCAGGGATCTTCCAGAACCTCATGAACTGTTTGCTTAAAGGTACCCCTGGGACCCAGCCCATCTTTGATGATGTTCTGATTGCAGCACCCATAGTAGAGGTCTTTGTGGAACACCTGCGCACCATCCTACAATGCTTCAACACAGCCAGGTTGAAAGTAAAGTGGGAGAAGTGCCTCCTGGGGGTTCCATGGGTTGAGTTCCTGGGGTTTGCAGCCGATGCAAAGGGCATCCATCCCATGCCCGACAAGGTCTGTGCTATTGTTAATGAGCCTACCCCCTCTTCCAAGGAAGAACTGCAGGGTTTCCTGGGCCTGTTGAACTTTTATCATTCCTTCCTGTCGCTGAGCACCCTGCACTGCCTTCTTGACAAGCAGGCTCCGTGGGTCTGGGGCCCAAAGCACGCCGCTGTGTTCCAGGCAGTCAAAGGACTACTGACCTCCAATGACATCCTCACTCACTTCAACAAGTCCCTCCCAGTCATCCTCGCATGAGATGCCTCTCCCTGTGGGGTTGGGGCTGTCCTGGGGCACCAACTACCAGACAGTCATGAGGTTCTGATTGCATACTACTCCCACACCTTGTCATCGGCAGAGCACAACTACACTCAGCTAGACAAAGAGGGGTCCGGAAATTTCATGACTATCTGTACGGTCAGCCCTTTACCATTGTGACAGACCACAAGCCTCTGTTGGGACTGTTGGCCCTGGACAGGCAAACGCCACAGATGTTGTCACCCAGAGTGCTCCAGTGGTCCATTTTCCTGGCCGGGTACACGTATGTGCTTCTCCACAGGCCCGGTAAAGTGATGGACCACATGGGTGCCCTCAGCCACCTCCCGTTGCCGTCTGCCAACCCAGACCCAGCCCCTGCACACCAGATCCTCCTGATTGAGGACCTACCCAACTGGCCCATCCAGGTAGCCGAAGTCTCCTACCACACCACCTGGGACCAGGTCCTCTCCTATGTTTTGGATTGGATGGGGAGGGGACAGCCTACTGGCTGGCTGGCTGGATACAAAATTTGCCACCTTCACCTCCTGGTGGGATGAGCAGTTGGCATACAAGGACTGCCTGTTATGGGGAAGCCGGGTGGTCATGCCCACTCCCTAGTGCCAGCGCATGCTCACAGCTCTGCAGGAGACCAACCCGGGGATTGTGCGCATAAAGGCTTTGGCCTGCAGTTATGTGTGGTGGCCAGGAATGGACAGAGAAATAGAGGACCGTGCAAAGCACTGCCAAACGTGCCAAGAGTTGTGGCCAGAGTCACCCAGGGCACCAGTGCAACCCTGGGAATCCAGTCACAAGTCATGGGCCCACCTACACCTGGACTTCGCGGGCTCCTTCCAGGGACAATTAATTTTCATCCTAGTAGACTCATACACCAAATGGCTAGAGGTTGTTCTGATCCCCACCATGTCATCCCGCACCATCATCCATGCCATGTGGAAGATTTTCAGTACATATGGCATTCCCGATACCTTGGTATCCGACAACGGGACTGCTTTGACTTCAGACGAGTTTCAGGAATTCATGTGCTACTATGGGATTCAGCACATCCAGTCAGCTCCCTTCCACCCGGCAATGAACGGTCAGGCAGAAAGGATGGTGAGGACAACCAAAGTGTCCCTGCGGTGCATCGCAGAAGGAGACTGGGACCACCAGTTAGCAGCCTTCCTCTTCAGCTAAAGGATGACTCCACACACATCCACCGGCTTCAGCCCAGTGGATTTATTGATGGGTAGGCACCTTACAACCTGGCTGGATTGCCTACACCCAGATCGGGCCCCCAATCACACCTCGGTCCTGGAGTGCCAGGATGCCCCACGTGGCTTCTTCCCAGAGGACCCCGTGTAAGCGAAGAACTTCTCTTGGGGTCCAGCATGGATCCCAGCCAGGGTTGTGAGGGTGACAGGACCTCTATTGTACAAGGTCTTGATGGAAGAAGACCAGTTGCTCCGCAGACACATGTACCAGTTGCGCAGGCATCTACTTCCCATGGACCCAGCAGAGGTTGAAGACCCCGAGGAAAGTGACAATGAGATCCAGACCCCTGGGGAATAAGAGCCTGAGGGTGACACACCAGCCCACAGAGAGCAGCAGGTACCCAGCATGCAATCATCTGAGAGTGCCATCCAAGTGCAGGATCTGGCAACTCCAGGGGACTTCGTTCTGGGGCCAGCACCAACCCCTTCAACAGAGAGAGTAGCAGAAATCCCCAACATGAGCCAAGAGCCCTCAGCACCACAGACGGAGCCTCGCCACTCGACTTGTGAGCAGAGACAACCGGCATATCTCAGAGACTATGTAAGCTAGGGCCTCCGGACTATGGAGGGAGGGGTGTTATATACTGAGATAACCACATCAGCACAGTGAGACCATGCCGTCAAGCACACCTTCAGGTGCTAGAACAATAGATGATTTGGATCCTAGGGCATACCAATTGCCCAGATCCTAGAGTAGACCTATGATGGACTCCTCCACCCATCCTTGACAGATCCCTTTGGAGTGCCTCCCTGGTTTTCACCCTGAACAACTTCGTGTCATCTGCAAATTTAGCCACTTCATTGCTTACTCCCAATTCCAAATCGTTAATAAACAAGTTAAAATGCATCAGACCGAGTACTGATCCCTGTGGTACCCCACTGCTTACCACCCTCCACTGAGAAAGTTTCCCATTTATACTCACTCTCTGTTTCCTATTTATAAGCCAGTTTGTGATCCACAGTGAAGACAGAGGCAAAACATGCATTCAGCTTCTCAGCCATTTCCCTGTCATCCTTCAGTACTCCTTTTACCCCCTGGTTATCCAAGGGCCCCACTGCCTCCCTGGCTGGTTTCCTACTTCTAATGTATTTGAAGAAAGTTTTATTGTTGGCCTTTATGCTTTTTGCGATATGCTCCTCATATTCCCCTTTTGCTTGCCTGATCACAGACTTGCATTTTATTTGCCACAGCCTGTGAGTGTAGGCAGTGGGAGATGCTCACTCTGATTGGTGAGCTGCTTCCATGACAATAGAATGCATCCAGGAGAGGGCTCGGAGGGGAAAAGAGTGATTGGGTTGGGAGTTGGAGAGAGAAAGACGGTTGGAAAAGCGGGGTTCTGAGAGAGAATCATTATTGAGAAGAGGCTTTTAGGGGCTTCCTTCTGGGGAAAAAAAACCCTCTCTGTTTGTGGCACAGTGACAGGGTGTCACAGCTCAGAGGGACGGATAAGACTCTGCGGAGAGGTTTTGCCAGAGTCAAAAGGGCAGACCTCTGTTTAAAAGAAAAACACCAACACACACAGAGAAGGACTGTAGTTCTGTTATCCAGGGAAAAGTCCTAGGGACAGACAGATCTCCAGCACAACTTGGGAGCCTTGAGTTATACATTGTATATGATCTGTAACATTACAACTGACTGCCTATTGTAAAGAAATATCTTGTAGGGTTTATTGTTCTTATTATCTCTGCCTGACTTTTAAGAAGCCTTTAACAGCATTAATAGTGTTCATAGTAGGAACTGGCTGGTTGCCAACTGTTTAGTTCAGATAAAACCTTAAAAAACCATTTTCCCATTTCCCTGCTTTTTAATAAAGAATAAATCTTTATTCTTATCTTATTTAAAACCACACTATTGGCACCATTCTTTTATATCTGTCAAGAAAGGTTTGGGCTCCTGAGATCTCCTCTACCTGAGTGAGAAGGGTTCATCACAACAACTTTCTCAGTTTTTAACTTAGAGATGAGGAAAATGCAAATGAGCCACAAGGGAAGATTTGGCATATCCTATGCATTAATGCCTTTGGGGGGAACGACCTATATTGTTTATTAACGGTAAGCTTGTGGGAAATCATTTGTTCTTTTGACATTTTTGAGGTATTAATAATGAGTTGCTTCTGAGTGCATCTGAAGTTATGTATATTTTATTTTCTGAAAAGTACTGAGACTGACGAGTGATTTCAGCTCTCACATACTTTATTAGTTGAAGAACAAGACAAGTAAGCCGGCTCACAGGCTGGCTTTTTATCCCCCGTGAGCCCACACCCCAAACAACACACAACACCTGTGATTCGCTATTTACAGTTGATTGGATTACCCCGGGCTCCTCGATTGGAAGAACGTGAGGACCCTCCATTCTATTGTCTCTAGACATGAAGCTCAAGCCTTAGCCTGGCCGCGTGGCGGACCGGTCAGAACCAATCTGAGCACATGGTAGCCCTCCGTCCATGTTTCCCTGTGGGTACACCACACTCCTCTCCCCTTGGTCCGTGAGACACCCACAAACAAAGTCTCAACCGAAATTATGGAATACGACGAGCCGGAGTCGATTTCCATCCGGCAGGGGGACCCCTCAATTAAAACAGTTACATGCACCTTGTCCGGGCTGTCGGGAGGCAAGTTACATACCGTCTGGTGGTTGACGGAAACGGTGTGGAGGTCCTCTGCCTTGATCTGTGCCGTGAGGTTCGTATGGTGTCCTTTGGAGCGGCAGACCTTCTCAATATGTCCCGTCTTGTTGCAAGCCCGGCAGATTATGGAACGAAATCAACAGTTCCGTCGCTCATGAGTGCTTTTGCAGCTCGCGCAGGCTACGGATGGCTGGGATTTGGCCTCTCGGGTCCGCGGAGGTCGGTGGGACGGTCGGTGGCGTACCTGGAGTACTTCCTCGTCGTCCGATACGTTGGACCCATGCATTGTTTGCGTGCGGTGGACCGCCGAACTGCGGTGGTCTTGGTGGGCCTTTTCGTAGGCGGTGGCCTCTTGGATGGCCTTTTCCAGTGTCAGGTCACTGTTGCTCGCCAGTTTCCGCTGCAGTTTGGACTCCTGGAGGCCCACAAGAAACCGGTTCAGCAGTGTGTCTGCGAGGTTTGGGAACTCGCATCTCATGGCCGCCCACCGAAGACCTGCCAGGAACTCCGTGGTGGACTAATCTGGGCCCTGGACCCTCTCGAAGAATCCCAGGTGCTCAACGAATTTTGTGGGCTTAGGCGAGAAGTTATCCGTGAGGGCCTTTACCAGAGCCGCATAGGACTCCGTCTTAGTGGTCTTGGGGTTTATGAGGTCCCGCAAGAAGATGAGGGTGTCGACGCCGCAGACGCTGAGGAACAACTGCTTCTTTTTCTCGGCCTCCACCACATCATGATACCCGCAGTAGTTCTCCAGGGTCTCCAGCCAGGCGTCCCATTTCTGCGGTTGGGAGAGGTCGAAGGCACTTAGGTGAGTGGTGGGCGTGGCCATCTTACCACGGGGTTGTGAGCGGGGTTGCGAGTTGCCGGAGGCTGAAGGCGCACTGCTCTCGGGGTCAGCGGTGCTGCTTGGGAGCATTGTTTCAGTTGCGGTGTGGCTCGGGAGCGGTGCGGGGAGCAGCAGGCTCGATGCGGCGCTTGGGAGCATGGTTCTGGTAGCGGTGAGCGGTGCGGTGCTGCTCTCGGGGTCAGCGGTGCGATGCTCGGGAGCGGTGCGATGAGCGGCTGGCTCGATGCGATGCTCTTCTTCGTGGTCGGTGTTCAGGGAGGGAGTTGGCATCCCATCCTCGTCGCCAGTGAAAAGTACTGAGCCTGACGAGTGATTTCAGCTCTCACATACTTTATTAGTTGAAGAACAAGACAAGTAAGCCGGCTCGCAGGCCAGCTTTTTATCCCCCGTGAGCCCACACCCCAAACAACACACAACACCCATGATTCGCTATTTACAGTTGATTGGATTACCCCGGGCTCCTCAATTGGAAGAACGTGAGGAGCCTCCATTCTATTGTCTCTAGACATGAAGCTCAAGCCTTAGCCTGGCCGCGTGGCGGACCGGTCAGAACCGGTCTGAGCACATGGTAGCCCTCCGTCCATGTTTCCCTGTGGGTACACCACATTTTCATTCTTCAGTGGAGGAAACATTGTGAGATGCTTACTTTTATTTTTCAGTGGCCCTATTTTAGTTGTTCAGGAAACCTCTCTAATACATTATTGTTTGTGTCAACAGTCACTGGATTAAATTTATTTCTTCATTTTTGTCACAGAGATAGAAAAATGACCTTAGTTTTTTTAACCATGTTTTAATATATAACATACATGGGACAGTGTGGTGAAGTGGTTAGACAACCTGGGAGACTCAGGTTCAAATCCTCATTCTGCAATGGAAGCCTGCTAAATAACCTTGGGCCAGCCACACAGTCTTAGCCTAACCTAACTTGCAGAATCACTGTGAGAGTAAAATGAAGGAGAGGAAAATGAGAGGAGCTGTTTTCAGTCCCCATTGGGAGTGAATGAATGGGAATGAAGTAAGTAGATTAAAAAATAAAATGGCAAACAGGAAGATAAAATAGAACTAAAATGTTAAAGAGGCAGGGCAGATCATCTTAATTGATTCCCCACTTGAAAAGTACTGAGACTGACGAGTCTGTAGAGTGAAATAAGCTAATACTTTTATTTAAGATCAGGAACAAGACAAGTTCAGCCGGCTCGCAGGCCGGCTTATATTCCCAAACACACCCCAACACACACAATACCTGTGATTGGCCTATATACACTGATTGCATTATCTCCTCGAATCCCGGTTCCCCAATTGGAAAGGAGCTAGGATCCGACCGTCCATTGTCCTCAGGAATGAAGCTCAGGCACTTCGCCCAGCCACGTGGTGGACCGGCTGGAACCGGTACGAGCACATGGCTGGCCCGGACACACGTTCTGCAATGGGTACATTACACCACTCCTTCAGAGTCTTGAGACCCATGTAAGTCTAAATCCCAGCAAGCAGTGATCTGTCCATGATAAGGGGACCATCTTCAGTCCCACCCACCCACCATCAGATCACCTTCTTCCTGCCCAGAGGGAAACACCAGATCAAGATCAAGATGGGCAGCCGTGTTAGTTTGTCTTTAGCAGTAGAAAAGAGCAAGACTATAGTCACACTTTAAGACTAACAAAATTTATGGTAGGGTATGCACTTTCGTGAGTCACCGCTCACATCTTCAGACACCAGATCAAGAGTGTGACCTGCACAGTGCGTGGAGCCTGTTATCTGAGACAGGCCTATGGTTGTTACTGACAGCAAAATCCTGAGCTGCTACTGACTAGGTAGTCTAAGCATGGGTGTTGAAGTCCCCCAAGACCACCAGTCTTGGAGTCTTCAACACCTTGTCTGAGATGACCTCCACAAGCTCAGGCAGGCAGGCAGTTGGGCAGTGGGGTGGGGAGCAGTGTTCCCCGGCTCACACATTTTTGTCTTAGCTCAGGAAGGATGGCTCCAGAGCAAACTAATTTATGCAACAGCCAAATCACTCGCTCACAACTTTAATGCCAGTAGCTCACAAATTAGAATTTTGTTCACAAGACTGTACAGCTTAGAGGGAGCATTGGTGGGGAGTACAGCAACAGAATCCCAATCCTGCCTCATACTCCTAGCACTAGATACACATTCTCAAAGCCAAAAACTAAAAATGGATAGCTAGCTGCATGCACACACACTAACTGTACAAGCAAAATGGATACATGCAGGTTGGTTATCATTAATTTTTATGAATCTGTGGAACAACATGCTTTATAATTGTGCTTTTAACCTAGTCTCTGCCCTGCAAAAAGAGCTTAGTACTAAAGTTTTTTAGATTTTTTAATGAAGACAATGAATCAATGAGGGCTACTTATTATACTTGATGAACATTTCTGTCATTCACAATGCTTTTTTTTTAAAGGACATTTATTGGATCTCACAGATCTAGTCCATGAATTGAGGCATTTTTCTTCAGCAAGAAGCTCTTCCAAGATCCACAGGTTCCAACCTATTGTATTGAAATGCAATCTATTGTATTGAAATGCATTGGAAATTGCTATAAGCCTGAGAATGTGGCTTTTTGTAAAGGGAAATGAAAAGGGATGTTTAAGCCATACATTCTATGTCCCAAATGACTGGAATTTCCTGAACCACTCCAGTATATTATTAAGCACAGAGGCTTTATGGTAATTCTTTATATTGGGAGCAGCTTAACTGTCCTTCCACTTTGTATCCTGTAAAATTATTCTCTGCTATCAAGCTTGTCTTTGCTCCCTTATAAATCTATTAAATATTATTTGAATTTTATTGAGGGTATATTGGAGGACTAAAAATGCAAATAGAAATAGAAGTCTCAGTGCAGTTGCCCTTAGCCATGGTGTTTTTCAGTCCATCTATTTCTTTAAACCTGACTTGATTGTATTGATTATAAATTTCAAACTGTGTTCAGAAATATGTTCTGGATTATCTAAGAACTCTGTGTCCAAATAATTTATTCTGTCACTGATGGTCTATTGAATGTGTCAAAGATATTTTGTCCATGTAATCCCAATTAAATCCCAATTGAATTTGGTCATTTATTTTATAGCCCAGTATCTGGCCATATGTTTGTAAAATTTTATTCAGTGTTACTGAAGATTTCTGTGAGTTAGTTACTGTAGATTTTCTGGGTTGTGTGGACATGGTCTTGGCATTATAGGATCTAGTTCATTAGTTGCTGTAGATTTTCTGGGTTGTGTGGCCGTGGTCTTGGCATTGTAGGACCACGTTTGAGCCAAGACCATGGCAACACAACCCGGAAAATCTACAGCTATTAATGAACCCCAGCAGTGAAAGCCTTCGACAACATATTTCTGTGAGTGTTGCATTGTTTGTATGAAGCAGTACTTTGGTCTCCAACTCACAAGCCTTAATACCCTGAATGATAGGTGTTGCTCTTACCTTTCTATCCAGTATTTCTATATAAATATTAAGAAAATGAGACAGGGGACATCACTGTCTTATTTAACATTGCAATACAAATTTTTCTGATGCATGCCCTTTAACTAAACTCATGCCATAGGAATTTGGTAAAGCCTGTAAGATTTAGGCTAATTCCAACATGTTTCAAAACTGCCCCCAAAAGAACTGATTAATGAAGAAAAATATGAACGAAGAAATTGTTATGTATTGGGACTGAATCATCCCAGCTATGTCACACCAGAGACTGGATGAGCTTGGAGCGTAAGAACAATAGTCTACCAGGACTCTGGAAGTACCCAATCAAGTGGTAATGTTATATAAATCACCTATCATCGGGAGTGGGGTGTGTTTGGGTATGGCAACTGCATGCTATTTAACAGAGCTGAGGCTCTGGGGTCTTGTCTTGTTCTGCCTAAAATCACTAATAAAGTAGAACCAGGGCCAGCCCATTATTGTTAAATTTTAGACTGTCGCCTAGGGCGATGGCTTGATGAGAGTGCCATTCTGGCCAGCCTCATCCCCTCCTCGCCCCGCACAGGAAGCCTCCTGTGCCAGCTTCTTGCTCCTTCCCCATCAAGAGGCTCCCCTCTTTGCAGCCCCCAGACAGAAAGAGAAGGAGGTGGGGAGGACAGGTGTGGGGAACAGCCTGGGATGACAGGAAAGTGCTGCTCACCCTCTGCCATGAGCATGGTCTCATTGGAGCTCCTTTTGCAGCCTGGCACAGGCCCCCTCCCCTCAAGCGATCCAACCCCCCACATGCTTTTGCAGCTTGTCCCCTCAGCCCACCCGCTGTGGCTCCGGTGCCTGCACGCCCACACGGGAGGGGACACCAGAATGTATCCTCGCCCAGTGGGCAAAAAAACCTGGGGCCATCACTGAGTAGAACTGATCACTAGACTTGTGGTCTGTTCATTCATGGAACCCACTGTTTAAATGAAATGAAGAAAAAAATATATAAAATGAAAAAAGCTAGTAGAATCAACCATCGTGCCTATGAAGGGCCATGTGTTCCACATCATTTATCTTTTCTTTTAAAATTCATTCTGATAACATTCTAATTATTTATTAGAATCCTGCTAAATTATTATCTGTGGTAGCTGCTAAGATTTTGTAGTCTGTGTTTTATTAATACAGTTGGTTGATATGAGGTAATATTTTGTGGAATCTTACCTGATTTAGCTACCAATGACAATATTAGCATCTGTCCAATATTCAGAAGGTGCAACATTGTTGTAAATATTCAAATAACATCACTAGGTATGGGATTTGTTACTAATCTTATTTAAAATTAATTTAAAAATCCATCTTTATCAAGTTTAAATTCACCAATATCTTTAATCTCTTCTGTTAGAGCTTTTATCCCTTTTTTGTGATCACAACTAAATTGCCAACTTGAAATTTTACTAGAAAATTTTCTGTGTCTTCAGACTGTATTCTTTCTTTATATAAATTGGAGCAAAATGTTGAAAATTCTGCCACCATCTTTTTTGATATAACAAAATCCCATAAACCATTTTAATTATGATTGGATTATAATTAATCTGTCCACTAACAATTACTGTCCATATTCCCATGTTTGAGCATAGTTTATTTCGTACACACTAAAGGTTTAAAAGCTAAATTAGTGCCATGCAGCTTTTCCAGAGACAGCATTTTTATTAGATTCATTGTTCTTTTTCATGGCAGTCCTCCCAATATTTAACTTTTTCCAGCATTTCTGTTTATGGAGCATGGGAGAGGGAGACTGCTGGGTATCACATCCTGTTTTAGAACATGGAGTGATACCATAGAGCTCTAGGAATCAAATCTTATGGGTTTTAATACAGAGTAGGGGTGTGAAAAAATATAACCATATTTTTCTTCTTGCATCTATTGGACTTGAAAAAATTTCAGGATTTCCAAAAAAACCCAAATCCCAATACCAACACAGTATTCAGATCTGTCCCCCCCCCCCGAAATCCTGAATTTTGGGGAGTCCAATAGACCAGAGAAGAAAAATACAGGTTTTAAAAAAATAAGCCCAACCCTGAAGCTGGCTGGGCTTCTCCAGCAGCCCAGTTTAAACTGAGCTGCAGAAGAAGCCAGCTCCAGGATCTGCTGTGCTGTGGGAATCAGATCACTCCTCGTGGCATGCAGATCCTGGCTGGGCGGACTTCTCCCGCAGCCTAGTTTAAATTTTTGTTGATCAACTTTCTGGGTTGTGTGTGTGTGTTTGCTGGGCCAGGGCTCTGTGTGCCACACCCAGCCAGGGGCTTTGCTTTACTTCTTCTGCACCCAGTTTCTGTTACTTCTGGCTCTCTCTCTGCTGGTGTCTTTGGGTGTCTGTGGGTCCGGGCTCTGATTCCACAGCCTCTTCACTCATGCCAGAAGATGGAGCACCCTCTTTTTGATCTTCTGGCTCTCTCTCTCCGTGGGAAGCTTTGAATGTTTGCAGGTTTAGCTCCCTGAGGGGGAGAGTGGTTGGAAGGGATGGTTTTAGTGGGGGGAAGAATCCCTCATCCTCCTGTGTACCAGAGGGCCCTGTTTCTCTGCACCAAACTCAGGCTCCCCAGAGGACATCCCTATCCTCAGCACATCACCAGGGGTCTCAGAGCCTCCTTTCTCTGCTCCATCCATAAGGCTCTTACAGGATGTGAAAAAAAATTTTTGCACTGCTCCAACAGCAGAAGTTGATTACAGTGTTTTGGAGGGAGGAATCCAACAGCACTGATTCAGAGGGTGGTGGTGAAGCATTCACCCCTTCCACATCCCAAGTCCCTGCTGCTCCTGCTGCTGTCAGTGGTGGGCCCTGCACTGGCTCTTTCCAGCCCAGCACCAGAAAGCAGCTGTGCCTTCCACCTGCTCCAACCTTGGCCATGGGGTCATGTTTCCACTACATCATGTGGAAACCCTTCCATGCTGTCCCCAGTACTGAGCACAAGGCCAAATCATCCACATTATAGAGGACCTCTGAAGTGGCCAGCAGCACAGCTACCTCTCCCTCATCACCCACTGGTGGCAACTGGAGGACCTGTGGACCGTTGGGCCCAGACTCCTAGAGGGGTCAGTCCAGCCACCAGGCTACAAGATGGTTATGCTTCATGTGCAGGGGATGGATAAAGACCACATGGTGGCAAACATCTCTGCCACAATCCAGAAGGAGTGGCTGAGCTGCACAAACATCACCAGTGGTTATATGGTCATGGATGCTGGCACAAACATGCAGGCAGGCACAAGGGCTGTGTACCCCAACAGCACCAGACCCACTCACCCAGCTGCTCTCAAGATTATTGCTGGTGTACTGGTGTAGCTTCCCCAGGAGCATGGGCTGGGATCCAGCAGGCAAGGTTGCAGGGAGTGGCTTCCAGCCCTGGGCAGGGCAGGAGCAATTGGCCCTCCCCTGCTATCACATAGTGAGTGGATGGATAAGCTCAGAGAAACAGCCACCAACAAGCAGTGTGGGGGGCTCCTGGGCCTGGGCAAGGCATGGGGGATTGGTCCTGCCCTGTGGTCATCTTGTCAGTGGGCAGAGGGTGGGCCTGGGGACACCGCAACTTGCAATAGTGCTTGTAACTCCCACCTGGGCCTGGGGGAGGAGGGAGGTTGTTCATCCCATGGAGCATTTTGTGGAGGTCAGCTGTGAATTTGATGCCTCTTGCTCACATAGGGTCCATTCGATACACTTCAAAACCTGTGCTTGATGTCTCCCCCATAAGCACTTTCCTGGGGGCACCTTTTTGGAGGGGCTGTAACTCAGACTCCCCAAGCCCAATTTGCACATAACTTGGAAGGCATGAAGGGGGACACCATGGGAGGTCCTCTGCTAGTTTGATGCCTCTTGTGGAGGACTGCTGTGAATTTGATGCCTCTTGCTCACACAGGGGCCTTTCTTCACACTTCAGAACCCATACCTGATACCTCCCCCAAAAGCACTTTCTTGGGTTTCCTTCTTTGGGGGGTCGTAACTCGGACCCCCCAAGTCCAATTTTTACCAAACTTGGTGGGCAGGTAGAGGAGAGTAAGCTGGAGATTCCCTGTTAGTTTGGAATCTCTAGCACCCCAGGCAGCCATTCTTCTACATCCTTAACTTCCCAGACTGGTTCAGTCCGTGTAAGGCTGGTTTGGTTTGGGGTTTGGTCCATGGGTTGCCATGGACTCCAAACCTAACTGCCTTTTTTTGGTCCATGTCCATCCCTATTATTAACATCTTAAAAGAAAAATGAAATAGAACTGGTAAATGATCTGCAAAGATCACAGAATGTATATCCACTGTTTTCAGCTGCTCTCAAAGAGAAGAAGACATAAGGAAGTCTGTGTGGGAGAAAGTTGCATTTGGATGTGAATAAAAAGTAAAATTCTTTTTGCAAGGATAACCACACCTAAACACATCCACCAAGCTCAAACATTTTAACCAACCTTGAAAATTATGGGGAATCATTTTAGTATTGTTAGCAATCCAAGTTCACTGCTCTATCAAGACATTATTGATGTGCACCATGAAATAATTTAATATTTGTTGTATGCACTCTTGATGAATTTAGAGGAAAATTTCCCTAGTGTTTTTCCAATTGCTATCCATTTTTCTTCTCAATAAAAAAATTACAGTATGACTACATACCCATACATGTAACATTCAAGGAGCTGATGTCATAGCAAAGAACTTATGAAATTAAAAAAGTATGCAAAGGTTATATTTCAAACTAGATATTACAAGGTTTTGTTCAGTTGCTCTTATTATTATTCATTACATGATAACACTGATCAGACAAAATACGTTAACTAAAATGAAAAAAATCTATGTTTGATATCCAGTGATCTAATGAAGGAAGGGTTTTTTTTATATGCCTGCATGCATATATATGGGGCACAACTAGCATTTACACTGCAGCTTTTTAGTCTGCAAAACACCTTTTATACCATTTTAAGAATTTACAAACATTAAGAGCTTCTTCATGATGTTCTCTGACTCCCTTTTATTTTGTCTAATCTCTATCCTGTCCAATGAAGGGAACTGGAGAACTTCCTCACAATATTCTCCAATATTTTATTCAGTCCTAATAGAAAAATATTACATGGCTGATGTGCAGGGCTTTTTTTTTTTTTTTTAAGAGGTACTGGAACTCTCAAGAGGGAAATGAAGTTTTCAATCTGTATACTGAAGACTCTCGATTTTTTAAACATTTTAAAAAGAATTTCCATTCTGGCCTGTTCCCCCTGAAAAAAAGCCCTGCTGATGTGTTTGACATCATTTATATTTGACTGAAACTAGACTTCGCTCATCCACACATCAGATCACTACATTAGAAACCTCACATAGGGACATCCAGTGACCCATTTACAGTCAGTGTATTCAGTAATGTCCTGTGGATGGTATCCTGATATTGGACTAAGACTGGCCCTCTGTTCAGCGCACATGCAAAATACATACTGTACTGGGTAGCTTGTATTTGCAGCCAGCCGACTGGACCAACTCTTGTCCTCTTGATACCATCTCTGAATCTTTTGGTTTATTTTTTAGAAATCTCTGTTTCTCTGATAAGAAGCAAGAACATGTTAGTATACACATCTCTCCATATTTTTTACTGGACAGCTGGAACAAGATGATAATTCCACAATGGAAAGGAATGTTCACTATGCACATGATGCTGCAGTGCTACCAACCATTTGCTAACCCCTCAGACCAGAAAGGGTACTTGCAGGGAAAAAAACGGAATAAGCAAGGTCTATCATGCATAGGTAGAGAAGATGACAAGAACATTCTGCAGGGGGCAGCAGCAGGGACAACTATTTAGCATAGTGAGCTTAGGGACTTCCTGCTATTTTCAAATAGTTTCCTTCCGGTCTCCTGATTGTCTCAGTTAGGTCTCCTTCCAGCTTCTGCTGAGAACATTTAGGCTGCTGACTCTCTCCTGCCTAGTTAGACGGTTAGACTTCTCTTTCTCTCTCCTCTTTCTTAGTTCAGTGTAGTGGTTAGGAGCATGGACTATAATCTGGGAGAACCAGGTTTGATTCCCCACGCCTTCACATGCAGCTTCTGGTGTGACCTTAGGTCAGTTATAAGTTCTTTCAGAGCTGTTCTTTCAAGAGCAGTTCTTGAAAGAGCTCTTTCAGCCCCACCTACCTCCCAGGGTGTCTGTTGTGGGAAGGGGAAGGGAAAGGAGATTGGAAAGCACTCTAAGACTCCTTCAAGTAGTGAAAGGTGGGGTATAAATCCAATCTCCTCCTCTTCCTCCTTCTCCTCTTCTTCTTCAGGAAATGCTACAAAAGAGAATCAGCCCCACAATCCCACCAGTAATGTCACCAATAGATGCTTACTATGGCAATCACATAAGGAGAAACAATGATTTTATAATTTTTGGCACTATGATACTCGCAAAGTGTGGTTAAGATGTGGCAAGAGATCAAAGATGAAGGAAAGGAGACGCAATGGTGAATATATTTTCCAATTGCTTCCAAACTAAAAAAATGATATCTGTACCAAGAGAGGTTTTATAAAAGAACTGACTGATTTTGAAAAGGTTGTTTCACAATGTGAAGACCATTTATTAGGACAAATTTACAAGTTACTACTTCAATATGATTCTGATGTATGATTAAATGGCTGCAAAATTTTGGTGAGGAAATCCAATTTCAATTCTGGGAAAACCTATGGACTAAGGATATTAGATTTACAGCTAGCCAAATATTAAGAGAAAACTGGTACAAAATGTTCTACTTTGTGGTATGTTACCCCAAAAGATATTGAAAAGATAGACAAGAACTACAAAGGGTCTTTCTGGAAATGAAAAGAAGTAGCTGGCACTTTTTATCATATGTGACAGACCTGCATCAAAACGAAAAGATACTGGAAAAATATACATGAAGAGATCCAAAATATTTTAAAAAACAGATTTCTGATGAAACCAGAGACTATGTTTTTGGGAACCCTGCCAGACAATATAGCAAAAAACCTCATAAGACCTACTTAGATATATGCTGCCAGCTGCCACAGTAACATTTGCAATGAAATGGAAGACAGAAGAATGTCCTACAATAGAGATCTGGAAAGAAAAATTAGCTGAGTATGCAACAGTGACCAAGCTAACTGTATAAATAGAGAAACATTCAAAGAATTTCAGCAGAAATGGCAAGCTTACTACTCATATTATGGGAATAGTTAAATTTCTTGATTCTTGAAATTATCTCAATATTGTATTAAAGGTGATGAAGGTATTGATTATAGTTTTAATCTTTTTACTTAGTATTTTAGGTAAAGGTAAAGGTAAAGGTTTCCCTTGCTCTAAAGCCAGTCGAATCTGACTCTAGGAATGCAGTGCTCATTTCCAAGCCATTTCCAAGCCAAAGAGCCAGCACTGTCCAAAGATGTTTTCTGTGGTCATCTGGCTGGCACGACTAGACTCAGAGGCGCACGGAATGCTGTTACCTTTCCACTGAAGTGGTACCTATTTATCTACCTGCAATTTCTTGCTTTCAAACTGTTAGGTTGGTAGGGACAGAGACAGGAGCTCACTCCATCATGCAGCACTCGGGTCTCAAACTGCTGAACTCTTCCGGTCTGAAGTTCAGCGTCTTAACCACTTGAGCCACCACAGCACCATTTGGTATTTTACTAGCATTTAAATATTTAGTAAGTATAAGACCTAGAATCTGACCAATGATTAAGATAATATCTAGGTTTTAAGGATGGTTTAAACTTAGTGCAGAAATTTGTTGAATTATTAAAGATGTAAACTTTTTATTGTTAATAGACTATAGCTAATATTAAGAAACTTTTTATTTATTCTTTTAAAGAGAGAACTCATTCCAGAACACTGAACTACTGATCTTTTATTATCTGCTTCCATATTCGAAATGTGTATTTTTACTAATACAGTTGATTTTACTTGTATGTAACTATTCATAATATTCGATAATTTCTGATGAATTCATATTTTCCCCTACCCCTTTTCCCTTCTGTATTCCACTTTTTCTTGAGAATTTAAAAAAAAAAAATTACAAAAAAGATGGAAATGCTACTGGTAGACAGAAAGTCTGACCCAGAATTTCAGATATCACCCATTCTGGTGGGAATCCCCTTGACAGAACAGGTCCGTAGTCTCAGGTACTCCTGGACCCGGACCTGCTGCTGGATAAACAGCTGGGACAAGGATTTCCTTTTATTAACTTTGACTGGCTAGCCTGCTACAGCCTTTCTTGGACTGTGGTGCATGCCCTGGTTATATCTAGATTAAATTACTGCAATGTGCTCTACATGGTGCTGCCCTTGAGAAATGTTGGGGTTATATGGACAGCATCACTCCAGTCTTGGCCCATCTACACTGGCTCCCAATTTGCTTCCCAGCACGATACTGGTCTTCAAAGCTGTATATGGTTTGGAACTAATATACCTAATGGACCACCTAATCCCTTATGAAACTGCCTAATCACTACAGTATCTTTGGAGGCCCTGCTTCAGGTATCCCTGCCTTCTCTGATTAGGTGGGTGGCAGCCCAGAAGAAGGACTTCTCAGTCACAACACCAAACTTCTAGAACTTTTTCCTGAGGGAGATTTATTTGTCCCTTTCTGTTGCCATCTTGCACCAGCGAGTTAAGACTTTTTTTTTTGTTTCATTTGGCATTCCTTCAATGATCCCTCCTTTCTAATCAATGCGTTTATGTTTTGTATGTGTTTTAACTCTGTTTTTTAATTGTTTTAATAATATGTGTTTGAGAGAGGGGGTTGGTTTTAAGGGTGTTAAAATGTAATTTTATCATGGTAAGGTTTTTTTAACTGTTAGCTACTATGGTGGCCCTTATAAAGGTGGGAAGGTGGGATACAAATTCTGTAAATAAATTAAATAAATAATTTATTACTTATGTGTAATGAGTTTGGTGTGCAGGTATGTATTAGGCATGTCATCTCACTGTGGGGGGCAGCTTCCCATAGAGTTCTCTTTTCTCTGACTTGGGTGATTTCCCACTACAGCTGCCTCGGGGTTGCGCCGCCATTTGCCCCGATAAAATTCGTCAATTTCACACCTGAAGCTGCGGGGCTGCATTTTGACCCACGGCTTTGCCCGATTTTCCCCACAGTTTCCTAATCCTGTTTTTTGAGGATTACGAAACTGTGGGGGAAATCGAGCGAAGCTGCGGGTCAAAATGCAGCCCCGCGGCTTCGGGTGTGAAATTGACAAATACTATCGGGGCGAACGGTGGCGCAACCCTGAGGCAGCTGTAGTGGGAAATCATCCTTGGAGTGGAAGCTGGAGAATTTTTTAAATGGCCATTAGGCATACAGTGTGATGTTACTTCCAGGGAAACTCTGGAAGAGATGTCACACCTTTCTAGGCATCTTCAGAAACTCTATAGTGAAATGATAGCGTTTTCAATTATTTCTATAGAGGACTGGTGCCACTTTTGGGGGGAACCTGTGGACTTCTATTTTAAACAGATGTTCTATGGGCTTGATGTTATTTAAACAGATGTTCTGTGGGCTTGATGTTATTGTTGATTGAGAGAACTTAGTAGGAAGTAATCACATGGTCATGTTAATGATATTTTGGATGGTATGAAAAATACTTTTGAAGGTAGAGCATTAGAAGAAAAATTAAGCAATCAGAGGGTGAACACAATTTTACAAGAAACTGAAAGGTGTTAAGATCAAGGAATTTAAACAAGATCAAGGAAATTATCATCTAAGAGGATCTGTAAAGTTTCCTTTTTGGACACATTAAGAACAGATTAGGGTTTAACACTGGACACCAGGTTAGCTTACTTCTTTATCCTGCCCTGATCCAATACCTATAATCTAACCTTCTATCTCCCTTAGATAGCCTATCTTGCTTAACCCAGGATACATAAACCTATCCTTTTGTTGTTAATCCCTATCTTTGCATCTCTTCCCTTGCCAAGCCTTAAAACAGCTTTTCTGTGTCTCCTAAGCACCTCTCCTTCCCACTCTCTCAGAGCCCAACCAGATATGGCAACATCCATGGGTCGAACTTAGTTCCACCCTGTCAAAAAGGCTCTCCAGTCCAACCCGAGCTAAAGACTTTTTTGCCAAGAGGCTGGCTAGCTGCAAATTACAAAAGGTGCTGAAGGCACCTGTGCATCTTCAATCTGGGTAGGCTACCACCAGTCCTTCTCTGTCCCTCCAGTCAGGAGCCAAAGGACAAACTCCTGACCTTACCAGGATTAACTAGGGAGTCCTCCTTGCAAGGTTGGCTCACAGTAGGAAACCCACCAAAATTACTATTATGGTAGTGGACCACCAATCTAGGCACTAGATTTCTTATTGCAGCTGCAAAGACAAAGAACCAGGAATTAATACTTTAAATATAATTGTATTAAGGTGCATAGATTACTTAAAATACTGTGAGGTAACAACAATAAATCTAGAGATTAAGAAACTAGCCAAACACTTTTAGAACATTGGTTTCCAGAAGACAAGATGTTACCCATTTAGAGTTCTGGGTCCAAAAGCAACTCATCTCCAGAGTCCCGAAAGCCAGGCTGGTTGGCTTCAGCAACAGAGTCTTAAGATGGCCAAAGAGAGCAGAACAATGCCAACATGTCCATGTAACATGCAGGCACCAGCAAGCCCCCAGAATAGGCTTCAAGATAATTTATGGTCTGAATTCTAGATTGCTGTTAAGCCTACACACCAATCAGGATTCAGGCAATATCCCATAGTTACAGGTAGGCCAATCAGTAACTAGATGTCTTCATTGTTCCTCTGCTCATGTCGGGGGCAGTGGTGTGATCTGCAGTTCACTCCACCCCCATCTCTCACAAAGCCTTAATTGAATGGGATGTTAATTGCAGAGCAGGGGGGGGAAATGATATCTTATCTTGCAGATGGGAGGTCATTTGTCCTGCAAAGGCTATATGAAGCTCTGAAGACACAAAAACAAGTAAATTTCAACAAATGCAGGCTGCGTCCAGACTGAACCAATGTTTAAAACAACTCTATTTTAAATTAACTAAAGTTCTTGACCCCCCCCCCATAGCTTTTCCAGTTCCGAAACAGCTGCCAGATGTGTGTGTTTGTTAGCCACTTGAAAAGTGCAAGGTGGGGGAACAAGAGCTCCTCAGCCTGCTGTGCTGTGGGCCCAATTAGGATTGGACCTTTGCAACATTTTAAAATTGCTTTAAAATGGCAGTGGCATCCAAGTGTTGGACAGTGGATCCCATCACATCTAGTTTGGCCCTCAGAGATTCCACAGCTGGTTGATGCTGCTGGGAATTAGCCTGCTCCCCCTGTAGGCGGGGATTTGCTGTGATATCTGGAGGGCCATCCACCATGGCTATGAAGTGTGGTCAATGCTTAGTGGGATGCTGAGGCTGTGTGGGAGATGTGCTCTCATTCTTCTTTGCGTCTTAATTCTTAGTGTGTAGGGAGGAGAGTGTACAGTTGCTCAATAAAATAAATACAAGTTGTATATGTTCAAACATGTTAGTTCATCTTCTGCCAGAACAAAATTCCTCTCTTAGTAGAAAGGAGTTGTATAATCCAGTTCATGTGCTGTGACTGTAAAATGTGTTTCAGTTCCTTAAGGAAAGGAGAGGAATGTTCCTTAAACCAAGTTCCTATGTGTAATGAGATTATTTCACTATGTTACATTACAGAGGAAAATATTTCTCAGGAATGTATCTCTGTTGTGACATCTGATTTTCTTTTTGTCTGATTATATAAAAAGCTTGAGAAATAGCAAGCTTCTGTGTATGGTGAATCCCAGTAGTGCTTATGAATGCATTACCATGCTGTGATACACTCATAAGCAACATTTCCTGCATGAAATCAGAGCAGGAAAGTCACATGGGGCTAGCCTGTAGAAATAGTTTTTTTTGATGGGGCACACATTTCTCAGAGGCTCAGTGAAGCAGCACAGAGCCTAAAAGGTGCAGCTTAAGACATCTTGCCTTGCTGCAGAGGAGGTAACATAACAAGGACTTTGTGAAACAAATCTTATATTATAGCTACTTGAGACAGCGATCACTTTACTAAGACAAAAGTGAATGTGAGAACTGGTCAGTAGTGCAGCTCTGATGAGCCCCCTGTTCTCTAGTGCTGTGCATAATTGAATCAAATCATTGCATCAAATGATTGAATGAATCAGGAATATTTTATAATTTTTTCATGTATCCAGTTCTAGAAACTTCCACTTTTTGTTCTTTTTAAAACATCACTATTTCAGATTTCTGTCACAATTTTTGGGAAATATGAGTTTTTAATGGTTCATTTGTTCTGTTTGATGTTCCTATTGTACATTTTTAATATGTCTTCAGGAACTAATCAAGATAGCCATGGACAATTGCTTTATTGCTTTATCATGAATGCCTTGAAGTGCCCAAGCATATTTTAATGTGAGTTGTTAACACTTTGTTTTAGAAATTACACCATTAGACTACAGAAAATGATTATATTAATTCATAAAAAGATAAAGTATCATTTACCATATATTTTTTAAATTAAAGATTAGGTAGCAAGTTTTGCAAAAAAACGGGGGTCTTAATGTACAGCAGTGAAACCCTACATACTTGCAAAGGTTAGTCAAGTGTAGGAAAGGGGGCCAATGTTAAAAACTTGATAAAGGAAATATAAAAATACATGTATTTATTGATCACAACTTAAAAAATATATAAGGGCCCAGTCACACGTTATGTATAAACAACAAACGGTAAAACACAAGGGCTTATAAATCAAAACGCGTCAGGTCAGATTTATAAGCCCTTGTGTTTTATCATTTGTTATTTATACACAACGTGTGACCGGGCCCTTATATATTTTTAAAGTTGTGATCAATAAATACATGTATTTTTATATTTTCTTTATCAAGTTTTTTGTCCCCCTTTCCTACATTTGACTAACCTTTGTCAGGTTCTGGATTCTAGGTTTTAGGTTCTACTATTGTTTTAAGTTGTCCCACTTCTGTTTTTAAATGCCCAATCTCACCTTTTATTGAGTCAATTCCTTTGCTGAACTCATTTTTCATTTCTGTGAGAACATGCATAATCGTTGTTTGGAAACTGAGATCAGTTTCAGCTCTACCTGTCGCCATTCCCTCTGATGAAAGCAGTGAGGGCTCCAGCTCTTCATTTGATTCAGATTCTGGTCTCTGTGGTGGTCTATATGGGGTTTTTTTGCTACCCTTCTTACCCCTAACTCTTCCCATCATTGACCTTGTACCATGCATTTAAGTCCATGCAATATTTCCAGAGCAATCCTTGTTTATCAAGAGGGAGTAACAGGAGGGAAGGCAGGATGCTGCCACTCCCCCCTCCCGTATTGAACTTTCCTTCACAACTAATGATTTTTTTCCTATGAGTAGACAAAGCCCCAAATATAGTAAAGAGTAATTACAGAAATTTTTGCTTTTTTCAATCGCCTTATAGAAATTCACTGAATACTTAAACATGGCATGTGTGAATGTTTCAATATGTGCAATATTGTTGGCCAGATCAGCAACTTATTGAAATAGCATTGTCCTCTGACTTCAATGCATTAATAAGAATGTTACTTGTCAATATTGGAACCCCCTGAGAAGGAGCTATCCAGTACCATCAGAAGAGTTCACTTGGATTCATTGGCAGTTGCATGTTATATGCAAGGCTGATTAGGGTATTTTGCTGCATCAAGTAGCATCTCAGTGGCTCGCCTCAGACCCAGCTGGCATGGTGCAGAACTGGGAGATGATGATGAAGGTGATACCTGTCAGCTTATCTTTTGCTGGTGCTGGTAATACCCCAGCACTGTTGCCAGTACCTCAGGGGCTCACCTCAGACCCAAGTGACACAAGCTTGGAAGCAGTAGTGGTTATACCCATGCCAGTTATCTTTTCCCATGCTGTCACCAGTTTGGAGCATACCAAGTCTCAGTGGCATGTTCGTACTACCTTAATCATGTCACTCCCAGCAGCTGCTTAAGCAGATGACCTAATTATGTCCCTCCCTTCCAAAGATGAGACATTTTGGCATTTTGGGTATTTTACAGTTTGAAAGGTGTGCCAAACTGAGGTTTTCATGAGCATAGCTAGTTGGGGTTCTTATGGGGTGATAGTTCTTATGGATGTAGTGATGGCCACAGGGATAAACAGATTTAAAAGGGGATTAGATAGATTCATGGAGGATAGGTCTGTTAGTACTACTAGTCATGGTGACTGCGGGGAACCTCCACATTCAGAGGCACTAAACCTCTGAATTCAAGAGCCAGGAGGTAACATCAGGGGAAGGTCTCAGCCTCTATGCTCTGTTTTTTGGCCCTCCAAAGGAACTGGTTGGCCACTGCGTGAGAAAGAATGCTGGACTAGATGGACCATTGGTCAGATCTAGCAGGGATTTTCATATGTTCTTATGGGGTGAATCAAGTCAAGTCAGCTTTTATTGGCATATATTAGTTGAACAAAGTCATTATAAAAGTATATAAATAGGACACTGTATTACAAATACATTGGATAAAATAATAGGTTACAACTGTACTTCTTCTAGGTGTAGCAGCGTGGTGGATTGAAGGAACTTAGCCATTTTCTCAGTTACTTCAACAGAGGAATCATTCAAAAGTTTGTAAACTTTATGGGAATCTGAAAAACCCATCATGCTGGTCAATATAGAGTTTAGATATTTAGAGTGTACATTTACATAAAAGTGACATTGCAACAAAACATGTAGGACTGTCTCAACACATCCAGATTCATAAGTGTTCTCTCCCTACCTCACAGGGTGTCTATCTCAGCCCTGCCTACCTCTCAGGGTGTCAGTTGTGGGGAGGGGAAGGGAAAGGAGTTTGTAAGCCGCTCTGAGACTCCAAATGAAAGTTGGGGTATAAATCCAATCTCCTCCTCCTCCTCCTCCTCCTCCTCCTCCTCCTCTTCTTCTTCTTCTTCTTCTTCTTCTTCTTCTTCTTCTTCACGTAGGAATGTGGACTGGACACAATCGGTGGCATTGTCAAGAGCTCTGATCCATATCGGGATGCCATACAATAGTTGTGAGATCATTTTGGCATTAAAATTTTTTAAAGCAGCTGGTACAAACCGGTTACCTCTACTGTAGAAAAATCATGTTATAGCTGAAGCACTGATATTAGCAATATTTATTGCATGTTTGTGTTGAATAAACCAAGACACATTATATTGAAAGTACAAGCCAAGGTATCTGAAGTGCTTAACTTGTTCTATTTCTTTTCCATCAATTATCCATTTAAATGGCTTCCAAGTTTTAGAGAAGACTAGGATTTTTGGTTTCCCATGATTCAGCTGTAACTTGTTAGTTGTAAAGAACTCAAGGCAACGGGTCAGTAAGCATTTTTAGCAAACTCTGGAATGGGACTATAATACTGTATCATCAGCATACAGAAGTAGGGGTATGTGTAAAGAGCCAAGTTTGAGGCTATGATAATTACCTCCTGACAAGTGAGGGGCAAGTTCACTGAGAAAAAGATTAAATAAAAAGGGAGCTAGAATGCAACCCTGTTTGACTCCCATATTAGTAGGGATTTTTGGGGTTAATTTGCCTGCTAATGAGCATTTAATTTGGCAAGTGTTGGAGGTATATAGCTTCTTGATAAGCATAAGAAGTCTTTTGTCCCTATTTAGTTGATTTAATTTAACCCAAAGAATCATTTGCAAAAAGAGAAGGCCCTGTGATTAGGGATGGGCATGAACTGTCTGATGAACTAAAGTCCATCAATTATGACTGGTTTGTGGTTTGTGAAGTGATGTACATGAAGAAACGCGGTGAACTGGCATATTGATTCATGGTTCGGTTCATGATTCAGCCATGAACCACGTGCCCCTCCCTATCTGTGATTTGTGCTTTTGCTACTGGGGCTTCTCAATTAGAAATCAACAAATTTCTCTATTAGAAATCAACAAGTTGGGACCCACAAGAAACTTGCAGGAGGGGCCATCCCATTCCCAACACCTTTGTTTCCTCCCCTCTCCCCAACTTCTCTGGCTCTCAGTCTTTTTCCGTCTGGCCACCCCTTTTCTTACTCTCTCTTCCCCATGCCTATGACTCTCTCTCTCTCTCTCCTGCCTTTTCCATAACTTTTTTTTCTCTCTTTCTTCCACCTGCTCTCATCACTATTTATATTTTCTTTCTTTCTTTCTGCTCCACACCCATCAGTCTCTTCACCAGTGTTCCCTCTAAGCTGAGTTAGTGTGAGCTAGCTCACAGTTTTTTAGTCTCCAGCTCACACAATTTGTCTTCACTCAGGAAGGATGGCTCCAGAGCAAACGAATGTATGCAGTAGCCGAATTGCTCGCTCACAACTTTAATGCCAGGGCTCACTAAGTAGAATTTCTGCTCACAAGACTTCACAGCTTAGAGGGAGCATTGCTCTCCACCCCAGCACTCCCTCTTTCTCTCTCTTTGTTACCCCACGTCATCAAACTTTCTCTTTTTCTGCCTCCCCCTGCCATCACTATTTCTTTCTCTTTCTTCCTCCCACCCATCATTGTTTCTTTTTGTCTCTTTCTGCTTCACCATCCACATTACTCTCTTTCTCTATTTCTCCCACCTACCCTACCACTCTCTTTTTCTCTTTCTTTCTGCCTCTACCCCATCACTATTTCTTTCTCTTTCTACCCCCACCCCAGTTACCCCCAAAACCACTGCTGCAGGGCCCAAGACAGCTTCCTTCACCCCCCACCATCACTGCTCTCAATAGCGAGCCCAGCATGGCTTCCAGTGGGCCTGCTGAGGCTTCCTCTCTTGCCATTCTCAGCAACAAGCCTGGCACAACTTCTTGTGGGCCCTCTGAGGCTTCTCCCCCCCATCTCCACTCTCAGCATTGAGGCTGGCATGGTTTCTAGCAAGTCCACTGATGCTCCCCCATTGCTGCTTCTGGTTCCAGCTAGGCTTCCTCTCTACCACCACCAGGCCCATCAACAGAGGAGGAGGAGGTAAGAGCATTGCCTGTGCTTCCTCAAATGCTTTTTTTGTGTGTGTGTTTGGCTGACTAACCTGCCTACTTATTTATTTTTTAGTTTCAGATTTTTCTGCAAACCTTGGGGGGTTGCTCAAGTTTGCAGAAGTCTCTTTTTTTTCCTCTGTGCCCCAAGCCACAGATTTAGATATCCACAGATTGGGTGGCAATTTCACTATTAGAATATACAAGTGGGGACCCACAAGAAACTTGTGGGGAAGGTGTATCTCATCCCTCCAGTTTTGTTTCATTTCCCCTCCCCATTCTCTGTCAACTTCCCCCATTCCCCTCTCTCTTTCTCTGTTAGTCTTCCCCTTCTTTATTTCCCCCTCTCTTTCTCCACCACTCCTTATCTGCCTTCCTTCCTCTCTCTCTCGGCCTCCACCCATTCTCCATCTGTCTCCCCACTCCCATTCTATCAATTTCTCCCCCCTCCCCTTCTCTGACAATCCCCCTTCTTTCCCCGTCCCCTTCTTGTCATTTGTATTTCTGACCCTTCTTTCTATTCCATAGGCAAAACCTTATTCCCCCCTCTCCTGCCCCTCCCCTTCTTACCTTGATCTTCTTTTGCACAGCTGGGGCTGCTCTTGCCCACTCTTCCCTGGTGCAGGCCTGGCCATGGCAGCTACAATGTCTGGTTTCAATTTTTCTGCAAACCCAGAGGGTCCGCCAAGTTTGTAGAGCTGTTTTCTGTCGATGTGGGCCTGATCCACAGATTTAGATATCTGCAGATCATCCCAAACATGGCTATTATATATATGTAGAAGATACTGAAAGAGAGACTTAACTGAAAGAAAGTTGTCTAACACTTCTGACTATACCTTCTGCACACTCTGGCCACTGCCTTGTGAGAATTGATGTATTTCCTGGAATAGATCCCAGAGTCTTCTGCAATGCATGAGGGTTCCTTGGCAGTAATTCAGGACAGCAGATACATTGATGCCAAAAGTGCTTCCTGTAGGTAGAAAGTTTGAAAGTCTCTGATCTATACCAATACACAGAGTTTGTCATTTTTCTCATCTCCCTTCCATTTTCCTCACTACTTTATTCTGCAGTAGATTTCAAAGGGAACCTTTGTACTGACATTTAGATTTTCAGTATAGAAAATATCTTTGTTCTCACTTGACTTTGTAGTTATTTATAACAAACCATACTGTCTTATTTTCAAAGTAAGAAAAGCTATACTATGATTTTTGCCCTAACTTGTCAAACAAAATCAATCCAGAGCATTTTACCTATAGAAAAAATCATTCAAATAAATCCAGGTCCATGTAATGGATACAATTACAAAAGGTAGTATTTATTTCATTCAGTATAAATTTCTGGTTTATTTGTTTCTTTGCATTTAAAACTGTAGCATGGTGGTTTCTAAGGCAATGCTAGTTACTCCATGGCTTATGGAGCCTCATTGCAATTACCATAAATCAAGAGTCATGTGACTACTACATGCCTTTGTGCTCCACCCCCCCACTTCACCCCACACACACATTCTTGCACAAATAAAAGATTTAACTATTAAATATATAACTGTAAGCTTTGTAACTGTGGTTTTCTCTCTTTACCAGTTCATATGTAAGTAGAGTTAGAGAAAGGGTTTCAGGTCAGTCTTATAACACAAAACAGTGTGGAAGCTTTCAGGTTCTCCATAACTCCTTATTAGACTAGATGTTTAAAAAATGCTTCCCTGTGTTAAAAATTATCTTCAAGTTGAACTCAAGCATTGCAGGACATAGACAGAACTATACTAGGTTTTCTACTTCCAAGGAGTTAAATTATGGAGTTTGCATTCAACAGTGATATGCCCCATTCCGCCATCTTATTCAGCTGGATATGCTGATCCAACTTCATACACAGAACCCCTATATATCCACAATGTTAATATAATCTTAATGGACAAGTTGTGTTTTTAAAATAAAACAGTTTTATCCTGAACCCATATTAATAATGAAATCATCTCAGTCTCTAAAGAGCTTCTCCTGCCTTCACTTCCATCATCTGGGATGGGGCCGGATGGCTTGAGAAGCCACCAAATTCAAAGCCCCTCCAACCCAGGGACCATGAAGATACTGTCATCCTATACATGTTTACTCCTAAGTAAGCCCCACTTTGTTCAGTGGGACTTACACACAGGGAACATGCATAGTGTTGAAAACTAAGAAAAACACTTTGCAAATGTGCAAGAGTTTAGAAGATGTCTGAAGCTCATAGCACAATTAGACTGCTAAGAGTTCAGCAGACTGTGCAAGGGAAGAACAGGCAAAATGCCTGTCTTTTTCTTGCACAGTCTTCTCTGCCTCATGCTGGGGAGAGACTAAGAAGTCAGAGGTGGAAGTGAAGGGTGCCCATGTTTTCCACTGCAGGAGCCTGCTTTGGGTCAGGCCATGAGCTTTCCAAAGGGAGGCTCTAAGCAGCTCAGGTGAGAATGAAATGGACAAGGCTATATTGCTCCATGCTGGGGAGACAGCAGGAAAGCAACAAGAAAGGTAAAGAGTGCTCAGGCTTCCCACCCAGAATCCTGTTCTGAGCCAACCAGCAGCATTGTGAAGTTTCTCTTTGCAAGAAGTCTATGTGTCTTCTGCTTACCTGTTTGCCTTCTTGCTCTCTCTCATCAGTTTGTGGCACTGCAACTCAGGTCAAAAAGGTGCCTGGAGGAGAAGAGCAAGCTACTGGTACAGAACCTACTGTTGCCAGTTCGTTCTTCTCCCATATGACTGCCACGGTTGTTGTTGTGGTTTTACTCTTTTTTCTCTGTAGCCAGCTTGTTCTCCCTCTGAGGTGGAGGACATCTTGGGTGATTCCCACCGTCATATCAGGGAGAGGCAGGAACAATTTTTTTTCCTCTTCCTGTGAAGCTTGGGAACACCCACTCTCCTGGGCAGAGAAGAATCTGGCCTCACTCAGAGCTGAGCATATCAGAGGCCTGGAAAATGGATGCTGAACAAGAAAACCTTCAATTGGATGCTACAGCATTTGAAGGCACCAATAATGGACTGGTTCGCCTCTCACCAGGACCATCAACTACCCAGATTCTTCTCCAGGTTTCACCATGACAGGGCTGAAGCCACAGATGCTCTAACCACGTCTTGGCCCAAGGGTTTCCTGTATGCCTTCCCTCCAACTCCCATCCTGCCAAAGGTCTTGAGAAAGATAAAGCAATAGAGGGCTACAGTTTTCCTGCTGGCCCTGTGGTGGCCTCGACGTCCCTGGTTTTCAACTCTACAGCAGATGTCCGAGGCACCTTCACTTCGACTACCAGTTTTTCCAGACATGCTCATCCAAGGTCCGGTCCGGCACCTGAACCCAGAGTGTCTACTTCTAACCGCATGGAGCTTGAATGGTTGTCTTACTTAGAGCTCGGCTATTTTCCAAGTGTGACTGAGATGATCCTCTCCTCCAGAAAGGATTCTACAATTAGAATATACAATATCACTTGGAAGGCATTTCATAGGTGGTGTAGGAGAAAGTTGGCTGACACCTCGAACCCTCCTATGCACTCCATCCTGGAATTTCTAAATGACAGCCTCAAGTCTGGTCTAAAACAGTCAACCCTTAGGAAGCAGGTTGCAGCCCTCAGTTCTCCCTCGGACTATAGGTTGTTCTTTGTTCACACATCCTTATGTGCATAGATTTCTGAGGTGCAACACTATGCAGTCCTCCACCAATACACTGTTTCCCCACCTGGAGACTACATACAGTTCTGGCTGCTCTCACCAAGGCACTGTTTGAACCATCCAAGATGTGCCTCTGAAGTGGTTGTATATGAAAGCCCTGTTCTTAGTGGCTGTCATCTCCTCCAGGCGCATGTCAGAGCTGGGAGCCCTTTCTGTAAATCAGGGGCTCTGCGTATTTCATAGAGACAAAGTAGTTCTCCACGCGGATTCTACCCTCATTCCAAAGATCGCTTCCTGTTTTCATAGGTCTCAAGAAATTTACCTGCTGTCATTCTGTCTGGATCCTAAACATCTGTGAGAAAAGGTCTGGCACCCCCTAGACATTCGCAGGCAGGGCCGGCCCGAGGGTTTTTAGTGCACTAGGTGAGGCTAGCTTGTGGCACCACCACCCCAGGTGAGGCTGCCTTGTGGAGCCTCGGCTGGGATATAATGGTCACCTGTGTGTGTGTGCGAAAGGGATCTGCCTGGCTCTCTCTCCTACCCACCTGCCCTCCCTTATTGACAGCTTAATTTTGCACCACATGGCTCCTCTTATTAAAGGGAAATTCATTTGGCAGCAATTTCCCCGCCTGCCTGAGCAATGCAGCACTCCACACACCCCTCCCTAATTGAATTACATATGGTGGCAGATCTGCATTATTGAAATGGGCCTGGGCTCTGCTGCAACCCCCCCACTAGGTGCTGGGTGCAGGTGACAGCACCCCTGCCCAAGCCTCAGCCACTTCCTGGAAGACAGCCAAAGTGCAGCTGGAAGGGCCAACCTCCACGCCTGGGGTGCCAGGACCACCCACCCGCCTGGCCAGAGTCCAAGCGCCTCTGTAGTTTGGCCAAGCCTTCCCAGCAGCAAGGAACAACTCCTGGTGTGGGGGGGAATAAGAGGGCACGAGACTGGCAGGGCCTTCTCTGTGGCTGGGAAAGAGGCATCGTCACGTAGGCAGACCCCCACTGCAGTGCACAATGAACCAGGGAAGGGTGGTGCACATGTCCAGGCCAAGCAAACCCTTTTCTATCATGTGGGTGCTCCAGCCCCACATGGGGGCTGCCCAACCAGCCCAGCTTCCAAAGCCCCTCAAGGCCCAGCAGGCAAAAGGCACTCGGAGCTCTTCCCTTAAGCCCCCCCACTTGGGCTAGGGAAGCCGAGCCGTCCTTTCCCTCAGTTGCTCCCTGTCTTTGGCCTGCCGCCCGTATTTCTTTAAGTGCTCTCCAAGTTGTGGGTGGGGGGTAGCCAGGAGAAAGTCCCTTTTTTCAGGGGGGGACAGGGAAAAGACGGCTCAACCCTGATGGGAATTGCAGAGCAGCTGTGGCGCTGGGCTCCCCACTTCTCTTTCCCACCGAGACCCTCCTTCCTTGCAGATGGGGGAAAGAAAGAGGTGGCGGCAGTGGCTGGGGGCAGCAGCAATGGCCAGGGTGTGCGACACAGGGCTTTTGGTGGGGGAAGGGGGCTTTTTGGCGCCCACATCCAGGGCCCACCCTAGGTGAAAGTCTAGTTTGCCTAGTGGGTGGGCCGGCCCTGTTTGCAGGTCATAGAATCATAGAACGTTAGAGTTGGAAGGGACCTTGCAGGTCATCTAGTCCAACCCCCTGTATTCTGCAGGATCATAGCCGAAAGATAGCTCTACATACCTACAACATACCCGAAAGATGGTTGCCCAGTCTCCGCTTGAAAACGTCCAGCAAAGGAGCATCTATCACCTCCCAAGGCAGGCTGTTCCACTGCTCAACCACTCTTACAGTTAGGAAGTTTCTCCTGATATTTAGCCGGTAACGACTCCCTTGTAATTTCCACCCATTGGATCTAGTCTTGCAATCCAGAGCAAGAGAGAATAGATTTGCTCCATCTTCTACATGACAGCCCTTCAAATACTTGAAGACTGCAATCATGTCCTCTCTAAGCCTTCTCTTTCTCAGGCTAAACATACCCAACTCTTTCAGCCTTTACTCATAAGACTTGGATTCCAACCCTCTCACCATCCTGGTTGCCCTCTTCTGGACACGCTTGAGCTTGTCAACATCCTTCCTAAAATGTGGCACCCAAAACTGAACACAGTACTCCAGGTGAGGCCTGACCATAGCAGAATAGAGTGGAACTACCACCTCCCGTGATCTGGTCACAATGCTTCTGTTAATGCATCCTAAGATTGCATTAGCTTTTTTCACAGCCACATCACACTGCAGGCTCATGTTTAGCTTGGGATCAATCATAACACCTAGATCCCTTTCATATGTGCTGCTGTCAAGCCAAGTCCCTCCCATTCTATATCTGTGCCTTTGATTTTTTGTACCTAAGTGTAGGACTTTGCACTTATCTCTATTGAAATTCATTTTCTTTGTCTCAGCCCACTGTTCCAGCCTATCTAGATCATTTTGAATCCTGACTTTGTCTTCTTCAGAATTAGCAATCCCATCCAGCTTTGTGTCATCTGCAAATTTGATAAGCATCCCCTCTATGTCTTCCTTCAGGTCATTTATAAAAACATTAAACAACACCGGGCCCAGGACCGAGCCCTTTGGCACTCTACTCAATACGTCCCTCCATGTAGATGCAGAGACATTTACAAGCACTCGTTGGGTACAATTTTTCAACCAACCATGAATCCATCCAATGGTTGCACCATCCAGCCCACACTTAACCAGCTTATCCTCAAGGATATCGTGAGAAACTTTGTCAAATGCCTTACTGAAATCTAGATACACTATATCCACAGCATTGCCAGAGTCAACCATTTTAGTAACTCTGTCAAAAAAGGAGATAAGGTTGGTCTGACATGACTTATTCTTGATAAACCCATGCTGGCTACAACCAATTAACTCATTCTGTTCAAGGTGCTCACAGACAGAGCGTTTAATAATCTGCTCTAGAATTTTCCCAGGTATTGATGTCAAACTGACAGATCTGTAATTTCCCGGGTCCGTCTTTTTTCCTTTCTTGAAGATCAGGATAACATTTGCTCTTCTCCAGTCTTCTGGCACAACACCAGTACTCCAGGACATCTCAAAGATTAGAGCCAGAGGCTCTGAAATAACATCAGCAATTTCTTTTAGCATCCTGGGATGCAAGCCATCCGGCTCTGGAGATTTGAAAGTATTTAAGGCAGCTAGATGCTCCCTAATCATTTCCTTACTTATTCTGGACTGGCAGTTCCCCCTTCCTTCATATGCCCTGCATTCTTCAGTTTCTATACAGCTCACCTTACAGTTAAAGACCAATGCAAAGGGAGAGTTGAGTAATTCCGCTTTGTCTTCATCCCTTGTTAAGACTTGACCATCTTGCCCTAGCAATGAGCTTACCCCATCCCTGTTCTTCTTTTTGTTCTGAACATAGTCATAGAAATTTTTATTGTTATTTTTAGCATCCCTCGCAAGCCTCAGCTCCATGTGCATTTTAGCCTTTCTGACACCATCCCTACAGATTCGAGCCTGCTTCTTGTAGTCACTCTCAGTAATCTGACCCTCCTTCTATTTTCTGTATATTTCCCTTTTTAGTCTCAGCTCTTCAGAGAGTTCCTTGCTTAGCCACTTTGGCTTCATTACCCATCTCCCACCTTTTTTTCTTATCGGAACAGTTTGCAATTGTGCCTTAAGCACTTCATTTTTCAGCATCACCCATCCTTCCTGTGCAGATTTCCCCCCTCAGCATTTCCAGCCTATTATTTCTCTGAGTTTTTTGAAATCAGCTTTCTTGAAGTCCAGGATACGAGTCCTACTGTGTCCTGGTTTCACATCCTTCTCTATATCAAATTCCAAGCTGCCATGGTCACTATTCCCGAAGGATCCCACAGCATTAACTTCATCAATCAGTTCTTCCTTGTTAGTCAGAATTAAATCTAGGATAGCAGATCCTCTGGTTCCCACCTCCACCTTCTGAGAGATGAAGTTGTCCGCAAGACTATTCAAGAATCTGCGGGATGGCCCATGTCTAGCAGAGTGAGATTTCCAGCAAATATCTCCTATAACCACAACATCCTGTCTCTGTGAAAGTTTAGCAAGCTGTTGTACAAATGCATTATCCTGTTCCTCCAGTTGAATTGGAGGTCTGTAGTATACCACCACAACAATATCCCCTTCTTCCCCCTCCCACTCTATCCTTACCCACTTTCAACAGGGCAACTCTCAAAATCCTGAATTTCAGTGCAAGCATATTCATTCTTGACATATAGTGCCACCCCGCCTCCTTTTTTGTTTATTCTGTTCCTTTTGAACAAGGTATATCCTTCAATCGCTGTGCCCCATATATGAGACTCATCCCACCAAGTCTCAGTGATACCTATCAAATCATACTTATTTTCCAATCTTTGAAGTTCAAGTTCCTCCTGTTTATTACCCATACTCCGTGCATTATTATAAAGACATCTCAGATTACAGACATCCTTTCCTACCGTAGGTCCCTTTGAATTTACCTGAAAGCTACTGAACTCACCTCTCTCCCGTTCATTTATTCTCTTGTCACTCCCCTTCTTGAACTTAGTGTTGGGGATGTCGCACATCAGGCTTTTTCTTCCCACCCCCAATGTCTTCAGTTTAAAGCCCTCCTGATCAGGTTCGCAAGTCTTCCAGCAAAGACATTCCTCCCATTCTTCGTAAGGTGCACCCCTTCCGTCACCAACAGTCCTTCATGTCTGAGGTACATGCCATGGTCCAGGAAGCCAAATCCCTCTCAATGGCACCATCTATGTAACCAGCCATTCACCTCCAGTATCCTGTTCTCCCTTCCATCTCCATGGCCCTCAACAGGTAAAATGGAGAACACCACCTGAGCCCCCAGATCTTTCACCTTCTTGCCCAGAGCCTCGTAGTCTTTGGAGATCCATTCAAGATTTCTTCGGGCTGTATTGTTTGTTCCCACATGGGCCAGCAGAAGCAGGTAGCGATCAGAGGTCTT
Organism: Gekko gecko; assembly: GCA_029375565.1. Classification (NCBI taxonomy): domain Eukaryota; kingdom Metazoa; phylum Chordata; class Lepidosauria; order Squamata; family Gekkonidae; genus Gekko; species Gekko gecko. Next base: position 119,183,261 of record JAPDNY010000007.1, read on the forward strand.
GACCAGTTGTGGAATTCTCTCAATCACATCTCAGATACACGCTCCAGGAAGACAACAAACCTCTCGAGATTCCTTGTCCGGTCTGCATACACCTTCTTCCATCCCTCTCAGTAGGGAGTCACCAACCACCACTACTCATCTCTTCCTCCATGGGATAGCTTGATTCCTTCTCTGCCTATGTGCTTGTGTGTCAGTCACATCCTTTTGATATCGGAGTGTGCTATTCTGATCTTCCATCATCAGGAGCAGCTGGTATCGATTTTGCAGCTCCACTGGCTGTGAGTGTCTCCTGATTATCTTACTCCTCAAGGTCACATTCTTCCACTCACCCACCTGTTCCTTGTTACTTCCTTCCTCTTGCTTAGGACTTGCTAGCTCTTGCCGTTCTCTCAGGAGACCTTCTTCTGTCATGTCTAAAACGCTTTCTGCCTCCCTGATGTTCCTCAGTGTACAGATTTGTGCCTCGAGTTCTCCTTCCTTCTCCTCAAGCATTCTTATAAGCTTGCACTTGCAGCATGCGTAATGCATTTCTTGGCATGGCAGAAAGATGATCATGGCGCAACCCAGGCAGGTCACTGGAATAGATCCTTCATTAACCATCTTCCTAGGAGCAATGCTATCTTCTACAGCCTCAGGAACTTTCCTCGAACTCTGATGTAAACTCTTGTTGTGGTGTACCCTGAAAACTTTGAGACTGACCAAATGGCTCCCTTACCAGCAGTTCTCCTTCCTGAATTCAGTAGCAGCCCTCTACTCAGGTGCTTACAAGACCTCCAAGCACAACCCACAGGCTATGACCCACAGGCTGAGAGCCACAGGGCAAGAACCCTTTGGTTCTCACCCTTCAGCTCGCGCCAAAGACTCGCGCCTCTGGCGAGGAGCAGCCCTTTGTTCCAAAAGGCCCCTTCCTGCTCAGCATAGCAGAGCCCAGCACCATAGGGGGCAGGGCTTGCAATCAACACCACTCCACAGCAACTCACTCAGCGTCCAGCAATCCCCAAAGCACAAACAGCCCCAAACAGACTTAAACAGCAACACTCTCTATCAGGCTACAAAAGAACCCAAGTCTCTCTCAGCTCCCACACAGCAGCTAGGAGGGCAAAGGGAGAAAGAAAAATCTCTTACCTTCTATCAGCAACTCTCCAGGTGCTCTCCACTCCTTGCCTCAGCCCAACTGACTCAGCTCAAAGCCTATCTGGTACACACTGCTAGTATCAGGAAAACCAAAGCAATGTTCATCAACATCTCACCTCCAAATATGGGGAACAAGATGTCCAAATCTGCCATCAGTTCTAACATCGGCATGTATTGCAGAAGCATACAGGTTCCACAATCTGGAAGTTCCTTCAGGGATTACTGCTCACTCGGTCCGTAGTGCATCCACCAATGCAGCGTTGGCCAAGAACGCGTCAGTTGAAGAAGTCTGTCAGGCCGCAACCTGGTCTTCTGTCTCTACTTTCATCAGACACTACAAACTGAATGTCTATGACTTAGCTGATGCCTCCTTTGGAAGAAGAGTATTGCAACACATCATTCAAGAGGAGAGCAATCTCCCACCTAGGGCATAGGGTACTGCTTTGAAAGTGCCCAAGATGTCCTCCACCTCAGAGGGAGAATAACCCTTGGCACTTACTGTGTGAGGTCTTTCTACTCTGAGGAAAGGAGGAAATCTTGCCCCACTCAGAGTCTGATCTCTCTCCTTGCTCTCTTCTTCCTTCCAATTTCCTTTCTGGTTCACTTGTATATAAGTTTTATATTTCTTAACCTTTCTGTGTTCAGAGTTGTTGTACATGTTTAGGGTTAGGAATTTATGCTATCCTGTACTGCTACTGGGAGTCACCCGAAGTGAAGAAGTGGGTGTTCCCAAGCCTCACAGGAAGAGGAAGAAAAAATTGTTCCCTGCCTCTCCCTGATAGGATGGTGGGAATCACCCAAGATGTCCTCCTTTCCTCAGAGTAGAAGGACCCCTCAAAGTAAGTGCCAAGGGTCGTTCCCCTCACAGAATCCACTTGGGTGCTGGGATGAGAGTGCAGACAGGGTAGGTTTATTGTTGGACAGGATGGGCCTTTTACTTCCATTCCTGGCTTGAGGTTTGCAGCTGCTGTAAGCTTGCAGGTTGCCCATACTCCAGTCACTTCCTCCGCAGCTGTTTCAGTGTGGCAACCACTTAACTGCCAGAAGCACAACTGAACAGTGCCCTTGCCTCCTTTCCTAGTACTTAAATTGGGTGCCACACTGGGGAGCAGTGTGGCTTAGAAGAGCCACAGATGGTATGTTAGAGCCATTTGTGGCTTGTGAGCCACTGAGTATCACTGGTATAAGGATTTGAGGGTCTACAGTGACATGCTAAGCAGAGTCACATTCTTCTAAGTGTATCAAAGTTAATGGACTGTATCCCTGCTTAAGACAGAATTGTAAGAGAGCAATTCTAAGCAGTTCTACTCAGAACTTTACTCAGGTCTATTAATTGAGGTTTACTTTCAGGAAAGTCAGAACCCAGACTCACCTGCAGGTCCCATTTGTGGCCTTGCAAGGTGAGGGAGGCAACAACAACCAGGGGCAGCTGCAGCCAGCTAGGTGGGGGGCTGAGAGGCTGTAAGTGTGTGAGCCTTAGGCCTGCCCTGAAAAGTACTGAGGCTGGAGACTCAGCATAGTGAATCAGCTCTTGTTTATTAGGTTACATCAGGAACGAAAGATAAACAGGCCAGTAAATGCCCGGTTTATATGCATGCCCCACACCACACCCACACCCATCACCCGTGATTGGTCTTATTTACACATCTACAATTCAATAGGGCTACCTTTGATCTGGGTGAGCCCATAGGTACGCCTTCAGATCTGAAGTGGCTTTGGAGGGAAGCTCTGAGGTTTGTTGGACTGCATGGTCAGGCCACTCCATGGCGGCCATCTTATTCCAGTTAATACGTAACATGCCCCATCCAACTGACAAGCCTATCATAGGGCTGGAAGATGTGGGAGAAGACTGGGGGTGGGGGCAATCCAGGGGAATTTAAGCCACTGTGCCACCTAGGATCTCACTAGGCCAGATTTTTTTGCCCACCTATCCCTCCCCTGAGTGACTCTGTGAAGGGGACTGTGTCCAGGGTATAGGGTTTTTCTTGTTCTTGCTATGGGGGGAGGGATCTGCCCCCCGCTGCAGATTTTTTCAGCTCAAGAGGATTTGTTCTTCAATTAATTGTCACAACATGGGGGCAGTATCAGCATGGGGCTGGATCTTTTCTTTTTTTAGGAAAACTGACCTGTGTGCCCATTTTTCTGAGTATGGGGGTCCTCTTAAGGGACCTAGAGGTGAGGGTTTTCAAGAGGGCATGCCCAGTTCAGGGGCTGCCCAGTGTTACCCTCACGCTAAGGTGGCAGGGGAGACCACTTAGTTGTGGTCATCCTTGTGGGATCCAGCATCCTGTCATTCCATGGTGTCCTCACCCCAGCAGGTGGGCTGGGTGGAGCAGGAGATCATTTACTGAGATAGGTCAGTTGATGGCCAGGATCCAGTACCCCATGCTGTGCCAAGGCTTCTTACAGTGGTAACCAATAAAGCTGTGGCCAATTTTTATTCCAAAGCTGGGTTATAAGTATGTTTATTAAGGTAAGATTAGTAGAGCCCTCGCCTTCGGCGCCCTTGCCTCTCCACTTGGCACTGGGGCTGCAAGTGATTTTGGAACTGTACTATTAGAGCCCAAGATTTAAAGTTACAGAATTTGGAGATTTAAAGTAAAAATTAAAAAGTTATTAGACCATGTAGTTAGGAATTCCTTTGTGCTCATTTCAATGTACTGTAAACCATTGCTGTCTAGTATGTATTTTAAAATCATAAAAATATTTTTAAAATGTGAAAATAATTAACTTTGAAGACTACTTAATCTTGTTGTATTCTTTTAAAGTTTTTTATATAAGATGTTTAGAAACAACTATCTGGAGCTTCAAAAAAACAAATCTGTGTTGTTATGACTACAAACAGGAGGAGGCTGAGATTATAAATTAATTATGTGTCTGTCAATTTATTTTTAGTAGTTGTTTTAAAAAGAGCAAAATTTGTTTCAATTCTGGTAATCTCTTTACATTTCTGTTTTAAACATTCATAATCTAAAACACTTTAAAGCCCTTAAACATCACGCCAAAATGGTTGATTAGGCATTTAATGGACATCCTGAGCTGATTTCCACCCCCCAGTCATTGTTTAAATATTGTGCTTTAACAATTGTTGCTTTTGCTAGCACTCCAGCAAGAAAATATACTTTTACATTTTTAAATTGTTGTTGCAATTATAATTATCACCACAAACATCAAAGTACTATTGGAGATAAGGTTGGAGCCACGTTTTTCCTAATCAGTGGCTTGGATTTGGACAGAAGGAATTACTGCATCAGACCCCTCACCATCTGAATAGGTCTTCCAACCTTCTGAAGCATTTTTTCAGGAGACACAATTGGCTGAAGCAGAAAGAAGGATGTAGGAAAGCCTTTTTGCATGGATACAACTTTGCTCATATATGTCTGAGCTGAAGTTCGTATGTCCTGCCATATTTCTTTCTGTATGTGTATGTAAGGACAGCTCATAGCCTTACCACAACCCAATGGACATATCTGTATCATTAATGATAATACACCTGTTCTGGAGACCCATCACTTTTTATTGGTAATATTTGATATGTTCTACCTCACCAATCTGTATGGGGTATGACTAGAAGTTATATTCACACACACATAGAAGAAATGGCTAGTGATATGTGTATTACATCATCATCATCATCAAATTGTACAGACAGATATTTGACTGGTAGGTGGTGTTTCTGCAATTCAAATTCTAGCCACGTTTTTGGGAATTGCAGATGTATCTTCTCAGAATTTTTGCAGTTCTAAGTAACACTGTCTTCTGGAGCTGAGCTGGTATTATTTGTTCAATGCCCAGAATGTCCAGGTGTTTCTTGAGACTTCTAGGCACTGCTCCAAGGGCTCCCATGATAACTGGCATGGTGGTAACCTTTTCCCAAGAGGTGTTCTAACTCTGTTTGTAGGTCTTGATGTTTCATAATTTTCTCCTCCTCCTCCTCCTCCTCCTCCTCCTCCTCTTCTTCTTCTTCTTCTTCTTCTTCTTCTTCTTCTTCTTCTTCTTCTTCTTCTTCTTCTTCTTCTTCTTCTTCTTCTTCTTCTTCTTCTTCTTCTTCTTCTTCTTCTTCTTCTTCTTCTTCTTTTGCTATCTTCTGGGATTGCAAAGTCAGTGATCCAAACCTTATTTCTCATTTTTTAATACAATTGTGATATCAGGGGTGATATGTATCAGGCGTTTATCTGTTTGTAATAAGAAGTTCCACAGAATCTTTGTTTTATCATTCTCCATGATCTTGTCTGTTTTGTGCTTCCAGGAGTTTCTGGCTGATAGTAAGCCATACCTCTTGCAAAGATTCCAGAGCAACATAAATGAAACTCTATGGTGACATTCTTTATAGTTAGTTTAAGCAGTTTTACTGCAGGCTCTGACTGTGTGGCTTCATCCATTGTCTTGTAAAGTTGATATTTGCTACTGTCACTGGTCTTCTAAATCTTGGATTTCATACTATTCATTTTGAGTGCCTGCTGTTGTGCAGCTAAAATGAATCCTTCAATTTCTTTATTCAGGTACCCAATTTGGAGTCATTTTCAGGTATTTTCACTATTAGCGTTGTTCTCTGTCTTTCAAATATTGCCCATGCAAGTACATTTTCTTCCAGTTGTCAAAGTGAGTTTTGATTTCAATATTTTTGTAATCTTTGGTTTGTGTAACCTTAAATAAGTCTGCCTTATACACTTCCACTAGAACCTTTGCTTTGCTTTTCTTGGTGTAGTCATTCAGTGTCCATTTTTCTTCTTCAATGATTTGCTTAACTGTCAAGAGACCTCTTCCACCTAATTTTCTTGGTAAGTAAGGATGATTAACATCACTTCTAGGGTGCAGTGAGTGATGCATCATCATTATCTTGTGAGTTTTGCGACCTATTGCTTCTAATTATGCTTGTTTCCAATTAATAATGCCAGTTGTGTATCCTAGAACTGGAACTGTCCATGTGTTAATTGCCTTTACCAGGTTGCCTCCATTTAGTTTTGTTTGTAATACCTTTTCATCTGTTTTGTTATATTTTTCTTAACAAGGGTATGTTTGATGTTGTCAGCTTCCAAAATTCCAAGATATTTGTTGTTTTCTTCAAAGCCCAGTGTTTTAATGTTGTTCCTATTTGGCATCTTTTTTTAAAAAAAATATTTTTCCATATCAACAAACATAAACAAACAAAACAAACATAACACACATAAAATGGGGGTTATATATACATATCTATATTATCTAGCTGTCACCTCCTGCAATGTTTACTACAATTATTATCACCAAATAGCTTTGCATAAATATTTTCCATATTAACAAGAAAATGGAACCTATGTTTTCTCCTAAAATAATTGTGTATCTATATTTTTCATTTGTGATAGTCTTCTAGCCATTTATTATTATTTGGCATCTTGATTTCTTCTTGTTCAACAATTCAGTGCTAATGCTACACACTGGTCAAGGCCAAAGTCCACTGCTATATCTTTGCTGAATATGCAAAATGTATTTAGTTAAGAATCAATCTCTGATTACGATTTTCCACACATTTTCAAGTCTTCCATATACAATAAGAGTGAAATCTTTGGGCCTGTCCACATTTATGACTATCTGCCCACTGGACAGAAGTCTTGGGTGTGTGCTTGGTGCAATGAGCTCCTGGTTCTCAGGGAACAAGTTTGCTCCCTTGAGGCCAAGGTGGCTGACACAGAGAAGCAGAGACAGTCAATTAGGCATACAGAGAAGACTCTCAGGGACTTGTTAGCTTTGTCCCACTCTGGATCTGGCAGCCCCGTTGCTGTCAAGGGGAAACAGGGCACCATGCTGAGGATAAGGGGAATGTGCCCTCAGAAGATACCTCTTCTTCAGCTGGTGAATGGGTATCCTTTCACACCAAGGAACCATCATTGGGCAGAAAGGGAGGGGGGCTCTTGGTAGCTGGTGATTTGATCCTTAGGTAGGCAGCTAGACAGCAGGGTGGCTGAGGATAAGAGGAATGTGTCCTCAGAAGGGACCTTTTCTTCAGCTGGTGAACGGGTATCCTTTTGCACCAAGGAACCATCCCTTGGCAGGGAGGGAGGGAGGGGGCGCTTGATAGTTGGTGATTTGATCCTTAGGTAGGTAGACAGCTGAGTGGCGAACCTGCGTACTGACCATATGGTGACTTGCCTACCTGGTGCGAAGTTAGTGGTCATTACGCATGTAGATAGGCTGGTAGATAGTGCTGGAGAGGAGCCAGTGGTCATGGTGCATGTCGGCACCAACGATGTGGGGAAATGCAGTTGTGAGGTCCTGGAGGAGAAATTTAGGCTGCTGGGCAGGAAAATCAAGACCAGGACCTCCAAGATAGCCTTCTCAGAAGTGCTACCTGTTCCACGCGCAGGGCCGGAGAGACAGGCACAGATCAGAAGTCTCAATGCGTGGATGAGATGATGGTGTAAGGGGGAAGGGTTCAAGTTTGTTAGGCACTGGGATGTTTTTTTGTGACAAGAGGGAGCTGTACAAAAGAGACGGTCTCCACTTGTCCTGAGAAGGAACCAGGCTGCTGGTGCTTAAAATCAAAAAGGTGGCAGAGCAGTTTTTAAACTGAATATTGGGGGAAAGCCAACAGGAGATGAAAAGTTTTTGGTTCGGGATGACTCATCTCAGAGAGATGAGGGGATAGCTATTGCTTTTCTACAAGGAGGTGGATTGGAATTGTCCACTGAGACTGTGATATAGTGATATAGACTGCCTGACAAGGTCTTGAGGCAGCAAGAGAAAGGTTGAGGGCTTAACATGTATGGGAAATTATAGGTGTTTCTATACAAAGGCTAGAAGTGTCCGAGGTAAAATTGGGGAGTGGGAGTGCCTGATGTTAAGGGGGGAAAATAGACATTGTGGGTATTATAGAAACTTGGTTGGATGAGTAGAATCAGTGGAATATGGTGATTCCCAGTTATATATTATATCGTAAGGATAGTGGGGGAAGGATTGGAGGTGGGGTGGCTCTGTATGTCAGAGAGGGTATACAGTGCAATAAGATTGAGAGGGTAAGAGAATTGGATTTGCTTCTGGAAATGCTATGGGTTGAAATAGTGGTCTCAAAAGGAAACACTGGGAATTTGTTATTGCCCGCCACATCAAAAGATAGCGGAGGATTATAAAATGATGAATGAATTAAAGATAGTGTCATAACTGTGCCATAAAACTGTGTCATAATAGGTGACTTTAACTACCCACACATTGATTGAGTCAATATGTGTTCTAGTAGGGAAAAAGCGATTGAGTTTCTAGACACTCTCAAAGACTGTGCTATGGAGCAGATGGTCACAGAACCTACCAGGGGAGAGGCGATCCTGGATTTGGTCCTAAGTAATGCCCAAGTCCTGATGAGAGATGTAAAAGTGATTGCACCACTTGGGAACAGTGACCATAATGTTATTGAGTTTAACATTTGTATAAATAGGGAATTGTCCAAAAAGACTGACACAACCACTTTTAACTTTAAAAGGGGTAACTTCACTGATATGAGGGGACATGTGAGGAGGAAACTGAAAGGAAAAGTAGAAAGGGTCAAAACCATTGTGGAAACTTGGAGACTATTTAAAACTACAATCCTAGAACCTCAGAAAAAATATATACCGCAGGTTAGGAAAGGCACAAATAGGTATAGAAAAAAGCCTGCATGGTTAACAGACAAAGTAATGGAAGCTGTAAAAGGTAAGAAGGATTCCTTTAAGTGGTGGAAAGCTAGTCTCAGTGAGGCTGATAAAAGGGAACACAGGCTGTGGCAAATAAAATGCAAGTCTGTGATCAGGCAAGCCAAAAGGGAATATGAGGAGCATATAGCGAAAAACATAAAGGCCAACAATAAAACTTTCTTCAAATACATTAGAAGCAGGAAACCAGCCAGGGAGGCAGTGGGGCCCTTGGATGACCAAGGGGTAAAAGGAGTAGTGAAGGAAGATAGGGAAATGGTTGAGAAGCTGAATGCATTTTTTGCCTCTGTCTTCACTCTGTGGAAGATGAGAAGTGCTTGCCCACTCCAGAACCACTGATTTTGGGAGGGGTGTTGAAAGACCTGAGTCAGATTGAGATGACGAGAGAGGAGATCCTACTACTGATAGACAACTTAAAAACTGATAAATCAGCAGGCCCGGATGGCATACATCCGAGAGTTCTGAAAGAACTCAAATGTGAACTTGTGGATCTCCTGACAAAAATATGTAATCTTTCATTAAAATCTGCCTCCATTCCTGAGGACTGGAAAGTAGCTAATGTCACTCCCATCTTTAAAAAGGGTTCCAGAGGAGATCCAAGAAATTACACGCCAGTCAGTCTGATGTCGATGCTGGGTAAATTGGTGGAAACTGTTATTAAGGAAAGAATTAGTAGGCACATTGATGAACAAAAACTATTGAGGCAGACTCAGCATGGGTTCTGTAAGGGAAGATCTTGTCTCAGTAAACTGCTAGTGTTCTTTGAGGGGGTGAACAAACATGTGGACCAGTGGGACCCAATGGATATTGTTTACTTTGACTTCCAGAAAGCTTTCAATAAAGTTCCTCATCAAAGGCTCCTAAGTAAGCTCAAAAATCATGGGATAAAAGGACCAGTACTTTTGTGGATCAAAAACTGGTTAATTAATAGGAAACAGAGAGTGAGTATAAATGGGCAATTTTCTCAGTGGAGGGTGGTAAGCAGTGGGGTACCACAGGGACCAGTACTCAGTCTGATGCTTTTTAATTTGTTCATTAACGATTTGGAGTTGGGAGTAAGCAGTGAAGTGGCTAAATCTGCGGATGACACGAAGTTGTTCAGGGTGGTGAAAACAGGGAGGATTGTGAGGCACTCCAAAGGGATCTGTTGAGGATGGGCGAGTGGGCATCAACATGGCAAATGGGGTTCAATGTGGCCAAGTGAAAGGTGATGCACATTGAAGCCAAAAATTCTAACTATAAATACATGTTGATGGGGTCCGAACTGGCAGAGACTGACCAAGAGAAAGATCGTAGAGTCATAATAGATAACTCACTGAAAGTGTTGAGACAGTGTATGACTGCAATAAAAAAGGCCAATGCTATGCTGGGGTTTATTAGGGTACTGAAAACAAATCAGCCAATATCATAATGCCCCTATATAAATCAATGGTGCGACCTCATTTGGAATACTGTTTACAGTTCTGGTCCCCACACCTTAAAAAGGATATTATAGCTTCGGAAAAAGTGCAGAAAAGGGCAACTAGAATGATAAAAGTTTTGGAACACTTTCCCTATGAAGAAAGGTTAAAGTTCTTGGGGGTATTTAGCTTGGAGAAACGACGGCTGAGGGGTGACATGATCGAGATTTATAAGATAATGCATGGGATAGAGCAGGTAGAGAAAGAGGTACTTTTCTCCCTTTCTCACAATACAAGAACTCGTGGGCACTCAATGAAGTTGCTGAGCAGTCTGGTTGGAATGGATAAAAGGAAGTTCTTCTTCACCCAAAGAGCGATCAACACATGGAATTCACTCCCACAGGAGGTGGCCGTGGCTACAAGCATGGACGGCTTCCAGAGGGAATTAGATAAACATATGGAGCAGAGGTCCATCAGTGGTTATTAGCCACAAGGTATAGATAGGGACTCTGTGGCAAGTGATGGTCTGTATTCATGGTGCTTGGGGGGGGTCAACAGTGGGAGGGCTTCTAGTGTCCTGGCCCCACTGATGGCACCTGATATTTTTGGCCACTGTGTGACACAGAGAGTTGGACTGGATGGGCCATTGGCTTGATCCAACATTGGCTTCTCTTATGTTCTTATGAAAACTGGTATCCTAGATGTGTACTGTTGAGAATGATTGTGAATGGTATTAGGGCAATGACAAAGAGCAGCAGTGATTGTGAATCTTCTTGGGAAGTTTCTCATTTGATATTAACAGTTGTTGTTATATGTGCCTTTATTTTTGTGAAAAGTATCCAGAAAAACTTGTTTTCACTGTATGGACTCTGAATACCGCAGCATGTTTGTACTTCAGGCATCAGCTAATGACAAACTACCTTTTATGAATAGCTGTTGAAGAAAAAGAAGAAGAGGAGGAGACTGGATTTATACCCCACCCTTCACTTGGAGTCTCAGAGCAGCTTACAAACTCCTTTCCCTTCCCCTCCCCACAACAGACACCCTGTGAGGTAGGTGGGGCTGAGAGAACTCTAACACAAACTGCTCTTTCAGGATCAGCTGTACCAGAGCTTGTGACTGACCCAAGGTCACATCAGCAGGTGCAAGTGAAGGAGTGGGGAATCAAACCCGGTTCTCCCAGATTAGAGTCCACACACTTAACCATTACACCAAACTGGCTCTCTTTAAAAAGCAGTCTGTAGCTCTGCATGGAAACTACTGCATCCAGAAGAACATGAACTACGTATGCTTTTGGTGATTGTGTCTTTGGTACAGGAAAATTGGGTGCCTGAATGAAAATAATGAAATGAATGAAAATATTTCATATATGTGGAAGTTTATGCATGTAAAGCTCCTGCAGAAGGGGTGCTTAGTTTTTTACATGTGCCAGTTCTGCCCCCGCATATGCCCCTCCCAGCAGTCTCCGAGAAATGTCTAGCTGAGAGAAGGAAATACAGATTAGGCAAGATTTGCAGGTGGGATCAACTCAGAAGGCATTAAGAAGAAGAAGAAGAAAAAAGTGGTGCTGTGGCTCCGTGGAAGAGCATCTGCTTGGCATGCAGAGGTCCTAGGTTCAGTCCCTGGTATCTCCAGCACTAAGTGATGTGAAAGACCTCTGCCTGAGACCCTGGAGAGCCACTGCCAGTCTGAGTAGACATTACTGACTTTGATGGGCCACAGTCTGATTCAGTATAAGGCAACTTCATGTGTTCATGTGTGTTCAAGAACAGATTGGATTTATATCCTGCCCTTTACTCCGAGTCTCAGAGCAGCTTACAATCTCCTTTCCCTTCCCCCCTCCACAACAGACACCCTGGGAGGTAGGTGGGGCTGAGAGAGCTCTTTCAAGAACTGCCCCTGAGAGAACAGCTCTGAAAGGACTTGTAATTGACCCAAGGTCACACCAGCAGCTGCATGTAGAGGAGAGGGGAATCAAACCCAGTTCTCCCAGATTAGAGTCTGTGCTCCTAACCTCTACACCAGACTCCCTCCACCCTGCCAATATTTCACTGCAAGTGTCCCTCACTTTCTTTGCATTCCTATTTCGCAAAAATAGGGTGGGAACCAAGTTTTTGTGAAGCAAAAGTGTAGTTCTCAGAAAGCCTGGTTAGTACTGAACTATAAATTGCAATAAATATCACAATATAAATAAAGAAAAGATTAACAATGAAATAGCATTAAAATACTTCAACATGTATTTCTATAGGTGAATTCTTTCTTTAAAACATTTGTAAGTTGTTAAAAACAATCATTGTTAAAACAAATGAAAAAACAATATTTTGATGTTTTTATTACTTTCCTTCACACAGGCAGTTCAGAAGATTATTAGCTTTCCCCAGAAGACAACATTAATTTCATATTATCCACATCAAAATAGCAAAAATACTTAGTTCAGTGTGGGAAATGTTTAGTTTTTGACTAATAAAGCTGGTTACCTAATCCTGTTAAAAAACTGAATGTTTTTTCCTCCAAAATATATTTTTTACATAAGTCATTTCTGACTTATGGTGACCCTATGAATTAATGACCTGTAAAAAGTACTATGATTGACAGACTGAAGGCCATGACTTCCTTTATTCAGTAAATCCATTTCATATTGTGTTTTCCTCTTTTCCTACTGCCTTCAGCTTTTCTCAGTGCTATTGTCTTTTCCATTGAGTCTTGCCTTCTCATGATGTGACCAAAGTACAGCAGCCTTAGTTTAGTCATTTTAGCTTCTGGGGAGAATTCAGGCTTGATCTGATCTAGAACCCACTTATTTTTCTTTTTGGTGGGCCATGGTATTAGTAAAACTTTCTCCTTGACACCTCTAATTACAGGTTAGCAAAGCTGGGAAAGACCTTTGCTTGAGACCTTCAAGAATCACTTTGTTTAGTAGCAGGCTAGATAGACCAGTGGTTTGCATCATTATACAGCAGCTTCATATATTCAAATGAGCAGGAGGATCACCAGGCCTGTCTATGGCATACAGGTTTTTGTGTTGCGTTGCTGCTTTCTGTTTCTTTATCAGCTCAGTAGACCAGAGGCAAAACCTCTTCAAGGCCAAGAACACAGGAAATTGACTAGATTGATTAGAGCATTACAGCCTGGGTTGATGACAGTCACATCGTGGAACAAACAAAATGAACATGTGTTCAGCTGTGCTGGTTCCAGGTGTTTGAAAAGCAATGAACTGTACTTAGCTTTTTGTTTAATCACTTCTACATTTTATACAGCATCTAATCTACTGAAGTTGCTAAAGAAACATGCAGTAGAAACATTTTACTTCATAATTTTCAGAAAGAGCTGCCACCTTTCAGACTTTGAACCAGTTTCTTCCAGAGATGCTTTTGTAAAAGTGATTATGTATGGTGTGTAATGTTAAACATTTTCTTTGTCATGCAGTGAGGGTGTGTAGTATCCTGGTTATTTTGTTTCAGTAAAAAAAAATCCTGCTTATTACCAGGGGTCATTTCATAGAAAAAGAGGTGTAGGAGCTCATTAGCATAACTCATTAGCATAGGCCACACCCCCTGACATCACTGGAAGTATGTCAGAAGGCAACACCGACCACTCAGTCTCCACTGGACTGTTTTGGATTGCTAGCTATGGGGTGGGGACGTGCAGATCTGCCCTCACAGAGGAGGAAGAGCTTGTACCTGAATAAACCTTGGTCTTAAAGGTGCCACTGGACTCTTTTGGATGGCCGGCAAGTGCAGGAAAGTGCGTGGCTGCTCATAGGTCAAGAAGGGCGGTGCAGAGGACTCGCATGGATTTGGGCAGGTAGGGGGTCAAGGTGGTGGCGGGGCAGAGGCACAGGAGGAGGCCGAGGAGGAGCAGGAGGCCAGGGAAGAGCTCCTTGCAGGACTCACAGGAGTAGCTGGGGCCCACGTTACAGAGGCACCATGCCAGGGCTGGCATGAGGACGGGCAGAGACTGGGCAGGCTGGGTGCCATGGCCCAGACAGTCGTGGAGTAGTTTGAGGGCCAGCTCATGATGGCACTCTGCTGGGTTGGCCAGCAAGCTGGGAAAGGCAAGGGGGCTTCTGGGAGCAGGGGGCGGGGCTTGCTGCATGTGCCTGCCCACTGGGCTCCTTACTGCCAGAGCTTTGCTCCTGTGCGCTCCTGCAGGAAATATTACAGAGGAAAGACAGTGGCGAGAAAGTAAAAGGCCTTTGCCAATACACTTAATGCTCATTAATTTTACAACATTGTGTAGCTTTTGCTGCAGAAGTATAACTATCTGGATTTCAGAGAAAGGAACTGAGTATAATAGTTTCAGATTCTTCCGAATAAATAAATATAGTCCAAATTAGTGGCATTTCTCTTGAAAGTAGCTGTATCCATATTTTGAGCTCAATTCCACTGTCTACCCTATATACCCACAACGGAGATTGTTAAAACAGGTCTTATGCAAATGTTGTTGTTGTTCAGCCGCACAGTCGAGTCCGACTCTTCGCAACTCCATGGACCAGATTACTCCAGGCCCTCCTGTCTTCCGCTGTCCGCTGAAGTTTGCTCAATTTCATGTTCGTTGCATCAATGACACTGTCTAACCATCTCATCCTTTGCCGTCCCCTTCTTCTTTGACCTTCAATCTTTCCCACCATCAGGGTCTTCTCCAGTGAATGCTCCCTTCTCATTTGGTGGCCAAAGTATTTGAGCTTCAGCTTCAGGATCTGGCCTTCCAAGGAACAATCAGGGTTGATTTCTTTTAGGATTGACTGATTTGATCTCCTTGCAGTCCAAGGGACTCTCAAAAATCTCCTTGCAGTCCAAGGGACTCTCTATGCAAAAGTAACTGGGAACAAAAGTGTGCCTGCTGCTTGTAGCTGGAAGATAGTAAACTACATAAGAATAGTGCCTTCTGATGAATTTTCTTTTCTACCACAGCTTCTGCCATTTCTGTTCCAAAAAGTGAAATCCTTATTAAGGTGGGATCTAATTTTGCTACCTACACTTTATGGAGGATACATAGTAACTGTAAATAATGCCCCATAAAATAATACATTTTAAATGAAAGCTCTGGGAATATGTTACATACATCTAAAGGATGTAACTAATTATTTAGCATGTGGTATTTATATTTGTTGTTGTTCAGTCGCACAGTCAAGTCCAACTCTTCACGATTCCATGGACAACATCATGCCAGGCCCTCCTGTCTTCCGCTGTCCTCTGGAGTTTGCTTAATTTCATGTTCATTGATAACACTATCTAACCATCTCATCCTTTGCCATCCCCATCTTCTTTTACCTTCAATCTTTCTCCGCATCAGGGTCTTCTCCACTGAGTGCTCCCTTTTCATTTGGTGGCCAAAGTATTTGAGCTTCAGCTTCAATATCTGGCCTTCCAGGGAACACTCAGGGTTGATTTCTTTTAAGATTGACTGATTTAATCTCCTTGCAGTCCAAGGAACTCTCAAGAATCTTCTCCAGCACCATAATTCAAAAGCATCTATTCTTCAGTTCTTGACCTTCCTTATGGTCCATCTCTCACAGCCATACATTACTACTGAGAATACTATTGCTTTGACCATATGGACTTTGTTGACAGGGTGACGTCTCTACTTTTTATTATGCTGTCTAGGTTTGCCATAGCTTTCATCCCAAGGAACAGGCATCTTTTAATTTCATTGCTGCTGTCACTGTCTGTAGTCACTGTCACCGTGTGTGTGTGTGTGTGTGTGTGTGTGTGTAGTATTTATGCACTATTTAGTGTATACACTATTCATATAGTGTATTGTAAAGACAGCTTGTTAGATATTTTTTAAAAATGAAAGCTCAGCAGATTAAATTGAACAAGTACAAAATGAAGCTTGCATTCTAATCCTTCCTGTACCCTTTATAATTAACGTAGATCTCTATATACTATTAGCAATGTGTGCTAATCTATCATTTGATAGATATCTATCAATATCTAAATCTGCAGATTGGCACCACATGGACGGTAAATAGATTTTTCAGCAAACTAAGGGGACTGAAATGTTAAAAAAACATACACAGGGGGGTTAAATCCCCCCAATAAAATAGTATTCTCTATGCAAGTGCAGAGAATGCTGTTTCCAGGCTTGGAATTTCTATGAGTAAAAGGCAGGGGCAGGGCCCTTTTTAGGACTGTTTTAGTCTCTGAGGCAATAGTCATTGGGCCCAGGCATGGCTAAGGTTGCCAGCTTCAGGATGAGAAATTCCTGGAGATTTTCTGGATTTTGAGAAAGAGAAAATGAGGTAGGGGACTGTGACACCACACAACTGGGCCACAGTTTTCCTAGATAGAGTCTGGGGGGGGGGGAGTTTAAGACAAAGGGGCAGATAAAGGTAGGTTGGCTGCTGGGTGGGAAGGAGATAGGGTTCCTATCACACCCAGACTGCACCCCTGAGTTTATGTTGCCTTCTGCCATTGTGAACCTGCAAGGGAGGGAGGCTCCACAGACCTCAGAATGAGGGTGGAGGAGTTGCCGTCATCCTATTTCAGCTTCTCTCTCCCTGGAGGACTCCTTCACAGCTTGGAGTCTCCAGGCTCTTCCTTCCCAAGTCTGCCATCAGGAGCCTCCTTTTGAATCCCTGATTACTGTCACCTGCCTCATCTCCCTCTATAGACCCACTGCCTGCCCATCCATCTGGGCTGCAGGTGTCAGATGCCAGCCAGCTGCAGCTTGTCCCAGGGTTCGGTCCACCTTTCCCTCCGTGTTGGCCTGGTTCACCCACTGCTGATCTGGGGCGTGGCATGGCCAGAAAGGGAAGTGATGGCCCAGGGATCATCTGCCCAGCCACAGATTGCCACCATTGGATGGCTCCCTCCCAGAGAGTCCTGCCAGGCTCGCTGGACTCCTCAGGTGCTGCCTGTGGCTGTCAGGGAGATCGTGTCTGCTCCTGGGGGCTCCTTCCTTACTCCTGTTGGCCTGGACTGTGATGACCTCATGGTTTGTTTTACAGCCCACCAACTCCCTGTCCATTACCACGTTGCCATCACTAGTCTACCTCAGCCCACCTCCTGCTGCCTTCTCCTCTGCCATCATCTCTGCCTGCTCCAGTCTGTTCCTGGCTGCTGTGCTCCCTCCCAGGTAGATCTCCATGTTTGAGTGCCAGGGCCATCCTCAGAGCAATCTTGTTCAACAAGCCGGGGGGGGGCAGGCCCTGGAGGCAGCCCTGGCCCCAGGCAGTTACCAACTTCAGGTTAGGAAATACTTGGAGATTGGGGGTGGAGCATGGGAAGGCAGGGTTTGAAGAGGGGAAGGACCCTCCAGAACAGCCATTTGGTCCATGGGAACTAGACATGCCAGCCTTGAGGTGGGGGCTGAAGTGGTGAAGGCTGAAGATTGATTCCCATGGAATTACAACTGCTCTCCAGATGACAGAGATCAATTTTTCTGAAGAAAATGGCTGCTTTGGAACATGGACACTACTGAATTATACCCTGGTGAGGTTGCTTCCCTCCCCAAGCCTTGCCCTACCAAGGCTCCACCCCAGATTTCCAGGATTTTCCCAACCTGGAGCTGACAACCCTAGCCCCCCTTGGTTGAGAGATCCGTTGTGATTCCAGGAGATCTCCAGGCTCCCACCTGGATGCTGGCAACCCTATAATGAGAGAAAGAAGCAGGAAAAGGGGAGAGACTATGAGGACTTCAGGAAAGGGAAAGAGGAAATAGTGGGGGAGGAAGAAAGGAGATTATTCCCACGACTTTTTATCAGATCTGATGTAACCCACCCTGAGCCTGCCATGCGGGGAGGGCAGGATATAAGTTGAAGAAAATAAATAAACAAATAAAACTTCTTGTAGCTGTACATTCTTTACATACAGTCCCTGGGTAAGGGTTGTTTTTCAAATCCAAGCTCATAGTCCCACCATGTGCAAGTTTCTGGTAGCCATTGACTGCGGCCTCATCTGGCAGTGTGATATCAGAGTCTCAGATCTAAAATGGCAGATCTATTTACATGTATAAATGGAATGTTGAAGTCCTACAGAACAAGGGTGGACAATTTAATCATCCTCTGCCCCTAACATACAAGCCTTCCTTGAAAGTAAGAAAGAATAGCCTATGTTATGGTATTTAAGGAAGCCCAGCATGATCGTTTTGTTTTGATTAAGCAATCTCTTACAGCTGCTGACTATTGAGTACTCCAGTGGAGTCTCAAAAATTTACTAGGGGAAAACTACAGTCTTGAATGACCTAACGTATTGGTGTATATAGCTAAAAAGCTACAGGAAGGTTCAGCAGCAGTGCACTATCCTGGCTTTAAGCTCATCATGTCTATTTTCCCCCCTGAGGTTACCTGCAGTTAGCTGGTGTGTTCTGACTATGCTGGGAATAAGAAAAGTCTCTAACATAATCAGGCATTCCTTGTTAGGATATGAAAAGGGGAATGAAGTGACTACAGAAATAAACTTAACATATTGCTTTAATAAAATAAAAATAGTATGTCTTGCACATCCTATCTTCCACTGTGTTTCAAATGCATGAAATGAAATCCTATAATTTCCCTCACCTACATTTATCATTTTAGATGAAATAGCTGTTATATTGGGTGTATGTGTGTTGTTTTTGTTTTTGTTTTCTGTCACCTATGCCTGTAATTCCAAATATCAGTTTCCTGTGGCTAGCAAGTATCAGGTAATGTATGAGTAATATACAGAACACCTTAGCACTATTCCCACAGATTTTCCACGTAGTTACCAGCAGTACTCCCTCTAAACTGAGCTAGTGTGAACTAGCTCAAAGGGTTTTAGCCTCTGGCTCACACATTCTTGTCTTAGCTCAGGAAGGATGGCTCCAGAGCAAACTAACTTGTGCAGCAGCCAGATTGCTCACTCACAACTTTAATGCCAGTAACTCACAAAGTAGAATTTTTGCTCACAAGACTCCACAGCTTAGAGGGAGCATTGGTCACCAGAGGAAAAATTGTACTTCAAACTGAAAATGCAGTTGTTTAATAATTTCTGGGATCCTAAGAAGAAAAAAAAGAGGAATCATTGCTTTTCTTCCAAAGTGTGGTGCCAGGGATGGTCATCCTCTTTGCAATTCAGGCAGTGGTTTTGATTTGGATAATAATGTCCATAAGAGGAAGATTTCCTCACACTTCTAACCCAACTCGACAAAGTTTACTTGGGGAGTGGTACTGCCCAGGCTAAAGGAACTATGTGATGGACCTGCATATACCCCCTCCTCTAAAGGTTTTTGGGACATAGATTTATTTCTCGTGCCTTAACTCCATTTACCACCTCTTGCTTTCTCTACCACCCCTGACATAAGGGAAGGAATTTGCTGGTGGCCTATCTTTGCCCTCCCCCGCTACACATAGTGCCCTCCCCTGCTACACATAGTGCTATGGAAACAATATTGTATATCTCTAGGTATCAAGCCAATCAGTACCCTTTTGGAATCATTGGACAGTCATTTGTTTTTCTGCACTGAAAATGTTCACCCTGTAGGATGGTAGGATTGATTTTCACCTTGTAGGATGGTAGGATTGATTTTCAGTAGATAGTACACTGTGATTACCTGATTATAAATATCAGTGACATGCAACCCAATTTCTCATTGGCAAACTGTTGAAAAGTTTAATATGTACATTTAAAAATGAGTGCTCCCCTTCTGTACCACTTAAGGGGGACTGCTTCCATAGCGCATTTAAAAAATGGTAAACATGAATAAAGGTTTGCTTATAGTGATGATGCAGGGTTTTTGTTATTCCTTTGCCTTTATTTTTTTGTAATAACTTTTTGAAGGCTAACCATTTCTCCCACTTTCAGTGAAGTGAACATCACTGTGTTTCATTCCTAAAGCCAAGAACACACACAGAGCAAGAGAGAGAGTGCATGCAAGGGGAACGTCTGCTATTCCTCTGCAGCAGGGCTACCCCAAATTAATTGCGTGAGCATGAGATACATTTCTACTGGTGCAGGAGTGGAGTTAGCACAACCCACAATTGGTGTGCTTAAGATAAAATTTAGGGGTGAGGGTGTTAACAAAAAAAATTGTCTAGAGATGCCCTTTAAAGTATAGCATCACCTGCCTTAAATAACCCATTGCTGTGTAAAGCTTCACATAGTTTCCTTAGAAAATTTACATCTAAATGCATCTTCAATTTTATTTTTTCATAAAAATGGTATTGTGGTAGGAGACAGCCCTACTAATTTTTTGATAATAAAATGCCCACAGTATTGTAGAGTATTAGATCAGTTATAATTTAAAATCTTCAGACAGAATAAGTCAAAGGGTGAGCAGGTGATATTTTGAACGTTTCAGAACCATCTCTCTCACTGTGAATGTTAGCCCCTCCTCCCTCTTTGAAAGCTTTATCTCTTTTCTTGCAGAGCTCTGCAAAAGGGATTGGGGACTACCCTTTTCCTTTGCTTGGTTTATACGTTCTATTTCCATCTCTCTGTGATAAAAAAGAGCATAACAAGTGGCTTGTACTCTGAAGGAAGAGAGGGAATGAGAATGAGCACACAGCTTTTACTGCAGGCTTTTAAAAAAAATACAGGCTGTCCCTTTGCTTGTAGCACAGTGCAGCCCTCCCCTGAGCAGAAGCAAGCAGTTTGATTGCTCCCGTTCAACCACATTTGGTATGCATGAGCACTACTGCTCCAAGCCGGGAGGGTATTTTCTTAAGGAGGATCAGTAGCGAAGGCAAATTCACTTTGCCAGCCTTTCAGCCAAGTTATAGGAGGCATTAGTCCACAGAATTGCAGGTGGGGACACCTAATGGATATGGGATGTCAACAATGTGGAAGAGTGCTTGTTTTGTAGGCATTTGTCCAGTCTGCATTTCATTATTACACTGGAATTTTTGAAGTCATGAGTCAAAGTGATGCTCCCCGGCCACTAAATTGGACTATTCGGAAGCTTTGCCATGCTGCCTTTCTCCCATCTGTCAGACTTCTTAAGGTACTGTAAAAACATTGCCTTTGACTTTTGTGTGTGTGTGTTCCTCCATTTCTCATGTTGTGTAACTGAAGTACATATCAATAATGACTTTTGTTACCAGTTTAATATATGTATCTTTTCTCCGTCATTCTAGAAATTAAATTACCCACATGCAGGTAACAAAAGTGCATGTGTGTTTTTAAAGCAATGAACAGTATATGTAGCAGAGTGGAGTAAGGGATGTTTGATTTATCCTTTGCAAGCAAGAGAAACTGGTTCTAGGCTGTGTGGATGAATGGTGAAAAGTATCAGCAGCTGTCTATTTCTGTTACTTATTAAGTCTCCAGAGCCACCTATGGGCACTGTACAGTACAATGTTCACCTCTGGCAGTTGGTGCTAATTTCTTAAGGCAGTTTATATAAATGGCTGGTTTAAATTTGTGCGTGGTTATTTGAGGTCAGCCACTGAGTAGGGAGGGGACAATATGGAGAAACTTTCTTATTATTCGTTCCTTCCAATGAAGAAACAAATAAGCTTTGGTTTTCAGAAACATTCTTAAAAATAGACACTTTCTATTGGCGTAAGACCCATTATTTTTAGTGAGTCTTCTTCCAGAAGAATAAAATAAGCACTGGATCTCTGTTTTGTTCTAAGGAAACCAAGTGTGCAAGGTGCAGGTAATAAAGATGTACTCCAGTTCAGTTCTAAGAAGCATAAATCAATCAGCAGCCCTTTTTAATTCTATGCATCTTCAAAAGTTTGTTTAATTAGACTTACAAACCAATCCTATGCATATTAATTTGGAAGTAAGTCCCACTGGTGTTTGCTCCCAAGAAAGCAGTGAGCGGGGAAACTATGCTTGAAGGGTACTTCCATAGTTCTTTTTCTTGTCTTTTTAAAGAAAAACAGCCTTAAAGGCTGCACTTGAAAACAAGAAGAGCAGAATTCTCATCCTCACAAACTGCTTTCCCACCAATAAGCAAATGGCAGGAAGCATCAAGGTAAAGCAGATCCCCCAGCCCATGCCCTCTGCTCTTTCTGTTCTCAGTTTCAACTTCTAAGGCTGCTTTTCAGTTAAAAAAAAAAAGTGTGTAGGGAAAGAGCGGGAACTGCATATCATGTATAGTTAATGCTGTTATAAACAACATAAATAAGGCCATTCCTCTTATTACCTATGGAGAATTATACTACATATGAGTGCACACTATTTGTTTTGCCTACAAATATACATTTTCAGACCATGTTCTGAGAAACCACAGCCCATAGTGGCTTTTTGCCACTTGCACACATGGTCAAAATGATAGATGTAGCCAGCCACTTCAGACATCATTTTTCACCTCATGATGTTTTACATTCTTGATCCACAGTGTGATATTTAAATCCATAAAGCTAGTATGTTTGATGGAAGCTTTTAATCCTTTTAATGGGTGGAACATATAATGAATATATCTGTTGCCTATATTTAAATGTAAACCTTGGTGTAACCACGTCAGACAAAATATTAAAGAATGTTGTAGAGTGGAATATGCAACATTAAGTAAAGCTGAGTTATTAATTCATTGTTGAGCTCCCTAACTGGCAACCGTAGTAATTTGTTTGAGTACACTTCTGCAGTTATGACATAGAAGATTTTAACTGAACACAGGGAACTGATTCTAGTAAAAACAATGCTACAACACAAGTATATAGGTGTTATGTGGGCAATATAAGATAATGAATTCAGAATATGTACGACAATGAAAATGCAACAGATTCATGTGTAATTTAAAGCATGAAAGCTTTTACAGAACCTACCTTATGTTATAGAAAAAGTTCACTATTTAGGCTTTTGAATATTCCAGCTGCAAGCAAAACATAAGATGTGAAGCTTATAAGCCCCATTTCTTTTAATTCTTCACAAACAAACATTGCAGTTCATTTTTAATTAATAACAGGAAAAAAATGGAAAATGAGAAACACATTGCAACTTTTTGTGATACAGAAATAATAATTTCAGCTAGACCCTCAATGGATGCAAGGAGAGGGTGTACATGAATAGATGGGATGCTATCAAAGTCTGAATCAGGGTTATGCAAGGTTTCTTCATTTCTCTGCATTGCTAAGAGCACACACCATCCCACAGAAAGGAGGTGGAGGTTTAGACTTACACAGTAGGGCAGCCAAGCAGGAAAATACATACAGCATACTCATTAAAAAGGTCTCTGTAAGAATATGTTAACAGTTAGTTTAAGCAATGAGATTAGAGTGTTATATTTCTTAGACTATAACTCACTCTCTTCTGTATATTCTCACAGTAATCAGAGAACTGGCTATTTTTAAAGGACTATGTCTGTTCATGCTCTCTCATGCGCTTTCTGGAGCTCATACCACAAGCCCAACAACCCTTTTATTGTGGCAAAGCTGCCAGGGGAGTGAAATAGGAGTTTAGCTTCTGTTTCCCCTATCATAATGTATTGCTCAGATTTTGGACCTAGGCATTGCTGTGTTGCAGTAGCTAGAAACTGGCTACAAATTCAGTGCAGTACATGACAAGGACTTTTCTGGGTGGCAAAGGAGACAGGGAGATAGTATATTGCTGTTGTGTCCCACCTGGTAAAGCAGGTCTTTGAATCCTAATGTTACAACATATGTGCCAGCTAACTGTGGTAGAAGGGAATGTCGTTATTTTTTTAAAAAGATGAGAAGTATGGAGCTGTCCAGCTCAGCCTCACTTGCCTCAAACAGAATGCCACAGCAGCCGATGTGGAGCAAGCTTCTGCTTTCATGGCAGACATTTACATAAAGGATATGGTCAGGACTGCCATGTGATTATCTTTGAGAGTGTAATACAACTCACTGTTTTAGTACACTGGAACCAAACATTAAGGAATAAAATAAACTGAAATAGGCAAGTGCTGTAATCTAGAGAACTCTGTGACCACCTCTGTATGCTCAGCTATGCTTTTTCATTGGTTTTCTATAAACAGCAATCAGCCACATTTTTTGGCAAACAAACTTTGGAGGCAGGGCATCAGTTCAAAGGGGGGGGGAATGTCAAAAATTGTTTTCCTCTGACTGATAGTACAGTTCTAAACTCTTGTGTAGGCAGATTCAGTTGGGTAACATGAGGGTGGCCTCCTAATATACTTTGTTTTGTTCTGTTATTATGGACTATGGTCAAAACTGTAATGTTAATTAATCTAAACTTCAGTGCACTTTTTCTAAATTTGAATTATTTCTAAGGTACCATACTGACAGACACTAATGTTCATGCTCACTATCAAACCTGACTTTTTGTATAGTTTTGTTTATTAAACGAATGGATGTAAGATGCACGTGAAATAGCGTCTTTTACCTTAAATGTTTTTAGAATGGCCTTATATTCTTTTTCAGTAAACAGTTATTGCATTTATCAGTTATGGTATCACAGAGCACTAGTTTTAAAGTGATGAATTTCATGAAACCCTGAGGGTACTGAGCAGGCAGTCTCTAGGCTAATTACAGTGGAACAGAGCTACACCCTTCTATATCCATGGGATTAGAAAGGTGTGTTAATTAGGACTGCACTGTTTATTCTCATATAGTATTAATGTGCTCTCCTTGCATGAACTGACAGTGGATAACATACGGGACACAGTGGCCTGATTTTTATTTAGCTAAGCAAGGATCATTCACAGCTGCTGACAAGTTGGACATTCTCCAACTCTGTTTCGTATGCTTTCATTTCAGGCAAATTTATCTGTTCTAACCTACTTCATTAATACCCTAAGTGTTTAGAAATGGTTGTATAATCATGATTCTTCTAGCTTTTCATTTTATTAAAAGGCAAAATATTAAGTATAAGCAGAAGGCACTGTTTTCAATAGACTAGTTGTATCTTATTTAGAAGTATGTGAAAATGTGAATGTTTGCAGATAACACTACAATAACCAGTTTTGAAGAATGCCTATGCCATTTGCTTTTTCTCTAGTGTAACAGGCTTTCCAAGCTACTTATCTTTTTTCTCTTTCCTGAAGTTGATATGGATTTAAAGCTTAACTACAAAAGGAAGTATTTCACAACCAATGCATAGTTAAATTGTGAAACTTGCAGCCACAGGATGTGGCGATAGCCATCAGTTTGGAAGGCTTTAAAAGGGGAGTGGACAAATTCATGGAAGACAGGGCTATCAATGGCCACTAGTCATGTCGGCTACTAGTCACGATGAATATCTACTCCCTCCAGTACCAGAGGTGATATTCCTCTTTAAATCAGTTGCTGGGGTGCACAGGTTGGATATTGCTGTTGCTTCCTAGAGGCAGTTGATTGGCCACTTTGTGAACAGAATGATGGACTATATGGGACTGATCTGATGCGGCATGGCTCTTTTTTATGTTCTTTTGTACCTATAAATTCTCAATTGAGTTGGCAGAACACTGGTTAATTCACACTGCTATATGTGGCTATATTATGGAGAAAATGCTTTCAGGCACTATCTGCACTCTTCTTAGTCTCCAGAGATGAGAGTCAGTACCTTTTCTGTTACCACAGCAACAGCCAGTATTTGTTTGTTTTAAATATTTATACCCCACCTTTCAATCAAAGGGCACTCTTGGCGGTTTACAAACAACAGTTTTAAAGAATGCATTTTATTTTTATTTCTACAAAATACAAAGAAAAACAGGAAATGGGGAAAAGTTCATCAGGTTGTAAGATATTTCCAAAACAATGTCAAGTTATCTGATGAGATACTCAGAATCCAATCCATATTCACATTACATTAAAACAGAACAAATGTAGACTGTCTTTTATCCATGTTATTACAGTGAATACTGAATAATACTGAATGAACAAAAGATTGTCATACAAAATAAAATTATTTGTCCATTCTTTTCTTTTTTCTGTGGACAAGCTCTGTAATTTTTGCTGTTTGCACAATATTCCAGGATTTAGTAAGCAAGGAATGAAACAAAGGAGGTTCTACACTGCATAAACATTTTGCTATTAAAATTTTAGCTGTGGTTAATACATTCTAAACTTGCTCATAATGTTGTTTCCCCACTACTCTGGGTAATGGTCCCAGAAAAACATTTAAAAGATCTGCTAGTAACTAGCTATTAAATGTCTGAAAATGTGATTGCTAAAGCAGATGCACTTTACAACCAGGAAAACCTGCTTTTTCAAGAAATTTGCATAGATGATCCATTCTTTATAATTCTGTGATCCTATGACTGTGATGACGAAAACAGTGTGAAGGTATATATAATAATCCTCTTAGCGTATTGGCTATTTCCAGCTCTTCCACTGGCTGTGCAATGTGCTCCATCAGCCATTGACCAGTCAGCTGCCACTCAAGAGCACTCACGTGCCATTGGCTGGGTGCTGGGTCTGCTCCTCTTCCCCGCCCACTCCCACTTCAGCCACTGTTCCCTGACAGAATAACTGGCAAACAGGTGTCTCTCCCGATGAAGACACTTCTGCTTGGCTCCTCTGTGGGACTAATTTTTCCCTCTGCGGCTGTTGGTAGGCAACCAAGCTTGTTTCTGTCAGTAAAAAGACAAAGGAAGGAAACCCTTTCCAGGCCTGTGTGAGAAACTCATTGGGGCCAGTCCTGACTAGGGTTGCCAGCTCTAGGTTGGGAAATTCCTGGATATTCTGTGTCTAAGGGAGCCAGAGTTTGGGGAGGGGAGAGGCCTCAGCTGAACAGAATGCCATAAAGCCCACCCTCCAAAGTAGTTATTTTCTCCGGGGGGGGAGAGATCTATTGTCTGGAGTTCAGTTGTGATTCCTGGTGATCTTCAGGCTCCACCTGGAGGTTGGCTGCACTAGGCATAGCAGTTAGTGCTTTAGAGCAGGGTCTGCCAGACCCAGATTCTTGCTGTGGAAGCTGTGATTTTGAACCAGTCACAGACTTTCAGCGTAATCCCCTCCCCTGCCCACCACCAGCTTGGCCACTTACCTGTCAGAATAAACTGTGAAAACGGCTCTCTCTTGCTCATCTCCACCATGGCTGTCTGGCTACTGAGGGGGACAAGTGGTTGTCAAACCATTCTCTTCAATCCTCTGCTGTGTGGCTGACTTTCCCCTAGGGCTGCCAATCTCCAGGTGAGACCTGGAGATCTCCCGCTGTTACAATTGATCTCCAGATGACAGAGATTAGTTCCCCTGGAGAAAATGGCTGCTTTGGAGGGTAGACCCAATGGCATTATACCCTGCTGAGTCCTTCCCCACCCCAAATGCTGCTCTTCACAGGATCCGCCTACCCAAATCTCCAGGTTTTTCCCTACTTAGAGCAGGCAACCCTACTTTCCCCTCAGTGTCTGTTGCTAGGCAGCCATTCCTGGTTCTGTCAGTAAAACAGGGTTGTTGTGTAAGTCAAAAGGGGGAAAGGAGAATGATGTAAGCTGCTTTGGTCCCCATTGGTCCTAGGGAACCATTGGTCCCAGGGAACCATTGTTACCAATCTCCAGGTGAGGGCTGGAGATCACTCAGAATTACAACTGCTCTCTAGGAAGGAGTGGGGAGGAGATGGATAGCTGAAGTCAGAGGGGCAGATAAAGGTGGTTGATGGTTGGGTGGGAGGGAGATAGGGTTGCCAACTCCAGGTTGGGAAATTCCTGGAGATATGAGGGGTGGAGCCTGGAGAGGATGAGATTAGAGGAGGGATGGGACCTCAGACAGGTACAATGCCATAAGCTTTACCCTCTAAACCAGCCATTTCCTCCTGGGGAACCATTGTTACCAATGTCCAGGTGAGGTAGCAGAGATCAGTTCCTCTGGAAAAATGGTGGACTCTGTGTCATTATACCCTCCTGAAGTTGCCACGGCAAATTGACGCTGAGTGCCCAGGGCCGGGGCACTCTCCCAGAGCCTCTTTCTAGAGCTTGTTGTATTTATTCCCACAATGGGCCTTATTTCTAGTATCTTATAAATAAAGTTGTGTAGGCCTTTTTTGCTAACTCAGTACTGGAGGGTGTCAGGGAGGCTTGACCCAGCAGCCTCATAGTCTGAGATGGGCATCTGGTTTAGTGAGTTAGTGGACATGCCTCAAAGTCATCTTCAAGTACAAAAAGGAGATGGGGCAATTTGACTGGCAAGCAGCATGTAGCTTCTGGATTGTACAAACCTGGCAGAAATCCTGGAAGCCTGAACTTTTCTACTTGTTTAGCCAGCATAGCATTATCTTCTGCCACTCCACTTTCAATTCCAGCTATTAATCCTAAGAATCCTGGAGTAGAAAACACAGCCTCCAGGGCAAACCTCAGGTGCAGATGTACTACATGTATATTAGATTTCAACCAAGCCCACCTCAGTTTAATACCCCATGAAGACAGGCCTAGGCCCACATGCAACACACCCTGATTACTAGTAACGTATGACCATGGGACAGCTCTACCTCTCTTTAGCCATCATTACTCCAGCACTTGAGTTTGTAGAGAGCATGGAATTTTATTCTCAGAGTTCCGAGTCATCCTGAAGTGGGAAAGGGATAGGTGGGATATATGCTGTTCTGGTAGCCAGGAATATAAATTTGAAAATATGGCAAGCTGCATATGTGGAAAACTTCTTCTTTCATTTACTTTTAATCAGTTATATTTCCTGCAGCAGCCAGGGTTGTAAGCTGCCTCATTATAAGCATTTCCAGCTGCAGTGGTTATTTTATTCAACAGATTTAAATTATGTAATAAAGGAAGCCTCTAGCTTTTTCTTTGCTAAGTGTTCTAAGCAATGCATAATCTATTTGATTATCTTGTTATCCTGGAAAAAGAGAAGTTACCATCACAAATGGGAGCATTATTTGTCCAACATCTGTACATGTTATCTTCTTTTCTACTATTGTTTCTCTTGCTTCTAGTTTTTCCATATTTGCACTCAATTTCATATAGTCACAAAGCTCTTATTCTCCTTAACCTATTTTCAGCTTTCCTTCTCTTTATCCCTTCCCCCCACATGCTTCTAGCAGTTGTTTACAATCAACTGCACATGGTTTCTTCTTTCTGCCCTATATACAAGATAAATTTTAGAGACTAAAGAAATAAAAAGTATGCTCTAAGGTGAAATTGTTATGTTCAACATGTCAGGCTAAAATACTGCTGAATAATGGAGGAAATTGGACTTTATAAATGAAAACATCTGAAGATATGATCTTCCTATAACAATGTAAGGACAATAACCCTGGGGAAATGGCTTATTAATTCAGTTTTAAAGAGACTGACTTCCTGAACCATTTGCTATTGAGATCATCATCTCTGGTCATGCTAAGCTGTTAAGAAGAAAAACTTCAGATGTTATATAACTGTATGTTGTTTATCGGGGGAAAGTTCTGTTTTTATCCTTGTAAAATAGACTTGTTTCTTCAACCATATGATACTGAAGTATTGCTCAAGAATAATGTTTCATCAGTGTGTCTTCTGTGCAGGCATACATGGGACTGCCTGGAGGCAGGCCTGCTGCAGGAGAAGGTTCCAAGAACTCATAAATTTGAGTGCTCCCCCTCCCCTCACAGAGGAGAGTTGTAGCCTTTTTCTTTCCTGCCCATTTGGTCATGTGACATGGGGAGGGGGAGACACTATTCCCTCAGTCCTTTTTCTGCCACTGTAGGGAAAGGATGTTCCAGAGCATTTCTTGCTAACTTACTTCACACTGTTAAGAAAATAAGAAGAAGAATTCTTAGGACAACATTGACTGTATAGCCTGCCTCTCCTTTGGGATATGGCTCTTTTTAAGAAGTGTTAGTCCTGTGGTACTAAAATGGCCATCAACGACGAGCATTTGAAATGCCTCATATGTCTTGGTGAGGCACACAAGATATCGTCCTATAGGGCCTGTAGCTTGCTGATGCCTAAGATGAGGCAGGAAAAAGCCCTTCGATTAAAGGCAGCCCTCTGGGAGGAATCTTTGGAGGCTCAGGTGGATAAGACCTTGCCACAAAAAAGAGATAAGCCTCCTTTGAGAGCACTTGAAAAATCCCGTAAGCCAACACAGCCATTGGCAGGGACCTCTCAGAACCCACCTGCTTCTTCTCAGCCCCCAACAAAGAAACTGAAGACTAATGTGGGTATGGCATCAGCAGCAGGACCTACTACCCTGCCACTACCTTCTCTAGAAGTGTTGGCCTCTGACTCCGCTTCTCCGCTGGTTTCAATGCCGAAGGCTCTCGCATCAGCAGCGATTGCCATTCCATTGTCAAACCCTGTCTCATCACCACTATCCTGTCGACACTGGTCAAGGTTGATCCAACGTCGAAGTCCGGCCTCTCTACGTCAACAGGCTTCAGGGTCAAGTCCAAGAGACTCACATTGAGATTGTTGAGCTCCCACCATTGAAAGGCTCCCCTAGATCTCGCTCTTCTAGTTCCTGGAGGTATGAGCTGCATGCTTGGGACTACCCTCCATCTTAGGTGCAAATGCCTCCCTGGTTTATGCTTCCATGATATTGGAGCAGGTCTTTAAGTCGCAATCAAAGCCAGCATCACAGTCAAAGCCCTGCTCCCCAACATTGGCAGTCATCTACTCACTCTCACTCTCAAGAATGTTACCTTTCTTCAGTTGAGCAAGACCCACCTGCTGTGATCTCTGAGCCTATAGAAGACCCTGCTTCTGACGGAGAATCTGAGCGCACATCTCTCCCTTCCCCTGATGAGACTGTGGGGACGCAACTCCTGTCTCTCCAACTGAGGCCTTGAGAGTTTATTCTGTGTAGCTGCTAAGAATGGTGAAGCCTCTGAAGATGGATTATGTCCTGCCTAAACCAGCCAAGGAAGATCCAGTGATGAACGTTCTGTACAGTATTGACCCTGGACCAGTAGCAGTTCCCATGGTTAAGGGCATTAGGGAACTCACTAAGAGCGTGTGTGCTAGGTCTTCCTCCAATAATGCCTCCACACAGAAAGTTGAGAATCTTTATAAGATTAGGGAAGAGGATGCCTATTTTTTATACCACCAGCCACAACCTAGTTCAGTGGTGGCAGAGGTGATCCCCTCTAAGCAGACTGGAGGACCTTGCTCTTTCCCCTTAGACAAGGAAGGGAGAAAGTTGGATATACTGGGAAGGAAGATTTATTCTTCAGGAACTTTGACCCTAAGAATTTCCAATTTTAAAGCCATAATGACCAGGTACCAGGTCCTTCTGTGGGACCGGATGCGTCCTTGCCTGACGATAAAAAGGAACAGGCATGACAGGTAAGGATGGAGGGTACTAAATTAGCCAAACTGGAGTTAAATGCTAGTAAAGTAAAGCACAGATGCAGCTAGTAAAATTATGGCATCTGCCATTCTTGGCTGTGAACATCAGCCCTTCCTCTTGACACCCGGTCCCACATCGAGGACCTGCCCTTCGAGGGTAAACTTATTTTCAGTGAGCAAATGGATGCGGTGTTAAAGAAGGTCAGGAAGACCAAATACACTGCAAAATCTTTGGGCCTAGGATCCCAACAACCTACTGCAACCAAACCGAGGTATTTTCCCCGTCATTTCCACCAGCTCTCTCTGGTTCGGGGATATAGGTTCCAGTCTACTTCCTATCAAGCATTCCATGCCCCTTATAACAATACTTACCAGGCACAGAGACGACAACCACACCAGCGGAATCAACAAAACCGCTCCCCCCGTAGTTCTTCTAAGCCTAGACCACCACAATGAGGGTCTCTTCCTCTGTTCAGGGCATGTCTTGTTACCTTTTCTGACTGTAGGTCTGTCATTTGTTCCGACATTTGGGTGCTAGAGATAATAAAGTCTGGGGTTTTTTTGGAGTTTAAAGACATACCACCTCAATTTCATGAGGCACCTTCTAGACCTGAACTTGAGGCTGGGTTGGATACTGAACTGCAAAGTGTCTTAACTAAGGGAGTTCTAGAGGTGGTCCCTGACACAGAGGAGATGGTTGGTTTTTACTCAAATTATTTTCTGATACAGAAAAGTGGGGGAGGTCATAGACCTATACTTGACCTCAGGGACTTGAACATATACCTAGAGGTATGAAAATTTAAGATGTCATCCCTTGAAGACATATACCCTTCTATTACCGGGGTGCTTGGTTTGCTGTGATTGATCTCCAAGATGCCTATTTTCATATTTCAGTCCATGAGGACTGCAAAAAGTACTTGAGGTTCAGGAGACATGGGGTCACCTGAATTGTGTGTTACCCTTTGACTTAGTCACTGCCCCAAGGGTGTTTACTAAATGTTTCTCTGCTATCATTGCCTATCTTAGGCTTCAGGGATGTGCTGTGTATGCATATTTAGATGACTGACTCCTGATGGCTAACTCCAAAGGACTGCTAGAATCTCAAGTGGACTTAACTGTCTGCACCTTGCACTGGCTAGGGGTGACTATTAATTTTAAAAAAGTCCCTTCTTATTCCTTCTCAGGTGGTTAACTTCATAGAAGCCCAATTAGATTCTACAGCTCATAGGGCTTTTCTCCCTGTTGAGCATGCCAGGGTTATTCAAACCATGGTAACAGCATTTTCTTTTTCTAGGTTTCAGACAGACATTAAGATTCAGAAGCTCCTGGGTCTCGTGGCGGCTACTACTTCTACAGTTTGTTATGTTCACCTTCACATGAGACTGTTACAAATTGGTTCCTTTAGGTTTTTGCTGTAGGTTTGGACCCTCATAGGAAACATTTGTCCATCCCCAGGGTGGTCCTTAAGTCACTGGTATGGTGGTCTCAGGATTCTAGTTTACTACAGGGTTTCTCTCTAGTTCCAGTTTCACCTCAGTTGCATCTGTACACAGGTGCTTCCCAAGAGGGTTCGGGGACTCATTGAGACTCTATACAGCTCAGTGGCCGTTGGATGGCATATGAGTCTACACTACATATTAAAGTCCTCGAACTCAGGGTGGTAAGATACATTCTCTCTTCTCTTACAGGCTCAGCTTTCAAGAAGACTGTATTGTTGTCTACAGACAATGTCATAATGAAATTCCATGTCAACAAGCAGGGGGGGTACAGAGAGACTGTGCAGAGAGGCCTCCCTTCTTTGGTCACTAGCAATTTGACACAGGATTCATTTAGTGGCCATACATATCCCAGGTCAAACCAATACCCTAGCAGATACTATGAGCTGGCAGTCTCAACTTACGAGTGGTCCATTCCCCTGAAATATTTGGACCCCATCTTTCACAGGTGGGTCACTCCATTAATAGACCTCTTCACCTCACAGGTGAATGCCAGGTGTCACCTGTTCTGTGCCCAGGCACCGAGCGCTGGGAACCACCTAGGGGACGTGTTCTTGCTCAAAAGGACAGGTGTCCTGTTTTATGCTTTCCCACCCTTCCCGCTATTGCAGAAGGTGTTGACGAACCTGCAACACGACAGGATGCATCCTTATTGCTCCACTATGTCCCCATTGTCCTTGGTTTCCCCTCTTATGGGACCTGTCTAGGAATTGCGCCATTCCTCTGCCACTTGTTCCAGACATCCTGACGATCCATCAAATGGGACATCACAATGTTTGCATGTTACACCTCCACACATGCTTCGTTTCTCCATAGATACATGTTCTGAATGAGTGGCAGAGATTTTGATGGCATCACATAAGCCATCTGCTTGGTATTCCTACACAGCTAAGTGGAACAGATTTACTATTTGGGCATGGGAACATAAAGTTCAACTTGAATCTTGCCCTTTTATAGAGATTTTTGATTACGTTTTGGGTTTGTTGGATACAGGCCTTTCTGCGTTGTCTATAAAGGTTCACTTGCTGCTATTTCAGCATTTCACCTTGGTATTGACTCCAAACCTATTTTTTCCAACACATTATCCAAATGATTCCTGAAGGGTTTGCTTAACAAATTCCCTCCTGTTGCTCCTTCCTTACCACAATGGAGTCTTTCGATTGTACTAACTCACTTAATACAATCCCCTTTTGAGCCTATGGCTACTTGTGCTCTGTCTTTTTTGTCTTATAACGTTGCATTTTTGTCTTCATCACATCAGCCCATTGGGTGGTGGAATTAGAGGCCTTAAGACATGATGCACCATTTATTAGGTTTCATTCCGACAAGGTGGTATTGTGGCCCAGTTTAGAATTCTGCCCTAAGATGCTTTTGAAATTTCACCTCTCACAGGATATTGTTCCGTCCATTTTCTTCCCAACCCCTTCCTCTGCTGTGGAACATGCACTACATACACTAGACATTAGAAGGGCTTTACTGTTTTATTTAAATCGTACATCAGTTTAGGAAGATAGCACAGTATTTGTTTCCTTTTCGGGTCCCAAGAGGGGACACAGTGTCTCTGCACAGTCCATATCTCAATGGATAACAGCTGCCATTTGATTGTCTTATGAAGTGGCTCATTTGATGTGCCCTTTCCTTTCCGGGCTCATTCAACTAGGGCTCAAGCATCATCTGCAGCATTTCAAGCAGCGGTTGACATCTTGGACATCTGCAGGGCCGCGACGTAGTGCTCACCACTGACTTTCATTAAACATTATTCGATTGATGTTAACTCTCAAACTGATGTGGCTGTAGGAAAATCAATTTTACATTCTTTGTTTAAATAAACTTTAGCCCACGCCCACCTCCAGTGTTTAGAACTTTCTAATCTCCCATGTGGGACTGCACAGGAGACATGCTGATGAAAATATGGCTGCACTTACCCGTAACTGATGTTTGAGTATCTTCTTTGCAGGCACACATCCCTCCCTCCTTGAGTGCCTCCCCCTCCCCTCGTCACGTGACCAAATGGGCAGGAAAGAAAAGGCTACAACTCTCCCCTGTGAGGGAAGGGGGAGCACTCAAATTTATGAGTTCTAGAAGCTCTTGGAACTTTCGCCCATGGCAGGCCTGCCTCCAGGCAGTCCCATGTGTGCCTGCACAGAAGACACTTGATGAACATCAGTTACAGGTTAGTACAACCATGTTTTCAACTATACTGTGGTATAATCGGTATTATAGTATGTTACAAACCCAGGATATCCAAATAGCCATCTACCTTGCTCTTTTCTGGCAGGTCAGGAAATGATCATTTCCATCCTATTTATTTCCATAACAGAAGACTCATCTCCACTTCACCTGAAATCTGAGGACTTTATTGCTCCATTTCCAGGAAATAATGTTTTCTCTGAGGTCAGGGCCTCCCTGAGTGTTAATCAAGGTATCCTGCTTTCCTGCATTCACACTGTACAACACTTTTTATAGTGTGTGGTGATATTCCTAAGGGGAGTTAAACCACACTGGTAGGTCATTTTGCATTCAAAGTATTTTTTGGGTTTGTTGCATTTGAGTAAAAGGTTGAACATAACCCTAGAGTACCTGTAGTGTGTGTATGTATAAAATACATCCATATATATATATAGGAATGTATATATTCATAGAATCATAGAGTTGGAAAGAACCTCCAGGGTCATCTAGTCCAACCCCCTGCACAATGCAGAACATTCACAAATACCTCCCCTCATTTATTTGAAGTGTTTGGAAGGTGCAGAATGCTGCAGCTAGACTCTTAGTTAAGGCCAACTATCAGTTACTAACTTCCAGATGGTAGTTGGAGATCTCCTGAGATTACAACTGATCTCCAGGTGACAGAAATTAGCTCACCTGGTGTAATGTACCCAAACCGGCCATGTGCTCTGACCGGTTCTAACCAGTCCGACATGCAGCCAGGCGAAGTGCCTGAGCTTGGATCATGAGGACAATAGATGCTCAGATTCTGAGTCTCCTCCAATCGGGGAACTAGGATCCGAGAGGTTAATGCAGTTACTGTAAATAGACCACTCATGGGTGTTTGGGGTGTGTGGGGCTGTGTTTTCCTTGGGGCATATAAGCCGGCCTGCAAGCTGGCTACTTTGTCTTGTTCCTGATCTTGAAATAAAAGTGTGAGCTGATTTCACTCTACCCAACACTTCAGTCTCAGTACTTTTCACCTGAAGAAAATGGCAGCTTTGGAATGTGGACTCTGTGGTATTATACCCCACTGAAGACCCTCTCCTCCCTAAACCCTGCCCTCCTCAGGCTCCACCCCCCCAAATCTCCAGGTATTTTCCAACCCAGAGCTGGCAACCCTAGCTATCAGGAGCATGAGACCCTGATATGTCTGCAGTTACACTAGCTATCAAACCACTCCCAAGCCCAATTCAAGGTGCCGGTTTTGAACTTTAAATGCCTACATGGCTTGGGACTAGGGTGTTTGAAGGACTGTCTTCTCCCATATGTTCCTGCCTGGGAATCAAGATCACAGGGAGAGGCCTTCCTGATGGTCCCATCAATCAAAGAAGCTCTTTTGATGGATACACGAGAGAGGTACATTACACCAGGTGAGCTAATTTCTGTCACCTGGAGATCAGTTGTAATCTCCAGCCACACAGTAATGAAACAACCTCCTCAGGGAGATGTGCCTGGCCCCCTCACTTTCAATCTTTAGAAGGCAGCTGAAAATAGTTTTATTTAGGACTGCATTTAGGGATGCCATTCTCCAAGTGAGACCTGGGGATCCCCTGAAATAACTGCTCATTTCCAGACTACAGAGATCAGTTCACCTGGAGAAAATGGATGCTTTGGAGGCTAGACTCCACGGCACTGTAGCCCACTGAGGTCCCTGTCCTCCCCAGGCTCCATTCCCACATCTCCAAGAGTTTCCCGACCTTGGATCTAGCAAGCCTTCCCCGCCCCCCCATCCCCTGCCAGGTGCTGGGGGCACCTGGAAGTCCTAACTGCATTTGATTAAAGCTGTCCTAAATTATGCTTTTAATTGTTGGTGTTATGCTTTTATATAATATAGTTGATACATTTAATAATATTGTAAGCCACCTTGAGTTCTGTAAGGAAGAAACATGACTAATAAATAAACAAACAAATTTGTACAGGCATTTATAATGATTTGGTTTGTCACTTTACTTTTACTTTTCTGGTAAAGAAATGACGTTTTGCTCTGCTAGCTCAGAAGGCTATAGCAACAATCTGGCCTACTGTTAGAAGTGCTGCTAAGCCTGCTACTAATTTAGAAGTTGTAAAGGCTACTTAAGAAAGTCAGGCACACATCTCTTTTAAGAAGATGCATTGGCAGAGGTCATCTTTTCTTAAAGTTCACTTAACTGTCAGTCTTCATGCCCCAAATAACAAATATCAGTGTCAAAGTGTCTGTGGTTGAAAGGTGTCTTTAAGCTTTTAAAATTTAATTACATTTTTTTCTTCTCCAAAGTGCACTCCTTTGATAAACCAATTAATACATATACGCAAGTATTTGAGATATAAATCATTAGAAATTATTTAAGTACTGAACACTCCTCTGTACATTGGAGGATTACTCTGCTTAACTTTGTGATTCTAAATTATTCATAGTTTTTACAAAAAAGAGGTGGATAAGAACCCATCACAGTTGTTGCTATAGCTGAAAAGATAAAGATACAGTGGAGGCTGCTTGAACATTAACATTTAAAAAATGGTTTCGGTTTCCGGCGTCGCGAATGGCGGCCGCTTCTCGGGACGTTCCCGGAGGCGGTTAGCCCACGCGCAGTTAGGGGGGGTCTTCGCATATGCGAAAGACCCTAGTGAGCCTTAGGTAAAGGCTCCGAACCGGGGGCGCTTGGGGAGTAGCCTCTTTGCCGGCAGACAGCCGGGAAATTGAGGCTTTCTCCCCGCCCCAATCGGCCCCGCTGCGGCGTGCCCGTAATGGGACTTAGCGGCGCCACCGAATTCCAGGAGTGAAAACAGCGCTATGGTTCAACATAAAAAGAAGTAGTGGCATCGAATCGTGAGTTGAAGATCTATTTTGAAGCGTAAATCGGAGCCCCCTGCATGCGTATAAGCGTTGGGAGGAGGGAGGAGTCCCCACCCCCTCGAGAAGCAAGCTATTCAAAGGGAGCGCGAAGGGGGGCAGAAAGAAAACAAAGTGTTGGTGAAAGTACCGTTGGGGCTGCATGGAAGAATGTGTTCATCTTAGCTTCCTGGGGGATGTGGCACGAACTTTTTAAAAGTAAACAAAAAAACAAAATGTCGATAATGGAACAAGCCCTGCAGACACCGGAAGAGAAGAGAGGAGGGACTTCCGGTCCAGATAGCCCCCCCAAGAGCTTGCTGTCAATCAACAGAAAAAGGAGATGCTGTGCCCCCTGCTGGAACAATTGCAGAAGATCAACCAAACTTTGTTTAAAATGGAAAGTGTTCTCATCAGTCGACAGAAACAGATATTGGAAACAACTAGAAAGATGAAGGAGATTGAACAGAAATCGAATTTGATTCCAGGTTTCCAGGGCGCTAAAGAAGAGGAGAAAGAAGATCTCGGATTTACCTTGACAAATGTCTTGGCACCCCTAACTGGCAGTGAAGCGATAAAGTTAAAAGAAGAAGTGGATAAGGCTCCCAAAGCCTATTCCGCCTTTATAAAAAGAAATACTCTGCCAGTAGAAGGGGATGTCGAGCATAGCAGGCGACAAACGGGAGATCTAATTTCATCTGCTGAGTTTGTGGAGCCCTGGAAGCTTGAAGGCCAGAAGTTTAAGAAAAAAAGAAAAGAAAGAAGAAGGATTTCATCTTCAAAACACAGAAACTCCTGAAGAGACACGCCAGCAGGAAGAAGGATGCAGCATTCAAAATTGGGATAAGTGCAGAAGACAGCAGCCCAGGGGAAGGTGATGGAACGGAAGACTTCAAAGTTAAAATGGACTTAATCCATAACTGGAAGAAAATTAAGAAGAAGATACTTTGAGGACTGTTCGTGTTACATCTGGAAGGAGCTGTTTAATTACTAACCCCAATGGACTTTACTAACTGCATTAACAGAGTGATTTTGGACTTTGCTTTAGTTAAAAAGAAGATCTTCTAACCATGATGGATGCCAAATCTTGGTATTGGTTATTAACCTAAACTAACTCTCACTAACAGGAAAAAAAATTCACTCCACCTTTTTCTTTCTCCATCTGTCTACCCTTCCCTTTTCTTATAAAAAGAATAAAATTCTCTCTTTTTTAAGAGAGTTTTACAAAAAAAAAAACATTTAAAAAATCTTATTTTCTTACTGTTATCTAATAGTCCAGTGTCTAATTATTGCCTTTGAAGTAAAGAATAGGATATACGACTTCAGCTGTTTTCTTACTGGTACCATCCCATGCCAGCTTTCTTTCATCCCTACACCCCCCCCTCCAATCTATCTGGTACATAATGAACAGGAAGAGGAATAGGCTTTCACCATGAGTACAATTTGATTATATTCATATTAGGGTAGATACACAAGATTCACTTTGATTTATGCAGATGAGCGCTGAAAACTGTATCCTATGTGGGGGTGCCACCTGCAGAGTTCCAATCAACTGTTTGCTGGAACTTCAACTGAATAGAAAATGTATCTGAAGCTTAGGTGAGGAAAAGTAAGCTGTGGTAGGGTTGCAGCTTAGTAGTAAAGCATCTGCCTGAAATGTCAAAATTCTGTCATTGAATCCCTAGCATCTCTGGTTTAAAAAAGATGAACTAATACATGACATGAAAGACTTTTTCCTGCTGCAGTCAGTTGACAATACTAACCTTGATAGATTAATAACCAGATCCAAATTAAGGCAGTTCTATGTGATAACTGGGTTTCTGATACCTTACTTGTGAAAACTTGCTTCACAAAAAATATTTTGCATGAGTAGGGCAATAAGGAACACTAATACAAGTAACATTTGCAGTGGCTGTCATAACATTTTCACATATTAAGGACAGGTTTTTATTGTTCTTGTCATTCAGGGAACTATTTACTACTCCAGCTGTGAAAATGTACCTCATATATTTACTTAGACATCAAACAAATGCTGTCTTTTTAATGACCTTTGATACATCTAGCAGTAATAGTATGCAGTCACACTAAGGGAAGATAAAATGAATCATAGAATCATAGAATGTTAGAGTTGGAAGGGACCTTGCAGGCCATCTAGTCTAACCCCCTGCACTCTGCAGGAACACAGCCGAAACCTCTACATACCTACAACATACCCAAAAGATGGTTGTCCAGTCTCCTCTTGAAAACGTCCAGCGAAGGAGCATCCACCACCTCCCGAGGCAGTCTGTTCCACTGCTCAACCACTCTTACAGTCAGGAAGTTTCTCCTGATATTAAGCCGGTAACGACTCCCTTGTAATTTCCACCCATTAGATCTAGTCTTGCAATCCGGAGCAAGAGAGAATAGATCCACTCCATCTTCTACATGACAGCCCTTCAAATACTTGAAGACTGCAATCATGTCCCCTCTAAACCTTCTCTTTCCCAGGCTAAACATACCCAACTCCCTCAGCCTTTCCTCATAAGACTTGGACTCCAACCCTGTCACCATCCTGGTCGCCCTCCTCTGGACCCGCTCAAGTTTGTCAACATCCTTCCGAAAATGTGGTGCCCAAAACTCCAGGTGGGGCCTGACCATAGCAGAATACAGCGGAACTACCACCTCCTGTGATCTGGACACAATGCTTCTGCTAATGCATCCTAAGATTGCATTAGCTTTCTTCACAGCCGCATCACACTGCAGGCTCATGTTTAGCTTGTGATCAACCATAACACCTAGATCCCTTTCACATGTGCTGCTGTCAAGCCAAGTCCCTCCCATTCTATATCTGTGCCTTTGATTTTTTGTACCTAAGTGTAGGACTTTGCACTTATCTCTATTGAAATTCATTTTATTTGTCTCAGCCCACTGTTCCAGCCTATCAAGATCCTTTTGTATCCTGACTCTGTCTTTTTCAGAATTAGCAATCCCACCCAGCTTCATGTCATCTGCAAATTTGATAAGCATCCCCTCTATGTCTTCATCCAGGTCATTTATAAAAACATTGAATAACACCGGGCCTAGGACCGAGCCCTGTGGTACTCCACTCGAGACTTCCCTCCACGTAGATGCAGAAATGGCTTCATCTGTGTTTGAAGACAGAGCATCTTGCAATGTAACCCTATGCAGAGTTACTCCAGTCTAAGTCACTGAAACCAGGTCTAGCTGAAACAGAGAAAGAGGCAACGTTTCAGTTGGTAGAAGTACCTGAAGATGCAGAAGATCTCCAGATCTCTCTGGAGATCTAATTTGGAGTATTGGATCTGCTACCTTTTACTGGTTTTACTGCTAAGCTTCCAGCATCCTGCAATAGAGAAGCTTCACATTAAATTTCATGGCAATCACGTCCCACCATTGAACATACCTTGACAGTCATTACCTCTGAGCCATATGTTTGATGCCTGTCTGTTGACCACCATGAATAGCAGCCAATCAGTTTTTCAGTAGTGCAGTAGCTGTGGTGGTGGAGCTTCAGTTCTTTATCTTGGGCAGGGGTGCTTTTGTATTTGCATAGTAGGTGAAATTGGTTGTACCTGGACTCACGGATGATTGAGCCACTTCAGTAAATGACTATGCACTTCCCTTAAGGCTGTACAAAAATGTGCCTTGTCTTGCTAGTGAGTGCTCCACCTTCGGGTATGGACTCTTATCTTGGGTTTGGTTCCTTCAGTGTTCTTCAGATGCAGGGTGTAATTGTGAGAGGTCCTGTACTAGGTGCCCCAGCATGCAACAATGTTTCCCAGGATTGTGCAGTCTCCACTGGTGTCACCTCCTGGATGGGTTACCTGAAGTCCTCAGTGGGTGTTGACTTTTCCTCACCTGTACTGGAAAGGGGCCTGCATAAGGGTTCACATTAGTATGTGAGAAGTCTGCTAACTCTGCCACTACTATCTCAGGTTGTGGGAGTCTTGCAATGTAACAACATCACTTTTTCTACAGTTTTTAAAAAGACATTCTGCTTACACTTAAACTCAACAGAAATGCTTCCTAACCCTGGGGAGAATTTTGGCAACTTCAAGTATCCAGCAGTTTTAACAGTACAGCACAACATTTCTTCTTGTTTTAAACTTCTCTGGCCACAGCTAGATGCCTCTTCCCTGCCTTGGTGTATAATACATCATTCATATAAGTCCAAACTCTCCCAATAAGATCAAAAACCTTAAAAGTGGTGTTGATGGGAGATATAGTTTTCTCAGTTAGTTGATCAGGTTTGTGAGTTGGTTTTCCAATTAGTTACAATTTTTAAAAATATCAGAATCTCCCTTTTGTAATTTCTCAATTCAATCTAATTTACAAAGTCACAACTTCTAACC
This sequence comes from Gekko gecko, assembly GCA_029375565.1. Taxonomy (NCBI): domain Eukaryota; kingdom Metazoa; phylum Chordata; class Lepidosauria; order Squamata; family Gekkonidae; genus Gekko; species Gekko gecko. The sequence goes on from JAPDNY010000007.1 coordinate 119,225,348, forward strand.
AAATCAGCCACACTTCTGGAAATTATCATTCAAATCTTATTATATTTTATGATCAGTTTACTGATTGAATAGTTCTGTTGTAATCTATCTTGAATCCCAGTAAGAAAGGCAGACTAAAAATGAAAACATAAATAAAATGTTCTAGACTCTTTTTTTCCCTCCTTGGGCAGAAAGCTATTTTAAAAATGCATCTACACTGTAATGGTTTAACCCTTTCCTATTTGTGTGATGAATTTCTGCAATTTCTTCAACCGCTTGGGTACTTGCCCTACTGTTTGTTTTTAGCTGAACTATCCGGGATGTGTGCATCTTTTCTCCCTGTAAACTTCCTTTCATGGTGGGAATGATATATGCTATTTACACCTATCAAGAGTCCTTTTATGGAGGTGCAGCAGTTTTTCTCTGCAGGACTGAAGTTTTTGGTAAAATAAGGCACTGTTTTTTCTTGTACATCTTTTTCATGCCTCAGTACATTTCTTATACAGTGAAGGATTGCATCTATGTCAACAGTAACTGGAATAGGTAAGTTAAGTCTGGAATATTCACAAGTGCCATATTTTGTTCCTCCAAGCTTCTCTCATGGCCATTAGAACATTTCTTCTTTCTTGCCCAACATAGATAGTATGTTTCTTAGGGGTGACTTTCAAAGTGACTTTTTAATCACAGATGCTTTGGGATGCAGTTCTATCATAGATGCAGTTCTTCAAGTGTTTTGTATATTATCAGGAAATCATTTAGATACAATAAGCAGGCTGAGAGAAGTTAACGTAAGAACATAAGAGAAGCCAATGTTGGATCAGGCCAGTGGCCCATCCAGTCCAACACTCTGTCACACAGTGGCCAAAAATACCAGGTGCCATGGTACACCAGTGGGGCCAGGACACTAGAAGCCCTCCCAGTGTTGCCCCTCCAAGCACCAAGAATACAGAGCATGACTTGCCCCAGACTAAGAGTTCCTATCTATACCTTGTGGCTAATAGCCACTGATGGACCTCTGCTCCATATATTTATCCAATTCCCTCTTGTAGCCATGCTTGTAACTAATTCCCATGCTTGTACCCGCCACCACCTCCTGTGGCAATGAATTCCATGTGTTAATCACTCTTTGGGTGATTGCTCAGCAATGTCATTGACTGCTCACAATTCATTAGCTGTTCAAAGCTATCATGAGCATTGTAAAAAATCTGTTCACACTTTGCTACCATTAGACCTTCTGAAATTGTCCAAGGTTTATCATAAATATTCAACAACAGCACAGACATGACTTCAAATGGCCACAGGACTTGTCCTACTGTGAAAAGTGGTCTTCTCCACATCTTCTCCTTCCACCTTACTAATTCTACCTTTTAGATCCAGTGTGAGAAACAAAAATGATGCCAACTCATTATCTGTGGTATTTATTTTAAGGAAAGGCTATGAATCTTTTACGGTGGCTTTATCTGAGTTTCTGTATTCTATGCAAAATCTAGTGCTACAGTCTTTTACTCAACCAAGACTATAAGAAGAAGAAGAGATTGGATTTATATCCCACCCTTCACTACCTGAAGGGTTCTCAGAGCAGCTTACAATCTCCCTCCACACAACAGACACCCTGTGAGGTAGGTGGGGCTGAGAGAGCTCTTTCGAGAACTGTTCTTTCCAGAACAGCTCCAAGAGAACTGTGACTGACCCAAGGTCATGCCAGCAGCTGCATGTGGAGGAGTGGGGAATCAAACCCACTTCTCCCAGATTAGAGCTCATGCTCCTAATCACTATACCAAACTGCCTCACAAGAGAAGACCAAAGATTCAGTTATTCCCTGGTGATTCCTTATTTTAATGACCTGTAAAACCTGTGTGGTGCTTGTTAGAATGACATTTCTCCTCAGTGATCATTGCTATTCCAGTGCAATATATTAGAAAATAGTTCCTGATTCTTCACCAGGTTGTCTTAAGGAGTTCCTGTGATACTTCTAATTTAGCTGTACCACACTGATACAGCCTAGTGTTAGCTGAAATGGTCTCTCTCTTATTTATTAATAGAGCAAAACGGTACAGGCATTTTAATAATCAGGATACTGGTCTACATATACGAAGGATGGGCTGCCCCAGCACTTTCTTAATGAAGAAACAGAGTCTAAATTAAATAAATCTTTTGTTTACTAAAAATGTTGAAAGGCAATTCATACAACACAATGTTCACACAATATAGCACTAAGGAAGCAGAGGTGATTGATGGGTTATAGAGGGGTGATACAACCTGTCCAGATGTGCAGAGGTCCATGGATTCTGGCCTAAACTCAGAGAGTTCAGGGGTGGCCTGCCATTTTGGATCATGGCAGAAAAAAAACACGGTTTAAGGCCATCTGTATGCTGGGATATAGGCATTGGCAAAGAATGCAGGCCAATGGGTGGCCCAGGGGCTGGTCTCAGGTGAGAACAATAGATTACCTGGACCAATGATGAGTCCCAGGGGTGTGTGATGCCAGTAGGGGCAGACTTTAGGTATGACCAATGAACTTCCAGAGAGGCAGGGTCTGGATTTAACAACAGAAGCCAGGTGTTGGGTGGCTAGTTAAATGGATTATCTGACTCACTAATGGTCCTAGCCTGGGGTAGACAAAAGGTAAGAGCCATCCCTGATTAGCGTCAGGAAGGATTGCTAAACATTTGAATGATTGATTGGTTTATCCCGGTATCTTGAGGGACAGAGGCAAGAAAGACAAAGAATTTATACTTAGGACACAAAAGGCTGGGTGAGGTGTTTGTTTGTTTGTTTGTTTTGATTTATATCCCGCCCTCCCCCGAAGGTGCTGGAGAGTGCCAGGTGGCTTCTAAAGACTTACCTCTGGAACTCATTGTTATTCCATAAGCATAATCTCTGTTGGGTGGAGGGGGAAGACTGGAGGCTTGCTCTGAGGTCACCTTATGAAACCTGAATATGAAATCTTTTTGCAGACCACTTGCAGCCCGACTCTGTGGTCAAGCTGAGAGTGCCTGGCTTTTTTTGGACTTCAGGTTAGAAAGTAGGGCACCCCTGTTTTGGGGCTACCCAAGAATAAAAGGCAGCGCCTCTGGTAACACTAGAGAGAAACTTGAAAAGCTTTGGAAATGGTTCCCTTTCAAATTTGTTCACACTTTGGTATCATTAGATCTTTTTAAATTCTCTGTGGCTTATTATAAATAGTTAAAACTGCAAATGGCACTCTGAATTTAACCAAATCTACATGATACTAAATTTAGCAACTAGCATTAAGTCTTGCATGACTGTGTTCACCTCAGCTCATAATGCTATGGGGAAAGTGAGGGTAATCCAGATCATTATTTCATAAAAAGAGTATGATCTCTGGAAGCCAAAAAATTATTCACTTTTTAGTTCCAGCTCCCATTAAATAAGATTTTTGAGAGGAATCCTAAAATGTTTTTTGAGCAGATTTTCCCCCCATCAATAGTACATTAACAAGAACAAGTTCCAGGTCCATAATGAAATGATCCACAATATTTGTCTCTTAGATCTACTTGAACCAATCTCTGAGACTTCTTCTGAGGCCAGTTATTCTCTAACAAGCTACTCCCCACCTTGGATGTAATAACTGCAGTATTCAATCTTGTGTCTGATACCTCTATACATGGTATTCTACCTGCTTCACGGTTTTATTGCTAAACTGCCATCACTGGCGTTATAAGCATATCCTGAAGTGCTTCTCTTTTGTCATGTTTCCTGTAGCAGACCTACCCTTTCTGTACTGAAATCAGTTAATTTTGTGGCTAAGTTTGTCATGATTCTAGTACTTATCAATTGCTTCAAGTTTTTCCAATATGTAAAATTTTATATACTGGTCTCAAATGTTATCAGTCTGGACAGTTGGGCTGGGTCAAGTTGGGTAGTGCCAGCCAGGCTAGGCATAGCTGTGCAGTGGGGAGCCTGTAAGGATTTGCTGGGGCATCTTACTTTTCCCAGTATACCCCTACTCACATGCTTTCACTTATGAAAGTTCTTGGGACAATAATACAAATGCCCTTTATGAATGATATAACTGTGTTAAAGTCAATGAATGGAAAGAGAAATCATAAGCCCACTGGCCCTGTGCCTTACTTATGTATGTTTGCTGGCTCATAAGCACAGGCTCCATACTTGTGATTGGGAATTTTAAAAAACATAGTGTTCCCAATCATGCTTTAAATGCATGTAGTCTCTGTACCCTGCAAGCTAGCAATTACAGGTAAGGATGGGGCCAGCACACTTGTGTGTATCTTGCCTTTCCATGTTAATTTTAGTGCACACAATGTTATCTTTGTACTATTTGTTTTATTTACAAATATATAATTAAAATATAATGGAGACAAATACACTCCTATACACAAGCACCTTAGCTGCAAATCCTGCATCAGGCCTGGTCAGAGAGTGCTACTGTATTCTCCAGACACTTTGGCCACTTCACAGATAACACTTCTTTCATATAAAAACTTGCAACCATATTCTTTCCTTATACATACCAGCACAAATATACCATCATAGTAGCATACAAGCACAAATATACTATCATACCATCCTGCGGGTGATTTGCCCAACCAGATAACTATCCGCAATCATTAAGAAATATTAGTGTACTTTGGTCGAGTTCCTGACTTTTCATTCTTATATGCATGTCCATATAATTGGGCTGCTATTGCTATATGCCTCTGGGGGCAAGAGATCTCCCACCTCAGAGGGAATTGTCCACTGGAAGGCAAAAAACATCATTAACAATGGAGTGATATCACTTCTGGAAAAAACTTGGAAGTGATGCCATACCATTCTAGGAATTGCCTATCACATAGTCTTTGGCAATACCTAGAGAGGACTAATATCATTTCCAGTGAAAACCCAATGTGGAGCATATAGGAAAACCCCAATCCTTGTTCTCCCAGTGGTTGCCAGGCCAGGCCCTGGCAGCCTTAGCATTTAAAATTACCTATTGATGGGCATTGCCTCAGAATCTAGCAGATAAGTAGGTGATTTTAAACATACAAAGCAAAAAAAAAAAGTTTAAAACTAGCTGGTGAATCTCAAGTGGCAGATCAAACAAGGACATTTAGGAGAAGTGTGTGCCTGGCTGAAACGTTCATGTCTTAATCTAGCTCTCTCCTTGCCCTTCTGTAACACACATATCCCTCCAGCCACATCAAGTACATCAAATGGAAATGCCAGCAGAAAATGCCTGCCCTCTCCTATGTATGTTTTTGCTGTAGCTATCTGAAAAATAAGATGACTGTGGCAGAATAGTTTGGCTCCCCTTCCCTTTCCCCTACTTGTTATGGTGGTGCTGTAAGGAAAGAGAGCCAATTGCTCATACACAAGTGTAGAATGCAAATTTCTACAGTATATTTATTGGTCTCAAAGAGCACAAGGAAGCCATTTGTAAGATTGCTTCTTTATTTCTGCAATGTTTAACTCACACCAGTCTATAAATAATTGTCTCATGAGTTGCAAACAATAAGATCCAAGTTAAAGCTCATAAAATTAGACAGCTGGTGTAGCATTGTGGTCAATGGGAACATTCTGGGAATCCTTGTTGACCATTCAGAATTTAGAAATATACGTACCTTCAACTTTCACAAATGCAAATGGACCTTTAATAGTCCTGATAAAACTTCTCATGTTACTTCCCATACAACATAACACAGAGTCGAAACTCACAAATTCTGTGTAGAAAAGAGTAAGAGTCTAGTAGCACCTTAAAGAAAATCTGTGACAGGATATGAGTTTTTGTGAGTCACTGCTCACTTCTTCAGATACACTGTGAACAACACTGTTCATATTTTTTGTGCTTATTTCAAAGATGCCTAGCCAATGAATTATAATTTTATGAAAAAGTATCTATTGTTTCTTCCTCTGTGTATCTGGTATCATTTTGAAAGCAACATATATAAGAAATTGTATTCTAAGGAACCACACAAATTCAAATATTTCATGTTGGCCACTTCATATTAGAGTTCTGATTCTGTTTTACCCTTTCTGAAAGGAGTGCCAAGGGAGCAATCCAGGCCATAGGACTGTGAAGTGAAACAGAGTAATATTCTGAATAACCAAAGGATGCAGAAGAGAAGCCCTCAGGACTGAATGGAAATTTATGTCAAACTCTGTAATAAAGCATGAAATAAATTCTCTTTATAGAAAATATTCCTGGTATAAAATGGTGAAATAAAACAGTTGGATGTAAATGACTTTCAGCTCTGCCTATTTAACCTATAGTGAACAATATAGCTTGCAGCAGTATACTAATTGTTTAAAAATCAGATTAGATATACATTCCAGATATATAAATTCAGGAGAATATTTTATGTCTAAAGTACAGTATTTTGGATAAAACTCATAATTTCTACCTTTGGCCTCATAACTTTGAGATAAAAAAACTAATTAATTAGGGTATTCAATTTAAGAATATCCTTGGCAACCACAAGAAAAGTAGTTTTGGATATTTTACAGAGGATAAATTGTCATTTGCTCATACTTTTAAGAATCATCCCATGCTAATTATATCGTGGCTGAATCCAAATTGTCCCCTATAATAAATGAATGTATATGCCAAAAATTTGAAGCTAACATTGAATAGTCATATGTACTTCTTTCAAAATGATCTCATATGTACTTCTTTCAAAGCAATCTCACAGTTGTACAAAGAAATGTGTATTGTACCATCAAGCTAATTCATATATTATACTTAACTATTCAGTTGTATATACATTCTTGGGACTTTCAAATGCACCAGCTGCCTCATATAAGTTTAGTTATAGCTATATAAGTACACCTTGATTATTGCCGATATATACAGCTAAGAATAAACCTTCCTTTGCACTCTTTGTATTTTTGTTCACCCACAGAAGGACATCACCATGAAAGAAGATCTATTGCTTCATCTAAACTATTAAGTTATTTTAAAACATTAGTTAAGCAACTGTGCAAAAAGCAAAGTGCATCCAAGAAATAATGGCATCTATGTTCAAACATGAAAATAGTAGTGGTGAAAATGGAATGATAATCCAGAGGTGTTGAACTCATTTGTTACTAGAGCCAGATGTGACATAAATGTCACTTTGTCGGGCTGGGCCATGTGTGCCATAAAATGTAATGCCAGGTACTGGAGATATAAACTGCATAAAGGACAGTAGCTGGTAAGCTCCAAGTTGATGTATCCTCACTGCAAGGTCTCATGGGCTGGGAGGGGGGTACAAAGGAAAACCCATATGGGTGGACGGGACGGCCATTGGCATGGCACTGATGCTCCCATGCTGTTTGACTGCTGCAAATGAGGTGGTTCTGCCTTGCTGAAGCCACAATCAGAGTGACTCTGTCCACTCCCCCCCAGCAGCCTCCTGTTCCCTCCCTTGCACTAGTTGCTTGTGGGCCACATAAGAACCCTGGACGGGCTGGTTCTGACCCCCAGGCTTTTTGTTTGACACCCCTGTAAAATCTAGACTGTGTCTCCCTCTCAAAGGCGCTGGTCACACTGCAAAGGTAATTGCGCTTTGTTCCCGCTTTGTTTAAATCGGGAACATTTTTCTTCTCATTGGGCTGACTAGATGCAGCCAGCCCCTCTCTTACAGCACCCACTCGCCTGCTGCTGCGCCGTCCCTCCAGGCGATCCTGCTGGCCATGGGGGAGGCTCGGATGGCTGCTGCTTCTGCCAACACTTGGGGGGGGATGCTGCTGCCGCCGCCGCCACCATTACCCCACGAAAACAGGCTCCGCCATGTCCACCGTCTCCGCCATCCTCCTTGCTGGCCCCATTCAGGCTGCCGGAGCCCCCGCCTCTCGTTCCCGCCTCCAAGGCCGTCTTTTGTGCATTTTTTTTAAAGCTTACAGTTTGAGTGCTTGACTAAACATGCGCTTAATAAATCCATTATTAAATGTTAAATGGATTTATTAAGCACATGTTTGTTCAAGCGCTCAAACCGGAAGCTTTAAAAAAAAAAAAGCACAAAGAGCGTTCAGACGGCCCTAATCGCAATTATTGTGAAAGATGGGCTGTCTAGATAGGCAAAATCGCGCATTCAAAGCGGAAGTGCCAGGAAAACACTTGATTTTCCAGGGGTCAGGAAAACCCGGCATCATTGCGCGAGTGAGCCTGCTTCGGGGCAGGAGGCAGATTGGCGCGTGTGAATGTGAAACTGACATGCGCAAGGAAACAGCAGCGAATCCTGATCAAAACGGCAGTGTGACCGGACCCAGTGGTTCATTGGTAGATTCCTCTCTAATGTTTCATACAAAGTTATCTTAGAGCTTGGCCACTAGCTTGTGCTCGGCAGTGACTGAGGTACTTCAGGCTTAACAGACACACGCAAAGCACATCTGTGACAGATGGGTTAGGTTCCACTTCTCCCTAAGAGTGACCAGTGGGAGCTAATGGAATATTGGTAAGAGGGATAATTGAAAACAGCCGTTAGTTCAGTGGAGAATGAGTTTGGATGAGTGAAACTGTGGAAGAAGAGTTAACTCTGTGGAACTGTGGAACTCCAGTTAAACTCTGACTGGAATGAGGTCAATTTATAACAAAGAATCCCAGATGCCTGAATAGGAAAATAGTTCAAAAGTTCATCTAAAAAGAAACTTTGTAACTTCTACCTGATTTTTTCCAATGTTATGTTCAAACCATGAATAAAAGTTAACTCCTTGTTTGTTTAAGCCTGTGGGCTGGATGTATTTGGTCTCAGGGAAGGAAGCACACACACATACAGATAAGCAAAGATATTGGCCTTTTTATAAATATATATTAGAAATAAATGATGGCAGCATGTGAATGGAGCAGCGCTTGAATCCCAGTCCCAAACTGTGTGGTGTCTGAGTGAGGTGTGATTATTAAAAGGGTCTGAGCTACCCTGTCTGGTAATGTCTGTCTGTGTGTGAGAGAATCTGGTATGTGAGAGGGTCAGGGCTCTAGATATTTTAAAAGAGGCAAGATGGGTTGTGAACTATGACTGCCTGACCTACCTGTTTACCCTGAACTTGTGGGACAGTATTATGCATAAGCAAGTTTACACCAAGTTTAGTAATAAATATTCTCAGTAGCAACTTTAGCATCTCCTGAGATTGGCATAATGCTGCATTTTATGGATGGACATATTCTGCAGTGCAGTGAAGGAGGAAAAAGATAAAATCATGTCACTGGTCACTATCCATAGGGTGCAAGTTGCCTTTCTCTGGGCTGCAATTGTACTTACAATAATTTAAAATTTGACACACATAAATATTATTATTGGTATAATTTTGACCCTGCTGAAGTTCACCTTGGGTTCCCATGACATAAATCTTGTGTACTTTTTAAATGACATGTCCTTCTATCATCCATCTTTATTAGTATTATAAGTGATATTAGTTTGGTTCTGTTTTGGTAATAGTGAAACAAGATTTTAGACAATTTTTTCTTTTAATGTATGGGACAGGATACTCAGATCAGGATCTGTGGTCTCAGCTGTGGCAGCTCACCAGCCTCCAATGTCTTGTCACCTGTTCTCTGCTAAGCTGGAATATAGCTGCTTCCCTCTTTTTCTTCTTTAAGAACATAACATAAGAGAACATAAGAGAAGCCAATGTTGAATCAGGCCAATGGCCCATCTAGTCCAACACTCTGTCACACAGCGGCCAAAATATACCAGGTGCCATCAGGAGGTCCAGCAGTGGGGCCAGGGCACCAGAAGCCCTCCCACTGCTGCCCCCTCCAGCACCAAGAATAGAGTGCATCACCTGCCCCAGACTGAGAGTTCTCATTCTATACCCTGTGGCTAATAGCCACTGGTGGACTTCTGCTCCATATGTTTATCTAATTTCCTCTTGAAACTGTCCATGCTTGCAGCTGCCACGACCTCCTGTGGCAGTGAATTCCATATGTTAATCACTCTTTGGGTGAAGAAGTATTTCCTTTTATCTGTTCTAACCCGACTGCTCGGCAATTTCATGGAGTGCCCACGAGTTCTTGTATTGTGAGAAAGGGAGAAAAGTACTTCTTTCTCAACCTGCTCAATCCCATTCATAATCTTATAAACCTCGATCATGTCACCCCTCAGCCGTCGTTTCTCCAAGCTAAAGAGCCCCAAGCATTTTAACCTTTCTTCATAGGGAAGGTGTTCCAACCCTTTTATCATTCTAGTTGCCCTTCTCTGCACTTTTTCCAATGCTATAATATCCTTTTTGAGATGTGGTGACCAGAACTGTACACAGTATTCCAAATGAGGTCGCACCAATGATTTATACAGGGGCATGATGATACTGGCTGATTTGTTATCAATTCCCTTCCTAATAATCCCCAGCATAGCGTTGGCCTTCTTTATTGCAGCTACACATTGTGTAGACATTTTCAGCGAGTTATCCACTACGACTCCAAGATCTCTCTCTTGGTCAGTCTCTGCCAGATCAGACCCCATCAACGTGTATTTATATTTAGGATTTTTGGCTCCAATGTGCATCACTTTGCACTTGGCCACATTGAACCCCATTTGCCACGTTGACGCCCACTCACCCATCCTCAACAGATCCCTTTGGAGTGCCTCACAATCCTCCCTGGTTTTCACCACCCTGAACAACTTCGTGTCATCTGCAAATTTAGCCACATCACTGCTTACTCCCAATTCCAAATCGTTAATAAACAAGTTAAAAAGCATGGGACCGAGTACTGATCCCTGTGGTACCCCACTGCTTACCACCCTCCACTGAGAAAGTTTCCCATTTATACTCACTCTCTGTTTCCTATTTATAAGCCAGTTTTTGATCCACAAGAGGACTTGTCCTTTTATCCCATGACTATTGAGCTTACTTAGGAGCCTTTGATGAGGAACTGTATCAAAAGCTTTCCGGAAGTCAAGGTAAATAATATCTATTGGGTCCCCCTTGTCCACATGTTTGTTCACTCCCTCAAAAAACACTAACAGGTTAGTGAGACAAGATCTTCCCTTACAGAACCCATGCTGAGTCTGCCTCAATAGTTTTTGTTCATCAATGTGCCTACTAATTCTTTCCTTAATAACAGTTTCCACCAACTTACCCGGTATCGATGTCAGACTGACTGGCCTGTAATTTCCTGGATCTCCCCTGGAGCCCTTTTTAAAGATGGGAGTGACATTAGCTACCTTCCAGTCATCAGGAATGGAGGCAGATTTTAAAGAAAGATTACATATTTTTGTCAGGAGATCCACAAGTTCACATTTGAGTTCTTTCAGAACTCTCGGATGAATGCCATCCGGGCCTGGTGATTTATTAGTTTTTAAATTGTCCATCAGGTCGGAGGACTTCCTCTCTTGTCACCGCAATCTGATTCAGGTCTTTCAAACCCCCTCCCGAAATCAGTGCTTCTGGAGTGGGCAAACACTTCTCCTCTTCCACAGTGAAGACAGAGGCAAAAAATGCATTCAGCTTCTCAGCCATTTCCCTATCATCCTTCACTACTCCTTTTACCCCTTGGTCATCCAAGGGCCCCACTGCCTCCCTGGCTGGCTTCCTACTTCTAATGTATTTGAAGAAAGTTTTATTGTTGGTCTTTATGTTTTTTGCGATATGCTCCTCATATTCCCTTTTTGCTTGCCTGATCACAGACTTGCATTTTATTTGCCATAGTCTGTGTTCCCTTTTATCAACCTCACTAAGACTAGCTTTCCACCGCTTAAAGGAATCCTTCTTACCTTTTACAGCTTCCATTACTTTATTTGTTAACCATGCAGGCTTTTTTCTATACCTATTTGTACCTTTCCTAACCTGCGGTATATATTTTTTCTGAGCTTCTAGGATTGTCTTTTTAAATAGTCTCCAAGCTTCCCCAATGGTTTTGACCTTCTCCACTCTTCCTTTCAATTTCTTCCTCACATGTCCCCTCATACCAGAGAAGTTACCCCTTTTAAAGTTAAAAGTGGTTGCGTCAGTCTTTTTGGGCAACTCCCTATCTGTACAAATGTTAAACTCAATGACATTATGGTCACTGTTTCCAAGTGGTGCAATCACTTTTACATCTCTCACCAGGTCTTGGGTGTTACTTAGGACCAAATCCAGGATCGCCTCTCCCCTGGTAGGATCTGTGACCATCTGTTCCACAGCACAGTCATTGAGAGTGTCTAAGAACGCAATCTCTTTTTCCCGACTAGAACTCATATTGACCCAATCAATGTGTGGGTAGTTAAAGTCGCCTATTACAACACAGTTATTTCGTCTAGCCGCTATCTTTAATTCATTCATCATTTTATAATCCTCTATCTTTTGATCTGGTGGGCGATAACAAACTCCCACTGTTAAGCCTCCTTTTGGACCCACTATTTCAACCCATAGCATTTCCAGAAGGGAATCCAATTCTCTTACCCTCTCAATCTTACTGGATGGTATACCCTCTCTGACATACAGAGCCACCCCACCTCCAACCCTTTCCCCCTATCCTTCCGATATAATTTATAACCAGGAATCACCGTATCCCACTGATTTTCCTCATCCCACCAAGTTTCTGAAATACCCACAATGTCTATTTCCCCCCCAACACCAAGCATTCCAACTCCCCGATTTTACCTCGGAGACTTCTAGCATTTGTGTATAAACACTTATAGTTTCCCACGTTTGTTAAGCCCACAGCCTTCCTCTTGCTGCCTCGAGACCTTGCCAGGCAGTTCCTATCATTAGCCACAGTCTCAGTGGACAATTGTAATCCATTTCCTTGTACAAAAGTAATAGCTACCCCTTCATCTCTTTGAGATGAGCCATCCCGAACCAGAGACTTTTCATCTCCTGTCGGCTTTCCCCCATTATTCAGTTTAAAAACTGCTCTGCCACCTTTTTGATTTTGAGCGCCAGCAGCCTGGTTCCTTCTCGGGACAAGTGGAGACCGTCCCTTTTGTACAGCTCCCTCTTGTCCCAAAAAGCATCCCAGTGCCTAACAAACTTGAACCCTTCCCCCTACACCACCGTCTCATCCACGCATTGAGACTCCTGATCTGTGCCTGTCTCTCCGGCCCTGCGCGTGGAACAGGTAGCACTTCCGAGAAGGCTACCTTGGAGGTCCTGGCCTTGAGTTTCCTGCCCAGCAGCCTAAATTTCTCCTCCAGGACCTCACGACTGCATTTCCCCACATCGTTGGTGCCGACGTGCACCACGACCACTGGCTCCTCCCCAGCACTATCTACCAGCCTATCTAAAACACGCGTAATGTCCGCTACCTTCGCACCAGGCAGGCAAGTCACCATACGGTCAGTACGCGGGTTCGCCACCCAGCTGTCTACCTGCCTAAGGATCGAATCACCAACTACCAAGAGCCCCCTCCCACCCTTCCCAGGGACGGTTCCTTGGTACGAAAGGATACCCGTTCACCAGCTGAAGAAGAGGTCCCTTCTGAGGGCACATTCCCCTTATCCTCAGCATGGTGCCCCTTTTCCCCTTGACCCTCATGCTCCCTGGCAGCAGCCGGGCTGCCAGATCCAGAGTGGGACATATCTAACAAGTCCCCGAGAGTCTTCCCCGTGCACCTAACTGACTGTCCCTGCTTCTCCAGGTCAGCCACCTTGGCCTCAAGGGAGCAAACTCGCTCCCTGAGAACCAGGAGCTCCTTGCACCGAGCACACACCCAAGACTTCTGACCAGTGGGCAGATAGTCATACATGTGACACTCCATGCAAAACACTGGATAGCCCCCAACCCCCTGCTGGCATTCTGGCTTCATAATTGTTTTTAAACAAATACTTTTCTATAACCCCCCTTTTAAAACCCTTTGTATTTATATGGCTCCTGTTGTAGGAGTCTACTTACCTTACCTTACCAAGGAGCCAAGGTCCTGGCTTCCTGGCTCTTCCTGGGCTTCTTACAGAGCCACAGGCAAAGAGCCTCGCCCTTTTGCTCTCGCAAACTTCCTGCCTTAAATGGAATTGTCTCCCAGGAGAGGGTATGGCCAGCAGCTACTCAAAATCACCCAAGGCACTTAATGACGGTCAAACAAAGCCCCTTTCACACTCCAACTCCAGCAGCCAGGAGTCTGCTATTCAATCTCACCCAAGCACTTAATTACAGGCAAACAATGACCCTTTCACACCCTAACTCCAGCAGTCAGGAGTCTGTTACAACTCACCCACACACTCCCAAATACAGTCCCTGACACAGTACCTTTTCAGCTAACGCACCTCAGCTGAAAGTAAATAAATAAAAATACCACTCACCCCTCTGGCAGCTCAAACACCTTGCTCCTTCTCAGAGCTCAGCTGGGTTCTTTCTTCTTCTGCCATTCAGCCACAGGCTTAACTGCTCCACCCAAGGTCTCAGGATGGAAGGGGAGGGGCTTGTGGAAATTCCCAGCCCAATGAGAGTATGGGAAGCAGATCCAAGGTTCAGGTTGCCTTTCCCAGCCCAGCTGATTGCCATCAGCCCACTGGGCTCACCAGGTGTTTCCCATGCCATGTCAGTCTTGGCTCCACCTCTTCCACTTGCTGCTGGCCAGTGAGGCAGGTCAGGTGACCTCAGGAGTCTACATAGCTACTGCTATTGCCATCATGACTTCCCCTGTTGTCAGTACTCCTCCAGAGAAGCTGCCAGTCACCTGGGCGGTAAGTTGCCATCCCTGAATAGTCTTAAATTGTAAGAATGTTGGTCTGATCTGAAGGGGTTGCACCATTCTGAGCAAAATGACCTCCACAGCCCCACGGGCTGATCGTTCATGACATATGGACACATGTGTACAGAGTCTGAAGGTGAACAGAACTAGCCGTCTCTTCTAGGCATCCCTTTCAACCCTGATAGCCTTTCATTTCCAGGTGGGAGCTGTGTTCAAAGGGAAGGCACCAAGCTAACTATGGTCTGACTCCTTTGAATCTTATGTTGCACACACAGTGCATAGATCCACAAGAGCTTAACAAGTGCATTTATTCTGGGAGAAACAGATGAAAATATGGGTAATATTGAAACTTCTGGGAAGAGTGTGTTTTGTAGCTTCACTGTAAGCAGAAAAACCAAGAAAGATCAGGGTAAGGGGATAAAAAAATAAAGGTTTTGGCTTTATATACAGAAATACTACCTGGAGCTTGGTTAGACTTCTGGATTGCACACAGTTGCATTTTCCTGGAGTTTTAAAATTTAATGCTTTGAGGAAATATGTGTTTAAGTCTCCTGGAACTATATGAGCATAATGGGGTTCAAGGGTAATGTGATCTGTTTTATAACAGTAAATGATAATAGTTATGTCTTTCATAATAATAAATCTTGAATAATTTTGGTCTCCTTGCTGATTTAGATCTTAGAGATATTTATGCATAGGCACTTGGCTAACATATCCGTTCATATGATTCAGTTAAATTTCTACTGTCAATTATTTCATTTCAGTTGAAATTCTGAGTTCCCAAAATTGATTTATAACTGGAAACTTCCCTGAAGTAAACATAAAAGGGCTTATTTTGTTCATGATTTCTGGGTTAGTCAGTACACCAAGTTGTCAACATGTAAGAAAATATCATGCTTTCTTATGAATTTGAATTTCTGTAGCATATGCAGTATTGATTTCTATCAGAATAGACAGTGTTTCTATGCACATTGGAAACACAATGATGCCACTTCAAAAGTGAAGTGTTCAGAAGTCCATACAAAGGGTGCTGAGGACTCCAAAATATAAGATTGCTTCATCCTGTAATTTGAATATCAAAGTGAATTTTTCTGTCTTAATGAAAACCCCTTGCTTGACATTTTCTTTTATATCAGAAGTAACTTTCTAGTTCCCATTTTGGAAGAAAAAGTTAGGAGTTGTCAAGTGGAAAAAAGAAGCGGCTTAGATATGTTGCGCTTTTTAATTAAATATGAGAGAATGCTGGCTGTTACGAGGCTGCATCTGTGCTATTGCAGAGACAGGGACTGTATAAAACTCCAGCAGAATAGCTGTAAATGGCAACAGTTGCTCAGGAGTGGACTGGGAAGCTTAAATGGCCCTGGAGGAGGCCAAGCAGAATGGCCCTTGCTGCACTACAAGCCCATGTTGCAGGGCCACTCCGCAGCACCAGCAATGATCATTGGCTCACTCATTGCCTCCTCCCACAAATTGGCAGCAGACAGTGCAGGAGGAGACAGCTGGTGAGCTGACACCATTATCACTGCTGCTTAGGGTTGCCAACCTCCAGGTATGCGGAAAGGCTAAAGAGTCTGGGGCTTTTCAGTTTAGAAAAGAGACTACTAAAGGGGGACATGATAGAGGTTTATAAAATTATGCCCAGGGTGAAGAGAGCTGACAAAGGGAAATTTTTCTCCCTCTCCCCAAATACTAGAACTCGAGGACATCAAATGAAGTTGATGGGCAGTAGATTCAGGACGGGCAAAAAGAAATACTTCTGTACACAGAGAGTGATTAAAATGTGGAATTCGCTGCCAGAGGATGTAGTCGTAGCCACAAGAACAGATTTGAAAAGGGGATTAAGTAGACTCATAGAGGCGAGGTCAATCAGTGGCTACTAGCCATGGTGACAGGGCACTAAACCTCCATGTTCAGAGGCACTAAACCTCTAGATCCCAGAGCCAGGAGGCAACATAAGGGAGGCTCTTGGCCTCCATGCCCTGTTGTTGGCTTTCCAGAGAAACTGGTTGGCCAGAGGAACTGTGCGAGACAGGATGCTGGACTAGATAGATCACTGGTCTGGGCTCTTCTTATGTCCTTATAAGATATCCTGGGATTACAACTGATCTCCACGTGATAGAGATCAGTCCACCTGGAGAAAATGGCTGCTTTGGAAGGTGGATTCTGTGGCATTATACCCCACTGAAGTCACTCCCCTCCCAGAATCCCATCCTCCTCAGGCTCCACCTCCAAAATCTCCAGGTATTTCCCAACCCAGAGCTGGCAACTGCTGCTGAAGGATCAAAGCCAAGTGGTCCACAAGGCCCTGAGAATCTGCTTATTGCTGACCACCAGTGACACCCCCCAAGGGCCGCAGCCCACACAGTAATTTCCCCATAAGTCAAATGGCCAGTCCACCCTGACAATGCATCACTTCCAAAATTTAATTTGTCAGATTTGTAAATATGATAGTAGCATTCTTCATTTGAGGGTAGAATGAGTAAATCTAGAAAGCATGGTGCTCTAAACAGAATTGTAATTGTTTCATGCCTAGATAGTCCATTACTGTCATTGACTGCCAGGTTCCCAGTGGCTATTTCAGAAAGAGGTAAATGGAATCCTGGACATGCAGAAGTGTACCCAATGAGGACTAGTAACCATTTTTTAAAAGGAGACTTCGCTGAGAGGGAGATCCCATTTATGTTGTTTTAATTAATTGTTCTGGAGATCTGTATAGATGGCATGTAAGGTTACATTTTTAAAAAATGGTTCAGAAATCTAAAATCTTATTTCTTCCCAGTGGCCAGACGTTCTTGGGTGTGTTTATCTGAAAACATGAGCTAGGTTGTAATAGATTCTGGGACTGGATATGAGCTGTGTACAGAATGAGGCTGATTTACCTTTCTGATATAAATGCTTGAACTTGTTTATGTTCAGCAGGTTTAGAATTATATGCTGCCACCACCATCTTCTACAAGTTATCTGTTACCTTAGCTTCCTTCGTATGTAAACCTATGCTTTATTCTCATTATCAATGTTATCTATATATCTAATTCTCAACAGTCCCCTCTGTGTGCGGATACTTATTTCTGCAAACAGAGGGCACACTTTCCCCCAGCACTCTATAGGTCTGCAGAAAAATCCAAAAAGTAAAAAAAAAATCCTTGGGGTAGGTTGAATTCCCCCCCATACCTTTTAAAATGGCTGCCGCAGGGATCTACTCCAGGCCCTGCCACATTGACAGTGAGAGATAGACTGACTGATAGCCAGAGAGACACAGAGAGATGATGAGTGGGGGAAGAGGGCAGGAAGCAAAAGCAGAACTGGAGCTGAGATTGGGGAGAATTCCTCTTGCAGTATGAAAGGCTAAATAGCAGGGGGGTTGGGTTAAAAAGGCAGGGGGAGGGGGCAGGACACTTTCCCCACCTATTTTTGAGTCGGGCCTGGGACTTGGATTGCCCACTCCAGGTTGGGATATGGTGAAGTCAGAGGACTGCAGAGTTTGGGGAGGGGAGAGGCCTCAGAGTCCACACATTTTCTTCAGGGGAACAGATCTCTGTTGTCTGGAGTTCATTTGTAATTCTGGGGGATCTCCAGGTCGCACTTGAGGCTGGCAAACCTAGGCCTAGCAGCATCCTCTGGGTGACTTGGTCCCATTTGACTTGTTTGATTCAACTAGGCATGGCTGCTTGCTACTGTTCAACAGCAGCCACCATATGAAAGTCAGTGTAATATAATGGTTAGAGCTTCAGAGTAGGGTTTGCAAGGCCCAGGTTTAGATCCCCATCTTGCTGTGGAAGCTTACTGGTTGATTTTGGATTAGTCATATACTTTCAGCCTAACCTACCTCATAGGGTTGTTGTGTGGATAAAAAGGAGGAGAGCATAATGTAAACTGCTGTAGTCCCCACTGTGGAGAAAGACCATAGTTTCCCTCAGTAAAAGCTGCAGAGGGAAAGGAGACAGAAAGCTGAAGACAGAGGAGCAGATAAAGGTAGGTTAGCTGTTGGGTGGGAAGGAGATAAGATTGCCAGCTCCATGTTGGGAAATTCCCAGATATTTGAGGGGTGGAACTTGGGGATGGTGGGGACTGAGGCTCAGTGGTACTTCAGAAAGATATAATGCTATAGACTCTATCTTCCAAACCAATCATTTCCTTCAGGGGAACTAATGTTGCCACCCTCTAGGTGAGGGCTGGAGGTCTCCTGGAATTACAACTGATCTCCAGATGACAGAGTTAAGTTCCCCTGGAGGAAATGGCTGCTTTGAAGGGTGGAGTTTAGGGTATTATACCCTGCTGAGGTAACTTCCAAGCTCACACCTCATCCTCCCAAGGCTCCACCCCCAAATCTCCAGGAATTTCCCAACATGGAGTTGGTGACCGTAAGAGGAACTGTTCCCTGTATTTGGGTAAACCATTGTGATTCCTGGAGAGTGGCTGCTGCCACTGCTCCTGGGGGGGGAATAGGTGGGAGGCCAGGAGAGTGACTGGGGCAGAAAGAGTGATGGAGTGGGGGCAGAATGGAAGTGACAGGCATGGAGGGGGAAGAGAGAGCAAGCAAGAAAAGGTGTGGCAGGAAGGAGAAACAGTGTGAGAGAAGTAGGAGGAGAGGAGAAGAAGCAGTGGTGGGAGGAATGGGATAGCCGCTCCTGCAAGTTTCTTGCAGGTCCCCACTTGTTATTCACTATATTCTAGCTGCTCCAGATATGGCACTCCCTCCTGTAGGAGGTGGAAGAACTGCTTCCCTGTATAGGTATTTCTGGATGGTTTTGAAGACATTCCTTGTCTGGAAGGTTTTTGATTTAGATCAGTAAAAAATGGTGTGGTTGGCAAGCAGCACTACTGGAATCTCATGTTTTATTAATTGTATGGTGCCTTATTGCTTTATATTTTATATTTGCCTGAATTATTATTGTATCTTATTGGCCTTTTATTGATTTAATTGTATTTGAATGTTATTGTTAATGTCTTGGGGGCTAGTAGTTGAAAAGTGATACATAAATAAACTGTCCATATACCTGATATGGATAGGTAGCAATGCTCCCTCTAAGCTGTGGAGTCCTGTGAACAAAAATTCTACTTTGTGAGCTACCAGCATTAAAGTTGTGAGCAGAAAGATCATTTGGCTACTGCATAAATTAGTTTGCTCTGGACTGGAGCCATCCTTCCTGAGCTAAGATAAAAATGTGTGAGCCGGAGGGTAAAAAACTGTGAGCTAGCTCACACTAACTCAGCTTAGAAGGAACACTGGTAGGTAGGCATTATTTTCTGAAGCTCTCTTGTTTCTGGACATTCCAGTTTTATATGCTTGCCGAATTACTTTCAATGGAAATTGGGTAGGCAGAAACACAAAAGCTACAGTGAATACCTAAAGAAATAGGAAGAAAACATTCAACAGTGTCATTGAAGACTATGACAGGAATTAATTGAAAAAAGTGTTCTGTCTAAAATAAGTCTCAAAAGGAAACTGCTGTCAAAGAACAGCCATGTAAGCACAAAGAAAGTATTTGGTAAATGGTTAAACATAAAATTAGAGAGAAATCCTAAGAATGCCTACTCAGAAACTTTTTCTTAAAAAATATTCAGTGGGGTTAATCCCAGGAAAGTGTTTTTAGGTTTGCACTGATAGTTTTTTATGACTTTTAGGTGGGGAAAGGCTCTGACCTGGATAGGCCAGGCTAGCCCAATCTCATCAGATCTCAGAAGCTTAGCAGAGTCAGCCTTGGCTAGTATTTGGATGGGTGACCTTCAAGGAATACCAGGAGAGTCACTCCGGGCAGGCAATGGCAAACTACCTGTGAAACATCTCTTGCCTTATAAAAAAAGTCTAGCTTGCCACCTAGTGGTGCATAACACTAAAAGAGCTAGAACTTCTGGCTGCCAGATAATCTTAGGATCTCCTGGCTATACAACACACATTGCCATACAATAATAAATTAAGCAATCAATTAATTGATAGATTGATGATCACAGGCATTGTTTTTAATATATTTGAACTGTCTGGTACCCTGACCTGGATAGCCCAGGATAGCCTGGTCTCACCAAGAAAGACCAGGATCACTACACAGAGGCAGGCAGTGGCAAACCACCTCTGAATGTCTGTTGTCTTGAAAACCCTATGGGGTCACCATAAGTTGGCTGTGACTTGACTGCAAAAAAAACCCCAAATGCACAAAAAAACCACAGAATCCCCCAAACCCTTGTAAATATCCCTTGGAGAGAAAATGTTCCCCCCAAATATGAGATTTTTGGATGAAGAACCCCTTACGTCTTTAGATTTGTTTCCAAAAATTCCTCAAGTTTTACTGTAGACTTAATTTTGTTGATAATCTATTAAACAATTTGCAAAACTGATAAGACAAGAGGCAATTTTTGAATTCATAGAAAAGCCAAACTTCTCCTTAAAAAATTTACTAAAGCAGAAACCCAGAAAATTTAAAGTTTAGTAAAATGTTGAGTCATGTTGTAACTTTCACTGAAATCTAAGGATTCAAGAAGCAGACATTGAGAAAGACCTTTCTCTGGCTATAGGATTATTACTAGTCAGAGAGAACAATACTGAATTACAGGCCAATGACATGATTTCATATATGAGTGTAACAGCCTTCAAAAATATTCACTGACTCAGATGGTACATGGCACATCTGACCCAATGCATCATCTGTTCTAACATTGATTGAAGTGATGTGCCTAGTACAGACTGACAAATATTAGAACATTAAATTTCCAAGGATCTCCATTTCTATTCAGGGAGTGCTTCAGGTGATGATACCAGAATAACAGTCAGATCAGTAGATTCAGTAACTCAGTAACAGTCACTCAGTGGTCTGGCAGTCACTTGTGGTTCTTTGACATGCCACCTGTCACTCTTCTGATCATCATTCCCCAATGTGGCATCTGTCCTGTTCCAAGGAAGTGAGCAAGGCCATTGACTGGTAGGGCTTGTGTTTGGCAAGTGATTCCTGCCTTGAAACACTTAGGGACTTGAATATCAATATCATTATAATATATTAATATATTATTATTATTATCTGGAAAGCTTTTGATACAGTTCCTCGTCAAAGGCTCCTAAGTAAGCTCAATAGTCATGGGATAAAAGGACAAGTCTTCTTGTGGATCAAAAACTGGCTTATAAATAGAAAACAGAGAGTGAGTACAAATGGGAAACTTTCTCAGTGGAGGGTGGTAAGCAGTGGGGTACCACAGGGATCAGTACTCGGTCCGATGCTTTTTAACTTGTTTATTAATGATTTGGAATTGGGAGTAAGCAGTGAAGTGGCTAAATTTGCAGAGGACACGAAGTTGTTCCGGGTGGTGAAAACCAGGAAGGAGTGTGAGGCACTCCAAAGGGATCTGTCGAGGATGGGTGAGTGGGCGTCAACGTGGCAAATGGGGTTCAATGTGGCCAAGTGCAAAGTGATGCACATTGGAGCCAAAAATCCTAAATATAAATACACGTTGATGAGGTCTGAACTGGCAGAGACGGACCAAGAGAGAGATCTTGGAGTCGTAGTAGATAACTCAATGAAAATGTCTAGACAGTGTGTAGCTGCAATAAAGAAGGCCAACGCTATGCTGGGGATTATTAGGAAGGAATTGAAAACAAATCAGCCAGTATCATCATGCCCCTGTATAAGTCATTGATGCGACCTCATTTGGAATACTGTGTACAGTTCTGGTCACCACATCTCAAAAAGGATATTATAGCATTGGAAAAAGTGCAGAGAAGGGCAACTAGAATGATAAAAGGGTTGGAACACCTTCCCTATGAAGAAAGGTTTAAATGCTTGGGGCTCTTTAGCTTGAAGAAACGACGGCTGAGGGGTGACATGATCGAGGTTTATAAGATTATGAATGGGATTGAGCAGGTTGAGAAAGAAGTACTTTTCTCCCTTTCTCACAATACAAGAACTCGTGGGCACTCCATGAAATTGCCGAGCAGTCGGGTTAGAACAGATAAAAGGAAATACTTCTTCACCCAAAGAGTGATTAACATATGGAATTCACTGCCACGGGAGGTGGTGGCAGCTACAAGCATGGACAGTTTCAAGAGGGAATTAGATAAACATATGGAGCAGAAGTCCATCAGTGGCTATTAGCCACAGGGTATATATGGGAACTCTCAGTCTGGGGCAGGTGATGCACTCTATTCTTGGTGCTGGAGGGGGCAGCAGTGGGAGGGCTTCTAGTGTCCTGGCCCCACTGCTGGACCTCCTGATGGCACCTGGTATATTTTGGCCGCTGTGTGACAGAGTGTTGGACTAGATGGGCCATTGGCCTGATTCAACATTGGCTTCTCTTATGTTCTTATGTTCTTATTATTAATAATGATGATGATAATGATAATAATAATGATGATAATAATATAATATAATATTAATAGTTATACCTTATAGTATTGGGTTGCATATTTAGTTGGGTGTCACACAGGGCATTCAGTAGTCATGTGGTTATTTTGTGTGATCGTAAAAATGGAGTGAGTACCACTGCCGTAAATGAACACTGGGAATTATTTTGCTTGGATTCAGAACATTTGCAGTATTAAATAATGGGCATATCATCCATGTGATAAAATGTTTACTACAGCATAAATATAGGTCTACAGAAACAGAAATGGACAAGAGGTTACATTTGTTTTATGATTGTCATTTACATATTTTGAGGCATATTTCACTATACTTAGTTTCAAGAGGATTTAAACATCTGACTGTAGATCAGATTATAGAATACACACATATTCTCTCTTTCTCGTTCTGTCACATGCAGACACACTCACACAGAGATTTCCTTTTCTTTATTAAGGAAGACTATTATACTAATAAAAATAGCAACTACTTGCCATGCATTTGTTAGTCTCCTGTTTACCTCTTATGTCATACAAAAAGATTTCTTTTCACCATGTCTCTGTTAAGAAGAGACTTCAGTGTACTTCATGAAAACAGAAAGATCCAGATGGATAATTAGGGGAACAGGCTTTATTTAAGCAACTGTGATACAAATGGAAATGTAGATTTAGGTCACAAAAAGCTTTAATAGTTCTTTGGTCCATTTTGTAGCGAGACTAAGAAATAATCAGAGAAGCTGTAGATTCTAAACACACTAACAGTGCAATCCAAAATAGGGTTATGACCATCTAAGTGCAACGGGCTTAGATGGGTGTAACTCTGCATAAGAATGAACTCTAAAACTACCACTAAATATGAAATCAGGATTCCTGGAGTTCTTTCCATAGTCCCTTCCAAATGGCTGAAGCTAGACACACATTTTATAATCTGAATTGAAGGCACACTTTATTAAAATAGTTTACCTTACCTGAAGGTAGCCAACAATAACAGCAAAAATAGCAGAACAAAAAGAAAACATTACAACAACAACAAAATGCCAGAATTACAAGAAAGGGCTGGGACTCAGTTATTACTGTCCACACCAAATATACTCTGAAAGACCAGAATCTTGCGCTGGCATCTAAAAGCAAATGGAGAAGAATCCAACTATATCTTCAAGGGCAGAGAGTTCCACCTTCTTCATTCAAGATGGAAATGAGACACAAAACAAATAGGCTCATGTGAGTAGTGGTTATATTCTCCACTCCAGAGCCTATACAATTTAAGGTTTAAAAGTCAACGTTCGCACTTGGACTTGGAAACAAATTGGGAGCCAGGGTAGCCAAGAACTTCTGGGAGGCACCTCACAATCCCCTGTATCCTCTTGCCCACTAATTTTCTCATTCCATTCTTGTGGGAGCCCTCATACCTTCTCTCTTTTCTGTGCTCCCTTCTTTCCTTCCCACCCATCAGCCAAATTACCTTTTCTCTTATATCTTCAGCTGTATTTATTAGTTATTCACTTCATTTATACTCCTCTTTTCTCCCCATGGGGACTCAAAGCTGTTTACATTGTTCTCCTGTCATCCATTTTATCCTCATAACAATCCTGTGAGGTAGGATAAGCTGTGTGACTAAACCAAGGTCACCCAATGAGCTCCCATGGCAGAGTAGAGATTCAGACATGGGACTCCTAGATCCTAGTCTGAAATTCTAACCACTACACTATACTGGCTTTTGTGCAGTGACTGCTTTAGAATACTAAGGAGCAGCCAGGCCTGTCAGAGGTTGCTGCCAGGCCTTGTGCCTTCCTCAAAAGCCAAAAATAACCTGGAAATAGCTTTCTCCTTCCCCCTGCATTTTATTGACAGACATCAAATCTAGAAGGATGAAATACTGTCATTGCCCAGCAACTGCCGCAATGGCCATTGCAGGGGACATTCATTTTTTTAAAGGCAGAGGTGCTGTTTCTGTTATTCTGGGGGGATGATACCCTAATGACGTTTTTTTTAGATTTCGCTTTTTTTTTTTTTTTTGCAAACCTAGGGCTTTTATCAGGTTTGTAGAAAGATTTGTCTTGTCTGTTCATGGCCCCAGTCTTCAGATTTAAGTATCCAAAGATGAGGCCACATTGAGAATTAGCTATATTCATTATTATAGGTAGTTTTCAAAAGGAGAGTACTTTACTGTAACATCTGCATGTAACTGTTATTTATTTATTTAATTCATTCAATTATACCCAACCCTTTTCTCTAATGGTGACCCAAAGTGACTTAGACCATTCTCCTCTCCTCTATTTTATCCTCTCAACAACCCTGTGAGATAGGTTAGGCTGAGAAAGGTCATTCAGTGAGCTTCCATGGCATGAATGGGGATTTGAACCTGGGTCTCACAGATACTACTCTAAGGTCCCGGTCACATGTGCCAGATAACGTCCGGGGGGGGGAAGCGAGGCTATTTGCCCCATAGTAATTTGACATGCCACTGGGCCATCAGATGCAAGTCTTTGCTGCATGTTTCTGGTGTGCTTCAACGAGGGATCACTGACCCAATGAGGGCATGCCAGTGCGATCACATGGAGATGTCTGTCTGCGGCCAGTCATAAACCCGTTTGCTGCTGTACTTTCCCAGGTATTTTTTAACTCCATTTCTTCGGAAGGGTGAGACAGATTGGCAATGGGTGTGGGATGCTTGCCAGATGTTCCCATGTGCTTGTGCCTGTAAAATCCGCCTGGCATTCATCCCTCTCATGCTGCTAATTCTGCGTGTGATAGGAGCCTAACACTCTTAATCACTATACCACACTGGTTCTCTGTTAACAGTCATATACCAAAAATGGATTACTTTGAGAACATGTTGATGATTGATGATGATGATGATGATGACAACTCCATTATAAAATACAAATT
The DNA here is from genome assembly GCA_029375565.1 of Gekko gecko. Lineage (NCBI taxonomy): Eukaryota > Metazoa > Chordata > Lepidosauria > Squamata > Gekkonidae > Gekko > Gekko gecko. Next base: position 119,251,084 of record JAPDNY010000007.1, read on the forward strand.
ATTTGCATGAGGCAGTATTCTGGACAGTTTCTGGAGCGGTGATTCATACAACTGTGCAACAAGCAACCTTCTTTGAAAGGTGGGTATTTCCCCCCCTGCTTCTCTGAATTAGATCTGATTGAGTGCTTCAGTCATCGAGTGAACGAAGCATCACAATAGCACAAATCCAGTGTAGGGGTATTGGAAGGAGGTAATGTGAAAACAGTGAATCAGTTTTCGGCAAAGAGAGGTCTTCTGTGAATCAATGTTTGGGTTCATGTGAATCTTCAATTATTTAATTAATTTCTTGCAGCCCAGTTGACTTTTGCTATGATATACTGATGTGCCTTCGCATACAATTTGGCAATTACTACATTATAGCAACCTCATAATATTAACTACTGTATAGGTAAATGCTCATTTGATCTGCATAAACTAATTGGTAGATTAGTCGCTGTAGATTTTCCGGGTTGTGCGGCCGTGGTCTTGGCATTGTAGAACCTGACGTTTCGCCAGTAGCTGTAACTGGCCAGCTACTGGCGAAACGTCAGGTCCTACAATGCCAAGACCACGGCCACACAACCTGGAAAATCTACAGCAGCTAATGAACTCCGGCCGTGATAGCCTTCGACAACATAATTAGTAGATGTTCGCATGTATGGAAAATATAGGCCAAAATATTCGTAATAGTGCTTTTTAAAAAACCTCATCAACATTATAAATTCTCCACAGATAAAAACAGTGTCTCTGTGCCAAATACACATGTAGTTCTACTGACTGGCAATAGATACCCTCAATAAATAGAAGAGCTTTGCTACTGAAACCGAGAGAAGAATGTTTTTAAAAAATTGAACTAATCAGTTCTGGTATCAAGGCAGTACAAGCCTTAATCTTTAACAGATGGTTACACATCCCATAGTAATCTGCTTGAATAAAGGAAATGGGAAGACAAGAAAATGACCTTTAAAGCAACAATTGTACTGTCAACAATTATCCACAGGTTAAATTTCTCATTGGCTGCAAGCCTGGTTTTTAGGGGTATGAGTTTTCACATTTCTGATGAAAGATTTTGTAATTGTAATGTTTTGTAACATTTGTTTTCTAAAATATATTTATGTATCAGAAATATTTATTCTAATATCTAATTGCCCATGCAGATTTTTTTTTTAAAAAAACAACTCATACAACAAAACCAGCCAGGACTTTGATACGGATTTCTGTAAAGCCAGGGGAACCCCCAGGTTGGCAGAAAAATGCAAAATGTTTAAAACTAGAGGTTATTAAAAAAAAAAAGGAACAGTGATGGCAACTACTTCTCCCCCAATAAAAACTGAAATTCAAGTAGCATACTGAAACCCAAAGTGCCATGCAAGCAAGGGGAATTTAACTTCTCATACACACCTTCACTATGTCATCAGAAATAGAGAGATAAGTGTGAAGGAGGGGAAAGAAATAATGAGGAAGGAGAGAAGGAAAACAAAAATGGAACCAGGATATGGGGGTCAGCAGGGTATAGATGAAATTCCCCCCAGTGAATCCTTATTGCATCATATTTTAAGTATGCACAATAGTAGTAAACCTTATGGATGTCAGTATCTTCTGTGCACTTGCCATTACTTCAGTGCATCTCATCAATTCATGAACATTCCTGTCTGTTGAAGTGGGCTAAAAACAAAGAAACAGTGGCCATGAAAACAAGGGACCCACATTTCTTGGACCATGTGAGAATGGAAGTTGGACAGCATTAAATAAATTTTATTTATTTATTTCTTAAATTTCTATTCTACCCTCCCCGCGAATGGGCTCAGGGTGGCTCACAATTAAGGGCACCATGTGCCAAAATATATAAAACATATAAAAAAAAGATAAAACAGCCACATCTTACAATTAAAGTGCTCAATGGTGTTGGTCCTTCAGTCAAATTTAAAGATGGCATGCTGTCGATGTAATACAGAGTCCCCCTTCAGCAGTAACTGATCTATCACAATGCTGTGGCTCGATCTTTGTATAGGGCCAGCCCACTACCCCGATGTTACTAGTGATAATAGTTGGTGGTAGTGGTGGGCGACTCCTAATTAAAAGCCTGGTGGAAAAGCTCCATCTTGCAGGCCCCGCTGAACTGTAAGAGGTCCCGCAGGCCCCTGATCTCCTTTGGGAGCTCATTCCACCAGGTAGGAGCCACCACTGAAAAGTCTCCAGCCCTAGTTGCAGTGAGCCTGGCCTCCCTGGGGCCTGGTATCACTAACCAATGTAGTGACCCCGACCGTAGTGCTCCCTGGGGTATGTACGGGGAAAGGCGGTCCCTCAGGTATGTCAGGCCCTGGCCATATAGGGCTTTAAAGGTAAGTACCAACACCTTGAAGCCAATTCGGTATGCTGTTGGCAGCCAGTGCAGCGCTTTCAGCACATGCTGGATGTGCTTCCATCTAGGGAGACCCATCAGAAGCCTGGCCGCAGCATTCTGCACTAACTGCAGCTTCCAAGTTTGTGACAAGGGCAACCCCATGTACAGAGTGTTGCCTTAGTCTAGTCTCAAGGTGACCATTGCATGGGTCACTGTAGCCAGGTCATTGTGGTCGAGGAAGGGAACCAACTGCCAAATCAGCCGAAGATGGTAGAAGGTTGACCTGGCAGTGGCTACCACCTGGGCCTCCATTTTTAAGGAGAGATCCAGGAGCACTCCCAAACTCCTAACCTCTGATGCTGGTACCAGAGATGCCCCATCAAATGTCGGGAGAAGGATCCCCATCCCCAGACCACCCCGACCCAGGCACAGGACCTCCATCTTCACTGGGTTCAGTTTCAGCTGGCTCAGTCTAAGCCAACCAGCCACGGCCTGCAGTGCTCAGTTCAGATCTTCCGGACTGGAGTCTGACTGGCCACCCAACATCAGATAGAGCTCAGTGTCATCAGCATACTGGTGACACCCTAGACCATACCTCTGGGCAATCTGGGCAAGGGGGTGCATATAGGTGTTAAACAGCATCAAGGAAAGCACCACCCCCTGAGGCACACCGCACTCAAGCCAGTGTCTTCAGGACTGCTGTTCCATCCTTTCTTTTCAGATGCCCCCTGTAGAGCCACAGTGATTTTTGTAATGGCCCCCACTTTATAGAATGGCCTGCCAGATGAGGTGTGTAGAGCACATTTCCTGACAAGATTTAGCAAGTTGTTCAAAGCTGTTCTCTTCATGTGGGCTTTTGGAAGCTGAAATCAATTGATGTTCACACTGTACCAAAGATGTGTGGCCATTCTGCTTTTTGATTTCCCAAGGTTAAAAATTAGTGCCCTTTGGAGCTCTGAACCCATGGCAAAAGTAGGGCAATTATTGTCCAGGGGATGGGGTGGGGGGAGGGAGGGGCTATGTCTTTATGGATTTTATGTACTGTGTTTTCTGTGATAATTTAAGATTTTAATTACTCCTATTGGTTGAATGGGAGTTAGCTGCTAGCTAGCTGCTTCGTAAAATGAAACAGCAGCATATGACATCTGAGTTAAAGTCAGGATAAAGTTATGGATGCCACAATCAGAATGTCTTCTAGATTACAATGCTTAATAACTGTCTCTTTTATACTGAGATGCCATACTTGCCCTGAAACTGCAAATATATTCATGGTACACAGAGATCTTTGCCTTATTTCTTATTAAATATAAAGAATTCGTCACAGGTGGCATATACACAGTAGGAGCAAATTTGTGTCCTTCTAGGCTATAACCAACTTTCATGAAAGAAAATGCACTCAGAAAGCTTAATTTTCTTTTAGCAAACACACACAGCAGTGTATCATTTCCATACAATAAATCATTAATGCACTGTAGGAGCCCTGTAAATTACCTGTATAGAATTTAAAGAGGTAATTACATTTGATTTATGGAGAGTTTACAATGTACATCCTCTTTAGAAAACAGGTGTGCAAATATTGTATATTTCATCATATCCCCTTGATTCCTGTACATTAAACATTTGATGCACCGCTACTGTCAGTATTCAGTAATTGTTGAAAATTGTTACAGTGCTATAGCAAAACTGGATTTGAAACAGCAGAATAGGGTGATTTCAATTCAGGGGATTACCACCTGTTGCTTTGAAATAATATGGCAGATACCTTATTTGCCATTTAATTTATGGACATGTACTAAATTCAAAGTGCAGCTCTGCAAGTCTGTTATAGTCAGTCATGCCTGGAGGATTGCACCCTAGACCTAGCATCAGACTGACAGACTAGATAACTGATAACACGGTAATATCCCCAATTGTTAAAAGGCTACCTGTCAGGGAAGGTCATTTCCCTAATCTGATTAACTTTTCTTTCAGACAGAGTCATATGTATAGACAAGGAGCTATTCTTATTCTGACTAACAGTTGGCTGGGGTATTCCTCAACATTAGGATCTTCTTGGCTCTAAGCTTTCCCCTAGAGGATTCAGCCAGGCCCTAAGTTTGTCTTGGTAGCCTTGCAGCTTCTACAGAGAGATAACTTTGCTTTTTAAAAGGCACTCCAAAACATGTTATGAAGAACAGATGTGTGTCACTTTCCTAAAAAAGAAAAGAAAAACTTACCTGAATACAGTGATAACAGTCTGTTGTATATCACATTTCATATATGGGCAGACCTAAACCTCACACACATTTTCAAGTTATCTGTTCTTCTAGACTTAGAACCATTTACTGAGTGCCCTTCTCCACCACTGCCCTCACATCAGCTGGCACCAAACCAGGGCCAGGAGAGGGAGGAACTGGTGTTGAGGTGAGGAAGAGCTGTGGGTGGCAGTGGGACAAGGGAAGGGAAAGGAGGGTGAGGAAGGAGGCTGATGGAAGAAGGAAGAGTAGAGTCCCAGTGCTCATGGAGTAGTGGGCTGCACCCCTGGGAAGAGCGAGTGGTTCGTGGGGCCCAGAATGCAAACACCATTGCCATGGATCCTTTCTTCTCCAAATAGCTTTCAGCTCCATCTGTGGTTAAAGAGACTGGAGTCTTTTTCTTTTCTTTTTTTGCAGCACTGACCTAGCTCTCTGCCAGCCTTTAGTAAAGGGCAGAGCAAAGCCAGCTTTTCTGTAATACAAAGCCAGCTCTTGCTGGCTCCCTCCCTCCTCCCCCTCACTCTGGGTAGTTACTGCCCCCTTTTTGCCCCCCCCTTCCAGCAAAGAAGGAAATGTAATAAAGCAAGATAGACCTATTTCTGAAAATGTCATTTTATTTTTATGCTTTTATTTTATAGTTTGCCTTTCTCATTAAGGCTCAAGATGGATGGTGCAATTATTAAAATGCATACAAATGCATATAAACAGTGCACACCACAAACTGAACCAAAGTGCATCTTCAGATTTGACTAACTTGGCTATTAGTATATAGAAAGGCAGGGGCCAGCAAGAATCTTGTAGGAGTGGGTATCCCATTCCCTCCACTTTTGCTTCTTTCCCTCCTCCCTATTTCTCTCACATTCTTTTTTCCTCCTGCCACCCCTTTTCTTGCTCTTTTTCCCATGCCTGTCACTTCCTCTCTCTTCTGGTCCCCACCCCATCACTCTTTCTTCCCCCCCATTGCATCACTATCTCTATTTGTCCCCCATCACTCTCCCAGTCACTCTCCAGCTCCCCCTACAGCAGCAGTGGCAGCAGCTCTTCAGGAATCACAATGGATCTCCCAACTACCAAGATCAATTTCCCTTATGGTTGCTAGCTCCAGATTGAGAAATTCTTGGGAGATTTTGTGGTGGAGTCTGATGAGATCAGGATTTGGGGAGCAGAGAGGCCTTAGTCAGATATTATGCCATAGAATTCATCCTCTAAAGCAGCCATTTTCTCCAGGGGAAATGATGTATGTCACCTGGAGATCAGTTGTAATTCTGGGTGATCTCCATGCCTCACCCACAACACAAGAGCAGAGAATGCCGTTTTACTATTGGAGGGATTTAAAACCCAAATGTGGGTTTTTTAATTTTCAGATATTGTCTTCAAGGGTATACCCATATAAAGTGTATTACAGTAGTCAAGTCTTGAGGTTAACGTGGTGTGGATCCACATTTTGAGATATAACAAGATATAGATATAAAAAATCAATAAAGAGATTTAGAGATTATTTGTTTCATATTGCCAACATCCTATAATATCTACAATAACAATTTTTGTAACAAGAATCATAAATTAATACATCCCCATGTCACTGTTACATGCAGGATTGCCTGCTTTTGAGTTAAACTGGAAAGTCTGACTCTCTTTGTGAAGGTGAAGCTTTATGCTGTTATAATGGGATCATCCTTTGTTTACTGTGAAGGTAGTCTTGATTAAGAAAGTATAATCACAATGAAGTAAATACTGTAGAAAATCTGTTAAAGGAAAAGTTTGTGAAGGAAGACTTTGGGTATGTACTACTGATTTTCAAAGGCTGTTGAAATTTGTTGAAAGACTTAAAGAGAACTTAGGGACATATTGAATGTAGTCTTATACAGTACTCATATTGTGTTCAGGACAGATGAGAAATTCATGTCCTGTCCTTCACTGGCCTGCAGTGGTAATGAACAGAGCGTCTTTCCTTGGCAGAGTAATTTACAGTTTACTTGAGGCCTCCACAGCTACACCCTGACAAATTTTTGTTCCTATGGGCCTTGAGCTTGGATTTTGCCAAACGAGTTAATCAACATAATGTATAGCTAAATGGTTTTTTTTAATTAAAAAAGAAAAAGCTTTTCAAGTACAAAATAATCATTGCATATGTTTTTTTAATTTTGTTTGTCTTGACAAAAGTGAGGCTCATAAGAACATTATAATTACCTTTACTGGAGACAGCACCTCTGGAGCCTGTCACTTTCATCGTCGCTGAAAGCAACATTAAAAGGACTTGTCAGAAAGAGCTAGCACCACAGATTACTTTGAAACACTTGGCTGCTTTGGAAAGGAGGAATTTTCTTCATTGCCAGATCCCACCTCATCAATATTGCATTATTTTTCATTCTCTCTGGTTAACTTAAAAGTAGGCAAAGTACATCTCCTAATTTGTTCTAGAAATCAGTGGGTATACCACAGCACACTAGGGTTTTAATGTCATTATACTGGCTACATGGATATAGCACCAAAATATTTTGGATGGTTCTTTTTCTCTGCTGCAGCTTTCCAATATGCCTGCAGTAACAAAGAAAAATTCAGCTAGCATCCTGTAATATTTAACTGCTGAAAACCTCATTCCATAGTATAAATTGGAAGGACTGGGAAAAGAGAGAGAGAGCAGCTGCTATTTAGATGATATAATAAAAAGATAAAACTTCATCATTTTTGTTATTACATTTTCATTCTTTGTGAAAATTCTAATCTATTGATTTTAGACCATGAATTAACATTTCCACATCTTTGTATGTTATAAGGAATGCAGAACCACCTTTATAAGAGTCTGAGGGTTATGTTTAATATTCTTTATACACATTTTTAAGCAAGTTGCTGCATGAATAAAATTTTGCAACACATCAGCACATTGCTGCAGTTTTGAAAAATGGAATATAAAATGAAAGAAAAAATGACATTTGTGTGTTCGTACTGTACTGAAGTAAACCCATTTCTGCTATAATGCAGTATCTGTTACATTTTACTCCAACTTTCCTCAAGAGGTCAGAGTGTCAAGTGTAATTCTCCCCTCTTATAGTTCCTTTGAGAAGTGTGGCTTTTAAAAAAAGAAATTGCTTGGAGTAGTTCCTTCCTCTTTTATTTTCTTAAAGGAGGTTAGTCATATACTGATGTTTATGGTCTCCTATGCATTTTCTCCACATTCCCACAGGTGATGGAAGGTGCCATCAAGTCACAGCTGACATGACGACCTTGTAGGGTTTTCAAGGCAAGAGACGTTCAGAGGTGGTTTGCCATTGCCTGTCTCCATGTCATGACCCTGGTATTCCTTTGAGGTCTCCTATCCAAATACTAGCCACGGCTGACCTTGCTTAGCTACTTTGATCTGATGAGACTGGTATCCAGGTCGTGGCTTTCCCACAGGAACATGCTGTATACTTATAGCGCACATGGGGAAACACACAGAAATAAATGCACACATATATGTACACATGTTCTGAAGACATAATCTCTGGCACTTACACAGATATACCGTTCTTATATAACTGTTGGTCAAAGAACTTGCTGATAATATTTCCAAAACAGATGTGGAACATGTGAAGCTCAGTTATGCTTCAAATGTTTTTCTAGCTGTTTTTAAAAAGTGTTTCAGCACTGAAGAGGCTTGTGGTGTGTTAAAAGACCAATGAATTTAATGTGATATAAGTTACTTTATCAGAGGCATGAAGAGTGATTATAGGCAGAGTATATAGGCACTTTGTATATGCATTCTAAGCAAAACTGTATATTCAAAAGGCACAAAGCAAAGGAGGACAGGGCTTTCCCAGTGGTTACAAACTGAGATCAGGAGATCCAGTATTCCAAGACATCAGTGTGTGTGTTACATTATATTGCAGAGCAAAGATTAAAACAAGATCCAGTCAAGAAAGTAAAATTCAATCAGAATGGGACTAAAGATCTCCTAATTATGGGGTCCAAGTCTGATACCCCACCATTCGCTCGGAGACTCAGAGCTCCAAGTCTGGGTATGGATTCCAAAACTTCTTGCAGAAATCTCTTTACAAAGCTCTGCTGAAGTGGTATCTGGACCACAAAATCTTATACCCAAATCCATTTGTTAGTTTTTAAGATGCCACAAGTCTTGTTTGTTTTAGTTGCTGCAGACTTACCCAGGTATCCATCTAGAATGTTTATAGTTTGGTGTATTCGTTGAACAAAATCAGTTGTTAGAGACCAAACTTGTATTAAAGGCAGGCTAGAAAATTAGGCAACAAAGCCTATGTTAGAGTGTGGTCACATGGCAAGCTTACTGCAATTTGTTCCCGCTGTAGATTTGACTGGGAATTTTTTTAGGTTGGGATGAACACACATCCCTCCCTGAACCACTTGTATTGTGCAACGAGGTTCTGGGTATCATTCAGATAGCCGCACCGCTGCTTGGGCAGCACGACTTTTAAAAAAAAAAACAACTTTGGCTTTGCGTATGCACATATACACATGGCTCAATCACCGCTCCCAGTGGGACTCGCCATACTCCCTTGTTCTTGCAGGTTCCCCCCCACCACAGCAAACAAAATTAACTGGCGACGTACAACTGAGCACTGGAGTCTACATGTGTACTTGAATGTTTATTCATGGAATTTATTCAGTGCAGGATTGCTCATGTGCACAACAACAGAAGCTTGTAAATATATATATATATTGTGAGAAGGACGTTCAGGTGACCTAATTGTGATCATTGCAAGAAATGGCTGTCCAGAATGGCAAAATCACAGATTCAAAGGGCAAATATCCGGAAAGCAGAGGTCATTTGGGGGGGAGCACACCAGAGCACAGCTCCAGCAGCTCAGGAGCCAAGCCCCGCCCTCAGCCTGTGTCCCTGGGAGTCTTTCAGGCAGCCAAATGTCAATTTCAGCTCCATTATATCCTATGGACCATTGAAGTCAATGGTGAAAACATAGGGTATATTCTAGGGGCTGGAGGGGAGGGGATTTGATGGAGAGGCTCCAAACTTACAGGATAGCTGTTGGAGCCTCTCCCCAAGATACCCACCAAGTTTCAAGAACATTAGACCAGGGGGTCCAATTCTATGGGCCCCCAAATAGGTTGCCCCCATTCCCTCCGTTGTTCTCTGTTGTGGGAAAAAAGTTACTTTTTCCCCATGGTGCTGTTAGTAGCTCTCTTTGGGGGGTAGGGGGTTTGAGGGAGAGGCTCCAAACTTTCAATGTTGTTCCTTTTGGTCTTTTGGGGTTTCTGTGTGGCACTGTGGCATGCTTACACTGCCACAGTGCCACTTGTTCTGGAGTGTGCCACTTGTTCTCATGGCAAACAAGCACCTCCTAAGACAGTTCACTTTCCCTGAGATTCTCTGGGAGAGTCTGACTGCTAGGCGCTGCCTGCTTGCTGCCTTAAATGTTGCTGGCTGGGTTTCCCCATTGGAAACAATGGGGGTAACCTGTTTGGGTGCCCATAGAATTAGGCCCATTGGTCCAATTGCTCTGAGACATGGGGGTGTATGTGGGAAGAGGCTCCTGAAGCTACCCTGAAAGTTTGGAGCCTCTCCCTCAAACCCCCTCCCCCCAGAGCTACTAACAGCACCATGGGGAAAAAGTAACTTTTTTCCCACCACAGAGAACAATGGAGGGAATGGGGGCAATCTGTTTGGGAGCCCATAGAATTGGACCCCCTGGTCCAATGTTCTTGAAACTTGGTGGGTATCTTGGGGAGAGGCTCCAACAGTTACCCTGTGAGTTCAGAGCCTCTCCCTCAAACCCCTTCTCCTCCAGCCCCCAGAATATACTCTGTTTTCACCATTGACTTCAATGGCCCATAGGATATAATAGGGCCAAATTGCCACCAAATTTCTTTCATTCTCTTCTTTCCTTCTCTCCTTTTCCTCTTTCCCTCCTTCTTCCCTTCTCTCTTTCTTTCCCAACTTCTTCTCTTTTTTCCTCCTTTCCCTGTTTCCCTCCTTCTTCCCTCTCTTTCTTTCCCTCCTTCTTTCCTTCTCTTTCTTTCCCTCTTTCCTTCCTTCTTTCCTTCTCTCTACTCTTTCTCTACTCTCTCTCTTTCCTTCCCTCTTTCCTCCTTCTGTGGCCCAACTCTAGTGAGAAGGAATTAAACTTTCTCTTTTAGCTCTCCCACCCAGGCCAGCTGGGGAAGGGGAGGCTTTTGAAGATGCCTCCCCCTCTTTTGCTCCCCCTTCTGACATCACTGACATGGCATATGCTAATAGCCTAATAGGTCATTAGCATACCATATGCTAATGAGCTCCTGCAGCTCTTTTTCTATGAAAAGACCCTTGCCGGAAAGTACTTGATTTTCCAGGTGCAGGAAAACTTGCTAGGGAACCGGGAGGATTGCACAAGTGAGCCCACTTCAGTGCAGGAGGTGGATGTGGGCATCTGATCAGCAATTTTAAATGTCAGAGGGAACATTGGTGAAACCTGATCAAAATGACTGTGTGACCATGGCTTTAGTTCTGTGGAGCAAAGTGGCTCTGGGACAGATTTCATAAGAAAATGTATTGCTTTCATAGGACATGCTTTTGATGGGGGAAAGTGATTTAAGCTTTAGAGCCAGTTTGGTTATGAGTGGCAGATTCTAATCTGGAGAACTGGGTATGATTCCCCTCCATTCCACATGTAGCCAGCTGGGTGACCTTCACTGTTCTCTCAAGAGCAGTTCTTTCAGAGCTCACTCAGCCCCTACCACTCAGGGTGTCTGTTGCAGGGAGAGGAAAGGAAGGAGACTGTAAGCCACTCTGAGACTTCGAGTGAATGGCAGGGTATAAATTCAACTATTCTTCTTCCCCTAAAATATGAAATTGATATTGTGAGGCAAAGCACTCCTGATCCCTCTCAAGGGTTAACATTTATAGTAAGGGGCCTATTTCATCTTGCAGGTACTGTTAATTAGGCCTGCACATCATCATCAAGGCCAGAGTTAGTAGCCTAGTAATTAACTTTCCATGAGAACCTGAGGTCCACAGAATGGGAGGGGAGAATCAGGAGTGATGAGGTAATCTTCTAGACATTTCTGTCAAGAATGCATCCTGACTGGATATCATCATCACCTGACAAAAAAGCTAGTCTGATGGACTAAGGCCTGAACTATAATCTGTTTATATTGCAATTGACAGCAATGTAGAGAACACACATGCTGTGGCCTTTGACTTTTGCAATTAAAGTTGGTGCTATCTGATGCAGCTCTCTGAAATGTGTTATATAGTTAAGCTAGTGTTTCTTGGGGGGTTTATGGTTTGATTTTAGAGATTAGTATTGCCTGCAGTTTGAACTTGTTCTGAGATATATTAAATACACTTTAAATGATTTTTAAAAATTCTGTCTATTTGTGTGCATCAGCCCTGGGAACCCATGGGGATCAGTGTTGGACTCCTTGACAGATGTTTAAAGCCACCTATTATTAGGACAGTATTTTTCAGGTTGCCAAGTTAAGCCTTTAGAGAAATTTGGGCATAGGTGGCATAACTGCAGCAAAACACTGTTCCTTCAGAAAGCCTGAACATCACGCCAGTGTCAAAATGATAGTTAAGCTCTGCTGCAGCTTCTATCCCCTGGAGTCTTAAGTACTGAATACTTTAAAGTTTGACTCTATGCTTCTTTCAAAATCTGCCACAGAATATATAGTGCATAAATGTATCAAAGGGGAGGAAGGTTTTGTTTTTCTCGCTCAAATGCATAGGATTTACTGGACTACGTACAATTATATTCACATAGATTCTGCACTCATGTTTCACAGAACAAACAAACAAGGTATAAGCTATACGTAAATGTATATTAAATATTAGTTTTCTTTTTGTTTAAAACAAAAAAAGGTAAATCTGTGTTTTAATATATAGTTGCTAGAATTACAGTAGTCTTTAATATCTTATTTAAGGAACTTTCAGTTCATTTCTATCTAACCTAGGCTTGGAACTCAGTCCCAATAATTACTAATTAAAGTGCAACACAATAAAACCAGCCATTTAGGACCTGATGTTAAGCTGTGTCCAAAAAGTAATAAGAAGCAAGTGTAGTTACCGGAGACTAAGTATAATGCTCTCCGAGCAATTTACCCTTATTGGAAAGTGAGCAGGGTTTTTCCCCAGTGGAAGTATCTAAGTAGTCATCAAGGGCAGTTTCCACTGTAGAATTTGATATTATTAAAGTAATGGTTTCATTTGAATGTAGTGACAAAGGATGTCTGCTCCTCACCTAGTAGTGTTGGTGCAAGGTGGCTTAAGAACCACCATATCTGAGGCTTCCAGGTGCAGCAGTGTATCCAGAACTCTCAAGTCCACAAACCTGGGTTATTTGGCAAGTATGAGAACTGCATTCTACCAACTGTTTTTCTAGGGGGAGGGGATAACCTAAGGACAGTCATTACTTTCTTATATCCAGACTTGACCTCAGGCCCGTAGCCTGCGTGGGGCCCTGGGGGCCCGGCCCCCCAGCGGGTTTTACGGGCCCCCACCCCGATCCTTGGCTCCCCCTCCCCCAGCCCTCGCTGGGGACTGGCAGAGGCGACCATCCCCTGCGCTGATTCTTCCGCTCGCTGGCGCCTCTCCTCTCCTCCTCCCTTCCCCCTGCCCTTCCCTCCCTCGAGGAGAGAGGAGTCCGGCCAGCCGCCCGCGAAGGGAGCGCACTCTGCACCGCGCCGGGGTGCTCAGGCCACTGGCGAGTGGCGGGCAGGACCTACGCCGCCCCGTCCCACCCCACCCATGGGGCGCCGCCAGCCAGCGGAGCCCCAGCGGGGCTGCCCCGTCGACGCTGCGCCAGCTGGCCGTTTCGGCTCCTGGGCGGGAAGGGCAGAGCCGCGGCGGGGGCCGGCTCGGAGTCGTCAGAAGGGGGAAGCCCTGCTTACCTCTGCTGCCTGCCTGCCAGCGCCACCGCTAGGAGCGTGGGGGGGGGAGTGGGGCTAGCAGAACTTCTTCACTAGGCGGGCTCCGGGAGTCGGACGGTCGCCCGATTCCCCTTCTTGCCCCTCACTTGCGGCAGGCCGGCCAGTCAACCAGCCAGCCAGCCGGAGAGGAAGCCGGGTGCTCCGCTGACCCCCCCCCAAGGTGCCGATTAGCTTCTCTTCAGGGACCCACGTGGCGCAGCCAAGAGGGCGGGTTGCCCAAGGCAGATTGCTGCTGCCTGCTTCACCGACTGCGAGGGACCCACGGGGGGGGCAGTGAGGACCCGCTGGGGGAGAGAACTGGGGGGGGTGCGAGAAAGCTGCCTCGCAGGACGCGGCGGCCCTCTGGCGCTGAGTTAGGCTGCTCTGCAGAGGGACTCTGAAGTCCGGTCCACAATAGGCGGTGGCAATAAGCGTGGGGAGGCCGGCAGCCGAGGTGAGAAGAGGTAAGGCTGTGGGGGCCCAGGCATCCGCCCGCGCGACCCGGGTGGAGCCCTGCGCACCAAGCCGGGCACAGGGCAGGCTAGGCCAGCGGCGGCAGCCACAGGTGAAGCTCCTGCGCCCAACATGAAGGAAAGAAAGCGAGGGGGTGGGGGAGGGGGCTGCTGGGCCCTCTGGAGGGGTGCCGTGCCATGCGAGGCTCTGCCTGGCCTCACGCGCGGCGAGGGGCGGTTCTTGTACACTCAGCCAGCGCTGAGGGAAAACCAAGGTGAGCACAGCTTGGGAAAGAAAGATTTTTGTCTTAGCTCAGGAAGGATGGGGCTCCAGAGCAAACTAATTTATGCGGCAGCCAAATTGCTCTCTCACAACTTTAATGGCAGTAGCTCACAAAGTAGAAGTTTTGCTCAGAAAACTCCACAGCTTAGAGGGAACATTGGTGGTGGGCCCCCTGAGAAAAACATGGGCCCCCTGAGCAAAAAGTTGTTAGCTACGGGCCTGCTTGACTTTTACAATGCCCTCTACATGACGGCTTTTGAAGAGTGTCACACATGCAGAATATTTCAGTCGAGTGGAGCACATTAGTCATAATTTATGCCAACTTCTCTGGCTGCCAGTTTGTTTCTGGGCCCAATTTCAAGGGCCATTTTAATGTTCCAAAATAGTCTGAGACCTATATACTTAGAGGACCATCTGCTCCCATAACAATACACCTCCCTGCACATTACAGGTGAGTATACACACTACAGGAGTTCAAATCCCCCATTATAGCAGGAGACCTCCCAGGAATTACCTCTGTGCCCCAACCAAACTTCATAGGCTCATATGGGGATATGGGTGAAAATGGGGGATGTGAGCTAGCATGCAGCCTCACTTCCAGTGCCAATGCAGAACTGCTGTCATTACATCAGTGTGAGGGTCTAGGATTCAACCCAAACTCCATGGTTTAACCTGCTTTTTATCACTTATTTTATATATTGAACATGTGTTTTTTCAGTCTATCTTTTTGGAAGGAAAGTGTGCACCTTTAGTCTTTGAGACTGATCGCCGTTGGCTATAACATAGCTAATTCAGCAAGATTCTTAGGGTATTTGTGATGGTAAAACTATAAGCTCTAAGAAAAACTTTAAGAAACCATGTTTCAGTGAACAGTCCTGAGACTTCTGGAGCTTTTTAATCTGTATGGCCTAAATCAAGGATTCCGTTAGAAAGCTTGGTAAATCCTGTTTTAACATTAAATGCCCTTCCACTTCATGGTAAGACATGCTTAGCAGTAAATCTGGTACCAGGATATGTGACAAAGCCATTTGATATTATTTTATAATAATCCCTTGTCGTATGACTGATTCTTGGGAAACAATAAGGTGGAGGTGGTGGTAGTAATAGTAGCAGTAGTGATAGCGGTGGTGGTAACCCAAAGTATTAGTCTGATCTCTATTTATTTTATTAAATTATTTACTTCATTTATACCATGCTTTCCTGACCTGGCTATCCCAGACTATCCCAATCTTGTTGGAAGCTAAGCAGGGCCAGCCTTGGTCAGTATTTGGATGGGAGATCAACAAGGAATGTGACACAGAGGCAGGCAGTGGCAAACCACCTCTGAACATTTCTTGCCTTGAAAACCCACAGAGTTGCTATAAGTCAGCTGTGCCTTGATACTAAACAAAACACCCCTGCCTTTCTCCTCAATGGGAATACAAAATTTGTCACTTTACAGAGTAAAAGAAAAAAAAGCAGCAGTAAAGTCATGAGGAGATTGTAGATAATATTTTGGTAGAGACAACAAAAGAAGGGGGGGGCTAGGATGGTATTTCTACAGAGATTAGTTAGAAAAGTAAAATGGAAGGGTGATGAAGGATTCATGCAAACTGAGTTAAACATTTGCACTTGCTTTATTTCAGTAGTAGCTACTTGACACTAAAGAGTTAACCCAAAGGATTTACAGAAGGGGGGGGGTTGAGTTTGGAACAAAAAGGGAAATGTAGATGAGAATTCCACTGGTGTACTGCTGGAGTTACCAGACCATGTTTCAGAATTCTTTTTTTTTTTTTGTAGTAAAACTCTCCTGAAAAGGAGAGAATTTTATTCTTTTTATAAGAAAAGGGAAGGGTAGACAGATGGAGAAAGAAAAAAGATGGAGTGAAGTTTTCTCTGTTAAAAAGGGTTAGTTTTAGTTAGTAATTAATGCCGTTTTTCGGCATCCATCATGGTTAGTAGATCTTCTTTTTAACTTTGCAAAGTCCAAAAACTCTCTATTAATACAGTTAGTAAAGTCCATTGGGGTTAGTAATTAAACAGCTCCTTACAAATGCATCACAAACAGTCCTCAAGGTGTCTTCTTTTTAAATCTCTTCCAATTATGGATTAAGTCCTTTTTAACCTTGATGCCTTCCGTTCCTTCACCTCCTTCCCCTGGGCTGCTGTCTTCTTCACTTCTTGTCGCAATTTTGAGTACTGTGTCTTCCCTCACACTGGCGTGCCTCTTCAGTCTTTGCATTTCAAGGATGTAATCTTTCTTCTTTCTTTTCTCTTTTTCCTTATATTTCTGGCCTTCAAATTTCCAGGGCGCCATAACCACTTCCCATAAAATTAGATCTCCGATATCTTGCTTGCTGTGCTCGACCTCCCCTTCTACTGGCAGAGTAATTTCTTTTATAAAAGCGGAATAGGCTTTGGGAGCCACATCCACCTCTTCCTTTAATTCTTTCGATTCACTGCCAGTTAGGGGTGCCAATACATTCGCCAAAATAAATCCGAGATCCTCTTTCTCTTCTTCTTTTACGCCCTGAGAACTTAAAATCAACGCTTTCTGTTCAATTTCCGCCATCTTCCTTAATGTTTCCAATATCAATTTCTGTCAACTGATGAAGACACTTTCCACTTTAAGCAAAGTTTCATTGATTTTCTGCATTTGCTCCAGCAGAGGGCGCAGAATCTCATTTTCCTGTTGATTGACAGCAAGCTCTGGGGGGGGGCTACCCGGACCGGAAGTCCCTCCTCTCTTCTCTTCCGGTTTCTGCAGGACTTTCCCCATTGTCGACATTTTGTATTATTTTTACTTTTACAAAGTTCGTGCTGCATCCCCCAGGAAGCTAATAAGGTCGTATTCTTCTATACAACCCCGATGGTACTTTCACCAACAGTTCTTTCTCTCTTCCTGCCTCCGCACTCCCTTTGTAAATCTTGCTTCTCAAAAGGGGTGGGAACTCCTCCCTCCTCCCATACGCTTAAACACTAGCGGGGGGGTTCAAATTCACGCTTCAAAATAGATCTTCCACTCACGATTCGATGCCACTTCTTCTTTTTATGTTAAATCGTATCGCTGTCTTCACTCCTGGAAGTCGGTGGCGCTGCTAAGTCCCATGACGGGCACGACGCAGCGGGGCCGATTGGGGCGGGGAGAAAGCCTCAATTTCCCAGCTGTCTGCCGGCAAAGAGGCTACTTCCCAAAGCGCCCCCGGTTCGGAGCCTTTGCCTAAGGCTCACTAGGGTCTTTCGCATGAGCGAAGACCCCCCCTAACTGCGTGTGGGCTAGCCACCTCCGGGAGCGTCCCGAGAGGCGGCCGCCATTCGCAACGCCGAAACCAAAAAACCCATGTTTCAGAATTCTTCAGTGGTATTACATTCAATTACTGCTGAATCATCCATCGGTAGTTCTAAGAATGCTAAGACAGTGCTAGCAACAGGATTCAGAATAACTACTTCTATCCACCGAACCAGAAATAGCTGGCTATAGTCATGTTTTCATAAGCAACAACCTTAATCATTGCATGCAGCATGTACTGCCATACCACTATTTCCAACATGGCATGAACATTGGAAGAACCCTGATGCTGGGAAAGATTGAAGGTCAAAGAAGAAGGGGACGGCAAAGGATGAGATGGTTAGACAATGTCATCGATGCAACGAACATGAAATTGAGCAAACTTCAGCGGACAGCGGAAGACAGGAGGGCCTGGCGTAATCTGGTCCATGGGGTCGCGAAGAGTCGGACTCGACTGTGCGACTGAACAAAACAAATGAACATTGGGTGCAAAGCGGTAGGAGTAATATTTCAGTGCAGTTCTGCATAAGGTTCCTTTTTGAAGTGGTTACCACAATATTAGTCAAGAGCAGAATCTTAAGTTTTAAAATGGTACATGCAAACCTCTTTGTCCAAAAATGTTTTGTGCCAGTAAATAAACCTTTAGGACTTAGGGAAGAGATATTATGTCTTACCAATAGTTCAGTGTAAAAAGCACTACATGGTACCAGTGTTTTATCAATGGTACAGTGATGTTGCATGCAGTCACCATAGTGCAAATGTGAACAACTGGGGTGTCAGTTCTGTAGTGTGGTGAATGTATCAAATGATACAGGGTATTTAAAACCTTCTTGCATTCATTCTTTATGTATTAATATTATTTTTAAAAGAAATATTTTCATCTATATTCTTCTGTTTCACTTTACATTAAAAATGTAATGTTCTTACCTTCAGCCTTAAATAACAAATTCTCATGGTTTATCCTGCCAGAGATGTCTTTGTTTATTTTAATCTTTGTGCTAATTAACTTTCTACCTTTCCCCCCACACTTTTCACCAACTAGGTGAATGCAGACCCTATGGCGTCGGTTAATTCATCAACTCAAAGACAAATAGACAAAAACACACTTTTGGAGGGCTGCTTTAATTTTCAGCATCTCTAGCATTCATCCTCTGAGATACGATGGAAGTCTCTTTGGAATAAGTATAAATAGTTTCACAGATGCCAAGAAAGGCTTAACTGCACCTGTAATGAAAATTCACAATATGTACTGGCTTTTAGAATAACTGGTGGTAGATAAATGTGATGTAGAATTTTCTCAGAAGCTAATTGCAGTTTAAAATAAACAGGTGGAGCAGAAGATGGAAGCTGTCTTTACATGCAGGATCAAACATAATGTTAGTACAAGTCTGAAAACTTGAAATGCAATTTTCACTTGCAAATGACACCCTGTCAGTCTTGAATTGAATATTCAAAATATAGCTGGGAGGCAAATGGAATTTATTGTAGCAATTGTGTTTTTGAATAGATCAGCATCTGAAACTATCTCTACAGGAAAACACTTGGAACAATATTGATCAGTATGATTCAAGCAATTGTTGTCCATAAGGATTTGGATATTTATGTAGATATTCATACTCTGCTTTTCTTCTCAATGGGGACCCAAAGCAGCTTATATCATTCTCCCCTTCCCATTCTGATGGTGAAATACTGAAGAACTGAAGTAATATCAGGTGTGTACAACCAGTTTCATATCTTCAGGTTGTTATCGCCCCTCCTCCCACTTTTAAAAGAGTTATTTCATCTGCTTCAGTCCTGCTGTGGTCTTACTGGAGACCCAGTGTGTTTATAGTGACAGGATCTGGGCGACCCCTTCTTCATACACACTCCATCAAAGCCCCACTCTGCCATGAAGCTTGCTGTATGATCTTGGACCAGTTACTCTCTAAGCCTAGCAGTTCGAAAGCAAGAAATTGCAAGTAGATAAAAAGGTGGGAAAGTAACAGCATTTGGTGCACCTCAGTGTTTAGTCATGCTGGCCACATGACCATGGAAATGTCTTCAGACAGCACTGGCTCTTTGGCTTGGAAAAGGAGATGAGCACCACCCCCTAGAGTTGGAGTTGACTGGCTTTTGAGCAAGGGAAACTTTTATCTTTTACCTTTACTGTGAGGCTAAAGTAGAGAAGAGGAGAACAATATATGCTACCCTTGGAGGAATGATAGATTAAAAATGGTCTTAATAATTGTTGCTGGCCAGCTTCTGTCACAACTTGGGCTCGTGGAGGCCCACAAGAAACTGATTTAGCAAGGTGTCTGTGAGGCTTGGGAAAGCACACCTCGTAGCCACCCACCGAAGACTGGCCAGGAATTCTGCGGTTGGACCCTGGTGAAGAACCCCAACTGCTCCACAAACGTGGTGGGTTTGGGTGAAAAGTGGTCCGCGAGGGCCTTTACCAGTGCTGCATAAGGCTCCTCCTTGGTGGTCTTCGGGTTTATGAGGTCCCATAGAAGCAAGAAGATGTCCATGCCGCAGGTGCTGAGGAACAGGGACTTCTTTTTCCTGGCATCCACAACATCATGGTAATTGAAGTGGTTTTCCAGGGTCTCCAACCAGGCATCCCATTGCTGGGGCTGGGAGATATCGAATGCCTGGATGTTGCTTTGAGGCGCTGCCGTCTTACCACATGTCGGCGGGGCGATGGCGAGAGTTGCAGAGGCCAGGCGTGAGTGTCGAAGCCGGGCGTGATCGGCGCTGCTCTCGGGGTCAGCGGGCGAGGCTCGGGAGCAGTGCGGTGAGCAGCAGGGCTCGATGCGATGCTCGGGAGTGTCAGCAGCTTTGGTTGTGGTGAGCGGTGTGGTGCTGCTCTCGGGGTCAGTGATGCGATGCTCTGGAGCAGTGCAGTGAGCGACGGGGCTCAATGCGATGCTCTTCCTCGTGGTCGTTGTTCATGGAGGGAGCTAGAATCCCACCTTCGTCACCAGTGAAAAGTACTGAGACTGACAAGTGATTTCAGCTCTCACATACTTTATTAGATCAAGAACAAGACAAGAGAAGCCGGCTCGCAGGCCGGCTTTTATCCCCAAAAGAACCCACACCCCAACACACACCACACCCTGTGGTTCGCTATTTACAGTGATTGAGTTATCTCCTGCTCCTTGATTGGAGGGGAGCTAGGATCCTGCAGTCCATTGTTTTTGGGAGCGAAGCTCAGGCCCTTTGCCTGGCCGCATGGCAGACCGGTTAGAACCAGTCCGAGCACATGGCTGTCCCGAGCCCATGTTCCTGAGTGGACACATTACAGTAACATTACTGAATTGCTATATATGAGATAAAACAAGGGTTGTAGTCCTAATGTCCTGCTTTAAATTTGATAAGATTGATGATACTTATTGTGAGGCAAAACACCCCTGTTTCTTCCTAAGGGTTAATGTGAATACTAGTGGACCTATTCCAGATTGCAGGTGTCTATAACTGGGCCTCTCTGCCTACACTATTCTTATTTCTCTCAAGGCCAGAGTCAAGAAAGTGATAATTAGTTCTTCTTGGGAGCCTGTGGTCCACTGGATGGGAGGGGGGAAGCAGGAGTGGTATTGTAATCTTCTAGAGGGTTCCAGCGAGCGCACACCCTGATTTTATCTGGAACATCACCTTATGCCAGGTGGTTAGAGACTATAACTGAGCTATAGTTCAGAGAGAAGCCATGCTAACTTCATGATTTTGCTGCACAGAGGCCTGGATTATGCCAGCCTTGCATTGCAATGAATAGCTACATAGAATATGTTTAAGTCTCTGCCTTGGACTCTGAGCCATTAAGATTGTGCCATCCAATACCAGATACCAATGTATTAGAAAAGTTAGCTTTCTTGTTTTTATGTTGCAAGGCTGTAGAGATTGGTTTGCCTAGTATTAAGTTTATTCTTTAAACCTTATATATTTTACTAAGGTCTGGTTTATTGTGTACCCATAGCCTTGAGAACCCACAGAGCCCAGGCTTGGGTTGTTGATACTTAGCTTTTGATGCCTCAGGCAGAATCCACATGTGCCAGTTAAAGTATTTTTTAGTTCCTCTCCTACAGCTGGTGTGTGCATATGTATTAAAACTAGAAAGACCATTTTAAATAAGCTTTTATCACAGTTTTAACTGCTAAAAGCCAGTTTATTCTAGAATTTTGGGCAACTGCTACTGTGCTGCTGCCAACACAATGACATCCAGTTATGCTGGAAGTGACTTTATTGCGCTGCCAGCAACATCACTATATCACTTGTGAGTGCACCCCTGTTCTTCAGTCTCCCACTGGTTGTCAGCCTTGTGCTGGCATTCCTGCTGCAAGCCTTGGTAATACATGGTTGAACAGTAGCTTGGTCCAATGGAAAAACAAGTTATTTTATTTTACAAAGTTTATTCCCCCCCTTTCTGACTTCAAAAGGGCCACTGAGGTGGCTAACTAATTAAAGCATAAACAGTAAAATGAAATCACATATTAACGACCATAAAAAACAACAGACACACATCATTAAAGCAATTAAAACAAGAGCTAAAATACATACAACAATATAAAAACAATGATTAAAATATTGAGCAAGAAGCAGGGATCACTGAGAGAATGTCAAATAAAACAAAAAAAATCTTCAATCACTGGCAAAAGGTCACAACATAAGGAGACAGAGAAGTCACTTTGCAAAGAGAGTTCCAGAGTTATGGTTTTACCACTGAGAAGGTCCGGTCCCAGGTTGCCATCTGCCATCTCAAAAGGCAAGGGCACCCAAAGCAGGACCTTACCTGTAAACTGGCAAAGAACTATACCTGGAAACACATTGGGAGCCCATGTACATAGGGCCAAGATTGAAGTGATATTGTCCCTAGAACCCATACTAGTTGACATCCTGGCTGTGGCATTCTGCACCAATTGAAGTTTCCAAACACTTCTCAAGGGCATGCCCACATAGAGCCCAAAAGAGGAGGAACAGTTATTTTTGTTTTTTAGTGCAGTGCTAAGTATTGTTGATTACCTGAGAATAACTAATACTTACATACATCATTGTCTCATCTTACATGGAAGCACTAGAACAGAGTTTGAGAATTTTCACATAATGACAATATAAATATACAAGTGGAGACCCGCAAGAAACTTGTGGGATGGTCATCCCATTCCTCACACCTTTGCTTCCTCCCCTCTACCCTTACCTATCTCACACTCTTTCTCCCTTCTGGGGGTGGAGCCTCCAAAGCAGCCATTTTACCCAGGGGAACTGATCTCTATCACCCAGACAACAGTTGTAATTCTGGGTGATCTCCAGCCCTCACCCAGAGGCTGGCAATGGTAGTTCTCATGGAGGAAACGGCTGGTTTGGAGGGTGGAGTCTATGGCATTATACCAGTCTGAAGTTCCTCCCCTCCTCAAACCCCACCATTCCCAGGATCCACCCCTTAAATGTCCAGGAGTTTCCCAATCCAGAGTTGGCAACCCTATTTCCTTCCCACCCAACAGCCAACTTAACCGTTATCTGCCTTTATCTGTCTTCAGCTTTTCGTCCGTCCCCCTCCCCCACAGCTTCTACCAAGGAAAATTATAGTCTTTCTCCACAGTGGGGACCAAAGCAGCTTACATTATTCTCACCTCCTTTTTATCTGCACAACAACCCTGTGAGGTTGGTTAGGCTGAAAGTATGTGACTGGTCCAAAATCACCCAGTCAGCTTCCACCGCAATATGGGGATCTGAACCTGGGTCTTGCAGACCCTACTCTGAGGCTCTAACTGCTGCACCACTGCTGGCTTTCATAGGGTGGCTGCTGAACAGCAGCAAGCAGCCAGGCCAAGTTGAGTCATGCAAATTAGGTGGTATCAAGTTACCCAGAGGGTGCTGCCTAGGGATGCCAGCCTCCAGGTGGGATCTGGGGATCCCCTGGAATTACTGCTCAGCTCCAGACTACTGAGATAACTTCCCCTTGAGAAAATTGATGCTTTGGAGGGTGGACTCTAGGGCATTGTACCCCACTGAGGTCCCTGTCCTCCCCAGGCTCCATCCCCAAATCTCCAGGAGTTTCCAGACCTGGAGCTGGCAACCCCACTATCCCATCCCCTGCCAGTGCCCATGGGGGGACCTGGCAACCCTATACTGCTGCCAGGCCTAGGGTTGGCAACCTCCAAGTGGGGCCTGGAGAGTGAACTCTAGAGATCTGTGAACAACAGAGATCTGTCTCCCTGGAGAAAATGGCTGCTTTGGAGGGTGGATTCTGTGGCATGATACCCAGCTGAGGCCCCTCCCTTCCCCAAATCCTGCCCTACTTGCACTCCACCCCAAAACCTCTAGGAATCCCCCAGCCTGGCCCCAAGGCTCCCTCCCTCCCCCTCCAAGGCCAAAAGAGGCCTGGAAAGAAAGGGCCCTTCCCCTCCACCCCCCTTTTACTGACAGAGCCAGTCAGAAGCCTCTCTCTCCCCCCCCGCCAAGTTCTAATCTCTCACCGTTGCTGCCTGGAGTCAGGTCCCTGCAGAGGCCATTTCAAAAGGCTTTTGGGGGGAATTCAACCGTCCTTGAAGGGATTTCCTCACTGTTTGGATTTTTCTACAAACCCAGGAAGTCTACTGACTATGTAGGAAAAGCTGTTGGGGGAGAGTGAGGCCCCTGTTGGAGGGAATAGGTATCTGCACAGAAAAAAAAAGTCTGGAATTAGAATAAGGATTTTTCCCCAAGCAAATCTAGGAAATTAGAGAAGCATAAATATTTGAACCAGCATTAGAATTGGTTGGTTTTATTTTTCTCCTCATGAGCAGCCAGAGACATCCATCTATGCTTGCAGAATGCTACTAGTAAACAAACAAAATGAAACATAGATTATATCTGTCATACCTTAAAAGGAAACATAATTTGTACATATCTTCCTGATGAAAGAGTATAGTGGCTCCTGCATGGGATTCTTGCCCATCGATCTGGAATCTGAGGTCAGTCTGGAATCATGCTTTTACACTAACATTATGGTTATCACTTGTACTATTAAAAAGTATTTGTACAATTCTATGACCTTTTGATTCTGCTTTTTAATTAAGAATCTTGGGGAGATGGTCCACAGTTCCCCCTTCTCTATGTGAACTGGTCTGGGTTTGGATATTTGGAGACTGTTAACATTCAAGTTGTTATACTCAGAATCGGCCTGCCAGTAAAAATTAACAGAATTTTTTTAACCCATGAGATTCTTTGTTTCAAATGTGATCTTTAAATTCTTCATTTAAATAATTGACAGTGGTAGCAGGGGGAATTACAGCATTTCTGTGTATGCGCAGACACAGCCAGTGGACAAGTTTTCATTCAGCTATGCATTGAAATGGATGGGCTTAGACTGGAGTAATTTTGCATAGGATGGCACTATTAGTGTCCTCCCCACAGGTCAAATTCTCATTTTACCCAGTTCTGCATATGTTGTAATTGTGTCTATTGATTGTTTGGGCTCTCTTTTTCTCCAGGCCACTTTGGCTGGAGATCCTGGAGTTTTTTTTTGTCATCTTCTGGGCATGGAATAGCAGTCACTGGGGGTGTGGGGGTGAGGTATTTGTGAATTTCTTGCATTGTGCAGGGGTATGAACTAGATGACCCTGGAGGTCCCTTCCAACTCTATGATTCTATGATTCTTCTAAAAAAAAAAAAGCTTAGTCCCATTGTAAACCTATCATAATAATTTTAAGATCAAGAAAAACCACTGAAAGAAATAAACTCTTCTTGCCATTTACTCAAACAATTAAAACCCACATCTTTTAAAAACAGTTATTATATTATTGTTTTCATTTAAAACAACTTAATGCAATCAGCTCACGTTAGTTAGTTTGGATGGTACTGTGTCAAGTCAAGTCAAGTTAGTCTTTATTGGCATAAATTATCAGTACAAGTTATACAATGGTACTGTGTAAGAAGAACAAAGGGGAGAAGTATGGTACCTTTTTTCAAAACTCGTGCTGTATTGGTAATAAACTGTTTTTTAGAGGCTAATCCGAAATGCCAAAAATATCTTGCTAGAATAGCAGCAAAGGGGTGTGTTTGCATTCTTGTGTGTCATCATGTCTATAACATGCTGATTTGTACTCTCTGAAATATGCCATGACAAAACATTTAGATGAACCTTTAAAAACCAGCATAGGATTACTCATTTTATATATAGATTCTCCCACGTGCTGGGGTTTTTCAGGGTATGGCATACTGACTAGTAATACATGAAAATTCCAGAGCAGAAGCACAATGTGCTGTTGGTTTAAATTTTGACCTAGAAAGCTAAACTATAAATTATTGATATACTGAAAGCTTAACTTTCCCACAGTTGCTGAGATCCCTTCACTACATATTATTCAAATATTGTTTGAAATCTTGGATGGGCAGACAGCATTCTCTGCAACAAAGCCAATTAGTTAAAGAACTTTTATTCTAACATCCTTAGTAATCTTTTCTACTGCTTTTTCCTTGTAAAGGAAGGTTATATTGGTAAATGTGAGTTTTCAAAATCTGTGATTAATGCTAATCTTATAATAATCCTTTGTTATATGACTGATTTTGGGGGGAAATAATGTGGTGGTGGTGGTGCTAGAAATTATAGTAGTAGTAGTGGGTAGTGATGGTGGTGGTGGTATAACTAGTATTAGTCTTTTTTGGTATTTGTGTGTTTGTATGCTTGCATCAGGAGCTGCGGTGGCTCAAGTGGTTAAGATGCTGAACTGCAGGCTGTGGAAGGTCAGTAGTTCAGCAGTTTGAGACCCGAGAGTGCCGCATGACAGAGTGAGCTCCCGCCTCTAGTTCCAGCTCCTGCCAACCTAGCAGTTCGAAATAAGAAATTGCAAGTAGATAAATAGGTACCATTTTGGCTTTGAAACGGAGATGAGCACCGCAACCCTAGAGTTGGATCCGACTGGCTTTTAAGCAAGGGAACCTTTACCTTTACCTTTATGCTTGCATGCCTGGAAGTCATGGGGACTTTGGGCAACCCCTACTGGGGGCTTGGATGTTTTCCAGAGAGCTGGCTTGATAGCCTGCCTCTGCATCTGGAGCCCTGGTATTCCTTGGAAATCTCCATTCCAATTACTCACCAGGGTCACCCCTGCTTAGCTTCCGAGGCCTATACTGCAAACAGTTGTGCACAGAGAGTTGGCTTCAGCATCTCCCCACTGTGTTTTGTTTTTCTGACCTGAAAGGACTCTAGAGGTGCTATTTGCCCCATTGAGGAAACCTACACCATCAATACATATGGAGCCCAAATGGGCCATATAGAACCCCCAGCAGGCCATTTCAGAGTGGAAAAATGACATGGGGGAAGCATGGGCATCCTCCCTCTGTACACCATGGTCTTGATTTGAATCAGGCCCATGAATGAGTGGGAATCAAGTTTCCTGCAGGAATTCATAATTCATGATTATTGACAGTCATCATAGTGGCTCCAGATGCAACATGAGGACTTTGCAGTATGTAGTTAGGCCCTAAATGTAGGAGCAAAATCTACCATCATTATAATGAATAATTCCAAACCTGAGAAAATTAATATAATTATAGTTATTTGTGTCTGAGTAGTCTCAGGGTGTTTAGATGATCTTGAAGGAAATCAACATTTCTTATCCCAAACTACAACTTAGAGTTGTTCTGAGAATCCAATTTGTACTCACAGCTACAACACCACTTAAAAAAATTTCCTCTTGCCAGGGATTGCCAGAGCTGTGTCTCATTTAGAGCAAGGTTTAGCCATTAACAGGCATTTTATATTTTTAATAATTAATATCCTTGGGGCAATGGTGATGAGCAAAAAAAAGTGTTGGGTTAATGGAGCACTAAGGGGGGAAACAAGTTGTTCTTTTTACATAAATGAACAAAAAAGATGACTTTTTGGAAATAAAATTATGAAAGAACAGCCTTTCATTTCGGAATGCAAAGAAAACATGAGCAATCTGTATGCTATGAAGCTGTAGTACTTTGTGCTGCCTAATTCCAAGCATGTTTATTCATGAGTAAACCCCACTGTGTTAAACAGAGTTTACAGCTCAATAACAGGACTGTAGCCTTGGAAGAAAATTCTTGTCAATCTCCATTCAATAACATCATTTTCTGTCTTGGTGAATTTTGTAATTTTGGTAGCCTGTTTGATAATTATGGTCATATCTATTCCACTTTTAATTTCATCTGAGGAGATGATAATGTGATGATTTTTTTCATTCTACCCAGTTGCTAGCTGAAACCAAGATCCAAAAAGGAGGCATGAGAGCTTCTAAAATGGAAACTGAAAGCAAAGCTGAATTAACAAGTATGAGTGTCTCCTTTGCATAGACTTTCCCTTTTAGGATTTTAGTTGAGGTGTGTAAAGCCAAATACTCCAACTTCATCTTTTGGACTTACTATCAACACTGCATCAATTCAGTCCTGGGGTCATTTACCCCTGTCTTCTTTCACCCATAAGGTTGCCAACCTCCAGATGGTGGCTAGAGATCTCCCAGAGTTAAACTGGTCTCCAACTAACTGAGATCAGTTACCCTGGAGAAAATGGTTGCTTTGGAAGTTGGTCTCTGTGGCATTATACCCTGCTGAAGTCCCTCCCCTCCTCTACCCCTCTGAATTCCCAGGACTTTCTCAACCCAGAGCTGGCAACCCTACTGAGTAAGTTTAGCAGTCATGGCATAAGAAGGCAAGTCCTCTTATGAATTAAAGTCCTTTTATGTATTAAAAATTGATTAACTGGCAGGAAGCAGAGAGTAGGAATAAATAGTTCTCACAATAGAGGGAAGTGAGTGGTGGGGTCCCACAAGGATTAGTACTGGGGCTGGTGCTATTCATTTTTTCAGGGGTCTTTTGGGGGGGGAGCGCACCGGAGCAAAGCTCCGGGAGCTCAGGAGCCAAGCCCCGCCCCCAGCCAGCGTCCCAGAGAGTCTTCCAGGCAGCCGAATGTCAATTTCAGCTCCATTATATCCTATGGGCCATTGAAGTCAATGGTGAAAACATAGGGTATATTCTGGGGGCTGGAGGGAAGGGGGTTTGAGGGAGAGGCTCCAAACTCACAGGATAGCTGATGGAGCCTCTCCCCAAGATACCCACCAAGTTTCAAAAACATTGGATCAGGGGGTCCAATTCTATGGGCCCCCAAACAGGTTGCCCTATTCCCTCCATTGTTCTCTATGGTGGGAAAAAAGTAAGTTTTTTTCCCACTATAGAGAACAATGGAGGGAATAGGGGCAACCTGTTTGGGGTCCCATGGAATTGGACCCCCTGGTCCAATCTTCTTGAAACTTGGTGGGTATCTTGGGGAGAGGCTCCATCAGCTACCCTGTGAGTTTGGGGCCTCAAACCCCTCCCTCCAGCCCCCAGAATATACCCTATGTTTTCACCATTGACTTCAATGGCCCATAGGATATAATGGGGCCGAATTGCCGCCAAATTTCTTTCATTCCCTCTTTTCCTTCTCTCTTTTTCCTCTTTCCTTCATTTTTCTCTTCTCTCTTTCTTTCTTTCTTTCTTTCTTTCTTTCTTTCTTTCTTTCTTTCTTTCTTTCTTTCTTTCCCATCTTCTTCTCTTCTCTTTTTCCTCCTTTCCCTGTTTCCCTCCCCTTTCCTTCTCTTTCCTTCCCTCTTTCCTCCTTCTGTGGCCCAACTCTCATGAGAAGGAGTTTAAACTTTAAACCCCTTCTCTCTTAGCTCCCCCACCCAGACCAGCTGGGGAAGGGAAGGGGAGGCTTTTGAAGATGCCTCCCCCGCTTTTGCTTCCCCTTCTGACATCACTTCTGGTGATGTCAGGGGGCGTGGCATATGCTAATAGCCTAATAGCTCATTAGCATACCATATGCTAATGAGCTCCTGCAGCTGTTTTTCTACGAAAAGACCCCTGCATTTTTTTCATAAATTATTCAGAATTGGGAGTGAGTAGTGTAGCAGTCAAGTTTACAGATGATACCAAATTTCCCAGGATGTTGAAACCCAAGGCAGATTATGAACAGCTACAAGATGATCTCTCTAAACTGGACATAGTCGACAATGTGGCAAATGAAGCTGAACATTTGTAAGTGTAACGTGATGCATATTAGAACAAAAATTCCTATATTTAAAAATATGTGCAGAGGGGGGAGTTTCAGTTTTGGCGGAGCGCATGGCGGTCGCCTTTCTGGGATGCTCCCAGAGGCGACCAGCCCACACACAGTCGGGGGAGACTCCGCACAAGCGGAGATTCTAGTGAGCCTTAGATAAAGGCTCCGAACCAGGGGGCGCCTGGGGAATAGCCTCTTTGCCGGCCTGACGGTCGGAAAATTGAGGCTTTCCCCCTGCTCCAGTGGCTCCAGGCAGGCACTCCCTGATGGGACCTAGCAACGCCACCGACTTCCCGGAGTGAAGAAGCGGAAGATTGCTTAAAAAAGAAAGAACCGGCAACAAACCGTGAGTTGACGATCAGTTTGAAAGTGGATTAAATGCACTCACCCCCTAATCGTACAAACGTATGGGAGGAGGGAGCAACCCCCCCTGAAGAAAATGGGATTTATAAAAGAGAAGAGAAAGGGGGTAGAGCGATAAAGCGGATTAGCGAAGTTACCTTTTGGGGTCTGTTGAAAGGAGAGGAGAATAGACTGTCTCCAGAGTTGCACGGCATGAGCTTTTAAAAGTAAACAATAAAAATGTCGGGGCAAAAGAGAGTCCCGGACAAGCCGACAAAGAAGCTGGGAGGAACTTCTGGTTCTAGTTCCCACCCCTTGGAGCCAACTGTCAATCAACAGAAAGATGAGATGCTGCACCCTCTGCTAGATCAAATGCAAAAAATCAGCAAAACTTTATGTAGCATGGAAATTGCTCTCAACAGTCAACAGAAACAATTAACAGATACAGCCAAGAAGATGGAGGAGATTGCAGAAAAATGCCTGATCTCGACGGAAGACACCAAAAAAAATAAGAAAAAGGTCAGCAAAATAGAAAAGCATCAAGAGATGCAGGAAAAAAAATATTGATGCTACAGATGGAAAAATCAAACTTGACTCTTCAGGGCATAAAAGAAGAGGAAAAAGAAGATCTCAGAAATATTTTGGCGAATGCCTTGGCACCAATAACTGGCAAAGAAGCGCAAAAATTAAGCAAAGAAATGGATTCGGCTTATAGAGCCTATTCCAACTTCACAAAGAAAAATAATTTGCCAGCAGAAGTGGTTGTCAAGTTTACAAAGCAACGTACCAGAGATCAAATTCTAAGAGCGACTTCAACAATGCCCTTGAAGATTGGTGAGCAGAGCATAAGGATCCTAAAAGATGTTCCATATGAAATTCGGATGAAAAGGAAAGCATATAAAGGACTGACCCTGTTCTTGCAAAAATATCAAATTAGCTGCAAATGGTGGATCCCAGAAGGATTCTTTTTTAAATTTAAGGATAAAAGAGAGAAGATTGACTCCATCTTCAAAGCTCAAGAATTTTTGAAGAGGCACGCCAGCTCAGAGGAAGATGCAGAACTCGCCAAATGGACAATGTTAAGCAGTGAAGAGGACAGTGGCCCAGAGGGAGGAGACAAAGACTCAGAGGATGGAAGAGCAATGAAGGGACCAACATATAATCTGAGAGATTGAAAGGGAGAAAACCGAAAACATAAACATTTGCTCGTGAAGCATAAAGATGGACTATATCAATAACTAACCCCAAAGGACTTTACTAATCTAACTAACAGGTTTATTTTTGAATTACAGTAAATTGAAAGAAGATCGGTCAACCACGGAAGAAGCCAAGAACTTTATATATACTAACAAAAAGATTAATATACTAATAGTGACTTCACTCACCTCTTTTCTTGGTCCCTCTATATACCTTCCCTCTTTCTGTATTAAAAGCAATACATTTCTCTCCTTTTTAGGAGAGTTTTACCAAAAAAAAAAATGTGCAGAGGGGTCTGAACTAGCTGAGACTAAAAGAGATCTTGAGGTTGTAGTGGAAAGCTTGAGGGAAATGTTGACTAAGTGTGCAGGAGCAGTGAAAAAGGAAACTCTGCACTACAATTTTTTGGAGAAGGATTGAATATAAAATTACCAATATTGTGATACCCTTGTATAAAGCTGTGATGTAGCCTTCTATTAAGACTGTGTGCAGTTCTGGTCACTGTATCTCAAAAAGGATATTACAGAGCAGGACAAAGTACAATGGAGGGCAATCAAAATTATTAGGGGACTGGAATACCTTTCCTATGAAAAGTGTTTATAATCTTAGACTAAGGATGGGCATGAACCAAACCACAAAGCAAAATTCATCACAAACTTTGCCGTATTCATGGTTCATGATCCTAAGTTTGTGATGGATCTACCATTAAGAATTTCCACAAACTTTTAAAGCCGTTTGTGGCCATTCATGGTGGATCATGGATAGAGCAGAAAGCAGGGGTTTAAAGGGACTCTGATTTCCTCCCTGTTTTCTGTTCCCCACAAAAACAGCTGAGCAGCAGGGAGTCCCTCCCTGTGGCTCACCTGTTTTCCGGACTTTCTTATGCAGTCCATTTGAAGTGATTGCGCAAGAAAGCCTGAAACAGCTGAGCAGCAGGAAGCAGTCTGCTCCCACCACTCCACTGTTTTTCAGGCTTTCTGCATACCCCACTTAAACAAACTGTGGTCCCTTTAAATGTGGTTTGCAGGGGCACAAACCACAAACCATTTGGTTCATGAACAAACCTCCTGGTTCGGTTCATGATTCAGTTCATGGTTTGTCCACAAACCCCATTTTTCTGATTTGTGCCCGTGACAGACAGCAAGCAATTGCAGACTTTTAGGCAATGCTGCTGGAGAAAGGGTGGGCTAAGCTGAAAAATGATGGACACCTCATTGAACTCATTCTGACTGGGTGAAAGTAGCTTACTGTGGAATAGAGCTGTTTAAAAAATTCAACTGGGAAGCAGTTGGAATGGATCAGTTGGAGTTTGAGTGGAGCTAGGAAGGGAATTAACTGAAAACTCCTTGTTAAGTATGAGACGTAAGTCATATCTTAACTAGTGATTCAGCTTTATTCCATTCAACAGTAAACCAACACAAGGAACAGTGGAGCAACAGGCTCCCTTTTTAAACTTTCCGGGCTATGGTAACTACGCACTAAAATAAATTAATAACCAATAAGAAAAGAGAGATAACAACCAATAGAATTTGTTCGGAACAACTCCAGCTATTCTGATTGGCTTGCTTCGCAGAGCAGCCAATCAGATGGCTCACCTTAGGATACCTTCACAAACCTCAAGCTCATACATATTATTGCAATACATAAAACTCCTAGTGAGAGACTCTGAAGAGAAAAAGAGTCTGATAACCTCACTTATTTAAGGACTGGAGAGAAATCTCCTTGTGTGAAAAACAGAAACAGTACTTGAGTGGAGAATTAGACATTCTCAATATGGAAGCTGATTAATCAGTTTACAGAGCCTGTTCTTCTGGAAGATAGGGATTTGACCAAATGGTTTGAGGAGGCACAGAGTTCTCTCAAGCAAGTCAAAAGAGGTTATTGCTGTTAAGGAAAAGGGAATAATAATTTGGCCAGAGGAAGAGGGGGCAGATAGGAAAATAAACCCAATATTAAAAAACATAGGTTTACAGCATAATAAAATCTAAAGTCTGTGTGACCATCCAGTAACAAGTTCAAAAAAAGGTATAAGGGACTCTAGTAAACTCTGTATCCCAGTAAAAGCAGTGAAACATCTCTAACAGCATCAAGCCAAAATTAACCAGGGAAAATAACTCACTAAACATCTCTAGTGTTATAAAAGAGCAGTTTTGGATATATATTTGAACATCTCTTTACAAAATCTACCCATAGTTCACTTGTAAATATAATTTTCCAACCCCTGCCTGTTTATTGCAATAAATTTTATTTCTGTTTCAGCTTTCAGTGTGCCTAGGTGCCTATTTCTGAGGGAAAATTTTTAGAGGTACAGACCCTCATCAGTCACAGTTCCTTATCTGGAGTGTGAGCTGACAAAGTATCAAACATAATAAGGTGGGCCAACAGAATTTAATAAAAGTTTATTTACCACATAAGAAAAGTGGCACACTACCTAAAGGCTACATGTTATCAGATGTGGAACTGAAAATTCATAGGAAGGTTGGAGGAAAAATTTGAGACCTTATAAGGCTGTACCATGATGTCCATCTGGTACAGTGCCCATCAGTATCTGAGACTTTTCAGTTTAGAAAAAAGACAGCTAATGGGAGACCTGATAGATGTTTATAAAATTATGCATGGAGGTAGAGAAAATGGATAGAGGGAGCTTTTTCTCCCTGTCCCATAACAGAAGAAATCAGGGGCACTCAAAGAAACTGTTGGGAAATTGCTTCATGACAAACAAAGGGAAATACTTCTTTACATGATGAGTTATTAAAATGTGGAATTCACTGAGAGTGAGGTCAGTGATGCCCCAAGCATAGACAGCTTTAAAAGGGGTTTAGACCCAGGACCATAAATAACAGAATCGCAAGGGGTGCAAGTGCATTTCCAGGAAGCAGAGTTTGGGTATAAAATTCATCATTGAATTTTGATAGATATATGAAGGACAGATCCATCAGGGAAACATGCCATGGTAACACAAGGAAGCCTCCATTAGAGTTGCCAAGAATGCCATGACTTGGCTAGGCAACTAGAAATAGATTGGGGGGCAGGGACATGGGGGCCTCCATCAGGCAATGGCCTTTTTAATATTTCTCCTCTTGCTTAGAACAGTGATGGGAAAGCATGGGGTTTAGGCGATCCCCAGGAGATTGGCAGCACTAGCATCCATATATGGGGGCAGCAAACATCTGAATACTAGCGCTGGGAGATGGCAGCAGGGGAGCGCCTTGGCCTCCATGCCCTGTTTGGGCAACTAGTTAGTCACTGTGTGAAGCTATATGCTGGACAAGATGGACCAGTTATCTTATCTAACATACCCTGCTCACATTCTTATGTATGGAGAGAAAATTATTTTGGTAGTTCTTATAGGGAAGGCCGAAGGCCGAGCGCCGAAGAATAGATTCTTTTGAACTATGGTGCTGGAGAAGACTCTTGAGAGTCCCTTGGACTGCAAGGAGATCAAATCAGTCAATCCTAAAAGAAATCAACCCTGACTGTTCCCTGGAAGGCCAGATCCTGAAGCTGAAGCTCAAATACTTTGGCCACCAAATGAGAAGGGAGCATTCACTGGAGAAGACCCTGATGCTGGGAAAGATTGAAGGTCAAAGAAGAAGGGGACGGCAAAGGATGAGATGGTTAGACAGTGTCATCGATGCAACGAACATGAAATTGAGCAAACTTCAGCGGACAGCGGAAGACAGGAGGGCCTGGCGTAATCTGGTCCATGGGGTCGCGAAGAGTCGGACTCGACTGTGCGACTGAACAACAACAACATAGGGAAAATTACAGAAGGCAGAAGGGGAGAAGTTGAGGTGTGGTGTGATCAATCATAAATCTTTCAAGTGTGATTCTCTGTGTAAAGGACTGAAATGGATTTGGTTGATTATGAGAGAGATCAGAAAAAAGGCCTTCTTCCAACTCAGCCTAGCCCATAAGATGGCCCCTTACTTTATAATGGCTGATCTAGCCACCTGGATCCATGCGAAAGTGAATCATAGAATGTTAGAGTTGGAAGGTACCTTGCAGGTCATCTAGTCCAGCCCCCTGCACTCTGCAGGAGCATAGCTGAAAGATAGCTCTACATACCTACATACCTACAACATACCTGAAAGATGGTTGTCCAGTCTCCGCTTGAAAACGTCCAGCGAAGGAGCATCCACCACCTCCCGAGGCAGTCTGTTCCACTGCTCAACCACTCTTACAGTTAGGAAGTTTCTCCTGATGTTTAGCCGGTAATGACTCCCTCGTAATTTCGACCCATTAGATCTAGTCTTGTAATCCGAAGCAAGAGAGAATATTTTTGCTCCATCTTCTACATGACAGCCCTTCAAACACTTGAAGACTGCAATCATGTCCCCTCTAAGCCTTCTCTTTCCCAGGCTAAACATACTCAACTCTATCAGCCTTTCCTCATAAGACTTGGATTCCAACCCTCTAACCATCCTGGTTGCCCTCTTCTGGATGTTTTCAAGCGAAGACTGGACACAATGCTTCTGTTAATGCATCCTAAAATTGCATTAGCTTTCTTCACAGCCACATTGCACTGCAGGCTCATGTTTAGCTTGTGATCAACCATAATACCTAGATCCCTCTCACATGTGCTGCTGTCAAGCCAAGTCCCTCCCATTCTATATCTGTGCCTTTGATTTTTTGTACCTAAGTGTAGGACGTTGCACTTATCTCTGTTGAAATTCATTTTATTTGCCTCAGCCCACTGTTCCAGCCTATCTAGATCATTTTGAATCCTGACTTTGCCTTCTTCAGAATTAGCAATCCCACCCAGCTTCGTGTCATCTGCAAATTTGATAAGCATCCCCTCTGTGTCTTCCTCCAGCTCATTTATAAAAACATTAAACAACACCGGGCCCAGGACCGAGCCCTGCAGCACTCCACTTGAGACTTCCCTCCACATAGATTCAGAGCCATTTACGAGCACTCATTGGGTGACATCCAGACTAGAGTATTGTAATGCACTGTACAGTGGTTTTCCCTTATAATCAATTCAGAAATTCCAGTTGATGCAAAACGCCACAGCTTGGCTATTATCAGGAGCTAGATGGAGCATGTATATTACTCCCATTCACTCCACTGGCTGCCCATCAGTTACCAGGCTCAATTTAAGGTATTGGCTGTTACATACAAGGCCTTTTATGGCTTTGGACCCTCACATTTGTGAGACCACCTTCCCCCCTATACACCGCAATTATAGCTTTGCTTGTCTGTGTAAAGTCTTTTGCAGGTGCCAGCCTGGGAAATGGGCAAAATCAACAATTGCCCATACATGTGCCTTCTCCATAGTGGCCCCAGATTATGGTATGGCCTGCCTGAGGATGTCAGGAAAGGCTCCAACTCTCCTGGCTTTCCACAAACTATGCAAAACCAAATTATTCCAGAGAGCTTTTCTATGCAGGCAATAGACTTGCACTGTACTAAATGATTCACAAAGTTACTTAAATAAGTTATTAAGAACTGTGATCTATGCTATTATGTTTTGCTTACTGAAATTAGGATCCTGCTATGTAATTTTTGTATCGTTTAATGTCTTGTATTTAGCTTACTGAAACTAGGATCCTTATTATGTAATTTTGTGTCATTTAATGTGTCATGTCAAGACTTTGCTTATGCTTTGCTTAAGTTCTGTTTTTAGATTTTTGATTGGTTTTAGAACCCTAATCCTATTGTATTGTTTGTTGAATACCCCATTCTGTCAATTGTATTGACGGTGTAATCCGCCTTAAATCCAGATGAGAAAGGCAGACTATAAATGACTTAAATAATAATAATAAGAACTCCAGCCTCTTTTTGGCTACAAATAAAGAAAGTAATGAAACAGGATAAATACAACTGATCAGGATGAAGCAGTTTGAAAATTATATGACATCAATTCAGGGTTAGTGTATGATAACAATGGCCAATTAATTTTTTTTTAAAATGGGTCCTGTAGAGCTATTAAATATTGTAATGCATAAGGATATCTAGATCTGTTTGAGCCAAGATGACAGGTAGTGTTTTATCATTTATTATCATTTTTGTGTTTTATATTTCCTTCAGATGTTTTTTTTTTAATAGAACAGTGACTTTCAGATCTGCTACAGTGTATCTGAAGAGATTAAAATATTCTCCAAATTCAAAAAATTCCTCAAATTAAACATTCTGGAATTGTTTCTTTTGAATATTATGCCAAAAAGTTGTAAAAAACCAGGATTTTTACCTTATATAGTAACTACTGCAAGAATATTATATGCCAAATATTGGAGGAATAAAGAAGTGCCTTCAAAAGAAGAAATGATAAACAAAATGCTTGAAACTGCTGAGATGGATAAATTAACTTTAATTCTTAGAGGACGAGATGATGGAAGTTTTGAAAATACATAGGCAAGATTTTACAAGTGGTTGGAAGATTATAATAAATAACAACATCGACATAATAACCATATTAGAAAAAACTATAAAATACAACGCAAAATATAATGCAAAATACACAAAATATCTGGTGATAAAAATGGAAAATATTAAAAATAGACAATGTAGGAGTTAACATACTAGATATAACAAAGATGTATATGGAACCCCCAAATATTATGTATTTATGTTTGTTTGTTTGGTTGGTTGTTTGTCTGTTATAAAATAAAAATTTATAGAAAAATATCCTCCTACTAATTTTTGATTTTTTTTAATGTCACATTTTTGTTCATCCATTGTTCTCATATATGGACTGACTTGTTCATTCAATGTAGATAGTAGAAGGCATTATTTCAGTTCAGAATCACTCTTGCTTCTGTGAAGTGAGATGTCTCTCTAAGCCAATGAATGATTGCACAATAAATACCAGTTAAGATGAGTAGTGCAAAAATGTGCAATGCTCTGGTTGCTAGCATGGCAAACAGGAACATATCTTCTAAGTTATTCTCTACTCTCTTTAGCCCTCCCATGGCATTTTCCATCCCAAGAAACATAAACCTCAAGGCTGTGCAGAGAAATGGGAACCAAAAGCAGAGTGCAACAGCAGACACTACAGCACTGCCAAACTAAGGGCCAGAACTAACCTAGTAATTCATATCTGATGGAGAAAATTTCCTTCAGATACTCTTCCAATGTTAAGAGATTGCGGTCAATTTGGGCCTTGATTACTTACTATTTGAACTCACATCACTGTGTGACATGACTATGCAGAGCTCATATGAATTCTAGGTATTATCTATTTGGATTAGGGTTGCCAGGTCCCCCCTGGCCACCAGAGGGGGATGGGGGTAGTGTATGTTGGGAAACTCCTGGAGATCTAGGAAGGAACTTGGAGAGAAGTGGAATTTCAGGGGGTACAATGCCATAGGGTTCACCCTCTGAAGCATCCATTTTCTTTGGGGAAACTGATCTCTTTGGTCTGGTGATGAGCTGTAATTCTGGGGGATCCCCAGGTCCCACCTGGTGGCTGGCATCCCTAATTTGTATTAATGGTTTAATTAGTTATTTTATGAATCAACTTCTTAAGCAATCACCTGAAATATGTAGTGCTAGTGTGGAGATTGGGGTTGGGCACAAACCAGAAAATTCTGGTTTGGGGTTCGGAGTATACACAAACGAAACCCTGAACTGAGCAAACAAACTGAACCAGCCAGTTCGAGCCATGTTTCTCCTGGCCACAGCAAGCTGCAGCTGGGAGAAAGGGAGGATTGCCCAAGGAAGAGCCATTTAACCCATTTGTTTTGCTTTCCCCTTCTTTGAAGTGGGGGGAGCAAATGGAGGGGTTTAATGACTCACAGCCATTTAAACCCAACAGCTGATGGCCAGACTAGCCACCTGTTAGGTTTAAATGGCTGCAAGCTATTAAATCTTTCCATTTTGCTCCCCCTCGCTTGGAAGCAGGGGTGAATGAGAGGGATTGCTGAAATGGCTTGCATTTATTTCAGCCTAACTGCTGAATGGCGCACCAGCCCTGCTGTTAAGTTGAAATAGATGCAAGCCATTTCAACAATCCCTTCCCCCACACACGTCCAACCACAAGCCACACAAACCTCCCAATAACCATGTGGAGGGCCATGGGAGGGACATCGAGATGTGATGGCATGAAAATTGATTTATGAACCTAGGTGATTTTTATCACAAAAGTAGGTTCGTACCCATCTCTAGTGGTGATGCTGCAAATAATTTGGATAAAGTGAAGTAGGCTAAAATGTTATCTGAAACATATGAAGCAGCTGCATACGTAAGAACTCAATAGTGTTTTCCACATGGAAGTAGTGATATCCCTTCAGCCTTAAGCAATAGCCTGATTTGTTCTTTAGCAAAATGAGAGAAGTTGCAGCTTTTTCTGTATTTTTTGTTCATCTGCCTTTCATTTTGTCTTCCTGATTGTTGGTAGTTAGATACCCAGTCTGCAAACCACTGTTTCTTCCTCTTTGAATTGTTAATGCTGAATTGTGTGTGATTTTCTTTTTAATCTCACTTTTTAAAGGGAAGATTTAAAAATGGATGATGATTATCTTCAGCCCCCAGGGCTTCTTTGGAAATGGTATTTACACACAATACACAATAAGTCACATCTTCTTGTTTTCTTTTCAAAATATATTAACATAATGATGAATGGGCAAGACTCTGTTATATGGAGATTATTGTGAAAAGTTAGATGACAGAAAATGTTCAGACCATATTAGAAATTGTTCTTGCTTACTTTTTTACAAGGTTTCTAAAGTATTGTCTGTAAACAAAAAGAAAATTTTTGTGCATAAATTGGTGAACAATGCAGTAAATGTTATCCTGCCACATTTTCATTTACAATCATAATGGTTCTCAAAACCATTTACAATAATAAAATCAGTTAATAGGTAGATAATATTGCTCTGATAATGATTGAGCCCTTTATATAAGCATTGGATACATTTCTTTCTGAGCATTATCTTTCTGGTCTGAGAGACCTTCCCAGGCAAAGAGGGATGATCTACTTATTTGTGTCATCTGTCAAATGTACACAGCCTGAGCAGAGCTAACAGTAAGTTTAGCCACGATATTAGATGTTCTTCACAGTCTTCTCTCTGTTCCTCCAGGGATTCTTGCCACCACTACTTAGGGATGCCACTACTTAGAGATGCCAACTCTGAGCTGGGAAATTCTTGGAGATTGAGGGGAGGATCCTGGGGAGGGCAGGTTTTGGGGAGGCAATGAACCTCAGTCAGGTATAATGCCATAGTTCACCCTTCAAAGCAGCCATTTTCTTCAGAGGAACTGATATCTGTAGTCTGGAAATCAGTTGTAAATCTGGGGAAAATTCCAGGCCTTACTTAGAGGATGGCAGCTCTGTGCTGAAGCTGCTGTGGACAGATGGAATCAGTTTTATATGTAGTGTGTACATTGGGCCATAACGATGGTTTTATTAACTGTTTGGATTTAAAAAGCTAATGTAGGCCCCGGTCATATGGGCCAGAAAATGCGGGGGGGGGGAGGTGTGGCTGTTCACCCCAGAGTAAAATAAAGTGGGGTGGCCCAATCACACGATCCCACGAGTTGCCACGCTCCAGCTGTTAGTGCCGATCACACAGCGATGCTGAAGCATGGCAAAAAAGTGGCGCAGCGCGATCACACAAGCCGCACTGTTTGTATGTGAACATGCGCCGTTGGGGGGGGGGCGGGCTGCTGTTGGTGTCTTGTTTGTGCACATGCACCATTTGGCATTGGTGCGCATCCTTTGGGAACTTACAACATCCGGTTTGCTCCCAGACATGGGCAGGTGCCGGATGCCACAGGATACTGGTGCTCCTGCGATCAGACGCCCCGCCTTTGCCCTGCATTTTCCAAAAACTAGTGCTCCTTCCTTGGTAGTTTTTTACTCCGCATCTTCGGCAGGAAGCCGTGCATTGGCCACGGGAGTGCTACGCCTCCCAGATGTGCTGGTGTGATCGTGCCTGGAAACCCCGCAGGGCTACTGTGCCTTCGGCGGGGCAAATGCTCCATGTGACCGGGGCCCTACTTAAGTATTTTAAAAGTATCTTGTCACCAGGCCCATTGCTAGAAATCTTTTTTGGGGGTGCTGGGGAGTGCTAATTTAATGAATGGGGAGGGGAGGAAAGATACTCCTTCCTATGCTTCAAGAGTTTCAAGTACCTGCTCCCTTCCTCCACACACACACAAATTCTTCATTATTAGATTCAAGTCATAAATCTTTGCACAAGACTGACCACAAATTTAATTCCATAATGGCAAAGTATGTTATTGGGTTACCAATCACATTGCTTGTAACCATGTTCCTCCCTCTTCTGCAATCACCTTAGAAATAAAGTACTCCTTCCTGGACTGGAAGAAAGCCACAGGCTCCATGCTGTTGTGCAGCCACCTCCCCAGGGGGCTGGTGCAGAGTAGGGGTGGAGGCTGGGGAGCAGCAGCAGGTGGCTGCCAGATCCTGGAAACTCTTGCAGCACAGACATAGTCGGCTGGGCTGGCCCATCAGCTTCAGGACAAGCCTCGACCGCACTCAAAGGAAACCTGCCCCCAGAGAGCTTTGCCTGAGCAGAAGGGTGTCCTGAAAGGGCTTTCTTGAATTTATGTTCTTTCTGTGGCTGAGGCAAAAGCCCTGACCTGGGGTACTTCACACTGCGCATGCCTGTTTTGCATGGGTTGCAGCCGAGATTAAACCAGACACAGTGCAAATTCTTTGCCTCAGCCAGTGTCAAGCCACACCAGTAAGCTATGTTTTTTCCCTCACACAAAATGGAGGTGTACTCTTACATACTTAAATGAGGCTGCATGTTTTAATTAAGGTGCGTTGGCTTGCGAGGTAAAATGGAAGCTTGGAGGACAGTGGTGGTATGCCTCGTGTGTGTGCATTAATGGCAAGGAAGTTGGGGTGGGGCTCTAAGATTCGGTGGGGTTGTTGAAAATTCGGAATGGGGCATTGCCCTGTATGTCCCATGCTTGTCACACAACTGGCTAAGAGGGAAGTTCTGAGAAGCCCCAAGTGGCATTCTTAAAATGCTTTCTTTTTTATCTTAATTTCCAGACCAATCATAGAAATATGCTGGCATATGACAAACCCTTTTGTCTAAGGCACTGAGGGAATTCTATCCGAGAAAGGACATGGGAAAAAAACCAACATTTTGGTTATCAGGTCTCCCCTGCCCATGCTCCCAAGCATCCATTTTCTCTAGTGGAATTATCTCTGTAATCTGGAGATGAGCTGTAATTCCAGGGGATCCCCAGGTCCTGCCTAGAGACTGGCATCCTGAAGCATATTAATGTATTTATTTGTAAACTAGTAACTTGGACTTCATTTTACCACAATCTCAGGAATACTACTTATCCTTAAGCATTTTACAACTGTACCAATTTAATAGACACCACAGAACAGTCAAGATAGAATTGGCCCTGCTTTTCTCTACCTTTTTAAAAGGAGTCTCAAAGCAGCTTACAATCTGCTTCCCTTCCTCTCCCCACAACAGTCACCTTATGAGGTAGGTAGGGCTGAGAGAGTTCTGAGAGAACTGTGACTGGCCCAAGGTCACCCAGCAGGCTTCAAGTGGAGGAGGATTGGGGAATCAAGCCTGGTTCCTAGAGTATAGTCCGCCCCTCTTAACCACTACACCACACTGGGTCTCCAGATATCATGCCATAACTTGGCCCAATCTACAGCCAAGAAAAACAGCTTGGTTACCTGTAACTGATGATCTTTGAGTGGTCATCTGTGCATTCACACCTCTGGGATATAGTTCGCCTGCGCCAACCCCGATCAGTATTGTAGAAAGCTAAAGGGATTTTCGCACCCACTCCTCAGTCACGTGCCAGGCTCCAGTGCACATGACCAGGGGAGGGGCACGACTATCCCACCAGTTCCTTCTGACCACTGCCCCCAGTCAGAAAATAAAAGGAAAAGACCAAAAGCAGAGGGGAAGGAGGGAGGGTGGTGTGAATGCACAGATGACTACTCAAAGATCATCAGTTACAGGTAAGCAACCTGTTTATCTTCTTCATGGTCTCTGTGCATCACACCTCTGGGAGACTAAAAAGCAATAACCACCTACCTGGAGGAGAGAGCTGAAGGTCCTAAACATGCACCGCCTGCAACACAGCCCATCCCACCGCCATACGTTGA
This sequence comes from Gekko gecko, assembly GCA_029375565.1. Classification (NCBI taxonomy): domain Eukaryota; kingdom Metazoa; phylum Chordata; class Lepidosauria; order Squamata; family Gekkonidae; genus Gekko; species Gekko gecko. The sequence continues at coordinate 119,294,113 of JAPDNY010000007.1, forward strand.
TGAAGACGAACATCCAGGGCATAGTGCTTCACAAACATGTGAGGAGTAGCTCCGATCGCTGCATTGCAGATGTCACCAAGCAACACACCTCTCAGGAAGGCTGTGGATGTCACAATCGCCCGGGTAGAGGGTGCTTGTAATGGCCTCCACGATCCATTTGGATAGATGCTGAGGAGACAGCTTCTTTCCCTGCATAGGCAACACATGAGAGACAAAAAGAGTTGGAGTCTTCCTGAAGGGCCAGGTTCTGTCCAGGTAGAAGAGCAAAGCTCTCTTTATGTCTGAAGTGTGCAGACAACACTCCTCATCATTCCGAAGTGTTGGGAAAAACACAGGGAGCACAATGTCCACTTGCATATGGAACTCTGAGACTATCTTTGGCAAAAAAAGAGACATCTGGGGCCAAAGTAACACCATCATAATGAAAGGTTAAGTAACGAGAGTCACAGCAAAGTGCTGACTACTCACTCACCCTCCTGTCCAAAGTAATAGCTACCAGGAAGGCAGTCTTCCAGGAAAGGAGTTGTAGACTACAGGTAGCCATAGGTTTGAAGGGCTTCCCTGTCAACTTGTTGAGGATCAGGGGAAGGTCCCAAGCCTGCAAGGGGCCCCAAGATGGAGGGAAGAGGTGTCTAAGCCTCTTCAGGAACTGTTTAGTACGTGGATGAGAAAAAACAAAGTGTCCATCCACCACAGGGTGGTTGGCTGAAATAGCTGCTAAATACACCCGCAGCGAAGAACAACTGAGACCTAAATCTAAATGTGATAACAAAACCCCAAAAATCATCATCATGTCAATGGGAGGAGGGGGTAGCTCCAACAACTGGAGGTAAGTTAAGAAGGTCTTCCATTTCCCAGTGGAAGGTTTATGACAATTCAGCAGAACATGGTGTATTCTGTCCTTGAGTGCGGCTAAGGGATCTCCCATGCTGTGAGCTTCAGGTGCGGAACATCGTGATGCAACACTTGATTCTCCTGGGCCAGGAGAAGTTCCGGTACCATTGGAAAATGGACAAAGGAGCCCTTGGAGACAAAACACAAAAACAAAACAAACAGCCACATTGCACTGCACTCTATGCACTCTATGGCATTCTATTCAGCTGAGGCCTCTAACCTCCCCAAACTCTGGCTTCCTTAGATTCCACCACGAAATCTCCAGGAATTTTCCAACTTGGAGCTGGCAACCCTAATCAGGACTGGCTCCAATGAGTTCCTCACAAAGGCCTGGAAAGCCTTTCTACTGTCTTTTTACTGACAGAACCTAGCTTGGTTGCCTAGCAACAGCCACTGAGGGAGAAGTTAGTCTCACAGGAGCCAAGAAGGAGAAGTGTCTTCGTCAGGAGAGACAGCTGTTTTGATAGCTTATTCTGTGAGAGAAGAATGTCCAGGCTGGCAGTGGGTGGGGGAGAGGAGCGGACCCAGTACCAAGCCAATGGCACGCGAGTACTCTTGAGTGTCAGTTGATGGGCCAATGGCTGATGGAGCACACTGCACAGCCAATGGGAGAGCTGGAAATGGCCAACACATAAGGGAATTAAATATATAGGAAGAATAAAAGAATAAAGGGCATCCATAGGATATCAGATTAAATTGTATGGGCTGTAAGGAAATTAATAAGCGTAAATTCAACGGTTTGTTCAGAACAATTAGTGTGAAACAGGGGGAGCTAGACTAGCAGGGCAATTTTATCTAGGAGTAGTAGCATATAGTGGAACATTAACATCAGCCGTGTGATGTTACTAAAAAAAATTGGATATGGGTGCATAGGTTAATTCAGAAAATTGTAGGGAGAGCAATTCCTTTTAAACCGGAGCTGTTACTTTTAGGTATTTTACCTAAAGAGATAAATAGAGACTATTGTTATTTGATAGTATATTTGATGATGGCGGCCAGGGTTTTATATGCAAAATATTGGAGGACTACCCTGACACCAACTCAGAAAGAATATATTTTGAAGATATTAGAGGCATAGGCGTCATCTTCAGGGGGGCTGGGGAGCTCAAGCCTCCCCTGAAAGTACTGAGCCCCTCCCCCGAGGCAACTGGTGTCAGCCAGAGCCTTTCTACCCCCCCTCCCGTCCTCCACCCCATTTTGAAAGCGGAGGGTTTTCCCCTCTACTTTCTGAGACTGTTCAGCTGGACTATGAGTGGGACAGAAGTCAAGGGGGTAGGGGCTTGCTTCCTCCTGGAAGCTAAGCTCCACCCACAGTTCCCAGCAGCCCTGCTCAGTTCAACGTGGAGAGCTGCACGTGGAGGCTGGCTTCGAGGCAGCACATGCTGCCTCTGCTTGCTGCCACCACCAGCCTGAAGGGTAAGTAGGTGGGGGTGTAAGGAGTGGGGGATTGTTTCAGGAGGGGTGGGGTGGGGTGGGTGGGGTGGGGTGGGTGGGAGCCCAGGTCTGCAGCCACCCAGCCATCCTGCAAGTCCAAGCAGGGGAGGAGGGAGAGCCAGCATGAGAATGTGCCTGGCTGCCACTTAGTGGGGAGGATGGAGGGTTGGGGAGGGGAGGGGAGCTGGGCAAGAATGGAGGGAGGGGGAAGGTGGGGGGGCCCTTGTGTGGCCTCTGGTTGCCCCTGCCATCAGTGAGTGGCTTGCTTTCTCCTGCAGTCCAGTTTAAACTGGGCTGCAGGAGAAAACAAAACCCAGGAACCCTTGTGCTGCACGGAGCACATTGCTCCAGGATACAGAAAATCCTGGGCTCACTTTCTCCTGTAATCGGGAGGGGGGCTGCGCTTTCTGTCCCTCTCTCTCTTTCTGTTTCTCTTTCCCTTTCCCTTGAGATGTGTGAGAGCTGGAAACGCTGGACAGCTGCCCCACCCCCACTCCAGGCTGCTTCCCTTCCATTCTGACTTTCTTCCCTTCCCTTCCCTTCCCTCTGTCTTTCATTTCTCTCTCCCAATCTATATGTTTTTCCCCCAGCTTCCCCCCTCTCCCTTGCTAAAATAGCCCCAGTTAGGATTGCCAGGTACCCACTGGCCACCTCTGGGGGATGAGGGGAGGGTGGCCCAATCCAGGTTAGGAAACTCCTGGAGATTTGGGAATGGAGTCTGGGGAGGACAGGGACCTCAGTGGGGCACAATGCCATAGAGTCCACCCTCCAGAACATCATTTCCCCCCCCAGGAAAACTGATCTCTTTAGACTGGCAATGAGCTGTAATTCCAGGGGATCCCCAGGTCCCACCTGGAGGCTGGCATCCCTAGCTCCAGTGCTGAAATTGGAAGCTCTGGTTCTGCTGTGTGACTTGGTGCATGCAAACCTCTGGCAGTGGCTTACATTTGCCAAACCACCCAGGTGGAGGAGGGGAGGGGTGTCATTCTACCAAAAATGAGAGTGTTTGGGTTTCTCTGTGAGTTTGAGGACTGGAACTGGCACTGAAGTGAGATTGGAAAAGTTCGTGTGGCTTTTTTGTGTTACAGTAATAATTATGCTGCAATACAGTTTGTTAGTCCTAAAGGTGCTACTGAGTGTTTTACTATTTTGTATGCTATGGCAGTGATATGAGAGCCAATTGAGCTGTGGGTCCATCTCATGCTACTGACAGTAGTTATACATTACACCTTGCCCATATGGTTCTGGGCATTAAAGCGCACTTGCCCTGGTGTGATGTAAAATGCTAGCAAGTCATAGCCAACTCATGGTAACCCTGTAGGATTTTCAAGGCAACAGATATTCAAAGATGATTTGCCATTGCCTGACTGTTCATCATGTCCCTGGTATTCCTTGGAGATCTCCCATCCAAATACTAGTCAGAGCTGACTCTGCTTAGCTTCCAAAATCTGATGACATCAGGCTAACCTGAGCCATCTGGGTCCATGGCATGGTGCTGTGTGGGTGCTTCCCAGGCAATAATCTTCAACCTATTCTTGGAAGCCACAATCATTAGGAAAGAGCCATGTGATAGAAGTGTAATAATAATTTACTCATAGTTGCAAGAGTCAATAAGATTTGAGTTTGATGGGGGATTGGGCTAATTGATCTAAGGAACTGAAAGAAGAGAAAGTATTAGCAAGCTCAGTGGTTAAGGATTTGAATAGAGCTCTTTATAGTCCAATCCTGAGGACACTGAGAAAGAATGTCTGAAAATGTCATACAGGTTTCTGTGGACCTTGCAATAGCATTGTAGCTAACCCCAACTAAGAAACTTCCATGCTGTTTCTATAATTTCTCAAATGTACTTCACACCAACTGTGCATCTCCATTCCTTTCTAATTCCTCTCAACTATGTACAGCTTTCTATGTTGTGCTTCATTTGGACTGCTTTGCTTTCTCAGTTCCTAGCCCCCTTCTTTTCTATAACCATGGATCTACATCCCCTTCCTCAAGCCTTGCTGCTTGTCCCAACTCTCTAAAGTCAGACCAGTTTGGCCAGTGGCAACCGAAAATACATCTGTCTGTCCAGGAAGTTCAACTAAATGCCACTAGAGGTTTTGTCACCACTGCTACATCACTTAATGCATTACAATATAGGTTCATGTTCAGGCTATAATTTATGATGTTTTAGTTTGGGAAGATCTGTGTTCTTGGTCACATCAGTTGGTGCTATTTTTTTCCTGTAAAATCCTCTTCCATCCCAATGGACTCTGCTGCTCACATGTTGTCTGTCAATCCCCTCTTTATTCCACCCTTCCTCCAGTCTCCCTTCCCTTATATTGACCTCACAACAATGGCAATATCACCCAGCCTGATGAAGGGGGCTTTGACTCTTGGAAGCTTATTCCCTGAAACTCTTGTTGGTCTCTAATCTGCTCCTGGACTCAAATCTAACTGTCCCAGTATCACCGAGTAAGTGTCATGCAAAATGTAGATCTGAACATGGGTCTCCTCAGTCCACACTGGTCTTCATGCCATTGGTCCATCTACTTCAGCATGGTCTGCTCTGATGCAGGTGAGCTCTACAGGCTCAGACAGAGAAAGATCCTTTCCAACAGCTGTTCTCTTAGACCTCCTCGGTTTAAACCTTTATCCTTTGGCACGCAAAGCATGGTCTCTCTACCATCAGTCCATCAGTGTAATCATTGTCTGCTCAGACTGGCAGTGGTTCTCCAGGGTTCTTTGCAGAGGATTTTGCCCATGCCGTGCTTTGTTTCTGAGCCATTGGGGCTGGGGGGAGGGGGGAGGATGCAGACGGGCCGCTTTTATTTGTAATGCAAAAGTATATTACCTCTTTCTAACAACATATGTCCATGCAAGATGGACATATGTTCACTGTAATATGTAAACAGGGCTTTTGTTTCCCCGAGTGGTGAGCAGGAAGAGAGGGAAATGGCAACAGATATGTTCTTGGTATGTACACCATCCAGGGAGAACACTTAACACTTAACTCATGTTTATGCCACACATCATTATCCTTGATTGGCATGCAGTTCAGAGGCCTTTTAAAATTTCCTTTTGCCCTGTGTGCAGTCCAGAAGGAACATTGGCAAGGAATGTACACTCTATACGTGTGGTACAGTTTCAAAGGGACAACTAACTGGGATGTATAAAAGAAATGACAGGATTGCCCATTACAAACAATGGGAGAGACTTGAAGGCCCACTGGAGATAATAGGAGCCAGGAATGTCACATGGCTCCGCCTCCATAAATAGTGACAATGGCCTGTGATGTCACTGGCTCCTCCCTATGATGTCACTGGGCCTCGGTTCTTTTAAGGACCTAGCACAGCAATGCCTCTGGCCCAGCCCCAGCCCCCCTGGGAAATTGGAAAGTCTACGCCCTTGATTAGAGGCAGCGGAAATGGACAAGTTGACTCTGAAAGGTTATACAGACTCCACTTTTCAGAACACCGGCTACGTTTCTACAAATGGTACAATTTAAATGGTTAGGAGGATAGGATTGTGCATTGGTTAATAAAAGAGAAACTAGGGAAGATTTGGAGGATTTAAGGGAAACTCACATAAAAAGTTAATAGAATTTTTGAAAGATAAGATGCATGGAATATGATGTAAAAAATTAGGTGAATACCCCCCATATGTGTTGTATATTGTGTGATTTAGTTTGTATGTAGTGTATTGTGTTTTGATGTGTTGTATTATATTGTTGTAGTGTTGTTGTGAAAATAAATAAAAGTCTGCCCTTAGGGTCAGTTAAAAAAAACACACCATCAGCCAACTAGGTTGGCCAGTCTGAGGCTCTAGCCGACTGTGGCTAGTGAAGACTGTCCAGTGTAATGAAGTCCGGGCAGGGAATTTCAGTGCTCCTGGGGAGGGGAAAGTATAGTGATGGGACCAGGCAGGGAGTCAAGGGAAGGGGGCAGAGAAATAAATAGCTTGGCCCCCTTCCAGCCTGCGTCCCATCCCAAAGGTTGTATGCAGCGGGACTAGGATTAATGACCTCCCTCCAACATTGGTGTTGTGTTACGCCAGGTCTATAAATAACAAGACCATGGTCCTTCAAGACTTCCTGCTTGAGCAGAAGGTAGACCTGGTGTGCATGACTGAGACCTGGCTGTGAGAAGGGGAGACAGTAGCTCTCTCCCAGCTAGCTCCTCCCGGGTTCTCAGTCCTTCATCAATCACAGACTAGGGGGTGGGGGGAGGAATGGCCTATTCATTAGGGAGACTTACTCCTTCAGGGCGCTCCCACCACCAAAGATCATGGGCATCAAGTGTGCTTGCCTGATGTGGGAGGCCAGGGAGAGTTTAGTGATTTGGCTAGTGTACCAACCACCCAACGCACCAGCCAATAGCTTGCTATCCCTGGTGGAGGCCATATCAGGCTGGGCACTAGAACACCCTAGGCTAATAGTCTTGGGTGATTTCAATGTCCATGCTGATGATGCAACCTTTACCCAGGCAGCAGATCTGGCATAATCCATGGTGGCGTTGGGACTCTCCCAGTATGTAACGACCCCCACCTACCAAGCAGGGCACATGCTCGATTTGATCTTTGTGACCGGGGTCACAGTGGACCAGATCACTGCTTTGGCGGTGCCATGGTTGGACCACCTGGCCCTGAGAGCCCGACTGAATGTCATAACCCAACTCTGTTTGGGTGGTGAGCATATTTTAGCTCGCCTGTGGAGCGAAATGGACCCAATGTGGCTTCAGATGGCTCTTCGGGATCCAGTGCCCCCAGTGGCTCATTGGATGAGCTAATAGAGGACTGGCACAGCCGGCTCTTGATGGCCATCAACAAGATTGCTCCCCGACACCATCTGCGCCCTTGCTCCAAGCTTGCTCCCTGGCTTATGAAGTGAGGGCTGAGACAGTTAGAGAGACAGTGGCAGCGCACCCACGATGAAGTCACAAGAGCATCTTATAGGACGTTTATGAGATCCTATGATAAGGTGGCCAAAGTGGTGAAGGAGTACGTCGTGGCTACGATTGCATCTGTGATCTCATGTCCAGCCCAGTTGTATAGAATGATCTGGTCTATTACTACCTTGCCGCAGGGCAAGTCAAATGTTATGGAATTGGACATTGGCTGCGAGGCTTTTGCAAGCTACTTCACGGACAAAGTCTTGTCACTCCGCCGTGAACTCCTGCCACATTTGAAACAGTGAGTGAACTCGAGGCCCCTTGCATATCATCTGGTCAGATCATGGATCATTTCGGTCTGCTCAGCCTGGAGGAAGTTGACAAATTGCTCCTAGCTGTGCACCCTACTACCTGCTCCTTGGATCTGTTCCTTTCTTGGCTGATTAAAGCTGGCCATGTTGGGTTCTGAGGTGCCCTTAGGGAAATAGTCAACAAGTCCCTCTTGGAGGGTCTGTTCCCAGGAGCACTTAAGGAAGCAGTGGTACGTCCTCTCCTTAAAAAAACATCTTTGGATCTGGCCAAATTGGTGAACTATCAGCCAGTTTCCAACTTGCCCTATTTAGGCAAGTTAATAGAGAGGGCCATGGCGATGCAGCTTCAGAGCTTTTTGGGTGATGCTTTCATTTTAGAACCCTTCCAGTCCTGCTTTCACCCAGGGCACAGGACAGAGACGGTGCTGGTCACCCTCACAAATGATCTTCAGAGGTATCTGTATCGAGGCAGATCTACAGTGTTGTTGTTGTTGGACCTGTTGGCTGCATTCAACACTGTCGACCATCAGCTACTAGCCCACCGCCTCGCTGATGTTGGAATTCAGGGGCTTGCCTTGCAATGGCTCGTCTCCTTTCTCCAAGGCCGGGGACAAAGGGTGATGCTGGTGGAACAGCTTTCCCGGAGGCACCCACTTGATTGTGGAGTGCCTCAGGGGACTGTGTTATCCCAATGTTATTTAACATCTATATGCGCCCCCTTGCCCAGATTGCACAAAGAAATGGGCTGTGATGTCACCAGTACGCTGATGACACCCAGCTCTATCTGCTGTTGGGCGGCTGGTCCAACTCCAAACCAGAAGATCTTGACTGGGCATTACAAGACATGGCTGGTTGGCTTAGGCCGAACCGACTGAAATTGAATCCACTGAAGATGAGGTCCTGTGCCTGAGTCGGTGTGGATCAGGGGTAGGAATCCCACTCCCGACCTTCAATGGGGCACCATTGGTGCCAATGCTGGAGGTTAGGAGTCTGGGAGTGCTCCTGGATCCCTCCTTAACAATGGAGGCCAGGTAGCAGCCACTGCCAAGTCAGGCTTTTATCATGTTCGTCTGGTTAGGCAGCTTGTCCCCTTCCTTGAATGCAATGACTTGGCAACGGTGATCCATGCAATGGTCACCTCGAGGCTGGACTACTATAATGCTCTCTACATGGGGCTGCCCTTATTGCAGATTCGGAAGCTATAGCTGGTGCAAAATGCTGCAGCCAGGCTGTTGATGAGCCTCTCACTACGGGAGCACATTCAGCCTGTGCTGAAGGCATTGCACTGGCTACCAATAGCATACCGAATTTGCTTTAAGGTGCTGGTTCTTACCTTTAAAGCCCTTTATGGCCAGGGACCTACATACCTGAGGGACTGCCTTTCCCCACATGTCCCCCAGTGAGCACTGCGATCAGGGTCTCAACACAAACTCACCCTCCCTGGACCTAAGGATGCCAGGATAGCTTGAATCAGGGCTAGGGCTTTTTCAGTGGTGGCTTCTCTCTGGTGGAACAAGCTCCTGGAGGAGATCAGGGCCCTGCAGGACCTTATGCAGTTCTACAGGGTCTGCAAGATGGAGCTGTTCCACCAGGCATTCAACTAGCAGCTGCCCCGGAGAGAATGCCCTGCCCCCTTGAAATCTCAAGGCAGCCTGAGTCACCGGTTCAGTGTTAGATCTAGACCATCCACCAGGATGGCATGGAAGTTGAGCACCATCCTAAATGGAATACTAAACTACTGTATTGGTTTTATCTGGATGTTAGCACCTTTTAATGTCCTAATTGTTATTTGGTTTTAAGACTTTTATTATTTATTGTTATCTCTGTTGTTTTATCCTGTTGTTAGCCGCCCTAAGCCGGCCATGGCTGGGAGGGCGGGGTATAAATATAATAAATAAATAAATAATTTCACACCATAATGTAGCCTTTGGGCCTATTTCCATATCTCATTAAAGCAGATTATTTTATATATTACTGTCATTCAGATTGTGAGAACAGAGGTTTTATTAATAAGTCAGGGATAATAATAAATAAAGTCACTTAGTAATGGCTCTCAGAATTTCTCTCTCTCTCTCTCTCTCACACACACACACACACACACACACACACACACACACACACACGCACACTCACAGGAGGCGCTCTCAGGCTTCTAAATGCTCTTCCCCTGCCACAGGCCACACCTGCAGAGATATGAAGCATATATTCAAACTTTGTCACAATGTAAGAAAGGCAGTAAGAGATTTTAAATTTAAAAATTCTTTAGTATCTACACTGATTTTGTTCAATATATTCTTGGCCATATTTGTCTCATTTTAGTGATATACCGATTAATATGTAACTGCTGCCTTTTAAATACACTTCTTTGAGAGTTAAATGTTTCTCATTATTTGAAAATGAATAATTCTGTCCAAACAAAAATGTGTTTTCTCTTTTTTTTAGTGTCACTTAGCCTTATTGATTATCAATTGTTGTCCCCTTCATTTTAGAATTGATATTTTTTAATAATTACTATGGCTCAGTCTCTGAAATATAATGCACTTATTGAGCTCTCCCTCCCCAAAGTCTGCCTGCCCCAGGCAAGTCCCCTCAAATATCCCAGAATTTCCTGACCAGTATTGGTAACCCTACTTCTTCCTTCTGCTTTTAAAAGGGGATGTATAAATCATAGAATCATAGAGTTGGAAGGGGGCATCTAGCCCAATCCCCTGCTCAGTGCAGGATCAGCATCCCTGATAAGTGTTCTGAGTGAAATGAACATGTGTAAAAAGATTTCCTAGACTCATTCTGTTGTATAGGCTTGATTCTGAATATGGAAAAAAACAAGGAGGCTATAAAGAGAAATACAATAGTTCATTGGGACTTTGGTAGCTGTGAAGAAATGCATTTTCTCCTGGAGGGAGGCTGGCAAGCAGCCAGCCTCCTTTTATGGTTTTCTCCCCTTTTTTTACTCTACAAGCTGGAGAGGGGAGGATGTCTGTCAATGGCTTTCCAGGCACACCTCTTAAGAAATGATAATGGGACTGGCTAGAGACAATAGGAGAGCCAAACCTCCCCCTTCTCCCTCCTCCCTCCTCCTAGCAAGGAACACAGAGTTGGGAGGGTCAATTCTAGAGAGGCTGAGGAAGGGTCTTCCTGGAGACAACAGGAAAAGAAGCCTTGACCTGGGCTGACTGGGGACAAGGGGGAGGAGACTCTCTTTTCCTTGGAATGCTTGGCTGAGGAGAAGGTTGTGCTCTGGTCTGCAACCAGCAACAAGAACTGTGAAACTAATGTCAAAATAGTTAAAATACCATCCTTATATTGTTTTCTTATATATCTATGTTATCCAATTATAGATTATGTAGACTGTTCACTTATACAGCTAAGTAATCCAGTTACAAATTGCATAGGCAAGTGACTATTGTAACAATATAGACTTAAACAGAGGATAGTAACTCTGGAGTAATGAGTGAGCAAACCTTGATTAGTTTTTTTCTGAAGGTGAATGCTACTCCTCCAAAACAATGACTCTGAAGTAAACATTTTCAGAAATACCATTCCATTTATGCATCCGTAAATTAGTCCACCAATATATTTGTAACTTTTCCTGGTTTCTTTTCCTTTTTACCCCAATGGGTGAGCCAGCCTAATATCTCCATGTTTCTCTTCAAAGCTTTCTCAATGTTTAAAAAAGATTGCTTCAAAAGTGGATATTCTATCAGTTGAGTGTCAGGACCTAGCCCTCTGTGCTGCATTGCACTGAAAATATATATGTAAACATTTTCTTTTTAAAAAATAATTTAAACTTTTGATTCTGGAAGTGGTTCTCTGTACCATATAGATCCCCACTGTTTCAGAAACACTATTTTAAAGGGGAGCCCTGGGGGGGGAAGGCAAGCAGTTGGCAATTGGCTATTCCCCCAGGGATGCACAAGGCATTAATCTGTCCCTGTGGTAGCCAAGCACTGGGCTAGCAGGAAACACTGAAGCAAGGCCTCTGAGGTTAGAATTGGAGCTGAGGGTCCTGTTCTCCTCAGTGGGAAACAACTATATTGAACAGGTGGTGTTAGCAGCTACTGAAAAGTAAAAGGGAAAAGACCGTCCAGGGAGTTGGCAACCCCTAGGAGGGCAAGGCAGAAGAGTCCCTGCAGGCCAGAGTGGACATGTTCTGCCACAGTAGCCATAAACCTTCTTCATCTGAGAGGGTCCATTATGAGTCATTTTTTTTCTTCCCATTCCTCCTCCCTGGGAAAGAGAAGAGATTAACAGGACTTGCCAGAGGAATCTTACAGAACAGTTGTCCAATCAGGAACTCAGAGGGAGCTGTAAGGATGATGAATTCTTGCCCAATGAACTCGTATACTCCTATGGAAGAGAGGTGGTGATCTTACTCCCCTAGATCCACAGCCAGCTTGCTCTTCTCTAGGCACCTTTTTAATCTCACTTCCTCACCTGAGCTACTGTACCTCATGCTGAGGAGAAAGCGAGAAGGAATCTTCCTCTCACTCCAAACACCTAAGGGCTGGCTAAGGTTCAGTAGTGATGGAGAGAGACATCCTTGCATGTTCAGAGGTACACTGGTAAATAAAAAGGTTACAGTTATATATTTCACATGAATAGTTTATAGCTAATATTATAGTATATGTATGTTTGGTCAAGTGGCACACAGGCATAGAGCAGTCAGGTAGCTCTTTTGGTTGATGGTAAATGTAAATGTGGCTCTCTGTGAACTGTGGAGTGTGCACCACTAAACTGGCTGGTGAGGACAGTCAGGAGGCATGCAGAAGGGGGCTGGGTGAGTTGGTAGGGTACTGCCCTATGGACCAGCCTCCACTATTTGATAGCCTTCACAAGGTAGAGGTGTTATTATATGATAATGGCTGCGGTGGCTCAAGTGGTTAAGATGCTGAACTGCAGGCTGTGGAAGGTCAGTAGTTCAGCAGTTCGAGACCCGAGAGTGCCGCATGACGGGGTGAGCTCCCGTCTCTAGTTCCAGCTCCTGCCAACCTAGCAGTTCGAAAGCAAGAAATTGCAAGTAGATAAATAGGTGGGAAGGTAACAGCGTTCCATGCGCCTTGGTGTTTAGTCATGCCGGCCACATGACCATGGAAACGTCTTCGGACAACACTGGCTCTTCAGCTTTGAAACGGAGATGAGCACCACAACCCTAGAGTTGGATTCGACTGGCTTTCGAGCAAGGGAACCTTTACCTTTATTCCCCTGGTAAATGCCACCATGATGCATGAGGCATGTAGTACCAGGAGATAATCATTTTTTAAAAAAACAACAACTATGACTGTCTTAGCTGACATCTTATGAATCATCATTACACCAAATTCCATTTATTCATGTAGCCTTGTACAACACCTGCTCCTCAGTCTGGAATATGAATGTTTGATACTAAACAATCTAAGAACAAAGAATGACTCAATTGTCCCATATTTGATATCAAAATATTTAGATCATCAACCATTATGCAAAAGACTGTTTCAAATTAAAATAAATTTCTTCTTTTTTAAAAAAGACAGATTTTTTCACTTATATACAGTTAAAAAAAATTCTGAACTAATTTTTCTGCTGGGGAATCTTCCAGAAATACCATCGATAGCATATAGAGAAAGACTTATTGTAAATTCAAAAAAGTCCAGAACTATGATATTTTGACATAGTTTCCAAAATGCGTACTAGAAACAGATTTCTTTGAGGTGAAAAGGTCATTATCTGAAATTATCCAAGCTCACCTATTCATGATGAGTGTTTAACATCCTAATTAATAACAAAATAATGAACTCCTGTTTAAAGCTGTTTAGGAAGATTTCAGACAGTACATTAGATATGCTAATGTTCATAACAGATAACAAAAGATTATCTGTGGCAAACTACTGGCAGCAGGATTTTATTTTCCCTACCCAATTCCCACAAATCTCTTTATTCAGCATTTTTCTAAATTTAATTATCCAGCAGTTGTCATTGCTAATTTCTCCTAGTATGATATAGTAATTGTTACTATTCAAATTCACTGCTTTCTGAACAGATATCTCTTGGTGACTTTTAGTTGGTCACATTCGATGTGTGTGTGATTATAAGACATTAAAGGGTTATGGCAACACGGTCTTTCTAAGTCGTGCTAGCCTTTATTTTGTGATTAATATTTGGAAAGATGAATAGCTTATTGTGATAAAACAGGATCCATAGGATCTCCATTTTGGGCAATTGAGGAAAGTATGAGACTGGCTACCAGTCCTCAAAGAAGAAACTTTTTTTGTACCACACCCAACCAAAGAGAATCCTTTTCAAGCTTCTTTTTCCACTGTCAGAAGTAAACAGAGAATGAGCAAGTAAAACCCCTCTTTAAGCACATTAAAAGACTGTTTTTCATTTGGTTCTTCAGGCTCTTCCCTAGCCTTTTTGTTTGATTTACACTGAGCACAGGACACATTCATGGGACTGAAACTTTCCTAGCAGTTTAGTACCCAAACAGGGATTCCCTCTGTTGCCCTTACCTTAAATAGACTGAATTTTTAAAAACTAGTGCAAAGAAGTTATTGGTTATAGCATAGAAAATATTAAGGAAATGTATGTCTATTTAAAGAAACTAAGTAAATGGCAAAGGAAAAATATGGGTATATATGTTTCTTTTCCCCAAAGGTCTTTAATTTACCTTTAAGCATCTAAACTTGGAATTCCATAATTGTTTCCCTTTAACTGAAGACTATAAAGTGAACAAAAACCTATAGCATCTTCATCTCACAGTTTTAGGATTCCCAACTCTAGGTTAGGAAATTCCTGGGGATTTGATGGTAGAGCCCTGGGTGGTAGGTTTCGGTACGGGAGAACGTAAGAACATAAGAAAAGCCAATGTTGGATCAAACCAATGGCCCATCCAGTCCAATGCTCTGTCACACAGTGGCCCAAAAATACCAGGTGCCATCAGGAGGTCCATCAGTGGGGCCAGGACACGAGAAGCTCTCCCACTGTTTGCCCCCCCCCAAGCACCAAGAATACAGAGCATGACTTGCCCCAGAGTTCCTATCTATACCTTGTGGCTAATAGCCCCTGATGGATGTCTGTTCCATATCCTTATTCTAATAGCCAAAATGTGCGGATATCTATTCCCACCAACAGGGGACTCACTCTCCCCCAACAGCTTTTCCTGCATAGTCAGTAGACTTCCTGGGTTTGTAGAAAAATCCAAAAAGTGAAGAAATCCCTTCAGGAACGGTTGAATTTCCCCAAAAGCCTTTTGAAATGGCCACTGCAGGGACCTAACTCCAGGCATCAACGATGAGAGGTTAGAACATTGGGGGGGGGGAGGCTTCTAACTGGCTCTGTCAATACAAGGGTGGGGGGAGGGCCCTTTCCAGGCCTCTTTCGGCCTTGGAGGGAGGGAGGCAGGGAGCCTTGGGGCCAGGCCTCACAAGAGTTGCCAGTGCCAGGCTGGGGGATTTCTAGAGATTTTGCGGTGGACTCTAAGGAGGGCTGGATTTGAGAAGGGAGAGGCCTCAGCTGGGTATAATGCCACAGAGTCCACCTTCCAAAGCAGCCATTTTCTGCAGGGAGACAGACCTCAGCTGTCTAGAGTCCAGTTGTAATTCTGGAGGGTCTCCAAGGGCCCATTTGGAGGTTGGCCACCCTAGGCCTGGCAGTAGTCTAGGGTTGCCAGGTCCCCCCTGATTTGCATGACTCACCTAGCCTCAGCTGCTTGCTACCATTCATCAGCAGCCACCCTATGAAAGCCAGTGAGGTGCAGCAGTTAGAGCTTCAAAGTAGGGTCTGCAAGACCCAGGTTCAGATCCCCATCTTGCAATGGAAGCTGACTGCGTGATTTTGGACCAGTCATATATTTCAGCCTAACCAACCTCACAGGGTTGTTGTGCAGATAAAAAGGAGGAGGGAATAATGAAAGCTGCTTTGGCCCTCACTGTGAAGAAAGACTGTAATTTTCCTAGGTAGAGGCTGGGGGGTGGAGATGGAAAGCAGAATACAGAGAGGCAGATAAAAGGTAGGTTGGGCTGTTGTGTGGGAAGGAAATAGGCTTGCCAACTCCAGGTTGGGAAATCCCTGGACCTTTGAGGGGTGAAGTCTGGAGAGGGTGGGATTTGAGGAGGGGAGGAACTTCGGACTGGTGTAATGCCATAGACTTCACCCTCCAGCCATTTCCTCCATGAGAACCACCATTGCCAGCCTCTGAGTGAGGACTGGAGATCACCCAGAATTACAACTGTTGTCCAGGTGACAGAGATCAGTTCCCCTGGATAAAATGGCTGTTTTGGAGGGTTGAGTCTATGGCATCATACCCTGCTGAGGCTTCTTGCCTCCCCAAGCCTCACTGTCCCAAGGCTCGACCCCCAAATCTCCAGGAATTTCCCAACGTGGAGCTGGCAGCCCTAAGGTGAATTGATCTCTGTAGCTGGGAGATCCATTGTGATTCCCAGAGCACTGCCACTGCTGCTGTGGGGAGAGAGGAAGCAGGTGGGTGGCTGAGAGCACTGCCACCACTGCTACTGCTGCTCTGCGGGGAGGAAGCAGGTAGGAGGCTGGGAGAATGATGGGGGCAGAAAGAAAGAAGGATGGAGTGGGGAGGCAGAAAAACAAAGAGAAAGATGACAGGTCAGAAAGAGAGAGGAAGTCACATGCGTGGAGGAGAAATAGAGAGTAAGAAAAGGGGGGCAGAGGGAAGAAATAGTGTGAGAGAGGTAGGGGGTGAGCAGAGGAAGCAAAGGTGTGACGAATGGGATGACCATCCTGCAAATTTCTTGCGGGTCTCCACTTGTCCTTATACTATTTCCCAGAGGGGTTTTTTGTGCGGGTACCTATTTCCACTAACAGAGGGCTCACTCTCCCCCAACAGCTTCTCCTACATAGTCAGGAAACTTCCTGGATCTGCAGAAAAATCCTAAAAGTGAAAAAATCCCTTCAGGAACAGTTGAATTCCCCCCAAAACTTTTTTAAATAGGCTCTGCAGGGACCTAACTCCAGGCATCAACGGTGAGAGATTAGAACGTTGCAGGGAGGGGGAGGGGAGGCTTCTCACTAGCTCTGTCAGTAAAAGGGTGGGGGAAGGGCCCTTTCCAGGCCTCTTTCAGCCTGGGAGGGAGGGAGCCTTGGGGCCAGGCTGGGGGATTCCTAGAGGTTTTTTGGTGGAGTGGAAGGAGGACAGGATTTGGGGAAGGGGGAGGCCTCGGCTGGGTATAATGCCACAGAATCCACCCTCCAAAGCAGCCATTTTATCCAGGGAGACAGATCTCTGTTCACAGATCTCTGGACTTCACTCTCCAGGCCCTAATTGGAGGTTGCCAACCCTAGGTCTGGCAGCACTCTAGGGTTGCCAGGCCTCCCCATGGGCACAGGCAGGGGATGGGGTAGTGGGGTTGCCAGCTCCAGGCCTGGAAACTCCTGGAGATTTGGGGATGGAGCCTGGGGAGGACAGGGACCTCAGTGGGCTACAATGCCCTAGAGTCCACCCTCCAAAGCATCCATTTTCTCCAGGGGAAGTTCTCAGTAGTCTGGAGCTGAGCAGTAATTCCAGGGGATCCCCAGATCCCACCTGGAGGCTGGCATCCCTAGGCAGCACCCTCTGGGTGACTTGATACCACCTAATTTACATGACTCAACTTGGCCTGGCTGCTTGCTGCTGTTCAGCAGCCACCCTATGAAAGCCAGCAGTGGTGCAGCAGTTAGAGCTTCAGAGTAGGGTCTGCAAGACCCAGGTTCAGATCCCCATATTGCAGTGGAAGCTGACTGGGTGATTTTGGACCAGTCACATGCTTTCAGCCTAACCAACCTCACAGGGTTGTTGTGCAGATAAAAAGGAGGTGAGAATAGTGTAAGCTGCTTTGGTCCCCACTGTGGAGAAAGACTATAATTTTCCTTGGTAGAAGCTGTGGGGGAGGGGGGTGGAGACAAAAAGCTGAAGACAGATAAAGGCAGATAAAGGTAGGTTGGCGGGTGGGAAGAAAATAGGGTTGCCAACTCCAGATTGGGAAACTCCTGGACATTTGAAGGGTGGATCCTGGGGAGGGTGGGGTTGAGGAGGGGAGGAACTTCAGACTGGTATAATGCCATAGACTCCACCCTCCAAACCAGCCGTTTCCTCCATTGCCAGCCTCTGGGTGAGGGCTGGAGCTCACCCAGAATTACAGCTGTTGTCCAGGTGACAGAGATCAGTTCCCCTGGATAAAATGGCTGCTTTGGAGAGTTGAGTCTATGGCTCCACCCCCAGAAGGGAGGAAGCAAAGGTGTGAGGAATGGGATGACCATCCCGCTAGTTTTTTGCGGGTCTCCACTTGTGTTTATCTAATTCCCTCTTGAAGCCGTCCATGCTTGTAGCCGCCGCCACCTCCTGTGGCAGTGAATTCCATGTGTTAATCACTCTTTGGTTGAAGAAGTACTTCCTTTTATCTGTTCTAACCTGACTGCTCAGCAATTTAATTGAGTCTCCACGAGTTCTTGTACTGTGAGAAAGGGAGAAAAGTACCTCTTTCTCTACCTGCTGTACCACATACATAATTTTATAAACCTCGATCATGTCACCCCTCAGCCATCACTTCTCCAAGCTAAGGAGCCCCAAGCACTTTAACTTTTCTTCATAGGGAAAGTGTTCCAACCCCTTTATCATTGTAGTTGCCCTTTTCTGCACTTTTTCCAATGCTATAATATCCTTTTTGAGGCGTGGTGACCAGAACTGCACACAGTATTCCAAATGAGGTTGCACTATTGATTTATACAGGGGCATTATGATACTCACTGATCTGTTTTCAATTCCCTTCCTAATAATCCTGAGCATAGTGTTGGCCTTTTTTATTGCAGTCACACACTGTCTTGACATTTTCAGTGAGTTATCTATTACAACTCCAAGATCTCTCTCTTGGTCAGTCTCTGGCAGTTCAGACCCCATCAACGTATATTTACAGTTAGGATTTTGGGTTCCAATGTGCATCACTTTGCACTTGGCCACATTGCACCCATTTGCCATGTTGACACCCACTCGCCCATCGCTGACAGATCCCTTCGGAGTGCCTCACAATCCTCCCTTCTTTTCACCACCCTGAACAACTTTGTGTCATCAGCAAATTTAGCCACTTCACTGCTTACTCCCAACTCCAGATCATTAATGGACAAGTTAAAAAGCATCAGACCAATTGACAATTGACCCCCTCCGACGTTGGCATTGTGTAATGCCAGCTCTATAAATAATAAGACGGTAGTCCTTCGGGACTTTCTGCAGGAGCGGAATATAGACCTGGCGTGCGTGACCGAGACCTGGGTGCGAGAGGGAGAGACAGTATCTCTCTCCCAAGCAACTCCTCCTGGGTTCTTGGTCCTTCACCAATCTCAGACCAGGGGGCAGGGGGGTGGATTGGCATTATTCATCAGAGAGGGTTACTCCTTCAGGGTGCTCCTGCCATCAAGGATCATGGGCATGGAGTGTGCTGGCCTGGTGTGGGAAGCCGAGGAGAGTGTGACGATTTGGCTGGTGTATCGACCACCTAGTGAACCGGCTAATAGCCTTCCATCCCTGGTGGAGGCCGTATCCGGCTGGGCCCTGGAACACCCTAGACTGATAGTCCTGGGTGATTTCAATGTCCATGCTGATGATGCAGCCGCTACTTAGGCAGAGGACCTGGTGTTGTCCATGGCATCCCTAGGACTCTTCCAACTTGTAACGGCCCCCACTCATAGGGCTGGGCACACACTCAATTTGATCTTTGCAACTGGGGTTACAGTGGACCAGATTGCTACTTTAGTAGTACCATGGTCAGAAGACCTGTTTGAATACTCCATTCCGACCCTGTTTGGGCAGTGAGCCCATTTTGGCTTGCCCACAGAGCCAAATGGACCCAGTATGGCTTCAGATGTCTCTTCGGGATCCGATGCCCCCTGGCAGCTCATTGAATGAGCTTGTAGAGGATTGGCATGACCAACTCTTGACAGCCATTGATGAGATCACTTCTCGGCGCCCTCTGTGCTCCCGGCTGAAGCTCACTCCTTGGTTTACCCAGGAGCTGAGGCTAATGAAACAGGAGCTAAGAGGACTAGAGAGGCAGTGGCGGCGTGCCCATGATGAAGCTACAAGAGCATCTTATAGGACATTTATGAGATCCTATGAGATGGCAGTCAAGGCCACTAAAAGACAGTGTTATATAGCTGAGGTTGCATCCGCTAGCTCATGCCCAGCCCAATTGTCTAGAATGATTCAGTCTATTACTGCTCTGACTCAAAGCAGACTAAATGGTAGGGAATTGGATATTGGCTGTGAGGCTTTTGCGAGCTATTCTGTGGATAAAGTCCTGTCGCTCCGCCATGACCACCCCGCTACAGTTGATATAGCGAATGACTCGAGGCTCCACACACATCTCCTAGTCACATTCTGGATTATTTCAGCCCACTCAGCCTTGAGGAAGTCAAGAAATTGCTCCTAACTGTATGCCCTACCACATGCTCCCTTGATCTGTGCCCTTCGTGGCTAATTAAAGTTGGCCACAAGGGGTTTCGAGGTGCCCTGTGGGAGATAATCAATGAGTCCCTAATTGAGGGTCTGTTCCCGGAGGCACTTAAGGAAGCAGTGGTGTGTCCTCTCCTTAAAAAGCCATCACTGGCTCTTCCGCCAGGCTTTTGGAGCCGCCCCCACCACTACCACCATTGATATCTGACAGTTTATGAAGAGCAAGCCCGATGATCTGGGTTTCACAATTACAGTTCGAATCAACCGACTGGATATTTGAGGAATATCAAGAAGCTGACTGTATACTGAGGATTGAACACTAGCACTTTAACATGTTGTAATATTTATAGTTTTAAATTGTTTATTGATGGTTTTATATTGTATATTTTATTTTAACATTGCAGTGTTTTATACTGGTTGTGTAAGCTGCCCTGAGCTGGCTTTGCTGGGAGGGTGGGGTAAAAATCTAATAAATAAAAATAAATAAAAATAGTGTCCACCCTCCAAAGCAACCATTTTTTCCAGGAAACTGATCTCTCTCATCTGGAATCATCTGTAATTTTGGCAGATCTCTAGTTCCCACCTGGAGGTAGGCAAAACTTGTCTCCAACCTACTTCTGCCAAGCTTTGGATGTGTTAGTCGTGCCAAGGGACTGAATGTCTGTTGGAGTTTTGTAATAATAGTGATAGAGCATTAATTTTCTGCCTAATAACAGTAGGAAAGAAATGCCACCTTCACAGTACAATTTTTAGGTGCATTTAGTATGTCATAGGTTCAAAAGCACAGGCTCTGGAAGATGATGCATTTTTTTCAGCTGAAGTATTCTGAGTTCAGAGTGAAGATGAAAGAATAATGTACCAGCATTGGCACTGATGAGGGACATGCACACAAAAAAGCAAGAGGTACATTAAATATTTATTTTTTCTGCAGCCATCCAAGGTTGTAACTTAGACCAGATGTTAGATCTACTGCTTTGAATCATTTTCCAAGTTGTATTATAAAGTCTTAAAACACTGAACGTAATATCTTAAGTGTATGTAGTTCCACATAAAGCTAATCTTATAGGTATGAATGGTATGATTGCAAACAACATATGTTCTGGTGCACTCCACCCTGTCTAATCTCTGCCATTCTTTTCAGTCCTGCATAAAGTATGTTAAATAATTTGGCATCCACAGCTGCTTCTTTAGTTCAAACAGTTCATAGAATATGTAAGAGCTCCAACGTTTGATTTACATTTTTAGTAACGTCTATACATGCAGCAATCCATCTGTTCTTCATTGGGCCTCATAGATGGTGGATGTTTTCATTTAGCAATTATTCATAATGATTTGTTTGTGCATCTGGAGATTTTCTTACTAAGGATGCATATATATGTTCCTAGTTCCCATTCTTCAGTACCCCTTTTCCCCTCCTCCTTTTATCCACTTCTCCTTTCTTGATTTGTGACCACATTTATCATTGTTCAACCTGTGACGAGATAGATAAATAAATAAAAACAACAATGAATGTACAAATATCCCATGATACTTCCGGACGTCTTTGCCCACAATCAGAGTTTCAAAGTATTCCTAATAGTTAATCATAAGTTTTGCTGTCCACAGCTGAACTTGTCTCAGGATTGGCAAGTTATTCCAATCAGGCCTTCAGGCTGATTCTGTTTAATATCAACCTGCCTCCTTCCTTCCTTCCTTCCTTCCTTTAAAAAAAAAATAAAAAATCAGCCCCCCTCTCTCCTCACACTCACACTAACAATGACATAAAAGCCAGTTGCTTAGCAACCCCCAAAATGTCCACTGAGATTTTACCTTATAGTTTCATGAGATCTTGGTAGCACTTTGGTAGCACTTTGATTTTGAGGGCTTTTAACCCTCACAAATGTTTTCTTGTAAACTATATTTTTCTGCAAACCTGAAACCTCTCCCAAATTTGTACAAAAATCTCAGTCTGTTTCTGGCCCCATCATATGGGTTTTATGATCCACACACCAGGGCCTGGTTCAGAATTAAATACATAGATAAAAGTCCATATACTCTAGATAAAAAGTGTCTATTAAAATAAACATTTGTAACTTCAGTAACTGTAAACATATAAATTGTGCAATTAGTCATTTTTGCCCACTCACTGCCCACATTATAGTATCCAGATGACTAGTTCCATCTTTCATGTTGGATCTGTTAGTGTTATATAAATCAGTTTTAGACAGCTACCATTTGTTCTGTTTAGATATTTTGTGGGCTTGGTGATATTTGTGTTACCTGATGCCATAAGTAAGAAGAGAATAATAAATCTACTGATTTGCCTTTCAACAGCCATCATAATAATTTAAAAAATGCCAAATGTTTGTGCTGAATATGTAAATTATGAATACTGTATTAATTTAACTAACTAAAATGTATATACAGCTTGGTTAGTATTATTTACTGATCCTTCACTTCGCCATCTGCCACATTTTCTCATTGGATCAAGAGCACAGACTATTAGCAGTTGCATTCAGATTTCTAAGCCCAAATATAATTTCTGTTTTTTTAAACAAAAAAGGCATGACTCTTGTTGTTATTGCTATTCTTTTTTTTGACAAGATGCAAGACAATTGTTTGAGTTTGTTTTTGTCATAAACAGAATTTGTTGTCTGTCTTGCATCATTGAAAATTACTTCTCTGTTATTCTAAAGTATTGTTAACATCATAGGTATTAATCTAGAGAAAGTGGAAAGTTTCCTGACCTGTGTAGCCCATGCTAGCCTGGTTTCATCAGATCTTGGGAGCTAAGCAGGGTCATCCCTGCTTAGTATCTGGATAGGAGACCACCAAGGAGTACCAGGGTTGCTAAGCAGAGCTTTGACTTATGGCAAAAAGTGGAGAGCTTATTGTAGTATTTTAGTACTACATCACTATTTACAGATTGCTTGTGGGTTGCACTTTTCTTCCATCAAATATCACAAATCTTAATGGAGTAGAAACCAGAAAGTAACTAAATAATTGTCCTTTTATTTTTATGGTGTCTGGAGATATTCTGGCCCTTGTTTTGTTTGTTTTTCTTAGTTTCGTGGGATCACACATCCACCATGATCTTCTGATTCAGGGCTCACAGGAAAAACACTACTACATAATTACAAAAGAACCTGTAATATGTTATTAAAATATATGTAATTGGAATATTCACCTTTATTTATTTAGTGCATTGTTATTATTCCCTTCCTTCAAGGATATCAGGGCAGCACGCACAGTTCTTCCCACAGTTTTATTCCTCAGCCCTAGTTTAGGAATCTAATCATTACGCCACACTAGATCTCATATTATATTGCATTATAAAACCTTACTGTTGATCTCATGTTAAATACTGGGTTCAAGGCACATTGCAGTGAACAGATCTAATTTATTAAGTGATTTCAGGAACAAGACTGAAAACGTCAGGGCAACAGCACTGTTTAAATAGCATGCAAAAACCCAAACACACCCAACTCCCAACAATAGACTGTTTACATAACATTAGTTTCTCATTGGTCACCTCCAGAGTCCTGGTGGGCTATTGTTCTAGAGCTCTAAGCTCAGTCAGTCTCTGGCACCCACTCCTGGAATGTTCCAGCCCTAATACATAAGATCTCGGTATGTTTTTTCATTGATCCATGAACTACAGTAATGAATAACGTAAAGAAAAATTCTCCCATATCCACATCTAGCAGGAATAGATGAATTTTAGTATGCTTTCCCCATTATCCTTTAATTTCAGGTTTTGGAAGTGCATGACCACAAAACTATTCTTCCCCTGTGAAGTTACAGTTGCCAACTGCAGCTTGGAAAATTCCTGGAGATTTGAAGACAGTCATTGGGGATACCATAGTTTAGGAAGGAAAGGGAGCACAGCATGGATAGAATATTGTAGTCAGCACTCACAAGGTGCCGTTTTCTTCTGGGGAATGGATCTCAGTAAACTGAAGATCCATTTTACTTCCAGGAGAACTTCAGGGCCCACCATGAGGTTGGTAAACCTTTGCCATATATGCATTACTTTTGTTTGGCCACCCCTAATTAAGCAGGGTTTTCATGTTTTTGAAAGAAATAAAAAACCTGTATAAGGGTGCGTTCATATGGGCAGCTAATCCTGCCATTATGCTGGCTCAAATTTGAGCCAGATCTTTTACATCCATCCTCGCATGATCAGACATCCCACATGGGAATCGCCTTACCGTGCGCTGCTTTCGCTGTGGATTGAATAGACGGCATCCACTGAAGGAGGTGCACGTGGTAGGTTTAAAAAAAACAAACAAACCTTTTTGCGCATGTGTATAGGTGTGACTGCAGATCCTTGTAGATCCGAGGCACTTGCAGGGATGGACTAAAGGAGTCCTGGCCATCCCCCTTGCCATTGAGATCATGCTCAATGGAGGGACTATTTTGCATGTTAGAAGACTCATCCTTCCTCCAGGTCCCATCCCATTAACTGACCATCCTTAAAGTGATGGGTCATTCATAAACATTAAATTCTTCATGGCGCTGAATTGGAGTTCTGCAGCCTCATTTTTAAATGCGTTTAAGCTCATATCGGGTAGTGATTTTTTAAAAATCGAGCCTGCTCAGGATGGTCTGACCATCCTGACAGGAGGATTGCGCGCTGGTGGCACAATCGGATGGGTGAAAGTCTGCTGTTGTCCTGTCACACCCAGAAAACTCCAGATTTAAAGTGCTATCTTTTAAGTTCGGTTACAAGGCGTGGCAAAATTGGATGTCTACGGAACAGGGACGTTTCCCAGATGTTTGTGTCTGGTCATTCCACTTAAATCCACCAGGAAATTGTGCATCTCGTGGATCTAAAGAGCCGTCTGATTGGGACCTATGTGGTTTGCCAGAAGTGAAAGTATATAGCAACTTTCACCAATCTTCTGGAAAGAAATGTTGTCTGTCTCAAACCCAAATGTTATGCAACAATTTGGCAAGTCTTCCATGTCCTACTACTAGATCAGTTAAAATAATTTACAAATTATCATCTGCTTTTTTTAAAAAAAATATTTATAAATTAAATTTATAGACCACCCTCCTCTGAGTACACAAGGCTCAGGGCAGTGAACGAGTAAAAACACTCATAAAATAATAAAACAATGCAAACAATTTAAATAGTACAGAATTAAAAATATTCTCAAGTGGTGTTAAACTTCAGGATTCCAAGTTGTGCCCCTATCTCACAGGAGAGGTAGAGAAGAAGCAGAGGAACAGGGGAATGCCAGGTGAGACAGCACTAGTCGCTGTCCTCAACCAAAAGCCTGGTGGAACATCTCTGCCTTTCAGGCCCTGCATAACTGCATTAGGTCCCTCAGGGTGCAGATGTTACTCAGCAGAGAGTTCAACTAGGCAGGAGCCAGGCCTGAAAAAGCCATGACTTTGGTTGAAGACAACCAGATGTCTTTTGGGCTGGGGATCACCAGTAGATTGTTTTCTGCAGAGCATAACACTCTTCAAGTGAGGTACCAGAGGAGGTGGGCCCAAAGATATGTATGTCTCTTACTGCTTAGGGGCCTTAAAAGTTAATACCAAAACCTTGAACCTGACTCAGTACTCCACTGGAAGCCAGTACAACTGAAGCAGCACTGGTTGAATATGTGTTGTCCGTGATGTTCCAGTTAGGACCCACACTGCCACATTCTGGACCAGCTGTAGTTTCCCGGTCAGTTCAACGGTAGCCCAGTGTAGAGCGAGTTACTAGAGGTGACCATTGCCTGAATTACTGTGGTAAGGTCAGGGTAATTTGTTTATCCTTTCTTCAGCTGTGAAGGAACATTCCTGTGCAGGCAGTTACAAGAAGTTTTCATGAGGAAAGGGGGAGGAAATGGCTGCACTGGTCACACTTTTTCCTTGCTTTTGGTTGAAATGTAGTGTAGAACTTGTTCTTTTATGAACCATACATGAATGGTGGACCAACATCGTCACAGTGAGTGAAGGAGGTTATGTAAATCTTGAGTAATTCAGTTGATGAGAAAAGGTTGGAATGGTAAGACCACAGATTGAAAATGTTGAACTGATTTTGATTATTACATTTTATTAAAAATCTTAGTATTGCTTTGAAGAAATAAATCCATGTGCAGCAACAAGGAGATAAGAGACAGATGCTCAACATGCACCAGGTCACAGGTGTGCTACCTGACTCACAGTCAGACATCTGTCGGGCAAACTCACCTTAAACTGCATTTATTCACAGATCTGCAAAGGAGTGCTGCAAGGAGGGAGAAGGAGCTTTTACTTTCCGTCTCACCCCACTTTTGCTAGCAAAATCAGTAAGGGGGGTATTGTCCCTTTTCTCAAGCTCCACATGCTCTAGGAAGGACATATGGAGGAAGAAAAAAGAAGTGAAAAGCCCCCATCCCATTTTCTGCAGGTGGAAGTAAGGTTGGAAGGGGACTAGAAGCCCCCTCCCCAGCACTAAGCAAACAAGAGCTACTTGAGGTGAGTTTGCCTTATGTACATCTGTCTGCATGTTGGGTAGTGAACCCACTAACCCAGCATGTGTTGTGCATATAATGTATTTTTGCCCTCAGTCTGAAGTTTCAATGCATTTCTGTGCAAGTTTCATTACAAGTTTCTATGCATTTATATTTTTTTTCAGTGACAAATGCTGCCTAATGTGTTCCTGAGGCACCTATTACTGGGGTAAGATTAACTAAATGTTCATTCCACAGTGCTGTCACCTTATCCCAGTTCCTTCTCTTTGCTTCTATTATGCTCCGATCGGAGGCATGAATTGCTGCATAAAGTTACACTTCACAGTGGAGGTATAGCTAAGGCTAGATTTGCCTGGTATTGATAAGGCATAATTTTAATGAGTGAAGTTCTTCCCTCATCACTGCAAAATCATACATCAGGTGATAAGCACTGAAAAAAATTAAATACCACTATGTTGTTTGTAGACCAGCATTGTCAAAGTGAGTGAGGCAGGTTGGATAGACATTTCCTATAAACGAATCCAGATCAGCAGGAGGAGAGTTGACCTCGGTGGCTGTTCTGTGCCTGACAACCATCCTCCATGAGAGCGTATTTCGCCACCTCAGAATCCAGAAGTTGCATAAATGGCTTTCTTTTGCTTAAAGGCATAAATGATTAAATATAGCAGAGAGTTGTCTTTAAGACTTTGCTTTGACAATGAGTGATTTGCCAATAACATTTTGGCTGAGAACACCTTTCCTCCTCCTCACTGCCCCAAGCTGCTAGGATTGCAAGAAGCCTCCCAGAAACCAAACCAACACTTCAGTATTTTATTCTTTGTCAAGTATCTTAGGGTCTTGGAAAAGTAAATTGAAACTATCAATACAAACCTGGCACCAAAATAATTGGGAATATATAATAATGGCAAAAACTACTGAGAGTATACAGTCAACAGACCCAGTCAACCCAACTTTGGGATATGTGGATACCTGTTAAGTTTTATTTGTTGGAGAATGATATTATTCCTCCAAACCTTGCATATGAAGAGATACTGTATGCATGGTGCATAGTAAGATAACTTTTATTACCTTTTTTATTGCCTTTTGTTCCCCTGTAAATATTCAGTAATAAAATTTTATTTTTAAAAAAGTATCTTAGGGTCCTGTTCAGCTGTAATACAGTCTTTAAAAAACCACATGGATCACCCTAGTCATGAAATAAAACATTCCACTCAACACACAATCAAAATTCTCTTTTCTGCAAGTACCATCTTCAGACTAGCCAACTGTAGCACTCCTTATTGTATGCTAAAGGGAAAGACCATAATTTAACATGTGCTTTATTTTCAGTCAGAACATTAGTCTATGAAAGTCAGTATTGCCTATTCTCACTGGCAATGGCTCTTCAGGGATTTGCCTTTGACATTACCTGTGGCCTCATCCTAAAGTGAATGGGAATGGGCAAATTTTAACTCAGAAGACAATTATATCTACTACTGCGGCCAAGAATCCTGTAGAAAAAATGGTGTGACCTTTATAGTCAACAAGAGAGTGAAAAAGGCAGTAATAGGATACAATCTCAAAAACGACAGAATTATCTCAGTCCGAAAACAAGGCAAACCATTCAACATCACAGTAATCCAAGTCTATGCCCCAACCACTGACACAGAAGAGGCTGAAGTGGACCGGTTCTATGAAGACCCTACAATACCTCCTAGAACTAACACCAAAAAAAGATGTCCTTATCATCATAGGGGACTGGAATGCTAAAGGAGGAAGTCAAAAGGTAACTAGAGTAACGGACAAGTTTGGCCTTGGAGAACAAACTGAAGCCAGGCAAAGGCTAACAGAGTTTTGTCAAGAGAACATGCTGGTCATAGTGAACATCCTCCTCCAACAACCTAAGAGGTGACTCTACACATGGAAATCACCAGATGGGCAACACCAAAATTAGTTTGATTATATCATTTGCAGTCAAAGATGGAGAAGCTCTATAGTCTATACAGTCAGTACAAACAAGACCTGGAGCTGACTGTGGCTCAGATCATGAGCTTCTCATTGCACATTCAGGCTTAAACTGAAAAAAGTTGGGAAAACCACTAGGCCACTCAGGTTTGACTTAGATCACATCCCTTATGAATATACCGTGGAGGTGAAGAATAGGTTTAAGGGACTAGATTTGATAGACAGAGTGCCTGAAATACTATGGACGGAGGTTCGTGACATTGTACAGGAGGCAGCAATCAGCACCATCCCAAAGAAAAAGAAATGCGAGAAAGCAAAGTGGCTGCCTGATGAGGCTTTACAAATAACAGAGGAAAGAAGGAAAGCAAAAGGCAAAGGTAAAAAGGAAAGATTTACCCAACTGAATGCAGATTTCCAGAGAACAGCAAGGAGAGATAAGGAGGCCTTCCTGAATGAACAATGTAAAATAATAGAGGAAAACACTAGAATGGGAAGGACTAGAGATCTCTTCAAGAAAATGGAAGAAATCAAGGGAATGTTCCATGCAAAGCTGGCCATGATAAAGGACGACAACGGCAGGGACCTAACAGAAACAGAAGAGATTAGGAAGAGGTGGCAAGAATACACAGAAGAACTATACAAGAAGGACCTCAATGTCCTTGACAACCATGACAGTGTGATCACTGACCTTGAGCCAAACATCCTGGGGATGATGGTATCCCATCTGAGCTGTTCAAAATTCTAAAAGATGATGCTGTTAAAGTGCTGCACTCAATATGCCAGCAAATTTGGAAAACGCAACAGTGGCCACAGGATTAGAAATGGTCAGTTTACATTCCAATCCCAAAGAAGGGCAGTGTCAAGGAATGTTCAGGCTATTACACAATTGCACTCTTTTCACATGCTAGTAAGGTCATGCTCAAGATCCTGCAAGCTAGGCTTCAGCAGTATGTGGATAGAGAACTGCCAGAAGTACAAGCTGGGTTTCGAATAGGTAGAGGAACTAAAGATCAAGTTGCCAACTTTTGCTGGATTATGGAGAAAGCAAGGGAGTACCAGAAAAAATCTACTTCTGCTTCCTAGACTATGCTAAAGCCTTTGATTGTGTGGACCACAACAAACTGGCAATTCCTTAAAGAGATGGGAGTACCAGACCACCATTGGATATGGAACAATTGACTGATTTGGCATAGGAAAAGGAGTACAAAAAGGATGTATATGGTCATTTCCCTCTAAGGTCTCCACCCCCTTCACCTTAACATCTGTTCTTAAATATAAGCATTTCACTACTCTTAAAGTGTAGATTTAACAAGAAATTTTAAAACTGGTTTCAAAAATATAGGTGGCAAATACACTAGTGTTATTTTAATTTATGCATGGAGGGAAACATGTGACTAAAACAGGAATTTCATGTCATTACTCTGTAGCATCTCTTCCCTACTTGAATATTATCTCCATTTAGGAAAACTGGAGAATAAGGTCTAATTCTTCTTATTTATTTATTTAGATTTACATCCCGCCCTCTCCACAAGCAGGCTCAGTGCAGTTCACAACATTAAAGTTACAAAACCATTAAAGCAAATATAACAAATAATTAAAGCTGTTAAAAAGGCAGGAACTACACTAAATGCATAAGGTTCAACAATCCTAAATAGCTGGAAGCAACTAGGCCATAACTAAAGGATGGTAAAGATTTTATTCATATGAGCAGCATACAGATGGAAAGCTACAGCAAGGGAAGCTTATATAATTGGGTGCCTGCCACCTCAGTCAAAGGCCTGATAGAACAATTCTGCTTTGCAGGCCCTGCAAAACTATAATACGTTTCATGGGGTCCTGATCTCAAATGGGAGCATGTTCCACCAGGCTGGGGCCAGGGCAGAAAAAGCCCTGGCCCAGGCTAAGTGCACAGTCTATTTTTAAGTAGAATGCCATCATGTGCATGGTCTATTATTATCAAGAATGCCATATTAAGAACAAGGGTATAATATGTTTGTTGGGTGTTAGGGTATATTATTAAAGTCAGAAAAGGAACAATTGAAAATGAACTGAGGCAAAATGTCAACAGAGATTCAAGGGCAGTTTTTTAAAGCTTTAAATGGTATCAAATCATCTTGTTCTATTGAAAATTGAGAGTGTCACTTTGAACTTTTAAAAAGACTCCTTACCCTCTCATTTCCAAGGTGCACTTACCTCATTTGGACAGACTGATGACAACAAGTCGAAGGTTTTCTAAACAGCATCCATCTTGTATGTCAGTTTTTGTCAGAAATAGCACATGCTATTTACAGTTGCTCTTCTACTCAGGCTCCTTAGTTAAATTATTGCTATTAATTTCCTTGCCAATATTTGTCAAGGTCTCCCTGACTAGAACAATTTAGGAGTGTCCCACTATGACAACCAGGGCACTGTCCCAAACATCTTGGCAGCCACACATACACTTGATTTTATAACACTTCCAAAAAACAACAAAAGAGAAGCAAGCCTTCAGTTCCAAACAGAAGTAATTTCACATATTTGCAGTGTCATTCTAAGCAAAGTTACACCATTCTAAGCCAAATCAATTTCATTGGGCTTAGAAAGGTATAGCTCTGTTTAGGATGGCACTGTAGAGGTCCTGCTTCTAGGTGGGGATAACTATATTGCAAGGATAGATGGAGGAGGGATGTATAGTATAGCAGACGAGCTCAGGGAGGTGTATGTGGTTCTCTCCTCCTCCAGTGTTATATGGGTCCTAGGCCATGTAAAGTAAGGTCAGAACCAGCACCTTGAACTGGATCTAGAAGCACACTGGTAGCCACAACAGCTGACTTACAGTACAATCCTAAGCAGAGTTATATCTTTCTAAGTCCATTGATCTCACAGAATTTAGGGCATAACTCAGTTTAGGATGGTACTGTTACAGAAGGGTGTGTATGTTTGGGGGATAATTTTATTTATAAATTATAGAAAAGGGTTTGACCACTCCCTAGAGTGAGAGGGGATGTGAGCAGGCCAGAAAGACAGGGAACTGGGTGAAAGCAACTCCCCCCCCGGCCCATATGAGGTCCTCCTAAGACCCTGCCAGAGAAGAAGGAAGTCCCAGAGGGTCCTACTGCTGCTAGAGTTGACATCATTCTGATGGGAACTGGAGATATCCCAGAATTACAACATCTCCATGAAACAGAGATGTTCTCCTGGAGGAAATGACAGCTTTAGAGGGTGGACTTGATAGTATTATGCCCTGTTGAGGTCCATTCCCTAACTCCACCCTGTTGAGGTCCATTCCTTAAGGTCCACCTCACAAATATCCAGGAATTTTCCAACCTAGAACTGTGTCATGGATTGGGGTGCGGGGCCAGGCAAGAGCAAGGAAGTCAAGGCACAGTCTGGGGTCAAGAGCCAGGCCAACCAACCGGGAAAACCAGGTCCAAAACGCAAGGCAAAGCAGGGTGGTCAAGGTAGAGTCCTTAGTCAAGAGCCAGGCAAACCAACCAACCAGGGAAACCAAGTCCCAAACACAAACCGTCAGAGTTGTCCAGAGTTTTGAGGTGCAGGTCTAAGCATAGTTGTGCAAACCGAGGATGTCGAGACAAGAACCAGGAACATGAGCGAGGAGATGCAAAGCTTTGTCAAAGTGACTAGTTGCTGGCATGACTTGCCGTGAGTGTGAGGGCTAAATAGCTCACTAAGCTGCTGGCAATTAGCACGCCCCAAACACATCCTGGCTCCTGCTAATACTCAGGGCTGAAAGAGCATCTATTGCGCATGCGTGCCTCTCGCCACTGGGCTGCCATGTCTCGTCAGTGCTGTTCTCTCAAACGGGAAACCGGTGGTGAATCGGGGAGTGCTGACTAGGCAGGAATCTGCCTCAGCTGTTGCTGGAGCAGCCTCCGAACTCTCCACGCTGTCAGGTGCAGGATTGTCTGGCCTCGGGAGCTCATCCCCAGAGGCACTTAGCTCCTCCGCTGGAGCCACGTGCTTGGACTCAGCAGGAGCCATGACAAACTGGCAACCCTATCAGCCCTGGCATCCGCCCCTGTACTGCAAGAATCAGACATTCATATTTTATTTGTTTGGGTGATTTCTTATTATCAGTTCAGACACAAACTGCCCAGGCAACTAATAGCAGTTCCATGATTATCATAACAATATAAAAAAATAAGTTAAAATAGCTAACCAGCAATAAATCACAACAAGAAAACCAGCAAAAATAAATTATAGAATTTAGCAAAACTAGTTTAAAAACAAGAAAATCAGGATGTTGTCAGAGACAAAACTTAGATAAAGCCTGGTAAATTAAAATATGATACCTAAGGGTAACAAAAGTGGGTGCCAGATGAATCTCTGGAGAGCATGCTTCATAAGGTGGCATGAAACCACTAAAAAAATACTCCTGATCACTACTCACCGTATTCCACAGGTAAAAGGTCTCACAGCTGGGGGCTTTCCCACATTCTCATTTTCCTCACTTGTAAGTTTCTGTTTCTTCAGGGTTCTTTTTTTCCCTGTTCTGCATATGTTTTCTCCCTCTAAGTGGTTGATTTGATATTACTACTATATTTGCAGCAGAAAAATCTGTAGTTTAAATCTGCAGGGAGATATGGTGGAAATAAACTGTTGTAATATCAACTAGACTACCAGAGGGAGCAAAACACATGCAGACTGGTGGGTGGGACTCCAAAGAAACAGGGAAAACAGGAACTTAGGAGTGAGGAAAATGAGAATGCAGAAAAGTTCAGAGTTTGTATAGTAATTTATAGTGCAATCTTGGAACCAAATTACACCTTTCTGCAAAACTCCATAGTAGATAATACAGAATAATTATCTGTGCATACTAAGCAGAGTTACATCCTTCTGAGACCATTGAAGTTGATGGAAGGCACTGTAAATTGATAAGCATCAATGTATTTAATTCTCAACATGGCCCAACCTATGGATACTTAAATCTAGAGACTAAGAACCATGAACAGAAAAGACAGAGGCCCCATTACAGGGCTGTCTTGGCTTCTGACAGAAGACTGAGTTGGGCCAAATCCAGCAGATGTCAGGTAGCCCTGTCATAAGTACGGTATGTAGAGGGAGTACTTTTGGTCTCCCATCCTCGGAACTTTTGTTCACTGTCTGTTATCAGGTCTCTGACCTTGCATCTCCAGCTGCTGGAGTCTTCGGCTGGGAACCAACGATTTCTAGATTGTTGTGCTTGCTTTGCCTGCACACATGAATAGTATTCATTGGCTTCAGCTACATGTCTTTAGTTCTGATTCACTATTAAACATTGTCCTTTGAAAAAGTCCTGTGTTGTGTGACCTGACAAAGTGTCACTAATGGTGACAGCAAATTGCTACAATCTGACTTGAATGACTTACCCAGGACCAGTTGCTTGCCCCTGTTCAAAAGCAGCTACTCCCAAAAAGCCTGTAGCAGTTAGAGTTTCAGACCAGGATCTGGATGACCCAGGTTCAAATCCTCACTCTGCCATAGAAGCTCACTGGGCAATCTCAGGCCAGTCACATATTCATAGCCTAGCCTGCCTCACAGGATTGTTGTGATGATAAAATGGAGGAAAGGTGAATGATTTAAGTCACTTTGGGTTCATATGGTGGAGAAAGGTGGGGTATAACTGAAGTGCATAAATAATAAATATAGCTGAAGATTAGGAGTAAATTAAAAGTTCATTGATTGGTGGGTGAGAAAAAGAGAAGAAGCAGGGGAAAGATGAGGATATGGGGGTGGCCAGGAGGAAGGAAATAGTGTGAGGAGGGCAATATAGGGGAAATTGAAATGCCCCCCGCAAATCCTTGTGGGTTCCTGACTGTGCAACTGGGCCCAACAGCTGGTACTGTAAAACTCAGCCATAGTTTTCTCCAGTAGAAGCTGTCAGGGAGAGGGATGGAGGTAAACTGAAAACAGGAGGGCAGATAAAAATGGGTTTGCTGGTGTGTAGGAAGGAGAGAAAGAAGCAGGAAAATGGGAGATTCTGTGGGAGCTTTCAGTGTCAGGAAAGAGAAAATAATGGGGGAGGGAAAATGAGATGCCCCCTGCAAGTCCTTGCAGGTCCCCTACCTGTCCTGTTCTAGTAACGAAGTCCCCCCCCCCTCTCTCTCTCTCTCTCTGAGGTGTACCAATGACTGTCAGCATTTTTCTGCCTCCCCTCATGGCTCTTCTAATATATTAGTTTGTTACCATTTCATCCTGGATTTGATACTAACAATGATACAGCCTTTATGTATAGCAATTGATAAAAGGTTCAGAGCACCTTTCTGGCAGAGCACTTTGCTGTTTTGCAGCCTGTTTGACGGTTTATCCCAGAGAAAAACACTTGTTTTAGGACTTCTGTCAAGTCTGACAACCATGTTTGTGAGATTTTTATACTTTTGAAAACATCAGTCCTACCTATTTCTGATAACTTTTCTTTTTTAAAAAAAATCACAACAAATAGAGAGAGATTGAAATATTCAGTTCTCTAGGAAGAAATCAGTATTGCATGGCTTTATGACTTGTCAAAACCATTTTAACTCCGTAAATTTCATGATATAAAACTAGACATCTCTGGCAAATTTGTTAGAAAGGCTCGTTTTTAAATATTATATTGGACTGCCTAATGAGAGAAACCAGAGATTCTTGCCCATACGTTTTGGACATTTTTGCATTAAGAATCTAGTACACACATTCAAAACACTGAGGACCCACAAGCCATACTTTTCCATGTGGGTTGAAAGAGGCAACCTTCCACATCAGGCTGGCCTGAGGTCCAGTTATGGGATGCCAGCACCAGGCAGGTAAAGACTGAGCACTCATATTTTGATACAAAACACCATTAATATGCATGTGCATAAATTGCACAAAGATGCATATATATTGTGGTGGATTGGGTCATGGTGGGAAAAAAGCCTGGGGAGTTGGAAAGCAGCTAGTCCCTCCAACAGTGGGATGCAGCCATGGTGTCTGCTTTGCATGGGTGTGATCACATGCGCAATTAGCTGCGCCATAGGTGCAAATGCTGGGTGGATTTAAAAGGCGCGATCAGACATAAACATCTGGGTAGTGCCCCACACCCGTCGGCAACCCATTTTGCTCCACTGCAGAAGCAGAGTAAAAAGATACCAGGCAAATGGGTTGCTATGGGCCACGGACAGATTTTCCCCTGTCCGATAGTTCCAGTGCACTCTCATGGCATCCGGATGGTCTAATCAGGCCATCCCGACTCTGTGCCGTTGTTTTTTCCCCTTTATCAGTATGCGCATCATTGCACACTCCATAGGGAAACCTCAGTGCTGAGATGCGATTAATCAATTCCCCATTTAAGCACATCGGGAACAAATGGCAAAAAAACCCAACTCACCTGCGGTTACATCTGATCATGCAGTGGCAGGCTGCCCCCACAGCTTCAAGGACCATGCAATCATGCAGCTGTGGGTCAAATTCCTCCAGAGGAAATATCCTCACTCCCCCCCCCGCATTATCTCACGCATGTGACTGCGCCTCATTTTTCTCTTTTGCACAACTCTGGTGACTGCAGGCATTTTATTGCTATTAAGTAGGGATAGGCACAAACTGAGAAACAAACTGCTGTTCAAGCATGACTTGTCGCCCAGTTCATGGTTCATTTTGAACCAGTTTGTTTGATCATGTCATTCCCGAATCAATACACAAACTGCCTTTTTCTGTGGAGGTTAGTTTTCATTCTCCAGACAGCCTGGTGCCAGTTCAATAAATTCCTAGGCGATGCTGGGGATGGGCTTGTGGAGAGCCCTAGAAACACCCATAGCAGTTGTCCATAGCAGTTCTGGGAGCCAATCATAGAGCTCCCATTCTGCTCTATGGGAGCAGATTGTGTGTGTGTGTGTGTATACACATATCACACCCTGACTCAGCAGGAAGAGAGAGGAGTTAGTCGTGCTGTGAGAGCGAGTTAGGAAGAATTGCTTTCTGCATGGCTGATTTAAGAGAAGGCTAGAGTTGAGCTTTTCTGGGGGCACCTGCTTTGAGGGGCTATAACTCAGACATCCCAAATCCAATCCCAAACTTGGAGAGTGGGTGGAGGTGGGGCTGAGAGAACTCTAACACAAACTGCTCTTTCAGGAACAGCTGTGCCAGAGCTTGTGACTGACCCAAGGTCACATCAGCAGGTGCAAGTGGAGGAGTGGGGAATCAAACCCGGTTGTCCCAGATTAGAGTCTGCGCACTTAACCACTACACCAAACTGGCTGTCTTGCTATAGGCTATCTTTCAGTTTCTTTAAGCAAAGTCCACATGTCTGTATTCTAAAACCCAGAAAACTGTGCCTCTTGAATAGTGCTATAGTATAAAGACTATATTGCAAGCTTCTTATCTGCTTCCAGCAGCTTATGGAAAATGTCTGAGATTTAGAATTATATGTGGATGAGCCTTATAAAAATACCATAATCAAATTATGACATGCTCAGTCTTTTCATTTTAGTTTGTTGGGTTTTTAGCTGAAGAGTGAAACAGTAATTTGTGCATCACATTAACTTCTGTAGTGTTTGGTGCTGTTAGACTGAAGAAATAAAGTATTGAAAATAGATTGCTGAGCTACACCTTTAATCACAACATTTGGATCCCAGGTGGTCTTTAGAACATACAACAACAACAGTACAACACACATAGCAAAGAATAACAAAAAAACAACTGTGAGCTGAATTTCCCACAAAATATTCACAAAGGAGACTTCATCAAAGTGATATGCATCTGTTGTCTGGAATAAATCTATCCATATGATCCATCATAGGAAAATGCAGAAGCCAAAGAAGTTCATCACAGGAAAATGAAGAAGCCAAAGAATAAATATATGAGATAAATATCCAAAAAGTCCAACACTTTTCATAGGTATTTTCTTCCAATGTTTCAGACTTCTGGTCCTTCCTCAGGAACAAAGGATCAGTATTGGACAAGGTCTCCTTAGCTCTAATCTGCACCCATAAAGGCTGCCCAAGGAGGCATGTTATGGTCCTGATACACTGAAGCAGCCTTTAGGGGTGCAGATTAGAGCTAAGGAAACCTTGCCCAATGTTGATTCCTTGTTCCTAAGGAAGGACCGGAAGTCTGAAATACTAGAAAAATTATCTAGGAAAAGTGTTGAACTTTTTGGATATTTATCTTGTATATTTATTCTTTGGCTTCTTCATTTTCCTATGATGGACTTCTTTGGCTTCTGCATTTTCCTATGATGGATTATATGGATAGATGTATTCCAGACAATAGATGTATTTCACTTTGATGAAGTCTCCTTTGTGAATATTTTGTGGAAAATTCAGCTCAGAGTTATTTTTTGCTATTCTTTGCTCCCAGGTGGTCTTGACGTAAACACTGTGTTACATCCACTGTTAGTGGTGTAAAGCAGACATTGTCTGCTTTACTGATTGCATGTATGTATTTGGTTTCATGACAGATCCCAGGATTATGCATTATAGTCAAAATCCTGACATTTTGTAGGCCTAATTCTTATAGTAATTGGAGCTTGGAAGAGAAAGGAGGTATGATTGTAATTAAACTGGAGCATAATCATTTGGGATGTGGAATGGTATAGTATAGTCCAATCTCATCGTCAGAAGCTAATCTGGTTCACTAGTCAGATGTGAGACCACTAAGGAAGACTAGGCAGACAATGGCAAACCATTTTGACTTAATCATTTGCCTTGAAAAGCCTGTAGAATCACAATAAATTGGCTGCAACCTGATGGCTCATAATACACATAATCTCTCTGAGCATGGTTGTTTTAATGTGCTGACAATTGCCTTTCACTATCTTGAATATTAATCAATAGCTAAATGCTCAACAGTAAGGCAGCAATCTTTGCAAGGAGCTATCGAAGTTCCTACAGTACTCTAGTCCTAATGAACAGGATGAAAGCTAGAGCTGGATTGCAGTGGCAGTCTCTTCTCTGGCCATATTTAAGATCTGTATAGGCCTTTCATTGAAAGCACGAAAGAGTACCCTGTTTGTATGAATTCTTTCTTAATCACATGGAACAAATATTACAACAGAGTTGTAATATTTTCCATAAATACAAGATAAAATACAGGGCAGAACATCCAAAACTGCTTAGTTCCTCACAATTCAAACACTTCTTTGTTCATAGTAGGCTTGCATTACCATGAACTGTCAGAACATAATGCAATTGGCAGTTTTTGTAAACAGTTATTTCACTAAAAAATAGCTAAGCACCCTGTATTTCACCTAGGTGTTGCCAATAATGTCGTGATATTTGTGTAAAATTTGTTCTCTGTCAGCTGGACATCAGTTGTAAAAGTGGAAGATCCCCAGGCCCCACCTGGAGGCTGGCAACCCTAGTAATTGAACAGTTACTTTAAGAGGTGATCCACAGATCTTCTGGAAACAACCTTCCTGTCATCTCGTGGTATGGGAAATCTCTGAGAGAAAAGCTGAATAGTCTAATCTAAACTGTTGTGCTAAATATGGAATTGAGGGAAGACTTAGCATACTGTAAGCTTCAGAGGCAGTATCCCAGCCTACAAAGAATTAAAACTCTTGACTCAATGCTGGCGTAACATGAGACTGTGGTCTATTTTAACTGTAGTTGGTTGGGAAACTAGAGTTTGACTTGCAGACAATCAGTTAAATCCTGGCTTGCCTCAACAAATGTTTCATCACCTTTAACCTTTCCCCAACCTCTCGTACAGAGACTTGGCTAGTATCTTGTCCTGTTTTGCAGCAGTATTGGCACCAGGGAACAAACTAGGTGGATTTAGCCAGAATACCTGAATTTGTACATTACAAGAATCCATAGTTAAGACCAGTGTTCCCTCCAAGCTGAGTTAGTGTGAGCTAGCTCACAGTTTTTTAGCCTCCGGCTCACACATTTTTGTCTTAGCTCAGGAAGGATGCCAGTAGTTCACAAAATGCAATTTTTGCTCACAAAACCCCACAGCTTAGAGGGAGAATTGGTTAAGATTAACTGTGGCTAATAAACCGACTTCAAACCATGGTTTCAGATCTTGCTTTGATGTACCCTAACTAATCACTGTTACTGCAGTGGCCTACATTTGGGTGATCATACTAACCACAGTTTAATTTGATGTGCTATCTTAAAGTACTAAAACACGTTATTTACCTTGAGATTATTTCAAGAAGATGAACAATAATTATTATCAGTTTGTACTAATTCATCTGATATGGTTCTATTTAAGTTATATCTACATATGAAAGAGTCCCTATATAAAGATATCATAAATAACAGTCACCTTGGGCAGATTCTGGAGACTGTGAGTGAATAAGTAAGTGTTTTGAAAGAGAATGCTATTGCACTATAGATCTGCAATACAGATGCAAATAGAGAATACTGGTGAACAGCAGTGTTTTAAAATATTTGCTCAGAAGCAAGAGGAGACTCCTTGTGGCACATGAAAAATGCACAGTCTCTCACTGTGCAGTCCTATGCATTCACTCCAGTGTAACCCCCTTTTAAACAGGGATAACTCTGCATAGGATTGCATTGTTAATCGTTTTCGAGAGTTCAATTTCTGATTCCAGTACTATCACATTAATATTACACAGCAAAGGCACCAAAAATTATTGAGCTTACTTTTTGCAGTTAGCATCATTCTTAGTGATATTTGAATACCAATTATTATTAAGTGCTTATTATTATAACCAGCAGAACAAAACTGACTCCTAGATATTTCAGGGAAGAAAGGCATTTAAAGAGATTGAAATACTATACCTAAAGATGAAGTATGAGTGATATATTCAAACACAAAAGAACTTGCTTGCTTGCTTCTGGTTACTAAAAATAACAGGGAGAGCTCTCTGTATAAAACAAATTTATGGCTGCTTTCAGATAGTAGACATGGTTTCTTTTGCCTGTTTACAGCTGGGCTACTTTGAGCAGAATCCTGTTCCTGGGAGCCATCTGATAAAGCAATGGTCCCTTTTACAAGTACCAGACTTCACTTGAGTGCTTTATAAAAATATATCCAGGAAGAATCAGCATGGTGGAAATCTTTGCATATACTCCCCTCCTTCTTGAAAAAAAAAAATTCAAGGCTGTACTTTTCTCATCAGCTCCTCCCAGCTGCATCTGCTATTCCTGCCCCTGTCATGCCCCCCGTCAATTATATTTTTTCTAGACCAAAAAGTACCAGATTCTTCAGCCTTTCCTTGTAGGAAAGGTGCTCCAACCATAATCTCTTCTGCATTTTGTCCAGCTCTGCAATGCCCTTTTGGAGACAGCGTTACCAGAACCCTACACCATGTTCCAAATAAGATGGCACCATAGCTTCATATAAGGACATTACAATATTGGCTGTATTATTTTCAACCCCTTTTCTAATAATTCCTTAACATGGTGTTTGCCTCTCTCAAAGAGTAACATTTCCATTGACCTTTGCATTACAATCCCTCATAGACTCTGCCAGTTCAGATCCCATCAGTAGATATTTAAAATTTGGAGGGGGATTGTACCAAAATGCATCACTGAATTTCATTTGCCACATGGTTGCCCCTCCATTTACAGAGATTCTCCTATAGCTCTTCCCAATCCACTTTGGTATTCACCATCTGGAATCATTGGGGATCATGTGTAAAGCTGGTGACCACACTACTCACCCTCAATTCAAAATTGTTCATTTTTTTTAATGCCCTAGCCAAAGCTAGGATGTTTTATCATTTTCAGAAAGAAAGAAAAGTCATTACAAGAAATAAAACAACAACAATCACATAACAACAAGACAGAACAAAACAACACCTACTACAGCAGTGGAGCTCATACTTAGTCTCTGGTTAACATACACAGTAAGATCAATTTTAAATGATAACATTTATTTTTTAGATTATTTTGAAGATTTCTGGATATAGTCCTCAATCCTTCTATAAAATTTTGTCCAAATATTTTCTAAAGTTCCAGCTCTTTTTCCTTGTAACAGTAGAGTTAATTTGTCCATTTCTACACCTTCAAACAATTTACATATTATTTCTTCTTTCGTGAGTATTTCTTCTTTCTTCCAATATTTTGCATAAAATATTCTAGCAGATGTCACAACATGTACAATCATATGAACATATTGTTTTGTAAAAATTTTGGAACAATATTCAATAAAACA
Source organism: Gekko gecko (assembly GCA_029375565.1). Lineage (NCBI taxonomy): Eukaryota > Metazoa > Chordata > Lepidosauria > Squamata > Gekkonidae > Gekko > Gekko gecko. Next base: position 119,335,487 of record JAPDNY010000007.1, read on the forward strand.
GATCAGGATTAAACGGTATACTTGTTTCTAATATTTTCTGTTTTAGCTATCTTACAAGTCCACCACATATGGTAAAAGGAACCAGTTTTACTTTTACATTTCCAATGTACCCCTAACCATTTAGCTAAGTTTTCAGGAGTCATGTACCATCTATAAAACATTTTATATATGTTTTCTTTATATGCAATAGCTTTTGTAAATTTTATGTTTACCTTCCACACCCTAGACCATTCCTCCATTTGTACATTGTGGCCTAGATTTTGAGCCCACTTAATCATTGATTCTTTTACCACTTCATCTTGCATTTTCGTATCTAATAACACAGTGTAGATTCGCTTTATATATTTACCCTCTGTCCCAAACATAATTTAATCAAACTCTAAGGGTGAATCATAAAAACCAGTTACTTGATCTTTAGAGAATCTGGAATCTATTTGTGCTCTTTCCCACTAATTCAAACATATACCTCTTTTCCTGAGTTCATCTTGATTACATATTTGATTTTGGCTGTTTAACAAATCTCCATATGTCCAAAATAGGTCTTTTGTAAATGTCATTGGGTGTGTAAATGCTACTAGTGGAGATACCCATTTGGGTATTTTAGTATAGTATAATTTTTATATCTCATCCCATTGTTTCAATAATGGCGCTATTATAGCATGTTGATTGAAATATTTATGAATACTGCTTTTTCTATACCAAACAAATGCATGACACCCTAATTGTAAGTTATGTCCTTCAAGCTTTAATAGTCTTGAATTTTCTAATGCAATCCATTCTTTCATCCAGGTTATAGTAGCTGCTTTGTAGTATAATTGCCAGTCTGATACACAAACCCTCTTTCTTTTGTGTCTTGCAGGACTTTCATCTTAATTCCGGGCCTTTTTTCTTGCCAGATAAATTCCTTCACCAATTTATTTATTTCTTTAAAGTACTGTTGGTTTTTTATAATTGGTATTGTTTGAAATAAAAAAATAAGTCTTGATAATATGTTCATCTTCACCGCCACTATTCTTCCCATGAATGATAACTGTAAATGTTTCCAAATTTGTAACTCTTTCTTAATCGCATCCATGAGTATGTAATTATCTTTACATACGTAATTATCTTTAAATAAAGAGCTGCATCTGTTTGATCAGTTTATTCCAAGATGTTTTATTGTCTTTTTTACTTCAGTCCCCAAAGACTTCTGAATTATTTGAATTTGCTTCTTAGTACAGTTCTTTGGTCGAATTTTAGTTTTCTTAAGATTAATTTTTAATCCTGCATATTGACCATAGGCTTTTATTATATGCAAAAGAGGATCAATTATTACTTGTGGGTCTTCCAAAATAAAAACCAGATCATCTGCAAATGCTTGAAGTTTATACTTTTTCCCCTTAAGTCCTCTAATGGCATTATGTCTTCTTACCATCTCACAAAGTGTCTCCAAAGCAAAGATAAATAAGATAGGAGATAATGGGCAACCTTGTCTGGTTCCTTTCCGAATTTCTATATTTTGTTGAAAGATCTCCATTTACCATTATTTTGGCAGACTGGTGAATTTATATTGCCTTAACCATTGTATAAAAATAATCACCACATTTCCATGTCAACAATTGTTCCAACATAAAAGACCATGCAAGATTGTCAAAGGCCTTCTCTGCGTCTAAGAAAATCAATGCCATTTGTTTTTCAGGATGCGCTTTAAAGTATTCAAGTATATTCAGGATTGTTCTCACATTATTTCTCATTTGTCTCTTTGGTAAAAATCTTGATTGGTCTTGATGTATTACCTGGACCAGCATTTTTTTCAGTCTATTGGCTAATACAGATGAGTAGATCTTATAGTCCACATTAATCAAAGAAATTAGTCTATAGTTTCGAATTTTTTTTCTCATCTGTATCTGGTTTATGTATCAGTGTAATCATTGCCTGATTCCAAGTCTCTGGTAACTTTCTTTCTTCAACTATGTTTTGTATTGTCAGTTTCAATGGTAAGGCAATTTGATCTTCAAATGTCTGATAAAATTCTGCAGGAAATTCATCTGGACCTGGTGTCTTCTTTTTCTTCTGGGCTTTAATTGCTTCAATCACTTCCATATCACTACCACTACCACTACCATCATTACCTTGTGCTTACTATGCCGAAGAAAGAGCTCTTTTGATTACACCTGTATTAAGGTCATTTAGGTGCCAAGGACAACTAGTAATCCACTCTGAGGAACTTATGTTGAAATACCTATTGGAGGACAAATCCATTGAAATTTCAAGGAAGGTTGCCAAATTTCTTTTTATTGCATTCTCAAAGCGCAAGCACCTCTTTAATTCTTCTTACGACATTTCTCTCCCATAATGTTGGTAACCCAGGTCTGTATTCTGAGCCTGTATGCTGTTTGATGGGTCTCTGACCGTAATAAATATTTATGTTATGTTACCATCATTACCACTACCAACTGGTTTGGGCAACAGCAGGATGTGGAGATGGCCCAGTGATGAGCAAAGCACAGTGCGGCGTGGAGCTGATACCACTGAACCAGGGGTCTTTTTTTGGGGGGGAGCGCACCGGAGCAGAGCTCCGGGAGCTCAGGAGCCAAGCCCCGCCCCCAGCCGGCATCCCGGAGAGTCTTTCAGGCAGCTGAATGTCAATTTCAGCTCCATTATATCCTATGGGCCATTGAAGTCAATGGTGAAAACATAGGGTATATTCTGGGGGCTGGAGGGAGGGGGTTTGAGGGAGAGGCTCCAAACTCACAGGGTAGCTGATGGAGCGTCTCCCCAAGATACCCACCAAGTTTCAAGAACATTGGATCAGGGGGTCAATTTCTATGGGCCCCCAAACAGGTTGCCCCTATTCCCTCCATTGTTCTGGAAGGAATGGAAGGAATAGGGGCAACCTGTTTGGGGGCCCATGGAATTGGACCCCCTAGTCCAATGTTCTTGAAACTTGGTGGGTATCTTGGGAAGAGACTCCATCAGCTACCCTGTGAGTTTGGAGCCTCTCCCTCAAACCCCTCCCCTCCAGCCCCCAGAATATACCCTATGTTTTCACCATTGACTTCAATGGCCCATAGGATATAATGGCTCCGAATTGCCGCAGAATTTCTTTCATTCCCTCTTTTCCTTCTCTCTTTTTTCTCTTTCCCTCCTTCTTCTCTTCTCTCTTTCTTCCCCACCTTCTTCTCTTCTCTTTTTTTCCTCCTTTCCCTGTTTCCTTCTCTTTCTTTCCCTCTTTCCTCCTTCTGTGGCCCAACTCTCATGAGAAGTTTAAACTTTAAACCCCTTCTCCTTTAGCTCCCCCAACCAGACCAGCTGGGGAAGGGAAGGGGAGGCTTTTGAAGATGCCTCCCCCACTTTTGCTTCCCCTTCTGACATCACTTCCGGTGATGTCAGGGGGCATGGCATATGCTAATAGCCTAATAGCTCATTAGCATACCATATGCTAATGAGCTCCTGCAGCTGTTTTTCTATGAAAAGACCCCTGCACTGAACCACCCTCTTACTGAAGATTGACTTTGAAACTTCTAGAGCACTTGTAATATCATAAATGATTGTTTTTAATTTTGTTTTGTGTATTGGCATTTGTGCCCTATTTGTGAGCCACCCTGAGCCCATTTGTGGGGAAAGACAGCTAGAAATTTAATGATAGATCAATAAATAAATAATTAAAAATGGCTCATTTAATATTTCCTCTGTTCTTCTGTAAATTCGTTGTTACTGTGTTTTTTAAAGAATTCTCTGATCTGGTCTTAATCAGCCTTTCCCTGCTGATATAAGTTTTGATAGAAATTTTCAATAATATCTTTCAAATCCTTCTGAGTAGTCTTTTCTTCGCCTCTTTCATTTTTCAAGATCTTTATATGCTTCTTTTCTGAGTCTCTCCTTAATTTATATGCTAACCATCTTGTGGGCTTGTTTGCATTTTCAAAAAAGTTTTGTTTTACAAACGTTCTCTTTTTTGCAATCTCCTGTGTAAGTAAACAATTAAGTTGGTGCTGTAAATTTTTAATCTTACTCTTTAAATGTTCAGCTGCTAGTTTCATTTTCAGTTTTTGTTCTTCTTGCTTGATTTGTTCTTCAATCTGTATAAATCTTTGCTTTCTATTTCTTCAGATCCACGCATCTTATTTGATACACCAACCTCTCACAAAGGCCTTAAAAGCATCCCATACAATATCCATGGCTGTATCAGGTTGAATGTTCAGTTTAAAGAACTCCTGGAATTCATTTTTTTATTTTTTTACAAAGTCTGGATTCTTTAGAAGCCACATATTCATTGACCATCTATTTCTTTTTGGAGTATCTTGTAGAGTCAAAAGCAAAGGGTTATGATCTGCAAATGCAGAAGCAGGGCCGGCTCTCTCACTAGGCAAACTAGGCATTTGCCTAGAGCGCGTTGGTCCTTAGGGGTGCCAAAAGCCCGCCACCCCCCTCTCCACCCCTTCTCCTGGCTTGCCAGTGCACCCTGCATCTGCGGGGCACACCGGCAAGCTGGCACTCAAACAGAAGGGATGGGGGTTTAACCCCACCACCCCTTCCCTGGCTTGCCGGCATGCCCTGCAGCTGTGGGATGTGCTGGCAAGCCAGCGCTCAAACAGAAGGAATGGAGGTTTAAACCTCTGCCCCTTCCCTGGCTTGCCAGTGTGCCCTGGCGGCGGGCAAGAGGGGGAAGGAGGAGGAGGAGGGGGGCCTTCCCTCACCCTGGGGAGCCCCAGTGGCAGGGGGGTGCCAGAAGGTAGCCTCATCTAGGGCACAAAAAAACCTCAGGCTGGCCCTGTGCAGAAGGAAACCTATCTCCCTCCCAGCCAACCATCAACCTACCTTTAGTTTTCCATCTCCTCCCCCTCCCTCCTAGAGAACATATTGTAATTTTGAGTGATCTCCAGCCCCCACCTGGAGATTGGCAACAATGGTTCCCCATCAGGGAATGGCTGGATTGGAGGGTGGAGTCTATGGCATCGTACCTGTCTGAGGTGCCACCCCTCCTCAAACCTTACCCTCTCCAGGCTCCATCCCTCAAATCTCCAGGAATTGCCCACCTGGAGTTGGCAACCTGATCAGGACTGGGCCCAATGAGTTTTCTCCCAAAGGCCAACATAGGTGTGGAAAGGGCCTTTTACTGACAGAGGAGAAAGTACAGGTGCGAACTCTGATTAGGGAAATACCTGGAGATTTGGGGGGGTGGATCCTGTGGAGGGCAGCATTTGGGGTGTGTGTGGAAGGACTCAGCAGGGTATAATGCCATAGAGTCTAGCCTCCAAAGCAACCATTTTCTCCAAGGGAACTGCTCTCTGTCATCTGGAGGTCAATGGTAACAGTGGGAGATCTCCAGGTCCCACCTGGAGATTGGCAGCTCTAGGGGAAAGTCAGCCGCACAGTGGGGAGTTGAAGAAAATGGTCTGATGGTCGTTGGCCCACCTCGTTACCCAGCCAGCCAGCCACACTGAAGCTAAGCAGGAGAAAGAGCCTTTTTCCATTTATTCTGACAGGAAAGTGGCCACTGGGGAAGGGGTTATGGGCGGGGGAGGGGGTTATGCTGAAAGTCCTTTGTTTTTTTACTCACAGAACCAAGCTTGGCTGCCTACCAACAGCCACTGAGGGGACAGTCCCTCACAGGAGTCAAGAGAACTGTCTTCCTCAGGAGACAGAGCTGTCTGCCAGGGGGAGTGGGTGGGGAAGAGGAGCAGACCCATCACCCGGCCAATGGCACGCGAGTACTCTTGAGTGGCAGCTGATGGCCCAGTGGCCGAGGGAGGGCATTTTACAGCCAATGGGAGCGCATGGAATCTTGTGAAACCAAAAGATAAATATTTATAAGGAGAGATTCTCCATGCATCTGCTAAAGTCAATTCTTCCACCATATTTAGGAACATATTGGGCAACTCATTCGCTTTTTTCTATCTTCCTTTGAGGCCTTTCCTATCAGTGGCTCTATCAAATACTGCATTGTAACCTCCAATTATACAAATTTCTTCATATACTAAATTAGACAAGATCTCATGTAGAGTTTTATAAAATATTCCTGGTGTTGGTTTGGTGCATAGATGTTCACTATAAGTGTAGCTTTGGCTTACCTTTGAATTTTAAATATCAGTAGTCTTCCATTTTCTGAATCATAAATCATTCCAGGGTGTAGGTGTCCTTTCACATAAGTTACTACACCTTTTTTCTTTTCCGTTTATCTGCAGATGCAAAAAAAAATTCCAATCTTTTTGGCTTACAAATTTTTAAATCAGATTCTTTAATATGCATTTCTTGTAGGCAAACTACATCTGTCTGAATTTTTTTAATTTGGTGAATGATTTTTCTCCTCTTTTGTGGGGCAGTCAAACCATTAACATTGATGGAAATTATTTTCAGCTTCCTTTTATCCATCTTTGGTATCTTTTTTGGATCCATTTTTTTCTTGTTGTAGTATCTTGTTACTATATGGCATGGTGGGATTTTAGGTCTTTTCTTGATGCTGGCTGTTTTGTGACCCGTTGCTCCTTGAGCCTGCAGTTTGTCTTCTTCTTCATTTTTTCCCTCTTCGTCATCTTGTTCTTCTTCTTCCTCTTGGTATCCAAGCTCTTCTCCATATTGTTTTAGGAAATCTTCTACTTTAAATATTGAGTTAACTCTGAATCTTTTTCCTTCCTAATACCCCTTCAGGAAGTAGCCATCTGTAGTTTATTTCATTTTCTCTTAGCAGATTGGTAAATTGTACACATTCTCTTCTTTTTTCTCTTACCCTCCATGGAATTTCTTTTCATATCTTGATTTCTGTCTCTTACAGCTTCAAAGACTTTTGATTTGCTGTTCTTAAAGTGTAGTCTCTTGTAGCTCTCTTATGGAATCTTACATCCACCTCCCTGGGTAATTTACATCTTCTTGCATAGGAGGAATTCATTCTGTAAGCAACATCTGTGTCTTCAATTGCAAATTGAATAATCTCCCCTTCCAAATATTCTGTTAAAATTTTTGCCATGCTTTCTTTAATGTCTTCTCCAGTGTTTTCTGGTATGTTTTGGAATCTCAGTACAAAGGCTGCTTTCTCTAACTCCAACTTCATCACAGAGTCTTCCAGAGAATCTTGTCTAGTCTTCAGTTCCAGGGTTCTTTGATCTAACTCTTCTGATTTATCCTGCAGTTGAGTGGTGGTCTGTTTCAAAGTAACAATCTATTGAATATTCTACAGAATCTGTTACTTGTTACATTTGTAAATCCACAAAATACAGGATTCAGGTCTCAAAACTGATAAAGGTTACAAATCCATCAGGCAAAGAAATCTTCAGGAACCAGCCAAAGCCAGAACACCAAAGGGAAACTTGAACCATTTATAAATCCACTGAGATAAACAAATTTTTAATCCACTGAAATAATAGTTGTATTTCCAAAAAAGAAATTTTGTAATTCCAACAGGGTATAAAAGCTGAAATCCAGGGGGGAAAGTTAATAGTAAAAACCAAAGAACATCAGGGCTGTATTCCAACAGAGCTTTCTTCTTTCCCAGGCCAAATTTGAATTTTATATCTAGGTTGCCCAGTTTCTTCTATATTATAAAAGACCAAATAATGTGCCAGGTTTAAAAACTCAAATCCTCACCTGTAAATTCCTATCTTAAGTAAATGTACCAATCTTAAGATCCAAAGATCCCAGGAATGTAAAGAAACAAAGCACTTCAGACTTCACAAGGCTCAGTCTGCAGTCTGCAAACTTCTTGAATTTTCAGATAAAAACAGTCTCCAAAGTCTCTTAACTAGCTCTTAAATTTTTTTAAGATTAAGAGAGCACTAGATCTATGAGAGGGAAAAGCATTTCCTCCAAGCAAAATCAAAAACAACAGAGCATTCACCTTTTCTTATGCTAAAAGCCTGGTCATCCATTCCGAGCCATGAAAAGGGGGGGGTAGTTTTAATCCCAGGGCTTTAACTTTTAAATGGACACTTTCCCCTTGTGAAGAAGTATCAAGGTCAAGTTTTGTTATCAAAGTTTGTAGTACTCATGGTGCAAAGTTGTTAGCAGGAAAGATGAAGATTCTTTGGTGTTAGTAGAGCTCTAGAAGTCGGTTGCTCTCACTTCCACACTCAAATGGCTGCCATGAGTGCTGACTCTCCGGACCTTGCTTTGGGGTGATGAGGGGTCTACTCAGGCACCGCCGTGCCTGCGAGACCCCAAATCAAGCCCCCTGCTCAAGCTGCCCTCCGGGAAAACTTATGGGAGACCGGGACGATCCAGTTCTCCCGCTAGGTCCGGGAGAGTCAGGGGTTCCTCGGAAGCAGTCCCAGGAGCCCTCCGATGATGGCAGAACACAAACTTCAGCAGCATCTACCTTCATGTACTACCCAGCAACTGATAGAAAGGAGCAGAATACCTCTAGTACTAGAGAGAGCAGACAGCCATCATGACTAGTAGCTAGGGTCACCAACTTCCAAGTGGCATCTGGAGATCTCCTGCTGTTACAATTGATCTCTAGATGACCAAGATCAATTCCACTGGAGAAAATGATTTTTTGGAGGGTGGACTCTATGGCATGATACCCTGCTGAGGTCCCTCCCCTCCCCAAACCCTGCTTCCCCAGGCTTAACCCTCCAAATCTCTAGGTGTCTTCCAACCCAGAGCTGGCAACCCTACATCAGCATTCAACAGATAATTAGTTGGTGTGATGTTATGTTGAGAGTGAGATTGATTATTGCTATTAGTTGTTCAGTTTCCATTGTCCTCTTACCTGCTGGTCAAAGCTTTGTAAGCTGCCTTGAGCTGCTGGGGAAAAGGGTTCAATATTTTAATAAATAAAATAAATATAGTAGAATGCTACAAGAGCACCACATCCATATAGGTACATATAACTGGAGTCTTAATGAGTGGGGAATCTCCTATTATAGGAAACCTCCTGAGAAGCCAATTGTTAGTAAAAACTAGTATGGCCTTTGCAGACAGGGTTTAATTTGATCCCAGGAGTTATTTCCTCTCCCCTCCATATTCTGAAGTCCCATCCCCCGCCCAGAATAAAAAGAGACTGGTAGTCCAGAACTGGGATTCATATCCAGAATAGATTTCTTCAGTGTGAGTGACTTTAACCACTTTCCCTTATGTATCGAGCATTACTAACAACAAAGCTAGTGGAGGTGATGGTATCCCAGCTGAGTTATTCAAAGTCTTAAAAGAAGATGCTGTTAAAGTGCTGCACTCAATTTGCCAACAAATTTGGAAAACACAACAGTGGCCACAGGATTGGAAAAGGTCAGTTTACATTCCAATCCCAAAGAAGGGCAACGTCAAAGAATGTTCAAACTATCGCACAATTGCACTCATTTCACACGCTAGCAAGGTCATGCTCAAAATCCTACAAGCTAGGCTCCAACAGTACGTGGATAGAGAACTGCCAGAAGTACAAGCTGGGTTTCGAAGAGGTAGAGGAACTAGAGATCAAATTGCCAACATTCGCTGGATTATGGAGAAAGCAAGAGAGTACCAGAAAAACATCTACTTCTTCTTCATTGACTATGCTAAAGCCTTTGATTGTGTGGATCACAATAAATTATGGCAGGTTCTTAAAGAGATGGGAGTACCAGACCACCTCACCTGTCTCCTGAGAAACCTGTATAAGGGTCAAGAAGCAACAGTTAGAACCGGATATGGAACAACTGATTGGTTTAGCATAGGAAAAGGAGTACGACAAGGATGTATATTGTCACCTTGCTTATTTAATTTATATGCAGAGTACATCATGCGAAATGCTGGCCTGGATGAATCACAAGCTGGAGTTAAGATTGCTGGGGAAAAGATCAATAACCTCAGATATGCAGACGATACCACTCTGATGGCAGAAAGTGAAGAGGACCTAAAGAGCCTCTTGCTCAGGGTGAAAGAGGAAAGTGCAAAAGTGGGCTTGAAGCTCAACATCAAAAAAACTAAGATCATGGCATCTGGCCCCATCACTCCTTGGCAAATAGAAGGGGAAGTCGTAGAAGTAGTGACAGACTTCACGTTCCTAGGATCCCAGATCACTGCAGATGGTGACTGCAGCCATGAAATTAAAAGATGCCTGCTCCTTGGGAGGAAAGCGATGGCAAACCTAAACAGCATGATAAAAAGCAGAGACATCACCTTGCCAACAAAAGTCCGCATGGTCAAAGCAATGGTATTCCCCGTAGTAATGTATGGCTGCGAGAGTTGGACTATAAGGAAGGCTGAGCGCCGAAGAATAGATTCTTTTGAACTATGGTGCTGGAGAAGACTCTTGAGAGTCCCTTGGACTGCAAGGAGATCAAATCAGTCAATCCTAAAAGAAATCAACCCTGACTGTTCCCTTGAAGGCCAGATCCTGAAGCTGAAGCTCAAATACTTTGGCCACCAAATGAGAAGGGAGCATTCACTGGAGAAGACCCTGATGCTGGGAAAGATTGAAGGTCAAAGAAGAAGGGGACGGCAAAGGATGAGATGGTTAGACAGTGTCATCGATGCAACGAACATGAAATTGAGCAGACTTCGGCGGACAGCGGAAGACAGGAGGGCCTGGCGTAATCTGGTCCATGGGGTCGCGAAGAGTCGGACTCGACTGTGCGACTGAACAACAACAACTTATGTATCGGAGATTGGAAAGAAGGTCAGAGAAGATCCTGGATCCAAGAGTTCCTTTTTAGGAGTTATGTTTAGTGCCTTTCTATTTCTTTGAAAGAATCAAACATCACAAACAGATCTACATGTTGTTATCTGCTAGCATTTGTAATAAATTAGCTAGATTTTCTGAATTACTATATTGTTTACATCTAGAAAAACTATAATGGTCTAGTAAAGAAAAGACTAGTAAAAGTGAATGAATGTTTGCGGTTCCATGTCTTACCTGGGACCCCGAGGTCGGCTCCTAATACACCCCCCCCTTTGGATGAACTCACACAACCAGTTTCTTTAGAAAATTAGGTGGATAAACTTGGCCACAACTTTTATTGGTTACAGCTGTAGAGCATTGGCACAGCATGGGTCCACCGGATCCAACCTATCGGCTGGCCCGTGTGCCAGCCGAGTTAACCGTTACCCAGCCAGCCGGCATGGGTAGAGAAGGCGGGAGGGCAGGTTAGCGGAACTCACACGGACGCTTGCCCCTTTGTGAGCTCCCCCGCCCTCTGGCTGTGAGGGCAAGCACTGTTATTCCTTGAGCTAGCCAGCTCCGTTCAGCCCTCACGCCAAGACCCTTAAAGGGGTCCCCCAGCTCCGGAATTGGCTCGCAGGCCAAATTCCGCCAACAGATCCGGCCCCATGCTGTTACCGCCACAAGAACAGGACATCCCCATTAGTCCTGTTCCCGCCAACGCCCTTACAGCTGCAGCCAAGAAAGCAAGGTATGCCTGATTCCGTGCAACCAGACATCCATTCCCCAGGCCGATAAATGTACGCCATCCGCTCGGAACATGGCCTCCATTTTGTGAGATATGTCTGGATGGCGAATCCAGATACCGCCTCCCGACTCGACGACCCGGCCCAGCCTGCCGGACACTTTCCGCCTTGCCACGTCCACCTTCTTGGGATGAGCTGCGCCTCGCCACGACCTCCGTTCCAACCAATCCGACCAGAAGATGACAGTGCCGGGCAGAATCTCACGCACTAAGGCCAGGTCGGCCAGTACCTGGCGCTCGAGGGCCACTCCGGGGCACTCAGTCAAATCATTTTCCCCCAGCTGTAGCAGCAGAACGTCGGGAGGGTGGCGCCTCGCTGCTACGCGCCCCAACCAGGGCAACAGGGACCCCCATCGCATGCCTCGCTGCGCCATCCACGTAATGTGTGCCGCATCTCCCAAGCCCAAGTCTTTGCCCCAGCCTGATGAGGATGCATACAAACCTGCCCGATGAACGATGCTGTGCCCAAAGATCCAGACAGTCCTGTACCTCTGTCCTGGAACTGAGGAGTCAGAGAGCCGGTCACTGGCTGGACTCCGGCTGTGGCCTGATGTATGCCCTAAAGGCCGTAGAGCGCCAGCGGCCTATAGCCCGTATGCGTACCTCCGGCAGGCCGACGTCCGCAGCCGTGGTGGCTGCCCCAATCCTGAAGGAGTGAGGCCCAAATTCCTTGCCTGGTAAGCCCAAAGCCCCCAGAGCCAACCTGAAAACCCCCGTAAACTGATATCTGGTCAATGGGGCCCCGTCGCTATGGATAAGCAGGGGGCCACCGCCTTCCGGACGCATTGCTAAAAAGGCTCGAGTGGTCTGCACGGGACACGGGCCAGCCGGTAGTGGCCCCAATTGCAGGCGCGCCCCTTTACCCAGTTGGTCTGTCTTTGACCTCCGAATATACAATGACATCCCCTTTTGCCCGAAGGAAACATCCTGAACACCCAGGGGTGTGTTGGTGAACAAGGTTTTAGAGCTCGCCACCAGTTCCCCAACCCTCAAGGCCCCAAAAAAGGCCAAGACGAATGCAGTCTCAAATAGTGCAGCCTCGTATCGGGACCAACACAGCACTGGAAGCTCCCGCAAAATCCCCTTCAACAGCTCGAAGGTCACAGGCCGTCTGTGATCTGGAGGCCGTGCGGCTTGCCTCCGCCAGCCCTCGACTGCTCTATGGGCTTGGAATGAGTGGCACGGATCCGTAAACCCCTCCGCCTTGCTAAAGAATGTGATGGCGGCCATGCGACCCTTGATGGTACTGTGGGAGAACCCGCCGTCCTGCAAGCATGCCATATAGCGAAGCACCCAGTCCCCTTCCACCGGCAAGGTCTGCGGGCCCCGAATCCCGCAGTAAAGTCAAAAAATGCGTCGATAGCCCTCGCATACTTGGCGAGAGTGGAGGGGGCGATGGACCCATAGATGCCCCGCCTTATTGTACCTTCCCAAGTTCCCACAGCTCCTCCGGAAAGGGGTCTGAAACGTGGTTGGCTCCTGGCGCCAGTATGCGGAAACGTTCCTCCTGTTGGCGAGACAAAGCGTCCGCTATGCTATTATCCACGCCTGGCACATGTCGTGCAGAAAATGTAATGTTATCAGCCAAGCAGGCCAGAACCAGGCAGCGAACCAACCGCATCACCCGTTCAGACTTGGACGTTTGCTTGTTCACCACCCGCACCACCGCCTGGTTGTCGCACCAAAACCGCACCCTTTTGTCCCTAAAGAGATCCTTCCAAATGATCACCGCCACCAGTATTGGGAAGAGTTCCAAGAATGTGAGATCTTTGAGCACTACAGCACCCTCCCACTCCTTGGGCCAGGGCCGTGCACACCACCTGCCGTCATAGTAGACGCCGAACCCAGCGCTGCCCGCTGCATCAGAGTGGATCTGGATGGCATCCTGCAAATCCATCGGGTGCTGCCAAATGGTAACCCCGTTGTAGCCCTCCAGGAACCGGAGCCACACGCCTAAGTCCTCCTTCATACCCCTGGTCACCCGTACCCGGTGATGTGGCGCCCTGACCCCAGCCGTCGCTCTGGCCAGCCTGGCGCAGAAACCCCTGCCGGGCGACACGACCCGGCAAGCAAAGTTCAAATGCCCCATCAGTGACTGCAGTTCCTTCAACGTGCACTTCGCCCGCGCCCTAACCAAGGAAATGAGCGCTTGGAGGGCAAAGAGTTTGTCCTCTGGCAACCTGGATACCCCAGCTACAGAGTCTAATTGGATACCCAGGTACGTTAAACTAGTGGCCGGCCCTTCGGTCTTGTCTGCTGCCAATGGGACGCCGAGCTCTGCAGCAAGCCGCTGAAATGCTCGCAGGGACTCCGCGCAAGTCTCGTCATTCCCAGGGCCGACAAAAAGAAGTCATCCAGATAATGAGTAATCCCTGTAAGCCCTGTCCTCGACTTCACCGCCCATTCAAGAAAAGTACTGAATGTCTCAAATGCCGCGCAGGCCACCGCGCAACCCATAGGCATGGCCTTGTCAAAGTACCACGCCCTTGGAACCTGAAACCCAGCAACGAAAAGGAGTCGGGGCTTACCGGGAGCAGTCGGAATGCCGACTGAATGTCACACTTGGCCATGAGTGCCCCTTGCCCGCAAGCCCTGACCAGTCCCACTGCGTGATCAAAGGAAGCATATTTGACCGAGCAAAGCTCGGGGGGATACCGTCATTCACCGAAGATCCCCTCGGGTACGAGAGATGCTGAATAAGGCGATACTCGCCTGGTGTTTTCTTTGGCACCACCCCCAAGGGGGACACTCGCAGGTGGTCCATAGGGGGCGCGCTAAATGGGCCCGCAATGCGCCCCGCTGCCAATTCTTTCCGCAGTTTTGCCGCGACCACCTCGGGCATCTCCCTGGCCGACTTCAGGTTGTTGGAATCGGTAGCTATGCGCGGGCCGCAGGCAGGAATGGGAAAACCCTTCGTGAACCCATCCAAGATATATTGTCCGGCCTCCCTCAAGGGGTATTGTGCCAAGAGGGGTCTCAGGGCATCCACCCGAACCGGGGTGGCCGCCAAGGACCACCAGTCCCGTGGAGCACTAACGTCTGGAAGAAGAAGGGGCTGCGGTGCCTGATGACCCCCCTCCCCCTTTTGTGTTGGCACCACCGGAGAAGGGTATTCCACCCCGAAAGGGCTGCTGGGTGCCGGTGGACCGTGGGCAATACACCCGCCCGTGCGCGCCCCGCACACCTCGCAGCTATGGTGGAACTTGCACCGTGCCCGGCGACATCGGCCCTGGTTATATTCCCAACAGACCCCCCGCGCCCGATCCTTGCGCACGGCCCAGCGATCTGACTTCACCTCCCCTTTTCCTTTGATGCACGGGCCGACCTCCCTGAGCCAAACCTTGTCTTGCAGCAGGTCCCATCGAGCCCTGTCATTGAGCGACGCCAGTTTACGGCAGGTCTCGTCGTAATCTATAGCCGGCCCCTCGCCCGCCAAAACCCTCGCCTCAACCACGTTGCTCATGTGGTTGAGCAGGTGCCAGCCCCTGTCCGGGTACGCGGTGGCGACAACCCCTGCATACACCAGGTAACCGGAAACCCAGTTGAGGAAGGTGCGCTCCGCTTCCTCGTTCTTCTCCTTCTTCTCCCTCTTGTCAGATTTCACTGTGCGGGCCTCGGCCCCCCGTTTGTGAAGCAACGTGAAGACATTGACGTAATACCCGTCCAGAATGCTGTCCCTCAGCTCCTCAGATAG
Organism: Gekko gecko; assembly: GCA_029375565.1. Classification (NCBI taxonomy): domain Eukaryota; kingdom Metazoa; phylum Chordata; class Lepidosauria; order Squamata; family Gekkonidae; genus Gekko; species Gekko gecko. The sequence goes on from JAPDNY010000007.1 coordinate 119,350,535, forward strand.
ATGGAGCCCCGGCGGCTCCTCTCCATTCAAGTACGTGGACAGGATTGCAGTAGGGTCAGAGACGTCAATGTTATCCCATACCACCCCAGGGCCCTGCCCGGCTTCCTGCCTGGCTTGTGCAGCTAGCGCCCTGCGGTGTATGGCCCAGGCTGGCAGCCCTGGCACATGGGCCGCCGTTGCCCAGTAACCACTCGGCGGCTGCGCACTTCGTCCTGCATTCGCACCCTCACCTGAGGAGACCGCGCCCTCTGCCTCGTCGCGGGAGTGCCTGGAGGAGCCCGAGCTACCCCTCTCCTGTCCCCCGTCTGCAGTGCGTGATGCAGGCCGTGAAGCCTGGTGACTGGCCGAGCTGGAGGAAGCCCCCCTCGCTGCTGGGCTAAGCTCCCCTCCGCCCCGGCCTTCCGGGTTCGTTTGGCTGCCGGCTCCTGGCTCATGTTGGCCACCTTCTCCGAGAGTTGAGCAAAAGCCTGCTGAAGGCCCCGCATGGTGTCGGCGAGCTCCACAACACCTTCAGACCCATCTGCGCCGCACGGTACCGCCTTCCTTCTTGCCGTAGCTCCCGCTGGTTGTCCGACTGCTGCAGGCCGTGCCCGCCCCTTGGGAGCTGACTGGGGTGTTACCCCAGCCACTGTGCCCGTGCGCCGGGTGCTGCGTGATGGGGGCCTCATACCTGCTCAGGACCAAAAACACAACACATTAAAACCCCCCAGTTCCCTGTTACCCGCCCCCAAACGGCGAGAAGCATGTGCTGGCAGCCAGAGGGGAGGTGAATCGTCCTGTGGACCGACGGATCAGTTGTTCTGACCTAACTGATGCCGGCCGGCCACCAAAGTCCCCATTTTCGCACCTGGACCGCCTCCTGTGTTGGAAAAGAATGGCTCTGATGACAAGTCCTGCGCTTGGTCTGGGGCCGCGACTCCCCCTGGGAGGCCCTGCCGTTGCCCATGGCATGGTCACCCGGCCGGCACCAAGGCCCCCGCCCCCGAGCTGAGCAGGTGACCCTGGTCAAATCACTCTCAAGTAACTTGAACTATCTCCCACTTTTCTTGTGTGGATTGATATATGTTTTTCGGCTAAGGACTGTTGGTAGCACATCAGGAATTCATGTTGGGGGGGTGGCCCTATTACAGGAGGGTTACGGGACATTGTGCTGCTATGGGAGGCTCAGTGTCCTGTGGCATAACACGTGCTGGGTATGTATGAGATTAAAGGCTCTCGGATAGCAAATTTTTGAAAGTCCTCTGAGAGTGACTGATACTGGGCTTAATGGGAAGTCCAACCCAGCACCACTAACTGTATATGATCATTTTTCGGTTAATGAGTAGATAATAACTGTAACATATCTTGCGTCCGCTTCGCTCTGGGCCCATGGTGGCGGGGCAGGCCCGGGGGCTCCGAATGCTGCCCTGCGCCGCCCCCACAGGCCCCCAGCCGGCCCCCCCGCTTCCAATCTGGGCCCGGGGCGCCGGGGCAGGCCCGGGGGCCCCGGATGCTGCCCTACGCCCCCCGTCGGTCCGACGGCCCGGCACCCGTACGGGGGAGGCTGCGGCCCGTCCCCCGCTCCCGCTCCGAGACCCGGGCAGCGGGGCAGGCCCACGGGCCTAGGAAGTGGCCCCGCGCCGCCCCCGCAGCCCCCGGATGGCTAGATGGCCCAGCGGCGGGCCTAGGAAGCGGCCCCGCGCCGCCCGCGGACAGCTCGATGGGCCGGCGGCCGCGCAGGAGAGGCCGAGGCCGCGGCCCGTCCCCCGGTCCCGCTCCAGGCCCCGGGCAGCGGGGCAGGCCCACGGGCCTAGGAAGCGGCCCCGCGCCGCCCCCGCAGCCCCCGGATGGCTCGATGGCCCATCGGCGGGCCTGGGAAGCGGCCCCGCGCCGCCCCGCGGCCCGCGGACGGCTCGCTGGCCCGGCGGCCGCGCGGGAGAGGCCGCGGCCCGTCCCCCGAGTCCGTTTTTTTTTTTTTGGCCCAGGGTGGCGGGGCGGGCCCGATGGCCTGGGAAGCAGCCCCGCGCCGCCCCTCTGGCCCGGGCAGGCCAGACGGCCCGGCCCGGCCCGGCTGGGAGCCGGCGAGGCCCCCCCATGCTGGCCCCGGTCCGTCCCCGCGCCCGGCGTGGAGAGCCCGGCGCCCGTGCGGGGAGAGCGATGGCCCGTCCCCCGCTTCAGCTCTGGGCCCCGGGCGGCGGGGCAAGCCCCAGGGCCCAGGAAGCTGCCCCGCGCCGCCCCACGGCCGGGCAGGCCCGATGGCCCGGCCCGGGCCTTCTGGGGGCCGGCGCAAGCGACGGCCGCCGCACCCCCGCCGTCGGCCCGGCGGCGGACCGGGCCCGAGCCAGGCCCGCCGTGATCGGGAAGAGCGGCTGGACCAGGCCGCAGACGGCGGGGCCCAGCCGCGGCAGCCGCGCCAAGCCGCCGGGACCGCTCGGCGGCCGCGCGGCAGGGCGCAGGGGGGGAATGGCGAGGGAGGAGGAAGGCCGTCCCCCTTCCCCCCCTCCCTCCCCCCTAACCGCCGGCATTCCCCCCATAAGGGGCCCGGGCCTACCTGTGAAGGACGGCTTCCGCGGACCGGGCTCTCCTCGAACCGGGCTCTCCTCGTGGTCAAGTGGGGAGGGGGGAGCAGCTTCCCTTCCCTTATAATGCCTCCCCCTCCCTGACCACCCCCTGCCCTCTATTGGCTGGGGAAAAGGGGGGGGAGGTGCGTCTTTTCCTTCCAGTCACGCACCGGGCCCCCGCCCCTTCCCGGCCAGCGACCTCGCTGTCCCTGCCCGTCCCCGCAAATGGCGGGCCCGGCTCACCCGGGCCCTTCTGCATCCTGAGTAAAGGTGCCTGATTCCCCCCCCCCAGTTTCCATATTCTATTCACTTCTTTCTTTACACAGTATTTGCTTGGTTTGCTTATATCTACATTCAAAACTCCAACCTTTTTAAAAATTAAACTCCATTTATCTTGCCTATAATTAGGGGCATGAGCATGCCATTACTTTAATTTGTTTCTTATTAAAGTGTTATGGTTATTCAAATAGAAGTACAGCTCAAATATGAAACACTGGCACAGAATACTCAGTTCTAAGTTTACAGCTAATGAGTGCCACTGTTCACTTTGAAGTCCTTGGATGGAAAGTTGTGGTGAACATCTGTCTACTGCTTCCAGTTTGGTGTTGTATATTTCTTTGAACACTAAAATCTGTCAAACTCGCTGTCTTGTTTGCCATGTTATTTGGGGAAATTCCAGGGGAGGGGGAAGTTTGAATGTGTGAGAGTGAAAATGGCTTTATTATGTAACTTTATGATGATACCTCCCTTTCCCAGGGATGTTGGCCAGATGGCTTTGGTCTGTTTCTGTGCTTACTGCCTTAGCTGAGATAACAAATGGATAAATGGGGGGGGGGGGTTGGAAGCACGCTGGTTAGGTGGGAATGGTTAGGCAGTGTGATTGGAGGGAACTACATTTGAACCAGGTATAATTGAGGGGGTTTCACACCAGAACCTCAGTTCTGACTCAGCAACATTCTTAGCTAGGAACATCTTTATTCTTCAATAAACAAACCCCCTTCAGTGAGTGTTGTTGAGAGTAACATTATCCAAGAGTCTTACAAAATCCATAATGAAAAGTATGTTGCTCTCATGAACACATGAAGCTGCCTTATATAGAATATTGGTCTATCTAGGTCAGTATGTTTACTTGGACTTCCAGCATCTCTCCATGGTTTCAGATGCAGATCTTTCACATCACCTAATGCCTGAACCTTTTAACTAGAGAATGGTAGGCTTTGAACCTGGGGCATTCTATGTACAAAACAGATGCTCTGCTACTGAGCTACAGCCCCACTTCTTCTGGGAGCCTTTGTTCCTTACTCTCTAAGCTTCTTTTAAAAACTTCTCAAGGGCAGCTATTGGAGCTTTTTTTATAGCTAGTTTCCACAGGACCTGCAAGACAGAGCTGTTCTGCCAGGCTGAGGCAGCGGACATCCATATATGGCCTCCCTGAGATTTCTGTTATGTTATCCTTGTAACAACTACTGGCCATTATTCATATTTCATCATGGGCCAGGAACCTCCCACAACTGGAAAACTTCTTTGTCATCAGCTGTGACCATCATTTTAATATTGATGATAACATTTCAAATTTTAATTGTTTACATTAATCAAATATATATTGTATAAATGAAATGTTACCTGCACTGGGCCCACTTGCAAGGATAGCGGGCTATAAATATGAATAAATGAATGAATGGTTTTTAAAAGTCTAGAATCTCATTTAAGATCCATATATATAGCATCTCTGCACAGTCCTTGCAATCTAAGTAGCTCTACTCAGAATCCTGTTCTGGTCTATTAAATATCACTTCCTCCCAAGACACTGTTGTTAAGATTACACTGTTAATTCTCTAATTTCTGTACATGTACAGTGAAAGTATTATTGAAAGCAAAAGTTACATGAAAGCAGGAAAAGGAATGCCTGGGTAGTTAGAATATATGTAGTCTGGTTAATTACAGTTATTATTTAATCTCTGAAATACCTGATCTTATTTCTGGAATGGAGAACACTGTTCAGAACTATTTGCAAGCTCACAACCAAAATTAATATAGTCAGCAAAAAATATGAAACTAAAATACCATGTGATTGGGATGCGATCATGCCAGGTTATATCACTGTCACTGGTTTAGTGTCCTGTGTGTCAGACTAGGTCAAGGGAGATCCAGGCTCAACTCTCCACTTAGGCACAAAATTTGCTGCATTACTTTGGGCTGGCCACTACCTGTTAGCCTAACCTATCTCAAAGGGTTTATTTTGGGTGTAAAATGGGGAGAAGGATACATATTTACCACTCTGAGCTCCATGGAGGAAGAGTAGGATAAAGGAATTGCATTAATAGAAATAACATTTAAGTTAAGTTAATGCCTGTTTGTAGTAGCCATGTAGTAGCAAACTTCAGCGGACAGCGGAAGACAGGAGGGCCTGGCGTAATCTGGTCCATGGGGTCGCGAAGAGTCGGACTCGACTGTGCGACTGAACAACAACAAAAATAGCCATGTCTTGTGACCCCCTAGATTCCAGCTAAGAGGAGCCATCTCATGAAGAGAAAGAGTTGTCTCCTCCAGGACCTTTGCATTACAGCAAGAACTCTGCTGCAGGCTCTAATGCCCATTGTGTCCAGAAGAGTCAGAACTGAGAACCCTGCCATCAAAAGTTTACTAAAGAATCCTGCTGAAACCCAGGAACTAGAGGCATAAGCACTGTATTATACTTCATTTAACCTCAATAGAAGACACACACACACACATAACCTGGATAGCTACCATGTTATTTCAGTAATCCTGATTTGGATCTTGTTCCCCACCCTTTGGGACAGCTCTCTGAGTCTCCCTTGTAGTCAGAACTCTGAGCCTCACAGTTCCAGTACTAGCAAGTATGGGTCATCAATCTAGTAAAGTACTCACTAATACAAAATGAATGCTGCAGAAATGTGCTTCAGCACAGTTGGGGGGTGTAAGCAATGACAGGAACCAACAGGAGATATTAAAATATTAATATCCATAAAAACATTAGTATCTGCGAGTAGATGGGACATTAATGCTGTAGCTAATGGAAATTCTGTAGCTATCGTAAAATGAATTATTATTTAATTTTGTTTACAGTAAGTTATAAGTATTAAAAGAATCATAAATACAGCTGTGGATGTTTTTATGCATATGTAATCTTGAATCAGAATTCAAAAATGGTATTATTGATATGGTTTAGTAACATGTTTGCTTTCATGCCCTTAATTGAAATAATTTTATGCAACATCATGTGGTATTCAACAGTAATAAATTTACATCCAGAATTTGGCAGGCATTTAAGGTTCATTGAATGGAAGGATTATCCATCCTGTGTCAAGCTATTTCTTTCTTTGCCTTCTCTGTTGACTGATTCTCACCATACCAAATCGATTTTCCTTCATATTATAGGCCTATTCACAAATGTGTAGATATTTTTCATTGGAACAAAAAAAACCATGAATGGAGTTCCAGATATTTACTATTCTCCCAGTTTTCTGAATCTTATTGTGCCAGCTAAAAAATAGAATACTTTTGAGAACTGGGAACCTTCAGGAACAGCATGGGATTCAGTTCAGGGGACTGTAGCTCAGCTGAGGAATCCTATGAAAATCTTAGGATTTTCTACTCATGCACCTGACAGTTCCAGGACAGCAGCAGCAGGTCCTAAGAAGAATGGCACCTTCTCATGCCACTGAAGTCAGTGGGCTTAGAACAGTGTTAACTCTGTTTATCTCTGCTCCAAAGCCCTGACCAGATCCTATGCAATAGATATCACTATTTATTTATTTTTGTCATGAAGTTGCAGCCCACTTATGGCAACCTCACAGTATTTTCAAGGCAAGAGACGTTCAGTGGTGGCTTGCCATTGCCTGCCTCTGCATAGCAACCCTGGTTTTCCTTGGTGGTTTTCCATCCAAATACTAACCAGAGCCAACCTTGCTTAGCTTCTGAGATCTAATGAAATCAGGCTAGCCTGGGCTATCCAGGTCAGGGAGATATCACAATAGGGGTCTATATGTGCACAGCCAAGTGTATGTTGTTCTAATCCATATTATAATTATCCCTCAAAACTCTATGTATGAGTAAATCTCTCTGTATAATAATTCTGTTTTGGTGGTGGCACTTTGCTGAACGTTCCACACACTCTCCAGCTATTAAAACTGATGTCCAGATGATGAAAATCAGTTCTCCTGGAGACAATGGCTGCTTTGGCCAGTGAACTTTACAGCATTATACCCTGCTGAGATCCCTCCCCACCCCAAACCCTGCCTTCCCCAGGCTCTACCTTCCAAATCTACAGGTATTTCTCAACCCAGAGTTGGCAACACTGTAACTGGCTATGGAACCACTTTCCAGACCCTTGGAACCCAGAAGACATGGCATAGGAGGAGCTGCTTTTCTACCTTAGCTGCCACTGCATAATCCCAAATCAACATGTCAAGGGTGGAGGGAACCATACCTGTTACCATGAGGCTGTCCTCCCATACTACCCACTTGGGTCAGCAAAATGACTTGAGACAGCTCTGCCTTACAGCTAAGCAGAAGGAAATAAACATGGCTTGCCTCCCTCTATTTTCCCCTTCCCTCTGCCTCCCCACCAGCCACAGCTGGGACACTTACCTGGAGCTTCCTTCTAGAGCTCATTGTATTTCTTCCCACAATGGGCCTTACTCCTAGTTGTTACATATATCAAGACTATGCATGCTAGATTTAATTCACAGAAGTCCTAAACCCACACCTCATTGGATCTTGAGGCTGACAAGATCCTCATCATTCACTGTAACGTTCCTTTCCTCAGCTACCTTTTCTCCCATCCAGTGACATATCTTCCATAATGTGGACAATTTAGCTATCTCCCTCAATATTGAACTCTGTTAATTACAGTGCCTATCACCAGCTTCCACCCTTCGGGGAGGGGGGGAATCTTCCCAGTGTGGTGCATGCCCTGGTAATATGTAGATTAGATTATCTGATGAATGTCCATCAGCTGTAGTTAGTACAGAATGCTGCAGTCAGAATGTTGACAGGAGTGGGTTGTAGGTACCATATCGTTCCAGCCTTGTTCCATCTACACTGGCTTCCAATTTGCTTCTGGACTCAATTCAAGGTGCTGGTGTTGATTTTTATAGTCCTATATGGATTGGAAACAGCATATCTTAAAGAACGGCTTCTCCAATATGAACCTTCATGTATGTTTCATTATTGTTAGTAAATAGATTTGTTTTCTTCATATAAGAATCTTGTAACATTTGCATCCTATTGGATTTTCATTGTTCTTTATACTGTCTAAAAATATGTTTGGGGAAAAGCTTCCACAGAAAAATAAATTAAATGGCCACAGCAGTACAAAATTTTGCATTGTGCTGCAAATAAATAAAATCCTTAATTCTTGGCCAGAACCTCAGACCAATATAAATAGTGAAATTAGTGACTAAGGGAATATACATTTTATGTTGCGCTATATTTCATTACAAAACACTTACAAAATTGTATAATTCTTTTTTTTTTCCTACAAAGCATAACAGGACAGGGTTTTCTCCCCTTTCTTTTAGGAAAGTAGCTAAAGTGTGGGTTGCACTGTTTTAAATAAGAGTATTGTATGAAGACAGAATTTGCCACCTCTAGTATGAAATGTTAGTTGACAATTGTGCATCAGTTCTGTCCCAGATCTGGAAATAAAGGCAGGACAGCTGCAAGTTGGACATAAAATTCAGCAATAAGACTGGTGAAATATTCAAAGAGAGAAGGGCATTAGTTGGGCAGAACTTTTAAAGTAATCTATATTTGGCAGTAGAAACTGCTGTGGTAAAAACATGTCCATTCTGATTGTTTTGGGTCTTTACTTAGCTTTTGGCTTTACCGTGATTAGTGGGTTGCTAATAAGAAAGGTTGGTTTCTTTCTCTTCATTGTTTTGTTAGTGCACTGCTTCCACATGAATACGCAAATGGAATTTGTAACAAGAATGTAAATGTGGAATTTAAACTGGATAGAATTTGAACTGGAGCAGCAAACAGAAGGAAAACTGGCCATTTCCCCTATTTAACAAAAAGATGCTCTTAAAAGGCTTTAAAGATCAACCACTTAAAGATGATTTTAGCTTTCTTTTATAGAACTTAATAGAAATAGGAATTGACTAAGAACACCTGGTGAAACTGGAGTGCTGCCTAGCACATCTCCTTTTAGGTTTGGACAATAAGTTCTTATTGAGACATTGAGTATAATTCACGAACAAGCGAGATTGTTGTTTGGGTTTGTAGTAGTCACGGTATAGACCTCTCCATGCACACAATATAAAGTAACAAGGTTTCATAGACTGCTTCCCCAGTCCTGTCAGACCTATCTCTTGCCAATAAAAAAACAGTAAGAGATTAACAGAGGAATGCTCCCAACTCCATTGGACAAAACAACCAGAGGAATATTCCTTAGTGAATAATGAAAGAACTAATGACAGCTGAAATTTTATGCACAAAAAGCAGGATGTGATGATGATAATAGATTAATGTTGTGCTTGATGAAATTCTATAAATAGTAGCATTCATGAAAATAGTATGATCCATACTCAGTGAAAGACTGTTAAGCACTTTCTCAGTGGTCTCAATTATGAACATATAAAAAATATTTTCCAAAAATCTGGTGGGGTACATCCACTGTCCATCTAGTCCATCACAGTGTTTCACACAGAACCAGTTCCCTTGAGGCCCAGACAAACAGAGCTTAGAGGCTGAGGCCCTTCCCTGCTGCTGCCTCAGAGCACTGGTATTCAGAGGGCTGCTGCCTCTGCATATGGAGGCTCCCTTCACACACCATTATTAGTAAACATTGATGGACGACTCTTCCATGAGTCTGATTTTCCTACAGCAGTCTTCGTTCCTCAATGTGTCTCAATAATTCTCTCTTTAATAGTAGTTAATAATAATTTATTTCAAATAGATGTTAGGCTAACTGGACTATAATTCCCTAGATCCCCTAGGGAACACTTTTAAAAACTGGGCAACATTTGCTATCTTCCAGTCAGGCCCAATTTAATGATGTTACATATACACATTTGAGCTCTTTAAGAACATCTGGATGTATGTCAACCAGTCCTGCAGACCTATTAGGTTTCAGTTTGCCTAGTAGTCCTGTCACTTCATCTCTCATCACCTCAATCTGACGTAGTTCTTCAGACAGCCTTCCCCAAAACAGTGGCTCTAGCACAGATATGTGCCCCACGTTTTCCAGAATGAAAACAGATACAAAGAAATCATGCAAAGAAGGCAAAAGAGCTAACTTTCTATATATTAATCCTTGTGATTGACAGCTGTCAAAGGAATCACCAACATTCAGGATTTGCAATTTACAGAATAAAAAAGAATTTACTCTCCTATCCCATTGTATAGCTCTTGTTTGAAGAAAAATTGTAGCTCAGATACACATTTTTTATACAATGTCAAAGATATTGTTACTGTTTTAAGGCCAGAACTACCTATATTTAATTCTTTAGATCAGCTTTTTTGAGAGGTCAGAGTAGGATAGTGGCTGAAGTATTATTTGCAGTTAGGAGCTGACACAATTGGAAGGAGATGCCACAAAATTGTTCTTAAAAAATTGCAATCTTGCCTGAATGTCTATGATGCTGTCCCATTTGGGGTTATAGGCACACAAGAAATACAGATGTTCTCATTTCCCCCCTCATATTTTCCTTGTGAACAGAGTGACTTTTGTAAATAGTCCTTATAAGATTATGAATGAATCCTATATATATAATTGCTCTACATATTGACCATTTCCAGCTCTCCCATTGGCCCATCAACTGCCACTCAAGAGTACATGCGTGCCATTGTCTAGGTGCTGGGTCCACTCCACTCTCCTGCCCACTGCCAGTCTGGACACTCTTCCCTGACAGAATAAATTGCCAAAACTGCTGTCTCTCCTGATGAAGACACTTCTGCTTGGCTCCTGTGGGACTAACTTTTCCCTCAGTGGCTGTTACTAGTCAGCCAAGCTTGGTTCTGTCGATAAAAAGGCAACGGCAGGAGGCCCTTTCCAGGCGTTTGTGGGGAACACATTGGGGTCAGTCTTGACTTGAGTTGCCATCTCCAGGTTGGGAAATTCCTGGAGATTTCGTGGTGGAGTCTACAGAAGCCAGAGTTTTGGGAGGGTAGAGGCCTCAGCTGAGTAGAATGCCATAGAGCCCACCCTCCAAAGCAGTTATTTTATCCAGGGGAGAGAGATCTGTTGTCTGGAGTTCAGTTGTGATACCCAGTGATCTTCAGCCTCCACCTGGAGGTTGGCTACCCTAGGCATAGCAGTTTGCACTTCAGAGCATGGTCTGCCAGACCCAAGTTCTTGCTGTGGAAGTTGAGTCGGTGATTTCGGACCAGTCACAGACTTTCAGCCTAAGCTACCTCACAGGGTTGTTGTGCTGATCAAAAGGGGAAGAGGAGAATGATGTAAGCTGCTTTGGTCTCCACTGCGGAGAAAGACTGTACTTTTCTTCTTGGGGAACCATTGTTGCCAATCTCCAGGTGAGGGCTGGAGATGACTCAGAATTACAACTGCTCTCCAGATGGCAGAGATCAGTTCCCCTGGAGAAAATGGGAGGCTCCTGAGGTGCTTCCCCCATGGCAGCCACTGTGACGTAGCAGTTAGCACTTCAGAACAGGGTCTTCCAGACCCAGGTTCTTCCTGTGGAAGCTGATTGGGTGATTTCAGACCACTCACAGACTTTCAGCCTAACCTACCTCACAGGATTGTTGTGCAAATCAAAAGGGGGACAGGAGTATGATGTGAGCAGCTTTGGTCACCACTGTGAAGAAAGACTCTACTTTTCCTAGGTAGAGGCTACAGTGAGGGGGGAAGAGATGGAAACCTGAAGTCAGAGGGCAGATAACAGTCTCCGGGTTGGGGAATTTCTGGAGATTTGAGGGGTGGAGCCTGGACAGGGTGGGGTTTGAGGACAGCTGGGACCTCAGACAAGTATAATGCCATGGACTCTATCCTCCAAACCAGGCATTTCCTCCTGGAGAACCAATGTCAACAATCTCCAAGGGAGGGCTGGAAATCACTCAGAATTACAACTGCTCTTCAGATGGCAGAGATCAGTTCCCCTGGAAAAAACAGTAAGCTGTGTGTCATTATACCCTGCTGAGGTCACCACAGCAAATTGATGCTGAGTGCCCAAGGCCAGGGCACCCGCCCAGAGCCTCTTTCTAGAACTCGTATTCATTTCCACAACAGGTCTTATTCCCAGTTTATTCATAATTAATAGACTATGGCTTGTGCTTTATAAGAAGAAATCTGTGGAATCCTAGAGCTCCCTTGTTCCTTCCCCTGTTTCTTTTGCATGTGGTTCAGATATTGAAGTTTTCTGGTTTCCAAAAAACTGCAGTTTGTGACATCTAAATTGGATGGACTGACAAACAGTGGTTTGTTTTCTTACCTATACTAGGATTAAAACTCGAAGGAGAACCAGCTACAGTTTGTTGTTTTGAAAAAACAAACCACAGTTGGTCAATGAACCTTAAATATCTGAATTAATAGGTGGAGAAAGTAAATTGTGAGCCTGAGGACAAAGTCATTATTAAATCCTAAATCCTTCTGAAATCCAATGTACAATCAAAAGTATCAATTAAAACTATAATCTCTTGCAGAATAATTCTAATACCAAAACTTCTAGGATCTTAGGATTTCCAATAATAGGATTTCCTACATAAACTAAGCCTAATAATACAACACATTCTTAGGAGGAAGCCCCACTGAATAGACTCCAGTAGGATTCTAAGCAGATCTACTTAAGATTGCACTGTAAATTGATGATATGCCATGCCATGCCATGCAGAAAACTCACAATATCCTAGATTGCAAGGCGTCACCAGTATTCAAGTCCTTCTTACATTCAAGTCAGAATCTTATATTTACAGAATTCATCCTTAATTATTGACAAGCTGAAAGTATCATCTCTCAGAAAAATTGTTTCATTCCTCTTGTGATAATATCGGTGGTAGAAGAACTGTGAAATTTCCTCCCAACCACAGTTTGTGTGTTGACCTTGTTAAGTTTTAGACTCCAGGTGAAAATATTCGTGGATGACAGATTCATCAATAGCAAAGAATATCATGGAAAATCTTGAAATGTGCCATGTTTGCTGCAGTGTATTGTGGAAAAACAGAAAATGTTAATGTTTCTCCATAGCATGCAGTAGTTGTTTGACTGAAAGATGGTTTTCCAGCAAATTACAACACTGATACTCTAGTGCCACCTGCTGAAAAGTAATTGGGTCCCAGAAGAATGTTAAAAATTATTTTGCATTCTAAAGTCAGTATTTTAAGGGGAGAATTATAAAATCTTACAGTGCTGCTATGGCTTGAAATGCTTTTCCAATCCACAGCAGATTATAGTATTTTTCAAAAAACACATCTAGCCTTTTAGTTTTTTCTGTTTGTAGATACAGGTAGTAGAGGTCCCACTGAACAATTTTTCTGAACATTAAAAAATGTTTTTCCCTTATGTACATCATAAAAGCAGCATAAACTTCTGTAAATATCTGTAGTAATATGGAAAAGACTGATTATGTTATAGTTATATAGCATGGTAGGGCTGCCAGGCATGGCCTAGCAACTGGCAGGACTCCAGGAAGGATGGGAATATGGGGGGGGGAGTGCTGGCAGGGGATGGGGTTATGTCACTTTTAGGGAAAACCTGGAAGTGATTCATGCCACTCTAAGAATTTCCAGAAACTTTATAACCATGGAGTTGTCAGCAATTCCTAGAGCAGAGTAACTTCTGGCATCATGTTGTCTCCCAACAATGATTTGCAGTCCAAGCACCTAGGAGAGGGGAGGAGGCAGCAGAGGTGAAGGATCCCTCTTAGGGCAACCCCCCAATAAACAGTATCACTTTCAACCTTTTGGAATAAAATGGCCACAACTTTATTTGTTACAGCTGTAGGAAGCCTTGGCATCACATGGGATGACCAGACCTGGCATTTAACTAACCTGCCTGCAAGTGGATGTACCCCCAGCCCACCCCAGCCTGCCTGCTAGGTTGGGGGAGAACCATGGGATGGCAAGATGCCATATTCCACAAGGATGTTTGCCAATAAGTAGTCTCCCCTGCCATTTGAGCATGAGGGTAACCTGCTGGCAGCCCCCGAGCTAGGCATGCTCCTTGAAAGCTCTAACCCCAAGATCCCTTAGGGAAAACGGCCATGCAGGCTGGTTTTCCCTCCCCATTCTGATACCATCACAAGAGCCTGGTATTCTCCTGCCCAGCTACCACCAATGCTCCTACAGCTGTAGCCATGCCTAACCTCATGTAGCCAGATCTGTGGAGAGCCATGAGAACCCATACCATTGTTATGCTGTTTAAATGTTAAGCTACCTCAGCAGGATTCTGCGAATGCAGCATAGAAATATCCTAAATAAATATATGAGGACTGGCACAACTCCTCCCTCCAACTGAATTCAATACATCTTTCAAGGTAATCTGCACCATTTCGCACTCTCTTACTTTGAACCCTTACTAATAAGCATGCCACATCAGAATTTTTTACAAGTGGGAGACAGCTCCCAAGTTCATCTCTTAGATGGGGATGATGTTATGGTTGCCTAAAATGATATCACGTTATGGTGCCTAAAACCTTTAGTTATGATCTGAGTAATCAAGAATGCAAATGGCTAGTCATCAAAATGCCTGCACTCTCTCTCTCTCTCTTTCTGTGTAGTTCCTCACAGCCCTTTTCAGAATCATGAATAAATCACTTGCTGTTACTTAATTTCTTATGCAATCTCTGAATTATATGTCATCTGTTTTACTATATTCTGTCTATAGACTAAATACAGCTTGTGAAAGGAAAAGAAAATTATTGTTACTATGGTAGTACATTTTTGTGAGCCCTTTATGATGCTACTGTGCCATGTACATACAATGGCTATAATCCCTATAACCAAAAGTGTCAGTCATTTTTCTCTGTAATAATCACAGGAGAATGAAGTCAGTCTGATGAATTGGGTAACATTCAAATAATCAAAAGATCTAAGACAACTGTTGTCAAGAATGGAACTCAGCAGTGTCACAGACTGCATTCATGTCTTCCTCATTGTCAGTGACTAGAGACAGAAATAACACTTAAACAAAGACTTGTAAGCATGGGATTTTCCATGCAGGCAACTGACCAAAATATGATCTCACAGTAAGGCTAGCATCAGGTTTAGAATTTTAATGGCACAGATACTTTTTTTTTGCAGGAATCTAGACCATTCATCTTTATATGGAAAAAAGGAAATGGCAGAGGAAGATGTGTCAATACAGATATTTGTTCTTTTATGCACTGTTGCTTATGTTGATGTTTTAAAATGAATTTGGGATTTAGAACGTATTATATTGTGTGTTCACCACTATACAGAAGTTATATATTCCTACTCAAAGACCAAAAAGTTTGCATTGGACAGAATGGAAGAACAAAAAAAGATTGGACTATGTTGTATCTCCTTTGCTTTATTGATTTTATAAAGTGAACAGAAAAAGATGAAAAGAAAAAAAACTGTGAAACAGAAAAAGCAATAAGACACAGAATAGAAAAAACAGACAGGTGCTTCAGTCTATACTCTACGTTCTCCAGATTTCAACCGCTTGATTCGAATCAGTTCCATTAATATCATTTGTGAATTATTATTATTATACTGTATCTCTTATGCTATCTGGTATTTTTGCAACCATTTATAAAAGCGCTCCCATTTTTTCCCAAAATCACTTTCAGGTTTTTCCTGCAGCTATAACGTTAATTTGTCCATTTCCGTTGCATCCAACATTTTACCTATCAATTCTTCCTTCTTCGGTACATCTTCTTTCTTCCAATATTTTGCATACAAAATTCTAGCAGTAGTTACGATTTGTACAATCATATATATATCTTGTACAGTATAGTCTTGCAGCACAATATTTAATAAAAACATTTCGGGTACAAACAAGATATTTTTCTGTTGCATTTATTGTAGTATTTCATGTACCTAAATCTAATATTTTTTAACTACATCACAAGTCCACCACATGTGATAAAATGAACCGGTTTTACTTTTACATTTCCAACACTGATTTGACATGTTTGGGTACCATTTAGCTAATTTCTCTGGAGTCTTATACCATCTATAAAACATTTTATACCAATTCTCTTTATAGGATGACGCTTTAGTAAATTTTATATGGACTTTCCAAACTTTTCCCCATTGCTCCAAATGTATATTATGCCCAATATTCTGTGCCCATTAAATCATTACTTTCTTCACCACTTCATCCTGCATCAACCAGTCCAATAGAAATTTATAAAATAATTTAATATATTGCTTTGTGGCAGAACCAATCATTTTATCCAACTTAGAAGGCGAGTTTTGAAATCCCATTACTTTATCTTTTGCATATCTGGAATCAATTGTGCTTTTTCCCACCAGTTCAGATTGATGCCTTTTTTAAAAAAAATCCACATTCTGCAATATTTTATTTTGGTCATCTAGCAAATCTCCCAATTTCCACAATGCTCTTTAGTACATACCAATGGATTTGTAAACGCTTCTAATGTGGACACCCATTTTGGTACCTCTGCATAATACATCTCTTGCACTTGTTCCCAAACCTTGCTTAGCGCCACTCTAATAAAATGTTGTTTGAAATATTAATATTTCAACTTTTTTTACACCATACAAATGCGTGCCAGCCCAACTTCAAATCATAGCCTTCTAGTTTCAAAAGTCTCATATCTTCCAGAGTAATCCATTCATTTATCCAGGTAAGTGCTAACACTTTATAATATAGTTGCCAATGTGGAAGTGCAAACCCCCCTCTTTCTTTAACTTCCTGCAATAATTTCAATTTAATTCTTGGCTTCTTTCCTTCCCATATAAATTTCCTTATCAGTTTATCAAGTTCTTTATAAAAGTTCAAGGTAAGTGTGATTGGTATAGTCTGAAATAAGAATAGAACTCTTGGTAAAATATTCATCTTTACTGCTGCTATTTTACCCATGAAAGATATTTGTAAATGTTTCCAATTCTCCAGATCTTTCTTAACTTCTATTAAAAGTTTCATGTAATTATCTTTATACAAAGAGCTGCATCTATTTGATAATATTATCCCCAGATAATTCTTTTTTGTACTTCTAAGCCTGAAGCGCTTTGTATTTCTTGCTTTTGAAACGCCATACAATTTTTTAGCATCAATTTTGTCTTTCTTAAATTAATTTTCAATCCCGCAACTTTACCATATTCTCTTATTAGTTGCAAAAGAGAAACTATTGACATTTGAGGTTCTTCCAAAATAAACATCAAATTATCTGCAAACGCTTGTAGTTTGTACTCCTCCCCTTTGATTTTAATCCCTGTTATAAATTCATCTTCTCTAACCATATTATTTAATGTTTCTAATATGAAAATGAATAGCAATGGTGATAACAGGCATCCTTGCCTTGCTCCTTTTCCAATACAAATATTTTGCGTAAGATCTCCATTCACTATAATTTTTGCTGCTTGTGATGTATATATTGCTTTAATCAAAGTAAAAAAGTATTCTCCGCAATTCGATGCTAATAATTGTTCTAACAAGAAAGTCCAATTCAAATTATCAAAGGCTTTCTCCGCATCCAAAAATAAAAGAGTCATTTGCTTTTCCGGATGCACCTCAAAAACTCTACTACATTCAAAATATTTCTCACATTATTTCTCATTTGTCTTGGTAAAAATCCAGATTGGTCCTGATGAATTACTTTAAGTAAAACCTTTTTAAATCTATTAGCCAGTATAAAAGCATAGATTTTATAATCCACATTAAATAATGAAATAGGCTGATAATTGTTAATATCTTTTTCACCTGTATCTGATTTTTGGATTAATGTAATAATTGCATGAGTCCATGATTCTGGTATCTTCTTTTGTTCAACTATATTTTGAATAGTGTCCTTTAATGGTAACGCTATAGGACTGTTCCTCTTGCTTTCTCCATTCCTTGTTACATAGTTGTTCTTAAAAGTTCCTCTCCTCCCTTTGGCTTTACTTTCTTTATCTTAGAAACTTTATCTTAGAAACGCCATACAATGTATATCATTACTACTAGCACCTTATGATTTTATGATCCATCTGTATTTGAACTGTTTTAAAATGATTTTATGTGGTTTTATTGGTATTTTTGTACCAACTGTGCAAGCCGCCCTGAGCCTGCTCATGGGGAGGGTGGGGTACAAATTGAATAAATAAATAAATAATAAATAAATACTGTAGTATGGATTCCAGAGCAGCAGATGAGCATGCTATATTTTCCATTTGATTTCATTCCTGATTTAACTGAGGAAAGAAGGGAGTAAAATGTCAAAACTGATCAAGACTCAATGCATGTTACTAACATAGAATCTTGTTAATTTTTATTGTAAAGTCTGGACAGTCACTGCAAAAAAAGCAGTTCTACTGTTATTTGCTTTTATCATTGCAAGACATTACAATGATTCTGATGGTAGATGAATAATAAACTCAGAATATTTCACATCTAGATATGTGAAAACATCTATCAGTGTTTTTTCATCTTGACACAGGAATCCCTGTCTTGTTCTCCCCATAGTGGTTTGTTGTTGTTCAGTCGCACAGTCAAGTCCGACTCTTCTCGATCCCATGGACCACATTACGCCAGGCCACATCACGCCACATGGTGGTTTGCTCTATCCTAAAACCTACTGTTGCAGCATTTAAATCTTACAGTCAGGTGGAAAGACTAAAGTAGTTTTGCTAGTTATAAAGTTTGTTAGTAGAGGTTGATCAAACATTCCCAATGTGGATATGGAAATTCTTGTGGATAAGAACTTTCCCATTCCCAGTGGAAGGAACCACTGACACAACAGTCTGAAACAGAATAATACAAGCCAGGAGCCTGTGATGAATCACAAAGCAGAAAGTTAGAAAACCCCACCTCACAAAATCTCCTCCACCAGGAACTTGGGAGTTGATCAGACTAATTCCTACCCCCCCTTCTGCTGTTCTCAGCATTCCATTCCCTGGTTGATGTACAAAATCTTATTTTTCTGTATACCTAGGAGAGAAGATAAAGCAGGCCTGTAGCTACAGTGGGGCATCTTGTGGCTAGGCCCCCTGACTTGCTAGCAAGGCCCCCCGACTTCCCATCTGGCCCAGGGCATCACAGTCTTCTTCCCTGGATTAATTTGATTAGCCAGTGCCCCCTAAGAAATTTAAATGCCCCCTGACTTTAAAGATCCTGGCCTGAGATAAAGATGTCTGACTTGTCTGTGAGTGGCCTGGTTTTACAGCTTTTGTATTACACACATGTCCAACGTTACTATTAGCAACCATGATAAGTGTTTTATAAATCCTTAATCTATTAAAGAATATCTATTAGTATATAGTAAAGATTATGAAAAATACATTGGCATCCTTTACCAAGAGCACTCTAATAATCTTAACCTGGTATTTAACCTTCATCTCAGATTTGCTAGTACATTAATGCAGATTTGCATGTTTGCAGTCTGATTTCTTTGCTGTATTTTACTATGCTATTTATGTACTTTTATTTTCCCATACAAAGCAACCCTTTTCCTACACTTCCATCTATCATAGTTTGTCCATCAATGGATTTCTGGGAACAGTCAACAGTTTCTCCCTAGTCCCTCTCTGTAAATCTTTAAAGGTAACGGAACCCAAATAACCTCTCCTGTTAAAGAAACTGTTATCTTGTTTCTCTTAGTAATATATGTTATAGATTTATTTTAATGCAATACTTTTGCATTTCAGTTTAGATTACCCTTGCTGAAATCAAATTTCCAAATTCCAAATTCCAATAATTTTTATTGGCATAACCCCTTGCTGAAATCATTGGTGGCCTTTTTGGACCACAGTTCAGAAGTCCATTAAGTATCAGAAAACAGATTCATTATTAGCCATATATAGAGGCTCTGTTAATCCATAATATGTAGGTCAAAAAACTATATTTGGGATTATACCTTTTTATGCCTTGAGCCTACAAAGAGCAAGCACACATAGTAGAGAAACAGAAGTATGGCAGTAGGTTCTGCCTTTGTACCTATATATTTCATTTGAAGGTCTGGTCAGAGAGAGCTTATAGCTAGAGTTGCCAAGTGCAAGCTGCAGATGAGACAACTCCCATCCCTGCCCTCTATTGCCCATCCTGCTCCAGTGAACAGCAGGAGAAGAATGAGGGGGCAACATCACTGATGCTTTGATCTTCAGCTGTAAGTGATATCAACCCCCTCATCACATTTTAGGAACCAACCCAATCGCTATGGTAAATGGGAATTCCTATAGTATTGTGGGTGCAGGAGTGATATAACCCAGAAGTGATGTCTAAGTATCATCAATGCTTTTCCTTCCCAATCTCCACCCCCAAACAGCTCCCTGGAAGTAGTGGCCTGGCAATCCTAGCCTATGTGCATATAATTTTTTTCCCATATAGTGGGAAATTCAGTGTTATCCAAGTTATCAAAAAAACCTTGTGCTGTTCAGTTATATGTGTATCCTCACTATACAGACCTGTGAATGATGTGAGTTCAGGGATGTGGCATTCTGCTGTATGACCCCATCTGATGTACGTTCAATGTAAATGGGCTGAAGGTCTGAATGTGACTGAACATGCAAACAATGAAGAAGCACAAGCAGTAGGCCACATCCCTGATCTATATGCATACATTTTAAGATCTGTCTTCTTGAAACTATGCTGTAGAGTTATGTGAGTTGACCCTGGAACACAAATGGATAAAGTGCCCAAAGCTGGTCATAGCTATATTGGAAAGTGTGTTAATTAATATGAAAGATTGTGGGGCTCCATGAGACTACTGCATGTGGAACCCCACAACAAGGCACATAGGGGCCCTCTCAGGCCCTCTCAGGCAGTGAGAAAGCCCCTCTTCCCCCATGCCATAGTCCCAAGCCAAATTGGGCTCAGCACACTTGGGCACTTTGGTTTCTCAATGTCAAACATCAAAGTTGAGTCAGGGCAACCCCGACCCAACTCATGCCAGATGTAATGTCTAGTTTATATCTTAGTAGAACTGATGTGTTTGCCATACTCTACACTTCACAGCATATCTTGTTATCATTTTACAGCTTAGGTTTGTGGTTTGCTTTTGTTCAGTATTTTATGAGACTCTATAAAGACAAAACACAATTGTCATAAAATCATTTAACCACATATCTTTATTATTTTCCTATAGTGCAGATGAACAAAAAACAGAAAACACAAACCACCACCAAATAAAATGGGATCCAACAGATAATACATCCAGACTCCCAATACTAACCAACTTTCAATGCATAGTTAAACATTCTTATCTAACCAATTGTAGAACTTCAACCAGATAGTCTGAAAAACGCGGTTCTTCCTTCCATGCAACTTCATAGTTAAGTTATCAAGTTCAGCCACCTCCATGCATTTGCAAATGAAATCCCGCCCGCTGGGTAATTCTTCCTTCTTCCAAAATTTTGCCAGTAACATCCTCGCCGCAGCAAATGTAGCACCAAATATTTTGCATGTTTCTGCAAATTGTCAGGTAGTATATTAAGCAGAAGAATTTCAGGTGTTAAAGGTAATTTAAAATCAATTATTTGGCCTATTATCATATGAATCTCCTTCCAGAATTTCTTAAGTTTACTACATGTCCACCAAACATGATAGAAAGAGCCCAACTTCAATTTACATTTCCAGCAGGGATTAAAAGAGGAAGGAAATATACACACAAGTCTCTCCAGTGTAAAATACCAATGATGGAACATTTTTAAAACATTTTCTTTCAGCGGTATCACTTTCATATACTAAATACTCCCCCATACCTTCTCCCAGTTATTTAAATCAATAGAATGTCCTATGTTCTGAGCCCATTTTATCATGACAACTTTGACTCTCTCATCCTCCATTTTATAATCTAACAGCAACGAGTATAGTCTACGAATAAGTTTACTATCTGACTCTGTCAAGATTTTATCAAATTCTGACATTTTAGAAACAAACCCTGCTTGCTTATCTCTAGCAAATCTGGACTCAAGTTGGTTTCTTTCCCACCATGACAAGTGAATATCCATTAATTGTAAAGCATCTTGAGCTTTCAACTCATTGCTTTTATCTAACAACACAATTGTCATAAAATCATCCAAGATTGAAAAGTTTATGTAAATTATATCACCTTAAAGTGTTCAAATTAGTGTATTTACATAATTTTTTATGTAAATACTTGGAGCTTGGAGAAACAGACATTGGAGGTGTTTGCTGCAGTAATATTCTTTTGCTATATCTCTCATATAAAGCTGAGATGTAGTTTGATATGGGTAGGGCACTCTGAGGACTGATCAGCTGTTAAAATTTCAAAGTTGACAGAGTATATGAAGAACCTAAGAACTACCAGTGTGGTATAATGAACAATGGTATTTTATACTTGTAACAGTTTATCCCTTCAGCACTTGTGCACCATTGTGTGAATGTATGTGTGTTTGACAGATTGACAGATTTTACAATCTCTGATTTACTCATTCATTTAGGAAGATTATACTTTACTTTGCTGCAGACTTGCACTGTAAGTGGTCTATCTTGGTAAACCATACAAATGTGACAGCAATAAAACTGAAAAGATAAAATGAATTTAAAAATCTAAGCCAATGAACCAGATGAGACAATATTGATCTGTTGACTTATGTTTTAAGTAATGATTATCTGTTCACAAGCTGTAGAGTCAGATAAAACAGAAATTTAAATACTCTGTGTGACATTTGGTTAAGCATGTAATATAAAACATCATGTAAAACATCTAAAAACTAGTTCCTGAAGAGAAAGTTAGATCCTTAAGTGCAAACCTAGGAAGTCTACTCAGAAGTAAGTCCCATTTTATTCCTTGGGGTTTCTTCTCAAGGAAGCATTCTTAGGATTGTGCCTGAATTTTTGAAGCTGTATATCAAACATTATTTCTCCAACTGACACTCAGATATACAATAAAAACAAAGCTAGTTTTCCAATTGATATCAAATATTATTGAATCCTTAATGTTATTAAACATGTCTTAAAATTTGCATTAAAATTGATGAAGTAAAGCAATTGCAGCCATTAATATTGTTAGCGCTGGTACATGAAACCTGCTAAAATCTATGCCAGAAGTAATTAAAGAATTGTTCAAATAGCTATCTGCAGGGCTTTGGATATCTGTGAGAAATAGGTTGTGCAATTGTTCTTCGCTGCCATAATGTATTAGAAATGACATTACTAAAATACAGGCTCATCTTTCTGGTCCAGTAGATCACTTAGGCATTCACATTTGTCATTCTGTGATTGCAAAATTGTTAGCATTACTTTTTCATTACATTGGCTCAAGAGAAAGAGACATTGAAGCTTTTAATATCTGATTCAGAAAAAAAGATTTTGACTGAATTATACAAGAAAAAAGATTTATTTTAGAGGAGACTATGATGAAAGTTGTTCCTGATATGACTCATAGGTATATTATATGAGGCAATACAAAAACATAATAACCCAGGTAGCAGTGATCACAGCCAATGGGCAACTACCACACCTGCCCTGGGCCCTATGCTTGGTTTGAATTCCCAATATGCCATTTCCCTGCCCCCCAACAAATACCAGGCTGCCACAATGTTGCCACTTGGGCCTACCCAATATGGGGCTCAGGCAGCCAGCTTCAAATGGCAGTCGTGGCTTTCACTGACCTCACATGGGACTAGGCTACCTCTTGTCTCAGCTGAGGACTCACAGCCTTCTGATAGTGAACACCTCTCACCTGCTGTGGTTTGGGTGTTAGGTGGACTCTGGGCTCTGAGTCATCCCATCTCTCTGCTTATGCTGAGCAGAGGGGCTTAGCTACTGAAAGCCTTGGCTGAGGACGCACATTTATATCATCCTAATTGTTAACATCTCTGTGCCATAAGGGTGAAAGTGGGTCCAAAGGGTGCTCATCATGGGGAGAAGAAGTCCTCCACCACCTTGTATCACAGGCCCCCATCCCCAGGCATGAAACCCATCCTGCCAGTCCATTGAAGCCCAGCTCTAGCAGCAAATCATCAGGGGTCTCATAGTCCCCTTTCCCTGATCTGTTCCTCGGGCTCTCGGTAGAGGTAACAGAGTTGTTAGCAATGCCCAGACACCAGCAACTGCTAATGGTCTTTGGACAGGAGGACTCTGACAGCAGTGAATCAGAGGGTGGGGGGAAGCATCCTCCCCTTCCACATCACAACTCCCTGTTGCTTCTCCAGCCTTAAGTACACCCATCTGTGGCCCCTCCCAGCCCTGCACAAGAAAGCAGCTGTCTCTTACACCTTCTCCAATCCTGGGGCCCCATTTCCAGCCAACACTTTTGAAGAAGAGGCCCACTCCCTCTCAGCAGGGAGAAGTGGAGGGGGATCAAGAGGCCCCTCCAAGAAAGGTTCCTTGCACTCGATAGAAGGCAGGCGACCCTCCAAGAGGTCATTCGCCTGGGGATGCCTACAGTGCCATCCAGAAGGGCTACATGGAGAGATGATCACTGTGAATGGCCAACCCTTCTCCTTCATGGAGGATGTAGCCTTTCGCCAGCTGCTGCAACCCCTGGCTCCTAGTTCTCTATCCCTTCACAGAGGACCATGAGCTGATGAGTCTTGCCTGCCATGCACCACTCTGCAGTGATGATGGTCAAGGGCAAGCTCTCCAGAGTGCAAGACAAAACTGTGAATGTCATGGCTGACCTTGGAGCATCCAGCAGCACAGCTACCTCTCCCTCACCACCCACTGGTGGCAACCAGAGGAGCTCTCTATCTGGACTGTTGAGGCATGGCCCAGGACCCAGGAGGGGACAGTTCTGTCCCTGGGCTACAAAATGGTTCTGCTCCACACACAGGGAATGGATGCAAACCACACAGCACACCATGATACAGAGTAGCCTGAGGAAGTGGGTGGGCAGTGGCAACATCGTCCATGGCTACGTGGTCACAGATGACAGTACCAACATGCTGGCAGCAGTGAAGGCTGTGTGCCTCAAACGCATCATCTGCTTGGTGCCCATGCTTCACCTGGTGTTAAAGGATGCTCTGAGGCTGCAGAGCACTGTTAGGGCCACCTAAGATGTTGCCCCCTCCCCAGAGATGTGGTTCTTGCTTGAGACCTACTAGTGCCTGGCCACCCACTTCTCATGCAGCATCAAGTCTGCCCATCTACTGTGTGAGAGACAGGGAGAGGGGGGTGATCCTGAACATCCTGGACTTACCCATTCGCTGGAATGCCATCTTGTGCCATGATTGTGTGGCTCAGGATGTCATCTCCTCCATGCCCATGCTACATGGGGAAGAGGAGCTCAGCATCAGCTCCAATGACTGGTTGACCCTATCCCAAATGGTGCATGTCCTCAAACCTTTCCACGACACCATTAGTGTGCTCTGTGCCCATATGCTGGCCTCTGGACTGGGTACTGGCCTCTGCACTAGAGCCAGGCCCCAAGGGGACAGCTCTTCTCCCATAGGTCAGGGCCTTGGCAGAGAGGTTGCAGGTGGGCATCACCACCAGGTTGCATCCTCTATGCAAGGAAGGGGAGTACAAGCTGGCCTGTATCTATGACTCCTGGATAAAAGGCAGCATTGATCTCCAGAATGCAGAGCTCTTGCAACAGAAGCGTAAACCCTGCTACAGGCTCACAGACATGGCCAGAGTAAATAGCGGGTAGAAGAGGCTGGGGAGGAAGAGCCACAGCCCAGCTTCTCTGCGACAAAGAGCCCAACCAGGAAGAAGCCCCACTACTGGTTGTCAGTGGTGAACTGGGAGGTCAGCAGTGGCAGGGATGCCAGGTATGCACTGGAGGATTCAGCAGATGTAATATTGAGGGAGTACCTCACCAAATCCCCTGAGCCCACCAACACTGATCCCCTGGAGTACTAGTCATGCAAAGCTGCCATCTGGCCAACCCCTCTTACATGGCCATGAGTCTCGTCTCCTGCTCTCCCACCAGTATCAGGAGTGAGCAGGTGTTCTCCCACCTGGGAGACAGTTTCAGCCCCTACCTCTCCTGTCTGGACCCAACCAGGGTGGACGAGTTGGCCTTCCTTGAGGTCAACAAACTTTTGCTGGGCTACCCCTCTCTGAACCTCACAGGGTAAGATCTAGGCCTCTGGTTGTCCCCTTGCATGTCCTCCCATTCATCCTCCTCTTTGGGTCATCTGGCATGCAGCCTGCAGAGTGCACCCTTGGCACTTAAGTGGAAGGATGGCTGCCTCTGCTGGGTGGGAGTGGGCTGGTTCCACACCCAACTCCTGAATATCCCCCTTTACTTTTATCCTCTAAAGAAAATCTCCCTCATCCAACACCAACCTCATGAAACAACATCTACCTCATAACACAACACCAAGCTCTTGGAACACCCACCTCAGCAAACATCTACCTCAATAAACAACTGCCTGTATAAGCAAGCCTCTGCTTGACAAACCCTTTCCACTGCATTTGTACAATTCAGGACAGGTGACATCTTATCTGCACAATAACCAGAAATTTCACCTATGGATGGGCTGTTATGATGGACCACTGCTTCCCAAGTGAACTTCTCTGTTTCCCTCAGACCAACACACACATTCCTCTTGACCTTACTGCCAAGCCAAAGTCCAAATAAGGACTGACTCCCTCTGTCAAGACTGACAAGACTTTTGAAAGCTCTCCTCAGATGGTGCTAACCAATCAGAGAAAAGGGGGGGGGGTGCACACAGGTGGCAGCCTGTCAATCAAACTGTGTTTTATGGTGAGGCATTAACCCCTAATCTCCCAGCTCTCTGAATTTGGTGCACTAAGCTTCCTAGTTTTGGAGGTCAGTCTGTTGCAGCTGTGACCAGAGGATTTATGTGCTTGGGCCTGAGGGGGCCTGGGAGTGTTGTGGGCATGCCTCACTGAGTTCCAGTGCTTGCCAGGGTGCCTGCCAAGCTGTTGTGGAGTTACTTTGGAAAGCACCTGTCAGAACTCTGGGGATGTCTGCTTTTCTGTCATTTAAAACCTGCCTTGGTAAACCTGGGAGTGGCCTGGCTGGTTCAATGTATGTTTCCATTTTTCTGCAGAATAGAAAAATACACCCCAGTTGCTGGGTGTGCCCTGGACCTATTCTTAAACAAAATGAATTTTACTCACCAAGATGTGAGGACCTAGAAATACCCATTTTACTATATGCTGGTGATGTGGTGTTATTATCACAATCTCCTATCAAGCTATCAAGATTAATACAGTCCTTCTCTAACTATTGTCAGGAACAAAGTTGAAGATATTGGTTTTTACAAAAGCAAAAAGAGACCAAAGACATACATGGATTTTAGAGTGAAGTAAAGCAGGTTAGATCTTTCAAATATCTGGGGGCAATTTTCAGTGCACGTTTGACCTGGAAACCTCAATGTAAGGCTGTAATGAAATCAACGGTCTGCTCTAGCACAGCAATAAAGCACTTTTTCTACAGGAAAGATGGACAGTGCCTTCTGACTGATTACAGATTTTAACACTAAGGTTCTGTCTCTCAGCTACTATATGGAGTAGCAATCTGGGTCCACAGGATAAATGAGACTATAGATTGGCCACAAATACAATTCTTGTGTCAGATCTGTGGGATCCTGAAATATGTTTCTGGTGCTGCCCTTAAACTAGAACTTGGCCAGCATTCAGTTGAATCTAGGACTTGAATACTGGCATTAAATCTGAAATTCAGAATAATGTTATCTGAGGGTAATAACATTATATGAAACAAGAAAATTTCTCCTGTCCATGAAATCAACCTATAATAGAAAAATTGAATATTATACAATGTCCAGAGGAAGTTGGTTTTGCATGAGGGTGTCCCCTAGCCCATAAGACTCTCAAGCAGTTGATTATGAAGAATATCAATAGTACTATCTGCTGGGCTATGCATGTCTGTTCTGCTTTTCATATGGGAATCCCACCACTCTATACAATCCCAAAATACTTGTTCAGACTTACAGTTCCAAGATACAGGTGGCAATTATGCTCACAAGATTAAATGCTCTACCATCTGCAATCTCTGTATATTAGGTATACCATTTTCAGATAGATATTGCAGTTGTGGCTGTTTTATTTGAATGTCCATGGTATAAGGAGGCTAGAAAAAAAATGGATGAAGCCACTTACGCCCCAGTGAAACGAGCCTCCCCTAGACATTTTAGTTACTAAAATCTTAACGGATTACTAAAATCTTAATGGATACAGTTTTTAAGCTAAATTCCTTGTTCAGCCCATGACAGTTCAGGCAGCTTGTGAAAGATACCTTCTGTAATACAGTATAGCTTGCCCTCTCTGGCTTGAATTCTTCCTTTCTTCCTTTTATTCGTTGCTGGGATATATCAATACTATTCAAGACCTGTAGGTCAGAGGAGTAGAGAAAAAATGAAACAACCTCAACCCAGGAATAATGCATCTTAGGGCAGGAAGAGGAGACTGCAAGCATCAGCACCAAACGTAAGGAACGCTATCTAAAATGGTGGTAGTAAACCTATGCTGCACCAATCTCCATACATTTTTTTGAACTTTACTTTTACATATTAATTTTTAAGTACATGCTTCTTAAATGCTAGGGTTGACTTCAATCTATACTGACTAGTATTTGTTCCCTGAAAGAGTCTCCTAGAATTGCTGGATCTAAGGGAAAGCATATGTTGTTTTAGGTTTCAGTCCTATTCATAACTGTTTGAGTACCGCTGGTATCAATAGTACTCACTCTAGAGTAGATACCTATGAGGTGTTTCCTGGACCTTGGATCTGCACTGTATTGTTCTTTGCTGCAATGAGAAAGCCATCAGTGAAAATTTTGGAATTTCATGTTTAATGTGTTGATGTCCAGGAGTAGGATATGTGAGTGCTTATTGTGTTTGTGTGCATCACATGGGATTTTACTTTGTAAATGTCAAAAAATCATATTGTACTTACTCTGCAATATGGCTGTAACATTTTGGCTGAAAATGGATATAACATAGAATGTGGTCTTCACTCTAATAACATTTATAGCTAGCAGAAGAATGAATCAAAATTCACTCTTGCACTTCCTTGCTTGCTTGCATACTGACTTACTTCCTCTGCTGCCTTCTCCAACAAGAATCCAAAGCACCCTGTGGCCAGCACCTGAACCATTCACAGGTTGTGCTGCTTACAGGTGAGAGCTTGGAGTCCTCAAGTATTTCCCTGGACAGGATGTCTATCCACAGAGTGTGACTTTCTTGCTTGCCTCCTCCCACTGTAACCCCAAATCCTCCCTGAAAATCTGCTCTTGGAAACAGTATTTCAGGGAACATTTGAGGCTGCAACAAGAAGGAGGAAGTGAGAAAGTCATGGTCCACAGGCAAAATCCTTCCATCAATGGAAACACTTGAGTGGATCCAAGACTAAGTCTCCAGCTATGGGGGGGCTCAGTTTCCTAGTTGGAAAACTGGAAGGAAGCAGTAGTAGCTGAGCAAGTGAGAGGGTGGATAGAGGGAATAAATGCTTATCAGCGTGTTAATTGGACAGTCGTATACAGGGGTCATTTCATAGAAAAAGAGGTGCAGGAGCTCATTAGCATAACTCAATAGCATAGCTTATTTGTATATGCCACACCCCCTGTCATCACTGGAAGGGGGGGGGGACCCATGCGATCCTCAGCATGCTGGAAACGCCCAAAGACTGCAATTTATCTCCTAATTTGAAACGGAGCTCAGGAGGTGCTGCGGGCTTAATTCAGTTAGTTGGTACAGCATACAAAACACATTTCAAAACACTACAGACTACTGGGATCAAAAAACAAAGGGCCCGGTCACACTGCCGTTTTGATCGGGGTTCGCTGCTGTTCCTTTGCGCATGTCAGTTTCATGTTCACACACGCCAATTTGCCTCCTGCCCCGAAGCAGGCTCACTTCCGCAATGATGCCGGGTTTTCCTGACCCCTGGAAAATCAAGTGTTTTCCTGGCACTTCCGCTTTGAATGCACGATTTCGCCTGCCTGGACAGCCCATCTTTTGCAATGATTGCGATTAGGGCCATCTGAAGGATCTTTGTGCTTTTTTTTTAAAAAAAAAGCTTCCGGTTTGAGCGCTTGAGCAAACATGTGCTTAATAAATCCATTTAATGTTTAATAATGGATTTATTAAGCACATGTTTAGTCAAGCGCTCAAACCAGAAGCTTTAAAAAACACACACACACACACAAAGATGGCCCTGGAGGTGGGAACAAGAGGCGGGGGCTCCAGCAGCCTGGACAGGGCCAGCAAGGAGGATGGCAGAGATGACGGAGCCTGTTTTCATGGGGCAATGGTGGCAGCAGCAGCAGGGGACCCCCCACACACAGTGGCGGCAGGAGCAGCAGCCGCCCGAGCCTCCCCATGGCCGGCAGGATCGCCTGGAGGGACAGCGCGGCAGCTGGCAAGCGGGTGCTGGAAAAGAGGGGCCGGCTGCATCTAGTCAGCCCAATGCGAAGAAAAATGTTCCCGATTAAATTACAGTGGGAACAAAGCGCAATTACCTTGCCGTGTGACCAGGGCCAAATTGTAGCCACTCTTCTAGAAAGGATGGAAGCTAACAGTTAATCAGCTAACTGAAATGTGCAGATCCCTATACAGCAAAGACTAGAAGACAAACTGGATAGCCCCTGTTCGGCATTATTTTCGATTGATGTAGTGGGCAAAGAGTCCATGAAAGTGGGCAATAAAATCTCTATAAACAAAATCCTGTTAGAAGATCATCTTCTTCCATTTGTGGAATCACTACCAAACCTCAGAGGATCATGAGAACATCTTTCAGAATTGATTGTTAGTACAGGCACCAAGACACAAAACATCTACTTTAGTAACATATTCCTCAGCCTAGCTGTATGAACACAAGACCTGAGCACAAGAAAGATGGCCAGTTTGCTTTAAAGGGCCTTCACAACAACACACTCAAACAGAGTGGAGTAGCTATACTTATCCATGAGAGCAGTGGTAAGAATGAAATTGGTGTTCATTCCAGGTTAATGGATATGTATTCTGAGATGAAAAGGTGTAATTGTTAAGAATGCATCTTTCCGTAGGTGGCAGAACTGCCTCCCAAGGGATGTCTAGGACATAGGGATACACTGAAGCACAAAGTAAAGATGCAAAAATGGATTTTGACAAATGTATCACTAAAAGAGTGAGAATGTCACAGTAAGCTTCCCAAGTTTGTTGTTGCTGGTAACAGTCTGCATATTGGCAGCTAGTTTCTCCCAGACTCAGGAATGCACACAGAAGCAAAAGCACACCCTTCTGTGGTTGCTCCTTTGCCAGAATGCCTTTGCTTGCTCACAACTTTAATGCCAGTACCTCACAAAGTAGAATTTTTGCTCACAGGACTCTGCAGCAATCAGCATCCAGGAGCCTGGGGGTCACCTCGGAACGCTTTTTCTTTGCTGGCTGTCTTTGGAGTGGCGGGTCTCTCCCCCTCCCTCCTGAAGGGCTCCTGGTCCAGAAGAAACCAGGCGGGAGAGTGGGGGTGGTGGGCGGGCCAGTTGGGGTGGGCTTCAGATGCACTCATCTCCTCTCCCCTGGTAGCACACAGAGAAAGGCAGGGGGCGCCCCAGAGACCTTTCTCCACCCATCCGCCTTGGTGGATGTGCAGAGAAAGATGGGGGGTGCTCCGGAGACCTTTTTCTGCCTGTCTGCCTTCATGGGCATGCATAGAAAGGTGGGGGCACTCCAGAGACCTTTTTCTGCCCATCCACCTTGGTGGGTATGCAGAGAAAGTTGGGGGGTCTCTCCGGAGGAAGCCGGGGATGGGGCCAGAGGCAGACAACTTACCTTACTTCTTCTGCCTCCTCATGGCCTGAGGGCTGCTGGAAACAGGGGGTGGGGCTTGGTCATGTGGCCGCCCCCTGGGCTCCTCAGTCCCAGAGTGCTTCTCCTGCGCACTCCGGCTCCCACCAAGGCCTGGTCGTATAAAAAGAGAACTGACAGTGCCATGAATTCCTTTCCTGTGCTAATTCCCTTCCTTTCACTGTGTGACGATTCTAAAGAGCAGCAGGTTTTACATTAGTGTTCTGAGTATTTCTCGTAACTTAATGTTCCTTGCTTTGTAGTGCATATTATAAATCTTGCTAATGCAAATGTTAGCAGTTGAGATGTTATTGGAAAGCAGCTGTGCAATCTTTCTTCTGTAGGTGTGTGTGTATCCTTGATTGCTGTGTTAAGATTAATAGCAGGAAGACTAAATTTTGTAGAACATGTACGGAAGATGCAAGGCTATGCTGAATAGAGAGGTTAATTTGAGTAAATTAGTAAAACTTCCCAGTATATGACACTTTAACATATGACACTTTAATATGACACTGTAGGCAAGCATTTACAGTAGCAATTCCACTTTATATGTTTAGACTGTCTAGTGTGACAATAGCAAGATAAATTGGTTAAGGAAAGATATGACCTGCAAGTCTCTCTGTTTGCCTTCTCCTGAACTGTTTTGGTGGTGCAAGTAGTAAAGGTAGCACAGGAAAATTAGGAGAGCATGCATGGTAATAGGCTGTGTTTGGAACCTGCAACCTAGGTGAAAGCAATATGTTAGTGGGCCTACTTTTAAAAAATTCAGGAACGTCACTTGGGATTGCCGGTGTGTTAACTGGTATTGGCCTTCAAGAACATATTATTCCATTACACCATAATTTGTATGGACTCTGAGTTTGTTTCCAGGCAGAATTTGAAGTTTGCTTTTAATGTTTAATGTTTTAATGTTTGCTCCTGCCAACCTAGCAGTTCGAAAGCAAGAAATTGCAAGTAGATAAATAGGTACCACTTTGGTGGGAAGGTAACAGCGTTCTGTGCGCCTTGGTGTTTAGTCATGCCGGCCACATGACCACGGAAACATCTTCAGACAGCGCTGGCTCTTCGGCTTTGAAACGGAGATGAGCACCGCAACCCTAGAGTCGGATTCGACTGGCTTTCAAGCAAGGGAACCTTTACCTTTACCTTTAATGTTTAAGACCTCAATATCCTGTGAGACGTAGTTATCTCAAGTGACCCATTCCCATACAACTTATCCATCTGTTAGATCTATGGAGGCAGCCCTTCTCCAGGTATATCTGTCATTAGAGATTAGGTGGGTGGTTACTGAAGAAAAAGCCTTTTCTGTGGTGGCACCCAACTGTTTTTCCTAGTGTTTGCTTAGCACCATCATGGCTTTCCTTTGGATGCCAAAGTTCATTCAGTTTGCCTGAGCTTTTTTAAAATTTAATTTTTTCTCAAAAAAGTGGGATACAAAAGGGAAGAGGGGATAGGGGAAAATATAGATTCAACAAATTTATCAAATATTATGAGTTGTTACATA
This sequence comes from Gekko gecko, assembly GCA_029375565.1. Lineage (NCBI taxonomy): Eukaryota > Metazoa > Chordata > Lepidosauria > Squamata > Gekkonidae > Gekko > Gekko gecko. The sequence continues at coordinate 119,383,349 of JAPDNY010000007.1, forward strand.
CAAGTAAAATCAGATGTATTATCAGATGTAATACATACAGTGTTTTGGGATGGGTTCTCTCTTTAAAAGACTAAACAAGAACTTTCCAATGTTAGCGATAATCTGTTAACAATAAGAGAAATTACAACTGAGCAAACTTCTACACTAAAATTAAATCATTGTTAAAACCTGAATATTGTCTTAGTTATTTGTCTAAATCTAAGTTTTAGTCTTACTACTAGCGGAATGCTAGTTTCTAAATAAAAATATTAAAACTATAATCAATACCTTCATCACCTTTAATATGATATTCAGATAATTCCAAAAATAAAAAATAAAATTAGCTATTCCCATAATATGAGTAATAAACTCGCCTTTTCTGCTGAAATTCTTTTCAGTGGTCTTCTGTTTATATAATCAGTTAATTTTGCCAGTGTTGCATACTCAGCTAGTTTTTCTTTCCAGATCTCTATTGTAGGACATTCTTCTGTCTTCCATTTCATAGCAAATATTTCTCTAGCAGCTGTCAACATATATCTAAGTAGGTTCCCAGTAACATAGTCTCTAATTTCATTGGGAATTGTTTTTAAAATATTTTGAATCCCTTCATGCAATGTTCCCTCTAAGCTGTGGAGTCTTGTGAACCAAAGTGCTACATTGTGAGCTACTGGTATTAAAGCTGTGAGCGAGCAATTTGGCTACTGCAGAAATTAGTTTGCTCTGGAGCCATCCTTCCTGAGCCAAGACAAAAATGTGTGAGCTAGAGGCTAAAAAAACTGTGAGCCAGACCACACTAACTCATCTTAGAGTTCCTTGCCTTCATGTGTATTTTCCCAGTATCTTTTCATCTTGATGCAAGTCCACCACATATGATAAAAAATGCCACCTACTTCTTTACAGTTCCAAAAGGCCCCTTTGTAATTCTTATCCATCTTTTCAATGTCTTTTGGTGTGATGTACCATTGGTAAAACATCTTGTACCAGTTTTCTCTTATTGCTTGGCTAGCAGTTAATCTAATGCCCTTAGTCCATAGGGTTTTCCAGCATTGAATCATGCAGGGTTTGACCTGTTTTTCTTCAGAATCATATTGAAGCAATAACTTGTAAATTCATCCTAATAAATGGTCTTTAGATTATGAGACAATTTTTTCAAAACCAGTTCATTAATCTCTCTTAGTATAGATATCCTTTTTTAATCTGGAAGCAATTTGAAAATATATCCACCATTGTATCTCCTTTCCTTCTTCCTTAACCTCTTGCCACATCTTGATGCCACCTTGAGAGTTTATCATATCACTAAAGATTATACAATCATTGTTTCTCTTTGTGTGATTGCCATAATAAGCATCTATTGGTGATATTATTAGTGGAATTGTAGGTCTGGTTCTCTTTTGTTGCATTTCCCAAAATTTAAAGAAGCTATCTCTGATTATATGATACATTTCTTTAGTCTATCAGCCATAATTGAAGCAAAATTTTTAGGTCTATATGACTGTGGCAACATTGGGTCATTATTCTCTTTACATAGTAATGTTATATGAGCTTCTTGCCAGGATGGTGGCAATATATTCTTTTCACTTATGTCATTAATAACTGTTGTTAAGGGCAAAATTATCTTCTCTTCAAAAGTTTTGTAGTAAATTGCAGTTAGTCCATCTGGTCCTGGTGCCTTGTCCTTTTTTTGGTTTCTTTTTTTTTTTTTTTTTAGCAAAACTCTCCTAAAAAGGAGAGAATTTTATTCTTTTTATAAGAAAAGGAAGGGGTAGACAGATGGAGAAAGAAAAAGGATGGAGTGAAGTTTTCTCTGTTAAAATGGGTTAGTTTTAGTTAGTGTTTAATATCGTTTTTCGGCATCGATCATGGTTAGAAGATCTTCTTTTTGATTTTGCAAAGTCCAAAGACACTCTGTTAATACAGTTAGTAAAGTCCATTGGGGTTAGTAATTAAACAGCTCCTTGCAGATGCAACACAAACAATCCTTAAGATGTCTTCTTTTTAAGTCTCTTCCAATTATGGGCTAAGTCCTTTTTAACCTTGATGGCTTCCTTTCCTTCACCTCTTACCCCTGGGCTGCTGTCTTCTTCACTGCTTATCATAGTTTTAAGTGCTGCGTCTTCCCTCACGCCGGCGTGTCTCTTCAGAAGTTTTTGCATTTCAAGGATGTAGTCTTTCTTCTTTCTTTTGTAGCTTTCAGATTTCCAGGGCGCCATAACCACTTCGCAAAAAATTAGATCTCCGATGTCTTGCTTGCTATGCTCGACCCCCCCTTCTACTGGCAGAGTAATTTCTTTTATAAAAGCGGAATTGGCTTTGGAAGCCATATCCACCTCTTCTTTTAATTCTTTCGCTTCACTGCCAGTTAGGGGAACCAATACATTCGCCAAAGTAAATCCGAGATCCTCTTTCTCTTCTTCTTTTACGCCCTGAGAACCTAGAATCCATGCTTTCTGTTCAATTTCCGTCATCTTCCTTGTTGTTTCCAATATCAGTTCTTGTCGACTGATGAGAACACTTTCCACTTTAAGCAGGGTTTCATTGATTTTCTGCATTTGCTCCAGCAGAGGGCGCAGAATCTCATTTTCCTGTTGATTGACAGCAAGCTCTGGGGGGGGGCCTACTCGGACCGGAAGTCCCTCCTCCCTTCTCTTCCGGTTTCTGCAGGACTTTCCCCGTTGTCGACATTTTGTTTTGTTGTTTACTTTTAAAAAGTTCGTGCCGCCTCCCCCAGGAAGCTAATGGGATGGTACTGAAATACACTGACATGTCCAGGTTATCTACAGGACTCCTGTACTATTTGCAGTGGAAGGTTCTCTGTGGAAAAGCATAACTCATCAGAAAATAAAGTTAAGAGGTTTGGAAATTGGCTATCAGCCTCAGGATAATGATTGGAGTTGCGGTGGCAAAAAAGAAGGAAATCAGAACATCCTCACCAGGTTTATCTCCATGATAGGCAACATATAATGATAGAGTTTTTAAGCAACCTGTCATGTATTGTATATTAATGCTTTAATTTTTTTTTTACGTATATGGTGTTGCTGTAGCTTCATGTGTTCTGTTTCTTTCAAGGTTGAGCACACTAGCACCACTGAAACCGTAGGCCCAGCTATATGTTATATGGAGAAGCGTGGCTGGTTCTCCCAGCATTTTTTCTAAAGAACCATGGGAACTAGGCTTGCCAAGTCCCCCCGAGGGGCAGTTAAACCCCCACCCGAGAGGCCCATTACCCGCCCCCAGAAAATTGGGCCCCGGGGGGAACTCCACCCCCTTCCGGCAACGTCCCCAGTGTGATGATGTCACTCGGAGGTGACATCATCACGCTGGGCACGTTGGGGGCGGGATGCTCTATGATTCGAGGGAAAACTCTATGTTTTTTCCTTGAATCCTGGTGGCCCCGCCCCTAACATCCCAACGCGATGACGTCACTTCCGGGTGGCATCGCAGTAGCGGTGCTCACGCTTTGCGTGCACGCAAAAGCTCCAGGGACAGAGCAGGACTCCCCTGCTCTAAGGTAATTCCCACTTGGCAACCCTAATGGGAATTTACTAATTTGATTGACGCTATGGTTCTGTGGGAAAGGGTGTTTAATTCTTTCCTCCTATACTGTTTCTCTGATTTAAATCACATGTACTAATAACCCAAAACTTCCTACTGGGGATGTAACATTCCCTTGTACTCAAAATGAGAACTGGCATAAACAATATTTTTTCTATACCTGCAGTTTGCTAGTATAGTAAATGCAAATCCTTGGTGGCTTATCCTCACAAAAAACAGCTGCTGTTTTTCACATCACAGTATTCATTGTTTCTAAATGCCATGTTGTGCAATGTGCTTGTTATACAATGAAGAAATTGCAATCCCTGTATTACCCGAGGAATCTTTCAAGCTATTGTTGTCTGAAGAAGTGTTCTAAATTCTTCCTGGTAAAGGAAATATATTTCCAGCTGTTCAGGAAGCTTGAACACTCTAATTTTAGACTTTTTATTGATTTGTTTGATATACACTGACAAATCCAAGCCAATACTTCATCTGTCCTTCTAAGCACTCCAATTACCAGGTTAAGGGACCATGCTATGTGGTCATTAATCACTTGGATAAAGCAGTGGCCAGTGCACAAATGAATTTGCAGATGATAACAAGCTTGGAGGAATTTCAAGTACTTCAGAAGATCTGGTTCACTGCCATGATCAAGGGGTATCGGTTGAGCCCCAAGTGGAAACTGGGGGAGAGGAATATGATGGTCATACCCTACATGGGTTCTTGCCCATGAGATTCTGTACTGTATTGTAATGTACTGTAACATCAGTCTGTTACTGGGGAAGTCTGAGAGTTGGGGATAGCCAGGGGGTCTGGAGGAGAGAATTCTTCCCTTTAGTCTGTGCTGGACATTTAAAGAGATAGATGGAGGCAGGTAAGGCATTTGGTGCCACATGCCAGCAAACCCACTCTCCCTCCCCAGATTTTCAGTTTAGCTATGGCCGGGGAGTGGCTGATGGTTAACAAAGGCAGGAAGGAAACTTTCCCCAACTTCAGATTGGCCAAGGTTGTCCATACTGGGAAGTTTGCATTCCTCAGTTGTTCATAACTATCACCACAATTTTATGCATTAGGCTAGGAACATAACATGGAGTTATATAGGAGTGAATTCCCATGGTCCTAAAAAGAGGGTCCTTTTAGGGAGCCTCCAAGTTGACAGCTTTCTCCAAGGCTGACATATTGACCACAGCCCCATGAGGCATGTATTAGGAAGAAACAGCAGGGCACCCCACTTCTTACCTTAAACCAGTTCTTTTTCCTTAGTTAACCCCAATAGCCAGGTATGTGGGCACCTGCTGACAATGGCACCTGTTATCCCACTCCCATTCCTTGCCAACACCAGAGGAATCTGTAATCAATAAAGTTGTGGCTTAATTTTTCCATACTCTAGCATGTCTGCATTGTTCTTCTTTTCCTCTCTGTTGGTTAGTCACTATTCTGGGCCCAAAGAAATATTCAAAATTATCTTAATCACCTGAAAAGTTAGTTGTACAACTCCAAAATCCACAGAGGAGTAAATTAAATGGACAAGTTTTAAGATAATAGACAGGGCTAATTTTCCCATAAAGAAGCTGCACTGGTCACCATAGGGGGGAGGAAGGATGATGGCAGCAAGCATGTTTAAGGGAAAGGGAGGGAGAAGTACAGCCAGGGAAAACCGAGGTGAGGTCCAATTCCAGCAGTAGTGAGGAGCATGTTTTGGCTCCTGGTTGTCTGGATAGTGAATCTGGAATTCATAAGAGAAGCCAATGCTGGATCAGGCCAATGGCCCATCCAGTCCAACACAGTGGCCAAAAATACCAGGTGCCATCAGGAGGTCCACCAGTGAGGCCAGGACACTAGAAGCCCTCCCACTGTTGTCCGTCCCCCCCCGCACCAAGAATACGGAGCATCACTTGCCCCAGACTGAGAGTTCCTATCTATACCTCGTGGCTAATAGCCATTGATGGACATCTGCTCCATATGTTTATCCAGTTCCCTCTTGAAGCTGTCCATGCTTGTAGCTGCCAAACATCTCCTGTGGCAGTGAAATCCATGTGTTAATCACTCTTTGGGTGAAGAAGTACTTCTTTTTATCCATTCTAACCCAACTGCTCAGCGATTTCATTGAGTGCCCACGAGATCTTGCACTTCTTTCTCTACCTGCTCTGTCTCATGGATAATCTTGTAAACCTCTATCATGTCACCCCTCAGCCATCATTTCTCCAAGCTAAAGAGCCCCAAGTGCTTTAACCTTTTTTCATAGGGAAAGTGTTCCAACCCTTTTATTATTCTAGTTGCCCTTTTCTGCACTTTTTCCAATGCTATGATATCCTTTCTGAGGTGTGGTGACCAGAATTGTACACAGTATTCCAAATGAGGTCACACCATTTATTTACACAGGGGCTTTATGATACTGGCTTATTTGCTTTCAGTTCCCTTCCTAATAATCCCCAGCATAGCGTTGACTTTTTTTATTGTAGTCACACACCGTCTTGACATTTTCAGTGAGTTATCTACTACAACTCCAAGATCTGCCTCTTGGTCAGTCTCCTCCAGTATGGATCCCATCAGCGTGTATTTATAAGTTATGATTTTGGCTCCAATGTGCATCACTTTCTACTTGGTCACAATGAACCTCATATGCCACATTGACTCCACTTGCTCATTCTTGACAGATATCTTTGGAGAGCCTCACAATCCTCCCTGCTTTTCACCACCCTAAACAACTTCATGTCATCAGCAAATTTAGCTATTTCACTGCTTACTCCCAACTCCAAATCATTAATAAACAATTTAAAAAACATTGGACCCAGTACTGATCCCTGCAGTACCTCACTGCTTACCACCCTCCACTGAGAAAATTGTCCATTTATATTCACTCTCTGTTTCCTATTAATTAGCCAGTTTTTGATCCACAATAGGATTTGTCCTTTAATTCCATGACTGTTGAACTTACTTAGGAGCCTTTGATGAGGTACTTTATCAAAAGTTTTCTGGACGTCAAGGTAAACAACATCTATTGGGTCCCCCTTGTCCATGTTTGTTCACCCCGTCAAAGAACACTAACAGGTTAGTGAGACAAGATCTTCCCTTACAGAACCCATGCTGAGTCTTCCTCAATAGTTGTTGTTCATCAATTTGCCTACTAATTCTCTCCTTAATAACAGTTTCCACCAATGTACCGGATATTGATGTCAGACTGACTGGCCTGTAGAACCCTTTTTAAAGATGGGGGTGACATTAGCTACCTTTCAGTCCTCAGGAATGGAGACAGATTTTAATGAAAGATTACATAATTCAGACTCAGAAGGAGTGTGGAGAGTTAGGGGCATAGTCTGGAGACTTGGGAATTATATAGGTCATATCTTAACTTTAAAGAGTCCTAAATCATGTCTACCCAATGACCTGTATGTTGAATCCAGAAATAGTGGGATTTAGAAAAGGGGAAAATGCTACAGAAGTGTATTACAACAAATATCATTTTCCTTGTTTTAACAAATGTAAATATTAGAAGAACATAGTGGTATTGAATGAATCAGTCAAATGTTTCTAAATAGTATCCATGGAGTCCTATTGGCAATTTCCCCCCTTCGCTATATCTAGCTTAGCTTGCGGTGATGTTTCTTCTTTGTTTGCAATATGATTTGATATGTGTTCTATTTTTATTCGGCAAGTTCAGACAAGGAATGAGCTGATGCTTTCCCATCTCTCTGGAATGCTGACTAAGTAATGAGTACCATTTATGCATGATTCCAGTGTACTTGGATTGAGTTGAGTGTGCAAACTGATCCAGAGAGCAGAAGGGTCGATGGGGGCACTCAAGTAAGACAGCTTGGTTCTTTTTTAAAGTATCTTGAAAGTAAAATATACAGTGTTATTTAAAACAATTGAACATCTAGCAAAACTGAAGAATATTGGATTATATTGATTTGACAAATAGGCTTCAATATAAATGTGCTTCTGAAACTATTGTTTCTAGGTCAGATGATACAGTCATACTTATCACCGGATATTAAACTCTTGACAATATATGATAGATGTTTATCAGACAAAGGATCAGGGCTACTGTGTTATAACAGCCTAAAGAGAAGGCAGAAGTTGGTAATGCAAGTATTTGTTTATTATTGCACTGAACATGTAGGTAAATTTTTCCAGGGATTTTTTTGTAGAAAAAGCCCAACAGGAACTCATTAGCACATTAGGACACACCCGGACAGCACAGCTCATTAGCATATTAGGCCACACCCCCATGTTACCAGAAGTGTGGTCATCCAGCCACACCCACCTTTGCTTCTTATTCTGTTTACCTTGTTTGTTGTCAAAACCTAGGGCTTTTTTTTTGTAGCAGGAACTCCTTTGTGTGTTAGGCCACACACCCCTAATGTAGCCAATCTTAATGAGTTTTTGCTGTTGGGCATGGCCTATTATGCTAATGAGTTCCTGCTGGGCATGGCCAACTCGGGAGCGAGCCGGAACTCCATTCCTGTGCGTTCCCGCCCAAAAATAGCCCTGAATTTTTCATTGGATGAGTAATAATCCTGACAAACCCTGGAGGAATTTTGCATGGGGAAAGAAGGAACAAATCTTTCTGTCTTGTGATTCCAGTGCTTCTGCTGGTATGCATATTTCTTTATGGTCACCCCTTTTGCCAGATCTACATTTTAATCCAGTCAAGGGAGAAGTGCCTGCAATAATAAGAGCAGATACGGAGAAGACCCATGTTGAGCTATTTTTGATCAGAGTAATAGTTTAGTGTATGAGAAACCTTAAACTGTGAAGCTAAATTTTTAACTTCTGTTTGTTGTGTCCTGGGATCAGAAGGCAGAGCTGGCAAAATACAGCCAAGCTTCGCTCTCTGAGAACAATAGGGACTAGGTTCCTGAGCTCGCCAGTAGAGAACCAATGGCAGCATTGGCGGGCGATTCAAACCCGCCAATAGGAATATGGGGCCGTCCCCCCCCTAACTGTATATAGTTGGCCTCCGGCCGTTACTGTTTGTTCTTGTCTTGTGTGAAGTACGAATAAATGCGTCTTCTCTTATGTCGTCGTCCGAGTCATGAGGCCCGAAACCCAGTACTTTACACTGTTCTTCCTATATATGGAATTGTAAAATCTACACAGGGAGAAAATGATTTTTGTGCATACATTATAATAAGCAAATAAAGGAGAAGATGGGTTGCATGTGTCTCTGTTCACCTGAATGTCCGCATGGAGCCTGCTCACAGACTAATTTCATGCAATCATTCGATAAACAAATGGCCATGGTAGCATGGTTGACTTTTTTCACCTGTGCCAGACCTATCAGCTTATTTGTCTAGGTTATACCTTGCTACATTGATGTATGTAATGGCCGTCTCCAAATTGGACTACTGCAATTCGTTCTATGTAGGGCTACCCTTGGAAATGCTTCAGAGACTGCAGGTGGTCCAGAATGCAGCTGCTAGGCTGCTGACTGGAACATCATGGTCAGCCCATATTACTCCAATTCTGAGGCAGCTGTGCTGGCTACCAATTAGTCCCTGGATCCAATTCAAGGTGTTGGTGCTAACCTTAAAAGCCCTTAATGGTCTGGGACCCTCAAATCTACGGGACTACCCTCTGTGCTCCCTTTGGTCATCCCCTAGGGGCCTCTTAAAGGTGCCTGGCTCCACGATACCTCAGTTAGCTGTCGCCAGGGGAAGGGCCTTCTCAGTTGTGGCCCCTACCCTGTGGAATGCACTCTTGGATAATACCCATGCCATGCCAGCCTTGCTGAGTTTCTGCAGGGCATCCAAGGCCAAATTGTTTAGGTTGGCCTTTGGAGGGTAACCTCCAATGTTTGAGCTGTTTTTATTAGTGGTATGGTGATGGCCACATATCTTAACAGTTTAATATTTAATATTTGTTTTTATGTTGTTTTTACCTTATTGGTTTTAATGTTGTAAGTTGCTGTGAGACCCTTTGGATGAGTGGTCACTAAAAATCTAATAAATAAATAAATATTCAGGAATCCATCCTTTTCAGATTTCCTGACTGAAAAGAGAGAACCCTATCTGTGTAGGGTCAATGAAAATACTCAACTGTATGTGTAGAATAGAAATGTAGGTAATCCTACCCTCCATCCAAATGCATGCACTCATCAACATGTATTCATGTGGCTTAGAGTTGGAGTAGTTGATAGGGCCATTACAGTAGATTCTAAGGATTCCATTTCAAAATAGTTTTAAATGCTCTCTGTTGGGCACATTAAATTAAAATATAAATATAAGAAACTAGAAGAATGTCTTGGAAACTTATTGAATATGGAGGGCTATTATGTGGAAGGGCGGGATATAAATCCAATAAATAAATACATAAATATGGATCAAGACATAACACTTTCTTTAAGTGCTTCTCTCAATAAATGTATTCATTTTGACCAGATAGAATATAAGAACTATGCAAGCACAAAATATTGGAGCTGATTGAAATTGATATGGAGCAAGAAGCTATTTGTTACCACTTATAAGTAGTAGAGCATATTTTTAGGAAAAATATCCCTTATGTCCAAAATGTGAGTAGAGAGATGTGGAATTTTGTATTTACTAATTTATTTGGATTTATATCCTGCCCTTCCTGCAGGCTCAGGGCGGCTAACAGCGAGGCACTCATGCCAACTTTAAAACAGATTCAACAATATAAAACCAAAAACATATAAATCAACATCCAAGCATTATAGCACAAGCAGTAAAACAAGATGGGGCAGATCGTGACCCCCGGCAGAATTTAACCCCCAGAAGTTGAACAACAGCCGAACATTTCAATGCTTTTATTAATGAGTTGTGTAAAGACATATTCATCACTCCTGAATCTATTGCCCATCATTTTCATTTGAGTGCCCCCAAGTTCTAGTATTTTAGAAGAAAAAGTGCTCTTTAGTCTTCCATACCATGCTTAATTTTACAAATCTCTATCCCTTCCTCCCCCTGTACAGTCATTTTTTCCTCTAAACTGTGAAGTCCCAAATGCTGTAGCTTTTCCTTGTTGGAAAAGTGTTCCAATGCCTCCATCTTTTTGATTGCCCTTGTCTAATTCTGATGAAGCAATATTTTTCTTCTCCTCCATTGCAAGACTTCCTGCAAAATAAATTCTGCCTCAGTTTTGTGTTGGCAGGCCCTCCATATTCTCTTTAAGACACTGCCCGCCCCCACCATAATTTAACATATTATTTTCATTTACAGTTGCCAACGTCCAGGTGGGGCCTGGATATCCTAGAATTAGAACTGATCTCCAGACTACAGAGATCAGTTTCTCTGGAGAAAATGGCTGCTTTGGAGGGTGGACTCTGTGGCATTATAGCCAGCTGAGGGCCTTCCCATCCTCAACCCCTGCCTTCCCCAGACTCCACCCCCAAATTTCCTGGAATTTTTCAGCCTGGAGTTGGCAACCATAATGACTCAATGTATTTTGTCATATGAATGCTCACCGCTGAGGAAGGAGGAGGAGAAAGAGAAGTGCCATGGTTCTGTTGACCACTGTGCGTTAACCCTTTTTGTCAACAGAATTTCTGCAGGAGCTTTCCCATTTTCCATAGAACATATAGTATACTGATTGGCTAAATATTTGGTTGCTTCGATGTTAACAGTAGCACATGGCAAACTGAGAAGAAATGCTCAGAATATAAATCTCTATTAATACCTCTGTGCCATATATTTATGCTGCATTAATGATAAATGCCTGTAACTCCCTGACTTCAAAATGTTAAAAAATCAGAAGTTTCTGATATTGGTTACTGAACATTTCTGCAAATTCCTGCATCCTGTGACAGGCATTGGCATGCATTTGTTAAATTTAATTTTTTGTTAACAATTTGTTAAATTTAATTTTTAATATGATACAACCAACCAACAAATAAGAACAAAGCAAACAGAAAAAAATAATATATTAAACATACAACTTAGCAACTGTCATTAATTTACAGGGTTAAACAAAGTAGTATATAACTGGTGAATACTAGCTAATATGTTTTTAAAAAATAATTGCATCTTCTTTTAATTCCTTTGTACCTCTTTTTCTGACTTTGAAATCACATCTCACTGTTTAGTTGTTCTTGAACATAATAAAGTTAACTTTAGTAATTTGAACAAGTTCTTTATCTTGTTTAACCAATCCGTTAACAATGGTCCGTGGTTTGATTTCCAGATCTTTGCAAAAGTCAGCCTTGCTGCAGTCAAGATATAAAGCAATGACTTGGTTTTGCTTAGGTATAAGAGGAACATAGCTTAGTAGTACACATTCAATTGTGCTATCCACTTTAAACTGAAATGTCAACATCATAATCTTATTCCAAAAGGCTTTCTCTTTTTCATAGAATCCCTACAAATTACTATGAGCTGCCTTTGCTTGATTAAAAGCAACATTTATCTGTTACATTACTGTACATTTTTGCAATTCTGATTGGCAATAAATGCCATTGATTAAACAAGGCTGAAATGGAAAACCAAGTGCCTTTAGCAAAGAGGAAAACCATATTTCTGGATCTATAGAATATCCTAAAGATTTTTGCCTTTTTAAATGTAGTTAGGGGTCACATAACTTTTAATTTCTAATATATAATCATATTATACTGACATTTTCTTTTGCTCATGTTCAAGGTGTAAATCAAACTTCATTTTTTTCCCAGTTCTCAATTTCCCATTATGGATTTTCTGATAAACATAGTTACACAACTGTAAATATTGAAATCAGGTAACAATACCCCTTGCTCTGACTTACTGTATCATAGGGCACAAATGTATTATTTTTGATTAGTTCATGAAAATGATCTAACTTTACAAACATCCACCTATAGCATTCTTATTCAGACCATTCAAATGTAATGCTTAATTCAAGAACAGCAGATGCCAGTGGGAAATTTACCTTTCCACTTGTCCCACATCATCAGAATGCTGTAAGTTATCAGACTTTTATTATGCCTCTGAGTCTTGCTTAGAAAAATCCAGTCCCTTAATGGTTCAGATACCAAAGGCTGTTCCATTTCTATCAAAGGGTCCATCTGGCCATGAAGCCAATATATTAACCATTGAATTTTTGAATTGTGGTGATAAAAAGAAATTTCCAGTCATACCATCTTCCATTTCTGCTGCACTTGGTTCCAAATAATTTTTGATTTCTTTTTTCCCCAAGTCCAAAATTAATTGTTGATACTTTTTAATATTAGACTCTGGAATTTTGAAATAGAAATATCAACTTTAGTAGAACTGACATTTTGACAACATTGACCCTCTTAGATAAAAATAATTTCATAGTGGACCAGTGTAGAAGCTTTTCCTTAATTTTTTTGAATATCGGAATTGTATTTACAAAATAAACTCATATCTATAGGTGTATGAGCCCCTAAATACCTAATTACTTTTAAAAACAAAACATTACATAACCAGTTGTCTTTGTAAAGATCTTCTTTTGATATATTAAATAGTAAAACTTCTGTTCTGGAAACATAAGGTTTATAGCCAGGTATTGCATACTCATCAATTACATTCTTAAGACTTTTACTTAAGACCAAGACAGCTAGGTCATAATTTTTGAGTGTCCCCTGATCCTGACTCCCAGGTTCAACTATTGGGGGACATTTTGGGCTGCAGTGTAGGAGGAAGGAGTCATGCTTTCATGGACAGAAGTCCTTCTGCTCACGGAAATTCTAGGCAGGAGCCAAGCCACTGTGTCTTATAATGAAGCTGTAGACAGGGCACAAGCATTATTTCTCTGTACCCAGTGCAAACTCATAATATGCTTGCCTATTGATTATCACAATCCATGCATACATTCATGAAAGAAAATTGTTCATTGTATTTCTGAAATGGCATAAATAGGCCATATCATCGTAATGTGCCTGGAACCAGAAATAGCCCCCTACTCCCTAGACTTCTGGACCCCAGCACAGTACAGGGTCCACAGATAAGATCATAACAATTTAAAATATTGAATATGAAGTCCATCTAAAATTCTTAATACAACAGTCTCTAAGCATTTTTCTCAAACTAATGTCATGTGATTAGGGATGTCAGGTCTTCTGTTAGAGAGGGAGACTTCCCAGCATGCCACTTTTTTGTCCATGAGCACCTGAAGGAAATGGTGTGTGGGGGGGGGATGGGGCATAGACAAGCATCATGGCAGTGCATCTGACTCCAATTCCCAATTACTCCCGGGAATTGTCGGCTGCAACCTGACAACCCTACATGTGATCTTATTGAAAGTCTTCAAACTACCAGTTCCCTAACAACATTAAAAATAGGAGTACATCTAAACTATACATTCTGTTACTATACAAGGTACTCCCCATTTCCTTTGCTCCATGTCCTTGATGAATACACATTTTATTGAAAAGGTTTTGCTTTTGGCTTTGGATTATCCCAGTGAAAATTACTGGATAGAAAAATAAATATTTTATGGGCATCTACTAGATTTAACATTTGCTATTGATAGGATTTAGGCAAGGTTACCAACTCTGGCTTGGAAAATTCCTGGAGATTTGGGGGAGGAGTGATTTGGGAAGGACTGTGACTTCAGCGGGGTCTAATGATATAGCATCTACCATCTGAAACAGCTATTTCCTCCTGGAGAAGTGATTTCTATTGTCTGGAGATCAGCTATAATTCCAGAAGATCTCCTGGTCTCACCTGGAGGTTGGCAAACATTGAAAATGCATTTAAATTTTTGAATTTTGAATTTGAATGAATTGAATTTCATTTAAAGACTGTTCAGTCAGCATTTATCTTTTCATTCTTAAGAACATGATAAGAAAGAGTAAATTTGCTAACAATTGTTCTCTGAATTGACTGTTGCAATTTATTACAACACAGAGAACAATGGAAGTTGCTAATTATTACAACACTCAGAATAATGGAATCCTCTGGACTTAACAGGGGTATTGGTTTCTTATCTCACTACATATGCTAATCTCATTTCAGCCCTTACATCTGTATTCTCACCAATCCCCTAGACGGGCCATTTTATTTATCTCTTATTTGGAATACTTGATTAGAATAGTAGATTGTAATGTAATGTAATGAATAGTAGATATTGGAATGCATTTCTCTGGTCTGGGGACTGGGGAGATAATTCTGCACAGCCAGTCACCCCACTTCAAAGAAGAAGATGCTGAACAGTCGCCTCCATGCCTGGGAGGAGACAGATGGCAGGGTCTTAATTAATTATTCTCAGCATTCTACAGTTAAAGATACATTAATGTCCAATTTTGACATATTTGTTTCCTTCACTGCTTTTGCCCCTGAACTGAACCCAAACAAATGGTTACCACATAAACTAAGCTTATTATTCCTGTTTAATTCTTGTATATGTTAAATATCTTCATTATGTTGTATGATAATTTACTGCTCACCATCAACCTATATGTATGGACTGGTAATTTTCAGTTTTCTTTCTGTCTCTAATTGGCTCTTCCTGGCAACTAACCCCTTCCCACCCTCTCTTTTTCTATATGTAATGGTTGAGGAAATTCTGTTTCACTCTGTCTAAAGAAGTTTGCATGCACACAAAAGCGTATACCTTGAATAAAAATGTGTTGGTCTTAAAGTTGCTGCTGGACTCAAACTTTGGTGCAGTGGTTAAGTGTGCAGACTCTTATCTGGGAGAACTGTGTTTGATTCCCCACTCCTCCACTTGCACCTGCTGATGTGACCTTGGGTCAGTCACAAGCTCTGGCACAGCTGTTCTCTCAAGGACAGTTTCTGTCAGAAGTTCTCTCAGCCTCACCTACCTCACAGGGTATCTGTTGTGGGGAGGGGAAGGGAAAGGAGTTTGTAAGCTGCTCTGAGATGCCTTTGGGCAGTGAAGGGCGGGGTATAAATCCAATCTCTTCTTCTTCTTCTACTGCTTCCGATCAACATGGATACCCACCTGGATCCATCTTCATTAAACATTCCTGGCTACATCAAACTGCAGGTGTTCAAGTAATACTATGATTGTCAAGCTCGGGCCTCACTTGCCATAGAATGCTGTTCAGGCAAACTCCTGATCTGTTGCGTTAGGGGTTAACTGCTTTCTTACACGTGCTTCTTTCACTGCTTTCTTACACATGCTTCTTTCACTGTTTTATCTCCCATGCCATTTATCTTATCTGCCAGGATGGGGGTGGGGAGTAAATGCTGGGGTAAATGTGTGCTTGAACTTGCATAGTATGTACAGGACCCTGGGAAGCGCATGATCTCAGCTTCTCACCTGACCTTGGAATCTAACTGTTAGTTTGCAGGTGTTGGGCCAGCCTGGAGGGCTTTGGTGGGCTGAGTGCGAACATTGATTGAGTGGTTTGCATAGAGGGGCTGTCCTGCTTTTTGTATAGAGTCGGACCTGGCGTCTGGTGGCCAGTTCTGACACAGAATCGGTCTATGCTTAGAATCTCTTTACCTCCCAATAAACAAATCTTGCTGCAATAAGAGTGTTGTGAGAGTGATTGAGTCCAAGACTTGACAATAAGAGATTTACCATGATCTCCAACATTTTGCCAATAAATACAGGAAAACCTTGATATCATACCAAGGATCACTGTAGAAGCCCTCTGCCATTAATATTATGCACTGCTGAATCTTCTACTCTACTTGCTGCATTTATTTCTTCTCATTGACTGCCTTGTACTAATTTGCAATCTATTAAGAAGTCAAAATGCATTGGTTTGTGGGAATGGTACATTGTGCTACATGATGCCATAGTGTTCACTCAAAATGCATCTGTTCTAAACTATGTGATACAGTCAGTTTATTATATCCAACAGGCTGTTTAGAAGCAGAGTAAAACAAAACAAAACACTATTATAAAATTATCTACATAGAATTTCACCACATATCATTCATTCTATTATACCTAACAGTTTAAAGGTTAGAATGAGTGAATTACACAGTGGATGTTATCTCAGACTGTATTTCCATTGCAGAGCAGAGAAACTTCACCACAGATTAAGTAGTTCTATGGTCAGCCCTTGCCAATAAGATTTTGAGAGGCTTCTGCTCAGAGAACAGTTTTTCATCAACCAACACAGATTCCAATAAACCCATATGTGCCAATAAACCAGTGTGTCAATCAGGTTAACAGAGCAAGGACAAAAATCTACAATTAGACAGAATTCTTTGTATCTTCCTGACAGGAGTGCAGATGGTAGCACGTTAAATCTAGCCAGCCTAAATGCATGATGATATCTTGGAACTATTAATATAGATGGGTAACATGCATGTTGATGTGGGATCATTGGAAGTAAGTTAAATAATAGGGGACAGCACTCACTGTGGGCTTTAGCCAACATTTCTTGAAAATCAAAATCCTTTCTATAGTCATTAACAGCTAAACTAGCTTTATATAACCCCATGAATTTTAGGAGGGGAGACCAATAGTGGTTGATTTCTCATCTATTGGGTTAAGCCAAGTTGGAGTATTAGGCTGTAATGAGAATTGTGCTGTTAACTGATGAACAAAAGTTGGATTCTAAATCTAAAGGTTGCTAGCCAGTGATGTAAGGCAGTTGCTCATCTGAGGGCCATAGAGGGTAGGTAGGTAGGTAGACAATGTATTGTATATGGCCATAGGCCTTCGCAATCTAAAACAATAAAATATATCAGTAAAATACAACAATATGATACATATTATCTAAGACTTGGTCAACTTTAAAATCAGATAGTTTCTAGCAAACAGCTGTATCATTTGATACTTTCCTAGTTGCTACATTTGCTCTTATTTTCCTGGCAGAAGAGCAAAAAGTGCCATCCTGTTAGAAACAAAAGAATCTGTATCTGACAATATAAAAATTAATTTATCAGAGTCAAAAGAAAGATGGAGACAAGACAATATGGTGGGCGAGAAATCTTGGTTCTGAATATAAGGGACAATTTAAAATGTAATGTGGCAAGTCCTCAGTTGAGGTTCCACAGATACATATAAACTGATCTACGGGGGGGGGGTTGGTATCGTCCAAGCAGCATCTCAGTTGTCATTGACTGGAAACGTAATGATGAGAGTGCTACCCTGAGCTTATTATAAATTGTAATTTCAGTCAAGTAACGTGCTTTAAGATGGTCTTTTTTATGGTTTTGTACCATGGAGCAAATTTTGATTTATTGATTAAAAATTTGTAAATTAGGGCATCTTCTTTATAAATCCATTTCCTTAGATCAACATTGCTTCCTGTAGATTGCAGTAATTCATCTGGAATAATATACTGGGATGCAATGTTATTAAGAAAGGCCTGCTGGGTTTTGTCCGTGTTTTGCATCAATTGATAACTCAAATTGCTGAAGAAACCAGGGTTTATTGGCTGATGTTTTTTCCACAGTTTAAGAATTGCCAAATGAATGTGTGCTCTAATCGAAGGGAGGTCAAGTTCCGCCCTTAACGAGGCCGCTGGTGTCCCTTTTGGTAGGGCTAAAATGCATCTCATAAAAAAAAATGGACTATTTCCAGATTACTAAGTAATGATTCTTTCCATCCACAGATCTCAGTTCCATACAGCAAATGCATGATCGCTTTAGAAACAAAAAGCTTTATAGCCGGTATGATCAGGAAGCTCTAGGACAATAAAATCTCATTATTGCTCCTGTTGTCTTGAGCGCTGATGCTTTTATAAGCTTTAGATGGGCATCCCGTTTCAGGGTCTCACTAAAAGTTATACCTAAGTACTTGTAAGTCCTGCACTGTTCAATAGGTGCATAGAGGGTGCACACCTATGGACCCAAAAATTGTTCTCAAATATTTGAACTAACAGGAATACTCAGATGTCAAGCAAGGATGATAAAAGGAGGTAGTTGATGAATTTCTGCAAGTGAATCAAGAGGATACTTTACTTGTATAGGAAGGGAATTAATTGAAATCCTTTGGAGCCTTACCTCAGTTCAACCAGTCAGATATATTAACAAGGCTGGAACCCCTGAAATATAAACTCTATCGGTTTCCAGCATTAAAAATCCCTCCTTGGACAAGGAGTTAACAACAGCTGGCCAGATGGTAAACATGGTTTCAGTAGCCAAGGTAGCAGAAGCTGGTGGGAGAGAGTTAAGATAAAAAGGATTTGCTACTACCTTACCCCAAGTAAACTTCTACTGCTCCTATAGAAGCAACTGTGACAAGAATTGACATAAATTCTGGGGTAAAAAATAAATTGCAGCTGACCCTGAACTACATGAACCTATTAGAGCTTATTAGAGCCTTCATGAAGTAGGAGAGACCCTATAAAAGGAAGATAGCCCTCAACAAAACCTTCAGACACCTTTGGTTCCTATCAGATCAAATCATTGTGTGCTGAATAGTCGTCATGAAGCTCTTATTGAAATGGAAACACTTCAATGGCTAAATATAGGGACAATACAAATCGTAATATTTTTTGTGGAATATTACTGGATGGGGAACTCAGATTTTTTTGATATTATTCATAAGACTGACATAATTCTTCTGCAAGAAACCTCGCTTACAGATGATTTACTAGTCTTCAATTCTGCTTCAAATTTAATTTCAGGTGTGTGAAGTAAGAAAAATGGTTGAGATTCAGTAGGCTTAGCTATTTTGATATCTTTAAAAACTACAGCAGAAATTACCTTGTTAAATGTTTTGTCTCAATTTGCCATGGCAGGTCATATAAAACATTTATAATAAATGTTTATAATCCTCCAGCTAAGCAAGATATGAGATGAAGGAAATTTGATTAGATCTCTCAGTCTATGTCTTTGAGGTTATTGTAAACTACCCAGACACTCAAGTGATAATGGAAAGGGATCTGAGTATTAGACTGGGCACCTCAAATGATGCCCTTCAGAAATCTAGACTATGGTATGGTCACCTACTAAATATTTGCTGTTTCCTGTCTGAACTATATGATACATTGTTACCAGGTCTGTCCCCATGTCCATCAAACAGATGTGCACTGAAAGTTTCTCAGTAAAGCATCATTCCCTGCCATGCATGGTGGGGTTGCCTAATGTGGATTAGGACCATGCAAAAGACCCTCAGAACTCCCCCAACTAGGCTACACATAAGTTTCCCCAACAGGGCAAATAGTTGCTACCAGGGGCTGTTTCAGGTAAGGAAAAGGAGGGGGTGAGGTAAACCTTCTCTTCCAGTGTGCCATAGTCCCAATCCAAATCAACCCCTGCATATGAGAATCTGTGTTCTGCCCAGAAACTTCTAGATATGGGATAATGACTTTTTATTAAGCTTGCTCAAGCAATGGGACAAGCTCAGGGCAAAATTAGCTCCAGACATGTCTCCAATTATGCCATTCATAGGACAAGCCTGGTTCTCCCCAGCCAAACATCCAAATGCCTTTCTAAAATGGAAAATCAATAATGTGGTCAGATTAATGGATGTATACAAAAACAAGACGCCTTTAGATAAGCAGGAATTAGAGACAACGATCAAAGGCCACTTGCCCTGGTTGGAATACTTTCTGTTGCCGCATTTGTTACAACAACAGCATATCCGTACAGAACTAAATAGAAAACTTACAGAGTTTGAACAATTGGCATCTATTCTAACTGACCTTCCTAAGGGCATTCTATCCAAAATTTAGGACATTCTATTATCCACATTGTCAACTTTGCTACATAAATATGTTGACCAATGTAAAAAACAAAACATCATACCTCTGTCTATGGATAGCTGGGAATCCATTTGGCATTCTTCCAGCCTCTGCTCCGCAACCTTGTCCATTAAAACTATGTCATTTAAGATAACTGCCAGGTGGTACTATTCGCCTTCAAAACATAATAAGATCTCTCCTGACAACTCTTAATTTTGTTGTTGAAGGCTTTCACAGCCAGAGTTCATTAGGGGTGTAGGTAATTATAGCCATTGGTGGGACTGTCCCCTATTACGGGGGCTTTGGTGGCAAATCCACAACTATATTTGCAAGATAACTAAGGAAGCCGTCCCTTTCAGAGCTGATTTCCTATTACTAGTCTTATGGATTGGTTGTAAAATCTCGTGTCATCACAAGCCATTAATAACTAAGCTTTGTGCAGCTGTGAAAGCTGTAATTGCCTGCAAATGGAAAAACTCAATACCACCAACTATTCCGGAATTGCTAGAAAAAGTCAAAGAGTATTGTATCCTAGACAAAACTTCTGAAAAATATTCAAAGCCACATGATTCCTACATCACTACTTTTGTCTCAACCTGGTTCCCGATAATTACCTATTTTTCACATACCAACTTTTTCTCAAATCTACTATTTTGAGTAGTACTCAAATTCATGTGGCTTGTCCTTCTCTGTGGTTTCTTATTGTTAAATTATAGCCACTGTTGTAAATGCTTTTTATCCTTAGTTATGGATGTAGCTCTATTGCAGGCATTTTAAAGTATTACCTACATATAGACATGTTAACTCTAGTTTAGCACTGTTCTCTATGCTCTTTATACATGAAAGGTTATACCCACATGAAAGGTTATACCCAGAAACTTCTAGAGCACATCTATTGGACAAGGCCTGGAATGGACACAGCATAGGGTTGCCAGGTCCCTCAAAGTCCCCAGCGGAGGACTTTGGGGGGCATTACTGGAGGGGGTGGGGAGTCCCCAGCATGATGATGTTATTCAGAAGTGACATCATTGGGATGCTTCTGCCTCTCCCCAACAATGTCTAAAGGTTCTTTTTAAACCCTGCTGAGGAGAGATGGGGGGAAAGCTGCATGCACTTACATGCCAACCTCAAATTCAGGGCTTGGAGTGCAAGCGTGTGGGCCCCTGCCTCTCCCCAGCAGCATCTAAAGATCCATTTAAACCCTCCTGGGGAAAGGTAGAGGGGAAGCCGTGTGTGTCTGCACGCCGAGCCCTGAGTGCAAGCGCGTGGCCCCCAGCTCTCCCTAGCAGCATCTAAAAGGTTTTTTTAAACCCTGCTGGGGAGAGGTCGGGGGAGACTCTTTTGTACTGGGCTCTTTTACTGGTTTCTTACTCTTTTCTATTGTACATGTAAAGTACTGGATTTTGTGCCTCATGACTCGGACAACGATATAAGAGAAGACGCGTTTATTCGTACTTCACAACAAAGACAAACAGTAATGGCTGGAGGCCAACTATATACAGTAAGGGGGGGGACACCCCACATTCCCATTGGCGGGTTTGAATCTCCCACCAATGCTGCCATTGGTTCCCTTTTGGCGAGCTCAGGAGCCTAGTCCCTATTGTTCTCAGGAACGGAGCTCGGCTGCATTTCTCCTGCTCGGGCTCCTGGTCCTAGGACATAACACCCCTCTCCCCATAGTTTGTCTCCTACCCGGTGACGTAGTCTTTTAGGTAGGTTGGTGGCCTCCGTTCTCTGAGCAACCTTCGGGCGGCCGGCATCGGACTGGCGGGAGCCCCTTCTGGTTGTCCTACCGCACTTGGAGCCTGGATTCCTGGCGGCAGCTTGCTCTGTGTCCAGCCCGGCGTCTAGTGGTCGTTCTGGCTCTCGTTCCGCTATCGGCACCTGCAGACGTTCGGGTGCCGGGGTGGCCTCTGTGTGTTCCGGTGGCAGGGCCATTATACCTGTGTTGGGGTCCTGTCGCCTCTGGAGTTGGTCCACGTGTTTTCAAAGGACCCGGTCCCAGTCGGCCAGGACCTCATAAGAAACCGGCCCTGTGGGTCTGAGAATGCAACTGGCCAGCCATTGAGGTCCCGCCCCGTAGTTCCTAAAATAGACCGGTTCCCCCGGGAGGAAGCCCCTGGGTGCCTCCCGGGTTTTGACCAGCTTCCACTCCGGGGCCCGGTCCAGGTGGAGTCAGTCTAATAGGGTCGTGGGGTGGCAGCCCATCAACAGTTCTGCTGGGCAACGCCTGGAGATGGGGTTCGGGGTGATGCACTGTGTTAGGAGGAAGTGGGCCAGTCGGAACTCCCACTCACCCTCTGTTATGCGGCTCAAAGCTTCTTTCGTGGTGCGGACCGTTCTTTCCACCTGGCCATTAGTCGCCGGGTGGAAAGGCACGGAGCGTATGTGCCTGATTAAGTTCCTCGCGAGGAACGCTTGGAACACCGCAGAGGTGAACGTGGCCCCGTTGTCCAACACGATCGTGTCCGGCAAGCCGTGCGTGGAGAATATTTTGCGTAGGGCCCTTATTACAGCTTTGGCCAAGGTGGTAGACACCGGACTTATTTCTACCCACTTAGAGTAGGAGTCTACCGTTACCAAGAACAGGAGACCCTGGAACAGCCCGGCAAAGTTGACATGTAAGCGTGACCATGGCTTGCGGGTGGACTCTCAACTTTGTGTTGGTGCGCTCAGGGGATTGAGGTGGACCTCCTGGCACCGTGTGCAACCCCGGACCCAGGTTTCAATTTCTGAATCGATCCCGGGCCACCACACATAGCTCCTTGCCAGAGCTTTCATTCGTACAATGCCATGGTGGGCCTCGTGTAGCGATTGAAGGACCCCTTGTCTCATTGGGCCCGGGATGACCACCCTGTCCCCCATAGTAAACAACCTTTCAGGGCAGATAACTCATCCTTTCTGGCTTTATATGCCGTGAACTCCGGCCCTCCCGGTTCCACTGGCTATCCCCTCACCACCCAGTTTAGGACCCGGGAGAGAATCGGATCCTGAGACGAGCAGGCAGCCATGTCTGCAACCTGAAGGGAGGGGTTGGAAGCTCTTCCATCATAAGTACTGCGGGGACTGGGGCTGGGTCCTCCCCTGTGTTCGGCAGCGACAGGCAGCTCAGGGTGTCAGCATGCTCCAGTGCCTTGCCCGGCCGATGCTCCAACTGGTACTGATATCCTGCTAAGAACAGGGACCAACATAAAACCTGGGGGGACTATACCTGCGGCGTTTGTTTGTCAGCCGCGAACAACCCCAGGAGCGGCTTATGATCGGTGACGAGTGTGAAGGGCCGACCATACACAAAATTATGGAATTTTTTTACACCCACCACCAGCGCCAACCCCTCCCAGTCTATTTGTGCATAATTGCGCTTTGTGGGAGACAGTGTGCAGGAGTAATAGGCCACCGGGACTTCCCTCCCATCCAGCAGTTTGTGGCCCAAGACTGCCCCAACCCCATACGGGACGCATCACACGCGAGGATCACTGGGAGCTTCTCGTCAAAATGAGCGAGTACAGCATTAGAGATCAACAGAGTCTTAACCCCACGGAACGCCGCCTCCTCCCTCGACCCCCATGCCCAAGGTGTCGACTTATCCAGCAGCCTGTGGAGGGGTTCCACCATGGCGACTTTGTGCAGGAGAAAGTCGTGATAAAAGTTTATGAGGCCTAGGAACACCTGGAGCTCCGCCTTGGACTTCAGGGCGGGGGCCTCCACAATGGCCATCACCTTGTCCCTCACTGGATGGAGGCCCATTGCATCAACCCGGTACCCCAAGAACTCCAGCTCCAGAACCCCAAGAAGGCACTTTTCCCGCTTCACCTTTAGACCTGTGGATTGAAAACGTCCCAGGACAGTGTGGAGGCAGGTGGCAAAGCTCTCTGGGGTGGCCGCAGCAATGAGGACATCGTCGAAGAATGGCGTCACACCAGGAATCCCTTTTAACAAATCGTCCATTAGATTTTGGAAGATCCCTGGGGCCACACTGACACCAAACTGTAGCCGCTTTACTCTGAAGGCCCCCCAGTGCCTCGGCTGTGGCCTCGTCCACAGGGAGTTGCTGGTATGCCTGTGCAAGATCCAGCTTCCCAAATATGCGCGCCCCCACCAGCGTGGCTAAGACATGACTTACTACTGGCACAGGGTATGCGTGCGCCTGTAGTGCCTGGTTAATAGTGCACTTGTAATCCGCGCAGATGCGGATGTCCCCATTCAGTTTAACTGGGGTCACAATCGGGGTTTCCCAACATGCATTTGGGACGGGCTCTAGGACTCCCTGGGCCACCAGCCGGTCCAGTTCCGCCTCTATTTTAGGACGGAGGGCCCGGGGCATGGTGCGGAAGCACCGCCGGATAGGCATTACCATAGGGTCTAAGTGTAGCGACGCCGGGGGCCCCTTATAATAACCCAGCTCCCCATCGAAGACCTCGGGGAACTCCATGCAGATCACCCCCAGTCCCATGTCCCACATCTATTCACTCCCCCAATCATAATGCCCAGGGCCTTGAACCACGCCCGCCCCAGGAGGCTCACAAGGTTTCCCTACACCACCACCACCAAGTCCAGGTCTCCCTCAAAGTCTCGATATTGCACCCGGAAGGTGCCAACTCCACGGATGGGGACAGGGTTCTTTTGGAAGTCCACCAAGCTTAGCGGCGATGGACGTAGAGGGGGTCTCCCGGACGGGCAAAGCTTTTTTAGGGTGTCCATGGAAATGATGGACGTCGTCGAACCTGAGTTGACATCCATGCAGCAAGGGGACCCCTAGATCCGCACATGCACTTGGATCTTCAGGGTGGAGGCCAGGTTGGGGTTGGGGAGTCGCAGTACCTGCAGTGGCTGATCTGTGAGGTGGAAGAGATCAGAGACCTCCTCAGTCGTCTCGTGTGCGGTGGTCAGTGTGCAGTTAGGTGGGGGCGATGATCTTGTGCTCCGGGGGCCCTTGGACCTGCAGACCTTGGCGAGGTGTCCCTGCTTTCCGCAACCATGGCAGACTGTGTCCCAGAACCTACAGGTCTTCCTCCCATGGCCATCTCCGCAGCTGGCGCAGATGGTCCGGTTGCTGGGAGGCTTTGCTGGTTCACAGTGGGGCTGATGGGCCGGTGCTGGCCGGCGGGGTTGCGGCCTGAGGGAGTAAACCTCCTCTGTATTGGAGTTCACTGGGCTGGGACCCACTCCGACCAAATGGGCTGCCGAGGCCGGACGTTCCCGCGCTGAAGCCTCGTGTGCGGTTGCGATGTCCATGGCCTCGTGCAGGTTGAGCTGCCGGTTGCCAATTAGCTTGCACCGCAGCTTGGAATCCGTCAGCCCCCACACGAACTGGGTCAGCAGGTTGTCCTCCGCCCTGGGGAACAAGCAGTCCACAGCGAGCGCCCTCAGCATGGCCAGGAAGGCAGCGGTGGATTCCCCTTGGGCCTGTACGCGCCACTGGAACTCCATCCTTTTGGCCCAGGAAGGTAGGCCTGGGGCTGAAATAGGCATTGAGGACATCCATGATCTCTGCAAATGAGCTCTCCAGGGCCGTGTGTGGCACCAAGAGGCTCTTTGTGAGGCGGACGGTGTCGGTCCCACACGAACTCAACAGGAGCGACCTTTTTTTTCGGGGTCGCGTATCTCGTTGAGCTCCATGTAACAGATGAGTTGGTTGGCCCACGCGTCTCATGTTTCCAGCTGGGATGGATCAAAGCACTCGAGTCTTCCGTGCGTGGCGGCCATAGTTACGGCTGGGGAGATGGGCGTTGGTGCGAGCGGTGCGGTGCTGCTCTCGGGGTCAGTGATGTGATGCTCGGCGAGTGGTGCGGTGCTGCTCTCGGGGTCAGCGATGCGATGCTCGGGAGTGGCCTTGTTGTCCTCGTCGTTGCTCATGGAAGGTGTTAGAATCCCACCTTCGTCACCACTGTAAAGTACTGGGTTTCGTGCCTCATGACTCGGACAACGACATAAGAGAAGACGCGTTTATTCGTACTTCACAACAAAGACAAACAGTAACGGCCGGAGGCCAACTATATACAGTAAGGGGGGGACGCCCCACATTCCCATTGGCAAGTTTGAATCTCCCGCCAATGCTGCCATTGGTTCCCTTTTGGTGAGCTCAGGAGCCTAGTCCCTATTGTTCTCAGGAACGGAGCTTGGCTGCATTTCTCCTGCTCAGGCTCCTGGTCCTAGGACATAACAGTACAGCTAGGCCCTCAGAAGTTTAACTTCTATAGAGACTGAGGGACAGGAACTGAACCCTGAAAAATAGTATCTCAAGCAACTCCCACTAACAAACTTTTAATGACAAAAATAAAAAATTATTGGGAACAGATGCTAGAAAAATAGGACTTCCCTGGTACATTGGGACTGGTGGATTATATGCATGGTATACTTAATCAGCAATGTATGGTAACTGTCTTTCCTCTGTGCTTACATTTATGGCAGTGGCAATTTATGATAAAGAATGTGCATGTAGAATAACTCCAGGTCATCCTTCAGGTCTTCCATCTGCTCTAGGGTTTCATTTGGCAGAGACAGAGCTAGTGGCTTTGGAACACACACACCCAAATCCCCCCACCAGCACAGTGAGGGGACTTGGCAACCCTAGGATTAAGTGATATACTCTGGTTTGTTTAAATCATTATTTATGAGCTGTGGGAGACCAGCGGTCATCATGTGGAACTTGATCTGTGGAGTTCAACAAGGCTCAGTTATCCTCCATGCTACTCAGTCTCTTTGTAGTGCCATTAAGACACATCATTCATGACTTTGGGGTACATTGCTGATGACACCCAGCTCTTCTTTTCTTTACCGAAACTGCATGGTGTGGCTGTATGTATGTATATATGTACATATTATTTACATACTTACTTGCTTCATTTGTACCTCACCTTTTACCCCAATGGGGACCCAAGGCAGCATACATCATCTCCCTCTCCTCCATTTTATCATCACAACAACCCTGTGAAGTAGGTTAGGCTGAGAAAGTGTGACTGGCCCAAGGTCACCCAGTAAGCTTTCATGGCAATGGTGGAGATTTGAACCCAGGTATCCCAAATACTAGTCCAACACTCTTAACCACTACACCATATTGTGTAAGAAAATCAGCTCATTGTAGAGGTCCTGAGCCAGTGCCTGACTGCTGTGGTTAAATGACTGAGAGAGAACAAATTGAACCTGAATCCTGACAAGATGGAGGCAAGGCTGGTTGGGAACACTGAGGTCTTGAAAGACCTGGAACATGGCATCTGGGTGATCTACCCATGTGGGTCCACCCTATGGCTACCTCAAGGCTAGACTATTGTAATGCACTGTAAAACAGTCTATCTTTAGTCAACTCAGAAACTCCAGTCAATACAAAAAGCCACGGCTCAGTTACTCTTGGGAGTTAGGGGGAGCATGCATATCGCCCCTTTCTGCAATCACATCATTGGTTACCAATCAGTTACCAGGTTCAGTTCATGGTACTGGTTATCATGTACAAAATTCTTAAGGGCCTTTGACCCACATGCCTACAGGAACCTCTTTCTTGCTATGCTCCACCATGATAGCTTCACATATCTAAGCAAAGCCATTTGAAGGTGCTACCCTACAAATGGATAAGATTGGCAGCTGTCCATACATGTGCATTGTCTGTTGTGGCTCCCACCATATGCTAAAACCAGCCTGAAGAGGTCATGATGGCTCTCACATTTCTGTCATTCTGCAGAATATATAAAATAGAATATTCAAAATGGCATTTTTTAAATAGAGGGATTATAACTGTAGCAAATGGATCTGTTCAGGAGAACGTTTTCATAAGTGAATAGGATTGTAGTCTACTATCATGTTTATTGTAGGTATCATCTTTAATTGTCTTTGATATGTTTAATCCACTTTCCACATTAATTATGGTATACCTTGCCTTGGGCAATTTTTGTCTGCATTGTTTTCTAATTCTGTAATCCTAGTCTTATTGCTTTGTTTATTGAATGTTTTATGTTTTTAATGTGTGTGTTTAATCCACCTCAAATCCAAGTGAGAAAGATGAGCTATATATATGCAGATATATATAAAAGCTGTGACTAGTTCTTGTGATTTCATTTTTATGGGCATTCTTTTTAAATTTTGATTTTATATTATTGAATATTCACTAAATTTGGCCTTTAGGTTCTATTTAATTAGCTAATATTACTGAAAGTTATCCTTTTGCCACAAGGAGGGAATTGTAGTAGGTGCTTTGAAGCACTAAATATATGAAGTATATACTATGCAGCCATCTTTACCCTTTCTAGTTCAGTAGGGGAAAATAATTACTTTGTTCAGCCTTTCTGCTGTGAGGGAACATAAAATTAAATAACTAATCTACTTCACTGAAGGTACTTAACAAAGCACACAAGCTTCAATTAACCATGACTTAATAACGGTACTAATCTGTATTAATGAAATCCTTCAACAAATCACACTGAAACAATCCTCAAGTAATAATCAGCAAGTTTAACTAAGGGACTCATTGTGACAAATAGTTGGAATGCCCTGTATAATCAAATTCCACAAGATTAAAAAAAAATACCAGTAAATGTCCAAGGCTTATAAATAATTTTTTCATAGCTGAATTAGTCACATCCTGTGTATTAAAATTGTTTTCTATACAAAAGCAGTTGCATTAGTAGATCAAATCAAGTCAAAACATGCCAGTTATGTTAAGCTGTTTTAATGCTTTTACTCCCATCACAAACATTTTAAATATTTAGCACTATTTGGACTATTTGCTAAATTCTCTTGTTGTGAGTTATCATTTGTATGTGAACATGCTTTTCCCTCTAGTGCTCCAACTATTAATGCCTTTTCAGAAATTACCATCATCCCTTTGTAGGCATGATGGAGTTAGAAGCTATAAACATATCTAGGCAGCAAGGGCATTAGAACTTTATATCATATAGAGCACTGAAGACATATGCATTGTATTCTTGAATATTTGTAGATGCTGCAAAGAACTGAAAGCTAGAACTAACAATCAAAGCAGAACACAAATTCCCCAGGGACTTCAGATATGACAGGAAGGACACTCTAGTCCAAAGGCCACTGGGAAGCTGTACTCTGTTCTTCCTTCCTAAAAGAACAGTCTGCTCAACCACCAGATGTCCAGAGGTTTTAGGCTGCAGACATGATATAAAGACCTTTTAGTCTCTATAGTTAGTCAGAGCGGAAAGGCTGCTGAGTAGTTTTCATTGTTATTTAGTATTGTTGTTGTTATGTTGTTCATGTTGGTGTTTGGATATCATTTGATCAAAAGACAGATTTAAACTCTTTCAAGTAAATAAGTAAATGTGACAACATGAGTTGAAACAAAATATCAGGGTCAAATAAATTGAGTGTGCTTTCAAGTTCGGTCAGGAAATGATAAAGACAGCATGGGGCAAAGACTTTCTACTTTAGCAGTTTGCTGCTGGGCTGTACAGAGTGATGCACAAAGAGCTCATGGCCCCTCAAGAAGTGTACATACAATACATACAATCTTCACCCAGTAAGAATGCAAAATAGTATATGAACATGTGGAGGTCAAAGGCAAGACTAGAAGATATGGGGTTGGATCCTATCTATCATGTACAGCCAGAGGTCAGGGGGAGGGGAAAACGGGATACATCTGGCTTTTAAATTCAACTGGAAAATAGATGTTGGGAAGGAGTTGCACAGATTGGATGCCATACTCAAAGAGGCTTGTATTTGATAGTCACCCACCTCATATCTGAACATAGTGGGACAGAAAGAAGTGTCTCTCTGGTGAAGATTTCAATAGACTGTCAGGTTCATTAGGTAACAGATGGTCCTTCAGATACTAGAGTTCCTTCCCAAGTAAACTCACCCTTACTGCTCAGTAACATAGTTATGAATATGGTTGATGGTGATATGCACTGGGTAGCCATTGTTTGAAAACCATTGGAAATTAGTGAAGTTCATTCAGTCCTGGAGATATATTTGACAGATCAGATGTGGCCAAAAAGTACAATTTTGGGGCTTCTGTGAGAATGTGTTATAATAGTTGGCATTTATTTTGGTAGTTTTCCATTTTAGCATGTTATTTTGCTGAGGACAATGTTGTATAATAGTATTTTCTCCTTTCCTTTCTCCTTCCTAACTTCTTTTATTTGAAGTTTAATTTAATTCCTTATCAGTTTATTAGATCCCAGTGTGTGGAATATTTGGGAGTTTGATCTTTAAAAAACTAATTTTCTGAAATATAGTTCTGTGGTATAGCCCCATTATACAACTCTCTGTGTGGCTATTTCTCCTGTGAAAGATCTGTTAATATGCACAGTTGCACATTAGAGCAGAAAATGAACATCTTTGGCAGACATACCCAATCTGTGTCTAATAACCTTGAATAGCCTCAATAATGTCAAACTTGGCCTGCATATCACACAGCAACTGTATAGGGTATGGCTTTCCTTTTCCATTAATATTCAAAGCACATGAATAGAAAAACCAAGGAAAATGAATTTCAAGCCAAAATATTTTCATAATATTTAATCTTAATATTATATCATTTCATTATAGTAGATACAATGTGGATTGTTGTATCACTATAAATGACTATTATGCACGATCAGTCCTGCTTGTTCTTGCTCCGGACACTCACATCTAGGCTACGAGATGTCCTCTGCCTTGTCAATATTTGAAAAGCCAAACAAGGAAAAGCTAGATGAAACAAGTTGAGACACCAACAAAGAGGAAAATTATTCTGTGCAGGAATGGTTAGTGAGCCAAATCCATTTGTACTGAGGCCAGAGAAATAGGCATTACCTGAAAGCTCCTGGAAAGTTGGGTCAGACTTAGTGTGGGGTATGGGTGACTTTTATGGATCAGTGCCATCTCTCTGCACTTTCCTTTGTAACCAACTGCAAGGTGGGATAAAGACCGGCACACAGGCTAGAGACTTGCCTGAGAAATCCTTATTTTAGATAATTCAGTTGTCCACTAGAATTGAAATCTGAGATATTCAAGTGTAATTATTGTTACATTGTTTCTTTGCGTGCCATATGTCATAGAAGTTGCCATATGTCAACCATGTCAGCCCCACATATAAGGAAAGATTTCAACTTAACAATGTAATGATAAGCACAGTGGAACTGTTTCTTAGTGACTATCTTTAAAAAAAAAGATAAGAGACAAGGAATATGCAGGAAGATGTTAATAAAATCTTATAAAGGGAAAGCCTGAGACAATATGTACTTTTGCTTTCTATTTTAAGAGATATATGGAACAAATTAAACATACAGATACCATAATCTCTATTAATAGTAATAGATTCATTATTTATTACTAATAGTTAAATATTAATTCTTGCATCATCACAGCAATATTCGTATTCTAAACTCGATAGATAATATTAGGGAAGAGAAGTGGATCGCCTGTTGTAAACATAAGATATGCCACTAGTTATAAAGAGAATAACCAAGCAGAAATCAGTGAAGAAAGACATTGGAAACTGCCATCTCCTTGGGCCTTATCTAACACAAAACTAGGCACACAGAATTTCTTTTTATGACTGATTCTGATTCGAGAATACCCCTTTGCTTGAATGGCATTTGGCTGATCCTCTGCTCACTATTACTGTTTTAGCACATATGAACTCTCATAATGTCATATGGGAACCATGCTGCAGATACAGGAAAACAGCATTGTATTTCTTGAGCACTTCTGCTGTGCACTCTTTTAGAATGTACATTTTCTGATGAACTTTTGTTTGGTTGCTGGATTTCTTAGAAAGACTGGTTGCAGCCATGGCAAAATTCCTGTGATTATTTATTTTTTTTGGCCCCTCCTGAAGGGGATTTTTTTATTGCTTTTTTATAAGACTACAAACTACAACTTAAGAAAAAGGGAGGGGAACTGACACCAAGGAGAAAGAAAAGCAAACTCACACTACACTAAAAACCCAAGAATAGATCTTTAACCCCGTTAATATCTATGTTAGTACTTTAAAGTTAGCAAACCATGAAAACAGTGAATTCCTGTCTATCTTTCCCTAATTAGTAATTAGCTGATTAGTTGTTATGAGAGAACTCCAGAACATCTCCCGCGCTCACTTCATAAAGGCCATTTTCAGAGTCCTTCTGCCTTTACTTAGGCTTTCTGTCCCTAAATGCATAAGCTGGTTTTTGGGCACCAGCACCTTCTTCTGCAGCCAATTTCTCGTCCATTTCCGAGGGTGCAGAGCCACTCGAACCAGTTTCACCGTCTTCTTTGCTTCCCAGATGATGTTTGAGAAATTCTTTAGCTTTGAATACGGAATCAATCTTCTCTCTCTTGTCATTCATCTTAAAGACCACTCCTTCTGGGACTGCCCATTTATAACTGATTTGATGAGTTTGGAGAAAGACTACCAAGTCGTTGTAATTTTTCCATTTTTGACGAATCTCGAATGGAATGTCCTTTAAAACCTTGATAATGTCGTTCCCCATTTTCAATGGAGTTGCCGAGGTTGCTCACAAGACTGCATCCCGAGTTTGTCTTCTCGAGAATTGGACTGATATTTCTCCAAGTAGGCTATTCTTTTTGGTGTAATTTGAATACACCCTATACACTGCTTCAACATCATGCATTAATTCTTCCACTTTGCAGCCTACAACTGGTGCGAGAAAATCACTAAGGAGCCTCTTTAAATCTTCCTTTGGGGATTCTGGAACTCCTTGGAATCTGAGGATCATGTTAGCTTTTTTCATTTGCAAGGACAACAGCCTGTGTTCCTGATGGTTGTGTTTATTTGTCACTTGATCCACTCTTTTCTTCAATGTCTTTTGTTTGGAGTGCATCTCTTTCACCACTGTTATCATCTGTTCCATCTGCTTAGCAGTCTCGGCCACCTGAAGCTCCTGTGCTGCCAAAGTCTGATTGAGAACGGTTAACTGCTGGTTAATACCAGTGAGTTGATCCATAACAGGCTTGAGCGTATTCACTAGCAGTCTCATGACATCTGGCCCCTCCTCTTCTGGCCTAGGGCTTTGGCTGCCCGGAGGTTTCAGTTTTGTTCCCTTCTTCCCGATGCCCGACATCTTGGATGATTGTTTACAGAAACCAACCGCTCTTTCACAACCTCTGAAAATTGCTTATGCATATAATCCGCTCTGGTAAGTCTCTCAAAACAAAACAGCCTTTCAGTTTTTCCCTGCTCGCACCCTTTTTCTGCTACTTTGCCACTCATGGGGGGGGGAGATCCCTCCAAACCGATAGAAAAGAGGGGCAGGGAATTCGCCATTTCTTCAATAACTCATTTACTTTCGACACATGTTCATCGTCAGCTGCTTCCAGCCTCGCCACAGTTATTGCCACTCACTCGATCTCCTTCGCTTGCTCCGGTCAGCCTAGCTGGAGCTATTTGGCCACACAGCGGAAGGACCATTAGGGCGAAGGAGCGCCTCAATTTCACGGCATTCCGCCACTGAAGAGGCAACTCCCTCAAAGCCCTCTGGCTAGGAACCCTTACCCCAGGGTTCTGTGGGGGGGCACTTCTGTAGCCCCTCTCCAAGCCACTGGTGTGCTAGCCACTCCCCCGAGCATCGGGGAGAGCGACCGCTATCGCCACGCTGTAGACCGGACAAGAAGCAAAAATTCCTGTGATTATTGATTTGCCAAATTACTTTGCGAAATTACTTGTGTTGATTAGTTGCTTAATAGAAAAGCGCGCACACACACACACACCCCTGCTAAGAACCATCTCTCTATAATATAATTCTGTTTTGGTCATGGACTCTCCTGAACATTCCACATGGTGCCAAAATCAGTTGGCTCAATGATCTGTCACTCAGAATGTGTCCCTAGCCATTGGCTGCATTGCCTGAGTCCTGTCAAGCCGCCACTCAAGAGTACTCATGTGCCATTGGCCAGGTGCTGGGTTTGCGCCTCTTCCCATCTCCAAATAGGGAGATTCAGCCAGAGGGGTCTCACTGTCTCTCTAAAAAGGCAGTGACAATTCAGTGAGTCGTGGCAGCAAATTTAAGGAGTGAGATACACTCATGGGATGAGGGTGGGAGGCGAACAGCTGAGTTGTAAATTGGAGGCCGTTTCGACACAGTAGGCAACCAAGCTTGGTTCAGACAAAGGAAGGAAACCCTTTTCAGGCCTTTGTGAAGCACATATTGGGGCCAGTCCTTACTAGGATTGCCAGCTCCAGGTAGAGAGATTCCTGGAGATTTTCTGGTAGAGTCTATGGAAGCCAGGCTTTGGGGAGGGGAAAGGCCTCAGCTGAACAGAATGCCATAAAGCCCACCTTCCAAAGCAGTTATTTTTTTTTTGGGGGGGGGGGAGATCTGTTGTCTGCAGTTCAGTTGTGATATCTGGTGATCTTCAGGCTCCCCCTGGAAGTTGGCTGTCCTAGGCATTGCAGTCAGTGCTTCAGAGCAGGGTGTGCTAGATCCAGATTCTTGCTGTAGAAGCTGAGTGGGTAATTTTGGACCAGTCACAGATTTTCAGCCTAACGTACCTCACAGGGTTGTTGTGCAAATCAAAAGGGGGAGAGGAGCATGATGTAAGCTGCTTTGGTCCCCATTGCAGAGAAAGAGTATTTTTCCTCCTGGGAAACCATTGTTGCCAATCTCCAGGTGACAGCTGGAGATCACTCAGATTTACAGCTGCTCTCCAGATGGCAAAGATGAGTTCCTCTGGAGAATATGGTGGACTATTTGTCCTTATACCCTGCTGAGATGACAGCCAATGTGATGTGGCAGTCAGAGTTTCAGAGCACCATAGAGGCTGCAGGTGGGGGGGGGGATGGAAAGCTGAAGAGTGAGGGGGAAATAAAGGTAGATTGATGCTCGGCTGGGAAGGAGATCGAGTTGCCAACTCTAGGTGGGAAATTCCTGGAGATTTGAGGGATGGAACCTGGAGAGGGTGAGGTTTGAGTAGGGGTGGGAGCTCAGATAGGTACAATGTCATAGACTCCATCCTCCCAACCAGCCATTCCCTTCTGAGGAACACTGTTGCCAAACTCCAAGTGAGGGGTGGAGATCACTCAGAATTACAAGTGATCTGAGATGGCAGAAGTCAGCTGCAGTCAGAGGGGCAGATAACAGTACACTGATCATTAGCTGGGAAGGAGATGGGGTTGCCAACTCCAGGTTGGAAAATTCTTGGGGATTTGAGGGTTGGAGCCTGGAGAGGGTGGGGTTTGAGGAGGGGTTGGACCTCAGACAGGTACAATGCCATAGACTCCACCCTCCAAACCAGCCATTTCCTCCTGAGTAACAATTGTTGCCAATCTCCAGGTGACGGCTGGAGATCACTCAAAATTACAACTACTCTTCATCCCGAAGAGATGAGGTAGTTAAGTCCGCTATGGTATCTTGGATGAAAGACTTGGAAGTAAATGTTGAGATAGAACAATGGAATAAGATTTGGAAATCAATTAAGTTTATGAGAGCGATTGCATATAAAGAGAATGTGTATAAAATGTTCTATAGGTGGCACTGGTCCCCTGATAAATTGGCTAAATGTTACTCAGGCTATTCCAGCCAGTGCTGGAAATGTAAAGCCAATGTTGGGACCTTTTACCACCTATGGTGGAGATGTGATAAGATCCAAGGTTATTGGAAAATGGTTCAGAAAATGCTTCAAGCCATTTTGGAGAAACAGGTGGGATTGAGTCCCGAAATATATTTGTTGAATATGGTACCAAGTGGATTTAGCCAACAGGAAATATATTTGATATCGTATATTATAACTGCCGCTCGTCTATTATTGGCAAGGTATTGGAAATCTAGTGAAATTCCCACAAGAGAAGAATTGATACTGAAAGTGCTAGAATTAGCACAGTTAGATGATTTAAGCTTAAAGTTGCATAATAAAAATGAAAGGGTACATAATAATAGATGGATGAGAGTGTATAAATGGATAGAGAGTTTAGTAAATGTTTAAGACTCTAAGTTATATATAAACGGTGTAATTGAAATGTACTGTATTTGTAAGAAAATGAAAATAAAACTAAAAAAAAAAAAATTACAACTACTCTTCAGGTAGCAGAGATTAATTCCTCTGGAGAAAATGGTGGACTCTGTGTCATTATACCCTACTGAGGTCACCACAGCAAATTGATGCTGAGTGCCCAAGGCCTTGGCACTCTCCCAGAGCCTCTTTCTAGAGCTCGTTGTATTTATTTCCAGAACAGGCCTTATTCCTAGTCATATATAAAGCCTTTCCTTTTCCAGTCTTTGTGCATTGGTTTTTATAAAGGTCATGAGGATGAAGTACCCTTTGTCCTTGCAGCGTACCTGAGTCTCCTGTTGGGGAGCCAGTTTTGTGTAGTGGTTAAGTGCGCAGACTCTAATCTGAGTGAACCAGGTTTGATTCCTCACTCCTCACTTGCAGCTGCTGGATGACCTTGAGTAAGCCATAGTTCTGCAGCTCTTGAAAGAGCTCTCTCAGTCCCACCTACCTCACAGGGTGTCTGTTGTGGGGAGGGGAAAGGAAAGGAGTTTGTAAGCTGCTTTGAGACTCCAAGTGAAGGGCAGGGTATAAATCCAATCTCCTCTTCCTCCTCCTCCTCTTCTTGGCTTCCTAATTAGAACCAAGTATTTGTTCTGTAAATTGGTAGTAGTGGAAAGTGCCATCAAGTTGCAGTCAATTTATGGTGACCCCATAGGGTTTTCGAGGCAAAATTCATTCAAAGGTGGTTTGCTGTTGCATGCCTCTGTGTTGTAGCCCTGGACTTCCTAGGTGATCTCCCATCCAAATACTAACCAGGGCTGATCCTGCATAGTTTCTGGGATCTGATAAGATCAGGCTAGCCTGGTCTACCCAGGTCAGAACATTCTGTAAATTACAGTGCCAGCTTCACACAGAGCATTGGAATAAGGGATCAAAGGTGATTTAAAGGCAGCATGTGAGCCTCAAGAGGAAAGAAAGTCCACATGATGCCGCTACTCTGTTTCTGGTCTCTGCCCACTTCGCCTCTTCAGTTTTGAGGAGATCTTAACTGATGGGCTGATGATGATACAGCATTCTGTATAGGATTGTGTATGTGGCTAGATTTGTGTGGGAAAAGCTAGTGTTTATCAGTCTGTATGCAAGGGGAGGCATCAGCTATCTCCATAATCAAGACTGCTGTAGAAAATGACAATAACTTCTCTAAATACAGCTGACATCCCTACGAGTACAGTCTGGTTAACAGTAGCTATGTATCCATTACTGGTGCACAAATTCTCTTCCATTCATATCATAATAGGATTGCCAAAATAAATAGCATCCTCAAGCGCTGGAAAAGAATTTTCATCTAGAGTTCTAAACTGGATCACAGACATTTTGCATGTATGTATACTTGCACTGCCACTTGGTAACTGCATTGCTCAGGCAACTATATAATGTTCCATGTATATTGTGATGTACATCATAATGCTCTGCTTCTGTGCACATGCTGCTGTTGGAGCTTACCGGTAGTGCAGATCCTCAGGGAGGAGGAGGAAACAGCAGCATCAATAGACGAAACTGTATCTGTGAGGTGGTTGGTAGTCACTGACCAAAGGGAACACTTGTCATTGGGAATCAGTTGGCACATTTTCTTACCAGTCTTCTTCCCAGCAGCCTGTTTCAAGTAGTGAGCTCTCTGCAAGCAAGTTCTCCATGAGGCAAGCATTCAAGAGGTGCACTGGAAAGGAAGCACATACCTTTACATGATGCCCCAAGGCTCCAGATAGTGTTGTGCTGTAAACTATATTTCCATTTATAAGAATTGCAAGTCAAAATGCAAGATCAGACAAGGTTTTTAGAAGAAGAAGAGACTGGATTTATACCCTACCCTTCACTACCCAAAGGAGTCTCAGAGCGGCTTACAAACTCCTTTCCCTTCCCCTCCCCACAACAAACACCCTGTGAGCTAGGTGGGGCTGAGAGAACTCTAACACAAACTGCTGTTTTTCAAGAACAACTGTGCCAGAGCTTGTGAATGACCCAAGATCACATCAGCAGGCGCAAGTGGAGGAGTGGGGAATCAAACCTGGTTCTCTCAGATTAAAGTCCGCACACTTAACCACTACACCATACTGGCTGTTTAGATATTAAGGGCTTAAGTAATTAACTGTATTTGGAGTATATGCCAACAGTAGCAACTGTTCTAGTCTAATGAATGCCAACAGGCTTAGAAGAAGTGCATGAACTCAAAACATATCCCATTTTTAATTGCAAACAGATTAGCCATTTGTTAATATAAGCCATTTGTTAAATAAAATAGCACTAAGGATAAGGATAATTGCCATTATTTGTTTTGTGCCATTATGGTTACCCATGTACACAATGGCATGAACTGATCACCGGAATTATCCATTTGTATGAAGAATGAAACATGGGAGCTTGATGTAGCAACCTCTGTGTTATCCTGCCTCATAAAAATAAATTCTTATGATTCCTCAAAGTATCCAAAGGTGGAATGATTTAGCCATAACAATACTAAATACTACCATATGACACGATCGAGGTTTATAAGATTCTGAATGGGATTGAACAGGTTGAGAAAGAAGTACTTTTCTCCCTTTCTCACAATACAAGAACTTGTGGGCACTCCATGAAATTGCTGAGCAGTTGGGTTAGAACAGATAAAAGGAAGTACTTCTTCACCCAAAGAGTGATTAACATATGGAATTCACTGCCACAGGAGGTGGTGGCAGCTACAAGCATGGCCAGTTTCAAGAGGGAATTAGATAAACATATGGAGCAGAAGTCCATCGGTGGCTATTAGCCACAGGGTATAGATGGGAATTCTCAGTCTGGGGCAGGTGATGCACTCTATTCTTGGTGCAGTAGGGGGCAGCAGTGGGAGGGCTTCTAGTGTCCTGGCCCCACTGCTGGACCTCCTGATGGCACCTGGTATATTTTGGCCACTGTGTGACAAAGTGTTGGACTAGATGGGCCATTGGCCTGATTCAACATTGGCTTCTCTTAAGTTCTTATGTTCTTATGACACTGGCAGACTCAAAGTATCCTAGTAAAGTTCAACTTCTGACATAAAAAAAAATTGTTTAAAATGGTGAACTCCTGTGAACCTTGTTTTAGAATGCCCTTAAATTACTCCTTCTTTGAAATGCAGTTCTAAAGTTTTTCAAGTAAACTATGTTCTTCATTCTGAAACAGCAAGCAGTGATAATAAAATATCACATTTCATTTCTTCCTGTTGTGCGCTTCAGTACAAAGGATAATTGAAGACTGTTCTTGGAAAGACTGAAATGGTAACTTTTTCCCCTTAGTATCAGCTACAGAAGGAACAGAAAGTGCAGAGACCATGTGATCGGTGATATAAAGCCTTTGCTTCTGTAAAACTTTAGTGTATGAAAGTGCTAGAAAGCATATTAGGAACACTGAAGTTTGCCTGCTTAGCATTACTTCATCTTGTGCAATTTATTATCAGTGAGAGAGGGTGTGGTGGACAGACAGAAATGTGTCATATTGCCAGTGAATTGTGACCTAACAAGGCTGCATCAGATCAAAAAAATATAATTTTCTTTTTGGCAATATTTAATTATAGCAGTCCACATCTACAATCTGGCCAATTGTAAATATAAACAGATTTAGATTATGTACATTGGTAACCATAGGCCTAAATTTAAAAATATGTTTAAATTAGGATTCCCAGCTCCAGGATGGTAAATTTCTGGAGATTTGAGGATAGAGCTTGAGGAGAGAGGTTTGGGGAAGTGAAAGACTTCCACAGGTTATAGTGCCATAGAGTTTACCCTCCAAAGCTTCCATTTTGTCCAGGGGAACTGATCTCTGCAATCCAGTTGTAATTCTGAGCGATCTCTAGGCTCCACCTGGAGGTTGGTAACCATAGTTTAAATGTACATCCAACCAAAACGAAGCCTGTCTTTATTGCATTGCCTTGAATAGGATGTATTCTGCAATATCCATCTGAATGTTTATCCACATTCCTACATAATAAGTTGTATGGTAACGTCTTTTTAAAATCCAAATCGAGTTGGATTTGAGTCCTTCCCATTTGTCAGCTTGCCAGTCAGCTATGCATTTTAATGTAATTATGATAGTTTGAAAAAGAACAAAAGATCATGTCTTACATGATAGCTGAATTGATCAAAAACTGATCAGGTATCAGCTCTGTCCTTATGTCTCAACAGACTTCACATGGTCATAATGCTAATGTTTCTTGTTGTCAAGCTTAGTGTGAGTTGTTAAGCTTATGTAAGTTCTTTCAGTGGTTTCTCATACTGCTGCTCTTTTGTGTTTACAGTGCTGGGTTGTTACTGTTGTCTTTAATTGATTATTGGGTTGTTAAGATTTTATTATTGCATTGTGAACAGTATCATTTTTCTTTAAGGAGTGACACAGAATAGTGACTTAGACATTGTTTTTTTTTAAAAAGCTAACATATTATTGAGTTGAAGAGACAAGAAACAGGAAAAACAATAGCATTCTAATCCATTTCCCAGCCCCATCCACACACTGAGGACAAAGCCAGATAAGTGACTAATGGCTTTTCAGCTAGTCACTTTTTCACTTACCCTTCCTTCATAGAAATATCTGCTGTATCTTATAAGAAAGGGACTTGTTGCATTAAATTGAACAACTGTAGGCTTAAGAGGGTATTCTAATTTATTGGACAGGGTATGTATGTGGATGGATGGCTAGACAGGGTTTATTTCCATTTGTTGTTGTTTTAAATTCTCAAATGCAATGTGTATTCTATGTTTGCTGAGTTGCTGTGTTCAGAACACATCACATCTGTCCACTTAAGGAAGATAATAACTTTTAAATCTCAAAAGAACATATAGGAAAACTATGGGATTTTTTGTAAATGTTTAGTTTTAGGCTGTGTCCTGAGGAAGGTAATCTGGAACAATGTATTATTTACAATAATTCTGTATGGATTTTATTTTCTTCTATGCTTGGTTGGTCACTGTGTGAGATGGGATGCTAGACTAGCTAGCCCACTGACAGCCAGTTTGGTGTAGTGGTTAAGAGCGCAGACTCTAATCTGAGAGAACTGGGTTTGATTCCTCACTCCTCCACATGCAGCTGCTGGTGTGACCTTGGGTCAGTCATAAGTTCTTTCAGAGCTCTTCTCTCAAGGGCAGTTCTCAAGAGAGCTCACTCAGCTCCTATACCTCACAGGCTGTCTGTCAGTTGTGGGGATTGTGGGAGGGGGAGGGAAAGGGATTGTAAACTGCTCTGAGACTCCTTTGGGTAGTGAAGGGTGGGGTATAAATCCGATCTCTTCTTCTCTTCTTCTGATACAGCAGGGCTCTTCTTACATTCTTAATATATGTTCCATTTTTCTTTAAGCATTCTTATATTTTGAAGTTTTCTGGTTTTGCAAGTGCTCTGACATGACAAAAGAAGGGTTTAAGTGATAATTAATAAGACATTTGGAATAGTTAAGGGCAGCTTACCATGAACTTGCAGTTTTATTATTGACTATATATGTACAATTTTTATTTTTGGTTTGTTTTCTTTTTAAAAAAATCTTGATTGATATTCATTATTAACAGTGCAAGTCTAAGCACTGAAGTCAATGGACTTATAATGGTGTAACTCTGTTTAGGACTGCTATCTACATATATTAGAAACAAATATTTCATTTACATTGGTTTCCATGGGAAGTACATTTTCAGCTGTAACTTTTTCTCTATCCAAATGAGGTAAAATACTTATGGATATTCCTTCACCCAAAGGATCCTCCATACCAAACTTCAAACATTAGGAAGCATCCTCCTTTTATAGGCAATTACCAACATTCAGAATGTGCACAGGCAGTAAGGCAGTCAAAGCAGGCAGTGTGCTACAATGCTATCAGGAGGTGACCACACTTAACAGGCATATAGGGTTCTCTCCAACCTGTCTGCCAGCTCTGTGACATTGATGTCTGAGTTCTTTTTCCTTTTTCCCTTGTGGTAGAAACACACCTTCTGTTTACTTCTGGGATCCTAGTTGAGATTGGTTGGTTGTGTATTTATTTTAACTTAATAGAGCTGTGCCTGCTGGCTGATTCAGTTTCTCTCTGTGTTACTGATTGCAGTACATACACATAACTGAAAAAGATGGCAGAGACCTGCTGGAGAAAAGTATACCATTTCCCCCTTCCCCTCCTCTGCAGTCTGTTATCACTGCTTGTGAGCACAGGAATGCAAGTAGAACAATTACCTCTGGCTTTCTGGTGCCTGTCACCAAAAGAGGGCAGCTGAGAGTGTTTAATTGACCTCACAGCAGTTTCTTTTCTTTTACAAAGCAAGTATTTGTTGGACCAATTCAGATCAACACTATGACAGGTAAGAAAGGTGGTTTTAAGCCTTCCCTTGAGCCCAGTTTTCCCACATGAAGTGGTCCTGCGGAGCTACTGCTTGCCCCAGTGGGCAGATCTCTTTTGCTGTAGTCCCAGGGGTTCCTAATGCCTGCTATATAAAGAAAAATCTTCTGGAAGCTCTAAGCACAAAACTCCAATCATCACCTCTGATTTAGTCCCTAGTGACTTCTACCCACAGTTATTGGTGCTTGCAATCTTTACTTTGAATTGCATAACTGAAAGTGCAGTTTTAAAGGTATATTTTATTTGGTTTATCTGCATGATTTCAGTATGCACAGAACACACAAAATATGTGTTTCTTCAGGAGCATTTCTGCGGTTTTCTCATAATGAAGACTTCAAACATAATCTTCTGTTGTAGAGATTATTTAGGTTATGACACCATTAGCTAATTCTACCCTTCCCACAGTTCTTACTACTAAAACTGATCATACAAATACTAAGAAATATTAATAGAGTACCCAGGAATTCAGTGCCATGCTTATTAAGATGTGAGTGAATTGAGCCACCCTGAAGGTCCATTCCCTTAATCACCAGTCAAGGATCACTGATTCGTAGAAACAGTTTCCCAAGGAATTCCTACTGCTGACTTTGCTCTGATGATCGTTATGGCAGCTTAAGAGTCAACATGAGAAGTCTGTGAATTCACAGTGAATATAGTTTTAAAA
Source organism: Gekko gecko (assembly GCA_029375565.1). NCBI lineage: Eukaryota > Metazoa > Chordata > Lepidosauria > Squamata > Gekkonidae > Gekko > Gekko gecko. The sequence continues at coordinate 119,426,285 of JAPDNY010000007.1, forward strand.
AATGTTGGTGAAACTGACAACAGTGTTTGGTGAAAGTGACCTGCTTTTACTTGTTACCAGGCATGTTGCTCAAATGGAGAAAATTCCAGTCAAATTTACTTTCTTTAAAGGGAGTATGTGTGCAGCTACACTGCACAAGTGGGTAAATTTGGCATTCCTGCTAAATTTCATCATACTTCTCTGGATTGGCTGCAGAGAGGTTTTAAAAAATTCATTGATCCCTGGGGTCAGAATAATCTCAGGGGGTTCTGAAAAATACTCACCCCACTTCTGAGAGTTTGAGAGCTTGATTATTCTTAAACTTCCCCCTCATAAGATTACTCCTGTATTGTTATGCTCTGGTGAAGGAGAAATACGGGGACTTATCATGGACTGGTGTTATTAGTTACATTTAAAATAAAAGTAGGGAAAGCAGTTGCAGGTGATTGTGGAATGAGCAGATGATTAGTGGTGATGGTAGAGGAGGAGGACTGTTTAACCCTCCATACCATTTATTCTTTTAATATTGGCATTCTTCAAGTTCTTTTTCTTCTTGAGTTCTGTTATGGTTGTGGCTGTTCCCTCAGTGCTGAGGGAAAGGGCATTCTGTGCATGAGTGGAAGGGAAGTAGTTGCTATTTTACAGAAGGTATTTTTATGCACTTAAGTTCTATTCACCATTACAGGCAGACAGTATAAGTCTGCATTCCCTATGAATTTTTATTTATGTATTACATTCCACCATTCTCCTTATTGGGGACCTAAAGCAACTTACAATACAAAAGACACAACAGACACAAACAAGATAATAGTGAAGAGCTGCTCTCTCTCCCACCTTCAGTTCTCTTCAGTTCCTGAGTATGTGGTGCTCAATTAGGATAAAGATAGTGGTCACATAAAGAAGGAGCTTATTAGGATATCAGTTATTTTATATAGCTGTGCTATTTTTCTGATAATTAAAAGTATCTTGTCATAGCAGTTATTGTTTTATTCTCTTTAATTTGCTGTTTTTTAACTGATTTGTCATATTGTTTGGTGGATTTTATAAACAGCCTTGAAGGCCACATACAATGCAGAGGGATGGCAGAAGTCTTCTGGATAATAATATAGTTGGCATAGAATTCACATCACCAATTTGCTGCATTACTCCCCATATTCCATGCCTGAAGATTAACAACCCACCCAGAATGCTTCTACTGTGATTCTATTATGGCCCCGGTCATGCGGGCCAGAAAATGCGGGGGGGGAGGCATGGCAGTTCGCCCCATATTCCATGCCTGAAGATTAACAACCCACCCAGAATGCTTCTACTGTGACTCTATTATGGCCCCGGTCATATGGGCCAGAAAATGCGGGGGGAGGCGTGGCAGTTTGCCCCGGAGCAAAATAAGGCACGGTAGCCCAATCACATGGGCCACCAGGTTGCCATGCTCCAGCTCCGAGCGCCGATCACACCATGCTGCTGCAGCGCGGCAAAAAAGCCATGCAGCAGACCATGCAAGCTGCGCTGTTGCAAAGTATGCATGTGCCGTTGGGGGGCGCTGTAGGTGTCTTGCGTGTGTGCATGCGCTATTTGGCATTGGTGCGCATCCCATGGAAACTTACAACATCCGGAAACCCTGGGACATGGGCGGGCATCAGAAGCCACGGGATACTGGTGCTCCCGCGATCAGACGCCAGCCTTTGCCCCAGGGTTTCCAGAAACTAGTGCTTCGACCCTAGTAGTTTTTTACTATGTGTTTTCCACGGGAAGCCGCGGGTTGGCCATGGGAGTGCTACACCTCCCAGATGTGCTGGTGTGATCGCGCATGGAAAGTCCACAGGGCTACCATGCCTTCAGCGGGGCAAATGCTCCGTGTGAACGGGGCCTATATAAACCATTTGGAATCACTGTTGCATGCAATAGAAAGTTCTTTGGTTATTGTCATGCAAAATTTTACTGCTTGCAATCTATACTGATCTTCAGCATGAACTTGTGATAGTTTAGCAGGTCAGCTTACCCAAGTTGAGAATTTTAGGGAGTACATCCTTGGGAAAGTTCCTTGGAGGAGTGCCTAAAACTTGCTAACATTGGTTTATTAAATCTATTATTAAATCTATTCAGAGGGAATTGCCTGGTTGGGTCCAAATGAAAGAGAAGGTGTGCCTGAAAAAGAGTTTGGAAGACATGGTCTGAATTGGTATTCATAGAAAAACTCTTAGATGACCTACAGTACCTTTGGATCCTTTACTCCTGAGAAAAACTGCCACTGTCTATGGAACTAACTCCTTGTAGTCCCAGATGCCTGCCTCAGAACAGCTCTTGAATTTCCAGCTGCCAAAATGTACATGTGTGTCCCTCCTCTGTCTTTCCTGGATGTTAAGTAGCATGTAAGCAGATTGCATGGCCTGTGTGGAAAGCTTTGCCAAAAAAGTCTCTCAGGGTTAAGGTCCAAATTAATGTTTGTTCTAAGCGCACTCAGATGAACAAATGCAAGACTTCCAAGGATTCTCTGGTATTCATATCTCTCTTGCAAGGCAGTCTGTACCTACCAAGGTTCACAACAGAAAGCTTACATAGGCTGCCTTTTGACAGGCCTTGTTTGAGGGCTTCTATGGGGGAGAAGGAATTAATCTGACATCAGAAAGTGTTGAGGTTTATGCAAGTGTCCCCTCCAAAATTATGCAGACCAAAGAACTATTTCCACAAGATTGGCTGGGTTTTGCACTCAGAAGTTTTGGAGTTGTGTGTAGAGCTTGGAGTGGGGTGCAGAGGTCTCTGTGCCTCAAATGCTAGAGAACTCAGATACCCTTCCTGGACCTGAATTATTTTAACAATTACCGGCCTGTAGCAAATCTGCTGTTTTTGAGGCAAGATAGAGTTGGATTCAACTGGCTTTTAAGCAAGGGAAACCTTTTTAATTGAGCATGTGGTGGCTGATAAGTTGTTGAAATTCTTACCCTTGGGAAGGAGGCTGCTGACACTAAGGCAGGAAGACAGTGGCCCTTTGGTTCTTCTGGGCATTTCAGTGTCATTAGATACTGTTATATTATATTTCAGAACCACTTGACTGAGATAGATAACAGTGACATGGTACTGTGGTAGTTCCAGTCTTACTGGGTCCAGTGGTATCAGAAGCTGGTCCTGAGGTTCAGTTGCTTGCTTATTGGCACATGTATGTTGGAGTCCAACATGATTCCATCTTGTTCCCCATCTTGTTTACTATCTACATGGAACTGTTGTGAAAGATTGTCCATAGATTTGGAATGGAATCTGTGTGCTACTGACACTCAGTTCTATTTCTCCTTTTCATTTAAGTAGGTTTCCAAATCACTGTCAGGAGGTTGCAATGGCCTGGATGATTGCTGGTGAAATGAAGTTTAGACCAGATGAAACTGTTAATGACAATTCAGCCAATCCAGAATCAAGAAACCTGTGAGTTCTGGATACAGTTGCACTCCCCCATAAAGATTCAAGTTCATAATTTGGGGGTGCTGCTAGATTTATGTGTCTATTTATGGAGTCTCAGGTTTCATCTGTAGTATCAAGTGCCATTAACAAGCTTTATTTAGTGCACCGATAGTGATTTTTCTTGAAAGGCACAAACTGCCTAGTTGTTCACACCCTGATCATATTCAGATTAGATTACTGTAATCAGTGCCGGCTCATCCGCTAGGTGAACTAGGCACTCGTCTAGGGCACACCAGCCTCCAGGGGCACCAAATGGCACCCTGCCCCCCAAAAAGCCCCCCACCACCCTAACTGGGTACCCTGTACAGAGGAGAGCCTGGCTGGGGTGCAGCTCGCCTGCCCTCCCCCTCCCCCCTGGGGGGGGAGGAAGTGGGCGTGGCATGGTGGTGGCCAGCGGGCACTCCCTGCCACTGCCGCCAGTACAGAGGAGTGCCCGGCTGCGGCACAGCTCCCCCGCCCTCCCCCTCCCCCCTTGGGGGGGAGGAGGCAGAGACAGCATGGTAGCATCTCCAGGCCCCACTGGGAGGTTGGCATCTGTGCCCGCCTAGGCCGCCACACATCTTCCTGCTGTATTTTGCAACTACCAACATTTCTTAAGAGTGTCCTGATGTTTCAGTTGATGCAAAGTACAGCAGGAAGATTGCTGACAACTGTGAATTTCAGGGTTATTTCCTGAAAGAGTGACACTGACTACCAGTTTTGAGCCAAACACATTTCAAAGTGCTGGTTCTCACCTTTAAAGTCCTCAGTTGTCTAGGATTAAGATTCTTAAAAGACCACTCTCTCCCATATGAACCTGTCCATTAGTTATCATCTTCTTCAGGGACCCTGCTCTGTCTGACTCTACCTTGAAGTGTAGAGGGTAGCCATTAGGCACAGACCATTTTTCTGATGGCCCTCAGCTGCTTCCCCTGGCACCCTAGAGATGCCAGTCTCCAGGTGGGACCTGGGGATCCCCTGGAAATACAGCTCATCTCTAGTCTACAGAGATCAGTGCCCCTGGAGAAAATGGCTGCTTTGGAGGGTGGACTCTATGGCATTGAACCCTTCTGAGGTCCTTGTCATCCCCAGGCTCCATCCCCAAATCTCCAGGAGTTTCCCAACCTGGATCTGGCAACTCTACACCCTCATCCCCCTTCGGAGGCCAGGGGAGACCTAGCAACCCAAACTGAGAACTTTTTAGTTTTTCTCAGGCCTTTGGTTGATTTTTCCTCTGTCTCATCTAATTGTCCTCTGTTTTCTCCACTGTTCTAATTGTAGAATTAAATCTTTATACTTTTTATTGGGTCTTGCTGCTGTAGACTTTTAATGGATCACAATCCTTAAAATCCAGGTTGTTGATATTCATTTATTGCTATTTTTTATGTATTTGTTTATTTGGAAAATATTTCTGTTTTCTCCATTTTATTGTTAGTTGTATTCTATGTGTTATGGACATGCCTCGAAAACCTCTGTGCTGAAAGTTTGTGGGATATATATTGTTGAAATGAAAATAAGTAAATTGCTTGAGGACTGTGAAGTACCAGTTCTCCATTCATTGAACACACTACAAAATCTGACCCAGTAGCAGTGTTTGTAACTGGTTTGTACGTATTCTGGACATATCTAGACATAACAATAACCTACTTCCCTAAACATAAATATATGTGCAACGTTCACCCATGGTTTTTTACAAGTGCTGATCTCAAGGAATTCCTGCTAATGTTTTTAAGAGGCACAATATGTAAAGATCAGCTGTGCACAGAAAAATTTGAACGTTAGTATAAAAGTTGTTACAATTATTGACAGCATGTTGGGGGATCATACATATGGTATCAGGATAACAAAAAAATGTCAAGTTGGCTAACTAATAACAATTCTGCTACCATTTTCTACAGAAGGGTTGTACCAGAAGTGGTTGTCTGATTTCTCCAGTTTCTTCCAAACTTCTCATCATCTACCATCACAACTTTGTGACCTAATTTGCACTCCAGCAGACATAAAAATTTAAGTTTACTTCCTTGTAGGATATGTTATATGATAAATATTATACAGAAAAACAAGTGCAAACCTTAGTCCTTTTGATAGGCGCTGAGGTTGATTAATAGTAATATATTTTTCAGTGTACTGAGATTCCCAGCAGTTGCTGAATAAACACACTGGTTTCATTCTTTAGAGATTAAAAATATCTCATATGCGTTCAGGTTCTTTCCAGCTTAGTACACTGTTTCATTTGAAGGATTTGCTTTCCTGAGTTGAACTTTCAGAGCTCAGAACACCTTATCACACTTTCACAAGACCTTCTTTTTGAAAAATAAATTTAAAAGCCGCCTGTCAGGACTTGTGACTGTTAAGTCCAAGCTCTCAGGGATTTGTTTTTCTTTTGGCATCAGATTAGATGTTCAAATGAAGCTGTATTTTGGAGCTGTTAGTGAATGTCTGTAGCACTCCTAATGAGGCTAATCCCATGGCATCACATTCCAAGTAACTAATGGGCGCAAGTTCATTGCTTACTTTAACATCTCCTGGTTAAGAATGGAATGAATGACTCGTCTGGTGGGCGGTCATGAGTGTATTATTATTAGCAGAATGTCCAGCAGCAACAGAATGTTGACAACACAAATTGACCAGGGCGAACTATAGAAAGACTGATATGTGGATGCTCAGGTAAAAAAAAAAGAATAATTATTATTGCTGTAAACTTTATAACAAAATCTGTACTTCACAAATTTAAAATTGTTACAAGTTCAACTAGATCTAAGAATGTATGAAATATATGTGATAACTATGTTTTCCTAATGGCTGCTGGAACTATAATGAAGAGCAAAAATACAATGCATCTTAAACTAATCTAATTCATGCAGTACATCATTATTCAGAATTTACAGACTGTTCATATCTAACATAAAAATATAATCTGTAAAATAAAATTCTCTGAGCCTTTTTTGTTTTCATATTTTGATTCAGCAATGTGTAGCAAGTGTTTTAATTAATGTAAACTAATTTTCAATTAATGCAACTATTTAACTATATTGCTTGTTCAGCCCATAGAATGGGTTAGTCCATGGAAATGAAAATTATTAGTTATGAAAGCAAAAAAAAGCCACTAGCAAAGAGATTAGTTGTCCAGATTTTTAGAAGTGTTTTTTGGTGCTTTAGTAAAAGAGAATGACACTTTTCACTTATTTTGAAGTTAAAGGTAAGACTGAAGTATAAAGACATTGTGTTTTAATAAATACACTTATTTTTATTTTCTCTTATATTTGAAATTAAGAACAGACCTGTAATACACTGTACATTACTTGGATGTCTTTATGTTGTGAAATGGCTAGCATTAGGATAACAATTGAAATAGAAATAGCCCTCCATCATTGCTGGAGAGAAGCAACAGAATTGTTAGCTGTGCCCCTGCTTGCAAGCTTCCCAAAGGCATCTGACTGGCCACTGCTATTTTTAAAAAAAATGCTTTAAAATTATCTCATCCAGCAAGACATTTCTTTTAAAAAAATAAGATACATAAGTTATTTCATAAGTTTCATGTGTTCAAATTTAATGTTGTTAGATCAGGTACTAATTTTCCCCCTTCCTAAACGTTTTAGGGACAGCTTTCCAATAATATTTAATGGACAAATCCTCCAAAGACTACATTAAATTATTTTGTTCATTTCCATAAGCATTTGTAACTGCATTGCACAATGAAAATTTAGAAAACCCTGCCAATTAAGAGTTCCTTGTGGGTGTTTTTGTAAAAGAAAATTGTTCAGGCAGAAAAATCCCAGGAAATTTAGCATGTAAAGGCAATTTTATGCTTTTTATGGGGGAAAATCAGCATTCTAGGCAACTAATATTAAGATATACAAGGAAGCCACTAATCTCCTATGACAAGTATAGTTTCATATTTAATCACACTTTTTAAAAAGTTAAAAAATAAACCTATGTGTTTTTTCACAGGACAATATATATTCTTCCTAAGATAGAAAACTGTATTATCTTCTATGCAATACTAATATATGATGATTTGCCAATTACTCTTTATTCATTTATCAAATGTTTTTAAAATATGATGATTTCTTCAAGGTATTTTTGTGATATTAACCTCTGATTTAAACATGAAATATTCACTCTCAGGACACAATCTTACACACCTTTATTTGGGAGTACATTCAAGTAAATCAATAGATAGGATAGGGCTTTCAGTTAATGTTGAAAGCTCACTTTAAATGTAATTGAAAGGAACAAACTATGGGGAAGACTCATATGAAATCTACGTATAAGTTGAAACATCACTGGCCTATTGTTATGCACACTGGAAGAATAGTAATGGATGTAGGCATCTATGGCATATAATAAGGATCTTTCATAGCTGTAATATTCATTTGGAAATTAATAATAATGTTGCTTCATGCCACGTGCATGTGGCACCATAGAAATTATATTGGGAATTATATTATTAATTTTTTAGCCTTGGATAACTGTTTACTTGTTTAATATTCATATATCACTTGCAGTATTTTATGAAAAGGGGAATGGATTAATTTTTTAAAAAATAAACTGCAAATTTTGATGAGGATCCAACCAGATGCAAGTTCAATGGACAAATATTTCAGGATATGGCATGATCTTTTATGTATATTTCAGCAGAATTTTTTTTAGCAGTATCTTCGTTGCCCAGTTCATAGTTACCAAACTAATTCATGCTGTCTTTAATTCTAATGAGTTCTGATTTCATGCAGTATTTTATTTTGTCAACGGCTTTCACGGCTGGAGTTTATTAGTTGCTTTAGATTTTCCGGGTTGTGTGGCCACGGTCTAGGCATTTTGGAACCTAATGTTTCGCCAGTAGCTGTGATTGGCATCCTCAGAGGTATAACAGAGAAAGATGGAGTACTGTCTGTGTCAAGGTGAGAAGAAAAATGGGAGGCAGGTAATTTATATCTATCCCGGAAGGTGGGGTAGGACTGAGTCATTATCTTGTAGGAGTTCTCCAGGCTATGAACATGCTAACGGAGGAGCTTTCCTGAGGAGGTTCTTTTGTCTATGGATTGTTTCCTGAGAAGGTTTCCTGTTTCCTGAGGAGGTTCTTTTGTATGTGGGATGGCTATTGAAATTATAATCTTATCTGTAGTGCTATTGTCAGCGGTAGAACATTTTGTGTTTTTCAGGACAGGAAACCATTCCCTATTTATTTTTGAACTCTCTTCTTTCCTGTTGAAGTTGTGTTTATGTTTATGAATTTCAATGGCTTCCCTGTGTAATCTGACATGGTAATTGGAAGTGTTGTCCAGCCTTTCAGTGTCCTGGAACAAAATGCTGTGTCCTGTTTGAGTTAGGCTACGTTCAGCCACCGCTGATTTTTCAGGTTGGCCAAGTCTGCAGTGTCTTCCGGGGTAGATATAAATTACCTGCCTACCATATTTCTTCTCACCTTGACACAGAGAGTACTCCATCTTTCTGTGTTAGACTTCTGAGGATGCCAGTTACAGTTACTGGTGAAATGTCAGGTCCTACAATGCCAAGACCATGGCCACACAACCTGGAAAATCTACAGCAACTAAAGTATTTTATTTATTTCTATGTATATATTTTATGGTTTGGATCCTGCAGGAAACATCTACTAGGGAGTGGGTTTTTTTTTTTTGCTGATTTCTTCTTTCCATGATAGACCTATTAGTCTTCCCACATGTTGTTTCTGAGTGTTCTCTCTACCCCATGGAGAGCAGTACAGGGAGAGTGCTTGGGGCTACAGTGGGAGGGGAATAGTAGAGAAATTTCACTCCTCTGATGGCAATCCCTTCTATCCACAGTGCTATTACATGAGATCCAGCCCTAAAAATATAATTATTTATACTGATTAACAATTAAGAGAGACTCACCTCAGACAGCTAAGTGAAAGAATTATTGTTTTTTCCTTGGGATTCACTAATTTCTAGTATGGTCATATTGACTTGAAATATGTATTTCAGGTAATATTTTAGAAACAGTAAAGAGCCCCTTTTTTGTCCACTCAATATACACACTTCTGTTCAGGTGTATAACCACTATACGATCACACACAGCCTGTGCTGGCTGCTTCTTCACAGTGAATGAATTTTCTAACTTATTCAGAATGAACAGAACCTGAAGCTCTATATGCCACTAGATAAAACTCTTAAAACATATCACATGGCTGCTTGTTTCATGGTCTGTTTACTTCAAGAAAAAGAAACAATAAATACATAAACAAATCTCAAATGCCTATCAAGTTATTGCTGCTTTTCAGCTGCAATCAATAATAATTTGATAATGATATAAGCAGATGCCTTGTATTTTCTTTACTCCAGCACTGTTCTGTGTGCATTTACAAGTAGCAACTGCTGCTTTTTTATTTTCAGTGTTTTATTTCTTTTTTAAATATATTGAAGAGAAAGACGATGCAGATTTTTAAAGGGACAAGAATGTACAAGGTTAATATTCTTTGGGTCTCTTATGGAACTGCTAGTGGCACAACTTTGTGTAATCTATTAGGCCAAAGCAAATCATTGCCAATCATGTGCAGCGTATGGCTCCTCTGTATTTTGTCTTTTTCCTCAGTTCTCACTAAGAATGATAAGTAATCAGATTTGCATTACAGCACAGACAGGGCAGGTGCCTGAACTTGGCACAGTCACACAATCAACTTGTTTAAGTGTGTGGAGTGTTGTTTATCAGCTGAGAAAACTTTCCAAGAATATTCCATGCTTGCCAAACCTTCCCCATCCCAACCCAACCCACTTGCTTCTGTGGATGCTCTTCTTATTTAACATTCCTTCCTGCAGCTGCATTTCCTTTTCCCTTAAGTTTTTAGCATGAATCATGTGATTTTGTGTTTTTGCATATTGCAGACTTGAACTCATGCTTCAAAATCTACTTAACAGGTTTGACAACAGCTCTCTGATAGCCTAAAGGGTTTGGTGCTCTTCTTGTGAAACAGTATAAAAAGAGTGGACTTTTATAAACAGTAAAAAGGGGAGGGGGATTTTTCCCCCCTCACCATTTGGAGAGGCTGGATACATAATATAATTCCATTCATGTTCCTTTATTGACAATGTACATATTAATGCAGTATGCAATCTATCAAGCCTTGCATAAAATGCCAGGAATCCTAGTAGAGCAGAACAGTCTCTGAACATGTCTGCTTCAGGGCATCCTGTGTTGAAATGCTTCCTGGTTCTTTAAAATTTATATTGCCCAGGAAAATTCTTTTGTGGATTAATTTTGTATTCTTTCTTCTTCCATTTTCAGGCTCAGAAGTCATGGATAGAAAGAGCATTTTACAAACGGGAATGTGTTCATATCATACCCAGCACCAAAGACCCCCATAGGTAATTGCACTGGTTTTATTTACATTGAATTTGCTTTGCATATCAGATTTCGTTTATAGTATGTGGCGCTATTACTATTTGTTTAACCTGTTATAGTATGCGACACTGTTACTATTATTACACTGTCAGTTGCTCATGTATGTTAAAGAGAAGTGCAGTTCTCTTCTAACAATTTCATAGGTATCCAATCCTCTTATAGTTAAATAGATGTCTTTGATTCTGATATTCTTCTTTGTGTAATGAAATAGTTACAGGAGAATCCTAAGTGGATCTATTTGGAAGTAAGACCCATTGAATAAAATACTACAAGGAAAGTGCTCTTAAGACTGCATCCTTATTGTATTACAAAAAGAAATCATAACAGATATAATCCACACTAAAAAGTACAATATCTTTATTTCAAAATAAATGCATTCAAAAATATAGCCCTTGAAAACAAATTTGGAAAATTTGGAATTATCTTCTATTATTTTTTGTTTCTGTTGAAAAATAACATTTGATTTGCTTAAAATGTCACAAAAAGAGGGTTTTTTAAGGTATTGTCAACCCATTGTGGCAAAAATATTTGCTGTGTCAATTAATTTGGTTAGCATGTTAGCTCACATCTCACATAGCTGAAATCACTGTAGCAGAATCTTTTAATGTCTTCGTAAGGTAGACCCTGTTTCTACAACTGTTCTGCACCTTGGGGTGGCTTTTGGAATGTTTCTTGTGGATACATACAAGTGATAATGTTTAATCAGAATGATTTTAAAAAGCTGCTATAGAAAAGGATTATTATTTCAAATTCTTTGGGAGTTAAAATACATGCAGTGATGCATAAACAAAATGTTTAAGTGCTACATATCAAAAGGAAATTTTGTTGGTACTGGCACACAGCTGGGCTGGTAGAAGGCATCACAGTAACTAATTTGTGAAGATAAGCAAAGCATCGCAAGGTGGAAACACAAAGGATGTCCAGAGTGACCAGATATCTGCATCTCCACTTTAACATGTAGGGGACAAACCAGATGAGACTCTAGTAGTTCCATAATTAAATCATCCCAGAAATTTTTAAAGAGCAGTTGATGATATGCTGGGCCCCACTTCAGATTGGAGCTTCATGGAGAGGTCCCACTCTGGTGAATTTTGTCTTTTAAAATTTCATTTAAAGTGCTAATTATAGTGTGTGGAAGACATGGGGGATCAGAAGGCTAAACATCTCTCTCTCTCTCTCTCTCTCTCTCTCTCTCTCTCTCTCTCTCTCTCTCTCTCTCTCTCTCCCCCCCCCCCCATCTACAACTCTGATCCAAATTGGGACAAGCATCTGAAATGGATCTTTAAAATATACAGGAAGATTTGTGATCTCTTTCTTAATTAGTTTAAATTTAAGAGGGAACGTTGGCAACTTTCCCTGCTGAATGAGAAAAACTGCACCAACTAAAATTCTCCTTTAAATAAAACATTAAAATTACTGGCATTCTGTGCACTTTTGCATCTGGAGCACGGATTATAACCTAATTATAATTCAGTATATTTATTGACAAGCCAAATTATACTGGGTGTCAAGTTTTATGCTACAAACTTTGTAATGAGTTAAGAGAAATCTAACCTGCACCCTCGGTAAGCCAAGAACTAATTTTTGTTTAATGTCCCATAGGTGTTGCTGTGGACGCCTAATAGGTCAACATGTGGGACTTACACCAAGTATCTCTGTTATTCAAAATGAGAAAAATGAAAGCCGGCTTACACGAAATGACCTCCAGTCAGAGAAGTGGTCAATCAGCAAGCACACTCAACTCAGCCCAACTGATGCCTTTGGAACCATTGAGTTCCAAGGAGGAGGTCACTCAAATAAAGCCATGGTAATGAAAAATCGTGAACTGCTAAAATGTGCCTCTCACATTCTGAACCGCTGTATGTATATGTTTGCTTTTATTCCAAGGGATTATTCAGGAAATGTATTTTATGGAAATAGAAAGAGAAAACAATACCCTGCAAAGTCTGGAATGTTGAATGGAAGTCCATCTATCACATTCCAATTTTTGACCTTAAAATTCCTTAAATGTAACATGGGGAGAGTCTTTATATTAGTCCCATTAAGATATGCTGAGAACACTACAATAGTTTAGTTGTCATTAATAAATATAAAACCTTTCCTTTTCGCTATTTAACAGAGCAATCCCATTGTATACAGGAACACTTCAGTAACTAAAAATGAATGTTAAAGTTTGGTCAGACTGATTTCCCACTAGCCGCTGCTCTGTCCTTGCTTTTCCTCTCGCCCCCCCCGATTCTACGTGTCAATTTCCCACTACTTGATCCAGTTTTTTGAGGATTGAAAAGACGCAGGGGAAATCAGGTGAAGCTGTGGGGCAAAATGTGGCCACGCAGCAAGTAGTGGGAAATTGACATACGAATTGGGGGGAAAGGAAGAGTGAGGACAGAGCAGTGGCTAGTGGAAAATTGGTCTCAGAGTTTTACCATGTTCATTGCACAGATTAGATTCCAAATGCTTCAGAAAATATTCTGCTGTTTTGGTTAAACATCTTTATGAGTTGCAAAAAAAAAATCTTTTTAAGAATGAGCTGGAATTCTGACAGCTTAAAAGATCTTTATCAGAAATGGTGGGAAACGTCATCTAATGGCCTCTAAACATTTCAGATCCTATCAGGTTTTTAAAGCCAATTCTGTGGGGTACAGTTTGTTTGTGTGTTTTTCTAATGGTTCTGCATCAACTTCACAACATCCCCAGAAAATCCGTATGTCATTTATGGAACAGTATGATTGTTCATCAGATATTGCATGATTCTTTCCAATGGGATTCATTCCAGCAGACACAATGAAACAATTGTGAATTAGTAAGTACAAGTAAAAGTTCGGCCAAATGTTCAAGATTGTTCATATCATCTGCCTGCTTCTAAGGAAGGAACTACACATTATTTTAAAGAAAAAACAGGGAACTGCAACCAAAGTTGGCAGTCCTGTGCTGAGTCATCTTCTACTTTGGTATCATCATATGGTATGTTTTTTTACCTACAGTCAATATTATTGGCTGACAGTGGTGCTTTCCACACAGGACAGATGTATATGGTTTCCACATTGCTGCTGCAGCTGTAGATACACTGCAGCTGCAATGGGACTTCCATGTGGCATATTACCCTGCAGTCCCCTGCCCCCAACCCCTTGCAGCAGCCATCCCCCAGGCCACTGGGGCTTTTCCAATTTTTTTTTCTAATCAGCAAGTGAATAGTATTGTATAGGTATAATGACAATCTCTTATTAAAATCTTATAAAGTAAGCCTCTAGCCCCATTCATTGCAGAGATATGCTTTTTCTCTTATATCTCTGCAACAGAAAGAGCTAGAGACTTTAAACAAACAAACAAACCAGCAAGCTGGGAATTCAGACATCATGACACATGTTATGATGTTATATCAGATGTTATAAGGTTATATCAATATAACAATATACTGTTCCTGATATTTAAATAATAAGCCCTCCTGGTGACGGGGAGAGGAAATGGCTGCTGTAAGGATGGGGCAGGGGCAATATCTGTCGTGGATGAAACCAGTAAAATCTGTTTTCGCCCCCCTACCCCCCGCACCAATACATGGAAGCCTTCAAGGCTTTGCTGTGATTTTTCCTAAAATTTCTCATTATAGCAGATTGGAGAAAAGTCAGTGAAAGTCCAGGAGGCACACAAGTTCACCATGATGCTCTAGGAAAGCAGGAAAACAAACTTCTTCCCAACAACATCAACCCTGGAGCAAATAACCCATGAGGAAGCAGCCAATGACAATTTACAGAAGGGAAGAGTGGAAATTTACATGTGGCTATCATTTTCAGTGATAGTCCTGTGACACATAAATTATGTACATCCATTTTGGAGTTCCTTTGTGTGTCATTTGCTTGTTACTTCCCCCATTCCGCTCTTAAGCAAGGTATCCAGCTTGTTCTCAATTTTTTCCCTAGAGTTATAATACAAGTTTTAATACATTTCAAAAAAGTATTCTTCCCAATCTTACTTTAAGTTAATTTCCCTGCCCTTATTTAATATAGGAAAATACCACAAGATAAAGTAACATAAACATTTTTGAGATCATGGCACCAAAAATTGTTAATAATAACACAGAGTATGAAATATAGGTGGATTTTTGAACATGTCAATGGGGAAAAATCTTACATTTCATTAGTTTTGGTGCTGGATGAAGAGTAGATTAAATTCCACTACTTTCTGCAGTGTAAAAGAATATGTCAAAAAGGTCTAGTTTATTAAAATTGTACTTCTTTAATACAACATAACCATCCTCTCTCTCTACAGCAATCTCAAATTTATTAAAGAAGGCAGGAAATCTGCTTGTGGTCAAACTTCCAAGGAAAACATTAGGCACTGCTGGATACTGATGTATCTTTAACAGAATGCAGTCTTATGTGTGTGTTTCCAAAAGTTTCAGTTTATCTCTGAACAAGTAATTTGTTCTTCCCATAAAGAATACTTTGCTCTGGGAAGATGCAGATATTTAATTGTGTTAGTACTACCAGTTTGCTTATTCTACAAAATAACAAAATACAACATACTGTATGAACTAGAATTATTTAATTGTTCTTGTGTAGCATTGACTAGAATTATTTAATTGTTCTTCAGTAGCATTACAGAATGAGGTTACCACTGCAGGTAAAAATGACATCAGGCTGTACAGAGACCTGAACAACCACCGTGGTGCTCTGGCTTAAATATTAAAATGCTCTCTGTTCCACCAGTTTAGTGCCCTCCTTGGTTCTATTGAAAGCTATCCCACTTCCTAACTTTCCTGAATGAGGTATATATTAACCCACCCAGCATAGAACATAGGCCACCTCAACTGGATTTGGACAGGTGTCAGTCACTCAGACAGTTGCTTTATATTGGTATAAGAGAACACCTGTAAACTGAACAAATTAGGGAATACTGAACTGCTAAAACCTCAAAGTCAGTATTCAAAGCTGTGATTTCCAAACTGTATAATTTGTTCATTACTCTGCTATGTATCCCAGTGACCAGGATGTTATACAGAAGATAAAATTATGAGCTATTTTGTCTGCAAGAGTATATTGCAAATTCACCAGAAACAATAAGCATGAACTTTAGGTGAAGAATGCACAGCTGTACTGACCACTCGCCGCCTAGAACAACTATGCTAGATGCAATTTCAAAGGTGCCATGGGAGCTCAGAGGGATTGCTTGCAGATGCCATAGTCTTGTTTGGTACAAGTGATCTGCCCTTTAATTGCATCCATCCTTTCCCAGTTCACCTCTGATTCATAAACCACAAGACAAACCAAAGGGAAGGGAGTGAATGACTGACAGCAAACCTATTGCTGCCTTTTGTCCATGAGCAGCAGAAGCAGATTAGGGTCGTAGGCTGGCAAGAGAATATCCCTTTCATTTGCTACATTGATTGTAGTTGAAAGCACTGGCCTAGGCAGCCACCTAGTTTTGCAGAGTAGCAATGCAAACCCATGGAGAAGTGATCACATGCAGACATCTTTAGATGCAAAATGTTGTTTTAATAGGGCTGTATTATTCCTGACTTGGCTGTTGGTGAAAAAATACACTTTCCTGAAGCCCTCAACTTGTTCTGAGCAAGCAGCTGATGTTTTGAGGAATTAATTGTTACTAAATCCAAAATTGGGTGGAATAGTCTGCTGTGCAATGCTGCAGAGGGAATGTATAGGGATGGGCACAAACAAGGAAAATTCACAGGCACCTGCAAAGGGTGCACCCCAGTATGTTGCCACTGGAGGAAAGAGTGTCAGCCAGCAGAAGAACAAAGAGGCCCTATCAGCAGGGAGAAGCAGAGGGAGAGCAGGAGGCCCCTCCAAGAAAGGCTCCCTGCACTTGGAGTGCTGTGGGTGGGACTGCTTCCTGGACCCTCCAAGAGATCAAAAGGGCTATGTGGAGGAAGCAGGAAGCAGTCACTCACCTTGTTGGTGGTGAGATAATTGCTGTGGATGGCCAACCCTCCTCCCTCATGGAGGACATAGCCTTTCACCAGCTGCACTGGAAATGGTCCCCTTCATGGCAGACCTCTGGAGTTGCCTACCACCAGGCTACAAAGTGGTTCTGCTTCATGTGCAGGGGACAGATGCAGACCACATGGTGTAAAACATTGTTGCGTGTGATAAAGAGAGGCCTGAGGGAGAGGGTGCATGGCAGCAACATCATCCATGTCTACATGATCACGGATGCCAGCACCAACATGCTGGCAGAGATGGAGCGTGTGCACCTCCTGGGCATTGTTTGCCCAGTGTACATGTTTCAGCTGGTAGTGAAGGATGCTCTGGGGCTGGGGAGCACTGTCAAGGTCACCTGGGATGCTGCCCCCCCTCGAGATGCGGTCCTTGCTCGAGATCTGTCACTGCCTAGCCGCCCACTTCCGACATCATGTCTGCCCATCTGCTGTGCAAGAGGAAGGGGGAAGGGGATCAGGAACTCCACCTATGCCATGATTGTGTGTTTGGTGGAGTAGAAGAGCATGGTGCAGGATGTCATCTACTCTATGACCATCCTGAATGGGGAAGAGGAGCTCAGCATCAGCTCCAATTGTTAGCCTGATTGCGCGTTATTATGAATAATAACGAGGGGAATTATATTGATTATTAATAAGCAATCAGCTGCGAGAGCGAACACCTATGTATACAGAGGTCAGCCCTGCCTGGAGGAGTTGGTAATAGACCAGGAGACTTTTTATGGTTGAAAATAAAGTCTTTTACTGAAGTTTTGCACACACAAACAATTCCACAAGCTCACACACAATTATTCAAGTCCTAAGAAATACAGAGAGAGGCAAGCACATTTGCATTAGCAGGTAAGTCGTTGGTGGGTCATATTTACCAGTCGAGTCGTGTAAAGCGTTCCTCAGGAAAAATGGAGGGGAAAGAAACTAAGAAAAATGGGGCCACGTGGTCTGACCAGCAGATTATCACGTGGAAACTCGGCCTGCAGACCAGAGTTTAAAGATGGAGGCAAGGGTTGGGGATAGCAAGCTGGACATAAGAGGGTCAAAGGTTCGATAGGGGTCGTAGAGCAGAGAGAGAGAGCTGGTGGTCTGGCATCCCCTTATAAGCAGGAGGGTGGGGGCTGGTTACCTCCCTGATTCCCGCCTCCTGGTAGTCCGTCCCTGAAAGCACCCTATTGGTTGGAAGGTGTAGGGGAGGTGTGTGGAGGTGTGCCTGAGGGATGGTCAATACTGAGAGCTAGAAACTTACTCATGTCTGACACCAGGTGATAGCCAGGATGAGTCATCCGGCCACTTCTATTGTGTTCTTGATGGCATTAGCCCGGCTGTTGATGGCTCTCAATCAGTAACTAGGCAACGATGAATAGACTCTGCCAGGGCTACGTGAGGTCTTGCAGGTGAATGTGGGGGAGGGAAAGAGGCTGCCTGCTGTAGAAGGAACTCTCAATGGCGTTTTTGGAGTTCCTATTTCTGGTATTTTATCAAGACATGTTACTGTGCTTTGGTGTATACTGGTTCTGTTTCATATTTCCTTCATGAGAAACAGGCTGGTAACCTCTGCTGGGCACTGGAGCTGCTGGGCTGGTCAGGAGAAACGTCTCTTGCCTGGGTGCAGTCTCTGCTGGCGTCTGGGAGGGTTACCATGTGGTTCAGTTCCTTACACACGCACTGGCAGAGTTTATTATTTATCACAGTCCAAAAAGAGGCTCAAAAGCCTTGCAGGGCAACACAATGACTGGCTGAACCTCTCCCAAATGGTTCATGTCTTCAATGCCTTCCAGGACACCATAGATATGGTGTACACCCATATGACCAGCCTGGGGCAGGTCATCCCCCTTATTAGAGGGCTGGACCAGGAACTAGCCTTAGCACTGGAGCCAGCTGTTCTCCCATGAGTCAGGTCCTTGGCAGAGAGGTTGCAGGTGGACATCACCACCGGGTTGCACCCTCTATGCAATAAAAGGGAGTACAAGCTGGTCTATTTAGACTGTGACCCCCCCACACACACACATAGATAAAAGGCAGCATTGCTGTCCTGACTGCAGAGCTCTTGCAATGGAAGTGTGAACTCCGCAAAGACTATGGAGGCTACAGGCCAACAGATGTGGCCAGAGGGAACAGAGGGTGGAAGAAGCTGGGGAGAAGGAGGAGCCCCTCCAGGGAGAAGCCCCACTGCTGGTTGTCAGTAGTGAACTGGTAGGTCAGCAGTGGCAGGGATGCCAGGCATGCAATGGCAAAGGATTTGGCAGAGGTACTGGTGAGGGAGTGCACCTGGAGAACTGGACACTCAAGGCTGTCATCTGGCCCAACTTCTCTTGTGTGACCATGAGCCCTGAGTCCACTTAACATGTAAACACCAGCAGGAAAACGAGTTCACAATCAGGAGGGTATAAAATGTGGGTCCTCAGCTGAGGCTAAATTTTATTGTATATTTTTTATAAATGCTAGATAATATAGTGTTTCTTCTTTTTACTTAATAATAGTAGATCATCATTCACCCTTTAAAAAAAATCCAGGTCCAGGTTTTCTTCAGTTCTCTTAAACTTAAGTCACTCAAGGAAATCTTCCTGCTGTATTTCTCACTTTTCCTGATGGTGGTAGAACCAGCATACCAAATACATGCACCTGATATCATTTATTTTATTTTATGCTTTATGTTTATAACCTGCATTCCCATCAAAAGGTCCTAAGGCAAATCACACCTGCCCTTTACAGCTACAAATAGCTCATGCGTGTTTAAGTTTTAGCAAAAAACCCAACAAAAACAAACAGAAGTGAGGGCATGAACACTTTCCCAAACATAATTATTTTGCTGGAAAAGTAGTGATTTAAATGACTGGCTGCTATTAACAGGTAATGTGAAATGTGTGCATTTGATTGTTAGGTATCTATATACAAGTATAAAAAGTATCATATCATATGTAGGAGCCACTGATGGTTATCAAATTCATAATTACCTTTATTGAATAATTCTTGCATTTCCAAAACGAGATACCATTAAGTCTTGAGGCGGTGGGAAGAGAAGTATGGGAACTTCTGACTTTGTCTGACAGTTTCTGGGAAGTTTTTCTAATCAATGGCTTTTCAAATGAATTTTCCTGTTAACACAAGCCTTACCTTCTATTTTCTTGTTCTGTTTAGCTTGCTCCGTTTAGCTCCCAACAGCCCCAGCATGAAAGTCTATAAATCCTGGAGATTTGGGGGAAGGCATTTGCTTAGCTCTTAGGAGGTACAATTAGTGTCTTGACTAGGGCAACAAATGGACTTGACTAGGGCAACAAATTAGCAGCACATTTTTGTGCTTGTGCATAACTTTATTTTACATTGTAAAATATGAACTATTTAAATTAGCACTCTCAATAAACAATGAGATTTTTTGTCACCAGTAAGCCAAATATGATACAAGGTGTACAGAAAGTTGCCCATTATCAGAAGTATTCCAAGTAAACACTTGAGTAATTATCACAATTTAAGTATTTTTACACTGCTTGACCATATTGCCTGAGACTTAAGCAGCCGTGTTTTACAAGATAATACTGCAAACAGATTTAGAATATATGAATGCTGAGAAGAACAGCAGCTGTTTACCAAAAGGAATGAGCCCTTTTTATACCTCCAAAGAGCTCACTTGAACAGCCACAGGGTCAGCTGCTTGTGATATATAGAATGTGCAGTGCAATTCTAAGCAAATGTCAATGTTCTTATAAGGGTGTAACTCTGTTACAGATTTTACCAGGGTATTGTTTTTGTTATTAATTAATTACACAGAACTTACACATATATTATTCTATTCTAACTCCTTCCCATTCCAGTAGCCATAAAATTCAGATCGAGGTACTAAAAGCCAAGTCTCCTGTCACATAATAGCACCCAAGATCTGAACCCAATATTCTGTTACATGAAAGACCCCAAGAAAAATTGGTTCCCAGTTTAAATCCCAGGACAATCCTTATTTGCTTATAAAGTGTATCAACTTTGATCATGCAATGGCAAAGTTTCCTGCAGCCTATTGTTTCAACGATGCTGTTAATTTTTTAAAAATGTGATGTCATAAAAGCAATATAGGTCCATTACTCACAAGGGAGAACCCTTAAGGACTTGTGGAAGGCATCTCATTTCCCCCACCACCACTATTTTGTCTTTCCCTTCCCTGAAAGACCCCATAGCCTCTCACCTTTTCTTGCTTCTTTCTTATCCAACAGCCAACCCTACTGTCCCGCTGTCTTCAGCTTTCCCTCTCCCCACCCCCAGCAGACTCCACCTAGGAAAACTATGCATCACTTTTCACTGCATCCTCCTCCACACATTATTTCTTCTTTCCCTCCTTCTGGCAACCACCCTATCCTCTCCCTTTTCCCTGCCTCATTCTCTCCTTCTCAGTCATTCAACAACCTACCTTTTCTCTACCTTCCATCTTCAACTATATTTTTTATTTATTTACTTCATTTACACCCTAACTTTCTCCACAGAGAAGACAAAGCATCTTACATTATTCTTCTCTATTCCTTTTTATCCTCATAACAACCCAGTGGGATATGTTAGGGTGAAAGTATGTGACTGGCCCAAAATCACCTAGTAAACTTCCACAGCAAGATGAGGATTTGAACTTTGATCTCCCAGACCCTACTCTGAAGCTCTAATGACTACACCATACTGGTTTTCAAAGGGCGGCTGCTGTTGTACAATAGCAAGCAGCCAGGCATATGTGAGTCATGCAAGTGGGGTGGCAGTCATTGCACCCTCTAAGCTGTGGAGTCTTGTGAGCAAAAATTCTACTTTGTGAGCTATTAGCATTAATGTTGTTAGTAAGTGATTTGGCTACTGCATAAATTAGTTTGCTCTGGAGCCATCCTTCCTGAGCTAAGACAAAAATGTGTGAACCAGAGGCTACAAAACTATGAGCTAGCTCACACTAACTCAGCTTAGAGGGAACACTGGTGGCAGTGGTCGCTGCCAAGCCTGGCCCCAATGCATCTTCCCTCAAGGGCCAAAACAGCCATGGAAAGTACTGTTCCCCCTCCCCTGGCCTGTTACTCACAGAAACCAAGCCTGGAATGCTGAGGGTGCCTAGCAAGGCCACCGAGGGCATCTGCTTCTTTTATCATGTGGTTCCTTCTCTGCTAAAATACCTTCGTTTCATTGCCTCTCCTGGGGCAATGGTGCCATCACCTCACTGCCTCTCCTGTGGCAATGGTGATGGTTCCTCCTTGCCTGCCCACCTGCTGCATCGCTGCTTTGGAGGCAATTGAGGAGACATGGGGCTGGTGTGGCTGTGGTTATGTGCAAGCACAGAGAGTTTTGTTTTAGGGATTAACCACCACCACCACCCATCAAATGAGAGTAAATATTACATTTTTATGCAAACTAGGGGGACCCCAAAGTTTGCTGGAAAATCTTGCAGCTTTCCATCTGTCCCCAGGTCATGGATTTAATTATTCACAGATTGGGGCACATTCGGCTGTTAAAATATATGATGATACTGTGCTTTTCAGTTTGCATTCCCATTTCAATTAAAACAGAAAACTAGAGGATGTTAAATGTTGTGTTTCCTTTTGGTTCTCCTTAAAAAATAGATTCTTGCCACCTCCTTCATCATATTGCAGTTCTCTGCATATCCATAATCCCTCAAATGCTACTTCTATGTACTAGCGATGCCATGCAGGGCACTGCAGAGAGAAGGAAATCCACATAAATCACAGCCTCTAAGTGAAATACACTTCTGCTCATGTGAAAGGGGTTGGAGCCAACCAAATAGCCAGTTTTGAAACTTTATTCATTATGTAGCAACTAAGAGAATTTGTTCTCCGTGGCCATAGGCAGGCCAATACTGTTTTTTTATAATATCAGTATCTTATAGTGAATCCTATGTAGAGTTTCTTGGCTGGTTTTGTAGGAGCCAAAAGTGGCATGTTGTGCTAGTTGTGTCCTTCCCCATTCAGCCATCTCAAGTCCACTATAAGTTACAGTGCCAGTGCTCTCCATGTACTGAGTATCACAATATAATAAACTATTTTTTGTAACAGACTTGTAAGTGAATTGCTCAAGGCAACCCCACAAAGCAGACTCCACACAGCTGAACAAACTGCTTTAGAAACTGTGTGTTCAAATACAGTTTGTCATGTAGCTGTCTTGAAACAGACATTCAAAATGCAACCAAATGGGCTGAACAAGATTTGCATGCCTTTGGATGCTGTGCTTTGTAAATATGTCTTAGAAGATCAAATAAGACAAGACACTTGACACTACAGAATTCCTATTTATCACTGAAATATGTGAATACTATGCTTTCTAGTGCTGCTGACAATGTGTAGGAAGATGTGTCTTTTTACACTGGTCAGCTGTTGTGAGCTGAAGCTATGTATCCTCATACATCCTTTGTTTTAGAAAAGTTTCATAAAATTAATGAATGATTGTCATATACCATAATTTCATAGAATACTGTTCTTTGATAGCAAAAATGTTTATAATGCATACACTAGGTAAGTGTTGAAGAAGATGGAAGTGATACATTAATGCCATTTTTTGTTTTCTTTTAAAAAATATCCATGGCCTTCATTCTTTAGTATGTTCGTGTGTCTTTTGACACAAAGCCTGATCTTCTTCTACACCTGATGACGAAGGAATGGCAACTTGAGCTACCTAAGCTTCTCATCTCTGTCCATGGAGGTCTCCAGAATTTTGAACTTCAGCCCAAGCTCAAGCAAGTTTTTGGGAAAGGTCTCATCAAAGCTGCCATGACTACTGGGGCGTGGATATTTACTGGAGGAGTGAACACAGGTAACTGCAACTTGGTGGAAGAGGTCCTAGAACAGCTGTGATACAGAAAGCCTTTCGTTTTTCTAAATTACTTTTTTGGGAGGGTTGATCATTGAAATGAACCAAAAAAAGTGATAATATCAAACTGGCAGCTCAGTTGGAAAAATAAGATAGTTTACGTTTCTATCCTGATTCTGTCCTGGCACATATAATTTCCAGGTGGTCTTCCATCTGGGTACTAACTAGATCCATATCTGTTTCCCTTTATATACATAAAGTTTTCAGTCACCTTTAAACCATGCTAAATGGATAGAAATGGGTATTAGCTAGGGAAAGCCAGAAGATCACAAAATTGAGTCTGGTGTTACTATAAATGAAGCAAACACCAACAAGCTTTGAACTAAAACTGGCTGACTGAAAGAGAGTCAAGATAATATAATAAAATAAAAAGAGTGCTTCCAATTGCAATTTTAGGAGGACAGTATATAGCTTTAATGCTGTAAGAACATTCCAGCATAATGAAGGTGCTCTAACCATAATCCCAAATGGTCATGGCATCTACAAGAAGAAGGATCACTATAGGGCTTAAGAGATTTCCTGTTTTCCTGTCCCACTTTGCTGTTTCTTAGTGCCTGCATGCTGGGCCATTATGGGGATTCTCATGTGTTTTGGTTGAGCAGATTGTCAGACTTAGTGTTTTAGCACAGAATCCCAGAAAAGCCAAATACAATAAAAGCAGCAGTGCTACTGCTCCAGTATTATTCTTTTTTTATTTTTTCAGAGGTTCATTTTTGGCCATATGCAAGAGCATAGCAATATGGGAGAATGTGTTCCTGTTTTAATGGCTGTGGTAAACTGTCTCCAAAATGTAGAAACTAACTAACCTTGACCTAAGAAGGGCATTTACCACCCAAAGGTTCCATGCTATCCCCTCAATGGTTTGTATAGGTCGTTTTAAAGATATTCCTGTTGCATTAAGAATCTGTCAGTGTGGTTTGGGCAAAGTGGACGATATTGAACACTATTTACTGAGATGTTCATGGCATGAATCACTTAGGCAGAGATTTATCCACCCTATTTTACCCTTGCATAACGTTTTTTCAGAACAGGAGCTGAGTGTTTTTCTGCTTTCTGATTCTGATGGCCATGTCACCAGCAAAATGGCCCTGTTTGCTCTGGCGGCAAGAAAGTTAAGATTAAGGTTAGGACTTAACGTAAGCTACTGGTTGGTTATCTTACTATGCATAAGATTTGTGTATTTATTCTGTTTTGTTATGGCCAATGGCTTATACAATAAACTTGAAACTCAAACTCAGTCTCCAAAATATTTTCATTGAGAGTGGGAGAGAAATGTTTTAAATAAATAAATAAACTACCCACATGATATGTGTGTGTGTGGGTAGTTTATTTATTTATTTAAAGCATTTCTCTCCCACTCTCAATGATATATGTGTGTGTGTGTCTTTATTTTCAGGAGTTATTCGACATGTTGGTGATGCACTGAAAGACCATGCCTCCAAATCTAGAGGGAAGATCTGCACAATTGGTATAGCTCCCTGGGGAATCGTAGAAAACCAAGAGGATCTGATTGGCAAAGATGTAAGTCACTAGCTTCTGTGTAGCATACAGTCTTGCCAACATACTGAGTTATTCAAAGTTACTCAGGTAGAAGTCACACTGTGTTTAATTGTCTGCTTATATGGCACCTTTCAAAGTTTACAGAACAGAAGAAGACAGATATATTTATTTAGAGAATTTTTCCTGCCCCGTGGAACCTACAATCTAAAGATTTTAGTAGAAGGGAATAAAGGGAGGGAAAGTAGTTGCATGTACAAGCAAAAGAGGGAAGAATATGTTTCATTCCATTTATGGCTTTATTTTCATAGGAAAGGGAGGATGCTAAAGACTGTATGGAAAACAGTATCAGGAGGGATTTGAAAACAGTGACAGAAAAGTTGAGAGGCAGTTCCAGGCATAAGGGCATAAGAAAGATCTTTGCATGACTAATACTGCAGTCATAAACAGAGATATATTCTCTCATTGATTCAGTGGACTTGGGAAGGTTTCTTCTCTTCCTTAGACGCAAGGTGGAAATGTTCTGTTCCACTAGTGAAAGTGCCTTCTGCCAGTAGAAAATCACCTTTCGATGCAACCAGGAGTCATTTCGTTGAAAAAGAGGTGCAGGAGCTCATTAGCATAACTCAGTAGCATAACTTATTTGCATATGCCACACCCCCTGTCATCACCAGAAGTGTGTCAGAAGGTAAAACCACTGCTCAGGCTCCACCCCAAAAATCTCCAGGTATTTCCCAATTCAGAGTTGGCGAGCCTACCTGGAGAAAAACTGCTTCAAAAGCACAAAGAAAATTTGTGGCAGGGGATCCGCTTTTGTGAGCCACTGCTCTCTTCTACAGATACTTCATACTGTTCATACAACTGGTCATTGAAGAAGTGACCAGTGACCCAGTTATGAACAGAGGCTACAGTTCCCACATTTGCAGAAGTCTACAGATATGGGCAATGTCCTTCTCACTTGCTACCTACATGTAATGGTTAATGACTCTGTTTCAACGTATCTGAAAATGAGTGCATGAACACAAAAGCTTATACCCAGAATTAAACTTTGTTGGTCTTAAAGGTGCCACTGGACACAAACTTTGTTCTATTGCTTCAGACCAACACAGCTACCCACCTGAATCTATGCAACCCAGAATTATTCAAGAGGGCTCCTCTACACAGGCAATAGGGTTACACTGCACAAAAGACTTCACAAAGTTACTTGAACAAATTATTAGGGTATACCCAACACCTCCTGTCCACACATGCTTAAGGTAGGATAGTGACTCAATGTTTCATTAGCAGTGGTACTTAAGAATATCTGTTCCAGTGCAACAGAACAAAGTTTGAGTTCAGTGGCAACTTTAAGACCAACAAAGTTTATTCACATGGAAAATTAGACCCAGAATTAAACTCTGTTGGTCTTAAAGGTGCCACTGGACTCAAGCTTTGTTTGGCACATTTTGTGTTTATTGACTGTTATTTCAGCTGGTTATAGCCTAACCCATTAGCTGAAAGAGAGGGAGGGAGGGAGGAAGGGAGGGAGGAAGGGAGGAAGGGAAGGAAGGAAGGAAGGGAAAGAAATGAGAGAAAGGAAAAGAAAGAGAGGAAAGAACTGGAAAGAAAGGGGAAGAAAAAAATGGAAAGAAAGGGAAAGAAAGTGAAAGCCTCTGTGTATGTTTGCTATCCCCAAGTTTTTAAATTCCCTCACCAGCAGTTAAAAAGGAGCTTGAAGGCTTACATTTGAAATGTCCCCCTTCGGCTGTGAGTTCCCAGGCTAGAGTACTCACTCAGCCACCCATTCTCAGGTCCATTCAGCATGTAAAAATGAAAGTGAAACAAGAGCTCCAAGAGGACCAAATTAAATCACACAGATATTAAGGGAAGAGCAGACTGTTCCATTGCATATAGCTTTGCCATCAGCTCCCATGGGCTTGCGGGGGGAGAGACAAGGCTGAAAGGGGCTTGGATCTCTTAGATTCAAGTCCATTTCAGCCTTGCCCTGGGCTCCTGTGGGCTTGGGGGGTGGGAGAGAAGGCTGAAAGGGGCTTGGATCTCTTAGATTCAAGCCCCTTTCAGTCTTGCTCTGGGCTCCTGTGGGCTTGGGGGGAGAAGGCTGAAAGGGGCTTGGATCTCTTAGATTCAAGCCCCTTTCAAACCCCTTTCAGATTTGCCATCGGCTCCTGTGGGCTTGGTGGGGGAGAAGGTTGAAAGGGGCTTGGATCTCTTAGATTCAAGCCTCTTTCAGCTTTGCCATCTGCTCCTGCAGGCTTGCGGGGGGGAGAAGGCTGAAAGGGGCTTGGATCTCTTAGATTCAAGCCCCTTTCAGACTTGCCCTGGGCTCCCGCAGGCTGGGTGGGGGAGAGAGATAAGCCTGAAAGGGACTTGGATCATGGATTGAAGAGGAGTCAGGGAGACATACCTGGCTTGGCTTCTCGGTCTCCTCCAGGTGCCCTGCAGCTGCAGGGCACCTGAAGGAGCTCAGGCAGGGAAGCCAGGGATTTAAACCCCACCACCACCACAGCAGGCTTGCTGGAGAAGGAAGAGGAGGTGGGGATTCATGCCTGCCTTGCCTCCTTGGTCTCCTCCAGGTGCCCCGCAGCCACAGGGCACCTGGAGGAGCTCCAGCAGGGAAGCCAGAAATTTAACCCCCCACCCAGTCTCTCTGCAAAAACGGAGAGGCTCAGGGGGAAGGCAGGCATGTCTGCCGTGTGTGCTCCCTGTCTTCAGCCAATGCCTAACTTCCCTGCACCAGCTTCTCTAGGCTGTGGGGCACCTGAAGGAGCTTGGGCAGGGAAGCCAGTGATTTAAAAAAAACCCTGTCTCTCTGCAAAAGCGGAGAGGCTCAGGGGGGAAGGCAGGAGCGTGAAGTGGGGAGCTGGGGGAGGGGCTTGCTGCCACCTGGGCTGCTGGAGTAGTGCTCCAGCACACTCCGGCCCCAAACGACCCCTGGATCCAACCCATTAAGTGTGAGACAACCTTTGAGTGTGAGACAACCCAATAATTAATAGAAAAGAGCAAGAGTCCAGTAGCACATTAAAGACTAACAAAGTTTGTGGCAGGGTATGAGCTTTTGTGAGTCACTGCTCTCAGGTCTGCTCATGGAAGAAGTGATTAGTGACTCATGAAAGCTCATATCCTGTCACAAATTTTGTTAGTCTTTAAGATGCTACTGGACTCTTGCTTTGTTCTGCTGCTACAGACAGACTAAAATGGCTATTCATTTTGATCTAACCTACTTAGTGTGAGACAGTGATTAGAAGAAGAAAAGAGATTGGATTTATACCCCACCCTTCACTACCCAAAGGTGTCTCAGAGCGGCTTACAAACTCCTTTTCCTTCCCCTCCCCACAACAGACACCCTGTGAGGTAGGTGGGGCTGAGAGACCTCTTGACAGAAACTGCTCTTTTTTTAAGAACAGCTCTTATCAGAACTATGGCTTGCCCAAGGTCATCCAGCCAGATGCAAGTGGAGGAGTGGGGAATCAAACTCAGTTCTCCCAGATTAGAGTGCGTGCACTTAACCACTACACCAAACTACACCAAAGAATTATCAGACAAGAAATTTGGAGATAAAGGACTGGGTGGAGAACACTTAACAACATAGAGCTGGCTACTATCAGCATATGTGTTGAACTGAAAGCCATGAGATTTTATGAGGTCGTCCAAAGATAGCAGAAAAAGGAAGAGAATTTGTTGAGTTCAGAATCCTATAAACCCTACATTGTGATGGAACTCATCAACTATAATTCCCTAGAGATAAAATAAAACCAGTTTCTTAAAGATAGGGTGAGAATGTATGACAGCTTTTTGCAAAAATTGCCCTTCCTTCCGTAAAGATAAGAGAGTGTAAAGTGCTCCTCGCATACTGATTAAGTTGACAAATGAGAACAGAATATCACTACGCTAAGAAATGTCCATCTGAGAAGGTTTCCAAATCCATAAATGCAGTCCATAAATGCAATGCTGTACCAAGGATAGTGTTGGTATGTAGGATCTATAGCAGGAATAGGCTACCTTTTTCAGCATGTGCCAAAAAATGCAGTGTCTGCCTGTGAAGCTGTTGGTGTAACAAAATGGAGTGAAGGGGTTGTACTTGTAGAAAGCCCAGCAAACCCTGCTGCTGCTGCTGCTGCTGCTGCCAGCATCTCAGAAATTCACTTTAGACTTGGCTGATGGTTGTGTAGGTCTGGGAAGTGATGATAGGCAAAAGCCATGCCTGTTGCCATCTCCTGTACCACAGGCCCCAGGAATGAAGAAGAAGAGTTGGATTTATACCTCACCCTTCACTTGGAGTCTCAGAGCAGCCTACAATCTCCTTCCATTCCTGTCCCCACAATAGACACCCTGTAAGGCAGGTGGGGCTAAGAGAGCTCTGAGATAAGTGATCCTGAGACATCAGTTCTGAGGGAACTGTGACTGGCCCAAGGTCACCCAGTTGGAGGCATGTGGAGGAGTGGGCGAATGCTTGGGTGGAGATCTGGCCCTGGACGCTAAGCATAATGGCTTGGTGTTCTACTGTCAGCACATATGCCAGGGGTGGCCTAATTCTGATCTGAGGTAATGACTCCCAAGTGGGCATGGTAGCCATTACACATGTGTGTTTGTGTGTGTGAGTGTCTTACTGACATTTGTATTTATTTTCTTAGTTTTATCTTGCCTTTCTCCCCAATGAGAACCCATTTTACCCTCACAGCAACCTCTGAGGTAGGTTAGACTGAGTGTGTTAGACTGGCCTAAGGTCACCCTGCAAGCTTCTGTAGCAGAATAGGAATTCAAATCTGGATCTCTTTAACCACTGTATCACACTGATTCCCACTGTTGATAAGTTTAATCACATACAACAGAGGTGTTTTTTTAAAATCTCACACAGTGTTCATTGATGAAAACTTTCACTCAGTTATACTTTCAAACAATATCAATGTATTTGAGTGGCAGATACAATAAAATCACCAAACGATCAATATCTGTGTATCTCTAACTAAAGGACCCAAGTGAATTTAATTCACTCTATCCTTATATTTCTCTTTATATTTGGATCTCTAAGAAATATTTTGTTCAGGCCTGCTCAGTAAAAACCACTAATTAAATAGAATCTGAAAAGTTCTGTTACTTACTGTCTGATTTTGATAAATATGTGAGGTATAAGACAGCATTCTTTGCTGTAACTACTGGGAAAATCAGAGCTAAGCATGTTCAGAGTATTGCTGGGTTTTTTTGTAGAGATAATCGTGCAATTTAATAAACTTGATATGCATATTTTAGAGATGTAGTCATAGTCCGCAAATGTTGATTTGACATTCAACTGCTCTGGGAATATGTTTTTGGCTACATCCACAAAACCTGTTGTATATACTCATGGAGAATATTTTGTGCTGACTTATAGTTTTAAGCAAATAAATCAAACTGAACAAAAAGGAATAATCAGTTGATATAAGGATGGCAATGGAGGATGAGAACAGAGTAGAGCTCTTTTAGATTGTTAGTGAGAAGACTGTCAGTGATTTTGAAGATTGTAAGGAGTCAAAAGGAGAAAAAGAGGAGGGGTCAAAACAGTGGTGCTAATTAGCACACTCAAAGAGTTTTGAGGCAAAGGATACAATGGAAATTGTGAAGTAGTTGAAGAAGAACAGTGGTCCAAGGGATGGCCTATTGTGAATGAGAATAAAATGGCACATTTATGAACAGTAGACAAGAGTCAGGGGAAATGATTAGGCTGAATGTGTGGTGGAGTGCAGGAAGAATGATGGGGGAAATAGTCAGAAGTTCAGATAATATCAAGTGTGTGGATGGAGGGGTTAAATAAGGTCAGCCAAGTAGATTTGTACATGAGATCTTATAAGTGATGTCAAGATTAATACAAAGAGATTGATTTTATAAGAGAAAGTTCTAGCAGTGCTTGATACATTTTTAACTTCATAAATATTTATTAAAAATATGTAAATTATACAGTCCAAAGAGGTAGCTGAGCTGGTCTGTGTCAAGCAAAACAACATAGAATCTAGTGGCACCATAAAGTCTACCAAATTTATTGTTTCATATGCTTTCATATTGTAACTTTGTCAGATGCATGAGGAGATACCTTTAATGGGAAGATATTTATTTTTTCAAACTGTATATCCCACCTTTTAGACCCAAGTCTCTTGGGACAGCTCACAACATAATAAAATGCAATATAATAAATATTAAGATCCCACCAGAACCCACATGAGAAATGTTCTAAAGCAATGCAAACATATTGAAAGCTATTAAAACTAAGATAGCTAGAAAAGATAGGATTAGATAGTTATGGTTAGATATTAAACTGGTGTAAATCAATGTTTATCTTCTATATATTCTAGTTATCTCACTGAACTTTGAAATTTTGATAATTATTTATGGTCCTCTTATCTCACTAACATGATTAAGTTAGAAACTATTTTCCAAGATTGATTATCAGAGAATAGAAGTTTAGGGGTTTTTTGTAGAGGTTACTTATATAGGATACAAAAGGCCTTATTTCAATTATATTGACTTAGAGACATGGAAATCTAAAAGTCACAGGTGGCTTAATCTGTGTTATTCTGCTTTATTCTGTTTCCTTATCATATAATGCATATGAGTAAATTTATATGATTTTTAATTGGAAGTAAAACACTGTTCAGAAGAACCAACTGACGAACAGCTCCCACAAACCATACAAAACAGTAAAATATAATGTAAACAAAACAGTACAGCAGGAAACCAGGTCAATATTTGAATTACCTATTCAATCCAACAAAGTAGCAAAAGCATAGATAAAGTAACAGGACAAAAACCATTATCCAGCCATTGAGTTGGGGTACAAACAGAAAAAGGCTGTTACAAAATAGTCCTTAGCTGAACTAGCTAGCTAGAGCTCACTTGTAGGAAGGGCGGGATATAAATCAAAATCATAAATTGAAATAATAAATAAAGGGTCCTCCCTGCCTGTTTACGGACAAAAAGAAAGCAGCACCACTGCATTATCCTTTGCAGAACAGGCATAGAAAGGGATGGAGTTCCCCCCACCACTGTCCTTTCCATGATGGGTCTCCGGATGCAGGCAGGGAATGGGTAGTTTGGAACATTTTTAAACAGATTCAACAAGAGGTGCTAAACCCTGAATACATATATAAAGCCTGTATAAGTTTCATTTATTTTGACAGTTTTCATCCAAGTTCGAATCTGGCCTAATTTAATTTACTTTCCACTATCCTTGGAGGAGCTGACAGGATTAGTTTGGGAAAAATTAAATGTTTCATGCACTGAGATAAATTGCAGAAGTACCTTCCTTTGCCCTCATGGTGTAAAAATATATAGATCTACTTCTGTTTTATAAAGGAACAATTGGGGGTCCGTGAGACTCACAGGAGGGGAATCCCATCCTCCCCTTCTTGGCCACCCCATCACCAGGCCCTCTTACCTTTATTCCCCCCACCAACACTGGCAGCAAGCCCCATGCAGCTCCCAGCAAGCCCCATGCAGCTCCCAGCCTCTACCACTAGGCTCACCAAGGCTTCTGCTCTCCTGCATTGCCCGCACAATGCTCTTACCTTGTCTATCAGATGTTGGCAGCATCAGCGAGGGTGGGGAAAGTGTCAGTGGGTCCAACAGTGGAGGCCAGGAGCCACACAGGGCTTGTTAAGGCTTCTTCCCCCGTTGCCACCAACAGTGATGCTGCTTCAAGCTCTGTGCAGCTCCTGGCCTCTGCTGTCAGGCTCACCAAGGTTCTCCCCCCAAGGTTGACAGTGAGTTCTGTGCAGCTCCTGATCTCTGGTGCTTGCCCCGCTGAGGCTGGTGCTGCCAGAGAGCCCCATGCTGCTTCCAGTCTCCACTGTCAGGCCCACCTTGGATTCCTACCACCCCACACACACACACACTACTGCCTGACAGAGAAGGTGGGAGCATTGTCTGCACATATGCAGACAAGGCTTTTGTTTTGGGGGAGAATTCACTGAGCCAATGTATTTGTCAGAATCTTTTAGGATTTTTCTACAAACCTGGAGAGTCCCCCAGGTTTGCAGAACTATCTGTTTTTAGTCTGTGTGGGACCAATCTGCAGTTTTAAGTATCCACAGATCAGCCCATACTTGAGTATGAGAATATAAGATGAAACAAAAATTAGACATTATTAGGATATCTCTCTTTTCTTACCCTATGTCCTAATATTGTATTGTTGCAAATGTCCCTGTTCCTGCCAATAGCTGCCAGTGATATACATTGGGATCTAGGAAACTCACATTATCTTAATAAAGGGTAAATGATCATAAACATTACAAGAGAAAGAGAGAGAATTCAACATGAGATTGTTTGTTATTTTCAGTGGCACCTCCAAGTCATGTCTAATACACTCTTCAAACCTTAGTAACAAAAAATGAGATTCTTTGTTCTACATTCATTTTTAAAAATGTATATTACAATTAAAACAGGATTTTAATAACTTTGCTATTAATTTAAGATAATGTCAACCAGCAGGCTAACTTTTTGTTGTCTAACATTTGTGTACATTTTAACAAATTTCCCTTGAGTTTATGAATTCTGGATTTAGTGAAAGTACTGCTGTTTACATAATAAAATGTTCTGATAAGAATGGTATATATTTTGCTGTACCGCACACATGGATTAAACCTAAATCAAGTGACAAAAGATACAATGAAAAAGCAACAGTCTCACTGTGCAAAAATCTCCTTTAGTAGCAAATCAATCAACAGTAATCGGCTTATAAAGCACAAATTCTTCTTGTGCCGTGATGAATATATGTTGGGTTAGTTCACTATCAAAATAGGAAACTGTCAAAACATCCCTCTGTTGTCTGGCATCAAAAACACTGGCAGACACAATGGAGACACAGTATTTCCAAGATAATAAGTCAGCTGTGCCTATTTGTCTCGCTTTCTCTCACGCGGTGTGTTTCACTTACTCAGCGTGTGTGTTTAGAAGAATGTTTTGGGCATCTTGAAGCTGTAATTTTTGTGGCTTTGGTTACCATGATACATTTTTATTGAAGCAGCCCAAATGAAAGCACAGACCTAGAAGCTGGAGTTAGTTAATAGCATGCATATAGAGATCCAAACTTTTAATTTGCTTATTACTTCCTATATTAAATCTATGTTATGGGACTCTTGTCTACTCTGCCAAATGGCCTGTCATCAGAAATTTTAGCAACTTGCTTATTTGGACAAAATTCAGATCTCAGGTTTATACACTCATCAGTTCACAGTTCCTAAAGAGAGTCCCAGAGCCTTTTCTTAAAACTGCAGTTTAAAAGGTTGAGCAGGTTCTTTCCTCCACAGAAACCCAAACAGTTGCTGTCTCATTTTTTTCACTGTTGAGTTAAAGGCACTTTGCACATGTTCAGATTATTTTTGTTCCTTGCAGGCATTCAAAATCAGCTTAGTACTGACAGTTATAAAAGCTCCAAAAAGGGATTCTGTGGATAAACCTTCGTCACAAGATCATGGGATATTTTACCTAGAAATCAAAGGTTGACAAAAGGATGCCTCATACTTCTCTGTGAAGCTACTCGTTTTCAGTTCCCATATGTTCTGTGAAGTTATTCATTTTCAGTTCCCATACTGAAATCTTGATTTCTCCATCTCTCCTGTAACGGAGGACACATGTTCAATCTTTCATTTTTGAAATGTGAGAAATGGACAATGGCATATCCCCTTGTTCAGCAAATTTGTGCCAATACTGAATGACAGCTATTGAATCCAGGCTTACAGGACTATTGCACTAAAGCTAAAACTCAGCAGGACTCACCTTTATGTCACCATATGGATAGAGAGGTATGATATGAAGCAGTAGAAATACAGCAAGGTTTTGTATTATTATTGGCACTTGTCAGGGAAACATATCGTTGCTAAAACAATTCCATGCACAGCAAATCCAAAGTTTGTATTTCTTTCCTAGCACTGTGTAGTCACAAATCAGTTGTGTTCGGAAAGTGTACATCCTGAGTTCACTACATGAAAGCCTTTCAAGATCATATGCACCACATGGGGAGAAAACCTTTTTTTATATCTTGCTCACAGCACTTGCAATAAAAAAAGGTTTTCTGCACTCCAAACACCCCCCTTGTTTACTTGCTTTTCTCCTTGGCACCCCACCTGTCTTTCTCCCCCTATTCATAGAGGCCCCCATCCTGCTCCTTGTCCTCACCCCCTTTTATTCTCGAGAACCCGCTGGCACCCGTGAAGAGGCTGCTGCGGAACTCTCCTGCCCCACCCCCAGCTGGCAGTGCAGGGCTGTTTTGCAATGGACAGGCTTGTCAATGCATCCCCAGGCAGCAGGGACCAGCGCAGGCAAAGGCCTGGCTTCAGCACAGTTGGCACACAGGGGGCAGTCTTGCTGCTTAGCCTGCATGGGTGGAAGGGAGGGCAGGAAGCCCAAAGCAAGCCCTCTTCTCAGGCTGCCTCCTGTCCAGGACCGCTGCCAGTGATGAAGGGGAGGAGTGGGGCATGCAAGCTGCATGCTGGGCTTCCAGGGCCGGGAGGGTGAGTGGCTGCCTCTTTTCTGGCCTGGAAGTGGGTGGCTTGCTCTGCTGAAGGAGACTTTTCCTGGCGGATGGCAACCCTGCCTCATTGGTTGCAGGCTCCACATGGCTTCAAGGCCTCCCCCATGCTTCTCCCTCAAAGCATTTAAAGCATCTTACTGGCTCAGGGACCTTTGAAGTAACTCTGGGCCCCTGATCTCTCCAGAGCAGATTGAGTTCCTGTGCTGCACTGGGTATGGCCTGACCACCTGGCTGCCTTGTACTGCTGCCAGCTTGGGACCCACAAACCCTCACCTCCCCCCAACCACCCCCGGTGGGGCTGCTGGCAGGCAGGGAAGTTGCTTCAAGCAAGCCCCACTTGGGGAAGAGGCAGTGGAGGGGAGTCCTCTGGGCAACCCCAGAGAGTTGTGGGGCCGGGGCTGGATGAGAACTCGTGGGCCCTTTGAATGAAGTTGGGGGGCTGGGCTCCCAAAATATCCCATTGTAGCTAGGGACCTGTTGCTGTTTTGTGCATTCTTTACTTAGATGTGACATTGCATTGATGAGCATGCACACACACAAATATGACTTCTGATTGTAATCCCTTCCTGTTTTATGAACCAAAATATCATCTGGCATTATAGGTGGAGAACTGTGACAGTAGAAAAATGTTATCTAATATTTTATGGTTAATATTACAGCACACAGATATGGGGTGGAGAGTGATAATGGTAGAGACAAGCTACACCTGCAGCCGCTCCTGGAAGTGTTCTGAATCTAAGCAGCTAGGTGCTGTGATAAAAGACAAAAACAACCCCCAAGAACTGGGGGGTAGAAGAGAGTATTTGCTAGGGGCACCATATGAGCTAGGTTACCTGGCCCTCCCTTTATCCTTAGTTAGCCAGAAGCTGCATTTCTCAAACTCACCTGCTATGCATGACAAAGGATAGAGAGGGTAAGGATTCTCCATGGAATTGCATGAAAGAGTTGAACAATTGTAATATATGTAATATTCCTTTTTAAATTTGGGTTTGGATGGTTCTTCTAGAAATTCTTGCAGGGTCTGTGAATTCTTGCTAAACAAACCTTTTTATAGTATACTAGCTTTATTCTAAGAACCAAACATTCAGATAATATTTCAACTGGGTATTAACAACTAGGTTCTAACCATGGAGGTTCTTCATTTTAAAAACAGATATGTGAAACCAGTTGAAATTTTTGAGTAATTTAAGCTACATTTACTAACTAATTTCACTTTAATTTATTATTTTTGTGGTTTATTATCAGTTATAGTGATTTCCCTGTATATGTCTTATTTTACACATTGTTGATTCTGTTGACTACATTTTGTGGGATCGTAATGAAATTAATTGAATTGATAGTGATTTCCTTCTGATTTTTACCATGCTCTACTAGTTTGTCTTCCACATTTTTATCTCTTTCTTTAACTGTTTTTTATTAAGTCATTCGCTGTCTCAGACATCATTTCCAAATTCTATCTGCTGCTCAAAGGTCATCATGACAAAGCTCTGTTACATTGTAGCCTGTAGCACAATTGCGTAATAACTTGAGGCACATTACCTTTCATTGAAAGGTAAAGTTATAAAATTTTGTTGAAAAAAACAAAGCTAGATCTCCCATTCTATATGTTTAACCTTCTCAGAAGTGCACTTGAGTTATATTTTTGAGAAACTTCATATGGGATGCATCATTTAGCCTGAGAAACAGATTCTCATAACTGAATATTGAACAAGTTCTAACTGATCTGGTGAAAAATATCCTTTCACTTTGTTTCTCAAACCTGAGCCTTAAAATACAGTGGGTCAAAGCTTTGGTCTGAGACAAAGAATGCATACAGTATTGACTTGTGAGATTTCCCACCCTAGACAACAGTGTCACAAGTAACATAATCTTGCAATACTGGACAATACAACTGCAGAGAATTTACCAGTTACAGACTTGCTCTTTTCAGACCTGCTTATTGTCTCTGTCTAGCAA
Organism: Gekko gecko; assembly: GCA_029375565.1. Taxonomy (NCBI): domain Eukaryota; kingdom Metazoa; phylum Chordata; class Lepidosauria; order Squamata; family Gekkonidae; genus Gekko; species Gekko gecko. The sequence continues at coordinate 119,463,799 of JAPDNY010000007.1, forward strand.
ATGCTTAAGTGAATTCTGCTGTGCTCTGTGTGACAAGATATGTAACAATAACAGAGGAAAGCAGAAGCTTTCATTTGTCCATAAAGGGCATACAAAAGCATAGTAAGTACTGACACTTGAAGAACAAAAGGAAGATGTTGCCAGCTTTGGAATTTCAACCAAGTGATCTTGTTTGCAAACCATTGCTTTTAAGACAGCTATATCTTGTTTTGATAACAACATAAAATGAATTCTATATTGTGGAGGTGGGAGTAGGGAAGAAGGTAACAGGGGTTCTTCTCTGTTTTCTACTAAGATTTTCTAATGACAGGAGAAACAGTAACAAAAAGATGTACAAATCTGTGAAGCAAAAAGGAGAATATTGTTTCCCAGATCTTCAGTACATTTTGAGCTCCTTTCATTTCAAATGTTACTGAAATCTTTTACAAAGTCATTGTAACTTTTTCGTGGTAATCATTTTTTGTCAAAACAAAAAATAGCATTACATTGTTAGAATGACTGCATGGGAACAAATGTGTGCATGATCAATGTATGTTCCAATGTAAGTAGATTAATCAGGGATCTTGAAACTACAGGGCCAAATTCATAGACAATCTCTCCTCAACTTCCACAGAGGTGATATTATGCATATGGCAACCCTAACTACACATTACCTTTCTTTAGGGATTAAGAGACATATCAAGAGATGTGTTCTGGAGTTCTGTGCTTTGGGCCTGATTCAGACCTGGACCATGCCTCACAGAGAGACTGGACATTGCCCTGCACTGTTCTCCTGAACAGTGGCTTTGGGGAGCTGCTGTTTGCCCCATTTGGGAAACATAATGTGTTCTGCATCAATACACAAGAGCCCATGCCTGGGAAATGATGCTGAGGGAGGTCTAAGATCCCTTTCTCCATCCACTGAGTGTAATTTCAAATTGATTTGCACATGTCTTGGTAGCACAGAACTCCAGAACATCTCTCTTGACCTGACTCAGAGATATCCCTAGGGAAAACATACTTTGTAGGTAGACCATAAAGGCCAAACTATGCAATACTATGACCATGAGTTAGATAGAGATTTCCCTAACCCAAGTTGCTTTCTCTACAGCCCCATGGCAACTGTGGGGAACGCCAAGCACTTCAGAGCCTGATTTGGATTGGGAGTGCAGTGCCATCAGTTGAATATCAGAACAACATGCATTTCCTCAAATGATAAGATTCTAGTGTTTGCCACAGCTACCTCATTTTAAAAAAATTTCAAGTTATGGCCTATGGTTGCAGCAATATATTCTACTTTTCTCTCCTGTGCTGTGCTATGGAATCCTGCTCTCATCCAGTCCATAGCTTCAACCAGTAGGTCAGAACCCTCTAGTTTGTCACAGAGTACCATTTACTGAGTAGTGAGTCCCTATAAAAGCCTTTATTCGCAGCTGGTACACCACACTGAAAGAAGGTATAGATAGGGACTCTGATAGGGACACCACAAGGTATAGATACAGACTCTGGGGCAAGTGATGCTCTGTAATCTTGGTGCTTGGGGAGGGGTCAACAGTGGGAGGGCTTCTAGTGTCCTGGCCCCACTGGTGGACCTCCTGATGGCACCTGGTATTTTTGGCCACTGTGTGGCACAGAGTGTTGGACTGGATGGGCCATTGGCCTGATCCAACATTGGCTTCTCTTATGCTCTTAGCCAGCAGCATCGTGAGACAAGGTCACTTAGTGGCAAGCACAGGCAAGGACTCCAGCTCCTTGCCTTTCTGTCACATGACTGTGATGTATGATTATGATGGAATGTTTTGTCACATGCTTGAAGTGTTTCATCATGCTGGATGAAAGCTAAAGGTGGGTCTGACATCAGATCCTAGGTCTGGAAAGGTTGAAGGCCACTGGGCTAGACTAATTTCGATAAGAGATTCCAAGCTATTTCTCATTATTGTTATATTCTCTTTTTTCATCTCTGATGCAGGTAGTTCGACCATACCAAACGATGTCCAATCCAATGAGTAAATTGACAGTACTTAACAGCATGCACTCTCATTTTATTTTGGCTGATAACGGGACTACAGGCAAATATGGTGCAGAAGTGAAACTTCGTAGGCAGTTGGAAAAGCACATTTCACTTCAGAAGATAAATACAAGTAAGCAGATCACCCTGTTCCTTAACTGCATAATTTTACAGTGATAAATAAAAGGAAACATTCTTCTGTGGTATGTGGAGAAAATGTCAAAGGCCTTGTCTGTATCTTCTTCTACTACTATTGTGTGCCACTAAACAGAAGTAGGTGCTGGGAGGTGTATATAGTTTAGAAACATTGTTTATTATAGCCAGAAACGTTGTTTATTATAGCCAGCACTCAAAGCTGCATGCAGATATCAGGAAACTGCTGTAATCAGAAATTTGATTGTGTTCGCATTGGCCCATAAAGATATGCAACCAAAATCATTATGTGGTGAAGGTCGCATGAATGGGTCTGCACAATGGGCTATATCAATAAACAGCAGATTCCAGTAATGATTTTTACTATGATTAGTTCTCACATGGATCTGGTGAACCCATGCTCCAAATTCTGAACAATTCAGAGACCAGTGGGATCAAGAATAGATTCAGCAGGGTACTAGAAGAAGAAGAGGATACTATTTGTATGTAATGCCTGGAATAAATTTAATAGAGTGGTTTATAATGATCTGCAAGACAGGCAAAATAGACTTAAGGCAAGTAATTCCATAGGCAAGTAATGCAGAGTACAGTGAAGAAAGTTTCTATTATTTTCTTCTCCAACTGCAGCTTCTTCTACTACATCACAGGCTACCATGGTCAGCTTTATAATAAAGTGACCTTCAGTGACCAACTCAGGTGGCAGATTTTGGAAGGCAATAGTCTCCCATCCTATTCACCATCAACAGCCAGCTGCCTCCCCACCTATCAGCTGCTTCCTCTATCTTAGAGGTGGAGAGACTTCCCTAAGATTCTTTAAAAGCAGCACTGCTAGCTGTATATGCCTGTAAAGTACTGGGTTCAGATGTGTGATTTCAGCTCATAGTTTATTTACAGCTCAACTCAAAGACAAACTAGCCAGTTCCAAAACTGTCTTATATCCGTGCAGCACACATCGCCCAACACACATCCCACTCCCCGTGATTGGCTATTACAGTATACAGGTTCCCTGTAGGTTTACTCTAGGATCCGGGAGATCCTATTGGTCTGCCTTAGGATCCACCTTGGCTATTGTTTTACACCAGAATGGTCTCACTAGCACTGGCGTGGCCATATTAAAGCATCTTGATACACAACACCCCTCTCCCCATTAGTTCGGAACCCTCTAACACACATAGTCTCTTAGATATGCGAGCCTGCACCTTTCTTTGTTCGAGTGGCATGGTTCCGTTAGTGGGGGCACTGGTGTTGGTACGATGGCTAGGGAAGGACTTTCTTCTGAGCCCTGGGCAGCAGACTGTACTGGGGTGTCCATGTTGTGGCGGGCATTCCTGTCTGTGGCAGCTGGTGCAGGTGCTTTGGTGAGACGCGCTGGCTGCTCCTGCTGGACTCCATCAGTTGGTTCAGGGCTCACCTGCTCTGTCTCTTCCAGGTACAGCTGGTCATCATTGCTGTCGTCCTGGCTGGCTGGCTCTGGTTCTGTGGGTAGGAGGCGGCTGCGGAGCTGGTTGGGGTGCCGGCAAAGCATCTGGCTGTCATCTGTGGACACCTCATAGAACACTGGCCCGGTCACTCTGAGGATCTTGGCTGGGACCCACACCGGTCCCCTGGCAAAATTGCAGGGTTACACTGGATCCCCTGGAAGGAATCCGCGGTGGGCTCCTTGGCTCTCCTGTCCTGAACTGTGCTCCAGGGCCCTGTCGGGGTGCAGCCTGTCCAGGTGGGTGGTTAGCCACCAGCCCATTAGGAGTTCCGTGGGGCTGTGGCTTGTGGTGGTGTGAGGAGTTATTCTGTTATTGAATAGGAATGTGACCAGCCAGTGGTCCCACTCACCCTGTACAATTCTGCAGAGTGCCTCCTTGATTGTCCTCACCATTCTCTCCGCCTGGCCATTGGTTGCCAGGTGGAAGGGGGCCAAGCAGATATGTCTGATGCTATAGTAATTCATGAACTCCTAGAATTCAGCAGTTGTGAAGGCCGTTCCATTATCTGTCGAGGGAGTCGGGGATTCCATGGGTGCTGAAGATTCACCACGTGGCACAGATAGCAGCTCGGGAAGATGTATACGGGACTGGTACCACCTCCAGCCACTTTATTAAGGAGTCCACTAGGATGAAGAAGAGCTGGCCCTGGAAGGGTCCAGCAAAGTCTAGGTGTAGCTGGGCCCAGGGTTTCCCAGAGGATTCCCACTGCCACACTGGGGCCCAGGGAGGTCCAATCTGGACTTCTGGCAAGTCTGGCAATGCTTGACCCGGTCCTCTATCTCCCTGTCCATGCCAGGTCACCCAATGTAACTGCGAGCCAGAGCCTTCATCCTCACTATCCCAGGGTGTGTTTCATGGAGGGCCATGAGGACTCACTGGCGTAGAGACACGGGCACAACCACTCGACTTCCCCACAGCAGACAGCCCTTGTGAGTGAACAATTCATCTCAGCAGGAAGTGAATGTTTTGAACTTGTGGCCCACTTGCCCTGTGGGTCACCCCCTCTCCACCCAGTTGAGAACCTGGGACAGCACATGGTCTTGAGTTGTGTGACAGGACACATCGGTTACCTGGAGGGGCATGTTGGGCAGGTCCTTGAGGATGAGTATTTGGTGCATGGGAGCCAGGTCTGGGTCACAGGACTGCAGCGTTAGGCGACTAAGGGTGTCTGCGTGTCCCATCACTTTTCCGGGGCAATGTATCAGCGCATATGGGTAGCCCACTAGGAAAATTGACCAGCAGAGCACCCTGGGAGACAGCATCTGAGGGGTCTGGTGGCCAGCCATAGAGATACTCATGAAACTTCTTGACCCATGCCACGATTGCCAACGCTTCTTTCTCAGTTTGAGCATAGCTGTGCTCAGCCGATGAAAGAGTCCTGGAATAATACACCACCGGGACTTCCCAGCCATCGGGCAGCTGATGCCCCAAGACTGCGACTACCTTGTATGGGGAAGCATCGCAGGGGAGAAAAACGGGAAGCGCTTCATCAAAATGCACCAGGACAGCATTGGAAGTTAACCATTCTTTGACTGTACAGAAAGTAGCGGCTGGCCTCGGGCCCCAGACCCATGTCAAGAAGGTGGTGTAAGGGCTCTGCAATGGCAGCTTTGTGGGGCAGAAACGAGTGGTAGAAGTTCAGCAACCCCAAGAAAGCCTGAAGTTCTGCCTTGGACATTGGAGAAGGAGTGTTGACTATGGCTTTGACCTTGTCCAGAGTTGGATGGATGCCCTGGGCATCGACTGCAAAACCAGGAACTTGACCTTTGGGACCCCCAGCATATACTTCTCCCACTTCAACCGGGCCTCGTGGAAACATTGTAGGACGGTGCGCAGTCTGTTGATGAAGACCTCGGGTTTGGGGGTGGCAATCAAAACGTCATCAAAGAATGGTTGGACCCCGGGGATACCTTTGAGAAGACAATCCATTAAGTTCTGAAAGATCCCCAGGGCTACGCTCACCCTGAACTTCAAGTGACATACCTGGAAAGTGCCCCTGTGAGTTACGATTGTCTGGGCTTCCGCTGTGATGTCATCCATGGGAAGTTGCTGATAGGCTTGAACCAAATCTAATTTTCCGAAAATCCTTGTGCCCACAATGATGCTAAGACATGACTGACAACTGGGATTGGGTATGCACATCTTGGAGGGCTTTATTAATTGTGCACTTGTAGTCCACGCAGATGCAGACATTGCCATTTGGTTTGACCGGCATTATTATGGGGGTCTCCTAGCAAATGTGTGGCACAGGCTCCAGTACCCCTTGGGCCACTAGGTGATCCAGTTCACTATCGATTTTAGGGTTGAGAGCGAACGGAACACTTCTGGCCTTTAATCGGATGGGCCACACTTCAGGGTCTAGGTCCAGGGACATGGGTGACCCATGTACTGCCCCAATGTTCCATCGAAAACCTCAGGGAACTCCGAGCACATGTCTTGGAAGTCGGATGGCTGCACTTGGTGCACCTTGGTCACTCCTAGTCCTAGGGGCGTGGACAACGACAGGCCTAGTAAGCTTGTGAGTCTCCCTCCCACCAACAACAACTCCGAAGAGCCTGTAAACTGTTTTTATGAAACCTGGAACTTGCCCCACTCCTTCCTGGCCACCAGTTTCCTTTGGAAGTCTCTAAGTGTGAACCCGGAGGACAGCTTACACAGGTGGGGTCCCCCATGAGGGCAGAGCCTCACTATTGTCTCTGATGAGATGATAGAGAAGGATGACCCCATTTCCAGTTCCATCTTGCAGATGGACCCTTTTATGAGAACAGTTACATGAATTTTGTTAGGGGCATCCTGGTGCAAGTTCAGTACCTGGTTGTAGCAGGCAGCCATTGTGTTCAGTTCTGTGGACTCTTGATGTGCTATTGCTGGTCTCCGGTGACCACTAGAGCAGCAGGCATGGGCTATGTGCCCCCTTTTACCACATGATCTGCAGTCTGACTGTCTGAAGCGGCAGGCACATAACTCATGGTCCTCTCTGCAGCTTGCACATGGTGTCCGCTGTGTGGACATTGTGGAGCAGCTGTTGGTGTGTGTGGAGGTCCTCGTTGGGTAGGCGTTGGCAGTAGCAGTCAATGACCTGGAGTCCCATCGAAGGGTCCACCAAAAGTGGTGGACTTCATCATTGTCCGAGGCCTTGGAGGTCAGTGGCAATGCGCATGCGTGGTGGTTCACATGTGCGCGGTGGTCTCAGTGTGATTTTTTGTATGCGGTGGCTTCACAGAGGGCCTTTTCTAGGGTTAGTTCGTCCTGGCTCACGAGCTTGCAGCAAAGCTTCAGCTCCCAGATGCCCACAATGAACTGATTGAGGAGGGCATCTCCCAGGTCCAGGAACCCGCATTTGGTGGCCAGGTGGCGTAGGTCCACCAGGAATTTGGTGGCTGCTTCATCGGTCTTCTGTAGGCACGCAAGAAAGTCTAAGTGCCTCACCATTTTGGTCGGCTGTGGCGCGAAATGGTTGGTTAGCGCCTTGAACATTGTGGCATAGTCTACCTCCTCCAGGGATTATGGCATGATGAGGTCCTGCACCAGCTGCAGGGTTGCAATTCCGTAGGAGCTGAGCAGCAACGATTTCTTCTTAGCCTCGTCTGTGATGTCCTGGAAGTGGATGTAGTGGTTGAGCCACTGCACCCATGTTTCCCACTGTTTGGGGTGAGCGGTGTCAAATTCAGCAAGTTGTCCTGGAGCAGCAGCGATGACTCGAGCAATGGTGTGTGGCATGGAGGCATGGAGGTTGTTGGGGCGGGGAGCGGTGTGAGGCGCGGAGCCCTGGAGCTTGTCTTTGGTGCGCAGTGTGGTGCTCGAGTCGGAGTTGGAGTCAGGCTTGCTCATCGGGATCCCATCTTCATCGCCAGTGTAAAGTACTGGGTTCAGATGTGTGATTTCAACTCATAGTTATTTACAGCTCAACTCAAAGAGAAACTAGCCAGTTCCAAAGTCAGCTTATATCTGTGCAGCACACAACACCCAACACATATCCTACTCCCCGTGATTGGCTATTACAGTATATGAGTTCCCTGTAGGTTAACTTTAGGATCCGGGCAACCCTATTGGTCTGCCTTAGGATCTGCCTCGGCTATTGTTTTATACCAAAAGGTGCACTTGACCACATGGTCTCGCTAGCGCTGGCATGGCCATATTAAAGCGTCTTGATACACAACAATGCCATTTCCAAAATTCATGCAATATTACTTTTTTTCTCACAACATTTCACCCACCATTTCTGGTTGCCTTTTGCCAGGGCAACCAACATTATGGCTGAACTCTTGCTAGAGGAAGTAAACCTTGTTGAGCCCCTGTGGTCTAGCAGGGACAATGCAGAGGTAAGGAGGGTTTATCTCTTCCAGCTCCTGGGTGGGGTAGCAGAAGTGATGAAGCACATACATGGAGAAGGCAGCAAAACACCTTGGCCACCACTGGTGAGGTGCCCCCCAAAAAAATCTGGGGAACACTTTGTCAGGATAAAGTCAGAAGAGAGGCCTCCACGATGAAAATATCCTCCATTGGATCCTATTCAGTGAGTACTTAGAAAGCAAGTATGCTTAAAAGGAAGAAGGCTGATAGCATAAGTTATGCTTATCTAATAAATGACGTGGAAAATAGAGGGGAAAAACCTTGAAGGGTCCAGGTGAAGCTAGCCTATCATGCTCAGGTTTGGCACCAAAGATAAGATGCTAAGATTCAGCAGTCAACCATGGTATAATATCTCAGACCCCTTGACAGACTCTAATTTCCAGGCAGACTGTGTGAGCTTAAATAAAAATGCTGCATTATAGGTGAAACAACTGAAATAGACATCTATGTCAAATTACTTCCTAACATTTTGAATGCACACACTTGGAAACAGGATTTTTTTAAAAGCAATCTGGTGGTTGGTTGTTTTTTTTTAAAAAAGGTAAATCAATAGTCATTCAGATAATAAACTGCAAGTAAACTGAAGATGCTGTCAGCAAAAAATAATATTTTATTTCCACTAATAATGTAAGACAAACACAGTTGTGCAAGGATTTCTGTATCCAAATGAAAGTGGGTTAATAGCAGTATATCATAGGCCAAACAGAAAACAAGGACTGTGCTGGGCACAATAAAATCTGTATAGACTACTTAGTAAAAGCAATATACTCTATGGTACATATTTAGAAAAGGAAAACATTTAAGGAAAAGCTGGTCCATCTTCTGTAGATTATTCAGGGCTCTTTTTGTAGCAGGAACTCCTTTGCATATTAAGCGACACACCACTAATATATGCAATCCTCCAAGAGCTTACAGTAGCCCCTGTAAGAAGAGCTCTGTAAGCTCTTGGAGGATTGGCTACATTAGGGGTGTGTCACCTAATATGCAAAGGAGTTCCTGCTACAAAAAGAGCTCTGAAATTTTTTATGAATCCCCCAAATAGCTTAGTATTATGCTAATTCCCCATCTTACATCATTTGATCATGCTTGACTTTCAGTGAACTTTACCTTACCCTCTTTTGGGGATGCTCGCATACTTGAAAAGAAATGTGACAGAATTTGAAGACAGAACTGGCTTTCTGTCCTTTTAGTTGTGGCTCTGTCATTACTATGCACAGTTGAAATAATAAAAATAAATAACATTTAGAAAACCACTTTGCCACTCACAAAAATATGGAGAGAACTTAGCTCACAATGACTTTTTACCTTAAATATTTATTTATTTAGGAAATTTCTACGCCATGTCTTCATAAACCCTGTTCAAGGCAGTTTACAAAGAAAAGCATAAACACCATGAAAGTCATTAACAATTAATAAATTATTAAAAACCCAACATTACAAACCCTGCCTGAGCATTAAAACAGCATAAAACATTTAACAGCTTAAAACAAGTTTCATAAAAGAATTTGTGGGCTAGAAACAGACTCTAAAACTTATTTTAAAAGATCAGTTCCTTAATTAAAAGCCTGGCGCCTAAAAGAAAGTAGAGTAGGTGCAAGGTCAGTCTCAAAGAACTGGGCATTCCACAGGTGAGACACCACCACTGAAAAAAACCCTGTCTCTGGCAATGCTCCCTCTAAGCTGTGGAATCTTGAGAGCAAAAATTCTGTTTTGTGAGCTACTGGCATTAAAGTTGTGAGTGAGCAATTTGGCTACTGCATAAATTAGTTTGCCCCATAGCCATCCTTCCTCAGCTAAGACAAAAATGTGTGAGCCGGAGGCTAAAAAGCTGTGAGCTAGCCCACACTAACTCAGCTTAGAGCAAACACTGATCTCTGGTCACCTCCTGCCTCATCCCTGAAGATAGGCACCAAGAGCAAATTTAACTGGTGGAATGCACACTATAGGAGGAGGCAGCCTTTTAAGATCCCTGGCCCCAAGCCATTTAGGACCATACATGCAAGAGCTAGGCCTCTGGATTGTGCTTGGAAACAGACAGGCAACCAGTACAGTTCTTTCAGCTTTGTGCAGCTACAGCACTACATAGTACCTCTTTTATGATTTATATATCACATTACTGGCAATAGTCTACGTTGGCTTTCAATGTTAATTCATGCTCCAATGCCATTTACAAATCACAAGAGACATCAGGAGGTGCTTAGCAGCCTGACAGACCACAGCACACAAAATTATTACACCATTTGTAGTTCATTTGTGCCATCACTTGCCACTTACTGATTTATAGTTCTAAGTATGGGATCTAAACTGGAGGGATCAGTGCCATTACAGTGTCTAATCTCCAGATGTTACTGTAAGTAGATATTGCTTGACTAGGCAAAAATGCTGTATGCTTCGAAGTGGAACATTTGTGTAAGATGCAGCTGGGACCCATTGCCAAGGGTGAACATGACAGTACTGCAGATTACATTCTGGCTTCTATTACAGTGGGAATTGGTGGGAAGAAATGGCTATTATTTCATTTCCTAAAATATGACTGTGTTGATATATTATTCTCCTCTCAATTTTGAAGAAGCTTGGCTGAGCTTATCTTCCTAATATTGAATTTATTCTTGAAAACTTGTGATATTATATACTTCAAGCACATTTTCTAGCTCAGCTTGCTATGACTAATTTCACAGACAATTTCACAGTTAAATATGTGTGTCATCAACAGACCAGCTGTGAGAAATTCCATGTGAGAACAAAATACTGTCCTTACTCCTGCTTGTATGTCTAGAATTTTCCTTTCAATTACACTCTGTTACATCCCTTCTAATACAGAACTTTCAGATCTCTAATTTGCAGGTGACACAAAGTTTTAAACAGAGGCCTTCATTCTTGGGCTGGGAAAATATTTAGACAATAAGTTTTTGCAAAGATGTAACTAAAATGGGTTGGCTACACAGAGCTGTAAGCAAAAGGAAAATAGCTGCTAGCGCAGTTCTACAAATGCTTGCTCAAAAGATCATGCAGTACTATGGTATTTTATTTAGTTGCTTATTTTAATTATATGTACCCTGCTTTTCAGTCCGATGATCTCTAGGAACTTGCAAGAGATCAACAATGAAATCCTAAGCAGAGTTACACTCTTCTAAGTCCATTGAAGTCAATAGACTTAAAAGGTTTTCACTGCTCAGGATGGTTTCAATTGGAGTATACTTCTGGCTCATTTCTTGGCAATGGAGTGAATAAAAGAAACTCTGGGTGTGATCAGATGTGCAGTTTGAGCCATTGTCATTGCTGTTCCCTTCTGGATTTAAAATGCATGTTCAAACAGCAACCTCTGTGCGCTTCGGGGGAAGGGGTTAATTGAAAAGATTAGAGAGGTAGGATGGCAGTGAACTACATATCCTAGCAAGCTCATCACTGGTTGTGCACATACTCATTGCTCAAAGGACAAACTTTTTAAAAAATGGCCAATGGCTCCATGAACCACATATCCCAACAGGCTTATCAGCATTTGTGCACATGCTCGAAGTACAAACTAAAAAAAAGGCCAATGGCCCCACTCCCTGACTGCTGCATCTGATAGCTCAAGAATGGGGTAGAAGTGGTTTGAAGAGTACTGTTACAAAAAAAGCCCTGGATCAATTAGAGGAGGTACCACACTGGATCAAACTGCACATCTGATCACAGTTTCTGCGGCCCTCTGATGCTAAAACCTTGCTGCTGTCTTTAGAGGGACCTAGTAAGCCATCTCTTCCAGGAAGTGTGCTGCTAAGGTAAATTGATTCTATAGTAACTACTGCACTTCTGCATATACAGGATGATGTCCAAGTGGCTATACAAACTTTTGTGCAAGAGGAAGAATATTCGTGCCTCCTGCACTTCAGTCATTCCATGACTAGAAAAGTACTTTGGGTCCAATCCTATATGCCCTCGGAATAGATTAGGGAACCCTATTTTCATGTCAGAGATGAAGTCTTTATCACTTATTTTCTTCTCTGTCATGAACTTCAGACACTCCAAACCAAGAGCTGGTAATATATTGCTACAAACCTTGTTGTTAACATCTAGCCCACCCTCCCCACAAGCAGGCTCAGGACAGGTAACAGAAACAATAGACAACATAACCCAATATTTCAATATAACAATTATTAAAACCCAAATTTTAAAAATTCAAATCACAATAAGACAATTGATATCAAGAATAGCAGTTGATGGCACCATTCAGCCAATTCATCTCCATCTCCATCTACTCCTGCATAGATTCCCCATATGCTTGCAGGTGGATGACAACTGATAATAGGGGGAATAGGTGGAAAAAAGACTATGCAGATGACAGCAATGCAACAGAGCAGGGGAGGCCAATCTAAATAGATCTCCACCACATCAACCTGGTGGAACATCTCCATTTTGCAGGCCTTGCAGAACTGCATTAAGTCCCTCAGGGCCCAGATCTCAGTTGTAAGAGTTTTCCACCAGGCCAGCACCAGAGCCAAGAAGGCTCTGGCTCTGGTTGAGGCTAAGAGAACATATTTGGGACCAGGAATCACCAGCAGATCTTGATCTATCAAGTGTAATGCTCTACAAGGAACATACCAGAAGAGACGGTTCTGAAGGTATGTTGGTCCCAGATTGCACAGGGCTTTGAAGGTTAAAATCGGAACCTTGAAGTTGACCCAGGATTCAACTGGAAGCCAGTGCAGCTGGCGGAGCACTGGTTATATATGTGCTCTTAATGGTGTTCCTGTAAGAACCAGGTTGGGTGAATGACTGAAGAGGCTTGGCAAACTAGACACAGTCTATGGGCTACTTTTGCTCCAGACATTATTATTCAAAAAAGTAGTAATTCAACAAAATAAAAAATTCACTTTATTTGTATGAATGTCTACAAATACACATGCTCTTGTGAGAGCCAGTATAATGTAATGGTTAGAGTACTGGACTAAGGTGACGAGCTCAAGTACCCACCCTTCCATAAGGCTTACTGAATGACCTTGGAACCAATGACCTCCTTTATCCTTTTTTTTATAACTATTTATTATTGGATATATTTCACATATTTAAAATTACATCTTGTAAATATCTCATATCCTTTTCTTTTCTCCCCTCCCCCCCAATACAAGGCTTCCCGCAATGCTCTTACCCCCTTATAAACTCTATTATCTAATTACCATTGACAAGATATATCACTTTCATTATCAAATTACGGTAACATTTTAACAATCTTATCATTCTTTTTCTTATTTTCTCCTTAATAACTATCGAAGCAAATCAATCTATTTTTAACATCCCAGTTTTTCTCAAGATAGTCTTTGAAGTCTTTCCATTCTGCAAAAAATGCTTCATCTTCTTCATTATTACACTTTCTTGTTAATTTGTCCATTTCTGCCATAAAAAGCATCTTCTTAATCCATTCCCATGTTTCAGGTATCTTTTCTTGTTTCCAGAATTGTGCATAAGTCATTCTAGCTGTTGTAACCAAGTACCATAACAATGTTCTCTTGGTTACATTTAACTCTTCCAATTTAAGACCTAGCAACAAAATTTGTGGATCCTTCTTAAAAGTACATTTCAAGATTTTCTGTATTTCATTATGAACCTCTGACCAATAGCTCATGGCTTTATCACAAGTCCACCACATATGGTAAAATGAGCCTTCTTTCTTTCTACATTTCCAACATTTGCTAGACATACTCTCATTTATATTAGCAATTTTCTTTGGGGTCATATACCATCTATACATCATTTTATAGCAATTCTCTTTCACATTAACACAAGTTGAAATTTTCATTGATTTTTTCCACAAACATTCCCATGATGCCATAGTTATTTCACTATTTACATTTACAGCCCATTTTATCATTTGTTCTTTTACGGTTTCATCCTCTGTGTACCATTTCAATAAAACCTTATATATTTTTGAAATCATTTTTTTTCCCTTTTCCACCCATATAGTTTCAATTTCATTATTCTTTGCCCTAAAGCCATATTTTCTCTTATCAGTTTTAAACAAATCATAAATCTGTCTATAATTCAACCAATCGTAGTCAAATTCCACATCATCTCTATCTCTCATAACAAAACTTTTCCCTTCAGATTTTAAAAGATTTCTATAAGGTAACCAATCTAATCCTTCATGTCTCGAATATGGTTTAATCACTTCTCCTTTATCCTGACCACATAGCTTCAATGAAGGAGAGTTCCTTGGGGAAAGAGGGATAAAAATATAGTAGATTTTTCTAAATATGCATTAGTCCCTGATTTATAACTTTCCCAGCATTTTGATGCTTAATAATTAGAGGTGGATTGAATCAAGTCAGTAAAATTTTGTTATAATCTCAGCAAGATCAAATATGCATATGCCAAAATATTGAATCTGCTTATGCATTCTTGGTACCGCTGAGTATGCTCAGTGCAACTCACAGTCACAATACTCATGCTTCAGTTCTTCTTATTGAGATTAACAGCATTGGCTTCTTATTGAGATTCACAGCATTAGAACTGGGTGTTTGAAAAATGTATTCCTAAGAAAAAGAAATATATGGAAAGCATAATGAGTCATTTATAGTATCATCCTACATATTTATGTTGGTCCAACAAGCAAAGATTTTTGTTATTCTAGACATATGAGGATATATTTATTCATAGGAACAATTTTTGTATCACCCGTCTGGTAACAAGCCTTACTCTGTATTGTTCTTGTTAGCAATATTCCCTTTTTTCTGACCATGGGGTTAGAAAAGATCTATGCATTCTTATATATTATGACTTCATTTTGAATTACTACTCTGAAATACAAATTATTTTCCTGGCTGACTTTTGGCATCTGTTTCTGACATAAGCTGAAAATGCATTTTTAATCATTTGTATTGCTTCAGTATTAAATCGATAAGGCAATTTGGTTTGCAGGCCTTGAATTCAGATTGTGCTTAGTGATAATTCACAGTAAAAAGTAAACTGTAAATACAAGTAAATTGAAGAAATGTTTGCTTTTCTTGAACCAGCTGAACACTGTCAGCGAGCTATTTACATAATTTAAAAAGCTGTTTACTTAATTAAAAATAGTTGATTTTGTATAGAAGGACATTTTCTTGATTCATTACACCTAGATCTTCATTTCTGTCAAGGTATGGCTTGATCCTAGAACTATCACACCAGCAGTACAACCAAAACACAGGCTTACAACATCAGTAAGCTGCAGAATCAGCTCCACAATTAACTAGTAAAGCATTTTCTGACAAAATTTCAGCAAAATGGGATAAAAAATAGCTGAACTGAAAATAGGGGATCTTCAAGAACTTGCAGGGGACATCTCATTTCCCCTGTATCCCCTCCCTCACTATTTCCTCTTTCCTTTTCCTAGAAGCCCCCAAACTCTTTCCTCTTCTCCTGCATGCACACATCTTCAGATACAGTGAAACAAGATGCTCTCAACCATTACATACAGGGAGCCTCATTGATTACACCCTTTCCATCAAAGTGGGCTATAAGAGGATCTAATTTTATTAAGTTTGATTGGGCACAGATACCAATTAGAGATTGTCTTATAAAATTGAAGCTTTAAGTGAACTATAGATGATTTGTTAGAAGGAGAGTTCCATATTTTCTGCCATTCTTCAGGAGTTAAAGTCTGTTTTAATTCTTTCTCCTTGCTAAGATAGAAATAGCAAGGAAAATGAGAAAAGCAACAGGCCTCTCTTTAATGGGCCGATACAATGGTATATGGACTCATTTTGTTTTGGAAAAATTCGACCAATCCTCAGGACTGCAGAACTTAGATGCTTATTATAAAAACTTTCAAGCTGTCTGGTTCCCTATCATACAGTTTCTTCAAGAAAAGGAAATTATGTCATCCAGTCTTTTCTTTTGTGAGCTACTTTATTTTTAAAGAAGGCTTTTAGAAAAAGATAAGAGTGGTTGTGTAGTTTCTTAGGTAAATTTTGTTGTAATCATTGTACTGGAATGGGATTTGTATTATCACACTGGTCTTATTTATTGTATTGTTTTTGTTTGATATTTTAATTTAAAAAAATAAAAAATCTTTCTCCCATACCATAGTATAAGTAGGGGGGTTGTTGTTTATTGTATCTTGAAAGTTCTTATAAATTCTAGACAGTAGACCTTTGGTTTCTTCCTCTGTGTTTCTGAGAATTTCTTCAAACCCTGTTAATGGCTGAAGAAGATGACCATCTTTTTAAAATGACATTATTAAATTTTGGATCTCAGAGTACTGAAACCAGTTAATTTGATGACCTAATTTGTCCTTTACCATATTTTTGGAAATAATACTGCCATTCAATATCCAGGCACAAGGCCTATCTAAACCAGTCCTCATCCATTCCTGGTATCTGAGGGTTCCCAAACAGGGGGAAACCACTGTTGATTTTAAATTGTTAATACTGGAGAGGGATGAGGAGCTAAGATTTTTCTGTCATTATCCCAAATTCTTAAAGTATTATAGAGGAAGGGATTCGCCAGAATTGAATGAGATCTAATTTATGTGTTGTCCAGATAATTTCTTTCGATGTCAAGGGGTCAGCAAAAACCTCCTCTATAGAAATCATTTTTCATTTGGGGTAGTATGTAACAACCAGACTGTGCTAGATTTGAGGCAACATAGTACATCTTCAGATCAGGAGATTGGAAGCCAGAAAGAAGCAGGATGCAGAGCAGCGAACACAGATGTGCTTTCCAGCACTCTGCCACTTCCTGGTTTCTAAAGGGTCTTCAGTCGATCGGAGACTTGCTACCCCCCCAGGGAAGGGGGGTGGATGCATAGGCTTGATCAGGGCCCCTATGTAGTGGCTACTCTTGGGGGACCCCTTTGATCGCCTTCCAGCAGACCAAGGAGAGGAACCCATACTTTCTGGGCACAAGCTGTTGCTTCCTGCAAAGGAAGGGGTTAGAAACCCAGCCTAATAAGTGCATAAGAATAGCATGAGTAACATTTCCATTGTTTATTTACTAAAAGGACCGGGAGTATAATTTGCCTTGTAAAAGGGTAAAGAGCACAGGTGGGAGGTTCCCCCCCCCTTATTACAAGCAGCAAGCGAGAGAAAGTCTGTGAGAGCCAACTTTCACTTTCCATATTTGGCAACATTTCAATTGAGCTCAGTCGGCTTACATTTAACACTGCATGATACAGTGTCAGCTTGCTTTTTAACCATCTAGACCCTTTTTCAACTAACTCAATTTTTACCCTATCTGGGGCAGAGTGTGGATTTCTGTGAATGCTCTTTACAAATTTTTAAAAGGGGTCTTATAAATCATATTGGGAACACTGAGAAGATTGACATTTAATTCAACTAGGAAGGAACAGGACTGCTTTAAGATTGCTTTAAGATTTAAAAGGGCTTTGTAAAGGGGTGAAGATTCTTTCTGAACTATTGATCTGTTATAAATTGAAGGCAGAAAATCTGTTCATATCCTCACAGCTATTCCCCCCACCTTTCCTTGGAATCACATCATAGTGGGCACAGACTCTGGATTATTCACAGGGGGAAAAATAAAATCACTCTGCCTGACCTTGACTTGTGGTTTGGTGCTCAATAACAACTCCTGGAGAAGCTATAAACAACCTAAGGCACCTGTGTAAATAAAAGCTTGGCAGAAAGCTGGATTTTTCTAGACAATAGTGCTGCAAGATGATCAAGCCAAGCAAGTAAAAACACTAGGTACCTCTCCAGGAATACCAGGCTCAGCAGCCTCAAAGGTACTAGCCCCAAATAAAGAGATGCAAGCCCTCATGCAAAGTACAATCCAAAACTCCATAGTGGAAATTGTAGATCCCATCAAAGTTGCAATGCAAGATATTAAAATGGCGATGAAAGATAATACCCAACAGTTTGCTACCAATATGGAAGCATTACAAAAGCAAATTGCTGTAAACACCCAGAAGATTGCAGAGGTGAATACCACGACTGAGAAAATAGAGGCAAAGACAAAGGAAATGGAAGACAAGATGCAAGACTTGGGAACCAGACAATCTACCTTGGAACAAGATGTTATGATGCTTCAATTGAAAGAGCAGCTTTTGTGTTAAGATTTCAGAACATGCCTGAAGAGCAAAATGAAGATTTACAAATAAAAGTGGCAACAATGTTGGCTAAATATCTAAACATGGAGGAGAAAGATAAAATTATTCAAGAGAGTGACATTGCTTTCAGAATGAACTCCTCATATGCTAGAGGTCACCAGGTACTGAGAGAAGTGCATGTAAGATTTCATAAAAGGGCAGTAAGAGACAAAATATTAAGAGAAGTTAATAGTGCACCATTAATGTGGGAGAATATTAAAGTGAATGTTTTAAAAGAAATCCCCTGGATAGTTAGAGAGAAAAGGAGGGAATATATGGTGCTCACAACATTACTGAGAGCCAATACAATAAATTACAGATGGATATTGCCTGAAGGTCTGATCTTTACCTACCAGAGTACGAGATACGGAATTATATCAACCTTTAAGGCAGAGGACTTCTTGAAAACAGATAGAGAAGAGCTGTCTGCAGAGCAAGAGGGAAAAGAAGGGGAGAAGAAACGGAAGATGAAGAAGGAGAATCTGGAGCGGCTGCTCCATCTGGATCACGTAAGAGAAACACAAGGAAGCGAGGTATGTTCAAGACAACCCCAGTAGAAACGAGGCAATACACAAGAGAAAAACAGGAAGAAAAGAATAAGTATCAACATGTGTAAAAGTAAAATGAAAATTATCTCAGTGAATGTAAACGGTCTGAATGTCCTGCAGAAGAAAAGGGAATTTTTTCTCCAACTTAGGAAAACAAATTCTGATATTATATCTCTCCAAGAAACTTATATAAAAAAAGCTGATGAAAAATATATACAAGTTAAAGGCTTAGGGAAAATCTTTTTAGCATCTGATAAAGAAAAAAAGAAAAGAGGGTTGGCTATGTATGTAAAAGAGCATTTTCAACCAGAACTGATCCATGCCTCACAAGATGGAAGAATCTTAATGATTTCAAGTCAAAGACAAGAGAAAAACATGTTAATGGTAAATATTTATGCTCCAAATCAAAATCAAGAAAAATTTTATGAAAGGCTACAAAAATTGATTACCAAACAAGAGTTCCAGGAAACCTGCATCCTAGGGAACTTTAATGCAGTCTTTGACAAAAATGTTGATAGAAAATCAAATATTGCCCACAAAAAGAAAAAGAAAAAGAGAGGTGGGAATGAGTTTCCACCCATATTTTATCATCTATTGGATGAATTAAAGGTAGTGGACACTTGGACAGTTAGAAACCCCTTAAAGAAAGATTACACTTATTATTCTGCTAGACATAATTCTTGGTCCAGATTGGACATGTGTTGGATTACATCAACCGCTGTTAAGGACATGTTAGAAGCAGAAATTGAACCAGGAACTTTTGCAGATCATAAACCGATCACTTTGGAACTACAAGAGATAAAGCCGAGAAAGAGATGGACTTTGAATGTATCACTCTTGAGAAATGAAAAATTTGTAAAAAAAAATGAAGAAAGGGTTTAAATTCTTTTTTCATATAAATATTCAACTAGATATATCTATAAACACAGTATGGGATGCCTTTAAAGCATATGCTAGAGGATGGATGATTAAGGAGTCAGCCAAAGTAAATAAACAAAAGGAGGCTTATATAAATTTGCAAAAGGGAATTAAAATACAGGAAGATGGACTGTTGAAAGACCCAAAATCAGAAAAAAGATAGATAAATTGAGACTTCTACAGCATCAAATGAATTGTTTACTTACACAAGAGTTAGCAAAGAAGCTTATGTTTGGCAAACAAAATTATTTTGAAAATGCCAATAAGCCCATAAGATGTCTAGCTTATAAAATATGAAACGAAAGAGAAAAATCTTATACAAAGGTGCTAAAACAGAAAAATGGAGAAGAAACAAATAGAATACAAGAAATGAAACTAATAGTGGAAGAATTTTACAGGCATCTTTATAAAAGAATGGATTCCGATCCAGACTTTATAAAGCGTTACCTGGAAACTTATAAACCTAAGATCTTTACAGAAGAACAAAAGAAAATCATCAACCAACCAATAGCAATGGTGGAATTGGTAGAGGCATTAAAAAGTCAAAAAGAGGGAAAGCACCAGGTCCAGATGGTTTGCCCGTAGAATTTTATCTTATTTTTGAAGATCAGATATTAAACCATTTAAAAGAAGTTTGCAAAAGTATAATGGAAAAAGGAGAAGTTCCTGACTCTTGGAATGAAGCATTAATAACTTTTATCCATAAACAAGGCACAGTTGAAAAGGAAATTAAAAATTATAGACCTATCTCCCTTTTGAATGCTGATTATAAAATCTTTGCTTGCATCTTAGCTACAAGATTGAAAAAAATTCTGTCTCAAATGATACATAAAGACCAAGCCGGCTTTCTACCTAAAAGTCAAATTAGAAATAATCTCAGATGTATTCTTGATGTTATAGAATATTATGAAGCACACCCTGAAAGAGAGTTGGTGTTAATTTTCCTGGATGCTGAAAAAGCATTTGATAATGTTAACTGGAACTTTATGTTGGAAGCTCTGAATAAGGCTCAAGCAGGCACAGACTTTATGAAGATGATTGAGGCAATATATAGAAAACAAACAGCTAAGATTTTAATTAATGGTGGTCAGACTCAGAATATAGAAATACAAAAAGGTATGAGGCAAGGATGTCCATTATCACCCCTTTTATTTATCTTCAAACTTGAAATCTTAAATGAGGCAATCAGAAATGATGCACAAATTTCTGGACTTAAATTGAGAGGAGAAGAATATAAACTCTTGGCATTTGCGGATGACCTTGTCTTCATTCTAGAAAATCCCCATGACTCAATTCATATTTTAAAAAGAAAGTTACAAGAATATGGACAAGCAGCCCGCCTGAGAGTAAACATAAATAAAACGAAAATAATGACAACAAATATGAATAATAAACAAGCTTTAAAGCTCCAGGAGGAATCACATCTTCAATTGCAAAAGAAAATAAAGTATCTAGGTAACTAATAAATGTAGCACATTGCAAGAAAACAGTTATAAAGAACTACTTAAGACAACTAAGGAAGGTTTGGAAAAATGGAGAAATCTTCAAGTATCATTAAGGGCCGGCTAGCTATTATCAAAATAAAGGTATTACCTAGATGGTTGTTTCTTTTCCAAACCATACCAATTTTGCAAAGTCAGAAAACCTTCAAAGACTTAGACAAGGTTATATCAAAATATATTTGGCAAGGGAAGCATGCAAGAATAAAACTCAAGGCATTACAAGATTTCAAGGAAAGAGGAGGGTTTGCTTTTTCCAATTGGCTCTTGTGCTATAGAGCAGCAGCCTTAGCTTGGATTAAAGACTGGATCACTCTAGAAGATCAAAGAATACTAAAATTGGAAGGTCATGATTTGATGCTGGGTTGGCACGCATTCCTGTAGTATGGGAAAGCGGTGCCACAAAAATATTTTAAACAACATTGGCTCATAGCATCTTTATTGAAAGTATGGGAGCCAATCTACAAACAGTTTTATACAAAAAAGTCAAAATTAATTGCACCATTGGAAGCGCTCACTTATCCTAGAGTCTATACTGAGGAGAAGGTAAGAAGATATGTTGGTATCTAAACTCTAATCTAAATTTAAAACCATTGCCGGAATTATCATGGTGGCAAAGAGCTCAAATTGAATCTAGACTTTCAAAAGATAAAAAGTTGGGCTTCCATGAAAACTTGCTGGAGATTGAAAATATTTTGACCTCCACAGATCAAAGATTTATTAAGAAAATGTATACATATCTTCTTGACTATACGATGGCAGATGAAATTGTAAAGACTAATATGGTTCAGTGGGCACGAAACTTAAGACACAATATTGACCTGGATCAATGGGCTCAACTGTGGAAGAAAAATATTAAAATAACAAAGGCAGTCCCATATAAAGAGAATGTATATAAAATGTTTTATAGGTGGTATGTAACTCCAGAGATGTTAGCTAAACATAATAGTAAATGTTCTAACAAACGTTAGAAATGTCAGAATAAGTTGGAATCCTTTTATCATATATGGTGGCACTGTGAGTCAAAAAAATTTGGGCACGCGTACATGAAATGTTACAAAAGATATTAGATTGCTCTGTTCCTTTTACCCCAGAAGTATTGCTGTTAAATATATTGCCTGACAATTGTAAAAAAGAAGATCGATATCTTATTGTTTATTTGACTACAACAGCTAGAATCCTATATGCTAAATATTGGAAAATGTTGGAAGTTCCAAAGAAGAAAGAACTTATTAACTAACTTTTGGAGGTGGCAGAAATGGATAGACTGACCTTACATTTGAAAGGTCTGACAGAATCCATTTTTCAAAATATGTGGTCAAGATTCTATACGTGGTATAATAATTACAATAATGTTTAATGATAAGAGACTGGATATTCAAGACATGTACAAAAGTTACAAATTTGGCTAGATGATTATTGTTAGTTTTTGTTACACACGTTGTTATAGCAGTTAGATACTATTGGTACAGAAATCGATTATGTATTAGTTAAATTACCCCCCATGTATGTTTTATGTTTGTGTTGTACATTTTGTATGTGACAAGTATTGTTTTGTCTTATTGAAAATACTTAATAAAATTTATGTCCCAATAGGGATATATATATATATTAAAAAAGGAGATTGGAAGCCACCCCTTTTCCCTGGTTTGCTTAAAGTCAGATGAGAAACCCATGGGGTTTTTTGGCCCAAATAAATTTATTTAGCGAACTTTGCCAAAATTTAAGATTCTTCTCAGGAATCTCTATCGGAATTGTGCTGAACAAAAATAAAAAAAATTGTAAAATAAAACTTTTTACTATAGATATCCGCTCATACCATGGAAATAGTAGTTTTGCCCACTTTTCCAGTAAGGATGTGATGTCTTTGAAGCGTTGGAGCACCCTAGACTTTTGGTCCTGGGTGATTTCAACATCCATGCCAATGATGCAGTCTCCAGTCAGGCAATGGACCTAGTATTGTCCATGGTGCACTGGGACTCTCCCAATTTGTATTGACCCCCACACACCAGGCTGGGCACGTGCTCGATTTGATCTTCATGGCTGGAGTAACAGTGGACCAGATTACTGCATTAGCAGTACCATGGTCAGACAACTTTGTCTGGAAGGCCCATCTGAACCTTCCACCCCGACCCTGTTTAGGTGGCAAGCAGATTTTAGCTCGCCCACAAAGCCAAATGGACCCGGTGTGGCTTCAAATGGCTTTGCGGGATCCGAGGCCCCCTGGCAGCTCGTTGGATGAACTTGTGGAGGACTGGTATAGCCGGCTCTCCACAGCCATCGATGAGATTGCTCCCCGGCGCCCTCTGCACACTTGCTCTAGGCTGGCCCCCTGGTATACCCAGGAGTTATGGCTGATGAAGCGAGAGCTAAGACAGCTAGAGAGACGGTGGTGTCGTACTCGCAAAGAGGCAACAAGAGCATCCTATAGGACATTTATGAGATCCTATGAGATGGCAACCAAGGCCGCTAAGAGGGAATTCTATGCGGCCATGATTGCGTCTGCAAGCTCACACCTAGCCCAATTGTTTAGAACAATTTGGTCATTAACAGCGCTGCCACAGGGCAGGCAAAATGTTAGAGAATTGGATATTGGCTGTGAGGCATTTGCGAGTTATTTCACGGATAAAGTCTTGGCACTCCACCGCAACCTCCCCACCACAGTTGATACAGTGAGTGAACTCGAGGCCCCTTGCACACCTCCGATTCTGGGTTTGGATTGTTTTAGCCCACTCAGCCTGGAGGAAGTTGACAGATTGCTCGTAGCTGTGTACCCAATCCACTTGCAGACTTGATCTGTGCCTCTCTTGGCACATTAAAGCAGGCCACGAGGGGTTTCGAGGTGCCCCAAGGGCAGGGCTATTCTGGGGCAGGAACACACAGGAACAGAGTTCCAACTGGCTCCTGACTTGGCCACACCCAGCAGGAACTCATTATAATAATAGGCCACACCCAACAGCAGAAACTTATTAGGATTGGCTACATTAGGGGTGTGTGACCTAACATGCAAAGGAGTTCCTGCTACAAAAAAAGCCCTGGGTTTTGACAAAACACAAGGTAAACAGAATAAGAAGCAAAAGGTGGGTGTGGCTGGATGACCACACTTCTGGTAACATGGGGTTGTGGACTAATATACTAATGAGCTGTGCTGTCAGGGGTGTGGCCTAATATGCTAATGAGTTCCTGCTGTTGGGTGTGGCCTATTATGCTAATGAGTTTCTGCTGGGCTTTTTCTACAAAAAAAGCCCTGCCTAAGGGAGATTGTCAACAAGTCCCTCACTGAGGGGCAGTTCCCTGGGGCACTCAAGGAAGTGATGGTCCACCCCCTCTTGAAAAAACCATCACTGGACCCGGCCAAATTGACCAACTATTGGCCGGTTTCCAATTTGCCCTATTTGGGCAAATTAATCGAGAGGTGGCGGTACAGCTACAGGGCTTCCTTGATGACGCTTCCACCTTAGATCCCTTTCAGTCCGGCTTTCGCCTGGGGCATGGGACGGAGACAGCACTGGTCGCCCTTACCGACGACCTCCAGAGGCATATGGATTGAGGTGGTGTGGCAGTTTTGCTGTTGTTAGATCTGTTGGCCGTGTTTGATATGGTCGACCATCAGCTGCTGACCCACTGTCTCGTCGATGCAGGGATACAGAGGCTTGCCCTTCAATGGCTGGCCTCTTTTCTCCAGGGTTGGGGCCAAAGGGTGGTGCTAGGGGAACAGCAGTCCCAAAGGCACCTGCTTGAATGTGGTGTGCCCCAGGGGGCCATGCTTTCCCGATATTGTTTAACATCTATTTGTGCCCCCTTGCCCAGATTGCTCAGAGGTATGGGCTAGGGTGTCATCAATATGCAGATGACACCCAGCTCTATCTGATGTTGGGTGGCCAGTCGGACTCCAGCCCAGAAGATCTTAACCGGGCACTGTAAGCCGTGGCTGGTTGGCTTAGACTGAGCCAGCTGAAACTAAATCCAGTGAAGACGGAGGTCCTGAGCCGGGGCATTTTGGGGACGGGGTTCCCTCTCCTGGCCTTCGATGGGTCACCTTTTGTGCCAGCGCCGGAGGTTAGGAGTTTGGGAGTGCACCTGGATTCCTCCTTAACTATGGAGGCCCAGGTGGCAGCAGCTGCCAACTCGGTTTTTTATCACCTTCGGCTGATTCGGCAGTTGGTCCCCTTCCTCGACTGCAATGACCTGGCTACAGTGACCCATGCGATGGTCACCTCAAGATTAGACTACTGTAACGCTTGCCTTTGTCGCAAGTTTGGAAGCTGCAATTAGTGCAGAATGCTGCAGCCAGGCTTCTGATGGGTCTCCCTAGATGGGAGCACATCTGGCCTGTGCTGAAAGCGCTGCACTGGCTGCCAATAGCTTTCCGAATTCACTTCAAGGTGCTGGTACTTACCTTTAAAGCCCTATATGGCCAGGGTCCAACATACCTGAGGGACTGCCTTTCTCCATACATACCCCAGAGAGCACTATGGTTGGGTGTCCAACATTATTGTTAATATGGTTGTTTTTATGCTGTTTTAATGTTTTATATCTGGCACATGTTGCCCCTGTTTGTAAGCCACCCTGAGCCCACTCGCGGGGAGGGCGGGATATAAGTGCAATAAATAAATGAATAAATTTAATTTGAGGTGTGTTGTTACCATATAGTGTCTTCAAGGCTACTAAAAAATGCTCACCAAAACCCATGTATTGGAATAAAGAGATAAAATAATTCTTTTCCACAGAGTTGAAAGCCTTCTCCATATCCAGATTTAAGGTTACAGTTTCAGTTTTCATTGCAGAAGTGAAATTGATCACATTGAGGATGCACCTTGCATTGTGTGATATTATGACCACTAATAAACCCTGTTTGATCAGATTTGATATAGGATCATATTATTGTTTGAATTCTATTAGCTAAAATGGTTGTAAAGATCTTGTAATCTTGATTTAATAATGAAATAGGATGGTAGTTAGACTGCATGCATCTTTGCCCTCTTTATGTATTGGGACAATAGTTTCCTCAAGCCATGATGGAGGAATGGACCCTAGGATTAGAATGCCACTGAATGCTTGAGTCAACTATGGTACTAATATATTCTTAAATACTTTATAGAACTCCGCTGGATATCCATCATTCCCTGGGAAGGAATTTGCTTCAGGGAGTTTATCGTTTCTAATGCTTATTTATTTGTTATTAACCTTTCCAAAAACTCCCAGCATCCCAGTATTTTTTCCAAGTAACTATAAATCAAGGTGGGGGTCTGGATTAGAAGAGGTATATAGTTTAGAATAAAAATCTCAAAATATTTTAGCTAGATCTTTTGAAGCTGTTTTAGTGTTGCTTGTGTATCTCAGAGATGCTAATTATCTTTGATTTTTATTTATCATGTACTTTCCATGCTAATAATTTTAAAGATTTACAGGATTTATTTCAGTATCTCTGTCTTATATATATCAGATTTCTCTGTATCTGGTTAGTATCTAATAAATATAATAATTTGTGTTCTGCTATCAGTTGTCTATAAACTTTTTGTGAGCCAGTGTCTTTGTGCTTCCTCTCAAGTTGTTTAATATTGTTAACTATTATTTCTTTACTTTTAAGTTTTTGTTTCTTCAGATCAATTTACTCCGCATTACTGATTTCCACGCATCCCAATATATAGCCAGAGACATGTCAGGGGATCTATTTAGTTCAAAATACTCTTTGAAATCCTGCTCAATAAGCAACCTGGTTCCCTCATGGTTCAATAGATTTTTATTAAAGGACCATATCTTGTCAAAGGTGTCATAATTAAAAGCTGAGATAATGGCAATGAAGCCAAGAATGATCTGACAGTATACATGGGCCTATCTCTGCAGAAAGGACCCTATCTAATAAAGATCTTGATATTAAAATGTAGTCTATTCTTGTAAATGTAACATGCCTAGCAGAGTAATAAGTATAGTCTTGGGCATTTGGATAAAGATATCTCCAAACATCAAAGAGGTCATAATCCTCCATCAGTTTAGTGAGACCTGTATGTTGGGGGGGGTTGGCCCTTTTTTGAACCAATATATGCACCTATATTGTCGAGTGAAAAAATTCCATCCAGTTACACAAAATGGATCTATTGAACCAACCTAATAACCAAAACTGATCTAAAGGATTTGTATTGCAAAACTGAGGGCTGTAACGTACAACTAATTCCTCCCTTTTCCCAACCACTCTCTCTGAATCAGTCTTGGAAAGAGAAAACTCAAAAACCAACCCTCTAACAGATTCACAATAAATTCTTAGAACCACAACTATATATAAAGAAAACAAGTTGGATATCAAAGAAAAAAATTACTCCCTATAAAACCCAAACTCCTCTCCTCATTCAGTCAAACTCAAATCCTCCTCTCCTAGTCTAAAACTTAATACTTAAATACTTAATTTGCCTAAAATACAAGACAAAACAACTCCTCACCAACAATAATACAGCATCTAATTTGAACATGGACACTGGTACCAGAACCTGCGATAAACCCAGATGCCAACTTTGCTGCCAAATACACCCAGACAACACAATCACTGAACCTAACAATATCAACTCAACCCATCTGAAGCTTATTCATTTGCTCATCTTCTAACTTTGTACATGCCATTAAATGCCAACAATGCCCTTCAGTTCTGTACACAGGTCAAACCCTACACCAAAGGATAAATGGACACAAATCTGACATCAAGAATCATCATTTGTTTATTATGGTATTAAACCAGCATAAAAGACAGAGTAAAATATGCCAAAACCATCACCGACAGTTGTTAAAATTGCAGATAAAAATATAATACTTGTACATAAGGGATTATAAATAATAGAAGAAGAAAAAGAAGAGATTGGATTTATACCCTACCCTTCACTACCCAAAGGAGTCTCAGACTGGCTTACAAACTCCTTTCCCTTCCCCTCCCCACAACAGACACCCTGTGAGGTAGGTGGGACTGAGAGAGCTCTGACAGAAACTGCTCTTTTTCAAGAACAGCAGTGCCAGAACTATGGCTTGCCCAAGGTCATCCAGCCAGGTACAAGTGGAGGAGTGGGGAATCAAACCCGGCTCTCCCAGATTAGAGTCCGCGCATTTAACCACTACACCAAACTTGCTCTCAATATTCCAGTAATACATAAAAATATACTGTGTGAAAAAGTTCTTGACAAAAAGGTAAAATAAAATAAATTACATAAAGGAGTATTACCTTTTAATACTTAAAATTTATAAAACTATATAAATTAAATTGACCTATGTCCAGTGTTCCCTCTAAGCTGAGTTAGTGTGAGCTAGTTTACAGTTTTTTAGCCTCTGGCTCACACATTTTTGTCTTAGCTCAGGAAGGATGGCTCCAGAACAAATTAATTTATGCAGTAACCAAATCGCTGGCTCACAACTTTAATGCCAGTAGCTCACAAAGTGGAATTTTTGCTCACAAAACTCCACAGCTTACTGGGAACATTGCTTATGTCATACTTTATGTTTCCTTACATTCTTGGATGTTCTGTTGAGTTTTGCAGGCTACTGCACAGAATTTCACACAAAGTACAGTCACCTGCAGAATTTCTCCCAGAAGCAGCAATTTAACATATCCCAGATTTGAACACCCAGGATTTCTGTTGAGCAGGGGGGGAAATATACTTTGAATGCTCTTTTGATAAAAAGGGCAGTGGAGGAGGACGTGTTGTGTTGTTTCTATCTCACCTCCACCACAGGGGCATAGTCTTTCATTCAACCAAACCTTTTTATATTGCCCCGCTACGATTGCTGTTGGGAGGGCTTGCCATATGGTGAAAGTAAGCACCCTCCAATGGGTTGAGACCTCCAGCTGGAATAAATATTCAGCTGGGATGACTGTATATATGGTTCATTGTGATGCTATAAAAGCTGGTGACCTTGCTATATCACACTGTCATTCGGTATCCTTTGCTTTATCAAAGCTTTTGCTTGCTCAAATCCCATTTTCAAAATCGAGGGGGAGGGGGAAATCCCATGTTTATCAAATTATCAATTATTTCCTTTTCCCATGCAGATTGAAAGCTGTCACTAATAAGAATAAAGGGGTAATTGGAATGACAAAATTGAGCAACTTGTAAGAGAACATTTCAGCCTCCCAGAGCATTCAGTGGGGGACCTCAAAGTAGCTGTTTTATTGCAAAGGCATGTCAGAAACAGACTGGAATGGGAGATTGCTGAATTATAGACTCATAGAATCACAAAGTTGGAAGGGGCTATACAGGCAATCTAGTCCAACCCCCTGCTCAAATCAATGCAGAACAGCCTGACAAGTGTTTGTCCAGCCACTGGTTAAAGACTTCCAGTGAGCGGGAGCTCACCAATTCCCTAGGTAGTTGATTCCACTGTTGCACAACTCTTACTGTAAAAAAGGTTTTCCTAATATCCAGCCAGTACCTTCATGCCCTTAATATAAACCCATTATTGCAAGCCCTACCCTCTGCTGCCAACAGGAACAGCTCTCTGCCCTCCTCTAAGTGACGGCCCTTCAAATACTTAAATAGAGCAATCATGTCCCCTCTCAGCCTCCACTTCTCCATACTGAACATTCCCAAGACCCTCAGCCTTTCCTCATAGGACTTGGTGTCCAGGCCCATGATCATCCTTGTTCCTCTCCTCTGCATCCACTCCATTCTGTTCACATTCTTTTTGAAGTGAGGCCTCCAGAACTGCACACAATACTCCAGGTGTGGCCTGATTAATGCATGTACAGCAGGACTATGACATCTTGTATTAGCCTTTTTTGTCACTGCATCACACTGGCTGCTCATATTTAGCTCACAGCCCACCTGTACCCTGAGAACTTGTCCACACTCACTGCTACTCAGAAGTGTTTCCCCATCCAGTATGTGGGTTCCTCATTTTTGTTACCCAAATGTGGAACTCTACACTTATCCATGTTAAATTGCATCTTGTTCACATCTGCCCACTTTTCCAGTGAGTTCAGATCTCGTTGAATTTTCTCTGTCTTCTGGTGCTGCTCCTCCCAATTTGATGTCATCCACAAATTTAATGAGTAGCCTCTCCACACCCTCATCCAGATAATTTATAAAAATATTGAAAAGTTTTGGGCCCAGAACTGAACCCTGTGGCACTCCACTGGACACCTCCCTCCATTTAGATGAAATGCCATTGACAACTACTCTTTGAGTGCAGTTCTCCAACCAGTTCCCTATCCATCTAACTATCATAGCGTCCAGTCCACAGTCCTCTAGTTTGACCATCAGAACATCATGGGGAACCTTGTCAAAAACTTTACTGAAATCCTGGTTAATAACATCAACAGCATTCCTTCAATCCATTAAGCTCAACACTTGGTCAAAGAAGAAAATGAGGTTGGTCTGGCAGGAGCTATTGGATCACCAAGTTGTCCTTTAGATGCTCTCAGATCGATCCCTTTAAAATCTGCTCCAGTATCTTACCTGGGAGAGATGGACAAAGGCTCTGTAAGCTCTCTAGAAAGTTCTTTGAGCAATCTTGGGTGCATACCATCTGGCCTGGGGGACTTGTATTCGTTCATTGCAGCCAGGTACTTCTCAACTACCTCTCTGTTCATGTCAACCTGCATCCCGGACGCCATGCCTTGCCTAGTACCAGCTCTATATTGAGCCTGTTCTCTTCTTCATGGAAGAAACTGAGGCAAAATAGACATCAAGCCTTTCTGCTTTCTCTCTGTCAGAGTTTTTCCATTTTCACCCAACAGTGGGCCCATCACCTCTTTTATCTTGCATTTGTTCCTAACATATCTGAAGAAGATTTTCTTGTTGTAGCAAGCCTGTGAGCTTTGGCCTCTCTGATGGCTGATCAACAGTGCCTAGCCACCCTCAGATACTCTTCTTTAGAGGTAAGCCCTTGCCTCCATTTCTTGAACATTTCCTTTTTCTCCCTTAGCACCTCATGGAGTTCTCTGTTCACCCACATTGGCTTCTTAGATTCCATACCAAGTTTCATTCTTGTTGGAATAGTGATGGTTTGAGCTTGCAACAGCTCTTGTTTTAGGAGCGCCCACCCTTCACTTGCTCCTTTCCCTTCCAGCAGTCTTGCCCATGGAATGATTCTCATCATGCCTCTGAGTTTATTAAAGTCTGCCCTATTGAAATCTAACATACATGTGTGGCTACAAACTTCCTTGATCCCCCACAGCAAAAGGAATTCTAGCAGGATATTGTGACTTCCCCCTAAGGTCCCCACCACCTTCTCCCCATTTACCATTTCTTGACTGCTTGCTCAATATTAAGTGGAGTATGGCTGAGCCGCTCATTACTACCTCCACCATTTGATGAAGGAAGTTGTCAGCCAGACAGGTCAGGAACATGCATAACTGTGTACGCTTTGCAAAGTTTGTCTCCCAGCACACATCAGGGAAGCTGAAGTCACCCATAACTACCAGGTCATGTTGCTTGGATACTGCTGTCAAACTGTTCAAGGATGGCAGCAGCTATCTATTCATTCTGGTCAGGAGGTCTGTAGCAGACTCCAACCACGTTACTGTTTGTCTTTCCTTCCCTTATCCTCACCCAGATAGTTTCCACTGGGATGTCACCCTCCTTTTCCAGTATTTCCTCTCCTCACAAAGAGCACCAGTCCACCTCCTCTTCAACCCTTTCAGTTTTTCTTGAACAACTCATATCCATCCACTACTACTTTCCAGTCACATTATTACAACACTTAGGACAATAGAACCCCAGGACTTAACAGAGATATCAGCTTCTTATCTCACTAAACATAATAAGTCACTCAGTTCTTGTTTATACCCAG
Source organism: Gekko gecko (assembly GCA_029375565.1). Taxonomy (NCBI): domain Eukaryota; kingdom Metazoa; phylum Chordata; class Lepidosauria; order Squamata; family Gekkonidae; genus Gekko; species Gekko gecko. Next base: position 119,495,568 of record JAPDNY010000007.1, read on the forward strand.
AATTAAACTTTGTTGGTCTTAAAGGTGCCACTCGACTCAAACTCAGTTATCACATTTGTTGTTAACTCTTTTATTATTTGCATGCCAATTTCTTGCTATGCACAGGTCTTACCAAATGTGTTATTCCAATCTTAACTCTATTTATTGCTCAGTTAACTTGACTTTAATTAGCCATTCCTGGCAACTAACCTATATGTAACATTTGAGGACATCTGTTTCAATATATCTAAGAAGTATGCACCTACACATGCTAAGTCTCTCAGTTCTTGCTTAAAACCAGAATTGAACTTTGTTGGTCTTGGAGATGCCACTAGTCTCAAACTCAGTTCCCACAGCTGCTTGTTAGCTCTTGTATTTGTATGCTAATTTACTGCTATTTGCAGATCTTACCAACTGCTTTAATCACCCAGTTACTTATTCATCTTTACTCTAACTAGCCCCTCCTGGCAACTAACCCCCTTACATATATGTAATGGTTGAGGATGTCTTGTTTCACTATATCGATGAAGTGTGCATGCACAAAAATGTTCATACCTTGCGTAAAAGTCTGTTGGTCTTAAAGGTGTCACTGACTGGACTCAAACTTTGTTTCATTGAGTTCTTGGTAGTCTCTGGTGGGTCTATCCTCAGCAAGTTCTCCTGTGTCAGGGGACATGACAGGAGAGGAGGACAGGAAGTTTTCTAGGGCTGTTCTGGGTTCTAAACCTATCCCTGCCCTCCCCCATTGCTCTGCTTTACAGAAATCAAGGCTTGGAGTGCTTGGCAATGTTGTTGGGGTTGCAAAGCAATCCCCAACATCCACTGAGAGTTGGGTGGGCATTCTTTCCTGAAAGCTGTAGGCATGGTTTCTGCTATTTTGGGAAGTTTTAATCCTTCAGTGTTTTGTTTTTCGATTTCAAGTTTTTCTGCAACCCTTGGGCTTCCCTCTGTTCTGTCTCTCTGGTCTGTCCCTAGCTCCATTTTGTCACTTATATCAGTTATATCCCCTGTGGTGAAGACAAAGCCTTTTTCTTGGCAAAAGAGGTGTTGGAACTCTCAAGAGGGAAATGAAGTGTTCAATCTGTATACTGAAAACACATGAACATTTAAACATTTTAAAAAAGAATTTTGTTGAAGAGGTTCAGGAATTCTTTTCCAGCATGTTCCCCCAGAAAAAAGCCCTAGATATAGATCAGAAATAGATATATATTAATGGCAACAATTTTTAACTGAGGTGATTGGATTCTTCCAGTACCATCATGTTTAGAGTTTGATCCTCCTCTGCTCCTGGCAATTGGATCCAAAGATATTCCACCAAAATATGTGAAATTTAAGGAGCAGAATCCCACATATAAAGAAGGAATAGTTCTTCCCTCTCACACTTTATCTCACCAGCCTTTAAAAAGCATTGTTTACCCACCATGAAAACTGGGGCAGTGGCAGTTTTCATAGCATAGTTATGCAATTCCATGATCCTGCCATTTGGGGAACATAGCAAATGTATTCCTCCAGCTTTCCTAACCTCCCCTAACATACACCAAACTTGGATCCCAAGAAAATCTTTTTCTAAGACCTTCAGGCACAACATTTTCTAACATTTTTTACAGTAAGTACACATGGGGATTAATTCTGCTTCTGTGCACCTTTTTGTTTACTACAAAAAGAAAATCCCATGAGTTGGTATTTGATTTTATGAGAAGTCCAAAGGAGGGGGACAAATCTGAGTTAGTTGCAAAATCTAATTGGATTTTGCTATCAACTCTGATTCTAAAACTAGAAGCAAGAAGTTATTTTCTGACTTATTTGTTTTATGTGAAACTGGGAATAAGGCCCGTTGTGGAAATAAATACAACAAGCTCTAGAAAGAGGCTCTGGGAAAGTGCCAAGGCCTTGGGCACTCAGTGTCAATGTGCTGTGGTGACCTCAGCAGGGTATAATGACACAGAGTCCACCATTTTCTGATCTCTGCAACCTGAAGAGCAGTTAATTCTGAGTGATCTCTAGCCCTCACCTGGAGATTGGCAACAATTTTTACCCATAGATCCTGTCTATGGCACTGGATCTGTCTGAGGTCCCATCCCTCCTCAAACCTCACCCTCTCCAGGCTCCACCCCTCAAATCTCCATGAATTTCCCAACCTGGAGTTGGCAACCCTATCTTTTTCCCAGCCAAGCATCAACCTGCCATTATCTGCCCCTCTGATTTCAGCTTTGCATCTCCACTGCCCTCCCTCCTGGAGATCAGTGTAATTCTGAGTGATTTCCATCCCTCTCCTGCAGGCCCCTCTCTGGAACTACAGCTCAATTAAACCTTATGGGGGAACATTTTAAACAAAGAACCACAGCCATCTTACAAACACAGGTAACTGCCATTTTGTAACACCTACCAACAGCCACTGAGGGAACAGTTAGTCCCATAGGGGAGGAAAGCAGGAGAAGCATCTTTGTCAAGAGAGAAAGTCATTTGCCAGTAATTCTGACAGGGTACAGTGGCTGAAGGGGGAGTGGGCAGGGAAGAGGAGCAGACACAGCAAGTACTCTTGAGTGATGGCTGATGGGCCAGTGGCTGAGGGAGTGCATGGAATGTGGCCATTTCAAATTATTATATAGAGAGGATTATTATATAGAGAGATTGGGTGACATAGCTCAGCTTTTTGGAGGTGTAGATTTTGGAAATCAATTCAACTATACTGCCATGATATGTCTTTTGTTTAATTTTTGAATATCTGTACTGTGTATATTTGCAGGTTCCCATGTTAATTTATAGAAAGAGACAGAGGCAGAACATATTTCATGCATGCTCAGTAGCTATTGCTACCAGGGACCATAAATGGGTAGAAGTAAATTAGTAGACAAGGGATTTGCTATGCAGGGTCAGTTCAAGGAACTTCATCGGTTTCCTGATGTGTAGGGAGAGTAAGCATTTATGAGGCAATAGTGAATTTAGAAATTGAGGTGTGTGGTACTCAGTATCACAAGGGGCGTAAACAAGGTCATTCTAAGCAGATTTACACCTTTCTAAGTCCATTGATTCCAGTGGACTTAGAAGGGTGTAACTGGTTAGGATGCCACTGAAAATTGTCGCTCTTAAGCTCTAGAATTTTCTCCGATGATTATATATCAAAAGCTATCCAACAGAAATGTAGTTTTCCTGTGTGAATGCTGTCTTTGTTCTCAGCAAAGGTAGCTATTATGTTTCTTTTTAGAACAGCTGATGGAATACAGTATACCCGCTGCGAAAGTAAAAGAGAACAAAATGAGCTCTTAAAAAGAAAAGTGTTTCTTGAAAATGTTTGTGGAGTAAAGAAAAATAAGGGAACAAAATAATCTTGAAAATGTATTTGTGACAGTTAGAGCATTGTACAAAAAATCAAAATACATTTGTCTGAAATTGGTTCCTATCAAACTCCCAGTACATCCTAATTGGCTTGTACAAGATCTGACACCAAGCCTCCAAAGTCGTGGACTTCAAAAAGGTTGGTTTAATTTTCTGAACTGATAGTCTGTTTCATAACTAAAGCATCCATAACTGATGTCCATTTAATTTTTTTCTTGAAAAAAACATCCAAGAAAAGCAGTTCAGCAACCTGTCAAGGTATCCCCTACTCCATAAACCCTCTTCAAAACTGAACGTTTTCATGGGAATGGTTGCATGTTTTCACAAAATAAGCTTTGCGAAGTATTGGTCATTTCTAATACAGTTGCATGCTGCCATTTCATAATTGGCAGATAATTTTAGAAATAATGGAATATGGTGTTTGTAATGGGGTGAGGTAATGCAAGTTTCATGATTCCATAATCCACATCACAGAAATGCAGAATCTGGTACTGGGCACAGAACTCAACTATCTTAAAATGTCAGCTTTCATATTTTAATCTTCTGGATCTTAAAGCTCTGAAGTTTGTTGTGGGAAAAACTGGTGAAATATCTGAAGTGGAAACTGAGTAGGATTTCCAGGAATCAGAACATGGGATATTTGTGCCTTGTAAAGGTTGTCTTTCGAGACCATTGCAGAAGTAGAATAAATTATGCAAACCAAGAAAATATGTACAATTTGCTTTATCTGCATAATTTATTCAGGCCACATAAAATGTTTGTATTTGTGGAAAGGCTGGGTTGTTTTAGTGTAGCTATTTTTGTCAGACACGGCCCTGACTATAAAATATCAACAGGAAGTGTTTCTGAAGGGCCTGTAGTAAATCATGAAACTATGCAGTTAGTGGCCAAAATTATTTCTCTTCTTGCTATAAAAGAAAGGATTGACTCAAGGATTAGGTCCAGCTAAGCAACAGTAGCAAATTAAAGCCTATGTTGTTCCAGTGGGTTTTGCTTGTGGCATTTTTCTTCCTTCAGCTGTTTTTACCTTCTGAAATCACAATAAGAAGGTCTGTTTACTTTTTTGGGAAATAACAGTTCAATTTACCTCTCAAATCAAGTTATCCAGATGGTAAACTCCAAACTCTGTACTGAGGCAAGCAGACTACAAGAATGGCCGAGGTGCTGTCTGGTTAACCTAATACTTGATTAAAATATAATCCAAAGTTGTTGCTTTTTAATTGACCTTTATGTCCTTAAAGTAAGTGATAGTAGTGCAATTCTAAGCACAGTTACACCCTTCAAACCTGTTAAATTCAATGGACTTTGAAGGATGTATCTCTACCTAGAATTGTACTATAAGTACATTTATCTAAATAAGGGTTTTAGTTTACCAAAGGCAGGGGAATTTGATTGAAATGGTACCAGTCCTTTAAATAATAATAATGCCTTCAATATTATTTTAGTATACTTAGCATTTTGTAGTTCAGTTAAAGTGGTTATATGAAGCCAAATTTATTTTTCCAGCATGTACACTAAAATGGAGTGAAGAAGAAAGTAGGGGAAGTTCAAGTTGAGTACGAATTCTGACACTATAAAGTGTCTGCAGTACCTGTTCATGTGACCCGTGGACTTCCCTTTGTCATCCTATGCCTGAGAATATATGAAGGGGGCTGGGAAGGCAAAGGGACGTTCAACTGTCATCACTGGCATCTTCTCTGACCATTACACCATCATCAAATGCATTGGAATGCTCATTTACTTATGTCCTGATCTTCCTTTCATATTCTGTTCAGTAATTAATGCATTTCTATACCTTCGGTGCTTCCTTGGTTGTGGCTGGGAACTAAATATCAACAAAAAGAGCTGAATTGGAATCCAGAGACAACTGAAGTTAAGATATGTAGGCTGGTCTTTTGACAAACGAACACACAGACTGAGCTTTGATCAATGTTTTCTATGGGGCATAATCAAATATCTAATTCTGCCAAAGAATAAACTTTGATATCATTGTGTTATGTCCTTGAAGGGAGTCCTAGAGTGTATACGGCAGTTAGGATCTGCCCACAAGGACAGTAAACATTGCAGTTTTAAGATCATTCAGATGAAGTCTGTTTATTCCATAGTAATTTGGTCCCATTCCTTTTAGCACAAAGCCATCTAAGTCCTCTTCAGGCTCTAACTAACAAATGACCAGCCATTAAAAGCAAGCCTATAGCCCTAGAGAAGGTTTCTGAATCATTTCATGCCATTCCATGAAGCATCCCAGAATTTCAACCTCTCTAAAGCAACAAGCAGGCTTATTATTGGTCTAATGGTATGTTAGCAATAGTCTAGTTAGTTGCACAAGTATAGATGTGCTGAAGTTCTCTACATCATTACAGTGTTTTTCATATGAGACTTTCAGGACTTGCTCATGTTAAGGACATTTGCAAACATTCTTAGCCACAGGGCTTCTCCATGTCTTACTAACAAGGCAATGGTTCATCAGAATTTGCTGCTGCAGGCAAATACAAGGGATTCAGAGGGTAGAAATTCTTTCCCTTAAGCATTCTGATTCATATTGGAAACAGACCTATAGGTTCTATGATAGAGGTGCTACCTGAAGCTGTATGTCTACATGTTTGTGCGTTTCCTTTTTCTTTGCCGGTATCTTCTTGACACTTCATGCAGTTATGTAATAGCACTGTAGAGGAGGAGATTTCACTACAGAAATATAAATAGCTCCTGTTAAGACATGCATACGCTAATCTTTTATGCCCATTTTGTCACTCTGGGTATTACCCAGGGAGCCAAACTGCCAAACACTCATTGGGGCAAAGTCCTAGCAAATGCTGCTGTCAACATTGGAATTAGTTTATACTGCAAAGGTGCACACTGAATACCTGAGAGATGAAGCATATCGAGAAGCAGGCAGGGTCACTACAGGACTTAATTGCAAATGACATTTGGTTGGAGTATGGGGAGCGTTATGTTCACATTATTGAATGAAGTCTAAAGCTCCTAATACAATGCATGCAAAGTCAGTTTCTGCTGAAATTAACAGGCAGGTCAAATAAGTGAAACCAAACGTCAGAAGGGGCTTTGCTTAATACTGTTTCCTTTTGGGGAAGGGAGGACTTCACTACCTGATGGAATGGCATTAAATGTTTCTGTCTCCAAGGGATACTTTGAAAATGATAGAATATATGAATAAAAGAAAGAGAAGCCATGTTATGTAATGCTTTTATATAACTGGAATATATTTCTGTTCATCTAGTCTTTCATATTAAGAAGCTCTTGCTTTGCTAATATTTATTTTTTAATTTATTTATTATTCAGTTTATGCCCCCCCCCGGCAAAGCAGGCTCAGGGTGGGTTACATTTATTAAAATATATTGCATAATATATAGATAGCAATTAAAATCCGATAAAATCAACATAAAACAATTCAATTTCAGTAATAATAATAATAAGTGCTGTCGATGTTTCACTAATTATATAAGACAGCATACTTTTTGTAAGTTTTTCAGTTTCTTGATGCTCTTCACACAAGCTGCCCATCACAGCCGAGAATTGGTGGTGATAGTGGGAGCAGCTCCTAGTTGAAAGCCTGGTAGAAGAGCTCTGTCTTGCAGACCCTGAGGAACTGTGCAGGGTCCCGCAAGGCCCTGATCTCCTCCGGGAGCTCATTCCACCAGTATGGAGTCACCACCAAAAAGTCCCTGGCCCTGGTGATAATGAGCCTGGCATTCTTAGGACCAGGGAGGGTCAATCAATTTTGAGACTCTGACCATAGTGTTCTCTGGGGTATGTATGGGGAAAGGCGGTCCCTCAGGTATGTTGGGCCCTGGTCATATAGGGCTTTATAGGTAATTACCAGAACCTTGAAGCGAATTCGGTATGTTATTGGCTGTCAGTGCAGTGTCCTCAGCACAGGCTGGATGTGCTCCCATCTAGGAAGGCCCATCAAAAGCCTGGCCGCTGCATTCTGCACTAGATGCAGCTTCCAAATTTGCGACAAGGACAGCTCTATCTAGAGAGCGTTACAGTAGTCCAGTCTCAAGGTGACCATCACATGGATCACTGTAGCCAAGTCATTGCAGTCCAGGAAGGGAGCCAACTTCCTGACCAGCCGCAGATGGTAAAAGGCCGACCTGGCAGTGGCTGCTACCTGGGCATCCATTGTTAAGGAGGTATCCAGGAGCACTCCCAACCTCCTAACCTCCAGCGCCGGCACCAATGGTACCCCGTCAAAGGTTGGGAATGGGATCCCATCCCCGAACCACCCTGACTCAAGCACAGGACCTTTGTCTTTGTCAGATTCAACTTCAGCTGACTCAGCCTAAGCCAACCAGCCACAGCCCAGTCCAGATCTTCCACTCTGGAGTCTGCCCTGCTGCCCAACATCAGATAGAGCTGGGTGTCATCAGCATACATATATTTCAAAAGAACATGAACAGGCATCATCATCTGTCTCTCAGTCTGTCCAACTCTACCTGATGTAGATAAATTGCTATTTATTGTTCCAGCCAGAGATTGTGCCCCTAAATATCTAATCTGCTTCTTTTGTACAAACTGTCAATGTTCTGTTGAAGGTCAAAATACACTATTGGTCTGCCATGGAAATTATAATCATATTTCTCACTTTCTTAAATGTAGTAATATTTGCCCAGTGTTATGCCCAGTAATATTTGCCCAGTGTCATGATGTTCTACATTTTCCTACTAGAGCTGTAACCAACCTATGGTGACCTGGTAGAGTTTTTAAGGCAAGAGATGTTCAGAGATGGTTTGCCATTGTCTTCCTCTGTGTAGCAACCCTTGACACCCTCGGTGGTCTTCTATCCAACTCTAACCAAAGCTCACCTGTAGTGATGGTCACATGCATAGACAGACTTAAAAGGTGCTGAGAGATTCTAGGGGCCAGGGATTCCTGGGACCTCCCAGTTCCCCTGAGTTCATACATCGGTTGGGTGGAGACTGGCAAGGGACTGAATCCAGTACAGTAGCCAGTCCCCACGACTAGTAAACCACAGATATATATATCTTTCTTGGACTTATAGCAGCTAATGTGCCTACTGACGTACTTATCATGTAGTACTACCATGAATGTGATGCAGGCCAAACTAGAACTGACTAGAACTGGCTCAATGTAATTACTATAGAAATTAAAGTAACATAGGTTTAACAGAGGACTGAGGCACAATACAGGCACTAATTCTGCAACAAAAGAGGCTAAAACAGATTAATGGAGGATAGGTTTATCAGTGGCTACTAGCCATGGTGACTAAAGGCAGCCTCCACATTCAGAGGCAGTAAACCTCTGAATACCAGGCAACATTAGGGGAAGGCCTCAGCCTCTATGCTCTGTGTAGAACCTCCAGAGGAACTGGTTGGCCACTGTGAGAGACAGGATACTAACCTAGATGGACCACTCTTATGTTCTTAAAACCCTGCTTAGCTTCCAGGATTTGAGCCATCCAGGTCAGGACCCTCTGCCAGTAGCATGCAAAAATGTAGAGCAGGAGGGACATTCTGAATATCAAGACATATGACAAGATTTATTACACATTAGACTAGGGGAGACTTTTCCACAGGACTGCCATTATTGTGGCAGCCTTCTGTTTTTCATACTATCTGGTTTTGCCCTCACAGAAGAGCCCCAATGAAAATAAACAGGGTGTTTTTGAGATTAGTAAGGCCAAGAACACATGTATTTATGTTTACTAGATGTGAGGGGGAAAGATTTATTATAGTGCTGAAAGTATATTGTATTTTATTGTATCCTTTCATGGCAATTAACTTTGGCTATTCACTTTAAATATGTTCTCTTTGATTTTACAGTACTGCCATGAACTCTTGTCTGTTAGAGATTTTGGTTGAACAAACAGCATGTCTGACAATTTGCTTTAGTTTTCAAATTTGCAAAACATGTAGAACTTTTATTTTTCTCAGCTGCGTACTTGATGTCCTATCCTTGAAAGAGATACTTTGAATACATGGACTGATGCCCAGAAAAATCTCTGAACAAGCTGATTTAATAGTTCACAGTTTTTATACCTATTTTTCTATGGGAAATTCCTTCTAAGCTCAGAGAAGCTATTCACTTCATACTATCAGAAGTGATAAATTGGAAGGTTTTGTTATGGTCATGTAGGTTTCACATTATTGAGCCTATATAAGAAAGTCACACCCAAAACATCCCTGAATCTCCCAGATGTGGGTTGCATGAAACTATCTAATCTTTCTGAAAGTACTTTGGTGAGAATCTCAGAAATCGTATTTGATATTTCAATCTTATAGGATAGGATAATGGATAAGTAATGATATGTAACTGTTTCTGATATCATTTACACATGCAAGTATATTTTATATCATAGTGATTTTTTCATATTTACATATTTCAGGAATGATTAGAGTGTGTCAAGGACCCAAGTTTGGGTCCCTCTGAGCCATCACCCCTTAGGCAAGTAAGCAGTGCTCAGACCTGTGAGTTTTTGCAGTTACTTGCATACAAAAACCAGAACTTTGTAAAATGCATAAAGGTTTATTACTTAACAAAATATAACTAAGTAACACAGTCTCTGCAATCTAATAGCAAGAAAACAACAAAGGCTAAATTTCTGCCTAATAATTCAATACCTGGTATTGGCACATCTTAGAATATAAGAGTCCAAGCTAGAGGCTTAAGTGTACTCTATGCAGCAGTCCATCACAATGAAGCATAACATAGTCAGAGCCACTCTCCAGTTAAATTTCAAAGTTAGCATGACTTCCCTCTTGCCTATGGTTTAATTATAGTCTGACACCTGGCACCAAGTCATCTCTCAAACCCAATCAGGGAGCTCACTTGATGGAACCATCCAGAAGATGATGACATCCATTCCTGCTTCCCCCCTCCCATTTAGTTACAGGACTTAGCACAAGTTCTCACAGTTAGCCAATTGCCATATTCTTGAATCCGGCCTTGAAAATGATAAGGGTAGTGTAGGCAGGGAGGCCCGATTACAGACACCTGCAACCTGGAGCAGGCCTGCTAATATTCATGTTAACCCTTGAGGGGAAATCAGGGTGCTTTGCCTCACAGAGTGATTTTAAATAAAAATCTTAAAGGATAAACATGAGTGGTGTTTGGCTGGGACACAAAGCTTTCACCTGACACCTGGAAATAAACTTCTGACTTCTCTTCAGTAAGAGTGCTGTAACCTATAGAGACTGGATATTGAACAGAGTAGCCATCTCAACATAGCCCTGTGATTTAGTGGTTTAGATGAATGCATTGCTTTGGAACAAGCAAACAGATCTTTCTTTTCCAAGTGTTAAAACGAATGCCTCCCTTACAGGGGGGTTCACCTGTTACAGCACAATATTTTTTGTGATACCCATTTTGATTCCTAAATAGCCTTACCAGTTAAACTGAGATGATGGGCACACATTGATATATGTATCATAAGAAAGATAGGATCTCAGTTGAATGGCATCTTTTGTTTCCTGCTACTGCCTTATTTGGAATATAAATAACCCCATATTATAAGACAGCCTGTTGTTGTTGGGCTATCCTGGACCAATTGGATTCAGAGTGATAGAAATTTATCTCACTGCTCACAAAAGTCAGAGTAGATTGACCCTCCCTGATCTGTGTGAGATTAGTCGGTCACCTCAAGCTGTCCTGGAGAGGTTCTCCTTTTTCACCTACTTCATACTGATTAGCTAAACAGGCCTAGTTTTGCATGTGAGGCCTTAGCTAAGGTAGGCAAAATTAGTGCAGGTCAGATATTTTATCAATTAATTTAGATTGGCAAGGTCCCTGAGGCATCTGTGGATGGAGAGAGGCGACCAGTCCAGGCACTGCAGGCTAAACAGTCCAAGTGTATGGCACACTAACCAGTGTAGGTGAATCATGTTGATGAACACATCTCTCAACATGAATTAATGCACTGTTATTTCATCTGCAGAGAATATCTTTTGAGTACTGCACAGGTGTTAAGACTGCTGCTTTGGCTTAATAATTTCTATTTGTTTCCTTCTTTTTGTTGTTTGATTTGCTGGCTTTGTTTTTGTTTTATTTCTGTTTATTTCAATACAGGGATTGGGCAAGGGGTTCCAGTAGTGGCTCTCATTGTGGAAGGAGGACCCAATGTAATTTCTATTGTCCTAGAATACCTACGCGATACTCCCCCAGTTCCAGTTGTAGTCTGTGATGGAAGTGGTCGAGCGTCTGACATCCTTGCATTTGGACACAAGTACTCTGAAGAAGGAGGGTGAGTCTCTTGTTGGACTATATTGCCCATTGTTTGCTTTCTTCCAGGGATAGCAGCAGTAAAAACTATGTAGTATTATTAATTAGTTGATAAATTAATCATCGTAACATAGAGGGTTTTTTAATGTAGTGCTTCGCAGGTTCTTCAAAAACTCATGGAGTTCAGTGATCTGAGTTCTTCAAACCACAGCATTGAACGCATGATGAGACATGTCAGGACATTTCCTATTCTATTTCTTAAGAGTTGTTGTTGTCATTGCCCACCATATTTCCATCATAAATATGACTTATGTAGGAGCCCCAGGAGGTCTCCTATCAGACACTGACCAGATCTGCATTACAACCCCCCCCAACCCTATCCTAGAAAAGCATTTCAAACTATCCTAATCCTAGTGAAGGATGACATCAGTTAGGACACCCTTAGAGGTATTGCAGGGAATAATTCCTGGCTCATTCTTGCCAGTCTAAAGATACTATTTTGAAATTTATTTGTAGTAAGTATGAAGTGTGCAAATAAGTACTGCTTTAAAAAATATCCTGACCTGGATTGCCCAGGCTAGCCTGTTTTCATCAGATCTTGGAAGCTAAGCATGGTCAGCCCTAGTTCATACTTGGATAGGAGACCACCAAGGATCCAGGGTTGCAGTGCAGAGGCAGGCAATGACAAACCACCTCTGAATGTCTTTTGCCTTGAAAACCCTCTGGAGTCATCAAACATTAGCTGTGACTTGCTGGCACTTTCCACCACCACCAAAAGAAAATGGTATTTTCCCAACAAGATATATAATTAAGTAATTAAGTGCTTGGGTGAAATTGAATAGCAGACTCCTGGCTGCTGGAGTTGGGGTGTGAAAGGGGCTTTGTTTGACCGTCATTAAGTGCCTTGGGTGATTTTGAGTAGCTGCTGGCCACGCCCTCTCCTGGGAGACAATTCCATTTAAGGCAGGAAGTTTGCAAGAGGCATGAGCCGAAGGGCGAGAGCAAAAGGGCGAGGCTCTTTGCCTGTGGCTCTTGGCCTAGGGGCTCTGTAAGAAGCCCAGGAAGAGCCAGAAAGCCAGGACCTTGGCTCCTTGGTAAGGTAAGTAGACTCCTACAACAGGAGCCATATAAATACAAAGTGTTTTAAAAGGGGGTTATAGAAAAGTATTTGTTTAAAAACAATTATGAAGCCAGAATGCCAGCAGGGGGTTGGGGGCTATCCAGTGTTTTGCATGGAGTGTCACATGTATGACTATCTGCCCACTGGTCAGAAGTCTTGGGTGTGTGCTCGGTGCAAGGAGCTCCTGGTTCTCAGGGAGCGAGTTTGCTCCCTTGAGGCCAAGGTGGTTGACCTGGAGAAGCAGGGACAGTCAGTTAGGTGCACGGGGAAGACTCTCGGGGACTTGTTAGATATGTCCCACTCTGGATCTGGCAGCCCGGCTGCTGCCAGGGAGCATGAGGGTCAAGGGGAAAAGGGGCACCATGCTGAGGATAAGGGGAATGTGCCCTCAGAAGGGACCTCTTCTTCAGCTGGTGAACGGGTATCCTTTCGTACCAAGGAACCGTCCCTGGGAAGGGTGGGAGGGGGCTCTTGGTAGTTGGTGATTCGATCCTTAGGCAGGTAGACAGCTGGGTGGCGAACCCGCGTACTGACCGTATGGTGACTTGCCTGCCTGGTGCAAAGGTAGCGGACATTACGCGTGTTTTAGATAGGCTGGTAGATAGTGCTGGGGAGGAGCCAGTGGTCGTGGTGCACGTCGGCACCAACGATGTGGGGAAATGCAGTCGTGAGGTCCTGGAGGAGAAATTTAGGCTGCTGGGCAGGAAACTCAAGGCCAGGACCTCCAAGGTAGCCTTCTCGGAAGTGCTACCTGTTCCACGCGCAGGGCCGGAGAGACAGGCACAGATCAGGAGTCTCAATGCGTGGATGAGACGGTGGTGTAGGGGGAAGGGTTCAAGTTTGTTAGGCACTGGGATGCTTTTTGGGACAAGAGGGAGCTGTACAAAAGGGACGGTCTCCACTTGTCCCGAGAAGGAACCAGGCTGCTGGCGCTCAAAATCAAAAAGGTGGCAGAGCAGTTTTTAAACTGAATAATGGGGGAAAGCCGACAGGAGATGAAAAGTCTCTGGTTCGGGATGGCTCATCTCAAAGAGATGAAGGGGTAGCTATTACTTTTGTACAAGGAAATGGATTACAATTGTCCACTGAGACTGTGGCTAATGATAGGAACTGCCTGGCAAGGTCTCGAGGCAGCAAGAGGAAGGCTGTGGGCTTAACAAACATGGGAAACTATAAGTGTTTATACACAAATGCTAGAAGTCTCCGAGGTAAAATCGGGGAGTTGGAATGCTTGGTGTTGGGGGGGAAATAGACATTGTGGGTATTTCAGAAACTTGGTGGGATGAGGAAAATCAGTGGGATACGGTGATTCCTGGTTATAAATTATATCGGAGGGATAGGGGGAAAGGGTTGGAGGTGGGGTGGCTCTGTATGTCAGAGAGGGTATACCGTCCAGTAAGATTGAGAGGGTAAGAGAATTGGATTCGCTTCTGGAAATGCTATGGGTTGAAATAGTGGGTCCAAAAGGAGGCTTAACAGTGGGAGTTTGTTATCGCCCACCAGATCAAAAGATAGAGGAGGATTATAAAATGATGAATGAATTAAAGATAGCGGCTAGACGAAATAACTGTGTTGTAATAGGCGACTTTAACTACCCACACATTGATTGGGTCAATATGAGTTCTAGTCGGGAAAAAGAGATTGCGTTCTTAGACACTCTCAATGACTGTGCTGTGGAACAGATGGTCACAGATCCTACCAGGGGAGAGGCAATCCTGGATTTGGTCCTAAGTAACACCCAAGACCTGGTGAGAGATGTAAAAGTGATTGCACCACTTGGGAACAGTGATCATAATGTCATTGAGTTTAACATTTGTACAGATAGGGAGTTGCCCAAAAAGACTGACGCAACCACTTTTAACTTTAAAAGGGGTAACTTCTCTGGTATGAGGGGACATGTGAGGAAGAAATTGAAAGGAAGAGTGGAGAAGGTCAAAACCATTGGGGAAGCTTGGAGACTATTTAAAAAGACAATCCTAGAAGCTCAGAAAAAATATATACCGCAGGTTAGGAAAGGTACAAATAGGTATAGAAAAAAGCCTGCATGGTTAACAAATAAAGTAATGGAAGCTGTAAAAGGTAAGAAGGATTCCTTTAAGCGGTGGAAAGCTAGTCTTAGTGAGGTTGATAAAAGGGAACACAGACTATGGCAAATAAAATGCAAGTCTGTGATCAGGCAAGCAAAAAGGGAATATGAGGAGCATATCGCAAAAAACATAAAGACCAACAATAAAACTTTCTTCAAATACATTAGAAGTAGGAAGCCAGCCAGGGAGGCAGTGGGGCCCTTGGATGACCAAGGGGTAAAAGGAGTAGTGAAGGATGATAGGGAAATGGCTGAGAAGCTGAATGCATTTTTTGCCTCTGTCTTCACTGTGGAAGAGGAGAAGTGTTTGCCCACTCCAGAAGCACCGATTTCGGGAGGGGGTTTGAAAGACCTGAATCAGATTGCGGTGACAAGAGAGGAAGTCCTCCGACTGATGGACAATTTAAAAACTAATAAATCACCAGGCCCGGATGGCATTCATCCGAGAGTTCTGAAAGAACTCAAATGTGAACTTGTGGATTTCCTGACAAAAATATGTAATCTTTCTTTAAAATCTGCCTCCATTCCTGAGGACTGGAAGGTAGCTAATGTCACTCCAATCTTTAAAAAGGGCTCCAGGGGAGATCCAGGAAATTACAGGCCAGTCTGACATCGATACCGGGTAAATTGGTGGAAACTGTTATTAAGGAAAGAATTAGTAGGCACATTGATGAACAAAAACTATTGAGGCAGACTCAGCATGGATTCTGTAAAGGAAGATCTTGTCTCACTAACCTGTTAGTGTTTTTTGAGGGAGTGAACAAACATGTGGACAAGGGGGACCCAATAGATATTATTTACCTTGACTTCCGGAAAGCTTTTGATACAGTTCCTCATCAAAGGCTCCTAAGTAAGCTCAATAGTCATGGGATAAAAGGACAAGTCCTCTTGTGGATCAAAAACTGGCTTATAAATAGGAAACAGAGAGTGAGTATAAATGGGAAACTTTCTCAGTGGAGGGTGGTAAGCAGTGGGGTACCACAGGGATCAGTACTCGGTCCGATGCTTTTTAACTTGTTTATTAACGATTTGGAATTGGGAGTAAGCAGTGATGTGGCTAAATTTGCAGATGACACGAAGTTGTTCAGGGTGGTGAAAACCAGGGAGGATTGTGAGGCACTCCAAAGGGATCTGTTGAGGATGGGTGAGTGGGCGTCAACGTGGCAAATGGGGTTCAATGTGGCCAAGTGCAAAGTGATGCACATTGGAGCCAAAAATCCTAAATATAAATACACATTGATGGGGTCTGATCTGGCAGAGACTGACCAAGAGAGAGATCTTGGAGTCGTAGTGGATAACTCGCTGAAAATGTCTACACAATGTGTAGCTGCAATAAAGAAGGCCAACGCTATGCTGGGGATTATTAGGAAGGGAATTGATAACAAATCAGCCAGTATCATCATGCCCCTGTATAAATCATTGGTGCGACCTCATTTGGAATACTGTGTACAGTTCTGGTCACCACATCTCAAAAAGGATATTATAGCATTGGAAAAAGTGCAGAGAAGGGCAACTAGAATGATAAAAGGGTTGGAACACCTTCCCTATGAAGAAAGGTTAAAATGCTTGGGGCTCTTTAGCTTGGAGAAACGACGGCTGAGGGGTGACATGATCGAGGTTTATAAGATTATGAATGGGATTGAGCAGGTTGAGAAAGAAGTACTTTTCTCCCTTTCTCACAATACAAGAACTCGTGGGCACTCTATGAAATTGCTAAGCAGTCGGGTTAAAACAGATAAAAGGAAATACTTCTTCACCCAAAGAGTGATTAACATATGGAATTCACTGCCACAGGAGGTCGTGGCAGCTGCAAGCATGGACAGTTTCAAGAGGAAATTAGATAAACATATGGAGCAGAAGTCCACCAGTGGCTATTAGCCACAGGGTATGGATGGGAACTCTCAGTCTGGGGCAGGTGATGCACTCTATTCTTGGTGCTGGTGGGGGCAGCAGTGGGAGGGTTTCTGGTGCCCTGGCCCCACTGCTGGACCTCCGGATGGCACCTGGTATATTTTGGCCGCTGTGTGACAGAGTGTTGGACTAGATGGGCCATTGGCCTGATTCAACATTGGCTTCTCTTATGTTCTTATGTTCTTATATCATTTTCATTTTATCAGTTTTTGTACCCTTGTTTAAAATCCTTTTCAAACATTAATTAGATAAGGTGCCCCAAATGTCAGACCATTCATGTAGAGACCTTAGCTCACTTGGGTAATTATCTGAGGAATGGGAAGAGGAAGGGTTCGTGTCCCCTGCTGGAAAATATATAAACCAAGGCAGTGTTTCTCACTTCATTTTTATTTCACACAGCTGCTATGAAAAATCACACTTAGTTTTGACCAATCATATAAATGCCTTCTTGCAGTGGGAAGCGCATGTACTGATTTCATACACAAATTAAAACACTGGATGTACTGCTGTGCTTTGAAGAAAGATTTGGTAAGGTGTGCTTAGGACTATACCTGCAATTCAGGGATTGAGGTTCATGTGAAGAGTGGGTTATCAGCACTGGGCCCAGTTTTGATCTTTATTTCTCTGCAGAGTTTAGAGACTTGCACTCCCCTAGGGTTGCCAGGTCCCCCTTGGCCGCTGGCAGAGGATGGGGGGTAGGGTTGCCAGATCCAGGTTGGGAAACTCCTGGGGATTTGAGATTGGTGACTCAGGGGGATAGGGCCCTCAGTGAGGTACAATGCCACAGAGCCCACCCTTCAAAGCATCCATTTTCTCCAGGAAAACTGATCTCTCTAATCTGGAGATGATCTGTGATCCCTACGCTCCCCTGTCACATTGGCTGTCTCCTCTCTTGCCAGCACCAAGGGTCCACTGAAACTACTGTGGTGTCACCACTGTGTATCCAGTGAGGTAGCCCTTTTAATCTGATTCATTTTCTTTTTGAAACAGATTGTAAACATACTGCACATGCAGTTAAAATAGCTAAAGTATAGACACGCCTTGCCAGATTTCATTCTATACAGTGGCTATCTGAAGCATATTATGTATGCATATGCATAGTATATGATATAGTAACAGTTGGTAACTAGCAGAAAGTCTACTCACAGCCTTAAGCAGGAGCAATTATTGTGGCCAAATAGAGGGGTGGGGGAAAGGACAGAAGACTCTGGGCAATTGTGCCCAGCATTGGCTCAGCCAGGAGGCTCTCACAGTGCTCTCTGTAGCTCATCCCCATTTGCCATGTTGTACATGTGCCAGCTATACATTTGGGTGGAGCAGAGCAAGCAGACCTGATGGTCAGGCCCTAATCTGATTTGCACTGTGTGTTTAAAAGAAGAGGGTTGGAGGCAATCTGGGCACTCAGAGCCACCTGCCAACCCACCCACCCCTACTTTCATATTATAATTCTTGTGTTGGTACTCTCATCTTTGTATGACTGCAGGGATCCACTAGTTAATAGGACCAGAGAGGAATTTTACACTTGGTTCTCATTGACTAATAGGCCTTAGGAGGGTTGCTTTGCTCACAGCAAACGATTGATCATACTATTGAATGAGTGTAACTGCCACATCTGCCTGCTGGCATTTAGCCATTGGCTGGGGGACATAGCATAGGGTATACAGGAATGGGCTCCCAGCATGACCCTAAAAGGAGAATTCAGCATTTTGAACAGAATCTCAGTCTGGGGAGCAGAATGAGAAATAGAGTAAGAAAGCTACAAACACACATCATTTTCAATAAATCTTTCTTAAGAAAGAATGTATATTAGTTTGGTGTACAATTTTAATGGATAAAGGAGCAGGGCTGAACATGCACAGCTCTAAATTCAGTTATTGTGTCTTCACCCAGAATGGTTGCTCTAGCTTTATATTCCTTTTTGCACACCACAGTATCTGACAAAGGAAATAATCAGTTATATAGCTACACTTAGCTAAAGCAATGTGGGCTTCTAATGTTTTCTGAAGAAAAGGTTCATGTTGTGACTATAGCTGCAAGTATATGAAGGGGAAGAAAGGCGGATGGAAAACAATATTTTATGGTATCATCCAACCTGATCAATCAAAAACACTATTTAACAGTCACTTAGAAGGCATTAGCTGCTGCTTATCTTCAGCTGAAGAACTGAACTAATTTCGTGACAACCTACTAAATAATTTAGACTTGGCTATGGACCAGATCCTGCAACTCATCTGTTCACTGCAGCATGGAATGCTTTACCATTGAAAGGTTACAATGCAATTTAGTGCTGTGTATGTTATCCTCCTTGACAGAGGGCATCATTTCAAAAGAGATTTCCATGTCAGACAGAAGGATGCCAAGGCCCTGTCATCTGCCTCTTCTTGCTCTGCCAGAACAAAGAAAGGAACCATTCTGCCTGATTTTTGTTTTTGACATACAGCTAGACTGCCAAATGAGAAAATGAACTCATTCAGGCATCAGTCCAGCAAATATTATTGTTTGCGCTGGAAAGTGACTTTGTTGGAACAACCTACCTCTAAGGAGTCTGTGCTTGAGCAAGTTGTAGCTAGGATCACAAGCTTCATTTCTCTTGCTCCATTGCTCTGTTTAATAAATTATCAGTAGCTCCAAAATGTTGTAGATTATATAGCTGTGTTTAAATCAAATCTACTGTGTACATCCACCTTCTTAAACTCACATACATGCATAAGCAATGGCCTCAGTCAAAACTGCCCCAGATTCCTCTGTTCACCCTGCTGCTACTGCAGTCTTAATTTCCTTGTGACTGAGTCCACTGCTTTCACCACCTTTTAATCAAATCTTTTATTTTGCTTACTTATCTCCAGTCAAATGCAAACGTACTGTGAGGGAGTCTTTGGGACAACACTGTCTGTAGGAATTCTTGTAAACACGTGCACTTGTAGATGGGATCGAAAACGTGCCATTACAGGCCAAAAGTAGCCACTCAGATTCTCAAGTTGACCAAGAACACTCCAGTCTAGAGACAACCATAGTTCATCTTCTGAAATTTCATCACAAAGTTTCTTAATTCAGAAGTCATAGCTATAACAAGCATTGTGTGGTCAAAAGGATTTGTATTTGTCCATGTCATGTACACATCATCATGCATTTCCAACATATGTATGTCAAACTGCTCTGAGATTCATAACACACCTTTGTCTGATTTCAGATTAATCATGACTACAACAAACCTTTCTCTTTCAATGGGAGCAATCCTAAGCAGGTCTGTTTGGAAGTAAGTCTCATTTTATTCACTGAGATATACTTCCCAGAAAGGATCATTGGATTGCATCCTGTGGTTACCATTGCAGGAGTGTTGAAGACAAACATTCCGAGGGGGGGTGTTGAGAGTTTGCTTCCTTCCTGCAGTAACATATAACCCTACATTAAGTACTAGACTTTCTTACAATTATCAGAATGTCTGTTAATGAATTTGCCTCCACAGTCTACACATGTTGTCTACGCACATTGTGATTAAAACAGAAAACCCAGGGATTATTTTGTGTACAATAACTTAAGAGAAGGAGCATGGCCTTTTAAACTGCACTAGAACATTTTGCAGTTACCCAGGATTCAAGTCATTTACATTCTGGTTTATATAATAAAGTATATTCTTCCCATTGTTTCATGTGAATTCTAAGTGCAGAAAGCACAAAAGCCATAAATCTCATCAGTTCAGACAATATGTAAGAGAGTGAGCAAGTATGACACACCCATATGTTAATTACACAAAATGGGACTGAACTTCCATACAGGAACAAATAAATTATTTGCTTCTTTTGTTGTTCCTTTGAGAGGATGTTTCAGTTTTCATTCCCATGCCTCATCATTATCCTAATCCACTAGTTCTGGAAGTATAACTTCTAAAATATTGATTCAGTTAGAAACTGAATAAAAGATTTTTTTTTTAAATTCTAGACGCTAACAAGTAGTTGTGAAACTTTGTGGAAATAAGGGCCTCACTAGGTTGGAAGAGATTTGATAATCATTTCCATACTATTTTTTCCTGGTAGCAGTACCTTCCGATCACAGTAACTTTATACCAACACTGCCTCTTTCCTATTTCCAGCTTAAATGTCATAATATAACAGCAGTGGGACAAGTTAGAACCTTCTGCAGCTGCTTCAAGTGAGGCTGTTAGTTTGCTGTAAGGGTTGGAGGATCCTCCGCCCCAGCCCTTGTTTCCCACCACTGGCTGCAGGAGAAAATTAATTCAAAGATTTGATATCAGGTAACAAAATGTTACCTGTGGGGAAAACAATTCTGGGAAAACTGTTCTAGGAATCCTCAGAACTGACATCATGCCATCACCTGATTGCACCATCTATGCTACCCCTCCCCCGACTCCTGCCACTGGCCTTGCAATCCTAGCCCAAGGGCTTTAGAATATTCTGCTGGCTCTGACAAATGCATAGAGGTCTGGCAACAGTTATTAATTAAATGGAATCTCCTGTGTTGGAAGAAGTAACCTGCAGGCCCTATTCAACCCTGCCTTCCAAGGTTTTCCTAATACCTGGAGAGGCTTCTCTATCTCTCTATCTCTCTCTATTGCTCTCTCTCTCTCTCTCTCGCTCTCGCTCTCACTCTCGCTCTCTCATCATATCATATCAGATCAGATATAGAATCACAGATCTGGAAAGGGTCATACAGACCATCTAGTCCAACCTGCTCAATGCAGGGTCAGCCTAGAGCATTCCTGACAAGTGTTTATTCAGCTACTGCTTAAAGACTGCCTCCCTAGACAGCTGATTCCACTGTTGCACAACTTTTACTGTAAAAAAAGTTTTTCCGCACTCTCTCCCTCCCTATCCAGAAACCACCACCAACACCTGACCTTTGTAGGAATTGCCCACTGGAAGGGTCAGGGCTCCCAGCTTCCCTTCCAAGTTCTGAGACCTTGCTTCTGTGTCTCCTGCTGTCCAGTGCCAGGTCACCACAGGGACAGGTTATTGCCTTGTGCACCCCTGGAGGAATAGCCCTTGCCAACTGCCTACCTTCCCCCTGGTGCTCCATAACTGTTAGCACAGCACCAGATTGAGCAAGGGGTTCAAAAGAAATGGGTAAAGTGCAAATCCTCTGTCCCTCTCGCTATAAATGCCCTATTAAGATGACAAAACATAGGACAGGCTCTTTAGTTTAGGAAGTTACCGATATCTACAGATCATCCCTTACCTTGAAGCTGTCTCCAGCTCTTGAGGCCAGCACATAGTCAAAATGGCCACCTTCTCAGTGGAGAGGTCAGCCTTCTCTCATGAACTCCACACCCAAGGAAAAGAGAGCTTCTTCCTGCTGCAAGGAGTTTCTCCTCCCACTAACCAGGCCGGGTCAAGGAAGCTTTTTGTGAAGATTCTTCCTGGAGATTCTTCCTGAAGTCCCTCTTGCATTTCATTCTTCCAAATCTCTGTTTGCTGCTAGAACCGGGGGGGGGAGCATGGCCATACCACTGTCTGTAGCTAGGTATATTAGCTGTTTTTTACTGATGTACACTTCCATGAGCCCTATTCCATAGGGAAGGTCAGTTGAAATTTTTAATGTAATAAATAACAATAATATTAGCATTTCTTAAGTGGTAGCTGAGGTGAGCCTGGAAAGCCATTGATGATTTTTTCCTTCCCAGCCTGTTCTCTGCCCAGAAACAAACCCACTTTTAAAATGCAAAGTGGAGGTTTTGCTCCGTTCAAACCTCCGAGGAAAAATTATTTCTTCACAGTTCTGAATACTAGCCACTGGGAACAAATACCAGAGCAGCCAAAGGCATCTGATTGACTGACCAGAATTCTAGTCTATGATTCCTAGTCTCATCAAGCAAGGTAATTTTTAATACTCTTATAGAAGGACACTCATTACTTATGTTCCATTGCATTGAAATGTGGGATGCAAAATGTTAGAAAATTAATCAGCCTGTAATTACCGTTGTGGGGAAACCTCAAGTAAATGCTGTTCAAATAATAACTGCTCTTTTGATCCAAAATATGCTGGAAAGAAAAAAGAATACTGTAGAACAATACATTATCAACACTGTGAAGGAAATGAAAAGATTGTTGTATCAATTTTGCTTTGGTGCATTCAGTGGGACCTGTGACTGAACATTTCATCTATTACGTTTAAATATGTGCAGAAACTGCATTTCAATCATTCACTTGCAATTCTGTAAAGTTTATAGTTGCTATGAAATTGCAAGAGCTCCTACAAGAAATTAGTTGGTGTACCTGCAACACCCAGCAACCAATAATCTCTTTTTGCAATGTGTTGTATAGGTCACTTTGATTTGCAACCAAACCTCACGTAATTCATATCATCTTGACAACAGTTACCATTTTATAATTTTTTCCACACCAGACCTCCTCTGAAAAGAAGTGCTAAATCTATCTACCCAGCTCTGTTTACTGATGAATGGCCATCCAGGCTCTGCCCCAGAAAATCTGGACATAGCATTACAAGCCATGGCTGGATGGTTACAACACAGCAGACTGAAACTGAATCAATTAAAGAAGGAAGTCCTATACCTGGATTGCCAGGGACTGGGATTGGGAATCAGGCTCCCAACCTTTGATGGGGGCCCATTGGTGTCAGTGTTGAAGGTGAAGAGCCTGGGGATGTTCCTGGATGCCTCACTAAGTATGGAGGCCCAGGTTACTGCCACTGCCAGGTCTGCCTTTTTTCTTCTGAGACAGAGCAGGCAGTTGGTCCTATATCTCACCCCCAGGGTCTGGCTACAGTGACCCATACAATGGCCATTTCCAGATTGGATTATTGTAATTCTCTCTATGTGGAGCTGCCTTTGGCTGTGCTCTGGAAGCTGCAGCTGGTGCAGAACTCAGGATCACAGGTATTGACTTAGCTGTCTGTGCAGACACGTATCCACCCTGTGCTGTGTGAAAATGCACTGACTGCCTATCAAGTACCAGATCCATTTCAAGGCATTTGTGCTTACCTTTAAAGCCCTATACGGCCAAGGTCCTGCTTATCTGTGAGATCACCTCTCCTCCTATAAGCCCAGAAGGGCTTTATGATCTGCTAATCAGCATCTCCTGATGGTCCCCAACTAGGGCAGGGGCTTTTTCAGCCTTGGCCCCTACCTGATGGAATGAATTCCCATATGAAATCATGGCCCTGCAGGACCTTTAACAGTTCCGCAGGGCCTGCAAGATGGAGCTCTTCTGCCAGGCTTTTAGTTGAGGTGGGGAGTATCCCCCCTCTATTTCTTCAATGGGTCAAATCTGTGTTACCATCTGAGTATCCCATTCTGAAATAGACCTCATCTGTTGAGGCTTTGATTAGAAACACAGGAATATTGTTGTATTTTATCTGAGCCTGCTATGCAGGGAGGATAGGATACAAATCTAAATAAATAAATAAAACAGCTTTTATGTTGCCCAGAATGCCAACCTACAGAATCCATGTCAGTAGGGGGAAATAACAGCGTCTTGTGGAAGCTTAAATAGTAATAAATGGGTTGTAGCATGGAAGAATATCCTGTTTTAAAAGGACTCTGAATGAGCTGAACCAGAAAAAAACATGCAAGTAAAAGCTGAAAAATAAATGTAGACATGGTGGCACTTATCCGTAACTTTTGTTCATCGAGTGTGCAGTTGCCCATCCCCCCCTCTGACCCCAGTGTGAGCTCTTCTATGTTTGTACATCTCGACAAGATCTCTCTCCAATGGCAGCCTCCAAAAACTGAAGGAACGGTGTTCCTCCCTGCTCCCTTTCATGCCAGAAAGGGTCAAAAACTGGCAAGTGGGGAACAGAGAAAGGAGCATTTTCTGTTTGCTAGGAGTTTTCTGTGTGTGACTGCACAGGTGACCACTTGATGAACATTACAGGTAAATACAACTTTTTTTGCATAAAGTAGCAATCCTAGCTTGTTCTCCAGTGCCAGCCATATAGAATACAGGCCAAGATACTTGCTGGGTTTCTGCATAGGGAGTAAGGGGAAGAGTGAAGTTGATGAAGCCAGAATTTCTTAACCAAGGTTTAAGTGATTTAAACCAGGATGTAAATAACCATCTGTGAGCCCAAACCTGTAGTGAACATAGTTAAAAAGAAACCCTGGTTTTGTATTATGACTGAACTGAGTCATTATGTACCTCTATAATTGGATTGGAGCAAAAGTCTTGCCACGAGTACTGGGAGGTATGAAACCGGCAGTACAGCCTGTTATTGCAAAGCATCAGCTCAGATGATTCAGCAATGATGTGTTCCCTACCCCTAAATTCAGAGTGAAGTCAGTATGAGTCTAGATTTCATGCTAGACTTGGGTTTGCCACTGCAGAATGTTTGAAATGGTGATTAAATACAGTCTTTTGCTTAGTAATGCTACACATGTATATATATTAAGCATGAGAAACCAAATATTAATTTGTTCGATATTAACTGACATGAGATTTCTGCAAAAATATTTCACAGAGGAGGAAGTTACTAGTTGACATTATTCCGTAAGTGTATCCTGAAAAGTACAGTCAATTTAGAAGTGGTTCCCACTTTCAAAAGTTTGAGAAACAGTGATATAACAAAAATTGATAGGTTATGTGGCACCATAAAGTTTCCTCATTATGTGACTAGGACAATCTGGTGAAGAAGCACTTTCAAGTTTAGCAAATGACACTCAAGGAGGAGCAGAGCAGGATACAGTGGCTGCAGATAAACACAACAAACAAAAGTAGACAATCATGAAAATTCAGGACATGCTTTTCTCCTCCTCCTGCCATCATAGTTTTTCTCCCCTCCCCCATTATGGATTTTTCATCAAATTACAGATGCTGAGCTAGTGTCAGAAGTCACTGCCACTGTTCTTGAGAAACATTCAATGTAGCCCAATAGTGTGATGTCTTACTTGTAGCCAGGGCTTTTTTTGTAGAAAAAGCCCAGCAGGAACTCATTAGCATATTAGGCTACACCCCTGATAACACAGCTCATTAGCCTATTAGGCCACACACCCGTGTTACCAGAAGTGAGGTCATCCAGCCACATTGACCTTTTGCTGCTTATTCTCTTTGCCTTGTTTGTTGTCAAAACCCAGGGCTTTTTTTTGGAGCAGCAACTCCTTTGCATGTGAGGCCACACACCCTCAATGTAGCCAATCCTAATGAGTTTCTGATCTTGGGTGTGGCCTATTATGCTAATGAGATCCTGCTGGGCGTGGCCTACTTGGGAGCCAGCCGGAACTCCGTTCCTGTGCGTTCCTGCCCAAACATAGCTCTGCTTGTAGTTCAGAAAAAGAGACATATAGCCTTAACTTTAAAGCAAACTGCTGTTCTGCTATTCATTACTTTAAGCCTGTGGTTGTTATATATCCTCAGGAAACTTTTCTTTATCAATTGTCTATTAAGAAACTGCTGCATGCTATGAACAGTTCTGATATTCTAGGATATGTTCATTGGGATAAATGGTTTATTGGCAATGCTGGGTTGAACCTAGGTATTCACCCATGAAAATCAAGAATGTGCCCTGGAATGCCCCCAATAGTTGCTGGTGAGTCTGGGTTGGAAAGGAAGAGATTATAATGGCAGACAAGCTGTTTGTCAGACAGCCTTGACTGCCATTGATTATTTTTTCATTGAAGAATCCCTGCTAAGCTTTTGAGGAACCCCAAGACTCTTAGGGAGACATTTTGACAGCTGCTGTTTGAACTGTTCATTGGCTACAAGTCACTCTTCTTGGCATTTTGTAAGGCAGGCAAAACAAATTGTTAAGTTTTTTTTCTACCCTAGAAGGTCAGTTGCCTTAGACAGTCTTCAGCTTAAAAAACAACTGGTGCCTCTAGTATTTGTGTACAGCTGTGGGAAGTTTTTAGTCCTTTTTAATCAAGCAGGAAGCCCTGACTGTGAACAGTTTGATTTAATAATATTTGATTTTTTCCCCTTGAGGAGACTTTCCCCCTAAAAACTAGACATGGATGTGGCCAGAATTAAAACAGTTTTTTTGTACAGCTTCAATAAATTTTCTTCCCTTTTTGATTACACTGGCTTCCCTCACAAATGATAGAATGACAAATCTAATGCTAAGGTTTTAGATGGGAAAACAACCATGGCAGTAGAAGAGCTTTCACACTTCAAAGGATGCATTTTCTGAATGGCTAAATCAAATAGCAATTCGTAATGTATTTTGTTGAAACAGCACATAAATAAATACACTCAGTGACTAGACTTTCCATTCTTAGGAAATTGGCTACAAGAACTGATACTCAGTGAAATATTTTGTTCTGGTGCCAATGAAGTGATACCACCCCCACACAAAAAATATATATTAAAATGATACTCAGAAGGTATGTGCAGACTTCTTCGTCTCAAATGCAAAACTTCTTGACTGGGCTTAGACAAATGGAGTTGTGGGTGATTATGTAACCCAATCACCCTGAGATAGCAGCTAGGGATATACGTTTGGACATCAACTAATCAAAAACTGAAATGCCCTGTTCTTTGATATAGCTATTATTACTAATCCAAATGAAAATAATGACTTTTGGAAATTATTAGAAAAGGTTGTTAATCTTCAACATGCTGGAACCTCACTGTTTTCATAATTTGACCAGGATATCAGGAAAGGGTGAATGAGTCACCAGATAATACTGATTACGATGATATTGTCCAATCAGCAGAGTTATACTGATCAATCGCTGCACTCACAGTGGACAACATTTGCATCAGTAATTGCCTTGTGGTATTTATTTCTTTATGTATAACCTGCCCTAGACAAACCCCACAAAAAAGGAGATTGTAAAATGTAATGCAAATACAAGTATTGAATATTCATTAACTATGCTACAAATTACAGACTATTAAAATTACAGGATAAAAACAGCAGTGGGGGGAAAGTTAGTTCCACCAAATATCTGGTAGAAAGGGAGGTCTCAACTGTGTTTCAGAGGGTGAAATCAGTCAGCCTGGAGGGAGGAGTTCTAGAAAAAAGGCATAGTGTTGAGAAAGCTCATCATTCCTGCCAATCTGACTAGAAACAAAGACCTTTCTCACTGAAATTTCTAAACAATTTTCAAAGGAAGCCCCCCAGTGGGGCATTATACTAGGCATTTCCAAGGCAAATATATACCTGGTCTTTATTTAGGAGCCATTGGACCTGACAAACCAGTTTAAGGAAAGTCTACTTTGGGCCATTGTTGCTATCTGTGAATTCAGGAGCAATGCTTGATAAAAAGCAGCACTGTTAGATTAACAGTGCCATCCGAAGCACTGACTCCAGTGTACTTAAAAGCATGTATTTTATTTATTAGTTTATTAGGTATTTTTGGTCACTGCTCACCCAAAGGATCTTGCAGCAACTTACAATACTTTAAAAAAATCTTGAAAAACCAACAAAACCAGATAATATGTATAAAATTAAGATTCAGCACCATACTACTATCAACCAGCCCAAAACATCTAGTTAACCTTCAAAGGCCAACCTGAACAATTTAGCCTTGCAAGCCCTGCAGAAACTAAGCAAGTCCCACATGGCACAGGTGTCATCAGAAAGTGCATTCCACAGGGTAGGGGCATAACTTTAGCCAGCTCCCCCTTAACCACTTGACAACCACATCTAGGCACTGGGATTGTGTTGAGACCCCTGCCACCAGCTGCCTGTGACATGGGGAAGAGCTGTGTGTCATCAGCATATTGATTGCACCCAACTCCAAACTTCCTGACAATCTCTGCAAGAGGGTCCATATATATTAAATAATATCAGAGATAGGACTGAGCCCTGTGGGACCTCACAATTCAAGAACGTCTCATCAGGAAGACCACTCTTCCCCCATAGTAACCCTCTGAGATTTCCCTGGAAATGAGAAGAACCACCTGAGTGCACTGCCCCTCACCTTCAGGGAAGAAGAAGAGATTGGATTTATACCCCGCCCTTCACTCAGAGTCTCAGAGTGGCTTACAAACTCCTTTCCCTTCCCCACCCCACAACAGACACCCTATGAGGTAGGTGGGGCTGAGAGAGCTCTTTCAAGAGCTGCAGAACTATGGCTTTCCCAAGGTCATCCAGCAGCTGCAAGTGGAGGAGTGGGGAATTAAACCCAGTTCTCTCAGATTAAGGTCTGCACACTTAACCACTACACCAAACTACACCAACGTAGTTGATCAGGACCAAATGGTCAACTGTATCTAAGGCAGATGATAAATACAAAAGGATCAACAGCAGCAGCACACCTTTATCCAGATATAAATGAAGATCATCAGCCAAGGCAACCAGAGCTGCCTTGGCCTCATAACCAGGCCTGAAGCCTGACTGAAAAGGGTCAAGAGCAGATATCTCATTCAGTAAGACCAGGAAGATCTACTTAGGATGGCATTTCAATATGATTTCTTGGAATACCAACTCCTGAGTCAAGTGGGCATACACCAGTAGCATTTTGATATTGCATTGAGCAGTGGTCCAGTCTATCATTTCCATTATCTGTTCTGAATGTCTGTTGCCTCATCTTCACCTTCAGTGAAATGCCATCTACATACTGATGAAATTCCACATTTCAGCATGAGTAATCATAAGGCATACTCTTTGGAAAAGGAAGAAATGCAACATACTATATTGTAAGCAATTTTAAAAAAATGTACATCAATATTTAAATACAGGTCTCTCCTATGGTTCCAAAATGCTGGTTGTCCCCCATTTCAGCCAATTTTCTCTATCACCAAGTACCAAGTAGTGGGATCCACAGAGAACTGGTCTGAATGAAGCAGACCAATACATGATCCCATACTGTTTCAGTAATATCCCATACTGTTTCAGTAAGAAAGATCTGTGATCTATACAGGACACCTCATTTGGATAGACAAAAGGGGGATCTGCTGTTATTATTTTATAAGGCTTTATAGTAGCCTGGGACGCTACTCATGAATGCTATATTGTTCTTCTCTTCAACATTGTTCTTTGTTTGGAGAAAGAGAGATTATTGAAATGGTAGAACATTCCCAGGATCGCCGCCAACAATAACAACTATTAACAATAACAACAACAATAACAACTATTAACAATAACAGCTATTGAACAAATAATACCATATTGGATTTTGTTAAATAATTGTTTCAACCAGAGTATATATGCTTTTGTGATTGTCATTATTTACTTGTAAAACTATAAACATTCGGTTCAGCTTATTTTCACAATAATCTTGTTCTTCTGGGTCATTTGAAAATATGATAGATTCCTATGGCATTGCAAGCAAGGGTTGTTTTTAGCTTGTGAAAAACATGGACATCAGGAACCATTGCGCTGTATGAAAAGATGTTATTGTGTTTTGATTGAGTGAAATGTTCAGATAGAGAATAGAGTAACTAAATATTAATTTAAAGCATAATGAAGCTTTGTGATAAAAAATGCATCAAAGGTGCCACAGTAAATGAACTTCCTAATACATTCTGCTTACCTGCTGGCAGAACGATGTGTTCAGCACATTCTGGCAACATAAAGACTGCATCTGATTCAGGCTTGTCAACTGCAGACAGACAGAATGGTGGATGAATTTCCAAGCCTTTCTGCCAAATAATGAACTGAAACCAAATTGATGCAAAGAAGCTTCATCATACAAAAGGCCTTTATACAAAACTTCTATCTTTTCTTTATCCGAGCATACTTGTAACATACCAGGCTTGATGCATTCTTATCTTGTAGGCATGACTGAATGCATGCCAGGAAAAGTGTGTGAAAACGCAGGAAAAGTGCAAAATGCATGCAAAATTCAGCCTCCTGAAAATCTCAACTTTCATTTTAAAAAGAGCAAGTTTCTAGCTTTATCACCAAGCAGATGGGCTTGAACCTACATGGACAATTATTGATGAAGTGACATTAGCAACAAGGAATGCTGAACAAGATTTTCAGTGGTGATGAGGTTTCAGTGCTGCTCTGTCCCAATCCCTATGACTGGCCAAGGCAGAGTAATAGCTGTAGGAAACATATGCAAAATAACAACAATTATGAAAATTTAACTGTTTATAAATAGTTCAGCTTTTTGACACAGAATTTAGGCTTCCTTGACACAGATAAGTTGATTGCTTCCATACAGACAACAGTCCTGCATATAAATCAGTTGTTTCATGCTAGAATTTTGTTTAAAAAAATCTTCTCTGACTTTTTGAATTTCAGTCTTATCAATGAATCTCTGAGGGATCAGTTGCTTGTAACCATCCAGAAGACCTTCACCTACACCCGGACCCAAGCACAGCATCTCTTCATAATCCTCATGGAGTGCATGAAGAAGAAGGAACTGGTAGGCACTGGCAAAGATATTTCCTAGATATGAAACCAAAGAGTTACCAGATGTGCAATGTTTCCAGTTTCAGAGCCTAAGCAGATTTTATGTCTTTTGGCAAGTTGGGTCTGGGTTCCTTCGACCCAGATTGCTTTCTTTGCAGCCACACAGCAGCTGTTAGGAATGTCATTTTAAAGAACAGAGGGAGCCCTTTTTGACTTGTAACTGTGGGATGGGGGGAGAAGGGGCTCCTGCTTAAGAACATAAGAACATAAGAGAAGCCAATGTTGAATCAGGCCAATGGCCCATCTAGTCCAACACTCTATCACACAGTGGCCAAAAATAGCAGGTGCCATCAGGAGGTCCAGCAGTGGGGCCAGGACACTAGAAGCCCTCCCACTGCTGCCCCCTCCAGCACCAAGAATAGAGTGCATCACCTGCCCCAGACTGAGAGTTCCCATCTATACCC
Source organism: Gekko gecko (assembly GCA_029375565.1). Taxonomy (NCBI): domain Eukaryota; kingdom Metazoa; phylum Chordata; class Lepidosauria; order Squamata; family Gekkonidae; genus Gekko; species Gekko gecko. The sequence goes on from JAPDNY010000007.1 coordinate 119,526,877, forward strand.
TGTGGCTAATAGCCACTGGTGGACTTCTGCTCCGTATGCTTATCTAATTCCCTCTTGAAACTGTCCATGCTTGTAGCTGCCACCACCTCCTGTGGCAGTGAATTCCATGTGTTAATCACTCTTTGGGTGAAGAAGTACTTCCTTTTATCTGTTCTAACCTGACTGCTCAGCAATTTCATGGAGTGCCCATGAGTTCTTGTATTGTGAGAAAGGGAGAAGAGTACTTCTTTCTCAACCTGCTTAATCCCATGCATAATCTTATAAACCTCAATCATGTCACCTCAATCATGTCGAAAATGCTTCCCCCCTGCTCCATTGTTTTCCAAGCTGAAATAGCCCCAACAGGGAATTATTTACATAACTCTGAAGCAGCACATGGAGTATTTGAAGTATGTGGCTTTCCAAAGATATGTAACTAACTCCCTGCCCAAGCTGTTTCTTCTTCTAAAAATGGCATGGAGGGAAGCAGGAGTCCCTCTTTCCCCAACACTACAGTTCTAAGCTGAACAGAAATCCCTCTGATCTTTAAAATGACATTCCCTAGAGCTGCTGTGTGGCTGCAGAGAAAACAAGTTGGGCTAGGGGAACCTAGACCCAATGAGCCTCCCCCCCAAAAAAAGTAATGTTTAGAAGAAGAAATTGGATTTATACCCCGTCCTTCACTACCCAAAGGTGTCTCAGAGCAGCTTACAAACTCCTTTCCCTTCCCCTCCCCACAACAGACACCCTGTGAGGTAGGTGGGGCTGAGAGAGCTCTGACAGAAACTGCTCTTTTTCAAGAACAGCTGTGCCAGAACTATGGCTTGCCCAAGGTCATCCAGCAGGTGCAAGTGGAGGAGTGGGGAATCAAACCCGGTTCTCCCAGATTAATCCACGCACTTTGCGCCCCCCCCCCGTTGGAATAATGAGACAGACAACAGTTTGGAAGCAAACAAAGGTCACTTTATTAACTATTTAACATAACATTGCAGCAAGGGATCAACTAAGCGAGCACAGAACAGGCAAGGCAGGTGTCACTCCCCTGACCAACCTCCTTGCCCTTTTCTCGGGCGGGTCACCCAGCTTTGATCTTAAGCCAGCAGTCTGGCTCACGACTGGCAGCCCAGCAAAACTGGTTGCCACCTAGGAGCGCCTACCCCTGAAGCCTTACAACTTGCAGAGAGGAGCCTTACCCTAAGAGGTTCCCAGAGGTGATCACCATTCCCCACCCTGGACCCTAAAATCCGAAGGCAGTTCCTGATGACCCCCTGTTCCCTAATGGGGAAAATGCCGTAAGGTGCTCACCAGTTCCGGTTTCTTGCCCACACAAACCTGCCACAGCCAAGGCCAAGCCTCTGTTTTGGCCTTTGCTCCCAACTAACAGCCCAAGGCTGACCTAATCCCCTGCCCCATAAAAGTCCCATAAAAATAACCCATTGCCCTTGTCTAATAGATGCACCCCATCAGCCCTATGCAGGTCCTGGAACTCGACCTGTATGTCAGGGTGCAGCAAAAATTGCCCTAAACCACCATCCATGGCCTTTCTCATTTGTCTGTTGGCCTTACACCTGGCACGGTCGATACACCAGGGGTCCCCTAAATTGTGCCACACCTGGTGGGGCAGAATAGCCAACCAGACTATCTGCACACTGAGCCACCTTGCTCTTATCATCGCAAGGTCAGCCTCGGCTTGCAACACAAGGGCTTTGCCCTTCATTAAACCTAGGTCGTTACCCCCTAGGTGCACCACCAAAATGTGTGGAGGAGACCCCAACCTCTCTTCAAATAACAGGGGAAGGAGTGCAGGCCATCTCATGCCCCCCCTTCCCATCCATTCTACAACAGCCCACTCGCTAAGGCCCAGCTGAGGACCGATGAGTGTCCTCCTGGCCCGGTGGGCAGCCCAAAAGACCATGCTGTGACCGCAGATGGTGACTTGTCTCGCCCCCACGGCCTCCAGCACCTGTAAAAATTAACCCCATTAATTACCTCAACATAACATTAAAGCTTGCCTTGTAGCAACGTGACTTCCAGTGACCTATCTGCTGAATCTCTCTAGTAGAATACCCCATGGCTGCAGCTGTTGAAGCCACCGCAATCCTGAAGGAGCCCTAACTCAGCCCTAACCGGGTCAGCACTTTCTGGTTTCAGGCCAAAAATTGAAATTTAGTGAGAAGGGTGACGTCCCTGTGCATAAAAAGATAGGCCATGTCCCCACATGGCTAAATATTGGCATAAGGCCAGCCTTAGAACAGCGACCCAGCTCAATTACCCCACCCTTGCCAATTTGGTCAGTCTTTGCCTAAGCGTGATCCCCACTTTGAAATCCAGTATGTAAATGTCCTGCTGGTCAAGCACTAGGCCAGATGTATCCCTGCGGGAACTCACCACTAACTCACTAATCTGACGAGCCCCAAAGAAAGCAACCAGTGTTGCTACGTGGAACAATGCGCCTCGTATCCATCAATACAAAGTGTGTTCCACTGTTCCTTGATCCCCATCAGCACTGATGAGGTCAATGGTTCCTGGGTGTCTGCAACCTTGCCACTCTCCCATGAGTAGCCTTCGAGCATATTCCTTATTCGGAAGTCATCCGCCTTCTCCTCAGACTCAGATGCCTTACTGGCATAGGTGAGAGATGACAGTTTGCCCCAATGGAACGCGCTGACAGGCCCTTATCTCTCAGTGACATACAAAACTGCATCAAATGGGACACTGGTATGGGCCAAACCTGCCACAAACTGGCTTCCTCCATAAAGGACAGAAACTGCTTACCCGTCCTCTTATAAGCTCTCTGGGTGGAAGGGACGAGAGCTAAACTTATCGCTCTGTTGGCCTCAGCCCACCAATCTGCCGCACCTCTGCTGGGATCCGTACCGGGAACTGGTCAGCTTCTGGAACCAGCTGGCAGAATCTCTCCATCTGTTTTTGAGAGAGAGTATCAGCCAACCCCGTTACTGACCAGGGCCATGACCCTAGGAGACTTGGATGTCAGTGAATTACTCACATGTCCTGTCACACCAGAAGTGGCAGTTGGCAAGCTCCGCTGTCCAAATCCACACTGCTACGACAATTGGGGAAAATTCCAGGAAGGTGAGGTCCTTGACCCACCCTACCTGAAACCATTCCCCAGGCCAGTCCTCAGTACACCAATGTCCATGAAAATAGACACCAAAGCCAGAAGAGCCCACAGCATCAGACGTGACCTGCAGCTCAGCTTCAACCAGCCAAAAAGAGAGCACATTGTATGAATTAAAAAATTCCTCCCATACAAGGAGGTCGTCCTTTATAACCTTGGTGACCCTGGTCCTATGCTGTGGTAAATGGAGGCCCTTCATGGACTCACAGAGTCTCCTAACAAATGCCCGGCCAGGTGCCACAACTTTGCATGGAATGTTGAGGTGGCCAACCAACTGCTGCAACTCCAGCAATCATCGTCTGCAGCACATGTAATGTGTCAGCTGGTAATCTACACAGCTGCCCTATTGTGTCCATCTCTATCCCAAGGAAAGTCAGAATTGTGGTAGGGCCCTCTGTTTTTTTCCTGGGCAAGAGGAACTCCCAGCTCCTCTGCCAGGCCCAAGAAGCTCTTCAGTAAAAACTCGGATTGCCCCATATCTTTCTTTCCTACCAATAGGAAGTCATCAAGATAGTGTGCAGTGCTGCATAATCCTGTCCTGTAACGCAAGGTCCATCTAAAAAGGAACTGAACCTCTCAAAAGCAGCACAGGATCCTGAGCACCTCGTGGGAAGGGCCCTGTCCATGTAAAATTTGCCCTCAAAAGCAAAATACAGCAGCTCAAAATCGGCTGGGTGGACAGGGAGGAGAGGGAAGGATGACTTAATGTCACACTTTGCCAATTCCGCCCCCTGCCCACAATGGAGCACTACTTGCATAGCCTGATCAAATGAGATGTATCTAACTGAACATAACTCCTCGGGTATCGTGTCATTCACCGACTTCCCATGTGGATATGACAAGTGGTGAATGAGGTGATACTCACCAGGCTTCTTCTTTGGCACAACTCCCAATGGGGAAACCCTTAAATTATTAACTGGGGGGGAGGGAAACAGGCCAAGGACCCTACCCTCCCTACACTCCTTTTCCATTTTATCCCTAACTATGTGCTCCATCCCTTTAACTGATTTCAGGTTAGGAGCACTATATGATCTTCTCCTCCCTTAGTAAGTTATTCTAAACCTAAAAATGAAACCCTCCAAGATGTAAATGTCATCCGGATGGTTGGGGTAAACCCACAACCAACACCTAAGCACTGCAATCTTAATTGGGCTGGGACCCTTTGTCAGAAGGGGGGTTACAACCACCACCTCCTCCTAGACGTTCACCCCCCTTGCCCCCTGACCTTCCCTTTGTTTTGGGACAACATGAAAACGCATGGGGCCCCGTGCACAAAGGGCATTCATGTCTGAAAGAGCATGACTTGTGGCTGCATGTCCCACGGGAGGTATACTCCCAGTAAAGTGGGTGTTGCTGAACCACCTGCCCTGCCTGGGTGTGGGTACCTGCCTGACCTTGTGCTCTGTGAACAGAGTAGCCACTGTCTGACCTCTCACTGCCTAATTGCCGATAAGGAGACATGATTTGCAGCCATAAATGTGGGTGAATTTGGTCCCATCTCAAAGCTGGATTCATGGCTGCCCTCATTCTGAACTCATCATATTGAATCCATGCAGGGCTCAGAAAATTGGTAAAGCACTTGCTCGGAGCTCCTACAGCTTTGAGCATGTGGAGCAACTGGCACTGAGCAGGAGCGGAGCCTGGCCATTTGACATGGCTGGCTCCACCCCTGCCCACATCACGATGCTGGCATCGTGGCTGGACTGTTGCTGCCCTGGCTTCCTCCGGGGTGGCAAAGCAGCCCCCGGCGTCCAGCAGTGGCTCCAGGAAGCTGGGAGCCCTGTAACCACTACACAAACTGGTGTTTAGTTTGTCCCTCATAGAAACACTGAAAATAGATTCAATTTTGCTTTAGTTCTTATGTCTACATCATGCTAACAATGGTTAAGGTTTAGCACAAAACTATCATTTGAATCTATGGTTTAAAGTTTGGAAGAGTCCCCCATTTCCACTGTTATTATTCCACTATTCTCTTATGCCTTTCGGGGTCCACTTCATTGTCTTCTATCTGTATCATAATATTGTTAATGGATTATATGTATACACAGTAACTGTAATGTTTAAAACAAGTCTTGTAATTTTGTAATAATAAAAGTCACTTCTGAATTGTTTTTTTCTTTTGGATGGAGTGCTGTTGAGCAACAGAAAACAGGTGGGGAACCTTTAAAACTAATTCAGCAAAGAAGTTTTCTAATAATTCTTTTTAGTGCATGCATCCTGCAAAGATTAGTACCACACATGCCTTCATTTTTCCCCCATAAATTTTTATTTTGTTTTAACGCATAATAGGGCAGGAAGGGTACAAGGGATGGGATAAGACATAAAGGGAAGTTCCATCAAGCCTATATAATAGCTGTTACATATTTTCCATCTTAATTCTTTGTTTCCAGATCACTTTTGTTTATATATTTACTAAAGCTAGTGATGCTTAATCAGATTGCTAAAGTCTTCTGTAATGATTCCTGAAAAAAGTCAAGTTCTGTACAGTTCAAGTTAGAGTTTCCCCAAGTTTATAATAGTTATATTCATTGTTTGTGGTCTTTAAAGTTTCTTTCCACCCAGTCATAAAATGGTATCCAATTATGTTTCCCTTTTTGTTTACTTTGGTCTTTGAACAAGTCCAACAATATAGCCATTTCCGCTGTTTCAAATTTTTTGTCAAAAGTTCGTTTTCCATTGGTATCTCTGATTTCTTCCAGTATTTAGCAGAAAGAATTTTTGCTGCTGTAACTATATGTATAATTAAGTGCTTAACTTTCTTATCTTTTACATAAGGCATAATATTAAGCAAAAAGAGGTTTGAATGGTAGCGGTATCAAGCATATTTTTTGTAACATTTCATGCACCCTTCTCCAATATAACATCACCTCTTTACACTTCCACCAAACATGAAAAAAGCTTCCCACCCATAGCTTACATTTGCAGCATTTGTCAGACATTCCAGGGTACATTCTGGCTAATTTCTCTGGCATTATATGCCACCTATAGAACATTTTATATAAATTCTCTTTAAAGCAAACCAATTTTGTTGTTTTAATATTTGTTTTCTGTATTTGCAACCAATGATCAAGATCAATATTATAGCCAAAATTTTGGTCCCATTTTATCCTACATTCTTTAATCACCTTCAAACATGCCTTGATTTTGACATTATGAGGTATGCTTTGGCTGCTATGTCTGCTAACATAGAATCCCAAAACACTGGGAAAAATTTGGTAAGGCAAAACTCCTCAGGCATTCCTACTTTGAAGTTGATTTACAGACAATGCTTTTGGGAGACCCAGGTAGCCTTATGCAGGTGCAACATGAAATCACTATTAAAGTGATCCATATATGGGAAGGCTGCAGGGTGAGCATGAACCTGCACCCCTTTCTCATCTGTCTACCTGCATGGTCTATTTTCCAAGTAATTTAGGAATGCCTGTATCACAAGTCAGCTTCTTCTAGGCCTGTGATTGCTATTGCATGTGAAATCTTTCTTATTGAATTGGAGCAGGCCATTGCTCAAAACACTAGCCTGCTGTTTCTAAGGCTAGACATGAACTGTTTGATGGAAGGTGATTGCAGTAAAGAAGGTGATGGCAAATCAAATAAAATGGGACTAGTGGAAAACTCTAGAAATAATTTCTCCCTTTGGTTTTAGCTGTAGTATATCAGTAACTCAACAAAGGAGTTATGGTTTGAGCTTCTGTTTAAATTATTCATCATGCATCATAAATTCATAGAGCCTTGTAAATTATTATACTTCTTACATTTCCCTGAAAGTATTTAGATACTGATCTAGATAACAGAATCCTAAATGTATTTTCTAAGCACTGCTGCTGCTACAACAACAACTAACAATCATTCAGTGTCAGCAATGTGCTAGGGTAAAATGTACAATGCATTTCCACAATAAGGCTTCAGGGATCGTCTAATGCATTTTTATTATGGTGCAGTCTCTTCAGGGATATTTGCTTAGTTGTATTGAAGCTGTCACTAGTGTCCATGATTCTGACTAAAAATATACTTTAAAATAGAGTTTGTGCATATACAGATTCGAATTTTGTACTGTTAGCCAATTTAAAGCTCTCAAAAATAGCAAGCTTTTTTAAAGCCTTCAGTCATGACACTCATAATTGGCAATCCAACTATGATTCTAGACAGTGAGGAAGAGTTTGCTAATTGTTGTTAATAACTCAGATTTCAAATTCAATGTAAAGGGTTGCCCTGCTGCTCATATTTATCATTTATTTAAATGTTTTATGCTGATTCGGCACATGGTGCCATTAATTGTGAGCCGCCCTGAGCCCATCCACGGGGAGGGCATGATATAAATCTAATAAATAATGATAATAATGATGATGATGATGATGATTTTTACTTAATGCTAACAAACAAAGAGGAAAGCTATGGCAAACCTAGACAGCATAATAAAAAGTAGAGACATCACCCTGCCAACAAAAGTCTGTATGCTCAAAGCAGTGGTATTCCTAGTAGTAATGTATGTCTGTGAGAGTTGGACCATAAGGAAGGCTGAGCACCAAAGAATAGATGCTTTTGAATTATGGTGCTGGGGAAACTCTTGAGAGTCCCTTGGACTGCAAGGAGATCAGATCAGTCAATCCTAAAGGAAATCAACCCTGGCTGTTCCCTGGAAGACCAGATACTGAAGCTGAAGCTCAAATACTGTGGCCACCAAATGAGAAGGGAGCACTCACTGGAGAAGAACCTGATGCTGGGAATGATTGAAGGTAAAAGAAGGGGACAGCAAAGGATGAGATGGTTAGACAATGTTATCGATGCAATGAACATGAAATTGAGCAAATTCTGGAGGATAGCAGAAGACAGGAGAGCCTGGTGTGATGTGGTCCATGGGGTTGCGAAGAGTCGACTCAACTGTGCAACTGAATAACAACAAAGTTCTCAGTGCTGTACAAAACAGAGTAATGAAACAGAGATTCAACATACAGGTTACAGCCACTGATATAATTAAACAGAAATAGCACTTTTTTGCAGTCTCTGAGGAGAATTCAGATGAACTCAAAAGAAGAAGAAGAAAAAGAATTGTCACAGTAAGATATATGACTAATAGACGGTATTCTGCAATTCAAGATCTAGCCAAGTTCTTGAGAATTGCACATGTATCTTCACAGGATTCTTGCTGTTCCAAGCAGTACTGTCTTCTGGAGAAGAGCTGGTGTTATTTGTTCAATGCCTAGAATGTCTAGGAGTTTCATGAGGCTTCTAGGCGCTTCTTCAAGGACTCCAGTGACAACTGGAATAATGGTAACTTTCTTCTTCCACAGGCTGTCTAACTCTATTCGTAGGTCTTAGTATTTTGTGGTTTTATCCTGATCTTTCTTTTCTATTCTGCTGTTTCCTAGGACTGCAGTGTCAGTGATCCAAACCCTATTTCTTGTTTTTTTTCTACAATTGTGGTATCAGGGGTGTTATACTCCAGGTGTTCATCTGTTTGCAATCAGAAGTCCCAAAGAATCTTTGTTTCAACATTCTCCATGATCTTGTCTGGTTTGTGCTCCCATTTATTAATTTATTGCATTTATATCCCGCCCATCCCATAGACGGGCTCAGGGCAGGTTATAACATTTCAATAAATACAATAAAATTTAAAACACACTTTATAAACATATAAAATCAATAATCACAGCTTGTTGTAGGGAGAAACCAGCCCATTGATGTAGATAAATATGGCCAGTTATCAGTGGGTGGGAGATAGCAACCTTGGGGGGGCCAAGTGTGGATGCCTGCTGCCTCAGCCAAAGGCCTGGTGGAACAGCTCTATCTTGCAGGCCCTGAAAAAGTGAATAAGATCCTGTAGGGCCCTGATCTCAATAGGGAGCATGTTCCACCAGGTGGGGGCCAGGGCAGAAAAAGCCCTGGCCCTGGTTGAGGCTAGGCGGATGTCCTTTGGGCCAGGGATCACCAGGAGGTGTTGACTATCAGAGTGCAGTGTTCTTCAAGGCTTATATGGGAAGAGGTGGTCCCTTAGGTATGTTGGTCTCAGGCTTTATAAGGCTTTGAAGGTGATTACCAACACCTTGAAGCAGATCTGGTACTCAACTGGCAACCAATGCAGCTGACAAAGCACATACTGAACGTGAGCCCACACAGATGTTGACATCAGCAGGCACACCGCCACAATTTGTACCAGCTGTAATTTCTGGATCAGCTTCAGGGTTAAGCCTGCGTAGAGTGAGTTGCAGTAATCAAGCCTGGAAGTGACCATGGCATGGATCACGATAGCTAAGTCACGGGGGGAGAGATAGGCTTCAGTAGCCTGATCTGCCTAAGAAGGAAAAATTCAGATCTGGCAACTGCAGCAACCTGGGTCTCCATAAATAAGGAAGCATCCAGTGTTACTCCCAGGCTCCCCACTGACTGGGTCAGCACCAAAGATGTCCCTTCCAGTGTGGGAAGCCTGGTGCCCCCCTCCATGCCCACGTGACCCAGGTACAGGACCTCCATTTTTGATGGATTTAACTTCAATCAACTCTGCTGCAACCATCCAGCCACAGCGTCCAAAGCCTCAGCCAGATTTCCAGGAATGGAGGATGGGTGACTGTCCATTAACAGATAGAGCTGAGTGTCATCAGCATACTGATGGCAACCCAGCCCATAACTCTGGATTAACTGGGCGAGAGGGTGCATATAGATGTTAAATAACATTGGTGAGAGAATCGCCCACATTCTAGTGGGTACCATGGGGAAACCCTCTCGCCCAGCACCACCCTCTGTCCCTGACCATGGAGAAAGGAGGAAAACCATTTCAACGCAGTCCCCTGAATTCTTATGACAAGGCAGTGGGTCAGAAGATCATAATCGACCCTATCAAACGCTGCCATTAAATCTAATAACAACAGCAGCACTGAATCGCCTTGATCCAGATGTCTATTGAGGACATCTGTAATGGCAACCAGAGCCATCTCCATCCCATGGACAGAGCAGAAGGTGGACTGGAAAGGTCAAGGATGGAAGCATCATCCAGGAAGGCCTGGAGTTGTTTGGCTACCCCTCTCTCAATCACCTTACCCAGCAATGGTAAGTTTGACACTGGGCAGTAGTTGGTCAGGACTATTGGGTCCAATGATGGCTTTTTCAAGAGCAGGTGAACTACCACCTCCTTTAAAGCTTCTGGAAAAGTCCCAGTACAAAGGGACAAGTTGATGATTTCTTCCAGAGGGGCCTGAATGCTCTCCCTGCAAGATTTCTCTAGCCAGGAAGGGCATAGGTCAAGAAGGCAGGTAGTAGGCCTCATTGCTGCCAGGATCCTGTCAACTTCCTCCCAGGTGAGTCGATTGAAATGGTCCAGTAATGGACCAGAAGATGGACAAGGGCCTTCCAGTTCCTTTACTGTCTCAATTGTGCGCGGAAAGTTCTGGTGGAGTGTCATGGTCTTATTTGCGAAGTAACTTACAAATGCCTCACAGCCAAAAGCCAATTTCCTATTGCTTGGTCTGCCCTGAGGCAGAGTTGTAATAGACTGAATAACTCTAAATAATTGGGCTGGGCGCAAGCTCACAGATGCAATGGAGGCTGCATAGAAATCCTTCTTTGTGGCCTTCACTGCCATCTCATAGGCCTTCATAAACATCCTATAAAGTGTTCATGACACTTCGTCATGAGCACGCTGCCACTTTCACTCTAGCCGTCTTAGCTCCCACTTCATCCTTCACAGCTCCGTGGTGAACCATGGTGCTGCTTTGGTGTGGGGGCTCAGAGGGTGCCTGGGGGGGGCAATCTCATTGATAGCTTCAGAGAGCCGGTTATTCCAGTCCTCTACCAGCTCATCTAATAAGACGCCTGGGCTGTTGGATCCCGCAGAGCTTCCTGAAGCCAATTGGGGTCCATTTGACTCCACGGGTGAGCATAAATGTACTCACTGCCTAAACAGGGTAGGCATGGTATGCTCAGCCAGACCTTCAGAGTGACATGGTCAGACCATGGGACTACATCTGTAGTCATCAGATCCACATGTATCCCCATCCCAAAAATCAAATCCAGCATGTGGCCCGCTTGGTGCATGGGAGTTGATATAAACTGGGAGAGTCCCAGTGCCTCCATGGATGACACTAGGTCCCTGGTCTGGACAGACACTGCATCATCAGCATGAATATTGAAATCACCCAGGATCAAGAGCCTGGGATATTCCAGTACCCAGTCTGATACAGCACCTAAGAAGTCAGACAGGATATCAGCTGATGAGTTACATGGTCAGTACACCACCCAGATAACCAAACTCTCCTCAACATGCTAGACCTACACATTCAATGCTGGAGATTGTTGGAGCAGGGAGTGACCTGAAGGAGCAAATTCACAGATAAGCAAAGCCACACACACCCATAAGTCCAGGACTGATGAAAGACTGAAAACCCAGGTGGGGTAAGCTGGTTCAAGGTGACAGTTTCACCATCCCTCACCCAGGTCTTGGTCACACAAGTCAGGTCTACCCGTGACTCCATGAGATAGTCATGGAGCACATCAGTCTCTTCATTAATAGACCTGCCATTGAATAACACTAGTGTCGGAGAAGGGTAAGTTTTCCTAGCCCCACAACCAACATCCCTCAGGATGGGACACAAATGGGAAGAAGTCCAAGCCTTTCCATATCTCTGATTTCTTCCATTCCAATTAGAGGAAGAGCACCTAAGCCCACCACTATATCTCCCCCACCCCATAATCACCGGTATCCGACCCTTGCATGCCCCCCCTTCATCAGTGCTGTCAAGCCCATCCCTCTCCAACAATCAGCAGAGGCTATAACTGTCCAAATTATAAAATCTGCCTGGCTCATCACTGACCCTTTGTCTAAACTAAGTACCCCATTTACCTTCTCCAGCTATTTAATTTGTTATCTAATTTCCCCACCCTATTACAGCTAAACCAATTGGGTTGACTAATTAAACTCCAATATAACAATCCCATTTGATTAAAGAATCAGTAATCAGTGGGGGGGGTTAGGTTGGTGAAAAAACTCATATCAATCAGTTACCTCACTCTAACGACACCACCCCCACCACGTTAACATTATCAAATAATTAATTAATATAGTATAAAGATTCAGTTTAATCTATTTAAATACAGTCAAGTCATCAATTAATCAAACTAACCAAACTAAGCATTAACTGCAAAAGGCAAGATATGAAAGACAACCCAAAAACCTAGTTCATTTAGCAAGTTCTATATGGGGTATTTAAACTATCTCTGCCAAATCAAATCTCTGCCAAACCAAGTCCTACAGTCACTGGGGTCTGTTGTTCTTGGTTGCAGCACCATTCATGCCCCTGCATGACACCCAGTACTTGGTCTGACAATCAATAGCGAGTTAACAAAGCCAACTCCAGCTCACCCAAGGATCTTTCTCCACAGTTGCTCGACTTTGAAACAAGAAAACATGAACTTCTGGTTGATAGTAAGCCACACTTCTTGCAACATAGTGCAACAGAGCTGAAACTGTATTATGACTTTCTTTATTGTCAGTCTGAGCAATTTTACTGCAGGCACTGACCATGTGATTGACTGTTACATTTTTTGTCTTACCAAGTCAACATTTGCTGTCATCACTGGTCTTCTGAATCTTGGCTTTCATACTTTTCATTTCGAGTGCCTGCTCTTGAGCAGCTAGAATGAGTCCTTACATTTCCTTCTTCAAATGCCCATTTTGAAGCCACTTCCAGGTGTTTTCATTATCTATTATCTAATATTGCCCATGGAAGTTCTTTTGTTTCCAGTTGTCAAAATGAGTTCTGATTTCAATCATTTTCTAATCTTCTTTGGTTGCTGTAACCTTAAATAAGTCTGCATTGTTCACTTCAACTAGAAGCTCCTCTTTGTTTTCTCAGTGTAGTCATTCAGTGCTTGTTTTTCTTCAACTGCTTGCTTAACTTTCAAGATACCTCTTCCACCTAATCGTCTTGGTACGTAGAGATGATCAGCATCATTTCTAGGGTGTAGTGAGTGATGCATCATCATTATCTTGTGAGTTTTGCAATCTATTGCTTCTAATTCTGCTTGTTTCCAATTAGTAACGCAAGCGGTGTAATTTAAAAATGAGACTGTTAATTGCCTTTACCATGTTGTCTACATTTAATTTTATTTGCAATTTCTTTTTAACTCTTTGGTTATATTTTTCTTAATAAGGGCATGTTTGATGTCAGTTTTCGAAATGCCAAGATATTTGTAGTTTTCTTCAAAGCCTGGTGTTTTGATGTTGTTGTTGTTGTTGTTTGGCATCTTTATTTCTTCTTGTTGAACAATTTATTTTTAGCAGTATTTCACTGATATCAGCATTGATAGTCAGCCTTTCTCACTAGGAACCAAAGATGATTAGAAGTATGATTAAAAAAAAACTTTAAGTCAATCAGAAGGTGGATATAGTCGTATTTGACTCTAACCACAGGGATTCCTAGTAAGACAAGATATGTAGCTGGCTGAGATTTCAGGGGAGGAGGACCAAGCAATCCATGCAAACATATCTGCTTAAAGCAACAAGAGCATCAGTGTAGGAAAGACTTTATCCCTAAAAAAAGTCAGCTCCTGAGTAGTGTTCCCTCTAAGCTGTGCATGTAAGCAGTTGCACTTTATCACAGGAAGTCCAGCTCAGCAGCAATCTGGAGCTGCACAGGGTCTTGCACTGCCCATTGCCCATTTTAAGATTACAGCAGTTACATTCTGCCCAGGATATGAACTTCTCCACTCATTAAGGGGAAAACATTAGAGGGAACATTGCTCCTGAGCTGAACCATTACATCTCAACTTTGTTCCTTCAACAAGAAAGCCCTCCTGAGCAATTCTGTTTTGTACATTTTGCAAAATAATGGAAGCATGGGGGCCTTCCTTTTTTTTTAATACATTTATTAAAATAACAACATGCTATATCGAAAATTCCAGTGCTAAGTCAAGTATAATACCAAGCAATATAAAAAAACTGGTGAATAAATTTAAGCGATTTGCTTTAAAAGACTGTAACTACATTAAGGCTGAAGCCTAAGAGCACTATTGAATAAAATTATTACTGAGTTTGTTTGGAATAAACATGTATCGGCTGAAGACTGGTGTTAAGAGGATACTAATGGGGACTATATTACTATATATTGATTGAGTACAGTACAACAGTTGTAGTGATAGGGTACGTTATACTGTTTTATGTTCATAAGTGTAACCAGGAAGCGTAAGCCAAGTTGTTTGGAAGTAACTCGTTCTCTGTCATGTTGTGACGCCCTCCCTCGCAAGCGGGGGGGGAACGCTCTCTACTGTTGACGAGGAAGTCCCCTTGAGACTGGCGCAGCGTTCCTGCCCCGCCCCGGCGTTCCTGAGGGGCCAGAAGGGCAGGTAGGGGAGTCTTTAGGAGGTCAGGGAAACAGCCTCAGAGTCCGGGCAATGCAAAGGGGTTCCCTCACCCCCTTTTACCCGCTCTGGAGGGTCTGGCCTCCAGAGCAGGCTGCTCACAGGGACTGGGTTTCCGTCTCTCTCTCTCTGCCACCTTCCGTCCCAGCCAGCCCAGCATTCCTCCTCCCCGGCCGTCTCCCTTTCCCCTCTTTTTATTACTCCCGCCTCCCCTTCTGGCTCCACCCCCGCCGGGGTCCCGCCTCCCTTCAAGACTGAGGACGCCGAGGCGCCCTCCGCCCTTCCTGTCTCCACATCCTGCCCCAAACCACGGGCTGGACCGGTGCCTCCGCCTCCCTCGGCCCGCCCCTCCAGCTTGGCCAGGGGGCCGGAATGCCGCTCGCGCCGCGGGCCAGGCCTCGCTCATCCCGCCCGCGGCGCAACGGGTCCCGCTTCGCCCGTCCTCCCGCCCCCCGAAGGCTGCCGACGCTCGCTGCCGCCTCCCAGCCCCTCGCCAACAACAAGAGGTATGTTCTCGGGGCTGGGGGCCACTCCCGGCTTGCTGTGGTGGCGGCTGCTGCCGTTGAGACTGGGGACTGCCGTGGGCCGTGCCGGGTTGGGGCCGCGCCCGCCGGCGCTGTCCCGGCCGCCGCCGGGACACACCCCCTTCCTTAAGTCCTGAGCCGGGTCTCCCTCGTGAAGACGGGACAAGTAGTCTGCCACACGGTGTTGGCTCCCCGCTCGGTGCTGCGTCGTGAACTGAAACGGAAGAAGGGACAAATACCATCGTAAGATGCGAGGGTTGTGGTCTTTCATACGCTCCATCCACAGGAGCGGGGCGTGGTCTACCACTAATCGGAAAGGATTGTTATCTAAGTAGAACTGTAGGGCCCCCACCGCCCACTTAACGGCCAGGGCCTCTTTTTCAACGGTGGAATACTGGAGTTCCGCTGACTGTAGTTTCCGACTAATGAAGAGCACCGGTCGCTCATCCCCCTCTGTCCCCTGTGTCAACACTGCCCCAAGACCCGAGGCTGAGGCATCGGTGTGCAGGGTAAACTGCCGAGAGAAGTCCGGGTTTTGGAGGACCGGGGACCCCGATAAACTACGCCGCAGGGTCTCGAAGGCTTGGTCCCGGGATGTTGTCCATCGTATGGAGTTGGGTTCCGTTTTTTTTAGACAGTCCGTGAGGGGGCTGGCGCGGGATGCAAAATGAGGGATGAATTTACTGTAATATCCCACCATGCCCAGAAATCGCCGCAGCTGGCATTTGGTTGTGGGCCGTGGGTGATGTTCCACCGTCACCACTTTCTCGGGAAGTGGACGGAGCTGCCCCCGTCCCACTAAGAATCCCAAGTAGCGCAGCTCTTGGAAGCCTATCCTGCTCTTCTTAGGGTTAGCGTGCAACCCTGCTTCTCGGAGAGCTTCTAGAACGGTCCGTAGGTGCTGGAGATGAGTGGGCCAGTCGGGGCTACAAATGATTATATCGTCTATGTAGGCCCTGGCGAATCCTTCACACTGCGCTAATGCCGTGTCCACCAGCCGCTGAAATGTGGCGGCCGCTCCCTGAAGGCCAAAGGGCATACGCCTGAATTGAAACAGCCCTTGGGGTGTGGCAAATGCCGTTTTTTCCCTATCGGGTGGGTACACGGGCACCTGCCAATACCCCTTCGTAAGGTCAAGGGCGGAGATGTATCGGGCTTGCCCCAGCTGATCTATTAGGATGTCAGCCCGTGGCATCAGGTAAGCATCAAACTGGGAGAGTTGGTTAACCCCTCTGTAGTCCACACAAAAGCGTACCGACCCATCGGGCTTTGGTACCAGTACGATGGGACTCCGCCAAGCACTCTGGGAGGGCTCTATGACCCCCATACGTAACATGTCCCGGACCTCTTGATTAATCACCTCCCACCGTTTCTGGGGCACAGGTCGCCAGCGGGCCCGAGCCACCTTCCCCTGCACCATGGGGATATAGTGGGTCGCTAAGTGGGTACAACCCGGGGTGGTCTGGAACACCCCTGGCACTCCGGCAAGAATCCGCCTTACTTCAGCCTGTTGGTCTCGGGTCAGGTCTGCATCTAGAGTGGGTAGCTCAGCCGCCCTGTCCTCCACTGTCCAGGGGAGCGTCCCCTCCGGTAGAGTAGTCGGGTCCACTTCCAGACATACCGGTTCTGGATGGGCTGGAGTCACCCACTCCTTTAGATCGTTTACGTGGAGCCGCTTCTGATGGCGGGCCTGAGGCCCACATTGCACCTCATACGAGAGTGGACCTAATACCCGACTAATCTGAAAGGGTCCTTGCCATGGGTCACCCTGTGTCCGTGATAGAGCGTTCCGCGAGACCAGGACGGAATCTCCCACGGCGAAAGACCGGAGACGGGTGCCCCTGTCGTATCGCTGCTTCTGTGCTTTCTGAGCGGCCTGCAGGTTGCGCTGTGCTTCTGCTCGTACCCAGTCCAGTCGCTCTCGTAGGCGTGTGACATAGTCGCTTACCTCTGTCTCTTCGGCGGGGGCCACCGGGTGGGCCCACCGTCCCTCCATTACCCCCAGGATACCCCGAGGGAGCCTACCGTACAGCAATTCAAAGGGGGCGAAACCAGTGGATGCTTGGGGCGTCTCCCTGATGGCGAATAGGAGGGGATCCACCAGGAGGTCCCAGGCTGTAGGGCGGTCTCGGGATACCTTACGGAGCATCCCTTTTATCGTTTGATTCATGCGCTCCACCAGCCCATCCGTTTGTGGATGGTGGACCGATGTAAACAGTTGCCGGATGTGGAGGGTAGCGCAGACTTGTTGCATCAACTTAGTGGTGAACGGTGACCCTCGGTCCGTCAGAATTTCTCGTGGGAGCCCCACATGGGCGAATAGATGCATCAGGGCCCGGGCGACTCCGGCGCTCTTCAAGCTGGGGAGGGGAACCGCTTCCGGGTACCTAGTGGCATAGTCCATGATCACCAGGATATACCGTGCTCCCCTCGGGGTCCGCGGTAGGGGCCCCACGAAGTCCATAGCGATCCTGTTGAAGGGCACCCCTGTGATCGTTTCCAGGGGCGATAACGGGGCCCGGGGTGCGGCGCGCATGGACATACGTTGGCATACCTCGCACGCCCGGCAATAGCCTCGCACATCCATGGCTATCGTGGGCCAGAAGAAATGAGTCAACAACCGTGCCATTGTATTTTTAAAGCCCTGATGCCCCGCCCAGGGATGTTGATGGGCGTGACCCATCACTTCCTCCCGGAACTCCGCGGGGACTAACACCTGGTCGATAGGACCCATCCGCCCCTTGGCCACCCGATACCAGACCCCCTCCCTCATTTGGATGTGGGGCAGCCTGCCCTCCCGACGGGGATCAACCACCTCCCCGTTCCTTACCACTACTTGTGAGCGTAGCTTGTCCAGACCCTCGTCCTGTGCTTGCGCCTCTCGAAACCACGGATTTCCAGTCCACCTTGGTCGCGGATCGGGCTCTGGGTCGGCCCTTCCTGAGGGCCCCTCCTCGACATCCTCAGGATTCGGCTCCTCCCGCGAGGGGCCGGGGTCTGCCTCGGTCAGTTCCCCTGCTTCCTCTTCACCATCCCCTGAAGGGCTGGGCCCCAATGGCCTGGCGTGGAAGGCCTTGATAGCTTCCCAGACACCGGGTGCATCCCGCCCCAGTAGGAGTCGGCAGGGGAGCTGTTCCATGCGGGCCAGGGGTACCTCCACCTCCTGCCCCAGGTAGCATAATGGGACCACCACGACCGGGCAGCGTTCAGCGTGCCCGTGAAAGCACACTATCGTAGCCCAGCGGTGTACCGGCAACTCTGGGGGTAACAGTTGTGTCAGGACCATGGAAATTGAGCTGCCGCTGTCCAGCAGGGCGTCGAGTTTCCGCCCCCCGAGTTCGACCGAGAGCGTCCACGCTGGTGGCCTCGAGCTGGGGTTCGGCCGCCTGCATCGAGTAGTCCTCCCCCAGGTCGCACTCCATCACTGGGCAATCCCGCTTGAGATGCCCCCATTGACCACAGGTGTAACAGGGCCCGACTCCTGACGGCCCTGGCAGCCCTGTGGTGCGCGCCTCGGGCCCCATCCGCCCCGGCGGACCCCCAGCCGGCCCGGCGCCTAGGCCGACCATCGGGGTTCCCCGAGGAATGTACAAGGGGGGTCCTGCTCAGGCTACAGCAGGTCGGGCCCGACCCCCCCAGGTGGACAGGTCCCCGGGCCGGGAGCCTCCGGTGGCGGGGAGACCCCGCCCGCCTTGTGGTACCAGCTTGTTCGTCTTCAGGGTTTCGGCCTTCAGCGGGGCATCTCGTCCGTCTGCGGCTTGGTAATTCTCCCACAGGTCTTGCGCTTCGGATAGGCGGGTTGGCTTCCAGCAAGCTACCCAGTGCCGGATCCGTGGTGGGAGTATGTGGAGGAGTTGTTCGATGACCACCAACTCCACAACCCGCCTCCCGTCAGCGGTGGTTGGTACAAGCCAGCGGGTGGCGGCATCGTGGAGGGCGGCAATGGTCGCTCGAGGTCGGCCCCCAGGGGGAAGCACCAGGGACCGAAACTGCTGGCGGTAAGCCTCCGGGGTGATTTCATATCGGTCAAGGATAGCCGCCTTCAACTTCTTGTAATCCACCACTTCTGCCTTCGGGAGAGCTTTCATCGCTGCCTGGGATTCTCCTGTTAGGTAAGGGCCCAAGATACACGCCCACTGGTCCCCGGGCCAACGGGCCGCCTCTGCTGCTCGTTCAAAAGCTTCCAAAAACGCTTCAATATCGTCCTCCGGTCCAAGCTTCGTCAGGGGGGCCCAGGGGCCCTTGGGGGCTGCTGTCCCCGACCCCACACCTGCCACTGCTTGTCCCACTGCCTGCAGGGCTTGTTGGAAGTCCTGCATAAGGGTTGCTTGGACTTGCTGCTGTTGTTGCATAACATCCCGCAGGAGCTTTGCCTGATGCTCGGCCATCCATTGCCCAAACTGTGCCAGATCCATGGGCGCAGGGGGGGGGCAGCGCCACCGGGCTGCAGCTTGACTGAGTCCTGGCTGTCGTCAGAGTCCATTGCGCTTGAGGAGGCCGAGTCCAGAGTGCCTCGTGCAGCGTGGGTAAAGTCCAGAGAGCGGGCTGCCGGGGGACGCCACCCCTGCGGAGTGGGGAGGCTGGGGCGGGGCTTCGTTAGCGGGTCCCTAGTGCCCGCATTCTCCACCACGTTGTGATGCCCTCCCTCGCAAGCGGGGGGGGGAACGCCCTCTACTGTTGACGAGGAAGTCCCCTTGAGACTGGCGCAGCGTTCCTGCCCCGCCCCGGCGTTCCTGAGGGGCCAGAAGGGCAGGTAGGGGAGTCTTTAGGAGGTCAGGGAAACAGCCTCAGAGTCCGGGCAATGCAAAGGGGGTTCCCTCACCCCCTTTTACCCGCTCAGGGTCTGGCCTCCAGAGCAGGCTGCTCACAGGGACTGGGTTTCCGTCTCTCTCTCTCTGCCACCTTCAGTCCCAGCCAGCCCAGCATTCCTCCTCCCCGGCCGTCTCCCTTTCCCCTCTTTTTATTACTCCTGCCTCCCCTTCTGGCTCCACCCCCGCCGGGGTCCCGCCTCCCTTCAAGACTGAGGACGCCGAGGCGCCCTCCGCCCTTCCTGTCTCCACATCCTGCCCCGAACCACGGGCTGGACTGGCGCCTCCGCCTCCCTCGGCCCACCCCTCCTGCTTGGCCAGGGGGCCGGAATGCCGCTCGCGCCGCGGGCCGGGCCTCGCTCGTCCCGCCCGCGGCGCAACGGGTCCCGCTTCCCCCGTCCTCCCGCCCCCTGAAGGCTGCCGACACTCGCTGCCGCCTCCCAGCCCCTCGCCACCAACAAGAGGTATGTTCTCGGGGCTGGGGGCCACTCCCGGCTTGCTGTGGTGGCGGCTGCTGCCGTTGAGACCGGGGACCGCCGTGGGCCGTGCCAAGTCGGGGCCGCGCCCGCCGGTGCCGTCCCGGTCGCCGCCGGGACACATGTATTGTAGATAGGAGGATGGGGCCTTCCTAATAGCCTCAGGCAGACCATTCCACAACAGAGGAGCCATAACAACTTGAATTGAACCTGGTATCTGACTGGTAACCAATGGAGTGTCTGCAGAAAAGGAGTGCTATGCAGATTCTACTTGGTGCCCAACAGTAGCCAGGCCACCACATTCTGTACCAACTGTAATTTCCAAGTTGTCTTTAAGGGAAGAAACATGTACAGAGTATCACAGTAGTCTAGCCTCAAGATAATGATAGCATGGATCCACATGACCAGGTCAGCTGAGGCAAGGTAGGGAGCCATCTTCCAGGCTAAATGGAGTTGATAGAATGTCTTTTTTTAAAAGCTGCATCAGTTTGCTTGTCCAACAATAAACCTGGATCAGGTATCATCCTTAGGCTGAGTCCACAAGAATCAGCTGGAACCCCTCAGAAGTGGGGAGCACCATATTCTTCAGGACTTTGGCCTTTCCAACTAACCTTGCCTCTGTCTTGTCAGGATACTGTTTCAGTGTGTTTACCCTTAGGCATTTAACTACAACTGTTAGACATTGGTTCAGAGTCTCTACCGCATCACCAGGCAATTTGGAAAAAGAAATATAGAGCTCAGTGTTGTCAGCATATTGTTGCCACTCTGTTCCAAAGCTACTAATGATTTCTCCTAAGGTCTTGACATAGAGATTGACTAGCATGAGGGATGAGACTGAGCTTTGTGGAACCCTACAAAGTAAGTCCCACACCATAGAAAAACTTGTCCTCAACAGCAACCTTTTGAGTCCTACCCTTAAGGAACAAGTGGAATCAATCCAAGACACATCCCCTAATCCCTTCTTCTGTCTCCAGACATTTCAATAGATGGCATGACCCACTGTATCAAAGGCTGCCAACAAGTCTAGTAGGAGCAACAGAGAGGCATTGTCATTGTCTACATTTAGATAGATGTCATCCATTAGGGCTACCAGTGCTGCTTCTGTCCCATAGCTGGCCTGAAACCTTACTGAAAGGGGTCTAGGGCAGATGCTTTATCCTGGAGTTGCTCTGCAACTACTTTTTCTATCATTCTATCAACTACATTTTTCTATAAATTACAACTTAGATAATGGGCCGCATCATTCTTCATTAGCGATGAATGATTGCCTGATTTATGGCACAAAGAAAGATGCCTTGGGTCAGTGATTGATTTATAATGGGCATATGGACTAATTGATTTGGTCTTTTCATGTTTTGTCTAGGATGGGCATAGGGACTAACACACAAAAGGCATCCTTCACAGATCACAGGATCCTGTCAGCATCCATCACAATAAGCAGATCAAAATGACCTTAAATGGAGGCTTCTAATCCAACTACTTTAGTCAACAATGTAATCCAACCACATTAGCCAACAATGTAGATGCTTCAGTTGCTACAGGTATATTATAATGCAAGGGTCTCCAGCATGGAGCCCATGGGTGCTGTGGCATCCACTGACAGCTTTACTGGCACCCACCAAGTGTTTTTAGAAAGTGGGTGGGGCCAGGGCTTTGGCCGACAGGGCTTCGGATTGGCCATTTGAAATCTGATTGTCTGTGGAAATTTTTAAAAATTGCTTTGGCAGCAGCTTTTACCACCATACATGGATCTTCACTGTCAAGCAAGTTCCATTCTTCCATCTCCCAGCTGTGGTGAGCCATAGCCAGGCAAAAGGGGGTGAGGATCACCCAGGAAAGGGTAAATGGCTGGTAGCCATGTAAACATAACAGCTGTGTGGTGGACCCCACACCATTCAGCTGTTAGGTTAAAAGGCTGGCAGCCAATTAATCATTAGGTTTTGATCCCTGCCACTTTAAATGGGGGAAGCAAAACCAAAGGGCTAAATGTTTCACAGCCATTTAAAACTAACAGCTGAGCAGGCTGGCCCCAAACAGCCAAACGTCCAGTAAATGTTTGGGGAAGATGCCTTCCTCGAACATTAGTTCCCAAGTTCTGAACCAACCCAAAATAGACCTGGGCTTGGCGCAGTCTGGCTGTACCTCTAATTACATCAGTTTATGTTGTAGTGGAAAGTTTTGATCAGACTGCACACCCAGAACTGGAGATGGATCTGAGGGTTCACACTTCCAAACCTGCTTCTGTTCACAACAGGGAAGTTCAGACATCTGGAAATGTGGAGTGAAAGCACTGACATCAATAAAGACCAGGCTTTCCCAGTGTCCATTAACTCCAATTCAAGGATGGGACAGAACTGGGTGCCAGCAACTGGGGAATAGGAAGCAGATGTCGCTGTCTGATTGTGCACTTTAAATCTGCAAGGGAACAGCAACGATATTGGATCAAACTGTTCATCTGACCACAGCCTTATCTTGGCTGTCTGTATACTGCATTGCTGAGTGATTTTAAGTGCAACTGTATGGAGAGTTACTCATCTAAACTCACTGATTTCACGGGGCTTAGACTGGAGTAACTCTGCATAGGATTGTACTGTGAAAATACCATATTGAGCAGTGGTAGAAGATATTGAGAATTTTATTATATTTATTATTAAATTTATACCCCGCCCTCCCTGGATGGGCTCAGGGCGGCTAACAAATGAGGCATATATGCCAAGATTAAAACAGGTAAAAACAGGATAAAACAAGCAATAAAACGATCATTCATATAAAAATACAATAATGCAATGGATGAATAAAACCCCTTTGATTGCAATACTTAGTGTTATTCCCTTGTTATTTAGATAACCATGAATGAGTGTTTGCAAGACTGCAATCTATCATGAGCTAATAGATGGTTGCTTTTCTCCTTCAATTAGTTATGGTCATATAAGGACAAGGATTTAGATGACAGATGCCTTCTAGTATTCACAGAAAAGGAGTTCTTCCCAGGAGCACATATTAAGGGAGCCCAGGAAAATATTTAATTGGTCTCTAGCTAAAGGGAAACAAGAAAATCCCATCTCTATTTGGCATGCATGATTGATGAATTTTTTTTCTCTTGCTTGATTGCTTTTGATTTACTTCCTTTGCCAACAACACAGAGCTACATTTGTTTTCATAATAGAATCTCATGATTTTACGGATTCATGTAATCCAGTTGAAAAGGACCATCCTAAAATGAAAACATAATCACAAGTTCCAGCATTTGCTTCATGGTGTCACTACCAGGAACATAAAAGAACAGTTAAAGGAAATAACCAATGTACTTTTAATTGCTGTTATATCTTTATTGACTTTTCAGAGTCTATCGACTCAAACATTTCCAAAGCTCAGCCATGTGAAACTCTCCTACCTTGGATTTTCTTAGTGCAGAAAATTAAATAATGGAATTTTTAAAAACCTTTAAATTCATACCCCAAACCAGTTTCTCCCTTCAACTGTACTGCCATCATCTCCTTCCTTATGTGTGAAAGGTCAAATGAAAGCAGAACATTGAACAGTTCCTAGGACCTTCCTCTATGTTACTTGGTCCACAGCCTAGGGACTTTCTACC
The DNA here is from genome assembly GCA_029375565.1 of Gekko gecko. Taxonomy (NCBI): domain Eukaryota; kingdom Metazoa; phylum Chordata; class Lepidosauria; order Squamata; family Gekkonidae; genus Gekko; species Gekko gecko. The sequence continues at coordinate 119,550,744 of JAPDNY010000007.1, forward strand.
TTTACAAAGCCAGTAGACGTTCATTTCTTACCGTTATTTTCCATGCATGGTTATGGAACAATAAAAGCAGCCCTTAGATTTAAACTATTTCCCCCTTTCCTTCTGTCCTTCACAATGACTCTATCAACAAACCTTATCGAGTTTGATCATAGAATCATAGAATGTTAGAGTTGGTAGGGACCTTGCAGGCCATCTAGTCCAACCCCCTGCACTCTGCAGGAACACAGCCGAAACCCCTACATACCTACAACATACCCAAAAGATGGTTGTCCAGTCTCCTCTTGAAAACGTCCAGTGAAGGAGCATCCACCACCTCCCGAGGCAGTCTGTTCCACTGCTCAACCACTCTTACAGTCAGGAAGTTTCTCCTGATATTAAGCCGGTAACGACTCCCGTGTAATTTCCACCCATTAGATCTAGTCTTGCAATCTGGAGCAAGAGAGAATAGATCCACTCCATCTTCTACATGACAGCCCTTCAAATACTTGAAGACTGCAATCATGTCCCCTCTAAACCTTCTCTTTCCCAGGCTAAACATACCCAACTCCCTCAGCCTTTCCTCATGAGACTTGGACTCCAACCCTCTCACCATCCTGGTTGCCCTCCTCTGGACCCGCTTGATGTTTTCTTTGGATCAATACACCTGATGTTTTCTTTGAATCAATACACCTGATGTTATCATATGCCAAGTAGATTTGGATGAAAGCTTGAATAAACTTTATTCCCATGGATTGTTGTAAAGCAAAACTTTAAAAAACTGTGATATAAAATAGAAAAAGCACTGAAGTGGGAAGGGAGGTTGCTTTTAATAGCTTTGATAAATTTATCTCTTCAATATAGTGGTACTTTCCTTATGTTTGATCACTTATTTGGATGTCAACCTTAAAAAAAGTTTGAAAAGCAACTGGATATTATCAATTCATAATAACACTTCAAAAAGATAGTACTACATTTTTATGAATTGGAAAATAAATGTTTGTGAAGAGGCTATAATTAAGCAATGAAGAGAGAAAGAAAACTGATATTTTAAGGAACTAAAGATTTTTCTGGTTATTAGCTTATCTGGCATATCAGACACACAAATAGTATACCAAGATTGCCATCATGTTTTGGCAGGTGATCTAAGCACTAGAATTTTAAACAAGTGACCACTGTGAACTCATGTAGGGTTTATCAAGGCATTTCTAAGAATTGTTGGTTCAGGCTTGTAGGAACTACTGTTATTGAGTAAGGTTCCATGAGACCTGGAACTGTCTATTCTGACAGGCAACAGCTCTTTAAAGCCTCAGGCCAAGTTTTTTACAACCCTGCTACCTGTTTGTTTTTTTTAACTAAAGATGCCAGAAATTGAACCTGTGACAATCTACATGCAAAAGTCATTCACTTCTGAGTTTCCGGTTCTGGGCTTGTCGAGAACAGGCAGATGCGGAGTTGCTCCATTAGTCCTAGCTCTTCCCAGAGCTTTTCCAGACTATGTCAACAGTCTAAAGTACTCTCCCGTAGAGAGAGTCTTTTTTTAAAAAAAACCATTTATTATAGAGTATGTTTCACATATTTAAAATTGCATCTTATAGATATCACATACCTTTTTCTTTCCTCCCCACCCTCCCCAGTACAAGGCTTCCCGCAATGCTCTTACCCCCTTATAAACTCTATTATCTAATTACCATTAGCAAAATGTCTCACTTCCATTATCAAATTAGGTAACATTTTAACAATCTTATCATTCTTTTTCTTGTTTTCTCCTTAATAACTATCGAAGCAAATCAATTTATTTTTAACGTCCCAGTTTTTCTCAAGATAGTCTTTGAAATCTTTCAATTGTTCATAAAACGCTTCGTCTTCTTCATTATTAAGCTTTCTTGTCATTTTGTCCATTTCTACTATAAAAAGCATCTTCTTAATCCATTCCCATGTTTCAGGTATCTTTTCTTGTTTCCAGAATTGTGCATAAGTCATTCTAGCTGTTGTAACCAAGTGCCATAGCAATGTTCTTTTGGTTACATTCAATTCTTCCAGTTTAAGACCTAACAACAAGATTTGTGGATCTTTCTTAAAAGTACATTTCAAAATTTTCTGTATTTCATTATGAATCTCTGACCAATAACTCATGGCTTTATCACAAGTCCACCACATATGGTAAAATGAGCCTTATTTCTTTCTACATTTCCAACATTTGCTAGACATACTCTCATTTATATTAGCAATTTTCTTTGGGGTCACATACCATCTATACATCATTTTATAACAATTCTCTTTGACATTAACACAAGTTGAAATTTTCATTGACTTTTTCCACAAACATTCCCATGATGCCATAGTTATTTCAGTATTTACATTTACAGCCCATTTTATCATTTGTTCTTTTACAATTTCATCCTCTGTATACCACTTCAATAAAACCAGAGTCTTGCAGGGAACTTATAGCCTAAGCTGAGGGTAGGGTGGCGACCCACCTCCAGTCTTTTCAGGTCTGTTCCAGTTGCGGAAAGCCTCAAGAATGCGCGGTGAGACATGATTGAGTCTGCGCGAGCAGCAGAGAAGCCCAGCAGAGCCGAAAGAGTCAACAACTAGGGAACTCAAGAAAACAAGAAAACAATAAATGAAGCTAAGTATCTTTAACTGAAAAATAGCATCTCTCAGTAAACGGGGGGGATGGAAGGTTCAGAGCAAAAGAGAGGGTGCCACAATAAAGAGAGCAGGCAGGTTACCAAGCAGCTAGGGGAAAAATAAAGCTCAGAAGCTGTAGTTAATTTGATAGAATAGAGACAGTCGACAAGCAGCGAGTAGAAGCCACAAGGAATTAAATAATAGATACCACATAGTCTGTTTCTGCTTTCTTCCTTGCTAGTGCCTCCACAGTCCCTTTAAGTGAGATCCAGACCAAATGGCAAATTGAAGAAAGTTCAATGTAATTATTAAATAAATATATGTAAGGTATTTGATGCAAACATCAGAAAAGTATTGAAGAAACTGAATGGAAGGACATTAGCGGGTGTCATATGATAATATGATTTAGAATAGAAAGATATTAGCAATTATTATAACAGAATTGGGTATAAAGGAATAATGTGAGAATACTTTCTATTATTAAATAATTGTAGGATTGAGGGGAAACAAGATTAACATTTTGTATTATTGTGCACTACAGAAATAAATAAATTATGAATTTAAAAAAAAGTGAGATCCAGACCAGAGTATTGATTGGCAATGGAGCATTTCTTGGAGAGAGAGCGGAGAGCTGGAGATGAGGTAGCAATGGAGATCCAGGGAGGGGGCTGGCTTGCAGTGATGTGGAGATGAGGGAAAGCTGAGAAAGTAACCAGGTGTGGTGAAACATGACGTAAAGAGGAGGTGACAAGGAGAAAAAAACAGTGGAAGACGAAACAGAGAGACTTGTATTGTGTAACTTGATATGCTTAAACACTGACATCTCATACTGCAAGGGGGGAAGAGAAGAAGAAGAGACATTTTAAGAGACATGAGCTGAAGGAAGCTTAGTGAAATTAATACAAAATAAGAAATTTAAAGGGATAAGAACTGTATGAAACTTAAGGAGCTTAATGATTATAATATAGAACAAGGACTAGAATACTTAATTAGAATAAGGATATTTGGCAAGATTTAAAGAGATAAAAAACATAACAGAATAGAATAGTGCAGTGGAGTAGAGAGGGAAATACATTTAATGAAATTTCTATAAGATTACATAGAAAAGGTAGGATCAGTAATTAAAGATATTAAGTATAACTGAAATTTAAAGACCTGTACTACAACAGATAGTAAGAATAGAATATATGGCATCAGGGTTGGGTGGTGGAAGGAAAAGCTCTATACCATCCCCTGGGCAAGCATGAATACCAAGCTATTTAAAAATGAATGTAGCTCAAATGACCATAAAAGATCTTAAATTGCTTATCCAAGATTGTGTAGCTCAAGCAATACAGCAAACAAATGAATCTACATTACCAGCATTAATTAAAAAAGAAATAGAACCAATCCAAGAAAAAATGGATGAAATCTCAAACCAAATAAAGATGGGGACAGAGGAAATTAAAAGACAGATAACTGAAAACAAATTAGAAATAACAAAGATTATAACAAACATAAACAAATTAGAAGAAAAAGTTCAGGATATTGATCAAGAATTGCAAGATATAAAAATAAAGAGTGCTAAAATGGAAGAGTCCTTAATTAACCTAGAAATGGACAAAGCTGGATTAATCTTAAGGTGTCCAAATATATCAGAAGATATAGATAAAAACTTGAAAGAAGAAATAGCCCAAAACCTTGCAGAACAACTTAGCATAGGAACAAAGGAAGAACTCTCAGCAGAGGTAGAAAGCGTATATAGAAGAAACTCGACATGTGCAAAAAGAAACAGAACACCTAGAGAAGTACATATAAAATTTTATAAAAAAAAGAAATAAAAGATAAAAAAAAATTAAGGCATCCAATGAGAACAAAGTAATAATAAAGGAAGTGGAGATTATATTGTTAAAGGAAGTGCCCTGGAGAATACGAGAAAGAAGACAGAACTATGCAATTTTGACAAATCTTCTGAGAACAAATGGAATAATTTACAGATGGTTAATACCAGAAGGCCTATTATTCAATTATAGATCTAAAAGACATAGAATAGACTGTATTTTCAAAGCAGAATTTTTTTTGGAAAGATATGGAGAAGCTTTGGGCTGGCAAAAAGAAGAGGAAGAGGAAGAAGAAGGGGATTTAGACACTGAAGAAGGTTTGATGGGAAAGGAAAAGGAAAAAGATAAAAATCCAACTTAGAAAAAAGGAAAAAGAGACAAGGAAATAACTCAGTCACAAGTGTTAATCAGATTACAACAAAAGAAGAAAACCAGGGATAACGCAAACAAAATGATGGGAGCTAAGAAATTGAAAGTCTTGTCAATTAATGTAAACGGACTTAACAACCCACAGAAACAAAGAAGAACTTTTCACCAAATTCTCAAATTAAAGCCAGACATAACATGCTTACAAGAAACTCATATCAAGAAAGAGGATATTAAATAGTTAAATTACAAAAAAAGTGAATCGTTTATATCAGCAGATGTTAAAAAGAAAAAAGGGGTAGTAACCTATGTAAAAGAATACTTACATCCAGAGTTATTTTATAACTCAGAGGATGGAAGAATAATAGCAACTACAATAATAAGAAATGGGAAAGAAATGCTCATCCTAAATATTTATGCGCCAAACTAAGGTCAGGAAAAATTTTTTAAGGAAGTATGTAAAGTTCTTGCATTGAAAAGCTTTGAAGACATATGTATATTGGGAGATTACAATGCGGTATTTGACGCAAAAATGGATAAAAGATCCCAAAGAAAGAACATAAAAACAAGTAAGACTTTACCTAAAAGTTTTCCTCATATGGCAGAAGAATACAGCTTGATAGACACTTGGAGAACCAGAAACTTAGCTAAACAAGATTATACATTCTATTCTATTCTGACCACGATACCAACAACCATTTTCCCTTTCTTCCACCTCCCCCTCTTTATTCAGTTCCGCGCGGTCAACATCTGAGAAGGCAGAAGCGAACTTCAGTTCCCAAGAGTCCACAGGAGGGGGGGTCGGGCTTTAGCTTGGCCACGCGTAGTCACTGCCCTGCCCAGTTGAGAGGGAGTGAACATGGAATCGAGGACCTCCTCCCGGTGGCCGTCATGTTGCAGGAGGTGGGACAGAGCATCAGCCAGTGAATTAGCTTTCCCTGGGAAATGGTGGAGCGTGAAATCGAATTTAGAGAAAAAATCAGCCCACCAGAGCTGTTTGGCGTTGAGGTTTCAGGGCGTTCTAAGGACTTCCAAGTTCTTATGATCAATCCACATTTCAAACGGCATCCAAGCACTTTCCAACCAATGTCTCCATTTCAAGAGGGCCAATTTAATAGCTCCCGCCTCCTTGTCCCAAACTGACCAATTGCTTTCAGTGTCAGTGAACTTCCAAGAGACATAAGCAAGGGGTTGTAACTTCCTGTCCTCCCCCTCTTGCAAGATGGCGCCACCCATAGCAACATCCAAGGCATTGACTTGTTCAATAAATTTTTAAAGTTCATTTTGGTGCACCAAAACAGTTTCGGAAGGGAATAGGGCTTTTAGGTGGTCGAACGCACTTTGGCATTCCGGCATCCAGTCAAGTTTAGCCCCTGGTTTTTTACTGTCCAGACCCTTCCCTTTCGTTTTCAGGAGGTCCGTAAGTGGTAAGCTCACTTGGGCAAAATTTGTGAGAGATGATCTATAAAAGTTCACAGATCCTAAGAACGCCTGGAGCTGTCTCTGAGTCTTGGGAGGTTCCCACCCCACCACATCTGGGATCTTGGCGGGGTCCATTTCAATTCCCCGGGAGGGAGATTCGATAGCCTATGAAAGCTATTTTGGTGCAGTGAAATTCACACTCCTCCCACATACCATTGACATGACAGGGCTACCTGACATCAGGCCTCGTTTTTCTTCTATTTAGTTAGTTAGGAAACTAGTTTTAGTTAGTCAGTCTTCTTTGGCCTGGTCTCTGCTTCTGTGGAGACTTTTCTCCTCCCCTCCCTTCGGTCTATGGCCACTAGGTGGAGTTTCTTTAAATGGTGCAGGAACTGTGGCAAGAAAATTGCCCCCCCAGATGGACATTCTCTCTGCCTTTTATGCTTGGGGGAATCACACTGAATAGACTCCTGCATCCACTGTTCCAAGTTCTCCAAACAGACTAGGAAAAATCAGGCAGCCAGATTTCGTGTGGCTTTGATGGAGTCAACTTTATCTCCTTTGGCGGCCTTGTCTCAAGATACTTCCAGGCATGCTTTGATGTCAACGCCCACATCAGAATCGGCAGCCACTCTGTCCTCGGCATCAGCTCCTATCGACGCTGAAAAATTGGTGCTGAAACTCCTGATTCAGGTGCAGCAGTCCGACACCCTATTCCTTCTAAGATCCAGAAGGAGGGCAAGGACATTCAGCGTATTAAGCATAAGAAGCACAAGAAAGGCTCTCTCGACAAGGCATCGAGTCCCCAAACTGAGGTAGCCATACCTCACAGAGCCGCTTCGCTTAATACATTAAGCCGAGGGCAGCTACAAGGTGTTCTACAGTCACCTTCGCTATGCCCGAATCAGTCCACTGACTCCAACCAGGAGCTGGAGTCCTCAATCCCCCGAGGTCGAGATCTCGCACCAAGATCAGAAGGCACACACCACTGTCCCTTCGCCTCCCATCGGATTTGATGGTCGGGATCGATCTCCTACACCCCTCCAGCTTCTGCACTGGAATCAGCACCAATGGCAATATCTATATGGGGCTTATCCCTTCTCAGGATCGATGCCATGGCTTCCACCACCTCCACCCATGGAGTGGGATTGCCAGTCCTCATCTTCTTGGCTCTCAGTATCGGGATACATCTTCGACACCGAAATTCCTTAAACCATCTCAGTTGAAACCGAATCTTAAAGTCCCCAACTTCCAACCATCGACACAAATGCAGATTCCGGAACCCTCTGAACTGTTACCATCGACACCAATACTGCAGACTTCATTCTCTGAACTTTCAGAGCAAGCCAGCTCTTCGGCTTCTCAATCAGAGGATAGCCTGCACCAACCATCAGAACTGTCCCCACCTCAACAAGTGGAGGACGACCTCCCTATCTCCCCATCAGAAGATGTTAAATCTTGTGGAGATTTTGTGGAACATATGGCAGACAAGTTGGCTTTGCCCACCAGCCAGCCTCCTCCCATGGTTACAGATTCAGTCTTCAACATCGTTCAGATGGACACTTTAATGTCAGTAGCCCTTCCCATGACTTTGGTCCTTGGGCGCATCTCTCATCTATTCCAGTCTCTAATAAGCAACTAGACCATATGTACAAGATTCAGGAGTTGGGAGCGGAATTCCTCTTTACCCATCCAAAGCCGAACTCTTTAGTAGTGACATCATCCACCAAAGGAAAGAGCAGTCACTCCACACCTTTTGACAAGGAGGGCAGGAAGCTTGACTCCTTCGGTAGGAAGTTCTACACTGCAGGAGCAATGGGGATTAAGGCATCTAACTAAGCCGCCTGTATGGGGTGCTATCAGTTTGCTCTGTGGGAGCAAATGTTGGAATTTATTGCTACTCTCCCTGCTGAAAGCAGTCATTGGGCCCGATGCATACAAAAAGAAGGCATGCTTCTAGCAAAACATCAGTTGAATGTCTCCAAGCACACCCTGGATGTAGCATCAGAGACTCTCACCTCTTTGGTCGCTTTATGTCAACATGCCTGGCTGCGCTCCACTGCCTTACAGACAGATACCAAAACCATTATCAAAAATCTTCCCTTCGAGGGCAATGGTCTCTTCAGTTCTACTATGAATTTAGTACTTCAGGAGCTCAACAAGAGCATCAAAACATCTCACAGCCTAGGAGTCTCTCCTGCTACCAAGTCTACCAAGGGAAAACCCTGGACTAAGCAATGGCTCGGAGACCAACATCAAAATCTCCTTCCAAAACCCACTGGCAAAGATCTCCAAGTGGGTCATCTCATCCTTATGGAGGAAAACCCAAGTTTGCATTGGCTTCCTAATCTCGACCCAAATCTTCAGAAGCTCACAAGCAGAGTCTTAGACTCCAGCTTCACCATGCTTCCTACTCGCTTGTTCCCTTTCCTGTCAACATGGAGACTCATCACTTCAGACCAATGGGTCCTTTCCGTAATAGAATCGGGCTACCTCATAGAGTTCTTCCAAACCCCTGCCACCTCCCCCATCATTATCACACCACCTTCTGTCGTGCTCTGGACAAAGTTCAAACCCTCCTCCAAAAGGATGCCATAGAGCCGGTACCAGTAACTCAGCCTCACACAGGCTTCTACTCTTGTTACTTCATGGTACCGAAAAAGGATGGAGGCTTCCGTCCTATTATGGACCTCAGACACTTAAACCGCCACACTGTCTACAAAAAGTTTCAAATGACAACGCTACAAACCATTCCTCCACTTCTGAACCCCAGAACGTGGATGGTGACATTGGATCTCAAAGATGCTTATTTTCACATCTCGATTCATCCCAACCTCCGTCCCTTCCTCCGCTTTGTGGTAGGGAACAGACATTTCCAATTCAAAGCCCTCCCATTTGGGCTATCCATGCCCCCCCAGATCTTTACGAAGGTAATGGTGGTGGTCATCTCACCTATGCCTGAGGGGAGTCCAGATATTTCCCTACATAGACAACTGGTTGTTAGTGGCAGACTCGAAGACTCCCCTTCTCGTCCACATAGGCCTAACCTTGACCATCCTAGAGTCTTTGGGCATCAAGGTGAATTTGCAAAAGTCAATGCTCCTTCCCTCCAAAAGAGTACAGTTCATACAAGCTATTCTGGATTCTGTGGCATGCAAGGCCTTCCTCCCTCCTCAGAGGGCGAAGGACATTATTGATTTGGTGACTCTCCTACACAGTACGAGGAGTGCCACTGCAAAGCAAGTCCAGCGGCTGCTGGGCTTGATGGCAGCCACTACCAATGTCATTGTTTTTGCCAGGCTACACATGAGACCATTGCAGCTGTGGTTTGTTCGGATGTTTCATCCACAGTGGCACTCCCAATCTCTTCATCTCATCTTACCACAGACTGTTCAGGACTCTCTCCTTTGGTGGGCAGACCCTGTGAATCTCCTGGCGGGAGCTCCATTTCACCCGCCCACCTCAACACTCACACTGACAACAGATGCATCCCTCTAGGGTTGGGGGGCACACCTCAGAGAACTTTGTGTAGGGCTCGGTGGGAATCCCACGTAGCCCATCAACACATCAATTTCCTGGAACTCCTGGCAGTTCAATACGCAATCAGGTCTTTCTGCTACCTCATGGCCCAGCAAGTAGTCATGATCCTTACAGACAACACCACAGTCCTGTGTTACATTAACAGACAGGGAGGCAAGATATCCAGAGGACTATGCTGACTAGCCCTGGAAATATGGAATGAGTGTCAGTTGTGATACACGTTCTTGAGAGCTGCCCATCTTCTGGGGGCTCTGAACGTTCAAGCGGACTTCCTGAGCAGAGGAGGTGCATCAGGACATGAATGGGAACTCAATTGGAGCTATCTCCAACCAATATTCCAACTATGGGGTTTTCTGGAGGTGGAAGTGTTCATGACACACCACAACAGGAAGTGCCATCTTTTCTGCTCCAGACCGGGGATTGATCCCCTATCTCTAGGTGATGGTCTCCTTCTTTCGTGGTCACCCGTGTACATTTTTCTCTTCCCTCTGATTCTTCTGATTTTGAGAGTTCTCAGCAAAATCCTGAGGAAAAACCACACTGTCTCCTGATGACTCCGTGGTGGCCACAGCAGCACTGGTTCCCCATCCTGCTGCACCTATCCAAGGGCTCCTTCATCCACTTTTCCCCAGCCGCGGATCTCCTCCTTGCGGGAAAGGGGCGGATACTACATCATGATGTACAGCGCCTCAAGCTCACAGTTTGGTGGACCCTCTCCTTATGATGAGGAACAGAATAGACCTTGTCCTATTGAACTGTAGGAAGCCATCCACATGAGCTTCCTAATCTGGGAAGTGGAATACATTCCTATCCTATCTCACCTCGTTGGAGTTACCACCACCTCCTTCAGATTTGGTGACAATGTTTGTTTTTGTTGTCCCATGTAGACCTAGGCCTTAGCTGTGCCTCACTGAAGGTTTATCTCACGGCAATTTCGATGCACCATCCACCTATTGAGGATCACTCCATCTTCTCCCACCCATTAACTAAGAAGTTTCTTAAAGGCTTGACCCACCTCTTACCTCAATCGCGTGGCCCCATGCCAGCATGGGACCTACCCATGGTGCTTATGAGACTTGCGGGCAAACCCTTTGAACCATTGGCTACTTGTAGTCTACAGCTTTTGTCTTGGAAGACACCATTTCTGGTTGTGATCACCTCCACCAGGAGGGTGACCGAACTGTCAGTGCTTCATCATGACCCCCCCATACTTATGCTTCTGTCATGATGGGGTCACGTTGGCTCCAGATGTTTCCTTCCTGCTGAAGGTGGTTTCTGAGTTTCATCTTCAGGCTGACATTGTCCTCCCAACATTCTTCCCATCTCCTGTGACCAATGAAGAACACCAAATCCATTCGTTGGACATCAGAAGAGCTCTACTCTTCTATCTGAATTGAACAAGGCCCTTCAGAAAGTCACTGGCTTTGTTTGTTTCCTATGCTCTACCCTCCCAAGGGAAGAAGCTATCATCACAATGTTTATCTAAATGGATCATGGAGACTATTAAATTATGCTACACATTAGCTAAGAAGTCATTCCTGGGGCCGCTAAGGGTGCATTCCACCCGGGCGGTGAATGCATCTACAGCTTTCCTGTGAGGTGCCTCACTAGATTACATTTGCAATGCTGCAACATGGGCCACGTATGTTTGTGAAGCACTATGCCCTAGACATTTGTCTTCATCAGCATTCAGCAGTAGGACGAGCAGTGTTGCAGGCGGCGCAGATTTAGGACCTCAGCTGTCTCCTCCAGGTAGGTGTGTGTGTACTCCTTGCTAGTCTCCCAGAGGTGTGATGCACAGAGACCACGAAGAAGATAAACAGGTTGCTTATCTATAACTGATGATCTTCAAGTGGTCATCTGTGCATTCACACCACCCGCACTCCTTCCTCTCTGCTTTCAGTCCTTTCCTTTCTTTGGAGACTGAGAGCACTGGTCAGAAGGAACTGGCAGGATCCTCATGCCCTCCCCCTAGTCATGCACAGTGGAGCCCAACATGTGACTGGGGAATGGGCGCAAAAATCCCTTTTGCTTTCCACTATACTGTTTGGGGTCAGCTCAGGCACACTATATCCCAGAGGTGTGAATGCACAGATGAGCACTCAAATATCATCAGTTACAGGTAAGCAACCTGTTTTTTCAGAGAGTAGCAAGTGTAAAGGCTTTGGGTTCACTGCCATGAGGTAAGTTTTGTGGTGAGCAAGAAGAATACAGAGATAACTGGGGCAGGGGTTGTATCTAAATAACAAAGATTTATTTAATTACAGTTTGTTTTTAAAAAGCAGATCAGCAGCATAAGCCTTCAGACAATCAAAAGGGAAGCCTGGCTGAGGCACTTGAATTTCAGCTAGTTATGGCTTCAGAGTGTGTGCATTCTCTTTAATGCTTGCTGGTGCAAACAGGCTTTCACAGACTAGCTCCTAGGTTGGATCCTTTCACACACACAGGATTCCACCCACATCAGCCTGCCATTTTCCAAGAATCAGACTAAATGGTACAAGGTCTGGCCATCACCAGAGACCCGTTCTCACAACCAGGCACTCTTGTCTTCTCCTAGAGGTACACTTAAACCACTCTGCCACACCACCAGGCAGAGCTACCTTCAAACTGTCTGCTCTTTTGCTGAGGCAGACCCAAACTATCACTGCACTCTCCCTGAGGTAGACCTGAACTAACTCCTGCTGTGCTTCTCTTGAACACTCCATCCTCCCCCCCGAAAGTCAGTCTGGTGTAGTGCTTAAGTGCGCGGACTCTAATCTGGGAGAATCGGGTTTGATTCTCCACTCCTCTACTTGCAGCTGCTGGGTGACCTTGGGCAAGCCATAGTCCTGTCAGAGCTGTCCTTGAAAGGGAAGTTCTTGAAAGAGCTCTCTCAGCCCCACCTACCTCACAGGGTGTCTGTTGTGGGGAGGGGAAGGGAAAGGAGTTTGTAAGCAGCTCTGAGACTCCAAGTGAAGGGTGGGGTATAAATCCAATGTCTTCTCTTCTTCTTCCGAAAGGTGATCAGATGCTGGAGCAGCACTCCCATAAATTCAGGGATGAAACAGTTGAGTGGTAGTTTTTACTTTTGGGGCAGGACATCCTCCTGCCCATCACACAGATCAACCACCTCTGTGCCTCTGTGCACACAGATCAACCACCCCTGTTTTAGCCTTAGACTCAGTTCAGACATCACATAAAACCAACGTTTAATTAAACTAACCATGGCGACTTGATCATCTGAATACAAGCCTCCACACTATGGATAGTTGGGATACTTCGAACCAGGATCTGAAATCAGGATTTGCAGTTGGTTTATTAATCACAGTTATTCTTAACTATGGTTTCTCATGACATATACAGTCACCTAGCTTAAATTTGGTTTATTCTCCAGCACTGTTTCTCCCCAGGCTACAGACATGGCTCAAAATTGAAATCCCTCTTACCTTTCCCTGTGTTTCACTAGCAGTTTCACAGCACTATGCTAAGTAGAGTTACACCCTTCTAAGCCCTTTTTGACTTCAATGAACTTAGAGTGTAATTCTGAGTGTCACTCTGTCTAGGATTAAATTTAGAGTATCTCTGCTTAGAATGACAGTGTCATTTTCTGCACTATCAGCTGGGCAACAGCCTTTTATTTTTTCCCTACGTGCACATATAGAGAATAAATATATAGGTAAAAGAAGGTGGTCTTGGAGAAATCTTTGTTTGACCATGTATGCTCCCACAACAACATTACTCACATACTTACCCTATTTATATTTGGAATTGTTGTGTCACTTATTGGGGCTTTGCTTCAGAGAATGTTCCCACCTGGTGTTTTTTTTGCAGGGGGGGAAACTTAGCTGTGGAACATAAGAAATCAGAAGAATGGTGAGGGGAATAAACTATGCAGTAACATCTGCAAGAGCCTATGCTGGTATGGAGCAAAGAAGACACAACTGAACCACTGTGTTTGAGTACAATAAAGTTGCCAATTGTGGGGTGAAACTCCAGAGGGGCACCCTGGGGTGCTTGAATTAGTTTTTGTAGGAGGGGTATAGTTAAATAGGCAGCAGGACATTTAATGTGAGGAAAGATGAATGTGAACAGCCAGGCACCTTCAATTGCAAGTTTCTGGGAAATGAGTGTGGATCTGTGGCCCTTGGCCATGCTAGCCAATGGTAATGAAGTCAGTAATGCAGCAAAACTTTGCTATTCATTGACTACCCCGCTGCTCAGCAGGGGATACAAGGAAAAAAGAGCAAAGGTGCTAAAAGCAGAATTTGTTAAAGCAAACCAGGATTACAAGATAATCTGCAAGCAAAATCCTGGTTTCATGAACTATCCATTGTAAAAATGAGCAATGTGAAACCATGTTTTAACATAGGGCGCAATCACACGCACAATTAGCCACACCATAGGCATGAATGCTGGGCAGATTTAAAGGGCATGATCAGACACAAACATCTGGGAAGTGCCCCGCACTCGTCAGCAGCCTGTTTTGCTCCGCCACAGAAGCCGAGTAAAAAGACACCAGGGAAAGTCCAGTAGCAAATGGGTTACTATGGGCCATGCACGGACTTTCCCCTGTCTCTGATCGCTGCAGTGTGCTCTTATGGCATTGGGATGGTCTGATCAGGCTATCCTGACTTCGTGCCATTGTTTTTCCCCCCTTCTCAGTATATGCATCATCGCACACTCCATAGGGAACCCTCAGTGCTGAGATGCAATTCATCGATTCCCCATTTAAATGCATCGGGAACAAACGGCAAAAAAAAGGTGCGTGTGACCACCACCTTAATATGATCATCAGAAGATGGGCCACAGCCACTTACTAGAGTTAGTTAGGATCCACCAAACCAAGATATGAAACCATGTTTGAAGATGACATATTAACAACAGGTAGTCTTAAATGTGATTATACACACTGAACCTATGCATCATGGTTTCCAACTACAGAGACACCAGACCACAGAAGGCAATGAAACCGTTGAAGCAAACTAGGATTTGAGTAACTGCAAGTGGAAATCCTGGTTTGATGATCTCACCATAGTTAAAATAAACTATGATTCATGTTATATCTGAACCAAGTTACTGTCTCTTGCTTACAAGATATGTTCTCTGCGTGTTCTTTTAATTCACAAGACTTTCTAAATTCTATCCACTGCTTCTACCTCTTCTAGCCTAGGTGTTGTTTACCTGATTTCTTGAAGGGTATTTATTTTTAACTAGAAGTTTGTTTGCATTCTTTCATTTTACCTCAGGTTGTGATTCACCATTGAATATAGAAGCAAATAAGAGGACAAAATGAATTAAATGGATGTGATCACAGGATAACTGATTATGTAAATAAATCCTACCTAATCAGATTTTGAATATGTTGAACACATTTTGAAAGAAAGAAATGAGAACCCAATTTAGGAAAGCATTTGATCGAAGCATGGATCCTTTAGTACATAAAATGTAATTTAAATGTATATTGAATTGATTTCTTGAGTCAAAGCCAGGGCAAGTATTTTTACTGCCATTATTCATACAAACTTGCTTAAGGTAGAGGCCACTTGGCATTCAGTACTGCTATTATAGTTAATAAAGTCTTCCTGTGTGAATAAGTGTTTTGTAGTTGGGTCTATGGAGATTATATAAATTCTCATAAATGTACTACACTTGTAGTAATAGAATTTATAATTCAGACATTCCCTTATAGTTAACAGGGTTGGGGCAGTTTGAGTACTTGCCTCAAGATCATATAACCTTAGTTCTAGAACATACCATAGAGCACTGATACTTAGTGAAGGGCCATATGTGGCTCTCCAGGGGAGCACCGACCCCATGCTCCAGAGGAGTGTGCAAGGCCATTGTCCTGGGGGCTTGAGAATGGCAGATGGTTTGCACCTTGAAACAGCTGCAGCCAGAGAGACTTATGAACAGGTAAGCTGTGAGCTTCCCAGATAAACCCTACGGCATCTTGGGGCCACTCCCCCTTAATTACAAGCCACCCCCAGAGTCCCCAGAAATTTCCTGAGTCATATCTGTCAACCTTACTTCAGCCACCATTTTAGAAATGCTGATAGGTCTACCAAGGGACAGTGGGATAGTCAAGCTTCCCCCCTCCAGTTAGATGAATGGTGTCTAGCAAGGAACAGAGGTTTGGAGGACTTAAGGTGCTAGAAAGACTTCAGAGGAAATCTCCTGGAGACTTCAGGAAAAGCTTCTTTTTTTTGGCCTGCCCTGGTCAGTACAAGAACAAAGGGATATGATAAAACACCTGGGGGCGAGAAGAAGGAGGCTCTCTTTTGTGCTGATTCTATTAAGACTGACAAAACTCATTGATCTCATTGTTCCTTTTCTATTTTAGCTGATTTCTACTTTCGTCATATATAGTTCAGAATCAGATGAAATATTTCGTATAAGTAATTTCATCCTAATAAAAACTGCATTATTAACCATTTTATATTAAAATCACAAAGGCATGTATGAGATCAAGCTGTCTTTTAGGATAGTGTAAATAATAGCAGGTACCTTTATTCCACCAAGACGACTACTGGAAGCCTGTACAAATTCTGGCTTCTGTATCTCTTTGTATTTGACATACAAAGTCAGATATTGAAAGGATAATTGCCACTGGCTGTAGATACTGTAATGGACCTTATAGGATAAAATAATTTCTAACCATTAGGACTCCCTCCTAATTTTTATGTCCCATCACAACTATTGAGACTGACTGGAAGCACCCAATAGGGCATTTTGGGTAGCTGACACATAAAGAGGTAGAATATTAGAACACCTCCAGTCAAGCAAGTGGCTGCTAGTAGAAGACCACAGTTATATGCATACCCCCCATTGTTGTTGTTTTCAGTGGAGAAGGCAGATTCATGTACACATTCTTGCTTCCTCCACTGAAATGGAGGACATGAGCAGGAGAACTATGCGCATGACTCTGGAACTGGACAAATATAGGCTGAGTTCAGACTGGCAATTTGCCCCGGTAGGGACCCTGGGCCAACGACGATTCAATCCCAGAGTAAATGGGACGTTCACACAGGCATATCTGCCTGGCGTCCCCCACCCATAGCCAACCCGTGCTGTTGCGCTTCATTGCCGGATTTAAAAAATACCTGATAAAAGCTGTAGCAAATCCGAAAGCCCGCATGTGTCGTGCGTTTTTCCGCTTCCGGGGAGTCTGAACGCGCAGCTGAAAAGCCAGGAGCAACCCGCATTGGGCAGGAGGCAGCAGCGGTGTGATTGGCTGTGCTCCGCTCCACTGCCCAATGCGGTGCTGGCATTGCAGGGCAAAAAAAAAATATCGGCAAAATGCGCTTATGCACATGAGCGCATGAGCGCTCATGCGCACATACACCCATACACCCACAGCCGAATTAATGGGGAAACGGCGAATATAGCATGCCTCCAGCGTGGCAGTCTGAACGCTCCCACGCGCCTCCGTCCCGTATCTTCTGGCAGAGGCCCCCGCAGTGTGAACGGGAAAACCTGGTATAGTTTAATCCGGGGTTTTTTTTGCTACGACTGGCTACTGGAGCAAACTGCCAGTCTGTACTCAGCCATATACAAAGTGTAATATAACATTGTTAAGTTCTTTATCTAACTAGAAAAAGATTGTGTGGCTGTGTAAGTATTTACATTTTTCCATTACTTGGGGGTGGTTTACTGTGGAACCATTCAAGAGCTCATCAAATGTGTGACAGGTGTCTTTAAATATGTCTCTTGGATTTCTTCTTGAAAAATATGTTGGCAGCAATTACAGGGGATTGTTTTTCTCTAAAATAAGTGTTGCAGTGGGTGTTCTCCAGAGAGCTGGTAATCTCTAATGTCTTTACCTTGAATTCAGGTTGACATTCAAAAGGTAATGATCCGATGTTTTATTCAACATGCCACTCAGTTCCTGTTTTGCTGTTAACCTACTTAAGTCAGTTTTTGTTTGGGGGAGGAAGTGTGAAGGAAGCTCAATTCAACATGTTGTCAGGACATCTAGGCAACTCTGTTTCTTTCAGTAACAGCCACTTGTTTTGCATTTGAAAAAAAATCAATGAGGGTGCATTAGCCATTCTTCTTCACCTAATAAACACTGAGGTTTATCAATATTTACTGATGAAAATGAGTGCAACTGATTTCTAGCTTGCAGCCGTACAGATGTTTCTAAGGACCTAGACCTGTTAAATGTAATTCTCACAGGTAATTTTAATTTTCTGCAAGAGTTATATTCCAACTTTCTCCATGTTTACTCAGAATTATTTTCCATTGATTTTAGCAGAACTTACTCTCAAATTTATTCTAGGTTTATTCTGTGGCATATCATTTTTTGTATGCTTTCCAGACCCAGGTGGTAGCACTGAGCTACAAGTTTGTGACATCATAGTATCAAAGGCAAGAAGGTGAGAGGAGGAGTTGCAGTTAGGACCAGAATTCCAACTGAACTAGTGTCCAAGACTTTTGAAAATGTAAACAGCCACATTACTCAGCCTTTGATATCATCATGGAAAGCTAAGGGCTCAGAGGAAATAGAAGGCATTCTCTTCCTGCTTCTAGCAGGGCCTGATCCTACAGTTTACAAGGTATCCAGAAAGGTTACAAGGGGAAGGAAGACATCTTGATCACCTTTGATAAAAAGACTTGCACCAAATCAGACAGAACTTGTCATAGAACCCATTTGAAGGCCTGCAAGGTGACAGTGATAGTGGCAAAGAAGACATTCTTCTCTGCGACTTCTGCATCAGCAGAATTTCATCAAGCCCTGTTCTATATAATTCAGAATTTGATGACACCTAGGTCCAACACAAATGATATGGGTGATACAGTTATTAGCTGTGACATTTTTGCATGATGCTTTGCTGATGAAATCTCTCTGATCCAGTCTGACCTGGATTTCAGTCTGAATGCAGAACATATAGTAGAGGTTTCAGAAACACCATCTTGTCAGTCATCCATGAATTTTGATGCAATTTGTGGTGGCTCATGATGGTTCATGAAGAGCAGAAACCCGTCTGTCAGCTGTTTGGCTTAAATGGCCCCATGGCTTTTCATAGAAGCAAAAAGCAGGGTTTAAAGTTTAGAGCCATTTAAACCACCACTGCTTTCCCCTCCCTGCAGCCTTCCACCAGGAGCAGAAAACAGGGATTTAAATCCTGAGCCCACTATTTTACAACCGGACCATGAGAGGGCAAAGGAATGTGATTATTCTCCTTTTCTCATTATACATGCTTTTTCTCTTTGCCCAATAGATCAAGAAGATCCTAATCTTGTCATTCATCTTAACCTCACCAAATCTCACTCCTCATCTTGTCCCCCCTTCCCCCAAAATAAAGAGCCAGCAGCCTCTTATCCTTCAGAACAGCAACACATCCAAAGTGAGGTTGCTATAACAACCTGTTCTACTAATACCAAAGTCTCACCCATGCCCTCTGAGGCTCAGGAAAGGGAATGGTCAGGGGATGAACCGTCCCTGTCTAGTCTTCCCAGAGTTTTTCTTCTCCCTTGCCCGAACTCGGTATCTTTGATTGCAAAAGCCCTGGCTGCCCTATAGCTACAATGATGCACTACACCTAAGCCTCAACTCCCTCTAGAATTTCTAAATTGCTTCAAAGCATAAGCCCCACAACTAAACTTTTCTCCTTGCCTAAAACCTTTACTAAGCTATTCAAAGGGCATTCCCACAATCTGGCAAGTATTCCCCAGTTCTCACAAAACAGGTTTATCTATTCATTGAAGATAATATGTAACTGTTACAGGTTCCTTTAGCTATGGATGTGTACCTGAATTTTTTAAAAAAACTGCCTTCTTTGATTTCAGGAAGTGCAAAAATGCTGGTATTCAATGATATTTGTGTCCCCTGGTACCATTTGGGGATTCTTTAATGCTGTAGATTGGCTTACACAGAATTCATCATATACACACTCTGAATGAATAAAAATCATATTTTAAAACTCATTTCACTCATTCTAACAAAGAAAGTATTTCATAGAAGTTTTCTGCAGTATTCCCAGAATTTCCATTTTTTCCATGCTCAAAAAATCCACAGAGGAAAGAAATTTCCCAAGTGTTTCCAGCTTTCCTCCAGACCTTCACATCTCTGTGCATGCCACATGACAGGTTTGTTCCCCCACCAAAGTCCAAGTCACCCAACAAACATGCCCTAATGTTTCATACTATTCAGCACTTCGTATGTAGTGCCCATAAGAAATAAGCTGTGGCCTCTACTCTATATTCTTTATTGTGCCCAAAAAGAACAGGGATTGGAGGACAATCCTCAGCTTCACACAACTAAATACACTGATCAAGAAATGCAGTTTACAAATGGAGACCGACCATCCAAATCATAGGAGAGGTAATTCAGTAAGGCAATTTGCCAGCTACATTCAAAATCATGAAGGCCATGTGCCAATTCACATGTGCCAATTCACAAGAGCCACAGGAAGTTTCTGAACTTTAGCTACAACCATGTCATTTTCAATTTTCAGCTTTCCCGTTGATTATTGGCTCCCAGGGTCTTTACAAAGGTAATGGTCACCCTGGTTCCCCCCACATGTGCCTAGGGCCTCCACTTTACCAGTTCTACTCATATGCAA
Organism: Gekko gecko; assembly: GCA_029375565.1. Classification (NCBI taxonomy): domain Eukaryota; kingdom Metazoa; phylum Chordata; class Lepidosauria; order Squamata; family Gekkonidae; genus Gekko; species Gekko gecko. Next base: position 119,571,046 of record JAPDNY010000007.1, read on the forward strand.
TAAATTGTTCAAGTGCAGGGAGAGCCATGTCAAGGAGACATTCAACTGCCTGACTATTCATGACTTCATAGTAAATCTAGACAAGAACTCTCTAACGCCATTTCACACGTTCATGCATCTGGAAGTACTGTTAGACACAGGTCTAATCAGAATCTTCTGGTGGAGAGATGCCAAATTGTAAGCCATTATCAAGGCAATCATCTCCAAAAACCTCAGTGGATCACAAGACCCTGGTACATGTACAGGCCATCAGGGACTCATCAATAGAATTCATCAGCTGGGCCAAATTACCTAGGCTACTGCAATAGTTTCTCCAGCCCTTCCAAAGCAAAATAGGCAGTTCATGTAAAAGGTTAGGTGTTCCCTCTGCTCATAATTCCATCACTCTAACTTGTTAAAAAGTGTTCCTTTCAATTGATTGTGTCATCCAGCTCTGGGTAGTTCAACAATCAAGAGTTCAACAATCAAGCCCACAGACTAAGTGTTAAATAGTGGGTTAGCGTGAGGACCTCCTGGCCGATGAGCCTTTGGCATAGTTTCTCCTTTCTGATGTCCATCACAAACCAGTCTAGGAGGGCTTCATTGAGATTTGTGAATTCACAATTGAGGGCCAGCCAGCGAAGGTCTGCCACAAAGTCGGCGGCCGTCTCATTGGACTTTTGTTGGCACATGTACAAGTCCATGCGGCGTGCCATCTTTGTGGGTTGAGGTGCGAAATGGTCAGTGAGCACCTTGATGAGGTTGTCGTACGTGGCCACTTCCAAGGTGATTGGTGCGATGAAGTCTCAGTGTTGCGATCCCACAGGCACTGAGCAGGAGAGCATTCTTCTTGGCTGCATCCTGGATGCCCTGGAACACTATGTAGTACTTGAGCTACTCCACCCAGGTTTCCCAAAGCTCTGTGTGAGCAGGGTCAAATTCCAGCAGATGTCCTGGAGCAGCAGCCATGGTCCTGGTAGCAATGCAATCCACTTGGCACTGGAGCTTGGTGCACGGTATGGTGCTGGTGGGCGCTGGGCTGGCTCAACAGGATCCCATCCTTGTCATCACTGTTAAATAGTGGGTTCCATGGGTGAACAGACTCCCAGTCTTGTGATCACCTCTACTTTATTCAGTGATTTCAGCAAGAAAAAGACTGTAGACCAGAGCCTCAGCTCCATTATATTGCGTGCAATGGCCACACCCCAACACACCCCACTCCCAACGATAGGCTACTTACAAAATTTTACATATTAATTGGTTACTGCCAGAATCCTGTTGGTCTATTGTTATTTGGCTCCAAGCTCACCTTGACTCTGGCAGCACTGTCCTACACCTTGATTGGTTACTGCCAGAATCCTGTTGGTTTATTGTTATTCGGCTCCAAGCTCACCCTGTCTCTGGCAGCACAGTCCTGCAATGTTTCAGTCCCAGTACATAACACCAAAATTCTAAACTACTGTTTAATCCTAGTTGACAATCCCAGTTCAAGGGCAAGCAGCTTCTGAATTTGGGACAAACAAACTGAAGTTACACTGAATACTTTCTGAACCACATAGGTTTTGATCTTGGCTCCATATACAAGGCTAAGAGGGAGGGGGTGTCAGTGACAGTGTGTTAGCTGAAGCATATATAAACTCCAGTTTAGATATGGTTCATGTTCATAAATTTTCACTTTTCTCCCTCATAAAAAATTAAACTTTTCAGCACTTTCCTTGCACTTTTTACTGTAGGGAAACTGGTGAGCATATAAGTAACATCTATATAACCTCATTTTACCAAAATGCCTACTTTCTTCATTTTTTTTCATATCTAAGCAGCTCATCTTTCTCCCTCTGATATTTTTTGTTCCTTATGTTGCTGTCAAGGGAACTTTACCCTAAAATATTCAAGCACAACCAACTGAATTATAAATGCTAAGGTATACTGGAATAGAAGCTGCTGTCCTAGTAAAAGTACTATCATGTATTAATAACCCTGGCTGAAGATGGAAGATGCTGTCCCTCCATGAGCAGTTTCTATTGCTTGTGCTAATGCAGGGTACATTGATAAAACACCTGCAACATATTCAACAGCAGCTAAGGAAAATATGAGCAATCAAAATTCTGGCCCAGCATTTGCTTTCTCTAAAGTCTTGTTGCTGCTCTAAGAGAGAGCACTGAAGCAGCTGTGAAAGACACTATTTCTGTCCCAAGAGGACTAATAGTCCGCAATACCTTGGATATCATTTTGTACAGGGAGTACTGCTTCTTGCTTACCTTGGCTTCTGTAGCTTATCTTGCATCACACAATTTCTGTTTGGTTGACAAAAGAGTCCATCAATCTTTGCCAAGAATAAATTTCATTCATTTACCTCTTGAGACAGACTGGATAAAATGTATTTTGGTGTAGTGGTGTGCTTGGTGCTGATAAATTATTATTTCTCGTGATCTCAGGATGGCATTTGATAGAACTTGGAACACAATTCATCTTTTTCCACTTTCTACCTGGTAAGCAACTGTGATACTTTGGAAGAAAATGGCATGTATTTTACCAATCTGCTCAACAAAGTCTGAAACCTTCCTTCAACTTGGGTGACTTTTTGCTGAGCTGAGCATGCCATATATATATATATATACACATACACATACATACTCCCCAAAACAGGAGAAAAGCCATGAATGCACAGAACTCTTGGACACTAGGAAAGAGAGATTTTGTTTTGTAAGTACCTCTTGGGGACAGCACTAATTAATACGATGGGTTCTAGCAAAAGCTGTTGCCAGCCTTTGTTAGAGATATTAATTTATTGATCTTCAGATGAATAACTTTTCCTGTTTCTTAAGCTTACCATTACAACAGCATTCGGTGTCTCATTTATCCTCAGAACAACCCATTTTATGGATTAATGTAAGTCCCACTTCAGACTGGTGGAACTGAAGCCAATTGTTTGCTTAAGGCCAGTCTCTGAGCCCTGTCCAGATATTTCCTTTTTTTGAGGTCCAAGTTCAACATTGTAACCAGAGGAGAAAAATAGGACCTGATGAATTTCTGTCTTTTCCTGTTCCCTGCACAGTTACACAGTTCCCTACAGAGTTAAAGTGTTTCTTCCACTTCACAATGTTCACATGAATCAGTCTTCTGTTCTGATCTATGGGATGCTCTTGTCCTCTTCAGACCGTGTTTTCCAAATTATTATACTATGTGTTTTCTATTTCAGCAATTCTGCATACATTCTTTCTAAGAAATGTATAGAAACAGAAACAAATGCATGCTTTGAGTCTCTCTTAAAAATTTAGTACATTTCACTACAGATAAAGGGGATATTTTTTTCTAAATTTAAATAATTATAAGTGCTCAGCATTCAATAAAAATGCCTCAGGCTCAGACACAGTGGCTTCCTGTTATCTGTTGATCTGGGAGAAGATATATATATATAGTCACATCAGATTAGGCCAATGCTGTGTAGCTTATGGGGATGTGTGAGAACAGAGATAAGAGAAAAGGGAGGGAGAGAAAGAGAAATAATTGAATCATTTGTGATAACATGTGAGAAGATAATGTGCTGTTTTGTAAGTTAGGGATATGGTATGAAGAATTCTCCTGTCATATATCACCTATTATTATGATTTGCTTTGCCTTTGCTTTATTCTTCTTTACTTGGTATCTGCTGCTTTGCCAAAAAAAACCCAAACCCTACCCTAAGCATACGTACTCTAATTTTGACTGTCAAGTATGAGTGATACAATTACTGTATTTCAAAAGGAAGTTTGCTATAGTTCTGTTGCGTTTTCACATTTTTCCACTCAACCAGCTTGCTTTAAGAAACCAATCCTAATAAATTTTACAGTGTGTGTCTTTAAATACGCAATAAGCAAGAAAGTTTTTGAAGAAGTGGTTGTTAATTTTGCTCACTCGGTTCTTGGAAGAATGTTAATAAAAAATATTCAAATGAAAATTCATAAAATCAGAAGGAATCAGAAGGCCATCTAGTATAATTCCCTGTAGAAGAAATTAGTTCCATATGAACCAAGTAAAATGCGCCAAATCATACATCTTCCACGTTGTCCCGGTTTTACCAAATTGTGATTGACAGAAGAACTCCCTGGGATTAGAACAGTTTAGCCTGAGCATAACCTAGTCTTGTTTATTATAGAACTAGGAATAAGGCCTGTTGTGGAAATAAATACAATGAGCTCTAGAGAGTGCCCCAGCTTTGGGCACACAGTGTGAATTTGCTGTGGCGACCTCAACAGGGTATAATGACAGAGTCCACCATTTTCTCCAGAAGAACTGATCTCTGCTATCTGAAGAGCACTTGTAGTTTTGAGTGATCTCCAGCCCTCACCTGGAGATTGGCAAAAATTGTTACCCAGGAGGGAATGGCTGGTTGGAGGGTGGAGTCTATGGCATTCTACCTGCCTGATGTCCAACCCCTCCTCAGACCCCACCCTCTCCAGGCTCCACTCCTCAAATCCCCAGGAATTTGCCAACCTGGGGTTGGCAACCCCATCTCCTTCCCAGGTAACCATCAACCTACTGTTATCTGCCCCTCTGACTTCAGCTGACTTCTGCCCTCCCTCCTGCAGAGCAGTTGTAATTCTGCAGATTGTAGTTTTGGAGACTGTAGTTTTGAGTGATCTCCAGCCCTCACCTGGAGATTGGCAACAATGGTTCCCATGAGGGACTGGCTGGTTTGGAGGGTGGAGTCTATGGCATTGTACCTGTCTGAGATCCCACCCCTCCTCAAACCTCACCATCTCCAGGCTCCACCCCTCAAATCTCCAGGAATTTCCCAACCTGGAGTTGGCAACCCTATCTCCCTCCCAGCCAGTTGTCAACCTACCGTTATCTGCCCCCTGACTTCAGCTTTCCATCTCCCCCTCCCTCCTCAGGAGCAGTTGTAATTCTGATTGATCTCCAGCCCCCACCTGGAGATTGGCAACAATGGTTCCCCAGGATGGAATGGTTAGTTTGATGGGTGGAGTCTATGGCATTGTATTTGTCTGAGGTCTCACCCCTCCTGAAACCTCATCCTCTTCAGGCTCCATCTCTCAAATCTCCAGGAATTTCCCATCTGGAGTTGGCAACCCTATCAGGACTGGCCCCAATGAGTTTTCTCCCAAAGGCCAAAACAGGTGACAGGACCAAGCTTGGTTGCCTACCAACAGGCACTGAGGGGAAAGTAGGGTTGCCAGCTCTAAGTAGGGAAAACCTGGAGATTTGGGGGGTGGATGATCCTGTGGACAGCAGTATTTGGGGGGCAGAAGGACTCAGCAGGGTATAATGCCATAGGGTCTACCCTCCAAAACAGCCATTTTCTCCAAGGGAACTGATCACTGTAATCTGGAGATCAATTGTAACAGCGGGAGATCTCCAGGTCCCACCTGGAGATTGAAACCCTAGGGGAAAGTCAGCTGCACAGCAGGAGGTCGAAGAGAATGGTTTGATGGCTAGTGAGCCAAGATTGGCAACAATAGTTCCCCGGGAGAAAACGGCTGGTTTGGAGGGTGGAGTCTATGGCCCTGTACCTGTCTGAGATCCCACCCCTCCTCAAACCTCACCCTCTCTGGGCTCCACCCCTCAAATCTTCAGGAATTTCCATACCTAAAGTTGGCAACTTTATCTCATCCCCCCTCAGCAGCCTCTTCCTAGGCAAAATTTTGTCTTTTTCATCAGCGGGGAGCAAAGCAGTTTACTTCATTCTTTTCGGCTTTGTGATCTGTACAGCAACCCTGTAAGGTAAGTTAGGCAGAAATTCTGTGGCTGGTCCGAAATCACCCAGGCAGTTTCCATAGGAAGAAGAAGAAGAGAAAAGTTTGGATTTATACCCCGCCCTTCACTGCCCAAAGGCGTCTCAGAGCGGCTTACAAACTCCCTTCCCTTCCCCACAACAGACACCCTGTGAGGTAGGTGGGGCTGAGAGAACTCTAACACAAACTGTCCTTGAGAGAACAGCTGTGCCAGAGCTTGTGACTGACCCAAGGTCACATCAGCAGGTGCAAGTGGAGGAGTGGGGAATCAAACCCATGTTCTCCTTATAATTTGAAATATTTTTGTCCAAAAGACACTGATCTCTGGGCATTCCCACCACATATGGGGAAACCATCCTTTAGCCTGTTTACAATGCCAGCACTTGGGGCTCATTCCTGGGATCATGTTTGCTGTTTGCGCTGGTGTTTTGTACCATTTTGTAAAGAATTTATGCTCCATTTCGTTAAATTTGATCACTTTAATTTCCTCTATTCCTTCCATTATTTTGCTTGCCAAATTTTCTGACCTTCTTTGGTCCAAGTGTTATGTAGGTAAGATATTGCCGTCTCTATATTTGATATCATTTCCCTATAGATTTTCCCTGCTAGTCCTTGTTTTGATTTTTGCATCCCTTTGTATAGTTCTTCTATTGGTTCCTCTATCCATATTTTCTCTTTTTCCTTGATCTTATTAGCCATACTATATAGGCCTGTTATTTTTAACCAATGTTGGTTACCTACCTCTTCCACTATCTCGTGTACCGGTTTTAAGTTACATCCTCTAAACATGTCTTCCAACCTATAATAACCTTTAGTTTTAAGATATTCCCACCATTTATTCTCTTTTATTAGCTGTATATTGATTCTAGTGGTGTCCATCTTGAGTTTCTTCTTAACCATTTTGCTTGCCACTTGCTCCAAGATTCTAATGCTGAATGTCTGGGGCCTTTAATAAATTTGAGGTCTTTTTTTGTGGTTTTAGAGAAAATCCCAAATCTTCCTATATTGTTGTTAATCTCATTCTCAAATCTAACCCATTTTTGCTCCTCCCCTTCACCTATCTCTAATAGCGACTTTATTTGGAAGGCTTCATAATATCTATTCAGCTCTGGGACTCTCCAACCCAACTCCTCTTTGAGACCGTGTATCAACCTTTTTTGAATTCTACACTTTTTACTGCCAAATATCCACTCTCTAATTGCTCTATTCCATTGTTCTAACCTTTTGTTATGGGCCTCTAATGGTATCGACTGGAATAAATATGTTAGTTTAGGTAGCCAGAACATTTTAACACTCCTAATTCTAGTAGATATACCAAGAGTTTTATTTTTCCACTTTCTCAGTTCATTCTTTATTTTCTTCCATATCATGTTATAATTCACCTCCGATATTCTATCGATCTTCTTTGTAACACTGTACCTAAGTATTTGAACTTTTTAGTGCCCATTCCAATATTTGTAATTTTGTTTTATTTCTTTTCTTTCCTCTTTGTTCACATTGAGGTACATGATTTCTGATTTAGCCATATTAACCTTTAACCCTGAACAGCATTCAAAGTCCTCTGAGATAATTTTTACTTCTTTTATCACTTCTTTGGGTTTTGTCATAACAACTATAATATCATCTGCAAATAAATTAATTTTTATTTCTTCCTTCTTTACCTTATAACCTTCTATCCTTATACAGTTTCTTATCCTTTCAGCTAGTTGTTCTATTGCTATAATAAATAAGACCGGTCAGAGCGGGCACCCCTGTCAGACCCCTCTCTGGATCTGAAAAGTTTGTGATTTGACATTATTGACCTTTACCACTGCTGTTCCATCTCTATATATCTCCTGAATTGCTCTTATATAATTATCTCCTATCTCGTGCTTTTTCATAATCTGCCACAAATATTGCTGAGATAGGGTGTCAAAGGCTTTATAGACATCCAATTTTAAAAGACCTAACTTTTTTTTTTGACCGTGTTGTAATATGTTTATTATATTCCTAATAGGGTGGGCTATGTTCCTATCCTTTACAAATCCATGTTGGTCTTCTTTTATTATTTTGGGACTAAAGTTCTTTAATCTATTTGCCAGAATTTTTGCGAAGATCTTGTAGTCTTGGTTAAGGAGGCTTATAGGTCTGTATGAACCTACCTCTTCAGGGTCTTTACTTGGTTTCAAAATTACTGTTATTTCTGTTTGTCTCCATGAATCTGGGGTCCTCCCCCCCTCAAGATTTCGTTGAAGATCATTTTGAGTTCTGGGGCAAGAATATCTATCATTTCCTTATAAAATTCACTTGTGAACCCGTCTAGCCCAGGGGATTTTCCCTTTCTCAATTCTTTAATTACATCCTTTATCTCTTGTATTGTAATTTCCTCTTGTAATTTGGCTTGCTCATCCTCCTTCAGTGTTATTTTTACTTCCTCTACAAAGTCTGTTGTGTCCCTTTTTTTATAGAATTTTTTATAGAAAGACTCGAACGCCTTCCTTATTTCTATGGGATGTTGAGATTTTTGACCATTTACCTTTATACTTTTTACCCTTTGTCTTTCCTTCATATTTTTCAGGTAATTTGCTAGTCTTTTTGCTGAATTTATGCTATTTCTTTGAAATTCGTTTCTCACCATGGCTTCCCTTTTCCATATTGTTGCTGAGTCTAAGGCCTCCAATTGTTTTTTCATTGTTGATATTTGGTTCTGTATCATAGGATTGTATTTTTGCATTAGTTTACTTTGTAGCCTCTCCATTTCTTGGATTTTGGCCTGTCTTCCTAGATGCCACTCCTTTTTTATATTCTTTTCTTTCTTTATACAGTGCCCCCTTATCATTGCCTTTGCAGCATCCCATAGAATATTGGTGGGTACTGTTCCTCTATTTTCCTCAAAATATAGCTTTATCTGCTCAGACATGTATTGTCTACCCCTTTCTGTGGCCATTATTAGGTTATTATATCTCCATGTTCTAGTTGTTGATCGCTGGGTGAATTCTATTTCAACGCTTATTGGAGTATAGTTAGATATCCATATCAGGTGGGTTGTAATTCCTTTGATAATCATATTACTATTCTTTTCTAAAATTATATAGTCTATACATGATACTGTTTTATGCCTGTTAGATATATGTGTGGGTTTAGGCCGGTTCCCCACAGACTCATGTACTTCTATCAGGCCCCAATTTCCCAACTTGATTGATTTATCTTTTGTTATGTCTATATTTAGGTCACCTGTTATAATCACTTCTCCTTTGGAGAATTGTTTAGTTTTTTTAAATATTTTGCCCAGGAATTTCTTTTGCCCCTTATTTGGGGCATATATATTGTATACTTCTTATCATCCATTTTAAACTTTACTAACAAATATCTACCATTCCTATCCTCTTTTTTTCCCACAACTTCTAGTTTAAATTTCTTATGAATCATTACTACTACTCCTTTACCTTTGGCATCACCTCTGGCCTCTGCTAGTATCTCCCAAGTCGGGTTGTTTAGCAACGGCTTACTATCTTTTTTTTCCTTATGTGTTTCCTGGAGGCATAGAACATCAATCTTTTGATCTTTTGCCAGCTTAGCTATCCTGTACCTTTTAAGGTTTGATGCTAACCCATTGACATTCAGTGTAAGTAATCTTATTGTTCTATCCATATTCTTTATTATTCTGGACTTTGAGTTCCCATGGCCCTGGGATTTTAAGCATTTTCTTAAACTACCCCTTCCCCTCCCCTCCCATCCCTGTGGTAGAGTAGACTTGTGGGGATAAGAAATCCTCCCCTCTCTCCTCTTCATGAGGTGCACACATCCCCTCCTCCCCCTTATACTTGTAATATTAACATTAGCTCAACTTATACTTGGATACTTCCCTTTAGGTGGCTTCTTCTAGTGAGTCTGTCCTGAGGTGCTTTTCTCCTCTTTCTGCAGTTACTTCTTCTGGGTCTGCTTCACCCTCTGGCTCTTCTTCCATTTCCTCTTCCCTTATGTCTTCAGCGTTTATTCCGAGTTGTTTGAGGAGTTCTTTGGCCTCAAGGGCGTTCCACGCCATGAGCCTCTTCCCTTCTTGGAATATTATTATTGAAGCTGGATAGCCCCAGGTAAATTTTACATTGTTTACCTGTAGTTTTTTGGCATAGGGGTGCATTAAGTTCTTTTGCCTAAGTGTCTCCTGGCAAAAATCCTGTCTCACCCAAACTTTCCTACTCCTGAAGCTCAAGTCCTTCCTCTTTTTTAGCTCCTTATATATTTGTTGTTGTATTTTTTCTCTGGTGAACTTGATAATAACATCACGAGGGGCTCCTCCCTTGCCTTTTATTTGCAGGCGGTGAGCTCTTTCAATATCTTCTGTCTGAATCCTGATTTCATTAGTTGTCAGCCATTCTGTTAATACTCCTTCCAGGTTCCTGGTAGATACCTCTTCAGAGATTCCTATCAAGATCAAGTTTGCTCTCCTGTTCTTGTCTGAAAGGTCGTTTATCTGCTTTGTTAGGGAGCCAATCCTCTGTTCATTTGCCAAAGCCTTTTCTCTGGCAAAGTTTGCCATTTGCTTTATGTCAGCAATTTCTTTCCCTATCTTAGCCACATCTACTCGTACAGCCTTAATTTCTTCGCTAATTTTTTCCTGAGATGCTAGGAATATTTTCTGAAGGTTTGCTATTTGTTCTGACAGTTCCTTGATATTTTTGCCATCCTTAGCTGTTTAATTAAGGCTTAATGAGTTAGGGTCTTGCTGTGTGAGCGTTATCTTACTGAGTGGTTGTAAATAAAGGGGTTTTTTACTTGCTGTCTGTAGTCTCTGCTTCTCTTTGCTTTCTTCTTATCTTCCCACCTGGTTATATGCCAGTATTTGGCTGTTTACAATCCTTTGAGCTGTAAATTCCTTAGTTTACAGGGGAGCTCGGAGTTTCAGCGTCCGACTTGGTTTAGCGCATGCATGCCTCCCCATGCACCAAACAATTCCTAAAGATTTCCCAAAACACCATTGTGTCGATAAATCATTTTCTACACTCACAGCGTCCCCTGCCAGAACACAACTCATCCTCAGCACTTTGAATTAGTATCAGAGCTTTTTTTGCCTTGTGGTATTCTGCTTGTGGTGTGATCTGTCTTTTTTGTGGTGTAGCATGGTTGTGTTATTGGGTTTGTTTCTTTTGAAGGGGAAGTGTTGTGAGTGAGGACATATTTTACCTCAGAATACAACAGATTGCATAAGCAACTGACAATTCCAACTGTCTTGTGGGGGGGGGAGTTTGAGATGTGGAATGGAATGAAATCCAATCAGCTTCCATATGCAAATAAGCTTGAAATTCTGGCCCAATCAGAGAAGAGTGGCCTAGGCTGCAGTGGGTGGGAGAGAACTCAGGCAATGCAGCTAGTGGATAGGGACAGCTTCTGAGTGACATATCAGAGAACAAACTGCATAGAACCTAGCCAGACCACTACCCTTTTATATAATAGGACAGGATGTTAGAGATAATATATATTGGAACAGTTTCTATAGTAGCTTTCAGGTATTTATTTTATGTATTTAAAATATTTCTGTATTTCCTTGGTTACAAGGCTGTGAGCATTGCAGCAACCAATTTGCAATAGTTTAATTAATCAAATTAAAACAGAATAAAACAGAATCATAGAATCACAGAGTTGGAAGGGACCATAAAGGCCATCTAGTCCAAACCCCTGCCCAATGCAGGATCAGCTTGAGCATCCCTGACAAGTGTTTGTCCAGCCACTGCTTAAAGTCTGCCATGGAGAGGGAGCTCTCCACCTCCCTGGGCAGCTGATTCCACTATTGCACAACTCTTACTGTAAAAAAGTTTTTCCTAATATCCAGCTGGTACCTCCTCACCCTTAATTTAAACCCATTATCAAGAGTCCTAGGTTTGACAGAAGAGACTGGGCAGGAGGTTGAAAACTATCAGTCTAGCCAAAGAGAAAAGGATTATCACTCCTAGAAAGAGGAGGATATTTCTTACCCAGTTATTCAGACGGTTCAACTCAGAAAAGACCTCTGGTGTGTGTGAAAAGGAAAATGGTCTTAGACTCCTCAAGAATAAAAAAAGGAAAGTTATAATTCCACAGAAAAGTATTTAAATACAGGAAGAAAGTATTAACTTCCAGGAAACTAAAATCGTTTTATGAAATTTTATTAAGACACATTGTTGCTGAAAGAAATCTCCAAGACAGATTTCTCATGGTTAAGAACTGAGCATCTAAGAATATAAGCTACAACTATATTCTGTTGCCTGTTCAAAATAATAATATTTGCATAAACAACAAAATTTACCACAGCTTCTCGTCCCCTGCCCTATTCCTATCTCAACTGTGCCTGTTCAATAAAATCAGCCTTTCTGTTTGAACTTTACTTTGTGTCAAGTGCCATTTCCAAAGGGATTTATAAGAGGGCTCCTGCTCTGTTACAATAAACCTCTGGCCTGGAGAAAAGCCAAATAATTTCTCTGTCACAGGGTGGGACATCCAGAAAGTTATGATACCACCATTAAAATACTAAGACGCTGCTCAGTCAGAGTGGGAGAACTCTGGCAGGAAAATCTGCCTCACAGAGGAGAAGAAGCTGGAGTCTGTCACAGCACACACTAGAGATGCCAAAATAATTTGGATGCTAGAGTAAATTTATTTAATATTTATATCAAAATTTCCATACCTCAGACCAGGGTACACTAGCAAGCAATACTGTTAAAGTGTGGCAGAAAAGAAACTATCATCTTGTGCTGAACACCTGTGCCTATGAACACATTCAGTCATGACAGGTTGTGCTTGGGCCAGTCACACACTCTCAGCCCAACCTACCTTACAGAGATGTTGTGAGAATAAAATGGAGAAGTCGAGAATGATGTAAGCTACTTTGGGTACCCACTGGAGAGAATGACAGGTATAAATGAATCAAGTAAAATACTGTTCCACATTGTCATGATCTGTGTCTAACTCAGAGTTAAACTCACTGAATGTGATCAAAATATGTATAAATTAACCATATTTTAACTCTTATTTCTTTTGAAATCATAACTTACACCCAAAGAAGTATAAAAACATTGTAATACTTTCCACCTAAAACAGTTAATCATTAATAGTTTGATTACCTTTCCTATTGTGTAGATATGTGTTTAATTCAAGGCTTTTATTAAAATGGTAGGGGAGACTCAGTTAAAGTCTAATTAAAGTGTCCTGTTTAGACCCTTAAGTATCACCACTGGGAATCTTCACAGACCCTAATACCATCCCTGTCTAGTTGTATTGTGTATGTGTTAAGTGCTGACAACTTGCTTCCGACTTATGGCGACCCTATGAATTAATGGCCTCCAAGCATCCTATCATTCACAACCTTACTTGGGCCTTGTAAACTGAGTGTCATGGCTTCCTTTATTGAGTTAATCCATCTCATGTCGGATCTTTCGCTCTTCCTGCTGCCTTTAGTTTTTCTGAGCATTATTGTCTTTTTCACTGAGTCTTGTCTTCTCATGATATAACCAAAGTATGATAGCCTCAATTTGGTCATTTTAGTTTCCAGGGAAAGTTCAGGCTTGATTTGATCTAGAACCCACTGTCCATAGAACTCTCCTCCACTGCCACATTTCAAATGAATTAACTTTCTTCCTGTTAGGTTTCTTCACTGTCCAGCTTTTACATCCATACATAGTAATGGTGGATACCATAGTATAAATTATCTTGATCTTAGTTGCCAGTGACATCCTTACACTTGAGGATCTTTTCTAGCTCCTTCATGGCTGTCCTTACCAGCCTCAATATGCTTCTGATTTCCTGGATGCAGCCTCCCTTTTGGCTGATGATTGAGCCAAGGAATAGAAAATTACCGTATTCTAAAATTAAACTTAGTAGAATTCCTTTTTTTCATTACATTGAATTATTCTAATACCATGTTCAAACACACCAGCTCTAACCAAAGTTTGCTGATGCATTAATATAGTTTATATTGATTTTAGTAAGGCTTTTAATAAAGTTCCACATAATCTACTTGTTGACAAATTGGAAAAATGTGGTTTGGATCCTATGACTGTTAGGTGGATCTGTAACTGGTTGACAGATCACACCCAAAGAGTGCTTTTGAATGGTTCCTCATCTTCTTGGAGAGGAGTGACAAGTGAAGTGCCTCAAGGATCTGTCCTGGCACTTGTTTTGTTCAACATCTTTATCAATTATTTGGATGAAGGGATAGAGGGAATGCTTATTAAATTTGCAGATGATACTAAATTGGGAGGGGTAGCAAAAATATGGTAGAAGACAGAGTCAGGGTACAGGATGATCTTGACAGACTGGAAAACTGGGCTAAAACAAATAAAATGAATTTCAATGGGAATAAATGTAAAGATCTGCATTTAGGTAGAAAAACTCAAAGACATAATTATAGGATGGGGGAGACTTGTCTTGGCAGTAGTATGTGCAAAAATGATCTAGGGGTCTTAGTAGACCATACACTGAACATGAGTTAGCAGTGTGATGTGGTTGCTAAAAAGGCAAATGCGATTTTGGGCAGTGCTCTGGTTAGACCTCACCTAGAGTATTGTGTTCAGTTTTGGGCACCACAATTGAAGAAGGATATAGAGAAGCTAGAATGTGTCCAGAGGAGAGCAATGAAGATGGTGAGGGGTCTGGAGATGAAGTCCTATGAGGAAAGGTTGAAGGAGCTGGTTATGTTTAGCCTGGAGAGAAGATGACTGAGATATGATAACTATCTTCAAGTACTTGAAGGACTTTCATATAGAGGATGGTACAGAGTTGTTTTCTGTTGCCCCAGAAGGTCGGCCCAGAACTAGCGGGTTGAAATTAAATCAGAAGAGTTTTTGGCTAATCATTAGGAAGAACTTCCTGACTGTTAGAGCAGTTCCTCAGTGGAACAGGCTTCCTTGGGAAGTGGTGAGCTCTCTTTCTTTGGAGATCTTCAAACAGAGGCTAGATGGCCATCTGACTGCAATGCAGATTCTGTGAACTTAGGCAAATCAAGAGAGGGAGGGCAGGAAGGGTTGCCTCAGTGCTTAGTTCTTGTGGCCTATTTTTACATGCCCAGGGAAGCGTGTGTCAGGAAGTAATCCTGGTGTCAGGAAGCAATCCTGGAAGGGTTTTTTTGTCATCTTCTGGGTGTGGAGCAGTGGTCACTACAGGTGTGGAGGGGGAAGTATTTGTGAATTTCTTACATTGTGCAGGGGGTTGGACTAGAAGACCCTGGAGGTCCCTTCCAACTCTATGATTCTATGATTCTAAGCCAATGAATCCTAGGGTTTCTATCCTCCTACCTGCCTTTTCCCCTTGTGAACAGCCAATAAATTTGCAACAAACAGTTGTTTATTATAACATTCAAACCATTGGATATGGGACTTCCAGTTTTGGTGACTTACAGATTGGGTGCACTCCATCAAGCTCCAATATGGGCATCCCAAATCATGGCAGGCGGGAGGGGACTCGAATGATTCTGAGGGCCCCCCAAGCCCTTGTAGGGAGCTCTCAGCCTGGGATGCGAGGGGTGCCTCTTCCAAGGTGACAGCCAAGAAATTGAGACCCCTCTTTACCCTGAAAGGTCCTGCCGCCATGAGGCCAACATGGTGACCAAAGGCGCATACCAGACGAAGTGGGCAAGCAATCCAGCGATGTACTGCTCTTCTTACAGCTTGTTATGGAATGAACTGTGAGTTAAGCAAACCCTAATAAGCTACTTGAGCTGAAAACTAAAGTGGAGAAATGGATGTAAAGCCCCAAACTGATGTAGAAAGAGGGGAGGAGTTGGGGATTCCCCCCCATATGAAAATCAGTGGTTCTTGAATGGTAGTTTAGAGGCAAAAGCAATAGATGTGGCAAGAGAGCTTCATATTAAACTTAAAAGGGTGCAAAACAGTCTAAAGCGCGATAAAATCAATGAACTTTCACTTTGTTTAAATGGATATTTCCTTGTGTAAACAATGACGGGAAGAGGAGGAAAAATGACGCTGAAAAAAAGACCTTCTCCAGGAACTACCCACTCAGTGACCTCTATTCTTACACTGGAAGCAGTTACTGACTTTCCTCTAGCATGATGGCAGCGACGTTGCGCCCTCTGCTGGACCAGATGTCTAATATCAACAGTAAGCTTGATTGTTTCCAGAAACAACTGATGGGAATAGGCATGAGAGCAGACAAAACTGACAAAGCTATTAAACAAGTTGATGTTAAGGCAGATGATATTAAACAGAGACTGGAGGCAGTGGGAAAACAGCAGATCTCCAATAAAGAGCATTTGCTACAGCTTCAAATGGAGAAATCAATGTATGTCCTACATTTTCAGGGTATCCCAGGACAGAAAGGAGGGAACCTAAAATAAATATTAAGCGAAACATTGGCACCAGTGATAGACTTTAAAGCGGATTTATTACAAAAAGTTACTGATTTGGCCTAGCAAACTTATCCAGACTCCATTAAGATAAATAAGCCGCCTGATGAAATATTTGTTAAATTCTCCAAAAGGTCAACCAGAGATGCAGTTCTGAAAGCTACAAATGGGAATCCTCTGAAAATTAAAGGTGAAGAAGCGAGAATTCTGAAGGACATTCCATACGAAAACAGAGAAGATAATACAAAGATTTAACTTCTTTTCTACATAATCATTCCATTCCCTTCAGATGGACATTTCCAGAAGTACTTACATTCAACTGTAATAACAAAAAGACGAA
Organism: Gekko gecko; assembly: GCA_029375565.1. Classification (NCBI taxonomy): domain Eukaryota; kingdom Metazoa; phylum Chordata; class Lepidosauria; order Squamata; family Gekkonidae; genus Gekko; species Gekko gecko. Next base: position 119,587,409 of record JAPDNY010000007.1, read on the forward strand.
GATTGACTCTGCCCAGAAAGCAAAGACTTTCTTGGAACGACAACTAAAAGCAATCAAAGACAAAGGGAAGACAGAGGACAACACATATCAAGAGGATAAAAGCAATCATGAGCCTGATGACAATTTAAGCACTTTTGTTAGTCCTCCAGAAGGTTCTGATTCTGAAAAAGGGGCAGCAGCTCCCAAACCTCTCAAAGTTAGGCTGGAATTTGATAAAAAATAAACACAGGAAATTATTAATTATGTAACATAATGAAAATCTGAAAGTATATTTTTTGTATAACAATAATAGACTATAATGTACCCAAATGTTGGTTAATAGGGCTCAATCTAGCTTTGTTATGGAAATATGGCATACAGTATCATCCTTAATTTTTTTGTATTGTTAAATTGTAAAAATGACATACAAGAATGTTTATCTTTAATATGATCCTTATCTTAGTTTTCTTTTTATATAAGTTAGTCTTAGTATTCCCCATGTATTTCCCTTTCCTTTGTAGTGTTTGTAGTAATGCAAAATAAAAAAAATTATTTAAAAAAACAAAAAAACCCCACTGGATATGGTTTGGCTTTCCCCTACAAATTCAAACCAGGTTTGTCTGTTTATTCAATTTATATACTGCCCTCCTTACTAGTGGGCTCAGGGCAGTTCCAACAATTTTAGTATAATATTGTTAAAACAATCATTGGCTGCAATCAAATGTGCCAGTAGATCCAACATAGGCATGAATGCCCGATGGATCTAAAGGGCACGATCAGACAGCAACATCTGGGAATTGCCCTGCAGTCTTCGGCAACACACGCTGCTCCGCTGCAGAAGCAGAGTACAAAGACACCAGAGAAAATCCAGTAGTAAAAGGGTTGTGACAGGCCATGAACGGACTTTCCCCTGTCTGATTGCACAAGCACGTATACATGCCATTGGGATGGTCTAATCAGGCCATCCCAGCTTGGTGCTGTTTCTCCCCCCCTTTGCAGTATGCACATCATTGCATACCCATAGGCAGCCCTTGGTGCTGAGGTGCTATTCCTTGTTTATGCACATGGGAAACAAATGGCAAAAACCCCTAACTCACCCATAGTTGTGTCTGATCACACAGTGAAGGGCTGAGCCCACAGCTACAAAGGGAGGTGTGATCTCACAACTGCGGGTTGAGATTGTTACCGTTAGTAAGAAAAATAAGTTTAGATGTAATGGTAAGAGAATAAGGAAGACATTAATGGGGTTGGAGCAGTGCGGGAAGCCTTGTTTTGGGGGGGAGTGGGAGAAACAAAAATGGATATGTAGTGGTTTGTTTAAATTGTATGAACATGTGATATATCCAATAAATTGTATTTACAAAAGAACAACTGCGGGTTGAGTTACTCTGGAGGGAATAGCCTCGCTTCCCCTCCGCTTCAACTGGCACATGTGACCGCAGCCATTTAATAGCAAATTAAAACAGCATAAAATCACAAATCGTAAAATACCATGTAAAGCAACTTGTTCAGATGTCGGTCAGATTAATCTGGTTACAGCACTGGTGCCCTGATGTCAGTTTAGATCCAGGCCACTGGTGGGGGATAGACCAGGAAAATGGAAGTCTGCTGCCTCAAGCAAAAGCCCAGTGGAAGAGCTCCATCTTGTAGGCCCTGTGGAACTGTAGTAGATCTCTCAGGGCCCTGATCTCATATGGGAGCTCATTCCACCAGGTGGAAGCCAGGGCTGAAAAAGCCCTGGCCCTGGTCGAGGCTAGTCGGACATCCCTGGGGCTGGGGACTGCCAAAAGATGTTGATTTGTTGACCTCAGTGCCCTATGGAGTTCATATGGGGAGAGACGGTTTCGGAGGTTTAAACATTGTTTGAAACCCTGATTTATAAGGAGCTCAACCTATAATTGGAAGTCTGCAAGGAGATCAAATCAGTCAATCCTAAAAGAAATCAACCCTGACTATTCCCTTGAAGGCCAGATCCTGAAGCTGAAGCTCAAATACTTTGGCCACCAAATGAGAAGGGAGCATTCACTGGAGAAGACCCTGATGCTGGGAAAGATTGAAGGTCAAAGAAGAAGGGGACGGCAAAGGATGAGATGGTTAGACAGTGTCATCGATGCAACGAACATGAAATTGAGCAGACTTCAGCGGACAGCGGAAGACAGGAGGGCCTGGCGTAATCTGGTTCATGGGGTCGCGAAGAGTCGGACTCGACTGTGCGACTGAACAACAACCTATAATTTGTGATTCAAACATAAAAACAAAACTGTGGGTTGCTTGAAAATCATTCCTTAGTTAACCACACAAGAGGAGGGAGACCAGGCTAATTTGGCCTGTAGCAAGAAATGGTTAGCTTTTACATTTGAACCATGCATTTGTCAATATGTCTCTATGTTTAACTGTGACTAATTTGGAATGTAATTGAATGTTTGGTAAGTAAAGTAGCGTTTACAAGCACAGGATAGTTAAGCTGTTTTCCTTTGTATTATGTCCAGTTGTCTGCTATAGAAGACTTGGGAAATCTGCAGGTTAGATGGTTCACTTCCTCTCATTGTTTACAGTTAATGACTTAAATTTGGTGATTACTGGATGCAGTCAGATGGCTTGTTATCCTGCTGTAGCCACGTTTCTAATTTGATCTGGACTTTTTTGTTTCAGGGTGATTCGATCAGACACCCCAGAGCAGCTCTCTGTCACCTCGCTCCTGCTTCACTTGCAGGCAGACAGAGATGTTCTTCTTCCAACCTGGCATAGCTCCTTCAGAGCTGTGGCTGCTGTGGCAGGATGACTGGCAGTGAGGGCACATTGCAGTCCATGGCAGTGGTAGTGCCTCCTATTCCTCAAGCCTCATACATGCCTGGGGAAAGTTGGTGGTGGCTCCCTAGGGCAGTGGCGGTGGGGAAGGGGCTGAGGCATTGGCAGCACTGGTGTCACTGCTTCTGCTTCCCTCTGCAGCCACCTCCACTTTTTATAGTAAACAGCCACCTTAGTTCAGGGAAGAGACAGGCGAGGTGGTGGTTCTGGATGGAGGAGGGGGCTCTCCAGTTCAGCTGGGGACAGACACGTGCTGAGAGGGGTGAATGGAGTGGGTGGGGGAGGAGTGACGAAACCCACAAGTGGTGTCTAAGAAGTTTGCAGCACATATCCATTTATGTGCACATCAGTAACTCAAAAAAAAATGGTGGTGAAACAAGAAGTGAGCGATTTGGCTTCCCAAAGGCTTCGCCCTGCAAGAGAGCAATCAGACATCTGCAGAAGTACTGTAGAACTGGTAGGATTCTACAGTGTCAGGAACGTCAGGGTGAGCACAGGGGACTGATGACTGCAGGACAACATACAGATGTTGCTATCTGAATCAGCAATTTAAATTCGATGGGAAAAACAGTGACAATGGATCGAAGTGCTTGTTCCAAAACTCAGAGATATGTTGGTGAATGTCAGTAGTTGCCTGACTGAGATAGGTAACATTCACATTTCCCAAACAGTGGGGATATATTTGGGGAACATTCAGAAAATTCATCTGAGATTGTCAACATTCATATGTCAATATCAAGATTCACTTTCTCATGCTGTTTGGATTTTTTTCAGAGTTATTTATTGTATTGAGCTTAGTTTTCCTCTGTGCTGACATGTATTTTATTTTCATTTTATTTCACCTATCAGTTTAAATCTTAACATAACCCCCCTCATTTTGTTTTAATGTAACAATATTCTTCTTGAGCAATATAACTGGTTTGCTCAAGAAGCTTGTCTTTTTAGGCAATATATTCATGAGAAGATTGTCAACATCTATATATCCTAGTGTGATGAATAAGTGTATCTATTTTCTGGTGCTTATAGAATTCATCAGGGATTATGTTCTCTAGTTCCAGCTCCTGCCAACCTAGCAGTTCGAAAGCAAGAAATTGCAGGTAGATAAATAGGTACCACTTCAGTGGGAAGGTAACAGTATTCCGTGCGCCTTGGTGTTTAGTCATGCTGGCTATATGACCATGGAAATGTCTTCGGATAGCACTGGCTCTTTGGCTTTGAAACGGAGATGAGCACCGCAACCCTAGAGTCGGATCCGACTGGCTTTCGAGCAAGGGAACCTTTAACTTTACCTATGGACATTTATATGTGAATGTCAGCTTTGTTCTTCAGTGCTACTTTTTCAATATTGCTCCTTATCCTTTGATTTGTAACTTATGGCGTATGTTTTAATTATGGGAGTTTGCTGAGCATTTTTTTAGTGCTGCCAATTATTGCTTGAGTTTTACATTGCATAGTAATTGTCATCTCAGTTTTTGGGAGGCCATTACTTTTATTTTTTGTTTTATTTTATTTTTGTTCCTAATAAATCATTTGCAACTGTTAAGCTGTTGTACTTCTCTGTTTGATAACACAGCAGAAAATGTCAGTCTGGTTGCCACAGTAACACTGTAGGCCCTATATTATCTGCCTTATCCTAGGTGGCTGAGTGGCAGCTACCTGCTGTCCCCTATAGAAGTTTTATTGTGGCCATTGATCTCCATATTCCACTTCCTGGCCCACTGGGCATTTCTGTACTGTTTCTCCAAGGCTTTAGATCCAAAGAAGGCTGCTGTGCCTTTAACTGTGTCATGATCAAGGAACATTTGGCAAACATATTCCTTTCTCCTGTAATGGCCAAATAACATGAACCTGAGAAATTTTCCACTACCTGCCACTGCTATTCAGTTATTCAGCTCAGTTTGGTATAGTGGGTAAGTGTGTGGACTCTAATCTGGGAGAACCGGGTTTGATTCCCCACTCCTTCACTTGCGACTGCAGATGTGAACCTGGGTCAGTCACAAGCTCTGGCACAGCTGTTCTTGAAAAAGAGCAGTTCCTGTCAGAGTTCTCTCAGCCCCACCTACCTCACAGGGTGTCCATTGTGGGAAGGGAAGGGAAAAGAGTTTGTAAACTGCTCTGAGTGAAGGGCGGGGTATAAATCCAATCTCTTCTTCTTCTCTCTTCTGAATGTCAGTCATCCCACCAATATAAAGCAGAATATCTTTCCTTACAATTTCCTAGCTGCCATCTGATTGACATCAGCTGTAGAGACCTCCTGTGGAATTTAAAACACCTTGTTATTCAGGGGCCAGCGTCTTCAGCCAGGTTCAGGGCTCTGAAGTTCCAAGAAGACCCATTACCAATCAAGATGGTTCTAGCAACATCACCTGATTCACCAACATATTGCAGACATCCCGTAGGGCAAGCAGCTGGTGTTTTATCCCCCTTTATTTACAAGAGAAGGGACCGTGTATTACCACAGTCAATGCATACACAAACATAAATATGTGGGATTATACAACATATTTACTGTTACATGGCACAGAAATTAAGTTGTGGCTTAATGTACAAGCTCCATGTATTTTGGACATAGGTGGATTTCTAAGTTGCTGAATTATTCTTCTAAACTGTTTTTTATCATAAGGTTTCTTTTTCCAATGCCACTGCCTTCACTTTTAAAAACAGTTATTAATTGTAAGAGCTGTCACTGTTATTAAGAACATAATCTTGTGGTGCATTAATAATTTAACAGATTTATTGTGGTATGAACTTCCATGGAAAGGACCTGCTTACATTGAATTCTACATTTCTGTTTTTATCATTTTATAAATGTGTTACATTATTGTGGTTTTTTACTCAGGATTGAGAATAAGTTTCAGAAGATGCCTTTGTTGAATAAATCTACCATTTCAGTGTCACTGCACTAGAATAGATGAAAAGTGATGATGAATTATCTCAGTTCCACACTGCAAAAACCTGATGTAAATCATGATGACACTTCTACAGCAGTTAGGTCATTGCCCTATTACTAGCTTTATGCAACTATGTGAACTCTTTACCCACTCAAAGCAGTCACCAAGGAAAGACAATTTCTGTAAAGTGTATATAATAATGTATTGTGTATCATGTATTCCATACAGAAAAACTGTTTCAAATCTGAAGAGGAAGGTTTTGCTTTGATCCTTTAATATAGTGATCATTTGCTATATGTCCCTTTTCTGCTGAATCCTCAGACCTTCGCATTCTAATTTGTATCAATGCTCTTCAGTTTTCTTTGCCCACAATATCTCTCTGCTGAAGTTTGTTGGTTTTGCTCTGGTGGTATTGTGCTCATTTAAGTGCCAGGTTTAAAAAAAAAATTTAAAATCCTGATATTATTTTCCTCTGACTTTTAGATTACAGTGTTTCGCATGGGATCAGAAGGGCACCAGGACATTGATCTAGCCATCTTGACAGCTTTGCTAAAAGGTAATAAGAGGCCCCGGTCACACATGCCAGATAACGTGGGAGGGAGGGGAGGCTATTTGCACCATTGCAATTTGATCCGCCCCTACGCAATCAGACGCAACGTTGGGTGGTGAACTGGTGTTGTTTTCATCGGCGCCTGTTTCCAGCGCGCTTCAATGAGGAAGCAGGGACGCGAGAGGAGCACACTGGAGTGATCACACGGAGAATGGCCATCTGCTACCCATCACAAACCGCTCGATAGTGGACTTTCCCAGGTACTTTTTAACTCTGCATCTTCGGCTGGACAATATGAGTTGGCGACTGGTGCGTGATGCTTACCAGATGTTTCCATGTGATCGTGCCCATATAATCTGCCCGGCATTCGTGGCTCTCCCATGGTAAATTCTGTGTGTGAACGGGACCAGAGCTTCCCTGCACAGCAAGCCCATGACAAAGCCCATTGTTATAGCAATAATGGCTCTTCTGAATGCTGTTATCACAAGCTATCACACTATCCCTTCATTTTTAAAATTTCTTTATTTAAAAAAAAACTCACAGAAAAAAACAGCAAGTGGGGAAAAATCAAAATCCAGATCACTAATCCTTCAGGGATGATGAATTTATTCTAGTAGGTTCATGTTGAATGTCTGTACTTCAAACTCACTTGCTTGGTTCTGACAAAATGCAAAAACCATAATTTAATTTTATTAAACTATCATTATCATTATGGTTCACACATGGGCCATATCCATAATTATGGTTAGGTAGCATCTGTCAAACCAGGACCTGAAAACATAGTTTGAAGTTGAATTATTAATATAGTCTTAATTATAGTTTTGGAATGTACAAATGTGGAAATCTTGGCAAGCCACAGTTGTTTCCACACTCCTAGCTACAGAGATGGCTGGCCTTAATAAAGTCACTGAAGCCAGCATTTAACATGGCATACCGGGATTTGTGTGATCATTTCACAAACCAACCATAATTCAAATAGATCACAATTTTATAGTATATATGAACTGAAGCAAAACAGAAGCCCAGTTGTACCTTAAAGTTAGGTAAACAATAGTTCAGTATTTGTTCCAGTATTTTCAGTTTTGAAGGTGCCCCAGGCCTTCTGTTTTGTTTTGCTACTATAGGCTAACACAACTAGCTCATGGGAATAGTCTGAACTATACTGTCTGTTTGCCTTTCTTAAACTTCTGCCTTTCTCCGCTTTTATTATAACAATACCAGAAGAAACATTTATATAAATAAATAAAAATAATACTCAGAGAGATTTTGGAGACATTTTAAAATGCTGGCTTTTCATTTGCAAACAATATTTTTCTCATCACTTCATACATCTGCAGTTCCTTTCAAAGTCTACAATTATTTTTGGTGAACTAGCTGTAGAAATATCACCAGTGAACTGTTGGTATCATTTATCCTCTCCTGTACATGCTCTGCATAGAGCTAAACACATGTGGAGGAATGGTTTGTGCCAATGGTTTTTCTATCAAATATTAAAAGAGACTTCACGTTCTACCAAAAAAAACCAAACACACCTGTCTCCCGTGTGTGTGACATTAACATTTTCTGAATAATAAGCAACAGGGAAGAAGGAAACATTTGACCCAAAATAACAAATTGAAATGTGTAATACTATTCCACATCCAATTCATTATTTCAGTTTTCGAACCAACAATAGCCCTTTTCAGATTATCTAATTTCATAGCCTGGATGCAGATGGAGAGGAGCAAAATTTCAGTGGAAACCTCTACTCCAGACCTACACAGTTTGGGGAATGTGCTCACAGTATACTGGGCATGTGCAGGTCAGAAGTAGTCCCCTTTCTCATGCTTGCTGAGTCCACACACATCACATGCAAAGGAAAATGTACATTATGAATCCAATCACAGATAATTAAATTCATTTCCATTGATTAAAAATGTTCTTTAATATTTGTCAATTCCTAGCTTTTATGTCTGTAGTCTTTCACATAAACTGTTGTGTGTGTGTGTGTGTGTGTAGCCAGTGAAGACAAGCTACGTGTTCCTTTTCTCTGTTGGTGCACAGTGTTCTTTTGCTGCATATCAAGACTTGCTATGGGCCAAGTCAGTCAAGTTTAAAAATCGCCTGTTTACCCAGTAAATGAAAGACCTTATTCACTTAAAGGATTCCCATGAAATATCTTTTTTTATTATCTCAAAAAGCTGCTAAATCCTCTGGGCACCACCTCACGATTTGTAATCAATACAGTGCTGACCTCCTTCAGGTGATGCATGCTGAGAACATTAATGTTTCTCCCGTCAAGAGCTCAATAACTGTTCTTTGGATAGATTTATCTTCCATTTTGAAGACCACTCAAAGTTTGCTCAGTTTCCAACTACCAAGTAGCTAGAAGAAGAGATACAGCTAGATTCTAATTTGTTATCATTAGAGAGAGCCTTCTTATCCTCAGAACAGCCAGTACATAGCAGTCGCCAAAAGGAAAGCTTTGATAAGTCAGATATGCCCAGGAATTTTCCTCTAGCTGTTCTTGTGCCTGATTTCAATAATCACTGAAAACAGTTCCATATCAAAAGATTTTAGTGTTATCCTCATTTGCTTTGGCAAGGCAGTGAAACTTCAAATTATATTGTCCATTTTCATTGCGTAGGCATTAACAGCACTCTGCAGCCATACATATGCTGAAATCAACACACATAGAGATCAATCAGGCATGAGCATGCTGGCCCTTTCCTCCATAGACATAAATCGCCAGCTCATTAAGCCCCAGCCCTGTAGGGTTGCCAGCCTCCAGGTGGGGCCTGGGGATCTCCCGCTTTTACAACTGGTTTCCAGCTGACAGAGATCAGTTCCCCTGGAGAAAATGGTTGCTTTGAAAGGTGGATTCTATGGCATTCTACCATGCTGAGGCCCCTCCCCTCCCTAAACCCCACCCTCTCCTGGATCCACCCCCAAAGTCTCCAGGTATTTTCCAACCCAGTCTTGGCAACTCTACACCCCTGTGACTGAGAACATTTGAAAAAACAGCAATCCTCATCACTGGGCTGGAATCTATGTGTGTACATTTTGTATGTGTAGATGCTGAGCTCATGGAGTTGGGGCCAGCATGCTCATTCCTAGTCCAGTTCTATGTGCACTAATTTCAGTGGGGAGATATTATCAGAGGGCTTACAATGTAATCACATATTGTTCATATTGTTTTGAATCAGACAGTTCTGTTATGCAAAGCACCTTCTCCACTCTGCCTCCATCCCAGCTCATAGCCTACCAGGGTGATCTTAACTTTAACAAGTAGATGGCCAGGAGAAGGGGTGTCACAGAACTCTGTGTACTGTGAAGATTGTTCCCTAGTTATTATAATACTCTGCATATAGTGGTGAAACACCAGGCCCAGCTGATTTGCAACCCACTTTAATTGCCATTCTGATAGCTGGCCAGGTTTTTCAGTCTCCTTCCCAACATAACTTACCAGGCTGCCAAAATCTTTGCAGTATCTGAATCGTTAAAAGCTTGAAAGAAGCATACTGGATAATGTATGTTCATTTCCGTTATGGCTACCTAATCTGTTGTGCTGTTCACTGAAGCATATTGTTAAGCTAACCTGAGCCTGATGGGTCCGCGTTCCTTCTAGCTTGTAAATGTGCCATGATGACTCATGCTCAGACAGTATCCATTCTACAGCTGCTGAACAATGTTGCTCACATCTTACCATCCTGTGACACAAAGGGCAATGAATATCAACCATGAAATGATTGTACATTTGCTTTGAAACAAAAATGCAGGAGATTAATTTAGCATGATAAGTTTCAGTGCAAGAGTGACAGTTTGCTGATACACATTCTGAAAAACTTGCTTGTAGCAGCAAAGAAGTCAGTACCTTCCCTCCTCCCCTTATTCCTTTGCGCGCGCACACACTACACAGTGGCAAAAGAGAGAAAGATGGATCTGGAAAAAGGCTTGCAAACAGGCAGAGTCTTTCCCCCCTCTAAATTACAAGCCAAATAGAATTTCCAAGAGATTGCTGCACATGGCACTTTATAAAATTCTAGTTCAGTGGCACCTTTAAGACCAACAAAAGCTTATACCCTGAATAAAACTCTGTTGGTCTTAAAGGTGCTATTGAATTTAGTTTTGTTGCTTCAGACCAGTGTGGCTACCCACCTGAATCTATGGCATTTTATATAAGACTTGTGTTTATATTATTCATGCTTTATCCTAGACAAAAATAATTTGGACCCAATGTAAGGGGAATCTCCAGTACTACTCTGTGTTCCTGGTTTTTGCAGAGGTGGGAATTTCACACTAATTTTTTCCACTATGCTTTGTATCTAATTTAATGTATCCTGTGATTGAGCTAGAGATCTTATAGTCCCTTTACCCTTAGTGGGAACATTCAGCAGCAGAGATTTTTGCTTTGCTCTGATGTAACAGTAGCATGATGTAAATCCACCTGAGAGTCACAGGGTAAAGAAGCAGCTTTCTAACATGGATAGACAAATGAAGGGGGTTTCCTAGCAACAACAGAAAAACCACATGAACACTCTCTAAGCAAATTTTCTGCCTTGCAGGTTTCATTCCCTTTGAAACCTAAGGGATTATAAAGCAGGAAATCAAAGAGGCTTCTGTCTGGTTAATTTTAATATGAAGATGCAGAACAATATAAACATGGATAAAAATGCTGCTGAAGCTGCTCTGAGCACCATATCATGAATTCAACTGGATACCCCAAATAATGTTAAGAACTTATTTGTGCCCTAGTTGCAAATGAGAAATATCTTTGCCATCTCTTTAATATTTCCTCTTTGTTCGTGAACTGTATATTCAAATTTCCAGATTTTTCCAGATGTTTATTCCTAAAAATACAGTTCATATAAATCTGCTGGACCTTGTTTAAGGTTATTAATTTCATGGATACACTTACAATAGCAATCTGAAAATGAAAGGAGTCAATAACAGTATAGCAACCTCATCAGGAACATAGAAAAGGACCTCAGAATCAGGGATTTATTGCTTTCTTCCACTACTGGGATTACTCATCATATTTTTTCTGTAATTTGTTTACTTGGGTCTGTTGTGTGTGTACAAATGAGAAAGGGGTGTTTTTTCCTCCTATCAGATCAAACTTTATGGTGCAGCGATATGAGACTTTAAGACAGCTCACAGAAGATAGATAATTGCTGTAGAAATGTTGGGTACTGGATGTGGCCTCATTACAGCACAGTGACTGAGAATGCATCCACATCAACACTCTAGTCATCTCTCATTTATTTCATTTTTGACTCCCTCATGAAATAATTCCCATGCACAGGCTTCTGACTGGTCCAGGAAATTCATTTTTTTTAATTAACAATACATGCTGAATGTGTATGGTTACACTTGGGCCCTTTCTAACAAGATTTGTGCATTATGCTGATTTGTGGTCAGGAGCTTATGGTCATTAGGGACTATATATCCAGTTCCCAGGATCATGGTACAGTCAAACTCCATCACTTTTACTATAAAACAAGATAAGTGAGATGTCTAGGGGCACAGATGGAATGACAAGGGGAAAGCATAATATGAGGCTCATTTTGGACCAGTCAGAGGATCTGTTTCTTTCTGCTATTCGTTCATCTCTTTTATGCTCTGTATTGTGGTAAGGATTGGACAGAGGGAAAAGGGTAGCTCTGGGTTGGGAAATACCTGAAGATTTTGGGGGTAGAGCCTAAGGAGGGCAGGGTTTGGGGCGGGGATGGGAGGGACTCCAGTGCCATAGAATCCACCTTCCAAAGTGTCCATTTTCTCCAGGTGATCTGATCTTTGTCACCTGGAGATCAGTTGTAATAGCGGGATATCTCCAGCCACCACCTGGAGGTTGGCAACCCTTCTGAGAGGACACATTCCCACTCTGGCTCTCCTCAGCAAAGAACTGTGACTGGAACAAATCCTGCTACACTAAGCCCCAGAGAGTTCCAAGCTGCTGCTTGTATTGGCTTCCATTTGCGAGAAATGGCCCTATACCTTCCCAACTAAGTATCCTCAAAGTGAAAAGATCTCTTTATCCAGCAAAAGTCTGAAAGCAAATGGGACTTGAGCTAGTCATAACTAACTGATTTCATGGAGACTCACAGAGTTACATCCTTCCAAGTCTGTTGTGGTCACTGGGTTTAGAAGGATATAACTTTGTTTAGGATTGCACTGTTAGTCATTACCTATTTTAGTTGGACTGAGGACATAGAATGGGAAAGAGGGTAGTCAGACCTGATTAAATACTTAGTTGAGGCCATGCAAAAGATGTGATAAAAGCTTGGAGTTCCTTAGTCTTCCAAAATACAGTTGGCATTGCACAGTGGTTAGAGTACTGGACTTGGACCAGGAACAACTGAATTCAGAGACCAACTCTATTATGGAATCTCAACAGCTAAACTACCTCACAAAGTTGTTGTGGGGATAAAGTAGAGGAGAGCGATGTGATAAGTCCTGTTGGGTCCACATTACAAAGAAAAGCAGCACACACACACACACACACACGTATATATAGCAAGATTCCTTTTTTATTCATATTTTGTTTTGTAGGATGTTAATTTTCTAAGCTGTTTAAAAATTCAGATAAAAGCATACCACTATGACTCTGGTTGTGCTCTCTCTCTCTCTCATGTTTGACCTCTCTCCCTATCCATGAGTATGTGCTTGACCACTAATTACATTTAATAAAGAATGCTTATACTTTCCCCATCTCTTTGTACAGGAGCTAATGCATCTGCTCCCGATCAACTGAGTCTAGCATTAGCCTGGAACAGAGTAGACATCGCTCGCAGCCAGATTTTTATTTATGGGCAACAGTGGCCGGTACAGTATTTAAACCATTACTAATATAACTTTCAATTTATTCTGAAGAAAAACATTTGTGAAGGGGGTTTCCAAAGCACTGTCAGTGAACATTCATGAAAGGAGGCTTTCTTTCTCTTCTTAAAGGAAATGTTGCCATCTAGAGGTCTTTTTAAAGTGTAGCATAACTGGCCAGGAATCTGTCTCATATTTATAGTAGTGAAATCATACTGTGGTATGGTGATAGCTCAAGATGGGTAGCCGTGTTAGTCTGTCTGTAGCAGTAGAAAAGCAAGAGCTGAGTAGCATCTTAAAGAATAACAACATTTATGGAAGGGTATGAGCTTTCATGAATTACTGCTTACTTCTTCAGATACCATACTATGGTGTAGTGAGAAAGAATGTCCTCTTAACTCAGGAAACAATCATTTGCAGTTCCACTTCTGCAAGGGAAGGAAAAAAATGACAGACTGAGACTGAAAGCTCACAAATGAGGCAGGCTGAGAACTGGGAAGATTACTGAGATCAAAGGAAGGTCTTGGAGCCTGTAGGGAATAGACTGAAAAAGAGTAGCCTGAGGCTTGTGGAAAAGGGTATATGAGACATGAGACTGAAGCAAGAAGCAAATAATCAGATCAAGGCTTCTGAAGAAACAAATTACTAGATTTATAAAATTACTAGGGAGCAAAGCCCGTTGTGGTGGAAGACAACGGGCCCTAGAAAGGAAGGGAGGGAGGTGGAAGGGAGAGATGGTTGGGGGAAGGAAGGAAGGAAGGAAGGAAGGAAGGAAGGAAGGAAGGAAGGAAGGAAGGAAGGAAGGAAGGAAGGAAGAGGGGGAAGAGTGAAAGAAAGGAGAGAGGAAGAAAGGAAAGGGGGAAAGGAAGGGAAGAGGGGCAGAAAAGGGCTTCTCTGGGCCCAGAGAAGGCCTTTTCTGTCCCCCACACACCATCCCCTGGGCCTTCTATGGGGGCAGTAGGCAGTGTGTGGGGGAAAAGGGCTTCTCTGGGCCTACTGCCCCCATAGAAGGCCCAAGGGATGGCGTGTGGGGGCGGAAAAGGCCTTCTCTCGGCCTAGTGCCCCCATAGAAGGCCCAGGGGATGGCGTGTGGGGACAGAAAAGGCCTTCTCTGGGCCTAGTGCCCCCATAGAAGGCCCAGGGGATGGCGTGGGGGGGCAGAAAAGGCCTTCTCTGGGCCTAGTGCCCCATAGAAGGCCCAGGGGATGGCATGTGGGGGCGGAAAAGGCCTTCTCTGGGCCTAGTGCCCCATAGAAAGCCCAGGGGATGGCGTGTGGGGGCGGAAAAGGCCTTCTCTGGGCCTAGTGCCCCATAGAAGGCCCAGGGGATGGCGTGTGGGGGGTGGAAAAGGCCTTCTCTGGGCCTAATGCCCCATAGAAGGTCCAGGGGATGGGGTGTGGGGGGCAGAAAAGGGCTTCTCTGAGCCTAGTCCCCTCATAGAAGGCCCAGTGGATGGTGTGGGAGCGCGGAAAAGGGCTTCTCTCACTTGCCTCAGCCTTGAGGTCCTGTCCCTGCGCTCATACTCCAGGTGGTCCTCTCCTGTCAGAGGGCCGGAGCAGACTGAGCTGAAAACACTGACCGGGGCTGACATGGGTGGGATTTTGCGAAACAGCCAGTCAGCCCTGGCCAGTGTCTTCTGACTGCCAGTTCTTGAGCCGAATCAATTATGGCAAGCATAGAATGCTGTGGAACCAAAATTCAAATATATATAAGGACAGGATGCTTGCTGTGGACCCACTTTGGGTGGAGATTTTTTTTTCTATCTTATATAATGCTCAGTGACTCAGAAACTGATTAAAATTAGCTTCAAGACAAACAAAAGAAAGTACCTGTTTACACAATGCATAATCACCTTAGGAAATTAACTTCTACCAGGTGGAATGGATACACAGGATGTACAGGTGGGGAAGGCTACTGGCTTAGCTGGCTTTAAAACTGGATTATGCAACTTCAGGAAGGTTTGGTTTACCACCCATGATAATTAAATTAAATGTAACCTCCAGGAGAGGCAGAACATTTCTGAATACCAGTTGCTAAGACTCAAACAAGAAGACTCTTGCCCTCATGTACAGCCTGTGGGCTTCCTGGAATTATCTGACTGGACACAGATTAATTAGTCTGATCAAGAAAGGCGGTGTAAATAACTTTTGTGTGTCAGATCCAGACTACATTTTCCAATGGCAGAATGGAAATTTCCTGCCTCTCCCCTCCACTGCAGCCCACTGGTCTCCACAAAATACTGTTCCAGTGGGAGAGGGGCCCTAGGGACTGGCATGAAAGGAGTCTGCAGCAGAAAAAAAGAATAGGATCCAAACCTGTATTTATACCAGTTTGTTTCCAGTCAAACAGCATTCCCATATGCAGAAGCTGGGGACAGTGCTTTCCACCAGTTTCTCCTCCCACTACAGGCCCCCAATTCTGCCTGATGTGTTCCTAACGATCTGCTGACCCTGCCCCCCACAACAAAATTTCAGGGGACTCAGCTGGCTGCAGTTGGGGGAGGAAGTAAGAAATTCCCTCTCTGCAAAGCCCATGAATGATGTCACTGTGATCATTATATGGTCATTTAGTCCTTTGTAACACTGTGGCTAATTCCAGTTTAATGGTTCATCTTCAAGTGAGTTGTTTTGAATAGAAACTGAGGATTGAGATCTTTTGCTGTGAAGACATATGTTGAAAATGTATGTGACAAAAGACTATCTTAGATGCCTCTTGGATCCTGCCTGTAAGATTGTCCTTAGGAAAATTCCATAAAGGTAGCTTGTGCAGAGATGATATTTACATGTGTTGTGTGCTCATCCTGTAACAGCCTGCTTTGGTGGGGAGGGTGGGGTATAAAATTGAATAAATAAATACATGTTGAACTGTCCTTACATGAGTGAGGAATATTATGCATTTGGGATGCCAGGAAATGTGAATGAATGCCATATCTTTACTATGCTAAAGCCAGGTAAGCATACAGATACCTGTTGACACCAAAGAAAACCTGATTGGATTATTTCCTTTTTAGGTGGGGTCCCTTGAACAAGCAATGCTGGATGCCCTGGTGTTGGACAGAGTGGATTTTGTGAAATTGCTCATAGAGAATGGAGTAAGCATGCACCGTTTTCTCACCATCTCCAGACTAGAGGAATTGTACAATACGGTAGGGCCAAGCTAAGCAAATTTTCTATCTGTTTGTTTGTTTCACCTTCACACAGAATTAGAATGGTGCACAAAAAATCATCCAACAACCTTTTTACAAATGAGTTGCTGTAAATCATAAGATATCCCTGCAGTTTTAGATTTGACACTTGTAACAAAAGCTCACTGCGGCTCACCTGTTTGTTCTTCAACTGCATCCTGTAACACTCATTAAAACATCCTTTTCTAAAATAGCAAGCACCCACAACCTCCCTCTTACAATTTTTACCTATAGAAAAGAGAAAGTGCTGCTATTGCATTTTTTTTTAAAAAAAATACCCTTTCCTAATCCAAAATGTAACATTGCTTTTTGTGATTTCTGTGTGAAACTGTTGCCTTTGAGATGACTGTTCTTTAAGAAGACATTTGGAAGGTTACAGGGTTCTGGTTAGCTGCAACACTTCCCACAGCACACCTGCCATCATTGTCAAAACTGCAAATTAGCCAAGAGAGACATAAAGAACCATGAGATAGTGTCAGAAAAAGGCCATTCTAGAGTTGCCACCTTTTTGCTCCCTGACTGAAGCCCTGTGCTTTAAGAGACAGATAGTAATCTTAGGAGCTGCCATTTTCCCCAGCATGGAAATGCAGGGATAGAAAGGAGTGCCACCAATTGAGTTGCTCTAACTACCAGTCATTTGGGTTTTTTAAAGAATATATTATTTTCTCAGAAAAAAAGGTGGGATACAGAAGGGAAAAGGGAGTGGGGGGAAATATAAATTCATCAAGTTTACCAAATAATATGAATTGTTACGTAGAAAAAGTAAGATCAGATATATTACCAAATATGCTACACATTTCAAATATAGAAGCAGACATTAAAACATCAATATCACAGAATTTTGGGATAGATTCTCTCTTTAAAGAGTAAACAAGAACTTTCCTAAGGTTAATGATAATCTATTAACAATAAAAGAAATTACACCTTTAACAACTGAACAAACTTCTATGCTAAAACTGAATCACTGTAAATCCTTAATATTGTTTTAATTGCTTATCTAAATCTAAATTTTATTCTTAACTACCAGTCATTTGAAAGCATAGAGCTTAATGTTTCAGTGGTGCTAATCATAAGCCTGCTTCAGATGTTTGCTATGTCCTGGAATATTGTTATAGGCCCCTGACTGTATATCAAAAGCAAAGTATGATGTGAGCTTTCCATGTCTCCATGGAATGTATGTATGGCATTTATGTATAGCTGCCACATTCATGTGATTTCCTTCACTTGAAAGGGAAGGATTGTACAAATCAGATGGGCATATGTATATTAGAGTTGCCGGAGTGGATGGTATTTGGGCAAAACTCTATGTTTTTCAATCCTCAAACCATAGAGTTTGCCATCGCAACACAGGGACGTTACACAGCAATGTCCTTGGGTGGGGTTTCCCCTGCCGGCCAGCTGGTCTGTGGCAGGGAGAAGCCCCTGAAACCAAGTGACCCCCCATCCGGACCTGGGGGCTGGCAAGCCAAGGTGGTATCTGTGTGAAGCATTCATATGATATGTTACTTAAAGTGCATGGTAAAGGAAAAGAATCATTTCTCCACCTTAGAATGCCTATTGTTATTGCATAAATGTTTGAAATAGGTCTTAGTCCTTTCTGATTCATATCAGTGAATCGGGTTACCTATCTTCCAGGTGTACAAATTGAAAACTGATCTGAACAGCATTAGAGGATTTTTTCCAGCAAAATATGATATATGCTTTGTTAGCCAAATAGCCTTATTTCTTTAATAAAATGGGGGGATATGATTATTAAATGGCAATGGCTTTAATAAGAAAGCAATAACCTGTGTATACCAGAGTCCAATTTATTCAAATCCCCAGAAATAGACCAGGAGACTAGATCTTAAACATGATTTCTTTTACTGAATAATTCACATGCACATACAATTAAAATAAAACAAGCACATACTCAAGCAATACAGAACTATGAAATTAGATAGAAGGGTACAGCGACAGTTGCATGAACAGGAAGTATCATTGCTGGGAGTAATACTCTACCTGTCCGATGTGACGAGGCAATCACGCAGTGAAATATGGGGAAGTATAGGGAAGGGGTCATGTGTTGACCAACAGCACACGTGGTAGACTCCAGACAGCACTACGAATGGAGTCAGCAAGATAGGGTGGGATTGGGTAGACAGGAGAAGAGAGAGCAAACAATGGGCAGATGCTCAACTTATATATCCTAAAAGGGGCTTGGGGCATGAGCCACCAAGGCACATAGTCCCTAGGAACATACTAGAACCTGCCAGTTCCTCAATGGGTTAAAAGAATGTAGTTAAATGTTTACTAACAGTGACACCTCTCAGAGTGGATGGCTTATTCCAGGTGCTTAGCCAGCCAATGATCCAGTGATCTACAACTAGGGATGTGCAAAAAAAAGAAAATTCATAGGAGGCTCACCCCAACCCCAGCACTCTCCCTTAACAGACAGTCATCCTTTCTGCTGGCACAGATTTCCTCCTCAAAAGTGAAGAAGAAAGATCTAGCATCAAGGGGGTCATGCAACAGAAGAAAAGATTGAGACACTGGCAGCTTTATGTCCCAAGTTTCCCCAGTGCTGATGGATGTACTGCATGAGCATCCAGACCCTAAAAATTCACTGATTCTTTTCAAAGTGTTTATTTGCCCACCTTTCTCATGAGCATCTCTGGACCCAAGACAACAACTCCCTAAAAACAACCTGATAAAATAAACATTTAAAAAACAATACAATCCACTGAAAATCAATTTTTAAAAACCTGATTCCCCCTTTTTCCAGGTTCAGGCTGTCTCAAAAGCTGTCTGGAACAGCTATATTTTGTAGCTTCATCAAAAAGCTAGGAGACTAGAAGACCCCACAACATCTTCCAGGAGGTTGTTCTTATAGGGCAGCCACTAAAACAGCCCTCCTCCAATAGGGATATGTTTCAGGAAAGGGGGGCAGTGAAGAGAGTTGGAAAAAAACTCTTCTAGATATTCCAGTGCTATAAACTTGCAGAGAATTCTCAAAGGAAAAAAAAATCCAAGTTTTTCTAAGAATCCTCCAAACAACACAAAAAAACAGTAATTACAAGGGAAACCAGGAAGTATTTATCCCTCACCATTTCTATTGGAAATAATTCCATTTCCTTTCTCATTGTCTGTGATGCTCCTACCCCATGGCCTCTGCACTTGTGCCCTCCATTGCGTTGCCCTTCACCTGGAATAGGCTTTTCCAGGCCTCAGAATGGGAAGTGGAAGAGGCTATGGGACTTTGTCTATCCCTTCTCTAGGACAGTCACCTTCCTTCCCTCAGGAAGTCTCCAACTATCTCTTCCTCCTTGGCCTGTCAGCAAAGCCTCCAATTTAAAGGTCCTGCATCCCGCCCTTGCTCCCCTCTAGGGATGCCAGCCTCCAGGTGGATCCTGGGGATCTTCCGCTTTTACAACTGATCTCCAGCTGACAGAGATCAGGTCCCCTGGAGAAAACGGCTGCTTTGAAGGGTGGACTCTGTGACATTGGACCATGCTGAGGCCTCTCCCCTCCCCAAACCCCAGCCTTTCCTGGATCCACCCCCAAAGTCTTCAGGTATTTTCCAACCCAGACCTGGCAACCCTACTCCCCTCCCTAGCCAGATGTCCCATCTTCTGCTGCAGTCCCTCTCATGGCCCAGGTAAGAAACCTGCATTTTCTGTGTCACCACTAGTTCCCCTGTCTCTGAAGAAGCCCGAGTTGTGGCTGGCAGAGGTAGGGCCCAGTCCAGGCCAAGCATGGATCCCATGCATTATCATAGAGAAAGTGCTGCTAGGGACTCCAAAAATGGAATGTACAGTGAAATTCTAAGCAGAATTGCATCCTTTAAACCCACTGATTTTTTAAAATTCAGCTTCTAGCATCTGTCTTCAGCTTCTAGAATCTTACAATGGAGTATGGTATTTACTGCAGGCTTAAGACCAAACTAAACGTGATGGTTCTTTATGGCCACCAGAAGGACTCCACTGCCATTTTAAAATGTGCCTGCAAGGGCAACACAATGCTCTTGTTTCCCACCCCCATCCTGTACCTTTTCAAGTGCCAAAACAGATGCAAGGGGACAAGTCGTCCCCCCCCCGAAGTTTTTTCAGCACTTGAAAAAGCACAGGGAGTGGAACCAAGGAGTGTGACCCCATCAGAACTAGGCCCTCACAGCATTTTAAAATGTCATTATGTTAGGAGATGTACTTTTAAAATGCTTTTATTCTGCTGTTTGCTGACCTGCACACACACACCTGAATGGTGCTTACAAGTGTCTTTGGTTTGGGAGAACTGTGTGCTTTGTTTGATGTGACTCCCTGCAGTAGGAAGTTGCCCTACCATCTGCACTTTCATGCTAATGAAGTCACACACACACCTATGCACATACACCTACCCATCATGCACTTGGAAAAAGGAATAGCATCTCCATTATGGTCTGCCAGAAGGATGATAAAACAACAACATGCCTACCATCAAGGAATTCGGAGTCAACACGTAACCCACAGGATGCTTGGTTTTGCAAGTGTTAAGACTGTTTCCTGTTGATGACTTAAGACAAGTTGGAGTCATTTGCAGTTCTAAGGTTTCCATGACAACTCATCTTTACACCTTTGGACCAGATGCCCCCTTTGTAGTAAAAGGTGTAGATTTCCAATATTGCCCCCACCTTTTTTGTAGGAGGGTACCCCCACATCCTATAAGCCAATGATATAGGGATGGGACGGACTGGAAGAAGACCCTAATGCCAACCCCCAAAAGATAGCTGATAAAAGCAACCTTTGTTCTTTGCTAGCTAGTCATCTATCCCCCACATGTGTTGGCTGGTTCCAACTGTGTGTAGTAAGAGTTTCCCTTAGTCAGAATCTCTACTCCTGTATTCTTCACCGTGAAGGTCGAGCTTCAGGAATCAGATAAGTATCACGTGTTTTCCCCCTCCTAAACAGCTCTAGATTTAAAACCCCTTGTTGTTTTCCATTTCTATTGTATCTAAAGGAACTTGTGTGTATGTGTGAATGAATCTGTTTTGTTTGCCTGTGAATCAAAAGATATTATTCAGTAAAGAGAATAACTGATTTTACTAAAGAAACCTTGTCACGTGTTCTCTTTGAAACGGATTTTCCAGGCGAAACTACTTTCTCTGTATACATAGACCAGAACTCATTTAAGTTTAGACCGATCAATGCGTAGATAAGCATTTCGGCTAACAATTAAAATGGCCAGTGGTATCCTCATGGCCATCATGAGGATGCCATGATGTTCAGGTTGAACCTTGAGTACATAGTGTTGGGTGTAAAAGAAGTTACAGGATGCAACAAAGACATCTGGGACAAAGAAACAAAAAAAGCCACATTTCCTTTTGCAAATATAAAAACATTAGCTAATCAGATGTTACTTAACCTTCCACAAACAGTAGCTATCAATAGGAAGAAACCTTGAGGACTCCCATGGGCTATGTGCCTTGTAGGCCATCTGATTTCAACCCAAAGAGTAGTTAGAGAGCAGATTGCTTGCAAATCTTAACAGTGCTTATTAAAGTAAAAAGTCGTCATTCTAATCTGCATCAATGATCATTAAAGCATTAAATAATTCATTTGAAAGAAGGTTGATGAATATAATATGATTCTTCTCAAAGTGTGGAAGGAAAATCTGTTCTTGAGGCAAGTGTTATTCCAAATAAGCTGCACCAATGTTCATGTAATTATCATACTGATCTATAAAGTACTTCTTTAGATCATTACCTCTGTGAATAGTTTGGGGTGGTATTGATGCTTATTGAAGTAATCCAGATTAAATATGTCTGATATTGTGAATGCTTCCTCAAAATGCTCTGTGATAAGACAATGAACATTGTAGTATTCTCTAATGGGAAAATTATATTTATGGATATTTTGGATATATTGATAAAATAGATAATTTTCATGTTGTCATTAGTTCCTAGGTTTTTAAGGAACCATACATAAGGACAGGAGCATTTTGATGCATTGCACTTTGTTTCCATTAATGTTCACTAAACAGATCAAAATTGTTTGATTCTCTGTTGTCGATCATTTTCAGAGACATGGGCCATCTAATACATTGTATCATCTTGTCAGAGATGTCAAAAAGGTAAGAGTCCAAGAGATGGACAGTAGCTTGAAGGTAATGCCATGATTGCTTCTTGTCATTAGAGATAGCTCCTGTTTTGCATGAGCTTTCAATGAGAGCCGTTCCTCCTATCTTCTGCCATTCTAACCACGCAGTGTGTGTTTGTACTGTCTTAACTATCTGTGTATAATGCAGTAAACTAATTACTGTGCTGCTGTCTTAAATGCTTTGGATATAGTGCTTTTGCTAGCTGGAATTATAGTTGTTTTTTCATGCCTTGCAGATTCATGATGTTAGCTATATATTTTTTTATACCCACCACTATTTTGGATGCAAAATCTCCATGTTGTAGGCCAAAGCTGGATCCTGCAAATATCTAATTGTGTTAGATCTTGAATCACTGTAATATTTTCAGTTCCATTTTGTGTTACATGCTATAGAACCCCTCATTTCCATTTAGAAAAACAAGAAAGCAGTTGTTCTCTGAGCCATTATCAGAACTTGAAGTGGGGGAATGATGGAAATTTATAAACACACAATGGATGAAAAATGAAAAGTTTTTTGGTTTTTTTACTGTTAAGAAAAAATATTGTACAGGATTTTTATGAACATAAGAAAGTAAGAGATCAGCTCAGTGGCTGGATCACATCAATGGCCCATCTAGCCCAGCAGTCTTTTCACATAGTATCCAACCAGATGCCCATGGAAGCTCAAGAAGCCTGGCAGGGAGAATAAGGTCTCCCCCTGTTGCTGCTACCTTCCAGTACGCAGAATTACTGCCCTTGAATATGAACATTCCATAAGTCATCACTGCAAACAGCTATTTGTGCACTGGTCCTCTGTGAATTTGTCTATTTCTCTTTTAAAGCCATATAAGTTAGTGTTCACAGCTGTAACTTGTGGCAGTGAATTTTGCTATTTACTTGTTTAATGAGGAAGTTCTTGTGTGTTCTGAATCCACTGCTAATGAGCTTCATTGGGTGTGCTCAAGTTCTTGTATTATGTATTGACTAGGAATAAGTCCCGTTGTGGAAATAAATACAACAGGCTCTAGAAAGAGGCTCTGGGAGAGTGCCCTGCTTTGGGCACTCAGTGACAATTTGCTGTGGCAATCTCAGCAGGGTATAATGACAGAGTCCACCATTTTCTCCAGAGGAACTGATCTTTGCTACCTGAAGAGCAGTAGTAATTTTGAATGATCTCCAGCCCACCCCCAAGATTGGTAACAGTGGTTCCCCAGGAGGGAGTGGCTGGTTTGGAGGGTGGAGTCTATGGCATTGTACCTGTCTGAGGTCCCACCCCTCCTCAACACTCAGTCTCTCCAGGTTCGACCCCTCAAATCTCCAGGAATTTCCCAACCTGGAGTTGACAACCCTATCTCCCTCCCAGCCAACCATCAACCTACCTTTAGTTTTCCATCTCCTCCCCCCTCCCTCCTATAGAACACTTGTAATTTTGAGTGATCTCCAGCCCCCACCTGGAGATTGACAACAATGGTTCCCCATCAGGGAATGGCTGGATTGGAGGATGGAGTCTATGGCATCGTACCTGTCTGAGGTGCCACCCCTCCTCAAACCTCACCCTCTCCAGGCTCCATCCCTCAAATCTCTAGGAATTGCCCACCTGGAGTTGGCAACCTGATCAGGACTGGGCTCAATGAGTTTTCTCCCAAAGGCTAACATAGGTGTGGAAAGGACCTTTTACTGACAGAGGAGAAAGTACAGGTGCCAACTCTGATTAGGGGAATACCTGGAGATTTGGGGGGGTGGATCCTGTGGAGGGCAGCATTTGGGGTGTATACTCAGCAGGGTATAATGCCATAGAGTCTACCCTCCAAAGCAACCATTTTCTCCCGGGGAAATGATCTCTGTCATCTGGAGGTCAATTGTAACAGTGGGAGATCTCCAGGTCCCACCTGGAGATTGGCAGCCCTAGGGGAAAGTCAGTCGCACAGCGGGGACTTGAAGAAAATGGTCTGATGGTCGCTGGCCCACCTCGTTAGCCAGCCAACCATGCTGAAGCTAAGCAGGAGAGGGAGCTTTTTTCCATTTATTCTGACAGGAAAATGGCCATTGGGGAGGAGGTTATGCTGAAAGTCCTTTGTTTACTTACTCACAGAGGCAAGCTTGGCTGCCTACCAACAGCCACTGAAGGGACAGTCCCTCACAGGAGTCAAGAGAACTGTCTTCCTCAGGAGAGAGAGCTGTCTGCCAGGGGGAGTGGGTGGGGAGGAGGAGCAGTCCCAGCACCCGGCCAATGGCACGCGAGTACTCTTGAGTGGCGGCTGATGGGCCAATGGCTGAGGGAGGGCATTTTACAGCCAATGGGAGCTCATGAAATCTTGCGAAACCAAAAGATAATTATTTATAAGGAGAGATTTGCACATTACAAAATACACAGGTTGGGGATGGCTGAAGCCTCTCCTCCATATGTGCTATGGTCCTGATCTCAGTCAGGCAATTCCCCTGGGAACTGAGAGAACCTTTGACTCACGTCTAAGGATTACACAGGGTGGAAAATCTATACCCAACCCGTAGGATTTTTGCATTGTCATTTATTAAGTAATCAAAATTAACTAGCGTTGTGGACTATCGGGTGGACAACCTTAAGTTTCTGCTCCAATGCAGTTGTTCACATGCTGAAATTCCTTAGATGTATTATAGTACCCAAATCAAAACAAGAGATCATCATTTAAGACATTCTACTTTACATTTCTTTGCTAGCTGCAAGCTGCAAGTTTTTGTACGAAAATGTATGACTATTATTGTGCCATTGGAATCCTCTTCCTCTGTCTCTACTTCTTATGAGAAGCACTAAGTCCCAGTGTTTCAATAGCACCTAATGAGACTGTTGAAGTGCAATTAAACTGGGTTGCACTCAAGCATTTTCCCAATGTTTTCATATCAAATTTAAGTGGCTTTTAGAAAAATATGCCAAGACCTGGAAGCTGTTATGAGACTTGCTGGGGAGTTTTATGCCCAAGAAGCAGAGAAAGCCCTGGCTTAGGTTGTTGAGTGATGAATACAAAGAAGCTGAGAGCAATATCCCATTGGCTTTAATCAGAAATCTATCCTATTAGGAGATACTTTTTCATTTTATAAATGATGAGAAGGGCTTGTGCAGTGCTACAATATATTGGACTGCTTACTGTGATCCCATACTGGAGCAATGGCATTCCTTCCTCTTCAGTCAGTCCGTCGGGGAGCCTGACACACATTTAAATGAAATGGCATTCTAGAAAATAGCCTCTTAATGGAATGTATCTTTATTTTGATTGTCAAATGGTTCACTGTGCATGGCAGAGACTGATGAATGTTCTGAAGCAGGTTGTCTAGTTCAGATACATTTTTAAAGCCTGGCAGTAACACTTCCAATTTTGCCTCTAATCTCTTGGGATCTAAAATAAATCAGGTTTAAAATGTACCATGTTGAGGTATTACCTGTGCAAGAATCTACGTCTGCTTGGATTTAGTGAAAAACAGTTTAAATATTAGGACTACAAGGTAATTTAAGCCTGTACACCTTCAAGGTGTTTGCAAATTAAACAACCAAGTATGAGCACCATGTAGAAAAAAGTAACTAAGTAATAGTTTATAAGATTCAAGGACAGGGGAAGAATTCAGTGAACCCAGAAAGCCTGCATGTTTTTACAGTGTAATCCTAAACAAAGTTACACCCTGCAGGACTACTTGTTAATAAGGCAGTATTGCGTTAGGTATGATGAAGCACATTTTCTGTGTTCACAGACACCTACCCACTTTTCCACAAAGCATGCAAGGGTGCTAGTGATACCAATGAAAGGAAACTATCATAAATATTATTTGTGAGTGAAATATAACAACATTGTTGCAATCATCAAATCTATGCATTTTTACCCTGAAAGATTCTACTTATGTGAATGTAATTTATTCTTTATAACTGACTGGATCTTTCAAATAATCACACACACACAATTCTTATTCTCTCCACTCACACCTCAACCTGATGTGAGCAGCAGCACCAAATGCTGGCCTCACATAATGCAAGTGGACTTGCTGCTGCTTTTTAAAAGGGATGATGAACACTCCCGTTCACTTTGAATAAAACTTTGTTGGTCTTAAAGGTGCCACTGGACTCAGACTTTGTACTTCTGTTCTGAGAAAGACTACAACTTTCGGAGAAGTAATAAAAGGGATCTTAAAAGGTTCAGGAGGCATTGCTGCACAGGGAGGAAGAGGCAGCCTAACCTTGCTAGCACTTGGCATTTCTTTTTTATTTTAGAGGGCTCCTTGAGGGCTGGAAATAGGTGCTTCATATGGTCCTTCAGATCTAACTATATCCTTTATACTAGGAATAAGGCCCATTGTGGAAATAAATACAACGGGCTCTAGAAAGAGGCTCTGGGAGAATGCCTGGCTTTGGGCACTCAGTGACAATTTGCTGTGGCAATCTCAGCAGGGTATAATGACAGAGTCCACCATTTTCTCCAGAGGAACTGATCTTTGCTACCTGAAGAGCAGTAGTAATTTTGAATGATCTCCAGCCCACCCCCAAGATTGGTAACAGTGGTTCCCCAGGAGGGTGTGGCTAGTTTGGAGGGTGGAGTCTATGGCATTGTACCTGTCTGAGGTCCCACCCCTCCTCAACACTCAGTCTCTCCAGGTTCGACCCCTCAAATCTCCAGGAATTTCCCAACCTGGAGTTGACAACCCTATCTCCCTCCCAGCCAACCATCAACCTACCTTTAGTTTTCCATCTCCTCCCCCTCCCTCCTATAGAGCAGTTGTAATTTTGAGTGATCTCCAGCCCCCACCTGGAGATTGGCAACAATGGTTCCCCATCAGGGAATGGCTGGATTCGAGGATGGAGTCTATGGCATCGTACCTGTCTGAGGTGCCACCTCTCCTCAAACCTCACCCTCTCCAGGCTCCATCCCTCAAATCTCTAGGAATTGCCCACCTGGAGTTGGCAACCTGATCAGGACTGGGCCCAATGAGTTTTCTCCCAAAGGCCAACATAGGTGTGGAGAGGGCCTTTTACTGACAGAGGAGAAAGTACAGGTGCCAACTTTGATTAGGGAAATACCTGGAGATTTGGGGGGTGGATCCTGTGGAGGGCAGCATTTGGGGTGTGTGTGGAAGGACTCAGCACGGTATAATGCCATAGAGTCTACCCTCCAAAGCAACCATTTTCACCCGGGGAACTGATCTCTGTCATCTGGAGGTCAATTGTAACAGTGGGAGATCTCCAGGTCCCACCTGGAGATTGGCAGCTCTAGGGGAAAGTCAGCCGCACAGCGGGGACTTGAAGAAAATGGTCTGATGGTCGCTGGCCCACCTCGTTAGCCAGCCAGCCATGCTGAAACTAAGCAGGAGAAAGAGCCTTTTTCCATTTATTCTGACAGGAAAGTGGCCATTGGGGAGGGGGTTATGCTGAAAGTCCTTTGTTTTTTTACTCACAGAACCAAGCTTGGCTGCCTACCAACAGCCACTGAGGGGACAGTCCCTCACAGGAGTCAAGAGAACTGTCTTCTTCAGGAGAGAGAGCTGTCTGCCAGTAAATCTGACATGCAAAATGCGTCTGAAGAGGGAGTGGGTGGGGAAGAGGAGCAGACCCAGCACCCGGCCAATAGCACGCGAGTTGAGTGGCGGCTGATGGGCCAATGGCTGAGGGAGGGCATTTTACAGCCAATGGGAGCGCATGGAATCTTGCAAAACCAAAAGATAATTATTATTAAGGAGAGATGATGTATGCTCTTGGGGGCAAGTTTAGCAGATTACTCATTAGAACCCTCCAGTTTATGTAATAAATGGAAGGTGTCTGATATCAGTCGTCTCCAGTTAGCATGGAAGTCATATTTGACCTACCATTACTACTGTCGCTAGGGTTTAATAATCTGCTCAGAGGGAAAGAATTGGGAGTTTATGGACAAACAGCACCACCTAATGTTCATTACATAAAATTTCCAGTTTCTTAATTTCCACCTTTCACAGGTATGGTTAGAAGATAATTTTCTGTTTGCTTGGCTTGGGTAGTCTCCATTTGTGAGTCCACAATGTCCACATTCAAAATTTAGCATCTTCAGTTCTGGCTTCTTGATTGCCATAATTTTACTCCCCAGTTGTAAACATGCTTATATAGAAAAAGTGTGTCAGTGGAAGCTGCTTCCAAGTAAGCATGCTTATTGATTGCAAACCTCAGTGGAGGTAGTTGAAAAATTGTTGTTTAAAAGTATTTCTAACAAAAATCCTACTGCTCTTGAATATTTTGTCATAAAGCTGAACAATCATTCTTTCAGCTCTAGTCCAAACTTGAAAAACATCATTACCTCACAGGGTTGTTATTTAAGGGGAGGAAATATGTACACTACCATCAGTTTCATGAAAGAAGAGCAACATAAAATGTAAGAGGTTAATAAACAGATATGCCTGAACAGGTCTCAAAAGTATCAAAAATATGGCCTTTCATTTTTTTTTATCTGCCTTTTCAAGAATTGCCTTACATGCCCTGTAGCCTGAAAAGAAGATGGACGGATGATTCACAATTTATATTACATGCTTAAGTATAGATTGGAGTATAGCATGCATGGGCCTACTACTGAATGCAGACTGAACATGTGTATAAAATTTGGCAGGCATCTCTTTAAAATATTTGGAATTTGGAGACTGATCTTTTCATATTTGCCTATTCCCAGTATTTTAATTAGGGATGTGTGCCAAATCTTATAAATAATGCTCAGTTAATGTTTAACATGAAACTCCCATGCTATTTTTTCAGGTACCTGTGCATGATAACAAATATAAAATGAAAACCACTCCGATAATTGCCTTAAACTAGTTTGAGTCATCTTGAACATTCAAAGCTTATATTTTCCGGTGGGGTAGCCATATTGTTCTGAAGCAGCAGAACAAAAGTTTGAGTCCAGTGGCACCTTTAAGACCAACAAAGTTTTATTCTGGGTATAAGCTTTCATGTGCTCGCACACTTCTTCAGCTATGACACACTTCATATCTGAATAAGTGTGAATGCACACAAAAGCTTATACCCGGAATAAAACTTTGTTGGTCTTAAAGGTGCCACTGGACTCAAACTTTGTTCTCCAAGCAAATATTGTAATGCATATTAAGTGAATCCAAAAGGCAACATTTTGATATTTTCCAGGCATATATAGTCCTGTGTATTAATATCACCAAGGTAACATACATTTATTAAGAGACATATAAAGGAAATTCATCAAGGGCCACAAGTTTTCTCTACTATAGAGGGAAGAGTGCTGATGATTTTTTTTTTAAAAAAATGAACCTTTTCTATTCCAAGAAAATTCCTAATCAACAGAGGCCCCAGTCATACGGGCTAGAAAATGCGGGGGAGAGGCGTGGCAGTTCGCCTCAGAGCTAAATAAGGCATGGTAGCCCGATCACACAGGCCACCGGGTTGCCACACTCCAGCTCTGTGCCCCGATCACACCGCACTGCTGCAGCGCAGCAAAAAAGCAGCAAAGTGTGCATGCACCATTGGGGGGGCGGGCCGCTGTCGGTGTCTTGTGTGTGCGCATGCGCTGTTCAGCATTGGTGCACATCCCATGGACACTTACAACATCCGGAAACCCCGGGGACATGGGTGGGCGTCGGAAGCCGCAGGATACTGGCACTCCCGCGATCAGACGCCAGCCTTTGCCCCGAGGTTTCTGGAAACTAGTACTTCGGACCTACTAGTTTTTTACTCTGCGTTTTCCATGGGAAGCCGCGGGTTGGCCACGGGAGCACTACGCCTCCCAGATGTGCTTGTATGATCACGCACGGAAAGTCCGCAGGGCTCCCGTGCCTTCACCGGGGCAAATGCTCAATGTGAACGGGGCCAGAGTAAGGTTTCAGAAGGTACCCATGAGATAAATTCTGTATTTGGCCCAGTCAGTGCTGTATACTATAAGGTGGTGGTAGAAAGTACCATCAACTCACAGCTGACTTATAGTAACTCTGGGGTTTTCAAGGCAAGAGACATTCAGAGGTGGTTTGCCATTGCCTGCCTCCACGTCACAACCCTGGATTTCCTCCATGGTCTCCTATCCAAGTACTAGCCAGGGCTGAGACCCTGCTTAGCTTCCAAGATCTGATGAGATCAGGCTAGCCTGGGCTATCCAGGTTAGGGCTATATGGTATAGTAACAGAATAGTCCACTTTGTCACTAATATCATTTATATACAAGGGTATGGTGCTGGAGACAACTTAGGCTGCTTTCACATGAAGGTTTTTGTCCACCAGCTACCAAACTGAAGCATTGGGGTGGGGGGAAGTATCCACCCAATGTCATGGTCTTATTGTCCTTTCCACATCCTTTTTTCCTGACCTGTGTGGGAAGTCCACAATCCAAGAGCATTATCCAAGGTCCCACCAACAATGACACCATTTTCTTTCCTTCAGACGCTTGTGGCTGCCAGTTTTCATGCCATGTCACTGTGCTGCTTTTGGGGGGCTTTATGAAATAACTGGTAATAGCTAGGGATGGACATGAACCAACTCATGAACTAAAGTCTGTGACAAATTTTGGGTGGTTCATGGTTTGCAAAGTGAAGTTCACGGCAGGGCAACTGGCACAAACTTTCAAGCTGTTTGTGGCAGTTCATGAATGGATACATTTCCAGACTGACTGTCTCCACTCAATTAAAATGTTTACCAAACTTCAAAGCAGCATGGGGACAAAATTCTCCAGCCTTGGAAACACAAATAGTGGCTCTCCAAAGCTTAACAGGCACTGCTGGCTGCCAATAACAGAGTTCTCATTCTGCTTGATGGGATCAGAATGCTATATATACCCTCAGCTCAGCTCCGCAGCCTTTCTGCTGTTGGCTGTTGGCAGTGTCAGACTCCTGGTTAAGTTATTCTCAACAACACTCTCTTTTGGCAGTGATATGTTTATTGACTTATAAGCAAGACCCAGGTCATAACAGTAAAATGTCAGAACTGAAGGTTTTGGTGGTTGCAATCATAGATATAGGTGATTCAAATGAAACCACCTCTGAATGACCACTCATATGTCACATCCATCCCGCCTAGCCATAGCGGTCCTACCCCCTTTCACTTGGGAAATATACAGTCCCATTATCTACACAAGCAAGCTGGCACCAAAAGTTTCAAGGACATTCCTCTGGGAGAGGAAGGCTGCTTCGGAAGAGTTACGGCCTCTAAGATAGCACAGTCACACACTCCACACTTGCTCCCCCACCTAAGGAATTCCCTCCCCCCAGCATCCATGGCAAACTGAGCAGAGCAATGTTTGACAGTAGTTAAACAGAGAGGCAGGGAACTTGATAAAAGCAGAGCACATTCATCATTTATTCCTGATTCTGTACACCTCTCCCATGCTGGAGTGTTAGGTGACTCAGGGCTCTGAGCCACCCAGTGTTGCTGCTCATGCCGAGCAGAGGGGCTTAGTTACTGAGTAAGAACCCACATTTTATACCCTCCTGATTGTGAACACCTCTCTCCTGCTGGGGTTTGGGTGAGAGGTGGACTGAGGGGCTGAGCAGTGGAGGCTGAGAATGTCTCTGGACACTGGTGGGAGGACAGGAGAGGAGACTCGTGGCCATGCAAGAAAGGTTGGGCCAGGTGACAGCCTTCTGTTATCATGACTCCATGTGATTGGCATCAGTGGGCTCAGAGGACTTGGCAAGGTACACCATCAGCTCTGCTGAATCCTTTGCCATTGCACACCTGGCATCCCCATCACTGCTGGCCTCCCAGTTCAACACGGACAACCAGTAGTGCAGCTTCTCCCTGGTTGGGCTCTTTGAGGCAGAGGTGTGAGGCTGTGTTTCCTTTGCCTCCTCCCCAGCCTCTTCCGTCTGCTGTTTCCTCTGGTCATGTTTGTTAGCCTGTAGCTTCTGCAGTTCTTTGCAGACCTCACTCTTCCATTGCATGAGCTCTGCATTCAAGAGAGCAATGCTGCCTTTTATCCAGGGATCACAGATATAGGCCAGCTTGTACTCCCCTTTCTAGCAGAAAGGATGCAATCTGGTGGTCATATCCACCTGCAACCTCTCTGCCAAGGCCCTGACCCATGGGAGAACAGCCATCCCCCCAGGGTCTGGCTCCAGTGCAGAGGCCAGCACCCAGTCCTGCCCCTGAATCAGGGAGAGGACTTGCCCCAGGTTGGCCATATGGGTGCACAGCTGCTTGGGGGTGTCCTGGAAGGGCTTCAGGACAACCACCATTTCGTAGAGGGTCAGCTAGTTGTTGGAGCTGACACTGAGCTCCTCTTCCCTGTGCAGGACAGTCAGCGTGCTCTTCTGATCCACCAAACACATTATCATGGCTTAGGTGGAGTTCCTTATTCCTCTCCCCCTGCCTCTCACACAGCAGACAGGCAGACTTGATGCTGCACAAGAAGTGGGCAGCCAGGCACCAGTAGGTCCTGAGCAAGGACCGCGTCTCAAGGGGAGCAGCGTCCCAGGTGGCCTTGACAGTGCTCCCCAGCCCCAGAGTATCCTTCAACACCTGGTGAAGCTTGTGCACCAGGCAGATGATGCCCTTGAGGCACACAGCCTTTACCTCTGCCAGCATGTTGGCACTGGCATCCATGACCATGTACCACAGACACTGTGGCTGCTGCCTACTCACTCCCTCAGGCTACTCTGTATCGTGGCAGCAATGTTTTGTACTGTGTGTGGTCTGCATTCATCCCATGCAAGTATCCCCTCCTGGGGCCTGGGCCGTGCTCCAACAGTCCTGCTGGCTAATCCAGAAGTCTGCTGTAAAGTGCACAGTTCTTCCTTGCATTCTGGAGAGCTGAACCTTGACCATCGCCACTGCAGCCAGCAAAAGGCTACATCCTCTACGTGGGAGAAGGGTTGCCCATCTCACCAACAAGGCGAATTACTGCTTCCTGGGTCCTCTATGTAGCCCTTCTGACCTCTTAGAGAGTGGCACACCTTGATGTCCTACCCACGGCACCCTGAGTGTGGGGAGCCTTTCTTGGAGAGGCCTCCTGTTCCCCCTCTGCTTCTCCCTGCTGAGAGGGAGTGGGGCCTCTTCTTCCTCCCACTGGTTGCCACTCTTTCCTCTAGCGGCAACATAGTTGGGTGCACTCTTTACAGGTGCCTGCAGAAGACAAAGAAGGACTAGTGTTGGGGGTTTGCACCTCTCCAGACATAGGTATGGTACACCTGGCACTCTGCCACTCACTGGGGAGGGTGTGGAAATGTTTCCAAACTGTGGGCTGGAAATGGGGCCCCTGGATTGGAGAAGGTGGGAGGCACAGCTGCTTTCTGGTGCTGGGCTGGAAGGGACCACAAAGGGAACAGCAACAGTGAGTTGGGATGTTGAATGGGAGGATGCTTTCCCCCCACCCTCTGAAACACTGCTGTCAGAGTTCTCCTCTCCAAACAGTGTTAGCACCTCCTGGTGTCTCTAGCCAGTGCTAACAATTATTTTGCCTCTGTGGAGAGCCCCAGGAACAGATCAGGGGAAGGAGGTTCTAAGACTCCTGGTGATGCCCTGCTTGGGCTCCAGTGCACTAGCAGGATAGGTTTGGTGCTCAGGGACCAGGGGCCTATAGTATGCAGGGGGGAGGACTTCTCCCCCCCCCCATGAGCACCCTTTGCACCCACTTTCACCTTCATGGCACACAGAGGTGTTGACACTCAGGAGAGGTGGGAGGGTATAAATGTGGGAGACCTTTTTGGGGGGTCCGTAACTGGGACACCAGAAATGTAACTGGCCCCCACTTGGAGAGTGCCTAGCATGCTGGGGGGGGGGCGGCATTCTACCTTTCATGAGCCTCATAAACTGAACCGGTTCATTGGGTGCCTAAAAGTTTGTGACAGTTCATGGTTTACAAACCAGGCACGCCACGAACCACAAACCAAACTGAATCACCTTTTTTGTGTGTGCCCATCCCTAGTAATAGCTATATCACTATAACGTTATAATGTTAACAGTAATGTGTTACAGTAATGTGGCAGTTACTCTGAATATGTAGCTTTCATTTTTGAATATATATATATTTATTATAAATTTACAAAATTACTTTCAACATAGACACTCACAAATAATGAGTACAATTAATGATGCATAATTCCTACTTTTAAAAAATTCATCCTTCTGTATGATTATCAGTATTATACAGCTGACCCAGTTTCCAAATTTATGTTCAAATGCTACACCAAGTTTGGTACTAACATTTTTGCAAATTCCAAGGGATACTTCAAGGGGTGTGCAAGGGGGGGAAAATGATTTTTTAAAAATGGAGGTATAAAAGAGCTGAATATATCAGCACTGTATTCGGATTCAGGAAATATGCACTAATACTGAATATATTCAGCTCCATTATACCATATGGAGCCATTATACTCAATGGCAGATATCCTAGGGTATATTCAGTGGGCTGGGGGGAGGGTGGTTGTGGTAGAGGCACCAAATTTACCATGTAGCTGCTGGAGATTCTTCCCAAAAGAATCTCCAAGTTTCAAAAAGAGTAGAGCAGGGAGTCCAATTCTATGGGCACCCAAAGTGGTGCCTCCCCCAGACCACTGAATATACCCTAAGAGATTTGCCATTGGCTATAATGGTCCCATATGGTATAATGGAGCCAAATAATGGCCAAATAAAGCTGAATAGTATTCAGGATCTCTATTTGGCTACTGAATAGATGCTCTGATTTCATATTTGGCTTGATAAATACCCCAAAAATGCCAAAAAGGCATTATTTGGGTATTTATTCAACTTGGTAAATACCAAATGCGCTCCCCTAGATACTTCTTGTTTCGAAAATCAATAAAAAGTGTCCATTGCTATGCACATTTTCTTCTGATATCTTGCTTTAACACTGAAATTTTATCCATAATCATTATGAACCACGTTTTCCGCAGCTGTTTCTCCAAGTCTGGCAACATACACTGTTTCTAGCTCCTGGCAATTAACATTCTAACCACTATCAATTTATACAAGACTAGATACCATAAATTCATACTAACTGTTCCATACTGTAGCCCAAGAAGCACATCAGTGATGAAAGACATATATTTTCCCTATGATATCTTTTAACTCTTTCCTTATTATGTTCTAATAATTTTTATAACACTATATTCACACCAAATGTGGAGCTTTCATTTTTTAAAAAATAATAATAATAGGCATCCCACCCTTTTTGCTGCAGAGAGGTAAAGGGTGCAGCTTTCCCACTTTGTCTCTGCAAAGAGAAGAACAAAATGCTTACTTAAAAAAAAAAAGAATTTTTACAACATATAATTATAATTTTAAAATAATATAGCAACCTAGCTCTACTGATTTTTTTAAAAAATCCCCCCAAAAGCAGCAGGAAAATGGCGTCACGGTTGGCTGAGGCAAGGAAAGAGCTGGAAAAACTGCTGTGCAGTTTGCAGCATCATTGAGAGGTGCATGGAGAATTGCTTCCATATGAAAGTATCCTTAAGTTAACAGTAGAGCAAATTGCCTTCCATACAAATTCTCACAAGACAATCATATCTAGAAAGAATCACTAGACTGATGTATTTGTCTCTAAAACTCAAATTACAAAAACAACGAATGGGCTGAGTCACAGAACCATGCATTGTTCATCGCCATTTTCTGAATATATAACTTTTCTAGGCATATGACTACACACAACAAAGAAAATCAATTGCCAGATGCTGCACTGAAAGGCACATTTTGAAAGTTTTTTTTTCTCTTCACTTTCAGTTGCATGAATACTTGGTTTGCTAGTAATGGGAATGAGCGCTGTCTTTGCAAGAAGTAAAAGTGACAGCTATGATTAGGGGGAAACAAGCAGGAGCATTGTGGATTCTGGTTCTGCAGTCTGCCAAGGATTCTAGATTGGATTTACGAGGGGGGATAGCCTAAAATAATATGGTTAAAGTATCAAGAAGGTATATGCATTCATCATAGCTCCAAATCAGTTCTGTGGAATACAATCATAATGGTGAAAGACGCAGAGACACATATTCAGCACTGTGGTAGGCAGTCCAGGAAATACTCCTCAAAGATGAGAACCCAGCAAGAGTGTTCTGGAAAATGCTTTACCTTCATGCCTTGTTGTTGTTGTTGTTGTTGTTGTTGTTGTTCTGCAGTGGTGTCTCCTGTTTTCCTTTTCAGAAGAGCCTGAGTCCTGTGTTCTGAAATTTATTATCTTCTGTTACTGCTACCTTTTACTGCATCTTCTTATTTAATTTATGTCTTCTTTCCAAGCGTGAATATCCAGGTTTCGGTTGGATCTATTTTAAGGTGAATTAATTAACCAGCATAATAATACTATCTTTTTTCTTAACTTGTTTATTTAATTAAAAAAAACTCTCATAGTTATAGAAAAAATCTGTGGAACATACAAAATAATCAACTTTTTCCCCATTCCCTTGTCTATTTTTCTTTCAATGAAATTATAGGGAAACCTACCTCCAGACTATAGGATAAGTCTGATTGATATTGGCCTGGTGATTGAATACCTGATGGGAGGAGCTTATCGCTGTAATTATACTCGAAAACGCTTCCGAACCCTGTATCACAACTTATTTGGCCCCAAAAGAGTAAGAATTGTTGGGGCTGGTTAACTTTTTCATAGAGGCACAGAGTTAAGGGGGTGGGATAAAGAGGTACATTAGCCATGTGAACTGCAAGACAAGACAAATGTTGACTGAACTATGTTTTTTCATGTATAAATGGGGTTGTGACTAAGTATTATAATCTAATATACATTCTGCAAACTCCAGTTCATCACGAGATTGAAATACATGCACATCCTAATTCCCTCCATATATATGTACTTCCTAAGAAAGAGGGGGCCATGAGCTATGAGAAGTTAAGGATGACACCCAGGGAACCAATTCCCCCAATAAAGAATTATGAGAAGAGCTGATGATATTCATGTTGTGCAGTTTTCTCTGCTGGGAAAACAATGAACTACACTGCATTCATTATTAGCTTTTCTGTAGTTGTAGTTCCCCACTTTATCATTTTGCTATGGTGAGTAAAGACTGATATAATGAGTCATGAAACCATTTTGTAGAAATGCACAAGCAGTGAAAAAAGAGGTTCTGGAGGGAAATGCCAGAAGCTTGTGACACATGCAAGAGGTTGGTTCCAAACTTCCACAAGGAATCTTTCATGTCTTCCCCTTCTTTCTCCAGACATTTGCATACAGATATCCTAACCCTGAAAAACCATTCCTGAAGTGCCTGTTCATTTTTCTTTCTGGGAACACTGTGGAATTTAGCATGGCAGCCTGTAGTGGGCAAAGACGATCCAGAACTACTGTGCAAACGCTTTTTCACAAAAGCAGGTGGGGCGGGGGTTTCTGTGAGTTCCCCTTCCCATGAATTTCCCTGCCTTACATCCCCCACTATCTAACCTAATATCAAAACTCAACTGCACTGAGGGCAAGACAGTCCTTTAGACCCAGTGACATACCTACTACATTTGACTTGATGTGCTATTACAGTTCAGCATAAATTACCAAAACCTTGTGATCTTCTAATATATGTACTGGACTCCCATAACCAGAACAGTGTGTATAGACAAAGATATGGAAGGAGGTTTTATTGTTCTTGTTAGTCTCTCTGCTCTAATGAACACACTATAAATCATTGCTCTTTTCTTTTTCTGTCTACAGCCCAAAGCCCTGAAACTCCTGGGAATGGAGGTAACTGGCATGTAATCAATTTTGATGACTTTTTTTCCCTTTTCATTATCAGAACCAAGCATATTCATTGCCATAGCAGATTGTAATTTATGATGTGGTTACTAAACTGATGAGATTGTGCAAAAGAAAAGTGAATTCCTCATGACTAATACTGC
Organism: Gekko gecko; assembly: GCA_029375565.1. NCBI lineage: Eukaryota > Metazoa > Chordata > Lepidosauria > Squamata > Gekkonidae > Gekko > Gekko gecko. The sequence continues at coordinate 119,625,464 of JAPDNY010000007.1, forward strand.
AACTCAGTTGTGGCATGTGATGGTAAGAAAGATATGCACTGACAGTACTGTGCAGATCCTGAAGGCAATAGGGGTATTATATGGGGGAGGAGTTGTGGCTTAGTGGTAGAGCATCTGCTTGGCATGCAGAAGATTCCAGGTTCAGTTTCAGAATCTTCAGCTGAAAGGATCCAATAGTCAGTGATTTGAAAGACTTCTATCTGAGACTCTGGAGAGCTGCCAGTTTGAGTAGACAATACTAAACCAGATGGACCAGCGGTCTGGTATAAAGCAGTTTCATGTGTTAATTATATACACAAAGACAGTATCTAAGGGGCAGCCCATAGCTAGGTAAAAGTACTTTTAGAAGTATTCCTTTCCAGCAGCCTGTGGGAGATGCAATCTGCTTTCCCACCCAAAAGCTATGACTGCTGTTCAAAGCTGTTAACAGATTAATAGCAAAAACTCAACCCTATGTCTGCACAGTCCTTGAGAGTTTGCAACTCCCCTCCACAGTTCCACAAATTAGTTTGCTCTTAATCCATCATGAATATAACTTTTATACACCTAATTTTCAAGCAAAATATTTCCAAGTATTTGCAGCTTGTATCAAGGCTTCGAACATGGTCAGCAAGATATTCATAACAGAATGCACCTGCACAGGGAAACTAGAGATAATGTAGATAACGCATTTTGCAACATGGTTTGCAAAAAATATATCGTCAGACCTTTCAGCCTCTTTAACAAGAAATCCGTGACAGGTAACAGAATGGTAACTCTGATACCCTGATGGATCAGAATGCATCAGAGAAACAATGACAGTGGTAGGATCACATAATAGAAGGGTGACCGGAAAAAAGCCCACAGACATAAACGCTCACAGGTGATCCATTATTGGCTGAAATTAATATTGCTTCCTAGGGGACTAATAAGTTTAATTTTGTCGGACTCTTTTGTCCCCTCTTGGATAAAGGCCGTGGAAAAGAAATTGCCTTTTTATGCTCTCTCAAAACAATACTTATGTTCCTTGGGTTATGATGAGGCCAAGGCCTTAGTAAAACAAAGGATTTTCGATGTTGAGAGGCAGCATGATTTAAATAGTCTGGGGAAATAGTGTGCTCTGCTGGAACCCATGAACAGAATGATCTCTATGCCTTATCTTACCCATCTATCCAACCCAGAGTATAGGAGAATGTTCACTTTAATGCGTTTTGATGTTCTTCCTTCTGCAGTCCTTGAAGGAAGATATAAAAAAATCCCATATGTGGAATGACTATGCCCATGCTGTGGGGGAGGGATAGAATCCCTAGAACATGTTATTTTTGATTGCATAGCCTACAGTGATCTTCGTGACTCTCTCCCTTTTTCTAAGACATTGCCACTTACACATAGACAAAGACTTTGCCTTTTGAGAGGCTTCCTTTCAGACAGGCTTCCTAGGGTCACCCTCCAAATAGCTAGATTCGGTTGGTTGGCATCAAGGATTAGAAATCTATTAGTTTCACAAACAGATGGATGAACGGGATTTTAAAAGGAAAAATATATGTGTGTGTGTGTGTGTGTGTGTGTGTGTGTGTGTGTGTGTGTATATATTAACATTTTATTGGTTTGTAGTAGCTTATTTTAGAGCTGCTTTCTTCTAAATTTTTAACTTTGTAATCCGGTTTTGTATGTATACTGGTCTATGACTGTGAATAAACACTTCTTCTTCTTCTAAACGCTCACAGGAAAAAAGCCCACGTGGAAAAATGCCCACATGGAAATAAGCCCACATGGAAAAAAAACCCACATGGAAAAAGGCCTATAGACATAAAAGCCCACATGGAAAAAAGCCCACACAGAAAAAAGCCCACATGGAAAAATACCATGTAAGGAGCCATAGTAACAATTTGTGCAGTGAGTTTATCAAGTATAATCCTATATATACAATTGTCTTACACGTTGGTCATTTCCACCTCTCCCATTGGCTGAAGGAAACCCTTTCCAGGCCGTTATGAGGAACTCATAGGGGTCAGGCCTGACTAGGGTTGCCAGCTGCAGGTTGGGAAATTCCTGGATATTTTGTGATGGAGTCTACAGAAGCCAGAGTTTGGGGAGGGGAGAGGCCTCAGCTGAATAGAATGCTATAGAGCCCACCCTCCAAAGCAGTTATTTTCTCCAGGGGGGGGGGAGATCTGTTGTCCTGAGTTCAGTTGTGATACCTGGTGATCTTCAGGCTCCACCTGTAGGTTAGCTATCCTGGGCATGGCAGTTAGCGCTTCAGAGCAGAGTCTGCTAGAACCAGGTTCTTGCAGTAGAAGTTGAGAAGGTGATTTCGGTCCAGTCACAGACTTTCAGCCTCACCTACCTCACAGGGTTGTTGTGCAGATCAAAAGGGGGAGAGGAGAATGATGTAATCTGCTTTGGTTTCCACTGTGGAGAAAAACTGTACTTTTCCTCCTGGGGAATCACTGCTGCCAGTCTCCAGGTGAGGGCTGGAGATCACACAGAATTAAAACTGCTCTCTAGATGGTAGAGATCGGGGCAGATAAAGGTAGGTTGAAGGTTGGCTGGGAAGGAGATAGGTTTGCCAACTCCAGGTTGGAAAATTCCTGGAGATGTGAGGGGTGGAGCCTGGAGAGGGTGAGGTTTGAGGAGGGGTGGGACCTCAGACAGGTACAATGTCATAGACTCCACCCTCCAAACCAACCATTCCCTCATGGGGAACCACTGTTGCCAATCTCCAGGGGAGCGATGGAGATCACACAGAATTACAACTGCTCTTCAGATGGCAGAGATCAGTTCCCCTGGAGAAAACAGTGCACTCTGTGTCATTATACCCTCCTAAGGTCGCCACAGCAAATTGACGCTGAGTGCCCAAGGCCAGGGCACTCTCCCAGAGCCTCTTTCTAGATCTCGTTGTATTTATTTCCACAAAAGGCCTTATGCCTAGTTAAATAATAATTTTGCTATGTTATTAGTAAATTATTTCACTACTATATAAAAGTGGCCTTATGAAGAGGGCTTTAATATTCTTGAGTGTAAAGGCTTGGAAGGGAAAATAAAGGAAATAAAAGTGACCATTTTGTTATCAACAAACTTTATTAGGAAGGAAAAACAATAACAGAAATGTAAAGTAAACTCTATATAGAAATATTTTTAAATAAAATTAAGTACTTTAAATTTATTAATTTACCATTCATCAACCTTTGTAATGTTGGGATAAAGTAATTTCTAAAGTAAAGACAGAAAGGCATTAAATTAAATTATGTATAGACTGTCTAGTATACATAGCTTTTGCACAACTATATGGCTTAAATTCTTTAAATCATTAATATTATTTACTTATTTTGTTGTTAAAACCATAACATAAAACCATAAGATAACATTGTCCCTATTGCTTTGGGTCTGTCCCCCCCCCCCTTTCCACATGTGTGTTGCTCCCTCTGGGACTACTAGAGACAGCAAAGCACATGGGGTGGGGGGGAATCCTGAAGCAATAGGGACAAACAAGTGACAAAAATGACAGTGTAGGAGTGGCCCATTTGACCCATTGGCCTTGTCATGTTCTCACATAAAGCTTTAAAAGCAGCATCAGAACCAGTAATGTTAATTCTCTGTTTCTTACAGGGTGGTGTGAAATGAGCCCCCTTCTGTTTCCATTTACAGTCATTGGGGGGGGGTTCTTTTGGATTTACCGCAGGGGATGGGTGGATTTGATGATCCTGTAATACAGGTCTGTTGCATGGGCTGCTGTGCCATGGCTTTGCAGACAGATTCACAGGCAAAGGAGGTGGGCTTTTCAGATTGGTGGCCCAAACTGGGGCCCTGCAGTACCCAGCTCTGGTTTTAGGCTCTTTACAGAGAGTTGTGCTCTGTTAGTAGAGAAAAATGAAATTAAATTCCTTGGAACTGTAATTGTCAACACTCATCACCCACACAAAACTGTGAAAACACCACAAAACTCTCTGTAAATTCAAATATTTTTACCAGTCTGAGTGTGTTTGTGTCTCATAGTTTCCCATTAGCTTTGAAGAGTTGCCTTTCCTGCTTTAGATTTGTGACCCTGGGGCTTGGGAGTATCCAGCTTATCACCACCATTTTGGGTGCTGCCACCCTGACCTAAATAGGAAGACAGCCATCAGCAGAAACTTCTCTTTTTTCCTAAAAAGGTAGTCAGTTTAAAAATAAAGACCCACCACCCATAAACAAAAAGTGAAATAACAATCTGTTTTTAAAATAATGACAGCATTGGCTAACACTGAGTTTGGGGGGAAATCCCCCACAAAAATGTGATCTGTACCAAATTCACCAGTTATTTCCTTACTGAAAGCATGGCCTAAAAAAAGGCAAAAAGTGTAAAAAAAATACATAGTATTTTTCTCTGTGGACTTTTTTCCTTGTGGGCTTTTATGTCTATGGGCTTTTTTCTGTGTGGGCTTATTTCCATGTGGGCTTTTTTCTATGTGGGCATTTTTCCACATGGGCTTTTTTTCCTGTGAGCATTTATGTCCGTGGGCTTTTTTCCCTAGAACCAATAGAAGTCAAAACAAAAAATGGGAAGGGGAAAATAAGAGAGATGCTCAGTACTATTATGTTAAGGACTTACTAGTAAAAACTTGGAAAATGACAAAGCAACAAAATCACATACATCAACAGTTTTGCAGAACACGGTATACTGATGTAACTTGAGCTCTGGTGGCATATTTACTAAAAATTCCAAAAGCTTCCACCAGATTTCAGCACTATGCAGAGGCAGAAACTTGAAATGCCATCTACCAGAATGGTGCTGTAGCCTTGTCAATTGTAAGGAGCCCACTTCCAGTTCCCTCCACTGCATCTCTGCTTCTTAGCATGCCCTAGGTAATGCCACCACCACCACCCCAGAGGGTAGTACCACCCACTTTTGGAACCAATGGTATATACTGTTAATGTTGTGTGGAGTCTAGGTTGAGAAAGTGGCATTGGAGGAAAAGATGTTCAGTCATTTCCCTCATGTTATTTTTCCCAATCTAAAACATCCCTTCCAAAAGCTGCCCCCCCCCATTTACCTCCTGGAGAAATACATCTAGGCTTCCTAAAGGAATTTTTATGTTCCATTGTGGAGCAAATGGATATTTGGGGTTAATTTAGCTTGGGATAAGTTAAGCACCCCATTGTCCAGGCCTTCCTGACCCTGCTGCTTCAAGAAAAGTGGAATATGTAGGGCTGCCAGGCCCCAGGGGGTGGGGGGTTGCCTGCTCAAAGGGCCCCTGACCCATCAGCCCAGATCCAGCCAGTGGGGTAACCTTGCCCCCAAAGTGCCCAAATCTGGTCGAGGTGACATCATCATGCTGGACACGTCACCAGGGGCTGCTCTAGCATTCAACCTGAAAACAGTTTTCAAGCTGAATGCTAGAGCATCCACTGGTGGCATGCCTAGCGTGATGACAACACTTCTGGGTAACGTCATCGCAGCACATATGTGCTATACGCACACACGAATGTCCCAGACCAAGACCAACTCCCCTCCCCCCGCCAAAAAAGGTAAGGGACCTGGCAACCCTAGGAATATGTCATCCAATGAAAGTAGGCTTGTGGGAGGACAGGCACAAGACTGTAGATATCCTTGCAGGAAAATATGAATACTGGTAACTGATTAAAGCAATCTAAAGAAAGCAAGTCAGTAGGGAATATTTGTGTCACGTGTGGCTGTAGCAAGGGAGCTATTTTCAAAAAGTGAGAAAGGAAAACTATAAATAACAGAAATAACATAAAAATACAGCATAAATTAATTAATGTTGTTTTGCTCTGTTGGTTTTTTCCTATGTATAACAGGATGATGTTCCCATACGGAGAGGAAGAAAGACAACTAAAAAACGAGAGGAGGAAGTGGATATTGACTTGGATGACCCTGAAATTAACCATTTCCCTTTCCCTTTCCATGAGTTGATGGTGTGGGCTGTTCTTATGAAGCGGCAAAAGATGGCCCTCTTCTTTTGGCAACATGGAGAGGAAGCCATGGCTAAGGCTTTAGTAGCCTGCAAGCTCTGCAAAGCCATGGCCCATGAAGCATCAGAGAATGATATGGTAGATGATATATCTCAAGAACTGAACCACAACTCCAGGTTGAGTAATTAGTTTAGTGTTTAGTATTTACTGTACTATTTATTAGTATTTAAGTGTTTAGTATTTACTGTACTATTTATTAGTATTTAGTGTTAATACCTAGTATTTATTCCCATTGAAATTTATTTAAATTATGCCACTTCTACTGAACTCTGTGCTGATATGAAGACCATACCAGGAAGTCTTATAATGTTCCCAAGTACTCAGGGCTTGTCTTTGCACTCATAGCCAAATTATTTCCTGTAATGATGAAGTAGACATCAACAATAGTTTCTGTGTACCTTTGGTGTTAGGACTTACTGTGCAGAAGGCAACCTTGGTTAACTTAAAAAGTTATATAATAGCATATATAAGGGAGATGACAGTGTCTCAGGTATGTAGGACCCAGACCATCCAAGGCTTTAATGGTCAAATTCAGCACCTAAATTATGCCTGTAAGACAATGGGTAGTCAGTGCAGATACCACATAACTCATACATACATAGACCTTTATTGGCATGGCACAGCAGAGAAGAGAAAGCAATACAGCGAATAGGTTGATGAAGCAAATTAATAAATCATGACAAGTTACACCAATTTACCAACAGGGGATCATTTTTAAAACTTTTCAGAAGTAGTGAACTCAATTGGAAGTATATCAATCCAGATGGATGCGAGAAAAAGGTTATGACTTATACACCCATACCCTTAGCTTCCAAACATAAGCTAAGAATTCGGCAACAGATGAGGTAATTGCTGAGGACTTATCAGATGATAAAATTTTAAGATCGTTGTCAATCGAATTCCTTGAGGAAGGTAAGAGGGGACTAATCAGGTAGCTGCTCATGGTAGAGTAATGGGAGCAACGTAAAAGGATGTGGGCAACTGAATCGAGTTCGCTATGGAGGCAATTACAGGTTCTATTCCTATAGGGGATACTCCTATATCTGCCTGAAACAACAGCCGAAGGAAAGAGATTAAATCTTGCTAGCATAAAAACCCGCCGATAAAGTGGAATTGTTAAATTAGAAATATACAAAGCCATAGAGGCTTGGAGGGGAGGGAAGTCAAAAAAATGTGGAGAACAAACTCCACATAACTCATATAATGCACTCTCAGCAACTCAAACCTATTAAGAAGAAGATTGTTGCATGGTGTACCATCTAGGGCTGCCCAGCATTGCATCTTACAATAGTAAAACCTAGAAGTTAAGAAGATATGGAAGCTGGTTTCTAGTTGAGCTTTGATCAGACAGAAAGCCTGCTGAAAAGATGGAGGGAGTAAAAGAAACTCCTGGGCATAAACTCCTGCATCTGGGATTCCAGATTTACTTGTGGTCACTAGGAAGCCAGGGAACTGTAGTTAACAGAGAAGCATATCTAGACATGCAAACACCCTGTCCCATATATATAACAAGTTCTGCCAGTAGTCATTACCTACATCGTATGTTGTAACAACCTCAATGAGTTCATCTGCTACCAGTCATTCAGGAGTGTCTCTAGATAAACTTTAAATAAATACGAAGTGCATAGAACTTCAAGTTGAATGAAAAGGATCTAGTGAAAAATTCCCTTAGAAATTTGTTTTTATTACAAATACATAAGGAACAGGTGAACATTCAGGTAAGTGGCAGAAAGAAGAAAGAAAATGAGAGGGATTTTCAGGTTCTTAGAAATTATGAATTAGGAAACTCAGCTAGGTATCTAACCTAAAACACCAACATTTCAAATGAGTGTCAGCATCTCAGCCAAGTCTACTGAAGTGTGACATAGCCCTTCCAACAGAAGCTGTTACCCAAAGTTTACATTCCACAGAACAGATTGTACAAGCTAACAAAACGCCTTGTATTGCAGGGACTTTGGCCAGCTGGCAGTGGAGCTGCTGGACCAATCCTACAAGCAGGATGAGCAGCTGGCAATGAAACTACTGACCTATGAGCTGAAGAACTGGAGCAACGCCACGTGCCTGCAACTTGCGGTGGCAGCGAAACATCGAGATTTCATTGCCCACACTTGTAGCCAAATGCTGCTCACAGACATGTGGATGGGCAGGCTTCGGATGCGTAAAAATTCAAGCCTAAAGGTCAGGACTGCTTTAAAACAGAGTTGTTCCACCGGGCCTATGGTTGAGGGTTGTACCGGGCCTCTAGCTGATAGGCTACAGCTAGTTTCTGGCCTCCCCCTTTCCCCTTCCCCCTTGCTTCGCTCCCTTCCCTTCTTAGATGTCTGCTTATTGCTCCCTGGTGAATTTTTATGCTATCTTGACTCTTATAGAAGTAGTTTTGTTGATTTCATATTTATGGACTGATTAATTGTATTTTATTTTATTTTTATAATTTTTATTAAGTTTTAAGTATACACAGGGATGGGGAAGGGGAAAGGGGAAGGGGAAGGAATTAAAGTAATAATTTTTTGCATGTAACTTTCCTCTCCTTGTCATTTCAAATTATACAGAGATATACTGCAAGGTTTAAGAATTCGCAAAAGCTTCTTAATATTATGGCATAAGGAAGTTCATATCCTTATATTTCTCTCTTATCCAATTATAAAATGGAGTCCATAATCCAAAGTCTTCTTCCATTTGTCCTTTGAACATTGAAGCCAATTTGTCCATTTCTGCACTTTCCATAATCTTTCTGATTGTATGTTGAATTTTAGAAGGTTTAAATTGTATATTCAAATTGTATATTTATTTGTTGTCACCTGCTCTGAGCCAGGTTCAGAGAGAGCAGGATATAAGTTTAAATAAATAAATAAATAAAATATTATCTTGAAGCTCAGGGGAAAGTTATACAGACTTCACCATAGGTAGTTTATTAATATAAAGGACTGGCGATGCCTTATCCTGTTACTTGCAAAACAAAATAGTTTAAACTCTTAAAGGGAATACCATTATGAGTCAAGACAGATGATGCAGCAAGCATGATCTGCCTATTCTAAAGATGTTAAGGATGCCAGGTCTTTAGGGAGTTCCATATGGCCAGTTGCTGCTCCTGATGTCCCTCCCACATAATGGCTGAACATCATGGTTGCACTAGCCCCTAGCTGATCGTTTTGATAACCACATGCACTGTCAGATGCCTGGATGACCCTGAGCATGTGCAATTTGAAACTAAATAAGCAACTGGCATAACCATAACCTGTTAATTGTGATGATTATTGTTATCATTATTATTGCTTTAGGTAATTCTAGGAATTCTACTTCCTCCTTCAATTCTCAGCTTGGAGTTCAAGAACAAAGATGACATGCCTTACATGTCTCAAGCCCAAGAAATCCAGCTTCAAGAGAAAGAGCCAGAGGAACCAGAAAAACCAGTTAAAGAAAAAGAAGAGGAGGACATGGAACTCACAGTAAGGGAAAAAAACTTTGTCAAAGGTGGTCTACATATTCATGGTTCACTTGTTAATGCCATCTCTATATGTTAGGGTGTGTAATCCACCAAGCATTTTTCCAGGCATTTCCTACTGAATTTAATTTTAACTTTGCTTAAGTAATAGTCCTGTAAACTCCACAATTGTGTGTACAGGATGTGTATGTACAGTGAGGGGCAGGATTATGCCCACTGACTCCACCAGTGCCTGTGTGCTGCTCTGGACCTAAATGTTGGCACAGAGACCATACACATCCACACTACACATGTAGGCTCCATTCATATGATTGGAAACACACCTACATATGTAACCTCAACACACAAGCACCATGCATACAGAGCAAGTGTTGAATAGGCTATGCTCAGAATTCCCTAACTTGAACACACTGCAGTAAAGAGATCAGTATGTTTTTGCTTTGAGAAAACGTCACTGAAAACCTAAGCAGGGTTGCACCCTTCTAAGCTGGTTTATGGAGTTACAAAGATGTAAATTAGTTTAGGATTGCACTGCATACATTATTAAGATGAATAACAATACCTTGCTAAGGTGAGTGACAAAGCTCACCATGTGTTACTCATCTTAGCAAATGTATGAATACACAACAATGCTGTATCATGCTATTAGAAGGAACACTGTTACTTAGTAACCAGGCATGGAAGATTTACAGAAGGAAGGATAGTTGAAGTATGCCCTGAAATACAAGCATTATTGGCTATTATTACTGCAATACCTATGTAAAAACCACCCAAAATAATTCCACTCACTGAAGTAGCACTTGACCTCCCTAAGATTTCCACCAATTTCCCCCTACCATCACAACTGCTCAGTCCATCCAAATTGTTTCTCAGAGTCCACTGACACCTCCCTGTCACCACACTGAGTGAAATTTCAGGGAGTACAGTAGGCTGAAGTGAGAATTAGGAAAGTTCCAGCCTAACCCCTGTGCTCTCAGAAAGATTCTACAGCAATGTTTTTATGTTGCCATGTATTGTTTCGATAGGTTCAGGTTTAACTCGCATAATGAAAAAGCATTTCTTTAAAAACCTGTTAAATGTACCATTTCATTATAACAATGACAAGTCCACACTGTAATCCAAAATGTCTTCATTCTCTACTATGATGCTGGTATTTCAGTCACATGGTTCCTTAAATAGATTTGTTTATCTTTTTAACCTGTCCCATCACTAGGGCTCAGACATAATAACACTGCCAAATAAATTCAGGTGGGCAGCCATGTTGGTCTGGAGCAGTACAACAAAGTTTGAGTCCAGTGGGGGCACCTTTAAGACCAACAAAGTTTTATTCAAGGTATGAGCTTTCGTGCGCATGCACACTTCTTCAAATATATTGAAATGGAAGTTATCAGTCGATACATATAGGCAGAGAGTGAACAGCAAATTAGCGTACAACATAATGAAGATGTTTTAACAAATGTGAGAGTCAAACAGGGATAACAAGCTAAGTTTATACGGTCACCATTTGTTTGGATTTAATTCCAGGGGAAACACAGTGAACCACATAAATATGAACTGATAACTTCCATTTCAATGTATCTGAGGAAGTGTTCGTGCACATGAAAGCTCATACCTTGAATAAAACTTTGTTGGTCTTAAAGGTGTCACTGGACTCAAACTTTGTTCTACTGCCAAATAAATTAGGCTAAAGCAATATAAGTTTCTCTTCTAAAGTTAATTTTTTAAAGTAAGTATGACCCCAAAAGGCCAGACCAAATATAAAATTCTTACTAGACTTTGGGAAACTGAGCAGACTCAGACTTGTGCAAGTCTCCAGAATGTATTTGCAATTAAACTAAAGAAGATAGGGATATTTGAAATCCTGAAAGCATGTTAAACCTATAGTGGTTTTAGGGGAAAGTATTGAGACTCTTTCAATGAGGGTTTACACAAGGTGGCTAAAATTTGTCACATTTAATAATATTCTGGTTCTGAGCTATAAAATGGAATAGGTAACCTCAGCAGTCATTCCATCTTTAGACTAGGGATTCTTGTGCTGACTAATATATATTATAGTTTGGCTACTTCTAGGGCCTCTAATAATTGTCATTTGCATACTTTCTTTGTTGATTATTTTTCCTGCCATTTTATTTGCTTTTTCTTTTTCTTTTCTTTTTTTGTTAAAACCTGCACTGTAAACATACTTCTTGGCAAACACTTCAAGAAAGGAATGTGTCCACTGGAAGTCATTGTTTCACTAAATGCTCCTGTGAGACTTTGCAACACTAATTTCAAATGGGTATATTGTTCACAAAGGGATAATCAAGCCACTTTGATCTTTAAAAATCCCCAAGCTGGTATAAGACTTCCCAAGCATTTTTATGTGATTGTAGCTATGGATTGGTCTCTCAGTGCCCATAATCTGTTAAGGAACAACAATTAAGTTTTGTTTGATTAAATTTTGTTAAAAACTAGGCTGTTTCCTACAGGGCACCAGCAAGAGCTGTCCCCAAGACCTTGCCTGCAGGCAAGCAGAAGGCTCTGCCTACAAGACCCAAAATTCAGGGAAGCAGAAGACCCTAGGCACAAGATCAACCTACAGGAACCCTATGCAGGCAAGACCCTGGACACTGGAAAAAGAGGCAAAGATCAGAAGCCAGCATAAGATTGACAGGTTGCTCTCCTCTGAAATGAGCTCAATCAGCTTTAACTGTTGTTAATTATTGCTGGCTTCTGACCAATAAATGAAGTGCTTATTCAGATTTAATAAGCACAGATTGTTTCATTGGTTCAAATGTAGTCACTAGTAATTGTCCTCTCTTTGTGATGCTCCCAATTCCTTTTCTCCAGTACTGTGTCTCCCTGTAGTCTGTGAACTCCTTCCCTGCTAACAATATAGAAGCACAGTGTGCTGAAATATATTCCCGTTTCTAGAGAAATAGTATAGTTTTGCACCTTACCTCTTCTCAGTGGTTTGACAAGACCCTTGGCCATTTCCCCCCTCTGACTGACATTAATCTTGATGATGTACAGCACTTACACCTCTGAGGATCAGATTTTGTGATCAGATTTTCTTCAGTCCACTGCAGAGGACTGAGCTGACCTTAATCAGGTTTGATTCTTCTGCTACTACGAATCTAAGACTTTCTGACCCAAAAGGTATAAATTCTAGACCAGCTCAAGGCTAAAAATGAAATAAATGTTTGGTAAGAAAAAATTCTTGCACAAATTTTGCTGTTTTGTTTTGGCTGGATTTTTTCTACATGCAATAGTAAACCAGGGACCTGTTCAGCATCCTCATTGGACTAGCAGCTGCACTGTTAAATATGTTTTAAAAAGAGGGTGTTAGTGCAATGTAAAATGGATGAGCCATCACTGTTATAGCATTAATTGCATCAATTAGAGGTGTTGTACTGGTCTCCAACCAGTATTGCGCAGCTGGGGAGCTAAGTTTGGAACTAATAAATAACATTAGGTATAACAATGCTCAAAGCCTTGCTCTACTTCAGTTTAAAAGGAGAATTAGCATGGCAGAAGTTTAAGGGTGTGACAGCATCTGAATTCAGAACAACCTAAAGACATTTCAGCTATTATGAGGTCATCAGTATCATTGCATGAGTTCATAGCTAAGATTTCATAGTAATTTTTAGGTTGTGTAGCAAAATGGACTCATTAAGCGTTGGGATCTACAATGGTGCAATTTTGCAACTAGTTATTATAAAAACAGGAAGCTGTGATTCTCTAGGTGAAATGATTGGATGAAGTACTATGATAGTATTACAGGACATTCATAAATATTCTGGTTCCTGAAGTCATTAAAAGAATAACCAATAGAATATTCATAAACAGTCTAGTTTCTGAGAGAGATGTAAATGATCAATTTATTTGGAAACAGAATAGCAGGACCTTTGTGAAATAATCAATGGAGAAGGCATGGAGATGTGGTTTATTTCCACATCACATGTACGCATATCTGTGTTGATCAGGATCAGTATACTTCAACTTACCATAGCTCCAGAGGCCGTAAACATTTCAAAAGCATGCAACTGAAAAGTAATTTCTGCATCCCTACGTGATTCAACCTGACTCAGGATGAATCATAGTAAAGCTGTAGATTTTAAAAAAATCAAAATCCACCTACATATATATCAGCCTTCTAGCAAATTATCTTTTCTTTCCATGCCTTCTACCTTTTCACACTGAGAACAGCTTGTCAGCTCATTGCAAACTATTTGCTGTCTTTGGCTCTTGCTGCAATATTGTGAATAATGAGTTTTTTCAGAATCTCATACCAACACAAACATCCATGGTCCTGAACGTCCGCCCAGTTTTCTCATTTGGAGAGTGGGTAGATATTGCTGATCAGTGGTCCAGGGTTATATCAGTGAAGTTATAGTATAATAGAACATTCTCAACAAAGAAAGAAATAAAGCCATCATCATAAAAAAGACCAGAGGCACATATTTAACCACTATTCAAAAGAATGTGACTGTTATAGCAGTTTTCATTATTTTACCCTAACTTAAAAAGAAAAATTAAACTCAAGCAATTACACTTCAATTATTATTTTGAGTTCTGTTTCCACACACAAAAACCAAAAAATTATAACTATTTGTAAGAAAAAAAAGAGAAAGGACCATCTATTTTAAAACTGCATCTTTGCTTCTCATCCAAATCATGCTACTTGCCTTCTATTCCAGACCTTTAAAGTAATAAAATAGATTTTCTCTCCTTCCATAAGTATGCCATTCCAGTTCTTGCAGCTAACAATACCTAATGAATTAAATTCTGATCGGTTTTGCCTTGTGAAAGGTCAGGTCATCTTGTCTCCTCTTGGGAAATATGAATTTATAAAAGGAGAACTTGAAGTCTGTCTTTAAATAATATCTTCTTTCAAACACAGTTCTGCAAACTTGGGAACACATAAAACTACAGAAACTAAAACCCCCTAAGAAGCCTTGCAGTATTATATCATTCTAAGTGGCCATTTGTTCTTAAAACATACTACAAAGGACTATTTTCTGTGCTACCACAGAATGCTATGTGGGCACATATTCCACACGATCCCCATCTATACACTGAAATATGTAAGTAAATGGCAATAAAATGGTAAGTAAATATGCTTATAAGGCTACAGTCTAACTCAAAGATCCTCAATAGGTTTCTTGGCACCCATTTGCTTCTTCCCCGAAACAAACTTCCAGTCCTGGCTTTCCCCTACCTCATTAGAACAGAAAATGCTTCTGAAGAATCCAGGAGGCATTGCCTTTGTGTCAGCAGAGAAACCCTGTTCACAAACAGGTGCCTCCCTCATAGGGAGGATGCTTCCCAATGTTTTGTGATTGACCCCCTGGCTGCCATTTTGTGATTGGTCCTGGCTGCCATGGCAACTATTTTACAGTGGCTCAGTCCTTGTTCCTAAAATTCCAGAAGTGCCCATATATGCTCAACAAGATTGGGGACCGTAGGTCTAATATTCAATCTATACTCCCAGGCAACCAACTGGGTTTTTACTCACAATCCTCAAAACCAGAAGAGCTATCCGGATTAAATAGATGAACAGCTGGTTGAGAAGTACTTATTAAAGCTCAGCAGCTTTACAGCCTAAATCAGATGTCTTGTATACCAAAAGTGCCTTCTAAACTCTTGTTAAAGAAGTCTTCAATGTTAGGGCTTCTTAGGTTAGTATAACCAAGAGATATGCCTAAATTTGGGTGGGGGGAATAGGTAATTATTCTTGAATTCTGTAGCACCATTTTGCCATCCCCTATATGACAGATATGGAACTCATCCTAAGGTCCAAAATATACAAATATATTTACAATAAGCCCAAAAATATATCCTCAAGAAGCTTCAAAATTTACTGGAAAAATGAGATTTTTATTAAGGTTAGGAAAACAGATGCTCCAAAGTCAGAACATCAAAAACTAAGCAGCACCTGCCTTCTAAGGCCAGCAAGGAATCCTAAGTATTGTCATGAAAAATTAAGCAAAACAAGCAGGGTTCCTTTAGTTAGTTCCAACCACAATTCACTAGTTGTATACTTAATATTCACACAAGTGTATTTATTTATTTATTATTTTATTTAATTTCTACCCCGCCCTCCCCATCAAAGCAGGCTTAGGGCAGCTCACATAGAATATTGCACAACTAAAACAAATTTAACTAAAATCATAACAATATACACATAAAACATACGAAGTTCTAGTGCTAGAACTAGGATGATTCATATGTGATAGCGGCCATGAGCAATATCCAACAGTACAAACAATCAGCTGCTGGCATAGTCTGGGTTATATCCAGCTGTTTGTAATGATGTTAATATTGATATTAATATTGATCTTGATGATGGTGTAAATATTGGGGGCAGGGCCTCAATTATATAGTGCAGCTCCTTAATCAAAGGTCTGGTGGAAGAGCTCCGTCTTGCAGGCCTTGCAGAACTGCAAAAGGTCCCACAGGGCCCTGATGTGGTCCAGAAGCTCATTCCACTGAAAAGGCCCTGGCCCTCATCACAGCCAGCCTGGCTTCTCTGGGGCCTGTTAGAGCCAGGCGATTTTGGGATCCCCATCATAGTGCACTCCAGAGAACATGTGGGGAAAGGTGGTCCCTTAGGTATGTAGGTAAAGACCATATAGATCTTTAAAGGTAAGAACCAGCAGCTTGAACTGAATTCGGTATGCTATAGGCAGCCAATGCAGAGCTTTTAGTGCAGGCTGGATGTGCTCCTGCATGGGAAGGCCCAACAACAGCCTGGCCACCATATTCTGCACCAGCTGCAGCTTCCGCATTTGGGACATATTCTGCACCAGCTGCAGCTTCCGCATTTGGGACAAGGGCAGTCCCATGTAGAGAGCAGGCAATGATTAATGGTTAAAATAAATTATGAAATAAAACAATATTTAAAAGCATATAATTTCAGTTAGTCGTCCTCAAAATATTTAATTCTGTGCATTTGAGATCTACCAACCATATTTCTACATTACCTGTTTCTCATGACAGTCTCTTGATTTTCCAACTTGCCGGTTTCCAACTTGCCCTATTTGAACAAGTTAATTGAGAGGGTTGTGGCAGTCCAGTTACAGGGCTTTTTGGATGACACTTCCACTCTAGACCCCTTGCAGTCCAGTTTTCACCTAGGACACGGGATGGAGACAGTACTGGTCGCCCTCACGGATGACCTGTGGAGGCACATGGATCGAGGCGGATCAGCAGTGCTGTTGTTGTTGGACCTGTCGGCAGTGTTCAGCACAGTTGACCATCAGCTACTGAGCCACTGCCTTGCCGACTCTGGAGTTCAGGGACTGGCCTTGCAATGGTTTACATCCTTCCTTCAGAGTCGGTGTCATGCCCCCCATGCAGCCCGAGTCGGTGGTCCCTGATCCAGGGGACTCTGCATCTTTAAGACCTGAGGACGAGCTCTCTGCACCCTCAGACAGAAGCAACCTAAGTCCTGCAGAGGGTGAGCACCAGCTAACAGGAGAGTTCTTACCTGGAGCCGCTCCTGCAGAGCCAAGCACAAGCACCACACCTCCTGATTCTCCTCCACCTGTAACTAAGATTAGAGATCTGAGACACCGGGACTTGGCAGCGTGACACATGCGAGGTCAGCGTTCGCTAAGCCCAGAGTTTTGACAGGATCTTGGACCTTTAAAGTGGCTGGTAATTGGCTAACGAGCAGGACAGGCTCTTAAGGCAGCTCTTGGGAACCTCCAATTCGTGCTGGCAACTAGTCTCTTCGGACCAAAGGCTTTGCACCTCAGCTCCTGCATCCCTCGGTTCCTGGCACCCTGCTATCGGCTTGACTTCCTGGTTCCTGACTCCGGTTCGTGTTTTGGCATTCTCCTGGCTCTTGACTCCCGGCTCTGCACCTTGATTCTGACTCTCAGCAAACTGGACTCAGACCTTCGGTAAAACCTTAACTATGTGTTTGCTTTTGTGTATTGGGACTTTGACGCTTCAGTATTCTGCTCTCTCTGGCTTTGACCCTCGGACTGGACTTCAGACTCTTGCTCTCTGCCTTGACCCGCTGGCTCAGTCATGACAGTCGGGGACAAAGGATGGCAATAGGGGAACTGAAGGCATCCACTGACTTGTGGAGTGCCTCAAGGGGTGGTACTTTCCCCAATGCTGTTCAACATCTATATGCACCCCCTTGCCTAGATTGCCCAAAGATATGGGCCGAGGTGTCATCAATATGTGAATGACACCCAGCTATATCTGTTCTTGGATGGCCAGTCTGACTCTACACTCGAATACCTGGACCGGGAGTTACAAGCCATGGCTAATTGGCTTAGACTGAGTCAACTGAAACTGAATCCGATGAAGACAGAGGTCCTGTTCCTGAGCCAGAAGTTTGAGGGTATGGATCCCACTTCTAAACTTCGATGGGGCACAGTTTGGGAGTGCTCTTGGATGCCTTTTTAACAATGGAGGCCCAGGTAGCAGCCACTGACAAGTCAGCCTTCTATCATCTTCGGCTGATCAGACAGTTGGTTCCCTTCCTCAAACGAAATGACTTGGCAACAGTGATTCATGTGATGATCACCTTGAGATTAGACTACTGTAATGCTCTCTACATGGGGCTGCCCTTGTCCTAAATCTGGAAGCTGTAGCTGGTGCAAAATGCTGAAGCCAGGCTGCTGATGGGTCTCTCTATGCGGTAGCACATACAGCCTGTGCTGAAAGCATTGCACTGGCTGCCAATAGCATACCAATAGCTGCCAACAGCATACTTCAAGGTGCTGGTTTTGACCTTTAAAACCCTTTATGGTCAGGGTCCAGCATACCCGAAGGACTGCCTTTCTCCATATGTTGTCCAAGGAGCACTGCATTCAGGGGCCCAAAACCAGTTGGCCCTCCCAGGCCCCAAAGATGCCAGGCTGGTGATGAAAAGTATTGTCAAATGAGTACCTTGAGCATTCAGAAAATTGATTTTAATAAAGGTAGAGGAAGATTTCACAGCTAGGTTATCTGTCAGAGACAGGAGACCAAGATGGGTGGGACTGCAAGAAAAGGAATTCTGCAGGCACCATCACAAATAATACTGGTGACAAAGAAAAATTAGACACATCAAAAGACACCAATATGGCTTCTTAAAAATTTAAGTGATAAGCAGAAAATCAAACAGGATATGTATACAAAACAGAAAGCTAAGCTAAAAAGAAGCTGAAACTGGCAAGGAAGACTAAGAAAAACTAAAAGGACTTTTTCAAGTATGTTCTGAGCAAGCAGTAGTCCTGTTAAACAGTAAATATGCTGAGATGACAAAGGGCAGGGCTATTTTGGGCCGGAACGCACTGGAACGGCGTTCCGGCTGGCTTCTGAGCCTGCCCCGCCCCTCGCAGCGTCCCCGGCCCCCATAGGAGCGCTGGGCCAGGGGATGCTGGGAAGCTCCCCCCCCCCGCCCCTCGCAGCGTCCCCGGCCTGCGCAGGAGCTCTGGGCTGGGGGACACTGGGAAGCTCCCCCCTCCCCGCCCCTCGCAGCGTCCCCAGCTCGCACAAGAGCGCTGGGCCAGGGGACGATGGGAAGCTCCCCCCACCCCTTGCAGCGTCCCCGGCCCGCGCAGGAGCACTGGGCCGGGGACGATGGGAAGCTCCCCTGCCCCTCGCAGTGTCCCCGGCCCGCGCAGGAGCGCTGGGCCGGGGGAAGATGGGAAGCTCCCCCCGTCCCTCGCAGTGTCCCCGGCCCGTGCAGGAGCGCTGGGCCGGGGGACGATGGGAAGCTCCCCCGCCCCTCGCAGTGTCCCCGGCCCGCGTAGGAGCGCTGGGCCGGGGGACGATGGGAAGCTCCCCCGCCCCTCGCAGCATCCCCGGCTGTGCAGGAGCACTGGGCCGGGGACCCTGGAAAGCTCCCGCCCCTCGCAGCATCCCGACCCACACAGGAGCGCTGGGCCGGGGGACGCTGGAAAGCTCCCCCCCTCACAGCATCCCCGGCCCACACAGGAGCGCTGGGCCGGGGGACGCTGGAAAACACCCCACCCCTCGCAGTGTCCCCAGCCCGCGCAGGAGCACTGGGCCTGGGGATGCTGGAAAGCTCCCCCCATCCCCCGCAGCATACCCGGGCCATGCAGGGGGGCTGGGCTGGGGGACGCTGGAAAGCCTCACCCCCCACAGCATCCCCCTGCCACGCTGGAGCGCTGGGCCCTGGACACCAAAGAGCCACCCCTGCAGCCTCTGGGCCCCTAGGAGCACTGCAGCTGGGGGGGAGGCTGGAGAGGCGGCCACCAGCTTACCTGGCCCCCCCACCAATGGTAAGTAAGGGATCTGCAGGGGTGGGGGGCGGGGGCTTGATTGGGGGTGGGGGGGAGAGCCTCCCTTCTATTCATCTCTTTGCCATCTTTTCCTCCTTTCCTTTCCCTCCTTTTCTTTCTCTTTTACCCTTCTCTTCCTTCCTTCCTTCCTCTCTTTTCCTCCTTTCCTTCTTTCTTTCTTTCTCTCTCTCTTTTCCTCCCTCTTCCTTCCTTCCTTCCTTCCTTCTTCTTTCTTTCTTTCTTTCTTTCTTTCTTTCTTTCTTTCTTTCTTTCTTTCTTTCTTTCTTTCTTTCTTTCTTTCTTTCCTTCCTTCCTTCCTTCCTTCCTTCCTTCCTTCCTTCCTTCCTTCCTTCCTTCCTTCCTTCCTTCCTTCCTTCCTTCCTTCCCTCCCTCCCTCCCTCCCTCCCTCCCTCCCTCCCTCCTTACCTTTTTCTTTCCCTCTTTAATTCCCTTGCTTGTCAATGTGGCCTCATATGCTAATGAGCTGTGTTATCAGGGTGTGGCCTATGCTAATGAGTTTATTTTGTTGGGCATGGCCTATTATGCTGATGAGTTCCTGCTGGGATTTTTCTACAAAAAGAGCCCTGACAAAGGGAAACTAGAAGTGGGCAGCTCCTATTTGGTGGCCTTCACTTTCTCCCCAAAGGGGAACTGAACCCAAAGGCTGAAACTGAACCCAATGAAGAAGGAGGTCCTGTGCCTGGGTCAGGGTGGTCTGGGGATGGAGATCCCTCTCCCGGCCTTTGACAGGGTACCGCTGGTACTAGTGCTGGAGGTTAGGAGTTTGGAAGTGCTTCTGGATCCCTCCTTAACAATGAAGGCCCAGGTGGCAGCCACTGCCAGGTCACCCCTCTACCATCTTCGACTGATTCGGCAGTTGGTTCCCTTCCTCAACTGCAATGACCTGGCTACAGTGGCCCATGTGATGGTCACCTTGAGACTAGACTACTGCAACACTCTCTACATGGGGCTGCCCTTGTTGCAAACTCAGAAGCTGCAGCTAGTCCAGAATGCTGTGGCCAGGCTTCTGATGGGTCTCCCTAGTCGGGAGTACTTCCAGCCTGCACTGAAATCGCTGCACTGGCTGCCAATAGCATACCAAATTCACTTCAAGGTGCTGGTTGTTGTTGTTGTTCAGTCGCACAGTCGAGTCCGACTCTTCGCGGCCCCATGGACCAGATCACGCCAGGCCCTCCTGTCTTCCGCTGTCCGCTGAAGTCTGCTCAATTTCATGTTCGTTGCATCGATGACACTGTCTAACCATCTCATCCTTTGCCGTCCCCTTCTTCTTTGACCTTCAATCTTTCCCAGCATCAGGGTCTTCTCCAGTGAATGCTCCCTTCTCATTTGGTGGCCAAAGTATTTGAGCTTCAGCTTCAGGATCTGGCCTTCAAGGGAACAGTCAGGGTTGATTTCTTTTAGGATTGACTGATTTGATCTCCTTGCAGTCCAAGGGACTCTCAAGAGTCTTCTCCAGCACCATAGTTCAAAAGAATCTATTCTTCGGCGCTCAGCCTTCCTTATAGTCCAACTCTCGCAGCCATACATTACTACGGGGAATACCATTGCTTTGACCATGCGGACTTTTGTTGGCAAGGTGATGTCTCTGCTTTTTATCATGCTGTTTAGGTTTGCCATCGCTTTCCTCCCAAGGAGCAGGCGTCTTTTAATTTCATGGCTGCAGTCACCATCTGCAGTGATCTGGGATCCTAGGAACGTGAAGTCTGTCACTACTTCTACGACTTCCCCTTCTATTTGCCAAGGAGTGATGGGGCCAGATGCCATGATCTTAGTTTTTTTGATGTTGAGCTTCAAGCCCACTTTTGCACTCTCCTCTTTCACCCTGAGCAAGAGGCTCTTTAGGTCCTCTTCACTTTCTGCCATCAGAGTGGTATCGTCTACATATCTGAGGTTATTGATCTTTTCCCCAGCAATCTTAACTCCAGCTTGTGATTCATCCAGGCCAGCATTTCGCATGATGTACTCTGCATATAAATTAAATAAGCAAGGTGACAATATACATCCTTGTCGTACTCCTTTTCCTATGCTAAACCAATCAGTTGTTCCATATCCGGTTCTAACTGTTGCTTCTTGACCCTTATACAGGTTTCTCAGGAGACATATGAGGTGGTCTGGTACTCCCATCTCTTTAAGAACCTGCCATAATTTATTGTGATCCACACAATCAAAGGCTTTAGCATAGTCAATGAAGCAGAAGTAGATGTTTTTCTGGTACTCTCTTGCTTTCTCCATAATCCAGCGAATGTTGGCAATTTGATCTCTAGTTCCTCTACCTCTTCGA
The DNA here is from genome assembly GCA_029375565.1 of Gekko gecko. NCBI lineage: Eukaryota > Metazoa > Chordata > Lepidosauria > Squamata > Gekkonidae > Gekko > Gekko gecko. Next base: position 119,647,389 of record JAPDNY010000007.1, read on the forward strand.
AACCCAGCTTGTACTTCTGGCAGTTCTCTATCCACGTACTGTTGGAGCCTAGCTTGTAGGATTTTGAGCATGACCTTGCTAGTGTGTGAAATGAGTGCAATTGTAAGATAGTTTGAACATTCTTTGACGTTGCCCTTCTTTGGGATTGGAATGTAAACTGACCTTTTCCAATCCTGTGGCCACTGTTGTGTTTTCCAAATTTGTTGGCAAATTGAGTGCAGCACTTTAACAGCATCTTCTTTTAAGACTTTGAATAACTCAGCTGGGATACCATCACCTCCACTAGCTTTGTTGTTAGTAATGCTTTCTAAGGCCCATTTAACTTCGCTTTCCAGGATGTCTGGCTCGAGGTCAGTGATTATACCATCGTGGTTGTCAAGGACATCGAGGTCCTTCTTGTATAGTTCTTCTGTGTATTCTTGCCATCTTTTCCTAATCTCTTCTGCTTCTGTTAAGTCCCTACCGTTTTTGTCCTTTATCATGGCCAGCGTTGCATGGAACGTTCCCTTGATTTCTCCAATTTTCTTGAAGAGATCTCTAGTCCTTCCCAATCTATTGTTTTCCTCTATTACTCTGCATTGTTCATTCAGGAAAGCCTCCTTATCTCTCCTTGCTGTTCTCTGGAAATCTGCATTAAATTGGGCAAATCTTTCCTTATCCCCATTGCCTTTAGCTTTCCTTCTTTCCTCTGCTATGTGTAAAGCCTCATCAGACAGCCACTTTGCATTTTGCATTTCTTTTTCTTTGGGATGGCGGTGAGTGCTGCCTCCTTTACAATGTCACGGACCTCTGTCCATAGTTCTTCAGGCACTCTGTCTATCAAATCTAGTCCCTTAAACCTATTCTTCACCTCTACTGTATATTCATCGGGGATGTGATCTAGGTCAAATCTGAATGGCCTTGTGGTCTTCCCAACTTTCTTCAATTTAAGTCTGAATTTTGCAATGAGTAGCTCATGATCTGAGCCACAGTCAGCTCCAGGTCTTGTTTTTACTGACTGGATAGAGCTTCTCCATCTTTGACTGCAAATTATATAGTCAATCTGATTTCGGTGTTGCCCATCTGGTGATGTCCATGTGTAGAGACGCCTCTTAGGTTGTTGGAAAAGGGTGTTTGCTATGACCAGCGTGTTCTCTTGACAAAACTCTGTTAGCCTTTGCCCTGCTTCATTTTGTTCTCCAAGGCCAAATTTGTCTGTTATTCCGGTTACCTTTTGATTTCCTACTTTAGCATTCCAGTCCCCTATGATGATGAGGACATCATTTTTTGGTGTTAGTTCTACGAGCTGTTGTAGGTCTTCGTAGAACTGGTCCACTTCAGCCTCTTCTGCAGCAGTGGTTGGGGCATAGACTTGGATTACTGTGATATTGAATGGTTTGCCTTGGATTCGGACCGAGATCATTCTGTCATTTTTGAGATTGTATCCCAATACTGCCTTTCTCACTCTCTTGTTGACTATAAAGGCCACACCATTTTTTCTACGGGATTCCTGGCCACAGTAGTAGATATAATGGTCTTCTGAGTTAAATTCGCCCATTCCTGTCCACTTGTTCACTGATTCCCAAGATGTCAATGTTCATTCTTGCCATCTCATTTTTGACCACGTCAAGCTTACCTTGATTCATAGATCTTACATTCCAGGTTCCTATGCAGTATTGTTCTTTGCAGCATCGAACTTTCCTTTCACCGTCAGACACATCCACAACTGAGCGTCCTTTTGGCTTTGGCCCAGCCGCTTCACTCGTTCTGGGGTTACTCGTACTTGCCCTCTGCTCTTCCTCAGTAGCATATTGGACACCTTCCGACCTGAGGGGCTCATCTTCCGGCGTCATATCTTTTAGCCTTTTGTTACTGTCCATGGGGTTTTCTTGGCAAAGATACTGGAGTGGGTTGCCATTTCCTTCTCCAGGGGATCACGCTTGGTCTGAGTTCTCTGCTGTGGCCTGTCCGTCCTGGGTGGCCCTCCACGGCATAGCCCACAGCCTCATAGAACCACGCAAGCCCCCTCGCCATGACAAGGCAGTGATCCATGAGGGGACAAGGTGCTGGTACTTACCTTTAAAGCCCTATATGGCCAGGGTCTGACATACCTGAGGGACTGCCTTTCCCCGTACATACCCCAGAGAGCACTACGGTCGGAGTCACAACATCAGTTAGTGATACCAGGCCCCAGGGAGGCCAGGCTCACTGCAACTAGGGCCAGAGCCTTTTCAGTGGCGGCTCCTACCTGGTGGAATGAGCTCCCAGAGGAGATCAGGGCCCTGCAGGACCTCTTACAGTTCCACAGGGCCTGCAAGATGGAGCTCTTCCACCAGGCTTTTAATTAGGAGCCGCCCACCACTACCACCAACTATTATCACTAGTAACATTGGGGTAGTGGGCTGGCCCTATACAAAGATCGAGCCACAACATTGTGCTAGATCAGTTACCACTGAAGTGGGACTCTGTATTACATCAACAGAATGCCATCTTTAAATTTGACTGAAGGATCAACACCACTGAGCACTTTAATTGTAAGATATGGTTGTTTTATCTTGTTTTTATGTTTTATATATCTTGGCACATGGTGCCCTTAATTGTGAAGTGCCCTGAGCCCGTTCGCGGGGAAGGTGGGATAGAAATTTAAGAAAGAGAGAGAGAGAGAGAGAGAAGGAAGGAAGGAAGGAAGGAAGGAAGGAAGGAAGGAAGGAAGGAAGGAAGGAAGGAAGGAAGGAAGGAAGGAAGGAAGGAAGGAAGGAAGGAAGGAAGGAAGGAAGGAAGGAAGGAAGGAAGGAAGGAAGGAAGGAAGGAAGGAAGGAAGGAAGGAAGGAAGGAAAGAAAGAAAGAAAGAAAGAAAGAAAGAAAGAAAGAAAGAAAGAAAGAAAGAAAGAAAGAAAGAAAGAAAGAAAGAAAGAAAGAAAGAAAGAAAGAAAGAAAGAAAATAAACTATGTACAATTTCACATGACTGGTGAGGGGACCTGATTGCAGCTCAAAATTGTTACGAAATTGGTCAGGAAATATCTAGTTATCCTAAATAAGTCTTCAGGGCCAGAGAAATTACACTCTAGGGTATGGTACGAAAGGAACTTGCTGGTATACTCTTTGAACCTCTTTCTACTACATTGGAGAAATCCTGGAGGACAAATGAGACTCAAGACAGGCAAACTAGATCCACTTCTTCAAAAAGGAGGACCCAGGACACTGCAGACTAGGGTGACTTCAGTACTAGGGAAGATACTACAACAGTTTATAAAACAATCAGTCTGTAAGTATCTTGAAAGCAATACACTGATTAGCAGAAAATAGCAATAAATAGTCAAGAACAAATCCTGCCAATCTTACCTCTTTTTTATCAAGTTACTAGCTTAGTGAGTTGTGAGACTGCTGCGGGCATATTTTTTATGTGTACACCCTTTTCTGAATGGTGAGAAGTTCCAGAGGGTAGTGTTTACCCAGGATGGTTCATCTTCAAAGAAACAGCACTGGAGACTTGTGATGTTTATATAGTGCTTTGTTTACAAACTAGAAGTGGAGCACAGGTGGCAGCACAGAGGCATTCCTACAGGACAGCAAATCTGCTACCCCGTGGCAGATTCAGAGTGAGAAACCCTGCACCCCCAGATGCTTCAGACAAATCAGATCATCATCTCTCTGCTTTTCTTTCTGCTTTTCTAGCATGTCTATACTGCCTTTTCAAATGGACACCCACCAGCCCACTCCTTTCAGCTGAGGCATGTGCGGCCACTCCTTCCAATCCCTTGGAAGTGCAATGTGCACAGGTCTAGTGTCAAGAGTAGGATAGGGTTTCCTTGGGCAAAACTATGAGCTGTGACTGAGCCATATTCATGGAGAAGATGATAAGTGTGAAAAGCTGAAGGAAGTGCAACAGATGGTGGAACTTAGTAAAGAAAATGAGCTGCAACCTGCATCTATGAAGAAGAGAAAATGAGATGCAACCTGCATCTATGAAGAAGAGCTACTTCTAGAGGGTGTTTTGTGTTTTTTTGGAAGACAGTGGGGATACAGAAAAAGGGGGGTTATGCAACATAATTGTGTTGGTTGAGGACAATCATGTACTGCAAAATGTATAAGACAGAAAATATTTTCCCTTACATCCCATTCATTATAAATTTTAAGGTATTGTCTATAAAATACAATAGCTCATATATCTGATGGGATACAATTTCATTCCACGTTTTAAGTTTAAGTTTCAAACTTCATAACTAATCTATTTTGACTACATCATTAGTTTCATCATTACTACATATTCAATATTACATATTTTTGCCACTTCTACATATTCATTAAACCTTTAATAGATAAGTTTCAGTTTAGGTTTTAAAAGCCATACACCATAAAAAAATTTAAAAGATTTTAAACATTTAAGTTAATAGATAAGTAATATATCAAGGTACAAGGGAAGGTCTATTATACATTTCATATCAAAAACCCATTTTATTCTTGATAGTACATGTAAAATAGACTTTAATTCTACTTCTATTTCATTACCATACATTTGTAAATAATATTTTAGACTGCTTCTCATTCTGAGTTTGTCTCCTGCTAACATAGTACACATAAAACACACTCAGTATTTCCTCAAATTTTGTAATAGACCTGTTTTTCAAATGCATTGTTAATTTTGACATTACTGCATATTCAGCAAGTTTATTTTCCCATTCTTCTAAATGTGGAGAGACGTCTAGTTTCCATTTTGCTGTGTAAATAGTTCTATCCTCTGTCACCATGTATTTGAATATGTCTTCTAAATTTTGTGGCAATTTGTTAGGCAGAACATCTAATAGCATGCTCTTGGCTTCCATTGGGAATTTAAACTTTAATATGTCCTGCATTTTTCAGTGTATTTCTTTCCAGTATCTTTTTTTAGAAGTCCACCACATATGAAAGAAGATTCCATCTATGTCTTGACATTTCCAGCATTTTCCTTTGTATTTTTTACCAGCTTTCTCAATATCTTTTGGAGTTATATACCATCTAAAAAACATTTTGTACCAGTTTTCTCTTAATGTTTGGCTGACTGAAAATTTGGTATCTTTTCCCTATAGTTGTTCCCATTCTTGCATAGATATCTGTTCTTTAGTTTTGCATCCACTTAATTAATTAATTTTTCACTTGTTCATCTTCTATTTTTCTCATCTTCTTATAAAATTTTGACGCTTGTATATAAATTGGCTTATCTGTCTTTGCTACTCTTTCTTCTATGTATAAGGGTAACATTTGGAACAGAAAGTTTAGTTTTGGCAGCACATTAATTTTGATTACAGAAATTCTTCACACCCACAATATTTTGAATTTTTTCCATCTTGATAAACCTGTTTGCGTCAATTTTCAAGTTTTCTGGTAGTTTTTTTTTAAGATTACAGTTTTGCCCAGTCACATTTATTCCCAAATATTTAATAGGATCAGTGGCTGCTGAGCATTCTGTGCTCTATAATCTCTTCTTTTTGTTGTGTTAAAATTTTCATTATCATTTTTATCTTTTTTCTGTTAATTTCATAGCCATATAAGGATCCAAACTCTTTGAAATGTGCAATTACATATTGCATTGATTTCTGGGGATTCAACACTATTAGAACTACGTGTTTTAAATAGCTTTTCATTTTGAACTCTACATCATCCACTTTTGTTCCCTTAATTCTGTCGTCTTGTCTGATCTTTATAGCTAAAATATCTATTGCTAGTATGAATCATAAAAAGAATAAAGGAGATCCCAGATGTGTTCCTTTTTCAACTGAAATTGCCTCTGTTAGTTTCCTGCTAATTAAAATCATTGCTTGTTGTTTTGAGTATATTCCATGCAGAGTGCAAGACCACCGCCCATATTTTGTAGAACATCCAGTAAGAAAGGCCATGTTAAATGGTTGAACACTTTCTTTGCATCTAGAAATTGAAATGCTGCTTTCTTTCTCTTCTTATTCACAAGTTCAACTGCATCTTCTAGAGCTCTTAATTGTGTGTCTGTTAATGGAAAAACAAGTGCTGAAGAAAAAATTGGAAAAATTTGTTGATCCATGGTGTATCTCCTGAGGGAATTAGTGTGATCAGACTCCTAGAGCTGATGTATCTCACATCCAGAAGCTTCTAAGTCATAAGGATGAAAGACACTTTGAAATCTTTGCCTTGTTTTGAAACTGCTTAAGTGAATGGAATAACGAACAGGCATAAAGTGCATATCCTCCCTGATGGCCCTAGCAAAATGTACCCCATGACTGTGGCAAGATCTGAAGTTTTGACCAAAGCTGAGCACAATTGGCCTGAGATCCAGGACAGGAGTGTTAAACAAGAATGAGAATGACTCTTGTCAGAACTTGCCGTGGAAAGATATTTTGACTGGAACCTTTTCCTATTCTCTATATAAATACAAAGAGCAAAAATCCTAAAAGAAAGAGGAACACAGCTCATCACAGAACCTGTGTACATTTGTGTGAGTGCACTAGGAATGAGCAGCAGTAATAGTAGTAGTAGTAGTAGTAAAATTTATTGTATTTTAGCCATTGGCCATTACAAATTTTACAAAACCATAAAATACATTAACAGGTAAAACTTTAACATCAGATGTTAAAATTAATTTAAATTAGTTTCTATTAGTAAAATAGAATGATCTGATCCAGCCAGAAATTCATGGAGCAATAGCACCCTAGCCTTTAATAATAAGCACCCTAATGTTCTTTGCTGAAAGGGTGAATAGAGAAACTCTGTAAGGTACATACGAATGATTATCTGATAACAGAAATACAATCTTCTCATTTTCAGAGAATGCATTTAAGAAAGGGAAAATTCCAGGCAAAAGTGTATCTCTGATATCACTGTATAGCAGACAAGATAAAATATAATGAGGGAGATTCTCAACTGTAGGCAATCCACAAATGGAGATGCAGTGTTCTATTGAAGTATGAAGATAATGACCAGCCAGAAGAGCTGTTTGCATGGTTTGAAAATGCAAAGCAGTAAAAGACACTCTTAGATTGTGTTTGGAAACATGAACAAAATAATTAGATCTAAAGTGGTCATATTTAATTAATTTGTACCAAGGGGCTGCTTTAGATTTTAGAATTGAAGATTGATCTTCCAATGTGTCTGAATTGTAAATCCAGTCCTTAAGTTGAGAATTGTCACCTGAGGCCCCTAAGAGATCATCAGGGATGGTATATCTTTGAAAGATGGAGTTGAGAAAACCAGAGCACACAGAATCTTTCAATCATAGAAGATTAACTGATTGACTTAAGGATTTAGATCCAGAGGATTTGATCCTTTTTGGCCCTGTTCACATGGAGCATTTGCCCCGCTGAAGGCACGGGAGCCCCACGGACTTTCCGTGCGCGATCATACGAGCACATCTGGGAGGCGTAGCGCTCCCATGGCCAACCCGCGGCTTCCCTCCAAAAACGTGGAGTAAAAAACTACTAGGTTTGAAGTACTAGTTTCCGGAAACCCTGGGGCAAAGGCCGGCATCTGATCGCGGGAGCGCCAGTATCCCACGGCTTCCAACGCCGGGCCATGTCCTGGGGTTTCCGGATGTTGTAAGTTTCCATGGGATGTGCACTAACGCTGAATGAGGCATGTGCATATGCAAGACACCAGCAGCACCCCGCCCCCCCCAACGGCACATGCGCATTTTGCAACAGTGCGGCTTGCGTGGTCTGCTGCGCTGCTTTTTTGCCATGCTGCAGCAGCGTGGTGTGATCGGCACTTGGGGCTGGAGCGTGGCAACCCGGTGGCCCTTGTGATCGGGCTACCGCGCCTTATTTTGCTCCAGGGCAAACTGCCACACCTCCCCCCTGCGTTTTCTGGCCCGTATGACTGGGGCCAAAGGATCTTGAACCAATCCTGGATATATCCCAGTTGTATCCCAGTTGTCAAGTACTTGACTAATTCTCTAGCCATATCAGCACTTGTTATTTGATATTACATGCAAGACACTGACAGCGGCCCGCCCCCCCAATGGCACATGCACCCTTTGCTACAGCATGGCTTGCGTGCTCTGCTGGAGCATGACAATCCGGTGGCCCGTGTGATTGGGCTACCGTGCCTTATTTTGCTCCGGGGCGAACTGCCACCCCCCCCCACGTTTTCTGGCCCATATGACCGGGGCCTTCCTGTATTTTATTACTGCAAGGTGTACCCACACCCTAAGAGAAGGGAGTCCTGTTTCTGCTCTCATCAGGGCTGCAGGAGAGCCCCTAGGAAGAGCTAGGATCCGTCTTAAAAACTGATTTTGAATTACCTCAAGGCTAGATATGATATCCTCTTTCCAACCCCACACTTCGGCTCCATAAAGGAGGTGAGGTACTACCTTGCTCTTGAATAATTTCAATGCTGGATCTATCAGACATCCACCTCTTGTCTTAAAAAATATAGATCTGACCCTACAATCCTTAGCACTGAGGATTTAACCATTGCCAGGTGGGCTTTCCAATTCAGTGTCTCCTTAAAGGTTACTCCAAGATATTTAAAATAACTACATTGTTTAACTGAATTGCCAAGAATACTCCAATGAGAAATTTTAGGCGTCTTGAGCAGATACACCGGCACATCACTCCCACTTTTAATCTGGTTTTAAGATAAATGTGTTATTTTGAGCTCTGAACTTTGATAAGCTATAGCTGGGCTGTAGTTTTGCAGTTTTTAAGGAGATTACTATAGAGTGTGCTTTGGAACGGAGGGCGGGATAAAAATAAATAAATAAAATTTTAGGGGGTTTTTTCACTCTCCCTGGACTGTATCTTGCTTCTCCAGCAGTTGGATTTTAGCCTTGAGAGCCTACAGCTGAGGAGCCAGGAGGTATTTGTTGTACAAACTGGGGAAGATATTGCTGTGGCCTCCTAACTGAAGCATTAATAGTGAACTGGGCTTGGAGAGTTTCGCTGTTCCTTCTACCCCCCTTTTTTTTCTTTTTGCAATTTGCTCCTTAGGTAGCTTGTATTTTGGCTTCCAGTAATGGGTGTTTGCAAAAGATCTCCTGATGCAGATTTTCCCCACCAGTATGCAAATAGACTAAAATTAATGATTTTCTTGCTTTGAGCTCACCTTTATCAGCTGTTGTTATTACAACTTCTAACTGCTTCACTCCCCTCATAAATCTTGATGAGAACACTAATTGTGAAGATGAGAGGGGAGCCATACCATTTCAGCAGCCAAAAGCTGAAAAAGATTCTGAACCTGCTAGCTACAAAATTGCCAACAATATGCTAAGTGAATTTAAGCCCTAGGAATGAAGTGCTTTCATAATTTCCTTATAGCACAAAGTGTGGTGGAGATCTTCAGTAGAAATAAGTAACTTTTTAAAGAGTTGTGATTAAGATTTCTGTTTTGTTCTGATGTTTTCTGCACAAACAGGTCTCCCCACTCCAGCATTTGTATTCCTCCACCACTTTAGCTTGTGTCCACAGAGGTGTTTGTAGTCCAAGAAGCAAAAACACAGTTTGCCCCCTCTTGTGGCGCAGCAAGGGAATGCCTGGAAACAGAGTAGTCTGATGCTGCACCACAAGAGAGGACAAACTGTTTGCTCGGACTACAAAAACCTCTGAGGAAATGAGTGAAAGAGGTAAAGGAATACAAATGCAGGAGCAGAGAGACCCGTTCATGAGGAAAATGTCTCTGTTTAGTGTGCTTGTATTTTGGCTGGAAAGAAAAATGTTGCTTGATTGCTCAAGTGTGCTGCTGTAGCACAAAGTGAATGTAAATGAGGTTAAATGTCTAAGATTAGGTAGCATGTATCTTTCTGGATTGTGGCTGTTATGGATTCGAAGAAGCATTTTTATCCTGTGTCTCCTGAACAGGGTGTGGAAACTGTTAAAGAAATCAAGGTTTAGAGAATTCAAGCATGAATAGCAAGAAAGGAGCTGAATTGCAGATGTACACTTGTGTGGGGATGGAGAAATACTTTGGCAATATGATCATTTTACTTTCTTATTTCTGTTAATCTGTGGTTTTTTTTCTGGCAGTCAACCACTATAGCTAGTTAGGTAACTAGACATTCTCTAGGTAGAGAATAGTGTTACAGGTTTGGATTTTAATCACAAAAAGAAAGGTGATGTTTCTTAAAGATTGCTAATATATCCTTAATGGGTCTAAATGGCTCTGGTCAAGCAGCCATCAGGCTTTGAAGGAGGTGGCACCTCTCTTGACTGAATAAAGAGTGCAAGTGTATTCTGTGTGACAAGGAAGCACACTTCGAGATGCTGGGAGAAACAAAGAGAGAAGCAGAGAGTTACTGATGTGAGTTGGCTGAAATTTAGGTTTGTCAGCCCCCAGTGGAAGCGGGGGCCCACCACCACCAGGGCCCCCTACTGATCAGATGGTCAGTGGGGTGATTTACCAGGAGAAAAAGGAAGACCCAGGATACATCACTAGCATCACACAGAAGTGATGTCATCACACCAGTGATGTCCAGGCGACACTCTGGTCTTTGGGCAAAAACTCTATGGTAGCAGCCGGTTTTACCATAGAATTTTTCCCAAATGCCAAAGTGTCACAGTGATGTTGCAGTGTGATGATGTCACTTCCTATGTGATACCAGTGACGTGGCCTGGGCCTTCCTCTTTCTCCTGGTAAGTCTCCCCCCATCCCCTGCCAGTTGCCAGGAGGGACCTGGCAACCCTATTGAAACTACTGGGAAGAAGTGCCAGATCTCTCAGGATCCAGTGTGGAGTAGCATATCTGCTGACAAGTAAGAAGCTCTCTATGCTTCCACCTATGATCTACATTTGTAAATAATGTGAATACTACACAAATGCTGTAAGTCTCCAGTACTCTATGCCTTCCACAGGGAAGCAATGAGGGTTAGAGCACTGCTGCTTGAATTTCTCACTGATGAGGGAACTAGAATGCATGTAACAATATCTTTATTTCAGCAAAGCAAAGTCTCCTATTATATTTTGGTTTACAAGCTAGTTAAATGAGGGTAAAATGACACTACCTTCAGGTGAGTTCACAGCTGGCTAAAGAACTATACTCATAGAGTACTTATCAAAGGTACTTAATCAATCCGGAGGGAGATTTTGAGTGGGATGCGGGAAGGTTCTCTCCTGTGCCCAGTACATTTCAATATTTTAATAAATGATTGGATGAAGAGGTGGTGGGAATCTTTATCACATGCAAGGATGAGGGGGGAAAGTAGAATGGATAGCTAATAACTTAGAAAACTAAATTAAAAATTGTCATGATAGGTTGGAAAGTTGGACTAACAAAATGAAATTGTAAAAAGAATCAAATGCACAGATGTAGGAAGGGAGTATTACTTGGCAGTATTATAGTTGATCACAATCTGAACATGAGTCAGCAGCTTGAGGTTGCTGCAACAAGTTTTGGGCTGAATTAATAGAAGCATAGTATGAGAAGTAATAGTCACACTCTATCCTACACTAGACAGATCTCATATAGGGTACTGAGTTCAGTTTGAACCACTGCACTTTATGAAAGATGTAGGCAGATTGAAGCAGGCAACAAAGATTGAAAACAAGCCCCAAAAGGAAAGGTTGAAGGGACTGGGTACATTTAGCCTGGAGAACAGAAGTGTAATAGCAAGTATGGTCATGTTAATCAAATACCTAAAGATGGAAGAAGGCAAAGATTTATTCTCTGCCATTGCAGAACGCAAGACTAGATCTAATGGCTTTACATTACAGGAGGGCAAATTTCAGTTGAACATTAGGTAAAATTTTCTAACAGTGCAAGCTATTCAACAATAGAACCAATTTCGGGGGTGGGGGCTTTCCCTTGCTGCGGTTTTCAGTTTGCAGCTGTCAGAGAAGCTCTAATTGTATCTTTCCTTATGAGGTTTCCAGCTCATTGATTCTATATTTGTCTTTGCTGGATCCAGTTAAACTGAAATGACTACTTGCAGTTAATCAACTATACTAGCATCTATTCTTTTTCACTTCAGGCAATGCTGGGACGTGGCAATGGAGAGTCCTCACAAAAGAAGGAGGAAGAGGAAGTTCACAGCAGGCACAGATTGATCCCCTTTGGACGGAAGATCTATGAATTCTACAATGCACCAATTGTTAAATTTTGGTTCTACACTGTAAGGGGGAACTATTATTTTGTCATTTGTTTAGTGGCAAAAATTTGCATATGCCCCTTCATTCATATGTTTACATTGACAAGGCCATGCAGTGTTTGAATGTCTAACTATGCATCAGTCCATCAGTGGCTATTAGCCACAGGGTATAGATGAGAACTCTCAGTCTGGGGCAGGTGATGCACTCTATTCTTTGTGCTGGGGGGGAGCAGTGGGAAGGCTTCTAGTGTCCTGGCCCCACTGCTGGACCTCCTGATGGCACCTGGTATATTTTGGCCACTGTGTGACAGAGTGTTGGACTAGATGGGCCATTGGCCTGATCCAACATTGGCTTCTCTTATGTTCTTATGTTCTTATGCACAAGTTGATGATTGTAGGTGGTTTGAAGAAGAATTTGAGCCCCTCTGTTATGTTACTGGGTAGTACCTAGGAACTAGTGGGATGTTTATTCCAGTTCCTGCCAACATAATGGGAGGGAATCAAAGGGTAGCTCAAAAAACTGGCTTCCCTTTTTGTAACTCTTAGTGAAAAATCAGCTACGATATTTGCACTCCATATGCACTCTGACAGAACTCTGAGTCAAATAACCTGTTTACTATCACTTCAGTGGGTTGCAGGTATACATGATCCCCACTACAGAAAAAGAGCTTCCTCCTCCATTGGAATGAATTGTGGAATGGAGGGATGTGCACTTAAGGAGGGGATGGTATTTTTCTAATTTGGATTTTGGAAATGGTTTCCATACTGGTATTCTGTATTATGCAGATCTCTAATACCATTTAGGGGGGATTCTAAAATTTTGGGGTTCCATTATTGCCTATGGGAGGATTCTTTTTGCGGAAATTGTATTGCAAGAAAATGACACTAAAACTGCAAGAGAGCTATTCCTACATGTCTAGTAAGGAATCCCCAAGTTTCAACCAGATCGAATCATAGGGTCCAATTCCATGAGCCCCTGAATGAATTGCCCCCAACCATTCTGCTTTCCTTCATTATTTCTTGGGTTCCATACTTTCTCCAGGGCAAAGAAGCCAATAGCCAAACACACAAGAGAAACCACTGGCCAAAAGCCTCCAGGTGCAAACAAAACCAACAGGCCCAACAGAACCAGCAAATACCAGCAGAACAACAAGCCAGTATAGCAAGCCCACCACAATCAGTGTTAAACCAGCAAACACAAGCCACACCAACTTAAGCAAGGGACACTATTGCAAGAGCAACAGAACCAGTATCAAACCACAGAAGCCAAGCAGTACCCAGCCCAACACAACAAATATCAGACCAGAGAATCTAAGATAAACCAACCTGACAAGCCAGTACCAAAGCAGCCAGCAACACCTGGCAAGACACTCACACATACAAACACACACGCATACAAAGAAGGCCTCAGAAAGCAGGAGGAAGAGGTTTTTGGGTACCCAAGTTCTCCTCTCTCTGCATTCTGCAGACTATACCATCACTGCCTCACAGGAGGAGCCTCAGGAACTGCAGCTGCCCTTCATTACTGGCACCCCTGTTCCCTCCCACCCCTCTAAAGAAGAAACATAGCATTAATACAGCCTGCAGGAGCTTCATTTTAGGTGCTTTTGTGGGATCTGCTTGTTTTAATTGAGATACTCATGTATTTTCCTAATATCTCATCTTCAAATAATATTTGTGGGTTTTATTCTTTATGACACTGACAAGAACATTTTGGTACCATATTCATTTCTGCACAGAACTGGGCTGAAAGGTGTTAAGCCCCACGATGGCTTTTATATAGCATCAATCAAATTGGATAGTCTCCCTGGTGTTTCTTTTTTACTACTAAATTTTGGGAAGAGAATTTTTCTTGAACTCCCCAATGCAGACTGAGAGGATAAGACACATGCTCACTTCACTCACTCACAAAGTCCAGGATTGGGTAGTTCAAAAGCAACAAGTTGATCTTCACGAAGACCAATTGCTCAGTTCTCCACAGGAGAGACATGAGAGGTACAAGCTGAAAATGACACCCTTCTGGGGGAAAAATATGCTCATTCTGAATCAATGTTCCCTCTAAGCTGAGCTAGTGTGAGCTATGTCACAGTTTTTTAGCCTCCAGCTCACACATTGTTTATCTTAGCTCAGGAAAGATGGCTCCAGAGCAAACTAATTTATGTAGTAGCCATATTGCTTCCTCGCAATTTTAATGCTTGTTGTTGTTGTTCAGTCGCACAGTCGAGTCCGACTCTTCGCGACCCCATGGACCAGATTACGCCAGGCCCTCCTGTCTTCTGCTGTCCGCTGAAGTTTGCTCAATTTCATGTTCGTCGCATCGATGACACTTTAATGACACTTTAACTTTAATGCTAGTAGCTCACAAAGTAGAATTTTTGCTCACAAGACTCCATAGCTTTGAGGGAGCATTGCTCTGTCTGCATGCTCATTGGAATGCATGGGAGGAGCTTCTGAGCCACAAAAGAGAGCTCTGGCCAGACAATCTCATTCATGGCCCAGTAGCTCAATGGATCAGTGGTAGATGACTCATAGGGCTCAGAGAGATCATTCCTTACCATTGCATTTGCAGAAGCCTAGCTTGTGTGCCTTATGTTCCCACTGGCACCAACTATCTCCTTGATAGCCTCCATCATCGTCCCAGGAGTGGCCATGGGGGAGGACCCTGCTCAGAAAGATGGGCGTGGGGAGAGAAGCATATCTGTTTCCCCCTCCTCATATTCTCTTGGAGGCAGTATGCCCCTTTTGGCCACACCCACTGAGAGAGCTCATCTCTCCAGCAAATGAGCTGGACAACATACTTGACAATGCATGGGTCACACAGGGTCACCAACATACAGACATTCTGCTTGGTGAGAGGTTTCAGACAGGCACAAAAGCACAAGCTTGTAAAACCCTTTTAAGAAGTGCAAAACTAAACCAAGGGAAACTCTATTTTAAAAAGAGCCAGAAGGAAAACAAAAGTTCCTCCCTCCACATACAGTCCTACAGGCAAAAACAAAAGAAAATAGAAAAACTATTTTATTTTTAAATAATATTTTAAAAGCAAAGTACACTGTGAGCAAACCAATCCTGAGCATGTCCTGACACAGAACAAGAAGGCAGGAAGGCAGCAGCAGGCAGCAGAGTTAATCCAAGGCTCAGACAGGACAGAGCAGCAGAAGCACACAGCACTCCAAAAGATCCGGTCCTGAAAGTGGATGTGGGAGCTGCAGCCAGGCCTGCGGTTTATCCTCTTTCCATGCTCAGAGAGCCATGGAGAGCTGTGAGAGAATTAGCGTGATTGGGCAGAGAGTTCTAGTGCTCCCCTAGTGTTTGATCCCATTGCCTGGGAGAGCTACCGCCCTCACCCTCCCTCCCATTTGACTGGAAACCTGTTAAATGGAAGAAAAACAGTTCTGGGAGCTTTGAAATGCTAGCCCCAGATATTTCCAAATGTTCCCGATTATTTCTGGAAATATTCAGGAGCTGATCATCAGTATTCTCAGAATCTCAAATATCCCTTTGGATACCCCAATATACCTGAAAAATACTAATAAGATGTTTTTCCAGTTATGTATTTGGACCAGATATATCTGAGTGCACATCTTTAGTAGGATGCATCAGAACTCCCACCCCTCAAGGAACTGATGGCCCAGTATGTTAACCTTCTTGCTAAAATCTGATTTTTTTATGCAAATGATTTGACTAGGTTTGGGAAAACTGATATGACCAGCAGAAAACTGAGTTTATGTCTTTGCAGATGGCATACATTGGGTACCTGATGCTGTTCAACTACATTGTGTTGGTGAAGATGGATCGCTGGCCTTCCACACAGGAGTGGATAGTGATCTCATATATTTTTACAATGGGGATAGAGAAGATGAGAGAGGTAATATTATTGTGAAAGGCCTGAAAATAGAAATGCTTTCTCGTGTTCTCTTTTCCCCAAAAAAAATCATATGTTGTTTTAAATTTATCAAAAACTGTATTTTTCTTTTCTTTTTTTTTTTAAAAAAAATGTAAGAGTAAAATTTTAATACTGTATATTCATGATCTGGTTTTTAAAAGTGATATCCCCCCATTCCCAAATTAAAATATCATTTGATTTTCCAAAGCCAAGTATTAAAAGTGCTGGGTTGCTATAATGGCAGGTTTTTATCTAATGTTAACTTGATTTGGCATCTAAATTCATGCACCTTGACAAACTGCAGTTTGTTTCATGCTCACAAACCATTAAACCATGGTTTAAAACTGCAATTTACAGTTATGAAATAAACCCCAATTTGTTAAACTTGCTAATTTCAATCAAAGGCTTCCTGAACTTGGAACTTTTCAATCTCTGCTTCATGTACAAAAAGGAGAGGGAGGTGTAGGAGGAATACATCACCCAAACCTGAGAATGAACCAAGCATGATCTTAGGAGCAGGTGGGGAAACAGTTTGTTCATAATGTAAGGATATAGGAATATATACAAGTGAGCTGTATGTATACAGTAATGAAAAGCAAGGAAAACAATATTCACAACAACCACAAGGGGGCTCTTTGTCATTGATAATAAAGGTTTTGAAGAAAGTTACCTAGCTGAAAAGTAATATGTATATTACCTTTTCCAGAGAAGTCTTTTCAGCTAAGTTGTTGTGTTTTTTATTATTTTGTGTTATGTTGTGTTTTTTATTACATTGTGTTATTTTATTATTTTATTTCCACTCATAAATAATTCTTGATAAATTGTTTGTTGAACTATAAAAAATCAGTATAGACTAGAGATTATTCACAGAAAATGACTCCGAAATTTATATTGCAGTTATTTCTTCAGGCTAGTTTGTCTTCTTAGAATCCAGATGAAGAGCTGTAATGTGGTTCCAGTCAAACATCCTCCAAAAAGTTCCAGGCCAGATTAATGCTAATTATTATTAAATGATAAAAGCAAACTATAAAGTTAATAGAATCACAGTCTGTCCCCAGGGTGATCTACAAACAGAACAGAGGCTTAATTAATATAATAATATATTTTCCAGTTTCAGAGTACAGATGTTAATAGCAATGTTTAAGCATCAAATCAGTCTCTAAAAAGAAATGCAAAACTAAAGTCTGACCTACTTTTTAAAGCACTTTATGCATTTAGTAGAAAAAAGGTCACTCAGCTAGATCAGAAAGCAATCAGAATTCAGTGTAGAGTATTATAACATTGTCCAACCCTGCAAAAGTCATGCAAAGAGTGTAGTATGAAATATCCAAATACATTGTAAATTCCAAGAACAGACAAGTATACTACAGGTTGTCAACAGTAGCTTGTGTCTGCCTTGATACAATTTGCATGGGCAATGTGTGCACAGAGCCCCTTAGTGGAATAGAAATAAAGACCTGTGTTATGACCATGTCAAATTGTAGCTAGCTCCAGCAGCTGGAGCATTACTTTAGACAGAGCAAGGTTGCAAGAAAGCCCCAGAGAGTTTGCTTTCTGAGGGACAAGTAAAAAGAACATATCAACCATCATGTCAATTATGAACAGCAATGAAGCATCTCATAGGCTGGGGGAAGCGGGAAGGGCCCAACTGAATAATCTTTCATGTGTTTCCCTAGAATCCACAAGACTACCACTCTTACTGGCCCTTCCTGTTCTGCCCCAGGTTGAGAAGCAGACCTCCCTCTATGGGCTTTAATGGGTGCCCCTCATATGCTGAAGTATTTTGGAGGCCAAGGTGTAGCTATGCAGTTGTGCTTCCCATGTGTAAATGCTGAATCATGCCAGTAGTTTCTTAAATTTGGTTTTAGCTTATGTAGTATATAAATACCTGCCATGTTTCCCCCTTGGGGGTTAAAGTAAAGTAGCAAGTCTATACCTGCATCCTCTTTCATGTTCTCTAGATATTAATGTCAGAACCTGGAAAGCTGCTGCAGAAGGTGAAAGTGTGGCTTCAAGAGTATTGGAACGTTACCGATCTCATTGCCATTCTCCTGTTCTCTGTGGGTATGGTACTTCGCCTCCAGGATCTGCCACTCAGGAATGATGGCCGTGTGATATACTGTGTCAACATCATTTACTGGTATATCCGATTGCTAGACATCTTCGGGGTGAACAAGTATTTGGGGCCATATGTAATGATGATTGGGAAAATGGTAAGAAAAGTGTCCCATCCTTCCTGTTTGTCTTGCATGTTAAAACTGAAGCAATAGGTGTTGCTAACTTCATGCAACCTCAGAGATTAACAGTAAACCTGCCTCTTGGCAGTGCAAAATTCTTACCATTAGCCACCAGAAGAAGACATGAGCATTTCCCACTTCTTCCTCCACACTATCTGTTTTCACTTTCTTTTAGCAAGATGGGAAGGGATGCCTCAAGTATCTGCAGAGAGATGTTTTCAGCAGCAAATCTTTTGTACTGCTTCCCTGCCATGTTTTGGAGGAGGAATAATAATAATAATAATAATAATAATAATAATAATAACAACAACAACAACAACAACAACAATAATAATAATAATAATAATAATAATAATCCCATTCCCTCTCACTGCAGTATAAAAACTATAGGCTATATATATTACTGCTTTTTTGTTACACTGTACCCAGATCTCCTAAAAGCCCAGATGGTTTTTGAATACATTTTTGAGAAACATTGAAGCCCAATAAAGGCTTGAAAAAAAGGACACTCAGAAGAGTGGTTACTAACACTGAGCCCACTGATTGGTTTCTTGATGCCCACTTGCTTTTCCCCCCAGAACATCTCTCTCTTTCAACACAAGAGTGTGAGTCCTGGCTTTCCTCCACTTTGGTGTAGTAGGAGGTGCTTTAGAAGATCCCAGAAGGCATCAACTTTATGTCTGCAGGGAGAAGACCCATTTTGAAACAGCTGCTTCCGTCACAGGAGGAGGATTGGCTTGGCACCTGCTAACATTCTCAGGAAACTCCCTACCTTTTCTGATTGGTCTAAGCCCATAGACTGCCATTTTGCGATTGGTACCCCCACACACATGGCAGTCATTTTGCTGTGGTGTTAGCTACTTATTTCCAAAATTCCAAAACTGCCCACAGTTTCAACAAGATTTAGGACTCTCGACTTAGAGAAATGATAATGGGTGGAAGGTGATTGAAGCAGCCCTGATGAGAAGGTTGCTCCACTGAATTGACAACATCTTAAGGGATTTTATACTTTAGCTTGTTGCCCTTCCTAAACTTTGGAATGGGGTGAGAAGTAAAAATTAATAACAATGCAATCCTATGCAGTTATTCCCATTGAAGTCCACTGAAGAAAGTGGGCTTAGAAAGGTGTAACTCTGCATAGGATTGCATTGTAAATGAAGCAAATCTACATCTGTCTTCCATTGATAAAAAGTGGCATGTTACATGAGCCAATAAGTTGGTGTAAATATACAGTGTGAACAGACTATTGTATTTGAATTTTCCAACTCCTTTGGAGAAAGAGTGATGAATTCCCATCATAATTGTTTCAAAGTAATAAGCAATTTGGGGGCTTCATCTTAAAATATACAGCAACATGCGTGTACACTTCTTAATTTCACATAACACCACCTAAGCTTACAAAGCTACCTTATAATGAAGTCAGTCCACTGGCTCATCTAGTTTAGCATTGTCTTCTCTGACTGGTTCCTTGAGTGGCAGCAGCAATCCCGTGCCCTGAATAAAGAATGATCTTTCCAAACATCTGCCATCAAAGATCCTTTAACTGGAGATGCCAGCAACTAAATCCAAGACATTTTGCATGCAGAGTGTGTGCTCTACGACAGATCCACAGCCTCTCTCCAGCTAATAACTCATTGCTGAATGTATGAATTGTTTCCATTAAAAAACCACTCTGGTTGTTGGTATAATACGAATAAAAATCTGTGGTATTAGTAATAAGATGGCTTCTTCACATGGGTAAGTCATCACTAGCCTTGTATATTTTTATGAGAAAAGACCATGTTGTTCTTTTCTTTGGATATTGAATTTAGAACCACACTTGACACTAATCTCAGTACAAGTATAGAAATCAGAAGTGGCTGATTCATTTGGCGTAACATGGGTCATAGGTCAGAATAAATCAAACCAGTAGATTTCTTGTTCTCTTGTCCAAAATAATTTCAACCTTTGAATTCATAAAAAGTAATAGAGGGGGGCATTAACTGTCCGTAAGCATTCCTTGGAAGAAGTATTTGATGCAGCTTGCAACTTCCATTGCTCTCTTTAGGCTATACGTAATGTTAATTGTGAGATGAAGGGCATATGGTAACCTATGTAGAATTCTTCAAAATAGTTACTTCTATTGAGTCTCAGTAAGAAAGGAGGACTATAAGCAATGTAAATAAATAAAGTGCATTCTTATGAAAGGGACTGCAAGAATAAGAAACTGCCCAACAGTCATACAGCAAGATGTCAGAAGAGCTATTAGGATCATGGAAAGGACAACAGCAAACCTGGACCAGTCTAAAGTGTGCAATAGGTGTTTGAGAGAAAATAGCCACAGGAAGCCAAGTTACTTGTTTACATTACTGCAGCACTAGCAGCTCACTGAGACCAGGCTGTCTGGATAATTTTTACAAATATTTTCATTAACTTCACAGGACAAAAGAGCCAAAATATTTCTCTTTTTCCCCTTTCAGATGATAGACATGATGTATTTTGTCATTATTATGCTGGTGGTTCTGATGAGCTTTGGTGTTGCAAGGCAGGCAATTCTTTTTCCCAATGAAGAGCCTTCATGGAAATTGGCAAAGAACATTTTTTACATGCCATACTGGATGATCTATGGGGAAGTGTTTGCGGACCAGATAGACCGTAAGCAAGTTTATGATTCTCATACTCCAAAGTCAGGTATCAACTTTTGATCAGGTGATGTCTTAAAAAATCATTTTAAACACTCTCAATAAATGGCTCGGGATAGAGGACTCAAATATCACAGGAAAGTATAATGTTAAAAAATGCTAATGCTATTAAATTGTTAATTTTGGAAAATAACATCAATATTTGCAAATAAACATAGCCATAGCTAAGCTATTCCTTTTACTTTTTAGCATGAGCAAATCACATGCTAAATCATACTTTTTAGCATGAGCAAATCACATTGAAAGCAACCAATGTATTATTTTAATTGTGAGGGAATGTCTTTAGTATTTGTGGTATGTTAAATGGTACATGGAAGAAATAAGGTATATCTGCACAACAAACGCATATCGATTTTCTAACCAGTTTAACTGTTATGTTATCCCTCAGGGAATTTGGGGAACAGCAGTTTGATGAGGGTCCTAAGCATTTTGTTAGAGATCCATAGCACCCTTCACAGAACTGCGATTCTACAGGGAGAGGGAATGAAAATTAAACCAGTTAAAGTATATAGTGTTCCATTTTTTCTATCAATTAGTTTGATTTTGGAACATATACAACAAACATAGTTTACTATTAAGCACTCAGCACTGAAAGCTACTGGACCAGACCTCTGGCTGGTACTATTTCTTTAGTCAGTAGCATTCACAGATATGTACCTCCTTCTCTTGACTCCTTTCCTACTACTGGCACATCCTGCAACAAACAATATTATTTTGCCAAAGATTACAATTGGCTTTGTCCAACCATTAAGCAGAAGAAGTAGGTCACAGTGTGTTTGAATCTAAAAGCTATTTCCATATATGTTTTCCTGAGAATTCATTTGCCTGGCCATCTGCAAATGCCAGTGTTCTATTTTAATGAATCCTCCTGGTGCCACCTGGTGCAACATGCCAGTGCAGATCAGTGGTAACATGAAATGATGCAGCTGTAGGAAAGTAATGAACAATGAGATGCAGACAGGCATGCAGATGAAGATTAGTTAGCCCACCTTTCTGCATAGATTTCCATGGGTGGCACTTTGAAGTAAGAATTTGCTTCAATGGTACTTAGAAACACATGCCCCATCTGTGTTCATAGAGCCATTATAACACAAAGGCATCCTTATAAGCCTGTACTCCATAGTACAATTCATATTTATACAGAATTCAAGAATATGAAATGAAAGAAGAGACATTTTGTGTTTTCCAACTGTCCAATCTGAACAAAATAGATTAATCTGTATTTTCAGTCACCTTAATTGGCCTTTCACAATATTTCCATATGAATGGAAAAATTGCTAGAACACTTATCATGAATGCTTTTTCTTTTTAAAGTTTATAACAATACATACTATCCTTATAAAGGGATTTCTTCTAATTTTTTTTCTTTCTGAGTTTATATTTCTGCTTTGTTCCATCTTCTTCTTCTCTATATTACAGTTTTCCTTCTTGGACTATAGCAACAGTGCAGTCCTAACTAGAGTTCTAAAACCATTGATGTCAATGGGCTTAGAAAGGTGTAACGATTTAGGATTGCACTGCAAGCCTATAATATCTGGAAGAAAAGAGGGGGGGCAGGGGAGTCACAAACTCTGTTTCCTTTCACAAAGGTGGTTCCTCTACAAGTGGCCATTTATTGATGTTGTACTAAGAAACCCACATAGTGCAACAAGTGCTGCAACAATCTGGCTGGGGAAGGTGCTCTTTCTTTCAGTGGTGTGCTGATTATAGTTTAGAACCATGCAAATGGAGAAGGGAAAGGACAGGTGTCTCAACATGAGCAGAGTGCAGCTGTAGATGTCTTTTGACAGGCTGGCAGATGCTGAGGCCATGCATAGAGATTCAGCATAAATCTATGAAGTGATTGTTGTCCCTGATGCTTGATCTGTGCATGGTGATGGGGAGGGGGGGAGACTGCAGCATCAGGTAATTGATATCATCTCCAGCTAGCCATGCTATGAAAGAACTTGGACCATACTTCCCTTGGAGGGCTTATTCTGATGCCCATTTATCAGGGACTACTAAATTCTTACACCTCTTTAAACTTTAGCACTCAGAGAAGGAGAGCTGGGTGGCCCACTTTTGTATCGTGTTAATGTGTCCTCTACTATTGATAGATCCAGTCAGATCACTAAGATTTGGGGCTAGTTGCTTGCTAGTAATGCTTTGTGTTAATTGGGTAGGTTTCTACACAGAAGTCCAAAATTAAAGCTAAAGAAGAAATGTTATCTATTCACATTCAGATGATGATTTTATGTAATAAGTTGTACTCACAAATTTAAAGCTAATTTCATGTATGAATTTGCCCTAACAGAGGAGAAGCCTGGGCTGGAATACTGTGTGTTTTATAAGGATATCCCCTTTAGTTCCTTCAGCCTCTGAAAATGCGGTTATCCTGGGTCTTTAAGTCTTGCACTATCCATTGTCAAAAAATATCTGATTTCTCATGCATGACATGGTAATAAATTGCCTCATATATGTTAACATGTAGCATAGGCAAAAAACGTACTTCAGTTAAAATGTATGTTATTGGGTATTAACTTTTGGCATTGTTTATTTTTTCCACTGTTTAACAAGAAACATACAGCCATGTATTCTCCAAACTGGTCTAAGCTAAATCAGCCACAATGGAGAACTGTGGAGTGTTTGTACTTTCTCAAATGTCAGCTAGCCTACCCTAATAGCTCAACATTCTGTATTAACCACAATCCAACCTCAACAGTGTCTTTTTGTATCCCAGGTTGTTGGTTTGTTTTGGTTTCTTGAATTTTTCCCCACTTCTGGATGGCCATAATTTTGAAACCTGTCCAATAGTTGCAGCCTTCACAATATACATTGGACTGAATTTTAGATAATATTTCTTGAATTTGAGAAACATACAAATACAATTCTAAAATAGCTTTGGCTTTTTGCTTCTGTTTGTTAAGCATGACAACAGGCTGACCAAGTTAACCGTCCACCTCATCAACTGGCAGCCTCTCCATTCCATAGATGTGTTTCCATGATTGTATTAAAGCCCTCAAAACAACACATCTAGTGGTATCCAATCTTCTGCATGTTCTTGATAATTTTGGTAATAAACAGTCACCTGAATTCTCTTTCATGGGGGAAAAATTGTATGTGCATGGATATTCTGAAGACTGTACAGTGGGCATAAGAGTTAAAATGTATTTATAGAGAGGAAGTATTTGAATTAAGAGTAAATAATGGTTTAATATTTGCACTGTTCTTACATATCTGTATATGAACCAAGAAATAACTACATGCTTATATACTGGGGTATACTTTTTTAATTTAGAAAGATAGTGGGATACAGAAAAGAAAAGGGAAAGGGGGGAAAGGGTTATACAACATAGCTGCATCTGTCAGGGACAATCATGTAGTACAAAATGTACAAGACAGTAGATATTTTCCTTTATATCAGCTTCATTATAATTTTTAAGGTATTATCTATAAAATATGATCGTTCTTACTTTTGTTGGGGTACGGTTGTATTCAACATTTTAAGTTTAGGTTTCAAACTTCATAACTAATCTATTTTGACTACATCATTAGTTTTATCATTACTACATATTCAATATTACATGTTTTTGCCACTTCTACATATTCATATGAACCTTTAACAGAAAAGCAATATATCAAGATGCAAAGGAAGGTCTGTTATATATTTCATATCAAGAACCCATTTGTTTTCAAGATATTACATTTAAGACAGATTAATCACCGTACATTTGTATATAGTATTTTAGACTGCTTCTCATTTTAAATTTGTCTCCTGCTAGCATAGGACGCATAATACACACCCCATATCTCCTCAAATTTCATAATAGACCTATTTCTCAAGCAGGTTGTTAATTTTGCCATTACTGTATATTCAGCAAGTTTATTTTCCCATTCTTCTAAATGTGGACAGACGTCTAGTTTCTGTTTTACTGCATAAATAGTAAATAGATATAGTTGCGGTCACCATATATTTCAATATCTTCTAAAAATGTTGGTAATTTGTTAGGCAGACCATCTAATAGCATGCTCTTGGCTTCCACTGGGAATTTAAACTTTAATATGTTCTGCATTTTTTGGTGTATTTCTTTCCAATAACTTTTTGCTTTTTTACAAGTCCACCACATATGAAAGAAGGTTCCATCTATGTCTTGACATTTCCAGCATTTTTCTTAGCAGTTTTTATCTGCCTTCTCAATATCCTTTGGAGTTATATACCATCTAGAACATTTTGTACCAGTTTTCTCTTGATGTCTGGCTGACTGAGAATTTGATATCATTTTCTCATAGTCATTCTGATTCTTGCATAGATATTTGTTCTTTAAATTAATTAATTAATACATTTTTTCACTTGTTCATTTTCTGTTTCTAGCTGGAGTAAAATCTTATATATCCATCCTAGTAAAGGCTCTTTTTGTTTTATAATCAGCTGTTCAAATTCAATCACATCCTTTACAACTCCACCTTTAATGCTCATTAGCTCCTTTAGTCTTAAGACTAATTGATAATATAGCAGCCATTGAAACATTACACCTTCTTCTCTGATATCTTGTCAAGACTTGATTTTTCCCCTAAGTATTTATCATCATGCCATATGTTAAAAAGTCATTTTTATTTCTCATGTTCTTATCATGGAAAATTTCTATGGGGGACATAAGCAGAAAATCTGAGGGGCTCAGTACATTATGATGTGTAAACTTTATTCTCAAAAGTCCATCTCTGATTATATGACTTCTTTCTTGTTTTATGAACTTTTTAGCCAATATCTTAATCCATAAGTAATTGTGTAAACCTTCATCAAGGTCTGCTGATTCTAATTTTACTATTCTTTGTCTTGAGTGTTTACTCTAGTCCACTATCTAGACCAGACCTACTGTTTAGGAATATAATTTTATATTTGGGATTGCTAATCCTCTCTATTTTTCTCAGTGTAACATTTTGAAGATTAATCTTGGTTTTTTGCCATTCCATATAAATTGGTTTACCTGTTTTTGCCGCTCTATAGGTAACATTTGGAACCAAAAGTTTAGTTTTGGCAGCACATTAATTTTGATTGCAGAAATTCTTCCCAGCCACAAGATTTTAAATTTTTAATCTGGATAAATCTACTTGTATCAATTTCCAAGTTTTCTGGTAGTTATTTTTTAAAAGATAGAGTTTTGCCCAGTCACATTTATTTCCAAATATTTAATAGGACCACTGGCTGCTGAGCACTCTGTGCTCTTTATAATCTCTTCTTCTTGACATTGTTTTGTTATCGTTTTTGTTATCATTCTTGTTTATTTTATAACCTGATTTCTGTGGATTCAAGACTGTTAGAACTACGACATCTGCATAGCTTTTTAATTTGAACTCTACATCCACTTTTATTCCTTTAGTACTGTCATCTTGTCTGATCTTTATAGCTAAAATCAGTATTGCTAGTATGAATAATAAAGGAGATAATCCCCTGGGCCTTCTATGGGGGCAGTAGGCCCAGAGAAGGCCTTTTCCGTCCCCCACACGCCATCCCCTGGGCCTTCTATGGGGCACTAGGCCCAGAGAAGCCCTTTTCCGTCCCCCACACGCCATCCCCTGGGCCTTCTATGGGGCACTAGGCCCAGAGAAGGCCTTTTCCGTCCCCCACACGCCATCCCTTGGGCCTTCTATGGGGCACTAGGCCCAGAGAAGGCCTTTTCTGTCCCCCACACGCCATCCCCTGGGCCTTCTATGGGGCACTAGGCCCAGAGAAGGCCTTTTCCGCCCCCACACGCCATCCCCTGGGCCTTCTATGGGGCACTAGGCCCAGAGAAGGCCTTTTCTGCCCCCCACACGCCATCCCCTGGGCCTTCTATGGGGGCACTAGGCCCAGAGAAGGCCTTCTCCCTCCCCCACACGCCATCCCCTGGGCCTTCTATGGGGGCACTAGGCCCAGAGAAGGCCTTTTCCATCCCCCACACGCCATCCCTTGGGCCTTCTATGGAGGCAGTAGGCCCAGAGAAGGCCTTTTCTGTCCCCCACACACCATCCCCTGGGCCTTCTATGGGGGCAGTGGGCCCAGAGAAGCCATTTTCTGTCCCCCACACATCATCCTCTGGGTCTTCTATGGGGGCAGTAGGCCCAGAGAAGGCCTTTTCCCCCACACACTGCCTACTGTCCCCATAGAAGGCTCAGGGGATGGTGTGTGGGGGACAGAAAAGGCCTTCTCTGGGCCCAGAGAAGCCCTTTTCTGCCCCTCTTCCCTTCCTTTCCCCCTTTTCCTTTCTTCCTCTCTCCTTTCTTTCACTCTTCCCCTTATTCATTCATTCCTTAAGAACATAAGAACATAAGAACATAAGAGAAGCCAATGTGGCTAATAGCCACTGGTGGACTTCTGCTCCATATGTTTATCTAATTTCCTCTTGAAACTGTCCATGCTTGCAGCTGCCACGACCTCCTGTGGCAGTGAATTCCATATGTTAATCACTCTTTGGGTGAAGAAGTATTTCCTTTTATCTGTTCTAACCCGACTGCTCAGCAATTTCATAGAGTGCCCACGAGTTCTTGTATTGTGAGAAAGGGAGAAAAGTACTTCTTTCTCAACCTGCTCAATCCCATTCATAATCTTATAAACCTCGATCGTGTCACCTCTCAGCCGTCGTTTCTCCAAGCTAAATAGCCCCAAGCATTTTAACCTTTCTTCATAGGGAAGGTGTTCCAACCCTTTTATCATTCTAGTTGCCCTTCTCTGCACTTTTTCCAATGCTATAATATCCTTTTTGAGATGTGGTGACCAGAACTGTACACAGTATTCCAAATGAGGTCGCACCAATGATTTATACAGGGGCATGATGATACTGGCTGATTTGTTATCAATTCCTTTCCTAATAATCCCCAGCATAGCGTTGGCCTTCTTTATTGCAGCTACACATTGTGTAGACATTTTCAGCGAGTTATCCACTACGACTCCAAGATCTCTCTCTTGGTCCGTCTCTGCCAGATCAGACCCCATCAACGTGTATTTATATTTAGGATTTTTGGCTCCAATGTGCATCACTTTGCACTTGGCCACATTGAACCCCATTTGCCACGTTGACGCCCACTCACCCATCCTCAACAGATCCCTTTGGAGTGCCTCACAATCCTCCCTGGTTTTCACCACCCTGAACAACTTTGTGTCATCTGCAAATTTAGCCACATCACTGCTTACTCCCAGTTCCAAATCGTTAATAAACAAGTTAAAAAGCATCGGACCGAGTACTGATCCCTGTGGTACCCCATTGCTTACCACCCTCCACTGAGAAAGTTTCCCATTTATACTCACTCTCTGTTTCCTATTTATAAGCCAGTTTTTGATCCACAAGAGGATTTGTCCTTTTATCCCATGATTATTGAGCTTACTTAGGAACCTTTGATGAGGAACTTCATTCCTTCATTCCTTCATTCCTTGGGCCCATTTTCTTCCGCCACAACGGGCTTTGCTCCCTAGTTTTATATACTCCTGAAAAACACTGATAATCATCCCTGTATTTTTTTCTGCATGTATAATTTGATCTTCTTTCTGTACACCTGTTATTAATCTTTTTTCTCTTTCCTTCCTGAGACAATATACCACATATCATTTTTTCTGTACCTCTTTCACTTCTGTCGTGTCTAATTGGTCTTTTAATTGTTTGATCTCTGCTAGTGTCTTTTTATTAAGATTGTTTTTATGTTTGTTGTGGGTCAGCCAGGTCTCAGCGATAGTGAGTACTTCTCAGGAGAAGAGGACTCCTCAGGAGAAGTGCCTTGTGTAGCCAGCCTTGAGTTAACAAAAACTGACCAGCAGGAAAATGAGCTTCAGACTTGTTAGGATTCATAGCCAATAGCTGGTGCAGAGCCACCAACACCCTCCAGCCCTGATTCAGCAGGTGAATTTCAGTTGATCATTCTCAGCCCACCAGTATCACCTACACTCTTAAAGCATCACAGACAGAGGCTGAGAGAGCTACAGATAAGACAGCAAAGTGCATGCCTCCTGGCCCGATACCAGCTGCTTGCTGATAACAAAGATGAGTAGTTGCAGGATTGCTTCTGAGCAACTGGTTGCAAGCATGGGGCTATAAAACCAGCCAAGAACTGCTAATTAGGCATGGTTGCAACACATACAATAGATGCTAAGCCAGCAACTCTGGCTTGCCTGACTTCTAGACCTCTGACCTTGTACTTAACGACTCTGCTTTGCCTGACTCCTGGACCCTTGAACTGAACAACCCTGCCTTGCTTGACTTCTGGCTCCTGATACTCAGAGCCTTCAAGCCAGTACAGTTCACGTCCACCCAAATTAGCAGAGGCATGGAAGATGCAGCTTCCTTCCTGGCAGACCTGACTTCTCGGAACCAGGCACTCCAAATGCAGATATAGCAGCTGACAGTTGCCACTGCTGTTGTCCCTGCTACCTCTTCTCCAGAGCAATGTCCAGTGAGCCATACAGAGAAGTTTGAGGGATGCGAGGAAGAGGAAGAGGGGAAGGAAGAAGAGGAAGAGATTGGATTTATACCCCACCCTTCACTACAAAGGAGTATCAGAGCAGCTTACAATCGCCTTTCCCTTCCCCTCCCCACAATAGACAGCCTGTGAGGTAGGTGGGGCTGAGAGAGCTCTTTCAAGAACTGCTCATGAGAGAACAGCTTGGAAATAACTTGTAACTGACCCAAGGTCAGATCAGCTGCTGCATGTGGAGGAGTGGAGAATCAAAACTGGTTCTCCCAGATAAGAGTCCACACTCCTAACCACTACACCAAAAAGTTACCTGCAATCTTGGCACAGTGCAAACCAGTGTTCCCTCTAAGCTGAGTTCGTGTGAGCTAGCTCACAGTTTTTTAGCCTACGGCTCACACATTTTTGTCTTAACTCAGGAAGGATGGCTCCAGAACAAACTAATTTATGCAGTAGCTAAATTGCTCGCTCACAACTTTAATACCAGTAACTCACGAAGTAGAATTTTTGCTCACAAGACTCCACAGCTTAGAGGGAACATTTGTGCAAGCTATACATGGAGCTGTGGAAAAGTGATTTCCCTAATGATAAGACTAAGGTCTGTTTCATAATAAGCCTCTTAAAGCGGAAGGCTGCCAAATGGCTGACACCCTTGTTGCTCATGAACTCTCCACTGCTAAGCAATTTTGCTGGTTTTGTAGTACATGTGCGGTCTGCCTTTGCAGGCCCTCTGAAAGCTGAGAAGGCCAACTAGCGTATTCGGCTTCTGTGTCAAGGAGGAGGCACTGAGGCAGACTGCACCACAGAGTTCCAACTATTGGCACAAGACCTGGAGTGGAATGAGGCTGCACTCATGGACCAGCACCTGGAAAGGTTGTCGGAGGAAGTGCTGGATGAATTGGCCCAAGTTGAGCACTCTGCAAACCTTCAAGCCCTGATTTTGCTCTGCCTACACATCAATGGTCACCTGGATAGCTGGAAGCAGGCCTGTGAGGGAGTATCCTCTCAACCAGGAAACCCATGACTGGTTCCAATTCCTCTCATTTGCCTTGCTCCAGCAGTTACCATGACCAAAGGCATAGGGCAGTATGCCAGCTGGCCAGAGAAGAAGCCTCAGCTGCCAGTGTTAAACCCCTGGTCGCAAGTGGATACAGCACCTGGGGCACACCAAAGCCCTCCTGATACCAGCACCTGGCATCTCCTGATCCCAGTGAAACTCCAACTACCAGAGGGGCAGTGGTTGTTGTTATATGCAATGATCAACTCTGGAGCCTCCGGTTCTTATATGGATGTCAATTTTGCCAAGCAAAAACAGGTTGCTTACCTGTAACTGATGATCTTCAAGTGGTCATCTGTGCATTCACACCCATGGGAAACATAAGAACATAAGAGAAACCAGTGTTGAATCAGGCCAATGGCCCATCTAGTCCAACACTCTGTCACACAGCGGCCAAAATATACCAGGTGCCATCAGGAGGTCCAGCAGTGAGGCCAGGACACTAGAAGCCCTCCCACTGCTGCCCCATCCAGCACCAAGAATAGAGTGCATCACCTGCTCCAGACTGAGAATTCCCATCTATACCCTGTGGCTAATAGCCACTGATGGACTTCTGCTCCATATGTTTATCTAATTCCCTCTTGAAACTGTCCATGCTTGTAGCTGCCACCACCTCCTGTGGCAGTGAATTCCATATGTTAATCACTCTTTGGGTGAAGAAGTATTTCCTTTTATCTATTCTAACCCAAATAAGAAACAGTGCACCTGCACTGACCTGGTCGGTGTTGTACAAAGCTCACAACAGGATTTTCGCGCCCTTGCTCCAGGCCTGTGTGGGGACCCCCAGCGCGCATGCCCAGAGAGGCGGGGCACGAATATCCCGCCAGTTCCTTCTTACCACTATCAACCAAAGCCATGTATGAGAACAGCCGAGGATGACAGCAGTGGGGAAGGACGGGCGGGTGGTGTGAATGCACAGATGACCATTTGAAGATCATCAGTTACAGGTAAGCAACCTGTTTATCTTCTTCGTGGTCTCTGTGCATCACACCCATGGGAGATTAAAAAGCAGTGGCTCACCTGGAGGTGGATACTGTCAGACTCTGCGAGCCACAGCGGAAAGGGCCAGACGACCCAAATCACCCTTCTGTTGTGCTCGAACGTCCAGAGCGTAGTGTTTGATGAATGTGGTTGGCATGGACCACATTGCAGCTCTGCAGATGGACGATAAGGACGCGCCCTTTAGAAAGGCCATAGAGGTCGCCATGGACCTTGTGGAGTGAGCCCTTAGAGTAGTAGGATGCGACTGCTTTGCTAGGGCATAGCACAGTCTAATTGTCTCAACAATCCATTTGGACAAACGCTGGGATGAAATGTGTAATCCCAAGGAAGCCGGGCTATAAGAGATGAACAGGGAACTGTCCCATCTGGTAGGTTGAGTCCTGTTAAGATAAAACAGAAGCACCCTTTTGACATCTAGGGTGTGTAGTAGGCGCTGCTCATCTCCGTCAGGATGCGGGGGAAAATCCGGTAGAAAAATCTCTGAATTGACGTGGAATTCGGAAACAACTTTCGGAACAAAGGTAATGTCTGGCACTAAATGAACTCCATCAGGGAAAAAGACCAGATATAGCGGGTCATGTCGTAACGCTGTGAGTTCACCGACCCTCCTAGCCGAGGTGATGGCCACCAGGAAGCCTGTCTTCCAGGCGGCGTATTGAATCTCGCACGTTGCTATCGGTTCAAATGGGTGTCTGGTGAGATGGCGGAGTATGAGAGGTAGGTCCCAGAGTTCTGTGGGTGGAGTCACAGGGGGATGCAGTCAGAGAAGACCCTTTAGGAACTGTTTAGAGGTCGGATGGGAAAAGATGGTATGGCCATCCAGACCCTCATGGTATGCAGATATAGCTGCCAGGTAGACTCGGATGGACGAGTGGGAAAGGCCTTGATCTTTAAGGGAGACGAGAAAATCCAGGATCCTGTCAAGACCAACAGAAGTAGGTGATGCAGTTTGGGGGCGGAGGTAAGAAAGGAACCTGCACCATTTCCTCTTATATGATAGATGCGTGGAATCCTTCCTAGCGTTGGAGAGCACTTCTGCGACTCTGGCAGAGAATACTAAGGTTGAATTCTCCAGGCCGTCAGTTTTAGCTTGTTTACTTCTGGGTGGAACAGCTTGCCCCTTTCTGTCGTGAGAAGATCTGGAACCTTGGGAAAGTAATGGTACTTCCCTCATGCTAGACAAAGTAGAACAGGGAACCAGGGTTGCCTGGGCCACCACGGTGTTGTTAGGATGCAATCCGGATGAAGCCTGGCCAACTTGTGTACCACTCTCAGGAGTAGGGGCAAGGGAGGGAACATATAAAGAAATGCTCCATCCCATGGAAATATAAGACCGTCTCCTAGGGAAAGAGGATCTCTTCCTCCCTGGATGCAGAAGTGCGTGCATTTCTTGTTTTCTCTGGAGGCGAACACATCGATTGCCGGAGTGCCCCATTGTTGGAAGAGAGGCTGGAGGTAGGATAGGTTCAGTTCCCACTCATGGTGATGAGTGGCACCTCTGCTGAGCAGATCTGCCTCTACGTTCAGGACTCCCGGAATGTGCTTGGCTATCGGAGTGATCTGGGAGGCTACGCACCAATCCCACATTTCGACTGCCAGGTGACAGAGGCTCCGTGACATTGTACCCCCTTGGCGGTTCACATAGCTCATGGCTGTCATATTGTCTGTGAGGATAGCCACACAGTTGCCCCGGAGGAGAGGCTGGAAGGCCCGAAGGGCCAATCTGATCGCCAGCAGCTCTAGGAAATTGATGTGGTGAGTTGTGGTGGAAGCATCCCATTGGGACCCGATACTGATGCCATTGAGGTGGGCCCCCCAACCCCATAGAGAGGCATCCGTGGTAAGAGTGCAGTGAGGAACAGGAAGGGTGAAAGGTGCACCTTCTGTGATATTCGGGATGACAGTCCACCAGAGAAGGCAGTCTCGCACGGCCTGAGGTGGAGTGAGGGATTTGGATTGCAGCATGATTGCTGGATGAAAGTTCCTTAAGAACCAGAGTTGGAAGGGCCTCATCCGCAGTTTGGCTAGTGGAAGGACAGAAGTTGTCACGGACATGTGTCCTAAAAGGAGCTGTATCTGGTACGCCGTTGAGGATGGAGAAGTGTGAATGGCGATTGCTAAAGAGGCCAGGGTTTGAGCCCTGTCTGCCGGAAGGTAGGCTCTGCAGGTGATAGTATCCAGTAGAGCTCCAATAAAATGTACCTTCTGGGACGGTTCCAGGTGAGATTTTGAGTGCTTTACCTGAAGTCCCAGAGACGATAGGAGGTGCAGCGTCAGAGCAATATCCCTTCTCAGGAGCGTTGGGTCATCCGCCACCAGAAGCCAGTCATCTATATAAGGGAAGATGGTGACTCCCTGGAGACGAAGGTGGGCTGCCACTACCACCATGGTCTTGGTGAAGATCCTCAGTGCGGTGGAGAGACCAAAGGGGAGGCATTTGTACTGATAGTGACACTACCCTACGGCAAAACGGAGGTATCTCCGGTGAGAAGGGTGGATGTTGAGGTGGAAGTAGGCGTCCTGGAGGTCGATCGTAGCCATCCAGGCACCTTGGGAAAGAAGGAGAAGTATAACCTGCAGAGTCGTCATTTTGAATTTTCGGTATCGGATGTAAACATTGAGATCCCGAAGATCCAAGATGGGCTGCAACCCACCGTCACGCTTCGGTACCGCAAAATATAGGGAGTAGAAACCTCTTTGCCTCGAAGACATCAGTACAGGCTCTATCGCCTTCTTCCTCAGGAGGGAGTCGATGTCCTGAAGAAGAATGGCGGAAGGAGGGGTGGGACAGAAGACAGGGAGGGTAGGACAGTCAATAAACTCGATGTAGTAGCCCTCGGTCACGATGGAAAGGACCCAGGCATCTGAGGTGATGGTTCTCCACATGGAGAGGGATGGATGGAGACGAGTTGTCTCTGACGGTATTGATGAGAGAGAGTCAAAGATTCTGCTTTGGACCTCGGCTGGACTTCGACCTCTGTTGCTGTTGCTGCATTCCTGATCTCGACTTAGACTGATATTGAGGGCGATGAGGAATCAGATACTGACATGGTTTCCAGGCGGGACCACGAGCGTTGTCGGTAGGATCGTTGTGGAGCGGATACCCCTAACGACTTTGAAGCCTTGATATTCTTGTCTAACTCCTGCAAGGCAGTGTCGGTGGATGAGTGGAAGAGGCCGTCTCCATCAAAGGGGAGGTCCTCGATATAGGATCTGGTATCCAGCGGTAAGGAAGTAGTACGAAGCCATGCATGGCGTCGAAGCGATACCGATGATGCCATCGATGTCGAAAAGGCATCTAGGGAGTGTTTAGCGGTGTTTAAGATTTGTTTAGAAACCAGAAGGCCCTCCTTCTGGATGGTTCGGGCTTCGGCTAATTTGTCTTCCGGTATGGAAGGGAGTAAGGGAAGATGGATCCTTTGCCAGAGGGAGTATTCATACCTCCTGAAACAAGCCAGGTAATTTGAGGACTTTATGCCCAGGGCAGCGGAAGAGTAGATACTGCGACCATAGGCATCGATTTTCTTGCTCTCCCTATCCGAAGGGATGGCGCTAGATCTTCTATTTTTGGATGAGGTAGAGACGACTAGCGAATTAGGACAGGGGTGAAGGTAAAGGAAGGAGGCTCCCTCTTCTTGTACTCGATACATGTGATCAAGTCATTTAGTGGCGACCGGAGCCGAGGATGGCTTGGCCCAAGGAGTCTTGACTGCCTTAAGGAGATGTTTCGACATCGGGAGAGCAATAGGTGTTGATGTATCAATCTCAATGATGTCGTACACTTCATCCGCAGCAGATAGTTGTGGCTGCACGATGGTTAGACCAAGGGAATGGGCCATCCGTTTAACTAGTTCCCCGTATGAGGACATATCCTCAGATGGCAATATTGGACTGTCTCCAGAGATGGGTTGCTTCGGAGGCGGGTCTATGGGAGGGAAATCATCCTCCATGCACTCTTCATCAGAACCATCTTGAAAGGGCAACGACATTGGGGGCTGTTGCAGGGGCATCGGTATCGATGGCTGATGCAAAGGAGATTGCACAGGAAGCTGTGGAGGAGACGGTGGTGGTTTCGACAGCGACGCCAAAGGCGGAGGGCAGCTTGGGGAGCATGATCTATGTTGGTGGGATTCCCAAGGACCTGGTCCCCGTACCATGGGCCAGAAGAAAACTGCCATGGGCCAGAAGAAAACCAATATGGCATATCTTGCCTATGGTCATACGGGTATCTGGACGGGCCATAAGGATATCTCCCCTGGGGTTCATGCAGGTAGTTTGGTCGATACTTTGGGTCGTAGTCTTCCCATCCATATTGATCCGGTCGATGAGGAGACTGAGAGCATTGTCTAGGACGGTGTCGGGGATGTTCCGAATGGTCACTAGCCCAGGAAGCCACAGAGGGTGAGCGGGAACCCACAGCTTGGGTGTCAGAGATAAGGTCGACATCAGTGGGAAGGGGTGACATCGATGGGAGCGGCTTGGCTTGACGTCAGATATCCAACACTGGGGGGCCCAGCTGTCGAGGTGGGGAGTCCAAGATTTCCACTGGAGGCTCCACTAGAACCTTCGGCAGCTCCAGAGTTGGGTGGAGTGTCTGAAGAGGTTGCTGTGATGCGTCAGCATGTAAAGCAGAGCCCCTTGGAGATATAGCACTGCTCACACCGTGAGACTTACGTGTGTCTCCTGACGTCTGGGCAGCGTGCCCCTTAGATTTATCTTTTTTGGGCTTTTTCACTGGAGTCGACACCAAAGATGTCATCTTCGAGCCCGTTTTCTTTTTAGAAGCCAGTCCCGTATCGGAGGAGGACTTCCCAACTCGGGGAGGCTTTGGTGTTGAAAGATCCTTCAATATCGAAGTCGAGGCTGTTGCAGGCTTCGATCCCGACTGCTCGGTCTCCATGCTGGTAGTAGGAGGCGCAAGAGCCGACTCCCAGAGTGCCACTTTCAGCCTAGCGGCCCTGTTCTTTCTCATTTGATTGGAGAAACAAGCACACAAGGCACAGGCTTCAGGACGGTGGCTCTTGCCCAAACAAAAAACACACAAAGAATGCTCGTCCTTGAGGGCTAACTTGCTGCCGCAAGAAGAGCACCATTTGAAGCACCCCCACTTTTGGCTTTCCATAAACTGCCGCAGGAGAGACAGCTTTAGGGGGAAAGGGGGGAATCGAAGGGACAAGGTCCAAAGACCACAAGAAATCTCGGAAGAGAATTTCTCAAGTGTCCCGACAAAAGAGTAATGAAAAAGCTGAAGGAAAAAAACCAAAATGCTGAGGAGAAAAAGATCCCTGCTGTGAGGAAAAAACACTCTCAGAGCAACCAACACAGGCTGTTAACAGCGAGGCAGTCAGAAGAGAATTGGCGGGATATTCGTGCCCCGCCTCTCTGGGCATGCGCGCTGGGGGTCCCTGCGCAGGCTCGGAGCGAGGGCGCAAAAATCCTGTTGTGAGCTTTGTACAACACCGACCAGGTCAGCGCAGGCACACTGTTTCCCATGGGTGTGATGCACAGAGACCACAAAGAAGATCACCAGGTACCAATATGTGATGAAGGGACACCTATCCTGGTAGAAGCCATAAACAGTCAGCTTTTACATTTGGATCCTGTCACTCAAGAAACTCAGCCTCAGGGCTGCACATACAGAACCATCGGGAGCAGCTCTGCTTTGACATCGCCACCACACCCAACTTTCTGTTAGTACTCATAGAATCATGGAGTTGAAAGGGATCTCCGGTGTCATCTGGTCCAACCCCCTGCAAAATGCAGTAAATACCTCCCTCCACACCCCCACTGACTGCTGTTTCACACCCAGAAGATGACACAAAAAACCTCCAGGATCTCCATCCAAACTGGAAATGTCCTGGTTGGAGATCCACGATTCATTGAAAGAGTGGTGCAAGAATCAGGATCTGCATTTTTAAGACCCTTGTCCTCATGAAGTACTCCATATGCTTTTGGGAGCTACCACCAGCCCAGACCTGTTGGCTCTTCCAGCAAAATATGTGGAGTATCAGGATCTGGTACCTGATGCTCCCTTGTCTACTGTATGGTTGTACTCCTTGTCAGAACCCGAACTGGAGGCCTTTCAAGAGTTCCTGGCCAAGAATTTGCAGAGGGACTTCATTTGTCTGTCTACAACAACAACCTCAGCCCCTGTCTTGTTTGTAAAGAATAAATAAATCAGATGAATTACACCTATATAATGACTACCAAGCACTCAATCGAATCACCATCAGAAACCACTATCCACTGGTACACAGTATGGCCAATAAGAGTATTTGGTCATGCCATTTGGCCTGTGTAATGCCCCAGCTGTGTTCCAGCATTTTATGAATGACATCTTCCAGGACTTCTTGGACCACTTTGTCATAATCTATCTTGACAACATTTTGATCTTTTCTCGGGACCTAGCTGAACACACTGAATTAGTGTGGGCTGTCCTGCAATGCCTCCAGTAACATGGTTTGTATGCCAAGCTGGAATGCCTTACCAATGCTTGACTTCTGTCACCTGATACCAGGAGCCTGCAAGCCAGTACAATGTTCTTGTTCCAATCTCTGGATTTTTTTTCTACTATTATCTTCGTTTGTTCTGGTCTTTCTCACTTTTTTTAGCAACAGCTCTAATAAAAGTTTTACTTGCTTCCCAAATTGTGGCTGAAGACATTCCTTCTGTGTTGTTTATTTTAAAAAACTCTTCCAGGTCCTCTTTACACTTATTTAACACATCTTCTTGTAGTAAAAGATCATCATTAAATCTCCATCTTCATTTCTCTGAACCTTGAATGGTCTTCTGACTTCTTTCTTCAGATTTTTGCATTTGGTGCTCCAGTGTTCATGATAATGTTCCCACCATTTCTTCATCTGTTTCATCTATATTTATTTTTCTCTTTGACATGTTCCTGTTGCCTGACATGTTTTTTGCTCTTCTCCTTTTAAAAATATTGTATGCATTTTCCATATATTGTTTCCATATACTGTTTTCTATGCAAAAATCAAAGTTTATACTGTTAAAATAACTCAGCTAGAATGTATATCCATTAAAATAAAGAGTGGTATTATCTACAATTCTTACAAAAAAGTTAAATGTAGCAAATAAATATTCTGAAGAAATATAATATAAATGAAAAAGGTAGCTTATCTTCTAATCATTAAGTCACAGATAACAATATATCAGCAACATAATGTTTTTTTCTGATTAAAATTAGAATTTAGTAAAGCAGAGGGGAAAGGTGATAAATGAGATGGAGGAGAGGGGAGGGGGAAAGGGGGAGGGAACAACAAGGAAGCAGAGAGGGGAAAAGAAAGTAGACTGGCATTTTTTATTTTGTTTCCTGGTATGCTGATTCATTTAAGGTCTTCAGGGGAAAAAGAAGAAGAAAAGATTATGAATTAATGCAGGGGTCTTTTTGTGGGGGAGCGTACCAGAGCACAGCTCTGGGAGCTCAGGAGCCAAGCCCTGCCCCCAGCCGGTGTCCAGGGGAGTCTTTCAGGTAGCTGAATGTCAATTTCAGCTCCATTATATCCTATGGGGCATTGAAGTCAATGGTGAAACCATAGGGTATATTCTGGGGGCTGGAGGGGAGGGTTTGAGGGAGAGGCTCCAAACTCACAGGATAGCTGATGGAGCCTCTCCCCAAGATACCCACCACGTTTCAAGAACATTGGACCAGGGGGTTCAATTCTATGGGCCCCTAAACAGGTTGCCCCTATTCCCTCTATGTTCTCTATGGTGGGAAAAAAGTAACTTTTTCCCCCACTATAGAGAACAATGGAGGGAATAGGGGCAACCTGTTTGGGGCCCATAGAATTGGACCCCCTGGTCCAATGTTCTTGAAACTTGGTGGGTATCTTGGGGAGAGGCTCCATCAGCTATCCTGTGAGTTTGGAGCCTCTCCCTCAAACCTCGTCCCCTCCAGCCCCCAGAATATACCCTATGTTTTCACCATTGACTTCAATGGCCCATAGGATATAATGGAGCCGAATTGCCACCGAATTTCTTTCATTCCCTCCTTTCCTTCTCTTTTTCCTCTTTCCCTCCTTCTTCTCTTCTCTCTTTCTTTCTTTCCCGCCCTCTTCTCTTCTCTTTTGTCCTCCTTTCCCTGTTTCCCTCCTTCTTCCCTCTCTTTCTTTCCCTCCCCTTTCCTTCTCTTTCTTTCCCTCTTTCCTTCCTTCTTTCCTTCTCTCTACTCTCTCTCTTTCCTTCCCTCTTTCCTCCTTCTGTGGCCCAACTCTCATGAGAAGGAGTTTAAACTTTAAACCCCTTCTCTCTTAGCTCTCCCACCCAGACCAGCTGGGGAAGGGAAGGGGAGGCTTTTGAAGATGACTCCCCCCCTTTGCTTCCCCTTCTGACATCACTTCTGGTGATGTCAGGGGGTGTGGCATATGCTAATAGCCTAATAGCTCATTAGCATACCATATGCTAATGAGCTCCGGCAGCTGTTTTTCTATGAAAAGACCCCTGAATTAATGTAATGTCTTCTTGTTGCCTTTTATTCTGGAGGATTTCCAGAAAAGTAGGAAAATATATATATAACAGAGAGAAATAAACCTTATATTTCTGTTGAGTGGACTGTTTGTCATATGAGTTGTTTTTTTCCCCACTGCATCATGTCACAGCCGAAACACTAAACCCTTCAAACAAACATCCTTCATCAAAGATAGGAAAATGAAAAAAAACTAATTATATATTCTACAGAGAAAGTAGTAGAAAAGAAAGCTTCATGTAGTATTTTTGGTCTAATTGTTTTATTGGAAATTTTCTTGGAAATTTTTGGAAAGCAGTTTTCTTAGAAATTTTTTTGGAAAGCAGTCAAGTGCAGTTCAGCTCAGTGCAGTTCCTTAAAGTGGCCACATAAATCTCTTATTAATTAGTTATAGTTAAAGATCAAAGTTTTATCAGAAGGCTTGCTCAATAAAGGCCATAAATTTTCAAAAAGATTCTTCTTACCACTTTATTCGGATGCTGATTTGAAACACTGCTGGTAGTCTGCCAGACTTTCCAATTACGATCACAGTTCTGGGAGTCCAAAATATTGCAAAGATTGCCAGTTTCTGATTGCTAAAAAGAATAAGAGGAAGAGGGGCAAGGATCAGCTGGGATTGGCTGACTTTATGGGGGAAAGCCTTCTTTGTCTCTGCTGTCCTTGATATTTTCAGAATCCTGTGGAAGCCTGATAAATCAAGCCCCACCCCATG
This sequence comes from Gekko gecko, assembly GCA_029375565.1. NCBI lineage: Eukaryota > Metazoa > Chordata > Lepidosauria > Squamata > Gekkonidae > Gekko > Gekko gecko. Next base: position 119,687,863 of record JAPDNY010000007.1, read on the forward strand.
GGTTCACCTGTCAGTTGGGTCTCCCCCATGGGGGAGAAGTAAGGATAGAGAAGTAAATTCCCCCTTCTCTGGCATTGTTCACCCCACAGCAAAAGACTAGAGTCTTTAAAAGTGCTCCTTTTCAGGTCCCCATGTTCCCCAGAAGTCACTAGAGGTATACTTGGAGTCCTGTTCCTCAGTGTTTGCCCCAGGGGTGCACTTGAGGATGCTTAATTTCTCTGATTAGGCTTCTAGGACACTTAATTTCTCTGACTAGGCTGCCAGGCCTCTATCCCTGTCCCTCCCATTACTGCTACTTCAGAACCTGTCATACATATACCAAGACAAGGACCACTGAATACAATAGAAGTCAAGATGTGGAAGAAACTAATATCAACTTGCATTTGTTTCAACATGTGCTATGCTACAATTCGTTATCCCAGCTATGAAGGGAGCTGATCTCTAGGGCATGTTTAATGTGACACTACAGTTTCTTCCTGGGGGTTGTCTGGTGTCCTTCCTTCATTGGGCACTCCAGCCCTGGAGCCCTAGTTATTTGCCTTATTTTGATATTTCCTGTGAAGTCATTTTCCTTCTCTAGTCTATGAAGTATACAGAGGAATAGAAGAAAGTATCCTAGATATTCTCTGCCATAAGCTCATTTTAGTATCATGGTGTTGCTTGAAATGCAGAAGTCTCTTCAGTTTTGACAGGAAATGTTTTTCTCTAGGAAATGCTTGTGCTGCCAAAGGATAGAAGACATCTTTCTTAATTGTACTAGCTTCTCTTTTTCCTCAGTACACTTTCCAGAGCTGTGATGTACACTTATGCTTTTAAAAAAACACATACAAGGTACATTAAAGAATTAACAATGTATGTGTTATGATTACATGGAGAAAGGGCCTGAACAGGATTGCAAATTCTATAATGGGAAATTGCTGGAGATTTGGGAGTGGTGCTTAGGGAAGGCCGAGTTTTGGGAGAGGATGGAGCTCAGTAGGGATGTGATGCTGCCTTTTCTCTCAGGGAAGTCTGGAAATCAGTTGTAATTCCAAGAGAACTCCACCTGAAGGCTGGCAACTTTAGGCCTGAATGTAAATCTTGTCAAAAGCCTAGGATCACTGAATGCTCTAGGCCTGAAGTTGGTATAAATGTAGGTTACCGCCATTGGCTCTCATTAGTTGACTAGGGTAGAGAAAGAGACACAGTGGAGAGGCAGAGAATCAGATAGGAAACTACAAAAAAAAAACCCAGAAAACATAGGAAATGTGCATGATGTAAGATCCCGCCCTTGAGAAAAAGGATGCAGGCATTTGCATTTCTACAGAGAATAATTGAAATTACACAAATGTGAACAGAACAGCACAGAAACAAAGTTCGTCTGTGTTTACTCTCTCATCTCTTTTAAATAGTTGTTTATCCAATTAATACTGTTTCTATGGATTACAAAATAATCCAGGCCATGGGATTAATCTTCACAGAAAATTTGTTCAAATGCAAGCTGCATGTGATTTTGTCCTGGGAATCCATACTGGTGAACTTTTGCAAATCCACATGGATAAAATTCCATTATGGTTTAGAAAAGAGAAGTTGTCATAGCTATACTCAGATCTGCTATAGAGTTCAAGAGTTGGATCCAGACTCTGGACCCAAATCTTGAACTCAATAGCAGATCTAATGTTTTTTTTTCTTGGACACAAGAACTTCTGTCCTTGGAAAGCAATTTCCCCTTTTCCTTTTTCTGGGTCCCAGATGGTAGAATTTCAGGGGGTATTTCAGGCTGCCAACAGAGAGGGAAGGTCTTTGTGCTTGTGGAAAGCTAATCTGGATTCAAGGCCAAAGTAGATACATGTGTTACCTTTTTTAAATTATTCTGGTATGAGCAATTTTGGTATTATACTCATATCTAGGATCAGAAATCACTAAGAATGAAATGTACACCCACACACACACACATGCATATATATGGCATCTAAGCATCCTTTGCCAGACATTCTGCAATTTGTATTTGCAAACTAAGACCACAAATCAAAGGACCATAAAACTAATAATGTGAGTCTAAGACAATCTGAGACCATCAATCAGAGCAGTAAAACCAATATCATGTTAAAACAAGAAATGAACAAAGCAATAATAAAACATGGTTCAAAGGCCTTCCAGAAGAGATTGTACCAGTCTCCTCTACGGATGGGCACGAACAAGAAAAATGCAGTTTGTGTTGGTTGATGGTTTGTGGCTCTGCAGACCCTATTGAATGAGGTTTGCAGAAAGCCCAAAAACAGCCTTTAAATTTTAAAGGGACTGCACAAGAAAGCATGATGCAGCTGAGCTGTGAGGAGCAGGCTGCTCCCTGTCACTCAGCTGCTTTTGTGGCTTTCACAGGGAACAAAAAGCAGGGGTTTTAAGGGACTCCAAGTCCCTTAAAACCCCTGCTTTCTGCTCTATCCTGGAACCACCATAAACCACCATGAACTGCTTTAAAAGTTCATGGAAGCTCATGATGGAAGACCCTTCATAAACTTCAGTTCGTGAACCACAAATGGCAAAATTTGTGATGAATTTTGCTCATAGTTCGGTTCTTACCCATTCCTAGTCTTGTCTTCTGGAGGAGGGAAGTCTGGCTGTGACTGCTAAAATGAACAGCAGCCCTGTTCACTGGTCTCAAGGCTTGGGAAAGTTGATATGGGACGATGCAGTCCTTCAAGTACTTTAGATGTAAGACATTTAGGGATTTATTAAGTTAAAGCCAGTGCTTTGAACTGGGCCTGGAATGAACAAGGGAATGGAGCTGACAAACTGGCTTTGTACATTCATTGCAGTTGGTCCTAGTTAAGGCTCTAGCCAGGGCTGGCTCGCCTAGGGCACGCCAGCCTGCAGGGGCACTAAAATGCGCCCCCGTGAAAAGGCCACCGCTGCAAGCCGCCACCTCCCCTCTGCTGCTGCCAGTGAAGAGCGCCCCAATGGGGCACAGGAGGTGGCGGTGGAGCTTGCCCACCCTCCTTGGGGGGAGAGGAGGCGGGGGTGGCAGCCAGCGGCAGCACCACCAGCAAAGAGCGCCCCAGCACAGAGCTTGCCTGACCTCCCCCTCTCCCCTCGGGGGGGAGAGGAGGCGGGGATGGCAGCCAGCAGCAGTGCCACCAGCAAAGAGCGCCCTGGCGCGGAGCTTACCCACTCTCACCCTCGCCCCTCGGGGGGGAGAGGAGGCGGGGTGGCAGCCAGCAGCAGCACCACCAGCAAAGAGTGCCCCAGTTTGGAGCTTGCCCGCCCTCCCCCTCACCCCTCGGGGGGGAGAGGAGGCGGGGTGGTGGCCGGTGGCAGTGCTGCCAGCAAAGAGCACCCCAGTGCGGAGCTTGTGTGCCCTCCCCCTCCCCCCTCAGGGGGAGGAGGTGGGGCAGCGGCTGGTATCGCCAGTGAAGAGCACCCTGGCGGGGTGCAGGAGACCACAGCAAAGCTTGCCTGCCCTCCCCCCTCCCCCTCTGGGGGGAGGAGGCAGGGGCAATAGGGTCTCCAGGCCCCACCGGGAGATTGGCATCTGTGCCTGCATAGGGTGCAAAACCACCTTGAGCCTGCCCTGACTCTAGCATCTCTGCATTGAATCATGACATTTCTGAGCCATTTTCAAGAGCAGCCCCACCCAGATAGCATGCAGAGTGTCAAACGCAAAAGACCATAGGGAGAACACTGCTGCATCAGACTGGTGGTCCATGTAGTCCAGCATCCTGTGGGCAACAAATTGCCCTGGAGGGCCAGCAAGCAAAGTATACAGGCCAAGGCCTTCCCTTGCCCCCAGCACTGATACTCAGTGATACCTGCTGCCTCTGAATATTGAGGTTCCCTTTAGTCACCATGACTAGTACTACTGATGGACCTATCTTCTAGCAATCAGTCTAACCCTCTTTTAAAGGCATCCATGCATGTGGCCATAACTACATCCACTGGCAGTGAATTCCACAATTTAATCATTTGTTGAGTAAAGAAGTAATTTATTTCCCTGTGCTGAATCTATTACCCACCAACTTCATAGGTATCTTGGACTTCTAGTATTTTGGGAGAGGGAGAAAATGTTCTCTTTATCAACTATCTCCAACTCCTGCATAATTTTGTAAACCTTTATCAATGATCCCCCTTAGTCATCTTTTTCTCTAAACTTCAAAGTCCCACACTCTTTATCCTTTCTTCAAAGGAAGGTGCCCCAACCCCTTAATCATCTTGGTTCCCCTTTTCTGTACTTTTCCTAGCCTTGTAATGTCCTTTTTGAGATATGGCAACCAGCACTATACACAATATTCCAAATGAGGCCATACAACAGATGTGTAAAGGGACTGTGGCTGTGGTTGCCCTTTCCAGTCATAAAGAGTGCATACCACCCTTGCTCATTTTGTTAAGAAATCCAATATCATCCCATATCTAGCTGACTTAACAGTTTCATAAACATCTGCATTTTTAAAAAGTGAATTGTGATCATATACAGTAGTTAGCATATAAAGGTGCTGTCCACAGTCACTTGTCTGCAGACGTGTTTATTAGTCCAACTGGATAAATAATTGAACAAAGTTTCAGGGTATAAGCTTTCATGTGCATGCACACTTCTTCAGATACCATGCACATGAAAGTTTGTACCAAGAATTAAACTTTGTTGGTCTTAAAGGTGCCACTGGGCTATTGCTTTAGACCAACACCCACCTGACTCTAGATAAATGATTTGCTGCTTGGCTGCCTGGAGGTAATTCTCACTTTTCTGTTGGTGATCAGGCAAGTAGCTCTTTAAAAGCTGAAGTAAAGAAATCAAATAGAAATGAATACAGAGGAGAAGAATTAAATAACCTAAACACTGAGATGCTGGTACGAAATGTTTGTCATATGTGACCCAGCATAAACTGGGCTTAAAAAAATGGTCATCCCAAGCTAATAAAATTTTGAGAGTCCTCTGCTCAGAAAACAGTTTTTCTCAACCAAAATGGGTTCCAGTAAATCTAAGTGTACTTGTGTATAAAATCTACAATGAAACAATACGTGACCCAGTGATTCAATCAAGTACACAAGCAGGGACAAAATCAACAACGCCTGGATTTTTTATATCTTCCTGTCATCAATGCAGATGGTAAAAGTTTAAATCTGGCCAGCATCAAACCATGATGATATTTTGGAATGGTTAATGTTGATAAATAGTTAATGTTGATAAAGAGTACTGGTTCTCTTGTGGATTCAAAACTGGTTAAATGATAGGAAGCAAAGGGTAGGAATCTATGGACAGTTCTCACAATGGAGGAAAGTAAGCAGCGGGGTCCCAAAAGGAACAATATTGGGGTTTCTACTATTTACTTTATTCATAAATGATCTGGAACTGGGGGTGAGTAGAGTAGTATCCAAGTTTGCAGATGACACCTAATTATTTAGGATGGTGAAAACCAAAACTGACTGTGGATCACTCCAAGAAGATCTCCACAAACTGGGTGAGTGAGCGATGATGTGGCAAATGAGGTTCAGTGTTGGTAAGTGTAAAGTGATGCACATTGAGATGAAAAATTCCAACTTCAAGCAGGGGTCTTTTGGGGCCGGAGCGCCAGAGCACTGCTCCGGCAGCTCAGGAGCCACCACAAAAGGTGGTGGCAGTAAGCCCCGCCCCTGGCTGGCATCCCCAGCCCGTGCCAAAGCGCTGCAGCCTGTGGGACACCCAAATAGGCCCCATGCCAGCATACCATATGCTAATGAGCTCCTGCAGCTCTTTTTCTATGAAATGACCCCTGACTTCAAGTATAAACTAATGTAGTCTGAACTAGCTATGACTGAGAGGGAAAAGGATGTTGGATGGGGTCGTAGTGGATAGCTCAATGAAGGTGTTGACCCACTGTGCTATAGCAGTGAAAAGGGCAAACTCTATGTTAGGGATTATTAGGAAAGGGATTGAAAATAATACAGCCAATACTGTAATGCCCCTGTATAGAACTATGGTGTGGCTTCATTTGGAATACTGTGTACAGTTCTGGTCACCATATTGCAAAAAGGACATTGCAGAGCTGGAAAAAGTACAGAAGAGGGCAGCCAAGATGATTAGGGAGTCAGAGCACCTTCCCTATGAGGAAAGGCTGAAGAGTCTGGAACTTTTCAGTTTAGGAAAGAGACAACTAAGGGGAGACAAGATAGAGGTTTATAAAATTATCCATGGAGTGGAAAGAGTTGACCAAAAAAAAAAAATTCCCTCTCCCAAAGTACTAGAAGTCAAGAACATCCAATGTAGCTGATGGGCAGTAGATTCCAGACAGGAAAAAGAAATACTTCTTTACACAAAGAGTGATTAAAACTTTGAATTCACTGCCAGAGGATGTAGTGATGCCACAGGAATAAACAGCTTTGAAAGGGGATTAGATAGATCCATAGAGGATAGGTCTATCAGTGGCTACTAACCAAGGTGACTGAGAGGAATCTCCACATTCAGAGGCACTTAACATCTGAATCCCAGAGCCAGGAGGTAACATCAGGGGAAAGTCTTCGCCTCTTGTTGTCCCTCCAAAGGAACTGGTTGGCCACTAAGACAAGATGCTGGACTAGATGGACTATTCATCTGAACCAGCATCATTCTTCTTATGTTCTTAATATTTCCTCTACACCTCTTTTGCTCATGTTACAAGTAGGTCAGGGCATCACACTTACCACCCTTCTTGTGTCTTTTAAAATATAGAGAGAGCTTTGACTATTTCCCCTCTCTATTCTCTAGCTCACTCACAGAGATATCAGCTGACAGGGAAGCCCAGCCTTAATAACAAGCCCAGCCTTAATAACAAGCCCTGGGAGAGCCAGTTTGGTGTAGTGGTTAAGTGCATGGACTCTTATCTGGGAGAACTGGGTTTGATTCCCCACTCCTCCACTTGCACCCGCTGATGTGACCTTAGGTCAGTCACAAGCTCTGGCACAGCTGTTCTCTCAAGGACAGTTTCTGTCAGAAGTTCTCTCAGCCCCACCTACCTCACAGAGAGGTAGTGGGGAGGGGAAGGGAAAGGAGTTTGTAAGCCACTCTGAGATGCCTTTGGGCAGTGAAGGGCGGGGTATAAATCCAAACTCTTCTTTTTCTTCTTCTATTCACACAGAGTTATTGGCATTGGGGCTCAAACCCTGTTCCATACACTCACTGCCACCAATTATTCATATCCTATAATAGGGGTCACCAACTTTTTTAAGCCTGCAGACATATTTGGAATTCTGACATGGCATGGTGGGCACAGCAACAAGATGGCTGTCTCAAAATGGCTGCCAGAGGAGATGGAGCCAGCCACAATATTATTGCCACAGCTTAACTTTGGTGACTCAGTTTAGATCCTTGTGCTGTGGTAGCAGCTCCTGCCAAAGCAACATTTTAAAAAATAATTCACTGCCTCTCAAATATCCAGTAGTCAATCAGAAGCCTTACTGGGCAAAACCCCACTTGGCCCCACTGACTTCCGAAAAACACTTGGCGGGTGCCAGAAAAGGTGTCAGCAGCACCATGATACCCACAGGCACCATGTTGGAGACTCCTATCCTATAATATATATACTGAGATATTAAAGCGTGCATATGTGCTTCTTTCCCATAGACACACAGCCCAATTGATTAAACAAAACAAGAACTTAACTTTTATTAATGGTATTAATATAATACTGAAGAAAGTAAGGTATAAATAACAACATTCTACTTCCATTGAACTTTTGAACTAAGGTCCTGTTCCTCCAACTGGGATCCTTTAGTCACAAATTGACTGTTTTCAGCCTGCTGTATGCAGGTCTTCTGCACAGTTTCACTCAGTCAAACATCCTCTTTTTTCCCCACAATTCCCTAAGTGCCAACTCCCAACTCCGAACTGCTAACTTAACTGCTCTTTTCCAACTCTCTCTCCTAACATGGTATCACAGCTTCAGGGCTATCTGGATGAGGCTTCCATCCTCGATCCCTTCCAGTCCGGTTTCCGCCTGGGCCATGGGACAGAGACAGCACTGGTCGCTCTGACTGATGATCTCCATAGGCATCTGGATCGAGGCGGCGTGGCGGCACTGGTGTTGTTAGATCTGTCGGCTGCATTCGATATGGTCGACCACCAGTTGCTGGCCCGCCACCTCACCGATGTGAGGATTCAGGGGCTTGCCTTGCAATGGCTTACCTCTTTTCTCCAAGGTCGGGGACAGAGGGTGGCGATGGGGGGGGACAATTGTCCCGAAGGTACCCCCTTAAGTGTGGTGTGCCCCAGGGAGCTGTACTGTCCCCGATGTTGTTTAACATCTACATGCGCCCCCTTGCCCTGATTGCCCGGAGGTGTGAGCTTGGGTGTCATCAATATGCTGATGATACCCAGCTCTATCTGATGTTGGACGGCCAGTCGGACTCTGGTCCTGATGAGCTTTTGCAGGAGTTGCAAGCTGTGGCTGGCTGGCTCAGACTGAGTCAGCTGAAATTAAACCCAGCAAAGACGGAGGTCCTGGGCCTGTGCCGGACCAGCCGAGAGTTGGGGCTCCCTCTCCCATCCTTCGGTGGGGTACCATTGGTGCCTCTATGGGAGGTTAGGAGTTTGGGTGTGCTCCTGGACTCCTCAATAATGATGGAGGCCCAGGTGGCAGCCACTGCCAAGCCAGCCTTCTACCATCTGCGGCTGGCCCAGCAGTTGGTCCCCTACCTTGACCGCGAAGACCTGGCCACTGTGATCCATGCGACGGTCACCTTGAGGCTGGACTACTGTAACGCTCTCTACTTGGGGCTGCCTCTGTCGCAAATCTGGAAGCTGCAGCTAGTGCAGAATGCTGCAGCCAGGCTGTTGATGGGCCTCTCCAGGCGAGACCACATCCGGCCTGTGCTGCAAGCACTGCACTGGCTGCCAATAGCATACCGGATTCGCTTCAAAGTGCTGGTGCTTACCTTTAAAGCCCTGAATGGCCAGGGTCCGGCTTATCTAAGGGACCGCCTCTTCCCGTATGTACCCCCAAGAGCACTGCAATCGGGGAATAGCCATTGCCTGGAAGTACCAGGCCCTCGAAGTGTGAAGCTTGCCCAAACCAAGGCTAGGGCGTTCTCAGCGGCAGCTCCCACCTGGTGGAATGAGCTCCCAGAGGAGATCTGGGCCCTGTGGGACCTAGTGCAGTTCCACAGGGCCTGCAAGATGGAGCTCTTCCGCCAGGCCTTTGAGGAGGAGCCGCTGCCGCTATCATTCCATCATTGAGAGCCTATCATCCATCTGCCCCATTATCTGGAGAGATAGATGCCGCCCGTGAGCTGGGATATACTACTCCTGGTGCCCATGCAATCAAGAAATCCACCGCCAATGTGGGATATCGTGCATCATGCATCTTGGTTTTATATGAATTTTACTGTTGTACTGAATTTTACAGTTGTATTGAATTTTTTACTGTATGTAATATTGTTTATTGTTTTAGTTCTGAAACTCGGCTTGCCGCTTGTTAGCCGCCCTGAGCTACCGAATAGGGCGGGGTATAAATCTCAAAATAAATAAATAAATAAACATTCCATCAGCTCTCATTGGTTGCTCTTAGGCAGAGGCAGCAGAACCTATCCTGTCTGCTACCAGGGCATTACAATACTGGCTGCTTTATTTTTGTCTCTTTCTTAATAATCCCCAGAATACTTTATCACCACTGCCATGCACTGAATTGACATTTTCATCTAACCATCCATGACAGTCCCTACATCTCTTCCCTATAAGTCTCAGCCAGTTCAGACCCCATCAGCATATGTTTAACAATATTTTTGTTTCATTGTGTTTATTATTTATTATTATTATTTATTTATTTTATTAAGTTTATATCCCACCCTCCCCACATAGCAGGCTCAACATTGTTGCCCATTCACCCAATTTAGAGAGATTCTCCAAGAGCGCTTTACAATCCACTTTGATTGTAAAGCCAGGAGTGACCATGGTGAAGAAAACTTCTTTCTTTTCTTCCATTGCATTGCATTTTGTCCTATGCAATTATTTTGATTTGTGCGTAGCCCAGGCAAGGTTTGGTTGAATTCAGATCTTGTATTAGTCATGACACTTTTTGCTAAATTCTTTGCAGATAAAATTTCTCTCATCCTGTTATGTACCAAGGTAGACTGCACACGCGGTTGGGTTCGCACGTGGCCATGCGGACAAGCCAAGCTTCGCATCCAAAGACAATAGAAGTGAGGGATCCAAGACCTCGCCTGTCAGCCAGCCTGGATCCTAACAGTGAACTAATAGGGGGAGTTGTTTGTAAATAAACCAATCACGTGTGTGTGTGTGTGTGTGTGTGTTGGGTGTGTTTAGAATGGGAACATAAGCGGTCCATGGGTCACATTTGTCATCTCAAGTTCTCCTATGCTTTAATAAAGTATGAGCTGAAATCACTACACTATGCCTCAGTCTCAGTACTTTATACTGGCGATAAGGATGGGATCCAAATAAGCCAGCCAGACAATGACTCCAGCACAGCACCATGCACCGATCTCCCGGACACCGTGCTGCACACCGATTCAACGCATCACTGCACCATGCACTGATCCCCTCCAAAACACCATGCCCTGCATCGCTCCAGGGTCATGGGTGCCACCCAGGGTAACCTTTCTGGTTTTGACCCCGCTCGTCCCGAGTTCTTCGGAAGCATGGGTAGAACTGATCATGAACTTCTTTAAGTATCAAGAGGTCACTGATGTGGGTAAGAAGAAGGCCTTACTCCTCAGCATGTGTGGAGTAGCCACAGTTCGCTTGGCCCATGGCCTCCTTGCTCCCAAGAAATTGGCAGACGCGACCTATGATGAGATCATCCAGGACCTCATGAAGTATTATGCACCAAAGCCCACTAAGATGGCCAAGCGCATGGACTTTTTTGTGCACCTCCAGAGGCCTAGGGCAGCAGCCCCCATCTTCATGGCAGAACTCCACCAGCTTGCCGTGGACTGCGAGTTCCAAGATGTAGAGGACAGCATCTTATCCCAGTTCGTGTGGGGCATTCGAGAAGTGAAACTCCACCGTAAACTTGTAGATACTGCAGACCTCAAGTTGGAATCGGCCCTGCAAATGGCCACCACTTTCGAAGGGTCACACCATGACCGTCCACCATCTTCAACTCACCACATGGCCCCAGCCATGGCATCAGGCATCTCGGATGAGGAGGAAGTCTTGCAAGTTCACCACCCAGACTGTTGGAAACTGCAACCCCTGTCGTCCGCGACTGGCCATCCATAAAAAGCAACCGCTCCAGCATCCTGTGCCAGCTGTGGGGAAGCACATGAACGAAAGGCCTGCCATTTCCGTGATGCCATCTGCCAGTCCTGTGGGAAGCAAGGACACATCACCCGCGCCTACCACTCCAAGGGAACCCACCAGAAGGCATCCACACATCACGAGGCAATGGATTTGCATACCCTATCAACCACCATCAGCATCAGGTACTAAACTTGCCCCCTGACGTCCCTAACAAACTGCATGTAACCGTGTCAATAGAGGGGTCCCCCTGTAGAATGGAACTGGACACGGGCTCATCCTTCTCTATAGTCTCTGCAGAAACATTGCAGAAACTCTGCCCTCAGGGGGGACCCCTCCTGAAACAGCTACAGGGTCTAGCCCTATGGGACTTCCAGAAGAACCCCATGGCCATCAAGGGGTGGGGCAAGTTCAGGGTGCAATATAGAGACTTTGATGGACTGCTAGAATTGCTGGTGGTGGAAGGGTGGCTCATGAACCTGTTGGGACTCACATGGTTTGGACCTCTGGGGTTCGAAGTGATGGGCGTTCACAATGTACAGCCACAGGACTTTAACTCAGTATATGATGAGTTTCTGGGGGTGTTCAATGGCACACTTGGTCACTGCTCCGGACCCCCAATTTTACTCGAGCTAGACCCCTCAGTTCGGCCCATCAGGATGAAGGCCAGGAGCCCCCCATTTGCACTTCAGCCCAAGATCGAGGCCGAATTGGACTGCTTGGTGGAGCTGGGGGTGCTAGAACCCATACCGCATGCCCAGTGGGAGACCCCCATAGTCACCCCTGTAAAGCCGAATGGGGACGTAAGAATTTGTGCCAATTATAAGTGTACCATTAACAAGGCACTTCAGGACCATGCTTACCTGATACCAGTGGTCATTCATGTATTGGCCTCTTTGGCTGGAGACCAGGTTTTTGGCAAGCTGGACTTGGCCCAGGCCTATCAGCAGCTGCCGGTGGATGAAGCCACCACCGAGGCCCAAACCATAGTAACCCACTGGGGGGCCTTCAGGGTTTGGTGGCTGCAATTCAGGGTAAGTGTGGCACCAGGGATTTTTCGGAATCTCATGGACTGTCTCCTCAAAGGCATCCCAGGAGTCCAGCCATTTTTCAATGACATTTTAATTACAGCTCCCGACTCCGAGATCTTTGCAACATGCCTCCGAACAGTGCTCCAGCACGTCGACTCTGCCGGTGTAAAGGTGAAGTGGGAAAATGTCTTCTAGGGATGCCACGGGTGGAATTCTTGGGGTTTGCGGTGGATGCCCAGGGGATTCACCCGATGCAGGACAAGATACGTGCCATCATGTATATGCCTACCCCATCCTCCAAGCCGGAACTGCAGGCCTGCTTAGGCCTTTTAAACTTCTACCACTCGTTCCTGCCCCACAAGGCCTCAGTAGCTGAACCGCTTCATCACCTCCTCAATAAGCATGCTCCATGGGTCTGGGGCCCCAAACACACCACCACCTTCTAGGCAGTGAAAGAACTGTTGGTTTCTAATGTAGTCCTGGCCCACTTTGATGAGTCCCTGCCGGTGGTGTTGGCTTGCAACACCTGGGGCACAGACTGGCCGACAGCCATGAGGTTCCCATTGCCTATTACTCTCATACGTTGTTTGCAGTGGAGCGCTACAATGCCCAGATAGACAAGGAGGCCCTAGTGATTGTAGCTGGTGTGAAGAAATTTCACGACTACCTCTATGGCCGGGCCTTCATGATTGTGACAGACCACAAGCCCCTTTTGGGCCTCCTCACCCCTGACCGTCAGACCCCACAGATGCTGTCTCCTCGGGTGCTACGCTGGTCCATCTTCCTGGCGGGGTACCAGTACATGCTCATCCATCGCCCCAGAAAAGTGATGGGCCACGCAGACACACTCAGCCGCCTTCTGCTGCCTTCCTCCAATCCCAACCCTGCGCCGGCTCACCACATCACCATGCTGCAGGACCTGCCAAATCACCCAGTACAGGTGGGGGAAGTGTCCCATCACATGGCCCGGGATCGCATCCTCTCCTGGATCATGGACTGGGTGGGGAGGAGGTGGCCCGCTGGCCCAGTGGGACCCGAATTCTCAGCTTTTTCATCCCACTGGGATGAGTTGTCCTCACACAAAGGGTGCTTACTTTGGGGCAACCAGGTGGTAATACTGTCACCTCTGCAAAGCCGAGACCTCACCACCCTGCATGAGACCCACCCAGGAATCATCAGGATGAAAGCCCTGGCCAGGAGCTACATGTGGTAGCCAGGGCTGGACAATGAAATTGAGGACACAGTAAAGTGCTGCCAGAAATGTTAGGAGTCCCGACCCAAACCTCCAAAAGCACCAGTGCAGCATTGGGAGTCATCACATAAGCCACAGGTAAGGTTACATCTGGATTTTGCCAGGCCCTTCCAGGGACAAATGTTCTTTATACCGGTTGACGCTTACATGAAATGGCCGGTACCGGTCCCATCTACCTCGTCCCAATCAGCCATCCATGCGATGTGGCGGATCTTCAGCTCCTGCAGGATACCGGACTCATTGGTAACTGACAACGGCATGGCCTTCACCTCCACGGAGTTTCAGGAGTTCGTACAATATTATGGCATAAGACACATACACTCCACTCCATTTCACCCCTCAACCAATGTACAGGCAGAGCGCATGTTCTGAACTACAAAGGAGGTCCTATGCTGCATGGACAAGGGGGACTGGGACTACAAGCTGGCCACCTTCCTATTTGGCCAGCGCACAACCCCCCACACAACCACCGGCCGCAGTCCAACAGAACTCCTCATGGGACAGCACTTTACAATCTGGCTAGACCGCCTCCATCCTGACAGGGCTCCAGAACACAGGGCAAACCCTGAAGATCAGGAGGTCCCATGAGGATTCTTTCCAGGGGACCCCATGTACACCAGGAACTACGTCCAGGGTCCTGCCTGGATTCCAGCTAGAGTTGTCTGGGTGACAGGACCCCTCTCCTATGAGGTATCCAATGAAGATGGCCAGTTGTGGAGGTGGCACATTGATCAACTGCACCACTGCCTCCTTCCCACAGACCCAGACATGCCCACCGTCTGTGGGGACAACAGCTCAACCCCCAGGGAGATTGAGGCACCCACCCAAGCACAACCACAGGCAACCACTCAACCAGCAGGGGAGGACAGCAACAATGCAGAGCTGACCAACATCCAAGAGCCACCCAGCGCTCCAGCCCCAGCAGAGGTTCCGGCAGCTGAGGCCCCTTCCCCTGAACCAGCCAGAACAATGCTGGGGAGTCCTGCCTCAGGTCTGGATGTGCACCGTTCCACTAAGGAGCAGCAGAAACCCTCTTACCTCAGAGACTGTCTGCTAGGGGGGATCTGGACCAAGGGGGGAGGGGTGTTATATACCAAGGTAGACCATGCACGTGGTCGGGCTCGCACGTAGCCATGCAGACAAGACAAGCTTCGCATCCAAAGACAATAGAAGCGAAGGATCTGAGAACTGTTGGGTATGTTTAGAACAGGAATATAAGCAGGCCACAGGCCACGCTAGTCATCTCAAGTTCTCCTATGCTTTAATAAAATATGAGCTGAAATAACTACACTATGCCTCAGTCTCAGTACTTTATACATCCAATTTGGATTTCAGTGTTCACACAAACCAAGAAGTATAGGTGTCAGAAGCAGTCAGGACATGTTTATATGGATAGTATTGCACTGGTATCTCTGATGGATGTTGACAGGATGCTGAGAGTTGTGAAGGCCATTTCCAGCAAGCTTGATCCATACCCACTGATGGTTGGTAAAATCATGCATGGAGAGCTTGAGGGCACCTATGACTCAAATAAATAATAGTGCTTTGGTAGAGGATCACTTCCAAAATGTCTAAAGGAAGCCATTATTAGACATTGTTGAGGAAGCTCTCTTTCCCAGTGATTGATCCAGTGAGTTATAGGGCCATGAGTAAACTATTCTTTGGTTGAAAGGTGATTGAGTAGGTTGGGGTAGATCAATTCCAAGCATTCCTTATAACTCATCACCCTTGACCCTTTACAGTCTGGTTTTAGCCTGGCTTTGAAACTGGGACATCATCAGCGGTTTTGTTGAACAATCTGCATGTACAGGTGGATAGAGATAATACTTCAGTGCTCATTTTATTGGATCCGTTAGCAACATTTGACACATACCATCTTGTCGCAACATCTGGGCTGCGATCACATGCTCCTTTAGATCCAACATAGGTGCAAATACCTGATGGATCTAAAGGGCACAATCAGACAGCAACACCTGGGAAGCGTCCCGCAGTTGTTGGCAACCCGTGCTGCTCTGCCACAGAAGCAGAGTTAAAAGACACAGGGGGAAGTCCGGCTCTAATGGGTTCCAATGGGCCATGGACGGACTTTCCCCTGATCGTGCAAGCAAGCTCTCATGCCGTCAGGATGGTCTGATCATGCCATCCCAGCTCAGTGCCATTCCCCCACCCTTTGCAGTATGCACATCATTGCATACTCCATAGGGGGCCCTCAGTGCAGAGGTGCAATTCCTCATTTGTGCACATGGGAAACAAACAGCCAAAGAAAAATTACTCACCCACAGTTGTGTCTGATCACACAGTGGCAGGCTGAGCCTGCAGCTACAAAGGGAGGTGTGATCTCGCAACTGCATGTCAAATTCCTCCAGAGGAAATAGTTGCACTTCCCCACACACACACACTTCAACTGGTGCATGTGACTGCAGTCCTGGTGTATCAGGCAGGTATCAGAGGGCTGGCCCTAAAATAGTTTCACATTTTCTCTGTGAGAGAGTGGTAAGGAGAAATGCAGAATCAGTTCCTTAGAAGCTGGCATGTGGGGTGCTAGGAGTTCTGTACTCTCCCCTATGTTGTTCAGTACTAATGTGAGGTTACTCAGTAAGATCATACAGTGATGTGTCATCAATATGCTGATGACATCCACCTATCTTTGACCAAGGCCTCAGGACTGCTGTCTTGATACTGGAGCATTGCATGTATGTTGCAGTCAGGTGGCTAAAGGAGAACTAGCTAAAATTAAAATCCAGGCAAGAAGAGTTAAAGATGGTTGGAAGAATAGATTCCAGAGAGTGTGATTCTGCCATCATTAGAACAGGTCTCTATGGCTTTGGTCCATGCTACTGTAAACATCAATGCTAGATTATTATATTGTGCTGCAAGTAAGATTCCCCTTGCCAATCTGGAACCTTCAGTGTAGAATGCAGCTGCCTACCTATTGACAGGAGTTAGTAAATTCAGCCATACTATATTTGAAGACAGTTTCTAAGTTCAAAGAGCTGATTTTGACCTTTAAAGACCTTAATGGTTTGAGGCTCCTGTACTTGTTGGACTGCCCCTCCCAGTATGAGCGCTCAAGAGCACTACACTTGTTGCAGCAAGAACTGCTGGTAAACCAAAAGCCAAGGACAGTGAGGATTGTTTCTGCTGAACTTGGACTTTTCCATTGGCAGCCCCAGTCCTTTGGAATGGGCTGTTGAAACAAATGTAAATAGCACCATTTGTGTCAGTGTTCAGAGAACACTGCAAGGCTGACCTTTTTGGAAGGTCCTCTTAATAATTCACTGTAGTTTATCGTTACTTTTGTTTGTTGGCCCTGGCGATAGTGGTTTCTGTTGTTCTGTGTATTTGTTGATAAAATGGTTTTAATATCCCTTGGATTTCTCATATTAAGATTGTGCACGGAAACCACTTTGAGTGATTACTGTTTATAGAAAAGTGATATAAAATATTTAAAATAAACACTGAAGTCCTATCTGTTCTGGAAGGCCTTTGCAAATGCATTTTGTCCAGGGCTATTTTTGGGCAGGAACGCACAGGAACAGAGTTCCGGCTGGCTGCCGAGTTGGCCACACCTAGCAGGAACTCATTAGCATAAAAGGCCACTCCCAGCAGCAGGAACTCATTAGGATTGGTTACATTAGGGGTGTGTGGGCTAACATGCAAAGGAGTTCCTGCTCCAAAAAAAGCCCTGGGTTTTGACAACAAACAAGGTAAACAGAATAAGAAGCTAAAGGTGGGTGCAGCTGGATGACCACACTTCTGGTAACACAGGGGGTGTCCTAATATGCTAATGAGCTGTGCTGTCAGGGGTGTGGCCTGATATGCTAATAAATTTCTGCTGTTGGGTGTGGCCTATTATGCTAATGAGTTCCTGCTGGGCTTTTTCTACCAAAAAAGCCCTGATTTTGTCCTTTTTTTGTCTTGTTTAACTGTTCTTGTCTTGCTGTGATGTTTTAGCTGTAGTTTTGTTCTTTTTTCCCATTTGCTTCTTTGGAAAGGAAAAATGATGCAAAAGTTCACAAAATAAATAAAACAATATTTCAGCTCAAGTAGCTTAGTAATTAATATGGGCTTTTTATTAACAAAGAAAGAAAAGAAGCCTTAGAAATGAATTAATAGATTTTAAATTGAATTTAAATTGCATTGCAGTTCCCACTAAAACAACAAATCCTGATAATTTAGTGGCATGTTATAAATGTTAAAGCATTACACTGGTAAACCCAAGACAAAAGGCCCACCATCCTTTGAAACACAAAATATATTAGGTTCATATCCCATCCTTCTATCATGACACTCAGCACAGTATACAGAGGGCTGCAGGGGGTTTCCCAGGCAGTTGCTGACTAGTCCCAGACATGCTTAACTTGAGCAAAGTCGCATTATTCCGTACCTTCCAAAGATACTCTGGGATGAAAATCTCTTACAGAAATGATGGGAGCAGATTTGGGTAGCTTTTGAAATCTATATTGGGGAGGGGCTTATTTATAGATTGTTTTTGAGAGAAGGCTTGGAAAATTATGGCCATGCTAATGCTCTGTGCTCATCAAAGAATATTAATTAATTCCATTTTAAATTCTCTGTGAAACCTGTTCAAAAAGAAACTGAAAAAATCATCCATGGCTAGCAATCTTTTAAAGCTGATTTTTCTGAAGTAGAAATCCTTTCTTTTAAAATAATGTAAAAGATTAACATTGGGGCTGCAGTGGCTCAATGGTTAAGATGCTGAACTGCAGACTGGAAGGTCAGTAGTTCAGCAGTTTGAGACCTGAGTGCTGCATGATGGAGTGAGCTCCCGTCTCTGGTCCCAGCTCCTGCCAACCTAGCAGTTCGAAAGCCAGAAATTGCAAGTAGATAAATAGGTACCACATCAGTGGGAAAGAACAGCATTCCGTGTTCCTCAGCATCTAGTCATGACGGCCACATGACCACAGAAACAAAACGTCTTCGGACAGCACTAGCTCTTCAGCTTGGAAACAGAGCTGAGCACCACATCCTGGAGTCATAATCAACTGGCTCTCAAGCAAGGGAAACCTTTACCTTTACCTAAAAGATGAACATAGCCACTACTCTCAGTTTCTTGCTCTATGAAATAAAGTGGGCTTTTCACAAATTTCCCATAGTTTTAAACATAAATTAACAATGTGTTGGATCCAGCCAAATTACTGTATTCATTGAATTATTATAGCTGTGAAATCCTCAAACAACCTAATTCAGTAAATCCCAAACTGTGTGCTGCTGGCCACTAAAGAACAGCTAGTGTGCCATGAGAAATAAATTACTTTTAAAAAGCAATGATTCCTGTGATCCCATGCCCACCCACAAAGCAGGCTTCAGTCTCATTGTCGTTGTATGATTTAATGTATTGGCCTTGCATCCCTTCATTCAGCCCATGCCAGGAGGCAGGAACTCTGCTGTATCAGGCATACTTAGATCTTTTCATTTTATATTCTAATCCCAGACTTTTTTTTTTCTGTGCGGATACCTATTCCCTCCAACAGGGGCCTCACTGTCCCCCAACAGCTTTTCCTACATAGTCAGTAGACTTCCTGGGTTTGTAGAAAAATCCGAAAAGTAAGGAAATCCCTTCAGGGACGGTTGAATTCCCCCCAAAAGCCTTTTGAAATGGCCTCTGCAGGGACCTGACTCCAGGCAGCAACGGTGAGAGATTAGAACGTTGGGGGGGGGGGAGGGAGGAGGCTTCTGACTGGCTCTGTCAGTCAAAGGGTGGGGGAAGGGCCCTTTCTTTCCAGGCCTCTTTCGGCCTTGGAGGGAGGGAGGGGGGAGGGAGCCTTGGGGCCAGGCTGGGGGATTCCTAGAGGTTTTGGGGTGGAGTGCAAGGAGGACAGGATTTGGGGAAGGGAGAGGCCTCAGCTGGGTATCATGCCACAGAATCCACCCTCCAAAGCAGCCATTTTCTCCAGGGAGACAGATCTCTGTTGCTCACAGATCTCTGGAGTTCACCCTCCAGCAGGCCCCACTTGGAGGTTGCCAACCCTAGGCCTGGCAGGGTTGCCAGGTCCCCCCACAGGCACTGGCAGGGGATGGGGTAGTGGGGCTGCCAGCTCCAGGTCTGGAAACTCCTGGAGATTTGGGGATGGAGCCTGGGGAGGACAGGGACCTCAGTGGGGTACAATGCCCCTCCAAAGCATCAATTTTCTCCAGGGGAAGTTATCTCAGTAGTCTGGAGCTGAGCAGTAATTCCAGGGGATCCCCAGATCCCACCTGGAGGCTGGCATCCCTAGGCAGCACCCTCTGGGTGACTTGATGCCACCTAATTTGCATGACTCAACTTGGCCTGGCTGCTTGCTGCTGTTCAGCAGCCACCCTATGAAAGCCAGCAGTGGTGCAGCAGTTAGAGCCTCAGAGTAGGGTCTGCAAGACCCAGGTTCAGATCCCCATATTGCGGTGGAAGCTGACTGGGTGATTTTGGACCAGTCACATACTTTCAGCCTAACCAACCTCACAGGGTTGTTGTGCAGAAAAAAGGAGGTGAGAATAATGTAAGCTGCTTTGGTCCCCACTGTGGAGAAAGACTATAATTTTTGTTGGTAGAAGCTGTGGGGGAGGGGGTGGAGACGAAAAGCTGAAGACAGACAAAGGCAGATAAAGGTTAAGTTGGCTGTTGGGTGGGAAGGAAATAGGGTTGCCAACTCTGGATTGGGAAACTCCTGGACATTTAAGGGGTGGATCCTGGGGATGGTGGGGTTTGAGAAGGGGAGGAACTTCAGACCAGTATAATGCCACAGACTCCACCCTCCAAACCAGCCATTTCCTCCATGAGAACTACCATTGCCAGCCTCTGGGTGAGGGCTGGAGATCACCCAGCATTACAACTGTTGTCCAGGTGACAGAGATCAGTTCCCCTGGATAAAATGGGTGCTTTGGAGGGTTGAGTCCATGGCTCCACCCCCAGAAGGGAGAAGGAGTGTGAGATAGGTAAGGGTAGAGGGGAGGAAGCAAAGGTGTGAGGAATGGGATGACCATCGCGCAAGTTTCTTGCGGGTCTCCACTTGTCACTCTGATAACCGAGATGCAGCACAGGAAGCACAGAAAATGGGCTCCTGTGAGTGGAGAAGCCCCTAGTTCTTTCACACTTGAAAAGAAAACTTTCTAGGGACTGAAGAAAAACAAGTGTGTTGGCTATCAGATATTCGGGAGACATTAGCTAAATACTCATTTCTTGCACTACAGCAGGACATTGTTGGATTTTAAAGTCCAGTTTTCCTACATAGTTTTATTCAGATGAGGGAAGATCTTGTGAAGTACTGACAAACATTTTGTTAGTTTGAAGGCTGAAGGGACTGAAAAGCTTCTGCCATGGTTTACTTATAATCATGAACAGGTTTGGAACACTAAAGCAAAGCTGAAACAGGCAACTAATTGATCAGATATGCAAATAGAACATGCAAATATGCAAATAGAAAAAATAATTTTGTCCTCATTTGGAAGGTCATTAAACATTAGCTAGTGCATAGTGCACCCACACCACACTGATATGTACACTTAATGCAGAAAGGAAACTTTATTGTAGTGCTAAGATGTGACATTGTGTGGACCAATACTCTCTCTTACCCTCTGTAGCTCATTGGCTGCTTGCCTTCTTTGCTTTTGCAAAATCAGCAAAGAATCTTTTTCCTAAGTAGAGTTAATGGCATGTCATCCTGATGCGAAGCAGACCAAGCTGATCTAGATCTGAGCCCAATATTCCCATGCTCCCTGCCCCTTGTTTTCCCACCACCCCTATCAGGGGTTCCTTGATGTGTCCCTTATTCTGTGTCTTGCTGAGCCTTGACTAGGATTAGGATGATCAAAAGCCATAGTTTCGAAAAAGAACATTGTTTCAATATTGCCTGTTTTTGTCACCTATTCAACTATATGATGTGATGTGATACGATTAATTTTAAATCATATTTTAATGTATACAGTTCAATGTATTTCATATTTATTGTTGTTACCTGCCTCAGTTCCTTAGTTGTCGGGATAAAATGTTTTAAATAAACATCTAAGAATCTACTAAAAGTATTAAGCAATGATTCCTTTATTCATTAACCACATTTGGATTACATGATGGAACAAGTACTCTTACATGCACTGGCATCAATTAGTTCAGTCATTTCTGGACACATAGTGTTATGATTCTGTTATTCCATGACTGAAAGCGGATTGCTCAAGCTGTTGTTACAACAACAACAACAACAACAACAACCTGCACAGAGTTGCCTTCACCCAAACTGAAGATCAAACCTAAATGAGAGGAGGAGATAGTTTGCTAAAATGAGTCAGAGAACTGCATGCCCTTTTGCCCTTTCCCACTTAAAAATTAATGGCAATGATCCAAAGTGAAACCAACTGTCAGCTATGAACATGTGCCAGAGACATTCAGTATTTGCTCCCCCTCCCCCCGCCACCACTACATTGTTTCTAGGAATTATATTAAAAGTCCTTAATGGAATGAAAATAATGTGTCGTTGTGGGGGGAGAACCAACAATAGTATGCTTCTGTGTACCTTTATTCCTGTATATTTCACTGGTTAAATTGTTTCTTGTTTTTGTTGTTGTTTGGGGAATACTACTGCCCTGTCTAATTGTTAGCAAAAGGCCAAATTTGTGTGTACAGCAGCAAATAAATTTTATCAAGTGCTTTATGCTCGTGTTCACAATTACCAAGCAGAATTATGGAGAATATAATAAAAAGCTAGGAAAAGCTAGAA
Organism: Gekko gecko; assembly: GCA_029375565.1. NCBI lineage: Eukaryota > Metazoa > Chordata > Lepidosauria > Squamata > Gekkonidae > Gekko > Gekko gecko. The sequence goes on from JAPDNY010000007.1 coordinate 119,710,036, forward strand.
AAAACCAGATAGCTGCAACTGAAGTCAATAAGTCTGAAAACTTACTGTCTCTCTTTAAAAATCCACTTGAATAACAAGTCTTACAAGTCAGAAGTGTAGGTATTCTGTGATAGATTTTTCAGAGTAATTGATCTTAGTAATCAAGTCTCCTATTGTAAAGGGGAGGAATCAGTGGAATCATCCTCTAGTGGTATGTAAGCATTTGAAATAAACTGTGCTTTTCAATATTTAATAACTCTGGTTAAAAGTTTTGAAAATTAAGATTCACTTTCATTCCCCTTCTTCCCTGTTTCTTCTCAGCTCCTTGTGGTCAAAATGAAACAAGAGAGGATGGCAAAATAATCCAACTGCCACCTTGCAAAACAGGAGCATGGATCGTTCCTGCCATCATGGCTTGCTACCTCTTGGTTGCAAACATACTTCTGGTGAACTTACTCATTGCTGTCTTTAAGTGAGTTTTGCAACCATGTATATATGGCTGTTTTTAAAAAACTTTCATGTACTTATAGTAACCATTGTGCAAAGTAGTATTGAATGTACAATATTATTCTTTTCCATGCCACTGAAGTAACATGAGAAATCCCAACCTATACAGGAGGAGTCTGTGCTACCACTCCTTAGCAAGCTAGGACTATTCTATTCTATAAGAAGTGGTGGTGCTGGTATTGGAAAAAGCCATGGGTTCTCCCAGGTTCTCAGGGTTCTCAAGTTACACTGACAGCAGAGGAAAGAGAATTGTTCCTTTCTTACATGGCAATTTCAGAATGGTCAGAGTTGACAAAAATAATGTATTTGGATTGTACAGGAAATGTACTTAGGAAACTTTATGAATACTTCTAGTTCTAGTTCTAGTTCTTATGCTTTTTTCTGATGGCCAAATATTAACTTTTCCCGATGTACCCCTAAAACTTTTAAAGTATAAAACTAAAAATGTAATGTGACCATGTATTTTAAAACACCTGTATTGGGTGGGTATTTTGATCACAGAGACAAGATTGGCTATACCTCCAAATTCAGTATACATTCCATTTTGTTTCTAGGTACTGGGTTGATACTAAACTGGTACTAAACTGGCAATTGCCACTGATTTTCGTTTCCCACTACAGTCCCCCTGCCATTTCTCAGAGTCCCCTATCCCCCAGAAGCAACATTTGTGGGTATCAGTTGGAGGGAGGATGGAAGAAAGTTCCATTCTGTCATGGGAAAATTAAGTTTGGATCCAACCTACTCTGTGGAACTCGTCAGTTACTGCATATGAAATTTTAGAAGATCCAGCTACTCATCATAGATCAATTTCTTCTTTTCTTGTTTTAGCAACACATTTTTTGAAGTTAAATCTATATCAAACCAAGTATGGAAGTTTCAGAGGTATCAGCTTATTATGACATTCCATGAAAGACCAGTCTTACCCCCTCCTCTGATCATCTTCAGTCACATGACTATGATATGTCAACATATATGCTGCAGGTGGCGGAAACATGAAGGTGACCCAGATGAGGCAGACTATGGGTTGAGTAAGTTTCATTCAGTTTCTCCTTTGCAGGTCTGTAAAAGTGAGAAAGACTTATTCAGATATACTTTGTTATCTATAAATTCAGAGACCATCTAAGGATTATAACTAGGGCAGTGGTATAAGATGCTAAAGTATCACTAAAGACCCTTGAGAGTAAACTGGAGGAAAAAAGTGACAAAGGATTTAATGCTGAAAACTACTATTCACCCAAGCCCCTAACAGTGTGGAGAGACATCATTCCATCAGTGTTACATACAAAGTAGACATTCTCATTCATCACAGCCCCAAGTTTTCTACGGTCCATTTTCTATGTTACATTGGAGGAATGGTATCACCACCATCTCAAAATACACGTGTTTTTTCACATAGTTAGCTTCTTGTATATGTAGTAATCCTCAGGAAGATGGGTGGGCAAAGAAAAGGCTTCAGAGACAGAAAAAGTAGAAAACATGGATGGGAGAGAAAAGCCTGGAGAAAGAGGTGGGGGAGGAAAAAGCAGACAACGGAGGTAGTGGTGGAAAGCACCATCAAGTCACAGCTGACTTTGGTGACCCCATAGGGTTTTCAAGGAAAGTGACAAACAGAAGTAGTTTGCCATTGCCTACCTCTGCGTAGTAACCCTGGATTTCCTTGGTGATCTCCCATCCAACTACTAACCAGGACCAATCCTGCTTAGCTTTGAGATCCAACAAGATCAGACTAGGTAAGGACAAAGAAAGGACATAGAAAAATGTGGGGGGGAGGGGAGACAGAGGGGAGAGGAGGAGAAATGCCTGCAAAGAAAGAGAGTGGGAACCTGGGGTGGGGGCTAAAAAAAAGGAGGAAAACAGAGGGGAAGCCTGAAAAGAGAGGGAAGGCAGAGACCAGTGTGGAGAAAAAGGATTTTCCTTCCCCATGAGTTTTGATGGTCTCATGCTTGTACTACCCAACTCTGATGATATAATACTGCCTTTCAGAGTCTGATGCTACTCTTCAAGCCATAATTTCCTGTACAAAGTTTCTTTGGGGTTAATATTTTGAAAATTACTGAAGTTTCAAAAAAATCATCAAGGTTGGCGGCATCTTGTAAAGTGTTATGATAGTTAACTAATTTCTTTTAAGTACTGGTTTATCACTGCCTCCAATGTCTTGTACAGAACTTTTTATAACAGATGATGAACTGAAGAAAGTTCATGACTTTGAGGAACAATGCATAGAAGAATATTTCAGAGAGAAAGAGGATAGATTCAATTCTTCTAATGATGAAAGAATCCGTGTTACATCTGAAAGGTACCTTGCTTTTCATTTTCTATATAATCTATAGTTTGTCATTTGTCACTCTTAGCATTTCTATTATTTGGAAAGGGAAAAGCTTTTTAATGCATTAATTCCACTTCAGTGAATTGCATTGAAACTTGCACTCTTCAAAACTAAGTAAAACTCTTATGAACATTCTCAACAAATTTTTTTCTTCTGAAAGTGGATGGTCATTTCTATAATCCAGTCTTCCAGTTAAAAGTCCTATGTTGTAATCCATGCATCATGGGGTTGTCATTGTTTTATTTCCTGATTCCTCTTGCTGGATCACAAGTAGGAATGCTGTTGAATTTTTCAAAGATAGTGATTCTTCCTCCTACTGGTAGTTTTGTCATGCTGTGAAGGTTTGCAGGACAAGATAAATAACATATTTGGGGAGGTATTTTATAAACATTTTATCCACAAAATTAACAATATTTTCTTCAGTATCTATGTACATACATATGTATTTATTTTCCCATGTTTGCAGAGTTCGCAAAGAGTCAGACTCAACTGTGCTACTGAACAACAACAACAAATTATTTCCTTGCATTGGGTTTTGAATCATATTATGGCATTCAACCAGTGATTTTTAGTAATATCTGCATAACATATATACAGATGCATATGTCAAATCCTGTATCATATAGATCTATTTCTACAATGGTAAGCCAATAACAAAACATTAGCAGAATCAGTGGGATCTCTTCTTTAATAGTGCAGGGAATAACAGCACACTGTTAACGACCATAAGTTTGCCAGGCCTCCCACTACAGCAGGCGACTTCCGGCTGTCAAGACCTATTTCCCTTTGCCTCTCCAAAAATGAAATAAAAAACAGTGACATTGCTGATATTGCTACATCACTTTTGGGTAAAATCTGGAAGTGATATAGGGCAGCTCTAGGAATAACTAGAAACTCTATGGTTTTGCCATAGATTCCTAGAGCTAACTTTTATCACAGGTTTTCCCCAGAAGTCACATAGCAACACTGGTGATACCACTGATGTCATAAGCATCCTTCCATGTCCCTGACCACAGTCCTCCGACCAGTATCCAGGGCCAGGCTCGATTTGGCAGTCCAAAGTGACAATAGTGCATACATACACACCCAGGCAAGAATTATTTGACTTTATTGAGCAGGATAAGATACCCAACTGTGCGCACATACATACTGAGCAATAAAATTACAGCATGCACACAAACCATCATTATTACCAAACAATACAAACTGAAGCAGGGAACATGTTCATAAATATGATACATTACAAAATACATAAATACAATAAGGACAAACACTATAAATGTTGTTGTTCAGTCGCACAGTTGAGTCCGACTCTTCATGACCCCATGGACCACATTACACCAGGCCCTCCTGTCTTCCGTAGTACTCTGGAGTTTGCTTAATTTCATGTTCGTTGCCTCAATAACACTGTCTAACCATTTTATCCTTTGCCGTCCCCTTCTTCTTTGACCTTCAATCTTTCCCAGCATCTGGGTCTTCTCCAGTGAGTGCTCCCTTCTCATTTGGTAGCCAAACACTATAAATACAATACATTAATATTTAATCATACCTAACTATCAAGCAAACTACAGATAAAATATATGGGAAAAGTTAAGAGGCAACTTGATGTGTGTGTGTTTGAGTGAAACACTATAACTGTGGTGAAAATATATATCTCAAAACTTCTGAGAACTTCATAATCATAGTAAGAATATTGGAGGATCAGAAAATGGGTCACTGAAAATATAATATAAAAAGGAATGAAAATAGAGGTTTCACTCGGGCCTCTTTTGCTACATAGGTTATTGAACTGCATGGCCTTAGTGTTAGGCTCTCATTGTTTAACTAGACATGATATTGGAAGAATCATGATGAGATTCCTTACATTTTTAAAATAAAATAGCAACACCACAAAGCTCTGAACTGGATTGGCACCATGGTATTGTAGGGAGAGGACAGGCTTGACTCTTTTACCGCTATGCAGTTTAGCCAGTTAAAATTGATCCCCTTCAGACTACTTGCCTGCTTGCCCTTATAGCACTAACAACAACCCTGGGAGAGGTCAGTTCCACATGTGGAGAGTGGGTAGAGTTAAGATTCTGTTCACCCCACCCTGCTGTGATGCTAATTGGGGCCACGCATGGCTATTTCGTCTTTTGAAATGATCTAGATCTCCCAGTATTTTGTCTAGTTAATACATTCATTTTGAACTTAGACTAGAGGTGTGCCTTTGGATATGCCTGAGCTTGATTATAGCTGAAGTTATTCAAAACACTCCACAAATTCTGGAAGTAACAGAAAATTAATCTCCAAGAGTTTTAGGAGTATTTTGGATTCCAAGATGGCCAGGAGAAAATTGCTGACCCCACAAAAATAGCTGTTAGTTGGCTAGGGTTGCCAGATCCCCCGGGGGGTTCCCAATTTTGGGGGGCTCCTTCCCACTCCCAGCTGACTGGCTGACAGGGAGGGGAAGCCCCACCCCCAAGAATGACCACCCAGCAACCCGTGCTACAAAATTTAAAGGGCCCTCTAGCAGGGCTTCTGCACTTCTACTAGGCCTGACTACCCCATAGCCCTCTCCTATGGATGGTAGATCAGGTCCACCCATAGGAAATAATGGTCCATTATTTCCTGTGGGTGGTAGAGAGGCCAGGTCTACACATTTCATGGCCATTTGGACTGCAGCAATAGAATGCAAATATTGCTCCAAGTGATACATCATTGTATCCTGTAAAATACAGGCAATTTACACTAAGAGAGAGGATCATAGATGCTTAGATGTATAGGGAGCGATATACAGAAGCTTATAAAGCATAAATCTACTCTATTCAGTTTAAACACAATTACATATACTTTTAGTATTACAGGGAATTAGGATGGTACACTTTTTACATATATTTCTCTGTGAAAGAGTAGTTGCTATCGGTGTCTTTTCATATGAATTAGACACTGCTCCAAGTTATTGGCAACTTTCCAAAATGTATGAATTCCTATACTGTGCAATCGTATTTTTACACTTTCATAAATCAAACTATTACTTTCCGTATGTCTGGTCACAATTAATGGTTGTAGAATTTAGCTGATAATAAATGGTAAATAAAATTTGTGCTGCATGTATCTAAAGCCTTCAAAAGTAGTATTAAATCTTTTAAAATTAATTCATAATTTTATCAAAAACAAGAAATCCTGACTCCTACAATGGTTTCATAAGCAAGTATCAGTCCTCTGTTTTGTTTTGTTAACTGATCAAGTGACATGTAATACATCCTACAAAATATGTACCACTTAATGCAGATGTTTGTGGTACAGAAATGTAATACATTGAATCATAGGCTGCAAAACATGCAGCCTATGTATTATTTTTATAAATAAGACAGTGCTAGTAATTATGAACAAAATCCCAATAATTATTATCTCAAACAATTGTTATACATTAACTGAGATACTTGCAGTGGACAATTCCAGGACTCCACACTCCTTGTGTGGAGATAATGGTTTATTTAAGAAGCTAAGCTGTATGAAATATCTATATATGATTATCAGTATGAGCCAGCAATCCTTTAACTTGTTATACTTGCAGTCAGTTTTGGAGTCTTTAGAAAGGGAAATGGATATCACCATAAAGTGGCTACCACAGAGAGTGGGGCACTTACAAAATGTTGGGAAGTTTCACAAAGTTTTAAGGGTTCCAAACACAGCATCATCTTATGACTGAGGCAGCTCCTTCTGAATGGGCACTCCCTGCAGATGAAACCTCCTGGACTATTCTGAAGTACCTTCTTTCCAAGGAGACTGAACAAAACTTGACCTGCCTCTTTGTTTTGAGGGAGAGGTTTTCAGAAATGGCCAACCCACTAGGCAGCCCCAGACTGGGGGCTCACTTGCCTGTAGATAGAGCAGGAAAAAGTGAGGGGAAATTTCATCAGACCCCTGAAGTGACACGTGACAGTCTAGGAACCCCCAAAGAAAGACCACAGAGATTTCAGAGATTCCTTGAGAATCATCTATAAGTGGCATCACTTCCAGATTCAGAGGCAGTACACTCCCCTTTCTTCCACCACATCAGCAAACTAGTGAGCCCTGAGCCACCTGGCCAGTGGGTAGCTTGGGACATGTCTGGGTTGGCTGGCTGGGAGAGAGCTCAGGATAGCCTGCCTAGGACACTTAAAGCCCTTGGGATGGCCCTGGTGATGCTGTTTGATTTCAATTTCCAAAGAGAATGGAGAGTTTGCTCCCTGTGCAGCCACACCCAGAGTCGTAAGAAAATCTAAGCTTATGGCTAAACCAAGAGCACACAGCTGTGATGCCCCTCCCTGAGATGAACCCCACATTTGCTTGTCAATCTGCTGGCAGGGAGTGCCCACTAAATCCCTGTTTTGCTTTGTTTTCCTGTTCCATTCAAAACCATTTGGATTATATCATCAATGTTAAAGAATCAAATAGTTACATGAAACATAGGCACCATGCTGGGATCAGTAGTATAAGAACAGATGATTGATAAATAAGACAAATATGTCCAAACTGTTCAAAAGTATCTGATGTGCACACTCTCTCTCTCTCTCTCTCTCTCGCTCTCGCTCTCGCTCTCTCTCTCTCTCTCGCTCTCTCTCTCTCTCTCTTTTCCAGGGTAGAGAATATGGCTATGAGACTGGAAGAAGTGAATGAACGAGAGCATTGCATGAAGGCCTCCCTTCAGACTGTAGACATCCGGCTTGCTCAGCTGGAAGATATGATAGGGCGAATGGCTACAGCATTAGACAAGCTGACTGGCCTGGACAGAGGAGAAACCACTAAGATACGGTCTCGAACATCCTCTGACTGTACTGACACAGCCTACATTGTCAGACAGAGCAGTTTCAACAGCCAGGAAGGGAATGCTTATAAACTTCAAGAGAGTATTGATCCCCCTGGAGAAGAGTCTATGTCACCAACCTCTCCGACAGTAATGCCCCGCTTACGAAGTCACTCCTTCTATGCAGTGAACATGAAGGACAAGTGCGGGTTGGAGAAGTTTGAAAGTATTTTTAAAGAAAGAGCAGTGAGCCTTCATCGTGCTAGTAGCTCTCACTCAGTGTCAAAAGAGCAAAAAGTACCTTTAGTACCTACAAGCACTCTGTCAATTGCCCCAGACTCCAGAAGGCCTTCCTCCTGCATAGACATTTATGTCTCTGCCATGGATGAACTGCAGTCTGTTATAGAACCCCTAGACAGTTCAATGAACATACTTGGAACTGGAGACCCAGCTCTCCAAGCCCAGATAGCTTCTGGTGTTCTCTCAAGTAGCTCCTATGTAAGTGGTACTCCTGGTGACAAAATTTCAGGAAGGAGTATTGATTATGAAGACCCCTCTTCGATGGAAGCAAGAATTTTTTCTTCAGACTATTCACAAATCACAGACAGTCAAAACCCCTGGGACTCTGACCCTCCCCTGTATCATACCTTAGAGCGATCTAAAAGCAGCCGATACCTGGCTACTTCCCCATTTCTTCTGGAGGAACCACCTATAGTCAAATCTCAGAGTTTCATGTTCTCTCCTTCTAGAAGCTACTTTAGCAGCCTTGGAGTGCCAGTCAAAACAGCAGAGTACACAAGTATTACAGACTGCATAGACACCAGGTGTGTCAGTGCTCCTCAAACCATTGCAGAAAGGTCCAGCTTCCCTGGAATTCATGGAGACAAAATAGATGACTTAGGGTGCTGCCACCCAGAGAGAGAAGCAGAACTAAGTCACCCAAGCTCTGATAATGAAGATACCGAAGCCAAAGAAAAAAGAGCAGTTTCCTTGTCTCCTCAAGATAGTAGCAATACATCAAGAACATTGTCCAATAATATACAACTTCCAAAAATAGAGCGGGCTAACAGTTACTCTGCAGATGAATCCAACTTGTTGTATGCACACACAAGGAAAAGCTACTCCATCAGTGACAAACTTGATAGGCAGCGCAATGCGACAAGCCTCCGAAATACGTTCCAGAGGAGCAAGTCATCCAAACCAGAGAGCAGGGGGGATACCTTGTCTATGAGAAGACTCTCTAGAACAGGCGCCTTCCATAGTTTTGAGAGCAAGCACAGTTAGGGGTAACACATGTGTAACAAGAAGAATTGCCTGAGAATTGTGTCTGCTGTCCAATTTGTTTCCTTAGCAGAATGATGTAACCTCAGACCATAGTATGTCAGCAACAGCTGGCATCTGCCACCAGTCAAGTTAGCACTTTGGTAATCTCAGTGCCAAGCACTGAGGTTCTATATCTTGACCTAGTTGGCATTTGCACTTAATGGGGGGGGGATTATAAAGACATTATTTTTAAAAAAATCTTTATGACATCATGCATAAATGGGTGAATAATTTCAGAAATCTGCCTTTCAAAAATGGAATATATTGGTTAAAAAAAGAAAAACGAAACAACATGCATACTAAGAGGGTAATGTTTTCATTTTGATTATATTGACTTTTACACCAGAACCATCATTGTGATGGCTCATGAAGGACATCTTTGTATTATTCTATAGGAACCAAAAGCAAATCCGACCTTAAATTCCCCCAGTCTTATCACATTCCTATATTTCTGTCTGATCAATGTAAAGTGGAACAAGTTACCAGTCACCCAGAGTTCATCTGTCTCTTTTTTGTATTAACTGCTAGTGCCACAATTTTTTATATTTTCAAGAAGGGAAGAAAAGAAATGCCTTTTGTATAGCAGCATGAAGGAAAGGGAAGAATTTCTGTTTAAATAAATAGTCACACAATTTCCTGTATTAAACAGGCATTTTAGCACAGTTTAGCAAGCTCAGGATGAATGTAATTAAGTGGAACAGTAAATATTTATTTTTTTAATCATCACTTGTCCTCAGTTTAGAAAGTACTTCATGGAATCTTGTCAAACTGTTGTGCTAAACTGGTGAAAATAAGAGCAGGACTGATTTCATGCCCGCAACATTTCCATATTGTTATTCCAATATTTGCATTCCTTGTGACTTGAAGGGAGGGAGTCATTGCCATGTTGCTCTAACTTTTCCACCATTGAGCAGCCATTATTTCTTGTTAAGGCACAGTTGTAACAACATTTCAATAATTAAGTACTGTATGGAAGCTTATTACATGGTGTGATCTTGGATGAGCACAGAACTACTGGAGATGTTGAATGATTTTCTTTTCTGACCAAACAAAGACTTTTAGAGGTTAGTTAGAGCACCAAAGTGAAATTGAGATTTCTGATAACTGCAAAAGCCATTCCTTTAAAATATGCTTCCATTGTACAGAAAGGCAAAATAGCAAGACAATAAACCCTTCCCTGGAACACTCCCCCAACCCCTCCCTCAGGCCTATCCTCCAACAGCATCTGCAGCAATCCACTGAGATTAAAGGTGGTTAATTACTGCTGATAATACTTGGTAATACAGCAATGAGATCACAGCACCCTCCAGAAGAAGACACTATAATTATAAAACACATGTAAGGAAATAATGTAATAATTATGTAGTGAAATGCTGCCTCCCATACATACCTGTTGCTCTGCTTCATTGCTGATTAATATATAAATTGGGTTTTAAAATATACTTTGAGGTAATTGATCTGCATTCTAAATGGCATTGCCTAAATTCCTTTTAGCATTTTTAATATTTTTAACCTAAAATGTTTTGTGTATCAGCTGTCTCCTGGAGGATTCCTGTGCCATAAAGTATAAGCATTCAGTTCTGGATGTCTACATTTGTCTAGTTCAAGGGATGAAAGATGGGGATGAAAGGAAACATTATAAGCAGCAGTCTTTGAACATAGTTGCATGCTGATTTAAAATACAAAAACAACAACAGCAACTTCCCCAGCTGACTGGGGTCTTTCATTAATCCAACAGTCCTATTATACTTACCCGATTTATTTGCAGTGTGCTTTTGTGAAATCTTTTGTCATAGGTCAAGAGAAGTATTTGTGCCTGGTCTGAGTGCGTGACAACTATCACTTAGGTTATGCTGATTGTTAAAGCTCAAGGACAAAGCCACGCATTTTCTTTGATAAATGGCCTGAAATGCGCCAACTTTCACAGAGAGCTAAGTAGACATTACACCCCAAAAGGTTGGTTACAGCATTGATGACAGAGGTTTTGCTTAATAAAAACAACTTAATAAAGGGGATCACTTAACCCTTTCTCATCTGTTGTTTCCTCTGTTTAAATCACACCCAAAGTGCTTCCTTTTCCCTGGGATTTCAAATGCTTTTTTGCATTGCATTCTGATACATGCATCTTGTGCAATGACATATCTTTGGCCACTATATCTAAGATTTGTACTAAAAAGTTCTTTCTCCAGTGCTTTTCAATTTTAATTCCAATTCTACCCAGCTACTTTCATGCTCGTTATAGTCATTCCAGGTTAATCTGCTTGACAGTAGAACTTCCCATGGTTTTGACAATATCAGTTGAATTAGATTTCATTTGGGTTATTAGAATGTAACCCCATTCTGCCTCAGTCATGCTTTGGGACAGCCCAGAACTGTATTTTTTAAAATGTAAATACGTTCTCTGTGTTAGAGCCAATCTGTTTCCATTGCACAGTGGAAGGGCATTTTTGCTAACCTGGAAGAGGGTACAGTATTTGTTATCTTCTGCTTCTTGCTGCTGCTGCTTTGCACACTATTTTCAACAGTTCCCTATCCTTTACAAAGAGCTTCAAGAAGAGGCAAATACAGGCCTGTAGCTACAGTGGGACATTTCAGGGCCCGGCCCCCAGGTCACAACCAAGGCCCCCCGACTTCCCATCCAGCCAAGGCCCCCTTTCCATTTTTTTATTTTATTTGTAGTGCTCCCTTAGGGAGGTGAGGGGGTGTCTGTGCAGGGTGCCCCCAAACTTATTTAAAGGCCCCCCAAATTAAGAAATCCTGGCTACGGGCCTGGACAAATACCCATTCTAGAACTAGCTTGATGACTGTAGTGGTTAACATATTGGTCTAGGATCTGGCAAAACCCCAGTATGCCATGAGACTCACTGGGTGACTGTGGGCACTCGCTCTCTCAACCTAATCTACCTCATAGAGTTGAGGTGAGAATAAAATGGAGGTGGGGTGACTGATATACGATATTCTAAGCTCCTTGAAAAAATGGCAAGATAAAAATGGATTGAATGAATAGTTCCATTTGTGGTTCTCCAGAGCCAAGCCCATGAATGATCTCAAAATGGCAGCATTCGTAAAAGCTTCTTTAAGTTCTTTTAATTTTTATCATTTTTCCGCAGGGTGAAGCCACTGACCTACAGTAAACATATTTAGCTAGCAACATTCTGATGCCAATATGTTGTATATATAATTAAAATAAAACTGAGATTTAAATCCCTGGTACAAGGAATGAAGAATCTTTGGTCATGATCATAGCCATGCTCTCAAATAGCAAATTTATTTGAATTAGGGATGGGCAAGAACTGAACCATGTGAACTGAAATTTGTGATGAATTTTGTCCTGTTCATGGTTTGCAAACCAAAATTCATTATGAGTCCACTGTCACAAACTTCCACAAACTCTTAAAGCAATCCATGGCAGTTCATGGTGGTTCATGGATAGAGCAGAAAGCAGAGGTTTAAAGGGACATTGAGTCCCTTTAAACCCCTGCTTTCTGTTCCTCATGAAGGCTGCAAAAACAGCTGCTCAGCTGTTTGGGGCTGTCTCGTGCAATGGGAGTTGAGCTGCAGGGAGCATGCACTCCCTGCCACTCAGCAGTTTTTTGGGCTTTCTACAAACCCCATTTAAAGGAACTGCAGTCCTTTTCAGCGGGGTTTGCAGGGTCATGAACTGGAATGAACCGCACTTTTCTGGTTCATGCCCATTCCTAACTTGAACAGTAAAAAATACTAGCAAAATATTTAATGTCAGTATGTCCACGCTGCCACTTGCATGATCAAGGGGCAATTCACAGATTACAACATTCACATGGCCAGTTGATACACATGATCTGGGAGTCTGAAATTAAACTCATCTTTTACAAACCAAAGTTTGTTGCTTTGTCTGAATTTAACAAACCATGATTTGTTCTTTTCCCTCTGAACCCAATTGCAATTCATAGTTTAATCCTTTTTGGAAAGGAAAAGGGATGAACCATAGCTTGCTGTGACAGTCTAAGCATGAGAGAGAAAGGGGAGGAAAGGAAAGGAGCACAAAACCCACAAAATCTGCCATGCTTGTTCATGTAACAACAAAATCATCGCACTGTGCCATGCTACTGTGTAGTATTTTACTGCTGGAGTAAGCTACTATGTTTGGGAACACAGCTGTGGGCACAACCTTACTTTTCTTCTTTGAAAAGATGTCAATATTAATGGGGGGGTAGAAAAAAGGTATATTGAAATGACCTGTGTGATTATAAAACACATTTTCCCAGAATTTCCCCCAGTTATTCCTAAACGATTATGCCTCTTATGATGGCTGCTGTGAATATGTCCTTTGAAGTAGGTTTTGTGTGGTATCAGCACCCCAGACTGTATCCTACCACACTGTTCAGCTCAGTCTGGAGCCTTCCCCCAATGAAAAGAGCCCTCTTTTCTTCCTTCGGCACTAAAAACTCTTCTGCTCCTGCCAGGTGCCAGACTTAGCTGAGTGACGTGGTAAAATACTACACATACGCACACATTTTAATATCCTGTACAATCTGCTGTATTACCTTCTAGGCAGAAGAGGGAAAAATGAGTGCAACTTATTTATCCAAACAACTGAGGATGGGGGGAGATACTGAAAGACTAGACAAACATTCAAATTCAAATATTTAAAATTCAAAGAAATCCAATTTAAAAAAAAATCAAAAAGTTTAATGTTCAAATGAAGAAGGAAGCCACATTGTCACGAGGGTACCTAGGAGAACAATTGGTTTGGATAAGCAGATGCCCCAACTATTTTATGTACTACATGCTATATGATGAAATATTTCTATCCCATGTATAATTCAATATGATGGTGACATGTCATGTTAGTGAATGCTATAGGACTGCATTTGACTTTGCACTGTACTGTCAGATGTTTGTTAACCTGTAACATTCAGTAATACCACACATGTTGTATTGAACATAAGTTCTGCTAGCCAGCATTGCCAGCGTTATATAATATGCATTTGTTGGGGAGTCACAATCTGTAGCTGCTGTGTGTTTCACTTTCTTCTGTATAAGCTCCACAGTCAATGTCTATGAGCTGACGTATAATTCTTTAATGAGCCACTGTGAGCTGTGATAGAGCGTTGTGATTGTGTGAGAGAACAAACTGGCATGTTATGCAAAAAATATAACTAATTTTAAAGTAATATTTTAAAAACTCTGTTGAGTTAGCTGTTTGTTTACATACGCTGGACAATTAAGGAAGCAGTGTATAGTATTTTTAAAATACTTTTGTATAGTGATTCATTCTGTTGTTTCTAGTTTAAGTGATGCTATTATATAGTTGGGTATACACGTGTCCTAGATATTGAATTATATCACATGATTCTTTCACAATAATAGTGTGATAATGACTGAAATAGTTTCTTCCTTAAGTTTCAGTCTTCTTTTGTGCTGATGAAAATGCATGCATTGTTCCATTATTCCTTTGGACTGCTATGCGGTTTAATATTTCAATATTGCCTGCCTGTTATAATGAATCCAGTCGCAATTAATTAATAATTTTTGACTTTTACCTTATTTTACAATGCATTCATTTAAATGAAATTGATTTTAACAGCAGTTTAATACTACATGAAATGAAGTGTTGAACCATGTAGGTATTGAACCTACAGTATTTCTGATTGAAATAATAGTTTGGAAAGTACTACATAACTAGTTTTAGTTTCGATCAAGTAGCAGCAAAGTGCAAATTACTAAATTGTAACAATTGTAAGAAAAAAATTAAAACTCATAAATCTACTTATTAAAGTCACTGAATATTCCAGAACATTTTACATATATTTATTAAGTTTGGAGGAAAGTGTATGTTTGTATGTCTTTGTATAGGATGTGTGCTTCTTTCTCAGGGTTTAGGTGGAGCAGGAGACATAATTATTGTGTGAAAAAGCAGGTGAATATTATAAACTTTATAATTGTCCAGATTGTCCAGCACTTGATAAATGTAAAAATGAAACCTATTTCATCTTGCAAGCCAATGTTCACATAGAACAGTCAGGGCTTGCACAGCAAACAGCCTTACATCCCAATCCTAAAGTCTGCAGCTGCGACAAAACTTGCCATTGTAGAACTGGTTCTGCAGGGAAACGTGCTTTTGCAAATATTTAGGATGAAGCAAGGATCTTCAAGCTAATCACTTCAAAGAGACCCCAATGTTGTCAAGAGAAGCTTTCTAGAACAATTGGTTTGAAGATAAAAGTATCTAATTGTTTGGTTTGAAGAGAAGAGTACCCAAGTTTTTTTGCTTTGTTTTGGTTTCTTACCAAATTAAATATTAGTAGTTCAACAAGCGGGATTGAGCCCAGTGAGACTGGATAAAACACTGCTGTAAAACTATTAATAGTTTAAACGAGAAATAGCTTTGTTCCATATTCTCAGGTTGTTTCTTTCATGGATTCAGTTGAAGGAAATTACAAATTCTTGAATTCCAGCTGTCAAGAAATTGAGATTTGTACAGGATTAAGAGTTTTTGATGTTTCTGATATTTTTTAAAATGGCATATTTACACAGTGTGCCTGTTTAAGAAGAGAAATGTATATTTTCAACTTTTATAGGTCAACAAAATTTAGTCCTTTTAAAAGTAACCATGTTGAGATCATTTTTCTGGTCCATTTCTGATAAACATCATCAAAATGTACTTTACTTTGAAGGACTGTCAAAATTCCAAAATATCACAACTCATTGAAAATTCCCAGAGCGGGCCTTTAAAAAAAATAATAATAATAACAGCAACCCAAACTCTGCATCTCCAATGGCGTAGTGTGGAGAAGAATAAAAGAAAATATCTGTGCAAGTTTCATCTATTCTTTTCCTATGCCCTCTTTAAATCCAAATCAGTTGTACCTAAAAAGCACGATCATATTCAGGCCTATGTTTGTGGTGGTGGTCTTGCTCTATATGCAGTCATCAGAGCATGCTGGCATTTTGTCAGAGGCCATCTTTTATTTTTTTTTAGTAGTTACGGTAGCTTCATTCAGGTATAAATTGAAGTCTTTAGTGAAAACATGGCCTGAAGCAGAGTCCTATCTGCTCTTGTGGATCAGCTGTCTACCATGAAATGAACTGGAAAACTCTTTTGGGTGGGGAAGTTCTAAGTGCTTATTGGAAGCTCTTGCACTTGAAGCAAATCACTGGGCTTGGGAAATAATTTGGATGTGCCTCAGTATAGCTGCAAACACTTTTGGGACTTGACTGTTCAGCTCTGCACTGCCTTACTAGTTTGAAAATGGTGGCTTAAAAGTTGGTGAAGTGAATCATCGAAAGCACCTTAGCCATTGAATTAGATCAGCCTTATTGCAGCTGAAATTGGCGTAAGAAGCCTAGTTATCCCCCTCCTTTTTAAAAATTAGAATCATTCTCTTCATCCAATATACAAGAAAACAATACATTATTTTTGCTCCTTTATATGGTTTGTGCATGATAACTGGAAAGTAGTTGCCTCAGTGTTGCAAAATGGAGACATTGTGGATATTAAAACAATAACTGAAGCATTTGTGATGATGAGATGTATTAAAGGGATGTTTTTCTTTGATCACCATGACTGTCCAGTACAAAGGGAATTTCTGTGCTGCTACTGCTGTCTGGAACAGTGTTTGCAATCTACCCTATCAGCGAAAAAATTATATATTAGTAAGATTTTTATTTGCAAATATTACACAGGAATAATTTATTTAAAATAACCAGTGAAAATGTAATTTTTAAATTATTTCCTAGAGGATTTTATTTGTTTAACCATATAATATATGTATCTAGGAGAATGGTCCTTTTAACGTTCTACTGGATTCACAATGCACTTTTAGGCTGTATATTTAGATATGAAATAAAAAGAAGCTGGCAGTTGCTGCAGTAGAACTTTTGAAATTTCTGTAACAAATGTTTTGCAATAAAAAAGGGATGTAGTTCAAAACAAGATGAGAGCTCCCCAGTCCCTTTATTTGTGGTCAGTTTCCAACATCCAGATCAAACAATGGAAGGTTCTTGTGCCATTGCTATCACACTGCCAGTTTATTATCATCCATACCTGGTATGCCTGGTTTTTCACATTCAGTTATTAATAACGAATATGCAAAACTGCCACCATCATTTCACATCACTGTTTCTTTTGATTCAGGGTAATTAAACGTTAGAAACAACCAAAAAATGTTTCCAATGCTCTTTATGAACACTGAAGTAACAAAACTTTTGCTCTGCAATCATACGCACAATTAGCCCTGACATAGGCATGAATGCCAGGCGGATTTAAAGGGCACGATCAGACCCAAACATCTGGGAAGCATCCTGCAGCTGTCAGCAACCCATGTTGCTCCACTGCAGAAGCGCAGTAAACAGACACCGGGGAAAGTCCAGTAGCAAACAGATTGCTACGGGCCACGGACGGACTTTCCCCTGCCTGATCACTCCAGCTCTCTCTCATGGTGTCAGGATGGTCTGATCAGGCCACCCCAACTCTGTGCCATTTTCCTCCCTTCTCAGTATACGCATCATCACACACTCCATAGGGAGCCCTCAGTGCAGAGGTACGATTCACTGATTCCTTGTTTAAGCGCATCAGAAACAACAACAAAAAAGACTTGCAGTTGCTTCTGATCACGCAGTGGCGTTCTGCACCCGCAGCTCCAAAGGACTGTGTGATCGCACAACTGTGGGTCAAATTCCTCTGGAGGGAATAGCCTCTCTTCCCCCCCCCATGTTAACTGGCGCGTGTGACTGCAACCTTAGTGAGAGCAGAGGATTCACTGTTTTCTTCATATGCTCAAATAATTGACTAATATGAGTGTGTGATGTGCTGCACTTTTTAAGAGGCTTAGAAGTCCTGTACCAACAACTAAAGAACTGTGAAGGATTAATTCTTCACAGAGCCAGAGAGCCTTTAGTGACAGGTTGCTCCAGCCATCAGTTGAGAGGTTGCTCCAGGTGGCATCAGTTGAGAAAAAAAAAAAGTCTTGAGAGAGCTGGATGCTGACAAAAAGTCAGATTCCTGCCTTTACTGTGAAGAGATGCGTACTGCCTACACCCAGGCACACCTACAAATAGCCCTGTCAAAAAGGGGTATAATGCTGACAGAGTCAGATTGCTACCTTGACTAAACACAGTCTGAATTCAGCATTAGCTGAGAGCAGTTTGAACACAGAAAGTAGTACGGGGGAGGGGGTGTTGGCAAGGAAGTGGGTGGTACAGAAAACTCCAATTCAGGCCAAAGGAAAGGGGATAGATCTTCTAGAGAGAGAGGAAAATTCCCTACCCAGTCAAACAATGAGAGTTATCTCTGAGGAATACAGAGATCCCTGGTCTGAGGTGTGATTAGTGATAAGGTCTGTAGAGACCTTAAAAGTCAGTCAAACACTCAAGAAGAGTACTGCTGGTGTTTCAAAGAGAAGGGTTTGGGGTACTGGGAAGAGGGTATATACAAATAAAGTGTTTCAGAGTGATTGGAAAAACAATAGAACAAAAGCCTCTCAATATAAAGATCTAAGTAACTGTGAATAATTAAAGAACCTCTCATTAGCCTGATATATAAGAACAAAAGTCTGTGCTTGTAATAGGTTTACCTCAGTAATTTCAATCCCTGATTTCACCTGGCCTTTCTCTTTGCTGTTAAAATAAAATAAAATAATTTTTGAATTTCAAAAGTGTTTCAAGGACAATTTTCAAGGTTTCAAGTTAAAGGGCAATCTTATCCCTTCCCTCAAGTTCCTGGGCTGAGCAAATAGCCAAAATATACCTTACTGACAGGGTGGGACACACAAGATTTCTTCAAGAGAAGAATAAACATATTACCAGGGTCGATCAGTCAGTGAAGGCAAATAGAATGGAGGAAAACTCTTGCCTCTGAGGGAGGGAAGTGGCCAGGGTCTTTCATAGGGGGCAACATCAGAACCTTAATAATACTGCTGGGACAGGGTGTCCAGTCGGTTATGACATTAATATGTGTGTCTGAATGAGGATTCTTTTAGAAACCACTCATTCCTGTAAGTAATCCCATGAAAATTTTGAACTTCCAGATTTTAAGCAATTTCAAACATTAGGTAGAGGATGTGCCATTGATTACATCAACACAGCTGACCTTACTTCCCTAGCAATGCCTGGTTGGAGGAAAAATGACCTCAGGAGATGAACTGCAGGAGATGGGGGCTGGCAGGTACAAGTAGGGTACAAAAACATCAGCTGCCCTATAGGGGAGCTACCCCAGGAAACGATAAACCTATTGTGTTGTTTAGTATTATGGACTTTACCCAACCGGAATGTGTATCAGTGATGGACACGAAAGTGATCTAATTTAATAAAATACATGTATGCTGGCAAAAGCCTCATATCTAATGCCCCTTGCAGGTAAATAATTATATTGTGCCATAAGAAAATAAAACTGAAAAGGTATAGGGTGTACCATGCAAATGCTGTAAGAAAGAAAAGCAAATTGGCCTGTTTCAAACTCACTCCCACAGGAAGTAGTAAGTTGCATTGTATGTGATGGGGGACACAAAACACTTTCAGAGAAAACATCAGATCACAAGAGTATTTTTCCCCACTGGGCCCAAATACAATTATTAATCTGTTGATGTTTACCTGTGATGGTAACTTCATTAAATGGTCTCCTCATATAACTCAAAAGGGAGGGAGAGGTATAATTTAAAGTACTGAAGTGGCAGAGAGTTGATAGTGCTGACAGCTGAAATGTCCCAGCCTGACATTTTATTCCTTCTCCCCTACCCCCATTCCCAGAGTTACTCCATTAGTGAAGCAAGGCCAACACTGAACTGGATGATGCATTCAACTGATTGTGCTCCATAATTTCTAAAACATCTCATAATCTGGAAAGTGAACATTTTTAATAATATTTTTATTTCAAAAAACTGAAATAAAAATTTAATTAAAAAAGAACATTGTCAGGGGATTAGTAAAATAACTGTGTGAGTTTTAAGTGAATTCACACCCTGGCACATATGTAGCACACACAAGACTGATTTCCAGGTGGAAAAGCTTTCTCCAGCAGCATTAGTAAGATCTATAAAACCCAACCCAACATATTTTAAAGCAGAATATACACATTATAAAGGGGGAGGGGATGCTTCAAGTTTTTATGTTCAGCTGTCAGCTTCACAAGCTGAAAAAGTGTCTCACCTGATTGTCTCTTGCCTGGAAAGGTACTTCTTGTTCCTTTGCACTTATTTTCCCCCCTTATTTAAAATCACCTTCTCAGCTATTCTGTATCTCTCCCCTCCCCAAGTACCCATCCTGCTGGCTATTCTCTCACATCTCTTCATGCATCACACGTGTGAGGCATTGTACCTGCTCAGCAAGGAGAATGCATTAGCATGCTTCTAGGATGGAAAAAATCGAGATGCCCAGAGTGACGGATGGCACTGTCAGTTCTGCTGGCAACTCTCACATAAAATAAGAGTTGTAGATTAACAGAAAAGTAATTTTTAAAGAAAACTGTCAAAAATTAATCAACGAAGTTCCTTTAAAAAATTAGGATAGCTGTACTACCTTGCATCCACATGGTGATAACTCTCTATGTTACTTCCATTGCTGCTGTGATTGTAGAGCATCCAACAATCCACTGAGCAGTAAATGCCTACTCTACTCTAGTCATTTTGTAGCATCCATTTCCCATCCCTTTCCAGCCAAACATGTACATGGCAACGGAAATGACTAGAGACTAGAAATGTGCCTCCCCCCCAATGAAAGCTGAAAGGAACTAGTATATCATAGCAATAGATAGTTATAATATTATTGTATTGTGGTGCAATAGCAATTACCAATTATTTTAAGAAGCTCTTTTAAAAATCCTCTGGTGGTGTATAGCACTAATGGGCAAATGGTACCAATAAGAGACTGGCGGAACGAAGGTGGTGCCAAAGTGGGTGGGATCATCAAAAATGTACATCCCATCCAGATGGTATTCAAACAGATTTGGACTCAGGATGTGCATTTCAAAAATGTTTATTTAGTTTCAGTATTTCAGAAAAGGTATGATTACTGATGTCCCAGAATTTTGAGAGTATTGATGCCATTTTGGAAATCCACTTTGGGTAATTTTGGGGGTTTAGGAAAATCAGCAATCAGTAAACCTGGCCTCCAGCCTGACTCTGGATGCCAGGTCTACCACCCACTGAAAAGTGGAAGTTTAATGTTTAAAGGGTAGCGGCAGCAGTGATTCAGCAGCCTAGCTTTAGCATGTTTTCTCTCTCTCTCTCTCTCTCTCTCTCTCTCTCTCTCTCTCTCTCTCTCTCTCTCTCTCTCCCTCTCCCTCTCCCTCTCCCTCTCCCTCTCCCTCTCCCTCTCCCTCTCCCTCTCTCCCTCCCTCTCCCTCTCCCTCTCCCTCCCTCCCTCCCTCCCTCCCTTTTTCTGCCACCTCTGCTGCCTGCGAGGGAAAGCAGGAAGCCACAGCTGGGCTAGCTGCCACCAATGCTCCCTCTAAGCTGTGGAGTCTTGTGAACAAAAATTCTACTTTGTGAGCTACTGACATTAAAGTTATGAATGAGCGATCTGGTTACTGCATAAATTAGTTTGCTCTGGAGCCATCCTTCCTGAGCTGAGACAAAAATGTGTGAACCAGAGGCTAAAAAACTGTGAGCTAGCTCACACTAACTCAGCTTAGAGGGAACACTGGCTGCCACCCTGACTCCATTGGCTCTTCTCCCCTTTCAACTAGCCAGTCAGCTCCCCAAAGCTGAAAGATTCCTGAAAGGTGATTCATTTTCAGCAATCCTGAAGTTTCAGGAGTATTCTTGGGTTATTTCAGGTATTTCTGATCCAAAGCAAAACAACAAATTTTGAGCATTATTTTGGCTCAGGAATTTCCAAATGCACTTAGGCATCATTCTTTGAAAAATGGATCACAGAAAATAGGCTTTATGAAAAAGTGGAGCAAAACAAGGGAAAACCGGGGAGGTGGACAATTAGAAGACAACATCATATTGACCGCCCCCCCCCCAAAGAAAAGCACAATAGTTTGGAGCATAGGTGGGTTAAAACATTTGTGGAAGCAAAACTCCAACCAACAAATGTAAACAAAAAAGCATTTAGAACCCAAGAATGAATGTCTACTTCACCCAGTTTGAACAATACTAGAGACAGCCTATAGCACCGACATTCTGTATAAGCTGAGAAACTTGTCAACCTTACATAAACAATACACAGATCATTTTATTGTGGCTAGTATTACTAGTGGAGCTGCCACTGGTTAGATGAGTCCAATGCCATTAAAAAGGACATTTGTTCAAATGCCTAACAATGCACAACAATTCATTCTATTATAATTTATTCACACAATGTGCGTACTGTTCTATCTTTAGAAAACTGGCTCTGAATGTCACATAGCTTTGATTCAATGCAATTAGTTTGTAAATCCATGTATAAATGTGGACCACGTTAAAAAACCTGTTTATAATTGTATGTTATCAGAGAATTAACTCAATTATTCCATAAGAAAACAATACTGAAATCTTTCTGCACTGGTTTATGTTTGTTTCTCATATTTCCATGACTGCAAACAACCTAGCAATTTCTTTAGGTGGCAAAACCTAAAGGTGCTTTTAACATATCATGGAAGTCATCCCAAGTTAAAATGACGTTGCCTTATTTGAAATGTTTTCAGAGAAACCCCCTCCATCTCTGACATATAGCAGCTGATTGTCAAATACTGATAACAGGTCTAATAAAACCAACAGGATAATATTTTCCATTATGCCCAGATAAATAGCAGCCACCAAGTCCACTAAATCCTCAGATGATTGCTAGACCAGAAGGAGTGCCATATATCAAAAGCTTATACCTTGAATAAGACTCTGTTGGTCTTAAAGGTGCCACTGGACTTTGTTCTGCTGCTTCAGACCAACATGGCTACCCACCTGAATCTATACATAGAAAAAAATTGCTTCATGAAGTGATAATTAGAAACTAATGGAAATATTGACACTGCTGCTGCTGCTGCTGCTGCTGCTGCTGCTGCTCAAAATGAAATGTAAGGTAACACTACAATCATTGAAGGGATTGACTCAAATAAGAAATATGTTTTTCAGGAAGGGGATCCCATGTTTCTAGAGGGAGTTGGTATCCTGGAGAAGACTCAGTTTCTCTTGGCTGCTTTTTACCAATCAAAAGGATCATGGGTTCAAAATGCATGTGGGTGCAAGTCCCCAAAAAACAACACTTCACCCTGTGTAACTCCAACTACTGAAATCCAGGGGACTTTAAAATGCTTAACTTTTACTCAATCATATCTGTTATTATTGTTGTTAATAGTCTCACTGTGTTCCAATCTGGAAAATACTTCCATACAGTCATTATCATAACAATATACCATTTGATTCAGACCAATCATGTGGGAAGCCTCCATGTGAGAACTGTGCATTTATAGTGACTTCCAACATTGGTGTGTGGCAATTTTCATGCTATGAAGCTGCTTCACATCACAAGCAGCTTCCCAACAATACACCTCAACACACATAAAATGCAAATGTATTTGGTGATACCCTCCACACTGAACCATTTTCCAGTGGCTTCCCTATGGGGACCATAATGCTTGATCTAGCCTATATATCACTGTTTATAGCACTTTTCTTTCCATAAAACCATAATAGTTAAATTTGACTTTATCATCTGTGGCATTCAGTTAAGATCTATTTACTTCCTTCAGACACAGGCTTACCAGTTCAGCACTGAGGGAACTGAGCATAATGTCTCAATTAAAGAAACAGAGTTCCAGAGACATATTCTTTGCATCTTTTATTACAGAAGTAGGTCTCTCCATCTTATGTTTGCTCTTTGTATTTTTACCATTATCTTAGGTCTGTGACATGCAACTAAATGATTGGTGCCAAACTGTCAAATGTAATATAAAAGTTAAAAGTCTGTAGTTGGTGTGTGTGTGCCGTCAAGTTGCAGCCAACTTATGGCAACTCTGCAAAGTTTTCCTTGATGGTCTCCCTTCCAAGTACCGACCCTGCTTAACTTCTGAGATCTGACACGATCAGGCTATACTGCACCATTACACATCCATCTACAGCTGTTACCCACACCCTAAGAAGCCTTTATAGCTTACTTCTTAGCATTTGTCATGTTCTAAGTAATAACCTAGTGTTCTGATGTAACTTAGCTTGGTGGGTACCTCTAAGTTCCTCCCAGGGGTGTTAAAAGTTGTTTGTGCCGTGGTGATTTTCAGAATAAAAATAGGATGAATGAAAAAAGGTATTTTTTTTTAAATGTTCCTTTACCAAGGTCTTTCCCCTCAAATTACAGCCCCAGCTGCATTGTATATGTGTGTAAGTGTGTGTGCATTAAAAGAATCAGGAAACTCCATATTAAGTGTTCCAAGCGGCCTCAGACAGATTGCTGGACAGACAGCATGGAAAGGTTCTAAATAAATAAATAAATATTCCTCTAAGGGCCAATCTGCATTTACCATTTGCTCCGTTGTTTTACCAAACCCACACTGGAACAGAAAAAGATGCATTTAAAAACCACATTCAACTATCCCGGGCCAACACTGTAGTGACTGCTGAGCCACCCTTGAATGGCCATAAAACGGCCAATAGTAAAAGTTGTGTTATATAAGGCTGACCACACGATGTCACTATTTCCTCTGTTAATGTACCTAGCTCCAAGTCAAAAAGTACTAGTGGGAATCACACTCACCCTAACAATCCAGAGAGGGGTGAATGGGGTCGGTCTAGGTGGCATGACCCGTCCTTGTGATTTCCTTGGATCAACAGCAGTAAAGGAGGACGCTAATAATAATATAGACACAGATTAACAGTTTCAATATGTAAAATTCTTATTTTTCACTTAGGACAAAATAAAAACAAAGAACACCACGTATGTATGTATGTATGTAAACAATTAAAATAAGACTTTCAGACTCAAGGTTCAATGTTAAGGGATTTTTTGTACACACCCAGTTTGCCTAACACATTAAATATTTCACTATTCCTCATGCGAGACACTGTTTGTCTCTGATGCTGTAAGCTGTTCTTTCAGTTGTAGTCTCCTTCAGTGATAAATCAGGCTGAAATCCTCCCTCATTCTTGTAACACTAACATTCAGGCTTATCATCTAGGCCTCAGGTCAAGTTACTTCTGTTGCTCTATGGAGATAAAACCTTCTGTCCTTTTCAGGCTGGAATCTTCAGCCACTGAAGAACAGAAGTGTGCTTCACAGGCCTGCATCTTTTTCCCCATATATGGTAACCCATTTATGCCTATAAGCCTTCCAAGCACTAAGAGAACAATTTAATGACCTTTGAGTCTCAGTTTTGAAGCAGGGGGCTACACAGTGATGGTATGGACCACAGCTGCATGAACCAAACTCCCTTAGGGCCTGTACATAACAATAATTTGGGGGTCGTCAGAATAAAATAACAGAGAGAGATGAGTTGTGATGGGCTGAGTGGTATTGAAGACCCTATTAAGCAAGCCTGTAGCTGCTTTTCTGATCCATTAACAGGAAAAGGCAACCATAGCAATATACAGATGAGAAACTGTCTGCACTTCTTTGCAAGGGAAGTGGAAAGAATGTGTCTCAGGAAACGTTATTTTCCACAGTGCAGTTCCCAAGATTATTTCGGTTATCCCACAGAATTCACACTGGTATGAGAAATTAGGTCTGTCTCAAGTGACTTATAATACAGAATGCTCCCCGGCTGCTGTAGAATAAAGGAAGTGTTCTCAACTGGACACTAGGCCTTATGCTTGACTCCCCAGTGGTTTGACAATGAAATTGGATTCCCTGCCTCAATCCTGCAGGAACACACACACATACATTCTCTAGTCTTTGAGGGAAGAAAAAGATCTGTTTCAATTACTCCCCATCATCCATACCTGCATACACAAGAGCTACTGACAGCTGGCCTGGAGTCAGAAAAAGAAAGTAGGGGATGATGCGAGAGGAAGTACCAGTTGCCATTTTAAAAAAAGGAATTATACCTCTTGCCCTCAATGCTTCTTAAATTCTGTATAGAAGAATAACAGATCCTGATTTTGCACCCAGCTTTCCTGATAATAAAATGCTAGTGCCAAGAGAAAACAAAGATGGGATCTGAATAACTACATAACAATTTTAGCAGTTATGGTGTACAAGCCTATTGGTAACTGAATCTCAAACAGGAGATGGCCAGATTGCAAAAACAGGACATACCCATAAACCACAGTTTACTCTCAAAACTCAGTGAGCCAATTCACATGTAACACAAAAACCAGTCTACAATTAAATTAAACATAGTTAATTGATCATCAGAACCCATGCCACCACATTCACTACAGAGCAGTCCATACTGCATCTGGCATTCACTCCACATTTTCTCAGTACTTGGCCTGGTTTCCCCTTGCCTCAGAATATCTGTTTTCATTGCATTGCCTTGGATCCTGGTTTCTGCACTGGCTAGTGTCAGCTTCCCATCTATTTTGTTTTCAATGCTTGCTCCTGCATTGGTATGCAGATTTTCCTGTGTCAGTACTTGCCTCACTTGAAGTACCTCAAACCATGATCTGAAGCCCAGGATATGAAGCTGGGTTATCAAGCTAGTCTACTATAGTTTTGCACTGTGGATGAATGTCGTATCCTGGTTTGTTTCCTGTCAACTCTGCACACCCACCAGGCAAAAGCAATGCAAAAACAAAGCCATTCTTGCCTTCAGCCAGCTTTTGCTAGGACCAGGCCTCTCTTCACTTTTTTCTATGAGTCTGCCTGGTAACAGACTCCTCTCTCCACACTTAACTCTGCTCTCTTATTTATTTATTTATTTACTTACTTACTTACTTACTTACTTACTTACTTACTTATATCCTTCATTTCCACAATGGCCAAGGCTTTCTGTCTTAAAGCCAGAGCAATGCAGAAAGCTCCTTCCATGTATCCCATGGGAGAAGAGGCAGTGCCAATGGCTATCTTAATTCTCTCATAATAATGTTGCTGCACCAGAAAGAAAGCAGTTAACACAGGCACCCTGTTTACACACTCCACAGAAACAATGGACTCTGGGTGGAGATGGGTCTCTGGTAGTGAACACTCTAGCTATGTGGAAGACAGGTGGTGTTTGTACAGAGACAGAAACATGCCCGAACATATGAGTAAGATGGTAGGGTGTGCAATGTCTGCCACAAGTATGCCTTGGAACAGAGACTGGATACTTGGGAGGGAGTTTGATAGTGTTTGTATACAGGGGTTGCAACTAAATCGGCAGCAGCAGGTTATTTTCCTGGATTTTTAGTAAGGAGAGGATCGATATGAAAGCCTTGCAGCTTTCTTGGCTAGCCTCTGAGCAGAGTGTGATGGCTGCTGGGTGGCCAATTACCATTCCAAAAGTGGCCAGAGCTTCCTGAGAGAAGCTTCCCTGGGCTTGTGTTGCTAGTGGCCAATGGTAAACAAATAAGTAATACATCAGTTGGGTGCCCTGACATGGGCTAGAATAGTAGCTGGATCTCTGGTGAAGAGGTGGAGGAAAAAGCAACAAGACTGAAGCCAGGATTTTCTAAGACAAGCCAGGATTCTGTGATTGCCTGCAGGCAAATCCTGCCGTCACAAAGTCCCAGTGAAAATAAACCATGGTTTTATATTACATCTGAATCAACCCAATATGTGGTGGGAGCACATAAGCATGAAACTTATTCACATAACTAAGGACATGTGAAATGCCCTATGTGTAGGCAGAAGTGTTCACACTTCTGTCCAAGGGTATGAAATGGTCTTTGGTCTTCAGAAAATGCCTCTGATTCAAAACTGGAATTGATGTTGTTATTAAAATCCTGGTTTGTCTTGGTGATTTGTCTAATACCATTTCATCCAGGCAGCTAGCTACATTTCTACATCACAAGTAACTGAAGTTTGTGTAAAGCCAGTTTCTTCATCACACTCTGTGCAAGGGAAGGGAGAGGAGGCAGAAGCAAGGCACATGTGCAAACAACAATAAGGCAGTTTTGTGGACAATGCTGGATCACTGGTAGTTTAACAAGACATCTGAATGCATCCTCAGACTTGCTCTTCTTTTCTGATGTTCTTTTCTAAGCTCCGGGCTTCTAAAACATGATCTGACAGGATTGTTTTCTAGCGGGGGGGGGTAAAAATGTTGCTGCAGCTAAGGACTGATAACAATCTTGCTCATGAGTTCTTCTTTCTCAACTTTTGGCCTGCATTGTTTTGTTTCTCAGAACACTATCCAGAAGTAGTTGTCCCAGTGGCGTGGTTCAATATAATGTGGCTTTATATAAACTCTTGAACTAAAGTCTAGATGAGTTGGCCTGCGTTTCATGTGTGAACATTAATCAACATCTCAGGAGTTTCTAACAGTGCCATCCTAAAGAGTTATAGCTTCTAAATCTATTGATGTTAATGGGCTTAGAAAGGTGTGAATTCCCATTAGGATTGTACTGTAATCCCTGATAAACACTTTGCTACACCTGTACTTATTTATAGGAACTGGTGTAGAACCCCTCTTCTTCAGGTTCTATAACACATTATGGCTTTAAAACATGGTCTTTCCTTGAAAGCATGAGGTAGAAAACAGACACTAGAAGCATAAGATTTAAGATTTATTTAAGAGCTTGCTAACCATGCACCTTTATTTCACAAGAGGCAACCCTCTTATCAGTTGTCAGAAGTTGTTCGGGTGATATCAGCTTGTTATCACCATAGCAACAGTCAAACGGATAGTGTGTTTTTGATATGACTTATCTCTAATCAGGCATGGGTTCCAGCACCTTCTAAACAGCTGCACTGAATGGCAGCAGTAGGGTAATATTGCCAACGGTAGTCCACAACCAGTACAATCACATTAAAATCACTGGGGAGTTATATGTGACATTCTGTTGCTAGGTGATGTCAGAATGAAACTGCATTGTTGGTAAAAGTTCAGGAAACACAGCTAGTTCAGTCATTTGAGCTAGATGCATGAGAAGGTTAGCTGTACTCTCCCCCCCCGCACCAAGTCCTTGTCAAATTAACTAAAATCAGAGGATGGATTATTTTCTTCAGTATAAAGCAACATTTAAGTACTTTATAGAAACAACAGTTTTCTGGTGAATTTATGAAGGTCTTCAAAAACACAAATGTCAAGAATATACTCCATAGGAAAAAAATTGACTCGGGGAGGTATATTTACCTTGAGATTTAAAAAAAAGACAAATATATTCACAAAAATGTCTGGTGGGAGATGTAATTTGGAAGCATCAATTAACTCAATGAACTCAATGAACTTTTAAAATTAAGCCACAGGAATTTCAACAACCTACAGATGGATACATACACTGCAATTACATGATGAGGGAACTGACAGGTCAAAACATGTAACTACAGCAAATGAATCTGGCATGGAAGGTAGGATTTTATCATTTTGGTAAAGTTTTAGAGAAGTTTATACGACTTAAGCTTCCTTACAGTGGGAGAACCAATTTCACCAAAGAAAGACTGCACTGTATTTTATATCTTCAGTACCTTCTAAGACATTATTGAGGAACTTCAGTTCTATTTCATCTCAATCCATTCTCTTCACCATATGTTAAAACATGAAAAACCCAGTTAAAATGCCTGTTTGTCTCAGAGGCTTACTGGGTGTCCTCCTCAAGGAAGCCATGGTCATTTAAGGGTTATACACTTGTTGTATTTTAATACAGAGTGCAACATGGCCAGATAGAGTGGAATCATGCTAGACAGACCCACCCCCATGAATATTCAGCATGACATTTTAGGGGGGGGGCGAAGGGGATTTTTATTGATTTTTTGCTTACACACTACAAACTACAAAAGAAAAATGGGGGGGGACTACAACTAAGGACTTGTTTATTAATGATTTGGAATTGGGAGTAAGCAGTGAAGTGGCTAAATTTGCAGATGACACAAAGTTGTTCAGGGTGGTGAAAACCAGGGAGGATTGTGAGGCACTCCAAAGGGATCTGTTGAGGATGGGTGAGTGGGCATCAACGTGGCAAATGGGGTTCAATGTGGTCAAGTGCAAAGTGATGCACATTGGAGCCAAAAATCCTAAATATAAATACACATTGATGGGGTCTGAACTGGTAGAGACGGACCAAGAGAGAGATCTTGGAGTCATAGTGGATAACTCAATGAAAATGTCTAGACAGTGTGTAGCTGCAATAAAGAAGGCCAACGCTATGCTGGGGATTATTAGGAAGGGAATTGAAAACAAATCAACCAGTATCATCTTGCCCCTGTATAAATCATTGGTGCGACCTCATTTGGAATACTGTGTACAGTTCTGGTCACCACTTCTCAAAAAGGATATTATAGCATTGGAAAAAGAGAAGGGCAACTAAAATGATAAAAGGGTTGGAACACCTTCCCTATGAAGAAAGGTTAAAATGCTTGGGGCTCTTCAGCTTGGAGAAACGACAGCTGAGGGGTGACATGATCGAGGTTTATAAGATTATGAATGGGATTGAGCAGGTTGAGAAAGAAGTACTTTTCTCCCTTTCTCATAATACAAGAACTCGTGGGCACTCCATGAAATTGCTGAGCAGTCGGGTTAGAACAGATAAAAGGAAATACTTCTTCACCCAAAGAGTGATTAACATATGGAATTCACTGCCACAGGAGGTGGTGGTAGCTACAAGCATGGACAGTTTCAAGAGAGAATTAGATAAACATATGGAGCAGAAGTCCATCAGTGGCTATTAGCCACAGGGTATAGATGGGAATTCTAAGTCTGGGGCAGGTGATGCACTCTATTCTTGGTGCAGGAGGGGGCAGCAGTGGGAGGGCTTCTAGTGTCCTGGCCCCACTGCTGGACCTCCTGATGGCGGCTGGTATATTTTGGCCGCTGTGTGACAGAGTGTTGGATTAGATGGGCTACTGGCCTGATTCAACATTGGCTTCTCTTATGTTCCTACATTAAAAGAAACCCACACTAAACTAAAAACCCAAGAGAAGGAGATCTTATCCCTGTTAATCGAAATGTTAGTACTCTAGTGTTAATAAACAGTGCGAAGTGTAAGTTCCTATCTAGCTCAGCTACTGTATTAATTTGTTACTTGTTATGAGGGAATTCCAGAGCATCCCCATCAGCTCGTTTCATAAAGGCAATTATCAGAGTCCTTCTGCCTTTATCAAGGCTTTCTATCTCTTAAATCATAAAATGCTTTAATGGCTGCAGCACCCTCTTTCTCGGCCAAGTCTTCGTCCGTCTCTGAGGGAGTAGAGCCACTCAACTCGGTTTCTCCTTCTTTTGTTCCCAGGTGGCATTTTAGAAATGCTTTGGCTTTGAAGATGGAGTCAATCTTCTCTCTTTTATCATTAATTTTAAAAATGACCCCTTCTGGCACCAGCCATTTGTATGAGATTTGATTAGTTTGAAGAAAAAGAATCAAGTCCTCGTAATTCTTTCTTTTTTGACGAATTTCAAATGGACTGTCCTTTAGAGCTTGAATGATTGTGCTTCCCAGTTTCAGTGGGGTTGCTGACTTGCTTTCAAAATTACATCTCTGGTCTGTCTTCTTGAGAACCTGACCATTATTTCCACAGGCAGGCTATTTTTTTTAGTGTAGTTAGAGTACACCCAATACGCTGCTTCCATATCATGAATGATTTATTCCGCTTTCAAGCCTGTTACTGGTGTGATAATTTCACTGAGCACTTTTTTCATGTCCCCATTTGGTGCTTCAGGAACCCCTTGAAATCTGAGAACCATATTTGCCTTTTCAATTGGAGTTGCAGTAAACGGTTTTCCTGGTAATTCTGCTTATTCACTAATTCTCCCATCTTTTTCTTCATGTTCTTGTTTACGGAGTACATTTCTTTAACTATTTCCTCTGTTTGCTCCGTCTTTTTAACCATCTCTGCCAGCTGGAGTTGCTGCGATGCAAAGTTTTGATTAAGTGTGGCCAGCAAGTTGTTCCATCACAGGCTTGAGGGTATCCACTAGGAGCTTTATGACATCGACCCCCTCTTCCGGCCTTGGACTTTGGCCGCCTGCTGGTTTCAGTTTCACACCTTTCTTCCCCGCACCTGCCATTATGGCTAATTGTTTACAAAAGCCAATCGCTGTTTCACCACCTCTGAAAATCACTTTTGGAACGAATCCACTCTGGTAAGCCTCTCAAAACAAGTCAGTCTCTTGTAATCCCCATCCTCCCCCTTCTTTTTCGCTTATCAGTTTATGTAAGCAGGAGGCGTCCCTCCTCTCTCCTGTCCTTAAGATGGGGGGGTTATAAGGGTTTCCACTTGATTTATAGTCTGTTTAAGTCTAACTCACGTTCATTGTCGGTCCCATTTGACCTTGGTTTTATCGCAATTCTGCTCGATCTCTAGTGTTTGTTCTGGCCAGCCCAGCTAGTGCCCGAAGGCCACACAGTGGCAGGACCATCAGGGCAGAGGGGTGCCTCAATTCTCTGGCATTACGCCATTGAAGAGGCTACCCCTCAAAAGCCCTATGGCTAGGAGCCCTACCCTCGGGCTCCGTGGGGAAACTGCATCAGCAGCCTCCCTCCATACCGCTGGGGTGTGTGTCACTCCCCCGAGCGAAGGGGAGAGTGACCGCCATAGTTGAGCCAAAAACTGGAAGTAATATTCAGCATGAATTTTGAAAGAAGCTTATACATGTACAAACTGTACCTACACACACTTTCAGAAGTTGTGCTAAATGCACATCATGAGGGCATGATATTGCTCTCTCCTACACATGTGTCCACTATACATAGTGTTTCTTGCATGTTTCTTGTAAAAATTCTGACCTTAGATCTTTGGAACATAAGGGAGTGCAAATGTATGTAAGAACAGTCATGTTGGATAGTGATCTGTCTAGCCCAACATCCCACCTGGTAGCCAACCAGACACCCCTGAAAGACCCAAAAGCAAGACAAAGAGGTTAAGACATGCCCTTGTTGTAACCACCATAACTAGTTTTAGAAGGACTGCTGCTGTTCACAAGGAGGTTCCGTTTAGCCATAGTTAATAGCCATAGAGAGACCTATCCTCCACGAATCTGTAAAGTCATCTAAACTAGTTGTCATCACTATATCTAGTGACAGTATATGCCACAAGTTAATTACTTAATGAGTTAAGTACTTCTTTTTTCTCTGCCCTGATTCTACAGCCCATCTGTTTTATTTGGCATCCCCAAGCATTATGGGAGAGGAAGAAAAAGTTTTGTCTGGCTGCTTTGCTCACCTCATTCATAATATTAATGCTCCAACCTCTCAATAATTTTGATTGCTCTGTTGTGCACCTTTTCCAGCTCTACAATAGTCTATTTGAGATGTGGCAAGGTGAATTACACACAGTTTTCCAAATGCATCTGCACTATATATCTATACCATGGCATTACAATGTTGGCTATTTTGTGTTCAATGTTTTTTCTAACAATCCCTAGCATAAAATTTGCCTTTTTCACTGGTGTCACAAAGTATGTTAACATTTTCACTGAATCATCCGTCATTACACCAAACTCTTATAGGTTGGGGGAGACTTGTCTTGGCAGTCATATGTGAGAAAAGGATCTAGGGGTCTTAGTAGACCATACACTGAACATGAGTCAGCAGTGTGACGCAGTTGCTAAAAAGGCAATGCAGTTTTGGGCTGTGTCAACAGAAGTATAGTGTCCAGATCACGCGAAGTGATGGTACCACTTCCTCACCTAGAGTATTGTGTTCAGTTTTGGGCACCACAATTTAAGAAGGGTATAGACAAACTGGAACGTGTCCAGAGGAGAGCAATGAAGATGGTGAGGAGTCTGGAGACAAAGTCCTATGAGGAAAGGTTGAAGGAGCTGGGTATGTTTAGCCTGGAGAGGAGATTACTGAGAGGTGATATGATAACACTCTTCAAGTACTTGAAGGGCTGTCATATAGAGGATGGTATAGAGTTATTTTCTGTTGCTCCTGAGTTCCTGTCAGCTTTTCCCCAAAAGTTAGCTTAAAAGCTGCTCTGCAACCTTTCTGATATTAATAGACAGCAATGTACTTCCATTTCAGGTCAAATAGAGCCTGTCTCTTGTATACAGGTTTGGTTTGTCCTAAAATATTCCCCCACATTAACATGTGTCATCTGTGTTTTTAATTATTCCCCACCATTTCCTTCCTTGCCCTTCCCCATAATCAATTTTCCCATTTCATCTTTCTCGAGCAATCTAGATATGTAATCTTAACACAGAGACACCTTTTACATTTTCTCCTTTAAGATGTTGTGTTGGAAATTCTTAAAAGAAAACCTTTGATAAACTCAGTATATCTGTCTAGCTGGCCCTGTACATGGAACAGGTAGCTGTTCTTAGAGTACTGCCTTGGTACTTCAGCTTCTTGCCTAGTGACTTACATTCCCCTTCCGAGACTGCATGACTACACTTTCCAACATAGTTGGTGTTGACATGCACCATGAAGGTTGGCTTTTCACTTACACACCAGCTTATCAGGACAGTGCATGATGTTCCCAACCTTCCACAAGAAAGCGAGTCAATATGTAGTCCATCACAGATCTGATCCCAAAGTTTGGCACATGTTTCTGAGACAGCTTCCATAGCCCTGACCCAATGAACCCTAACTAAAGTTCAGCAACACAGACATCACTTGCTAAACCTCTGGTAACCTGCCAGTGTGTGAAAAGGACTCCCGTGGTGAATAGTTCTGCTAATAGAGTGCCACAAGACAAAGAGAATACAAACATCAACAAACAGTGAAGACAGGTATAGCCCCCCCAAAAAGAAAGTTGTTATGCCAAAAATGTGTGGGAGTCATTAAAATATGCTACAAAGCAAAAC
The DNA here is from genome assembly GCA_029375565.1 of Gekko gecko. Lineage (NCBI taxonomy): Eukaryota > Metazoa > Chordata > Lepidosauria > Squamata > Gekkonidae > Gekko > Gekko gecko. The sequence continues at coordinate 119,744,650 of JAPDNY010000007.1, forward strand.
TATTCTACAGAATAAACACAGTTAGAGACATACAGCTGGAAGGCCATACTCTTAATATTGTTATATTTGCCTGTTCAAAAATTTCCTAAAGATTCTACCATGCTTCAAGTTTGTAACTATGGAAATAAATGGTATAAAAAAGCTAATATCCAGGTGTACAGCAGAGCTGAGCACATTATAATCACAGCCAGTGCATTTAAATTAAAATGACTAATGACTGTTAAAACTAATAATCAAAAGCCAGAGAATCATGTGTGCACACCCACAAATATGAATCCATGCAGTAAAATTGTACTGTTATTGCAGCAAAAAAAATGATGTCACTTCATAAAGCCTGAAATAGAAGAACAGAAAGTTCATTCAGTAAGTGGGTTAACCAGCCCAAAGAACTAGTGATGATGGATGATCAAAGACTGATCTCTACAGATGTGGAACAGTATGATACAGCCTGATTTCATCAGATTTTGGAAGCTAAGCAGTGTTGGTACTTGGATGAGGGACCACCAAGGAAGATACTGCAGAGAAAGGTAGTGGCAAACCATCTTTGCTTCTCACTTGCCTTGAAAGCCCTGTTCTGGGGTTGCCATCAGTCAATTGTGACTTGATGGCACATACATACATACATACATACATCTCAAAAGCAGTGTGGATAAAATCTAAAGGTCCTTTTAAATAATCTGGTAAAGCTGGCCATGTTCCAAACACAGGCACCATTAGAAAATGCTGGGGAAGTTACACCCACCTAGCAAATACTTGATTTGCAGGGAAGAGCAGTTTAGAAATACCTTGGAGCAGACTGCTGAAGGAAAGGGTTAAGCATGAATAAACCACCACTTCTCTGCTGCCAGCCTCTCTTGCCATTTTGTTTTGTTTTGCATCTTCCATTAGCGAAATGTACTGGGTTCGATATGTGTATAGTGATCAGCTCATAGTTTATTGTGAGTTCAACTCAACTAAAGACAACTCTAGCAGGACCAAAGCCCAGCTTAAATCTGTGCATAATACCACACCTCAGACACACACACTACCCATGATTGGCTATATACAGTGCGGCTCCTGGTCTATAGGTCACTTCCAGGATCTATCCCTCTATAGTTCTTGGTTACAAGCTTAGTCCATCAAAACCGGGCCCAGGACATAACACTCCTCCCTCCAAAGTTCATAACCCCTTACCAAACATAGTCTCTTAACTATGTTGGTCTGCGTCGTTCACGGTTCTGGCTCAGGTTCTGGCAGAGCAGCTGATGTGCTCGTGGGTGGCATCAGTGCAACCTCAGGGCCACCCGTGGCCACTTGTTCCAGCTGGCCGCAAGCTGTGGGATGGCTGCAGGCTGTGTGATGGCTGCAGGGACCCCCCTCTCTGCCTCCAGGTCCTGTATGTCGGGCAGCTCCGCGTCATCCTCTTCTGGTGTAGCTGGAGGCAAACCTGGCTCGGCTGGGAGGAGGAGGAGGTGGAGCTGGTCGATGTGCCTCCATAGAATTTTACCTCCATCGGTCGACACCTCATATGACAGGGGCCTGGTGACTCATATAACCTTGGCCAGAACCCAGGCAGGGCAGCTGGAGAAGTTCCGGGCATAGATGGAGTTTCCTGGGAAGAACCCACGGGGTGCTGGTTGGTTCTCAGGGCCCTCATGGTGTTCTGCAGCACGAACTGGGTGCATCCGGTCTACTTGGGTGGTGAGGCATTGTCCCATGAGGAGTTCCGCTGTGCTGTGGCTGGTGGAGGTGCTTGGTGTCACTTGCTGGCCGAAAAGGAAGGCCGTGAGCTGGTGATCCCAGTCCCCATGGATGATCTGCCGTAGGGATTCCTTTGTGGTCCTTACCATCCATTTGGCCTGGCAATTGGTGGCTGGGTTGAAAGGCGCAGATCATATGTGCCTGATTAAGCAGCAGCCCATGAAGTCTTGGAACTCACCTGAGGTGAAGGCCATTCCATTGTCCGTCACAACGATGTCGGGTAGGCGGTAGGTGCAGAAGATCCATCAGAGGGTGCGGATGGCTGCTCTGGATGAGGTGGAAGGGACCAGTATCACATCTAGCCACTTGGCGTAGGAGTCCACCAAAATGAAGATCTGCCCTTGGGAAAGCCCTGCAAAGTCCAGATGCAGCCAGGCTCCCACTGTTGAACCAGCGCCCTGGCCAGCTCTGGTCAGATTTCTTGGCAGTCCTGGCAGTGCTTGACACAGTCCTCAATCTCACTGTCCATGCCGGGCCACCACACGTAGATGCGGGCCAATGCCTTCATCCTTACAATGCCCAGGTGCATCTCGTGTAGCACCGCTAGTACTTGCTGGCACAACGGGACTGGCACCGCTACCCAGCTTCCCCACAGCAAGCACCCTCTGTGTGTGGAGAGTTCATCTCATCAGGAGGTGAATGCCGTGAATTCCAGGCCCACCCAGCTGGTGGGCCATCCCTTCCCCACCCGCTCCAAAACACAGGAGAGGACCCAGTCCCGGACGGTGTGTCAGGACACCTCCGATACCTGGAGAGGGCATTCGGGAAGGTCCTTGAGGAGCATGATCTGGTGGGCAGGAGCAGGGTCCAGGTCGTATGAGGGCAGTGGCAGGCAGCTGAGTGCATCAGTGTGTCCCATTACTTTCCCAGGGAGGTGGAAGAGAGTGTACTGGTAGCCTGTGAGGAAGATATACCAGTGCAGCACCCTGGGAGAAAGCATCTGCTGCGTTTGGCAGTCTGGGGCCAACATGTCCAGCAAGTATTTGTGCTCCATCACGATGGTGAAGGGTCACCCATAGAGGTAATCATGGAATTTCTTGACCCCCGCCACAATTGCCAACACCTCCTTGTCTATCTGTGTGTAATTGCGTTCAGCTGAGGACAAGGTGCAAGAGTAATAGGCCACAGGAACCTCTGTGCTGTTGGGTGTCTGAGGACAGCTCCTACTCTGTATGGGAACATATCGCAGGCAAGGATGATGGGCAGTGCTTCATCAAAGTGAGCCAGAATGGCATTCGAGGTAAGCAGCTCCTTGACAACCCGGAATGCAGCCGCTTGCTTCCAGCCCCAGACCCAGGGGGCCCCCTTGTCAAGAAACCAGTGCAGGGGGGAGTTTCGGTTTTCAGCGGAGCGAATGGCGGCCACCTCTCGGGACGCTCCCGGAGATGGTTAGCCCACACGCGGTTGGGGGGGTCTTCGCATATGCGAAAGACCCTAGTGAGCCTTAGGCAAAGGCTCCGAACCGGGGGCGCTTGGGGAGTAGGCTCTTTGCCGGCAGACAGCCGGGAAATTGAGGCTTTCTCCCTGCCCCAATCGGCCCTGCTGCGTTGTGCCCGTATGGGACTTAGCAACGCCTCCGACTTCCAGGAGTGAAGATAAACGATGTGAATTAACATAAAAAGAAGAACAGGCATCGAATCGTGAGTTGGAGGTTTACTTTGAAGCGAAAAATGCGAATCCCCCCTGTAAGCGGATAAGCGGCTGGGAGGAGGGAGGAATCCCCACCCCCTTTGAGAAACGAGACTTCAAAGGAAAAGCGAAGGGGGTAAAGGGGAAAAAGTGTTGGTGAAAGTACCTGTGGGGTTTCATTGAAGATCAAGAGTAAGCTGGTCTCCTGAGGGACGCGGCACGAACTTTGATAAAGTAAACAAACAGGGAAAATGTCGGCTTTCAAAAAGGTCCCGCAAAAGCCAGAAAAGAAGGGAGGAGGGACTTCCGGTCTGGGCAACCCCCCCCAGAGCCTGCTGTCAATCAACAGAAAAGCGAGTTACTGCACCCTCTGCTGGAGCAAATGCAGAAAATTAGCGAAACTTTGACTAACATGGAAGGTGTTCTCAACAGTCAACAAAAACAATTAACGGAAACAGCAAAAAGGATGGAGGAGATCGCACAGAAGTGTCTGGTCTCGACGGAAGATGCCAGGAAAATAAAGAAAAGGGTCAACAAACTAGAAAAGCATCAGGATATGCAAGAAAAAAGGATTTTAACGTTGCAGATGGAGAAATCTAATCTGACTCTCCGCTTTCAGGGCATCAAAGAAGAAGAGAAAGAGGATCTCAGGTCCATACTGGCGAATGCCTTGGCACCCTTAACTGGCAGAGAAGAGAGAGAATTAAAAGAAGAGATGGATACGGTTTATAGAGCCTATTCCGCTTTTACAAAGAAAAATAATCTGCCAGCAGAAGTGGTTGTCAAGTTCACTAAGCAACGTACCAGAGATCAAATCTTACGTGCAGTTTCAGCGGTGCCCCTGAAGATTGGGGAGCAGACTATTAGAACTTTAAAGGATGTTCCTTATGAAATCCGTATGAAAAGGAAAGCATATAAAGGGTTGACCACATTTCTACAAAGGCATCAGACTGTTTATAAATGGATCTTCCCCGAAGGGCTGGTGTTTAAGTATAAGGATAAAAGAGAGAAGATTGACTCCGTCTTCAAAGCACAAGAATTTCTGAAGAGACACGCCAGTACAGAGGAAGAGGCAGCACTCGCAATTTGGTCGGAATCAACCAGCGAAGAGGACAGAGACCCAGAGGAGGGAGGTGCCAGAGCGGGAGACGTGAAGGCTAAAGAGGGCCCATCTTACAATTTGAGAGACATAAAAAGAAGACAATATAAGAAATAGCTGTTCGTGAAACGTCAGAAAGGAGCTGATTAATAACTAACCCCAAGGGACTTTACTAACTTACTAACAGAGTTATTTTGGACTTTTGAAATGTGAAAAGAAGACCTTCCAACCACGGTGGTTGCCTAAAACGGTATTTTTATTAACTGAAACTAATCCTTTAACAGAAAAATTCACTCAATCCTTTTCTTAATCCACCTATATACCCTACCTTTTTCTTATTATAAAAAGCAATAAAATTCTCTCCTCTTTAGGAGGGTTTAAAAAAAAAAGAAAGAAAGAAACCAGTGCAGGGGGTCTGCAATCGCTGCCTTGTGGGGCAGGAACAAATGGTAGAAATTCAGTAGGCCTAGGAAGGCTTGGAGTTCCTGCTTAGAGGTGGGGTTGGGGCATTGATGGTTGCACGGACCTTGTCAGTGGCAAGATGGATGCCCTGTGCACTTACCGAGAAACCCAGGAAATCGACCCACGGGACCCCCAGGAGGCATTTTTCCCTCTTTCCTTTGAGGCTGGCTTCTTGGAACTGCTGTAGGACAGTGTGCAGTCAATTCGCAAAGTCCTCTTCCTTGGGTGCAGCAATCAGAATATTGTTGCAAAAGGGCTGGACCTCAGGAATTCCTTTAAGAAGAGAGTCCATTAGATTTTGGAAGATTCCCGGGGCTACACTGACCGCCGCACCCAAAACGCACCCCTCTGTGTTACAATCATCTGGGCCTCTGCAGTACACTGGGAGCTGTTGGTAGGCCTGTGCCAAGTCCAGTTTCCCAAAAACCTTAGTACCCGCTAGGGATGCCAAGATGTGGCTGACTACGGGGACTTGATAGGCGTGATCCTGTAGAGCCTTGTTTATAGTACACTTATAGTCCACGCAGATGCAGACATTTCTGTTAGGCTTGACCGGGGTTATGATAGGGGTTTCCCATATGGCATGTGGGACCAGCTCCAAAAACCCCTGGGCCACCAACCAATCCAGCTCCCCATCTATCTTCGGCTTTAGGGCAAATGGGACTTGTCTGGCCTTCAGCTGGATTGGCCATACCTCTGGGTTGAGGTGAAGGGAGACCAGAGGACCGGTTTAGCGACCAAGTGTCCCATCGGAGACCACTGGGAACTTGTTGCACACCCCCTGAAAGTCTCTGGAGGCCACGTGGTGCACCGCCATGACTTTGAAACCCAAGGGCAAGAACCAAGATAGTCCCAGTAAGCTCATGAGCTGCCCTTCCACCACTAACAAGTCCAACAGTCCCTCAAATTGGGAGTATTTGACATATAACTTACCCCACCCTTTGATGGCCACTGTGTTCTTTTGAAAGTCTCTGAGGGTGAAACCAGCAGGTTTAAGGCGGGGTCCCCCCTGTAGTAGACCAGTCAGCTCCGCTGACTCCTGGTACATTGTTGTGCACCGCCTGGTTCCCTTGGAGCAGCAGGTGCATGCGATGTGGCCGGTCTTACCACAGGCCCTGCAGGTAGTGTTGCAGAAACAGCAGGAGTGGCATTCATGGTCTTCACCACAGCTGACACAGGAAGATGGTGCAGTGGCCTTTCTGGTTGTGCAGTGGAGGCCAAAGGTAGCAAGTTGCGGCGAGTCAGGCGGCGGTCCTGATACGTCTCTTCCTCATCTGATGCATCTAAAGTCGCATGTATGGAGGCTTGGTGCACAGCAGAGTTCTGGTGGTCCCACTGGGCTTTTGCAAAGGTGGTGGCCTCACGTAGTACCATTACCAGAGTGAGGTCCTCATGGCCGATGAGCTTGTGGAGCAGTTTTGGCTCCCAGATGCCCATTATGAACCAGTTGAGGAAGGTCTTATCAAGGTTCAAGAACCTGTGGTTGAGGGCCAGCTGACGAACATTGGCTATGAAGTTGGTGGCCACTTCGTTGGGTTTTTGTTGGCATGAAATGGCTGGTGAGTGCCTTTAGGAGGTCCTCGTACGTTGATACTTCTAGGGTGTTAGGTGCAATGAGGCCCTGGACTAGCCATAGGGTGGCAATTCCATGGGCGCTGAGCAGGAGGGCCTTCTTGTCGGCATCGGTGATGCCCTGGAACAAGATAAAGTACTTCAGCTGTTCTACCCAGGTTTCCCACAGTTCTGGGTGTGTGGGGTCAAACTCCGGCAGATGTCCTGATGCGACAGCCATGGTCTCTGAAGTCAGGGGTCTTTTGGGGGGGGAGCGCACCGGAGCACAGCTCCGGGAGCTCAGGAGCCAAGCCCCGCCTCCAGCCGGTATCCCGGGGAATCTTTCAGGCAGCCGAATGTCAATTTCAGCTCCATTATATCCTATGGGCCATTGAAGTCAATGGTGAAAACATAGGGTATATTCTGGGGGCTGAAGGGGAGGCGGTTTGAGGGAGAGGCTCCAAACTCACAGGGTAGCTGATGGAGCCTCTCCCCAAGATACCCACCAATTTTTAAGAACACTGGATCAGGGGGTCCAATTCTATGGGCCCCTAAACAGGTTGCCCCTATTCCCTCCATTGTTCTCTATGGTGGGAAAAAAATAACTGTTTTTCCCATCATAGAGAACAATGGAGGGAATGGGGACAACCTGTTTGGGGGCCCATAGAATTGGATCCCCTGATCCAATGTTCTTGAAACTTGGTGGGTATCTTGGGGAGGGGCTCCATCAGCTATCCTGTGAGTTTGGAGCCTCTCCCTCAAACCCCCTCTCCTCCATCCCCCAGAATATACCCTATGTTTTCACCATTGACTTCAATGACCCATAGGATATAATGGGGCCAAATTGCAGCCAAATTTATTTCATTCCCTCCTTCCCTTCTCTCTTTCTTTCTTTCCCACCTTCTCTTTTTTTCCTCCTTTCCCTGTTTACCTCCTTCTTACCTGTCTTTCTTTCCCTCCCCTTTCTTCTCTTTCTTTTCCTCTTTCCTTCCCTCTACTCTCTCTCTTTCCTTCCCTCTTTCCTCCTTCTGTGGCCCAACTCTCATGAGGAGTTTAAACTTTAAATCCCTTCTCTCTTAGCTCCCCCATCCAGACCAGCTGGGGAAGGGAAGGGGAGGCTTTTGAAGATGCCTCCCCCCCTTTTGCTTCCCCTTCTGACATCACTTCCGGTGATGTCAGGGGGCATGGCATATGCAAATAGCCTAATAGCTCATTAGCATACCATATGCTAATGAGCTCCTGCAGCTGTTTTTCTACGAAAAGACCCCTGTCTGAAGTGATGCAAGGTGCAGGGGCTTGTTGTGCGGTGCAGTGCTGTCTGGAGCTGGCTCACTCATCAGGATCCCATCCTCGTCGCCAATGAAATGTACTGGGTTCGACACATGTATAGTGATCAGCTCATAGTTTAAGCTTAGTCCGTCAAAACTGGGCTCAGGACAAAACAATTAGTAAGCAGCTACTTAAATCCTTCTTAATCCAGTGATTTCAGAATATCTTTTTGCTTCCAACATGATGTAGAATGTGCTGATTCCCAAGGTATAATGCCATGGCGATGGACTACAGGAACAAAATGGGGAAATCTACCATCATAGTTCTTCCAAGGCTTGTTTTTACGTGATGTGGACAACCCAGAAGAAGGAAACACCTACACTGTGAGCCAGTTCTCAACACTTTGTGTTGTTGTGATGAAACCAAAATAAACAGAAGAATCCCTTTTTGCTGCATTTGTATTTAAATATGGCTCAGGGAGAAGATAACCTTCCTCTTCTCCACACTCACTCATGAATTCAAGTTTACTTTAAAATCCCAGTTCTAAAAAGGAACTAGATGATCCAGTAGGGAAATGTGGAGAAGGAAAACGAATTTGCAAAGCTCAGCTTTGTCTGATACCAAGTAAGCAACAAGCCAACCTCCTTATTCCATTTCTATAAATCCACTAGGCTACATTAATCCCCCATCACCACCTTCAAGCATTCTTGCTTATATTTGGAATGTATGTTCAGTCAAAACAGGAAGAGGGGGGAACCCTAAATGGTTCAAATGAGATCCCAATCTTTGACTTTGTCATTTTTAGCAAAAGAGATCTCACCCTCACTCTCTTCCCTGTAACTGTGTGGTTCCTGAGACACAGTGGGCTGGAGAAGTTCATCCTCAGTTCACAGGAGAGAACATTCTGTTCTCTGCACAACAGGCAGGGCTGCTGTAAAACAAGATCAACAACATGAGCTCAGAGCAGCCCCACAATAGAGACACTCTCAGTCCATGAGCTAGTCAAAGGATTTCTCCATCTACATTAGAGAAATACACACACAGGCAAGCATGGGTGTGAGATCAAGGTCAGCGAATTAGCTGACTTTCTGCCCTAAGAGCTGAATTGTTCTCTGCTGGAAAGGGGTTTTTCCGCCTCCTCCTCTGCCAATTTAATTATAGCAAAAGCCAGTCCAAGGAAACAATATCCCTCCCAGTCACATGAGCTTTAGACATGGGTTTGATTAAAGTATTTTAATATTTTTGTGTCTGCATGCTGCTTTTCAAGAAAGATCTTCTTGCTGTCTTAATCCCATTGATTTCAGTGAGACTGCACAGGATAATTCAGGACAGAATTTACCCATCATGTGTTTGGATTAAAACTAACAAAAAGTTGCCACCTTTCATAAAAGAGAGTTTTACATTGTTCCCTCTGTACACTGAAGCAAATGAACTTTCACCTCTTCACCTTTATTGTTCAGAGTGGTCCGATGTCACTAGTGTGACATTGCCAAAGGTCAAATGGAAAGCTTAACTTAATAAATGCTATGCGGCTTCAGAAAACATCCGTCTGTCTAAAGGTACAGATAGATATTACGTACAGGAAGAGTTAAACGGCAGTTTATCTCACACTGAAGTTGCATAAGCAGCCCAGCTCTGTCAAACAATTGTGAGGATGCACATTTCACCATGAAACAGATATCTGCCACCATTCTTATGTGTTGGTTTTGTCAAATGCAGGGCTGCTGCTCACGTTAACAAATAACTACACACAAGGCAGTTCCATACAGGAAAAAATGTGGCAAAGGTGTTTTCCCCCCTTTGAATGAGCAGTAGTGTGCTGTGATTGGCTAGTTGCCTAAACTATATACACAATATGGTCACACACCAAAAACCATGGCAGTAAAATCAACTCATATGAAGAGATCCACATTCTTTTCTTTTTCTTTTTTTTCCAGTTTTCAAGGCAATATTGATATGATGATATAAGAATGTCCCCCCATTTTTTATATTGCTGTTAAATGTCTCCACATCCGCTTTCCCACCCAAAGGAAAAAAGTTCTTTAATTAATAAGAAATCATTAATACACACTTTCAATCAGAGTGTGTATTTTTTTAAAATCAATACTTGTATTGATATAAGAACACACATATTGATAAAAGAGAGAAGACATGTCCTCCAAAACTACCTTCCTGTCCTAGTAATAGAATTTTCTTCTTTAAAATAGAATGGAGATCTCTTTGGGGGAAGCTCTTTTTACCAAAAGTGACGGCCTGTTACCCAGTGGGTTGTTGTTTTTTTATCTTGTTTATTTTTTAATCTCAATATAGCTCTATGTCTCCATTCCACTATAAATGCATGAAAGGGGGGGGTGTTGCAAGCAGCTTCCCTCCAAGGATTTGTATTATTAACCAATATTCTTAGAAGTTATTGCTTCCTAATGGCTATTCTCACATGTGCTTAGGTTCCATTGTTTTATCTGAAGCTTTTTATCAGTTTCTTGTTTCCTGTGGAGGAAAATGGTGATTTTTGTACATGTGCATAGATCTACCACTGATCAGATAATCATCTGATAGCAACTCTTTGGCTAATCACTGTCAGGCATGAACTATCCAGTAGAAACATTTTGCATTGTGGTCAGTTACACCAGTTGCACTCCTTCCTTTGTTGAGGGTTTCGGGGGGGAAACCTTCAGAATCCAACTGGAGGAAAGGTGAAGAGGGCATGGATTGTAGCATTATGGCAGTATATCACTATAGTGCATGCACACACATAAAAAATGTAATGGGGTTGGTACTGTGATGCCACTGGTAATGTCACTGAAGACAGCAGCACCCTCATTTGATATTCCAGATTATTTTGACATATCTGGAAGAAATAAACCAACTCCACACCCGAAATAAGGCAGAGAGAGTACAAACGTGTGAAACAACCATACCCAAGCCAGTTCTGATGCTTGGGAATCAACTGCTAAGAAAACCCATAGTGGGTGCGGTCAAACAGCGTGGTGCCCGCGGTTTAAATTGGTCCCGTCCCAATGCAATTTTTTTAAATTTGGATAATCGTGATCACACTCACCTCCTTATTCCGGCTCACCGCACAGTCACATCGCTCCCCGCCATCTACACTACTGACGCATGGGAGCGTGTGTTGGTTGTTGTTTTTTTTACTTTTTCTCAATTTGTGCATGCACATAAGCAGTCATCCATAGAATTGGAATCTTCGCACATGCACAGAACAACTAGTTTCTCACCAAAAGCATGCCCTGAGGTGTCTCCAACTGTTGTAACGGAACACTTCCCTTTAAACTTTTGACCTGAAACTGGCCTCCGTGAGATCCCGAACTCATCTAAACATTAAAACGAGTCACCATTTAAACTTTAGTTTTATTAACACGGGAGCGGAGCTTCACCTATGCGCATACCGCCAACGCTAAAAAAATGGTGGGTGAAAAGCGGAAGCCTTGGGCTTCCACAGCAGCTTTCGAGAGGGGAGGGGGTTTAAACCACCGGAAGTGGTTTGACACCAGAGGAGCGATCACACAGGGGGGAAATGTGGCTTTAAACGGGAGAACTGAGAAAACACCACTTGGGACCTGGTAACAAAATACTCCGGGTTAAAGGGGGTTTGAGCAGGATCGGGACGGGAGTTAAATGTTGACTGTGTAATTGTGCACATAAAATCTGTTGTTGAACAGTCACGACACCAGATCAAATGGCGCATCTGAATGCACCCAACAAGTCGAACATGCAGAAAAACCTATGGCATCCAGTGCAAATCTGGATGCAAAAACAATGCCAGCTAAGGGGCAGAGTGGATTAAGAAAACCAAACATCCCAAAAAAAGAATGTAGGGGGTGATCCAACAGAACAATAATTATTAAAATAACCATAACACTGTATAGAAGTTCAATTTGATGATATCATCAAGATTCTTATCATGAATACTCAGGACCTCATTCATCAGTCAGGAGAGTGCTAATAGGGCCAGAAAAGGAGTTGTTCCAATGATTAAAGACTGGATTAGGTTACTGGGCAGGTTTGTATTAACAGGGACACTCCTTGGATAGAGACAAATGCAGAGTTTTGTCCCAGAAGCACCGGTCATTCTTTTTGGATGTGATGTTGTTACTTCCATATTGTATCAGACCAAAGAATCATGAGCAAACCTATGCATAGACTGCAGTTAGCTGCATGACTGGATTTCAGTTAAAGGGCATCTCTAGAGCAAACTGCCCCAGTCAAGAATTTTTTTTCTATGTTTGCCTGGAATCCTCACCCTGCCCCCAGGCCTTAACAAATGAACAGGAACTTGAGCAGGTCTAAAGACATAACATACAAATATGCCAGATCAATAAACAAATGACCACTGTTTTCAGGACAATAACCTTATACTCCAGTCTACTCAGGATAGTCCCTTACAGTGCCAACAACCAAGTAATTTTTCAAGCAGCTAACCTCATAATCTGCCCCATTAACATTTCTCATGTAGACCCTGAGTTTCAATTTCCCACCATTGTCAAAAAGGATATGGTGCTCTAGTATTTAAGCAGCTCCTCTAAGCCATCATAGTAGGTTCGGTCCCCTTCCACCCAGCAGCCCACCGCCACCACTGTGACAAAAGAAGGCTTTGCTCTACCTACATCTTTCTCTAATCACTTCAGAACTCCAAGAATATGTTCATACTTCAGGGTCAGGCAACCTATGAAAATTTCCTGTTTCCCCTCTGCCTATCTTAGCCACCTTGATTAGACTATGATTCCATCCCTGCTGCTTCCTTTCTTCTGAGTCCTGCTTGGAAAAACCTCAAATCTACATGCCGTTCCTCTCCTCTGAATCTATCATGATCCTATTGCCCCCTCCTCCTCCCTTCTCTCCCCCCAATTCTCTTTGGGGACATAGGTGAGATCCAGGTTTGGACAAGCCATGGGAGTATACATTTAGCTTAACAGGGTGGTTTCCAGTAGGAATTATTGCAGCTGTTTATTGATTGCTTATTCATTAATTTCATGATTATCATACATGTGATTTATTAATGCTAGTATATTCCCCAGTCTTTGTGTATTTTGTTGCATTGTTTCGTATCCACTCTCTTCATTTTTTTCTTTCTACTTGTGTATAATAAATGTAAAATCTAGTACAATTTGAGGTTGTTCACTCTCTCTCTCTCTTTCTCCCTCTCCTTCCTCATTAAATTTTCACCCCAAATATCACTTCTCAGATGGTGCCAAACTGTAAAGACCACAGTTATGTATATAAATGTTGTTGAGCTCCAAATGACTTCTGGAGACCCCAGCAAGGGTTATTTAAGACAAATGAGAAGCAGAGGTGATTTGCCATTGCCTTCCTCTGTAGAGTCTTCCTTGGTGATCTCCCATCCAAGTACCATCCCTGCTTAGCTTCTGCGATCTGATGTGATCAGACTGTACCATGCCACATTCCCTTCCCCACACTCATGTAGCAGATCCTAAGAAGTCACAAGATATTCCTTGGTGTGCTAATTTGTCACATAGACCTGGTTGTCTCATCATGGCATGAAACGTTATTGCACTTCATCCCTATGATTGTCTGATCTTATCTGTGATGGAGTCTACTTGTACCTCTGCTTGAATAGTCCCTAGGAGTGTAGGGGGCTTTAACTGCAACAGTCATTCCTGGGTTCATGTTGTCTGAAGGGACTGGAAGATGCAAATGCCTGGCAGCATCATTTGAGAGAAACTCAAGGATTAAGCACTTCTACAAAATGGTGAAAATATAATATAATGCCTCAGATAGTAGCAACATACGTAAACAAAAGCATCAGCAACTGTAAAATATCTACCACTCTGACTGTCAATCAAGACTGACTTCAGGGTTTGGGGGGCAAGAAGATGTAGACCAGTGGAGGAGCCCCATCTGCCCAGTAACTATGTCTTGCCTCCTTCCTTCCCACCTTCTATACAGAGGACCGGAGGTAGCTCTCACCACCATCAATCACCCATGGCCATCCAGTGATTTATTCTATCTGGAACAGTGGCCTATCCTCTCTGGGTGGCAGCAGTAGCTGCTCCTAGCATCCAATGCTGCTCACTTGGACAGGCAAATGGGCAACTGACTGAGTGGGAACAGACAGCAGTATGACACCAGAAGTCTACTCTTCCTATCCCTGAGCCCACGAAAAAATAAAAGGGGGGCTGTACCTACCTCAATTGATGCCCAGAGTGAGAGGGGCAGCCCACAAACCAATTGCAGTTCCTGCTAGTTGCCACTACTTCCCAGTCACTCATTCATAAGCAACTGCACTTAGGACTAGCCACCCCATTGCTACACACTTAGCCCATTCTTTCATCTTCCTTGGGACAGCAATGGCTGAACTTAGCTTTCTTATCCATCGTTATGGGCAAGTGGGTGTGAAAACACAGCAGGCTACAGACACTGCTTTCTGATAGGTGAGCAGGGGAACAGAAAACTCATGTACCACTGATGCCACAGGCAATGGCACACACAGAGCAAAAGAGAAAAAAGGTCCAGGCAATACCAAGCCCAGGAGCCTATGATTTCAATATATGGTGTCATATTTTGAGCTGAGCCGGGTCATTGTTGCTTATGTATGTTGAGTGCCATAGACCTGTTGAGACCCATAGACTGGAAGGGGATACACTGCTTAGTGAAAATACTGGGGGAAGAGTAAGGCTGTTGCCACTTCCCCAAAGAAATCCAACCTGAGCTCTCAAATCTCGCATTGGTGTGGCAATGTTAGAAATCAGCCTCTCTGTGAGAAATGAGGTATCATTCCTGCCCCTATATTTCTATGATGAAGCAGGGGCTGTTGGGATGAATTTTTTCTTGATGGGGGAGCATCTGATAGCAAGAGTGCCATTCTTTCACACTCCTTTCTACCCTGCCATCAGCAAACCTCACTTTAAAGTGCTCTGTGGCACCTTGAACATTGTCAGTGCTGGTGGAGGCAAAAGAAGCACAACAAACTGGTTATCCACTTCCTCTGCTGCCATTGGATGCCCCTACCGGAAAATGGATGTTCACACCTGTGTCACTCAAGGGCTGCTGGGGCAATCTCCTATTTGCTGATAGGTGGGGCACCCTGAGGGAGTGGAGCATTGCTTTCTCATGCTCTTATTGGTCCACTTACACTGGAACAAGGTCAGTGCTGATAGGATAAAAGGGGCACAGAGGAGTTGTTCTGTGCTTTCTTCACTGCCCCCTAACACCCCTCTCAACAAGAAATGGGAGATCATGTATGTCAGTGGGAAGCGCACCAGTGACTGAGTGAGAAGGGGCATCCCTTGCATTTTAAAGGGACAAAGTACAGAAGCACCTCCTAAAAACCTGGAACTGGCTGGGTGCAGCCCTTTTGATGTGTACATCTACATAGAAAATATTCTTACACCTAATGCTGAAATAACTGAGAGTTTGTTTTGGTTTCCACAGAACTACATCACATTTTTGCAGCTCATCTGGCAGAAATCCCTATAATCAGGGGTCTTTTCGGGGGGGAGCCCACCGGAGCGCAGCTCCGGGAGCTCAGGAGCCAAGCCCCGCCCCCAGCCGGCGTCCCGGAGAGTCTTTCAGGCAGCCGAATGTCAATTTCAGCTCCATTATATCCTATGGGCCATTGAAGTCAATGGTGAAAACATAGGGTATGTTCTAGGGGCTGGAGGGGAGGGTTTGAGGAGAGGCTCGAAACTCACAGGATAGCTGATGGAGCCTCTCCCCAAGATACCCACCAAGTTTCAAGAACATTGGACCAGGGGGTCCAATTCTATGGGCCCCTAAACAGGTTGCCCGTATTCCCTCCATTGTTCTCTATGGTGGGGAAAAAAATAACTTTTTTTCCCACTATAGAGAACAATGGAGGAAATGAGGCAACCTGTTTGGGGGCCCATAGAATTGGACCCCCTGGTCCAATGTTCTTGAAATTTGGTGGGTATCTTGGGGAGAGGCTCCATCAGCTATCCTGTGATCTTGGAGCCTCTCCCTCAAACCCCTGCCCTCCAGCCCCCAGAATATACCCTATGTTTTCACCATTGACTTCAATGGCCCATAGGGTATAATGGGGCTGAATTGCCACTGAATTTCTTTCATTCCCTCCTTTCCTTCTTTCTTTTTCCTCTTTCCCTCATTCTTCTCTTCTTTCTTTCTTTCTTTCTTTCTTTCTTTCTTTCTTTCTTTCTTTCTTTCTTTCTTTCTTTCTTTCTTTCTTTCTTTCTTTCTTTCTTTCCCACCTTCTTCTCTTCTCTTTTTCCTCCTTTCCCTGTTTCCCTCCCTCTTCCCTCTCTTTCTTTCTCTCTTTCCTTCCTTCTTTCCTTCTCTCTACTCTCTCTCTTTCCTTCCCTCTTTCCTCCTTCTGTGGCCCAACTCTAGTGAGAAGGAGTTTAAACTTTAAACCCCTTCTCTCTTAGCTCCCCCACCCAGACCAGCTGGGGAAGGGAAGGGGAGGCTTTTGAAGATGCTTCCCCCCTTTTGCTTCCCCTTCTGACATCACTTCCGGTGATGTCAGGGGGTGTGGCATATGCTAATAGCCTAATAGCTCATTAGCATACCATATGCTAATGAGCTCCTGCAGCTGTTCTTCTGCGAAAAGACCCCTGCCTATAATTTCCATGTGTTCATCACACTTTTAATCTGAACCCACCATGTTTAAAAGTGTCACCCTCTTTACCTCACTGACTGTCATCTGCCTCCATCAATTCTTGCAAATTCTTGGGAAGGCTTTGATCACTGCAAGATGGGGATGGGAGAAATTCTTCCCCCTCCACACTCCATGCTTCCTTCCTCGTGTGAATGGATTAACTTCTGTATGCATACTGTCACTGCATTTGTATCCAGTTATTCATAATTAATCTCTGGGTATATCCATGTTTTGATTTTGGCTTCAAAGGAATGATTTCAAAAGGATTCTCTTTTTTATTCTGAGCATATAATAGGCACCCCAGTTTTAGAGATGCTTTGCTGAAGCACAGGAGTTTCCCAAACTAGCAGAAAACACAAAGCAAAACCCAGTCAAAGCTAAGTATAAAGATTGCAACAGGGAAGAATTAATCAACTGGAGTTGTAATTGCCTCACTTTGTCTCTGGACCATTCCCACAATGCATACTCAAAGAAAACATTCTTTCCTGGGCCACCCTGGATTGTCTTTGTTCACACACACTTTAACAGGCCAGTATTTACCCAACCTTAACGTACGTTTCTATGTGTCCTTTGTAACTGTTCAGCAAAAGGAATTTGCTAGGGGTTTGCCAATAATTCACACAGTAAAGTCTACAAACTCACAAGGAGTGATAACTGATTTTTCAGGGAAGCAACAAACGATTGGTGTTTGCCTTCCCCATTTTCCAAGTTCTTGCATTCTACCAGTCCTAAAACAATATATTCCACTTACTTAAGACATTTTATTCCAAAGACAGCAGCATTTCACAAACAGTATATAACAAAATCATTTCTCTCTTTAGAAATTGGAGGGCTTTGAGGTGAAGCACAAAGGAGAGAACTAATATCATGCAGTGATGACAAGAATAAAAATAACTGAAATTTTCTGAAAGATTCAAAGAAAGAGATTAATCAGGAAGAGGTAAGTAGAAAGATGTGGCTATATATAGTGGGAGCCTTGAGTATAGGCAACCATAACATTCCCAAAATGTGTATGTCTAGATTATAGGATGCACATTCCTATACTGCAGGTTCTGCTTGGAGCAGTTTACCTGATATCTCAGTTATTTCAGTGGAACTGTACTAGCTTACTGAATTAGCCTGTCTAAAAAAAAAACTATATTAAGGATCGACAAGGCAGCCTACTTTTTATTAAATTTGTTTGTGTTGTGAGGGAGAGATTCTGAACCATTAGGTTCATTGTTCCACAAAATTATGTTTTGATACCTTTACTGAATTAGACTTTTTGCTGATTTTGTAACACTCCATGCTTCCCACTTTCCAAGCAATGAGAAGTTCCAAAGGAAGCACCTTAAAATTGCATGTGGGTTTCCCTGATGAGTCAAATAGCAACCCCCAGGCTGCTTCAGGTGGGGAAAATGGCAGGATGGGGGTAGAATGAAGCCTCTTCTCCATGCATTCCATGCTTCTGATTCAAATAGAGTACTTTGTGCACGGTAATTAAGGAGAAGCCTCACTGCACATCTGACTGTTACACCAAAACATAAGCAAACAGTGCAATTGCTAACCCTACATCAGGTCTCCAAAGAAAGCCAGCTCACAGTTCCCCTTGCTTCTCTAAATATAAACTGCAACCTGCCCAAACTGGCTGTTTCTAGTATACATACACTTCCAGTGAATGGGGCCCGTATCCCATCCCTAAAAGGTTAATTGCCCATTCAAGGATGAAAAATACTGAGATGGACAAGTCAGCAGAGTGAAATCAGCTCATACTTTTATTTCAAGATCAGGAACAAGACAACTTTAGCCGGCTCACAGGCCGGCTTATATTCCGAAGAAAACCCACACCCCAACGCACACACAACCCCGTGATTGGTCTATTTACACTTCCTGGCTCCTAGTCCCCCGATTGGGAGGGGGCTAGGATCCTACATTGACTTCAGGAGCAAAGCTCAGGCCCTTCGTCCAGCCACATGTTGGACCGGCTGGAACTGGTTCGAGCACATTGCTGACCAGGACCCAGGTTCTGCTCTGGGTACATTACACCCTCCCCCCTTGGTCCTAAAGACACCCACAGACATAGTCCTTTAAGTAAGCCATAGGCTTTCTTTCCCTTGTAGAGTGGCATGTCACCGGGGCTGTTGGAGAAGCTGGTGCTAACGTTCTGGGCGGGGAGCTTACCAGTGCCGGCGAAGGTGGCGTTGCTACCGAGGACTCGTTCGAGTCAGTCAGGGCTCCTGGGGACTGGTTGACGGGTGCCGTGGCTGGGGTCTCCGCCGGGCTGGGGGCCACCGGGGGAGGTGGTTGCTCCATGGCATCCTGGGCTTCGGGCTCCTCAGAGTCGTCCGGTTCTAGAGGTGCCACACAGTGATGGAGTTGGTTGATGTGTCGGTGAAGCACAGTGCCATCTTCACAGGAGACCTTGCATGAATGGGGCCCCCTAACCCTTACCACCCGCACCAGGATCCACTGCGGACCTCTGGTGTAGTTCTGCGGATATACAGGATCTTCTGGGAAGAACCTTCGGGCGGCTTCCTGGTCCTCGGTGCCCAGTTCGCGTTCTGGGGTCCGGTCCGGGTGTAGCCGGTCCATGCATGTCGTGAAGTGGTGACCCAAGAGAAGCCCCACCAGACTGCATCCCATGGTGGACTGTGGGGTGATGCATTGTCCAAAAAGGAAGGAGGCCAGTTTGTAGTCCCAGTCCAGGGAGTTGAGCCGGTGGAGAGCGTCCTTGGCGGTCCGGACCATCCTTTCCGCTTGGCCATTAGTGGTGTGGTGGAATGGAGCAGAATGCAGAATGGTTGTTGTTCATGGGAAGTAGAATCTCATCTTCATCGCCAGTGAAAAGTACTGAGACTGACGAGTCAGCAGAGTGAAATCAGCTCATACTTTTATTTTAAGATCAGGAACAAGACAACTTTAGCCGGCTCACAGGCCGGCTTATATTCCCAAGAAAACCCACACCCCAACATACACACAGCCCCATGATTGGTCTATTTATACTAATTATATTATCTTCCTGGATCCTAGTCCCCCGATTGGAAGGGGGCTAGGATCCTTTTGCCAAGTCTCTGACTGCCCATCACACAGACTGTTAGCAAAATGATAGTGATAGACGGTAATCAAGATAGCCAGATCTCCAACAATATGTTCAGAGCTAACATTGTTTCAGCAGCCAGGGATACTTCAATTAGTCTCATTCTTTTCTTCCACTAAGCTTTGCTAAGGTACATTCTCCTAAAAGACACCAATCCACTGCATACTTACATTAGTTGAGAATAGAGGTCTTATGCATTCTTACTGCTTGCTTGATGGTGGTTCAGACACTAAAAACACATTGTCTGGGCACTGGCAACATGAGTTCATGGCCTACCAAACCAACCTACAGCAATCTAGTACCAGTACTTTAGACAAAATCAGTCGTGTGGCTCTAACCAAACAAGATCTTAATTCTCAGTAGAATTCAGTAGGCACAATGTGTTTTACTTGGCAAGTAGGGCAAAGCTGGACCGCTTAGCACATTTTCCAAAGTAAAGATGCCACATTGGCTCTGCTATTGCTGTTAAAGGACTGAGGTCTGCAGAAATTAAAAACAGTAAGAGGGAAAGAAAAATTATACTGTTTACTATAAGAAAACTGAGTACTTCAGTTATCATATATCTTAGTAACTCTGGTAGAAACAAAGGTAGGAGGGGTTATGTTTGGTTATTTGTTGGAGTACATGATGTTCCCATCTTCCAAATTAGCAGAAAATTTATGACCAAGCTTTTGTTCTATTATCCAAATTATAGAAAATAACATAGTTCTGAATCTTGAGAATTCTGGTCATCTTGTTTTTGAATATGCATTTAAGCAAGAGGCAGCAAGAATGCCTGCCCACGTGTGGGAATGCTTCTGCCACATATTTATGCTGAATACTCTTTAATGAAAACAGTCCATTCAGTTTTTCTTAATATATTGTAGTCACATTGAGCAATGTGCATCCTACAAATGGCATAGCAGGATACACATATCTTACACAATTTCCATTACAGCTATATCAACACAAAGACATTTTTGGAACCCATAACTGTGCATAAACTATTAATTGTCTCCCATAGATACATGGCAGCATTAATGGTAGATTCCATAGAATCCAACACGGTGGAACTGAATACTTGATATATTATAGTATGGGTTTTTTTTGTTTGTTTTTTAAGGCAAAATTCCAATTTGCTAATATTAAAATATGTTTCTCCCTTTAGCAAAGCAATGTTTAACATGTTTCTTGTGTCTCTAATACAGCTTGTACTAAGTGCAGAAACAAAGCCATTGGCAGTAAAATCTACTGACAGTTCCAACTCATCCAAGGCCCTGAAACTTCCAACAGTCTGTGTTCTGTTCCCAGCTATTGACACAGGAGCAAGCTATGAGGGTGATGGATTATCCAAGAAGGTCTAAAGTTCACAGGACAATGGCACATAGCAGTTATGCTGAAGAGACTAGATGGTCTTTTCCACATATAAACTGCATCTGGACAAGTAATGCATTTATTGTTATTCCTAGACAGGAAATGTTATTCTTTGTTTGTGACAGCTAAAAATAAATGATACCATGTGACCATTGCATAGTGTTGGGAAAGATGGATTCAAAATAGAAAATAGGAATTCCTGGTATGTAAAATTTAATCTAAAAAATCTGAACCCCTCCCCAAGCTATAAATCTTTACAGATAATTTTTAGTGCTATTTGCTCCATGCAAAACAAGTACAAAACAATTCAAACTTATCAAATGATCAAGACTGCTGGCTCAAAAACAAAGCTGGGGAATTCACAAAGAATTCTTTTAGAAGTACTCTTAATAAGAAAAGGTGTTTTACGAGTTATATATTTAGAAAACTAACAGTGTAACAGTTGTCATTGCTATAGTTACCATTTCTTTTCACTCAAACTCAGAAACTGATTAGAGAGTTCATGCACCTTAAAAAGCATAAGGCCAGTCCAAGGGAAACCGCATGGTGGAGTGGTCAGAATGCTAGACTAAGAACTGGGAAACTCAGGTTTGAATTCCCACTCTGCCATAAAAGTTTGCTGGATGTCCTTGGGCCAAGTGTAGGGTTGGCAGCCCTTCCCAGTGGAGGCGGGGGTCCCCACTGCCAGGCCCTCCCCCCCAGCTGCCAATCAGCTGGCCAGCTGAAAGACTTACCAGTAGAAAGAAGGCCTAGGCCAAGGCACCTGTGTGCACAGGAAGTGATGTCATCACACCAGCAACTTCCAGGTGACGCTCTGGTATTTGGGCAGAACTCTATGGGAAAGCCAGCTTCAACTGCAGACTTTTTGCCCAAATACCAGAGCATTACCTGTAAGTCACTGGCATAACGATGTCATTTCCTGTTCAATGCCAGCAACGTGGACTAGGCCTTCTTTCTACTGGTAAGCCCTCCATCCCCCACTGGTTGCCAGAAGGGACCTTGCAACCCTAGCCAAGTCACTCCCAGCCTACTCTACCTCACTGGGTTGTTGTTGTGAGAGTAAAATGGAGAAGGGAAGAATGATAATGTATGACAAATTGGGTGCCCGTCAGAGAGAAAAGTGGGGTATAAATAGCTAAATAAATAAAATTTCATCTTGATTGGTTTGTTTTTGAAGATATTGTTCAATACATTTCCCTCTATGAGTGTTATGAGCCATTTCAATTATGGCTGAAATACAAGTAAGATAACACCTAACAGTATTCAGCATGCAAACTCAGACAGATTGCCTGTGTGTATTGTATTAGGGGTCTATAGTACTTTGGCACAGTTTGGGACTGGAGAGGGCAGAGAGGCCAGTGTCCCATGTACCACATTTTCATTTCTGAGTATGTTTACTGGCAGCCCTGTGCTTCCTTTTTTTGTAGTGTTTTAGTGTGCTCTACATGGTAGGATGTTCTGGGGCAGCTTTACAAAGCAAGTTCCCTATTGAAGAAAGTGTACTAGAAATGTGGTGCTTTTATAATATCTATTTATTTACAGATATAGAGACTGATCAGGTGAAAAGCAGCAGGCATACTTGCTCCAAAGTAGGTCAGTTCAGCATACCAAATCCTTAAATGCTGCTTCCACTAGCTTTTCCCAGCCTGTTCCAAAGCTCAGAGCGTTTTCTCTTTTTCTATGGTCAAATTCCAACCTACTTTCTTTCCTGGCCTTCTCAATGATTGTAGTGGTCTGGTTTGACTGGCCATAAATTAGCATTAGCTGTGGATGGCTAAATTGCTGCAAGAAATTGCTGCAATTGCTTTGAAAGAAGAGACACATACCACCAGTGGGTAGAACAGATTTTAAACAATCTGGGCTGGAGTAGAACTCTGCAGCTCCTCTACTCTTAGCGCATCAAATCTGCTCCTTTCATAACGGCAGCATCCCAACCCTCTATTTTCATCACTACCTCTGAAGTGGGTTGCTGCTAGTGAATCAGCATGTTGGTGGTACAACATTTTCAGCAATCAAGTGTTCTTTTCAGACAGCAGTTATAATAGAGGTGAACTTTCAGCAAATAATATTAACCAATAGGACTGCTCACAATTTTAGGACTTTGTAGGGAAGATGACTGAGGGATGAATGAATGAATAAATGAATGAGTCAATATGATTAATTACTAATGCTTACATGGACTATATTAAACAATGTTAAGCAAGACAAAAAAATAGTTGTGCCCAATGTTCCCTCTAAGCTAAGTTAGTGTGAGCTAGCTCACAGTTTTTTAGACTTCAGCTCACACATTTTTGTCTTAGCTCAGGAAGGATGGCTCCAGAGCAAACTAATTTATGTGGTAGCCAAATTCCTTGCTTATAACTTTAATGCCAGTAGCTCACAAAGTAGAATTTTGGCTCACAAGACTCCACAGCTTAGAGGGAGCATTGGTGCCCATTTATATCTCACCTTGTACCACCAGCCTACTACTTGTATTACAGAAGAAGCCACTCCTGAAGACCTTCTGAGGTTGAGAATGACTTGTTTGGGAGAAGGGGTAGAGGTGAAAACTCTAGTTTTGAGGGGAAGTCCTATTGCCCAGCTCAAAGCTCCCTGAATGGCTTTTGGTATCTTGTTTTCAAATGAGTTTGCTTTTATTTTTTTATTTATTCAATTTATACCCCGCCCTTCCCACAAAAACAGGCTCAGGGCAGCTTACAGGCAGTGTTCCCTTTAAGATGAGTTAGTGTGAGCTAGCTCACAGTTTTTAACCTCCGGCTCACACATTTTTGTCTTTGCTCAGGAAGGATGGCACCAGAGCAAACTAATTTATGCAGCAGCCAAATCACTCACTCACAACTTTAGTGCCGGTAGCTCACAAAGTAGAATTTTTGCTCACAAGACTTCATAGCTTAGAGGGAGCATTGCTTACAGGCTTACTGGTATCATAAAAACATCCTGTCCTTATTAATATTTGAATTTTGGTTCCACAACATTCTATGCTTGCCATAATTGATTCGGCTCAAGAACTGGCAGTCAGAAGACACTGGCCAGGGCTGACTGGCTGCTTGGTGAAGTCCCACCCATGTCAGCCCCGGTTAGTGTTTTCGCCTCAGTCTGCTCCAGTCCTCTGACAAGAGAGGACCCTCTGTAGTGTGAGCGCAGGGACAGGCCCTCAAGGCCAAGGCAGGTGAGAGAAGCCCTTTTCCACCCCCCCTCAAACCATCCCCTGGGCCTTCTATGGGGGCAGTAGGCCCAGAGAAGGCCTTTTCTGTCCCCCACACACCATCCCCTGGGCCTCCTATGGGGGCAGTAGGCCCAGAGAAGGCCTTTTCTGTCCCCCCACACACCATCCCCTGGGCCTTCTATGGGGACAGTAGGCCCAGAGAAGGCCTTTTCCATCCCCCACACACCATCCCCTGGGCCTTCTATGGGGGCAGTAGGCCCAGAGAAGGCCTTTTCCGTCCCACACACACCATCCCCTGGGCCTTCTATGGGGGCAGTAGGCCCAGAGAAGGCCTTTTCTGTCCCCACCCCCCATCCCTGTCCCTGGGCCTTCTCTGGGGGCAGTAGGCCCAGAGAAGGCCTTTTCTGTGTGTCCCCTTCACACCATCCCCTGGGCCTTCTATGAGGGCAGTAGGACCAGAGAAGCCCTTTTCCGCCCCCCCCCCACCATCCCCTGGGCCTTCTATGGGGGCAGTAGGCCCAGAGAAGCCCTTTTCCGCCCCTCTTCCCTTCCTTTCCCCCCTTTCCTTTCTTCATCTCTCCTTTCTTTCACTCTTCCCCCTCTTCCTTCCTTCCTTCCTTCCTTCCTTCCTTCCTTCCTTCCTTCCTTCCTTCCTTCCTTCCTTCCTCCAACCCTCTCTCCCTTCCACCCTCCCTCCCTTGCTTTCTAGGGCCCGTTGTCTTCCACCACAACAGGCTTTGCTCCCTAGTTAAAACAAACAAATTAGAATCACAGAACAAGTGCACTGCCTCTGGAATGTAGATACACAACTTATTCCATCCTGTTCTTAATTTGAAGTACATTTTTTTATCATGATTATCTCAAATTACACTGTATTGACTTTTTATTTGAGAATTTTGCAGTTTCACCATTCTCTGTTTTCCTATACATCTAAGTCAACAACATGCATGCAGGACTAATTTCTGCCATGAAGGCTTATCTGCCAAATATACAAGGTTGCACTATTATGCCATGTAGAAGCAAAGGAAAGAGCATTAAAATTGCAGTAGGTTAAAAAAAAGTTTTATCTGGATGTGCATTTTACTTTTTAAATAAGAGGAACTGTTTAGAAGAGGCAGGGCACATGGGAAATAATCAGCATGCGGCAATCCCCACCCAGAAACCACAGTTGGGATATCTGCTTTTTGACATTTCTATACATACATATTTTGTTGCATAATAGGTCTCAGCATGGATATTTGCAGCTCTCCGTAGCAGCATTATCACACACCTACCCAGTCCTAGTTATATGCACTGCAAATGACACAGACCTGGTATGCACTGCAGTTCTCATTCAAGTGCATTTTTAATCTGCCCTTCCCTAAAGACTACACACATAGGGCTCATCTCCTCCATTCTGTCTTCACAGCGACCCTTATTTGCTTGTCTCCTTCATTTACTTCATGCTGGAAAAAAAAATTTAAAAGCTATAATGTGACACTGCCCAGGCTTTAGATCCACCCTACTCATGGTAGCAGAGATCCCTTTCTTTACAACAGGAGTGGCAGAAGATAATTGGTGCTTCTGTCATTCTCACCTGAAACACATTCCTGAACAATCAACTCGTCCTAACCTGAAGAAGGCCTAGAGTTCACTTTTAAATGTGGTTTCTCATAGTTATATTTCAACATTTACTGCTGATGTCTTTAAAAAAAAAAAGACTGGGGGGGGAGTTTAGTTCAAGTGTTCTCAAGCTATGTTCTAAGAGCTTAATCCTAAACAGAATCACACCTGTTGACTTTAGTGGCTTAAGAAATATGTAAGTCTGATTAGGGATGCACTGTAAGAGAACTAAGTCAAAACAAAGCAATTGTTATCTGCCAGATTTTGACTATGATTAAAATACTCTGAATACTATTTCTGGGGGATAAAGAACAGGATAGATAATGCTGTCTTCATGCCTTGCTTGTAGACTTCCAGAAAGCATCTGGTTGATTCCTGTTAGAAACAGGATTCTGGACTAGATGGGACTTTGAGGTTGATCTTTCAGAACTCTCCTCATGACATGGACAGGTTGTTTTTACCCTGAACTAAGTGGTTAAGACACTGAACTGCAGGCTGGAAAGTCAGTAGTTCAGCAGTTCAAGACCCGAGTGCCTCATGATGGAGTGAGCTCCTGTCTCTGGTTCCAGCTCCTGCCAACCTAGCAGTTCTAAAGCAAGAAATTGCAAGTAAATAAATAGGTACCACTTCGGTGGGAAGGTAACAGCATTCCATGCGCCTCGGCATCTAGTCATGCCAGCCACATGACCACGGAGATGTCTTTGGACAGTGCTGGGTCTTCGGCTTGGAAACAGAGATGAGCATCGCAACCCTAGAGTCAGATTCGACTGGCTTTCAAGCAAGGGGAACCTTTACCTTTAAGTGAGACAAAGAAGCAAAGAGAGATGAAGGTTCTTGTGCAGGTTGTCATTGTTCAAGACAGAGTACCAAAGAAACAAAAAGGCCATTAAAAACCACGGACTGCCCCAGTGACCTTACCACTGCCAGACCAAACAAGCAGCACAACATTTCCAGGGCATACAGGCTCCTGCCATGTTTTTTTAAAGAAACACTGACCTAATTAAGACTGTTAAACTGCAATGAGAGTCCAGATTCCAAATAGCTATAGGTGCAGGGCTCATTTCCTGCAGGAGCGCACAGGAGTGAAGCTCCAACAGTAAGGAGCCCAGGGGGTGGGCACATGTAGCAAGCCCTTCCCCCTGCTCCCAGCAGCCCCCCTGCCTTTCCTGGCCCACTGGCTGACCCAGCGGAGTGCTGCCGTGAGCTGGCCCTTGAGCTGCTCTGCCACTGCCTGGGCTGTGGCACCCAGCCCGCCCAGGCTCTGCCCGTCCTCATGCTGGCCCTGATGCAGCACCTCTGCAAGGTGGGCCCCGGCTACTCCTGCAAGGCCTGTGAGGAGCTCTGCCCCAGCCTCCTGCACCTACTTGGCCTCCTCCTGTGCCTCTGCCCCACCACCACCCTGGCCCCCTACCTGCTCGAGGCCATGTGCATCCTCCATGCCGCTCTCTTTGACCCATGAGCAGCCATGCAGTTTCCTGCACTTTCCGGCCATCCAAAAGAGTCCAGTGGCACCTTTAAGACCAAGGTTTATTCAGGTACAAGCTTTCCCTCCTCTCTGAGGGCAGATCTGTATGCTCTCCCCCCCCCATAGCTAGCAATCCAAAACAGTCCAGTGGAGCCTGAGCGGTGGGTGTTGCCTTCTGACACACTTCCGGTGATGTCAGGGGGTGTGGCATATGCAAATAAGTTATGCTAATGAGCTCCTGCACCTCTTTTTCTATGAAATGACTCCTGTATAGGTGGATGGATTAAGCGCCACCATTTCACTGCTGACTAATTAAGAGGGCACCATAATAGCCAGTGAACTTCTTTTATAGGTAACATACAAAAGGACAAGATTTTCTACTAACTTGACACAAAGAAGAATTAATTAATAAACTGCTCTAAAAGGATAAGATACTGCAGAGCTGTCAAGCCAGCAGTACAGTACAATACACTCAAGTGCCACTTACTGTGAATTTGTCCCACTTGATAAAAAGTACATCCTCTTAGAAGTCAAACAATGTTTATAGTTTAGGGGGCAGTTGGGGTGCAGGAGGCATTACAATCATAGTGTGTTATGATCTCAAGAACCTAATCTCATCCAGTGTCAAAAAGTGAATGAGGAGGAGGAGGAGATTAGATTTATACCCTGCCCTTCACTCAGAGTCTCAGAGCGGCTTACAAACTCCTTCCCCTTCCCCTCCCCACAACAGACACCCTGTGAGGTAGGTGGGGCTGAGAGAGCTCTTTCCAGAACTACCCTTTCAAGGACAGCTTTTGTCAGAACTATGGCTTGCCCAAGGCCATCCAGCAGTGTTGCCAGAGGCACTGCCTTTTACTCTTGGCTAGCCCCACAGCAGGGGTGCCCTACTTTCTAACCTGAACCAAAGTCCCCAAAAGTCAAGCACTCTCAGCTCGAACCACAGAGTCAGGCTGCAAGTGCTCTGCAAAAAGGGATTTCATATTCAGGTTTCATAAGGTGACCTCAGAGCAAGTCTCCAGTCTTCCCCCTCCACCCAGCAGAGATTATGCTTATGGAGTAACAATGGGTTCCAACAGGTAAAGTATCTACATTTCTAAAGTCTATTCAGAAGCCACCTGGCAATCTCCAGTACCTCACCCAGCCCTTTTGTGTCCTATGTGTAAATTCTTTTTCTTTCCTGCTCTGTCCCTCAAGATACCAGGATAAACCAATCAATCATTCAAATGTTTAGCAATCCTTCCTGACTCTAATCAAGGACATCTCCCACCTTTTGTCTACACTGGCCAGGACTATTAGTAAGTCAAATAATCCATTTAACTAGCTACCCAACACCTGGCTTCTGTTGTTAAATCCAGACCCTGCCTCTCTGGAAGTTCATTGGTCATACCTAAAGTCTGCCCCTACTGGCATCACACACCCGTGGGACTCATCATTGGTCCAGGTAATCTATTGTTCTCACCTGAGACCAGCCCCTAGGGCCACCCATTGGTCTGCATTCTTTGCCAATGCCTATATCCCAGCACACACATGGCCTTAGACTGTGTGTTTTCTGCCATGATCCCAAAATGGCAGTCCACCCCTAGACTCTCTCTGAGTTTAGGCCACAATCCTTTCTTCATGGACCTCTGCACATCTGGACAGGTTGTATCACCCCTCTATAAGCCCCCAATCACCTCTGCTTCCTTAATTCTGTATTGTGTGAATACTGTTTGTATGCTTGAGAATATTTAGTAAAGAAATAATCATTTTAGCCACCCAGTTTCTGTGTCTGTTCCTGGGTTCTTGGGAATGCTAACTCTGGTATACACAGATCAGATCCTATAGATAAGCCAATTGCATATTAATAATCATAATTCCCCATCTTTATTAAATCGAGCAATTTGGCTAACAGCAGCTGCAATGTAAAAGCGTGGGGAATCAAACCTGATTCTCCCAGATTAGACTACATACACTTAATAACCACTACACCAAACATGTTGCCAGCTACCCAGGTGGACGTGTGCTACATCTTGCATCAATGCCGTCTGAAGTCCCAAATTCTGCCCCTGTGTAAGGCACTTCAGCTGTCTGATTGTACCTATGCAACTGCAAGAATTCAGCTGAACCTTGAAAGATCTGCAGATCCCAGTTGGGCAGAAATGTGGCATAGAAGAGGCAATTTGCAATGCCACCATAAGCAGAATTATAACCATCTAAATCCATTCAATTTAATGGGTTTAGAAGGCTGTAACTCTGATTAGGACTGGATTGTAAATTGAGTTTGTGGCCTTAGTTAAGAAGCCACATGTAGAGATGACATAGGATTAGGGTTGCCCATTCTGGGTTGGAAAATTCCTGGAGATTTGGGGATAGAACCTGGAGAAGGTAGGATCTAGGAAGTTGAAGGACCTCAGCAGAGTCTAATGCTACAGAGTCCACTCTCCCAAGCAGCCATTTTCTCCAGGGCAATTGATGTAGTCTGGAGAGCAGCTGTGATTCCTGGAGATCTCCAGGCTCCACCAGGAGGCTGAAAATCCTATCAGGGATGTCGTACTTTATAAATTCTCTTCCAGCAACTATTGTTTATTTTGCAAGATATGTATCCCTCCTTGCGTCCAAAATGCTCAAATTAGCATATATGGAATTATCACATTTTATTTTCATAACAACATTGTGAGTTGGGTTGTGATGAGAAACAGTGACTTTCCCACAGCTGCCCAGTGAGGTTTATAGTCAAGTTTGGATTTGAGCCTGGGTTTCCCACACCAAAATCCACCCACTTTACAATACTGTTGCTAAAGCTGTTGGTCATGAGATGTTGTTGTCATCCTGGTGAGCATTTGTAGGATTGCTCTTGGAACAGTTTTACTCAACTGCTGCTGGAAAATTCTGAACATTGGTGGTGTTATTGTTTGTAGTCTGTGATGTCATTTAGTCTCAACAGCATCATTTATTGCCCTTTTGTTCAATAGAAATAGATAGATAGATAGATAGATAGATAGATAGATAGATAGATAGATAGATAGATAGATAGATGCAACAGTGAAAGGACAAGATTTGGACATGTGGTGATCTTAAGGTGTTAATATCTAGCAATGTCTTCCTTTTTTATCCAAAATAGGTTGTCGACATTTATATGCACCCCCTTGCCCAGGTTGCCCAGAACCGTGGACTGGGATGTCACCAATATGCAGATGACACCCAGCTCTATCTGTTGTTGGGCGGCCAGTCTGACTCTACCCCAGAAGACCTGGACTGGGCGCTACAAGCTGTGGCTGGTTGGCTTAGACTGAGTTGACTGAAATTGAATCCAACAAAGATGGAGGTCCTATGCCTGAGCCAGAGTGGCCCGAGGGTAAGGATCCCACTCCCGACCTTCAACAGGGCACAGTTGGTGGGTGTCTCTACATGGGAGCACATCCAGCCTGTGATAAAAGCATTGCACTGGCTGCCAATAGCAAACTGGATTCACTTCAAGGTGCTGGTTTTAACCTTTAAAGCCCTTTATGGTCAGGGTCCAGCATACCTGAAGGATTGCCTTTCCCCATATGTTCCCCAAAGAGCACTGCATTCAGGGGCTCAAAACTGGCTGGCCATCCCAGGCCCCAAAGACATCAGGCTGGCGATAACCAGGACGAGGGCCTTCTCAGTGGCAGCTCCATACTGGTGGAATGAGCTCCCGGAAGAGATCAGAGCCCTGCGGGACCTCTTACAGTTCTGCAGGGCTTGCAAGACAGAGCTCTTCCACCAGGCCTTTGATTAGGAGCCACAAAAAACACCCGAGGAGCAGTGTTCCCTCTAAGCTGAGTTAGTGTGAGTTAGCTCACAGTTTTTGAGCCTCCAGCTCACACATTTTTGTCTTTGCTCAGGAAGGATGGCTCCAGAACAAACTAATTTATGCAGTAGCCAAATCGTTCACTTACAACTTTAATGCCAGTAGCTCACAAAGTAGAATTTTTGCTCACAAGACTCCATAGCTTAGAGGGAGCATTACTGAGGAGTGACTCTGTGCCCTGGCCTTACCACCTTCAGCCTGCCCTCACCACACAACTAAATAGATCTACTGAGCTGGTGCAGAATACCATCATTGACTGTCACCTATGGAGTACTGTTTAATCTAGAAATCTCTGCTCTCTCACTTTATCTGAGTAGGACAATTGATTTGTTTATGACTGTTTTTATGAATGATTTTAATTGTATTTATATATGTATTTTTATGTAAGCCACCCTGAGCCTACTTTGGCGGGGAGGGTGGGGTATATTTTTTTTTTAATTTTATTTTCGTTTTCTTGTCAAACATAAACATTCCATCACAAATTACGTCTCAAGTACAGTCTCATACATCCAATAACTTTTCTACCCAATTGTATACCTTTAACCACCTCTTCTTATGTATCTTTTCACTTTGGTTTTGTAACCTCAAACTCAGATCATCCAATTGTGCTAATTCTAACACCTTAGCTATTAATTCTTTTCTTGAGGGTATTAATTCTGTTTTCCAATTTTTAGCCAGTAGCATACGTGCAGCAGTTATAATATATGATAATAAATAACTTTCTTGTTGATCATAACCGTTGGGAATCATATTTAACAGATAAATTTCTGGCCTTAACTCTACATTTTTCTCCAAAATCTCTTGAATCATTCTTCTGACCATTCTCCAATAACCTTGTATTTTATCACATTTCCACCACAGGTGGTAAAATGATCCCACATTAGCTTTGCACTTCCAGCACTGCGTGGAGTATCCAGGATAACATTTCGCTAATTTCTCCGGGGACCAGTACCACCTGTAAAACATTTTATATAAATTCTCTTTATACGCAATAGCTCTCATGAACTTAATAGACTTCCAAATTTTTTCCCACTGATCAATTTCCACATTTTCACCCAGATCCCTCATCCAAGCTATCATCACAGATTTAATTATCTCGTTGTGTTCATATTCATCCAACAAAAAACCATATAACTTTTGAATTAATTTATCATTGGACGACAACCAGATTTTGTCAAGTTCATTATTTTGATCCTCAAATCCTCTTAACATGTCTTTTTGGAATCTATCTTGTAACATTATTTGTTCCCACCAAGATAAATTATTTTCACTTACTAATTTCTCCTGCGCTTTTAATTTATTGTTTCTTCTTAACAAGACTTGATAACTTTCTTTCTTACTCCTTGTTAGTAGCGACGGAGTTATAAAGGCTTCAAGGGGGGAGACCCATCTTGGAGTTTTCCTGTACCATCTCTCTTTTATCTTAATCCATACTTTATTTAATGCATCTCTTAACAGATGTCTACCAAAATTTGAGTGGATTTTATCTTTTCCATACCAAATGTACGCGTGCCACCCCATATACAAATCATGGCCTTCTAGTACCAAAATCCTATCATTTTCTAGAGTGATCCACTCCTTTATCCAAACCAAGGCGGCCGCTTGATAATATAAATACCAATTGGGTACATTCATTCCTCCCCTTTCTTTCCTATCCTGTAATACCTTCCAACTTATTCTAGCCCTTTTGTACTGCCAAATAAATTCCCTCGTAATTTTATTCAATCCTTCAAAAAATTTCTGATTTTTTAAAATCGGAATGCTTTGCGCTAGAAATAAGAACCTAGGCAGTATATTCATTTTAACCAGTGCAATTCTACCCATAAATGAAAGAGGAATCTTTTTCCATTTCAACAAATCTCTTTTAACATCCTCTAGTAATTTATTATAATTATCTTCTAGTAAAGAGCTGCACTTGGTTGTAAAATTAATTCCCAAATATTTTACTTTCTTCACCAGCTCCATATCAGACAATTCTTGTAGCTTTTGTATTGTTCTTGGAAGGCAATTTTTAGGTAACACTTTAGATTTTTTATAATTTATCTTAAGACCAGCCACCTGCCCATACTTTTTAATAGTATCTATCAGATGAATAATTGATGTCTCCGGCTCTTCCAATATAAACACAAGATCATCCGCAAACGCCAATAATTTATATTCTTCCCCTCTTATTTTCAATCCCTGTATTAATGGGTTTTCTCTTACAGCATCATTTAGTGATTCTAATGCGAAGATAAACAATAATGGCGACAACGGACAGCCTTGCCTGGAACCCTTTTGTATTTCTATATTACTTGTTACATCGCCGTTTACTATTACCTTAGCGTATTGTGTACCATAGATCGCACTAACCACTGAGAAAAAATATTGACCACAGTCCGCCATCTTTAGTTTTCCCAATAAAAATGTCCAGGATAGGTTGTCAAACGCTTTTTCTGCGTCTAGAAACAATAGCGCTACTTCTTTGTCTGGGTGTTCCTCATAGAATTCTAATACATCCATTATTATTCTCAAATTGTTTTTCATCTGTCTCCTGGGCAGAAATCCTGTCTGGTCTTGGTGTATAACTTTCGATAATACCTTCTTTAATCTATCCGCCAAAATACCTGCTAAGATTTTATAATCTACATTTAGCAGAGATATAGGTCTATAATTCTTAATATCTCCCTGATCTCCATTAGGTTTAGGTATCAATGTAATTAATACATAATTCCACGATTCTGGGCTCTTCGCTTGCATGCCTACCTTCTGAAGTAGCTCTTTAAAGTGACTACCTATTTGCTCTTCAAAAATTTGATAAAACTCTGCTGGAATACCATCCGGGCCCGGAGTTTTCTTCCTTTTTTGTTTTTTAATTGCCTCCGATACTTCACACATCGTTATCGGATCATTTAAAAAATTTTTGTATTCTTCATTGAACTTTTTCCCCTTCCCTTTCAAATATTCCACCGTTAGATCCTTATCTTGTTCATCTTTTTGATAGAGATTTTTATTGAACTTCTCAACTATCTCTTTTAGGTCTTGCATTCCACATTTCATTTCATTTTTGTCATTTCTTAATTGAACGATCATACGCTTTCCTCTTTCTTTTCTTATCTTATATGCTAACCACCTATTGGGTTTGTTTACGTTCTCAAAGTAGCACTGCTTTGTGATCTCCATTTTTTTCTCTATTTCGTAGTTCAACATTACATTCATCTTATGGTGTAAAAAATTAAGCTTATTTTGGACTAAAGCAATATCCTTGCAATTCTTCATAATACTTTCTTGGACACTAATTTGTTTAGTTAATTGCTCATATTTCTTTTTTGCTTGTTTAGCTTTCCAGACACTTTGGTTAATAAATAAACCCCTCATGTAGGCTTTGAAAGTGTCCCAAACTATTGCACCCGAGGTTTCATGATTATTATTTATCTGAAAAAACTCCACGATCTCTTTTTTACATTTTTCAACAAATCTCTGGCCTCTCAATAGCTTTAAATTCATACACCATCTATTTTTCTTATAACCATCTTTAAATACCAACAAAATAGGGCTATGGTCCGCGAAAGTATTTGGTAATATCTCACAATCTATCGTTTCTCTTAACAGGTTGGCGGTCATCCATACCATATCAATCCTGGACCAGGAATTGTGTCTAGCCGAATAATATGTGTAGTCCTTTTTATGTATGTTTCTAACTCTCCATACATCAATTAAGTTGTATTCTTCCACTAGTTGCATAAAACTATTGGGTAATAAATTCCCCTTTTTCCTTCTTTTTCTTTTTGTCTTTCTATCCATGCTTGGTTCTAAAACTGAGTTATAATCTCCAACGATACAAGTATTATTCACCTCCACTAAACTTAAAACCGCTTGTAGATCTTGAAAGAAAGCTTTTTGTTTTTGACTTTGATTAGGGGCATATATATTGACTAATAACATCTTTTCCCCATTTCTTACCAGAGTTATTGCCACCATCCTCCCATCCTCTGAACTATAAGTCAATTCTGCATTCAAATCTTCTCTCACATATATCACCACCCCCATTTCTTTTCAGAGGCTAAAGCCATAAATTCTTTACCCAATTTTTTACACTCTAAATATTTTGCATTTTCCCGCTTAATATGAGTTTCTTGAAGACATACAATATCTACTTTCAATTTTTGTAATTGATGAAATGTTTTCCTTCTTTTTTGAGGACTATTCAATCCATTAATATTTATAGATACTAATTTGAATTTCTGCACCGGTGTCATCTTAGTATTTAATGTTTTTTCCCCTTATATTTATATTTAAATCTAGTCAAGATTTGATAAGTTGATTTGTTTAATTTACTTTTGCTTCTTCTTGGAGCTTTCCCTTTCCTAGGCTCGTGCACACTACTTTCTTCCTCCAATTCTTCTTCTTCCACTTCCTCCTCCTTTTCAGCTTCCTCCTCCCCTGCTTCTTCCTTTTGTAGGCCTAGATCTTCTCCAAATTTTTCCAGAAAGTGTTCTGCCTTGAACACAGAATCTATCCTATGTCTTTGGCTTTCATATGTAAATAACAGTCCTTCTGGTACCAACCATCTGAACATAATTCTGTTATTTTTCAAAAGATTTGTAAGTGTAGTGTATGGTCGCCTTCTTTCCCTTACCCTCCAAGGCACCTCCTTTAGGAAAACTATCTCTTCTCCTTGTATAGTTACCTTATTTTCGTTTGACGCTCTTAAAATTCTCTCTTTCAACTCTCTTCTATAGAATTTGATGTGCACTTCCCTAGGTTTCCTATGTTTTTTGGCGTAAGCCGAGCTCCTTCTATAGATTGCCTCAATTCCTTCCTCAACTTCTTCTATCGTACCTATTTTCAGCTGTTCCACCAGAGTAGTCACAAATTCTTTTTTGAGATTCTTATCTATCGTTTCTGGAATATTTTGGCACCTTATAATAAGTGCAGCCTTGTCCATTTCCAAGTTTATAAGTGTTTCCTCCATTCTTTCATTATTACTTTTGATTTCTTGCATATCTAAGTCCAAATTTCGCACTTTCTCTTTTAATTTCCCCTGGTTGGTTACTATTTTTATTATTTCCTGTTTATTATCTTTAATTTGGTTTTTAATTTCTTCTGTCTCTTT